>OU963896.1:26581284-29572951 GCA_902850365.2 Chilo suppressalis | reverse complement strand
TCTCTGTGGACTTAGAATAATTTTTTGTTTGTTTTGGTGGCTGTCATATACTTTGAAAATTTTTACAGATTGTTATTATACTTCTGTATTGGTTTAGCTAATATTCTGTTTATCCTTTACGGAATAATTTTGTTGTTGTTGTTGTATGGTGTACGAAAGCTTTTTTTATTTGATTTAATTTCATGTCAAATATGGAAGTATTATTTAAAATTCAAGAACATGTAACGTCAGTCATTGGTAATGGTATAGTTAGCTATAAAAAGTTAACCAAGGAACGTCTTACTCAGAGTTATATAGAGGCAAGGTTAGAAAGATTAGAAGTTCTATGGAAATCTTTTGTAGACACACACTTAAAGATTATCTCTGATATAGACACTATAGACTACGAATCATCTTCTTACTGTAAAAATAATATGTACCAAACAACAGAAGAGTTGTATATTGATTATAAGGCCGAATTAAAAGAAGTATTATTAAAGATCAAAAAGGCACAGTCTGTTACTGACAGTTGTTTTGACACAGAGAATTCTTGCTTTATATCATATTATACTGAAGTCCAACATGTCACATCAACTTCTTGTTTGTTCTGCTCAGAAAGTCACGACTTAAGTAACTGTATTTTCTTTTTTGCACATGAAACTGTTGAAGTGCGTCGTAATTTTATTCGATCAAATAATTTGTGCTTTAATTGTATGGGTCCAAATCACTCCGCGTTTGCCTGCCGTCAAGCTTCTAGATGCCTCGTATGTCAGAAAAAACATCATACCTTATTACATCTCAATATTCCAATATCAACGGAAAACCATGTCGCTGATTTATCCGTTGACAAGAGAGCCATTGTTGTAGACACTACTTCCTCGTCAGTTAATTCTGATGTTACTAAGGAAGTCAATCACGTAGTAAGGAGTCATTCAACTACTCATAGTCAAACTACTACTACGTTAGTTAGAGTACAGTCCATGTCAAGAAATCACTGTACTTTCAGATCCTTGGTTGCTAAAGGATTTCAATCTTCATTTACTACAGATGCCACTATGCAATCGCTAGGTCTCCAAAAGTTTCCAGCGAATGCTTTTATGTCAGGTAGCGGTAATCAAAGTGACTCTGTAGTAACGAAAGCGTCAATTACTAAACTTCAATCAATGCATGGCCTCAATTATTATGTTGTAGACGCCAGGGCTCATGTTAAATTAACTTCCATATTATCGACTTATAAAGTCAATATAGAAATATATAAAAAGTTAGTAGTGGTACAAATAGCAGATCTTGACTCTGATTTGCTTCTGGGAGCTGATATGATCAGTCAGATTTTAGTCGTTGGTTTAAGCAAGGGTCCTTCAACTTTTCTGTTAGTACAAAGTGGATGGATTCTATCTGGCCAGGTTTCTTCAAAACCTTTGGGCAGCCTCCAGTTGTCATGTCTTAAGGTCATAAGTTCAAATACCACTGCTCGTAGGGATGATTTACTTCTTAAATGTTGGGAATCGAAGTCAGGGAATTCAGTTATAAATAAAAAGACTATTGCTCGAGAACAGCAATATTGTAAAATGCTATTCGCGGATAAACCCATCAGAGAAGACTTTGGCCGGTTTTTAGTTAAGCCACCATTCCGCTCATTTAATTATGGTAAACATGGTATACAGATTATTGATACCGAAGCACGGATATACAGAAACACCTCCCAAGTTATTTCCTGTATCACACGATTATTCGATCCGCTGGGGTGGGTTGCGTGTTCCATAATTCAAACAAAAATTTCAAAATTATGGATGAATGGTTTGGAATGGTTTCAAGACATGCTTAATCATTTGTTGCAGAATTGGATTAAATACAGGGGCAAAACAAGGCTCAGTAGTTATCTTAGTAGATGCAAGGTTTTCATTGCCAATAGGGTAAAAAAAAAGAAAAGTCAATTGTTTACCACAGCCAGTTTAAAGTTGGTCCTTCACGGTTTACATGTAAATATTAAATACAGTCCACTTAGGTACAAGCTTGTTATAACTTATGAAGGCAAAAAGGAACTTTTCCAGGACAAAAATGGAAGTCCTCGGGGTGGGCGGTAAACTCAGATTAAAAGCGGTAAACTATATTATTTTACTTAGCTTAAGAATTCTCCAATTGACTAACACAAATTAGTGACATTGGTATGTTATGGTATATGATGTTTTTTTTTTGGTTTCGATTGCTATTTAGCAAGTTTATAGCATTATTACATATTTCGTTACAGTGATCACATTACCCGTGTCGTTGGCTTTCTATGCAAATGTTCTCTATAGAGATTTGTTTGACTTAAATATTTGCGTTAATTGTTTATTTATATACAATTTTAGTAATGTTTTCTCAATTATAGTTATTTAAATATTGCTTATGACTATAATAGATTTATTATTCAGTATGTTTATATTGTTGTTCACTTATAAAGTTATTTTTTGTAAATATTTTCAATCTGTGTTAAAGTATAAAGAATTTTATTTTGTTGATTGACTAAGATGTTCATTATCTAATAGTGCGACTGTCACCTAGGTATTTTTCAAGAATTTGTGTTGTTATATGTATAATCTACTATGAAGATGACTTTTGATTTATAATTAAAATTGCAATCTCATTTGTTATGGCCATGCTGTCCATGGTGGGCGGTATGTTAAGAATCAGATTAACGTTTTGTATACTAGATGGCAGGAATAGTCTATTGAATCGCGCTATCGTTTTGTTTTTATGGAAACATAAGTATTTTATGTAGAAGCAATAAATGCTCTCTCGCTATTTAAAATTGGAACAGGTGTTTAATTCTTTAGTTAGTTCCACCTCCTTTTTGGGACACTAAACATTAAGTAAACCTTTTTTGTAGCATTAAGTAATATCGTTTTTCATTAAAATTCAATAATCATAAATACCTATTATGATAATATATTTTTCATCATTTAATAAGAAGGAACTGTATCACAGTTTTATTGTTAGTACTTCTAGTACACCGCGCTATCACTTTGTCATCGTTGTAACTTGTTAAATATTTGTCGAAATGACATAGGGTAAAAAGCAAAGTTTATCGTTTTTAAATATCAAAAGCGATAAAAGTATTTGTTTTGATAAAAAATGATTTGTTAATACAAAATGTGCATTTTGGAAATAGATATCAAATAATATTTTAGTTTTGATTCACTATTTTAGCGGTAATGGCTTACACATTAATGATGGATATATGGTGTCACGGACTTTTTTTTAGAACTATTTAAGAGATACATTTTCACTCTACATTACATTCATGTAACTTTTATTGTTTTTGCAGTGCAGGCCAAAATGGCTCGCAGACGGGAGATTTTTTCCGTCTTATGTAACACTTATTGTTATATATTGGCCAATTCACTTAGTAACTACATAAATTATTATATATATGTAATTATCATATATGAGCTATATTACTGTTAAGTTTCATTAAAATCCATTCAGTATTTTTTAGGTGAAAGAGTAACAAAGATCCATACAAACGTAAGATTGAAATTAAAAGCACAAGTGGTTAATATACAATTTTAAAGCGTTGTAGATCCTAAACAATCATATGAAATGAAAAATGGTGTTAGGAACCTAAATATGATTTTTGATTATCTAGACAGTGAAACCCCACTCGACATATTTTGTCAACTTATTTTTTTTACTTCGTCACAATATGGTGCCTAATTTTGCCCATATTGAATTTTGTTTACTATCATATCTTTAGTAGCAGTCCCATGATTGAGACGAATCGATTGATGTATGAATCATCAAAATCGGTCCAGGCGTTTGGTCTCTAGTGTGCCACAAAGGAACAAACATACATATATAGACTGTTAAACACATAACCCTGTCTGCGCGTCGCGCTTCGCGCTCTTGCATTGCGCAGCCGGGTAAAAAGTCCGTGACACCATATATCCATTTTTAATGTGTAAGTCATTACCGCTAAAATAGTGAATCAAAACTAAAATATTATTTGATATCTATTTCCAAAATGCACATTTTGTATTAACAAATCATTTTTTATCAAAACAAATACTTTTATCGCTTTTGATATTTAAAGACGATAAACTTTGCTTTTTACACTATGTCATTTCGACAAATATTTAAAAAGTTACAACGATGACAAAGTGATAGCGCGGTGTACTATGTAAAAGAAAAAAAAAAAAATGGGGTATTCGCAGTATCTGATCCTATACGAAGTACTAACAATAAAACTGTGATACGGTTCCTTCTTATTAAATGATGAAAAATATATTATAATAATAGGTATTTATGATTATTGAATTTTAATGAAAAACTCAGATTTTACTGTTTTTCATTTTTTTTAATGATATTACTTAATGTTACATAAAGGTTAACTTAATATAATGACAAATAACCCATTTTTCGCTAGTAAGTACATATTTATTGGAATCCCTGTATTTATTAATCAGCTCGCGATAATATTGGTTTTGTAATAATTCTGCAAAATTCAAAGTAAATAATGTAGATTTTTATAGGTAAATCACCCCTTTCATCACCCTACGCCTATAAGTATTGCGATGTTGTAGCTAAGAACCAAGTTCCCATCTACTTCTATATGGGAATTCATTATATTCGATTTAGCTATTAGGGCACGGAAGCGCAACAAACAAACTCATTTTCGGATCTATAATATTATATTATACTTACTAGTGATCCACCCGGGCATTGTACGGGCGAAATTTATTTATCGGGATAAAATATAGCCTATGTCACTCGGACAAAATGTATTTAAATAAAGAAAAATGTTATAATAAATAATGTAATAAACCTTATCATGAATTAATATTTGAAACCGGTTCAGTAGTTTCAGATTATTTGTTACAAACATACAAATCTTGCCTCTTTATAATATTAGTATAGATAGTTAGGATAAGATAAGTATTTAATTGATGAAAAAGATTTAAAAATAAAGTAATTAATAGGTTTATTTGATTATATTTGTAAAAGTTACTTAGCATTTGTGCTTAACAGTGATACGTTATTCGGTATATTTATAACAAAAAAATTTTTGGAAAATAATTGCTATGATTGCACTACTGGGAGTATTCTTCATTCGAGCTTTACACTACCAATAAAAAAGGGTCGAACACAAAGTCTTTGACCTGTTAAATGTGAACGCTTTAAAAGAAAACTACAAAGAGAACTATAAATTGATAATAAATGAGATTGCTATGGTGCTCTATCTAACGTTATGAAAATTTTATTATGCGTCTTTAGTTTAATCTAATATTATAAACTTTGCTTTGGTGATTGCATAATTATTTAATTTAGTGATCTAAGGCAGTTGCCATCATTGTCCAAAACAACAGACGGGAATTACTGCTTTCTTCAACCTGCGACATGAACGTCATTGATTGGTATTGTATATAGGGTGATTAAAAACATTTGAAGTTAACTTCTGGCATCTACATATTGGGTTTCTGTGAATTATGTAGGTATATCAAATTATGAGACTAGGGACTGACACTGAATTTGTGTATATCACAATCTAAGACGTCCGGCATTGACATGACAATGCAGCCACTGCCAATTTTAAATAGTCGACGAAAAAAAGTAAATTAATTTTATATTTACTGCTAAACTATTAAAAAAAACATAAACAAAAGATGACATTTGAGTAAGTGCTAGTTTACTATAAAATTTACATACATTAGAGATATTTATGTAACGACTTGATTTAACTTCACACATTTTCGCGAAAATTGAGGCCCATCTGTAGCCTTGACCCCGCTGGTAAAGTCTTTATAAGTCTTAATAAATCAATCTTTCAGACCGACGCAAGGCACTTAATAATTCTCTCGATATTTATTCCCTTACTGAAATAACAAGACTACGGTATATACCGTCTTAAAATACTAACTAACTAAAAAGTGTGAAATAAAAAAGGTAAATTTAAAAAATCAAAAAACCCGACTGCTTAATTATACTTCAAATAAAAACTGAAAAGAAAAAAACAAGTCCAGTAGTCTATAATTCTGTTAATAAGGAACAAAGCTACTTTAACAGTCGGGACCCACTGTTGAAAAATATTGTGTATTCTTGAATATCTAATGGGTCCCGACTGTTAAAGTAGCTTTGTTCCTTATTAACAGAATTATAGACTACTGGACTTGTTTTTTTCTTTTCAGTTTTTATTTGAAGTATAATTAAGCAGTCGGGTTTTTTGATTTTTTAAATTTACCTTTTTTTTCTGTAAGATATTCAAACTCAGTACCCCTAGCACGAACCAATATCGATTTCGTATCGTTTGCGAGTCCGAAATGTCATTGTCAAATGTGTACTGATTTTTAGTTCCCGTAACGCACTTTGTGGCGCTGCTGTTCAAGTTTCCATACAAAATTTGACATTGACATTTCGGTTTGCAGACTATTCGAATTCGATAATTGTTCGTGCTAGGAGTACAGGCGGGTCCCAAATCAAAGAACGTGACATAAGAAATGACTAAAACGTAATCATTTATTCACGTTTTTGTACTAACTGTTGTATTGTCTGTGTTACTTAAAGTTATTCAAGTGTTAAATTAGATAATTTTTCAGTAGACGATGAAATGGTTGAATAGGTTCTTACACAAACAGTTGGCCAGTTCACAGCATGAGGTCAGAAACAAAGAGCAAAAAGGATCAGACTTTAAACAAAGATTACTTTTGTTCCATAAAAGATTTTACTATGTAAATTGGTTTTCGTACCACTTGCTCAAAAAAGTGAGATTCTATGCCACAAAAAGCGAACATAGTTAGTCATTTTTAATCTGTTAAAAACAGGGAAAGAAAATTGTACTGAATTTCATTCATCCTCTAGGGGGAGAATGTGATTTAAATTTGGAATACTTACCGTTTTTAACACCCTCGCTACGCTCGGGAGTAAACCTCGAGTCCTTCGTTACGCTCGCGATTTAAATCGTCACCCGCGACAGAAGACACTGCTTTATCCCCTTGGTTAATAATCTACTATTTTGAAATTTAAGTATTTCCTCCATTATTTTAGTTTTATCTGTAAATATTGTATTTACGCAGAAATTAACCTTTCTTTGAGAACTTTTCCAACTGTACAAGTAAGTGGCATTTTATAACGTTTTGTTTGACTCTTCGAACCAAAATTCCTTATGTATATTCATCGTCATCGTCATCATCAGCCTATTAATATCCCCACTGCTGGGGCACAGGCCTTTCCTATGGATGGAATAGGGAGATTAGGCCATGACCCACCACGCGGGCCCAGTGCGGATTGATGGCTGCTAACAGTCGTTAGCATCTGTAGTCACAGATGCAGCCTAGACCAACAGCTTAATCACGGAGGAACATGAGATATAAGATTTTTGGTCACCCATCCAATAACCGACCACTGCGAAAGTTGCTTAATTTCAACGATCGCAGCCGAACGCGCTAACCACCTGCACCATCGAGCTCGTCTATTATAATTTAACGACGTAAGAATATTATATCTATGTTGTATGATGTACTTAAACATACACTGCCAAAGTGACGGACAAACATTTCACTTCCTGTCAAAATTGAAGCTAAACTGTTAAATAAATGCGCCTCAGCTGTAAATACTCAAACGTCTTCAATGATAATAATATTTATAAATATAACTTTTGAAATAGGCGAGACCATTTTATGAGATCCAAAGGATTTTTATGGGAATTTAGTTCAGTGTGGCTTGTATTTGAAACGTAGCCGCTATTTTAACAACTGGATTCCACGTACTTCTCACATCACGAGGGGTGGTAAAGGTAATCAGTTAGGGCTTGTAGAGAAAAAAATAATTTGACTAGAGTCTGTGCGAAAAGAGAATGGGATTTAGATTGTGTAGTGTTTGTTTCTAAACAGGGCGTGACACTGACACACGTAGGACAGCTGTTTTGTCTATGATAGCGAACCGCTTACGTCGGCGTAGCTGTCAAACTTCATTGATTGGGTTGGTAGCCTTGAGGGAAGAGTCGATTTTTCTATTCGACTAAAATATTCGCCTTGAGACTTATAAAAAAAAAAAAAAAGTAATCAGGCAGTGAATCTCTGTGGGGGCGCGTGGATGAATGGATGGAGTTTGACAGTTGTTGAATTTTGAATAGTTCTTCCCATATCGATTTGAGGCCTCCTTATCGGGTGCTGTTTTTAATCGATTTTGAATTTTACTCGAAATTGAATTTCCTCGCTGATTTGGGTAGGTATTCCCTTTTCCTCAGCTTACGGCGAGCGTAGGTATATAGTTTTGAGTTTATTCTTCGGTTCGTCTCGAATGCGGCGGCTGTCTGTTTGACTGTGGCCTTTGCCTTCAGTTGGAGTGAGAAACAAATCATAGACACATGTTTGGGAGTGGACGACCCGTCTATCATCTATGAGCAATTGTCAAAACAACATTTAAAATTTCACAATCTGTTTGTGGTACAGTTAACTTTTCATCTTTTCTTCTGCCCAAAGTAAATTGTAAGGCATATTATAGTCGTCGGAGTCGTGAAATAGATCCAAAAAGTTTATATCCTGAAGGATATCGGCGGAAATAGCGCGGAGTCGCTAACCGAACTGAGTTTCGCAGGTGGACGAACACGAACCTTCGCAAGGCGTTGCAATAATAAGGCAGTAACTTGTGATAGGAAACAAAATACTTATGGATAGTTTCATATTTCGAACGGCTTGTACGTTCCCCTCAAGAAATACTGGAGGAATAACAAGGAGTCTCTTTTTCGGTACACGGACCAGAAGGGACGCGGGAGTTTATTTGCCAGCCGCTCTCCGGTTTTATGTAACCCGGCCGTAACAGCAGACAGATTATACCCAGCTAAACCTATCCTAATCAAGGTATTTCACTACTAACCCCGGGTGAGCGTGGAGAAGAACCACAAGGCGAGGTTGGACCCCGACCTACCCATTTCCATATATATACATATATCTATATAACTGGTTATCTCACTGAGAACTAGAATTAACTAAGTTTGTCACCAATATCGATCAAACGAGCCGTAGAACCTCTGAAATCCACTAAATAGCTTATTCAGTCTAGTCTATGTGGTATGTGTGGATAAAATATATAAGATATAGTTGAGAACTCATGTAAGTACATAGTAAAGTGTTATGAAGGTCTGATATTCTTATAATTATAACATCTCATGACAACTTGTTGGTTTATATCCACTTTAACTTTGAACTACTGTATTCAGCTTAGATATTTATAATTGGTGAAACATAGTTATTATATAAATAATAAACATAGTTAGGCTTGTTGATTTATATAAGCAATAACTTAAAACTACTGAATTCCTCTGCTTTGGTATCTAAAATGGATAAAATATACTTATAACATTATCTTAATTCTTTTGGTTTTCTTTCATTGTTCCCCCGGTGCTCTGAGTGAGCTTAGAAGAGGGCCTTGGAGGAGAATTTAACATCACAATTGGAGGGCGCTATAGTGCTTTTCTACCGTATTTGAAACGTATTACCCCTTTTAGACATGATTAAATACAAAAAACCGCAAGAAATCACAACAACAAACAAATCCGTATCAATACAAAACTTTGACGTTTTACAGATTGCTGGGTTTGATTGCCAAATAAAAATCTTAATGTTAGTTCCGTTTTTGGCCACGCCCATTCTCTTTCCGCACAGACTCTTAACTCTCTGCCGCTGTCTGCTGATTGTTTACTGCACAGATTAGAGAAAAAAGTTTATAGTTATTATGTAATTTAAAGTGACCAAAAAGCTGGAAATGGCGCTAAGAAAATTAGTAAAATTGTCGCTTGAAAATGAAAAAAACCTCATTTAATACATTATCCTTATAATATACTCTGATAAACTAAGTAGATAAAATACATAATAAAATTGATTATAACTGTAGCAAATACAGAGTTCTTTGGACTTGGTAATAGATTAATTTTGCTCACGGAAGAGTGTAAGTTTATTTTAGAAGAACTAGGGCAGAAAGCTAATATTTACAGTATTGAATTAGAAGCTTATATATATTATAAAAGACAAGATAATTAAAGAAAGCTTCTTGACAGAAGACCTACAAAAATTGAATTTCAGCCTGTAGGCGATCTTTAGTATAAATCAATACTCAGTAAACCTCAGATTACGGAACCAGAAGGAAAGTAAAGACTTTTCTTTGGATTTGTGAACAGTTTTTACAATGTTTGAACAAGGCGGCACAGTTTTGAAAAGTACTTAATAGTTATGATTTTATTTATTTTTAAGCATTTAACTGCTAGATGTTTAAATCGAAAGAAAAGTTTACAAAAAAAAAATCCACGCGGACCAGGCAGCGGACGGGACTCGAACCCGCATCCTTCGCAATCAGGGCGAATGCACTGACCATTATGCTACCACGGCCCTATTAGCCGCGTCGAAATTTTCCTAGCCTTAAGCTGCAAGGCAGCGCCATCTCTTCGCATTGTAGGTAACCCAGGTAAGTACTTAATATTCACGGGAGCTATTCACAACACGATGCGTTGTAGTGTACAGACGCGAGTTGATAATCGCTTCTGCCTTGATATTTGCTTTGGTGGCACGCAATCTGTGTATCGTGCGAGTCTGAGGTTTACTGGGTATTGATTTATACTAAACATCGCCTACAGGCTGAAATAAGATCTTTGTAGTTCTTCTGTCAAGCAGTGTTCTTTAATTAACATGTCTTTTACAATATAGATAAACTTCTAATGCTATAATGTAGAAAAATATTATCTTTTTGCCCTAGTTCTCAATAAATAAACTCACAGTCTTCTGTGAGCAAAATAATCTATTACTAAGCCCAAAGAACTCTGTATTTGCTATAGTAATAAAAAAATATTTTTTATCTACTTAGTTTATGAGAGTATACTATAAGGAATAGGTATTAAACGATTTTTTTGTCAAGCGACTATATCACTCATTTTCTAAGCGTCATTTCCAGCTTTTTGGTCACTTTAAATTATTTATGAACCATATAAACTATTCGTAAACACTCAATGAATGGAGTTTTCGAACCAAACGCATAATAAAGACAATAAATATTGTTTTCAGCCCCGACACAGGACGGACAGACAAACAGACCACGTGGGTGTAAAGTGGTGGCTTCGCACACAAGCCCCGGGTTTGTTTAAGTAATGGCCTATGCCAGAAACATCGCTAACAGGAAATGGAATAGAGTTGTGTTTCAAATGTATTTCTTTTACTTAGAAAAGAAGTGCTTGTTTATAATATACATATTTTAAATGAATTATCTCTCTATTTATATTTTATTTTATTTACCTCCCTGTTTTCTGGTGAAATCACGACTTGTTCTAAAATTCAGGTAAGTGTTCTGTTTTAATTTACGTTGATTATTTATAAATGTTACTTCAAAGTCCAATCAAGCCCCGTGTTTCTGTAATATATTATTAACAGGTTCTATATGAGCACTAAATCACAGAATTTTGATGCGTGGCTATCAAAAACCGTGCGTTTTTGTCGAAATTTTTTACCACGTACGACAAAACTGTGGAATATATTGTCGCCAGCAGTGTTTCCGGACCAATACGACCCAAAAACCTTAAAAAAAAGAGCGTACTCCTTCCTTAAAGGCCGGCATCACATTTGTGATACTCCTGGTGTTGCAAGTGTCCATGGGCGACGGTGTCACTTACCATCAGGTGAGCCGTCTGCTCGTATGCCATATAAAAAAAAAGTCTGATAAGGCACAAAATAAAATATTTTCCTTCGTATAATTAAAACTTTAAGATGTTATGATTTAGTTAGCCTCTATACACCTTGATCTAAAAACTATTTTAATTATTAACAATTTAAGCGGTCGTGTTCGATCGTTATTAAGGAATTAATTTTTTTTTTATTGGTAAAAACATAAACGTCTTTTTTCTTTCTCAATTTTAAATACCTGAACTCCTTTATATGTTTTATATTATAGTGGGAACTTTATTGATGTATGTTTGTTAATTTAGATCTAGGTATAAGTATTAATTCATTGTTTGTTTTCCAAATAAAGATAAATTAAAAATTAATAAATTAAATTACAGTCCCAATTTTTTTCTTTATTTTTGTACAGAACTAAATGGTTTTTTTAAATTTACTACATCCATATTAAGATGCAAATCCCGTCCTAATTTCATACATTTGAATTTAGGTATTCTTTGAAGATTAAAATATTTATAACGTCGAATAATCTCCATTCACTCAGCTGTTCGCGGCGCGTACTACAGAAGTTCACTTCCCTCTCCGTCCATACTATGTCCTTCTGAGAAGCGTCGCGCGCCCACTAAGTGGGACTATGATCATTGTTTGACCAAATTAACACTTTAAATCGAGCTTTTCTGAACGAGCTTCTATTGCTAGAACAGTTTCTTAATCGCATGAGTACAATAACGTGTAACAATCAACGATAGCGTAATTAGGTAGTGTAATCTTCCAATAGGTAACTCTTTATTCTGAAAGGTAGTCGAGGAATTAGATAACGCAGGCAGTTAGCGCGTTTGGCCTACGATCGTGGAAGTTAAGCAACACTCGCAATGGTTGGTCGTTTGATGGGTGACCAAACACTTATTATCTAGCGCTATTCTGTGCTTCGGAAGGCGCGTTAAGCCATTGGTCCCGGCTGCATATGCAGTCGTTAACACCCACCTACCCGCACTGGGCTCGCGTTGTGTGTCACGGCCCGAACTACCTATGCCATCCATAGAGAAGGCTTGTTTCCCAGCCGTGGGGACATTAATACGCTGGTGATGATTAGAGGTGGCATAACGCGTTTTCTGCTTGAATTGGGGCTCCCTTCTGGCGAAGTTTACCTCCAGCATAAAGAACAGGTCAAATAACACGCCCTATTGTTGTAGCTATGTGTTTTTGAATTATGTTTCAAGGTTAGATTAAAACAAAAAGGATAGATACGGTACGTTCATACTAGCATTAAATAAAATATGAAATATGAAACTGCCAGGACTGTATATTTTAGTTACTTTCATAGTATCTTATCATACGGCATTATACTCTGGGGAACAGCAGCTGATATTGAAAGTATATTCATTCTACAAAAAAGAGCTGTGAGATCTATTTATCAATTGAGTAGCCGAACATCTCTTAGAGAAAAATTTAAAGAAATCGGCATTTTGACTGTTGCTTCTCAATTCATTTACAATTGTATACTCCTCGTTAAAAATAATATCAATTTGTATACCAAAAACAGTAACGTGCATAATTTTAACACAAGGAATAGAAATAAGCTTGCATTGCCACCCTACAGGTTACAGAAGGTTTACCGATCTTTTATGGGTCAAGGTATACATTTTTATAATAAAATTCCTGATGCCATTCTTGAGTTACCCATAAATGAGTTCAAGTGTCACATTAAAAATTGTTTACTTAAGAAAGGCTATTATACTATTAAAGAATACTTAAATGACAAAACTGCATGGCTGTAACTGTAAATTTGTTTTGTATTTGTTTGCAGTGTCGTACAGATAAATTACCTGAATTCTAAGTAACTATTTTACTTGGTTTGAGTGGTTATGGGTAGTCATGCTCTCTTTAAAATCTCTTCGGCGGTGTCGTGTGAGGCGGGTCGTTGCGTTCCCTACAATATGGTTGACCGAAACGATGGCTGGTTCATGCGTCATGCTCGTGAACGGGTGCTGCCAGCGGAGATGAGTCTGCTCTATACTACTTTATTATTATTATAATGATAATTAATTATTTAAGTTAAATTTTATTTCTAATTGTATTTATACTGTATGGCACAGCAATCAGAAACAAAAAAAATAGGTGAACATTTATTATTTCTGAGATAAAGATTTAATGGTGGTGTGGATTCTGGCATGGTTCTCTAGACCTGAACTTTGGTTTTGCAGCGGTGTATCCTTGTCATTCTCTATACAGAGTGAAGGGGGGGCACTGATGTTGGGTTTGGTTTTGGGTTTGGAGGGTAGTGGCAGAGTCGATACTAGTGTTTAGGTAACCACATGCATGTGTCCTACAGTTGTATTTATAGTTTTTTATAGTAATGTACACTGGTACTTAATTTTTTTTTTCCCTATTTTGCTATCTAGTATCCATATGTGGTTATGGGTAGTCATACTCTCTTAAAAATCTCTTCGGCGGTGTCGTATGAGGCGGGTCGTTACGTTCCCTAAAAAATGGTTGAGCGAAGCGATGGCTGGTTCATGCGTCATGCTCGTGAACGGGTGCTGCCAGCGGAGATGAGTCTGCTCTTGCTACATTGGGTACTATTAATCGTTGTATTTAACTTTAATGGTACATTTGTTTTTATGCCTAAACAGTGGGACACGGCATTCCTAAACTTTTTTTCATTTTTAAATCTGTTTTTTTATATTTTTTATTTTATAGTCATAATTGTTTTATCATTTACATTTGTAATGGAAAGTGACTTCATGGGTTATCTCATATTGAACTCATTTTTCAAATTGACGACTCTGTATATAATACAGGGAGAAAAAAACAGCCCTTGCTGAGTTTCTTGCCGGTTCTTCTCAGTACAAGGTCTCCCGCCGTAGATTTGCGAACCGATGGCGTAGCTTTTCGACATTCACAAGTGCTTGTAACAGCCTAGACTGAATAAATGATATTGAATTTTGAATTTTTTTGAATTTTATGATCATATTTTATTTAATGCTTTTAGTCTCAACTACATGAGCAACTCTCATACACGCACAAGTCTAAATATAAACATTCAATCGAGCGAGCGAGACAGAACTATATATACACTTCAACGTAGCATATTGTTGTCCTTTTCTTGATAACCAAATGGCGATTACGTAAATAACATTCACGACAAATCGTGATTTTTGAGAAAAAAATGATTTTTCTGTTTTACGAATGAAAAGTTTATTTCCGAGGCATTTGTTATTTAATTTTGAACTATTTGTGTTCTTTATAAAAGCATCGAAGGCACTGTTTTATCATTTATAACGCAGAATATACGCAATGTTGTTATATTGAGTGCACATGCAGCGTGTTTAAATGTCCAATTGTGTCTAAAGCGAATAGGGATGATGACTAATTTTTTTTCTTCCTTTATTAGGTAGATTATCAAAAAGTATTGGACACGTATTTTTTCTTTTTTCACATAATATAAACATTGCAGAGATATATTGATGTGAACAGTCGCATGACGTCACGTTTGAGTACACTTTTAAGTGGAAATTCACTAAAAAGTGGCGTCAGGAGTAGGGACTCCCAAACTTTGACGCGCTATAACTTTGTCATTTTTTGGTTGATTGCCCAAAGGTAAAAATACGTGTCCATTATTTTTTGATCATCTAACTGACGGACTAAATAGAATTTCGTTTACTGTACCCCGTCATCACCCCTATTATGGTCATGCACCATAATTTAAGCGGATCACTTTTGAGCCGCGAGTGCCGTATCTTCCCGTTTTGTTTTAATCTAAAGTTTCAAGCGGTATAAAAGTTGAGGGATAGGGCACAGGGTTGGCGACGCTTATACATCTTTGGTGTTACAGGCTCCTAAAGGTTTATCATCAATCAGGTTGATAGCATGCTTGTTTGCCACTCTCTTGACATCAAGAAATACTATAGCAATATAAGTTATTTACGGGATTGTTACCAGGTACCTATCTTGGTTTAGCGAGGGTAGAGCGATATGCCTGCCAATAACAGCCTACCCGTAATAGGGGTGATGACGGGGTACAGTAAACGAAATTCTGTTTAGTCCGTCAGTTAGATGATCAAAAAATAATGGACACGTATTTTTTCTTTGGGCAATCAACCAAAAAATGACAAAGTTATAGCGCGTCAAAGTTTGGGAGTAGGCGCTCGTGACGTCACTTTTAAGTGAAAATTGTACCAAAACGTGACGTCATGCGACTTTTCAAATCAATATATCTCTGCAATGTTTATATTACCTATGTGAAAAAAAAAATAGGTGTCCAATACTTTTTCATAACCTACCTGATAAACGAAGAAAAAAAAATTAGTCATCATCCCTATTACTTCAGTTACTCCGTGATCATGGAGCTTGCTACAGTGCCGAAATATCGGAAACTCGCTAAAAACAAGGTACATGGTAACAACTCCGTAAATAACTTATATTAGCCTTCTTAATCTTACTTACTAGCGGATAAAAAGAGCATTTGTACACACATACTCACGTACACTCGTCACACTCACGCACATGCACACACATGCACACACACGAACACGCACACACACATACACACGCATACAGACACACACTCAACCGCTTATATAAATTGTAATCTATATATTTTTTATTTTTTTTTTTACAATGTATTAAAAATCCAATGAAAAGACCTTACCATAAGAAATATCAATGATGCTATGGAAGAGTGGTTCCTTCTGGTACAGGTGTTTAACACTTAATAGAAGGAACCCACCCTGGTTTGATGTAAAACAAATGTGGTACCGTAATAAACTTTTTTGATTTTTTGATTTTTGATTAGTACTAGCTGACTCGGCGAACTTCGTACCGCCCAAAAGTAATAATTAGCAATAAATTAAAATTGCGACTATAATTTGAGATTTAAACTATCCTATCTCTCAAGTTGGATCGAACTGCACATGGTGTGCGAATTTTATTATAATCGGTTAAGTGGTTTAGGAGTCCATTGAGGACAAACATTGTGACACGAGATTTATATATATTAAGATAATGTTAGTGACCTTGAAAGTTTAAAAAATATAAAGAAATACTGTATAAACGTAGATGTTGTAGCAAATATTTGAAACAGGACAGGCGTTGAAAGCGTGGGGACTCGAGCTTAAAAATTCTTTTCAGTTTTACAATTCTGTCATTCTTGCATAAACAAGTACCATTAAATCTTACACAAAGAATTTTTCATGAACAGTCAAAAGTTGCAAGTTGATAAAATTAGCATTTTTTTTTAATATTATGTACGAGATATAAATAACAGCGAGTCAGTTTGAAAGAATGTATTATGTGATTCATTCTCATAACCACAAACATAGTGATACTCATGGTACCATCGTCGCTAAGCCATAGCCTAATTCTCCTCTTTATCTACCAATTATCACCGGTAGAAACAGACGGCCCGAGCAGGCATTGCACTATGTTTACTTAATACAGCCATAGTAAATAAACTGTCGACAGAATCTTAGGTATCACGCATAACTCTATTAACGAGTTTAAATCGAAAATCGACAAAATATACATAATACTAACTGACCCAGCGAACTTCGTACCGCCATAATAATACTGGCAGGTGGTAGAAGAGAAAATTTAGGGTTGTACGTATTTTTTTAATACCACATTATAAAAAAATAGTGTTCTATCAATTTCCTGGGATAACATTCCTCCTAATCCATATGAGAACACTACGTTACAATACACAATAGTTTGAATTTTGGCGCAAAGGCGCATTGTAGGTTTCAGAACACTACGTTAAAGGTGGACAACCATTATCACTTAAGGATATGAAAAATAGATAGTAGCCGATTCTCAGACCCACGGAATATGCATATTAAATTTTATAAAAATCGGTCAGGCCGTTTCGGAGGAGTATGGTTACTACATTGTGACACGAGAATTTTATATATAAAAAGATATTGGTCAATGCATTCGCTCGAGTCGCGGAAGACGCTTGTTCATATCCAGCCTGATATCTTTGATTTTTTTCTAGTTAAATTTGATATTTTATATCCTGTTGTCTAGCAAGTTTAAGAACGAATTAAGTATATTAAATTACTCCATCGTGGTGGTAATTGGTTATCGAACAGTCATTGATTTTTTATGCATTCGATAAAAAAGGAAGTATTTTTGAAACCTCTTCACTATTTGTAGTTTATAGAACTGCCATCAGCATTTTTCTACCAAGTCTACCAACCATATTCAAAACAATATCTGCTAAATTCAAAAAATATAATTTGAAAACATAGCAGTTAAATTTAACTTGATTCTGGCACATAGCATATTTAAAAAAAATCTTTTGTTCACAGTTACAACGTTTATTGATTAAGAATTACGTTGATTTAAGATATTGATATTTGCCGAGTGGTTTGTACGCTGGGTTTCATGGTGGCAGATGTTTGTGTGATGAATACGAGCATTTGTAGTCCAGTCATTGATGTTTAATATGTATTTCTATATAAATATACTTATATATGTACAGTATATGTATTCTATCCGTTACCCTAGTATCCCATAACACAAGCCTTACAGTGATTACTTTGTGGCTGGGCTAATTGGTGTGAGTTTGGAAATATTTATTATTTATTTATATTTATTGGTTCGACAACGATTTATGCATAGACAATTACAACACATAATCAACTTGAGATTGAGACAAACTAATTTCAATAATTTCAAGTTACAGTTTCCACAAGATACTTCAGGTACCCGTGGAAAGCTCACTTTTTTGCCTAAAGGTTCAGTATCTGTTTCTTAATTATTTTACATCAGAAGAAGTAGAACATTTTCCTGTAATCTTTACTTCAGTTTCTGCGCACATATTTACTACGCGCATTAACCTAACGCCCGTCGTTAACCAGAAGTACAAACACTAAATTGGATCAGGTTTTGTGTAATAAGGTAGCTTTTGTTGGTACATTGTTTCTTGGTACCACTTGAGGTGCTAATAAGCATGGATTCTTGTTATGGTTGGATCAGTAAAAACTTGTCAAAATTTAGGTTTTGACTGCATATTTAACACTGACAGGTTTTAGAACGATTCATTGGATTATGTTGCTACTTTTTAAAAGCTTTTTCTTTCAACTACGCAGTAATGTTATCATTATTCACTTCAAAACAGATGACAAAAGACGTATCTTTTGCTTAGAACCAAAACAGTGTAGAAATGTTCATGTCTCAAATTGTTTACAATATTCATAAAACATTAGGCGGTGCATAAGGCATAGGGGAATGGAGCACGCATTACTTATATATTATGTATACTAGCTGACCCAACGAACTTCGTACCACCAGAAAAATATGGGCAGGTGGTAGAAGAGAAAATTAAGGGTTGTATGGATTTTTTTATTAAAACCACATTATAAAAAAATAAATATTGTCCAAAAAAAAATTTTAGGGTTCTGTAACGTAGTGTTCTATCAATTTCCTGGGATAACATTCCTCCTAATCCATATGAGAACACTACGTTACAATACCCAATAGTTTGAATTTTGGCGCGAAGGCGCAATGTAGGTTTCAGAACACTACGTTACAGGTGGACAACCATTATCACTTATGGATATGAAAAATAGATAGTAGCCGATTCTCAGAACCACCGGAATGTGAATATCAAATTTCATAAAAATCAGGCCGTTTCGGAGGAGTATGGTAAGTAACATTGTGACACGAGAATTTTATAATAAGACTAGCTGACCCAGCGAACTTCGTACCGCCATAAAAATAGGGGTTGGTGGAAGAAGGGTGAAAATTTAGGTTTGTATGTATTTTTGTATGATGTATCATAAAAAAATTAAAAAAAAATATCTAAATTAAAAAAAAAATTAGGGTTGGATTACCCTTAACATTTAGGGGGATGAAAAATAGATGTTGTCCGATTCTCAGACCTACCCAATATGCACACAAAATTTCATGAGAATCGGGAAAGCCGTTTCGGAGGAGTTTAACCACAAACACCGCGACACGAGAATTTTATATATTAGATATATATTGTAGCGTGTGACGCTCGTAGCGTTTCAGCCGTCGCCGAGTTACCCTCCAACTTTCATGCTCGTCGGGTAGAGCTGCGCACGCATCCTACACACACACATATATATATATTATATATATGTGTGCGGCTATTTTTGTTAGCAATGAAATCAATAGCTTAATACATAATATTAATGACTCGCTAAATAAAGTTATCACTTGGTTAAATTCTAATAAGCTATGCATGAATATTGACAAAACTAACTATATGACATTTTCTAATACACATACTTATTCTAATGATGACTACGACATTTATTACAGAAATAAAAAAATCGACAAAGTAGAGGCTACGAAATTCTTAGGAATCTATATTGACAATAAGCTAAACTGGAAAAGTCATGTTGATCACGTATGCAGTCGTATTAATAAATTTTCATATGCACTATACCGTTTGAGTAAAATTGTAAACCAACCAACACTGATAATTGCCTACCATAGTCATGTTGAATCCATATTAAGATATGGTATTATATTTTGGGGTAATTCAACTGAGAGATATACTGTATTTAAATCTCAAAAAAATGCATAAGAGCGATTTGTAAATTAAAATATAGGGACAGTTGTCAGTAACACTTTGCAAACCTTAACATAATGACAGTACCATCTCTGTATATTTATGAAGTGGTAGTCTTTGTGAAAGCAAACATAAGCATGTTTCAACATCTTAGAAGTATAAGACATAAAAACGATATTTGCTTTCCCGCCAGTAGGACTGCCCTTTACAATAAAAGTATATTTGGTATGGCACCGCAACTATACAATAAATTACCAGAATGTTTAAAAGAAATATCCAATATCCAAACATTTAAAATGAGAGTTAAGAAACTACTTGTGGAAAAAGCTTACTATACACTAGAAAAATATATGACGGATAAATTTTAAATTAATATTGTAGTTCATCTGTATTCCTAATTTGTTATTTTATTTGAATGACCGATCTTGTAATTGACCTATAATTTAATTTGACATAATTTGTAATTTGCCATTATCTTCATTTTGACATGTGTTCTAATTTGACATTACGGTAACATTTTTGTATACACGCCTGACATATTATTATTATTTTTCTTTTATTTGATTAACTGCGTTTATGCTTAAAAGTTTGACTGGAAACGTTTCCCTGGTTTTCAATTAAATTCCGTTTTCAAACAAATTAATTAACATACATCAAATTAATATTTAAAAAAAAAGACTTCGAGGCATGTTAAAAAAAACTTTATAATGTATAAATGAATATCTGATGGATAAGGACTTATCGAGTAATATATAAATATGATTACGATGAATGATATTTAATATTGTGATGACTTTTGAATTTAAATTTATTGTAATTGTTATTTTTTTTTTATGTAGTATAATAATGTGTATCTGATGGATAAGGATTAAGTAAATGAAAAGAAGTTTAATTAAGATTACTAACAATTATTATTATGATGACATTTTATTTTGAATTGTAATTTAATTTTAATATTTTACCGTTATTAATTCTATATTTGTATGCCTGATGGCTGGTCGTAGTTGGACTGTATATTCAAGCATAATAACCATGTATTACCTATGTACCACAAATAGATAAATAAATGAAATGAAATGAAATGAAATATATATATATATATATATATATATATATCTATATATAGTAGTGTGACGCTCGTAACGCATTTCCGTTTTGTCTTTTCCATAGGATTTTTTCATTTACACCCCGTCCGAAATGAAGTTTCACTTCAATAACATTACTTACGTATGTTACGTGAGAATCGAACCCCGGACTGAAAGTAAAATGAATAAAAAAAACGTTCCTATGCCACCTGATATCTGTACCCCTAGCACGAACCATTATCGAATTCGAATAGTTTGCAAACCGAAATGTCAATATCATATTTTGTATGGAAACTTGAACAGCAGCCGCACAAAGTACTTAACGAGAACTAAAAATCAGTACACATTTGACAATGACATTTCGGTTTGTAAACTATTCGAATTCGATAATGGTTCGTGCTAGGGGTACTGTTAATTGGCCCACAGCACAAATGAGTGAGTACGTTTACTTTCAACACACCAATACTAATCAATTTCCATATTGTCATCATCATCAGCCTATTAATGTCCCCACCAAATGCTGGGGCACAGGCCTTCGCAATTGATGGAATAGGGAGATTGAGCCATGACCCACCACGCGGGCCCAGTACGGATTGGTGGGTGTTAACGACTGCAGATGCAGCCGGGACCAACGGCTTAACGTGCCTTCCGAAGCACGGAGGAACTCGAGATAAAAGATTTATGGTCACCAATCCCATGACCGATCACTGCGAAAGTTGCTTAACTTCAACGATCGCAGCCGAATGCGCTAACCACCTGCTCTATCGAGATCCTCCATATTGTGTCCATCAGAAAATAAGTAAGGTCTGGCGGCCTTAGGACCCTGGAATTTCGCAAAAAAATATAATCTTGAATTCCTTATGTTGTTCCGCTCTTGTTGTCACCCCATACCCCGCTGTCAGTCAGTTAATTGTAGACAAAAGTACCATATTCCACCACAAGATAGCAAATAAAACAACTTAAAATTATTGATACGTACATAGATAAATGATTGGTCTCGTTGCAGTTGAGTGAAGCGAGACCAATCAAACATCTATGGATACGTAAATGAACAGTATGCATATTCCGGAGTATTTTTTTTTATAACCAAGCAGGCCAATTACTCTCAGGTAATTCTCTCAAACGTGAAGATAGCTGGTACTGTAGCTATAAACTGCTACACTAACCATCCTCACCTTGCCGGCCTGCAAAAATGCTTCTTCACGCCTCTCTTAAAGGACCCCAGATTGTAGGAAGGAGGGAACACGTAACGGGCAAAGAATTCCACTTACGAATAGTACGACAAAGAAATTAGTCACCAAATGTCTCTTTTCGTGTAGGAATACAGGCCACAGTAAGTCGGTGGCAACGTAGGCCAGCGCGCGTAGTCCTCTGAAGAAAAGGTCATGGAGGGATAAGCGAGAATAACTCCTCAGAACACTCGCCGTGGTACAGACGATAGAACGCGCTTAGTGACGCCACGTCACGGCGTAATTGAAGAGGCTCAAGGTGTTTAGTCACCTCCTCATCGCCTATGATGCGGATCGCGCGCCGCTGTAACCTATCCAAACCATCGGGTAAGTACTTGGCGGAGCCATCCCAGAGGTGCGAGAGACCTCCTATTTATCTTTTATTGGAGACCCTCAGTGGATATACACCCTAATAGCGTCGCAACTCCGTAGAAGTAATGAGCAGAGATTACTGACGCAATCTCACAATGGGCATCTTATGGAAAGGCGACAATACGCTCGGCCATTATGCAATTCCTTGGTGTTTGTGAGCTTTTCGTTACACTGAACGGCCTTTTGTTACAACCGAATGATAAAAGCTGTATCAAATGCTAAGATAAAATATTTTATATAACATTCAGTGACGTAAACGAGACACGGGCCAAAGGTCATTGTACTTTTTGGGAAAACAATATAAAAGATACTCGAATCGATTCTTAATATAGGAAATTCAACTCGAGCGAACGGAGAAATGAAATTATCATATCACGTACCTAACATCACAAATAAATTGGTTCAAGGTTTAAGGATTTTTTAAATTCTCGGATAAAACCAAGCAGGCAAATTAGGTCACAAAAATATACAGTGTGTCGAAGTAATAACAACTTAATAGTGGCATTGAAAAATTTGCCCTCTGAGTGTATTGGCCACGTTACAGGGAAAGTTTAATCAACTAATGATTGTAAATTAAGTTAAGATATAAGTCTTATTATATAGTCTATTTGCCAAATAATGTAGAAAAATGAATGATTCTCCCCGTATTCAGTCTTGTTGCAAAGAAGAACCTAATAAAGTAAAAGTAAAGCCCCGCCGTTTTTAAAAAAATCGAAGGAGCATCCCACAGTAACTGGCGAGTTCCCAGACTTCGCGTTGCGTCAATCATCGGTAATAATACGTGAGTGACGTTGGTCCGTGTGTCCGTCAAAGGTTGGCCCAAATCGCATCGGGCCCGATGACCCGCGCTAACAACCCCGACCAAAATCCCCAGCCGAGCGTTTTGTTCCGTACGATGCACCCGCAGTAGTTATTGTTGAAAAAGGTGAACAAGAGACGATCGCTCGAAACCTACAAGGAGTTCCGTATGATTTTCTAGAATTACCTATATGCCATATTTTCCTAGTGGGTTTGATAAAATGGCCTGACTCTTGCCGGTTCTTCTCAGTGCAAGCATGCAAGGCTTCCCGCCGTAGATTCGCGAACCAATGGCTCAGTTTTTCAACATAACTAAATACTTTTGACAGCCTAAACTGAACAAACAAAGAAATTTTAATTTGAGGCTGGTGAATTTTCTTTCTTATGCTATGAGTTATTTTCGAAAGAGATATACTAATTAGGGAAACAAGTATCATTGGCTTGCAAACAACTTAATCGTTTTATGTTTGAGCTTAATTATTAATCTACAATTAGAGAGATTTTATAGCAGTACACAGACTTTGGTGACATACCTAGGTTACCCAATATAGAAAATTCAAAAAATTACGAAATCAGTGAAACTCTATGAAACACTTAGGTAGGTATATATTTCATCATCATCATCATCATCAGCCTATTAATGTCCCCACTGCTGGGGCACAGGTCTTCCCTATGAATGGAATAGGGAGATAGGGCCATGACCCACCACGCGGGCCCAATGTAGATTGGTGGGTGCTAACGACTGCAGATGCAACCGGGACCAACGGCTTAACATGCCTTCCGAAGCACGGAGGAGCTCGAGATAGTAAATTTTTGGTTACCCATCCAATAACCGACCACTGCGAAAGTTGCTTAACTTCAACGATCGCAGCCGAACGCGCTAACCACTTGCGCCATCGAGCTCCTCCTCAGGTATATATTTAGTTTCATTTTTTTGCAAACAACATCTAATACTCAACTAACAATCACAACACAGTTCTAAGCGTCCCCCAATTCGCACTCGGGATCCCCAAAACCTACCAATGAACTACAAAGCAACCGAATGTTTTTCGAGACGTCACAACACAATGGCTCTAAAATAAACTATCATATAATATCAATAATGTATTCACGTACCTACCGACACATGTACTTTAAATACGTATTATTTGAAACCAGTTAATAAACAGTAAGGGAAGGGTTCAGGTGCTCATTGTCTGAGTTATTCTAAGAGTCTTTGATTGAGATTCCCATGGACGTCGCAACATAGGGAACTGTATCGATTTGTTAGGGTAAATGAAACAGTTGGATTTTTAACTAGTTGTGACGTGTTTTTTTTTTAGTTTTGACGGAAGCATGACATCTAGTTTGAAGGTTAGATTTGAATTTAAATGGTGTTGGATTGTGTGTCGTTAACGAGTTTTGGGAAAACTGGATCGGGTGCAATCAGATTTGTCATATTAGTTAATTTTGATTGACATTGATTCCACTCTGAATTTAAAGATATTATTGAAGTGAAACTTCTTTGCGTAGGCTTAACTTGGCGGGTAAGCTGGTGAATGCGTTACGCGTTACGAAAAGTGTGATCGGGCGAGGCGAACGGGAGTTGAGTGGGGGATATAAGCAGGAGAAAGCATTGCGCGCGCACATTTTCTTTCTCTCTTTCTCTTATAGCTAGTAAAAAAATACGTATAAATACATACATGTATATATTGTACACAGACACACACACATATATATATCATCATCATCATCAGCCTATTAATATCCCCACTGCTGGGGCACAAGTCTTCCCGATGGATGGAATAGAGAGATTCGGCCATGACCCACGACGCGGGCCCAGTGCAGATTGGTGGGTGCTAACGACTGCAGATGCAGCTGGGACCAACGGCTTAACGTTCCTTCCGAAGCACGGAGGAGCTCGAGATAGTAATTTTTGGTTACCCATCCAATGACCGACCACTGCGAAAGTTGCTTAATTTCAACGATCGCAGCCGAACACGTTAACCACTTGCGCCATCGAGCTGTATATATACCAGAAACGACCAACAGAATGAGAAAAAAATCGAAAACGGATGTTAGGTGGTAATTACGAAAAAAATCATTAAAAAAATTATAACTCGAAAACTACGCAAAATCGTAGAACATACATGGGGGTGATTTGGATACTCCTCATCATAAAGTATCTAAATTTTACGCTTGAACGTCAACTCCTCGGCCACCCTGTATATATATATGAATATATATGTGTGTATGTATATACATACAGATGGAGCTAAAGAAGTTTCCTTTCAGTCGTGTGGCTATGATCACACTCGTTTTTTTTATACTTGTAGAGCTATTATAACATTTATAACCATAGCAGTTTGCTTAATATTCCGAAAGCTAACTCTTGCATTTTGCTTTTAGATAAATAACGTTTGATAAGGTAAGGTAAGGTTCGAGAGCTGCTTATCGCCATCGCACATATCAACAAAAAAAATATCCGCATCATCTTTATGCATGGCTATTAGTGGCTACCCGCAACCTTGCGATATTTTCGAAATGTTTTACAGTTTACGACAAAACTATGGAATATATTGTCACTAGCAGTGTTTCAATTCAATTCAATTCATTTATTGCAGACCATAATGGAGATACAAAGGTGGTAATATTAACAGATAAAAAGTGCATTATGGACCCTGTAGTGTAGGGTATCGCAATTGGAAGAGGCGAGGACGTCTTATTCATAATTCCTTATTGTGATATAATTTGTTATATCCAATGAATTAAAACCCATAAAAATATCTTTTCATACTACAGTTTCCGGACCAATACAACCCGCAAACCTTTAAAAAGGGATCGTTCTCCTGCCTTAAAGGCCGGTATCGCATTTGTGATACCCCTGGTGTTGCAGATGTCTATGAGACGATGGTGATCACTTGAGATGATGAGCCGTCAGCTCGTAAGCCCCCTTTAATATAAAAAAAAACGACGGGTTGCACTCCGGGAGTGCCGGCAGAAGTGAAAGTATTAACATTGTGCATTTTTGATATTTTGGAATGGTTAGGAAATAATTTTGCACGAATTGCTTTAATTATCAGTATAAAAGTACTCATGTATGTGGTAGAATACAATATTTATTTATTGCGAACATGACACACAAACATGACAATTTATATTACATTAAAAAAAATATCTCTCAGAGATATCAACTTACATGAATCACGTTTAAGCGCACTTAGCGATATCTATTGTAAAGAAATCAACTTACATGAATCACATTTAAGCGCACCTAGCGACATCTATTGTAAAAAATGTATTTTCTTCGCAATAAATCTGCCACGTGCACGTCCTAGATAGAGACTTATTATTATAATACGGTAAAATAAAATATTACTATGTTTCGTCCAATATATTGAAAGTCAACAACCTTTCCAATTTTATTGTGTGTCATGATGCGATCAGTCCACGTGTTTAACCTGACGCGAGTTTAACATTTTTCACTCATACAAAAAAAAGTGTACAACGCCGCTAAAGAAGATTTCACTTCAAAAATTAACGAAGACTTCTATTCAGACTTCTGTAGGAGTGTTGAGCTATTTCGTTTCAACATTACCAAAACATTCACACAATATATCTGTAATAAACATAAATCTTTTTAATAACTCATAGCGAATTCTTCTTAATATAATAATGACATAATATGATCAATACCTGGCATCGTAAAATACAGCAATCACAAGGCACAGATAAGTCGCCTCATTGTATTGGAGCCATCAAACCTTCCTCTAATCAACTTTTACGATATCGCATAAAAATATTTAACAATTTGTTTGCACGTAATATTAACGATCTGAGCCATTATCCGCGCTGTGTAAGATTCACGCACAATCCAATTTGAACCGTGCCCCATAAGCTGAAAGGTTTATAGTGCGTGTAACTCGAAATAACCCACACACCGAATAAAGGGATGATTAACTGTTCAATCAATCGATGCCCATTTTCTGTTCGATTAAAATAATAATTGTTATGAAATAATACAGCCGAATATAATAAAACACTTGATGTTATTTATTACTTGTACGCGATAATATTGAAACTATCACTATTAAAAGGTGATTTTAGTTTTGTTCGTAAATAAAATTGTAAGGCATTGGCCTAACAACTTAAGTAATAATCCATTGAGATTATCAGAAACTGGAAGCTAGTACCTACAGCTATTTTTTAGTACGCAGCAAAACCTCTTTACAGACGTTGGCGCCCTTAAGGGACACACCAACGAACGGACCTCACACCTAGGCTCTCAAGTCTCACGGGTGCGAAACGGGGAAGCCGTTAAGCAGTCCGCGCTGCTTACGGCACACTCATCAACAGCCTATCCTAGTCCACTGCTGGACATAGGCTTCTCCAATTGCAGGCCACTCAGATCGATTTTGGGCTACTCGCATCCAGCTCCTGCCAGCCACCTTGCGCAAATCGTCACTCCACCGTGCCTGAGGACGTCCTACACTACGTTTGCCTAGACGCGGTCTCCACTAAAGAACTCGTCTACCCCAACGGTTATCGGTTCTTCGGCAAATATGGCCAGCCCACTGCCACTTCAGCTTACTAAACCGGTGGGCTATGTCAATAACTCTTGTTCTCTGTCGGATTACCTCATTTCTGATGCGATCCTTCAGAGAAACGCCGAGCATAGCCCTTTCCATAGCGCGCTGAGCGACTTTGAACTTGTGGACCAGGACGGCGTACTATCAGCTAAAAAAATCCTGCGAATAACCTCTACTCTGTTTGGTGCGGAACCACGAGATCCTGTTGAGGAACTTCACAGCGACACATACTACTACTACTGTTTGTAAAACGGAAAGTCCCTTTCGAAAGTGATAAACATTTAATAAAATACAATAACACAAAGTGTATATCGCCGCATTCATTACGAGACCATTACCATGGGCTTTCACAATAAATCAGTGAGGTATTACTCAGTGTTCTCGTTATAATGAAACGATCGCATTGTCCATTGTCCAGTAAAGGGCGGCTAAAAGGCAAACACGAGCTTATCTGATGCAAAACCAGCGTCATTAAGTCGATATTCGTCAAACAATAAAAACAATCATTTACTTGTCACACGAACAGATGAACTTTAAGCGTACGACATACCAATGCTGAGCTGAGCTTTGACAGACAAAGTTCCAAATGCATCGGGATCCGTGCGAGCTTGAAACTTTGTCGAAGGGAATTGTGTTGTTGCTCTTGCGCTCCGGATCAGGGTCTGTTATCTTGATTTCGATAAGCTAGTCGCTCGGAGGATGGCTTTAAGGAGTGTTCTTTTGTCCATCTGTCAATCAATGATCGATCGGCTCCGACAAAATGGAGGGTAATAAAATTTAACTTTATAGTTTATGCGCTCTCATGTAAAAATATCTTGTCCCATATGACTAGAAATATAGACTGGAAACCTGTCACTATTTGAAGCATTGCTTAGGAGAATTTCTAGATTCCACTAATGTAACTATATCGATATACTTTCCAACTTTTCAATGATCTCACTGCCTGCTGGGTACTGGACCTTTCCTATGAACAAAACTACATAAAAGACAGGGCCATACTTTGATCCACCACGAGGACCCACCATACATTAGTGATTGCTGGCAACTACATCTTCAGCTTCGGGATGAACTGCTTAACATACTTTCCTATGTTCGAAACAGCTATCTCTAAGTTTTTCACTTTAAACAAGTATGCACTAAACCATTAAATTTTTACAAATGAAGTTATGTCGCGCGACATCGAACAATACATATTATTTTTAAATACAGTAGAACGTCGATTATCCGAATTAATTGGGACCGGGGTCGATTAGGAAAATCGAAAATTCAGATAAACGGACATAGACTGTTAATAAAGAAAAAAGAACTGTCATACATGGAATCTTCTTAAATATAAAATTCTCATGTCACAATGTTAGTTACCATACTCCTCCGAAACTTCCTGACCGATTTTTATGAAATTTTATATGCATATTCCGTGAGTCTGAGAATCGGCTACTATCTATTTTTCATATCTTGAAGTGATAATGGTTGTCCACCTGTAACGTAGTGTACTGAAACCTACAATGCGCCTTCGCGCCAAAATTAAAACTATTGGGTAATGTAACGTAGTGTTCTCACATGGGTTAGGAGGAATGTTATCCCAGGATTTGGATAGAACTCTACGTTACACACCTCTAAAATTTTTTTTTGTACAATATTTATTTTTTTGTAATGTGGTATTATAAAATACATACAACCCTAAATTTTCTTTTCTACCACCTGCCCCTATTTTTACCGCGGTACGAAGTTCGCTGGGTCAGCTAGTAAACCTTATAAGTTTAACAAACACAGTTCTAGTTCTCCAATACTAAACACAATAATAGGGGTACATAGTAGCGAAAAACTTGTAGTGTCTTGCCTCTAGCTTTCAACCATAACAGATGAAATATATCTGGACTCCAGCGAGTTCCAACTTGTTACAACAAAACAAAAATAACTTGGTTTTAATTTTTTATATTACGCTTAGGACTGAGGCATTGTCCTAATACAACGCGATAACGCGAATGAGCGATGCGATCATCGTACGAGTCGACGATCAAACATATTGATCTAGAATAGGTGTCCTAATAGGCGATCGCGCGATGCATTCGCGCGACTAAAATGTTTAAAAATCTATTCGCGCGATCTTAGTTCGCGCGAACGCGCAATCAAACCTATTAATGATGAATAGGTGTCCTAACTGAAGTTCGCGCGATGATCGCGTCGCGTCGATAGGAAGCGGGGAGAGGGGCAGGGCTAATCCGTTCCGTATTCACGTTCTATTAGGACACCCAGTTCGTGATCACGCGATGGTCGCGTCGTTTAAACGCGCGATGATCGCGTTATCGCGTTGTATTAGGACAATGCCTGATTCGGATAATAATCGGCGTTTCGGTTAATCGGCGTTAGCATAATCGGACTTATACTGTACTGCAAAACTATAAGTCCGTTTTATTATGTTTATAAAGTACAACTTTTATTATTGCTTTAAATCCTTCACGTAAACGAGTATAGCAATGGCGAGTAATAGGTTCACAGCGACCCTATTTGTTACGAAAAATTAATCTTCAAAGACAATAACATCGGACGGTCAGGCGCGGTTCAATCTTTGTATACCCCGCACAACCTTACCCCTGATATTGTTGCGGGGACAAGCCCTCCAACCCATTACCTACGTGCCATCGATGACCTGTCAACTTTAAACGAAAACTATTGATATAACTTCAAACACATACCATAGTTTAATTAAAAATCGTTATAACTATTATATTAAGATAATTTAAAAGATTTATAATTATTGTTCTAAATCATACTTATAACAAGATCGTAATTTAATAATAAGGGGACATAAAGAGGCTGATGATGATGATGATGAATAGATAGATCAAAATGTAAAAAGTAAAATCTATGATTATTTTTGTCTGTGAATCATATGTGTAACGTGAAGTGATGTTCATACTCTCCCGTGTTAATTTAAAGCATCACAAGTCTTCGAGTGACGCAATACCGATAAAGATATCCCAAAAGAATCGTGTTAGAAGCGCCACGCTAACCGGCATTGTCACCGCGTTAACTAGTGGACACTGTGGAACGCCATAAATGTAAATAGCAAAGGCTTCAATTGACACGAATTCTGAACGGTGCAAAGCATAAACGTTTTCAACAATCTGATGATTTCACCCGTTCTGGACTGGTAAGGAAAGAAAAATGGAAAAGCATTCAGTCTGCGTAGGGATGATAGCAGGGTAGACAGAGAAATTCGTTTAAATTTATTTTAAGTCCGTCTGTTAGATTATAAAAATATAACTTTTTTTTTCTTTTGCCAATCAACTAAAAAATCTTAAGAATTGGCTGTATAAGCACAGTACCCTTTGCCTTCCCAGAATGGGTAAAGAAATTAAAATAAAAAACGAGAAAAAAATGACAAACATAAAACGCGTCCATGGACACAAACACCAGATATTGGGCAAATCCTGAGGGAGCCATCACTGAAGAAATGAATAAAACGCGTCAAATTTTGCGAGTAATGTTTTGATTGCATGGGTATAGAAAATATAAATTTACGTATCCTATCCTTTTTGGTATAATCTTCGTGAAAAAGGTTTTCATCATCCCTATTGTGGATGTTAGGCAACTTTCGCAATGACCAGACGAGGATGGGTGACCAAAAATTTATATTTTTGAGCTCCTCTGTGTTTCGAAAGGCATGCTAAGAAATTGACTGGGTGTATCTGCAAAGGTTAGCATAGTAATACGCAGTGGGTTATGGCCATAGAGCAACACGGACGACGCGGTCCCCCTCAGGTTCGAGTGGTCTAGAGGATTCAGATGAAGAGTTGAGTTCCCTTGTGGGGAGATGCCATCCGCCTGGAATACCTCTAGAGGCACTCGCCAATTCTCGGCTTGAGGTTCCCTTAGGATCTCGCCGTCCCCAAACCCGGTGACGCTGTAAAGGTCATCTGCGATCAACAGCATACACATTCAAAAAAAATTACGACGCGGCCAGGAAGGGAGGAGGCATACACAGCTTTCCGCTCTGTCAAATTGGGCATTGCAAGATTTGAATGTATATTGTGTCGTGAATGTGTGAGTGTCGTTAACACAGTTTTGTTTTTAAGCATATACGTTAAACTTCATTAATGTGCATGTGCAAAGCCCCCCCCCCCCCCCATCCCCACAGAAAGAACAGAATTATTTTTTCAAGAGTATCCCTTGGTCTGTGTAGCCCTCCATTTTGATTTTCACGGCCAGAAAATAAAAAAAAAAATCCAGCCGATTTTTCTCTTATTGTTAGTGTTCTACTGTATATCCAGGCTTCATTTATGTCTTTAATCAATTCTGAATAGATTCTCTACAATCTTAACTATATATTAGACGTGTAAATTAAAACCATCACTAAATATGATAAAAAACAAAATATTAAAAATGAAAATCATTTTCTCAACTCGTGGCAAAAATCGCTAGAGGCCGGTGATAGATAAATAATATGACCTGTTTTTAGAAATTTATAAGAAGCTTATAACTTACACCATCCACGTAGAAGTGTTTGTAAAAAATGACATTCATTGGCAATTTTTCAGTGATTAACAATAGACTCGCATATTTAACACCGGTACGTACACATGTTAGCACAGATAGCGAGCAAGTACAATATCATAATAACTTGCCGGTGTAATAATGACAACTATACTGCGTCAAAAGCCTTAATCAACGATAAACGAACGTGTTGACAACTTGAACTTGAAGGTCCCATTTTTAGGTTTTTCGCATATATCTCGAAAACTATGCATCCTAGCGACATGAGACTTTCACAAAAGTGAAAGCTGATTAAATTTGCTACAAGTCTTATTCAGTCAAATTTTTTGATATCTTGTATAGTTTTCGAGATATCCGCTCTTGAAAGTCTGTAATTATGGAAAAAAAAATTGTTCCCATGTTTGCTCTATTTGACCGGATAACTCTTCAACAATGCACCCAAAAAATAAATGCCGGCCGTAGGGTTGTAGAGCATTAAATTATCTTTAATAATAGAAACAATTGCCTTTTTTTTTTATTTAAGGACAAAATTGTTAGTGTATTAGACGTATGGGGGTGGTACGGTGGGCACTAGGCCGCGTACTCAGCCCCCACGCTCGGGCCGTCCTGCGCACGTCTGTGGGGTCCTCGCGATACCCCGGGAGACCCCTGCCGCGGAACCTCGGCAAGGCCGGGAGGCTGCTAGGTGCGGAGACGCGGAAGAATCCCTAAACGGGGATTCCGCGGCTTCGCACTAAGCAGCTTAGAGGGTGTTCGCTGGGTTTTTTAGCGGATATTATGCCGTATAGCGCCCGTAAGGGTTACGGGGTCCTCAGTGGGCAGCCACTGCTGGGGCTCGTAAGGCTTGCGGGAGCCAGGTGTGAGGTCCATAAGTAAAAAAGAAAGTAAATTAGTGTCATTGAGAAACTGTAATTATCTAATAATAATATCTGTAATAATGATATGCGCTCTTGAAAATCTGTAATTATAGAAAAAAAAAATGCTTTACATTTATGCTCTATTTGACCGGATAACTCTCGGATAACTCTTTAACGATGCACCGATGTCTAAATAGCACACATGCTCATTTTAGAATATGTACTTGTTGGCCCACTGACCAGGTTCTTCATACAATCCAGAAAATAAGTTTAAAAAAACTGCAAGAGTTAACTACTTTATGCAAAAAAGGTTATTATAAATTAGATGATTATTTAAATGATAAGATTGTCTGGTGTTGTATTGGTCCAGCTCAACACAAAAAGTAGTATTAAGAATGATTAAAATTATAAAACTGGACTTTAAAAAAAATTGAGACGGTAGGGCCCTGTGCCTCTGGTTTTTTTCCGGTTCTCATTGGCTATACAGGTACGAATACGGCAGCAGTTTTCGATACAATTCACTATGACGTGCAAAAAGAGATTTGTAAAAAAATCCAATATAGTTAATTTCTTGCTCTTTTGGGGTGGGAAGGACCTTGATCCTCGTCTTCGTTTACATTTTCTTTGTCTGTGTCATTTTCTCCATCGGAACCCTGTAGGGAAACGGTCAGAGGATCCTCCTGTTCTTCTTCACCTTCGGAGTCAACTTGAGGGACCCCATTCAAGCAGTTCCTCTGGCAATTTTGGCACGCTGGGGAACAGGAACGCAGGACACCCCCTTTAGTCAATACGTCTACTACCCTTTTTTTTATACGCAGGCAAAAAATACTATTTACAGACGACGGCGCCTTTAAGAGGCACACCGCCGAACGGACCTCACACCTGGCTCCCGCAAGCCTTACGAGCCCTAGCAGTGGCTGCCCACTGAGGACCCCGTAACCCTTACGGGCGCTTTACGGCATAATATCCGCTAAAAAACCCTGCGAACACCTCTAAGCTGCTTAGTGCGAAGCCGCGGAATCCCCGTTTAGGGATTCTTCCGCGTCTCCGCACCTAGCAGCCTCCCGGCCTTGCCGAGGTTCCGCGGCAGGGGTCTCCCGGGGTATCGCGAGGACCCCACAGACGTGCGCAGGACGGCCCGCGCGTGGGGGCTGAGTACGCGGCCTAGTGCCCACCGTACCGCCCCCATACGTCTACTACACTAACAATTTTGTCCTTAAAAAAAAAAGGCAATTGTTTCTATTATTGAAGATAATTTAATGCTCTACAACCCTACGGCCGGCATTTATTTTTTGGGTGCATTGTTGAAGAGTTATCCGGTCAAATAGAGCAAAAATGGGAACAAATTTTTTTTCCATAATTACAGACTTTCAAGAGCGGATATCTCGAAAACTATACAAGATATCAAAAAATTTGACTGAATAAGACTTGTAGCAAATTTAATCAGCTTTCACTTTTGTGAAAGTCTCATGTCGCTAGGATGCATAGTTTTTGAGATATATGCGAAAAACCTAAAAATGGGACCTTCAAGCCCCCCCCCCTCCCCCCGGCTTAAGGGCTACGGGCGGGGACTTTTGATATGTTTACCTCCTAACTAGTCCTAACAAAGTCACGAAGTCAAAAAATGTGTTCTAATCAATTCCCTCTATACCTGTTTTTGAGCATTCGTTGCCTGGACTAACGAATGTAAATCAAAAGAGATCCATAGTGAAATGCCTATACTTATAGCAGATTTTTTCCACCCAAATTCTTCCCAAAAAAATTGTCATACATAAAATTATCGTAAAGCTAGTTACAGCATTTATTACTATTATACGGTTATTAAAATTTCGAATAATTTTGGATCTTAATGTTTTGAAGTTGAACATAGACACAGAACTAAAATTACAGAACTGCAATATTATAGACGTTATTACTATCGTTGGTTATTTTAGTTAAAAATTTTGTATTTATTTAGTTAAAAATGTTGTATCCGTATCTAATCGAGACTATCATTATCAGTATAGGACATATGCATCTTAAAAATAAGTACTTAGAGTTGAAACAAATATTGTTCGCTTGCCGCGAGAATTCGATTTCACTTTTGGCAATTAAAAGAGGTAGCTGGTTCTTCTTCTTCTTCGAACACAAACTCTTGAAATAAAGACTAAATCTTCTTAGAAAAAAACATATTATTATTTTGTAACACTCGAACATCATATTCAAAAAATAACAGTAAAAATGAGCCGAGGAGAAATAAAACTCAATTACAACGAACAACTTTCCAGACTCCGAAGTTTTAAAACTCGCAAGTGTGTAAAAACTCATTAAACTTTGGTGCCATAATGAGGGAGTCTCAATGTAATAAAAACATATTAGCGATTTAGGACATAATTGATAATTCCAAATATTGCACAACGTTATAGGCGTACGTACAAATTTAGAAAACTTTACTAATAACATCTAATAAGGACTGTATTTTCGACACACAAATTGCTGAGCAAAAATTCAAAGCTGTCGTATTTCTTTAATATCATTCGATTCTCGACGGTGTTCCCTTGATTTAACGTTTGCTGAAGAATTGGTTGTTAGTAATTTAAAATTTGTCAAAGTGTGTGCCTTCAATAATTAGTGCGCTAACAAAATCGACACGAGTGTCATTGTTGCGCGCCTTGCGACATCCGTATTCGAGTGCCCGCTGAACAATATTTGTATATTTTTCAGTCGTGGACGGCTCATTTGTGTCCCATTCTCATTGTACAAAAGGACACAATATTTTCTGTTGTACTGTGCCTTTGGTGACAGTTGTGTAATAGCTATTTGCTCTTGTCCGTCCATCGGATAATGGCATTGAGTCTTTGTAAGTAGTTGTTACCATATCGTGATAATATGCAGCCCTCGCTAACACGAATTAACAAAATAAATTTTGTATTCCGCATTCAAATCACATCTAAAGATACAGCTGTTAATAACAACGCCCAGTTGTAAATTCTGTTTTTCTTTAATTTATCCAACATAACATTAATCCAATGATACCTTAAAAACTTTTGCATCTCATCCAATATCTATCAACATTTTATGCAAACATAGAAAAGCTTCTACATAAACTGACCAAATGCTTTTAAGAAATTCGCTTACTGTAATCTTAGGTAGCAGCATCTATTCAAAACGTGTAGTTAGACAATCAATCTCGTGACCCTTTTTGCATAAGGGCGGTTCAATAAAGTGGCGAGTCACGCGTCCAGTCTCCAGGGAGGTACGGGACCGTTTAATGCATAGTTAGAGACTGTTAGGGCCCCGGAATGTCGATTAGGATCTGTTGGGGATTATTCGGCAACTTCGGAAGATTCCAAGAGACGTCTCCTAAACTATGGGGGGAACAGCGATTCACATAATACTCGTAAGCACCACGTCACATCCATGCTTAGGAACAAGCTACTCACAAAATTTAGGTGTGACAAAAAGCTCATTGTGCTCTAAACCAAAAAGCGTACGGCTCTTCAGAAAACAATATCATCCGAAGATTCTAAAACACCGCAATATCAGACTTAACACAATGGAGAACAGTTTAAATCGAATCACGCGCCACGGAAAACAACAAAAGCAGACAATGTACGAATGATCACATTGAGCGATTGAGAGGATCCACTCAAAAACCGGAAAGTTCCGTTCAGTTTTCGCGCACGGCTGCCCGCGAATGAACGATGAAGTAATGTACATGGTATATCTTTTTAATAATTTAATTTAATAAATACGTGAATGATACCGTGCATACAAAGGCGACGCGGTATAGAATAACATTTACAAGAGTACTTGACGCAACACAATAGATTTTGGAGAGCGCATGTGTTTTGCTAAGGTACTTATTGTTAGTTATGAAAATGATACAGACGCCGTCTTACGTATTTAAAATTATTGATTCAATTTCATTACCATGTGAGAAATTATGGTGATGAATTGAAACAATAATTAAATATTACAATGAATAATTGGTGTTATTTTTATTAGAATCTTAACTTTTGACTAGGTAAATCTGATAGATGATAAATTAATTTTTATATTTTAAAATATTATTAAAAAAAATGTAAAACTCTACTTAAACCCTGATGATGAAGGACAATCATCATCAGGCTATTAACATTCCCAGACTGCTGGAGCACAGGGGTTCCCTGTGGATGGAGTAGGAAAATAGGGCCACACCACTGTGCGGATTGGTAATAATCTCTTACAACAACAAAAACTTCCGATTCAATTACAAAATAACTTGATTTAAATCTAAATAAACAATAGAAGGCAAAGAGCCTACATCAACAACGGAGCGATTACTGAATCACTCGACATGGTTCGTTATAAATTTAGTGGCTCTTAGTCACGAAATGTTAGCGAGCAATTTGCGGTGTAATGCCACCCCCAATCCTTAGCAAATGATCGTCGCTCAAACGCCGACCAATCTAAGATAATGAGATCTCAATACAGGTATTATTGTGGAGACTGGTTGAACAACAAGGTTTTTGCGTGTAAAAATATTGGCAATAAACCATTTCTAGGGAATAAATCTCGAAAAGTAACCTTTACCTTACATAAAACAGTTTCAAATGCTACACTACGTCGTGTTTCAGTTGATGATAAGATTACCTGGATCAAGCTAACGTAGCGACTACGGCCAATAAGTTCATAAAAAAATATATAGTCCTTAAGCATAGACACATGTTGGAGGGAATATTTTCCTTTTCGCCGCAATATCTTGAAACACAGTCAGTTCAAAAAAATAAAAAGTATAGCTCATTGAAAACGGTAATACTTAATCTAATCCATCTTTAATATTGCTATATTCATAATGAAATAAATAATTTATTTCGTAAAGTGCCTTCTAATCACAAAGGGAGATTAAAGAAAAAAGATGAGAAGCTCTCTACCTACTTATTGTAAACTACTCAGTCTAGACTAGATTCTTTTCAGACAATACCCACCCACGCATTGGTAAAAAGTAGCAATAGGTATCTTAATCTAAAATCTTTCAAACATAATAAATCTTCAAAAGTTGCTAAATAAATTGAAAGGGTTCTAAAATAAATAAATCGATTATGGAAAAACTCCGTTACGCAGTCTTAAGACCCGAATTAAAAACCAATAAAAGCCCTTAATAAAACTGAAACGAGCTATAGTTAAGTGCTAAACGCAATTCGGCGAATAAACAAGCGCATCACCGAAGGGCAACGCGGAGGGTGCATAGATACTCAAAACATATGCAAATTAATCGGCGAGGGGATCATGGCTACCATGAAAACTAATAAATTATGCTAAATAATTGTGTTCACCAGAACAATGACTTTAAAAAGAAATGAGAATATATTTTGCAACATTCTATTTGTTTTTCAAGGATGCTTGGGTGCTTTAATCCGATATTTTGTAGTGGAAGTTTCTACTAGACTCTTAATAGAGTTTCTAAATGGGGGACATTATGGAATAGATGTTATCTATTTTCACAGGAATGGACACCGAATCAGGGCACCGGGCTTTCTTGATTCGCAAAGCTTTAGGATCTACTGTAATACAAGGACTGTGGAAAAAATATGATACCTTAAACAAACGAGTTAATCAAATATTTTATGATAAACAGAGATCCTATCGATCTCCTTCAATATTATTCACATCGGGGTTCTTCAATTTGAGCCTTTTTAATTCGCAAGAAGAATTCGCTATGTCCTTTAAAAATATCACACATAATGGCAATTGTAAACTAATTTAAACAAATACTAGCTTCCTATATCAATAAAATCAATGAACTTTATCTGAAAGCTTAATAGAAAGTCAATCCAACTCATTCAACCGCTGTAACTCTTACCTCGAACTATCAACAATGACGGTTCTGTTCTTTTCACATTCACTACCTATTTCCAAACGCATTAAACGCTCGCTTTTATTGCATTTATGTCTTTCATATAAACACCAAACAAAAGAAAAATAATATAAAAATCATTCTGAGCACCGACAATGGTGGTCAACATCACAAAGGTGAAAGCTCTAATTCAAACGTAACAAACGAAATATTTTCATTCCGACTATCGATTGAAAAAATTTCATTGTAACCGATACATGCCACTCGTAAAAGCAAAAGCAATCATAAAAATCTTTGTAATTAATTCTTTTTTGCCGTCCACAAAACGCGACCACTCGAAGCACATTAACTCCCAGCAAAGCATAAAAGAAAAACAAAATTAATGATTGAGACTAATTCGCAATAAAAATGCCACATGCGAGCAAATATGAGGGGACAATTACAACAAATTAATAACGCACACTACCCTTAAAACTCGAGTACAGATTTGCATTCAATGGTATTCTCGCTTTTGTTGCCCATTCTAAAGGAGATCAAGCGAAACTCAGCATTAACGGCCACAGCTATAAATGCGTATTCGTTTAGATTACGTTCTGGCATTTGAGACGTTTTATAAATGCAAAGATTCTGTAGGGTCATCCACTTGGGCCGTGAAAATATCAACTCTAACGGCCCTTTCATAAAATCCAAATCTGTTTGTGGGAACGTCACTATGAGATCACTTGAATATTAAAAGTCTTGGTAATTATTCAGGAATCCATCCATCATTAATCACACCCGAGGGTGGGATGCAGGGAAACGTTGTAAAAATGATTGTTCAGGAGATAAATTACACAAGACACGGCTGTTGACATTTATTCGCGGATTGCGACCACGTGTGTACTGTACTGTCTATGCATATTTTTTTGCGGCCACGTATCAACAAAACAGCCGCTAGTGTGCTCATTGTCAACAAAATTTATTGCCGGCATAATTCAGTCATTAAATAGTATGATCTTTTGAATATTTTCGTAAAGTCGCACAAAGAGAACGGACATCGTGTCTATTGTGTTTTGTGGCGAGACTACGTTGATGGTTCGAGTCGTAAATGTATTTCAATCACAAGAGTTTTGTGGAAAAACAAAACTATTAACTGTAGAAAATGAATAAAAGTTTACATTTAAATCAATATTAATATTTATTTTGGGATATTAATTTCAATTATAATATGAAAATTATTAGGTACTTTATTTAAAAATTTCTGCCAGTAACTTTGTCTGCCTGGAATATGTACTAAATTTTTAAATTGAGAAGGGTTACCTTCTCCTAAAAGTTTTATTTTCACGACAAGAAATATACAGAAGATTGTGTATCAGGGTGCAAGGGTGGAGCAATTTCTCATAATTCCACGGTAGACTTAGCTTCACGATCCTAATGGTTGATGCCTTTTTAAAGTTGTTCCTGTTAACTTAACTTTAAAGTAAAACTAACTTTAATCAACACATAAAAGACAGTTTAACTTTAAAGTCTACTAGAGTAGAATAGCGTTATTAATTTATTATTTACTAGCTGTTTCAACAATAAATGTTGAAACAGCTAGTAAATAATAAATATGCACACAAGAATTGGAACCAGAAACCACAATATCGCCATCACACACAGAGCAAAGTTGAAGATATCCGAGTAAGTCCCCAAGAGGGAGGCCACTAGGAGGGGCCAAAGGCCACAAATATGTAGATGAACCTAAATAAGGTTTCTAATAGAGCAATCAAAGGAAGCCCAAACAGTCGTTTTTTATTTATTAAGGACGGACGAAGGATTATTTTTTGATAGTATATTTTCAGGACAGTTTCTAAACTAGACTAAATTTTATACATTGTGAAATTGTCTCTGCAACCAATAGTTTTCGAAATAAAGCTTTTCTAAGTTTTAATTTACATCATAGACTAGTCTGCAAAAAATCAGAACTGGATTTGACGCTATGGGCTAACCCATAGGCAGTTTCAAACGGTAATTTTACTGAGCTACAACTAGTCTATAAAAAAATCGAGAAGACATTAACTCAATCAACACTTTTGTTATATTGAAGTAAGCTTATAATTTTGACATAAGTAATCTTTTCTTTCATGTTTGACTAATGGCAATTGATACTAAGAGGAGAAAATAAATTAAGCCAACAGTATCTTAAAAAAGCAACTAAAGACCCACTAGCGTTCGTTTCGCTTCGGTGTAAACTAAAGTTTTGCTCTCAGGCTTGTATTTTAGATATATATCACGTGGTTCCATCCTCTTATAATGGGATCCTTTTAAAGAGGCGTGAAGAAGCAACATGCAGGCCAGCAAGGGGAGGATGGCTGGTGCGGCAGGTAGAACCGCTGTATCAGCTATCTTCGCATCTGAACTTCACCGACACTTAACATCAGGTGGGGTGGAGTCATTTGTCGGACCAATCTATAAGAAAAAAACTGAAACCTTCAGTGAAAAATTCTTTAACTGATGATGGAATCTAAGGATTTGGAAAACCATTATTCTACCTAAATGGTCTTACATCAAAATGCTATATAAGGTGCATTAAAAGCGAATTAACCCGCTACAAATATGGTCTACGCAAAAAACTTGTGATTTTTATCAATTTGCCAAGTGTCTTTTAAACTTTATAACTTAATGTCCTTACGTCATAAAAACCGTTCCATTAAAAGCTTTTTGTATATCAAATAAAAGATACATCTGATAAATATCTGTCAGTTTAAGTACTCGCGTACATTGAAGTCTATCCAGTGCCACATTTAGGTATACAATTTGGTATCAAATGACAGTTATCTGTTACTCTCTAAATATCAGTAAGTAAATTAGTACAATAATACAATATAGCGTTGACCGAAAACAATGAAATATAGAGCTGTGCCCCCGAGGGTCAATAACTTTACAGAGAAAGGTCTGTGTCCAATCGTAAAATTAAGTTCGCAACATTACAGCAGCGGATCATGAAGCTTTCATCCTAAAACGCCTCAACAAAGGGATAAATAAGCATTGAAACACCACGGAACACCATTAACCCAACGTGTATCTGTCAGCCAGAACTTTAACAATTAAAGTCCCAGTTCAATAATAGAAACTATAGCACAATGGTGCGCGCTACAAATTAATATATTCATACCGCTTTCTGAGGTCAGTACCCGAAAAAAGTCACGTGGCACTCCAAATTTTAACCTTATGTCCGAGTTAGTAGTGCTATTTTTGTTCGTAACACCAAAATTACAAACGCCAGTGGCAACAATCTGACATTAGACGCTAACGGCGTGGCGTAAGATTCAAATTGATTTGTGATGAGTCGCGTAGAGGGAAGTGTTTGCAAAGTTTTTGTCATTATAATTATGCATAGTACAATGATACGATAGTCATTTTTATTGCTTCGAACATTGGCCGCGCTAATGCGATTCTGTACAGTTTAATCGCTCGGTCGCATAATGGAGTTTTTGTTAATGGGAATGCATCACAGATTATTATGGTTCGCGCAAATGAACGATCGAAGGCTCCGTGCCAATTATTTTGTTTGTATTCAGCCGATGTTTTATTTTAACCATACTAATATTATCAATGCGAAAATTTGTCAGTATGTCTGTAACTTGTTCACGTTTACGCCGCTGATTTTGATGAAATTTGGTATAGAGAATAGATAGATTGAATCTCCGAGGAAAGGACTTAGGATAGTAGGATAATTTTCATCCTATAAATCATCTTTTGAGGGGTGAAAGTTTGTATGAAAAACGACTTTTTCCACGCAAACGAGGCACTCACTATTTCATTTATTTATGTTAATTCATATATCACTTTTTGGAAATGAAGTATAATGCTGAAAGAACTTTTCCATTAGACAAATTTTCTCCACATTTAGTTCAAATTCATAGTTTTTCTCTACTTGATAATTTGGAAAACTAGTTGAGAAAAAATACAAGCAAGAGAAGTTTATATTTATTCATATTTTTAGTGATTTTCATGATATTATTAATTACACATGTCAGTCACATCGTCTCTGAAGAATCATTAAACTTTTCGCTGCGAATTTTAAAATCAAAACAGCTTCCTTGGCTGCTTTCAGATGACTCTGAAAGCAAGTAAGCACTAAATACTCCACCATCTTGTTAATTTTACAATTAAGTTAAGAGTGGTATGCGTAAATACTTAAGAATCAAATAACTTATTTTATACATGAAAGAAAAGAAAAGAAAAAGAATCGAGAACTTCTTCAGCAGTTAATGATCATTGAATCAGAAGATTGAAGTTATCCCTGAGTCTCTCAAACGGCTTTCTGAGTTATTTATTCTGTATTGAAGACAATATTAACGCGAAAGAAAGATCTTCATTTGACTTCAGTATGTATTTGATTATTAGCGAAAACCATTCAGTTACAGGAAGAAAACATAGGTACGTTTACACGTCAAAAACCCATGATAAAAATTAATGTATCGAATAAAAATATTCACCAACGTACGTTTGTCACGCATTACAAACCAAATAAGTACCCTTTTGATGGAAGAAAAATCGATGGTATTAAATTCGTAACACAATCCGAATCGAAATAAGGGTTGCCGATTGCCAGAAAATACGCACCGGAGTATGGTTCTTCTATTTCTTATTCCTTGCGTGTGTGCGTGTGTTTGTGTTCGATGAATAGCGTTTTTCCCTCTGTGACTGTTTAGCATACGTTGTTGGGGCGAGGTAATCCCCACGCAGCCTACACGAAAATAAGTTAATGTGTTTCAAACATTTTCTTGAGAAATACAATTGTACGATACTATCTACTCTCACACCTGGTAAAATTCTAATATGAAAGTTAAATAAATAAAATATTTTGACAACCTCCGTGGCTTGAGTGGTATGTATGTACGCTGGTTTTCAGGGTGCAGCCTACTCAGAGGTTCCGGGTTCGGATTGCGGTGGGGAAAATGTTTGTGTAATGAATACGAGCAAATCCAAATATCTAATCATTATTATCAGTTTACCTTTATCTAATCATTATTATGCAGAGAACCAGAGTTATCGACATAGCCCACAGGATTAGCAAGTTGAAGTGGCAGTGGGCTGGCCATATTTGTCGAAGAACCGATAACCGTTGGGGTAGACGAGTTCTGGAGTGGAGACCGCGTCTAGGCAAACGTAGTGTAGGACGTCCTCAGGCGCGATGGAGTGACGATTTGCGCAAGGTGGCTGGCAGGAGCTGGATGCGAGTAGCCCAAGATCGATCTAAGTGGCGTGCATTTGGAGAGGCCTATGTCCAGCAGTGGACTAAGATAGGCTGTTGATGATGTTGATGATGATGATGAATCATTATTATTAGTTACATGTTCATTGCCATGTCTGATCTATGGATGTCAAACTTGGATATATAATAAATACATAAAAAATAAGATACAAGTATGTCAAAGATCATTGGAAACAAGTATGCTTAATATAAAAATACAAGACAGAAAAACAACAAATGTTATTGATGCTTTGGATCACTGTAAAAAACTTAAATGGAGATGGGCTGGACACATTACACGTATGAATAATAATAAATGGACTTATAAAGTGACTACTTGGAAAGGACTTCGACACAAAAGAAATAGAGGTAGACCAAAACAAAGATGGATAGACGAAATTAACGACGTGGCTGGTAGAGACTGGATCACAAAGGCCAAAGATAGAAAATAATGGAGTAAAATGGAGGAGGCCTTTACTCGCTGAGGGGTCCTTAATAAATAGAAAAATGAGTATTGACAATTTTTTTAAATTATAATTGACATGTTTGTAATTGATTGACCTAATATTATTGGAATTGTACTGAATGATTGACATGTATATTTGATATTTATTGAGGAAATAAAAAGGCTATAATAATAATAATAATTATCAGTTTATAAATATATTAACAAACATAATTTCAAAAAGTAGTACTACTTCGTAACTACTATACCATATCGTCGTTTCGTTATATTTTAGCATTTTTTGGAGATTTCGACATTTTCATCATTATGACTTATCAAGTTTTCTAATCCAAAGACTGCAATGCGAATCTTAACATAAATATAATAAATAAATATTTCCAACACTCACACCAATTAGCCTAACACCAAAGTAAGCACTTGTAAGGCTTGTGTTATGGGGTACTAGGGTAACGGATAGTGTACATATACAGTACATATATAAGTATATTTATATAGAAAAACAAATTAAACATCCATGACTGGAGTGCAAACGCTCGTATTCATCACACAAACATCTGCCCACACCGGGATTCGAACCCGGGACCTCTCGAGTCGGCGACACCATGAAACCCGGCGTACAAACCACTCGGCCACGGAGGTCGGTCAACATTATAACTGTGAACGAAGGTTGCTTAAAAAATCTGCTATGTGCATCAGCCAGAATATTGTCAAATATTAACTACAGTCATAAAGTTTTTATTTTGCACATATAGCAGATATCAGTTTGACAACGACTATTTTCTATAACGTGTCCTGCATACTGAATATAAATGACGTCATAAAAGTAGAGAATGAAAAAAAAAACGATTGCACTCCGGTAGTGCCGGCAGAAGTGAAAACTTGAATATTGACGTTGTGCATTTCTGATATTTTGGAATGGTTTGGGAATAATTTTGCACGAATTGCTTTAAATATCAGTATAAAAGTACTATCATGTATGTGGTAGAATACAATATTTATTTATTGCGCTATCGTTCACAAGCATGACAATTTAAATTACATTAAAAAAAATCTGTCAGAAAAATCAACTTACATGAATTACATTTAAGCGCACCTAGCGGCATGGATTGTAAAAAAAAAACATTTTCTTCGCAATAAAGCTGCCACCTGGACGTCCTAGATAGAGACTTATTATTACAATACGATAAAGTAAAATATTACTATGTTTCGTCCAATATATCGAAAGTCAACAACCTTTCCAATTTTATTGTATTCGTCTTACGCCACGTGTCCTGACGCGAGTTTATATAAAAATTGTGTACAACGCCACTAAAGAAGTTTTCACTTCAAAAAAACTAAATGTGACAAAACACAGAAAGGGTTACAGTATTAAGATCTAATACATAATCTTCATATGTTCAATAAATTTATGTTGACTTGTTTATTAAAGCATCGATCTGACACAAGCGTTTGGTTGCCAACATACCTACCATTTATATCAAAAGTCAAGGTGTACACGAAATATTAATTACTGTTATCATTAGACCCATTCACGTTAACATTCACAACGAAATCAATCACCCTTCAAATGCTTATGCTATAGAAATATTTGTAATTTTGTTATATTTAGTCTTTTATAACATTTCAACAACAACAAAAAATGTTATTGAATAGTTTTATTACACGCCTTAAACAAATACAAATTTAGAAGGCTAACTCTGCCCACAAACTATTCAAGGCGGTTCATCTACAGCAAGGCGGCTCACAAAAAGCTACTTTTTAGTTGCTTAACTAACTATTTAAGCAACAGTTTGGCTTTAATTAATCTTGACACCGCCGTTGTCCGTTATTCAAGTATCATTTATCACTTTCAAACTTCGAACTATCGAAGCAAGAAATTTCGAATCACGACCCAACAGTGTCTAGAAATACCTTTATTGCGGCCGTTTTGTTCACTGGCAACACCGAATCCGTTGGTAATAACACTTTTGTTCAGCGACATTGTTTGAACGTCGCATTGATTGTCGACGTTGCTTGGATGGCTATTTTGAGCTGGCTTTTTAGTTTAATTTTTTGCACAATTATCAACAATGATTATTTAACATCATGAAATTGCTGCGAATTCGTTATTACTTCTGCGAAATCGCATACACTTATTGCACTCTTCAATTTGTGCAAGTAGCTTCGATTCTATTCGCGAACCCATGTTTATAATATGGCCCGATGGATATTTTTCGATAGACGTTTCTAATAATAGGTCGGGTCTGGATTTCAATTATTTGCCAATCCGTTACCTATACAAGTATAGTGGTCCTGACTCGATTGCCTCCCGTCTGGCCGTACAGCTCGGAATCGAACTCGGGACCCGCACAATGAAATACATCTAAATAAATAACACGGACTCCTCATTGTAATGCCGGCTCCATACAAAATATATTTTCCCGACAATACGAACGCTCCGAATGGGAAAAATAGGGCACACTCAATTCGGAAGAAAAATGCTTGACTGTGCTAGCAACACTCGAATGTAATTCGGAGACGCGTTCTATTTTCAATAATTCGAATAGCAGCCCAGATGTTTTGCATACTGTTCAATGTTCTTTGTTTTAAGTTTCAATTGAGATCTTCAGTAATGAATACTTCTATCAATGTTTTTTTCATCAATAAATAGGATATTATTATAAACGTACAAATTAAATGACATATTTTTTTATAGTCATTGATTAATGATGATCTTCACTAACAATAACTTAAGGCAGAAGTTAAAATTAAAGATATTACACCTATATTCCTATTTATATTTCAACTTACATAAAGTCTCAAATGGGATTTACGCAGCTCGCCAAAATATCATTATAAAGTTAGACTCTTCGGCGGCCAAAGTTTACGTTTGAATGAATTGACAAATTAATTTACTTTCCAGCAGATAAATCCACTTCATAAATTGAACAATGGCCACCGAATCCCTTATAGATCGCAACTCAAAACAATGACCCGACGGACTAATGATTAATTCAAAACTCTTTAGATTCCTTCAAATGTTTGGCCATTAGATAAGCGGGTTACTCTTAATACAAAAAAAATAATTTGCGTAAAAGAAATTGAATAAAAATCGGCCAAGCGTGGTTCGGACTTCCGTACCATTGCAATTACTGGACTTAACGTGCTCGAAATATTGTGATCAGAGGAGGTTTAGTAATAATAAGAAAGTTTATATTTTATTAACCAAATACAACAAATGTGTGTAGGTACCTATCGTCATTGATAAATGAAAAAATCTAACTAAGAAATAATTCCCGTAAATAATATACTGTATTGAATGACTACAACCTGCAATATGTATGTACTGCGAGTAGGGTCGAGGCGCAAAGAAAAGTACCACAGCAGCCATTCGCACTTTTGCTCCCTTAGTAAACAACCAGTTTCAATAATCAATCTCTAGTAAAAGGTTGGGTAATCTGTACCATTATCACGAACCAATATCGAATTCGAATAGTTTGCGAGTGCGTAATGTCAGTGTCAAACATGTACTGATTTTTAGTTCTCGTTATGCCCATTATGGCGCTGTTGTTCAAGTTTCCATACAAAATTTGTCATTGACATTTCGCACTCGCTAAGCGCGGTTCGTGCTTAGGATACAGTTCTTAGAAACAGATGTTATCCTACTAATATAAATAGATGTATGTTTTTTTACTGAATCACGCAAAAACTAATAAACGGATTTGGATAAAACTTGGTACGCATACAGTTAATGACCCATATTGAGACACGGAATACTTTTTATCTCGGAAATACTGAGACTTGTCGATTGATCGAACAATACTTGATTATGATTTGATTGACTAATGATTCCTTTGCCACTCGCTGTACAGAGGTGTGAGAAAAAAGATAATTAAAAAATAAAGCAATAACAACCCGCTCTTTTCGTGGCTCCAACTGAATAGCAAAGAACGGCATGAAATAAAACAATTGTATTGAAAAACGCCCCCGACGAGAGCGACCATGATTATTAAACCGAAAACCGTGTTCGGCGCTAACAATCGTCATGGCTGACAGAGCGCCAGGCGAACGGGCCTCCCGATATATCTATATAGGTTTACTATATACGATATATCTACCTATTACGATGAAAGAAATTCACAAGCCTAATCAACACATTTAAGGTAATATTTATAAACAAAAAGAATTAAAAGAAAAGCCACCTAAGTCCCTGAGTCAGCAAAATACATTTATTTTGTGTTTTATCAAACATTTGATTGAAACATGGAAAACAAAATCTCTTGCAAAGGGTTGTGTCTTCAATTAACTATCTTTCTCATAATATAGATATAAGTAATCAAGATAATTACAATAAATCAACTATTTGAACCACGTTAGTAGTACAATATGACACTACCATGTTTTCTTTTAAATAGCTGGTTATATGTCATTGTGATAGTGACGTGAGTAGACTAGCGCCATCTTTTGGTTGCACACCGAGTTTATTTATTATTAAAGTAAATTTTTCGTTCATCTTCATCTTTAGAGCGTCGCGTTACATTTTTATAGTTAATAAAAAATCAGGCCTACGGTTACGATTCCCAACCGAAATTATTATGAGAAATATTCATCAATATTCTATAATTTAAATATCTAATACGCCACGGCATGAATTTCTACAACCGCTTTCTAAATAGTATGTAATGTATTTGAATTAATTAAGTATATTTATTGTAAAATAAATGTTACCCATCCTTACATTCTGCTAATATTTTGTATCAAATATTACATTTCATTTAACTGCTTTTTTGTTTGTTCTGTGGCTGTTTCCGTTTTACACAGAAATTTCGCCAATAACCCGTAGTGAGAGAGACACGATATGAGAGAGATTGCTCGCAATTTATACAAATTAAAATTTAATATTTTATCCGAATAATCCTTCTTCATTGAGCTTTTATCATTGTTCTTCTGAAAGGATAACACACGCAAAGACAACATAGGTTTAAAATAATATATAAAGTGTAGGTAATTTAATCGGTAGAGGAGCAAAAAAGTATTCTTCACTCAAATATGTCATGATTTAATAAGATATTGGTCTCGATTCTGACATGACTCTCTAAACCTAAACTTAAATTTGGCAACAGTGTATCTTAGTCATCAGGGTTGCCAGGTCTAACGATTTTTCAGATCTCCCGTTTTTCTGAAATTTCTCCTGTTCTTCTGTTTTTTACATGAATCTACTGTTTTTCTAAGAAGACGACTTTCTTTTTTTAAATTGTATGTTGAGTTGAGTTTTCCCTTATTAAGATAATAAAATTGAATGTTATTTATCAAAAAAACAAGAAGTTCATTGTATGATATACATGTATTATTTTTAAATTTCACGGTTCACAAACATTATAGCTATGAACGGGATTGTTACCATGTACCTTGTTTTTTATGAGTCTCCGATATTTCGGCACTGTTGCAAGCGTCATGATCACGGAGTAACTGAAGTAATTGCGGGTAGATGTTATTGGCAGACATATCACTATACCCTGTGACGTAGTCTTTTATTGCACTCCCTACCACTGGTCACATTCTCACTATTCACTCGCACCTGTTCCCGAAACACAATACTCACAGTATCAGATCGCGGAAAGACACTTTTTCTGATTTCTGTGGTTTTTGCACATATGAAATACATTTTGTCATCAAAAACAAGGTACATGGTAAAAATCCCTTCATTGAATTAATTTATCTGGATCTAGTTTTGTATGTCAAATATTATCAATTTAAGTAAGCTATTAAATGAAAAGAAACTTAAGCTGTATGGAAGTTCCCTTGGCTAATAAAGACATTTAAATTTGAAATGTCAACTAAAACTTCTATCATAGTTAAAAAAAACAAGGTTGTTAAAGGCATAATAACTTCCTTGGTCCAAGTAGTTTTGATAAATATTTATAAAATTCGATACTCAGAGCGACTTTACTTGGATTATTTAACAAAAAAAAACTTGGCTGTATGATTTAGCTATTAACTTTCTTTTGCCTACGAAACTAAATATCTAAAGAAAATATCGGTGATTTTCGATGTGTGATTTTAATCATTAATTAATTAATTTTTGTCATTAAATAAAAAAATGCCCCGCAATAGCGACACTTCTAAAAAAACGGAAAATCCAAAGATCAGTTGAATGCTTTGTGCACTTTTTGAAATTAAGACATTATTCTAACCGAACTTACAAATTCAAAGACTGATTATGCTATGCGTATCTCAGCATTGCAACGGTGAAAAGAGGTCGCTAAAAATATACAAAGTGCATCAGCCAGAATATTGTCAAATATTAACTCCAATGCTGTAAAGTTATATTTTTAATAAATTCATATTTATTTGCAGACAAAAACTTTTCCTGCATCTTTTAAAGTACTTTTTCAACTGTCTAATTTGTATTGATTGTTTTTTTTTAATCTATTGAGTTCTTGAAAGAAAACAAAAAAAAACGCGAACTGCCTGTCTACTGCCGATAATAATTGTAATTACATAATAATTATAATAAATCTAAAAATACCTAAATGTACAGTGATACGTATTCTTCAATCGTAAAGGTGTGAAATTAATAAAAAATGGGGTGGTTTATGTAACCACGACGCATGTGAAACTGATTATATCTTAATAGGTACATAATATATATAAATTATATTATATATAAATTACGCATCACGTTGTTTGTCCGGGATGGACTTCTAAACTACGTCAACGATTTTAATCAAATTTGCACACCGTGTGCAGTTTAATCCAACTTGAAAGATAGGATAGCTATGAATGAGGAGGAATTGAGGTGTACTCAATTCATAGTCGCAATATTATTTTATTACAAATTATCACTTTTGGGCGACACGAAGTTTGCCGGGTGCAAAAAAAATGTGCTTCCTTGGCTGAAAATCTAACCCTGGCCGCTAGCTTAGCAGGCGTGCTTTGTACCACTGAGCCATAGACGCTAATTGATAAGTTATGATTTTAATAATCGCATAGGTATTCTGTAAGATGCAATCGTATATATTCGTATTTCTAATAAATGTCAAATATCTAATACTGGCCGCTTCTACAGACGTAGCAATGTTTTGCCGTGTAATGGTGTAATGCATATCAAACTAATGTCAAAAATGGCAGCTACCGAAATCGAAAGTTAGATTTTATTTTACTGAAATGGCCCTTCAGTTATGGTTGCTAAATATAGCTTTTACTTACTAACTATCATCAAAATATTATACTTAATTAAACGAGGTTTTTAAATAAGACTAATTTTGTATTTTGTATGGCGCGGCAAAAAGGTGTTAAAGTGATATCTACTTCCTAAAGTTTAAATTATCAATATTGAAAATTCGTTTATTGATTTTAATGAAGGATATGTAAATATCATAATGTAACGCAGATACTTTAAATGAAAGATATGAAATATATCTAAACTACAAAGATATTTCGATATTCTAAAGAAAATAAGAGTCGCTATTTATCCTTTCCTAAATCATTAATATTTTTTAAATAAAGATTTTGTTTAGGAATTCAAGATTATTTATAGTTGAAGCTTAGTTAGATCTGCTTGTAATTTATATGTAACTTAAACCACGAGTTAAACGTATTGTTCTTATATGTATTTGTAAAACTTTAAAATGAATCAGGTCACCGTAAAAGAAAACCAATATTAAAATAAAAACAATTTAGTGTTTATTTTTATGGCATTAACAAAGATTTCATTTCAAATACTATTATAATACATCGTTGGTACTGACATCGATTCAGATTTAAACACTAATATATACATTTGAATGTACTAATAAACTTACAATTTAAATAACTAATTTACAAATATTAAGGTACATCTACACAGGAGTCAATAAATAAATTACAACGCTACTACCATTATCCCGGCCGAGACTGTCCACAGAGCCGCGACAAGGAAATGATGAAAACTCAACAAACTGATCGAGTGACAAGAGAAACAAAAACCGAAGTCACATTACAACTCATAACTACTCGGCTAAATGTCCTGACACCTATAAAAAATAATCTCTTTTTGGTACCAATCTCACTTTAAATAGCTAACGAACCGGCGCTACATTACCTTAAATATAATAAAGATGCATCGAAAACAAAAAATCACAGTTGAAACTCAATGATCCGCCGCCCTAAGGCCTATTCTCGAAACTATTTACAGGCCACTTGATATGAGACGCACTCCATTTACTATACCTATAATGATCAATAAATATAAGGTCCGTACGATTCACTGTCCTCAACACTTCAACTTCCAAGATGCCGAACCTCGAAAGATTGGTGTCCTTCAAGGAAGGCAGGTTGGTCTTCAATATATGACGGAGACGGGCCGCCTCAGCTGGTCATCGTGAGGGCTGTGCTGCGTGGGTGTCGCCGGGGAGACCGGTGACGAGGGGGCTGCACCGTACTGGTGGAACAGCGGCGAGGAGAACGGCTTCGGGGGAGCCGCCGGCGATGTGTACAAGGACGAGTAGAACGATGACACCACCGCGGCGGCTGACGACGACACCGTCGGCATCTTCTCCGCCGTCGGCGCCATCAACTTCGAGAACTGCAGGTGGTCCAACTGGTGTGGGAAATACGGGGGCACAGCCGGGTACGGCAACCCGTCCAGGGGACTGCAAGTTGGTGCTGGTCCCGCGAAGTATGGAAGCGGGAAGCTAGGGAACGCTCCTGCGCCGGGGGCACCTCCTGGCGTCGGCGGCTTCGGCTTCCTGCGCGGTCTGTACTTGTAATCGGGATGCTCCTTCATATGCAGAGCTCGCAAACGTTTCGCCTCATCGATGAACGGACGCTTCTGCATTTCCGACAGCAGCTTCCACTCGGCTCCCAGTCTTTTGGAGATTTCGGAGTTGTGCATCTTCGGGTTGTCCTTTGCGATCTGGCGCCTCTGCAGTCTCGACCACACCATGAAGGCGTTCATCGGCCTCTTGATGTGACCTTCGGACTGCGGCGAAGACGCTGGCAAAGGTTGCGGCGCACTCGGATACTCCGGCAGCATGCCCGGGTGCATTGAAAAGGCGTACGGATGATGACTTAATGTCGACATGGCGATCGTTTTGAAAATAAACCGACTGTCCGAAAGTTCTATTAGAGCATTAACTCTGTGGTGTTATATGGCACAATGCGGTGAAATAGCACAGACGAAGAGGTGATTGTGTCGCGTCGATGTCGAGCGATGGACTGACGAGTCAGAATGGTGATCGTCTGGGACTCGGCGCGCGGGGGGCGCGGCTTGGGGCGGCGTGCACCCACCAATCACACTGAGGCATGTGAAGCCTGCGCCCCTCCTCTGCCTGTATCGCTGTCTCCCTCGATCGTACACAGGGTTAGTTCGTCCGTCCCTGTCGCACCGGTCGCCCCGTCGTACGGCACGGCTACAGCTGTTTGGGCACCACACCGCGTACCCCGACTCTATGCGCAATGTAACTATTGTAATAAACCTTCAACATGCTTAGCATCTCGCTACGGTTTGGCAAATTTCTTCTTTATAACTGCAGATTCTATTTTCGGTTGCTCTGTTACCAACTTATGACGCAATGTAAAAACAAATTACCGTTCGTTACTTTTTTAATATCATGTATTTAGATACTGTCATCATTTTATTAAAAAAAAAGTAATACTCAAGTTTCTTAATTAGGAAATAATAAAAAATATACTTATATTCACTGATTAATTCATCTAAAGAATGTTAAGCAAATGTTAAATGTTACAACACGCAAATAAGTATTTTGCGTGTTGTAACATTTGATGCTTAAAATTCATTCATTTATTCTAACTTTAGTAATCGTTCGAAAAAACTTTGAAATTTTTAAAACTACGAAAGATAGAGTCGACTCTCCTTTATAGCTTCGAGAAGGTAGGCAATAAAGAGAGCCCTGTAGCGCCTACAGAATAACAGCCATCATTGTTCTTTTGTACTTTGTCTATTGTAACAAATAGTTTGTGGGTACTAAAACAATGCGTCCCCGTAACGGGACGACACCGTGACGTATTGGCTACGGCAATAAAACCGGCATTTATCCCCATAAAACCACTACTTCCCAAACAAACTATTGTAGCCTTTCACACTTCGAGCCTAAAGTCGAAATTTCCGATCCCCCACTTCGTATTGTCTCGCAATGCATTTTAGAAATATAATGTCTTCGTAGAAAATGTTACGGCGCTCTGTAAAATGATTATTTCTTCATTCTTAATAATAGTGAAATATTATTTAGCTATGGCTGTCCATTGTCGGAGAAAAGAACTCCCCTGTGTTGTCGAGTTTAATAGGTAATCGTAAATTCATTTTAATTATTTCATTTATTGTCCAACAATATTGTATGTAAGTAACTAAAATATAACTACACAATGTTTTGAAGAAATTTTAAGGTTTTTTTTTTATACTACTTACAAACATTTTTTATTTATTATTTTCGTTTTTAAGGTAATGCACACTGATTGATTGAAACTACTGAAAATCAAAGAAAAACATCATTATTCATCAACAGCCTATTTAATGTCCCCACTGCTGGGGCACAGGCCTTCCTTATGGACGGAATAGGGAGATTGGGCCATGACCCACCACGCGGGCCCAGTGCGGATTGGTAGGTACTAACGACTGTAGATGCAGCCGGGGCCAACGGTTTAACGTGCCTTCCGAAGCACGGAGGAGCTCGAGATAGTAAATTTTTGGTCACCCATCCAATGAAACTAAACGAAACATAGACATGAACTTTTCATATACTGCAATTATTTGGATACTCATGATCACGATATGCTCTCTCCATTATTATCGTAACGGAAAAAATCCCAAATGACAGCCAATAGATGAAAAAGGCTTGGGGCCTTAGCTAGCAGCATTTCAATTAATATTTCATTTATGAAATAGCAGAAACAATTTTAATTCTCTAAAGTAGTAATATTAATTTATGTTTTGCCTGCAGTTTGTCTCATAGACTCGATATAGACGACCTCCGTGGCCGAGTGGTTTGTACACCGGGTTTCATGGTGTCGCCGACTCGAGAGGTCCCGGGTTCGAATCCCGGTGGGGGCAGAAGTTTGCTAGATGAATACGATCGTTTGTACTACAGTCATGGATGTTAAATATGTATTTCTATATAAATACACTTATATATGTACAGTATATGTGCTTACTTTGGGGCTAGGCTAATTGGTGTGAGTGTTGGAACTATAAATTTACTTATTATTTATTTATTTATAGATAGGAGGAGCTCGATGGCGCAGGTGGTTAGCGCGTTCGTCTGCGATCGTTGAAATTAAGCAACTTTCACAGTGGTCGGTCATTGGATGGGTGACCAAAAATCTTCTATCTCGAGATCCTCCGTGCTTCGAAAGGCACGTTAAGCCGTTGGTCCCGGCTGCATCTACAGTCGTTAGCACCCGCCAATCCGCACTGGGCCCGCGTGGTGGATCATGGCCCTATCTCCCTATTCCTGGGAAGGCCTGTGCCCCAGCAGTGGGGACATTAATAAAGTGATAATGATAATGATTACAATTAATGAGAATTGTTCAAGCAGTCTTCAATTATTTTGACTTTAATGACATTTCGTTTTACTCGTCTGTTACGCTGTTATTCATAGGTACTACCAATTCCAAATACCAATTTAGTTGGTTCACGATTTTAATTTCATATAATGTTAATTTTGATTCATACAATATCTTGTTATTTACGAGTAACAAAATAAAACATATTACAATTTTGCTATATTACGAACCGAGTCTCACGAAGTCATTTTCGGGAGCAGAAGTACACGTAACGCCATCTATGCATCGTTGAAGTAAACAAGCTTCAACAAACTTAAAATGTAGAAAGTTCAGAGCCCTGTCTTACTTTTTCTCAATTAAAAAAGGAAATTCGATCTGTAATAAAGTAAAATCCGTTTATAAATTGTATTTTAAGTTATTACAGTTATATTATTACTTAATAACATGGAATTGCCATAGTCTTCTTATAAGAAAAAAAAACGAAAAAAAGTTAAAACTCGTGAAAAATTTTCGTGTTGAAAAAGAAAATAAATCAATATTCTTTTTAATTAAAGTGCACAATCCAAAGAAACATAGGTTTTTTAGATAGCTTGTTTCTAAAAAAATCTTTTTCTTAATTTGGCAAATTTCTTCCAAAATCGTTCTGAGCGATGAGTAGGTAACAAACAACCAAATTTTCACATTTTAAGTAGGTAAGTGTTTAAAATTATATAGCATAGCATTACAATTAATATTTCATTTATGAAATAGCAGAAACAATTTTAGTTCCCTAAAGTAGTAATGTTAATTAATAGTTATATATTTTTTTTAGTATGTAACTGCTTGATGTTGAAATCTAAAGAAAATATAACTAGAAAAAATTCCACGCGGACCAGGCAGCAGACGGGACTCGAACCCGCACCCTTCGCAATCCGGGCGAATGCACTGACCAATTATGCTACCGCGGCCCTCACGGACCGCGTCGAAATTCCTCTAGCCATTCTTAAGCTGCAAGGCAGCAACATTAATTTATGTTTTGCCTGCAGTTGGCGCAGGTAGTTAGCGCGTTCGGCTGCGATCGTTGAAGTTAAGCTACTTTCGAAGTGGTCGGTCATTGGATGGGTGACCAAAAATCTTTTATCTCACATTCCTCCGTGCTTCGGAAGGCACGTTAAGCCGTTGGTCCCGGCTGCATCTGCAGTCGTTAGCACCCGCCAATCCGCACTGGGCCCGCGTGGTGGGTCAATCTCCCTATTCCATCCATAGGAAAGGCCTATGCCCCAGCAGTGGGGACTTAATAGGCTGATGATGATGATTAATTTGGTATTGCCAGCATTGCAGCAGTTACGGTAGCCGCTTACAATCAGGCAGGCCATGTGCTTGTTCGCAGCCCCTTTAACATATAAAACAACACACAATTCGAAATGGAACTGATAAGTATTTCTTACCAAAAAATAAAGATTCCTTATTTTTTCAATCAGCAAAAGTAAAGATTTTCGAAGTGAAACTTCTTTCCCAACGGGGTGTATATGGCAAAATCCAATGGAAAAAATGAAACGGAAATGCCTCACGAGCGTCACATGATCATGTGTGTGTGTGTGTGTGTGTGTGTGTGTGTGTGTGTGTGTGTGGGTGGGTGAGATGCGTGCGCAGCTCTTCGCAACGAGCATGATAGTTGGAGAATAACTCGGCGAAGGCTGAAACGCTACGAGCGTCACACGCGACAATATATATATATATATATATTATATGAGTGATGCGTGCGCTACGCCATTCCCCTATGCCCCGTCAGGTTCGAGTGGTCTAGAGGCTCCAGACGGAGAGAAAACTTCCCCCTTTTCCCCCTTGGAGAGATGCCATCCGCCTCGAATACCTCTATAAGCACTCGCCAATTCTCGGCTTGAGGTCCTCTTAGGATCTCGCCGTCCCCAAGCCCGGTGACACTGTAAAGGTCAACTGCGACCAACAGCATACCATACACACTAAAAAAATATCCCCAACGTCTTATGCACCGCCTAAGGTTAGGTTATTTCAGAATAGAAGTTTCACTTCAGATGTGTGGTCCGTGCCAAATTTTTTTTAAATTTGCTTAGCATTTTTCTTGTTCCCTCAGTTATTTATGCATTATACCCTTATAATTTTTATTATTTTTAAAGCATGTAACTGCTTGATGTTTAAATCTAAAGAAAATATAACTAGAAAAAATTCCACGTGGACCAGGCAGCAGCCGGGACTCGAACCCGCACCTTTCGCAATCCGGGCGAATGCACTGACCAATTATGCTACCGCGGTCCTCACGCGTCGAAATTCTTCTAGCCATTCTTAATAGCAAGGCAGCGCCATCTCTTCGCATTATAGGTAACCCACAATGTCAGATGAATACTTTTACAAGTATTAAACATTAGAAAGAAGAAATAGCAAATATAGTTATAATTCCCTTGTATCAAGAGCGCTGTAGTCAAGTTTTGTCTTCAAAACATGATAATGTTTAAAAATGAACACGGGCATAGACACGCGCTTTCATCAAACTCATAATTTTACGATGCTCAGAGCAAAATAATAAATAAATACAAATTGTTCTTACTTTACACACTCTTTGAGAATTGCATTAGCAATAAAACACCATAGCCCGGCAATAAAAACAACAATAAAGTAATATTTTGTAATTAAATAATAGGTGTAATGTACTTTTTACGATAGTAATAACTGCTTTCGTCTTTTAGACTTCCAAATAAAAACAATGGTTACAAAAAGTGTCCGAAAGTCATTATTGAAGCCCGTTTTTATGATTTAGCATGTGCTCAGATTCGTGTACTGTAAATTATTTTTGACAACTTTCCGTGCTTTGTAAAATATACTCCAGGATACATCTATCGACCAATCGAGCTTTTTAAGTTTTGACCAGTATGGTTTTGACGGGCCTTAGCTAAAAGTAAATGTACCATTGAGCAGTACCTTTAGCACGAACCAATATCGATTTCGTATCGTTTGCGAGTCCGAAATGTCATTGTCAAATGTGTACTGATTTTTAGTTCCCGTTACGTCGAAAGTGACGCTGCTGTCCAAGTTTCCATACAAAATTTGACATTGACATTTCGGTTTGCAAACTATTCCAATTCGATAATGGTTCGTGCTATGGGTACGGAAAGCTTTTACGCAGTTTTGAAGCTTTGACCATTATTTTCGAGTGTTTTTTTTAATATGTATGATAATTTCCATTATCATCATCATCCTATTAATGCCCCTACTACTGGGGCACAGGCCTTCCCTATGGATGGAATAGGGAGATTGGGCCTTGAACCAGCACGCGGGCCCAGTGCGGATTGGCAGGTGCTTATGACTGTAGATGCAGCCGGGACCAACAGCTCAGCGTGCCTACTGAAGCACGGCGGAACTCGAGATAGAAGATTTTTGGTCACCCATCCAATGACCGACCACTGTGTCGTCGGAAATAATATTTTTTTATTTACTTTGTCGAGCTACCTTCGAAAGACTTTTGAATAAAAGTTTTTCGTTTAATGAGTGATGTGCGTGAAAACCTAAGAAACAAATATTATCGACTCTCCTTCTGGAAACATGGCCAAAGTTATACATATATCGAAACTCTTGTGTAGGTGACAACAATAGTGAGCCTCATATTTACTTCCAGTTCAACTAATTTCTCAATACCGTCTACTCGTCGAGACATTTCAATAAGTCCACCCGGGGTTTCCAGATCGCTCCAACATACAGAAAAATGGAGAATACAAGAGCAGTGACGAAACTTTTCTCCGTCATCTGCAAAATTCCTTTGCCCTGAACCAGAAGCACGAAAAGAAATTCGCACTGTTGCACTAAAGATACTTAGGTTGGGACTTCGGATCGGGAAGCGTCACTTTAGCAGTTTTGTTTTTCTTCTTAAAAATTGTGTTGTGGCGGATGTTAGTGTCTAATAATGGTGGACTATTAACCACTAACTGTTCGGGAACATGTGAAACAAAATAGCGGAAGGTGTCTTTTGACGTTCCCTCAAGAAGTCCACGGGGAGGTTCCAGTAAATCCCTACACTTTTACTGAAACATAGGGAAAGGGGGATTGACTTGACTGCCACTTACTTTGAGGTGACTTATTACTTTGACCACTATAGTGCGTTTGAGTATAGTATTTGTAAACATTTTAATACTTGACATTGAAGCCGTGCGAAGCTATTTAGAAAAAAAACTCAGGTTGCAAAAAAAGTATTCAGAATATTATTTCTATCAATCTGCATGAAATACAAAATCTTTGACTAAATTACCTTCATTAGACTAACGAGAAAATTTCTATTCAAAATTGAAAAAAAAAACGAAAAAGGGCTTCATTAGTTTATTAAAACCGTGGATGTAATATAAAAACTGTTCGTTCCAATTCGCATCACCGGATTGCTTGGCTAGGTGGCTGTCTGGTGGCGGGTGCGACAAAGGCGCATTATCGTACCCGCCATTAACTGGGTGCATTCTTGCTGAAAATAATGCACTCCTCATATTATACGATAGACGTGCGGGAGCAGGTGACACCGCGGGGCGTTAACGAGCCCCTTTTGATCGGCAGTTAAAGATTTAGTCGATATGAATCAAACAGAATTGGATGTTTTGTGGGTGTTTTAGTACGAGAATAGGTTGGTGTATTTGTGTTACTACATTAATAAATATTGGAAATTGTTTTACGATCACCTAATTGGAGGAATTTAAGAATGGTGCCCGCCATTAACTGGGTGCATTCTTGCTGAAAATAATGCACTCCTCATATTATACGAAAGACGTGCGAGAGCAGGTGACACCGCGGGGCGTTGACGAGCCCCTTTTGATCGGCAGTTAAAGATTTAGTCGATAGGAATCAAACAAAATTGGATGTTTTGTGGGCGTTTTAGTACGAGAATATGTATTTCTGTTACTACATTAATAGATATTGGAAATTGTTTTACGATCACCTAATTGGATGAATTTAAGAATGGTGCCCGCCATTAACTGGGTGCATTCTTGCTGAAAATAATGCACTACTCATATTATACGATAGACGTGCGGGAGCAGGTGACATCGTGGGGCGTTAACGAGCCACTTTGATCGCCAGTTAAAGATTTTGTCGATAGAAATCAAACAGAATTGGATGTTTTGTGGGTGTTTTAGTACGAGAATAGGTTGGTGTATTTGTGTTACTACATTAATAGATATTGGAAATTATTTTACAATCGCCTAATTGGATGAATTTAGGAAAGGTTTTCCCATCCGACTAGTGTTACATAATATAAATATTTGTTACTCAATCACTGCCAAACGGATTAGGATACAACTCGGTGCGCATATAGTTGAGTGGCTGGATTGAGAACTGGTATACTTTTTATGCTGGAAAAGTGTTTGATTCCTGTGCATCCAGGATTTCCAAAAAACTTAAGATAACGCAGACGGAATCACGGGCGGTCGCAGTTACATCATATATTCGCCTCTAGCGGAATAGTGAATAACATAACTGCAGAATAAATAAATATTTCCAACACTCACACCAATTAGCCTAGCCCTAAAGTAAGCACTATAACGCTTGTGTTATAGAATACTAGGGTAACGGATAGAATACATATACTGTACATATATAAGTATATGTTTATAGAAATACATATTAAGCATCTAGGACTGGAGTACAAATGCTCGTATTCATCGCACAAACATCTGCCCCCACCGGGATTTGAACCCGGGACCTCTCGAGTCGACGATACCACGAAACCCGGCGTACAAACCACTTGGCCACGGAGGTTGTCGTTGTCGGAGAAGTTAATATATAGTGGGGTTAACTAAAACTACTGTGAAATTGTTCATCTTAAATGGAGGGTTTAACGCAGTAGCGTGAACCGGGCTTTGCGAATGCAAATATAATGGTATGTCGGCAGAACTGTCAAGGGAAATTTGAGTAAATTAAAATAGGAAGATGGGACGAATAGGCATTAAGCCAGGAGACATTGTGGCAGGCCTCCCATTGTCGCCATTGGGGCTGAAAAGCATTCTGCGCGAGACTAACTAGCTAGACCTCTGACCTCCCACTTGCAGTTACTGGGTTAAAGGGAGACGCAAGATCTGCCGACTCTTTGGCGAGGCAGGCGCCTGCCCCCATTGTTGTGGTGTCGAGATATAAGTAATTAGGCGCGATGTTTCTTTATACTATGTTTTATTCCGCGTATATATGTGTATGTAGTCTTTTAATTAATTATGAGGCAGGCTGATATTAAGCCTCTGCGAGGGATAGGTTTGTTGACGCTCGACTTGCTTTTTTGAGTTCTGTTATTTACTTGATATTTTTTTGTTTTGCTTTTCCACTGGGTATGTAATCTGTGCATATTTGCGCTCACGATAAGCTTTAGACAGGTTTTCTTGTAACTCGTTAAAATAGTGCATATATTTTTCATTTTCAATCTGTTCAGTGTTTTGTTTTATGATTGACTAGCGGCCCGCCCTCGCTTCGCTTCGGTGTAGAGCTGAAGTGTAGACTACAGTTTTTGTTCTCAGGCTTGTATTACACACAATGACATTCATCTATGATTCTTCTTATACCTGCATGCAAAGTCTCAGCCCGATCGGTTTAAAATTGACAAAGTTTCATACAATCTTTCATTTCCCATTTTATCCTCTTGGGGGTCGAATTGATCAAAATCCTTTCTTAGCGGATGCCTACGTCATAACATCTCCCTGCATGCCAAATTTCAGCCCGATCGGTGGTTTGGGCTGTGCGTTGATAGATCACTATGTCAGTCACCTTTGAGTTTTATATATATAGATAGATATTAGTTGTCCAAAGTTCAAACAACCATCCCGACGGCTCAATTTATGTTTTTAATAGGTAGAATAAGTTGAAGGTGAGATTTACAAGGAAGTGTGTAAATGATAATAAACCAAATTGTATCAATGTCTCTATTAAAGTTTTAAATTTAAGTAACTTCTGAGAACTTTTTTAAGATTTAATCTGTTTAGCTGGTATAGGTTTTCTTCGGTAATTCTTCTTCTTGCTTGCTTCTTCTGTTCCACAATTTGATTTGGTTTTTTATTTTATTCAAAGTGCTTACTCGCTTTCTTAATCGCAGTCTTATTAAAGAACATAGACTTTGTCCCCCTTATGAATAAACAAGAGATAAGCTTAGACTAGTAACGCTTTGTTTTGCTCATATCACTTAAATACCATTTGTCATTCAATGAACAGAGACAAAACATGGAGAAATTTATCCAAGCTTCATCAACAGCCTATCTTAGTCCACTGCTGGACATAGGCCTCTCCAATTGCACGCCACTCAGATCGATTTAGGGCTGCTCGCATCCAGCTCCTGTCAGCCACCTTGCGCAAATCGTCACTCCATCGTGCCTGAGGACGTCCTACACTACGTTTGCCTAGACGCGGTCTCCACTCCAGAACTCGTCTACCCCAACGGTTCTTCGGCAAATATGGCCAGCCCACTGCCAATTCAACTTGCTAATCCGGTGGGCTATGTCGATAACTCTAGTTCTCTGTCGGATTTCCTCATTTCTGATGCGATTCTTCAGAGAAACGCCGAGCATAGCCCTTTCCATAGCTCGCTGAGCGACTTTGAACTTGTGGACTAGCCTTACCGTCAGTGTCCACGTCTCGGCTCCGTATGCCAACACAGGTAGGACGCACTGATTGAAGACTTTCGTCTTTAGACACTGTGGGATCGACGATGTCAGGACTTGACGTAGCTTCCGAAATCCAAGCTGAATCTTCGTTAATAATAAGGTAGTAAGAGTTAGTGAGCTAAAGGAGACTTTCGATTTTAGCCTAATTTTGTACCTTGGTACAAATTATCTCAAAAAACATCACAAATTATACTACTTAGACAAAATTATAATATATGAAAAGATTCATTCAAAATCACAATAAGTTAAATTAAAAATGATGAAAATCTGATCAAAATAAGAGTATAAAATCTAGAAGAGTATAAGATATCAAAATAAGAAATCTGAGTATAAAGGAACGTTATTACTTGGACGCAATTTGTCATTGACTCATATATGATATCTAATACTATTGGTTTAAATTAATTTCCGTGATTGTGATTGGTTATATCAAAAATCACGTGATTTTTGTAGCTCATTGTTATTTATTTAAAGATGTGCACATTCACCATCATACATTATGTGTGGTAGCCATTAATTTCTATAACGAAACAACATTTTTATGTGGTACTAAGCGGAGGATAAACTCCATTTCTATTTTTGATGAATTCGGCGTATTTTTCTACACATAAATGTATGATAATACTTGAGGTACGAAATTGGCCAGAAATGTATGAAGAAATGAATGGATCCTTATCTAAATTTCTCCAGCTGTATTTGTGTGATCAAACATTATGATTGTGTTTCTGAATGTAAGCAACATTCAGAAACACAATCATAATGTGTAATTTTTATTATTAGTAGGGTTACAATTTGAATAAGACTAGGGATAAGAGACAACATAACTGTTAAGAAAAGATGAGATAAAGAACACTAGAGCAAAAAGAAAAACATGGAATTAAAAAAATATTGTAAGGCAAAGAATAATTTTTTAGTCCATGTTTTTAAGAATACATTTGACCCTAAAACAATGTTTTCTGCGGGCTTATTAAACAAATCGTACAAGTAAGACTATACTCAGAAGCCTGTCAAAGAGAAAATAGGGGTGATGACGGGGTACAGTAAACGAAATTCTATTTAGTCTGTCAGTTAGATGATTAAAAAATAATGGACACGTATTTTTTCTTTGGGCAATCAACCAAAAATTGACAAAGTTATAGCGCATCAAAGTTTGGGAGTAGGGGCTCGTGACGACACTTTTAAGTGAAAATTGTAGCAAAAAGGGACTTCATGCGACTTTTCAAATCAATATATCTCTGCAATGTTTATATTATGTGAAAAAAGAAAAAATACTTGTCCAATACTTTTTGATAATCTACCTGATAAACGAAGAAAAAAAAATAGTCATCATCCCTAATCGACCCAATCAATAGGTACCTCATCATACTTTAATTTTAATATACTCTCAAAAAATTAAAATATCAAAAAAAAAAAAAGTGTTTGACTTGAGTTTAAACATCGAGTCGCCAACACGAAATAGAAATAAGAACAAACAGATACTTTCCGAGAAATACAAACTCATTGTAAGGGTGATAATTAGGTGATTACTATTTTAAAAACTTAACCCTCAAGGCAGTATTTACACCCTCCGACAACCTTCAAGAGAGAAAAGATTTTTTTTTTACATAGAGGTCGTTGTGGCAAAAACAAATGAAAGTCACCGAACACATTACACCGAAAACAAAACAACATCTGAATGCAAACAAGCAAAACAAAGTTTCCTATACACAAACAATTGAGTCGTCAGTACCGCAGTAATCTTTTTTGTTTCCAAAATTGAAATAACGGTTAGGACACGAATTGTTATCCGTAACACCCGTATTGTAACTGAATACGGATTGAAAAGTTACATCAGTGTACTGTAATTTGTTGGGGAAAAAAGGAGCTTATTGTTTAATTTTAGAACAAAAACTGAGCGGTAAGTGTCACAATGTTCGTGTATTTTTAGAAAACTATTATTGGAAGACAATTAATCGTAATACTCGTAATATTTCAAAGCAATATTCAATAATAATATTAAAAATTAAAAGGAGGTCGATGGCGCAGGTAGTTACGCGTTCGGCTGCGATCGTCGAAGTTAAGCAACTTTAACAGTGGTCGGTCATTGGATGGGTGACCAAAAATCTTGAGTTCCTCCGTGCTTCGGAAGGTACGTTAAGCTGTTGATCCCGGCTGCATCTGCAGTCGTTAGTACCCGACAATCCGCACTGGGCCCGCGTAATGGGTCATGGCCCAATCTCCCTGATGAATACATTCATAGGCTAATGATGATTATGATCATGATGACATTAAGTGGTATGTTTATTTACAGTTCACAATCTCAATAACAAGTTTGTCAAGGTTAGAAATCTTAAGAATGGCGAAGGAACATTTTGTTGTTGAAATCGCCAAAAAATGCACTAAGCTGATACTGGTTTGACAACGATGATAAACTGTGACAAAGTCTATATTTTTCATTTGATTCATTAAAAAACATTCTATAATTTCACGAAGAACTTTTCATTATATTATTACACTGAAGTTTGTTTTTTTGATTTGCAGTTGCTTACTTCTACAAAAAGCCATGATGTTATCAACAAGACCTTAATATTTAAATAAATATTTATGTATATTTATTTAAAATAATAATTACTATTTCATCCTTTTTTGAGAAGACCAGTTAAAAAATTACAATAGCCTAGAAGCCAAACTAACGAACTTACACAAAGCACCCTACTACCTCCGGAACCAAAACTTTCTAATTAACTCGACTCAAAGTGCGAGAAAGCCGGGGGTGACAACACGTATTACTATGGCATTTTGTACTGGAAGCTAAGTAGGAGGAAAACGATCAAATATCTACTCTAACTTTCTTACATTACGGATTAGAATTCTTTAAAAACCCCGCCGGTATTTAGGGTTATTCTCACTTGGTTGTACTAACCTATGATGCATAATTTTCAACTGTAATTTAAAAGGTTTTAAGGTCTAGTTTGGTTTATTTATTAGATTCCTAGTTGGGAAAGGCTGTCATAAGTTCATTATACACTTAGACAATTAGTGTACGCTGCAGGCAATATTCTTAACCATAGGCATACCACCCTTTTGTTTAATCTAAGCTACCACCGCCCAACCCAAGAACCACTCAGTTCAATCCGAAAAGGCCTCCATTGCTAATAAAGAGAACTGTTTTTTTTTTGCAATTATTAATCTGACGGCCGCCGTGACAGAGTGGTTTATACGCCGGGGTTCATGGTGTTGCCGACCCGAGAGGTCCCGGGTTCGAATCCGGGTGGGGGGTATTTGTGTGATGAATACGAACATTTGTACTGCAGTCTACAGAAATACATATTAGACATCCATTAATATGTATTGCTTTAATAATATATGTGTTCGATCCGTTACCGTTACTTGTGTTATGGGATACTATCCCATACATCCCTCACAGTGCTTACTTTGGGGCTAGGCTAATTGGTGTGAGTGATGGAAATATTTATTTATTAATAACAAGCCCGCGACTTTGTCTGCGTTGTTTAATCGGGTTCCCATACAAAATTACGTCATGCCTCATTTTGCCTCGTTCAAGATTTATTTACTTTACAAAAAGTAGTGTAAGTATAAATCTCTCCATGGCTCATCTATCTCAATACAGAAATAGGGTATTTGACAGGTTTTAGAAAACGATATCACGTTATTGACTAATGTTTATGGAGTCCGGAAAAGTGGATCTTCATCATTCTGTTGTGTATTTCAATAAAAATAACCAAATCAAAAACTACATTTTCAAGTTGCCATGAAAACGTTTCTCTGGACAATATGGCGTCTTACTAGTTTGTGACGTCACAAAACTGTTATTAAAACGTCAAACGATACAATGTAATGTCACTTTAACCGGAAGTTTACTTGCGTGTGACGTCATTTTAGGCTACGCCATTCCCTAGCGTTTTGGGTCACATGACAATAGATAAGAAAACTATTATCGTTTTCGTGGGTTTTAGTAAAAATAATGAATATTTTTTTTGTAAAAATAGTAAAAACCCCTGCCAATATTCATTCTAAACACAGATGCTAACAATTGGCACTTTATTTTTAATACTGTCAAATACCCTATTCGGCGTAATCAATTCAGTGTTTAGACTAGTAAGCGCTACAAATGAACAAACTTATATTCGTTTTCAGTATTGTTATTACTTATAAATAAAAACACTTTTAGCTGTTTTTTTCTCTAAATTCAAAAATTAAAAATTCAATATCGTTTATTCAGTCTAGGCTGTTACAAGCACTTGTGAATGTCGAAAAGCTACGACATCGGTACGCAAATCTACGGCGGAGACCTTGTGACTGAGAAGAACCGACAAGAAACTCAGCAAGGGCTGTTTTTTTCTCCCTGTATTATATACAATACAATTAAATTGAAAAATGACTTCAATATGAGGTAACTCATAAAGTCACTTTCCATTACAAATGCAAATATTATAATAATTATGACTATATTAAAAACTGGTCTATGTTTTGTTATAAACGTTATTTTATTTTACAAAGTCATCATCATCAACAGCCTATCTTAGTCCACTGCTGGATATAGGTCTCTCCAATTGCACACCACTGAGATCGATCTTGGGCTACTCGCATCCAGCTCCTGCCAGCCACCTTGCGCAAATCGTCACTCCATCGCGCCTGAGGACATCCTACACTACGTTTGCCTAGACGCGGTCTCCACTCCAGAACTCGTCTACCCAATGGTTATCGGTTCTGCGGCAAATATGGCTATTTTACAAAGTAAGTAGTAGAAACCATTGATGCTTTTTTGGATATTTTACAGGAAGATAACCTTCCACACTCGGTACAAAGAAGAAGAAATCAGCGAATTTTTTTCAGATAGGCAAAATTTTGAGAAGAGGACTTTTCGTTCGAATTGGAACAGCCGACCGCGGCTAAACTCAAGTTTTCGTTGTGTTATGTTTCTGTCCAGATGTAACGTGCCAGGACTCCATGAGGTAGCGATTTACGGGATTGTTTTGTTCATCAAAATGCCTTGTATTGACACTAAAAGAGCATTTGATCTTCACGAAACTAGAAATTCTGTAGTCACTAGAGTCTGTGCGGAAAGAGAATGGGATTTAGATTGGAGGGCGCTATAGTGCTTTTCTACCATATTTGTAAGGTTTTCCCCTTTTAGACATGATTAAATACAAAAAACCGCAAGAAATCACAACAACAAACTAATCCGTATCAATACAAAACTTTGACGTTTTACAGATTGCTGGGTTTGATTGCCAAATAAAAATCTTAATGTTAGTTCCGTTTTTCGCCACGCCCATTCTCTTTCCGCACAGACTTTGTAAGGTACATGACGTTTTTACTCTTTCTTGCAAAATTATACTAATAAATGTCTTTGAAAGGACATGGTAGAATTTAACATGAGCGACCGACGTAGCAATGTATAAAAATTGTTCTTAGTTTTATTTAATGCTGAATATCTGAATATTTGTAATTTATGAAAAAAGGCTGAGGAACTTTTTTTTGTTGGCGTGATCAATAAACAAAAAAAATTACAGCTCTCTAGTGCTAATAGTCTCCAAGCTAAACCGGGGACGGACAGACGGACATGATGAAACTATAAGGGTTCTCCTTCTTCTTCTTAACGGTGGGTGTTTTCCGCAACTCGTCACCATATGCCTATTTTGCGTGAGAGGATGGCCTTAGTCGTGCCATCCCAACTACCCCAAGAAGCTCAGCAGTCTCTTGGTGAATAAAACTAGTTTTTACGGGGTTAATGCACGAAACTTTATTTATTTATTGACGTTTCGCAGCCTTTTCAGGTCTGCATCGTATTCTGACGTTATTCTGACGATAACCCGTAAAAACTAGTTTTATTTAATGAGTGATGTGCGTGAAAACCTAAGAAACAAATAAGTCTCTTGGTGTCTCCGCAGGCCTCGAGTAGCGTCTGCGGGCTGTCCAGGTGTGTCATCCGATGTCTAGTCAAGCCTCTGCACTGGAGGACTGTCCGAAACACCTATTTTAAACAGATGTTTATTAAAGTGTCCGTGTCCTCTGAGAATGCTCACTATTTGTTTCAAAAGCATATCTTGGTAACTTGCAAAACTTACTTCCTAGTCGTGGGTCTACCTTAGGTATGGCCTCCCTAGCGTGCCTGCAGTCTGCAAGTCCAGCCCAGTATTCGTTATGTTGTCGCACTATAAGGGTTCCTTGTCAGAACTACGAAACCCTAAAAAAGGGCTTTTATCTTCACAGAGTATCTGTATCCAATGTCCAGATTAGACTGTAAACTAACATATACCTATGACATGGTACACTGTGATGCTAAAACAACTCGTATATGTAATTCTAACACGATGCAGGAATGCGGTCGAATACTCACTGGTGAGCTATCTCACCATGCAAGCGGCGGACCTGCCGAAATCCGCTCCTACCATAGAGCTAAGAGGTAAACTAATAGATTAAGGAATGACATCTTATTTCTCCCTCCCTCTCTCTTTCCCTTGTCACAAAATAGGAAACCTCTCGAATATGTTACATATGTTATAGACTATATATTTTTGTTTGAAAGGGTTCTGATAATATCATAATTGAAAGTGAATTCTTCGGAATAGCCAAGGGTTTGTATCTAGCCTGGCACTGACTCTGACTGACACAAGTTGACTTCCTCTGCATATTTGTTTTGATTAGTAAATTTTTTAATTAGGTTTTTTTAAGGACGGCACTGGGCACTTAAGTAATAAAATATTTTAATTTAAATCAAATAAATAACACAATATAATGACAAGTAAATATGATAACATGGTTCATTTCGTTAACCTTATTTTACAATGTTATTCTGTGGCCAGAACTACACAGGAAGTATGTAGTAATGCTTGTGTTGGGTGGTTCTGCTCCTCCCTAGGATCACATACATTTATTTTAGGTAACTAAATAATTGCTCTATATCATTACAAAATAACAATATTTTTTGTAAAGGTAAAGATATAATAATCACTGGTATGCGTGTGTGTGATGTATGTATATGTGTTTGTGTGAGTGTGTAAATGTATGTGAGTGAATACGTGTGTGTAGAATCTTTATGATAGGACATTCTGTTTCTCTAGCCCTACGATGTAATATCTTGGAATCGGTCAGAACCACTAGAATTGAATATACCGCTTAAACATATTAATACAAAAATAAATAACACTATCAAAAAGATTGTACCTATAAGTGGGCTAGTGGTGATCGCCAACAGGTATAATAAAGTAATATCTACTTTCATTAAAAGTGCCTAATACTTGTCCAAATTGGCATATTTACTACGTATTTGACGTGACATTAACTATAGATGAAACAACGCGACCTTAGCCGACCCAACTAGCACCAACCAAATAAACAAAAAATAAAGTAACGTCTATTCTACCATATTATTCTATGGTCGGACTCCGAACACACGGCTCGCGGATGCATTGCACCGGACACAGCCGCTGCGGTGCGCCGGCCAGCCGTATCGGACGAATGCTTACGCCATGGCTGGTCACACTGAATGTCACCTACATGCAATAAACAATGTTTTTGGCAGTTTTTCAGTATTTATTTAGTTCGAGTCTAGATTGCAATAACGGAAAGGTTCACGAGTGGCGACCACGTACTAGACCGACTATCTGTTGACGGTCGAGATAAGCCGCTGGATCCAGACAGCTTATGTTTGAATGATTATGACGTGTACATTGGACTGAAAGAGTCAGAAAAACATGATGCGTCAGATTCTAGTTTACTACATTATTTTATTCTTTTTAAGTGGTATAACAGAGTATTATAACGCTCTACAAGATAAAGTCGGGATAGTAGCCGCATAACAGCCGTACCCAATAATCGTTTAAGAGGTACAAGTGTGTATGATAGTTATTATGAACAGGCATTCGATCTAAAATAAAAAATCAAATATTAGACCTAGAGGGTGACCAGTTAAAGTAAATGGTCTTGAGCGGTGTTAAAAACCTCACTTGTAACACTTTAAGAAGTATTCAGACCTTTTTACTCTACAGTACCATTGGCGACCCACCTTCATAACACTAGGTCCTACTGTAGGGCACTATACTACTTCCATAACACTAAAAGTGGTACTTACACTGTAAAATTTTCTTACATTATACAATTAAATACTGGAATAGAGCTTTATACGTAGTTATTATTATACTTACAAAAGAATTGTAATTTTAATAACATCGCCAATATGACACTAAAGTTGTTTTTATTTATGTATGATTGGCCGTTATTCCTTCTTGGGCCCTATGAAGGAGCTTACAAAGAACCGTACAGCTGTATAATTAGTGCCCAAATTAAAGGCACAAAAGCTCTGTAGCCGCTTTAACAAATACTGTAGAGCTCCTTTATACAGCTGAAGCCGTCGCCAATTTCCATTAAACGGCTGTTATGTCGCTCTTTATACAGTTATTGTGCTATTTGGGCAGTGATGCCAGATAAGGGGGAATCAATACGAATACGGGCGTACTCGACTCCGATCATTTACACTTAATCGTAGGCAATCGTATACGGGATAGTGACCAAGTGTAATTCCTATTCCTATCCATGACACGACCTTCTATGGTCGTTCTTTTAACGTCCAAGCTGTACGTCTATGGAATGCTCTTCCTGTATCCAAAAGACGAGCGCAATCTATTAATGTCTTTAAAAATCTAGTTGTAAATCACTTTTTGTCGATGTAGCTGCATTTTTATCTCTGCTGACTGGACTAAACTTATATATGTGTAGTCTATGTATTGTATAATATGTATATATGTATGTATTTATAATATGTATATTTAATTCATAAATGCGTTTATATACCTTGTTTCTTTTACTGACACCGCCGCCTCTAGCTTTCTTTCAATCCTCTCCATCCAAAAGTTGTCTGGAAGAAATCGCTTTTAGCGATATTGAAGCACTCTTTTTCTTACAAATGTAATTTCCCTCATTTCTGTACTGTGTTGTGGTGTTTTCAATAAAGTATTGTGTATTGTATTGTAATTCCGAATTAATATCATCTTGACAGGCAAGCTTTTAGTATTATTTAGGGCAACATCTTTGGCCTAACTGATGTGACGTGGCGTCGCTCAACGTTGTGACTATAGGAATTTAAAATGAAATCAATTATTTTTATGTAAAAAAATAGAAAGATTCAACTAGATCGAGGTATTAGGCTGAAATCTAATCATTACTAATTGCAATGCTGGCGAATGCACTTACCATTATGCTACCAAGGAGTTTATGGATATGTGTGCAATTAATAACGTTTGTGTGTGATGGTTCATCCGACACGACAGAACAAACAGTCAATAATTTAAATTCTAGAATATTTGACAATCACGATCATGAAGTATCTAAAAGATATTTGTTCGCAACACAAGCTAAATGTTTTATTATAAAACATTTTACCCTATCGCCATACCAAATGTCTCTAACACTCGTTCAGGTTGACTGGTAGAGAATGCCTATGGCATTAAGTCCGCCGATTGCATATTTTTCTTTTTTTTATAGATAGGTCCGACAAATGACTCCACCCCACTTGATGTTAAGTGAAGGTGAAGTCCAGACGCGAAGATAACCGATACAGCAGTTCTACCTTATATAGCAGTTCAGATATGTATAGCAATGAAGTTTAATTAAATAAATATTTCTGGCGTATAATTAAAATAGTGTATTTATCCATTGCGGGATTGTGGCTCACAGACCTAGGCACGCGACGCGCGACAAATCAGCACGTCGTCGCAACAAAGCTTGTGTTGCCAACAAAATTGCCTGTTTTCACACGCCAGTTAATGATTACACGTTGCTAAGCGATGTTTAGCTGAGCGCGGTGACATTGTCACACGTCATTTTCCCGTGATCAGAATCATTGAAATATAAGTAGTTATTGTAACGATGATATTATGTTTTAAACTAAAGTAGGGAACAGTTATTTGAAAAGGAAAATTGCCTTTTTGAAAGGTGATAAAAAAATCATTTAAGTTTTAAGCCAAAAATATGCAATAGTGATTTGACATGAAATTAAGGAAAAAATATTTTCTTAAAGCACTTCTCTATGGTCAATTACTACATTGACCATTGAGAAGTGTCGAGAAATAAGCATAAGTGGTCAACTTTCTTTAGCTAAGAAGTGTTTTTTTTTAAATACCTACTACTTATGAACAGACACCAGTGCATCAAACTATGAAATTATCAATTAATGTATGTTGTATGTCAAAAAATCCACTTCCTATTTTCTATGTTTATTAACTTGTACGAATACACAAATCAACAGATATCTTATTGAGATACATATAACATTATATTATTTCTGTTGCAAGTCAGTATTTTGTAAGACATTTATACTTATATAGGTACAATAAATAAACTAACATGTTTGCATATTAAACTCTATTCATTTTATAATAATATATTTGACACACTCAGAAAAAACACCTAGCCCCAAAGTAAGTACAGCAAGGCTTGTGTTATGGGTATAGTTTCATAAGAACTCTATCCAACCTTAAACTTTTAAAATAAATAAATAAATATTTCCAACACACACACACCAATTAGCCTAGCCCCAAAGTAAGCACTATAAGGCTTGTGTTATGGGATGCTAGGGTAATAGATAGAATACATATATTGTACATATATAAGTATATTTATATAGAAATACAAATTAAACATCCATGACTGGAGTACAAAATGCACGTATTCATCACACAAACATCTGTCCCCACCGGGATTCGAACCCCGGACCTCTCGAGTCGGTGACACCATGAAACCCGGCGTACAAACCACTTGGCCACGGAGGTCGTCAAGCTTTGATATCAATATATTGTTTTAAACTTTCATGATCACTAACATTATAGTACTAAAATTTATTTACGGGATTGTAACCATTTACCTTGTTTAACTCGCTAAAAACAAGGTACATGGTAACAATCCCGTAAATAACTTTATTACTATAAAGCTTTGATATCAATTTGACGGATCGTACGACTTGCGACAACGCACCCGCGCACTGCGGTGGGCGGAAAACTAATCACTACTTGCGTTTGCTACACAAACAATGTAACACTAAGTCAATGCCACAAATTGGCGTGCGCTCCACACAAATTACCTGCTTCCACAAACAGCTCCGAGTGGCGAGTTTATTTAGACTCTTGCTTGGGCGGCATAATGATAGGTTTCCGGTTTTTCGGTTTTATATTTTTACAACTTCACAGCTACAAACCATGCCAGGCAGGGAGCGGAATGGAAACATTGGATGAGCTAATGGCTTACTTTCCCGTGAAGAAAACATACATATAAACAGACAAGATATTATGTATATCATCAAACGGGAGGTCTAAAATAGCGACATCAGGAAAAGTACTGTCATTTTAAAATTCGAAATTTTGAACATATTATGTATTTATCAACAATATTTGCAAACGACTGATATGAGTACTGTTTTCGATTAAAATAACAAAAATATGTAATATGAAAAAAATAAGCGTTATTTCCTTGATTACCTACATTCGGATAAAGGATTTTACTACAACTGATATTAATATTTTATTTACCTGATAGATGTTTAAATCTAAAGAAATTTTTTACTAGTATAAAATCCGCGCAGACCAGGCAGCGTTCGCCAGGATAGCGAAGGGTGCGGGTTCGAGTCCCGTCTGCTGCCTACAATTGATATTATTTAATAAAGGGTACAACAGCTTGATAAATACGTCAACATCAAAACATGGCAAACAACAACAACCGGTAAGAAACAATAAAGTTCGAAGTAAAGTTTAAAAATAATGTCCGACTCTGATAAGGCATCTCAAAAAAATAATAATACAATGTTTACAATTACAACTTTTACAACACAGAAGAAAACTTGAAGCGTTATCAGATCAAGTTCGAAACTCAAAAATCGTGGACAAAGGAATAAAAACAATCGACTGTCGAGGGGGTTATTTTAATTCCGATTCTCGCGGTCGTACCGTGCTGTCGGAACGAATGAATGAGTCGTTGAAACGAGTGCTTTTCGAGTACTGTAGTTCGTGTAATCGATATTTTGCGATTGTAAAACGCGATTGTGTGTGATGTGGTCTGATAGAATGGGTTATTACTCGAACGATGTGTGGTTTTTATTTGTATGCGTATATTTGTATCATCATCATCATCATCAGCCTATTAATGTCCCCACTGCTGGGGCACAGGCCTTCCCTATGGATGGAATAGGGAGATTGGGCCATGACCCACCACGCGGGCCCAGTGCGGATTGGTGGGTGCTAACGACTGCAAATGCAGTCGGGACCAACGGCTTAACGTGCCTTCCGAAGCACGGAGGAGCTCGAGATAGTAAATTTTTGGTCACCCATCCAATGACCGACCACTGCGAAAGTTGCTTAACTTCAACGATCGCAGCCGAACGCGCTAGCCACCTGCGCCATCGAGCTCCTCCTATATTTGTATACGGTGTGTTATCATGCACGCTTTGAAAAAAATATGACACACATGTATTCCTTATATCCAATCCCATATAAGTTGGGAGAGAAAAGCAGCTTACACACATTATACAGTACCTACATTACTATTTTTTTATACTTAAAGAGCCCTTTTACAAAATTGCGCCGCTGCCGTACTGATCGGCGCATAGGTAGATTTGCACTAGTATAAGTATATTGCATTTTACGGGTGATGTTTCGAGTCTTATAAAATAATTATTAATGAACTAATTATAAAATATGTACATATTTCAGTAGTTCAATGATGGTAGATTAGTTTGACGAATGAATATTTTTGATAGTAATTATGTTTATTTCAATATCAAAATACGAGGTAAACCTCGAGGTAAAACTAGCTGCGGTAGAACTTTCAGTTATTAGACAAGTCCGTCCGTCCGTCTGTGGTGCTGTTTCAGCGGCCAAACCGTAAGAGATAGATAAAGAGAATATTTAAGTTATAAGTTAAGAATAGTCTGATAAGACTACAAACCGGATTTGAGCAACGTAGCACTTCCGGTTTTCGAGAAATCACGAATTTCAAACGAAACCACACAAAATCTCCGAAGTTCTCAATTAATTAAATACATTTTTTTTTAAATCAGGTTTTGGTGAACATTTGGTTCACTGGTTTGCTAGTACTAGAATTAATAGATAACTATACAGTGTCAGAAAACTAATAAAATCATTTTTCAAATGTGGAAAGAAAAATCATCTATGGCCAAAGACCTAAAAAAACGCAAATAGGAATCGTGAGGAATCCCCCATTCTATGAGTCTTTCCGGGCAATAGTTGGTCAGTCGCAAATCTAATCATTCGCCTAATTGAACATTAAATACACCACGCGTGGGAAAGATGCTATGGGGTGACCATCACAACAGCAGCCTTAGCAGGACTTACTTAATATTTTTATGAACACCGTTTTTATTTTTAAACTAAACGAATACTGTAGTCATAGTTTACAGAGCTATCATATACATATAGTATTGCAACAGTAACAAGTTTTTTTTAATATCGTATTACGAAAAAGAAGAATGATCTACTTAAATAAAATATTAAAAGAAATAAAAAATAAATAAACGGGTTATAGCAAATTTCCACGTCCATCATCATCATCATCCATCCATCAGCCTTTCTCCGTCCACTGCTGGACATAGGCCTCCCCCATGGAACGCCACAATGCGCGGTCCTGCGCTATCCGCATCCAGCGGCTCCCAGCACATTTGACGATGTCGTCAGTTCACCGTGTTGGGGGCCCCAGGCTGCGTCGTCCGGTACGTGGTCGCCACTCGAGGACCTTTCTTACCCAACGGTTGTCAGATCCTCGAGCGATGTGGCCTGCTCATTGCCACTTCAGCGTGCTTACTCTTGGGGCTATGTCGTACACATCGGTCCTTCTACGGATCTCCGTATTTCGGATCTTATCACGTAGGGAAACACCGAGCATAGCCCTCTCCATAGCACGTTGCGCGACTCTGAGTTTTGTTATGAGGCCGACATTCAGAAACCACGTCTCAGTCCCATAAGTCATTTCCACCCCCACCGGATGCCAAGTGTAATTTTAAAGATAGCTTATTTGATAGAAAAGTGCACTGCCTCAGCCAATTTTCAAGCCAACCAACCGCCTACCCCGTGTAAACCTGGAACATTTGTTGTCTACACAGGAAACACTAGCCCCGCCATCAAAAGGTAGTGTCATTTTTCTATGACATTCTGTAAAGTAGCGTAAGGTTACTTCCCCAGACTGCTCTTCCTGAATCGGAAAATCAGCTATTCCATACCCCTTAAATAATTTTATATTCTTCATGTTATATTTTACTTCTTTTCTCTCTAATTACATTATGAACATCAAGCATAAATATTATAAACTAGTGGCCCGCCCTCGCTTCGCTTCTTTGTTGAGCTGTAGTGTAGACTAAAATGACTCTTCATATAATAATAAAAAAAAACTGAAAATCGTATGAAATATTATCAGAAAAGGGGGTGTAAGGGGTTCTAAATACACCTGCAAGAACCCAAGCCAACCTCACCTTCACGTGGTGCACCCTGTTGACCAACAGACGAGGCTCTGGCAAACCGACCGATGGCGGTATAACCATCCAATGAGGTAGGGGAGGAAAATGTCACTGGTGACGGGCAGCAGCGTCATCAGTAAATAAACCTACGCTCTGCGATCGCCAACCCGCCTGCCCAGCGTGGCGATTATGGGCAAAACCTTCATGCACAAGAAACTCAAGCCACGGCCCCCAGTTCCCGGCAGCCCCGCTATTCCTGGTCACGGTGGCGACCACGGTAACGGTGGGGCGGGGGGTGCCAAGAATCTCCGGGCTACGGGAGGCCACCACAAAAGACTGACCCTGGCGACGTACAACGGACGCACGCTACGGCTTGACTCGCATCTGGCGCAACTCGAGGTGGAACTTGGAAAGATTATGTGGCACATTTTAGGGTTAAGTGAAGTCCGAAGAGAGGGGGAGGACACCATAACCCTCGAATCGGGCCACCTAATGTACTTCCGCGGGGGAGACCAACAGTCCCAAGGTGGCGTTGGGTTTTTGGTAAATAAGTCCCTTGCCGATAACGTTGTGGAAATGTCCAGCGTGTCGAACAGGGTAGTGTACCTTATTATAAAGCTCACCGAGAGGTATAGCCTCAAGGTGGTGCAAGTGTACGCACCGACCTCGACACACTCGGACGACGAAGTGGAGGATATGTTCGATGATATATCGAGGGCCCTCCACTCCACTACTAAGACCCACTACAACGTTGTTATGGGGGACTTCAACGCTAAAGTGGGAGTACAGAATTGCAGCGAATCGGTAGTAGGATCCCATGGATTTGGAAGCAGAAATCATAGGGGGCAAATGCTCGTCAACTTCCTCGAACAGCAGGGGCTCTTCTTGATGAACTCTTTTTTCAAGAAACAGCCCCAAAGGAAGTGGACATGGCAGAGCCCCGACACTATGACTAAAAATGAGATCGATTTCATCATGACGGACAAGAGGTATATATTCAGAGACGTCTCCGTGATCAACAGGTTCAATACCGGTAGTGATCACCGACTCGTCCGGGGCTCTCTGAATATCAACTTTAAGGCCGAGCGCGTCCGTTTAATGAAATCCAGGCTCCAACCTACTTTGCTCCAATCTATAACAGGATCTGAAACGTTTCAGTCAAATCTGGAGAACCGATTTGCTGCCGTGGAAACCACATCAGACGTAAACCAAAACCTCGAAAATGTGGTTCGGATTCTCAGGGAAGAGGGTACGAAACTATGTGCAACGCAGCGTAAGGGCAGGAAGTCAAAGCTTTCGGAAGAGACTTTAGGGCTAATGAAGGAACGACGTGAAAACCCACCCGTCACTTCGTCGGCAAAGCGGACTCTAAACCAAGAGATCAGTAAGCACGTACGACACGACCTCCGATGCTCCAATACTCTCTCGATCGAGAGAGCGATCGAGCAGAATCGAGGGTCCAAAGTGTTCGTACAATCTCTTGGAAGAAGCCATCTGACGAAGTTGACCACAGCAAGTGGGGAAGTTGTTGCTTCAAAGCCGGCAGTCCTTTCGGAAGTGGAAGACTTCTACAGCCAGTTATACGCATCACATGCATCTCGACCTGATCCCGGAAATGAGGATTCTAGAGCCACATTAACACGCCACTTCACCGAAGACCTGCCAGAAGTCAGTATTGGCGAAATCGAGATTGCTCTTGGACAGCTTAAAAATGGAAAAGCCCCTGGAGAGGATGGTGTTACAACAGAACTCTTGAAGGCTGGAGGTAAACCCGTACTGAGGGAGCTCCAAAAGCTTTTTAACACTGTTCTGTTCGAAGGGAGAACTCCGGAGGCGTGGAGCAGGAGTGTGGTCGTCTTGTTCTTTAAAAAGGGGGACAAGACCCTACTTAAGAACTATCGACCCATATCCCTTCTAAGCCACGTCTATAAGCTGTTCTCAAGAGTGATCGCGAACCGTCTTGCGCGAAGATTTGATGACTTCCAACCACCGGAACAGGCTGGGTTTCGGAGCGGATACGGCACCATAGACCACATCCACACAGTGCGGCAGATTATACAGAAGACTGAGGAGTACAATCAGCCCCTGTGCCTAGCATTTGTGGACTATGAGAAGGCCTTTGACTCGATTGAAATCTGGTCTGTCCTGGAGTCCCTGCAGCGTTGCCAAGTCGACTGGCGATACATCCAAGTGATAAGATGTCTCTACGAAGCCGCCACCATGTCTGTCCAAGTACAGAATCAGCAAACAAGTCCCATACCGTTGCATCGTGGAGTGAGACAAGGGGACGTTATTTCCCCGAAATTGTTCACTAATGCAATGGAGGATATGTTCAAGACGCTGAACTGGAAACGACATGGCATCAACATAAATGGCGAACGCATCTCTCACTTGCGATTTGCAGACGACATCGTCATCATGGCAGAAACCCTGCAGGACCTACAACAGATGCTGAATGACTTGGCTGACTCTTCTATACGCATCGGCCTACGGATGAACTTGGATAAAACCAAGGTCATGTTCAATGAACATGTTCTACCGGAACCGATTGCAATACACGGTGCCGTTCTCGAAGTTGTTCAAAAATATGTATACCTCGGGCAGACATTGCAGTTAGGTAGAAACAACTTTGAGGACGAGGTGAATAGAAGAGTTCGGCTAGGTTGGGCAGCGTTTGGGAAGCTACGTCAAGTCCTGACATCGTCGATCCCACAGTGCCTAAAGACGAAAGTCTTCAATCAGTGCGTTCTACCTGTGATGACATACGGAGCCGAGACGTGGACACTGACGGCACGGCTGATCCACAGGTTCAAAGTCGCTCAACGCGCTATGGAAAGGGCTATGCTCGGCGTTTCTCTGAAAGATCGCATCAGAAATGAGGTAATCCGACAGAGAACCAGAGTTATCGACATAGCCCACCGGATTAGCAAGTTGAAGTGGCAGTGGGCTGGCCATATTTGCCGAAGAACCGATAACCGTTGGGGTAGACGAGTTCTGGAGTGGAGACCGCGTCTAGGCAAACGTAATGTAGGACGTCCTCAGGCACGATGGAGTGACGATTTGCGCAAGGTGACTGGCAGGAGCTGGATGCGAGTAGCCCAAGATCGATCTGAGTGGCGTGCATTTGGAGAGGCCTATGTCCAGCAGTGGACTATGATAGGCTGTTGATGATTGATGATGATTATCAGAATGCTCCGATCTGCTAAGCTATCAGGAGTTATACGTGTTATTGTGAGTCAACCATAAAAGATAGACATATGCTATTGCGAAATATTTTTTAGACAATTTTATGTAGAATATTTCCGTCATACATGATTTCTATGTAACTTTAACCATTAAGGCTGCACACGCGACGGAAGCTTAAAAAATCGAGTAACTTCTCCCGTTTTCCCAACATTTCCCTTCACTGCTCTGCTCCTATTAATTGTAGCGTGATGAAAAATATACTATAACCTGCCCAGGAGTATGAAGAATAATTGTACCAAGTTTCGTTAAAATCCGTCGAGTAGTTTTTGTTTCTGTAAGGAACATACATACAGACAGACAAAAATTTTACTGATTGCATTTTTAGCATCAGTATCGATCACTAATCACCCGCCTGATAGTTATTTTGAAAATATATTTCATGTACAGAATTTACATCTCTACAGATTTATTATAAGTATAGATCGACCAATTAGCCTAGCCCCAAAGTAAGCACTAAAAGGCTTGTGTTATGGGATACTAGGGTAACGGATAGAATACATATACTGTACATATATAAGTATATTTTTATAGAAATACATATTAAAAACATCCATGACTGGAGTACAAATGCTCGTATTCATCACAAAAACATCCGGGATTTGAACCCTCTCGAGTCGGCGACACCATGAAACCCGGCATACAAACCACTCGGCCACGGAGGTCGTCAAATAAAGCTCATTATATTTTTAAATATGAATATAACAGTATTATGCCAGCTTGGCATAATCCTAGAGTTTTATACTGAATTCTGGTCACCCTGCTAACACGGCTCCCTCTAGCGTTGGTACCAAAACATCGCCCCATGAGAAACCGCGTCCACTCGACGCTTCAAGATGTAATCGCGCCATTTTTTTGTTTTCTCTTTTCAAATTTCGAACGCGCCGATTGTTTTCCCTATTGCGGGAAGAACTTTTAAAAATAATATATATATTTTTTTTAAATAGGACGTTGAAGAGTTTCTGAAGTGGTAACGATATTGAGAACCTCTTTGGTTGGTATTTAATATTAGTACGGTTGCATGAGCTGTGTGAATGAGGGGTTGTGGGGTCGACATTGACTTCATAATTTTAAACCTTTCTCCTTTTCTTCAGGGTATTAAAAGTCATAACTGGCGTTGAACATTATTGAGTGAGTATAATACCTATACTTAAGAAATTTATGATTGCAAAAGAATTCGAAGCGATTTTTTGCTCCAAGCTATGATTGACGTATTAATTTATTACTATCAAAACTTATATATTAGCCTATTTCATACAATAAGTAAGTATATATACCCATGATATTTCTTTCACATGCCATTCAAAAAATTTAACTCTCTTAATATTGAATAACTAATAGAAATAAGATTTGGAAACCTTAATTTTGGTCAACTCATGTTCCAAAAGGTCACGTGTGGCACAATTCAAATAGACCATGAACCTATTCTATACATACATTTTTTTTTATGCAAAATAGGCAATGCGTTTGACCACAATCTCACCTGATGGAAAGCGATGATGAGGCCTAGGATGGTACACGCCTGCCTAGAAGATGCCTGTTCACTCTGGCCTTTTTTACACATTTTATTATTAGTGGCTAGTATCAAGAATAATGGCACAATTACATTTGGTCGTTAGCCAGTGTTCGGGTGCAAGAAAGACATTACTCGAATTCGGGCACCCGAAGCAATACTTACACTCGAAGAAGGACTGGACGACGGTGTCGGATAAAAAAAATAAATCTACTGAAAGCTGGCGTACTCGACTCCGTTCATTTACACTAAGTCGTTTACCCGAATTCCATTGGCACTCGTATTCGGCCTAACCTAACCTAACGACCAAGCGTAATCACGACATTAAAGTTGTCAGTTCAGCCCCTCTAGCATGACTACCGAAACGGGATATGATAAAGCGATATATCGACATTAACTGTCAGACTACTGTCAAACTCCATAGTAGTCTGACAGGTAATGCCGATATATCGCTTTATCATATCCCGTTTCGGTGGTCATGCTAGAGGGGCAGATATCAGATTCATTATATCATATCGTTCGTCATCATCATCATCATCAGCCTTTTAATGTCCCCACTGATGGGGCACAGGCCTTCCCTATGGATGGAATAGGGAGATTGGGCCATGACCCACCACGCGGGCCCAGTGCGGATTGGTGGGTGCTAACGACTGCAGATGCAGCCGGGACCAACGGCTTAACGTGCCTTCCGAAGCACGGAGGAACTCGAGATAGAAGATTTTTGGTCACCCATCCAATGACCGACCACTGCGAAAGTTGCTTAAATTCAACGATCGCAGCCGAAAGCGCTAACCACTTGCGCCATCGAGCTCCTCATTATCGTTCGTAATAATACTAAAATAAATATAAAGTTTTGATGCTATTTTCTCGAATTCAGCATTTTATAAAATCTGTGCGGTTCTATCTCAAGCGTCTATACGAATTGACAATGTGTAAAATCAATGAAACATCCTTCCCCTTTCCACTGTTCAGGGCACAACACTCGCGCTCGCAACATTATTGTATGTATCGTCAGTGTGGAAGTTTGCTCAGATTTGAATCCAAAAGTTAACATCGAAACCCTGATCATAACCGCTTCTCAAAAACTCGGAATCTTAAATAAATAATAATAATAAATAAATATTTCCAACACTCACACCAATTAGCCTAGCCCCAAAGTAAGCACTGTAAGGCTTGTGTTATGGGATGCTGGGGTAACGGATAGAATACACATACTTACAGTACATAAATAAGTATATTTGTATAGAAATCCATATTAAACATCCATGACTGGAGTACAAATGCTCGTATTCAGCACACAAACATCTGCCCCCACCGGGATTCGAACCCAGGACCTATATTGCTCGCACCTGGGATAGGTAGTTCCGCGAGAAACTTACCTACTCGATTATAATTTTTATTTTTAAACATGTAACTGCTTGATGTTTAAATCTAAAGAAAATATAACTAGAAAAAAAATCCACGCAGACCAGGCAGCAGACGGGACTCGAACCCGCATCCTTCGCAATCCGGGCGAATGCACTGACCATGGCCCTGATGGCCGCGTCGAAATTCCTCTGGCCATCCTTAAGCTGCAAGGCAGCGCCATCTCTCCGCATTACAAGTAACCCACAATATCAAATGAATACTTTTACAAGTAATGACTTACTCGATTCTTTGGATAGGTGATAACGGCGCACAATCCGCATCATTGGCGATGGGGAGGTGACTAAACACCTCGAGCCTCTTCAATTACGCCGTGATCTGATATTAATAAGAGTTTTCTACTGCCTATACCACGGTTACTGTTCTGGGGAGATATTCTCCCTTATTCCACCTTCCCCTTTCCTTCAGAGGACCTTCGGTGTCACCATCTAACTGTGACCACAATTCCAACACGTACAAAGAAATTTGGTGATTCATTTCTTTGTCGCACTATCCGTAAATGGAATGCTCTGCCTGCTCACGTGTTCCCTCCTGGGATCCTTTAAAAGAGACGTGAAGAAGCAACACGCAGGCCGGCAAGGTGAGGATGGCTGGTGTGGCAGATAGAACTGCTTTACCAGCTATCTTCACATCTGGACTTCACCATCACTTAACATCAGGTGGGGTGGAGTCATTTGTCGGACGTATCTATAAAAAAACCCCCACTTTCCCCTTTCCTTCAGTGGACCACGCGCTCTGACGACTTGTCAACGACTGACTGTGGCTACTATTCTAAAGCGAACAAAGAGATTTGGTGACAGATTTCGTTGTCGCACTTTCTGCAAATGGAATGCTTCACTCGCTCACATGTTCCCTCCTAAAATCTGGGATCCTTTAAAGAGGCGTGAAGAAGCAATGTGCAGGCCGGCAAGGTGTGGATGGCTGGTGTGGCAGGTAGGACTGCTGTACCAGCTATCTTCACGTCTGGAGTTCAGCGTCACTTAACATCAGTCCCCGGAGCATGAACACCTCAATTTACATTAAATCACGATTTTTATTGCGTCTAACTGTCAAACTCCATAGCAATTTGACAATTGTGTGTGATAAAAACGCGTTATATATCATAGCGCGGCGTTCATACTAGGGGTGTAGTGGGGTTGAGTCATTCGGCCGGCCTAATTTATAAAAAAAAAAGAAAATCAAATTCAAAAATCGAACGTTCGAATGGAGCGTTTCATTAAAAACCCGGATCAGATACACGGGCCGGACGCGGCATTATGCGGCGCGCCGTGAGAGACGGCCGTCACATTGACGGGAGATAAGCCAACTTGCTCTGAAGTGCGCACGCCAAGGCAGGGGCGGGTATGAAAATTGTTTTTTGTTATCGCTTTCCGCGTTGATACGCTTTGATGGTGCGTACAATAACTTGTGTATCTGTTTATAATGGATAATATTAGAACAATGATATCGCTTTGGCGCTTTACCTAACCATTCGTTTCGGTTCTAGTGGCTCCATCAGGCCTCCGGTTGTTTTAATACTGTCGACATTAATGGCCATGTAAATTTATTGGTTTAATTATAGCTAGCTACGTATTTAAAATAAATAATAAAAACAACTATAAATGCTATTTCTTCTTTCAAGTGTTTAATACCTGAAAAAGTATTCATTTGACATTGTGGGTTACCTACAATGCGAAGAGATGGCGCTGTCTTGCAGCTTAAGGATAGGAAAACTTCTACAGCGGCCATTAAGGCCGCTGTCTGCTTGAAATTATCATTCTTATTCGACCCAATTTGTTTGAATCTCGTACCTACATACAATGAAGCTTATACGCGCACCAAAATTCACTTACTACAACAGCCACGTCGCGTGCACAAATAACATAAGCTAAATTCAGTCGTCTCCAAGATATGAAAGCAAAGCTGTTTATGTACATTTTATTATCTGTGACAAAATATCTTTACTAACTTCCCCTAAGTATGGGGTAGCCACGGGCAATTGGCGCCATTTCTACCGGAAGTTATACAGGACAAAACGACCGAAAGACCTCTCTAATCTTTGCTATGGTAAATATAGAAGTATTTTGTTATATCACTCTCTAAAAGAGATACAACAATTTTAATGATAATCCTTTTGTTAACGCCTTATGAAATGCTTGAGCAACGATACTAAACTGAAATCATATAGACATAATTGTAAGGCGCTAAAACTAATTTTATTTATATATTTTTTATACTTCAAAAAAAGGTTCTATAACTGTTCTTTGTTTAAATCTAAAGAAAATATTACTAGAAAAAAATCCACGCGGATCAGGCAGCGGACGGGACTCGACCCCGCGCCCTTCGCTATCGGGGCGAATGCACTGACCATTATGCAAACGCGGCCCTGACGGCCGTATCAAAAAAAAATCTTTAGTTCTAATTTTATTTATTATTTTTAACGTATGTTTTAATATTTTTGTTAAAATCGGAATTGTTTTTAATAATACAATAGTAACTAAGTAGTTACTATAAGCTACTCAATTCGAGACTTTTGAGGAGACATAGTACAGAATAAGGTTCTTATAGCACCCAAGATGGCCCTGTTCCTAAGATGGACCGCTTTCAAAATTACGTATATTTATTAGTTCGAGTGAGTTTAAATTTTGCCCCTTGTGCAGATAGTGGACCATAGATGCAACTGTAGGTTCAAATCAATGAAAGGGATCCGCCACCACTATCAGTAGATGACAGATTTTCAGTAACGTTGCAAGTAGCTTCGTTTGTAACCTCATGTTCACCATTTTAAGTAATTCTTCAGAAAAACAATATGTATCTGTGTTTGTTTTTGAATATAAATTGACATAGATTTGTGGGAAGCTAAATGTTGTTTGTATTATTTATTAATATTACTTTAAAAGAAGTTATTCTTGTTACGGTGTAAAGTTTCTATAATGGCCCACCACAAGGGTCGCCAAGATAGCCCGGACCTTATAGAACTATGGAAATACTTTGTTTTTTTCCAATTTTTTGGATAAAGTAAATATGTAAACTCATGTTGTAGATACATCCTTACATTCTTCTAATTAGGAAGGTACTTTATGTTTTAAATTAAATGTACGTACGTCTTAAGTATGTCCAGTCGAATTAATAATAGTAAATATGCCAATAAAATGATCTTATTTGATTTGATGCAAGAATTTTATTTTACATTAGATTGTTAATAAGATTGCCTACATTGGAACTACATTGATTGATTTTATTCACAAATAAACTAATAGGTAATATTTTGATATATTTTTTAATATAAATGTAGCCATAAACTGGGCCTTACAAGGCGCACCTGCCTTATAAGTACTTAATATCCCGCACACAATAGACCCGAGCAATGCCAAAGTGCATCATTGAAGTTTAACACACAAATCCCAAATTTTTATGCACTTCATGTATACAAATATGATTTTATTTAAATAAAAGCTCTTGATACGAATCAGCTGTCTGCAATAGTTCTTAATGGCGCAATTACAATTGATCGTTTGCCCGAATACGAGTGCCACTGGAATTTTGGTAAACGAAAAAGTGTAAGTGAACAGAATCGAGTACGCCCGAATTCGGCTAGTTTTCGTTATAGTTACCGTTAAATGTTGCTTTGGGTGCCCGAATTCGAGTAATGTCTTTCGTGCACTCAAATACGGACTTCTTCTTTAAGTGCCTCTTCATTATTGAAGGTTGGCCGCTAACTTTTTGTACTTCTCCTTATCTATGGCGAGGCGAAACAATTGCTCGACGGAACTGATCCCCGTCCACTCCCTGATATTTCGTAGCCAGGACTTCTTCCTGCGTCCCACGCGCCTTTTACCCTCAACCTTGCCCATCATTATGAGTTGGAGCAGCTTGTACCTGTCGTGTCTAAGCACGTGACCGAGGTATTCTATTTTGCGCTTCTTGATGGTTTGCATGAGTTTCCGAGTCATTTCGACATGCTGGAGTACGGTTTCATTCCTGACTTTTTCAGTCCAGCTGATACGGAGCATACGACGATAACACCACATCTCAAATGCCTCGACACGTCTCACAGTGTCCTCTTTTAAGGTCCATGCTTCGCAGCCGTAGGTGACTACGGGCCAGATGTAACATATAAGCATTCTAACTCGGAGACAAAACAAACAAATACGGACTAACCAGTGTAATTGAGTCACTATTCGCACGCACCCACTACGCGCGCGATCCGACTCATCGGGGACATGCTTGCTCAATGTGAAAATATCGACTTATTCGCTGATGGTTTGACAAAGCTAGTGGCGGCTGCACTTGAGTTTCTAGAGAAAATAGCTCATTGATTATTTCTGAATTTGACAATTCATTTATTTATAACTAAAATGGCATGACATTATTTATTAAATTAGTATATTTGACGTTATCTGTTCTTACTTCACATTAGATATGACATTAGTAATTGTTTTATTGATTTGACATAATTAACTATTTTATTATAACATTAATTAATAATACTTTTATAATGGGTGATTTGACTTTGTTTCTATTAAGTACTATTTGACATTGCTGTTTTTATTATTATTTGGCATTACTGTTTTTTTTTGTTGTTGTTGTTATTATTATTATTATTTGATTATCTCTTTTTCTTAATTTTATTGAATTTAATGAATACCTTCTATGATTGTTAATATTTATTACGTATGACTTGCCGGCGTTTTGGATTATTCTGTAAGCCTGCATGTTTAACTTGAATAAATAAATATTCATGTGAAATAGACAAATTACGTAGGATGCGGTTGTTTCTTTCGCTGTGTAAGATTTCTATAGCGCTTCAGCTTCTTTGGGAATAGATTAATGTACGCATGTAATATTATTAAAAAATGTTTAATCATCTTGAAATTAGATCGTTCGAGTCAAAGTTCATTTTTCAACTTGTTTTTGAAGGTTCCTTTTTTGTTTAACATGATCAATATGAATGATATAAATCCTACACAGACTATATCAAATCGGGTACCAAAATAGGTATAATACCACAAAGCCAACAACGCAGAATGGCACCGTACACACCGGCCGCATTTTTTACCGACAGCACATCAAAAGATCCCGTATTGTGTTTATTCACGATTCTCTTTATGCCATCATGTTTTTTCATTCATTCCGTTCCGTTTTAAACCTTAACACTTGGCAATAAGGAATTCACGCGTTACTGAGTATTGTTATATCGACAATGACCGCTTACGGCGGGCGGATGCAGGTTTTTTGACAAATGGCCAACTGGGCGATTTGTCTCATGTAGGGCGGGCCGGACAAAGATAAGATAACAATAGAAAAACAAAATAATACTATGCAAGATCACACAAATTATTCTTATCTAATACCATAGAGAGAGCGAGGAGCACTGTTGTATTTTTATTTTTAAGTAAAAAAATGAATTTTTATTATTATGATTTTTTAACAACACACATAGTAATACTAGGATAACGGATAGAATACATATACTGAACATATACAAGAATATTTATATAAAAATACATATTAAACATCCATGACTGGAGTACAAATGCTCGTATTCATCACATAAACATCTGCCGCCACTGGGATTCGATGCCGGGACCTCTCGTGTCGGCGACACCATGAAACTGACGTACAAACCACTCGGCCTCGGAGGTCGTCAAAATTGAGTTAGGGAAATTATAAATAAACAAGGTGCCAACAAATAGGAGAAAATATGCACTAAGATGTCTGGGAATAGTGCATTTTACATTAGTTTATTGTATTTTTTTAATACATAAGCGAAAAGGACAAATATATAAAAGCAAGAAAGAAGTTGTATTTAGATTTGGACAACCAAAATAAAAGTATACTTAAACATCTGACGTAAGTATTATAAATTAAACATTTAAACTCACTCTAATGGCAGTTTAGTAACCTAAAATATTTTTTCTATGACGCGACCATAAATACGTTATTTTAAACACGAAGTCGTTCTGACAAAAATCAAATGTATCAGAAATAGTGCTTCATTTAAACTCGCTTTGGAGCGAGTAGTATAACGTGACCTAAAATAATTTTCTTCAAATGAAATGAAATGAAAAGTCATTTATTCAGTCTAGGCTGTTACAAGCACTTGTGAAGGTCAAGAAGCTACGCCATCGGTTCGCAAAACTACGGCGGGAGACCTTGTACTGAGAAGAACCGGCAAGAAACTCAGCAAGGGCTGTTTTTTTCTCCCTGTATTGTTATATACAGCGTCGTCAAGTTGAAAAATGACTTCAGAAATACGTCTGAAGTCACTTTCCATTACATCATTTAGAATATAAATATATAGTTACAATTAATTTTATAGTTAACATTATATTTAGTATATAGGAAGCGGCATTAGATAGGTACGAAGCAAAGCACCAAGTCATCAGTATTCTCTCAGAGTTTAGTAGGCAAAAAAGTATGGATCGGCACATCTGGCACTTATCTATTCACACTTGCACAGGGCGGGCGGGCCCAGTAATGGTCATGAAAGGATGTTATGATATTATATCATTTTTCCTCGCGCACAATGCTCGTGCGCGCCTCGTTTCCTGTGCCTAATGCGTTCGTGCCATTCTCGTGAAAACCGGATCGCTTTTATCCCGGCCTCGGTTGACTTTCCAAGTGTCAACATAAAAGATTTCGCAATTAATCGCGCACTGTTGTGACATGTGACAGCCATATTTTAATAATAGTTCTGCTTATTTACGACTTCGTAATGTATTTTGACGACCTCCGTGGCCGAGTGGTTTGTACGCCGGGTTTCATGGTGTCGCCGACTCGAGAGGTCCCGGGTTCAAATCCCGGTGGGGGCAGATGTTTGTGTGATCAATACGAGCATTTGTACTCCAGTCACGGATGTTTAATATGTGTTTCTATAAAAATGTACTTATATATGTACAGTATGTGTATTCTATCCGTTACCCTAGTATCCCATAACACAAGCTTTATAGTGCTTACTTTGGGGCTAGGCTAATTGGTGTGTGTTGGAAATATTTATTTATTATTTATATATTTATGTAACATTTATAACACAGTCAAGAATCATGAAGAATTTTACAAAACTATCCAACTTTAATAACAATTACAGCTTTCAGCTGTTACTAAGCCATTTATATATATTTATCAGTTCTCGGCTGTATGACGCAAAGCTACAGATCTAATTAAATAAATATAAACGCAATAGAATTTCTCCATTGACTTATTCTACGTATTCGCTTGCTTTTATCCCAAAAAAAATCAAGTAACATAGCGAATATTAAAACTTTCTAAGAAACGAAATTCTAGGAAAGAACTTCCTACAAATTACATTACTATATTTACATCTTAGCAAGATTCAAATGCGCGATTAAATCTTTTACACAGCCGCGGGAGCCAATCACTTAGGTAATCACATGGGTACTTATGGAAATACATTAAAAGTTGTATGATAAGGACTGTATGTATGTGTCGTTAAAAAGTAACAATGTATGTGAAAGTTACGACTTTGTTTTAATAAAATTGAGCTGTATCGACGCTCATTTCTTCATCAGACCAAAGTAACACGAACAATGGGCAGCTCGTTCAGACGCTCTGAGGATGAAAGAGACAAAGTTACCTCCTCCAAGTCAATCACTTTGTTTCGAATAACTCTGCTCTGTGTATAGCGCGAAGAATTTGAATTGGAACGTTAACGAATATTTTTTCCAAAACTCAATTTCCATTTAGAAGAAATGTGTGACACTTTAATAACAATATTTTCTTTTAGTTAGTTAAAAGAAGCTTTTTGAGCAAAGTTATGCTTTCGTTATTCAAACTATGCTCCAGTTCTATTACGTTTTACCTTTTTTGATAGTATCAATGGTCGAAAAATGGGTAACAGAAATAATGTTATTTTCTTAAATTTAGTTACAAAATCACTTTGTTTCATTGGTTTTTTAAATTCATAAATTATAATAGGCACTGCTACCTTATCAAGAAATTTGGTTACAAATGCTGGACAAAAATCAGTCGAAAATAAACTAACGAGATAAACTTCTCAAAAATTAAAACTTTAAAAATTAAAATTAAAAAATAAGCCCCCAAGCGGTCAGTTCAGGAACGGAATATATTTCACAGCGCGTACTATTTTTTTAAGGGACACCAATACATGTTTACTTATGAACGGCTTATGTTTGGGTTTAATTTGCTACAGGCGCTAAGTTACCCCATCTTATCAAAGAAAATATGAGCACGCCAAAAATGTGAGGTTAGATTATGACAAACTCAGCAATCCAATGAAATATTTACGTATTCGTTTACCTGATTTTATAATTAATAACATTAAAACATAATTACCTTATTGCATTATGCAGATTTCAAGATAGAAGCGGCTTTTTCGGATACAAAAAAAATAACTTGTAAGGTCTTGAACTACAGCTGCACCTGACTTATGAAAAAAATTACGGATGAAAAATTTTACAGTTCTGTGTTGCCTCTTATAAGTAACATAATTCGGGTGCATTCACAGAAAAATGAGATGTTGCACCGATTTGGAAATATTAAACGATAAAAGATTTTGGAGAATTGGAGCATAATTACCCCTATAGGAGCAAAGTAGGAACATTTTACGTAAATAGTTAGTTTTGGTTTTTCACAGTTTTTATACAGTGCGTAGACCATTGCGGTACATTCCGACTGCAAGTCGTTTTCCTTCAATATCTGAAATGTATTGAATGAATCCCCCACTAAGTGTATTCAGCCAGGAGCGACGGCTCGCCGATGGATCATTTGCATGGCACAATGCTATAAAACGCATTGTCCAACTGCCCTTTATGTTTCTTCACTTGAAAATAATTATAAAATAAATTTAGAAAAAAAAGTCCGCTACTTAGAATGCGAAGGGATGGCGCTGCCTTGCAGCTTAAGAAACACTAGAAAGAATTTAGCACGCCCATCAGGGCCGCGGTAGCATAATGGTCAGTGCATTCGCCCGGATAGCGAAGGGTGCGGGTTCGAGTCCCGTCTGCTGCCTGGTCCGCGTGGAATTTTTTCTTGTATATTTTTTCTTCAGATTTAAACATCTAGCAGTTAATTGCAAAAAAAAATGAAAATATGTTTAGTTTAACTAGCCGCCTCTCGGGACTTAGTCCGCATGAATTTTAGTTTTCTGAAAATAGTTACCTAATAATTTTCCGGGATAAAAAGTATCTTACATCTCTTTCCGGGTTATAAGCTGTCTGTGTGCAAAAAAATATCCAATTCCGTTTAGCCGTTTTTGCGTAACAAACATACGAACTTTCACATTTATAATATTATAAGGATATTCAATAGTAAATTACCGGAAATCCTGAAAGTCACACAACACAATGGAAAAATTGGCACATCACTAGTTTGTTATGTTTTGACTTAGTTTTTTATGTTTAAGAAATCTATTTCAAATTAGTTTTCATTATTATTAAAAAAAATTAAGTATTTAACTGCTATTTAATTTGCTTTCGATTTAATTTTAATTATTTTGTTATAAATTTAAATTAGTTTGGGTCACCAATGTTTGTTTACTTGTTACATTTTTTTAATAATTGTTGGGTAACAATAAATCAGGAGAAGCGTTAATTATTTGAATTTTCAATATTTATTTTTATATTTAATACAGTTGTTAGAAATTTAAATTAATACCATTAAAGCACTGTGATGCAGATGAAGATACCGTTATATTTTTTGTAATTTTGATAATATTATATATTAATCCGCACTGGGCCCGCGTGGTGGGTCATGGCCCAATCTCCCTATTCCATCCATAGGGAAAGCCTGTACCCCAGCAGTGGGGACATTAATAGGCTGATGATGATGATAATGACGATGATGATATGTTATGTTTTTATTCATTTTTAAGCATTTAACTGTTAGATGTTTAAATCTAAAGAAAAGTTTTACTAGAAAAAAAATCCACGCGGACCAGGCAGCGAGCGGGACTCGAACCCGCAACCTTCGCAATCCAGGCAAATGCACTGACCAATTATGCTACCACGGCCCTGATGGTCGCGTCGAAATTTTCCTAGCCTTAAAGCTGCAAGGCAGCGCCATCTCTTCGCATTGTAGGTAGCCCACAATATTATATGTTTACTAGAAACGGACATCCCTAGAAGTTCACAAAGCTTACGCAAGCGATATCAGCAGTAAAAAAAAAAAGCTCTTAGAAACTATAAAAGAACTCTAATACTCAAACAAAAATATGGCAAAACTTCTTAACATAATCACTTGTAATATTATACGCGCTTGGCTAATGCTTTTCTTACAACATCTGGTTAATGCTGTTCTACTGTGCAGAACGCTTAAATCACTAAATGGTCCATTAAGAAAAACTTAAACAGTTATAGTAACGACAGAACGACCAAAGGATGAAAGCAAACATCCATTAAGCATGTCATATAGAAATGATACAATTGTGACATATAGATCAATTAAACACAGAGGTTCGACATGCGCAATGACTGGGAAAAAATTATGAGCTTTTTGCCCAATCATAAAATTAAATGTTCCATTTGAAAAAATGTACTAGCTATAACAGCCCGTTTGCGGGGTGTGAAATAAATAATTCTATGGGCTAATTGAAATGGTGCGTTAATGGAATTGTGATTGATAGAATTAGTGTTGGTTCTGTCGGCGTATTTGAACATCTGCCGCGTGGCGATGTTTAATTTAATTGTTTGTTTGTCCGACAAAGAGTCGGGGTGGTGTTGGTTGAACACTGGAGTGTTTCTGATTTGTAAACTAAGCGGTGTTGTGGACATATGCATCTGCAAACACAGAAAAATAATGATTAATTCTTTAAATAATAAAAACTCAGCATTTAAAATAGACTATTTTAAAAATTGGAATGCAATTATGCTATATTTATTATTCAGTTATTGACAATTAACTAAGTATGGTATGCTAGTGAATGCATAAGAAAAAAGAAGCTTAAATCCAGCTTCGAGTTACGTGCTAAGTGAGAATACTGCCTTGCTTAAGAAGAGCCAATAATATCTAAAAAAATCTACCTATTAAAGGCTAATCTATATATCTAAACTATTAAACCAGACACTAGATTGAAACATTTTACTGTGTAGCAATCCATTTATTCCGGAACACGTCTTCATCGTAAGAAGTTCTTTCTTTCCTTAGCGCCTAAACTCCCACATTAATCTAGCCAATAAACGCAACCGTCATCTCCCCAGGGATTGCAAATATAAACAGAGCCGACGCACAGTGGGTCGCCTCTCAAAACATAAGTTCCAACTCATTTGGCACGTCGGTAATACGTTTCCGCACACAATTCATTTTGTCCATCTCGCATCTTCCCCGCCCATTGTGCATTAGGGCCCTGTTTGAGGGGAAAATATATTTATTTCCGTGATACTTATCCGTTAATATTATTTTGGTGCCCGACAAATTGTCGTTTATGGGTGTTTTATGTTAATTTAATACATTTTGTTTGCTCGAACCATGTTAAGTGGCTCGAATCAAAGATGTTTGGATGGTTGAACTTGAAGTAACTTTAACTGTTATAAAAGTATTAACAAAGATCACAAGCAAAGTTTGTGATAGAAAGGAGACTGCTAAAATTTGTATGGAGGGTAGTGAGTCTCCGGATATTACTGATAATATGTAGTGCACTCAATTGTAAATAATTTGGCGAAAAACTAGATTTTCATTTTTTTTGACGTGACAACGTCTTAAATTAGGTTGCGGCTGGGAGTCACTTATGAAAAAGTGTAACGCTCGGTAACGTTACGATGAGTCTCTCGTGTTAAGTTTAAGTTTACATGTACAATGTTTTAGTAAACAAAATATATTTCTATAGTTAAAATTTGTGCAATTCTTATTTTCATTCAATTCCTTGTTCCTATTGTGCAATTTAATTATATTCATATCAATAAATATTCTACCGAGAAAAAGACGTTGTCACGTAAAATCTTCGCCCGTAAAACCGACTTTACAGGCAACCATTTTTTTTTTTTAAATAATGCATAAATATTGATTGGCATATTTATTTAGCGACTGTTTGTTGCCAAGCAAGTTAAAGAGCCCGATGGCGTAGGTGGTGAGCGCGTTCGGCTGCGATCGTTAAAGCAGTTTTGCAGTGGTCGGTCATTGGATGGGTGACTTAAATCTTCTATCTCGAGTTCCTCCGTACTTCGGAAGGCACTATAAGCCGTCGGTCCCGGCTGCATCTGCAGTTGTTAACACCCGCCAATCCGCACTGGGCCCGCATGGAGGGTCATGGCCTAATCTCCCTATTCCATCCATAGGAAAGGCCTGTGCCCCAACAGTGGCGACATTAATGGGCTGATGATGATTGTTGCGAAGGCATCCAATATATTCTGTTCAGTAGATAACTAACACAATGATAATTATTCTAAAACTAGTTTCAACGGGTTAATACACGAAACTTTATTTATTTATTGACGTTTCGCAGCCTTTTCAGGTCTGCATTATTGTGATGTGCGTGAAAACCTAAGAAACAGATAATTATTCTGTTCATCTCTCATTCTATTCTAAGGTATTTTGTAGGTATTAAATTTAAATTTAATACCTACAAAATACCTATACAAAATACGAAATATTTCATGAATAACATGCATAACTGGACTGATTGACATTTGACATAGTGATTAAGTTGGTTATATTCACTTACTATAATATGACCTGACATAGTGCCTAACCTTGTGTTGCAAAAATAAATCGTTTAAGTTAAAATGCTTAATTAACCATGGCTATTTCAGAAAAACATTTGTTACTTATAATTCAAAATAAACAATATTACTTATGCTGTGTCGTAAGCTAAACGTTTTACTGTTGTATGAGAATAACTTTGAGTATCAATTTTTTTGTTAAAATAAAAAGATACGTTTTAAAATGCTTCAACATTGAGATTTCAGACTTTTGGCTTTTCAGCAGTGAATTCTAGCAAAGCCTTGATAATAAGTACTAGTTGTCATGCAAGCTGCACTTGGAAGGTTCGACTCTATTTCTAGACTATATACAGTTGACATTTCCTTGGCGTACATTTGATTTGACGTGCTTAACCATGGTTGAGTTCGTTCCCAGCTTTGTTTGGCTTTCATGGATGCTGAAAGCAACGCGATATTGAATGAAGCAACGCGTGAACTACGTGTAGTTGTGAAAAGACAATGTCAAAGACTCGTTAGCTTGGGCTGCCTTTCGGAATGCAGGAACAGTATGAGTTTTGTTACCTTCTATCCTGTTAGCGATTTAATGCTGACATTTTGCACAATGTCGGTGAATACCAAGCGATGTATTTTTTTTCAGAGAGTTGGAGCACGATTAAGAATGTGTTCAGACCGGCAAGGTGAGGATGACTGGAGCCAGGGCCGGATTTAGAGGGTCAGAGGCCTCAGGGACCAGAGGAGCGGAGGCCTCCTCACCCCAAATGATTTTCCAAATAAAGTAAACAATTTTTTTTCAGTAGAGTTTTCAATAAATAATTTATTGTGAACCAAGTAGACTCCCTTAGTATTAAACAAACACATATAAATATAAATTAAATCTTAGAGTTAACGAACGGAACCGAAAAGATGTTTACTAGTGTTTACTAGTTGGAATTTAAAAAGATTTTTTTTTTCAGAAGTCTCTATTGTATTCCCCCCCGTTTGTGGAGGCCCCGGGGCTTTCGCCCCGGTTCATCATCATCATCATCATCAGCCTATTAATGTCCCCACTGCTGGGGCACAGGCCTTCCCTATTAATGGAATAGGGAGATTGGGCCATGACCCACCACGCGGGCCCAGTGCGGATTGGTGGGTGCTAACGACTGCAGATGCAGCCGGGACTAACGGCTTAACGTGCCTTCCGAAGCACGGAGGGGCTCGAGATAGTAATTTTCGATCACAGCGGAACGCGCTAACCACTTGCGCCATCGAGCTCCTCAGCTCTCGCCCCGGTTGCCCTCCTAGGGGAGGGCAGTGACTGGAGTGGCACACTTTCTGCCACATCATCTATCTTCGCGACTGAACTCCACCTTCACATACAATGTGGTGGGCAAGTTTGCTATGCCTCGTATTTTCTTTATTGATATTTTCCCACATCCACGCGTATGGTGTCTGGGGCACAGCTTGTAATATTATGTTAATTTAGCTTCTCACCTTGAGAAATAACAGCAGACTAAGTACCTATTAATAATGTAATTATCCAGTCCATTATTTTACTGAACTTTCCGCATTATTACTACGAATGTCTTCTTTTAGGTTAAATTGGCGGAAGAAGACAAATACGCGATCTTCCATTTCGGGTTGAAATTATGAAAGAACATAAAATACGCAATCTTCCATTTCGGGTTGAAACGGTGGAAAAAAAGATTACGTAAGCTCATGAAAATCTTGCCTAAGCTAAATTTTCTCCTAAAGTGTATTAAATTTATGTTTCATAAACGTTATAAAGGCTTTTCCGAATAAACATCGAATCGCACAAATTTAATAATTACCATGAAAACATCAGTTAACGAAATAGGCATCGAGATATCCATGGAAACATCTCGTGTTTATTAAGTAAGTACAATTTCATTAACGAACCGCGCTATAAATATATTTTAACCAATTAAACGTGACAATGGTGTATACTTATTGAGGTAATACCCTCCTGGAAGTTTCGATGGCATGGACGTAATAGAGAAAATGAAATGTCAATTTGTGTCGCCATCTGTCGGGTTTCTTTAATTACTCTTTACATGTTACTAAAGAATGAACAGGGTTTGAGTATGAATTAAGAGTTGCCAATACAATACAAAAAAATGGGTGTTTTTATGAAACCACGATGCGAGTGAAACTTTAAACTTAACGTGGACACCCGTCCATGGATTAGCTGAGCTGGCTGAGCTGAGATTAGCTGAGCGGACGCGAGCTGAGATATATTTGAGAAATAAGTATTTGACACTATTGCTGTCACACATTAGCAAATAAATAAAATAGCTGGCCTACGTTGTCACCGTCTAACTGTGGCCTCAATTCCAACGCGTACAAAGAAAGGCGACTCATTTCTTTGTCGCACTATCCGTATATGGAATGCTCTGCCCGCTCACGTGTTCCCTCCCTCTTACAACCTGGGATCCTTTAAAAGAGGCGTGAAGAAGCAATATGCAGGCCGGCAGGGTGAGGATGGCTGGTGTGGCAGGTAGAACTGCTGTATCAGCTATCTTCGCGTCTGGACTTCACCTTCACTTAACATCAGGTGGGGTGGAGTCAGTTGTTGGACCTATCTATATAAAAAAAATACCGTGCGCTAGGGACAACAGTAGTAGACGCTGAAAATTGCGTATGAGGTTTGGCGCTCGACAATTTCCTACTCGAAAATTAGATATGCATAAAATATGCATATCTAATTAGTTATACTATGCCTCTATGTTTTGCTTTTTTGTAAATGCTTGTTAAATCTCCACACTAGACTTCTTTAGTGATGATAAAAATTTGTTTATTTTTGGCCTTTTTCGAGGGCTTCTAGTTTCTTTGAAACACAAATTATCAAAAAAACATACGAGCATACAGTGCCGTCTTTGACCTATTGGAGGCCCTGGGTATATTAGGATAATGGGGCCCCTATGACTTCCGTTTGGTAATTTAACAGGAACAACGAACTTTTTATTTGATCTGATGAGGGGGCCCCCTATCGATCGCGGGGCCCTGGGCACTCGCCCAAACTGCCCACTGGGGAAGATGGGTCTGGGAGCATAGAAGGAGTAAAATTATATTTTAAGTATTATTCATACTTAAAATATAATTCATTATCTCAAATAAAATTCTTTAGTGATAAAAATCAGGGAGGAATCACTCGAGAACGCTTGTATGGAAAAAACACTGCCCGCCTCCCCCCTTAATATAAAAGCTGTAAAATCAAAAATACTTTCTATTGTCACTGTCTATAAAAAAAACGCCAGTGGTGGTATAAAATAATAAAGGTTCCTTGTTGACTACGGATCCCCTTAAGTAATTTTTACATCAGCTTTGAAAAAGACTCACTTGACACCATCACAGATTACTAAATACACATATTTATTGACAATTTATATGTTTAACTAGGGATGCAACACAATATCGAGAAATCTCTAATATCGGCAATAAAAATGTTATATAATATTTATGTCGATATGTAAAATTATTATAAAGGAGCGGTCTTCTTCTAATACAGGTAACTTAACTTAAAAGAAGAAGAGCCACACCATGTAAACTTTGATGTAGAAGAATAATAAAGATTTTTTTTGTATTTTGTAAAATTCATGGATCAAAAAGTAAATTCTATATTTTTTTTTTAGCTACTATTTCTAGCTAAATCTGATTAAAAAAAATTTTGTAATACTATAACCATTGTTTCAAACTTGTAGGAGCCTAAAGCCATAATATATTTATGGCTTTTGAAGTTTACTGTTTTGAAGCTAAAAGCTCAACTGTGAATTCTTTTTGGTAGGAGCTTGATGTGAGTGAGTTGTAGATTTTAAATTGGCTGGGAGACGTAAAAAAATGATCTAGGTACCTACATTTCATTTGTTTTGCTAATTTATTGCAAAACTTTACAGTTATGTTGTCAAAATAAAAGCTATAGCTACATGTCGGATATCGATATTTATCTGACTTCGATATAAATGTCAATAAATAAATCGATATTGTAAAAAAATGCATCCCTACTTATTACAGAGATAAAGATTAGGCACTAAAAATATCGATAATATCGCGTTAGCATGTTCAATATGTCGGATATCGATATATATATATGTATATTGATAGACATTTCATAAAACTTTTCATCCCTATGTATAAATACAAATTATTGCTTCTCTAGGAGCTGATTCTTTCGTTATTATATCATATTATATATAGATTTCTATAAGGTTCTGTATATATTTTTTTTAATTTTAATAGAACATTATAAAACTTACACTCAACTCTTCATAATATCTGCCGTAAAGAAAATTTGCAATCTTCCAAATTTAATATTAGCTTATTATGTTATTGAAAAACCATTTCTCTCGTCGTCGACACAATACAGACACAAACAATGTTTATTTAATTAAATCTAAGATCGACTGTTCCAGTGAACAGAACCTTCCAGAGCACTCCCCCAAATAAACGATGTTAATTATCGGCTCTGATTAACTTTGAACTAATAACTTAATTTGTTACATTTCATTTGAATTAATATCCTTCATGTGTGAAACTGTATGAATGCAGGTTGACGTTGTTAATTTAAAATGCCAATTGATTTCATAATCGTCAAAGGATGTTGTACTTGTTTAGAAATAACATTTTCGCTGACGTCAATATTTTGTTTATTTTATTAATTAACTGAAGAAAGAAAGAAAGAAAGAAAACTGTTTTTATTGTTGACAGCACATAACATACACATAAAATACAAAAATACATTAAACTTATAGTAAAACGAAACGAACAAGTAAAATCAACAAACAATAAAAAAACAGCTACAGAATGTGTATTTTATGTGATGCCAACACTGGATATGGCTCAGCATACACAACAGGTAAAATACCTGTTGCACTGGTATTCTGCCATACCCAGAGCAGTGACATCACAGAAAACATTATTAAAAAATAAATATATAAATATAAAAAAATAAATATAACTGAAAGAGTGAATAGTACAACGACTTTTAACGAAATAATGTATTTTAATATGTTTATTTTGACATTTAAAAGATACGTTTTGATATATAAAAAAATATCTTTAAGCAATATTTCTCAACTTGTATTATTTGATATTACTTTAAATCCAACTTATGATTTTAGAAAACACTATTTAAATGGTCTATTCGTACCATTTTTGCTTTGAATATGATTTTTAAGTAATTATTGACGTTTCTGATCCTCATACTTGTATATTAATTATTGATGAAATCACAAGACAATCACAAAAGCCTACTTTAACAATTTCAAACGGTAACATAAGGTCTACAATCTGCATGACTATCATCGTGCTATCATTATTTGCATAAGAAAAAGAACTGGGTTTTAATAATAATACATCTTAATATATATAAATCTCGTGTCACAATGTTTGTCCTCAATAGACTCCTAAACCACTGAACCGATTATAATAAAATTCGCACACCATGTGCAGTTCGATCCAACTTGAGAGATAGGATAGTTTAAATCTCAAATTATAGTCGCAATTTTAATTTATTGCAAATTATTACTTTTGGGCGGTACGAAGTTCGCCGAGTCAGCTAGTAATAAATAGATATTTCCAACACTCACACCAATTAGCCTAGCCCCAAAGTAAGCACTATAAGGCTTGTGTTATGGGATGCTAGGGTAACGGATAGAATACATATACTGTACATATATAAGTATATTTATATAGAAATACATATTAAACATCCAAGACTGGAGTACAAATGATCGTATTCATCACACAAACATCTGCCCCCACCGGGATTCGAACCCGGGACCTCTAGAGTCGGCGACACCATGAAACCCGACGTACGAATTGTTTATTTTGTTTATTTAGTAACAATGAGCTCGATGGCGCCAGTGGTAAGCGCGTTCGGCTGCGGTCGTTGAAGTTGAGCAACTTTCGCAGTGGTCGGTCATTGGATGGGTCACCAGAAATTTACTACCTCAAGCTCCTCCGTGCTCCAGTCGATAGCACCCACCAACCCGCACTGGGCCCGCGTGGTTGGTCATGGCCCAATCTCCCTAATCCATCCATAGGGAAGGCCTGTGCCCCAGCAGTGGGGTCATTAATAGGCTGATGATAAGTAACAATTAAAGCAAAAAATAAAATGTCACTCTTAAAGGAACATGACTATACGAAATGCAAAATTGCAAATGAATGACAACCTCTTTTCTACATATGATTGTGTAAAAATTGTACATAACTATACTTGGGTTAAAAAAATCCTTTACATTTTTGACTTCACAATCAATCGCGGTGTTTTTTAGTAATTTTAAATAGTTTACAATTAATTAAAAACTTTTTCGCTTCTTCCATTAATAAAACTTCCGATAAACTATGCAAAAAAAAATAAACGAAAAAAATCACATTACACCGATAAAGTATGCAAAAAAATAAAACAAAAAATGGGTGCGTGTACTTATGTAGGCGCGTGAGAAGTTATCCTTCTTTGGCATCGTTTAAAATTAGTTTTTAATTGCATGCAAATAATTAATTACAATAAATTAATAAAAAGTCTGGAAAAGGACACAGTCAATAAAGTTCAGTTTTAATTTGAAAAAATAAATAAATAATCAAAATATTCAATTAAAATCGCTACTGAATATAATTTATTAGAACATATGTGATTTGCACTTGTATGAAACCCAAACACGTATTCCGAATATACAAACTAGAAACATGTGGATAAATATTATAAATATGAATACCTATAACTGTTACTTTATTACAAAAAATAAAGATGTGGTTTTTGGTTCTACTAATAGAGATTCTATTTCTATTTTGTTGGTAGATTTTCTTAATGTGCGGTAAACACAAAAGTAACGGCATGAAGTTGGTCGCTTTAGCGACCAACTTCATGCTGTTAATATTTTGTGTTACAGTGATGCGCGCGCATCTTAAAATTTCACTCTCATCATTTTTTCATAACGCGCCTAAAGAAGTATAACTTCAAGAAATACGTTACTGAGTTATATACAGTGTAATTGAAAATGGTATAACACTATCAAAAGAACGTCACGACAACGAATACCACCCTCACGCTGAACCTTATTTACATTGAAATGTAAAGAAAAAAACTGTCGCATCAAATCGATACCCTTTCGGTAAACAGTCGAATCAATTGCCGAGACAGACCATCAATCTGGGAAAACGCAAGTCATGCCTTCTGCCTTACTTTCCTCGAGTAAACGCAAACTTAAATTTGACACTGGCACGCCAAAATCACACGTATCCCACACCATTTAGAGTTCCCATAAGAGCAAACGTTACATTTGTCCCCAATGTCCCATAGTTCCGATGTCGTCTGATTCAGCGAAATAGCCTGCGATAGAACAGACGGATTGGAAAATATTTTGTTCCTTGCGGATGATTTGTGACAGGGAACCCTTGTGAATCTGGGCAGGATCATCCTTCTTAATAAGTGAGATGATCGGTGAAACGAATTTAAATGACACAAGTATGAAAATATTAACCGAACCATTAAGATAATTTTTCATGAAAATAGATATTGATATGTTTTCATTAAATTAAGATTTTTTTCATTCTACTTTTACCGCTCACTTTCCACCTATATAATTAATGAGTTATTCAATATGAATATAAAATTATAATATTGTGTATGAAACATAAAATTTAGAATATTAAATGATATCAAATTGTATTAGTTTAATAAATCTGGAAATGGTTAAAAGACGTGTTAATTTTAATAAACTTTACGATAAAAATTTACAGAATCTGGATGAATTAAAAATACTTTCCGACAGAAAAGTCTGTTTTGAACAGATTAAAAAACATTTAAAACTAGTTTAAAATAAAAAGTACTAATAATGTGTATTTCCTACGTTTATTTAAATTAATAAAAAACCGATTACACGTAATAATAACCTGACTATTTTTTAATTTAAAGCTACACATATTGAAGTTTGACTTTAAGTAGCAAGTATTTTTCGAACGCAGTCTACTGGACGCCAAAAGGATAATGATAAGACATTCTAGCTACTTCAGTCGGCACGTAATGCAAGTCTTGATAAGCCTTCACCATCATCTGTTGATTCACCACTGTGAAAGGCCTAGGGGATATGCTCTCTATGGATGGCAAAGGTCTTAAATCCAAATTTGGCAAGGTATCCTCTTTGGGCCTCATCGGAGCAGACACAAACGTAGCCTGAGATATAGATGGCACTGTGTAACTTATCATGTTGTTATAGACGAACTGATCTGAATAACTCAATGGTATCTGGTAACTTGTATCTGGACGAGGCTCCACTTCCAAGAATGTCTCTCGAGTAGAATACACAGGGTTTGCGTAGGGCGCTGACTCCAAACGGTTCTTCCTCCTTGGCCGGTACTTATAATCCGGATAGTCCTGCATGTGTTTTATTCTTAGCCTCTTCGCTTCATCTATAAAAGGTCTCTTCTCGGATTCATTCAAACTCTTCCACTCTAAGCCTAACCTTTTCGATATTTCCGAGTTGTGCAATTTCGGGTTCATCGTTGATATTTTCTTCCGTTGCAACCGCGACCAAACCATGAAGGCGTTCATTGGTCTCTTTATGTGGAACGGGTTTGATTTCAACTTTGTTGTCGGTTTCACTGGCACTGGGGTCTCTATGTACGCCATTGGTTAAAACACTGCACTTCTCATTTAGATTCTGCTTCGTCTTTTGTTTTTCTTAAATCGTGCACTCACACAAACGAAAATAAGTAACTTGAACCTTCGTCTTGCGCTGGACAGTCGCACGATATACACAAGCTTTAAGGTCAAAAGTCGCTGGAGTGACAGCCAGGCATGCACTGATGACCAGTTTCGAAGCCAACTAAACCTGAATGCTGTCATTAGGGCAACAATGGCACGACAACAATTGGGATGACAATTTTCCATGTATTATTCGCCGCTGAATAAAGAGCGGCGACAATGCACTGATTGCTCACAAATTGTCAAATGATACTTGTGTATGTTTTGTAAGCGGCGCGCCTGCGCACTGATCTATTAAAAGATCAGCTTAGATGTTTGGATGAAGTAGGGTCAGAAAAATCGTAAGAAGATTTCAAACGTAAGAAGACAAAAGATTTTTTGCCTTTTTATCTAACTTACGTAAACAAAAATTGAAGTATTTATATTTTATAGCATTACCGGGCATTGCTAAACAATTGGACGTAGTTACGCGAAAACGTTCCAACCCACAGCGACCCCATTTTGAGATAAACGCAATTTTGTGTTTTAGCGGTACACTTTTTCCCTGTAATTATTTCAGGCAAATACTATTGGTGTTACTGTGGAATGCCAAATTGGTTATTGAATGATATGCATATTTTTTGTAAATACATAATACAAGGGGCATATAAATAGGTAAAACGAGTTTGAAACGTTTTCGCTAAATTTAATTTTGTATGAACCTTGTTAAATAGCAATTATGCATAAACGTTCCAGAACGAATTTAAGTGTATTATTTTATAAATATATCTAAAATAAATATGTAAAATAATAAATAACAATGAGGAACATACAAAAACAACAAAAAATTGAAAATGTATTACAAAAAAAATAGAACGTGATCTTTTGAGCTTTGAACCTATGCCAATTTGCTGATATGGTTCCAAAAGTTATCAAAAACTTATATTATAAACATTCAATTTTCATCATCGTATTCTATGATCTCGAAGTCCGGAACTCCACCAAACCCATCAACATCATCAGTGCTTCTTCAGAACAGAAGGCAATCCACTTCCTGTGCACCTCTTCCTACCTCTCCTTCTACCAATACATAACAATGCCCAGTATCATTAGATGCACTATGGATACCACTATTGTAGAACTAAGTAAAAAAGTTAAACCTCTTCAAGTTTACAAAATGACAAAGACTGATTTTATAGTACAACTAAACTGGAAAAGAAGATTATCAATAGGAAGAAGTTTACAGACTCATCTAAAGTTAGTTGGCTACATACAAAAGAAATTAAGTTGGATAAAGATATGATTTTTTCTATTTTTATGCGGTCTACGATGGAAGACGATTTCAATGAGTTGAAAATTGATAAAAGAATAAAACGAGAACTGCAATACATAAAAGAATCTGATTTTTGCTTATTGTGGCCTAACGACAAACCGATTGCTCCAGCGAAATTAGTGGACTTACAATCCATGTACCACTACATACCCGAGGATTGCCTTCAATTTTATAGAACGCTTCAAAGTTCTGAAGAAGCACTGATGATGTTGATGGGTTTGGTGGAGTTCCGGACTTCGAGATCATAGAATACGATGATGAAAATTGAATGTTTATAATATAAGTTTTTGATAACTTTTGGAACCATATCAGCAAATTTTTGGCATAGGTTCTAAACTCAAAAGATCACGTTCTATTTTTTTGTAATACATTTTCAAATTTTTTTTTTGTTGTTTTTGTATGTTCCTCATTGTTATTTATTATTTTACATATTTCTTTTTGGTTTATTTTTATAAAATAATACACTTAAATTCGTTTTGGAAAGTTTATGCATAATTGCTATTTAACAAGGTTCATACAAAATTAATTTAGCAAAAACATTTCAAACTCGTTTTACCTATTTATATGCCCCTTGTATTATGTATTTACAAAAAATATGCATATCATTCAATAATCAGTTTGGCATTCCATAGTTAAACCAATAGTATTTGCCTGAAATAATTACAGGGGAAAAGTGTGTAAATTGCGTTTATCTCAAATTGGGGTTGCTGTGGGTTGGATCATTTTCTCGTTACTACGTCCAAATATACCATAGTTATTTATTTTGGTAAAAAATATCTTTTTCTCTAGAACATACTTAATAGCAAAAATGGATCAAGTATATGTGGATTGTTTATAGCAAAAAATTAGAAAATAATATATTATAATAAAAGGTTTCAATTTATTTAGAACAGTGTTCGCAGCTTAAAAAAACAGTATGGATTAATCTAAAAGGTTTCAAATTACATGGAACATTTTTGCAGAAATAAAAAATGTATAAAGATTTTGCAAAAACGTTCCAACCCACATGGATCATTTAAGAAACCATTAAATGTGCGTTTTATGAATTTAGTATAATGTTCCAAGACAAGTGGAACATTATAACGATATGTTATTCTATTAAGAGTTTTTAACAATATGTTTCAGTATGCATGTAATGTTTTTACTTTATTTTGAGTACACGTCCTTGGCATAATGGTGGGTTGGAACATTTGGGTTAAACTTTATTGATGAAACTAACCTAAAAATACTAGCATCTTTGTGTGCACATGATGTAATATGTCAAAAATAGTACCCTGGTTATGGTAACTCATTTTCGAGTGACTTGTGGGTTGGAACGTTTTCGCGTAACTACGTCCAATTTATTTTACGATCTAGATGAAAATTAAATTCCATAAAGATATACCTAGTTTCACATCAACGTTAGAATAATATATTCAAAATTAATAGATATTGTTTAACAATTATTTTCTTTAATTGTGCACTCCCGTTTCTAAGATTATCTTACCGGGATGTCTAGATGATCTTTCTATTCGATCAAACATTAACTGTTTTTTTTTAATTTTTTTAGAGTCTTTTACCCAATATTATTGGATATTGTCTGAAAATAATTGACATGGTTAGAAAACGGGGAAAGCCGTATTCTATATACGGCTTTAAAAAAACAATATATAAAAAATATATATTTCTATAAAAATATTAAAGATATGCCAGACCCGGACGGATTGTAAGCAGGGGGCCAATCGCCTAACGGAAATGCTTTGGAAAACGCTAACGCTTACGATTTTATTTTTTTATTTCTAGCCGCCTGAGGTATTCAAATGCCTCGCGCTCTTTCTTTTTCTTTTGCATTGGTAATAACAATATTAAAAAAAATGAGCATGAGGTATTCGAAAACCTCAGGGGGCTAGAAATAACAATATAAAATCATAAGCATTAGCGTTTCCCAAAGCATTTTCGTTAGGCGATTGGCCCCCAGGACCTATATACATATAGTTATTGATGATATTAATTCGTTGTAGTTGGTTATTACAAACAAGTAGATAAATGTAAGCTTGAGACGAAGTCCATAGTCACGAGATTGTAAAACCCAATTCCGCACGATTGACATACAACGTTTTTCGACACATTTCCAAAAAATCAGTACCCGTTATTCAACACATTTGTGAAAACAATTTAAGTAAACTGTTTCTAATAAGAACATGGCGCGCATTTCCTAATGGTACATAATATGGATAATCTAAATAAAAAACCGCAAAGGATACGCACGGCGGCGCCATGTATCGAAGCGTACGGTAAAATGTTTTAACGCACGGTCCGTTGGATGACCCTTAATTTTGAGTTTTCGAACATCGTAAATAACCTCCGTAAATTCTTTTTTGATCAAATATATTTCCTAACGTTTAAAATATCTTTCTGTCAGTATAGTTTACATTTATCCGCTAATCCATCACTATTATGGAGGCAATAGTTCAATACTGATACTAGTACTGTAGTAGCTACATTGTTATCAACTAGAATGGCAAGGTGTGGCCAACTGTCCTACAATATCCTTTGGTAAGTACTGCTTCAATACAACAGTTTGTTTCACTTTGTTTGTAGTTACATGTCTTTACGAGGAGCTCGATGGCGCAGGTGGTTAGCGTTGTCCCCACTGCTGGAGCACAGGCCTTGGATATGTATGTATTAGGGAGATTGGGCCATGACCCCCTCAAAAATAAGTTGAAAAATGAACTTTAGCTCGAACGATCTAATTTCAAGATGAGTAAACAATTTTTAATAATATTACATGCGTACATTAATCTATTCTCAAAGAAGCTGTAATCATCATCATCATCAGCCTATTAATGTCCCCACTGCTGGGGCACAGGCCTTCCCTATGGATGGAATAGGGAGATTGGGCCATGACCCACCACGCGGGCCAAGTGCAGATTGGCGGCTGCTAACGACTTCAGTTGCAGCCGGGACCAACGGCTTAAAGTGGCTTCAGAAGCACGGAGGAGCTCGACATAGAAGATTTTTGGTCACCCATCCAATGACCGACCGCTGGGAAAGTTGCTTAACTTCAACAATCGCAGCTGAACGCGCTAACCACCGGCGCTATCGAGCTCCTCAAGGGTGCTTTCAGAGTGCTTCCTGACTACGCTATAGTATTGAGCTATATAGGTAGGGTAAAACAACCAGAATATAACAATCAACTGGTTATTGATATTTGGGAAAACTGTTAGTTACTTATCAGGTATTCTGCTGCGTTCCTAATCTCGTTTAGGGCGAACAACTTTCTAGGCAAAACCTCAATTCAAACTCAAAATCATTTATTCAATCTAGGCTGTTACAAGCTCTTATGAACGTTAACTTTATGCCATCTGTTCCCAAATCTACGGCGGTATATCTTGTACTGAGAAGAACCGGCAAGAAACTCAGCAAGGGTTATTTTTTCCCCCTGTTTTATTTCATACAGTGTCATTAATTGAAAAATGACATCAAACCTTGAAAACATGTACATGAATGTAATTAAGGTGTAAAACCCTAATTGGCATCTCGCAATTTTTTTCTGTAAAATTTATTAATATATAAATACATAATTTAGAATTAGAAAAAAAATCAATGAACAAATTATGGCACTTTTCCCCAGTGCTTAGCCTCATTTTTCCACAAGTCAGTCATGGCTAACCCCAGAAGTCAGCTTCTCCCTATCTATTTAAATAAAACTCAAAGGTGACTGACTGATATAGTGATCTATCAACGCACAGCCCAAACCACTGGACGGATCGGACTGAAATTTGCCTTGCAGGTAGATGTTATGACGTAGGCATCCGCTAAGAAAGGATTTTGATCAATTCTACCCCCAAGGGGATAAAATAGGGAATGAAAGTTTGTGTGAAACTTTGTCAATTTTAAACCGATTGGGCTGAGACTTTGCATGCAGGTATAAGAAGAATCATAGATGAATGTCATTGTGTATAATACAAGCCTGAGAACAAAAACTGTAATCTACACTTCAGCTCTACACCGAAGCGAAGCGAGGGCGGGCCGCTAGTTTTTGCATATTTGGCATAAAACATTCTTCTTATAAAATATTTTCTTTTATAATTTTTGTATCCTCTTGGTGCAGTGACTTTACCTCTCTTGGGACCTTTACAAAACAAATTTTATCACCGTTAATAAATATCCGTTAAGGGGTTGTCAAAATATCAATTGCGTTTATTTCTTCTGAATGCCTCATTAGTTCAGCAAACCACTTCCGGATACCTTCTTCCTGGTTACCTTGCTTGAACAGTAGATATATTTTCGGGTTTCCTCCTTTTCCTCGCACTTAATTCGAGATTACATAAAAAATGGTAGGTACTATTGTGTCACCGGTCTATTATTTTACAAATATTTTTTGGCACATTATCTTCAGAAATAATATTTTGGACGGTATTGAGGAGATCATCATATTTTTTTTAATATGATCTCCTTAATACCGTACAAAATATTATTTCTGAAGATAATAGGTCAAAACAAAATAGTATATACCATAATACCTACCATATTTAAAAAAAAACAGCATACAAAAGTTTAGTAGTTTAGTTATCTTTTCCTTGATTAGGTATATTATCAATAGTGACTGGCGCTGCGCCGGCCCCTGCCGCGGGACGCTCGCTTCGCTCGCTGGGGTTAGGTCACAACACTAGCTTAATCTAACCCACTGACCACAAACACCGATTATGCTTAGCGACATTATGCAGAATAAAATTTTGCTTAATAATAAAAGCATGCTTAATAATTGTACTTAAAAATATTTAATTAAAAAATATGCCTTACAAATATTATTTAAAAGAATATTATGCCAACTGTGTAACGCCAAATGAATTTTGGAGCAACAAGATTCTACGAGATACAGGGAACCCGGTCAGATATGATTGCCAATAAGATGAGATGGAAACCTAAAGGGAACTTGGTTCGATATTTTGACCTTTCCTTAATTTTCTAAGATCGGTGACTACGGTTTGAGCATCATCACGCAGTATAGTAGAACAAATAGGACAAAATAATCAACCAAAACGTTATCTGAGGCCCAAGCACGAATTTTGACAGCTCCATAATCGTATCATCAACGTCAATTTGTTTATGGAAAAAAGCTAGTTTGTTCTTATGTCCAAAGGGGGCGCTGCTTTGTTTTCATACAAACTTTGACGATGCCATAAGATGACGGAGCTGTCAAAATGTGTGCTTGTGCCTCTGATTATTCTACCAGTAGAACAAAAAGTATTATTCTAGTTATTTAAATACATAATTCCTATTTGTCATACCGTGTAGAAGAACAAATGTGAATTTATTTTCGCGTCAGATATATTAGTAGAACAAACATCGATGAGCAGTCCGTTTTTTCCTATCTCAAAAAATGCCCAACGCACCTAAAGAAACTTTCATTTCAAAATATAGTAATTATGTTGGATAGCAGTATCCAAAATAAATTCACTAATTCCAGTGAAACGCCATCTCTACAGTTAGTATTAAAGCAACATTATCCCCATCATAATACGGTTGTATAAAGGGCACGCTGTTTGAAAGTACCAACCCTTAAACCAAATAGTTGGCGTAGACAAAACTAGATGGCGCTGCTATGTGCTTTCGTCTTGCTTTTAACCAAATATTTTTTGATATCGCAATGCCTAGATGGCGTTAGTCGGCTTTTACCATTGACGCAAATGTAGAATGAAGTACATAACAACAACCTACTAGAATCTAGCTAAGAATTATATGTTTAACTCCGACCTTTATCATGTTCTTAATTGCAACATGTAGATTGTCATTGCATGTCTATTGTACCTTTATTAAATATTTATAAAGCTGAACAACTACATCACAGGTACTTACCTATAATGAAAGTTTTGACTTGCAATTTAGCAAGTTGGAATTTCATTTATCGACATTCAATCGGACTGGTTAAAAGAGTTGGTGGCAATCTAAGACAATAAGGATAACTCAGACAGAGCAACACGCAGGATATGACAACTGTACCTTTGCCAAGAACCAATATCGAAATCGTAACGTTTGCGAATACGAAATGTCATTGTCAAATTTTTATGGAAACTTGAACAGCAGTGCCAAAACTGACGTAACGAGAACTAAAAATCAGTACACATTTGACAATGACATTTTGGACTCGCAAACTATTCGAATTTGATACTGGATCATGCTAGGGGTACTTTATGACTTCAAGATAGTATTACTGTTATTTGTTCTGGTATTAGATTACCTACATCAGTAGAATAAACTTCAGCTACAATTTAATAAAGTATTACTTTTATCGTACAATAATGTGCCCACTTCTGCTGCAGGGGTGCAGACGTAGTCATCAGAGTCACATAGGAGGAGGAGATGTATATAACTAACGCAGGTCAAATATAAATTAACCTCTAGTCTAAAGGATCCTCTCCAGTTATTTGTATCTACTAGTAACTGCAGAGGCCACATTTTTACACCAAGCAAAGAGGCACTAGGCAATAAAAACATGTTGATCGCCCAACCGAAGACAGGCCTTTGTTAAAGTTGCTTAACTTTCATAATCGCAAACCAAATTTACTTCCCACGCATCGACGATCTCCAAAAATTAATAAATTTCTCTCAGACTCGGGGCAATTGTAACTGGGGGCAAATGTAGCTGTCAAGTAACTTATTACTGTTTCGTGTTATTGGCGAAATCTATTTATATGTAGGTCAATAAAAGTTACCCTACAGGGCCATAATTGTAACTTATTTTAAAATTTGAAACTGTAACGAGTTATTTGAAACAGCTACATTTGCCCCCTGGCTACAATAGCCCCGGGTGCCTCACCATGAAATGTCAAAGTATAAACACTTGTTATGTTAACAATTCAAAAAAATACACCGATGGCATAGGAAACTACCAATAATCAATAATCAAAATCATTTATTCAGTTTAGGCTGTTACAAGCACTCATGAATGTCTAGAAGCTACGCCATCGGTTCGTAAATCTACGGCAGAAGAAGAAGAACCGGTAAGAAACTCAGCAAGGGCTGTTTTTTTCTCCCCGTTTTATTATTTACAGAGTCGTCAAATTGAAATTGAATTGTTTACCTGAATTTTGATTGCTGTGTCATACAGTATAAATACAAATAGTGTTATTTATATTAAGTGTGACTAAACATTAACTTCAATATTAAGGAATTTAGGAGGCAGACTCATCTCCGCTGGCAGCACCCGTTCACGAGCATGACGCATGAACCAGCCATCGCTTCGCTCAACCATATTTTAGGGAACGTAACGACCCGCCTTACGCGATACCGCCGAAGCCTTCTTCTACCTTCAACTTGTTAGTGGTTAAATACATATTATTTACTCCCTGAAGCAGCAAGAGTAGAGACAATTTATTCAGGCTGTACAGCGACGACACGATAGCGACAGAAGCCGCTTTGTAAATCACACCGAGACATAGGGGAGTGTTTAAGCCGCCATATTTATGAAAATAAGACGCAATAAAGCTATAATGGAAGATACAAAAAGCACCGCCTCGGTCGCCGTGGCGTGCGGGTTGAAAGGCCCTTTCTAACACACGATTATCTAACATTAAAAGACTATATTTTGAGAGTCGATAAATGCCTTATCGATGCAAAAAAAAAATATATCATATATAGAAGATACGGCGACATTTTTTATAATAACATAATTTATAAAAAAAAAACTCTTCTTGTTATTATTATACAGACCCTCATACATGCATATCATATTCATTATAAACCAAACCACTTTCCTAGCTAAATAAAAGTTTTAATGCTGCTTGTTTAACAATAACTAACTTTACGAAAATCCATATTAAATTGAGAATCCAATCAAAATTTACATTTTGGATCCTTTTCTAGCTCCTTAATCAAATGCTTCTGGACAAGAAAGGATCCGAAGTCTAATAATTAGTAAAACAGCATAACAGTAACCAGTTGAAAAATGTTTTATTGAATGACTGGACAGTTAATAAACAGATGGACGTCCACTGCTGGACATAGGTCTCCTCTAGAGGGATGTCCAAACACAACTATCCTGAGCTTTCCGCATCCAGTGGATCCTCCCGACTCGTTCGATGCACTGCGCTTCCCGGTGCGAAGTCGCCATTGAAACACCTTAGAACCCCAAAGTCCATCGGTTCGCCCAATAATGTGCCCCGCCCATTGCCACTACAGCGTGGCGATCCGTTTAGCTATGTCAGTTACTCGAGTTCTTCGACGGATTTCCTCATTTCTGATTCAATCACGTAGAGACACTGCGTCTTCTACCTGCATGAAACACGAAGAATCGTATAGTATAAATGGCCGCTTAAGTCTTAACTTATTGTTATTGCGAGCTCTAAGCCTCAGTTTTATGTCTGAAGTCTTCGCAGTATTTACGTTTATATAGATTTAGTGTCGTGATAGTTGCCGCAAAATGGCTGCCGTTTGAGCAAAACATCCCTTTGTTTATTCCAAAAGGTAGTACCGCCCAACCGTTTTTGAATTGTTGTTAAGTTCATTATATTATCACTCATTTACTTTGAAATTAATTGAATTAAATTATTATGTATGTTTGCATAGGAAAAGTTTAAACCTTGTTCAGGTACAAACTGCAACATGTAAATGTAATATGCCGTGTTTTTGTATTTTTTTGTAAGGTTGTCGGCTCTCCACGGGGTAGGGGAATTGAGTTCATTATGGCTAGGTGAGAGTAGTTGAAGTGGAATATTTTCCCGTTGCATCAGCTACTGAACCGTAATTGTGTAAAGTTAGAGTATTATGGTAAGGTGATGTGTAAAATGTGGAGTCCAGTCGCGAATACAGATAATGCCGCAGAAAGGGTCCCGCTCCAGCCATGCTCACCTCGACGACCTGAATCTAATCCCCTACCTCGCGGAACCCTGAAACCCTAAATTTAATATCACGAGCAGAAACAGTACCCCTAGCACGAACCATTATCGAATTCGAATAGTTTGCAAACCGAAATGTCAATGTCAAATTTTGTATGGAAACTTGTACAGCAGCGGCACAAAGTATGTACGAGAATTAAAAATCAGTACACATTTGACAATGACATTTCGGACTCGCAAACGTTACGAATTCGATATTGGTTCGTGCTAAGGGTACAGAACAACACCAAAAAGGTTCTGTTATTTTTCAGGGGTCGTCTGCAAGGTGGATTGTGCGTACCCAGATGGGCGCGTAAAATTTTCTTTCGATTAATACATAGGTAAAGCCTTGTAAGTGTGATTTCCAGATATTTTTTAGTTGACCTTGAGTTGAATTTTTGAAACAACTACTTATCGACTCCTACCCGTTTTTGACGTGACAACGTCTTAAATTAGGTTGCGGCTGGGAGTCACTTATGAAAAAGTGTAACGCTCGGTAACGTTACGATGAGTCTCTCGTGTTAAGTTTAAGTTTACATGTACAATGTTTTAGTAAACAAAATATATTTCTATAGTTAATATTTGTGCAATTCTTATTTTCATTCAATTCCTTGTTCCTATTGTGCAATTTAATTATATTCATATCAATAAATATTCTACCGAGAAAAAGACGTTGTCACGTAAAATCTTCGCCCGTAAAACCGACTTTACAGGCAACCATTTTTTTTTTGAAAGTATTATTACTAAAATATTAATTAACAATATTACAATATATAGAAAATAAAATAACAACAACTTAAAAACTACCTAATGTATAAAAAAACAAATTATATTTTATAATGTGGATAATATAACTAATTTACAAAATAAAAAATATGTCACCCACAGCGCCGCCGTTAGGAATGGTGCCGAATAGGCTGGCAGCATTGCCACGTTGAATGGCAAGGCTGTTCCGTTGACCATGATAGATGCCAGCCTTTTGGTCACCCGTCCCTTCACCAATTACCTATAATTATAATTACCTTATTAATAACGACTAAAAACTAGAACACAACTAAGGGCGAATTACAACAACATCATTGATCCAAATAAAGGCTTAATGCTGTTTAACATATCATTCCATCTCTGTCAATTGTTTAAAGTCCAATAGAGATAGATATATATAAAACTCAAAGGTGGCTGACTGACATGTGATCTATCAACGCACAGCCCAAACCACTGGACGGATCGGGCTGAAATTTGGCATGCAGGTAGATGTTATGACGTAGGCATCCGTTAAGAAAGGATTTTGATCAATTCTACCCCCAAGGGAATAAAATAGGGAATGAAAGTTTGTATGAAACTTTGTCAATAATTCCCGATCGGCTTAAAATTATTTTAAATCGATCGGGCTGAGACTTTACATGCAGGTATAAGAAGAATCATAGATGAATTTTATTGTGTATAATACAAGCCTAATACAAAAACTGTAGTCTACACTTCAGCTTTACACCGAAGCGAAGCGAGGGCGGGCCGCTAGTTACATATAAAAATAATTAGCTTTTAAAGATATAAGAACTTTGGTACAAGTGAGCCTAAATGTAAAGGGATAACCTTATGTATCTCCTTTTGTTAGCTACCTTTCAAAAAGCAAGTATATAGTAAACTTAAGTATATTTTCATTTAAGTATATATAAATAGCCACACAAAAGACGATATGAGATTACGTCCTCTCCGGCGACAAACAAACGCGAATAATGTCCCGGATAGAAAAGAGAGAAATGTTATTCTCGCCCCGAGTATAATGGCGCGCCTCTCACGAATACACACGGAGATTGTATGTGAACACTTATCCCGAGATATGTGTTAAGTAAGTAGTTATGAAATCCATAACAAAAGTTAAGTTACGAGATTGTGGTAAACAATAAATGACTGTTTCACAACAATTGTTTTGTTTCGAAAAAAATATTAAAGTAGGATAACACATACCCGCCTCTGAGATATATCAGATGTATGAGTATTTGACTGAACATTAGGTACATCCAGGTCTGATAACTAATATTTTTTTAATTAAAATAATAACCAGCTACAAGAAGTAAAACATATTCCTGACTATAACATTTAAATACTAATTATTATTTAGTGTCTCTGCCAACTTAAATAGTAAATAGCTGCTCGGATCTATCAGAATCGCGTGGCACAGACTCTAAATGTTAACTTAATGTACTTACTTTATTCCTTTAAGTTTTATTTTGGAGCATGTTTTTGTAAAAAGTTGCACATGTTTCGGAGTCCCCTATAATTCTATCAAAAACAATTTAGCGGCTTAGGCGTGAAAGCTTAGAAGACACACACACACAAACACAACCGGACTATTTTTATATAAAAAGGTCCGAAAGATGGCTCCACCCCACCTGATGTTGTGAGGGTGGAGTCTAGACGCGAGAATAGCTGGTGCTACTTTCGAATTTATAAGATTAGTATGTAAAATCTACCTTCAGATTTATCTCAGCATCTGTCCACGTGTGCATCTATCTAACCCTCGGTTCTTTTATGTAGCTATTGATACGATATTTTTATTTCGTACCGCTCAACACGAGACGCTGGCAGCGCGATTTACACCCGACACCGTTCAATATTTACATATTACGACTTCTATTTTGATTTTATATTAAGCATTGAAAATATTACTATACTAACTAATTTAATCTAAATACTATTACTAATTTTCTCTGAACTCAATTTTATTATTTACTAGCGGCTTCACACGGGTGTATTAAATACTATGGAAACATAATGAAAACGTCTGTCTGTCTACCTGTTGTCTGTTGTGAACTTCCAAAAATCGTGTCTTTGTGTGTCTAAAATTATTTTTGAACAATATAAAGGACTGTTTAAATCTCATTATTCTAGTTCCAGCGATTTTGGCTTTACGTTATGAGTCAACCAGCCACTCAAGCAATGTTTCCATTTCCCTCTTTACATTTTAGAAGAAGTTTATAGAAGAAATAATGACTAGTCCCGGCTACGCACGAGAGTATTACAGAGAAAGAGCGTGAATGAGAATGTTCTTTTTTTGAAATTCATACAGTTATTACCACGCATCGAGCAGTTAAAATTGTGGCTCTGATAAGCTAACCCTTTGCGCGAAAGTGATCTAAAAAGCGAACAAGGGATATTATGAAAGGAGATTGCTCAAATTGGCCTAAATGCACAAAATATATTGACATACACGGTAATTCTTGGCGTAATTTATAATTAAATTTACAGTCATTAGATTTCAACGGACACCTTTGTATAATATATTTACTTTAAAAAGGACTTTTAATTTTACCGGTTTGGAAAACATACAAATCATTTTTAATGGCTATGGGTGTAGTAACATTCAGCCAAAGACTGATCGAAGTTGTTTATATAACATAAAAACAAATCTATTTTGTAAAGATCGAGAAAATAAATCATTTTTTTATTACACTGTGGTATTAATATCCACAACTATATTATCATTTTTACAAGATGCAAATGTGCTCAGACAATTATTATAGATGGTAGGCGACATCATAAAGTCTATTGCCATACATTTTGCCAAACACCTCCATAAACACATTATAATCTGTATATATGTTAGACTTTAAGGTATCTATCTATGGGCCTACGTTCCCTGACTATAAATTAATAAATAAATAAAATTATAAGGTGTGATACACTAAAAATCTAAAATAAGGTTATCTTAAAAACATAAAAAAAATTATGAAACTACTGAATATATGGCTATAGAACCTAAATGTCTTAGCTTTCTTTGGTTAACGAGAGTTTAAAAATTCTCTCTAATCTGTGGCTCATTCACAATCATCACACAGTTTCTGTCACAGAGTACCTTATTATAACCGGAAATGACACCTGATTTTAAAAGTTACTCTTATGCATTAACTTTAAAAACAGGCAACTATCTGTTAATTTACATGCTCTATATACCTGAATCTAATCCATAATTTCGGTACTTGGCTTGATTTCCCTAGTTTACTATATAACTTATTTGTTTTTTATTATTTTAATATGTTCAGTGTATATGGTTTATAGAAGTTCTCAGGGGTGGCCGTCAATAATATTCGTTTCTACAGTAATTTATATATAATTTCGAATCTAGGAAACAAATTTTTCATGATTATTGGTCTTTAGGCCAAACATGTATGGAAGCTGAGCAATCTCCTTTGGAACAACATATATCATCCATTATATCACATATCATTGATTATTTTATTGTCGGCAATAAACTGTTTCAGAATCTTTTCTGGAGGAAGCATGGGTGTGGATTAGTGTTGCCAGTGTCCCGATTTTCAGAAGTCTGAGGACGCGTCCCGATTTGTACCTGATCGGGAAGCTAAATGTCCCGATTAATCAAAAAAATAAATTTAGGTAATTAATATACATAATACTATACTTGCACTAGTAGTTAAAAATGCAATAAATTAAACCTAGACTTAAAAAACCCTTGTTTTTTATTTTACTGTCCCGATCTGCAACCCTAAGTCCCGATTTTTTGACCTCAGGTACCGATTTAAAACAAATCGGACCTGGCAACACTAGTGTGGATAATAGTTATTTATGCGACTGTTGTATAATGAGGGGAATTAAAACACGAATTTAGGTTTCAACAAATATTGACAATGCTTGATAATAGTAATCTATATGAGTGGTTTAATATCTAATTAAGAACAGTTGCATACAAGACTTTATCTACACCCGTGATCCTCTATAAAAGATTCTGAAACCATGGGGCGTTCTAAAAATTCAAAACACATTAAAAGTTTCGGCGCTGTTGTTGTGCAACACGCGTGAATCACGTTGTCCTTTTTATGAAATTCATCAAACTAAGCATCGAGCAGTGAAAATTGTGGCTGTTTGTTAAGTAAGCCCTTAGCGCGGAAGGGATTTAAAAAGTGAAGGGGTGTTGGGCGTTATAATATGTTTTTTATTGATTTACTTTTTGGAAAACCGACAGCTTACAAATGTAGTAAAAAAATTATACATAGAAACAGTTGGCCAATTATATAGGTTTTTACGTATAGAAACAAATTACTATTGTATATTTACCATCGCGAACAATTATATTTTTTTTGAAGTTAGCACTGCAATCACAATTTATTCAATTACACCACCCATTTAAAGAAATCATCACACATTAAACACCTCCCATTTGTCAAACTAGTGTGAAATATGTCCAAACTTTTTTACTTTACATAAATCATTTAGACTGTTTCTTGCTCGCAGCAGAAAAAAGTCTTGATGGTAATTTCAGGAGACCAGAGGCACACTGATTGGAGTATAGTGCCTAGCAGCACTTTGTCGGAATAATAATTTTTAGTTGAGACAGAAATTCAGGAGAAGCTATATTGAGTAAGTAAACTATATCTGATATTTCACGTCGCTTCCATAGGGGAAGAAAGTGAAATTGTAAGCATAGGCGTAAGCCATTAAACACAATATTTCTTTAATTTCATTTGTATTCGCTCAACGCGATGTATATATTTGATATATTGCGGATTCGAAATTTCTAAACCATATACGAGAATGCTTCTAACAAAGGTACAGTATAAGATTTTGAGAGTTTTAATCTCTGTGAAGCAGGTCAAAGTTCGCATTACAAATCCTAACGCCTTATATGTTTTCTAGACAATGTTTTCGACATGATCGTGAAAAATGAATGGAATACTGGAAACATGCATCAATGTCGTTGACAAATATTAAAAATAGCAGTGGGCCCAAGAGCGAACCTTGAGGAACGCCGTTGGGGGCAGTGCTCCAACTGAAGATATAATTACTTATAACTACCGCAAAGGATCTGTTAGCTAAATGTTATGCGAACCACCTGAGAAGATTCCCACTTATACCTATGCCTTGCATTTTAATTATTAACAATTTGTGATCGATTCTATCGAAACATTTACAGTTTGCAGTGCCCTGTCCATATAATCTGTGATAAAATCGGTAAAATATGATGTGATTGGATACAGTAGATAGTCCCTGAAGGAAGTCATGTTAGGAGCTTATATAAGTGTGCTTATTATGACATTGGGTGTTTTTATGTTGGCAAGAAATTGTTTTAGAATCCATAATATGTACAATAAAAGTTCCTTATTCACGCTTCCTTTTTTCCTCGCGTTTTCACTGTTCGTGGCTAAAAATTTCGTTATTCGCACATCTAATTGAAATAAAAAAGATTCGGTACTCTTTGTTAACGCGTCGGCAGATGGAGTAATAATAAAATAAATGAAATGGACCTTATTATAACTCACTACAGTATGTTGTCAAATGCTATCGCGGGTGCATTAGATGGTTCACCTTTTCTTTTCATATGAGATGCTGTTTGAGATTGTAAACAAACAGAAAGGTGTTTGTCTAAAACAATCTTATTAGTCTATGCCTAAAGTATATATTTCAATGTATTAGTGATACCATATGATGACATTATAAATGAATTAGTGAGACAATCCGCCATGTCAAAAATTAATGGATAATGTCAAAAATTGTTTTTTTTTCTCTCTTAAATAATAGTGGAAATTAACTAGGCAATTGTTTATAAACTAAAATAAACTTAATGTTGTATTTTTATGTGTAAATTAATGCTGTTATTTCCCTAACAATAAAAAAAAATCCTTTGGCAAGAGCTGCTTTGCGTGGTTTATTGACTCCTCTTTTCATTAATTACAAAAATTTTGATCGTCTATTCCGCTGTGTTTCTAAATAATAATTTCGACAAAAAAAGATACTTTCGATAAGAAAAATATCAGCGTTACCGTTTAAAGTAACAGTTCTTTTAACTCTTGCCTAAGCCTGAAAATATTTAACTTCAACTTCAATATAATTATTGTATATTTATTATCTATATAAATTACCACTCCATATTCACGGTTTCGTATTCGCGGCATGTTTTTGGAAGGCATCTCCACCCACTACAACGGCTATTTAGAGCCAAGGTCCGAGTCTCAGAGACGCCCTCTAGTTGAGCCAACCCCCTCAGGTTCGAGTGGTCTAGAAGCTCCAGACGGAGATGAGACTCCCCCCGTGGGGAGATGCCATCCGCCTGGAATACCTCTAGAGCCACTCGCCAATTCTCGGCTTGAGGTCCCCTTAGGATCTCGCCGAACCCAAACCCGGTAACGCTGTAAAGGTCATCGGCAACCAACAGCATACACACTCAAAAAAAAGCATACCCAGCGATTAAGGAGCTTTTACTGTAGAAGTTTTAAATTTAAAGCATGGGTGTTTAAAATCATAGACAATCGTAGTTGATTGTCAAGGTCTACGCCCTAGTCGTAGTACGTAGTCCGTAGCACGTAGCGGTGTAGCCGCGGGCCGCAATATACGTTACGGAGCCTACGGACAATACGTGACGTCTACACCGGCTTATTGGCTCTGAGGAAATGCGGCTTTGTGTCCGAAGCGGTATTATGGGCTGTTTGTTTGATAAAATATATACATGTCTGGGGAAAAGGTTTGGATATAACATGTCTTTTAATATTATTGTACGTGGATAATACAATAGCTTTAGTTGGTTTGGTTTGCAAATCAAATCAAAAATTTCTTTATTTAAATAGAAAGAATAATAGTTAAACAACTCTTTTGAATCGATTTGTTTGCTTACTATTCTTTAACGTATTTTTTTCAGCTGTGGAGAAATCAATGGAAAAACTTCGCAGTCTCAAATCAAATTAAAAATGATGGACACTTATTTTTTTTTTCTCAATCATCCAACAAAGTTTGGGAGTAGGGGTTCATGGGCTCAGGCTCACTTCTAAGTAAAAAAAACACGCCAAGACGTGACGTCATGCGATATAGGATTTGACAAGTTTTAGAAAACGATCTCACGTTATTTACTAATGTTTATAGAGTCCATTGTGTTTTTCGGTAAAAAAACTAAATCAAATAGTCTGTTTTCAAGTTGCCGCGTAAACGTATCTCTGGACAATATGGCGTCTCACTGGTGTGTGACGACACACGACTGTCATTAAAACGTCAAACCATACAATCTAATGTCACTTTAACCGGAAGTTTACTTGCGTGTGACGTCATTTTAGGCTCCGCCAATCCCAAGCGTTTTGGGTCACGTGACAAAAGACAAGAAAACTATTATCTTTATCGTGGGTTTTTAGTAAAATTATGAATATTTTTACTGTAAAAATAGTAAAAACTCCTTCCAATATTCAATCTGAATACAGATGCTTACAATTGGCACTTTATTTTTAATACTGTCAAATACCCTATTCAAATCAATTTAAGTATATCTGTAATATTTTGATTGTGTGAAAAAAGAAAAAGTGTCTAATACATTTCGATTATCCTGAGTGACTAAGAAAAAGAAGTGAGTTAGTCATAAGTAAGTTATTTATTAGCGTTCGGCTGCGATCGTGGAAGTTAAGCAACTTTCGCAGTGGTCGGTCGTTGGATGGCCGACCAAAACTTTACTATCTCGAGAGCCTCCGTGCTTCGGAAGGCACGTTAAGCCGTTGGTCCCGGCTGCATCTGCGGTCGTTAGCACCCGCCAATCCGCACTGGGTCCGCGTGGTGGGTCATGGCCCAATCTCCCTATTCCATCCATAGGCAAGGCCTGTGGCCCAGCAATGAGGACATTAATAGACTGATGATGATGAATAAGGTAGTCATCGAGCCTATTATACTGCAGACAGAAACAAAGAAGGACGGCAGTGCACGCTGCATATTGCAAAAGATTTTCATGGGGATCTGAAAGGTGGAAAAACTATAGGTTATTGTTTTGCCGGTGTGAAATAACGGCTTGACACGGCTGCCGTAACCGCGTTACGGCGGCGGCGGCGCGTGGCAACGGCAATTTTGTCTCCATTAGAATACGCCCTCTAAAGCCTGCCTCACACGCCAGTCTGGCGTCACACCAAGACATATTGATGTGTCGCTAAAATAAATGTCACAATATGAAATGAAATTAAATGAAAAACCTTTATTGGCCATCTTACATAATAAAAATACTATAAATATAAACAAAAAAATAAAAGAAGAACTTAACCTAAAAACAAAAAATAACAACATAAAACTGAGACGGCCAATCAGGACCCTGCCTCAGCTTATGCTGATGCAGTGGGAGAATACTCTCTCACTGTATCAGCGCTGGTATGAATACTTTCTCACTGTATCAGCGCTGGTATGAATACTCTCTCACTGTATCAGCGCTGGTATTCTGGCAGGGCCTGTGCGAGGACGTGTTAGGCGCTAACAAGTAACAAAACAATACATTTATGCTTAACTAATCATATTTTATTATAATATCTATTAACTATCTTAAACTAGGTTGATGCAGTTGCTCAGCATATAGCTTCGCTAGTAACATACATTTATATTGGAGCAGAAAGTGATAATATATTTTTTAAGTGAAACTTCTATACGCAAGCTTGACTTGGGGGGTAAACTGGCGAATGTGTGACGATTTTTGCATTACGCGCGTAACGCGTAACCGGTGACTCATCGGTAAACAATGAACAATACCCGTCACAAAATACATGAATAGTTCATTAATCAAAATACTAGTGCTTGGTAGATGATAACGGATCCAGCGCGGATTGCTGGATGATAATGGAACCAGCGCGAATTTGTGGGTGATAACAGACCCAGTGCAGATTATTTAATGATAACGGACCCAGCACGGATTAGTGGGTGATAACGGACCCAGTGAGGATTGGTGCATGATAATGGACCCAGTGCGGATTGGAGGGTGATAACGGACCCAGCGCTGATTTGTGGGTGATAACGGACCCAGTGCAGATTATTGGATGATAACGGACCCAGCGCCGATTGGTGGGTGATAACGGACCCAGCGCATATTGTTGGGTGATAACGGACCCCGCACGGATTGGTGGGTGGTAACGGACCCAGCACGGATAAGTGGGTGATAACGGACCCAGTGCGAATTGGAGGGTGATAACGGACACAGCGCGGATTGGTAGTTTTTTTTCTATCAACAAATCTGCAGGTTAAGTTATGATTTTCATATCATTGGAGTTAAAGAAGTTTCACTTCAGTCGTGTGGTCATATTATTATTTTTCTATATCACTCATTAGTATATGAATAGCAAAGTGAACATCTACCTCATTATTAATAAACGAGGAGTAAGCTTAGACTAGTTACGCCGTGTTTGGTCCATGTTACTCAGATGCCATTTGTCATTCAATGAACAAAGACAAAACATGGAGTAACTAATCCAAGTTTATTCTTCGATTACTAATTCGGGTTATAGGGTATAGTAATTTGTATGCATTGAAATGAAATCTATGGGAAATCTCAGAGACGCCGTGTTTTACGTTAACATTTTCTTTTCTTTGTGAATTTCAAAATTATGGCTCCGTTACAATAGGAATTGTACATTCGTTTTTACAAAAAAAAATCGGTTAGAAGACTTGTAAGTTAAAGCGTAACAGACAGACGTCATTGAAGCTGATCCATGGGAGCTTTAAATAAAGAAGGGGAAAAACAAAAGATGCATTACGTATGAGGAGGAGTTTTTATTTTTGTTATGATTATGCAGGCAAACGAGCTGGCCTGATGATATGTAGCCAGTGACATTCGCACTCACGCGCTGCCGGCTCTGAAGGAAAGATTTTGACCATACATACGTAATCTCAACGTAAGGATGACCAATCAACATTGAGCTGATCCGCGCTATGCTGCGAAATGCTGTGTTCATATTAGAAACAAAATACAGTTAAACAAAACACTGTGCGCTACGTATTTTTTGTTCCATCTAAGACGAATGAGTGACGGCACTCGCGGCTTATAAGTGATCCGCTTAAATTGTGGTGCGCGAACACAATTCGCTCTAGTCACAATTGGACATTCAAATACGTTGCATGTACACTCAATACCTATACAACAATATTACGTATATTCTGTATTATAAAGATAAAACCATGTTTTCGATGATTTTATAAAGAACACAAACAGTTTGTTATCAAAAAATGGACAACAATACGCTGCGTTGAAGCATACAACGAACCATTATCGAATTCGAATATTTTGCGAGTGCGGAATGTCAATGTCAAATTTTGTATGGAAACTTGAACAGCAGCGCCACAAAGTACGTAACGAGAACTAAAAATCAGTACACACTTGACAATGACATTTCGGACTCGCAAACAATACGAATTCGATATTGGTTCGTGCTAGGGGTAGAGTTCTGTCTAACTCGCTCGATTGAATGTTTATTTACAGACGTGTGCGTGTGTGAGAGTTGCTTATGTAGTCGAGTCGGGTCACATTTTATTTGATGCTAGTATGAGCGTACCGTATCTTCCCTTTTGTTTTAATCTAAGGTTATAAGCAGCATCAAGCCAGTTGACGTCACAAGTCTTTATAGTAGGTAGACAAAAGCCTTCGAAAACATCATATATTTTCTAATGTGACTGATCAAGTATTATTATTATTCATCATCAGCCTCTTAATGTCCCCACTGCTGGGGCACAGACCTTCACTATGGATGGAATAGGGAGATTGGGCCATGACCCACCACGCGGGCCCAGTGCGGAATGGCGGGTGCTAACGACTGCAGATGCAACCGGGACCAACGGCTTAACGTGCCTTCCGAAGCACGGAGGAACTCGAGATAAAAATTTTTTTTTTGGTCACCCATCCAATGACCGACCACTGCGAAAGTTGCTTAACTACAACGATCGCAGCTGAATGCGCTAACCACCTGCGCCATCGAGCTCCTCATTATTATTTCAGATTATTATTATTTTTTCTGATTTTTGTGGCTATACAGCCCTAATGGGACTGTAGTCGCTGCGAACTAAAAGATCTATCGTGACTTGCTACCAAGTAAAAGTATCTCTTTTAGCCCGACAGCTTCCAAAAAGCTCAGAATGTTTCAATCCTTTTTTACATATGTCATCCCAGATGAATACTACGTTTGTGGATAAGAGGCATGCTTTCACGACTAATGAAGTAACTGTAAGACCTCATGTTTCCTACGATCCTCCAAGCACGGACACAGGGAACGAATTTTCTAAAGCTATCCATCCATATATTGTTTTAATCTTTCATGGTCACTAACGATACGCAAAAATCAGCCATCGAGGAACATTTGATTGATTCTGGTCCTAACCACTGGATTGAGTTTCATAACCCACAGATTATCTCGACAGAACGCCACTACATACCAAGATTGGTCAAGGAAGCTATTGAAATAACAAAACATAAAAATTTCAATCGTGAGGACGGGTTTAAATTGTCGAGTGTCTGGAATCCTGTGGTTCGTATGTGTAAAACCGGAAATAATCAAAAAAGTGTCGTGTCGCGATCCGATACTGTAAGTGTTGTGTGTCGAGAACAGTTTCGAGTGAATATTGAGAATGTGAACAGTGGTACGGGTATCGAACGCAATAAAAGACTTCGTCGGAGGGTAGACCGATATGTCTGCCAATAACAGCCTACCCGCAATTACTTCAGTTACTCCGTGATCATGGCGCTTGCAACAGTGCCGAAATATCGGAAACTCGCTATAAACAAGGTACATGGTAACAGTCCCGTAAATAACTTATATTACTGTATCCATCCATATTTCTGCATACAGTGTGCACGGGCCGCGGTAGCGCCGCGAGGCACGCGGTGACGCGGCAAAACGGAACATAACACGATATTGTACCCAACCCGGGAATTGTTTTATGTACGCTCCTACACGGAAGCGGAAATGCAAATTCACATGATAAAATAGGTTATTATTTTATGCCAGAATTAAAATAAAAAAAGAGAGACACTACGGACAAAAAAAAAGCTCACTTCCATCAAAGTTCATAATTTTTTTTATTGTTTCAATCGGGATAATGATAGTGTTCGGGATGTACCGAAACTAAGATACTGATAAAATGATAAACTTGATAATAAAGTATATTTTGGTAACTAAACAATAACTTAAAACAATACTAATTGATATAAAAATGATTGTTATGAATGAGTACGCGCACGGCGTACTTGATAGCTAATTGAGAACTAACTTGTAAGTAATTGACGATTATTGAAAATAATAAAATAAGGTCAATTAGTAAAATGATGAGCGGGCGAAATGTACGTAGCTTGCTCGTACAGATAGGATCATAAGAATAAAGAAAGTAGCGAGTATTAATGAATTACTTGAAATTATTTGTGTCGTAGGTTTTCACGCAAACCACTCATTATTATACAATATATAATTAATTCATTATTATGATGTAATTATATAATTCTGACGACGCAACCTGAAAAGGATGGGAAACGTTATAAATATATAAATCAGTGCATCTATACCGTTGAAACTTGTTTTATTTACTTAAAATTTCAAAACATTTCACTTTTTAACAGTAACTACCACGCCCTTATCCTTGCTTCGACAAATTATCCAATGCCGTGAGATTAAGTATGGATCTTTATGGTGATTAATATAGTTAATTATATTGATTAATATTACCCATACTTTTTGGTGAACACACAACTACAATATTTAGTTCTAAACTAAAAGGATCTTGTATTAGGGATGCTGAATAACGTATAACCGTAGAGCATCACGGCCGACGTTGCCAGGAGGGGACTAAGCAAACACAACTTTTCCCCCTGTTGAGTTGGGCATATATATTGGGCATGAAAACGATCTATGTTTGCAGGACTAATTGGAGCCGTTCGAGTAGGGGTGATGACGGGGTACAGTACGAAATTCTATTGAGTCCGTCAGTTAGATGATCAAAAAATAATGGACACGTATTTTGTCTTTGGGCAATCAACCAAAAAATGACAAAGTTATAGCGCGTCAAAATTTGGGAGTAGGGGCTCGTGACGTCACTTTTGAGGGAATTTTCACTCATAAGTGTACTCAAACGTGACGTCATGCGACTTTTCAAATCAATATATCTCTGCAATGTTTATATTATGTGAAAAAAGAATAAATACGTGACCTAAATATACTTTTTGATAATCTTCCTGATAAACGAAGAAAAAAAATTAGTCATCATCCCTATTGGAGCCCCCGTCTGGGGAAGTAAACTCCACCTTAAAGAAGACCACAGTAAAATAACACTACCTTTTGATGGTGTTGTGTTTCTGTCGGTGAGTAAGTGTCGCCGCACACGGACCACACGGAACAGCCACAAACGCCGCCACGAGAAGCTAGAAGCGGCTACTAAAGTGGCTGAAGCGCGCGACAGCGGCCGACTAAGGTAAGGGAGAGAGGGGTGGGGAATCGCGCGAGTGACGTGTGGCGGCGTTTTGTATCGGCGCATTAAGTGGCCGGTGCGGGCCACAAGAAGCGAGCAACGACGATTTGTAGCGTGTGGCGTCCACCGGCGTACCGTGTGTGGCGAGTCCATATAAAATTTATGAAAACTACAAGAAATATACCGGTGGCGGCGTTTTGTGGTTGTGGTCGGTGGCCCGTGTGCGGCGACACTAAGGGTCTAGGGCTCCACGGGCTAGGGGATTGGGTCAGAGTAGGCAAAGGCACAAATGATATTTCTGTATCGGAAGCGTCTATAGGTTATGGTGGCCGCTTACCATCAGGTGGGCCCTAATTATGCTTGTTCGCCACCCTTTAACATATTAAAACTTATCACGCAAGCAAATGGGATTCGTACCCAGACCTTTAAGTAAAAGCTGCCGTTACACACAAATCAGTCATGAAAATAGATGCTATCACTATGATACGTCATTTAAAAGAATCGTGAAGAATCAACTTGCAAGCCAGCAAGTGAGGATGACTTGTGTGCCAGATAAAACTTTTTCACCAGCTGTGTTCGCCTCTTTAATCCACCACCACATAACATTATGTGGGATAGAGTAATTTGTTTGGATCTAAGAAAAAAAAATTGTGTGCACGCACCACATATCTGAAGTGCAATTTAATTTCATAAATAATCTAACATTAGGCGGTGCATAAGGCATATGTGAGTGGATCTGCGCACGCATTACTCATATATATGTAGATATATATTGTTTCATGTGACGATCGTGACGCTCGTAGCGTTTTAGCCTTTGCCGAGTTACCCTTCAACTTTCATGCTCGTCGGGAAGAGCTGCGCACGCAATCCACATCCCCCACGACAACGGCTAACTAAGGCCGAGGTCCGAGTCTCAGAGACGCCCTCTAGTTGAGCCGACCCCCTCAGGTTAGAGTGGTCTAGAGGCTCCAGACGGAGAGGAGACTCCCCCCGCGGGGAGATGCCATCCGCCTGGAATACCTCTAGAGGCACTCGCCAATTCTCGGCTTGAGGTCCCCTTAGGATCTCGCCGTCCCCAAACCCGGTGACGCTGTAAAGGTCATCTGCGACCAACAGCATACACACTCAAAAAGCCCACACATACATATATATATAGTCGTAAGATGCTCGTGACGCATGTCCGTTCATCTTTTCCATAGGATTATTCCATTTACACCCCTTTCGAAAAGAACTTTCACTTCATTGTCATTTTATTAAACTAGGGTAGACTATATAGATTGACCCTTTAAACGGAAAAGTTAATAAATTATGTATTCAATCTTAATTAGGAAAATCATTATTATTCTAGTAATGAATATGGTTCGAGGTTTCTAGTAATGAATATGCTATTAAAGCTGCTTTTACGTAGCATGTGCGAGCCAGAGACAATCAAACTTTGTTTTAATAAAAAACCATTTGTAGAACTCAAATTTCTACTAATCAATAAAGAATTGCCACCAAAGAATAATAAAAAATATCGTACTCAGTACTTTATTTATGAATTCCTTTATATTTTAGTGTAAGTGCAGGAGGGCCAATATTAGTACAAGTTTCCCTACGTCATCATCAGCCTATTAATGTCCCCCCACTGCTGGGGCACAGGCCTTCCCTATGGATGGAATAGAGAGGTTGGGCCATCACCCACCACGCGACCCCAGTGCGGATTGTCGGATACTAACGACTGCATATGCAGCCGGGACCAACGGCTTAACGTGTCTTCCGAAACACGGAGCAACTCGAGTAAGAAGATTTTTGGTCACCCATCCAATGACCGACCACTGCGAAAGTTGCTTAACTTCAACGATCGCAGCCGAACGTGCTAGCCACCCGCGCCACGAGCTCCTCGTTCCCTACGTAATTTTGTTATAATATTTTTTTTGCGTTCAGTATGATGACCTCGCCTGTACGTTGTCCATCCAGGTGACGGATTCAGCGTGGCTGTGTCCAATTTCACGCTCGCTTGCCAATCCAGCTGGTAAATAGTGGCGTAATATAATGTACGCCGCCATTACGACACGGGGTTACCTGTATAAATATTATTGTTACCGTGTCCTTTGTTATAGTAGTCCGGTCAATTCAGACATTCAATTTTTCATATTACATTTCAATTTCAGGCATAAATTCCCATCAAGCTGAAAGTGAGTACAATTGTTGAAAACATATTTAAAAACTAGCATCCCGCCCTCGCTTCGCTTCGGTGTAAAGCTGAAGTGTAGACTACAGTTTTTGTTCTCAGGCTTGTATTATACACAATGACATTCATCTATGATTCTTATTATACCTGCATGCCCAGTCTCAGCCCGATCGGTTTAAAATTGACAAAGTTTCATACAAACTTTCATTCCCTATTTTATCCCCTTGGGGCTAGAATTGATCAAAACCCTTTCTTAGAGGATGCCTAGGTCATAACATCTACCTGCATGCCAAATTTCAGCCCGATCCGTCCAGTGGTTCGGGCTGTGCGTTGATAGATCACTATGTCAGTCAGTCAGTCACCTTTGAGTTTTATATATAAAGATAGATGAAGATAACATACCTTTCATCATCGTTACGGTTCATGAAAATAAAAATAAAAAAATACCTTTACTCTTATTTTTCTGTCTAATTTGACTGGACTATAGTCTAATGATAATATTACTCGAAAATGTCAGTAGAAGAGCAATGAGAATGATTGGCTGAATAGTTATTTTTTAGAAGACTGCCCAAAGTAATTGTTTTAGGATTCTTGTATGAATTTGCATTTCTTTATTCCGCTATAACTTCTGAATGAACTGTGGATCAATTTAACAAAAAAAAATGGTTGAGAACTCTATGAATTCAAGCGCAACACACATTTTATCAATGGATCTGATCTATTGGAGTTTATTTCCAATAATAATAAAGTGTTTTCACCTTGCTTGTCATCAATACGTTTAAGCAAATTTTTACCACTCTTTATAAATAAGAAAAGGTAAAAGAATAATGATGTGTTCATGCCCAACCTACCTTCACGTAACAAACAACATCAATAAAACCTATAAACTAGGTTATTGTAGTTTTTGGGTTTTATCAATCGACCTCTTTAACTTTTATTTTTCTTTCGCGTTTGGATTCATTTGAAAGATACAGAACCGGAAACAAAATGACCACATCAGTAATCTATCAGACGCAAGCTTAGCATAATATAAATAATCCACTCCAACATAGATACCACAATTACAAAATAAATTACTAACATCTAAAGAAAAGTTTACTAGAAAAAAAAATCCACGCGGAATAGGCAGCGGACGGGACTCGAACCCGCACCCTTCGCAATCCGGGCGAATGCACTGACCATTATGCTACCACGGCCCTATTGGCCGCGTCGAAATTTTCCTAGCCTTAAGCTGCAAGGCAGTTTTTTCTAATAAAACTTTTCTTTAGATTTAAACATCTAGCAGTTAAATGCTTAAAAATAAATAAAAACGAAACTACTAACATATCTGGAGGTAATACATCTCTACCAAAATTATGTAAAGTGGTTAAGCTTAAGTTAATCCTGTGTTTAACGGTCATTTAATGAAAGTGGAATTAAATGACCGTTAAACACAGGAGTAACTCGGAACTTCGGTAGGAATTCTCACCATCAGCCTTTTACGTATACCGCTGAACAACCACCAGTCACATATAGATATTGGAAGAAATTTTCATTTTAAAGTATGGTCTACGGATTATTTATGGGTCTATAATAAGTAAATCAGGGGTCCGCAGGCCCACCAAATGTAAAAACTAATCATGTTTAGGCCTCGTTCTATCTCTATTTCATTTAAAAAAATTGACAATCCTGGAATTTGGTTTTAAGCAGGATGAAGCCTGAATTTTAATGAAGAATTTTGGTGCAAGTGAACCTTAACATTTAAATTAGTATGAGTAAGTGTAACAATAACAAAGATTAATTATTTTAAGGATTGTTTTCCTTACCTGAAATATTATTTGATAGAGCCTTAGATTTCTTTTAATTCTTAAATACATATTTCATGATTGCAAAAAAAATTAAGTAACTAACGGGTTACCTGTATCTTGCAGAATCTTGTTGCATCAAAATTTATTTGGCGTAATCTTATTGTAACAAATATTTGTAACGCATTTTTTTTTTAATTTAAGCATTGTTTGGACAAATGGTTTATATGTCTGAATTCCCAGTGGCAAACTTTTCAGATTGAGATATTTTATCCTGCATAATTTAAGTATGGCCGTGGAGTCTCACAGGCTCCTCGCGGTTCTCAAATTCTTAGTTTCACACACTTCCTCCCGTTCCTTGCACCCGAGCATCTCAGTAGCTTTACTTCTTTCAGCAAAATAGATAAAAAGGGAGGAAGTTGCATCGCTGAATGCATAGCACGTGAGTAATATTCATTGAAATATTGGCGGGAGCTTGTCAGGCTCCACGTCCACTGTTGCCTTTTAAAATATTTTGATAGTTTTTGTATTTTGTTTGAGATTTTTGTTATGAAATTTGACAGAAAGTAATAGAGCGAGTTTTTCTAGTTCGAAACAGCCATAAAGGAGATACCTACCTCAATCTTACTCATTGAGTAACTTTAAATGGGTTCAAATAAATAACCCTAAAAAAGGTCCATGATTATTAATTTTTCATATTTTCTTTAATTATAATGAAGAAAGTTGATTCCAAATACCAGTTTTTTTCTTATGAGAGACCTATATTCAGATATAGATAAGGTTTTGACGTGGTTCGAAATCAGTTTCAAGAAAAAGGTTGCATGTTAATATAGTAACCTGAGAGACTCCACTTCCGCACCTATGTTAAAAATATTTGACGTCCAAACTTAAATGTTTTTAAGGTTTAGGTTACTGTTGTGATCAAAACGTAGCTGTGCAGTGTGCGCTCGGTCGCAATCGTACGTCTTGTGTTTGTATTATGAATTAAAATTCCGCAAAATTATTACGATGGCACAATCAGAGAGGTCCGTCTACATAATGGATCCTATGGTTTACAACAGGCTGCCAGACACCATTAAAAAGAAAGCCAAGTTACACTAAGAAAATGGCTACTTGAAACATTTTTGTGCATTGCCCATTATTATGTAATATTTATTTAAATACATTATAACAACTACATCTTGTGCCTTATAATTATGACTTACAAAATTATGGGTTTATTTGTCTGCTATATGAGTGACTGCGAAATGTATTTGATGCCATCCGCTGTTATGCATCATAATATTATGGCATTAAAAGTTCTGCGATACAAGGTAAACCCCTATTCAATCTGGATCTAAGCAGTAGTACAGTCAGTGGTGACCCAGGTATGTGTCGCGGTCCACATTTAGCTATGCGTGTAGTCCTCCATTAGTAGCCATTCACGTGCAGATTGTCTGTGGTGGCGGCCTTGGAAATGCAAATAAGATATTATGACTACCGAACCATATAGCAAACTACTTTGTCGTAGTAGTAGCTGGAACAGGGATAGATTCAGAAGTCACTTTATAAATTCCATATCCATGTAAGATGAGAGTAGTAAATCTTTATTTTGTTTTCCTTCCTACATTATACAGAAAGAAAATATACAGGGTGTTACAAAAATACAAATAAAGTTTGAAGGGCGTTGGAGTACATCATATAAGGAGTCTTCTCTAATTTTCTTAAAATATTTGCATGGAGTTTTAACTTTTTATAAAAACAGTTATTTTTAATGATCCTCGAACTAGTGACGTGTCTTAAAATAATCGATATTTTTATTAATCATTAAAAATAACTGTTTTTATAAAAAGTTGAAACGGCTCGACCGATTTTCGTGAAATTTTATATGCATATTCAGTAGGTCTGAGAATCAGAAAACATCTATTTTTCACCCTTAAATTTATTTATTTTTATGGACAATTTTTTTTGGTTTTTATTTTTTTATGACACATCATACAAAACAGGTACGATGGAGTGACGATTTGCGCAGGAGCTGGATGCGAGTAGCCCAAGATCGATCTGAGTGGCGTGCAATTGGAGAGGCCTATGTCCAGCAGTGGACTAGGATAGGCTGTTGATGATGATTGATGATACAAAAATACATACAACCTTAAATTGTCACCCTTCTACCAACCCCTATTTTTTTATGGCGGTACGATGTTCGCTGGGACAACTAGTAATAATTATACAATTCACTAGCAAACCCGGCGAACTCCGTTTCACCAACAGATGGCTTCGTTTTATGTAACATTTCGTTTGGTGATTAAAAGAACATTTTCTTTTTATTTTTCCTGAATTTTCTTTGCTATAAACCTCACGGAGCCCGAGACCTTTCCAACGAATGCAAAACGGTGGAAATCGGTACGTGCGTTCTGGAGTTATAGCGTCAGGAAGGAAAACCCGACTTATTTTTATATAGTAGACTAGCAAACCCGGCGAACTCCGTTTCGCCACCAGATGGCTTCGTTTTATGTAACATTTCGTTTGGTGATTAAAAGAAGTTTTTTTTTATTTTTTCCTGAATTTTCTTTGCTATAAACCTCACGGAGCCCGAGACCTTTCCAACGAATGCAAAACCGTGGAAATCGGTACGTGCGTTCTGGAGTTATAGCGTCAGGAAGGAAAACCCGACTTATTTTTATATAGTAGATTATAGACAAACAATATATAATTTCCAATTATTTGACACCTATTGATAATATCAAATAAAGGCATCGGATTTTCATTTGTCGTTACTATTTATTTAATGCTGTAGTATTAATTTTACCTCTAATTAAAATAATAAAAGCGGCGGATGAAAGAAAAGTAGGTTGAACTATTCAAAACAGTTGTCTTCTATTTCCCACTCGAAAATGTATGTATTCTTCATGTTATTTTTGACCTAATGTGTAAAAAGAGACATCATTGTTATATAGAATATGGCAGCAGTGATAGCATTCTACAAATAAAATCTAAATAATAAATATTGAAAGAAAATTGTACTACAAAAATTCCACGCGGATCAGGCAGCAGACGGAACCATTGCTATCCGGGCGAATGCACTGACCATTATGCCACCGCGGGCCTGAATGCCGTGTCGAATTTTCTCTAATACTTCTTAGGTTGCAAGGCAATGTCTAGCAGTTAAATGATTTAAAATATAAATAAATATTGCGTTAATCTAATGCATATATATCTCTCAGTTCATTATTATTCGTATGTTATTTACTAACAAAGTTTTGATTATAACAACGTAAGATATATATGGATTGGACACTATGGATTGTAAGTCTGAAATAAATTATCTTTGATAATTAATTAGATTTATTAAATAAATGATAGGAAACAGTTTCTTAGTAATGTTTTAAACTCCTTAGTAATGTTTAAAACATAACTCCGAAAAAGCCCTTAATTTTTCAATTTTGATTACTCATTAAACATCTGAATTCAGATTTAAGAAACAATAATTTAAAAAAATCAAATACAATACAACAATATTGCACCTTAGCAAAAAAAAATGAAGAAAAAAACACTCTCAAAACGGTCCTACAAATCGAATCTCGATTCTGGCGCGCTCTTTTTCGCCTCAGCCAAGATTGTGGTTTAAGAAGAAATTTAATCTCGCTAATAGACATGCAAACACCGACTCTTGGACTACCTGTTGCCGGCGCCAGAGACAATCGGGTTCGCGGCCAATCGTAAGCCAGAGGCCGCCCACGGCGCGCGCTGATTGGCTGGCCGCCCGTGAGGGGGGACACGGGGGGAGAACGCTCGCCGAACTCACTTTACACATGACGCTGCCGAGAAAAGCGCCGCATTGAGCTTTCGGGAGCTTTTCGCGAGTGCGCTGCCTTCGGAACTGCGATTTATTGTTTTTAAATTACCAATTTACATATTATATTCTAAATACCAACGCCACATTAACACTCGCAAAGATATTTCAACATTACTAACTAACATCTAACTCAAAAGAAAAGTTTGCAACTGCTATTAAAAAAAAAAAAAACAAAAAGAATGTTCAAACTTCAAAAAAAGTGTGAGAAAAAATAAATTCGAAAATCAAAACCGTTATTTTTTTTTAATTTGTAACAAAACAAGATCACGATGTCACTCGGAAAACAGCCTAATGAACACATCAAGAGGCCGATGAACGCCTTCATGGTGTGGTCCAGGGGACAGAGGAGGAAAATGGCGCAAGACAACCCGAAGATGCATAACTCGGAGATTTCGAAGCGACTGGGCGCAGAGTGGAAACTTCTCACGGAGATGGAAAAGCGACCGTTCATAGATGAAGCGAAGAGGCTCAGGTACGTGTTTTATAATTATATTGTTTTTTTTTAATGTTTTGCATTATCACCAACAGATGTACGTTTAATTAACAAGTTAAAAAAACTTTTCGTATGTTAAGTTTATCTTCCATTAAGGAGAAATAAATGTTCTTACTATTGCAACCAGATGGCGAAAAATAAAAATTGCTTTAAATTTTTCGGAAAAGTATAATTACAACAATTCGGGATTAGTTTTAATTATAATAACTTTTTATGTGTGTTTTAAACTAGCGCTTCTGGTAAGATTATAGATACTGAGGAATTTTATTGGAAAAGTATTTCTGATATCAGCGTTTCCAAAATAAAATCCAGTAATGAATTTTTTTTTGCAACATTACGTTGATACAAAATTTTTTGAATGAGCTGAGTATATTTTGTGTAATAAACATAATTATTGTAATGATTTCTTTAAATTACTTCAAATATAATAAATACAAACTCTAAAATGTTTTCACAAATATTCGATTATATAAAAGAAAACATAATCCCGTCTGTTGCGGGGTCCGCGTGGTTTTTCTTTCTTTTAAAGGTAAAAATACCTTTAGCACCATAAGGTCAATTCTCATGTAAAATTGTAATTACTCTTTTTAATCCGTTAAACAGAGTTGTATTATTAACTTGTGACTACCTGCGACTTCATTTGCGTTAACTTTAGTTTTCACGCACGCATTTACCGTTTCAGCATTATTACTATTTAATTCAGCTTTAATTTTCTGCTATCGTTAATAGTATCTGGGTAATGATTGAACGGTTAGGTTGGAACTAAACAATTTCGAACAATGCCACAATAGAACATGTGACGATTAATTAACTTAATTCATCGGCTATTCAAAAATAAAACATAAATGCTTATTATATTTTTCTTTTTTCTTTCAAAGACTTTTTCGAGAAACAACCATGAAAATATTTAAATTAACGAGATAGGAAAATAAAGTTAAATGTCTTAAAAAAAACCTAGTTGTTGCTTCTGTCTTCGTCTACGTAAAATAATTGTTTTATTGACAGACCTTCAATTCCAATTCCAATCTCTTATTTCCATACAAAATATAAGACGAAAAATAAATTGGCATGCGTATAGGTATAACATGAATTTTGTGAGTGGTTTAACTGTTCTGAAATAAAAAGAATTGATAATATTACCAAAAATCATGAAATAGGAGTCTTTTCTGTTCTATTGTCACGTAACGCCTAGGATTGGCGAAGCCTTAAATAGCGTCGCCTGCATGTAAACATGCTGTCGCAGTTGGAAGACTGACTACTGTATCTTTTTCACGGAGATACCTTCCCTTTTTGGGTCCACTTGTTTACAACAAAATAAACAAAGAAATAAATATATCTATCTATCCATTAAATAGGTTATGGGTCAAAAAATCAGTATCATCCCAAGGTCCGTGTGTCATCCATGTTACTTATATGCTGGTCTAAATAAATATTATTATTATTATTCATCTATAGAATCTCAGCGACACCTTAATCTACTCAAATAATGTAATAATAATAATCTTTATATCTTATTCCACAATCTGCAAATCGCATGACAACTTACTATATTTTTTTTTAAGATTACAACTTTTATTACTCCAATATTATCCAGCAAAAACAATAAACTTACGTAGTAACAAATGAAATTTTAACGTAAGTAAACTTATTATAATATAATTTTATATAAGAACAGTAAAATAGATTGTGAAAGACTGGTGCCTGAGCAAAACAGAACGCCTGTATGTCAGAACACTAGAACTCTCCCTCCCCTGGAGAATGAACAGTGAGAAAATTATAAGGTTGTTGATCTTACATTTAAATTGTAGGTATAGGAAGAAAAGAAAGCATTTTTTTACAAATGATGTCTTCTTTCAGTAAAATATCCTATCTTCAATATTTAATATACTTTCCCTCCTTGTGACCAACCCGTGGGAGGTCCTGTATATAAAAAAAGCTATATGCGCAACTGAACTCTACTTAAACATGTCATATGGGAAAAGTGAGCGATGTGAAAAACATGAACATTCAAGGTTTTCCTTACTTACTGCCAAAAATCCCTATGTATAGATTAATTGTCCGTCCATGGCGTTTCTACAAATCGACGAGTCACTTGCGAACAAGCATTTTGTTTATTTCAAGTGTGTTTATTTTAGGGGGCCTGTTGCCCCAGCCCCGCTCCCCATCCGGTGGCCAATTCGCACACCATGCGCGCTGCTAACCAACAAGTATGACGTGTACAAGTGTTATCAATAATATGTTACAAAAACGTCGAATCACAAATTGAAAAAAAAACGTTTTAGCTTTACAAAAACTTACTTGGACAATGGAGTTCTTCGAGTGTTTGGTTGGTATTTCAATATTTTTTATTTTGGGTTTTTTTTTAATGGTGCTTCTGTCATTTCGTAAAACATGTGGGCGATTAAATTAATCAACAACTTTAACAATCTAATATTGGGGAGTATCTAAGATACATAGAAAATAAGTAGATACCCCTAACTAGACCCGGAATATAAGCAGCACATATTGAAACAAGCCTTTGACTGGTTGACGTTTTGAATTCAGCACATCCGTCAGGGCCGTGGTAGCATAATGATCAGTGCATTCGACCGGTTAGTGAAGGGTGCGGGTTCAAGTCTGGTCTCCTGCCTGGTACGCGTGGAGGTTTTCCTAGTAAAATTTATTTAATTATTTTCTACCTTGAATCAAACATCTGTATAATTGATATATCAGAATTTGATATCTTAATACATCTTAAATCTCTAGATGTAACTAAGGCGCTGGTACTGACAATATTCCCGCTATATTTCTATATAAAATATTAATAAATCACTATTTGTAAATTATAAATCACTATATGTAAATCACTTCATTATCTATATAATAAGTATGTCCAAGATGGTGAATTTCCGTGTATATGGAAATCAGCCTGAATAGTTCGAGTTTTCAAAGGCGGTGCAAAAGAAGATGTGGAAAATTATAGACCGATTTCAATTCTACCAACTATGTCCAAGATTTTTGAAAAACTAATACGTAATAAATTATATCCTCAACTCCACAATAAAATAATACCTCAGCAGCACGGTTTTGGTCAAAACAAGGTCAACTATTACTAACTTACTTGCATATACTTGTGATTTGTATGACGCAATGGACGAAAACAAACAAATTGACTGTATATATACCGATTTAAAAAAGCGTTTGATCGCGTAGATCATTAGATACTATTAGAGAAAATCGCGTATAACGGTATACGGGGAAATTTGTGGCGATGGTTTAACTCCTATTCCAGCAACCGAACTAAGAAAATAGTTATTCGGGCCTTTGAATCGGACACAATCACAATTACCTGTGGTGTACCCCAAGGATCTTTTTTCGGGCCACTCCTCTTTGTAATATGTAATCAACGATATCAGCAGTTGTTTCTCGTTTTGTAACTTTTCCTTGTATGTGGATCATCTCAAAATTTACCATACCATAACTTATATTAACGCTCATTTCCGCTTTCAAAATCACTTAGATACATTCACTGAATATTGCGATAAAATAATTTAGGTCTAAGTATGAATAAATGTAAAACAATTACATTTACTAAAAAAAGAAATATTAGTAACTTCAAATACAAATTAAGAAATAACATATTAGAAAAAGTGGACTGCATACGAGACTTAAGAATACTGCTTGATTTGAAATTACATTTGGATGGACATATAGATAATATTGAAATAAAGCTTTTTAAAATGTTTGGGTTTGTGGTCCGTGCTAGTGAAAATTTTAAATCACCTACAACCTTATCAGAAGTCAGTTAGAATATGCCATATCAATTTGGAACCTTTTGTACCAAAAATATATTGATGTGATGGAAAATGTGCAAAAGAAATTTCTGCGATATATGAACTACAGATGTTATCATGGCTACTTGAAATATGAGCAACTGTTATAATAAATAATCAGATATATAAATTTATAAACTAATCGACAGACGAGCAATGTTAGATATGATTGTATTATACGACTTATGTCATAATAAATATGATAGTATTGAACTTACAAATAAATTGCGGTTTTTAATACCGGGTAAAGATTTTGTAAAAAAACTAAAACATTTGCACAAAAAATATGCCGTACCAAAGCGGGCGAAAGATCGCTAATTAATAGATTACTTAAGACATATAATATTTAAATTAATGACGTTGATATTGTCAACTTTAATTCCAGTAAATATAAAATGGCTGTTTCGATTTCGTTTGGTGGTGATTAATTATAATAAATAATAAATATTTCCAACACTCACACCAATTAGCCTAGCCCCAAAGTAAGCACTATAAGGCTTGTGTTATGGGATGCTAGGGTAACGGATAGAATACTTAAACTTTACATATATAAGTATATTTATATAGAAATATATATTAAACATCCATGACTGGAGTACAAATGCTAGTGTTCATCACACAAACATCTGCCCCCACCGGGATTAGAACCCGGGACCTCTCGAGTCGGCGACGCCATGAAACCCGGCGTACAAACCACTCGGCCACGGAGGTCGTCGATTAGCTTAGGCATATATGTTATTTTTTTATCAATTTAGTAGGTGTGAGCGTTCTAAAGACGAACCGCTTTCAAGGACCGTTTTGTGTTCCGCGACGATAGAACCGTTTTACGTTTCGGATCAAAACAGTCTTCGTCGAACAACTAGTCCTCGGATCGTCTGCACGCCAATATGTTCTTTATGATTAAGTAAATACAGTCTATAATAGAATGCAATGATATGTGGCCGTTTCGTTCTACGATAATTAAGCTTTGATTTTACAATAATATAATCTTTATTCTTGAACACTTAAAGTCGATTATCGTATAGCACTACATATATTTCGATTTTTCGTCGTCTCGTTCGCAGCAACGAAACGAACGTTTAAAAGATTTCATTTAGTTCAGTTTCGTTGCGTTACATTCGTTCGACCGTCGCGTGTCGTTTCGTTGCGTCGCCCAGCCGCAACCAAAACCAGTTGCGAACGAGAACCGTTTCGAGGACTAGTTTTCGTTTTAGAGAAAATGGTTGCGTTTCGTCGTCAGAAAATTTGAGAACGACCCACCGCTACAATTTAGAAACTGAGATAATCCTGGCCTGTTTTGTTACCTAATGGCAGTGTGGACTTGTTGATAATGACTTGATGTACAAACAACATTAAATGTTTTACTTTAGAAATGTAATGCCGAATATGTTGACTAGATTTATGTGATTACTAATACTAAAGTTTTTTTTAACAATGTAAAAGTAACTATTTTTGTAGTATATTAACAACTAAGCACTACTTCTTGTATAATGCTTTTTAAACAAAAACCGAATGTCAGCCCTCATTAAGGACTTTTTTATACTTAACTAGCTGACTCGGCGAACTTCGTACCGCCCAAAAGAAATAATTTGCAATAAATTAAAATTGCGACTATAATTTGAGATTTAAACTATCCTATCTCTCAAGTTGGATCGAACTGCACATGGTGTATGAATTTTATTATAATCGGTTAAGTGGTTTAGGAGTCCATTGAGGACAAACATTGTGACACGAGATTTATATATATTAAGATTATGTGGACATTGTTGTTGGTGTCACAATGACTAATGTAATTATATTAAGTATCTAAAAGGAACTGCTGTTTTGAGACTGTTTTTTGTCATGAATAAATAAAAAAAAAAAGGAAAAGGTATCTTTTCCGAAGGCTATAATTTTACGTAAATTATAGAATCCCATCAAAAGCAATAATGTCAAATGACAGCCAAGTTCAATATTACGATATCTGCCTTGGTTTCTGACTTCAGCGACAAAATAAGGGATATTTACATGGGTTCCAAGTTCAATTTGTAAATAATATAGTTATAATTTTTATTTTTTATGCATGTAACTGCTTGATGTTTAAATCTAAACAAATATAACTAGAAGAAAATCCACGCGGACCAGGCAGCAGACGGGACTCGAACCCGCACCCTTCGCAATCCGGGCGAATGCACTGACCAATTATGCTACCGCGGCCCTGACGGCTGCGTCGAAATTCTTCTAGCCATTCTTAAGCTGCAAGGCAGCGCCATTTCTTCGCATTTTAGGTAACTCACAATGTCAAATGAATACTTTTACAAGTATTAATCGTTTGAATACGTATAAAATATATATACGAATTATTATTAAGTAATAATAAATTTATTAATAATAATTAGTTTATTTGCCTAATTTATTGGTACAATGAAGAATAATGCGGCGATTTTGCCGATGTCTCTATTAAGTCTGTGGTAATATTAGTAATAAAAACATAGTAAGTTCAAAAATGTTATGTGTAAAAAAAGCGTAAGAAAACTAAAGCATACTTAAAAAGTCTGAACAAACTATAGTAGCTCAAAAAATATTATGGGGTAATATTTTTGTTTATATATTAGGTAATAGAATAACTTAGAAAGATTTTGTTGAGTAGTGTGAGAGAGGTCCCGGGTTTGGATCCCGGTGGGGCTGATGTTTGTGTGATGAATACGAGCATTTGACTCCAGTCATGGATGTTTAATATGTATTTCTATATAAATATATTTTTAAATGTACAGTATATGTATTCTATCCGTTACTAATTGGTGTGAGTGTTGGATATATTTATTTATTTATTATTATGGGATATGATGGAGGGATGGATGAGGAGCTCGATGGCGCAAGTAGTTAGTGCGTTCGGCTGCGATCGTTGCAGTTAAGCAACTTTCGCAATGGTCGGTCATTGGATGGGTGACCAAGAATGTACTATCTCGAGCTCCTCCATGCTTCGGAAGGCACATTAAGCCGTTGGTCCCGGCTGCATCCGCAGTCGATAGCACCTACTAATCCGCACTGGGCCCGCGTGGTGGGTCATGGCCAAATCTTCTGTGCCCAGCAATGGGGACACTAATAGGCTGATGATAATGATGCGTCATTACTTGTAGGTTAATATTTTTGAAAAATAGAGCTTTATTAAAATAAGTGGGGTAACTGTCCGGCTTTTCCTCTATACGTCAGATTTTCTCATATTTTCGCGGTTTTTTACTTCACATATTTAATTTAGTAACTAGTTTTAATATAAGATGCGGGAAATCATTATATCTTACCTGATATTCATTTTGAGTGCAGTTGCAAAGATAGCTGAGGTGGCTGAAAATTTTAATTTAGCACTAGCTTTTGCATAGTTATAATTATTTCATTGCGGTCTCCTATGATTTGGAGGTTACTACTGCAATTCCAACAAGAGATGCGTTGTGACTAAGCTAACTTCAAATTAAATAGTTATATGTTAAAGTAGTAAATAATAAGGATATTTATATAACTGTAGTTTATGTGACCGTCATATAAGAGCGGGTTTAAGAACACAAGAGTCTGTTATAGTGTATATATAGTGACACTTGAGTGTTTTAATAACTAAATTATATGCAGTTTCATAGTCTACTTTATCTTCACTCATAGGAACAATTGAAATTAAACGAAATAACAAAGAAGTATTTGCTAACCTTTTCTGAAACCCCGAAAACAAAACACAATCAGCGGAAAGTTGTATGGGAAGCGGGAGAAGTTATTTTCAAATTTAGAATGTTTTCGCCTCTTTTTTACATTCAGCCTAATATCATAGCCTAATTTAATAAATTTAAAAAAGGGTGCTAGAGTCTGTGCGGAAGGAGAATGGGCGTGGCGAAAAACGGAACTAACATTAAGATTTTTATTTGTCAATCAAACCCAGCAATCTGTAAAACGTCAAAGCTTTGTATTGATACGGATTTGTTTGTTGTTGTGATTTCTTGTGGTTTTTTGTATTTAATCATGTCTAAAAGGGGTAAAACCTTACAAATATGGTAGAAAAGCACTATAGTGCCCTCCAATCTAAATCCCATTCTCTTTCCGCACAGACTCTATAATAATTCGAAGTAACGTTAGGTGTATTCATTAACGTCCCGGCGGCATAGCGGTCAGGGCGTTTGCATGGAAAGGGAGGGACGCTATAGTTCGATTCTGGCATAATGTTCCTTTTTGTTGAGCTGTGTCGTTTTTTTTTCTAATAACATTTCTGTAGATATAAAAGACAATAAGCACTATATTCAACTTACACTGAGACAAAAGGTAAACAAATTAAACTAATTTTCTAAGACTATTTTATCTAGAGTAAAGATGGAGCGGATTACGAAATTTGAAATTTCGCGTTTCAACTTAAATTGCTTCAGCAGTGCTTACTTTGGGGCTAAGCTAATTGGTGTGAGTGTTGGAAATATTTATTTATTATTTATTGATATCACAAAATTCTCATGTCAGGCCAGTGCATACAATGCTGGCATAAAATATATAGTAACTCTCCAAAACAAGCTGGATCTTCAGTTATAAGTGGTAATCTTACAATAATCCGGCTCGAAGGACAATGTTCAAATATCAAAAAGTTTGAGAGCTATTTAAGTAAATAAAACTGAAATCTGTGGCAAAGGTTGTCTTTTTGAAAATAATATTGAACTTAAGTGTATTTAAAAACAAACTAAATACTGTGATTCAAAACTTGCATAGAATAATATTAAACATAACAGTAACGCCATCTATGGATGACTTTGATAATTAAATAATATTACTACAAACTTAACACACGGGGCTATTAGAGCAGTTTAAAAAACAAATCTTTCTCTTATTTCTATTAAAATCATAAAACCTCTTTATATAAATTACAAAAGAAAACAAGATAACTCTCGACATCCGCCAGAATGGGTTTTTTAATCACGACCCTCCCGCCCTTGCATTAAGGGCGCGCGCATACAAACCAAAGTAACTCAACAAATAAGGCTTTTTGTTTCTCACACTGATAACGAACAGGTGCGCGTTGCTTTGTTGCCTGTTTGATTAGACAACAATTAATGTAGCATGTGACAATTTAAATAGTGAACTTAGTGTGTTTCAACATTCGGGGGGTCTTTTTTTCGTCTTGTTTGGTGCGACTTAGGAGGTCCTCCCTCATTTAAAATTATTTAATCCGATCAAAAGCTTGTACTTCAACTTTGACGGCAAAAGATGGTGAAAATATTTAGTGTAATTTGTCTCCAAAAAAATTTTCATAATCACAATGGTTTTCACTTTAATTTTCATAATCATAATCATAATAACCTTTCTTTGCAGAAAATGGTATGGTACAAATGGTGATACAGAGATAAAGAGCATCCTATACTCTTACCCAAGTTGTCATGTTGAGAAGAAAAAAACTTATTACAATTATCCCATTCATTAAGCATAATATAAAATTATAACAAATTTACATCATCATTATTTATTTATTTTTTTAAGCATGTAACTGCTTGATGTTTAAATCTAAAGAAAATATAACTAGAACAAATTCCACGCGGACCAGGCAGCAGACGGGACTCGAACCCGCACCCTTCTCTATCCGGGCGAATGTTTCAAATGTTTAATACTTGTAAAAGTATTCATTTGACATTGTGGGTTACCTATAATGCGAAGAGATGGCCTTGCCTTGCAGCTTAAGAATGGCTAGAAGAATTTCGACGACGACGTTAGGGCTGCGGTAGCATAATTGGTCAGTGCATTCGCCCGGATAGCGAAGGGTGCGGGTTCGAGTCCCTTTTGCTGCCTGGTCCGAGTGGAATTTGTTCTAGTTATATTTTCTTTACATCATCATTGTCAAAAAATATAATAGATTATTTGAATCTTTTTAATTATAAACATAAATAATAATTTAAATTTCAACATCACTTAAATATTCCTTTAATGTATATAATATTTTGGTTCTAAGAACTTCTCTAAACTTTAAACCAACCATTCATCATCATAAAATTACTTTACCCACGTTGGAAAATGCAAAATTTCCCAAATCTAAGTTCTTTCCTGGTTACGTAGGTAGGATCTAGAAAAAAAAAATCCAAAATTTGTAGAACAACGACAATCAAAGCTCATTCAAAACTCAGTCACGTAGTGTCGGCATTTTTACCCCGATTCTAGTTGGTGTTAAACCAATACAATCCCCTCGATTGAACCCTTTGAGGGAAAGTATCATTTGGTTTCACAAAAAAACGTTTTCCCGAAGGCCTGTCACGTCTCGTCCTTTGCCAGTTGGTAGTTCCAAACTATTGACTGCTCAAGGCGATATACATATACCATTGAATAAAGACTTATAGACCTATATAGAGAACTTTCAATCGTTTGTAACTCAACATGTTACTTTAAAAAATCACAACAGGTTTATTTTGACATTTTTTTGAAGTTATACTTCTTTAGCCGCGTTATGAAAAACTTATGAGAGTGAAATTTTCATCACTGTAACACAAAATTTTAACATAATGAAGTTAGCCGCGGGCGCGTTATTTGTAATATTTTATTTTCCAAGTGACCGTGGGGCAGATTTGAACGGGACATTGAAATGAAATGAAATGAAATGAAATGAAATGAAATGAAATGAAATGAAATGAAATGAAATGAAATGAAATGAAATGAAATGAAATGAAATGAAATGAAATGAAATGAAATGAAATGAAATGAAATGAAATGAAATGAAATGAAATGAAATGAAATGAAATGAAATGAAATGAAATGAAATGAAATGAAATGAAATGAAATGAAATGAAATGAAATGAAATGAAATGAAATGAAATGAAATGAAATGAAATGAAATGAAATGAATTTTTAATTTTTAATAAAGAAGTATAACTTCTCACGCGCGTACATAAATTACACGCATCCATTTTTTTTATATTTGAATGCAATTCTAATCAAAGAGAATCTTGCTAAAACTCGCTTAATAAAACATACAAAAAAATCTAGAATTTTATTTCTACAATACTTCTTATCTACAATTAGAAAACAAGTTTAGTATAGAAATTAAATTGGTTCTTGAATCGGGCATGTGTTCACTATAAAATATTTCAAATAAACCTTCCTTAAAGATCGGACATAGATTAATTTAAAAATACGGTTTTCAAATGGTCATTAAATATTCCAAACAACCACTGTACAACATATAGAGCTGTTGCTATCACTTTGAAAACCCTGACCGCGTTTGTCTAAACAAACTGCGCAAAGATGATCCTCGCAAATAAGTGTTAACCCACAAATCAATTTAATCCGCGCCCCTCGCATTCAGCGAAGACAATTATCTGGCATTCATAGTAATAATATCTTGCATTGTTAGGGGCGCTCGCGTTATCGGTTACCGGCAGGGCTATAAAAATGAGCTTATGTCTCCCGTCTAGCGAGCTCTAAAAGATGGCCGATTCATAGAGCTGCTATAACCGCAACGCTTTTTAAACACCAATTCTCGTATTTGGTCATAACTCTATGCACGTGGATCCTTTTTAATTTAACAATTTTTCTTCGATTTTTTTTTAACAGAATGTCTATTGTTTGTAGTTTTATAAGTAAAATAATTTCCTTCATAACTTTAACCTAAGATATAAAAAATTTGATTGATACTAAATAAAACTGAATTAAGTAAAACTGAATGGATTTTCAATAAAATAAAAAAAAAAATAGATGTTCCATTACTTCTGACTAATTTTAAAAACTGCCCGACTACATAAGCTTTCATTAAAATACAAAAAAAACATGTACTAAATGGGACATTATTTGCTGAAATCTGTTGTTGAAGGTGTTGTATCGGAAATCGAGTAATTATTATATTTTATAATTTTGTAGTATCTTTGCATATTTTGTCAATCTTAAGTTTTATTATCCCTTTAGTTTAAGTGGAGCTCATTCGAAAATAAAAATAATCATTTTATGATATCTCATCACTTGAAACTCCTGCTAGCCTCCTCCTCAGGTATTTTTAGTTTAAGTTTAAATAAGAAAGTGTCTACGCGTATGTTGAGGACTCTCGGTTGAGCTTGATATTAAGGTTGTTTGTGAGTGACATCATGCCTCGAGTTTTCGAATTTTCATCGCAAGATTATGCATTTCATTTACTAACTTTAAGAGAAAGAGAGCGTTTTCGTAACGCGTTCGCCAACTTATTCCGCAAGTCAAGCGTGCGTAATGAACTTTCACTTCAAAAATACCTTCAAGAGATTTTCAACAATGGCCCAACCGAAAAATAAATTCAGGCCTTGGTGGCCAATGAAAACGACAGAAAAATGTCAGAACACATCTCTATGTCCATCTTGAAAACAGAATCGAAATATTATCTCTATACAGATAAGTTGCGCGGGAATTAATCGGTAGGGTTGAGTTTATTAGCGCCGAGCGGCGGCGGGTCGCGTGCGCGCTCGACGCTTACAAATTTATGTGTCACATCTCACGCGAGCTGTGATTCTATGAAGCTGTTCCGATATCCCTGCAAGGGGACGTCAATAGCTGAACATAATTTCATTCTTTGCGTTCATCAGTTAATGATTGCTGGAGCTTTACGTGATCAGTAGTGACGTGTTTCTTAATAAAGCAACTTATTGTTCAAGAGTTAAGTTTATTGATATATACAGGGCGTCCCACTTCTACCTCACACGGAGGGAAAGTATATTAAATATTGAAGATAGGACATTTTACTGAAAGAAGACATCATTTTATTTTTACTGATAACTAGAACTGCATTCACAGATTTTTTAAAACTTGCCTGTTACAACTGAGAATCAAACTCGTGAAATTTCGAAAAAAATAACAAGATATAGTTAATTTTGAAAATAAAATGATATCTTCTTTCAGTAAAATGTCCTATCTTCAATATTTAATTACTTATTTAATATACTTTCCCTCCGTGTGAGGTAGCCGTGGGACACCTGTATATATCAATAAACTGAACTCTTGAACAATAAGTTGCTTTATATTTTAGGATTGCAAACATTGGAAAATTAAAAACAAAAATGGATGCGTGTAACTTATGTACGCGCGTGAGAAGTTATACTTCTTTAGCATCATTAAAAATATTTTTTAATTGCATGCAAATAATTAATAATTACAATAAAATAATAAAAGGACTGGAAAAGGATAGTTAACACAGTCAATTAAGTTCAGTTTTAATTTGAAAAATTAAATAAATATTCAAAATATTCAATTAAAATCACTACTGAATTTAAGTTATTAGTCCATATGTAATTAGCACTTGTAAGTGACTAAAACACGTTGTGTCTATATAGAAACTAGAAACATGTGGATAAATATTATAAATATGAAAACAGTGATCAGAGGCGACGAGCGTGCCAACATTGTTTTTGACAACGCGATCATCTTATGGAGCTCCGTGGATCGTTCAAAGTACCTTTCGAACAGATGTCTAATAATGGTGGATTATTAACCACTAACATTCATAACGCGCCCGCGGCCAACTTCATGGTGTTACTATTGTGTTACAGTGATGCGCGCGCATCTCGAAATTTTACTCACATGATTTTTTCATAACGCGCCCGCGGCTAACTTCATTATGTTACTTTTGTGTTACAGTGATGCGCGCGCATCTTAAAATTTCACTCTCATAATTTTTTCATAACGCGGCTAAAGAAGTATAACTTCAAAAATATTGGATAATGAATTTTGACCACTGATCCTATTAATTTAGATTTGAGGTTTGTGTGGCTTTAAAATAAAAAAAATATATGGAGAAACTGACATTATGCGTGTTTCAAATGCACAGTCGAGTGTGTAATTTTATGTATTTTATTGCAATATAATTTATTATGTAAAATATAAGCTTTCTGCATTAACAATATCTTCCTTCATCATCATCATCATCATCAACCCATGCTCGTCCACTGCATAGATGACATAGATCTCCCCTAATGCACGCCATTTTACGCTCCCGATTTTCTGCCACTCTCATCCAGCCCACTCAAGCCAGCCTACGAATGTCATTATCCCATCTTGTCTCAGCGCGTCCTACACTACGTTTACCGATTCGCGGTCTTCACTCAAAAACTGAACGGCTCCAACGGCCGTCAGTTTTGCGGCTTATGTGACCAGCCCACTGCCACTTCAGTTTGCTAATTGCATTGATCTTCCTTCACCCAAATCCAGTATTATATAATTGGTGACCCAATGTAAGCCGTTTGATCCTTCCATAGTTATTTTGTTTTTATTTGTTATCTGTATACAGTTACATAATATAAATTGCTGTGTCCCTTGGTCACACCATAACTTGAGAACGGCCACTCAATGCCATCCATGTCTTGTAAAGTTTTCTCATACTTTGTAGAAGGTTCTCACGGAAAAAAGTAAGTTGTGAGGAAAATTAGAACATTTAAATAAACTTATCTTTTGGTTTTGAGTTTATTTAATATTTTTATCGGGCAGGCAACGGCTGTTCGGTCCGCTAATACATATTAATGTTAGCTGTTATTATAATATAAAATAAATAAATAAATATTTCCAACAGTCACACCAATTAGCCTAGCCCCAAAGTAAGCACTATAAGGCTTGTGTTATGGGATACTAGGGTAACTGATAGAATACATATAATGTACATATATACCATGACTGGAGTACAAATGCTCGCATTCATCACACAAACATCTGACCCCACTGGGATTTGAACCCGGGATCTCTCGAGTCGGCGACACCATGAAATCCGGCGTAGAAACCACTCGGCCACGAAGGTCGTCAAAATAATAATTGTACAACACATTTATTGTCTATTATCATAGGCAGTTCGTCTGACTACAAATACAATACAGAACTCTGTATTGCAATAAACACTATTATTACATAAAACAAGTTTCAACGGGTTAGATGCACTGATTTTAATTATTGACGTGACAACGTCTTAAATTAGGTTGCGGCTGGGAGTCACTTATGAAAAAGTGTAACGCTCGGTAACGTTACGATGAGTCTCTCGTGTTAAGTTTAAGTTTACATGTACAATGTTTTAGTAAACAAAATATATTTCTATAGTTAAAATTTGTGCAATTCTTATTTTCATTCAATTCCTTGTTCCTATTGTGCAATTTAATTATATTCATATCAATAAATATTCTACCGAGAAAAAGACGTTGTCACGTAAAATCTTCGCCCGTAAAACCGACTTTACAGGCAACCATTATTTATTCACGTTTTTATTCCGACGAAGCATTGCTACAAAGGATGCGGTATGTCAAATAATAAATAAAATCAGTGCCTCTAACCCGTTGAAACTTGTATTGTTTTTTAACTTTCACTTTTGGTCACTAACATTATAGTAATATAAGTTAGTTACGGGATTGTTATAATAGAATAACAAAACATAAAAAATTCAATCGTGAGGACGGGTTCAAATCGTCGAGTGTCTGGAATCCTGTGGTTCGTATGTGTAAAACCGGAAATAATTAAAAAAAAGTATCGTGTCGCGATCCGATACTACTAAGTGTTATGTATCGAGAACAGTTTCGAGTGAATAGTGAGAATGCGAACAGTGGAACGGGTATCGAACGCAATAAAAGACTTCGTCGGAGGGTAGACCGATATGTCTGCCAATAACAGCCTACCCGCAATTACTTCAGTTACTCCGTGATCATGGCGCTTGCAACAGTGCCGAAATATCGGAAACTCGCTTAAAACAAGGTACATGGTAACAATCCCGTTGAAACTTATTTAGTGAGCAATGCGCGTAAAAACCTTAGAAACAAATATGTTACTACATCACATTCGTGGGGTGCATCGAATAATCGTATCGTAATCGTAATAAAAGCATCGATATTATATTCGTCTTCCTGTGCTTTGTAACCACGTGTGTGGATATAGAACGATCGGGCCGATAATGTGGCGCGCAAACATGCCGCTCCTTACGACCATTGTGTGACCGATAACGATGTGAAACAGAATGAACATAAAGTCAAATATAAGTCATGAAAAGGTTGGTTCATACCCTGAGATTGTTATAGTAAGAATTTATCCGATGGAGTACTCACAATCACATATAAGGTCAGTTTGGATATTTTGCTTTTTACTGGACTTTAATCGAGTTTTACCACGTACGACAAACACATCTATGTGTTTATGGGATTCGTGCGCAGCTCTTCATGATTAGCATGAAATTTAGAGGGTAACTCAGCGAATGCTGAAACGCTACGAGCGTCACACAGGTCAATATACACACATATATATATATATATATATACATATAGATGCGTGATGCGTGCGCTGCTCCATTCAATCGAGTGAGCCTTATGCACCGCCTAATGTTAGGTTTTTTGGGAAAAGAAGTTAGTTATGGTCCGTGCACACTATTATTTCACTTCACTAGCTGATTCTGTCATTGGATACGGTTTGAGTTGCTATGGTAGATCATATCATACTTACCTGCAAAAAAATGTTAAATACAACTTATAATGCTTAAGACTATTGTACCTTTAAAAATTAAATTAAAGTACAAAGATGACGATAAAGGAATGTTTAAACACTGTAATGTTATCAACTATTATGATAAAATTAAGTATTTCATCCTTAAAGAGCAGGCTGACCTAGACAAATGGTAAATCCATTATCAAAGACCATTAAATCTTAGGAACTTAAAAAATAATTATTTATTTATTACTACAAAGTACAACAATATTTATGGTACCACAACTTCTAAGTATTTGTTACCCTTATTCACCAATGAACTACCAGAGGCTATTCAAAATAAAATAAAATCTTCTAGACCCTTTGTTAAAATGTTAAAAAAGTATTATTTAGAAAAGTCAGACAGGCTGTTTGGCGTGACTGGCTGTGGAGCGACTCTGCAGCACAGAATCTTTAAGGTTTTTGTGCTGTAATGATGTTTTTATTGTATGCAAATTAATTAATAAATAAATTGAAAAAAAAAAATATTACGTATAGATTCTCTAAAAACTTCTAATCTATGAATTAAAAGGATTTCAATAGGAAATTTCTTCGGGATTCCTTAAGATTGTTAGTGAAGCAAAGCGGCAGTACTTTTTGTTTTCTGCAGTAAGTATTGACGGCATAAAGTTTAATCCTACTTATAAATTAATTTACATCACTAAATGCGACCACTAATCCTCCTCCTTGTGTCGTGCTCCTCATTGCTGAGGGTCGTGACCTCCACGAATTATTTTGTGGACGATCGCTTTTCACTTGTTGCGGTCTTCGGCAGTGTGGACAGGGTTCCCAACTTAGGGGTTTTGCCCCCAGATTTAGGGGCTAGAAGTGTTAAAAGGGACTTTTTTAGGGGCTGGAATATTTTGGGGGTTCTTTTAGGGGCTTTTAACAAAACTTTCAATTAAATCGAAAAACAAAGCGTGTGTTTTCTTTCAGTTTTGTGCGTAGAATGGAACGCAGCACAATATGAAACGACTGAACTCACTGTGTGGCAGGTTGTTTCCTAAGGCTGTATGGACTAAAGTTCTTTGCCTTCCACCAATCAAAACAGCTTAATAAGATTTAACCGCCTGTCAGCTTATTTTCGTTTGATTTTCTATTCGAAAAATGTATTTATTCAATAAAATAATTTACTGTAACTAAATATGTAACGTATTAATTTATGAGCAACGAAAGAATTTAGGTAATAAGATAAGTAGGTACATATAAATTTCTATATTTAGGGGATTTTAGGGGAATTTAAAAAATACTTAGGATAAAATTTTGGTAAGGGTTGGTAACACTGAGTGTGGAGTGCATCGCGGACTCCAGTTTTGGTATTGTCGCGGATCTGGTCTGTCCAGCGCATGAGGCTTCTTCCTCTCGGGTATCGCACTTCCAGGGTATCGTTTTTCTTCCTTGCTATGTGACCGAAGAATTCGAGAATCCTACGCAAACAGAATTTGGACAGCCTAACGGTGACTCCCACTTCTTTAAGAATTGACGCATTTGTGCGGTGGGCTGTCCACGGAACTCGTAATATTCTCCCCCAACACCACATCGACCACTAATACTCTGAACTAAACGTAGAATAAATATGCGCTTAAATTTAATTCAGCAAGACAAAAAACACATGTATAACACTTTGCTTATTTTTATGACTTTTTCCTACTTCATTTTTATAACTGTATGCGGCTAATAAATATTGACGCTTGTTTAACACATTTTTCTAAGAAAATGTAAGATTGGACAGTTTATCTCTTATCATCGAGTGCTATTGTAATATTCATGTAGGTAGGTATATCAATACCACTCTGGACATGACGTACAATACAACCTAACAACACAAATACCTACTTGTTAATAATATTCTCAGCGCTTATTAATTTAAAATAATATCTTCTTCTTTAATAATCGGTGGTCTTATTTAAAAAAAATATATATTATGTATAATTTCAATTTCTAAACTCATAAATAAGATGATTAAATTATTCAATTCTTTCATAAACCCTCTTCTAAATATTCCTTGAGAACACTTCAAACGAGCTCAATACCTCATTTATCACATGAAATTAAATGATACTAAAATAGACCACCAAGGTCTATAAATAAAAAGATAGTATATAAATATAATTTGACAACCTCCGTGGCCGAGTGGCTTTTTTTTTTAAACTCATTTATTTATTACATTTTAAGGTGCTGAATATGACATAATTGTGTATAAGGGATTCGATATTTGGTAGAGTAGCCCCATCAGAATCCGAGGCCGCGTCGAGATGCAGCCAGGGAGGTCGAATGGGTGGGAAAGACAGGGAGAGGAGAGGACGGTTTAATAATAGTGAGAGGCGAAAAAAGAGGAGAGGAAAGGAAACGAAACAGAAAATAAATAAAAGGTTTAAAGGATGGGAGTAAGAGTGTAAGGGTTTAACAATCTTGCATGATATACAGCCATTGACGAAATATATTCAATATTAAGTGGCCGAGTGGTTTGTACGCCGGGTTTCATGGTGTCGCCGACTCGAAAGGTCCCGGTTCGAATCCCGGTGGGGGCAGATGTTTGTGTGATGAATACGAGCATTTGTACTCCAGTCTCCAGTTTGGATGTATAATATGTAATTCTATATAAATATACTTATATATGTATAGTATATGTATTCTATCCGTTACCTTGTATCACATAACACAAGCCTTAATGTGCTTACTTTGGGGCTAGGCTAATTGGTGTGAGTGTTGGAAATATTTATTTAATTTTAAGAGAGGTAGAGCACAGCGGATTTTCCGCTCGAATTGGAGTGCTCGTCTGGGGAAGCAACCTCCAACCTTATAGAAGACCACAGTAAAATAACACTATCTTTTGGTGGTGTTGTGTATCTGCTGATGAGTAGGGCTGCAGGGCTCCGTGAGGTAGAGGATTGGGTTCAGGCCTACAAGGTGAGGATGACTGAAGCGGTATACTTTCTGCCGCATCATCTTTTTAAGTATTTTTTGTGCTCTGTCACTTGGCGAACAAAATGCTTTGAACGCTTTTCTACAGTAGTTTTTACTACGCCTAGTCTTCGCGTCGGACGCGCCAATCCGGGCCGCCGCACAAAAGTAAGACAGAGAGCATTTCATTGATTGAATAACGAATTGAATTGCATTTGTTTTAGTTGCAATTTGTCATCCGCATCGTGATCGCGACAGCGCTATACGATAAAGTAAGACAGCGATAATTACATGTCTATGAATGAATTTTTACTACGCTGCTACCGCAAGCGATTATGGCATTATGGGTGACAGAGCGGGTCTTTCCGCGAGTGAACTTATGACCACACGACTAAAGTGAAACTTCTGTAGCTCCATCTGTATATATAATATATATATATATATATATATATATAAGAGAAAGAGACAAAGAACTGTGCGCGAGCACTGCTTTCTCTTGCTTATATCCCCCACTCAACTCCCGTTCGCCTCGCCCGAACACGCTTATAGTAACGCGTAACGCATTCGCCAGCTTACTACCCAAGTCAAGCGTGCGTAAAGAAGTTTTACTTCAAAAATGATTTTATTGCGATATAACTAACATAAATAAATAATAATAACATAATAATAAAAAGTCATAAAAAATCAGCAATAGCACTCATATACGCCACGTGTTTGCATTACAATTTCAATATCTGCGTCCGCATAAAGCGGGCCTCCCTATATCTATCATATCGAATCGTTATTTACCGAATTCGATTAAGTCTAAAGAAAATATCGTCAAAAAAACGCCCGATAAAACGTGGATCATGAGATACGTTTTTTTTTCTCTACGACAATGTTTTCTTTGGCTCTGTGGTTATTTGGCGGGCAAACAGAGTAATGAAGGAATTGATAGTGCGCCCGGTCGATGAACTCGCATTTCTTATTTTGGGTGTTTTTTAGTGTATTGATGCGTCTTATCGCTGAATAAACTCAGTCGAACGTTTGATGAATCGAAACTGTTGCGTATTATATTCTGAAGGTAGCAGAATCGAATAATAACGAAGATAGTATTTTAAATAAAACAAGTTTTAACGGTTAAGATGCACTGATTAATTTATTTATTGACGTTTCACATCCTTTACAGGATGCAATATGAGTGGTGTGCGTGAAAACCCAAGAAACAAATATAGTATTTTAAGTTTACAGTTATCTGTTTTTCATAAAAGAAAATACGTTACTATAATAGGGTATTTGACAAGTTTTACAAAACGATCTCACGTTGACTATTGTTTATAGAGTCCGTAAAAAGTCGATATTCTTCATTCTTTGAATATCCATTCATCATTCTGTTGTGTATTTCAGTAAAACTAACCAAATCAAGAACTCCATTTTCATTCTCATGGCCCCGCATCTCCCCTATTCCATCCATAATGAAGGCCTGGGCCCCACAAGTGGGGACATTAATAGGCTGATGATGATGATGTTCTACGATTTTGCATAGTTTTCGAGTTAGATTATTTTTTCGTTATTTTTTAAGTTTAACGATAAGACAACTTTAAGAAAGGATAACTTCTTTTTGGATCGATTTTTCTTCGATAGTTTTTTTAACAGAATGCCTTTTGCTTGTAGTTTTATAAGTTAAATAATCTCCTTCCTAACTTTAACGTAAGATATAAAAAAAATATCGATACTAAATAAAAATGAATTAACGAACTACGAAAAAAAATCTAACTCGAAAACTACGCAAAATCGTAGAACATACATGGGGGTTAAATTGATAGGTATGGTACTCCGCTATCAGCTCGCACTGGCTTGACACCCGAGAAGAAACATCCTGTATAATAATACTTAAAATATAAGCTTCTTTAAAACTGATTCTTAAAAGTTCCCCTTATTGAACACAATAGAGTCCAAATAACACCAATCATAAAGGTGTGTTAAAACATTAGAAATGTATTTATGAAAAAAATAACTCTACGATATAGCCGAAGTTGTATGTAAGATAATTTCATTCATGGATTTAAATATTTCTGTAAATTGACCTACAGTTGTAATAGCATTGAACAATACGCCTAATCATCGGCACACAACACATGGAACAAACAGCGCGCGCTAGCACTCTCAACAACTACCCGCTCGCTGGACGGCCCGCCCGAATAATTACAATCGACTCGCTGACAATCGCGCGATTCTATCACAAAGCTCGCATAATCGGACACAGTGACGAATGCTACCACATCTCTAACGGGTGTACACGACCAAATCACACTTCCAAAAAGCAACCTTACCCGCCCGCGTCAACGTACAATTTCGCTCAGCATCGGTTGCTAATAGTGACGCGATGCGTTCAGATGCTCGATTGTGACACGGACAATGCAATAATCCGCGCATTGTTGATTCGACATTGTTGTTTTAAGGGCGGCCGCCGTTCGCGACAATTGTACGCATTATTGCATAAATAATAATGTTATTTCGCCCGGTGGCTTTTCATTGTGGCATTTTGTCGCTAAACTTATAGTATTGTTGTCGGGTTACGAGATTAAAACACTCCGTCTGAGTTTTTTATTAGATAGCTTATACGAAAATGTCACTTTTTTACTTTTTATTTTTCCGCACTCATTTATTGACCTCCAGTGCTAGCCCTCAATCTAATAATACCTACTTGTATGTTATATCTTCAATAAAATCTACACGATATTATTTGACACCGGGCAATTACACGGGTCCGTATTTGAGATTCTAACAGTATTTTTCAAAATATTTCTATAGATTAAGGTTTCCAACCCTACTATATATAATAGAGTAACCTACTATAGTAGGGGATCAAATATTATATTAAAAAATACATATGTGCATATATAGTAGAAGAAACTACTGTACTTTGCTTAAAGCAGACTTTAGCCAGTAAAAGCTGTCTTAAAATTAAAACTTTAATTATTAAGACATAAAGCAGCAAAAATATATTCATTTCAAAATAAAGTAAATATTTTAACCACGTGTTATATTTTTTTTTCATTGTTTTGCCAGCTTCTATATTTTTAGAGGTCCGAACAGCTCCGAAAATACTATATTTGATGGAAAAAAGTTGGTAACCCTACTATAGATGCTTTAGTCACAATAACTACAATCCATCCAGTACATCATAGCCAGAATAATTTCAAATAATAAAACAACTACTTTGAACTATCTACCGAAAGTAGAATTTATAAACTAACTCTCATCTCCTTCGAGACACTTAAATTGGGATTTAAAACATATTTATTTCTTCTAGAGCACTCCACATGAAAGAGCATCCCGACTACAAATACCGGCCGAGGAGAAAGCCTAAGGCTCTCGTGAAGAAGGAGCCCAAGTTCGGGTTCGGCATCAGCGGGCTCATGGCGCCCGTGCCGAGGCTGGTAGCACCGTCCATGCCACAACAGATGTCGCTGCCGATACCGCACCATCTCTTACCTGACAAGCCTGACCTGGGACGAGCACTGTTCCCTCCGCTGCCGTACCCATTCTACCCCTTCGCGAAGATACCGTCCGACGATGGGAAGCTAGCTGCTGAATTAGCGCATTTACAGGTAAATAAAGAACTTCCCGTGGCTGGTAGCGCTCTGAATGCCGCAGCAGATGTCGCTACCGATGCCGCACCTGTTAGCTGACAAGCCTAACCTAGGACACGCACTGTTTCCACCGCTGCCCTAACCATTCTACTCCATCGCCAAGATACCGTCCGATGATGGGAAGCTAGCTGCTGAATTAGCGCATTTACAGGTAAATAAAAAACTTCCCATGGCTGGTAGCGCTCTGAATGCCGCTGCAGATGTCGCTACCGATGCCGCACCTGTTACCTAACAAGCCTAACCTAGGACGCGCACTGTTCCCTTCGCTGCCGTACCCATTCTACCCCTTCGCGAAGATACCGTCCGACGATGGGAAGCTAGCTGCTGAATTAGCTCATTTACAGATAAATAAAAAACTTCCCGTGGCTGGTAGCGCTCTGAATGCCGCAGCAGATGTCGCTACCGATGCCGCACGTGTTAACTGACAAGCCTAACCTAGAACACACACTGTTTCCACCGCTGCCTTAACCATTCTACTCCTTCGCGAAGATACCGTCCGACGATGGGAAGCTAGCTGCTGAATTAACTCATTTACAGGTAAACAAAAAACTTCCCGTGGCTGGTAGCGCTCTGAATGCCGCAGCAGATGTCGCTACCGATGCCGCACGTGTTAACTGGCAAGCCTAACCTAGAACACACACTGTTTCCACCGCTGCCTTAACCATTCTACTCCTTCGCGAAGATACCGTCCGACGATGGGAAGCTAGCTGCTGAATTAACTCATTTACAGGTAAATAAAAAACTTCCCGTGGCTGGTAGCGCTCTGAATGCCGCAGCAGATGTCGCTACCGATGCCGCACGTGTTAACTGGCAAGCCTAACCTAGAACACACACTGTTTCCACCGCTGCCTTAACCATTCTACTCCTTCGCGAAGATACCGTCCGACGATGGGAAGCTAGCTGCTAATTAACTCATTTACAGGTAAATAAAAAACTTCCCGTGGCTGGTAGCGCTCTGAATGCCGCAGCAGATGTCGCTTCCGATACTAGATCTTTGCCTGTGGTTAAGACATGCTTTAGACTCTGTTTTATTTGCAATTCACAAACAATTCCAACTCACATAATAGACTTGGACGAGTAACGCCGGGTTTTGTTCACATTCATTGAGGAACATGATTTTAATAATTCGATGAACATGGAACTAAGCAGACCAAGGTTATTCTTCATTTACTTAAAGGGTTTTTTTATTAGTTAAGAATACTCATAACCCCTATGAATTATTTCTGTGGTCCTCCTCTATCATTTCAAACAGAAACAGTAACGAAATGTGTCTTCCCCAGGCCTTATATGGCGGTGCGTTGTACAGCAGCGCGCTGTATAACAGCGCACTGTCCCCCTGCGGCTGTCCGCCGCGGCGCAGTCCGTCACCCCCTGCTGACGTGAAACGTCCCGTAGCCTACGTCCTGATGAAGAGTGATGAGGAGCCGCCTCAGCACGTCATATGAAGGCCGGTGGCGCTCCCGGCCCGCGCTTGGCCTCCGCCCGCGCACTGGGAGCGACCCTCCACGTCTATTGACAGGGACAACAGTTCCCCAGACAGCGTGTGAGTGTGTAAAGACCTACAACAGTGTTCTAAAGAACGATTAAAAGTGTGAGACTGAAAATCGAACAAGGTTTGAGTGTTTGAAAAACTCTTTTAAAATAACGGTACTGAAAGAGAAAAAAAGTTTAGTCATGACGTCTTGAAAGTTCTTGATTCAGATGGTTCTTCAAATTTGTATGGAGGGTAGTAGTCAGTCTTCGGCAGACTCCAATTTTTTTTGAAACGCAGGACACTTTATTGTCAATCGTTTGGCAAAAGGTTACAATTTATTTGATCCCCGTTTCTTTTTAATATTATTATAATATACAATTATTTGTCGGCAAATGGCAAACAAAGTTTACTTATCCATTTTTTATTGCCAAAGCATCAAATATATTCTATTCAATAAGTAACTAAAGCAGTGAAAATGATTTTATTCATCATTCACTACATTATTTGGGTAGTAGTAGGGTATTTTACGGATATTTTATTTCAAGAAGAATCAATCTTATATTGTTATTATAAGTTAATCACGATTTCACGAATATCATGCATGACTGGATTTATTGAAGTTATACTTCTTTAGGCGCGTTATGAAAAAATGATGAGAGTGAAATTTTAAGATGCGCGCGCATCACTGTAACACAAAATTTTAACAGCATGAAGTTGGTCGCTTTAGCGACCAACTTCATGCTGTTACTTTTGTGTTTACCGCACATTAAGAAAATCTACCAACAAAATAGAAATAGAATCTCTATTTAGTGGGTGCTAACGACTGCATTGTGAAGGCCTATCAAAAGTATTTATTAATCTGGAACAACGGAACCAAAGCGCGATTTAGGAGACTACAGCGCCATCTCTTGACCATTGGTGTAGAAGAACCAAAAACCACATCTTTATTTTTTGTAATAAAGTAACAGTTATAGGTATTCATATTTATAATATTTATCCACATGTTTCTAGTTTGTATATTCGGAATACGTGTTTGAGTTTCATACAAGTGCAAATCACATATGTTCTAATAAATTATATTCAGTAGCGATTTTAATTGAATATTTTGATTATTTATTTATTTTTTCAAATTAAAACTGAACTTTATTGACTGTGTCCTTTCCCAGACTTTTTATTAATTTATTGTAATTAATTATTTGCATGCAATTAAAAACTAATTTTAAACGATGCCAAAGAAGGATAACTTCTCACGCGCCTACATAAGTACACGCACCCATTTTTTAACATAGTGATTGTATAGTTGTTGTATGCTGTCACGACGTCAATAACGACAGGGTGGCCAGCATCCTTACAAAACCATTTAATTTTCAAATACGATTTAAAATTAATCGAAGATGAATAAAAAAAAAATATAGAATTTGATCATGTTATAATATAAAACAAACATTACATGACATATGGTTCGTCGCTGCCGGAAACCTTAAGTAATGCTCTAAGCCGAAAACCGACTACCACTTTTGAACCATTTCCTATAAAACTAGTGGTGTGAACTGATCAATATATCGATCAAACTCGTGGTGTGAACTGATTAGTATATCGATAGAACTTTATTGTGTGGTTGAAGTGCAATGATATGTTTAAATTTTTAAATAATTAAATATGATCAAAATAATTGTTGAATTTGTATGGTATTTTTTTTATCTAATTTGAATTGTAATGAAAGAGGAAACATTTTGAATTGTAAAACAATTTCTATGCCTACCGTAACAATTGCGAAAGTAGAGTGCAATCAGAATGTTATTTTGTGCAATGTATAGAATTAACTTATGACTCTCCGAATAGATTACATATCATAGGACTAGATTAATAGAAAGCAAATTTAGTTAGGATACTTAACGTCAATTTCGAAACAAGTTTTCATAGATGGAATAAATCTCTCATTTCTTTTCATTTGATATATTTATTATTACCGCATTTGAATCAACGTCAAAAGTTGAAGATAAAAAGAATTTCGAATAATTGAAAATAATAGGTTTAGAAACCTTCCTTTTTTTATTTCTTCTTTACAATCTACAGTTCCGATTAACAAACTGAAAAAATTAGTTTTTCATCCAATGAAGTTTCAATAATAATGTTATTAATAATTGCAATTCATTTAATTATTGAATCTTAATTTTGTGTACTACACATTGTATTATAAGAAAGTGTTACTTTTTTAGTGTTTGTTATCTGTAAAATATTATTATTTAAGAAAACGACTATCACCGTTTTCTTTAGAGAGCTGAAATGACGCGCAAATTTATTGTTACATATCTAATTGTACATATCTTAATAATTAAATTTAGGTATTAAATCTATTTTAATTTCCCGCCGACTTTTCGATTCGTTGCTATCATAATTTATTTATAAGACCTGATTTGGGCTGGAATAAAATTACGCCGATAAAAAATATTTTTAGCGCCATCTATCGTTTTTTGCAAAAACATTTAACCGTTAATCGAACCCCAACACTAAATTCTTTTTTAAAAACAAAAGTGTGTTTTGATTGATTTCAAGTTAAGTGAGTGCGCTCGCAATTTTAATGAATACTAAGATCAAAAATGACGATTAATAAAATGTTTATGCACAAATTACTTAATGTTTTACGATGTTAATTAGGAAGTAAAATTTGAAAATACTATCACTGAACTCGATTTTGTTACGTTGACAATTTTTGCTCTATCTGATAATTCAGAAGGATTTTGACACGCTAGTTTGAAAGTTTTTAAGGTTTTTTCTTCTAATTTGCAGTTGATGTAAAGGAAAATTCAAGTTGACTTTATAACAAGCTCATTATAATAATGCGTGCTTTTCTGGAGGATCAAAATTGAGACAGTGTAGGATTATGTAAGTTGTTTTTTTTTTCAAAAATTGTTGAAATATGTTTTGTTACTTTTATTGTTAATCTTTAACAAAAATTAATGATTATTTTTTAAATGCATAGTCAATTCTTAGTAAAGTTGGTGAACCATTGTTTTTAATGCATATTATGCTTTTTATTATTTACATTTCACAGCATCCACACAATTTTTATGTTATGTTGTAACCGTTTTGTTTCAAGAAATACGTGATAGTACGAGACCATAATATTAATCCATTTCCTAATTATAAATTAAAAAGTTACTGAATTAACTCTCCGTTTGCAAAATAATCATTAATTTTAAGCCTTATACTTAAGTTTACTTTTTTACAATAATTATTAAAAAACCAATATAAAGAAATTTAAAAACAACTCATTGTTTACATATTCCCTGTAATATAAAAAGATGTGGTATCCTTAAAAATACACTAAATTTATTCTCTATATCCCGCGAACCCGTCCTTATATAAGGTAGCTTGTACAGGAATGTAGATTCCAAAAATCTACCCTATCCATGCACAACATACCTACGTCTACTCCACAGGTAATAAACATTGTTCCGGTATAAAATGTAACTCGACCTATTCCAAGTATAAATGAAAAATTTCTTCCATCAGCTGTTATAGCAATATCGCTCAAACATACAAACTCTTAAATTTATAATTAGTACAGTATCGTCAAAGAACGGTCTGAGGAAAAGCTGCCGCTGAAAATGTTAATTATTAAAAGATTTTTTCATGATATCCAGTTGCTTATATAACTGATGCCCATTTGTAGTTAGTAAGACAGCCTAATTTTGGCAAGTATATATTTACTAAGAGCGATTTAATTAAGAGGTATGTTATAAGAGTCTTGCTTTTGCTCTAATGGTAAGTATACACGACGACACCAGAGACACGGTAATATTATCTATACAGTATACTATCTTCATACAAACGGTCGGAAAGCGTGTCATACCTACGCCACTCGAGTTCGTGCGGCACCCGGTGGGCATCCAGTCGCGAAAGTGCCGCAGCCGTGCTTAAACGTTTTTATTGTGAATATTTGATTGAATTAAGTAGATACCTATATAATTTAATATTGCAAAGAGCAATAGTCGATATTGTGCTGTTTTTGGTTGCTTGAACTCTTCAATAATTAAACTTTTTATACAAATGCGTATTTATTATACTATTAAATTTAATAATAAAGCTTTTCGTACGTCTCAGTCGAGGCGTAAATATTTTTCTGTTTCAAATCTATCTAAAATTACACTTAAAATAACATCTATTTTATGTAACACTTCCCAATTCATTCACAACATTTTTTTATACATATGAAATAAAATATTTACAATCACAAAACTAGAAAGAAACTCAATTATGTAGATGAAATTAAAATACTGTAGGCGGGCAGCCCTACCGCGTGGATACGCCCCGCTCGACCGTAGGCAGTTATTTCAAGGACAGGGCCGAGTCACAATACTGTATAGATAATATTACCGTGCCAGAGACTAGACACTCACCCCCTTAATAATAAACGAAGACTACGCTCGGATTAGTTACTCCATGTTTCGTCTCAGTCTATTGAATGACAAATGACATTTGAGTGACATGAACAAAACACGACGTAACTAGTCTAAGCTTATTCCTTGTTTATTAATAAGGTGGTCAGTGTATACATCAACTGTCTCTGTGTGTCCACTGCCGTGACGCTTAGTTGCGGATGTAGTGACGAGTCCCTCAGCGTCCGTGTCGCAACCGTGGAGTCAGGACGAACGACAGACAGCCTATAATACACTTAAACCGGGATACTACATGTTTACACTAATGTTGACACAAAAAAATGCTTACCGTGTTAACGCAATCAACACTAGTCGACATTTGTGTCGAGTATCAGTGTCGTCGTGTATCTGATCCATAGTAATAATAATTGTAACCTACACCTTACAGGAGACCACGGCATATAATTTTTATGGTAAAAATGTGATAAACTAACAAGCGTTTCTCCCTCCTGATGGCTATGGCAGGCTATGGGCCACCTAAGCTCCTTAGCCCGTAGACGCTTCATCATCATCATCATCCTCATCAACAGCCTATCTTAGTCCACTGCTGGACATAGGCCTCTCCAAATGCACGCCATTCAGATCGATCTTGGGCTACTCGCATCCAGCTCATTTCCCATCTTGCGCAAATCGTCACTCCATCGCGCCTGAGGACGTCCTACACTACGTTTGCCTAGACGCGGTCTCTACTCCAGAACTCGTCTACCCCAACCGTTATCGGTTCTTCGACAAATATGACCAGCCCACTGCCACTTCAACTTGCTAATCCGGTGGGCTATGTCGATAACTCTGGTTCTCTGTCGGATTACCTCATTTCTGATGCGATCCTTCAGAGAAACGCCGAGCATAGCCCTTTCCATAGCGTGCGACGCTTGCGGTACCAAAAATATCACTTGCACCGATGCCTACCCTGACAAATCCCCACCCCGTTGAGCCCTGGAACCTTACCCAACGACTGAAACACAACACCACCAAAAGGTTGCGTTATTTTATCTTCTGTAAGGTAGAAGAAGTAATCTCCTTCCCCAGAAATGAAATAAAATGAAAAGTCATTTATTCAGTCTAGGCTGTTACAAGCACTTGTGAAGGTCAAGAAGCTACGCCATCGGTTAGCAAAACTACGGCAGGAGACCTTGTACTGAGAAGAACTGGCAACAAACTCAGCAAGGGCTGCTTTTTTCTCCCTGTATTGATATATACAGTGTCGTCAAGTTGAAAAAACCGGCCAAGTGCGAGTCGGACTCGCGCACCGAGGGTTCCGTACAAACCTGCAAGGTTTACAAAGTTCGTTCATTACGACAATCGAGTCATAACTATGGTATTTTTATTGCGAAATGAAATTCATAACATTACAATGGGGAAAGATGGAGGAGCATAAATTTAAGACAAAGATCTCTTTATCGTTTAAGTAATCCTTTATTTTATATTAACACATATCATTTATCTATAATATAACTGAAACACTTATACTAGCCTTGCAGCAGACTTGCGAAAGTTCTTTTATTAAAGTTATTTATTTACTAAGTTTTTTAGTCACTATTTAGAAATCTGGTTCAAAAATATTAATTAAGTATTAAATTTGAACCAGACCTGTAAATGGTGACTGAAAAAGTTATGAATAGTACCACATTGAACATTGTAATAAGTTTATATTTATTAAAAAATATATATTTTGTAATGTAACTAAAAATTTAAGGTTTTCGGAATTTTTCCTTTATGTGTGCTATAAAACGTTGCTTCATGCCAAATTTCAAGATTCTAGGTCGACTTTAGGTTTTGATTCCCTTGCGAGTACTTGCGAGTTTCAAAATATCCAGCTTAAATTGCTGTTTCTTTTGATTGCGTTGACATAGAAGTTTGATTTTGTTACAGCTTAAAGGTATTATAGACCTGAGTATTTGGTATGAATTTCAATTTAATACCTCTACGCGTTTATGAGGAAATGGGTAGTAAGGTTAAAATTATTAAAAAAAAATATATTATGTGATGTAACTAAAAATTTATGGTTTTCGTAATTTTTCCTTTATTTATGCTATAAGACGTTGCTTGGTACCAAATTTCAAGATTCTGAGTTCACGGGAAGCACCCTGTAGGTTTTGATTCCCTTGCAAGTGTCGAAAATTTGCGGCATAAACGGCTGTATCTTTTGATTGCGTTGGCTTAGAAGTTTGATATTTTCACAGCTTCAAGGGACAGTAGACCTGAGTAATTGATATAAATTTCAGCTTCATACCTCCACGCGTTCCTGAGAAAAAGGGTCTTGACAGACGGACGGACGGACAGACGGACAACAAAGTGATCCTATAAGGGTTCCGTTTTTCCTTTTGAGGTACGGAACCCTAAAAATGACTCTGAAATCAGAGATACTTCTGAAGTCACCTTCCATCACATGACGGGCGGGCACTCCAATTCGAACGGTTAAGCCGCTATCTCCCGCCTCTCTTAAATTACCTTTGGGTGGCGCGATGTTCCATGGGTTTGTATAAGGGGTTTGGTTAAGCAAGGCACGAAAGATACCATTACAGTACAACGATGAAACGTCTATCTATGGGCTATGATGGGCACTCAAGCAGGCCATACGTTTATCATCTTTATGAAATAAATAAATATTTACAACACACTCCAATTAGCCTAGTAGGCTTGTGATATGGGATACTAGGGTATAGAATGGAATACATATACTAACACATATATGTATATAGAAATATATATTAAACATCCATGACTGGAGTACAAATGCTCGTTCGTATTCATCACATAAACATCTTTTTTTTTCTTTTCTTTTTTTTTATGTTATAGGGGCCATACGAGCAGATGGCTCACCTGATGGTCACTTACCATCACCGTCGCCCATGGACACTTGCAACACCAGGAGTATCACAAATGCGATGCCGACCTTTAAGGAAGGAGTACGCTCTTTTTGAATCTACCTCTACCGGTATTTGAACCCGGGGCCTCTAGAGTAAGCGACACCTTGAAACCCGACGTTCAAACAACTCGACCACGGAGATCATAAACAAATGTTTGCTAATACGATAAAAGTTTAATAATATGTATTGTTAGTGAATACTGGAACTTTCGTGGTGATAGCAGCAGTGTAAGGAGACACACGTGAAAGCAGTATATTTAATCTCTACTTCCTACAATCTGGGTTCGTTTAAGAGAGGCGTGAAGAAGCATTTTTGCAGGCCGGCAAAATGAGGATGGTTGTTGTAGCAGTTTATAACTGCTGTACGAGCTATCTTCGCGTTTACACTTTATCACCACTTAACATTAGGTGGGGTAGAGCTATTTATCCACCTGGCTATATAAAAAATAATAATAAATATGATGTCTATAAGTGGGTCGTCGCTTCCATTTATCAAGTGAGTATTCCTGAATTGAGTAATGATGTAAACTTTCTTAACATGATTCTCATAAACAAATATATAAAACTGAACACCATTTTAACACCCATTTGGGTGTTAACACCCAAATGGGTGTTTTATATATCCCCATGCTTTAAAACCTCTTTTAAAGATTCTGAAACAGTTGCTTATTGCCAACATTAACACACCCAATGTCATAATTGAAAAAAACCATTATAACAACCCTTTGGGTGCTGTAATCTTTTTTTTTTAATTAAACAACACTTTTATAAAAAGTTTATAAATCCCTTTCGCGCCAAGGGTTTATTCATCAGACAGCCATAATTTTCACTGCTGGATGCGTGGTATTATGAATTTCAAAAAAAGAACATTCCACACGCTAAACTAAGACAGCGCCAAAACTTTTTATGCATTTAAGTTTTTAGAACGACCCATGGTTTAAGAATCTTTTATACAGAATTCATATCAAGGGTGTAGATAAAGTCTTGTATACTCTTCATTATACAAAAACTAATATTGATTATAGTTTTTTTAAAAATATTACTAGAAAAAAAACATTAATTTGGTCTTATTGATATATTACTATCATTACGTTTGTTTTGAAGAATTTAAGTCAAAATCACTCTTCCTCTCACCATCGCCAAATTTAAATAATAAAAAAACATGATCCCAACCTATAACTAAAATGAACCCAACGACGAACAAAAGAAGTCATCTCAACTTTTAACTAAAATAAACACTTGTAACGGTATTATTTTCTTAAGGCTAGTGCGTGTTTGCAATCTCCCCTTTGTTGTAGGTACTGTTTATTCGCCAATGATGTAGCGCGTCGAATTAAAATCCGCCCCCGTGTGGATGGTCCGCTGGCTGCTGAGTGCGCGCACGCTCCGATCGCTCCTCAATCTGTCAGGGTGGATTGTTTCCAATACGCCGGCTCTTAATATGATAAGTCATTCAGACGAAATAATAGTGGATGAAACATTCGCATGTGAAAACTATTTAATGAAAAGAAAATTATAAAAGGCTGAAAAATATAAAACTTTAAAAAAATGTAAAAGGTTGAAAAATATATGTTTTTAAAAAAAACTTTTTTTTCACGTTTTTTTTGTGTTTGGTTGCACTAAACATACTATTTATTACCTACTGAATCACGGTTAGTGTACAGATACGAAGACGAATAAAAAAATACTATTATACTTTGCTTTAGATTAAGCTTTTTATTTAATATAAACACAGATAAAAAATATGTAGTTAAAGAACGTTGTAGCTATTCTCTTTAAGTGTATTTTTTAACTTCATACTGTATGTATCTATACATATAATAAAATGGTAGGAAAGTCAAAACTGTACATTGAATATTTTTTCAAAAGAATACTTGGGGACGTGATCTACAATCCAAATATAGTTTTTAGAAGTTTTATCTGTTTGCCTGTATGTATGTCCGGGATAAACTCAAAAAGTACTGCATGGATTTACTTCAAATTTGGCACGAATATTATTAAGAACTCTGGTCAACTTATTATAGGCTACATATTATCACGGTATCACCTACAGAAAACGAGCAGTGAACCTTTATTTCTTACTAACTCCACGAGTACGAAGACACGGGCGGCCGCTAGTTATAAATATAAACCATAGAATGCCCGAGTAGAATCTCCCGCTGTCCCCTTCCCGTTGGCCCCATAACGCGGCTAAACGCGACCGATTCACGCATAAACCCTGATTATTGTTTTTTTATTGGCGCACAATAAAATTTTCATTTGTTCGATAAGTGAGAGATGCCCCTTTTATTTCATACCCAAACGGAGATTTATTTCGAAGCCCCAGCGAAGAGTACTCAATCTTTGCAGAGATAATGCTGCATTTTACGGTAACGGTATATTAAACAGTTAGTGCAAGTTGTGAGAAAAGTAATTTGATATTTAGATAAGTAAAACCTTAGAAAAAAAATAAGCGCCACATCACACATATTCTTCGATAATTAAGTAAATCACTTCTGTGATGCAAATTATAAAAAACCGGTCAAATGCAAGTAGGACGAACAATGGAAGGGTTTCGTACCATAGTTCAATAATTTAAAAATAGAACGAGCATAGAAAAACGAAAAAAAAATTAATCTATGGAGAATTTGAGATTTCTTTTCAACAGCACCAGACACAAAATACGAAGGTGCTACAATATTTCAGACTCAATAGATGAAATATATATATATATATATATATATATATACTAGCTGACCCAGCAAACTTCGTACCGCCATAAAAAAGGGGCAGGTGGTAGAAGAGAAAATTTAGGGTTGCATGTATTTTTTAATGCAACATTATAAAAAAATAAATATTGTCCAAAAAAATTTAGGGGTGTGTAACGTAGTGTTCTATCAATTTCCTGGGATAAAATTCCTCCTAACCCATATGAGAACACTACGTTACAATACCCAATAGTTTGAATTATAGCGCGAAGGCGCATTGTAGGTTTCAGAACACTACGTTACAGGTGGACAACCATTATCACTTAAGAATATGAAAAATAGATAGTAGCCGCTTTTCAGACCCACAGAATATGCATATAAAATTTCATAAAAATCGGTCAGGCCTTTCGGAGGAGTATGGTAACTAACATTGTGACACGAGAATTTTATATAGGTATATAAGATATTATGATATTATTTTAAATAATCAACTTCTAGTCTATAAAAACACTATCTATTTCAAATTATCGACCTGGTAAGCATATCTCTTACAAGTTTACACGCTGCGTAGTTAAAGACTAAAAGTTAATTATCACAGTTTTGTATTATATTCACAGTAGGCAACTGTCAAAAAGATTGCTTTTTAAATCTATTACAAGGCAAACGAAGCGCACATATTCCGCCCCCAGCGACTTAAGCCTCTTCAAAAGTCAGCCGACTGATGTTAAAATCACTTATGAATTTCCATACAAAACAATACGTTGCTTTACAATTTTATTATATTCGCGTATTAGTAGTCAGAAAAATGAGTTCATATAAAAGATTCCGAAATCGATGCCCGAGAGAATAGTAATTCTTGATTATGCGCGAAAATTAAGAATTAATAATATGGGTGTCCCATAGTCCTATAATAAGTAAAGAGAGAATCCTCTAAATTTTGGTAGATCTTTTAAGTTGGAAGTTTTTAGTTTTAGTTATATTTTTTTATTTTTAAGCATGTAACTGCTTGATGTTTAAATTTAAAGAAAATATAACTAGAAAAAAATCCACGCGGACCAGGCAGCAGACGGGACTCGAACCCGCACCCTTCGCAATCCGAGCTAATGCACTCACCTATTATACTACCGCGGCCCTGATGGCCACGTCGAAATTCTCTTAGCCATTCTTAAGCTGCAAGGCAGCGCCATCTCTTCGCATTATAGGTAACCTACAATGTCAAATTCATACTTTTACAAGTATTAAACAAACAAACCTTCTAACTAAAGGCTTGTCAAAAGGGCAGAAATATGTGCGCCGCGCCCGAAGGTGAAGTTAAATGACTAAATTAAAAAATACAACTACACTAGAGGATCCGTACTGTGTGCTGTATCTGTCTACACTAATAGTAAATTACTGTTCGTTAAATAGTAAATACTGTTTTTATGAATTTAGGTATGTAAACCCTGAAGTTAGAATATAGGCTACTTTTTGTCGCGGAAAAAAAACTTGAAAGAGATGATATATGGCATGAAATAGAAACCAATTATTGCAGAAAGATTAAATCGCGTACACCTGCTGGTAGTTTCATAATATTTATGAGCGTTTCGTTAAGCTAGTAAGCTGCAAAGCGCGATTATGTAGTATGAATACCGTATTCATACTACATAAACACTCGATTTTTATGCGTATCCATGACGAACGTGACAAAAAACGTACAAATGCGCTGGAAACAGAACGCTAACCGTTAAACAAATGACTATTTTTTTAAAAAAGATTCCTTTTTTACTAACAATAATTTGAACTTAGAATTCTAAGCGAAAAAAGAAAAAAATGCACTTGAAATAGGCAGTACGGCGAAATGGCAATTTCATGGGTAAAGACAGCCGAAAATTTGCATTTCTTGTAATGGTTGCCCTACGTTAAAAAGCCTAGCATAATAATTACTGACAATCTTTCATTGCGTCGCCCTAATCGTTAAATCTGGCCAATTTACACCGTTTATCGACAGGTTATTTAACAGCTACCTGATAAATGTCTATAGTAAATGTGAATAATGATCTTAAAATTTTTATGCTGCTATTTAGATAAAATGGCGTTTTTATACCTGCTATTAGAAATAAAGTTTAATAAGAATATTTTAAGTAATACAAATACTACTCTACATAGGTATGTAAGTAAGTACATAAAAAAAAACTGAACTGTGTATGCATACTATGTACCCATAACTTTAACACGAGATTTAAGAACAAGCTTGCCGTTCCATGTTTCAGACTCCAAAAATCTAGAGGTTCATTTCTGAGTTGCACTATAGCATTGTTTAATAAAGTTCCCCTAGAGCTGATTGAGCTTCCACTGACTAAATTTAAATCTCAGATCAAGAATACTCTTATGAATAAGGGCTATTATAAAGTTGATGATTATCTAAATGATCGTAATGCATGGACATAGTGTCTCTTGTAATTTGTTATTTGATGGGTATTAGTCATTTTTCATAACAGTAATATTGTACCTATCTAATGCCGCTTCCTATATACTAAATATAATGTTAAGTATAAAATTTATTGTAACTATATATTTATATTCTAAATGATGTAATGGAAGGTGACTTCAGACGTATCTCTGAAGTAATTTTTCAACTTGACGACTCTGTATATAACAATACAAGAAAAGAAACAGCCCTTGCTGACTTTCTTGCCGGTTCTTCTCAGTACAAGGTCTCCCGCCGTAGTTTTGCGAACCGATGGCGTAGCTTCTTGGACTTCACAAGTGCTTGTAACAGCCTAGACTGAATAATGACTTTTTATTTTCATACCACATTTTGCCTTTTAAGTAAAACAAGCGTAGAACCTAATTTTTAAAAAAATGCTGTTATTCATGATATTAGTGCAGTAAGTTGATTATTACAAACGAGTAGATAAATGAATGCCCGAGACGAAGTCGAGGGTTTACCATAGTAAACCGAGTTTGTAAATACCAATTCCGCACGAATTTCATACAACTTTTTTCAACACATTTGCGAGAAAACAGTTAATTTTTTAAGTAATGAAGCAAACTTTTCTAATAAAAAATGGCGCGCATTTCAAAATCGCGCAATTTCTTTTTAGTATTAAAGTTAGACAAAGGACGCTTCCAAGGAGAATCGACAGAAATTTAAAAAAAATACGCTCGTCACTATGTAAACCACGCTCAGTGGTATGGCCAGTGATTTTGAACTCTGGAACAATGTATACAACCTCAGAAAATGCTTTTTTGATTATTTTTCCTCATAAATAGTTACAAACAAATGCCAAACGATTTCTCGGAAATAGCTCGAAATGAACAAGGCTGATTTTTGTTCTTGGACGAAGTTCCCAAAAGGGAACTGCTAACAGGACGACACGTGGATAGGCCAGGGCTGATATTTTTGAGAACAAAAAAGATTAAACCCATTTCAAAAATAATGGAACATAAAAGAAGAAAAATATTTTTCGGGTGATTTGAGGTTTGTAAGGAGGAGACGTTTTAAGGAGAAGTGGTTGTCGTGGAAACTACAACTGTCATTGAAAAAACTTCAATGGTTTTTACCCCCAATTACAATTTTTTGTACGTGATTAAAATATGAAAAAGTGTAAAGTAGTACGTAAAAGTAAGTGTATCTCGTTTGCCGATTTCGTAAATTTTGATGACATACCTACATGCACAAAAATCTTATTAAAATTAAGATTCGCGTCAAATTTGTCGCAGATCCTATGATATGGTTTCATTAATAAAAAAAGTCTGCCTTCACACAAGATGTATTCCTGAAAATATGAATACCGGAAAAGTTCTCTACGCTAATCCGCCTGTCACAGAACCAGCTCGCTTTGAAGGGGCACGTTGAAACGGTGCAATTGAAAAATAGAACATTGGAAAAATTCGCCGCGTCCGTCCAACACGCTAATTGCAATCTGCCTGGCCCGCGGTCACAGACGGGCAGATTAAAAATTACTCAGTGTAATCTAAACTAGATTATCTTTATTTTTACATTATTTGAATTAGGAAGAACTCTGACGCAGTGGTTAGTACCTCTACGGAGGGAGAAGTAAATATTGGTGTCGATTCTAGCACGATTGTCTAAATCTAAACTTAAATTTGACTGACTGATGTCTAGAGACTGATGTTAAATTTAGTTTTAAGTTTAGAGAATCACGCCAGAATCGACACCATTATCTCGCACTTTTAAGGAAGTTAGGGTACAGCTAGTGATGCGAAATGAAAAAATCTACTGGTTTTTTTCAATGTTCAAAAAAAAACAAAAAACTTAGGGCCAATGTTATCTTCTAAAGATTTTTTTAAGAAAGCCGATCAATAACAAACAAATATTTCATTAAGGTATGCTGATGTCTGATTTCACGCGTATTGCTTTAAAAAACTATTGGCTTGAAAAACCTGGAAAAAATCATGATAAAAAAAGTGCTTTTCATAAACTTTTAAGGCGAACTATAACGGTTAAGATAAAGGACAATGGGCAAAACGCACCCAGCTCCGCCAACAATGTAATTAGCATGAATCGATAGATCTATGAAAAACTAGCCTTTTTTATTATGACACCGTAAAAAAATATCCTGGGAGTCAAAAGATATACATATGGGCATGTTCTATATTAGGGGTTAAGGTTTCCGCACATAGACCTTAAAGAAAACCATCAGTCGTGTGTAAGTCATGGCGGCCGGTTGCACACATAGGCATTATTAAATAGCTAAATAAATTCATTCAAAATCAATAGTACTTTCGTTATATAATATTAACCATAATAATGTGAGTCATATCTTACTATACAACCAGATACAAAATACTATACAACAAAGCCTACCGAACATCCTGCTTGCTTACTGCTTGCACTTACTGAGACGCCTCAAAACGTTTAACAGGGTAAGGGTATGGGGGTTGAAGGATGTGATATTTGCAGTTGCAGACTAGTTGTCCGACTAGTCTACTCGTATGCAGTTATATGTCTTACTTTTTGTGCGCTCCCTGTTACTTCATTGATATTTAACTAACACGCTTTGGAAATAGGAACACGATTATCATCACGTACGTCATTATAATCGTACGAGCCAATAAAAAAATCTATGGATCTATTTAAATGCATTTCTGCATATATGCATTCAATCAGCCAATGTCAAGTAAAAGAAGGATCTTTTGGCATGACATCTTTTGACATTGGCTGAATGAAATAACCGTGCTTGCGGTGCTTGCAAAAAAAATCTGTGGCTTTTGCGAGCAAAAATAGATTCGAGGCATACGAGGTCTAAGCTCTATTACTCCTATATATTGATAAATGAAGACGAAAATGGAATAAATGCATTAAAACATTATTACTTATTTTATTCATTATGCTCATGCTAAACGGGAAACTGCACTTTAGGCTGCTGTGCTCATGTTATGGTGGTCATATGGTTTTTATGTCTGAAAAGACATGACGAAGATATTCACAGACCGGCTCTCTTCTTAGACACTGTGGATGAAGATTATTTAAAATATTTGAAATGAAATAATGTTTCATAATTAATTCCTTTTTTACACTCACCGATTAGCCTTGCCCCAAAGTAAGCACTGTAAGGCTTGTGTTATGGGATGCTAGGGTAACGAATATAATACATATGCAGTACATATATAAGCATATTGATATAGAAATACATATTAAACATCCATGACTGGAGTACAAATGCTCGTACTCATCACACAAACATCTGCCCTCACCAGGATTTAAATCCGGGGCCTCTCGAGTCGGCGACACCATGATAGCATTACATGATGCCGGCGTACATACCATTCCACTCCATTTGGAGATCATCAAATAATATATCCGTCCTATATAATCGTCCTTGTTTCATTAATATATATTATGTTCGTTATAGTTACGTTTACCTATGAACTTGTACCTATTTAACTTAAAATAACTAAAGACCCCCGGGATAGAATTTGATGCACTTTGGCACAGATGATAATGACTATAATACTTTTCAAACAAATGTAGTTTAAACCGTGGCGGACGTGGGTGCAGCGTCCATACAATTCGCCCATTGTCCTTTGTTAGTTTAATTATAATAGTCGTTCAACTTTGCTTACAGAAAATTTCTTTCCTATTAAAAATTCCTTAGAAGAAAACATTGATAGTGACATAAATGTAGCGCAAAACCTTGCATTGCAACAATATTAAAACAAAACAATTTAAACCCCAGAATAAAATATCATTAGTTCCACAACGCTACCACCAGTACCAACGGCACCGGCTTCTGAGTGGCGCTAACATTACGTTACAAAGTATATAAGCACTTGAAAAGATCGGCGGTTATACCGCATCATTCCCTTCTCAGGGAATGATCGCTTCAGATGAAGCTTTTAGTCAGTAAGAGTTTGTCATAACCTTGCAGCCGGCTGTATGGTATCCATGAGGCTTCCACACCTGTTCCCCGGCCTGAGAGGAAACAAAAAAAAATCGGCGGTTATCATTCGTATTTAAAATAATAATAATAACGAATTGTATTTGTTTCTTAGGTTTTCACGCACATCACTCATTAAATAAAACTAGTTTTTACGGGTTAATGCACGAAACTTTATTTATTTATTGACGTTTCGTAGCCTTTACAGACTTCGTCGTCAGAATAAAACTTTTATAAAATAAAATTAAAATAAACGTTTTATTCTGACGACGAAGCCTGTAAAGGCTACGAAACGTCAATAAATAAATAAAGTTTCGTGCATTAACCCGTAAAAACTAGTTTTATTTAATAACGAATTGATTTTTCAGTTTGAGACGCATGTTTTTAGGTGAGATATAAAGATGGATATTAATTGGTTTTTCTAATTCCCGATATAGAAAATAAAGAATCTTGCTCAAATTATATTGTGGTAACTACAGGCAACTACGGAACCCTACACTGCGCGTGGCGCGACACGCACTGGGCCGGTTTTTTTAAGTGTAAAGACAAATGTACCAAAAAGAACCACTCTTCAATAGCATGAATTACATTATGGTAAGGTCATTCATTAAATTCATCATTATAAAATATTATAGTGTGAGTTACACCACAGAGATAATTAAAGTAAAATGTTACTGAGAATTTATCATGACCTGACATGGCAATTTACGTTCAAATATGTTGGTGCAACTCATGCTAACCAAAGCACATCTAAATTAACAATAAATACTTATATATTTAACTAAGCGAAATTTGGCGGAGGATTTTGAATGTTTACGGCCTATAAGTATTAGTTAGTTTGAGGAGCTGGCGAACAAAACGGTATAACTACAAATCTAGTCAAAATACTTTTTTTTACAGTCCGGGGGTTTTGGGCTTGCTGAATTTGAATCTTAACTTATTTTCAATCAATACAGCCTAAGACAGTGTTAAAATTACTAAATTAAAAACCAAGCCAAAAGCTCACTGTAGTTTTGTCGTTCAGTTTTTTAGATAGATAGATAGATAGATTAACACTTTATTATAACACTAAATACATAATTACGTTACACAAACAATAATATTAACAAATTACGACGACCTCCGTGGCCGAATAGTTACGTACGCCGGGTTTCTTAGGTTTATATAATTTAGTTTGTTAGGGCCTGCCACCGGCACTGAAAAGTTTGTGATACTACGATACTGACATTCACTTGGCATCGGTGCGCGAATCCAATGCGATTTATCTGATACCGATACGCATCGATTTCACAAATATCTAAAAACGCCCATCTCTAATGAAAACATTGTCGCCAGCTGTGTTTCCGGACAATACGACTTGAAAACCTTCAAAAAAGAGCGCACTCCCTCCTTAAAGGCCGGCATCGCATTTGTGATACTCCTGGTGTTGCAGGTGTCTATAGGCGACGGTGATCACTTACCGTCAGGAGAATCGTCAACTCGTGTCGTAACAAACAAAATTAACATAAACTTAACACAAAATGTTAAGTTTATGTTAATTTTGTTTGTTACGATTTGTGTTAAGTTTTTTTGTTATATTGGTTTTGTATTACAACGAATATCGTTTTTCAAGCGATATGGAGCTGGCCCCGTCGACATCAAAACCGTTTAAAAGTTTTCTGTCACCACAAAAGACGCGTAAGATGTCGCATATTTCGGAAAACGAAAAAATTATGATATTTTTTCGTATATTTTATATTATTTTTAATTATACAATTTGTAAAAGAAAGAAAAAAAAGGTTGTTTGCCCCTATAAGGTCATTGTACGTTTTTCCGCCTGCCTCTGAAACAGACTATAGTTGTTGGAAATATTTATATTTATTTATATGTAAAGCGTTTTACTACTCCTGTAAAATTTAATTTCATGTTATTATACCGTTTTGTTCGCCAGCTCCTCTAATATGAATATGCATCATAAATGTTTTTACAATGAACCCATCCTCCATTCAAGATATCGTTACGTAGCGGCCGGTATACTCACGATATGTCGTCCGATCGCCAGTTCTCATGTAAATGCGTGGTCCGAGCCGAGACATACGTCACAAAGGCCCCGCCGCCCATAGTGGCAATTTGCCGCGCTTACCCGCACATTGCTGCCATTTGTACGCGCCCACGCAAAATTACATCAATCTCTGGTGAACTTCGAATACGCATACGACTGTTTAAATGATAAACACCCACAACTTAAATTCTTCCTTAATTCATTGACACATCATCTGAGTTTCAAGCAACTTTAGAGCAACTTTCGCAGTGGTCGGTCATTGGATGGGTGACCAAAAATTTCTAACTCGAGTTCCTCCGTGCTTCGGAAGGCACGTTAAGCCGTTGGTCCCGGTTGCATCTGCAATCGTTAGAACCCGCCAATCCGCACTGGGCCCGCGTGGTGGGTCATGGCCCAATCTCCCTATTCCATCCATAGGAAAGGCCTGTGCCCCAGCAGTGGGGACATAAAGAGGCTGATAATGATGATGATGATGATGATCATCTGAGTTTGATATAGTCACGTAGTCATGCTTTTTTCGGTCTTTTGTAGTTCGTTGTTGCAGACTATAAATTAACCTCTAGTGCGGCCAAAGCGCATTCGCCGCACACGTACTGGTGGCCTCTTCCTAATAGTATGACGCACGATTATATACATAAGAAGTAAATGAAGATTTTTTTTGAAGTGATAACTTCTTATAGGTGGTAAATCGCTTCGTTACATAACGCGTTACGGCGCCAGTCTGTTTGGCATTCCTTTCTTTCACGCAGACGGCAGCGGTATGCAGGCTCCTTCTCTCTCACTCTTACCCGCAGCGCAAGCAATATTAAATAGTTTATTAAAGCTTGGTTTTGTTTAATGGGATTGTTACCATGTACCTTGTTTTTTATGAGTCTCCTATATTTCGGCATTGTTTGCAAACGCCATGATCACGGAGTAACAGTGCCGAAATATCGGAGACTCATAAAAAACAAGGTACATGGTAACAATCCGGTTAATAGCTACTAGCAAACCAGTGAAGCAAATGTTCACCAAAACCTGATTTAAAAAAAAATGTATTTAATTAATTGAGAACTTCGGAGATTTTGTGTGGTTCCGTTTGAAATTCGTGATTTCTCGAAAACCGGAAGTGCTACGTTACTCAAATCCGGTTTGTAGTCTTATCAGACTATTCTTAACTTATAACTTAAATATTCTCTTTATCTATCTCTTACGGTTTGGCCGCTGAAACAGCACCACAGACAGACGGACGGACGGACTTGTCTAATAATGAAAGTTTAAATATAAATAGTTTAACTTTGATTAGTTTAAGCTTATCCCTTTTTTGTTTAATGTATGCCATAGTTGGAGGAGCGAAGGGCCAATTGGAGTGGGAATTCTAAGGGGAGGCCGTGCATTGCCTGTAATACAGTTAAGATAGACCGATTGACTGGACTATTTATTTACAGTTCTACAGGTATCCGGTCTTCGGTAAAAAAATAAATACTAAATCTTAACTGAACCATGGAATAAATATGATTTCCTGTGTTCAATTAACTATACCGCCGAATAAATGTATTCATTAAAACTGTATTAATATATTTGTTTCTTAGGTTTTCACGCACATCACTCATTATATAAAACTAGTTTTTACGGGTTAATGCAAGAAACTTTATTTATTTATTGACGTTTCGTAGCCTTTACAGGCTTCGTCGTCAGAATATTATTTCATAATATTTATTCTGAATATTATTTTATAACCCGTAAAAACTAGTTTTATTTAACTGTATTAATGTTTCATTATTAAACCTCTTTCAAAAGTAACAATAACTATGTTTACAGTTAATCTAAAGAAAATATTACTAGAAAAAATTCCACGCGGACCAGACAGCAGACGGGACTCGAACTGTAGACTTTCTTAAGCTGCGAGGCAGCGCCTATTCTTCCCATTGTAGGTAACCCACTGAAACTTTTTCTAGTAATATTTTCTTTAGATTTAAACATCGAGCAGTTGCATGCTAAAAAATAAAACTTATTAACAAACTTTGACAGCTCCATAATCGTGTCGCATCGATAGTTGAAACTAAGCAGCGCCCCCTACCGGACGTAAGAAAAAACTGGCTCCTGCCATACAAAATTTGACGATGACAATTCAATTACGGATCTGTCAAAGTTCGAAAACGATTCGTGCTTAGGGTACGGAGGCCCAACTCTGTACCCTAAGCACGAATCGTTTTCGAATTCGAATAGTTGACTTCGATCTAGATATAAGTACGTCAAATGTGTACTGATTTTTAGTTCTCGTTTCGTCCGTTGTGGCGCTGCTGATCAATTTTCCATACAAAAATTGACAATGACAGTTCGGGCTTGGTAACTATTCGAATTCGATATTGGTTCGTGCTACGGGTGCTGCTCGCATCTCTTGTCGTTAGTACCCAATGGCTTCTTCTTACTACTGCAACGGTAGGGGAGGTCTCTGCAGCACAGCGTGGTGGCATTAAAGGCCGATGATCGATTTCTTCTTATTCTTTGGAAAAATCATTTCAAGAACTTTCCCTCTTTATGGTATTTATTTTGTGAGTGGAGGGTATGTTGCTGAAGTCAATCTTAATATTGTTTTTCTTTTATTTGTTTTCAGAAAAAAGGTTACAAAATTTATGCTAAGTCTGCCAAACTGCAACACAGTTTGTCGGCAGCAGTTCCTTTATAACTTAAAAAATATAATAACCTATATATATGGGTATATATATTAACACTAAGCTAGTAGTTGATTAGTTTTATCAGTCCAACCAATGAAGCTACAGCGAATATTGAGGATGTTTCACCCGCTCCTCGGCAACGGAGGAAACTAAAGAAATAAAAATTAAATGATCACCTTATTATTATTATCTCGTTCATTTTATTTCATGGTTAGGCTTTTTATAAAATAGATATAAAATTAAAATACAAAAACATAAATACAAAAATAAATATAGTATAAAAAACCTAACCTAGAAGGCCACCAGCAACGGAGCTAGGCCCAAACTACCGGTGGTTAGGACGCAGAGAAAGAAACCGCCTGACGATGCGCGCCGTGTCCAGGAGTACTGGCTTTTGCATCTGCCCCTTGACCCAACCATCTAGTGAGAGACTCTTCACTATGAGACCGTTACACTACCGACTATAGGGACAATGATCGTCGATTATTATTATTATTGATCAATTACGCAATATGCGCTTAAAACTTATCACACATGTTATATTTCGTCTAAGACCAGACCATACTTGAAGGATCTATGAATTTCCAATACAGGACGAAAACCGCTAACAAACCCCTTTCGCGAATAACCATAAGAATGGATACTTTTTCGTTCCCACCGATCTTACAAAAGGCAAGAATCGCCAACGTTACCGACCGGGCCGATAGCCAAACTGTCAAATTCCCGCTATCGGATGCACGTCACGCGCCCGGCCGGCGTGACAAAGGCGTCAAATTTGCACGTCGCAGCCCGTTTACTCGACATCTCGCATTCATCGCATTCACCGCTCTGTATACGAAAAATTGCCATTATGCGCGCCCGCCCGGCACCCGCTCTGCTCCCGCCCGTCCCGCGACTACCATGACACCCGCGGAAACGCGCCATTGTCATATGATAAGTTTTGTCTTTGATCAGTTTGTTTGGAGTTCGGGGAAAAATATCTAAATACTGTCTATTATCTTGAGCACCTCAGAAATATCTAAATAGGTACTATCGCCGACGACCTCCGTGGCCGAGTGGTTTGTACGCCGGGTTTCATGGTGTCGCCGACCCGGGTTCGAATCCCGGTGGGGGCAGATGTTTGTGTGATGAATACGAACATTTGTACTCCAGTCATGGATGTTTAATATGTATTTCTGTACAAATATACTTCTATCTTCTAAAACAGTGTTTTGTGATATCGCGTTTTGAAGTTGTAAAAAATCATAGAAGCGGAACTACTTGTTCAAATGTTTAAAATGATACCTTGATTTAAACGTAGGTACATTATCTTTCTTTATTTTAAAAGTACTTTTATGTGACTAAGTAAAGATACCCTATAAGCAGTTCAAATGGCTCATGTTAAAATTACAACTAGTATCATTTTAAAATAATTTCGCTGAAAATAACATATTAAATAAAATTGAACAGGCCAGAGGGTATTATTTGAAATAAAACTTCAAACTTGTATTAATCCGAACGGGCAATAGGGTTACTGTTTAGAACACTCACAATCATAAAATTTGCCTAGAAATTGACGACATGTGTTGCTATAATTCAAAAACTATTTAGAATTAAAATACAATTATCTTACCAGTTTATAGAGAAAAAATGTAGTTTTCGAAACGCAAATAAAAAAATAAATGGTCTTGCCGACTTAATAGCCTATTGTTTGTGACGTGCGATATGTACAGGATATATATATTGTATCCGTTACCCTAGTATCCTATATCACAAGCCTCACAGTGCTTACTTTGGGGCTAGGCTAATTGGTGTGTTGGAAATATTTATTATTTAATTTATTTATTACATTGAACACATTATTTTCTATTAACGTAATTACATAATTTTATTATAGTTTTAGTAGTTTGTCTAGGATTCCAAACTTCTTGGATCATTGAATGGTAAAAGAAACGAAAGATTTTAATCTTTTAGCATTTATGCTTTTCTAAAATTCATAGATAATAAAATTCAAACAAAAAAGGGGAAGCGGAGACTGTAGAGCTAGATGTCTTTTGCATATTATTTAGAATTGTAAAACCACAGAATAAATTGTTTCCATTCCCCACAGATTTTGAATGACTAAACGTGATTCCTAAAATATGGACAGTGGACAATGATGCTTGACATGTTTTTTTTTTCAATTCTAACAATTCAATGAAGTTATCGCATCGTAAAGGACAACTGCAAACAATTAAGTTTATTCAAATATTATCCAGCGACTCGACTTAAACCGAGGTTACTGAACCAATCTATTTACACACAACCACAACAAGGAAAATAATAAAACGTTAAAAAGCCAAAGACTACCAGCGATAGTTTTATTTGCTCTACGTCCACAATAATCTGTGGACCCGGCCGTTGACGATCCGATCCGATACTGTCATACAAAGGAGCTTATTTCCGCTCCGACTTGAGAATAAAACACCACGGCACGTTTTCTCATAACAATGTAGCAGCCACGCTATTCTCAACCCTACTGCACCGACACAAAGCGAACCGGAGAGTGCAGAACAACAAGCCAATGTCTGTCTAGGTGTATATCATAGTGAAAATAAAAACTGAACAAATATCACGATAAGATTTTGTAAGGGCGCGAGGTCGACATTCAATGACAAGAATGACTAAAGCTGTACAGAATGACCATGCAGCTTTTGATAGTGTTTCGTGCCTAACAATGCGTACTTAATTCAAACATTTTCATAAAATCTTATATTTTGTAAAGAAAATATAACTAGAAAAAATTCCACGCGGACCAGGCAGCAGACGGGACTCGAACCCGCACCCTTCGCAATCCGGGCGAATGCACTGACCAATTATGCTACCGCGGCCCTCACGGACCGCGTCGAAATTCTTTCTAGCTATTCTTAAGCTGCAAGGCAGCGCCATCTCTTCGCATTATAGGTAAACCCACAATGTCAAATGAATACTTTTACAAGTATTAAACATTTGAAAGAAGAAATAGCAATTATAGTTATAATTTTGCCTAATAGTTATAGCCTTGCAGCTTAAGAATAGCTAGAAAGAATTTCGACGCGGTCCGTGAGGGCCGCGGTAGCATAATTGGTCAGTGCATTCGCCCGGATTGCGAAGGGTGCGGGTTCGAGTCCCGTCTGCTGCCTGGTCCGCGTGGAATTTTTTCTAGTTATATTTTCTTTAGATTTAAACATCAAGCAGTTACATGCTTTAAAAAAAATAATAAAAATTATATCTTATATTTTGCCCAATATTCTTTTTTTTTCGTTAATTATATGGAGATGGTTTAATTCTTATACTTGGCCAAATATGATAATTAAACCATCGTTCAAAATTGTATTTAAATTAGCGCAAGCAAAACGTCAATTCGTTCATTAGTCACATGCAAAACTGTTTTGTGGTGTTTGGCGTCTCACATGTTGCAACGAATTGGGTTAAACTAAAATAGTCAATTATTTACTAAGAGAGCAAAGTACTATTTTAAAGGTGTTTTTTAATCCAGAAAGGGGCAAAGGTGTTTAAAGTAAAATCCTGAGAGCAGCGAGGTATTCAAAGTACGTCGCTCGAGCTTTAAAATAGTGTGGCTCCGTAGGTGGTAAATCGGGTCCACCATTGAACACAGAACTGAACCATCACGAGACAATAGTACATGCAACTATGAATATGTAAGCAAAGTACATTTATTTAATTACATACAATACAGGAAGACAATGATGGAATTAGGCCATAAATATATTCTTCCATAAGATTTAATGTTTCTTGCATTTTTCCAAAGAATGAAATTTTTATATGCATAATTTATATGCATGTGGTCTCCGGATCCCAAGGAAACCATTCCGGCAGGCGAGGAAGCACTGTTGGGTTTTAGTGGGTAGAGCTTCATCCCGGGCAGCCGCTGAGCCAGTCCCAAGCAAGGGCTGACTGAGCGGATGGACAGGATTTGGGGGAGAAGGAGTCCCACATGACTTCGTCTCTCACCCAGGGGCGGGGTATGCGTCTTTTTTAAAAAACCAAATAAATCCGAATTTGATCAAGCAATTATGAACGAAGGCGCAATGTATTACGCACGTTTGTATTTTTTTTTATTTGGTCAGCTCACGGCTATAGCTGTGACTTGTTCATAAAATGTTCGTGATTGATCTCTTTGGTGATTCGAGATAAAAATGCTTTTTTCGTATTTTCCCTGTAAACAGAGAACAAACTACCGCTTTTCGAATATATTTAAACATCAATTTCACGTCTCATATTGTAACAATGAGCGATTGTAAACATGTTTCCCAAAGCACAATGTAGTTTTATGCCTACGCACCTCATCTCTTCCACATACTCTATGAGAAACGGAAGAGTGCCAGCAAAAACCGACGCTGGGCGATAACAGCAGACAATGGCACCTAGTGTCGGCGACAATGCTTCGTTTGTGACGATTCTTCACATAATGGCGGGGTGCAAAACGCCACGTAATTCGATAAAGGCTCTTTTATCAAGAATTGTGGGCGTGTAATTGAGTTACTGCCTACGCGCATTGTCACCGCTGTTTTATTGTTTGTTCTTCGTAGGGTAATTAGCTTATTGTGCGGTTGAACGAAACCGCAGGGCTTTTGGGTTACGACATATTGAGTTCTTGGAAAAATTGAGTAAATATTTAGTCAAGTTATAATCAAAGAACTTTTAACTCTTATGCCAGGTGAATTTATGAAAATACACCATAATTTTTCGGCCGCTTTAAACGCGTGGACGCCATCCTCATAAGTGTCTAGGAAATGATTTAATCGTGATTAGATCGAATTTTGTCATCAAACAGCTTTCCAAAGTTAAATATTTGGCAGAAAATGATCTCGGAGCCTCAAAATATTATGATTATTGTTTTTTTTTTCTATTCCTGATCCAATATCATGTCATGTTTATTGGATTAAACAAACATGCATGACTGATGTAAAAAACAAATGAAAACGAAGCTAATGATAAAATTGCGTTTATTCATAACTACAAAGCAATTTACGAAATACAGTTTTATATCGCACTGTAAACAGACATATGCATTATGAATACGGCCATCAGACAACCGCACCGACATTTGGATCGTATAAAAAGGGACTCAATAGCTGTTTGTGCCAAGCAAAATCGATCTGCCGAACAGCCCGCGAGCCAGGCTGGCATTGTCGCAATCACAGCACTAAGTAGTTCCAGCCGAGAGGGCTCATCCCGATTATCAACAAAAACCTCACAAAGAACTCATAAGCATACAAGATCCTAATCGGATAACTCGAAAGTCTCGCATTCGTTCCACCACTTGTGTACATTTGCTTAGGACGCGGATGTAGATATCGTACCTAGATGCGACTCCACCAGCAATATTTTTTTAAGAAAATACGATTCATGATCGTGTTAGTTTTGTGAAGCCAGTTAACCTTTACTACTGTGCTGTACATAGCCGGCAAACTCCTTGAGCCCTTATGTTTTAATCTAAGCTTGAGCCTCGATCGTAGACAACGATCAAGTCTCTGCCGCTGCCTGCGCAGTAGCAATTTTATATATAAAAACATCTACTGCGTAGGTTAATTTGTCTGTGTTTTGCTCAAAAAGTTTGTAGCGGCAAACTTTTTGCCTATACTTGCTACAAGTACATTATATGCTGATTGTTTTTTTAATCCCCATTACGTTATGGTTGTATTTGCAACATAGCATCAGCAAATTTGAATTGAATCGATCATGTACGATTATACGAGAATTTTGTACCAATGAAATGAAATGGTGAGAAATGGAATGGAATGGAATGAAATGGAATGAAATGGAATGAAATGGAATGAAATGGAATGAAATGGAATGAAATGGAATGAAATGGAATGAAATGAAATGAAATGAAATGATCACATTAAAATGTAAAGAAAAGAAAACACTTTTTGCATTACTTTAGCACATTTACACACGGATGAGTATGAGATTTTTGCAAAATTAAATTTCATACAGGGCAAAGCTATAATACTTTCAAATGTATGAAAATAAAAAACATTACAAATACATTGGGACTGATTCTGATTTGGTTCTTTATTTAAAACTAAATTTGAGAACAGTCTATCCTTTTCATTCCTTGAGGAGCATGAAAGGATATGCTAATTGTCAAAGGACACGGTGCAAATTTGTATGTAGGGTGATAGTAAGTCTTCGGTAGACTCCACATTTTTATGACATTCAGTGTAATTAATTGTAAATCGTTTGGCAAAAAACTAGAGTTTATTTTATCCCCGTTTATCTTAAATTTTGTTATATAAAATTATAGAACATTTGATTGGCAAGTAGCAAGTTTATTTATCCGTATTTTTGTGGACAAACCATCAAATAGATTCTGTTTAATAAAAGCTGCTAAAGCTAAAGCCGTGATAATTATTCCATTCATCTTTGATTCATCATCATTTCAGCCGAAAGACGTCCACTGTTGGACATAGGCCTCCCCCATGGATTTCCACAACGATCGGTCCCATGCTGCCCGCATCCAGCGGCTTCCCGCGACCTTTACCAGATCGTCGGTCCACCTTGTGGGGGGCCTGCCAACACTGCGTTTCCCGGTACGCGGTCGCCACTCGAGGACCTTTCCGCCCCAACGGCCATCGGTCCTGCGAGCAATGTGCCCTGCCCATTGCCACTTAAGGTTTGCAATTCTGTGGGCTATGTCGGTGACTTTAGTTCTCTTGCGTATCTCCTCATTTCTGATTCGATCACGCAGAGAAACTCCGAGCATAGCCCTCTCCATTGCCCTTTGGGTGACTTTGAGCCTTCTTACAAGACCCATTCTAAGCGGCCACGTCTCGGTTCCGTATGTCATCACTGGCAACACGCACGAATTGAAGACTTTCGCCTTGAGGCACTGCGGTAGATGTTCCGAGAAGATGCTACGTAGCTTCCCGAACGCTGCCCAGCCGAGTTGGATTCGTCGATTAACCTCTTTCTGGAAGTTGGACTTACCCAGTTGGACTATTTGTCCCAGGTATACGTACTGGTCAACAACTTCCAGTGTAGAGCTCCCAACAGTCACTTGAGTGGGTACGACATGGGAATCCGACATGATTTTCGTCTTGTCCATGTTCATTTTGAGACCCACTTGTTGGGACACCCTACTGAGGTCGCCGAGCATTGTGCCAAGGTCATCCATGGTCTCAGCCATGACTACAATATCATCTGCAAATCGAAGGTGCGTCATGTACTCGTCGTTTATGTTGATGCCACGTCCTCTCCAGTCCAAAAGTTTGAAAACGTCTTCCAGCGCAGCTGTAAACAGTTTCGGTGATATAACGTCACCCTGTCTTACACCACGCTGCAGCTGGATTGGCTTCGTGTTTTGGTCCTGGAGTCGAACTGACATAGTGGCGTTTTCATACAACGACTGCAACACTTCGATGTATCGATAGTCTATTTGGCTGGCACCTTTGGAGTGACCGAAGCACGGCCCATGTCTCGATCGAATCGAAGGCTTTCTCGTAGTCCACAAACGCAAGGCATAGTGGCAGGTTATACTCTTCGGTCTTCTGTATAACCTGCCGCAGCGTATGGATGTGGTCTACGGTACTAAACCCTTTTCGGAATCCGGCTTGTTCGAGAGGCTGGAAGTCGTCAAACCTGCGCGCGAGACGATTCGTGAGGACTCTCGAAAACAGCTTGTATACATGACTCAGGAGCGTGATGGGTCTGTAATTCTTCAATTGGGCCCTGTCGCCCTTCTTGAAGAAAAGCGCCACCACTCCCCTATGCCATGCGCTAGGCCTTTTGCCCTCGAGTATGACAGAGTTAAATAGCTTCTGAAGAGATTTCAAGACTGGTCGTCCACCTGCTTTCAGAAGCTCGGCTGCAACTCCGTCATCACCCAGCGCCTTTTTGTTTTTGAGCTGTTTCAGAGCTACACTAATCCCGTACAGGCTGACGTCCGGGACATCTTCGGTGTAGTGTCGGGTTAATTTGGCTCTTGGGTCGGTCGCCTTTGTGACAGGTACTCGTGATGTCGCGTATAGCTGTCCGTAGAAGCTTTCGATCTCAGCCATAAGCTCAGGTTGCGACGAAATGATTCTGCCGTCCTCTGTCTTCAGCTTCGTCAGCAAACTCTGTCCAAGAGACAGATTGCTTGCGAACACTTTCGAGCCTTTGTTCCGCTCGATGGCCTCTTTAATACGATCAGTATTAAAGCGGCGTATGTCGCGAGTCAGAGACTTCGAAATCTGCCTATTGAGCTGCCGACGTGCATCTTCAGAGGACTGCAGACCCATCTCACGCCTTTTCTCCATGAGCTTGAGAGTCGGCTCCGAGATCTTGCTACGTTTTTTGGTACAGATGGGCTTGCAGAACTTCGAGCCCACCGTAAGGACAGCTTCAACAAACCTGTCATTATAATTGTCCACGTCTACGCAGCTCTCTAGGCAATCGAAGCGATTTTGCAGTTCGAGTTGAAAGCGCTCGGGGTTTTGGATCTGGATGGCTTCAGGACGGAGCGTGGACTTCATCAGTCGATTCCTTTCGGCTTTGACATTTAGATTCAATGTGCCTCTTACCATTCGGTGATCGCTTCCCGTATTGAACGAATTGATCACTGAGACATCATTGAATATCCGAGTCTTAGTCGACATGATGAAGTCTATCTCATTTTTTGTCACGCCATCCGGACTTTTCCAGGTCCATTTTCGATGCAGCCGTTTTCTGAAGAAGGTGTTCATCATAAAGAGTCCCTCCTTCTCCCTGTAATCGGCTAGCATTTGACCTCGGAAGTTCCGGATTCCCACTCCAAATTGCCCCACTTTCAACTCATCATCGCCACGTTTGCCCAGCCTTGCGTTGAAGTCCCCCATGACAACGGTGTAATGGGTCCTGGAAGCATGCATTGCCCGAGAAATATCCTCATACATGACTTCCACTTCCTCGTCGGGGTGCGTCGAGGTCGGAGCGTATACCTGTATGACCTTCAACGAATACCGTTTGGTGATTCTGAGTATAAGGTACGCCACCCTATTCGACACACTACCGATCTGTACAACATTGTTCACGAGAGACTTGTGGACAACAAACCCGACACCACCCTGGGACAGATCTTCGCCCTCCCGGAAATAGAGCAGGTTGCCGGATTTATGGACCATCGTGTCCTCGCCCTATCTTCGGACTTCAGATAGTCCCACATTACTCCAGCGAATATTGCTCAATTCTTCCTCCAGTTCCAGCAGCTTCTCCTCGGTCCGTAGTGTGCGTGCGTTGTACGTTGCCAGGGCCAAGGTCGTTTGACGGGGGATTTTTGCCGCCCGGGGATTCTTCGCACCCCTGGTCCCGGCGCCGAATCGGCGTCCGTCAGCGCCGCCACGGACTCCAGCACCGCCGGGCACTTGGGGCCTCTTATTATGTACCATTATTTTAGGGGGGGTTTTGGGCCGTCTCCCACCACGCTGGCCCAGTGCGGGTTGGTGGGGAGCGCCAGAGCCTCGTCCGTTGGTCGGCAGGGTACACCGCGGGCAGGTGAGGTTGGCTTGGGTGTCGTTGGGTGTTAGGCGGCACCCCTTATACCCCTTTGATTACATTATTACATATTTTGTTTGTATTTTATTACAAGAAGAATCAATCATAAATTGTTATAATAAATTCACCATGATTTCATGAATATCATACTTGACTGGACTGTGACATTTGCGATAGTAAATGAGTTGACGTTGTAAGCTACCACACATTAAAAATATGATGTTACTTATGACAGGGTGGGTGGCCAGCATCTTCACAAAATTGATCATTTTTTAAACACGATTTAAAATGAATTGGGCATAAATAAAAAAATAAAAGTATCCGTTTATGTTATAATATAAAACAAGCTGTCAAATGATATTTATTTATCTCCTTTGGTTTTCCAGAATCATTCCCCAATAGGCCCATAAAATTAACGAAAACAGTATTACACACACACTACCATGCGTTTAACATTTATTTATTGGAAGACCAAAAGCTTTTAATAAAAATAATAAAAACTTAAATAACAACAGAAAGCCAATTACAGGTCTTAACCAATAAAAACACTTATAACATAATACTTACAAAAAAAAGCATTGTACAATTGCCTATTTGTCGAAAAACGCACTGCTCAATACCCTCCTCAGCGATGGAACGCTAGTGTAAAACAAATCAATGCCAGTTTTCTCAGATACAATCTATAGTTTGAGGTTGCCTGTGGAACGCATATAAGGGGATTAAATCTAAGTGGTTTTTTTGTAGCCCTAAGGGAAATCCTAGACAGTAGTGCTGGGCAGTCGATAGCACCAGAAGCTATTTTTAATAAAAATATTAAATCTCAATTTGGGAAGCATATACTCATGTGATAATGTTATGCAGAATATATATAAATATAATAAAAGTTTACTAGAAAAAAATCCACGCGGACAAGGCAGCGGACGGGACTCGAAGCCGCATCCTTCGCTATCCGGGCGAATGCACTGACCATTATGCAACCACGGCCCTATTAGCCGCGTCCTAATTTTTATAGCCTTAAGCTGCAAGGCAGCGCCATCTATTCGCATTGTAGGTAACCCACAATATGGCATAATGGTCAGTGCATTCGCCCGGATAGCGAAGGATGCGGGTTCGAGTCCCGTCCGCTGCCTGGTCCGCGTGGATTTTTTTTTAGTAAACTTTTCTTTAGATTTAATCATCTAGCAGTTAAATGCTTAAAAAATAAATAAAATCATAAATATATTAAGTTTTAAAATATTGGCAGCTTTTCCAGTACCAATAGTTCGTTGGAGCGCACGGCACAGTGGCGCGCCACAAAGTGACCGGCGCACGCCGCTCTGCACACGAAAAGAACACAAATCTGAATAAAAAAGGCACTGCCCACAGATTTGCCGCCCACCCCATTCCGAGGCAACTATTTCAATAATGTTATTTCTAAAAGAAACCATTTAAAATAAAGAATGCTTGCGTTATATTAAGAAAAGATTCTTCTTTGTCGTAAATTGTAAAATCTGCTAATTCTACTTCAAATTACAAGCTTAAATTAATCATCGATGTTAAGTACAAAACAATTTGTTCATCACAAAGTGTAGAACACTTCCCGCAAAGAAAAACATTTCAAAATGGGACGCGTCTCGTCTCGGCTGACCGAACCGTGTACAAACATAATAAAAGTTCGCTTCTTAAACCAACAACGGCACAATATAGACGATCTGTTTCCCCCGCAAAGAATGCCCGACATAAATAATGCCAGTAAATAAGAGTAAAATATTGGAAAGTGTCATGGCGCGCAGAAAGGCGCACGTAACTGGATATCCTAGAGCTTCCGGCCGCCCGCGCGCCAAAATGGCAGAACGGATATTCATGTATCGGAGCGCGGCCGATCGCCGCTAAAATAGAAAATGGTCATAAACAATGTATTCTATTATTCTATATGGGTTAAATTAACCTTTTTACCACAAAAACTTAGTAGGTAATGCGTTCAACACGAGTCCAAGAAAAAATGACACAAAATTTGTCTAAACATTGTATAAAACATACTTTTTTGTAGTAAGACCGTAAGTTTTTATTTACACAAACAAATATTAAGATTAATTAAGTAAAATTTCCCAAGGCTCGGCCTCCAAGGTCAATCTTAATATTTGTCAACATGTTGTGTAGTCATATTCTATTACTGTTATAAAATCATAAAGAAAGTGACGGCAATTTTTATCAAACTTAAGAAATTTATTGACTTCTCAATGTTAATAGCGTGACGTGATCCAAGTGCCTAAAGCGTTTACTTGCAATATATATTATAATATTATTTATTATATTAAAATATTCTTCAAAATAAAGTTTATTTTTTGCGGCGAACAAAAAAGCTATTATCTATGACTCGATCTTGCTGTCCGGAACCGCAGGGGAGCGCGGGTGATTTGAAATTGGAACCAAATAGGCGTTAAATGGCGGCGTGCGCTGTCATAACTTCATTTGGCGTTCATCAGGCGGCGAAACAGCATCGCCGTTTGGTGCACGTTTTATTAGCGTAAGGAATAGCGGGGCACACTGAGTCGGAAATGGAGATTTGCAACGGCGAATATCCCGGGCGGTGATTGCATTTTCTTTGCAAGTGCAGCGTCATTTAATTTCGCCGGAGGTCGGGCTTGGTTTGGCTAAATTACGCCCGGCTGCCGGCCGTCTTTGCAGGACTCGCTTCTAAATACTAATTCTGACATTAGCACCGCTTTGATAGCGCCTGTGCTTCACTCGAGTGCGAAGAAGACGAGATTTAGTTGAAATTAGAACTCTCATGCTCTTACTAACAAGATTAAGTCAATACCTACAAACAATTTGTTTACGCTGTAAGTTTATTTATTAAAAGTACTTAATAATACTGCATACCAGATTAATGATTAAAAAAATATCGCAACTATGCAATGCTTGCACTTAGACTTTTAAACGTTAAAAGATGAAGACTTATATAGGTCAGGTACATATGATAATAGGAACGGCGGCCCCCTCTTGTAGTTTTGTCCCACAAGGGGGGCGGCGGAGGCTGTTTGGACGGATACGCTCAAGAAGCCCTCCGCAACGAACGGGGGGCGGTACGGTGGGCACTAGGCCGCGTACTTAGCCCCCACGCGCGGGCCTACCTGCGCACGTCTGCGGGGCACCGCAATACCTCGGGAGACCCCTGCATTGGAGCCCCGACGAGGCCGGGAACCTGCGGGGTGAGGGGATGCGGAGAAATCCCTCACCAAGGGGATCCCGCGGCTCCGCATCAAGCAGTGTTGAAGGTATTCGCAGGACTTTTTTAGCGGATATTATGCCGTAAAGCGCCCGTAAGAGTTGCGGGGTCCTTGGTGGTCAGCCACTGGGGAGTCCGTAAGACTTGCGGGAGCCAGGTGTGAGGTCCGTTCGGCGGTGTGCCTCTGAAAGGCGCCGTCATCTGTAAAAAAGGTCCATAATTATAATTTGCCAAATACTAACTAAAACGGACTTCGAAACTAATGCATTATTTATTAGCATAAATTCTCAAGAAAGATATATATACAAACAACATAGACGAAAACCGTGAACAAAAGCAATATCAATTTTGCTATTTTTTTTTTGTCATATAAAGCAAAATCATGAGCGATCAATCAGCGGAGCTCTTTACTTCGCACATAAAACGCGAGAGGTTACATTTCATTCTATATTTAGTTCTGATTGGTTCCATTCTTCGCACCCCACACAGCTCTTAGCGCGGATTATGCAAAACAATCTTTCATGCCAATTTTGCCATAATAAGAACACACATGCATTGATCTTCGACGAATTTTCGATGCATCCATAATCAAATTGGAATCAAAGTTTTTATTCTTCAAAAATGTTCTGAATATTGTTTCATATAGCTATCAGTAAAGTCTGTTGCATATAACTATCAGTAAAAACAACAATTTAAATTCTGTTTTTAAATATGCTACAGAAACGTTTCCCTAGCACAGGAGTGGCCGACTTCATTATACCCAAGATCTGTTCGACAGGGCCTGGATCGAATGCAGCAGCGTGGGATTGTTATATTGATGTGAAATAAAAAATTGTATGATGGCGGCACACGTTTATTGTTCCAGAGCACAAGGTGGAAAAAGGGACGACAGTCACATCTTATAGGTTAGGCAAAGAGTTAGATAGACCGACATTACTTACTTTCTTCATAGACAAACCTTTACTCTTTTTCCATAAAAAGTAAAGCAAAGGATTAAACAACCACAGAGTATATAGTGTACCAAAGTTTAACATATAACAATATATCTTAACAAGATCTACTATTTACACTTGGTCGGTTTTTTAATCTTATCATCTTACTCGATCCTTCCTTTCTTTTATTGCAATTATCTTATATTTTTACGTTTATATAATTAAAGACAAACAGAGAAAGCACCTAGCACCCCACGGACCGTATAATTTTATTTTTCATAGTTTTTTTTATATATATCGACGATATAGTTATCAAAATAGGTAATATTCTAATAAATAAAAACTAAATTCATTTATTTCGAACAACATGACTCTTAATCATTATTATAGAAATAGGTACACGTCACAACATACAACTAATAATTTTACATAACTAGATTTAAGTATTAAGGTTAAGTTAATGATGTATTGTTATGTGAGAGAAGAAATAAATTATTATTATTATTATTTACTTAATTTCAAATTAAAAAATAGACTTTTAACATCTTGAAGTTTTAAAAATAATAAACATAAGAAATTAATGGTATGTAGGAAAAAAATAAAAAGCATAAACTTAAAATACGATGGAGCCTGGGTAGGAATCCATTTAAAATTCCGACTTGGTAAAATATCCTTTAATATTCAGAAGTTACAAAAATTACTTCCTATCGGTAAAAAGAATATTGCTTATAGTTGATTATTGAGTGAGTGTACATGCTAAATTCGGTGTTTTAATAATAGAACAAATTGATTTAAATAGCCTTAGTTCATGTTTAGACGACCTCCATGGCCGAGTGGTTTGTACGCCGAGTTTAATGGTGTCGCCGACTCTAGAGGTCCCGGGTTCGAATCCCGGTGGAGGCAGATGTTTGTATGATGAATACGAGCATTTGTACTCCAGTCATGGATTTTTAATATGTATTTCTATATAAATATACTTATATATGTACAGTATATGTATTCTATCCGTTACCCTAGTATCCTATATCACAAGCATTACAGTGCTTACTTTGGCGCTAGGCTAATTGGTGTGAGTGTTGGAAATAATTAATTATTTATTTAATTATTATATTATATATATTTATAGATTATTTAATAAAATCATTCTTCTTCTGGTGCCTCTCCGTTACCGGAGGTTGGCCGTTAACTTTGTGTACTCCTCTCGGTTCTGCGCCAAACGGAAGAGCTCCCCTGCATTGGCGATTACGGTCCACTCTCGGATGTTTCGGAGCCATGACTTTTTACGCCTTCCAACGCGTCGTTTCCCATAAAATCGTAACAATAATTAATTATTTATTTAATTATGTTAATTGACACAGACCACAGAAAGAAGTTACTGATTACCATCAGGGTCATCGGTGTCTCCTCAGGGGACTTTTTGTACGCGGGATTTTTAATTCTCGTGTGTGTTAATCTATGCAGTTAAACGCCATCTAATTTAGCGGGCGCTAAATGCCGCGAACTGAAGTACCTCAACTGCGCAGGACATTAGATGGACCATCTAAGTCTCTGTTATCGCATTCTATCAAATAAAATCTAAGACAAAGGCCCAAAAAGTTACCAATAAAGAAAACGGTAAAGTGATAACACTGGCAAGAAATTAGTTTACAATTTTGATATCGTGAAGAAAAACCTTATTCCTTCCTACATATAACACGAATTATTGATGCAGAATACTGTAAATATACATCGTTTCTATAGATATAACAACAACCTACCTTCCCAGACAGACTCTTATTTTGATTTTGTCTAAATTCAATTGTCGCACCGCCCCAAAGCAAATGTTCACGCGGCGTAAGCAATATGCGCGCGATAACAACGCGATCATACTGTCGATAAAAACACAACCCTTCCCACTTGATTTTTATCAAACAAAATTACAGTAAAATAACATGGTATTGATTTAAAATCGATCGTGTGAAAATTTATGCCCCTTATGCTGTAAGTACGTATTTTTTTACTTAGGGCAGTCGTGTTAGCGATCCTGATTTTCTGCTTTTGTATTGTTATCGAATCCTTTTTATTAATAGAATAGTATTCATTCATTAAACATTGTTACGATATACTTTTTTTACATAAACCTTATTAAGTTAATTTCAATACTAGTTTTCTATTCAGTTACAACTTACACATTATGTAGGTATTTTCCTTGTAGGTTTTTTCACACGCACAAACACATTCACACCTTTTGACATAAGATAGTCTGATATAGAAATAATCACTTTTCGTTACTATACTCAATATTAATAGTAAGTAAATGATTGAAAAGATACTGTTAATTAAATACATAAGATAATAACTTTGTATGTGGGAGCTAGTAAACACTGTGTTACAGCAAGGTAAGATTCTCGCACTCGGAAAACGAACTGTAACTTAATAGACTTAAAGATTTTTACTACGATTCTATGGTTCTCACAACATTTACAAGTTACGATAAAGAATAACAAGCTCTACTTTAACATGCAAACTTTAATTTTTTTTTTATTCACACCAATTAGCCGAGCCCCAAAGTAAGCACTGTAAGGCTTGTGTTATGGGATACTAGGGTAACGGATAGAATACATATACTGTACATATATAAGTACTTATATTTATATAGAAATACATATTTAACATCCATGACAGGAGTACAAATGCTCGTATTCATCAATTCAATGCTCGAGTCGGCGACACCTTGAAACCCTGCATACAAACCACTCGGCCACGGAGGTCGTCAAAGAAGTAATTGCATCCAAAGTAGATTTTTCTTTCTAAATCCAGATCGTTTATTAGTTAAAAGTAAGTAAGTTAAAATTAGTTATTAGCGAATAGTCATCATCATCATCATCGGCCTCTTAATGTCCCCACTGCTGGGGCACAGGCCTTCCCTATAGATGGAATACGGAGATTGGGCCATGACCCACCACGCGGGCCCAGTGCGGATTGGCGGCTGCTAACGACTGCAGATGCAACCGGGACCAACGGCTTAACGTGCCTTCCGAAGCACAGAGGAACTCGAGATAGAAATTTTTGGTCACCCATCCAATGACCGACCACTGGGAAAGTTGCTTAACTACAACGATCGCAGCCGAACGTGCTAACCACCTGCGCCATCGAGCTCCTCGAATGCGAATAGTGCGACAAATAAATTATCACATTTCTTTGTTATTGTAGGAATAGTAGCCACAGTAAGTCAGTGACAGCGTAGGCCAGCGCACGTGGTCATCTGAAGGAAAGGGGAAACAGTGATAGGGGAGAATAACTTCTCAGAACACTCGCCATGGTATAGTCGGTAGTATACGCTTAATGATGCCACAGCCCGGCGTAATTGTAGAGAAAATCTCAAGGTTGTTAAGTACCTCCACTTCGCCAACGAAGCGGGCAGCGCGCCGCTGCAACCTATCCAAGGCATGGACGTAATTACTTGTCTGGAGCCTTCCTAGAGGTGCGAGCAATATTCCTTTATTCTACAAGAACATCTCATCAAAATATCCTAACCTTTTTTTTGTGTCTGGAAAATGCCTTACGCATCTTTCAACCACTGGGGGAGCGAGAAGAAGGTATGTGAGACTCCTCCCTGTCCTCTTCAGCCAGCCCTGGAGCTCGCCGATGTGAACAGGGCCCTACCTATGCCCTGAACAGGGCCATTAAAAACCAGACAATACTCCTGCACCGTCACCTGACACGCACTATGAGGACCGCGGTCCCTCTAGTGCATGCCGAGAGGGCGGGTGTGGTCGCGGAACCCGTCTCCTAATGGCCGCGCACCCGCCAGGTGGAAGTATCGTAACCTGAACCTTTTTTTTCGTGTGATAAATTCATGGAAGGATTTGAGAGGGTTATGCCGGACTCTCCCCTGCCTACCCACTAGACGAAAATGTTTTCCTCTATAATAATAAAATAGGTACGTCATGCGTTTTTTTTTTAATTTTGAGTTTGAACCCTAGTTGTAGCAGGCGATTTTTTTAAAACTGTAAATGCAGTTCTACTTGTTATTAAAAATAAAATGTCAAAATCAAAATTAAATGGCAAAGTCAAAAATCAATATTTAATACCTAGGTAACACTGAAAATGTTTAGAAAATGTAAAACGGCTTAATTTGCGGCGAAAGTTGCCAATACTTTTATTGTTTTTCGAAGTAATCTCCGTTCGTCTCTATACATTGTCGCATTCGATGGAACCACTGAGAAAAGCGAGCCCATTCTTCCTTAGGGGTCTCTTCTATAGCATTTTCGTACGCTTTCACCGCATCTTCAGGGCTCGTAAAGCGAATACCTCGAATGTTATCTTTAGTTCTTGGGAATAAATGAAAGTCGCAGGGCACCAGGTCAGGACTGTATGGCAGATGGCTCATTATCTCGACACCTGCCATAGTCAAATATTCAACAGTCCATTTTGCGAAGTGCGCTGAAGCATTGTCGTGGTGAAGGAGGATCCTGCTTCGAGTGCGTTGCTGTCGAATTTTTTCCAAGACAACAGGCAAACAGCGATTGACATACCAGTCTGCAGTAACCGTCCTTCCATCTTCTAGCACAACTGTCGCGAAATGATCTTTCCGACCAAAGAATGAGGCAATCATTGATTTTCCTTGACTTCTTCCTTTCTTTAAATTCTTTACCTTAGCCACTGAGCTGATTGTATTTTGGTTACGGGTTCGTAGCAATATATCCAGCTTTCATCACCTGTGACGATGTCAAATACAGCATTTGAGTCACCGCCATTGAACTTATCTAACATTTGGCGACACCAGTCCATGCGAAGGTGTTTCTGGTACAAAGCTTCTTGACGACTAAATCTTCGTGTAATATTTTTTGAACTGATAGGTTAGGCTCTTATCTTCCTCTATCATGCGTCGCACAGCACTGATGTTATCTTCAGAAGTCCCTGTTAAAGGACGTCGCTCATGCGGATCATCATTGAGATTGCTACGCCCCCGTTTAAACTCGTTAAACCAAATATAAATAGTGACACGAGATAGGGCTTCATTAAGAAATGCTAATCGCAGCCTATCACAGCTTTGTTGTTGAGTAAGCCCACAACAAAAGTCATAATAAATCATTGACCGAAAAATTTCTCGCGTTAGGTTCATTTTCATGTTTAACAAGAGTTTTAGATTTGCCGCCAATTCACAAAACAAATGACAAATTAATGCAATATACTACATTAGGCTACCAAAGAACTCTTAAATTTAAATATAAAAAAAGTTTTCATTAGCAATGTTTCTAACTGACCAGTTCTAAACGTTTTCAGTGTTACCCACGTATATTTTCCCTCCGTGTGACGAACCCGTTGAACGCCTTGTTTATCTCTCTCGCATGTTGTCACTTTTTCATAAATTTACCATTTGTAATTATGTATTCTATGATTAAAGCTTAATCATGATTTTTTTCCTATATAAAAATTTACCATAAATATTTCCAATTTTATAGATTCAACTTTTGATATAATAATAGCTACGTATCTAACAGTTGAGCTATAATTTCAGTCGACCCTAAGTAAACACATCTAATCAATCAAAGCAAAATAAGGTACAAGGCCCATTATTAAAGGACAGAATTAAAGCACCAAAGCGACGCGAACATCAAATAAAATCAACGTTAATGGAATTAAAAAGTTGATTATCTGTAAAATTGGCGGCAAACATCTCAGCACTAATGACACTCGAGTGAACCAACAACATGGCGGGTTGGGATGGCAAGAAAGAAAATTAACGAAGGTGAAACGTTTATTTACCGTCTCCGTGCCCAAGGGGGCTATTTTAATTTCTAATCGCTTCAATTTAACAGTATTAGGAGAAAATGCATTTTATTGAAGTAATGTTGAATTTTCTTATTTATTTGTTTCTTAGGTTTTCACGCACATCACTCATTAAATAAAACTAGTTTTTACGGGTTACTGCACGAAAACTTTGTACGTTTCGTAGTCTTTACAGGCTACGTCGTCAGACGTCGTCGCCCGTAAAGACTACGAAACGTCAATAAATAAATAAAGTTTTCGTGCAGTAACCCGTAAAAACTAGTTTTATTTTCTTATTTATTTTGTTTGCCCAATACCTTTAATAACGCTACGACGACGGATATTCGGTGATTATCGTTTCGCTACAATTTGCCGTGATTTACAGCGTCTGCAGTTTTATAATTTGTATACCCAGTATTTAGATTTGATAACCAAAAAAAAACCGAAGAATTTGTAATTAAATAATTTATTGGTCAATCAATACTATAGGTAAAATGTATTCTAATACACACCTACAGAGGGGTAGGACAAAGATTTGTATTGGAGCGCCCATTTGGGTAGTGTAAATGATCACTTGACGACCTCCGTGGCCGAGTGGTTTATACGCCGGGTTTCATGGTGTCGCCGACTCGAGAAGTCCCGGGTTCGAATCCCGGTGGGGCCAGATGTTTGTGTGATGAATACGAGCATTTGTACTCCAGTCGTGGATGTTTAATATGTATTTCTATATAAAATATACTTATATATGCACAATGTATATATTCTATCCGTTACCCTAGTATCCCATAACACTAGCCTCACAGTGCTTACTTTGGGGCTAGGTTAATTGGTGTGAGTGTTGGAAATATTTATTTATTTCCATCCAACCCGCAGAACACTACAGTACAAATAAACTTTGATTATCCAGCTTATCGTGGTGTTGCCTTACTGTTGATGATTAAGGTTTTCAGGGGTCAGAATAGGAGACTCAGGTTCGCAGGATGAGGATGGCTGAAACGAATCAATTTCATATCACATCGGCTGAATTCATAAATGCACTCCAGTCTCATTCTGGAGTCATGGCAGCGAGGCGCTCGTCCCCAGTGTCTGCTACAGGATGGTGGTCTGCAAGCTGACCACCGAGCCCTGGGAGTCAATTGTCTAACGGGAGTGCTATGGCTATCGCTATCGCTTACGAATTCATTTAGTTATCTCTGACCCCCGAAGTACCAAATACCTTACGCTCATTTTTAGGGTTCCGTACCTCAAAAGTAAAAAAACGGAACCCTTATAGGATCACATTGTTGTCCGTCCGTCCGTCTGTCAAGACCGTTTTTCTCAGGAATGCGTGGAGGTATCAAACTGAAATTCATATCTAATACTCATGTCTACTGTCCCTTGGAGCTGTGAAAAAATCAAACTTCTAAGCCAAAGCCATCAAAACATACAGCCGTTTATGCTGCAAATTTCCGCAAATTTTCGAAACTCGCACGGGAATCAAAACCTACAGGGTACTTCCCGTGAACTTAGAATCTTGAAATTTTATTACGAAGTAACGTCTTATCGTACAGATAAAGGAAAAATTGCGAATACCGTAAATTTTTAGTTACATTATATAATAAAATATATTTTTGAATATTTTATAATTACTACCTCTTTTCTCATGTACGCGCAGAGGTATTAAATTGAGTTTGTACGGAACCCTCGGTGCGCGTGTCCGTCTCGCACTTGGCCGGTTTTCTTTAATATTGTTATTACCAATGCAAAAGAAAAAAACGAACGCGAGGCTTTCGAAAACCTTCAGCGGTCTGAAATAAAAAAAAATCGTAAGCGATAACTGTAATTTCGTTAGGCGAATGGCCCCCTGAGCCCGGTTCGGGCTTGCCGGTAAGATATATGTCTGATATTTTCAGTTCTATGATTTGTACTGCGCATGAGGTAGGCAAGAGTAATGTGCTTCGCCTATTTATAGAAAATACTATATATAAATACTAGCAAACCAGTGAACCAAATGTTCACCAAAACCAGATTTAAAAAAAAAACAATGTATTTAATTAATTGAGAACTTCGGAGAATTTGTGTGGTTTTGTTTGAAATTCGTGATTTCTCGAAAACCGGAAGTGCTACGTTACTCAAATCCGGTTTGTAGTCTTATCAGACTATTCTTAACTTATAACTTAAATATTCTCTTTATCTATCTCTTACGGTTTGGCCGCTGAAACAGCACCACAGACGGACGGACTTGTCTAATAGATAAGAGATAAATACAAAGCTGTCAATTTGATGTTTTTTATTTATCATTTTGGTGTTTTTTTTATCTTCTTTCGCCATCGCCTTAGTACCTCTTAAAGGCCAGTGCAACGTGTAGTTTTAACTCACCCAACTTTTATCTGTTAAGTTCAAGTTTAGACATCTGTTCAAAGATCAAAGAAACCTCACTCTTTTTTATATAAAGAGGCACAATAATGTAGCAGCGAAGTCACTACCGAGCCGATAGCTAAATACAAGCAGCCTTATATTCAATCTAAAAAGCAATAACTCGCAAGGAACACACCGAAACAGAATCCCCCGGTCCTGCCTGCCCCCGCCCAAGGCGCTAACAAAGCGTATAATTCCCTGGCTGTTTGTCTAACCGGCCGGATCCACGATTAAACGCCGATAAATAAATACTTAACGTTTTAATCCATTTGCGGGGACGATCTAATTCACTGATATAAGAAATGAGAAGAAAGACGCTACAATAGACCGACAGCTGAGAAAACAATTGGAATCAAACGTTTTGATACTTGCACTAATTATATAATTTTTACCCTTCTTACGACTTCTTCTTATTACCCTTCTTAAAAGCGAAAAACCCGGTTTTATGACTAGAGAAAACCGAGTTCCAAAATCTATCGGTTATCCGATTAACTGGTTGCATGCCCTAATTCTTATTGTGATTTTAGTGTATAAGTGTAAAACTATTTAATTTGTATTGATTGAATGATGTACTTACCTTGTACTAGTTAAACATTTAGATAAAAACTGGTGTACCTTCATTTTCGAATAAAAAATGTGTAACTGTTGGTAAGATTGATAAATAAAATAGAATAAAGAGTTATTACCTAAATAAATAAAGATTTTAAAACTTGACAAATCATTATTATCAAAAATGCTTACGAAAATATAGAAAAAATATTTAATTTAGAACCAAAAAAATAAAAGGCCAAGTGCGAGTTGGATTTGTTTGACATAAGAAGTGTTTTGTACCATTATCTATACAACATTAGGCTCTTTATTATAATACCGAGCAAAAAACGGCAAAGATCACATTTGCTGTATGGGAGACCCCCTTAAATATTTAATAATTTATTATTAAGTATATTATTTATTTATTTTCGTTTAAATATTTATTTTCATATTTAATATACAACTAAATATTCTGTGAACATTTCAAGCATCTACCTGATGCCGTTATTAATATAGAGGAAAAACTGGACAAGTGCGATCTGACTCGCCCACCGAGGGTTCCGTACTCATTTGTAGGTACGCAACAACCAGCCGCATCTCTTTTTTTATGTTAAGTAGTTTGATTATTCCACAGGTTCAAGACCTGAGTGCCTATATAGTTGAAATTTGAACTTAATACCTCCACGCGTAACCGAGATAAAAGGTCTTAACGGACAAAAAGATTAACGGTCGTATCTCATTTTCTCTTAACTTTGAACATTGTTTTTTTCACAGCTACAAAGGACCGTGGACCTGAGTACTTAAATAGTTAAATTTTCAACTCGATACCTCCACGCATTCCGGAGATAAAGGGTCTTGACAGACAGACGAACAGAAGTACTTAAGAGGTACAGAACCCTAAAAACACCTATGTTGTATGGAAGACCCCCTTAAATATTTATTTTACCGTCACCAAAGTGGGGATGGATTTTGTACTGCAGAACTACTGGCTACAAAATTAAGAATTGTATCAAGTTCGTCTGTTCACAGTATTACGACTATTGTCCGGCGGGCACAATGGCGTCCGTGTAATTAATTCGGATTATTGAGACCTCGACAGAGTCAACTGATCGCCACGATTGACGAAATGAGTTGGAAAAGAAATATCGCATTCCGGGAAATGGAATGGGATATTTCCTTGAGGTAGCGTAAATAGTGGTAGAGCAGAGATCGCTTGAAAAAAGGAAAAAAATAACAGTAGTAATTAATTGTGTTTATTATAATATCCTCCACAAATATTAAAAAAGAGGTTAAGCAATGTGGGAATGGGGGTAATATTTAAGGGTAAAAATTTATTAGTAATAATAATAAAACTTTATTTCAGACTGAAGTGTCCATAGTATTGTTTTGTTAGTTACATGTTCCCCCAAATCTATGTTAGTAATACATTTCAATTTAATTAATATGTCTCATATGGAGGCCCACCCAATGCTGGACTAGAGGCAATTCCTTAGGGCTACTTGCACCAACATTCTTAATTCAAATCATTCCATCTTTGTATGCTCTTTGTCAATTGTTTTAAATATTGTTAGAATAACGATTTAACATAATTTCGCTTATAAATTTGGTATACGTGGGTCTAGAAGATAGGTTAGATATTATTTTTTTTGTTGTAAATTTTGCATATTTCTCAACATCTTCAGGTTGTCAGATAAAAACTAAACAAATAAAACGTAAATAAAAGCATTTTCTCAAACCAAATCGGATCTTCAACATATTTTATTGATGTTTGTAATGCAAGAAATCCTTTGTTGGTGATAAAATATAAAATCGTTGTGGTGAGTCCAATTCTCCAATCAAGCCTGAACAAAAATGCAAAGGCAGTGTGTTCTCCTGCATCTCTCTTTATTTATTAACTCATAACAATTTGCGTGTATGTTGTTTAAGCAAAGGTGTGATGGAGTAATATGCTTAGTCATATAAGAGTAAGAAATAACCCTCTACCGGATAGGTATAGCGTTTTTACTGCTATAATTAGAGCTCCCGCCAAACCAATGTGATGAAACTACCTGCGCATTAGCGCATAGACAACGCAAGAGTGTAAGTACAGATAGTACGACAGAGTAATGAGTCTTATAATTTCATTGTTTTTTTGAGACATTAAGCCAAAATTCACTTAGAAGAAATGTACTTCTTGAGAATCCAAAACTGTTATTACTTCGCTGTTTTGATAAAAGGACAATGTATTTCAATAACATCGCAACGTCAAACAAATAACAGCGGGTGTGAACGAAGATCTCGACTCCACAGCTCACCAAGAGTTTAAAAAAGAAAATTTGCTAAAGTACCGCAAGAATAAGAAGTAATAAGCAGTTTTCTTTCGCGCCAAAATTGTCTCCCATAATAGCGTCGGCGGCGAGATAGCGCTGCCGCCATAAAAAGAGATAAACGACCGTTCTCTCTATTATTTTTGCTCTTTAACAAAGGCAATGTGTGCACCTGCCTTTGTCTCTTTCCTACAAACGAGAAGCGCGACTCTCCATCTCAGGCTCGAGTGAAAAACAAAAATTTGTCGTTCGCCCCCACCCGCGCTAATGTTCGTGGAGGTGAAGAAACGCGGCCTCGCCTCCTTTGTAATTTAGTTCGAAAACCTAATACGTATCAATTAAAATTTTATTACGTGCCTAAAATGAGGAGTTCGAGTGCTCGCTGCGCGTGTGTCGCCTTTATTAAAAACTTAATAAAGTAAACCTCGTTATGATTAAAACGGGTGGTCTGTGGTAGGAGAAAATTCATAATCGGAACGCGCGAAGGAGGTAGAATTTATTGGCGTTTAGCGAGCGGGTACATGTATTGTGGGCCTGGCTTTGTGCGGGTATTGTGGCGATACAAAGGCGCGGTGTTTGGCGCGAGGCGGGCCGTTATCGCGCCCATTATGGCGGCTTATCGCGGCTTCCGCGGCGGAGTTCGCCCTTTTTCTTTTACGGTCACGTCTGGGCGGCGCAGGTGACGATAGCACCCTACGTGCTTGTTTCTTCGCCGTTGTCACTGTTTGTATTCGTTGAAGAAGTAACATAAAGACAACTTATTTAAGAAAATTTAAGTGACATATTTGAGATGATTCGTTTCATGCTATACACATATCAAACAAACATAACAATGTTCTTAATACTTGAATAAACTCTCACCCCGATCCCATGAAGCTGGAATGAAATGCATTATTCATTCATTGCGATTTATCGATTATTACCAAAAGGCTTCTCGCATTGTACTTAAATGAACAGAATTCCAGAAAAGTAAACTTTGTGTTATTTTTTAAACAAAATTGTATCTTAAAAATATAATTTGATTATATCGAAAACCGGTGAAGCATCGATCCCGAACCCCACACAATATAAAACCCCCTCGTTCTCACAAAAAGAGTCCGCAGAACGTTAAATGCTCACTAAATACTCCATTGGAGTTTTAAAAATGAAATATAAAAGTGCTTTCAATAAACAAGATAATTTCGGGGTGGCGGGGCGGCATGAATGAGCTAATTAGGGCAGCAAACGAAAGAAAACGCGAAGAAAAGCCGAGAAAACTCCAGGAAAACAAGAATATTCCCGCCACCAGCACAGGGACGGATGGGGGTCGTACGATATTTTTTTAATGTTCTTGGGGCGTTGAAAGTTACTCATTTTGCGCATTTCCTTGTAACAGATGAACAATCTGCGCTTAACTCACAAGTCGAACTTCGAACATAAATAACTTCGAAGTTTTTTTACAGCCGGACTGGCTGTAGGCTAGCACAAACTATATATTGTTTTAAGCTTTCATGGTCACTAACATTACAGTAATATAAGTTATTTACGGGATTGTTACCATGTACCTTGTTTTTAGCGAGTTTCCGATATTTCGGCAGTGTTGCAAGCGCCATGATCACGGAGTAACTGAAGTAATTGCGGGTAGGCTGTTATTGGCAGACATATCGGTCTACCCTCCGACGAAGTCTTTTATTGCGTTCGATACCCGTACCACTCTCATTTAAAACAAGGTACATGGTAATAATCCCGTAAATAACTTATAGCACAAACTAATCGTAGAAAATAGAATATGATAATCTATGTAATGATTTTTTTTAATAATGGTTCACAAAACTGTTTAATATTCATAGCTTGGTAAAATAAAATAATGCTATTTATACTAATGAGTGGAATACAATCTACATGGAGTGAACACAACATGCATAATCTTATAAAACTCAAAGGTGACTGACTGACTGACATAGTGATCTATCAACGCACAGCCCAAACCACTGGCCGGATCGGGCTGAAATTTGGCATGCAGGTAGATGTTATGACGTAGGCATCCGCTAAGAAAGGATTTTGATCAATTCTACCCCCAAGGGGATAAAATAGGGAATGAAAGTTTGTATGAAACTTTGTCAATTTTAAACCGATCGGGCTGAGACTTTGCATGCAGGTATAAGAAGAATCGTATATGAATGCCATTGTGTATAATACAAGCCTGAGAACAAAAACTGTAGTCTACACTTCAGCTCTACACCGAAGCGAAGCGAGGGCGGTAGCGGCCCACCCTCGCTTCGCTTCAGTGTAGAAATTAAAAAAATAATTCTGAGGTTAAAATGAAACTCTACAATGTCATTAAATAGGGGGAGATGTCCTGTAGTAGACAAGACTTCTTGAATGTCCTGATCGATGCATTGAAAATATTAATCCGACATTATTGTATGTGGAGCACATACGTGAAAATAAAACCACGCAAAAGTTTGCAAAGCGTAACGAACTGTGTTTGGTAATAGCGTTAAGGAAAGTATACGTCTGCTATTACAGTAAAAAACTATGGGAAACTCAACTCTGTTATAAGGAAAGACAAAAAAAAACATATCGTTCGTAATAATAATAATAGTAAATAAATATTTCACTCACACCAATTAGCCTAGCCCCAAAGTAAGCACTATAAGGCTTGTGTTATGGGATGCTAGGATAACGGATAGAATTCATATACTGTACATATATAAGTATATTTAGATAGAAATACATATTAAACATCGTTGACTGGAGTACAAATGCTCGTATTCATCACACAAACATCTGCCCCCACTGGGATTCGAACCCGGGACCTCTCGAATCGGCGACACCATTAAACACGGCGTACAAACCGCTCGGCCACGGAGGTCGTCAGGAGGTAGTCGTCTTGTCTGATACTTGAACAAAGAGCCTTTCGCTGTTATACATTAGTTAATAAGATTGCTGAAGAGCATTACCATCAATCAAAAATATGAAAATCAATTATGTTCGCGTTACATTTGTTTATTTATCAGTTTCTTAATGGGTAAGCTCTTAATCCTCTATCTGGCCCGAGAGCAGAGTTTATCCACAATACATCGCAGTATTTTTATTAAAAGCCCCTTTTATTTTCCAGGTAACATTTCTCTTTTTTTTCAGTTTTTAAATATTATTATCTAACCATATAATGCAAAAAAGCAAAATTTCGTATCAATATTTATCATTCGCACAACGCGCCGAGTCCGTGCCTGCGTCAAGAAGGCGCCGTGTCTCCGTTGAATGGTCGCTAACAAACTCTTTCACAAAAACACAATAATTACTTTACGCCGAATAAAAACTGCTTTCTTCGGACACAAGGGCCCTCATTCTGGCGCCACTCGTGACTTATTCCGCCTTCGATCCATCTACAAAGCTTCTTTGTGCCTCTGACTCCCTTCGATTGATTTATCATGAAAGCTTTTTACTGTTAATATTTATTTATAATATAGAGGAGCTCGATGGCGCAAGTGGTTAGCGCGTTCGGCTGCGATCGTTGAAGTTAAGCAACTTTCGCAGTGGTCCGTCATTGGATGGGTGACCAAAAATTTACTATCTCGAGCTCCTCCGTGCTTCGGAAGGCACGTTAAGCCGTTGGTCCCGGCTGCATCTGCAGTCGTTAGCACCCACCAACCCGCACTGGGCCCGCGTGGTGGGTCATGGGTCAATCTCCCTATTCCATCCATAGGGAAGGCCTGTGCCCCAGCAGTGGGGACATTAATAGGCTGATGATGATGATGATGATTTATTTATAATGGCAGGAAAAATCTTTGACTGCGTAATGCCTAATGTACCTACTTATATTATGTATTTATGTTTACCTTTTGTCTTACTACAATATTTTAAAGATAAAGCCCCTTATTAAAGAAAGATTCTCAGTGATTGATCTAGTCTTGAGCATAGTTAGAAAGGGATGTCGCTATATATAGCACATAGACATCCCTTTCTAACTGTACTCAAGTAAAGATCAACACTTAGTTGTCATTCGGTAATACGGGCCTTAGAATTTTTCACATTTTGCTTAATTAAAAGTATTAATTACCTGTAAATATCTATCACTTAAAATATAAGCTATTATGACTGTTCATAGTTCACTTCATAAGTTAATTATAATAGATTACGTGGAGTTCGAAGACTTATTATTCTCTTTCTTAGAAGCGAATAAGCCGGAAAAGTTCGTGCAAAAGCAAAACTAAGTTCAAAGCTATTTCGTTTTAAGCTCAAACGTGGCGCTTTCGGTCGGTTGGCTGCCGCAAAACTTCCGGCAAATTAACCGTATTGAGGCAGGCTAAGTACCTATTTGAATTTCATGACGCAGCTGTGGCCTGGCTTCAAATCATCAAACATTGGCGAATGCGAGTGATGCAATATTAATGGACTTCGTCGTTTGTTTTATATGCGATTCGATCTATCTCGTTATGTTTAAATTATTATTTCACGAAATAAGAATAAAAATAATTTATTGTCTTTTTTACATGCTAACAGATATTTAAATAATGTTTCATTAAAAACAGCAAGTCAATAGGGAATGGCTCAGCCAATGTTGGTCAAGCCTGGACCTGTACCAACGCTGTTTTTCAGATACCCCTTAACAAATTTTAAAATAATTAAAAATACAGAAGGCCTCGAGTTATCCATTATTTGGTCATAATTAATGTTGGAACATATTTCGTACGTGACCATCTCCTAGAAATGTTTTGTAAGAGCCGTTGTAATATCTCGTCTTAGTTACTGTCTGCGTGTTCTCTGTATTTCTCTCTGTTCCGCGTCTCACGCCTCTTGAGTGTTTTCCATTATGTTCCGATTGTCGTAGTCTGTGCTGTGTCTAAGCCATCTGCCATTTTGATATCGTTTCACCATCTAGCTAGTGAATACCCTAGATTTTGCCTGCCGTTGCAGAATCTCCAGTAAGTACCCATTCTTTATGTAATCCATTTTATGGTCTTTGCGGTATTTGTGTCCTGACCACTGCCATTATAGTCCCGCATGCCAACAATCTTTATGGATCTCCCATTCCAGATTTTATTCCCTTTGGTACCTACCTGATTTATTATTGCTGAACAGTACCCACAACTTTTCTATAACTGTAGGTAGGTACATACCTAAACCAAATAAATTTACTTTCGTGGCGCGTTTTAATTTTATCGAGTGTCTATAAGTCATGCGTCTATTTAATGTTGTGATTAAATCTGTGCATCGCGTAATTTATAAGAGCCGTCTCACATTCCGGCCGATAACAAGTGAGACATGCCCCGTAAATTCGGCTCTAATTCATTAAACAACCCGTTAGCGCGTGTTAAGCTGTTAACCGCCTCCAACTTTACACGGGAACCGTGAAGCGGTAACGGAAAATATATTCAGCTGGATGTGGCTCTAAAAAAATAAATAGACTTATAAAACCTATTTAAACAGGAACTAACAAATCCCTTCCCTTAACTGCCTCTAATATTAAGTGAAAGCAGTACCTTCTAGCACGAACCAATATCGAAATCTAGTAGTTTGCGAATGCGAAATTTCATTGTAATTTTTTTTATAGAAATTTGAATAGCAGCGCCACAATGGACGTAACGAAATCTAAAATCAGTACATATTTGACACGATGCGCGAAAATGTCGCGCTCGCAAACTATTCGAATTCGACATTGGTTCGTGCTAGAGGTACTGATTCTGTTACAAACATGTTGATGCATCATTGAACTGTGAATGGTTTCAGCCAACCAAATGATATTGGGAGGCCTCAGCTCAGCCCAAATCATTAAACCTTAATAAAAGTAAAAACAAAAGCATGTTAACAATCTGAATCCTTTATCATCTGATATTTTGCAAGATGGTAAATTAGAATATTATACTTTTATGATATAACATTGGTCCAAAGTACGCAAATTGATAAAGTTAATTTATACTTTTTTATCAATATTTAAGAAGAGAATCATAAAGTTTACATGCTGTGTGTTTTATAGCAATGTAAGGTATAATAGGACCTTACTATTGTCATATTGCAACGCTAAATAGCATGAAAATACGGAACAAAAAGGGCTACTTTTAAAACTACTCTCTCTATGTGCTGCAGTCAAAAAGGCCATTTTTAGTTATCCCACCTCACTTTTGAAAAGAGTAGTAAAGAAAGACTTACCTACGTTATTCCCAAAGTTAATGCTGACTGACAAAGTGCTAAAAATGTAGGTAATTTTAACCTCCTTAAATTGTACACTCTTTCATCACCTTCCTATAATAACAGCTTGATGAGAGTTTATGTTCATGAAGCTAAATGCATTTTCTCGTCGCTTCCAGTGTGCGTCTTTGATCCGCGAAATTCGGGAGTGCGCGGTCGGGAATCACCGCTCAATCTAAATTATTGTGCAACTTATGAACTAACCTTAATCAAGCCACGTCGACTTGGTGAACTTTTTCAATAAAGCAAGCTTATCTGACAAGTTGCAAATAAGCAAAGTGTACAAGAGCCTGCTGTTTTCGTGGTGTTGGATGGGTCTAGTACCCACTGGAACTCCATAATTGGTCCTGGTAATAGAGTGGGTATATTAGTGATGTGCCGTCAGCACAAAATTATCGCACCTAACATTCGTGATAAATAGTTAATAACGTAATATAATGAGAAAAAAAAATACGTGTGGCACTCGGGGACTGCCGCGGTAAAGCTATTGCATAGCATTTTTTATCAACTTATGCAATTTTAACGATTTATTTATTTTATTTATGCAATTTTTTTTTCTTTGATATTAATAGATGGCGAGGCAGGCCTTATGATATTTTATTGGGCAAGCACAGCAAACAACAGCATTGCCCGGCGCTAAAAAACTTCCACAAGCTCCACAGTTTACCAGCTTTAGTCCAAAAATTTAAATTATAATAATAAGTCTAAGTAAAAGGGAGACAAATAAAAATAAGAACAGGTGCTGGGGTCTAAAACAAATATATAAAAACAGGAAAAAAAAAACGAGTGCGGGATTTGAACCGACGACCGCGGTGATGCGTCGAACGTTGGTCCCGTGGCAAAAATTCAACACACTGCGCCGTTTAGATTGACACTGTAACGTTGAAAATTGTGTTCTATTGGTATATGCATTCTCGTAAAGTTTTTTCGTTACGGGATTTCTTGATTCGGTCGCCGCGCTCAAAGCCCACGATAAAAGCTATACAATAGCTTAAAAATCATAAGTTCCTGTTTCGTGACTTTCTGCAGTCAACATAATATCTCCCCCACTAGTTTCTTTGTTTATTGATTAATATATATACCTGTATTGTTAGTTGCAAAAGCCCAGTCAGAAATTATACTCTAATACACTAACCAGTGGTGTTATTATTTAACTACGGAGCCCGCAACAATAGGCTAGTTTACTCATGTCGAATTGTATTAAATAAATGTTTATTTCTTAAAGTGTTTAGTCTAAGGAACCTTAATATATCGATTTCACTTCATAAAAGCAGAAGATTGCTGTAGAAATTTAATTTAAAAAAATATTTTTTAGTCTATATTTTTTAAACACTAAAAACGCTGTTCGCCACATCCGCCATGATTTTGACGTCTCTTGTGGTAAACAACTAAATGTCATTCGCGTGTTACTGTAGGTGGATTCTTTCATCTGACTAAATTTATCTTAAAACACTTTTAACTTTAGGAAAGAAAAAAACAGTAAACTTAGTTTTTTTTGACTAAACAAATTATGGATGCCGGCTTTGTGAAAGCAGAAATCACAAATCTGCCAAGAATTGACGCATTGATGGTTGGTGAATTCGTTGCACTAAACCCCGATTTCTGCTCTGCGGAGCAGAGAAACGACAAGGCATCTATGTAAGTACAGTGCATTTAGTATTACAATGTAGTAATAAACATAAAACTGATACAACATATGAATAAGTGTAATAAAGTTGCGTAGGTTAATTTCTTTCGGCACTTTAATCCACAACTTTCCTGGAGTCTTCAAGGATGTGTTTTTATATTCTCGTACAATACAGTAATGATAATTACTTTATTCTTCGTGGTATTTATTAGAAATCATGTTTTTTTTTTATTATAAACTCAGTTAAAAGTAATTTTCTACGTGTTTACGAGTTTTTGTTTACCGCAGTTCACGTCATAGCATAGACAATCTATAGACTAAAATGGCCGACAGCGTTCTTGTATGTCCATGAAAAGTCTATTTTAAAATTAAATATTTGTAGCTTTCTAGGTTTAAAAAAAATACAATACATTTTTTTTCGGTCTAATAGAACATTTATTAACCATTTAAAACCTTTTTCCAAAAAGGGTCAACTAGCCTATTAGTGACGGCACAAGTACCTAGCTTATGAGTATCTCCAAGAAAAGATGTGGGTTTTTATTTTATTAATCTAACATTACATCTTTTTGATGACAAAATCAAGGGACGCAATACTATTTCAGCAGAAAATTTTGTTTGGAAATGAAAAGGTGCTTAAAGTGTGCCTAAGTTATTTCCTCTTTTACATAATTATTTATGCTCAATGCCTTCATAAAATATTACATAACTTCATTCAAAAGTGGTTTTGTTTTGTGTTTATATTATTGAAAAATATATCTTTTCTAGTTTTACCCTTATCAAAACCAGAATTGGAAGTAGGCTCTTGAAGGTTTAGTAGGCCTATTTGCCAACGCTTTTGACAGATGAAAGTGATAATCACCGAGGTATTTTGTGATCTATTACTGCTTAATTACAATGCCACTAAGATACTTTTTCTGAAAAGCATCGATGGATATGCAATTTTATCTTTAGTTGCACACTGTAAATGTTAAAAAAATTAGGAAATAGGCCGGCTGGTTGACTTATAACCAGTCAGTCATTTAGCATTATTTTCATTAATGAGCCTAGATGATTGAGGGTGGACGTCCATAAATACACAATACCTAGAACCGTTAAATATAAAAAGCTTTGAACTTTTATTTCTGGCGGCGTGGCGCTAATAGTCTTTACTGCACAGCGCAGAATCGTGTGTCAGGAAAGCGCCTAATGTTTCTGATGAGCAAACTTTTATCACGGCGCGGCGGCGTGCTAACGCGAGTCGGCAAGCTGTATGTAATTAACGATACGCCGCTGCGCCGTCTCAGGAGATTGAATATAGATACCATCTAATTGATAACTATTACGACCAGTTCGTTGCGGAACGCGAAGTGCAGCTATCGATAATGCTCTCTTGATTAACCAAATAAGGATGATTAAAACTTGTTCTCTGAAATGATGTCATCCAAGAATCCAAAAAAAGCTAATAGATAGGTAGGTAGGTACCTACATCCACTGCAGTGGGTGGATTGCACTAAAGTGCAATATTTATTTAAATTTTTTATTTATTTGTTTATAGTCAGGCAACGTACGCCCATAGATAAATACCTTATAGTCTAAAATAAATACAGATATAGGTAATACATTAAATGTTAGTAATTAAAAAATATGATAACTATGTTAGTAGAAACCTAATTAACACGTATAGACGGCGACGTGTGCCATCTGGCAACCCTTACCGCGGCGGATGTCAATTTGTATGGCTCACACATCCGCGTGTTTAGGCCACTGCGGATGCCCGTGCTTTGTCGTACCTTGTTGGCAACACCAACAAGAATTAATTTTTTGTCCTTGTTACTGTATCCTCTCTCTCTCTCATGGGTAATGGCGGTTTGTATAAACTTTACTTTAACGTGTCTCCAAGAATAAATTTAATTTACATTCCATAAAACTGTTTTATCTTGCTGCCCACGACGCACCTGAAGACCCTGACATACCTATATGCCTTTACAAATTAACATCCGCGCGATCGCCATCCGACGCGGTTGGTGCGTTATGCTCCTAAAAGTTAGGCATACAGTGGGACCCAGATCTTCTGGCGTTTGGCCGAATCCGGAACTAATTTTAGAAAGGTTTAAATAAGCCCTTTTTACGTAAGAAGCTGTAATTAAACCTCTCATATTTTCTATTACTCTTTCAGAGTTATTGCAAATTATAACGTTTCCGCATAGAGCGCGACTAGTAAAGTCTCACTTAATGGTGTATTCCGAAATGTACATCAGTATACTGGCCAGTGGTAATGACGTCACGAATCCGACGCCATATTGTACTGGTATGCTACCATATTTTACCGGGAAAACGAATATGACGTATGACCGAGCGTGCGTGAGATGCATTCGAATTTTATTTCTTTTTTATTTAAAGAACAATAATGGCATCTGAACAAAAAGAATTCCTTTTAATTGATGAGGTGAATAAAAAATCTTCGTTATGCGCTCAATTTTTAATATTTCGTCGATTTATGACGTCAGTGCACTGGCCAACATATTTCGGAACAATTCACCAGTATAGTGTCGATTATGACGTCATTAGCACTGGCCAGTATACTGGTATATATTACGGAATACACCCATCATGTACCTACTTATTAATACAGATTTCATCACAGTCTAGGGGCCACAAGATCTTGGTCGCACTGTACTGATGAAGCTCATTGATAATCTTAGATTTAAACAAAAAGAAAAGATACGGTACGCTCATACTAGCATAAAATAAAATATGATCCGACTCATCTACATAAGCAACTCTGACACACGCACACGTCTGTAAACATTCAATCGAGCGGGAAAGAACTGAACGCTTCAACGCAGAGCGAGCGAAACGGCGAATCAGCTTCAGAGTGCGAACGGCTGAGCTGTATTGTTGTCCTTTTCTTGATAACAAAATGGCGATTACGTAAATAACATTCACAACAAACCGCGATTATTGAGAAAAAAAAAATGGTTTTACAGTTTTACGAATGAGAAGTATTTACCGAGGCATTTGATATAAATTTGATTATGAACTATTTGTGTTCTTTATAAAAGCATCGAAGGCATTTTTTTTATCTTTATAACACAGAATATACGCAATATTGTTATATTGAGTGTACATGCAGCGTGTATGAATGACCAATTGTGACTACAGCGGATTGTGATCGTGCACCACAATTTAAGGGGATCACTTTTGAGCCGCGAGTGCCGTATCTATCCGTATTTTTGTTTTAATCCAAATTCATAATCGCTCAAACGTCGTTTGATAATAGGTGGACAAGACATTTAATACGATCGAGTTATCGTTTCATTACATTAATTTCGAGCTTGGAGTTTTATAACTCGAATTATGAAGGTAGCAAATAATTACAGATAAAATAAACACTTCAACTTCTTCCCAATTCAAATTTATTAAAAATAACAGCGATTTGATAAAAAAATTACAACAAAATAACAACATAACTTCAACTTATATTCTACGCATTAAAGCACCGTCACTACAAAAAAAAAACAAAAAATACATAAATAAATAAAAATATATATAATAATAAATATTTACTACATAAATACTGATGCACCAGCCAGGTACTATTATTAATAGGCGTTTCATTAATTATAAATATAATTGCAAAAGGCAATCGATTTAAGTTCATTTTGGACTACTGAATTTTGATGCTGTAAATTACACACTGACGTAAACATTAAGTTTTTTATGAATAATTAGTGTTTCATTAAATGTGTTTTAGGTATGCTTTAATATGAAATCGGACACCGGGCATATATATCACTTAGATATGAAACAAATAGATGGAAGAATAATAAATATCCTTGATTACAATACATTTAAATTGACTAAACTATTTTCTATTACACATTCACATTAAATTCAAATTGTTTATTACAGACAGTAAAATGAGTCATTACATCGTTGGTAAAATTTTAATTAAAATCACAGCTTTTGTACCGATGCAGTAACTGACGTATTGTCCAGGTAACTTTAATGATAGCAATTTACCTAAAAAAACTAGTTACATTGCATCATCTTTGTCCATTCAAATACTTAATACAATGCGACAGACGTGATCCCTCTATGGCATAAAAATAAATAGCACTTATCAATAAATAAATATATATACAATTCAAAGTATAAAATAATGGCATTGAGCTAAAAATGTGTTGAAGGGTTGATCTTTCTTACTTTTTTCTTAAGTCTTCTCTACTTCTTCTAGACTTTTCGTCTTTTTTAAAATTTCTGTTTATAAAAAGAACAAGAAGTCAATCGATAAACACAATTTTCAAACGTGTAAAATACCGACAAGGACTGCCTTGTTTTATTTCAAACACCCCTTTACAAATTATTTTTCTAATTTAGTCACCCTCGTGAGATTAAAAAAAATCTGTTAGCAACATTTGAATTCAATAACTGTCTCTTATTGATGAAAAAGAGACTAGTTATAAAGAGAATCGGGAACTGAGGTCATAATCTTTAAATTAAATAATTTTAAAAAACATCGGTTTCAACACAATAGTACCCTTATATTATAATTACCTACATTATTGCCTGTAGCCATGTAAATAACATAACTACTTCTTTCAATCTAATCTAGTTGTGTACTTTTTACTTTGCTTAGATGCTTAAAGTGATTTTATAGTTATTTAGGGGTTTGTTGGCAGTTTGTTAAAAAAATCGTGGCCTTTAAAAGTTCAGGTTATCCAAAACTCTCAAATTTTCTGCAATCAACTTTGAGCTTTAAGAAGCCTGATATAAGATTCAAAATCTATTGAAATTTGACAGTTTGTATTAACTTGGATCTGCGGCTGTCAATACCTTGGCTTTTCCGAGTCGCCGATATTTGGGCACTGTTGCAAATATCAAATGGGACTCACCAAGAAAACAAGGTACACAGCAGCAATTCCGCTAGTAGCTTTTGACCACTAAAGTCTAACACAATATAAAGTGATTTAAATTATTATTAAAGAGTTGATTTATATAGCGGAATAATCTGTTTGGAAATGTATATCAAAACAATTTTTATAAAAGCTTCAACATTCGTCCATTTTCACTGCCGACAAACAGTTTGGCAGATATGTACAAAAATCGAATGAAAATAAACTTAAAAAAAAAGAATTGCAAACTGCCCGTCCAGATAGCGAAGCTACGTATGTCGGCCTGTATTCAACCTGATAAACTTTTTTCAGGATTTTCTACAAAAGTCCCTTATAATAATGCGCTTGAATATAACTGTTTATCACATTACAAGTACAGATATTTTAGAAAGCAGCAAGAATTTCACCATCGGTGGCCCAAGCGCGAACTTCGACAGATCCGTAATCGTATCATCATCGTCAGATTTTTGTATGGTAGGAGCCAGTTTGTTCATACATCCGGTAGGGGGCGCTGCTTCATTTTCATAGAAACTTTGACGATGCAATACGATTACGAAGCTGTCAAAGTCCGTGCTTGGACCTCAAAAGAGCATTGTATTGACGTATTGATGACTAAACTCACTGCATTTTGCACTTTATACTCATATAAATAGGAACAAAATTCAACAATGTCTCGAGCAATTATTACAAAAATTGTTTACGCTAATGTGACTCTCTGTTTTTGCATTTGCATCGCCATAATCCTCTGCTCTGGTGTGAGAGGTTCACCTCTAAATCTTCTGTATCTGTAAGAGAATACAATAAACGAATACTTATCATCATCAGCCTATGTATTAATTTCCCCACTGCTGGGGCACAGGCCTTCACTATGGATGGAATAGGGAGATTGGGCCATGACCCGCCACGCGGGCCCAGTGTGGATTAGCGGGTACTTCCAACTGCAGATGCAGCCGGGACCAACGGCTTAACGTGCCTTCCGAAGCACGGAGGAACTCGAGGTAGAAGATTTTTGGTCACCCATCCAATGACCGACCACCGCGAAAGTTGCTTTACTTCAACGATCGCAGCCAATCGTTCTAACCACCTGCGCATCCTCGCTCCTCATATTGAGCCCGTATATTAATAGCTTTATATATTTTACTAGTGACCCGCCTTCGCTTCGCTTCGGTGTAAACTATTGTTTTGTTCACATGCTTGAGAAACTAGTTAACGCGTTACCTGACTAATTGTATAAAGCACATAAAAATCCATGGGTTTAGGAGATTTTAGCGATTGCTTAAATAGACGTGTGTAAAAATGTTTACATACAAATAAAGGTATTATCACGGCAGGTTAATACAATCAAATTCAATTCACATAAAATAATTTAATCCTGCTGTTTGAATTTCTTATGCCCTCGAGGTCGCAAATTTTGATTTTTCAATGGGCCAACATCGAAACAAGTCTGCAAAAAATCAGGACTACCGATACTACTAAAGTAGTACTTGTAGGTACTCCCTGAAGTATTAATTTCACTGTACTATTGTTAAAGCGAAATGATTTTGTAACCGTCTACGAAACTGAAAAAAATGTGGAATCATCACATTTTTTTCATTCTTTTCATGGAATAGGGAGATTGGGCCATGACCCACCACACGGGCCCAGTGCGGTTTGGTGGGTACTAACGACTGCAGATGCAGCCGGGAATGAAAACATTCGTATGTTTTCAAAAATATATTATTATTGCTCAACCTAACGTAATTATATGTTTGCTACAGACCGTTGAAATTTATAACATTAAGTGGGCCGGTGGGTGTGTCCGGAAGTGAATTTAATATTCATTGCTGTATAATTAATATTTGCATGCCATTTGAAATGGTTAATTATGCCTAAGTACAATGTTTTGATGACCACCAATCTTCCCTATTTATGTCAAATAAATCATTTCATTTCATTTTCAATTACTAGTGACCCACTAGTAATAATGATGAGCTCGATGATAGTGTTTAGCGATCTTAAAAGAAAAGCAACTTTCTCAATAACTGATAAAAGAATGGGTGACCAAATATAAATATCATTAGCTTCTCCATACTTTAGTTAGAACATTAAGCTGTTAATAGTGTCTGCATCTGCAGTCATTAGCGCGAACCAATTCGATATCCTCATTCATTAAATGAGGATCTCGATAGCGGAGGTCGTTAGCGCGTTATGGCTGCGATCGTGGAAGTTAAGCAATTTTCGCAATGGTCGGTCATTGGATGGGTGACCAAAAACTTAATATCTCGAGGGGCGCCCGTCTGAGGAAGTTACCTTACAGAAGACTACAGTAAAATAACACAAACTTTTGATAGTTTACACCAGGGATGTTACGGAGCTTCGACTCCGATTCCGATAAGGCGGAACTTCCGATTATTATTACACCTTCGGATCCGACTTCGGAACTTTTAAATCGGAGGTTTTAATCGGAGGTCGAGGCATAGCAAATAGCGACGGCGGTCTGCGTCGACCGTTACGAACTGGTTCATACCCGTCGCGTTGGGAGTCTGTGTTAATAATAAGTAAATTTAAATGAAAAAAGGTTGAATGAATGATGTTTTCATTTGTTCTTAAATGAAAAATATCTCTCTTGTGACCACTGCTGACTCTGCCGCTTGTCCCGACTCTGCCTTCCCGACTCCGGTTCCGACTCCGATAAATCAAATTTAAAAACTCCGACTTCGATTCCGATAAATTTACCTCCGTTACATCCCTGGTTTACACAACTTTTTGGTGGTTTTGTGTTTCGGTCGGTTAATAAGTCAGTCGGAGTCGGTTAATAATTATTTAACAATAAAATAGATTGCCCTGGCCTTCTTATTTACTTTATATTTAATGTACCACGTAGATTACCCAGAACTCAAATAAAAACATTAGTTCCACCTCTTCGCACGACGGTATTGGTATTGGGTTCAAGTTCGTTTGTCCCTAGAGTAAGTAGACTTCTAAATTCTTTGGATCAGTCCATTGATATTTATGCTGTTAGCCTCAATAGATTTCGTCAGCACTTGAAATTGACCACGTTGTAGTATTGTCACAAACGCTCTCGAAACAGAACCGCGAAAGTGCTAGAGATCGAATGTGCCAGAGCACCGCGGGTCGCGATAGAGGTTGAGTAATGCGGCACATTCTAAAATGAGCCTTATGTAATGCGGTGTAAGGGAGAAAGTGCAACGACATCTGCACTTGTTTACAAGTTATGCGTGTTAGCTGCGTAGGTATAGGTAGGTACTTCGTGCTCGCGGGTGCTAGCTAATTCTCAATTTAACAGGTACTTTCTAGAATGCGTCGATTAGCGTATATAAGCGCAATTGGCGCCGCGCAGACAGTTGAGTTTCAACAGCGATTTCGGAGCGAATCCAAAGGCGATCAAAGTGCAACAAAAGTGTTCAAGTGCGATAGTTTAGAGACTTGTATAGTGAAATACAGTGTTTAGTGAGTGTACTGTGATTAACATTGTGTGTTAATTGTGTGTTGAATAAAGTACGGTCAAGCGTAACTTGCATATAATTTCGAACCCCATCCCGACACGTAACAGTATGTTGATATTATGTAACTTCAGAAATTGTAACAGAATTTTGTAAATGTGCGAACTTTTAATGTGCTTCTAATGTTACTTGTTATTATTTACTTTGCATGTGGCGTTTACCTTAAATAATAATTTGTGATTTTGGCTATAGTACTATCGCTGTAATATTTACAATTTATCATTGTAACAAATGCTGCTAATAAAAAAAATCGAGCGAGCCTTACAGTAATCGCGTATATTGTGTAACATTTGAAACCTCACCTCATATTAGTAAAAAAAGAAATAAAACCTACTACAAAAGGTGGTATCTGAACAACACGGTGGTAGATACTGTCCGTACGGTAGGGTCCAAGTATTTTAAAGCCCACCGTACCAAAATTAAGAAAGTCAGCTTACTCGACACTACACTGAAGATATCCCGGACGTCAGCCTGTATGAGATTAGTATGGCTCTCAAACAACTTAAAAACAACAAGGCGGCGGGCGATGATGGAATCACAGCAGAACTTCTGAGAGTGGGCGGTAAGCCGATACTTAAAGTCCTCCAGAGGTTTTTCAACTCCATCATCCTTGAAGGCAGATCGCCAAAAGCATGGGCCAGAAGTGGGGTTGTCCTGTTCTTCAAGAAAGGTGACAAAGCACTCTTGAAAAACTATCGACCAATCTCGCTTCTTAGCCATGTTTATAAGTTGTTTTCGAGAGTCATTACGAATCGTCTCGCACGCAGGTTTGACGACTTCCAACCTCCCGAACAAGCCGGTTTCCGCAAAGGCTTCAGTACCATAGACCACATTCATACGCTGCGGCAGGTTATACAGAAGACGGCGTTTGGCGTTCGTGGACTATGAGAAAGCTTTCGATTCGATTGAGACCTGGGCGGTGTTACAGTCTCTCCAAAGGTGCCAAGTAGACTACAGGTATGTCGAGGTATTAAGGTACCTCTACGAAAACGCCACTATGTCAGTCCGATTACAGAACCAGAGCTCCAATCCTATCCAATTGAAGCGAGACGTGAGACAGGGAGATGTGATATCTCCGAAACTGTTCACAGCTGCATTGGAGGATATTTTTAAGCTTCTGGATTGGAAAGGACGAGGCATTAACATCAATGGCGAGTACCTTTCGCACCTTCGTTTCGCCGATGATGTAGTTCTTATGGCTGAGACCTTGGAAGATCTTAACACGATGCTCGAAGATCTTAGTAGTGCTTCCCAAAAAGTGGGTCTTAAGATGAACATGGAGAAGACGAAAATTATTTCCAATGCCCATGTAGTACCCGCTCCAGTTAAAATTGGGAACACTACACTCGAAGTTGTCGACTGTTACGTCTACCTAGGACAGACAGTCCAGTTAGGTAGGTCCAACTTTGAGAAAAATATTCGCGTCCAAATTACCTCAGTGTCTCAAGACAAAAGTCTTTGACCAGTGTGTGTTGCCAGTGATGACCTACGGAAGCGAGACGTGGTCCTTTACAGCGGGTCTCATAAGAAGGCTCAAGGTCACGCAGCGAGCAATGGACAGAGCGATGCTTGGTGTTTCCCTACGCGATAGAATCAGAAATGAGGAAATCCGTAGGAGAACCAAAGTTACCGATATCGCTCAAATGATGGCTCTGCTGAAGTGACACGTAGCAAGAAGAACCGAACCAAGTTGGGGCGGAAAGGTTCTGGAATGGCGACCACGCACCGGATGACGCTCTGTGGGAGGTGGACCGACGATCTTGTGAAGGTCGCGGGAAGCCGATGGATGCGAGTGGCGCAGGACCGATCGGTGTGGAGATTCTTGGGGGAGACCTATGCTCAGCAGTGGTCGTCATACGGCTGACATGATGATGATGATGATGATGACAAAAGGAATAAGCCATTTGAACATTATGTTCTAAAATCAAATCAAATAGCGCGCGCTTTCGCGACTTCCGGTTACACACTTCAGTCCCATTTCACGAAATCACTCCCACAAATTGCAGGAAAGCGAGAGGAAAGATGTTACACATCAATAAGTTTCCAGGTCTTCACGGGGACTGGTTCAGGGTGGGTAACGGTGCCAACAATATTTTTGTTATCGCAAGCGTCTATACCGTTCCGTACGCTTTTTTGCCACGCATTTAACATAAAAAAATTACCCCAGCAGTGGGGACATTAAAAGGTCGGTGATGATACTTTGTTCAACATACATAGTGTCGTAGAAGAGTCTTTGTTCAGCAGACAGCGAAGGTTTCGTGTCGGCTAGAGCCATCTCTATCTCCTCCCGTCGCACCACAACCGTGTCCGTATTCTTGTCTTCGCTGCTCATCTGATACAACATAAATATAACATATAAGTTACTTTGTACAATCAGCCAATTTTATTCCTGATTAGGGTTGCCAGATGCTGGCTTATCAATTCCAGGACATTTGCACCCCCTGAAAAAATAAACCATCAAATCTAACCCCCCATCAACCAACAGAATTAAAACATCAAGCAGGTGTCATTCGTTATTGGTTTATTTTGTTACGAAACTAGCACATTATTGGAATCTGGGACAATAATGTCTAATTACTCGACACGGGGCAACACGCAAAATTCCGGGACAATCCCGGAATTTCCGGCCATCTGGCAACTCTATTCCTGATCCACCATAAACTTATTTTGTTACATCAATAAGGTAGATTTTTGCTTATCCTTGGAAACAAACTTCTTATTTTCTGACCAATCACATTTGACACGCAGTTGCCGCCTTCCTGTTACATAATTTTGACAATATATTATTTGGAGTTTTGCCCGTGGACTAAGGATTTCCCTTTTAGTTTACCAACGTTTTTTATAATGTCAAGAAATCGAAAAAGTTTCTGTTCCATTTATGTTTTTAAAAGTGATTTCGAAACTACTATTCCAATTTTATCTTATCATGATCCAATCTTCGAGTCCGCTCTGAACATTGCGCAATTAGCATCGCAATGACAAAAGACAGGCAGAGGGACGAAGGTTGTTTTTAGGATTGTACAGTACACCAGCGTAAAGCAACTTCAGAGCGCATTAGAAGTGCGATTTGTATACTGCGATTCAAATTTTATTGCGACTGTGAAGTTAGCGCGAGTCGCTGCGCATTAACGACATACAGATGCGCGTGGGGTTTCACTGAACTGAAACTGCGCATAATTGCTCTCGCTGCTAACTTCATAACGGGCAAGTTTGAATTTTTGTTTTTTTCCACAATATTACACACGTTAACACAGTTTGTCGGGAATCGCATACAAACTAAACTTAGGCTAAGCACTTACCAAGTGTGCCTCAAGTCGAGCCAACTGCGCAGTCACCAGCAGTGATTTGAGATCGGCGGGTGAAAATCCTTCAGTGCGGTTCGCCAAGTCTACGAGATCCACGTCTTCTTCTAATGTTACACTCTTAGCCAAACTCTTGAGCACTTCCAGACGTCCATTCTGATGGAAACAACACCTTAAGATTTAATAAGGGAGTGTCTGTGTGGAGAAGTATTTTTTAAGTGGCAGAAGATAAAACAGTGAAACAAAACTTTATTATAGTGGTGTTGTCTTTCTATTGGTGAGCAAGGTTCCAGAGCTCCACTGAGTAGAAGATGAGGTCAGGGTTGGTACGAGGGGGGAGGGGGAGGGTGACGTCACCGGGGCCGGGTACCTAGTCGGGCAGCGCGCAGTACAAGTGGCGCTGCAGCCGGCCGGCCCGCAGTAGCGCGGGGCACGAGGGGGGGAGGGTGACGTCACCGGGGCCGGGTACCTGGTCAGGCAGCGCGAAGTCCCCGTGGCGCTGCAGCCGGCCGGCCCGCAGTAGCGCGGGACACGAGGGGGGGAGGGTGACGTCACCGGGGCCGGGTACCTGGTCGGGCAGCGCGCCATACACGTGGCGCTGCAGCCGGCCGGCCCGCAGTAGCGCGGGGTCCACGAGGGGGGGGGGGGGGGGGTGACGTCACCGGGGCCGGGTACCTGGTCAGGCAGCGCGCAGTACACGTGTCGCTGCAGCCGGCCGGCCCGCAGTAGCGCGGGGTCCACGAGGTCGGGGCGGGAGGTGGCGGCCACCACTGGCCCGCGCGCGCCCCCTTCGGCCCCGTCCAGACGCGCCAGCAGTTGGTTTACTACGCGGTCCGTCACGCCGGTCGAGTCGTGGCCACGTCTGTGCAATGTTACAATGACAATGATGTCGATTCTGGCATGATTCTCTAAACCCAAGCTTTAATTTTAACATCAGTCTATACCTGCATTATCTATACAGAATGAAAATCAGAGACCGATGTTAAATTTTGTTTAAGGTTTGGATAATCATGCCAAAATCGGCATTGTCATGCCAAATTTAACTTTCAACTTGCGTCATTCAAAAGCAACGGTTCAAAACAAAAGTGGCGACGCTTTCACACATTACTGTCAGGAATAATGGACGAAAGGGTCTTCCTTATTAATAGTATGAATTTCCTAAGCCTTTAACAAAAAGCGCTACCTACATACACACATCAAAAGTGTCTAGGGATCAAGCATTTTTATGCGGATTTCTTGAGATTGAGATGTGGCTTTGTAATAAATTTATGATTTTATAAATTTATATGGATCCTTTTTGGTGCATTTCATAATTTGAATCAGGAACTGTGAATCAAATTCGAGTAAAAGATGAAAATCAGCTGTCAATATTTTCCCTATAAAAACATACAACGCATTGAAGACATTATTAGTGCTACTGTTTCCCTACTACTGATTAAAACCAACGTTATTATGGAGCGGCGACGTCATTTAAGCAGGGAAGAAATGCTCAGAGCCGTGGGAATGATAGAAGCTGGTTCCCGGCAACGTACTGTGGCTTTAGCTCTGAATACAAGTCAGAGTGTTATCAGTCGACTTTGGACACGATACCGAAGCACTGGTACCGTGGCTGAGCGCCATGGAGGACGGTATCGCTGCACCACACGGAGACAAGACCGATACATTCAAATCTTAACTCGAAGAGCTCCAACAATAACCGCCATGATGTTAGCCGTGAGGCTTCATCACTCTTCAGGGAACTTAATTAGCGACCAAACAGTCAGAAACCGCTTGCATGAAGTGAACCTTCATTCCCGAAGACCGCTACGGGTACCACCTATAGCAATGCACAATCGTAGGATTCGATATCAATGGGCTCTTGAACACAGAAATTGGGCAGAAGAACAATGGCGTTTCGTGTGCTTTTCTGATGAGTCTCGTTTTGGTATGAGACCGGATACAAGACGTATACGACACTGGAGAACCCCTGGACGCCAACAGCGATTAAAATCCTGCCAGGAAGTCCATCCTTATAGTGGTGGAACCATCATGGTATGGGCGGGTATTTGGATCGGCGGAAGAACTGAGTTGATTTGGATCAGAGGCAACCTCAACGCTCAAATTTATGCTGAGACGATTGTATCAGACGTCATCGTTCCTCTACAAGTGCAAATCGGTCCCTTATTTCAGTTAATGCATGATAATGCACGACCGCACACCGCAAGAGTTGTAAGACAGACTCTCGCCGCAGCTAACATCAATGTCCTGCCCTGGCCTGCTCAGTCGCCAGACTTGAACCCGATTGAGCATGCATGGGATATGCTACAGAGAAGAGCTCTGCCGAATATGGAGGGTATCCAGTCGCAAGAAGACCTTTTTTTGTTGTTGCAACGAACATGGGCGGCCATTCCACAGCGTGATTTGGATGAACTCATTTTGAGTATGCCAAACCGATGTTCTTGTGTTGTTAGTGTTCGCGGTAGAAATACGGATTATTAATTGTTTAAGTTACCCAATAAAATTTTAGAGAAAACTGTTATTTCAGTCTTTTTTTCGAACTTTTGTGTTAGTGGTTCAAATGTCAAAAATCCCTTTATTAGGAAAATGGCAAATTTCTTTATTAATGCAAAGGTGACTTGGTTTATCGTTACTGTGACAAACGAAAACACTTTATTTGATGAATCCTTAAAGAAAATTTTAATTAATATCAATCAGGAGAAAAGTTATTGCAAAAATATATGTTGATCCCTAGACACTTTTGATGTGTGTATATTTTAGTACAAAACTTACTTGGGTGCCAAACTGTCGAATTCGTCGAAGAACAGGATACACGGCCTTTTCATATCAGCTCTGTTCAAGAAATTAAACAAGAGGTTACGTAATGGAAATTTAAAATCGTAAAATTATATGTTACATGATAATCAGTAGTTACATCAAAACTACGGAATCTGTGCTAAACTTCTAAAACTGGACGTGCTTTACAATAACCTACACGTCAGGTAGTCAAGGTGCTTCTACATGGTGCAAGTAACTTGCTTAGTTGAAGCACTTGCGCAAGTTATATGCATCGTGAAAATAATGTGGAATAATGTGCTAGTCGAGCGACTCGAGCGAGAGCGACATGCTCAGGTCACTTGCGCGACGCGGCAGACCGATAGAAAGCGGTTTAAGCGGGCCACTGACATCCCTGCCGCAGCGGCAATCTAGGGTGTAAGAGTGGGGATGAACCTTAATTGTGATGTGTGTAGGTAAGCAGGGGCAATTTTTTAAATTGGCCCTGCGGCAGGGCGGCATGGGCGCGAGACCACCCTTGGTTCCTAGGTTGTCCCTGCCGCCCTACACGTTGCCGCGTGTGTAGCGCGATCAGGTCAATTTCTCAAACAAGGTTGGTAACTATCACGCACGTATTTCAATCAAGATGGCGGCAGTTCATAATGAGCATGAAATTTAATCTCCAATGATAGAAGTATATAAAGACCGGACCAACATGTGGAATAAAAAAACACAAACATTATTTATTAACAATACATTTTTCTCTGTTGCTAATTCTTCACCGCGTATTTCCATTATTGCGCTAACACCATAGAAAGAGCCATGCCCCTACCTAACGATCTTTTGATTTTTTGATAATACTCTGGCTATTATCAACGCGTGTGTTTAGCTCAACTTGACCGCCGTGCGCCCTAGATTGGCCCTGCGGCAGGGATGTCAGTAGCCCGCTTTATAATTCATTTTCTGTTAGATGAATATTTTTGACCCCTCCGATCCCCCGATGATGTATATGGGGGAGCCATATAATTCTGCTCGTTGACGGTGTGGCGAGCGACCTAGTTTGCTATAATGAAATAAGCAACTGTCGTAGTAGCCGGTCATAGGATAGGTGGCCAAATATATCGCGTGTCCAAACGTTCAGCGGTCACGGTTGCATATGCAATTATTAGCACCTACTAACCCGCACTGGAGAAGCGCTTCTCCAGTGGACCAATCGCCTAACCAGATTGCTTTGGAAAACGCTATCGCTTACGATTTCATTTTGTTATTTCTAACCGCCGAAATACCTCACGCTCATTTTCTTTAACATTGTTATTACCAATGCAAAAGAAAAAAAAAAAGAGCGCGAGGCATTTGAAAACCTCAGGGGGCTAGAAATAACAAAATGAAATTGTAAGCGATAGCGTTTTCCAAAGCAATCCAGTTAGGCGATTGGCCCCCAGGTCACACAGCCACTCAAATTTTTCCAACCATAGGGAAGGCCTATGGCCGAAACAGTATATAGATTAATAGCTAGCCACACAACAAAGTAAAAGATCTGCGTCGTGCTGTTTGCATCCACGGTAAATATTTCATATATTAACTATCATTTTCTAGATTGTAATTTAAAATATCAATATCTCTGGTGTATGGTAAAAACTCTATTGAGTTTCCATTACATTTTTACTGTAAACATTAACTGCTTATTTAAAACATTCACGGTCACTAACATTACAATAATTTATGTTATTTACAGGATTGTTACCATGTACCTTGTTTTAGCGAGTTTCCGATATTTCGGTAATGTTGCAAGCGCCATGATCACCGAGTAACTGATGATGTTACAACTGGCGCTTGCAACAGTGCCGGAATTTCTTCGCTTCGCTTCGGTGTAGTTTCGGAGCCTATTCAATACAAATAATCAAATCTTTCCTCTTTATAATATTAGTGGAGACTAATATATTGTTAATTATTTGTTTATATAAACGTAATGGACTTTGTCTTCACTTAATTAATTTATAAATTACCTATAGTGACATTCAGTACCTAACTCTTTCAATCTATAAATTAACATAGAAATTTTAATGTAACTCCTCTCTTCTATCTCTCAGTTAGTTGCGTGCCCGACAGGGCCCTTAATGATCGTATTTTGTCTTAATTTTATTTAACAATTTGAATTAATTGAAATTGAAAAATACATGGTCACAAATTTTAAAAAATAACATACATTACTGTAATTAACTGCTGGATTTATAAATGTAAAGAAAAGTTTACTAAGACATTTAAGAGATCCACTCAGATAGCGGAAGGTGCAGATACGAATCTTGTCTAATACCCGTAGTCATATTCGCTAATGGTTTTTGACACATGGAAGTGATAATCACCGAGGTATTTACTGATCCGTTGGTGCTTTATTTTTAATAAAGCGTTTTACGCCACTACAAAACTAGCAAACAGGCCGGCTGTGGGGCATTTCTGTAAAATAAAAGCTCACTTCCGATTTCGGTAGCTGCCATTTTAGATATTCCCTTAATATGCATTACGCCATTACGCAGCAAAATGTCGCAATGCCTATAGAAAACAGTATTAGATATTTGACATTTGTCACAAATCCGAATAAATGAGATCGTAGGAGAGGTTGCATCTTAATACCTATGGAGGACTGAGTGTGATTTTTTCTAGTAAATTTTATTTTTCTTTCAGTTTAGGCCTAGTAAGTTCACAATAATAAAAAAAAGAGTATGCTTATGACCACACGACTGAAGTGAAACTTCTTTAGCTCCATCTGTATGTATCTATATATTTGTGTGTGTATGTACTATATACATTTACTAGCTATAACAGAAAGAGAAATAAAATGTGTGCGCGCACTGCTTTTTCTTGCTTATATCCCCCACGCAATACCCGTTCGCCTCGCCCGAACACACTTTCGTAACGCGTAATACATTCGCCAGCTTACTCCCCCCCTCCCCCCTTCCAAGTCAAGCGTGCGTAAAGAAGTTTCACTTCAATAAATAAATAGGCTTATGATGATACTGCAACTCACTTATCGAATATATCCCTGACCGCCTTCTCGCTCTGTCCTATATACTTGGACAGCAGCTCGGGACCTTTGACGGCGAGTAGAGTGACACCCGCCAGTCGCGCCAAGCATGTGCCGATTAGAGACTTGCCAGTGCCAGGCGGCCCATACAGGAGGATACCGCACGATTGCGAAGGAAACAGGGCTGGGTACTACGAAAATAATAATACATAATAAATATTCTTTATTGCACACAACAAAGGACACAAGACATAAACAAATAAAACAGGAGAAAGAGTACAATAGGCGGCCTTATTGCTAAACAGCAATCTCTTCCAGGCAACCTATGGTGGAAGAGGAATGCAACTGTTTTCTAGCAAATTTGTTGAAAATAGTTATTTTCAACGTATTTGCTCAAAAATGCATTAACGGAGGTTGTATGCATTGTTCGAAAGTACAAAATTACGGGCCATACAACGGAGCGTGCGGTAAAACGTTTTACCGCACGCTCCAGTACATGGCGCCGTGCGTATCATTTGCTGATATTTTGTTAATTTGGTTGAACTTCCTTGAAAACGCTTTGAATCTATACCTTTTAATAATAAGAAAAGAAAAAGAGACGAAAGATGTTCTAATTTCCACCACCCGGAATTGGCACCATTTGGAAATGCGCGGCATTCTATGTATTGAATTGAATTGATCAATTGTAATTAAATCTTGAGATGTCATTTAATTTGTATTTTATTTATTATAATTATTACTTTCTTTTTATTTATTAGTTCTTAATTCAAATTGGATGTATAGTACAATTCTTTTGAGACATCCAAAAAATTTTTTCGTTACCACTCGTTATTGGACATATTTATTTACTATTTATTATTACTTTGTCATTGTCATGCTATGATCTTTGTGGTTGAAATAAATGTATTATTATTATTATTTTCTTATGAGAAAAAAAATTGCTTCATTACTTAAACTAGGTATAATGCGATTCAAATAAGAATAGGAAAGCCAATGACCTCCATCTGTCAAACGACGCTTGAAAAGTATGGTTTGCAAAAAATCTTGAAACTCTTTTTTAGCACTCAGCTAATTCTAGAATAATCAAAAACCAAACATTTGTAAACAAACATGACGACGATGACAACTCCGGTAGTTATGCAGAGCTGAGCGGAATTGAAGAGCTAGATTCCGATTAATATTTTTACTCACACAGTCATAAATGTTATTAAAAATCGGTGTTTTTTTTCTCAATCTTAGTAAATAAATTTTATTAATAAAATCTGATGTTTTTTCTCACTTAATCTTAGTAAATAAGTTTTATTAAAAAAAAACCTGATGTTTTTTCTCACTTAATCTTAGTAAATAAGTTTTATCGAAGAAAAACTTTTATTGCTCACTCTACCTATTTTGTTTCAATTGACAGCTTTGACATCACAAAATGGCGCCCAGTCGATCCTATTCTTAGTTGAATCGCATTATATAGGTACTGTTTTCTCGCAAATTTGTTAAAAAACGTTGTATGACATTCGTGCGGGATTGGTTTTTACAAATTCGTGACTCTGGTAGCCCTCGGCTCGGGCTTACATTCGTCTACTTTATTTTAATGTTTTCTTTATGACAATGAAAAATAAGGTAATTTCAGACAAAATCTTCTACAACAGATGCTTACCATCATAGGCCAGAAGATGCATTCAGTCAGTTCTTTTTTAACATTTTCTAGTCCTCCAACTTGGCCCCAGATTGCGAAGCCACTCGCCTTTTCCTCGTCCTTACTGATATCTTCAACTAAACGGGGCCTCACATTTGGTTCAGTCTCTAAAATCATTAACCAATCACATGAAATTGTATAAGAAAAGCAAGACCATAAGATTTTTTTAAAATTATGTATTATTTCTCATGGTAACATAACATAGATAATATACAACACAAAAAAGCAACATTTCATCAGTTTGCGTAACAGGCGTAATAAGACTAACAAATACCTCTGGGAGGATCATTGGCTCTTTGAAAGCAGAATTAACTTTTTTTAAGTTTAGTTTCTATAACACTATTGTTTCTCTTCTGTTTTAATAATAAATAATAATGATAAATATTTCCAACACTCACACCAATTAGCCTAGTCCCAAAGTAAGCACTGTAAGGCTTGTGTTATGGGATACTAGGGTAACGGATAGAATACATATACTGTACATATATAAATATATTTAAATATAAAAATACATATCAAACATTCATGACTGGAGTATAAATGCTTGTATTCGTCACACAAAATCTGTCCCCACCGGGATTCAAACCCGGGAACCTCTCGAATCGGCGTCACCATGGAACCCGGCGTACAAACCACCCGGCCACGGATGTCGTCGTGGTATAATACTGAAATTATACTTTTTTTCAAATTGACTTATTGAAAGCTCTTTTGAATCGTCCAATATTTTTTTCTACCACCCATTCAGGACATCTTTTAGCGGATGAGAAGAATGGGCGCAAGAAACTCATCTAATAAAAAAAACATTTCGCTACCAATACAACGTCCACTCACATTTTGATTTCTGTGTGAGACAGTATAAACACAAGCGGTGATCTATTAGGGTATTAATCATTCATTATATATATCGCTGCAGTTTAGTTTACAAATAAATTCCATAAATTAAATTAGTTATACTTTCGAAAAGGCCTAGAAATTATGTGTTCAAAACAAACAGTGGCTGAATACACTTACTTTTTTTCTTCACGGCTTTAAATATCTTCTTATTCAAATAGTCCGTGATGTCTCTTACATTGTTGCCAGCAGTATCCATGGCCAGTTTGATCACATCATCATCATCTACCTCAAACTCTTCCTTGATTTTGTCATTCAAGAAATGTCTGAAGAGTTCAATCCTTTCATCCTGAAAAAAAATTTCTAAATTGATACCTAATGATTTGTTTATTAAGAGAGAAAGTATGCAGGCACAAGATTGTAATTAAAATGTTTAAAAAACTACCCCTAGACAATATAACCCCTTATACATCACCTGTTGGAGTTCAATTATATCGAAATGCGCCGTGAATAGTGGCTTGCCTGCAAACTGCCTCAATGTTGGGTGTAAAGTCTTCATACTAAGTGATGTCATTAGAACACACACCCCAGAACAAGTTTGTAACAAATGTTTGATTACCACAGCCAACCTGTAACAAAACAATTTGATCAATAAGACTTTTTACATATTGAGAAAAAAATTTTTTTACTTCGTTGTAACAATAAGGAAGTCCTTATTTAAACAGACCGAAGATTAAGGTGATTTATAAACACTTCATGCTGAATTATCAAACTATTTATTGTTGTTACTGTCAGTCCTGAAGTCCATAAGAATTTTTTCTTTCCATTATGTAATTATAATTAGGTGCCCAATGCATAATAATAATAAAGCATTTTATTTATCCATATAGGTTATTTACATTTTGAAAATAGTTGTTAGTTTGTTAGTTGCAGTTCTTAATTGTTATGTAAGTATTATTAGTTTTTTATTCAGGTGCATGGATCCCTCTTGGGTGAAGGCCTCCTATAGTTTTTCCCATTCTTTCCTATCTTGAGCTGATTTTGTCCAGTGAATGTTTGCTGTTTGTATGATATCATCACTCCAAAGTTTATATGGTCTTCCAATTTTCCTTTAGCCATATGGTCCTCTACATTCCGTAATTTTCTTGGTCCACCTTCCGTCTGATAAACGAGCAACATGGCCAGCCCATTTCCACTTCAGTTTGAGTGGATAGGTTAGAGCGTCAAAAGCCTTTGTTTTATCTCTAATTTTTGTGTGCTTAATCTAATCTAATTTTCTCTTTCTTAGCATGCTTCGTTCAATTGCTCTTTGTGAGGATCTGATTTTGTCTTTTATTTTTTTTGTGTAAGTCCAAGTTTGTGAGCCATATTTCAGGCATGGTAGAAGGCAAGTACATGGTAGAAGGTAAGTAACTTTTTAACGCTAGGCTGTAGATTCCTTTAAAAAATTCTTGAAAAGACCAGTACTTCTTCCAAGTTATATTAGATCTTCTTGTAACTTCCTCTTCTTTATAGTTTATCATATTTAATGCTGTTGTTTCTCAAGCTTCTTGGTCTCTTCAGGCTGCTAGTCTTGATTTTTGTTTTTTCTGTATTCATTTCTAAACCTACTTTGGAACTCTGTTCATTCAGTGAGTTTATCATAAGTTCTAGTTCTTTGTGTGTCTCAGCAAAGATAACAATGTTGTCCGCAAATCTCAGATGACTTAGCTGTTTATTGTTTACTAGTATTCCCTTCTGACTCCATTTAAGTTTTTTAAATACATTTTCTGGGACAGCGATGAATACTCTGTTCATTCAGTGAGTTTATCATAAGTTCTAGTTCTTTGTGTGTCTCACAGCAAAGATAAAAATGTCGTCCGCAAATCTCAGATGACTTAATGTTTATTGTTTACTAGTATTCCCTTCTGACTCCATTTAAATTTTTTAAATACATTTTCTAGCACAGCTATGATTGAGACAGCTTAGGCGATAGTCACCTTGTCTTACTCCTCTTTCTATTTTAATTTCATCCCCCCTTGTTTCGAGTTTAACTGTGCTAACACAGTTTTCATATTATTTTCATATTTGTGATCGATTTTCAGAGAGCTAAGGGCTTTCCATATACTGTTATGGCAGACTGAGTCAAAAGCCTTGCTGTTGTCTACAAACGCAATATATAGTTTTCTATTGAATTCTTTGTATCTTTCTATTACTTGTTCTACCACATGGATGTGGTCGATAGTGCTGAAGCCAGAATGGAAACCGCTTGTTCTAATGGTTGTAAGTTATCAATTGCTGGAGCTTAACGTCGGAGGAGAACTCCTGTAAAAATCTTGCAAGACCAATGCATAATACTAAATAAAAAAGCACTATATTTATAAAAATATAACCTTTGGTAATAAGCGATGTCTTGTGGTGATGCACCTTCGACATCAGGTGGAACCAATGAGTCAACGTCATCACAGATGAGAACAGCCGGACTGTGCTCCTGGCACATGAGGATTGCCTTGCCCAGCACCTCAGTAATATCCTTTCTGCCCTTCAGTGACCGACAATGGACAATATGTGACCAAACTGTCATCTCCTTTTGTACTATGTGACATATAGCAGTCTTTCCTGAACCATTTAAACCTGAAATATATTGGTCATAATTAACAGATAAAATTATTTTCTATAATGTTCATAGTGTGCCTCACTTACACATATTTAAATAAAACAACATTTTATAGAATTGCAACATTTATGCAAAATGAAATAGCAGACATAAGATGATAAAAAATCACTTTCTTGCTAATAATAATAATAATCATTTATTTCAGATAATTATAGAATTATAATGAAAACATTAGATTATTATTACACAATCAATAAATAAATTCGAGAAAATAAAAATAAAATATGGAGATTTTTCTTACCTGTGACTAAAACATTGCTCTTAATCTCTGAAACATTTTTAAATGTAGCCTCTCTGTGTATTTCAAAATACAAATGGGACACTACTTTCTGTACCAAATTTTCCAGGGATTTCATTGTTCTGCAGTAATTTTTCAAGTCATACTCTAACCTAGATATTTGTAGCTTAGGAAGTTCTAGATCACCATCAGTCAGGCATTTAGCAGCTACTGTACACTGTCTAAATGACTCAGAACTAAGCACTGTATACTTCAATTTCTCAGGTTTAAGCTTAAATTGTAAAAAACCTTTGCTAATTTGCAAATTCTGCTTTATCATACTATCATTTATTAGGAACAGTTTACCAGAATGTGTGTTTTGAATTACACAATTCTTAAATTTCTCAATGACTTCTACTTCAGTCTGAATCTGTTCTGTATATGATATTACATCTATATGATCAGGTTGTTCCACTTTCTCACCAATTATAGACAAAATTATTTTAGTTCCATTTTCTATGTTGATAATGTTATTTAACGATTTTGGTATTAGTACAGTCCTTATATTTTCATTGTAAACTTCTTGACAGAGACTTCTATAAACAACATTATCTATAAGTACTACTTCCACACATAAATCATTCACATGATTGTTATTATTTTGAGCTTCATCCTCACTAGCCTCTTGTAGTATTGAAACAACATTCTTCATAGTGGCTAGTATGACAGTAAAATACTTATACTTATCATTTAATAAATCCTCATGTATAAACACTGTATATGGATGTATGAGGTTTTTTTTGCCATCACTATCTATAGGTAAAGCTCTAAGGACCAGCCTGTCTGGCACATTTAAATAAGGCTTGAGCATTCCATTATTAATTAGTCCTATATTTTTAAACGATCCACCATCAAGTTTAGGCACATGTGCTGAGGTATTTTGTGGAGCATTGTGAAAACTGTTGAAAGCATCTACCTTCACAATGATTCTACTATTAGTGACTAAAAGGCCGGTCTGCTTTGGTGTGAATATTATAGGCAGAGATGTTGATATCCAAACAACAGCCTTCTGGTTTGATACAACAAACCTTAACTGATCTAAAATTCTAAGTTGCAGAAGCTCTATGTTATGTTCCTGTGAAAATTAGAATTGTTCCATTAATTTATTAAATCAATATTTTTTATTTGATTGATTGAATGACTGTGAACATTGGAGTTTAAAATACAAAATACTCACCAATATTTCTTGGTCATCAGGGCTATCAGTGTCAATATAGAGCTCATCTAACACCTTCACATCACTATATGGTGAAACAAAAACCTCAGCACCTTCATCTAGGTCCACTAATCTACTAAATATGGGATTACATGCTATCCTACCCTCGGGAATGTTACTGCTGAACACAACCCATAGAAGCACTATCTTATCTCTATAAAGTACTTGAACACACTGAGTCTGTAAATAAAGATAGAAGTAACCTTACAAACTATTATATTTTACACAAAAGCTTTAAAAACAGACATTAAACCATAATATAACTTTATTATGAATGTTAAATCGTATTTTTATTACCTTTTCATTATTTGTGCTGTACTTTGGACTAATATACGCAAAACAAGATTTTTCATAAGTGTACAATAATTTTAGTTTAACCCCTCCTAGCATTATTATAAATATCACTTTGCAAAGAAGCACAAATAAAATTGAAAGGTTAAATTTACTATGAATTCAGGGGAAAAATATAAGTATAGCAATGTTTTGATAAAACAAACTCATCAATCAAGCAAGTCGTCATTTCTGATAGGGATGACGATCTGAAATCGATTCATTGAAGAATCGTTTTTGGACTAAGAAAAATCGATATTATGAATCGATATGTAGTCAGTGAATCCATATTTCACCCTTGAAAATAGACTTTCGATTTTATTTAATTTTTTGGTACAAACCAAAACAGTATTTACAATTAATTGAATGTCCCCGTATTATAAGAGTGCTGCCGGTTAATTATTCAAAACTTGCGAGATGGCTGTATGTTTGGATTCCTTCGCTTCTGTTTAATAAAAAAAGTTACGTTTGTTTGTAATCTTTTAATATTTGTTATTATTGAATTACCTGATTTTATTGACAAGAGATCGTAAAATTATAATATATATCTTGTTTTTAATAAAATAGATTTACATTTCATTATAAAAAAACCTTTAAAAAAAGAATGATTCAAAAATCGATCTTATTGGCTTCAATTTTTTGTGGATCGATTCATTAGGCCAGGATGAGAATCGATTTAAAATCGTTTTTTTTTGGAAAGAATCGCCATCCCTTATTTCCTCTAAGCTTAGGGTACGGCCAGAGTGTACTCAGATTCAGATTCAGATTCCGAAAACAAGCGCGAGAAATAAACAGTGTAGTCTAAGCTGCTGCTTTTTCTCGCGCTTGTTTTCTGAGTCTGAATCTAAATCTGAGTGCACTCTGGCCGTACCCTTATTTCTGATTGACTAGGGTTGCAATGATATATTGAGAAACCGATCATATCGAAAATATCGCCACCATAGTAAAAACCATTGTATTGATTTTTAGAACGGTTTTAAACATATTTTGTGTGCATCTTTATATTTAAGATTCTTTGTAAATGTTCTAGACCTTTTTAATTTAAATAAATTAATTTAATTTAAAAAAGACTGATAACAGTGGGAAGTTATGAGTTTGAGGCAGTAATTAAGACGTAAGATCCCTGAACCGTAAAAATGTTTAAAAATGTTAAGCACACCTATATAAAATCTTTAAATGGTGTTGATGCTGGCATCATTCTCTAATTTAAAATTTTAATTTAACGTCTGTCTCTCCTCTTCATTTTGTATACAATAAGATAAGGATGTACTGTTATCAAATTTAAGTTTAGGTTAAGAGAATCATGCCAGAATTGACAACAATGTGAAGTTATGGCGGAAGCTTGAGATAAGGAAAACGTGGCCTAATTCCAGGCATGTTTTAGCCTGGAATTAGGCCACGTTTTCCTTATCTCAAGCTTCCGCCATAACTTCACATTGTTGTCAATTCTGGCATCAAGCAAATTCCATTCATCTATTAAGATCTCAAACAAATTACCTGATACAATAATGAATAAAAATAAAATTATTTGCCATTTATAAACATCTCAAAAGCTATTCTAAACAATAAATGTTATTTTAAAATAAATGAATACCTACAAAAAATATGAAATTATTAATAGATATATGAACACTTACAAGAATCTTTTTCTAGAGGTTCATTGACCATTTATTTTTCTGAGAACTCGCTGGGGGGGGGGGGGGGGGCGCGCTCCAAACCTATACTATATGTGCTACTTTTCACTCTGAAGTTTTAATTTTATCATAAAATATAGAGTTTGCGAGGGTTGTCGAATTTTACCCGTTATATTGCATATTCGAGTTTTCTAAGTTCTTAGCTTACTAAGGATAACTTATCATAGCTTATCGTAAAAAAGAAATTATTCTAAGCAAAATAAAGATATTTATGTCCCGAAAATGTCTTTATTTTGCCTACATATTAGAAAGCTGTAAATATACTTAAAATACCGATATTTTTGACTTTTTTTATTTAATTATCGCTTTAAGCATTGATTGCAAAATCGCTTGCTCATCTCTATTTCGAACGGCTGACTGACAGTGACATTGGAGAATTAACGTTCCGTTACTTCGATGCATAAATATAAATACACATTAAAAAAAACAATTCTAATTATGCCAAAAATGTACGGCTATCAGCTAAATATTGTGTACAATGCGTTGTGCATAATTTCTCGTTATTCTATTAGAAATTGTGATTTTCCTTTCAAATGAAATAAAGTTTCACTTTATAAATTTTAATACCATGCTAATGAAGACTCGGTAACCTCATAGTTTGTTATAGTTGTTTGGAATATTTTATCAAACACAATTAATATCAATTTTCAAAACTGCCCCTCATAAACCGTACATTTCGTCAATTTTCTAAAATTTAATATTATTAAATAATACTATAAATTGGAATTATTTGTCTTGTAATATTTCTCAACGCGAAAAGGAACGTAACTATCACGCTATTGGCTGGGCACAGCGCACATTTGAAAAAATCAACCAATACAAATTCAAAGCAGTGCAACGGCTTTCCAAATGAGTTTGTCTGTCCGGTCTTGAGTACTGAATTCTCAAAAATTTAATTGTGGAAAAATTGAAATTTTGCTAGCGTTCTGTGTTCTTTAAAAATACAACGTAGAATTCAAAAACGGCGGCCACCGTCTAGATAACGTGAGTAATAATTCATAGAATAGCATTTGAAGTTGTCTAGATGTTCGCTTGTTTTGCCTCCATTTTTGGTCGTTAGAAGTAAGGATTTAAAACTTGTTTACATATTCAGTCCCCTTGCGTGATATTATTAAAACGTGTTTAATTTAAAGTAACGTGTTATTAACAACATACCTGTGCACGTGATACTTATTTGTTGAGTTATAATTTCAGTAAATTGCAATGGCGCCAACCAGGTTGGCATCAAAGCCAATCGGCGTCAATGAAAACATGAACGGTATCTTAGGCCATGGAATTACGACAAGGAGTAAGCAATTGGCTTCTCTAAAGACACACAAAGATGGCTTGAAAGTACCAAACAAGAGAAAAGCTGACAGCCCCCTGAAAGACGTGACAGCCAAGAGGGCGGCATTTGGAGACATCACAAATGCTATCAACAAATCCAGTGCTGCACATGATAAAGATAAGGTTATGGCGCTAAAGAAAGTCACGGTGGAAAGTAAAGTGCTTCCAATCTTAAAGGTTAATTGATTTTACTATCTTTCTGGAGGGTACTGTTATATCCTCATTTTATCATCATTTCATTAGCAAATTAAGTAATCTATGATAAGTACAATTGTACAGTATATAATATACATACTATTTACATATTGGACACATGTCACATTACTTTATTAACCAATTATTCAAATCAAATAAAGTTTAGTGAACTTTCCCTCCAAAATTTTAAGTTGGTCATTTACTCCTCACATGTTATTTTTAAAAGCAAAAGTTATTAAACACCAGACATTTGCTATTTAATTGTCTTTTCATCTTTTTTAGAGCATCAAACCCCAGACAACCACGTTAAATGGTAAAACTTCCAAAGCTAAAACTTTACAAAGGGTAGCCACAAATGCAATTGAATCAGTGCAGAAGCACTTTGCTAAGGACCCACCAAAGCCAGTTGCAACCAGAGCGCAAAATGGTATTCTGAAAAACGTTGACAGAAAACAGCTGGGCAAAGAAAATCAGAACAACAGTCAAAGCTCAGCAAAGTCAGGGAGAAGTGATGTGTCTGAGCCGTCCCTGTATTTGACAGCATTGGAAAATATGTTAGTATATTTTACATTATACAGGGTTAATTTTAAAACACCAACAACCTCTTAGGGGGTGATTCTACCCATCAACAGGAACAACTTTTATTATGGGGCCAACACTGAAATCGCAAAAGAAAAATCTGTTTCATACAAAAGTGCATCAGCTAATCAAAAGAAATGTATGAAACAGCTGTTCTTTTTTCGTGATTTCAGAGTTGGTCCCATAATAAAAGTTGTTCCTGTTGATGGGTAGAATCGCCCCCTAAGACGAGAGAGGGTTGTTGGTGTTTTAAAATTTACCCTGTATACCTAATTTAGATTTTGATGCGGTATCATACTTGCTGTTGTTTATGTTTTTAAAAAAAGGGAAATGTAATTGTTTGACTTCAAAGCTGATTTGTTGTGGTTTTCCCCTGCCACACATACACTGCAAATAGGCTGCTGCATGCACAACTATCTTAGTTGTACAGTCATCTCTAAAATACATAAAGTTAATGTAAACTATTCACACCATATATTGTTTTGTGGTAGTATATGTTGAGCCTCATCTTGAGGTAGAACCAGTACCCCTATAAGGAGCATATGTAAGAAATTGTACGTGTTGGTAAATAACAAAGCCTTCCAACATTGAACTGACTTATCAGTTAGCCAAGGATTTCTATATCATCAAAAAATATAGTTGACGTCTTAAGATGCTGTTTTTTTTTTTTTATTTATTGTTGTCTGTTTTTATAATAAAATCCAAACATTTTAGAAGTCCCTCTGACACAACGAAAGAGGAATGCAAGGCAATAAGTGAAAAACTCAACAAAGTGAATCTAGATGACACAATAAACAGATCATTGGATGAAGAGACCGAATCTCCACACAAGGTGCCCAGTGGAGTCCCGGACTTTGACTTGGAGAACTGGAATGACCCATTCCAAGTCTCTAATTATGCTATGGACATCTTCAATTACCTGAAGGGCAGAGAAGTATGTATCAATATACAGACCTTTCACCTCCTAATGAATTATTAAAAAATAAAATATTTTGTTGTTTAGAAAATTACATGCATTAATCTCAGCAAGTTAAACATTTGTGTTCTGAATGTAATTTATTTTACTTTTCCCAACTGCATTACTGAATTGTTTATTTAATTTGAATCTATCAATAACTTATAATTTAATTGGATAAAAAGACATGGCAGTTAACACCATGTAAAATAAATATCTAACAATGTTTTATGTCAAGGCAGCTGAGCATTGAAACCAGTGCACATAATTCTTTAATTTTAAAATTTCTCATGCCTTTTATTATATTTTGTCTGTTCCCTGTTACTACATGATGTTCCTTGAAGCATGTATTACTTTTGACATGACAATGGATCCTTTATCTGTCACCCCTCTGCATGGGATGTTATAATTTTTGCTGAGATAAAGCATGCCCCTAAAATTGCAAAAAGAAATTTTCAATTGTTTACATATTTTGTAAATGTTAACTCAGATCTTAAATAACAATTATAAATTCATTCTTTATTGCTTACTCTTCCAAGTTCTGGCATCTAACACAAATATAACAAACTTCAAAAATAAAAAGAATATGCTGAGTTACTATAGAATCCACTCTTATACCTGAGACATAGTAACATCACACAAGTATAGGTGTTTTATGCTATGTATTATCTACCCCGCTTAGGTATTTAATGGTTAAGATATTTTGATTTACTAATTTCAATGGGTGCCTAATCTAACATTGGACTTAAAAGTCTCCTCAGTCTTAAACAAGGCTCATCATCATCAGCCTATTAATTTCCCCCCTGCTGGGGCACATGTATTCCCTATGGATAGAATAGGGAGACTGGACCGTGACCCACCACGCGGGCCCAGCGCGGATTGGTGGGTACTAACGACTGCAGATGCAGCCGGGACCAACGGCTTAACGTTCTTTGCGAAGGACGGAGGAGCCCGAGATAGTAAATTTTTGGTCACCCATCCAATGACCAGTCACTGCGAAAGTTGCTTAACTCAACGATCGCAGCCGAACACTAACTACTTGCGCCATCGAGCTCTTCCATGATATGCCTATGTACAGTTTGTACACTTTGTAAAAAATTACAGTTGTACACTTTTAATGAGAATTAGTTGGAGTGCAGGAGAAAAAGATCAGAGAGAGATAAATTCTGAGATATATATTGTAAACAAAGTTACAGTTCAGCCTGCCTAGCGCGATATGATAAAAAGCTCATTTTTATCATAATGAGCACCGCGATATGATAAAAAACTCGTTTTTATCATGCTCAATTGTCAAATTACTATGGAGTTTGACAGTTAGGCGCGATAAAAAACGTGATATAATGTAAATTGTGGTGCTTATGTTACGGGGATGCGTGTAGGCTATTCTATTGTATTCTTGTCTCTAATGTACCTATCTATATTTCACAGAATTTATGTATTGGTTAATGAACATGTACAATGTCTCTTTGAACTGATCCTCTTCATCCTACCACTGGACCTCTACTACCCAGTGGCCTGCTGTATAGTCGTCCTTATCAGAATTAGTCGCGGCACGAAACTAGCGCTGACCGTTATTGCGCTGAAGTAAAAATTAAGATGTATTGTGGGGAAACGAGGTGCGCGGGGTGGGCGTGCGTTGCGCCGACTGTCTCTCCAGTTGTACCCATGAGCAGCTATCCCTGACGTGTTTTGTTCAGCGCTAGAGTTACGTGCCGCGACCTGTACTTGTGTCATGTCGAGGCCAAACGTTAGAATCATGTGTATACAATCGATAAAATTTACTTTATTGCACTTATTACTTGGTACACGTAAGTTATTGATGGTTGATTCAAAATTAGCAGTATTAGCGATCTACCTTCGCATTGATATTCCGTTCCGTGTTGTTAGCACTTCTCCTTCTGCGTATAGTGCTTCAGCTGAGCATTTGTTTATAGAAGTGTCCTTTCGTCAAACTAAATTCCTTCCTGGGTGTATTTTACTCTCCTAATCTATTTATTGATTACTTTATTGACAGTTTTGATAAACTCCTTGATTTTTATAGACCAACTTACCAGCACATCATTATAATGGGCGACTTAACACATGCCTTATGAAATGCAACTTACGTACCTCTAAACTTCAGTCTATTATTTCTTCTTACAATTTACATATTCTTCCCACGAAATTCATTCATTCTTCCCTCCTACCCTTCATTTCCCTAACTGCACGCCTTCACAACTTGACCTAATGATAGTTTCTTCTCCAGAGAAAGTGCAATCACACGGGCAAGTAACTGCAAATTTTTCTTATCATGATCTCGTCTTCCTTTCACATAAAGTGAAACCACCCAAAAGCAAACCCCCTTTTTTAATGCGGCGATATATTGACGAAAAGGTCAGTAAATTAAATTCCCTGATACTAAGCCTTTTTGAATTGCATGCACTATTAAAATTAATCAAAATTAAACATAAACCTGTTCCCTGGATTAAAAATGAAATTAAAGAACTTATGGCACTGAGGGAAAAAGCCAAACGTAGGTTAAAAAGTCGCCCCTCTGATGACAACCTGGTTCGCTATAAAGCCTTCCGCAATCGCTGCAGTTGTATATGTAGAGACGCTAGACGATTCTTCCATGATTCTATGTCTAATCGTAATACAGCGGATACTTGGTGATTCCTTCGGTCAGTCGGTGTGGGCAAACCTTGCTCTTCTGCCTCTGCGGGCACCGACTTAAACGCTTTGAATAAGCATTGTTCTCTCCCTCCACTTAATGTTAACAGTTGCGACAAGGCTGTTACTCTCAAGGAACTGCCTGAACTTGCTAGACCCAACTGTCCACTATTCGACTTCTTGATAGTTTCTGAGAATGACTTCAAAGATTCTATATTATCTATATCTTCTGAGTCCGTTGGTGAGAATAATTTGTGCTCGAGGATGTTTATTCCTATTCTACCTACTCTACTCCCTGTATTAGCTCACATCTTTAACTAATTCTTGTGATCGAAATATTTTCCTCAAATTTGGAAAAAAGCTCATATAATTCCTTTACTAAAGATCCCTAATCCTTCATTACCTTGTCACTTTCGTCCTTTTCTTTCCAAAGTTCTCGAGCACATAGTTCACAAGCAAGTTTCCCATTTTCTTCTTTCGAATAACCTAAACAGCTTTCAATCCGGGTTTCGGTCAGGTCACAGCACAGTCCCTGCCTTAGTGAATGTCACTGGAGATATACGCTGGGCAATGGAAAACAAAGCGTTAACTGCCCAGGGGGCCATTCGCCTAACGGAAATGCTTAGGAAAACGCTAACGCTTTCGATTTTATTTTGTTATTTCTGACCGCCGAAGGTTTTCAAATACCTCACGCTCATTTTTTTAATATTATTATTACCAATGCAAAAGAAAAAAAAGAGCGCGAGACATTTGAAAACCTCAGGCGGCTAGAAATAACAAAATGAAAATCGTTCCTAAGCATTTCCGTTAGGCGAATGCCCCCCTGGTATTGGTAGACTTTAGCAATGGATTTAATTCCGTCAACTTTGATATTCTCCTTGCCATTCTTCGTTCCTTAAATGTCTCTACTTCTGCTCTTTCTTGGTTCGATTCATATCTTCGGGGTCGCTCGCAGAATGTTCGCCTTGATGTTTCAACCTCTGATGGGTGTGACCTCTGTGTCGGCGTACCTCAAGGAGGTGTTCTCTCACCGCTCCTATTCTCTATTTTCATTAACTCTGTTACTAGAGTAATTTCCTCCAAGTTTCATCTCTACGCAGACGATTTGCAGCTTTACCGTCATTTCAATATTGACGAAACGGACTCCACGATAGCAGCCATTAATGAAGACCTTCCACGGTTGTCGTAGGAGCCGTTGATTGAAACATTTATTAAACTAATAAAACTATAACATAAAATATCTTCAAAATTCTGAAACAATAGTTTCGCTTCTTTAACACGTTTTTCGTAATTTGGTCTAATACGCCGCTTTTGTCCTAATTTACGCACATATTCTTTTATAATTAATAATTTACTTTGAATATCTAATAACTTCTGTAACCCTTCATCTGCCATCTATATAAAATTCTACCGAATCAAAAAATAAAATCATTTAAAGAGTTACTAATATAAAATACAAGTAATGCTATGACTAATAATTAAAATATAATGTTGACCTACATTAAGTTCAATAATCGAAAGTTCATTGTCTCTTTATTTTAACGCTAGCACTGCAATTACCGCGCACCACATAATATACGACATGAAACACTCGAGGAAAATGAAAGAAATTAAATAATAAGGGCTTCTAATATCACTCACTTAATCACGCCCCTTCGAAAGCCGGATTCTTGATGCTCAAAACCTTACGAATGACCGCTTTTCGTAACTCCTCACGAACCCAGCCCCTATGACACCTTCGGTATAAATAGAATCCTCCAATAAGTAGGGCGATCAGGAACAGGACAGCCACGACGATCATCACGACGTTAGTAGCACGGACATGGTGCTGCAGCTGACTCAATTCGGACAAATTGTTACCTCCTGATGCGGTCTGAGCCAACACGACTTCCTCCTTACTTGTAGATCCTCCCATGATTTATCCCGGTTTGCCTGAAGACCTCATCCTGGCAGGGTCGCCATCCACGGTTGTCGTAGGAGCCGTTGATTGAAACATTTATTAAACTAATAAAACTATTTATTTATTCCTTTAAGATTACATATTAACTATTCTATGTCTTAACTATTAATGCCGACGCGACTCACGCGCGTCACTTAATATAAATCAATATTGCTTACTGGCTAAATACACTAATTATACACTACAACCTAAACCGTATTAGTACTTCGGCACAATTTTATGGTCTCTCATTTAATCCAAGTAAATCTCAGGCAATCATCATAGGGAGTAGGTATATGTCACATTCCTGCCGTTCTTTTCATTTGCCGCCAGTATCCATAGGTGGAATCAGTATACCTTATAGTGATACGGTGAAAAATCTCGGCGTCACATTTGATCACGTCGCTAACGTTAGTCGTAAAATGTATTTTTCGCTTCAAATTTCCTTCCCCTACATACTAAAATTGCCCTTGCACAATCTCTTATTCTCCCACTTCGCGACTATGCCGATGTTTGTTATTTAGACGCTGCGCAGGTATTACTTGATAAACTTGAGCGCCTGCAGAATCTTGCTATCCGATTCATCTTTGGGCTTCGTAAGTATGATCACGTCTCCAACTTTCGAAAGGAACTCAAGTGGCTCCTCATACGTCTGCGCAGGAATGTCAGATTCCTTTGTTACCTCTTCAGTATCCTATACAATCCTTCATATCTTCGGGAGAGGTTTTCTATCACCCACTCGCCTAATGTTCCTTGCAGGTCCCATCTCAAATCATTACTTACATGTCCTATTCATAAAACCGAATTTGCATCATACTCTTTTACGGTACATGCCGTCCGCTTGTGGAACTCGCTGCCAGCAGGAATCAGAGACAGTCCAACTGTTGCTACATTTAAAAAACGGTTGAAGGAACACTATATTTCCTCGCTTCTCCTTTTTAACACTTGTATATTTTAATTTAGTATATATGTTTATTTGTACATCTATGTAGATATATATGTAGGTTTTGTTTATGCAAGTATTGTATTTGTTATTTATATTCAGGAGGCACACACTGACGACCCTTTTTATGTTTTTTTCTTTCGCGGGCCTGCTGGAAGAAATTTCAATATGAAATAAGCAGTGCCCTTGTACAAATTTCTCGTTCCTGTTCTTATCTGTTTTATTGAGTGTGTACTAAATTATTAAATAAATATATCATCAGGCTATAAATGTTAAAACTGCTTGGGCACAGCAGAAACCAAACTCTTGACTTACCATCTGTACAATCAAGCTTTAGTTTTTTTTGTTCCCAAAAAAAACAAGCATAGCAGATAATCTGCTCACATTGGAGTGCCTGCCCAAGCAACAACAATTAGCAGCACAGAAAGTCCACTGTAATATTATAAAAGTACCTTTGATTGATACTTTGTTTCTGTTAGTAAGTTAAGTTCCAGTACTCCCTAAAGGGATAGGTTAGGATAGGAAACACGCCATTCATATTTTACGTTATCTATAGGTACCGCAGCTGCTTACAATTACTATACCCTTTCCACACAAAATAATATATATATACCGGGACCGATTATTGCGAGAGTTGTGTAATTGCCCAATTTCAAAAAATTCACTATGCCATCGAGCATTTCTAATTCATGTCATAAATATGACCTCACACTCATTTTCTTTAATATTAGTAGTACCGATGCAAAAGAAAAAAAAGAGCGTGAGGCATTTGAATGCCTTAGGCGGTCAGAAATAACATAATGAAATCATAAGCTATAGCAATCCCTCTGGCCATCAAGCTGGTGGACTCTTTCCTCACGCGCTCGACTTGAACACATCAAATTGTTTGACTCTCACAATCATAGATACCGACTTTGTCAAGCAATGCGCCATGATTCACGATCGTCAATACGAATCGATCGACGGGTGACCTTCTAGCGTACTTGACACACATCTGGGGTGAAGCTATAGACAAGCGGGGAGAATCTTTGGCTATTAGCCTTGACTTCGCCAAGGTTTTTGACAGGGTCTGGCACAAAAGCCTCTCCAAACTTCCTGCATACGGTCTGCCTGCTCAGCTCTGCGCCTGGGTAGCTGACTTTCTACATGAGCGTAGAATTCGCGTCCTTATGGACGGATGTAGTTCGCAGTTCATGTCAGTGAATGCCGGTGTTCCTCAGGGCTCCGTTATATCCCCCACAATCTTTCTGCTGCATATCAATGATTTGATGCCACTTGCGAATATTCATTGCTATGCAGACGATAGTACAGTGCATGCGAGATATTTTGGACATGCAGCGGCTGGACGGGTAGAAACTAGGGGAAAACGGGAGAAGAAAGAAACGGGAAATCGTTGAACTTAATCAGGCTTTGGACCACATTTCCGAATGGGGTACCAGGAACTTGGTAGAGTTCAATGCCAGCTCCTATATTCATGTCCTCTTCATTGTTAATAAAGTCAACTTTTTCGTTTAGCGATTATTCCCGATCGACGACTACTTGACGCGTATGAACGGCATCACATCCTGGATGCGCGCGCTCCTCGTAGACTGGATGGTGGAAGTGCAGGAGAGCTTCGAGCTCAACCACGAGACTTTATACCTGGCCGTCAAGCTGGTGGATTTGTTCCTCACGCGTTCCACCAAAACGCAGCCCCAGAAGGATCAACTCACGAAGGAGGAACTGCAGCTGCTTGGCGCCTCTGCCTTGTTCATCTCCTCCAAGTTTGATGTGAGTTTTTTTTATTCTCCATGCATATTTTCATTTCCAATTTGACCCCCTGCTAGTATTATTTTTTGCAAAAGAAAAAGGTAATGCTCTTTAATTAGGTATCCTTTATCTAATAACGAATCATGCAAATAATTGTTTTTTTTTAAAACGTAACAATCATATAGACAGTAACAGACCTAGCCTTTATAATAATATGATGGATGGGATTATGTAGGTTATCCCTTCTTTCTGGAAAACCCGAGTGAAGCAACATAATTGTCTGTGTGAGAGTAAAACTCCATACTTTGCAGGAACGCATCCCTCCTCTAGTAGACGACTTCCTCTACATCTGCGACGGCGCGTACACTTTAAGCCAGCTGCTCAAGATGGAGATGAACATTCTACGCGTGATAGACTTTGATCTCGGCGTGCCACTCTCATACCGGTTCCTCAGGAGATACGCACGGGTGAGGCGATAACAACCGAACTATTTATCAATTTGGGGCATGTTATGTTACAGCAGACACTCTTGGACCTTAGGCGTTCTCTCGCCATGAACTGTCATGGTGAGTGTTAGGAAAACTAATAAAGTACCGTTTTCTCGTAATTAACGTTTAATAAGGTATAGAATTGTCTATGACAATAAAAGTCAAAAAAATAACCAAAAACATTAAAAAGTAAGAAGTATTAAAACAACCAGTCTCGGCAATACTGAGTTTTGATAGTTTTTGAGGGAAATTATTAAGGTTTATTAAAGACATTTGTACTGTTATACCTGACTTGCAATAGCAAATCTAAAGATGATCGTGTTGGAATGTTTTCCAACACTAAATATTGTGCACAGCACTAGTTGACCAGCAGCGTCTCTCGCTGACTCTCTCTCCATTACCGGCCACCGCATTGTACGGACGTGCTTCCTATTATATCTAATTTAACTACTTCTGAGTAAGTCCTAGCCATAATACCAAGTTTTTCAGTGTCTGTACTTACAGTGTATTTACCTTTGTGTCTGTATGTGCATAAATATACCTTGACCGACGAACCAGTGTTTGTGTTACCATTCAACCTAACTACAGTCCGCTACCAACCGAACAGGACGGAGTTTGTTCATATTTCTCAAACAGTGGGATTGCCCCAGGGCCCCAATCTATCTTTGTTTATCTTTTTCATTCTTGTAATAAATCAATAATTTTCTTTTAAACTTATTTTGCTTGGTACTCCATAACGGAAATGGTTAATTACAATAGCATACAGTATAATTTTATTTCCATTGGTCACCATTAACTCATTCACCACATTATGTGTTCCGACTTTGACTAAATAATCGAAGTCCAACGCCGTACGCCTAGCATACGCCTTGCATACGCAACCTAAAGAACCGAAAGAAAAACACAAAGCGTGCGGGAGTCCTGGTTAGCTTCGATCATCTGTACCCCTAGCACGAAATGACATTGTCAAATTTTGTATGGAAACTTGGAGAGCAGCGCCACAAAGTACGTAAGGAGAACTAAAAAACAGTACTCATTTGACAATGACATTTCGCACTCGCAAACTATTCTAATTCGATATTGGTTCGTGCTAAGGGTACTGATGCATAAGCACGAACTTTGATAGCTCCGTAATCGTATCGCATCGTCAAAGTTTCTATGAAAACTAAGCAGCGCCCCTACTGAACCTAAGAAAAAACAGGCTCCTTCCTTCCATACAAAATTTTATAATGACGATACAATTACGGATCTCTTAAAAGTTTGTGCTTGGGCTTCAAAACAAGATTTTACTGATTCCTTTTTTTAAAATTCAATTATAGTGTTTTTAAAAATATATAAATATTTTTAACATTCACACCAATTAGCCTAGCCCCAAAGTAAGCACCGTAGGCCTTGTGTTATGGGATACTAGGTTTTATATAGAAAGATATATAAAAATCCATGACTTAAGTAAATATGGTCGTATTCGTCATACTAACTTTTGCCCCACCGGGACTATTTTCTTTCTCTAGTAGGCGACACCTAGAAACCGCGCGTACATACCACTCGCGCCACGGAAGTCATCAAATTTAGTATTAGTTATTGTCCCCGCAATTTACTCAAGAAACTCCTTTTTCGTTAACAGTGCGCGCGAGTATCGATGCCGACGCTGACACTGGCACGGTTCGTGCTAGAGCAGTGTCTACTCGAGTACACGCTGGTGCAGCACTCCGACAGCAAGATGGCAGCCGCCGCGCTCTATCTAGCGCTGCGGATGAAGTCGCTGGGCGGCTGGACTGCCACGCTGCGCTACTACACAGGTCAGTAGTGCCCTACTCTAGGGCAGCACGAGGCAGCAACATGCGGCCCCGCGCTCTAGCGCTGCGGATGAAGTCGCTGGGCAGCTGGACTGCCACGCTGCGCTACTACACAGGTAAGTAGTACACTACTGTAGGGCAGCACGAGGCAGCAACATGCGGCCCCGCGCTCTATCTAGCGCTGCGGATGAAGTCGCTGGGCGGCTGGACTGCCACGCTGCGCTACTACACAGGTCAGTAGTGCCCTACTGTAGGGCAGCACGAGGCAGCAACATGCGGCCCCGCGCTCTAGCGCTGCGGATGAAGTTGCTGGGCGGCTGGACTGCCACGCTGCGCTACTACACAGGTCAGTAGTGCCCTACTGTAGGGCAGCACGAGGCAGCAACATGCGGCCCCGCGCTCTAGCGCTGCGGATGAAGTTGCTGGGCGGCTGGACTGCCACGCTGCGCTACTACACAGGTCAGTAGTGCCCTACTGTAGGGCAGCACGAGGCAGCAACATGCGGCCCCGCGCTCTAGCGCTGCGGATGAAGTCGCTGGGCGGCTGGACTGCCACGCTGCGCTACTACACAGGTCAGTAGTGCGCTTCTGCAGGGCAGCACGAGGCAGCAACATCATCTTCATATTTTCCACTACTTAGACACACTTGATTCCTATACAGATAAATGGTCTAACACTCGTATTTACAAACAATTACAAGTAAATACTTTGTTGTTAAGTACCCAAGTCATTGTTTGACACTAAAGTTCTTCCACAAAACAAATGATTACTTAGTTATAACAAAGTAATACTCAACATTTTCGTTGCGGTATGCGCTCACTACATCGACTTCGTACAGTCACCGGATCGCCTCGCTCGCACCCTTGCCGTGTTCTGTTCCCTTAGCACGAATCATTATCGAATTCGAATAGTTGAATTAGATCTATTTTATGCGTCAAATGTGTATTGTTGTGTTATACTCGTTACGTCCGTTGTACCTCTGCTGTTCAAGTTACCACACTATTCTATAATGATTAAACGTGCTGCCTTCTCTTTAGCTTAGAGAACGTCGAAAGACCTGTCTTAGCAATAATCCTCGGCAACAGTCGTTCGCTTTAACGCGTTAAGTACGCTCCTTCGAGTTTGAAGCATGTAAAAATGTCTATTCATTGAAAAAAAAAACATACCTCCAACACCAGTAATTTGGACAAGAAACTTATTTCTGGTTACCTCTTTTCTCTAAACAAATTTATTGTTCCTTCCTTGCAGGTTACTCTCTACAAGACATCCTACCAGTGGTCCTAGAACAGAACGCTACTCTGCACAAGAAACCGAAATCGGCCATCAGCACAGTGAGAAACAAGTATTCGCACACAATATTCTTCGAAGTTGCTAAAGTGCCTCTACTAGAAGACTCTGCGTTGAGCAGTTGAGAATCGCCTCGTGGCACTTTACACACAGTACGGAAATTACTCAGGTGGGTTCAAATTATTTAATATTTCTTGTAAGTAGTGTGTGGCGGACAATCAGAGATCTTAAATGTCAGTTACGCTTAATAATGAGCGCAGATGACAGCTCGCCATCGTATCCAATTGCGTTGTTAATCTGTTAAGTTGCTAATTATTAATGTATCTAAATCAAGCTCAAGCGAAGCATTTATTAATTAGTAAAATATCAAATTAATTTAAGTAAGGTGCCACTTGGCTATCATGCTATTTTAAGTAAGGATGCTTGATGTTACGTTGTATGACACGTGTAGACATTATCACTGCCGCTTATTAAATAGAGCAAAAGAGACTTAATAGATCAATTGAGATTAGAATTTACAAATATTGTAGCGGCGTTGCATTAACGCGCATTGTTGAATGTTTAGATGTCAATATTAGCGTTTCTATGCAAAGTTTTATTTACAAAGTTCTTCTCAAAATTTGACACAAGACTGATAAGCTGGTGAAAGGTATTTCCGAGCTTTCTTTCTACTAACCCAGTGACGCCATGTAAGTGGCAATGTACCAGTATTGACAGGGGACTATGGTCTCTGTATCGATCGTGTTTAATGAAACTAAGTTTCCGTTTAAGTTATCTCCAGTTTTGTTTGACAAAAACAATGAAAAACCAAAATCGAAAGCCTCTCTTTCAAGTAACATACGCTCAATAGAACTTTACCAAAAAACCATGCCATAATTTGCATTCCAATATTGTTTATCCGTCTTGCTACGCTTCTCTTATAAATTTAATTAGATTTACCGTCTTCCTATAGTGAATTATAGGTAATAATTTGTAATATAGTGTGAAACGATTTGTATATTTCGCTATGCGGTCTTCCAGGGTAATTGACAATTTTTTCTAGATAAATAAAATGTGTAATGGGGCCGTTGAATAAACAAATGCGACTAATATGCGATTACCGTTTCACATATAATCAGATTAATACAATTGTTATTATCGTTTCATGAAGTGTGTATACATATTTTCTTTGGACATAATTATTATAAGTAGGATCTACTTGAGCCGGATCAACGAATTGTATCGTTTTTATATACATAATTATAGTATGTATTGTACTTGGCAAGCTTTGCTAATTCTCTTTTAATTATAGTTATTATTAATGGATTTTGTAATGTTTTAATAATTAATTTACATAGTAATTATTGTGAGATTATTCGCATGATTGTCTTATGTTTTGTAATTTATCACATTTTAAAGAGTACAAAATATTGGAATGTTATAATAATGTTGTTCATTAATGGTAAGTTTTAGATTAATTTCACTTTTAAAACTGTTTTTTCTTGATATCATTTGTCAACTAATTATACAAGGTTAATATAAAACTCCGACTTGTAAATAAAAGTGATTTTGGTTTGTATGATTTTGTTTAATTTATCTATCAATAGTTGAAGAATCTATAAGAAATGAGTGATTTTGAAAATATTTTTTTCATTATCTCAAGTTCTTGTTCCAATTACATCACGAAAAGCGATATTCAGTGCTTTATGCAGTAGAATTTGATCACAAGATTAAACCCTGTAATACTACAATCCTTTTTCGGGAAGTACAACAACTGCGTTCTATAGTTCTAGATGTTAAGAGTTGGGTCTAAACTTTTAACATTTCCATAAACATTAATATTGTGACTAGCGACCGCCCGCAACTTAGTACGCGTGGAGTTAGTTATTTACGCATACCTTTTTGTTGACCCCTGTTCACTGCTCGTACCCCTTAGGTGATAGCGTGATGATATGTAGCCTAAGTTGACCCGACTTCGTAATAATATTCGTGCCAAATTTGAAGTAAATCTAAGCAGTACTTTTTGAGTTTACCCTGGACATACATACAGACAAAAATTCTAAAAACTAAATTTTCGGCTTCTGTATCGATTGTAGATCACACCCCAAGTATTCTACACAGTACAGTTTTGACTTTTCTACCATTTTATTATATGATATAAAGATATGGTTTTTAATAAGGCATTTCACGGGCACCCTCCTTTACAGGTTGTCAGTCCATTTTATTGGAAGCTCCTACACTTGTGTCCAAGTGCATGTATGTGATTGAACCGAGCAATTCCAGTGTGAAATTTCTGAGGTCTCGGAATAGAGAAAGCGAAAGGCAGAGAGGGGCACATATTATTTTAGGGTTACAGAATTCTTTAAGATATTTCAAATAAAAAAATCCTCGTGTTGCGGTAGTTGATTCTTGATCTCGCTCGTGATTTTTTTAGTTCAGTTGGTTGCTCTGGTACATTAAAAATTCGTTCCGTTATTTTACGATACGATCGTTCTTACCTTAACATTAAAAGTCTGCGCAGAAAACGAATCTGGAAACATGAGACAAGTCCCTCGGGACATTAGTCGGCCAAAAACGCACATGAGGGAATTTAAAGTACCGCGTACAGTCCTTCCAAATAACTGAGGACGCCAAGAGAGCACTAGACACTGGACAAAAGTACGGTGGAGTCCCCGAAAGAATATAAAACTCGTATATGACTAGGCGCAGCCCCTCTGCAGCAAAAGGACAGATGAGCATCCCGGAACCGGGTCTATACTTCTGCCTTCATGCGAATCTGTCCTGGGATTTTGCTATTGCGGGATATTGTTTCTTCCTTCTGCTACAGAGGAGGCGCAGCAACGCGCATAGCGAACTTTAAGGCGTTGATCAGACGACGGGGCGGGGCGGGCATTTTGTCCGCGAAGCAATAAAGACCGCGTCTGCCCGTCGATGTCTGCGGCTGCCCGCGCCGCGTACACAAAGCACACGACGGGCAGAGGCGGTCAGTTTAGGTCGTTCGTTTTAGTGAATAGTCCATCACTAATAAGCGGGTGGCGCCCCCGTCTGCGTTACAGCATATAAACTGGTTTGTATGATCCACGGCGGGCAGCCGCGGACATGCCGCGTCTTTTTGCCCTCTGTGTGCGTTTGAAGTATAGATTCACTTTGTGCTATTATTCGCGGCGAAATTGACCGGCCCGCCCCGCCCCGTCGTCTGCAAAGTGCCTAATACGCGCTGCGCGCTCGATCCGATAGAAAAGGATGGACCCAGATTTTTCTTTTAAATTTTTCCCAAATGTTAATTACAACACAACGTAATTTCTGAATACTTATTTCCATAGCGTGCGCAATCTAAATTTACTGACGACAAATGTTCGCACACCGTGTGCGTAGAGTCCGTGGCAAGTTCTCGGTGGACAATCGGTCATCGGTGTACAAACCTTAAGTGTACCGGGTTTCCAGGTTTAAAAATTTAAATGCGGCACCTTGCCTTCGTCGCACCAGGGCCTGTCCTGTCTATTGGGAATGAAAATGAGACTGCTGTCAAATTTACAAATACTAACCATGTGAAGTGCCAGCATCATAACATCGTCTAGCTGAAACTACAATGCCGTAGCTGTTCCTATCAAGCATTCAATGAAGTGCGAATTTGTGGGCAATATTATAAATAAAACACACAAATCAAGTGAATTCATAATGTGATTTAATCACACTTTAAAACAATAATCAGCTAGAAGTTGATCATATTGTAATTATCGGACCAACAACGTTACAAAAGATACAAAACATACCTATTTATAACAACGTAGGTACTTAAGGGCCGACGGACATAATATGACGAAGCGCAGCTCAGAGGCAGAGCTTGGTTTAAAAGCTCGACCACATACTGGAGACAATTTTATAAGACTGTTGTTTCTCCGATATTGAGGATTCAGAGTCCTGTTGTTATTCACAGATTTACAACTTGAGTGAAAGTTACAACATGAGTAAAAATCTAATTCTTCGCATAGTGTTATTTATTTTTATGTAACTAATCAATCATTATCAAATAACATTCAAAATTGCCCTGCTCTGTGCTTCGTCATATATGAGCGCCGCGCCCGTTCTAAAAAGATATGGGAAGTGTCGTCTGTTCAAATCAAGTATGAACCACGAGCTTTAGCACCGACAAGTGAAAATCGGATATTTCGCGTTTGGTGGGAAACATATACATAGTCTCCACAATGGAAATTGAAATGTGATTTCCTAAGTTTGTGCATCTGTTCCACCGCCGAAGATAAGCGACTAGAAAAAAGTCGGTGAGCGAGCCTTTCATATTACTTATATTATACATCCCGGCAAACTTCCTGAGCACCAACCATTAGACAAGGAAGCCCTGCGCAGTAGCAATTTTACATACAGTGTAAAAGATCTTGTGGCAAGGGAATTTTAAAAATTTATAATAAGACGGAAAGAGTTATAGGAAATTTAAAAGGCTTATTTATACCCTTAGTTTAAAACAAGAAGGGAAGATACGGTATGCTCAGCATCAAATAGCATATGCTCTGACTCAACTACACAAGCAACTCTCACACACTTTTGTGATTAAACATCGAGCTAGCGAGAGGGAACTGTACGCTTCAACGCAGCGCGAATGAAACGGAGTTCGCGTTCAAACGGCTGAGCTGTATTGTTGTCCTTTCCTTGAAATGGCGTATAAAGTAAATAACATTCATGACAAACCGTGATTAAAAATCACGTATTTTTTGAGAGGAAAAAAAACTTTAAAAACTTATAGTTTTACGAATGAAAAGTGTTGGCGTGGAATTTGTTATTTGATCTTGAACTGTGTTCTTTTTAAAAGTATCGATGGCATTGTTTAATCTATTTAATATAGAATATCCGTTTTATCATTGTTATATTGACTGCAAAAGTAGCGTGTTTGGATGATTGTGTTCATGCATCACAATTTAAGCGTTACACTTTTGAGCCGGGAGTGCCGTACCGTCCCCTTTCGTTTCAATCTAAGTTCAACCATATTAAATTAAGTTCCGATTTTGGCCACAAGATCTTCAACTGTACAAAAACATACGGCGCAAGTTTATTTGTCTGTGGTTTTGCTCAAGGGTCCCAATTAATTCGGAGAACCTGCGTTCCACTGTAATTATTAATATTTTATTTACAGATTCAGGTTAATAGAACGAAAAAATAGTCGTTAGCAAATCGCTTTCCAAGCGGCGGTGACAGCTGCCCTCCTGATCGCAACTTATTATGTACATTTATAGTACAAAATAATTATCATTTATATCATAACACTAATATTCAAATGCAGCAGCTTGTGGGTTATACAGAGGTAAACGTTAATCCACACTAAAATCCATACATTTTGACTACCGCCAAGCTACCATTCCAGCTCTCCTAACGAACTATGGTATATAAAAATCCTACAGGTTGCGACAATATTTCAAGGGAAAACGTAATTAAAAATAAATGCTTTGGCTATTGATCAAACCGTGGTTTAAATTATAATCTATTGATTCGGGCATCTAAAATACTTAACTAAAATAGTAGTACGGAGGTAGTCGCTGACATTATTCAAGTCTGTTTAAATTCCCACAAAGTAAGCACAATAAACCATATCTTAATACATTTTGTTTAAAAAAAACATAGGTGTATCTTTGTTTCAAATTCATTGTGCATTTCAATCGAACCGTAAGTATATTGAATCATACTAATTTCTTATTGAAATACTGTTCATTGGTAACAGTGGAGTCTAAAAACCATTTGCAATAATCCAAGAAAATGAACAACAAATAATCATCTATCTTGGAACATTCTCTCTTTAGTAAACGAATTGATAACTACTACATAAAAAATAACTATGAATTATGATTGATCTGAACCATAATGGTGTAATTAATCTATGTGACATAATGAACACAATCAATGGAGAATGCTAATCAAAATAACACCTTAATCACCAACAAAAACAGGTCCTCGTTAATTTAATATTAAGCTAGTTAATAATATATCATTTACCTCAACACTTACAAATTAATTTTAATATAATAATATTGAATTGATATTTCTTTATATTTACAAAAAAAAACATTGTATGATAATGAAGTTCTCTCTGATTTTAGAGAGCTTTTAGGAGTCTCGCATTTTCGCACAGTAGTCCAAAACTACTTCACATACCTTTAACATAAGCCCCCTTATTAATAAAAGAAGACTACGCTTGGATTAGTTACTCCATGTTTTGCCTCTGTTCATTGAATGACAAATGTCATTTGAGCGATATGAACAAAACACGGCGTAACTAGTCTAGGCTTATTCCTCGTTAATTATAGAGCGTTAAAATTGTATTGCAACTAAACTCAGTGACCAAGTGCGCGAGACCCCCAACTCACTTATTAATATATGGAGAAAATACTTGTAATTTATTAGCCGGTGTATTTTTTTCACGTCATTAGAATGGCATTAGTAAATACAAGCATATTATACTGCTTTTATTAATAAGTTACCTCTGGCGCAAATATATTGTATCTTTGAATGATTTTCCATCAAATAATCGAATGTGCTAAATGATAAGTGAGAGGAGCTTGATGGCGCAGGTGGTTAGTGCGTTCGGCTGCAAACGTTGATGTTAAGCAACTTTCGCAGTGGTCGGTCATTGGATGGGTGACCAAAAATTTACTATCTCAAGCTCCTCCGTGCTTCGGAAGGCACGTTAAGCCGTTGGTCCCGGCTGCATATGCAGTCGTTAACACCCACCAATCCGCACTGGGCCCGCGTGGTGGGTCATGGCCCAATCTCCCTATTCCATCCATAGGGAAGGCCTGTGCCCCAGCAGTGGGGAAATTAATAGGCTGATGATTGGAAAACATCGAAAAATGCAATATGTTCACACCTTTATCAAAGGGACGAGAAAAGCATCGAATGACAGTTGTCATAAATACAAATCGGCGGATCGAGTCAACACAGCACTAACAAAAGTAATAATAAAAAAAAAAACAACTAATCAACCTGTAAAACCATATCAATGAAATTCTTCGTTGTGGTTTACAATATTTATATGGCTACATTTCCTTATGTCTACAAATTATATACAAATCGGCGTTCATATAGGTACACAGGAACGCGCGCGCCTAACTATTTACAATAAAGTTGAATGCTTTGGCTATTAACAGGGCATTCGCCTACGTTCATCCCGAAACTACTGCCATTACGAGTTCACTATTTAGGAACTATCGTTTCCGTGGAGTTTGACATCGATTGGAACGAACACGCTACGCCCCTATAACTACATATCACGACGGATTTACCGTCGCGGAAAATCACTACAGTCCAGGGAATTCGAGCGGCGTGTGATTTCGCTTGCGAAAGAAGCGGCGCGACTACCCGACAAAGACAAAAATAAGTTACATTGACAATAACAATGAAAAAAAATCGGGCACGGTACAAAATGGAATTTGTAAAATACATGTTCGACGCGCGAACCAAAGGCTATCCATATATTCATATGCGCAAACGCAGTAATAGGCAATGATTCACGGAAATATCATAAACAAATCTACTATATTATAATAAGGTCCAGAATAATTGGTGGTAAATGATTCTGAACCTTATTATAATGTGATTGTAGAAGGTTTGGGAAGAAGGTAAGCTTGTAACTTATTTTTTAGTACAGCTGTACACTCGGGAGTCGCGATGCATTTCGGCTGCGCAAAAGCATTCGCCATACACACACGACACAGATTCGGAAAAGCTAATCCGACATCGCCACTCCGTTATCTCAAAAGAGAAAAGTTATTGCTACTCAATTTTGAAACGCAGACGGAGATGAATTTACATCGTCTCTTATTAGAAAGTTGAAACAGTAGAATGAAAAAATGGCGCGTCTTCGCGATTCCGATGGTGCGGCGTGTGCGTCGATTCCTTGAAACAGAAAAGCGACAGGTACGTTTTCTCCCACGTCGAGGGTTATTAACTGGGATCAGGAGTTTTAGGGTCGGTGGGGTAGTGGGGCGAGTCGGGCATGGGGCGCGCGCGGGGCGAGACGGGGCGGAAGGTGCAGTCTAACGAGTCCGAGTCGGGGGTGGGTGGGGTGGGGGGGGCATGGGAGTGGCAGGCTCGTTTACTTCGGGGCTCTGTGCCTTCCTCCCCCTTCCGTTTACAACCTAAGCCCCCGCGGCCAACGGGACTGAAGGACGAAGCCCGGATAGTCTGCGGTGAAAGACTCCGCCGCGTCGTGAAAGTACGCGTCGGTGACGGCGACACAGCGGTTGAGAATCTATAAATATAAAAAAAAAATGTTGTTATAATTTTTATTTTTTAAACATGTAACTGCTTGATGTTTAAATCTAAAGAAAATATAACTAGAAAAAATCCACGCGGACCAGGCAGCAAACGGGACTTGAACCCGCACCCTTCGCTATCCGGGCGAATGCACTGACCAATTATGCTACCGCGGCCCTGACGGCCGCGTCGAATTTCCTCTAGCCATTCTTAAGCTGCAAGGCAGCGCCATTTCTTCGCATTGTAGGTTACCCACAATGTCAAATGAATACTTTTACAATATTAAACATTTGAAAGAAGAAATAGCAATTTATAGATTTAATTTTTATTTTTTTAAACATGTAACTATAACAAAATCCACTCGGACCAGGCAGCAGACGGGACTCGAACCCGCACCCTTCGCTTGTTGTGTTATCATTATCAACTTATCACGCACATCAAATCAATCATTTTATAAAAAATATTATAGAGGAAATATTTGTATGTTTGTACCGAATAAAGTAATAAAGTACCCTCTCATATATTTACGCATCAAGTCCTTAAAATATCCCGTCTATCACTACATTCAACCATGTCAGCGGCTTCGTATTGAAATCGTAACAACAGAGTTGCTTTCGCATTTTATTACTATGTACTAAAAATTGATCATAACAATGGTAAGGTATTTGTTAAAAAGGCTTCGCATTTATAATAAATACCTAAGTATTAATATGGAGACTGATGGCGATCTCCAATATCGGAGGCTAGAACTCATTTAGGGTGGCTGAGCCAGTGAAGTATTATCAGGTTAGGACAGGTCAGACCTTCAGAATGAACTTATAAGTTAGACTCAAGTCGACGTTATCACATTCATTGCGAAAACAATGAAATGTGAGAACACGTGTCTTAATTAATGAAGCATTGAATGAATTTGACATTTGTGAGTACACCTACAATCGTAAGACTAATTTTGGGTCGTCGAGCCAGCGAAGTATCAGTACTTATAGATCTATGTAGTTGTGCACGACTTCGAGTGTTGGTACCACAATAGCCAGATGATATACGGTGTCAGTTGCCTATAGTTGGAGTATATTTTCGGAACTCTTTTTTTACTAGATCGAAAGTGTGCTTTATTTGGTTAACTTCAGAAATTGACACGATTTCTTAGGATCGCATACTTTCGTTGGCTGCACTTTAATCGCGCGGGTGTGTACCTGTGTAGCCTGTTGAAGGACTGCGGCGGGCCGGCCACCAGCGTGAGGATGTCCTCGCAGGACTGGCCCATCTGCATGGCGGTGTGGCCCTCCCGCTCGTGCTGCTGCCACAATGATCACGTGATACATTAGTGCGGGTGTGTACCTGTATAGCCTGGTGGGGGACTGCGGCGGGCCGGCCACCAGCGTGAGGATGTCCTCGCAGGACTGGCCCATCTGCATGGCGGTGTGGCCCTCCCGCTCGTGCTGCTGCCACAATGATCACGTGATACATTATTGGCGGGTGTGTACCTGTGTAGCCTGTTGGAGGACTGCGGCGGGCCGGCCACCAGCGTGAGGATGTCCTCGCAGGACTGGCCCATCTGCATGGCGGTGTGGCCCTCCCGCTCGTGCTGCTGCCACAATGATCACGTGATACATTAGTGCGGGTGTGTACCTGTATAGCCTGGTGGGGGACTGCGGCGGGCCGGCCACCAGCGTGAGGATGTCCTCGCAGGACTGGCCCATCTGCATGGCGGTGTGGCCCTCCCGCTCGTGCTGCTGCCACAATGATCACGTGATACATTAGTGCGGGTGTGTACCTGTGTAGCCTGTTGGAGGACTGCGGCGGGCCGGCCACCAGCGTGAGGATGTTCTCGCAGGACTGGCCCATCTGCATGGCGGTGTGGCCCTCCCGCTCGTGCTGCTGCCACTATGATCACGTGATACAGTAGCGCGGGTGTGTACCTGTGTAGCCTGGTGGGGGACTGCGGCGGGCCGGCCACCAGCGTGAGGATGTCCTCGCAGGACTGGCCCATTTGCATGGCGGTGTGGACCTCTCGTTCGTGCGCCACTTCGCGCGTGTTGCTAACGTCGGCGCACTCCTCCGCCCGCAGTTGGTTCACTCGCGGCGTCAACCGCGGCGTCCATGAGTTTTGCTGCAAACCGCTTATCGTGTTAATTTATCTCCAATACGAAATTACATCCTTCTCAAATAAAATTCTCGCGACAAAAGAAATTCGAATGACCTTCTACAGTATGTACTTCACACTGCTATTCGCATTTGCTATCTTAATCAAAATAAATAAATTAACCACATGCACCAATTAGCATAGCCCCAAAGTAAACACTGTAAGGCTTATGTTACGGGATACTAGGCTAACGGATATAACGGATAGAATACATATACTGATACAGTCATATCTTATTTAAAAATACATATAAAATTCCATGACTCAGGAACGCAGTGCTCATATTAATCACACTGTGTACTACATCGGGATTCGAACCCGGGACCTCTGAGTAGGCGATACCTTGAAAACCGAGGCGTACATACACGTCTCGACCTCTCCCGTCAATATGAAAAGGAAATACTGCTGTCAAATTTACATGAATAGCCATATGAAGTTTCAGCAAAACAAATAGTTACTTTCGCATTTATAATAGGTATAAGTATGGATATTAGTAGTAGTAGGTACTGACTTTTGTAAATATTGTCAAAGCAATAGGCAACTTTGTTAAGTATTTTCAAACAAGTTAAGAGAAAGTCGGTCATTATTCTGATGCCTATTCATCATGAATAATAAATAATGCTTGGTGATTGAAGGATTTCTACTAGTAAAGAATACTATGTATAAGTCGAAATTTTGACAATTGAAGGAGTCGCTAAATTGCATATTTTAAAACAGCGAGCGTTTTTAATCGGATGATGCCATGTGTAAAACGCGGAAACAGACTTATACAATACCTGTAATCAATTCTTTTTTTCATAAAAGCTTGTAACATACATTTGAATGCCCCTGTTAAAAACTTTAACAATTTTAATTAATCTGACACTGTATTTTATATTGATAATTGCATTTTATTTCAATATTCATCTAAAGTTTCAATTGTTTATTACCCGTGGTCCACCTAACAAGTTCACCTAGGTGGACTCTGGGGAAACTTGTTCTGACTCTTGGTTCATCTGGGTGCACCGCGAATACTGACGCGGAACGTTTCTTTTCCGCCGTTCCATAGGACGTCCCATTGATGGGACAGTGGGAAAAGAACAGGGTATTAACCCATGGAACCATCGAAAATTATTTTTTTTCTCCACTATAGTCTTTCTATGAAACCATACTTAAAAAAAATACCTACATACATAAACTTTTTAAAATAATATTCCGAAAAAAGTACCAGGAGACCATACATGGCTAAGAGATTCTGGTTGTAGAGAGTACTCCCTACAACTTAAATATTATTCGAAGTTCACCGAGGTGTACCAAGGGTCTTCGTCAGTATCCGTGGTCCACCCAGATGAACCAAGGGCCAGAACAAATTTCCAGAGTCCACCTAGGTGAACTTGTTAGGTTAAACACGAGGATGAAACGGTTTTATTTTTCGCCTCTGCAGCTGATCACTGAACGATATTTAGAAAGCTTATGGTTAATTCATACCAGTGCAGAGTAGAAAAAGCGCATCGAAGCGAATTTTAGAAACGTTACAAAGCAAATTCACCATTTGAATTCGCGCGTCTGTGCATTCCGCTGGTTATCAACTCAGAAGGAAAAATGTGCTTTAGGTTGCGGATATAAGAGTGAATTTATTATGTAACTGTTTCTGATATTAGATACAATGCGCTTCGACTCTGCCCTAATATGAACTGACCATTAATGAATTTGTAAGTGCTTGTGAGTCAATTCTGCGTGTGATTTCAACATATTCATAGAAAAACATCATAATGGGTCCAGTGGCTTAAAAGTTCGCGCATATTATATCGAGACGGAGCGGCAAAAATCCACGGGTGTTTATTTTATATGAACTATTGCACACTGTGCCTGGGCGCAGCGTGCGGTAAGACAGAGCTATACAGGAAAAAATAAGATAATTTTCAAAATTGCGGCTGCGACTTGGCCCGTCACTAACGTGCTAAGTTTCCCTTTTTTGGGATGCGCTGCGGCCCGCTCCGCCACACATGAAGCTGAAATTATCAAAGTGTCGTTTTTTTTTCTTGTGAGACGATTGAGAATTCTTTGTTTATGCGTGATATAATAATCTTTCAAGTTTATAATCGTAAAAAAAAACATGGAGTCGGCATAATTAATGATGATATCACCATATTCGCACTAATGCGCCTAATATCCTCTTAGATTATTAATATATGAATTATTTTGGATTTTTTGACATACTCTATCGTAGCATAGAGTATGTCAAAAAATCATAAACGTGTTTTTTTATTAATATTTCGTTTTTATCTCATATCTAGTTTATCATGGGGATATTGAGAGTCGTTAGATAAATACTTTGTCAGCTCACCATTTCTACTAATATATTTTGTCATTAAAAAGTCATTATGTGTAAATGATTCTATGATATAAATATAAGAAGAAATAATAAAGATATTACAGCTTTATTATGGTTTTTAATTATTATCACCCTATTCTATCCATAGGGAAGGCCTGTGCCCCAGCAGTAGGGACATTAATAGGCTGATGATGATGATGGTTTTTAAAGAATTTCACTGTCTTTATATTATAAAGAAATTTACCAGTAATAAATAAGTATTATAAGTTATTTATGTGCTCCAACACAGTTTCATCAATAGAATGAAACAGTTGAGATTTAAATCTCTGATATAGGGCTGTGAAGATTACAACTTTATGTACAGAAATAACAGAGAAAACGAAAATTTACAAATTATTAAGTAACAAATTGTCTAGACTTTCACTTTTTAAAGGCCATTTTGACAATGTGCCATCAGGCATAATAAAATGGGAGAAATAAATGTCTACATAACACTATTTTTGAACCACATTCATATGCATATTTGAACAAAACATATTTAGTTTTGAATGACTGGTTGAAAACTTACAGTTACATTGACTGGTGCTGATAATGGGCTGAAGCTGCTTCCACTGTATCTCCGCATCCTTGATAAATTGTTATTTGACAGCATACTGAAAAATGTGTTCCTGCAACAAAAGACATTCCTCCTCAGGTTGAATAGAAATTACAAAAAAAAATTGCTTTAAATTTACAGAAACAGAAAATAACTTTAAACATAAACTCCAATAAATGTTAATTAAATCTATATTTATTTTAAGAAATATTTCTAAAAAAAACTTTCAATATAAATTTCAAATTATTTCACTGATCACTGCCCGTTTCTGCAGTAAGTATATTATTTCTTTATTCATAATATATCTCAACATATCTGTATGAAAAACATTCCACAGTTGGAACAATAATGTTACACAATACAAAAGGAATTTTGCCACACAGCATATCCTGTTGATTGATGCCTCATATTCAATTGATAATAATATACCTAATGAGCTTGTGAAAAGACACCACAGCAACAATTTAATTGTAACATAATTACATCTCTCCTATGTGAGAATTAAAAATATATAATAAATACTGGCAAAAGAACTTTCACATTTAAAATCCAAATATACAAAATATATATTAAACATCATCTGTTATGATCCCTGCGACCGCTTGATCATATTCATTCACGGGTTACTTGATGCTTGTGTTACGCATGTAGTTTGATTTTTATTAGTGTTAAATAATTTATTTTTGTTTCGAGGGACTCAGTTATTAATTAAATAAGTGTGAGTGAGATACATTGAGGGATTCGGAGTAGATATATTTTTAATAAAAATAGAAAGAACCAACTTCATCATGATCACTTCTAATAAATCAGGTTATAATCTATTTTTTCGTGTAATATGGATTATGCTACTGTTTGGAAATTCTACATGCGTTGGTCGGTACATTGCGCGCGCGCTTTTCCAATCGATCTACGCGGATGGAACAGTGGGACACTAAAAAATGAAAAATATTCATCTGCAACCAAATTACACTAACTTAAAAGTCATTGAAGCACTCTTTTAGGTAAACATATACCTGTGTTAGAATGCCTCGCTCCTCATAACATACATCACAACTTGTTTACAAAACAAATATCTCGCCATTGCAGTAAATTTTATTCTTTAGTAATGAATCAGGTGAATAAATATGCATTTATATACCGAAACCCCATCCAAATCTAATCACTATACATACATACACATCAATTGAACTGAATCATTGAACTGGAAATATCATTTTTTTGAAGTCTTAAAAAGGTAAAACACTTCTCATCAATCAGAATCCTTATTTTGTATCAACCTCAGATATTGTAGTATCACAGCTTCCAAAGCCTATGAAGCTGCTTATTGCATAAAGTACGTTGGAGCTTTAATAAAGCTATGAGAAGGCAAAAAGCTCTTCAAAACCAGGTTGTTGGTTTACATACGAGCATTAAGTCGACAGCATGTTTCGAAGTTGTATAAGATCATACACTATAATAAGTATGTAGGAGTAAAGTTGCTGTATGTTCGTCATTTTAAGTCTGATTTAAAAAAAGCACAGTATTTACTGTTTGTTTTGTTACTATAATTCTGCACACCCCACAAAAAACATGACTGATCCTCATTGTCTCATTTGTTGTATTTTATATGGCGTCATAAAGCATAATAATTAGAGATTAAACGAACTTACCTGAAGTGAAGTTCTATCCTAATTATACGAAGGCTTCGTCCGAAGAGATTAGCTTTAATAACACATGTAGTACGCGTAGCACGCGCCATTTCACACTATATTGAGAATATATAAACTAAAAAGAATAAAATTATTAGTTTTTTTCTTTTAAATTTGGAATATGTGTAAGCCCTGGCGCCCGTCATAGCTGTCATTTAGTTAAGAGTATTAATTATACATATTTTTCGAATAACATATGGGAATAATAATTACTTTTGGGAGGGGGGGAAGCTAATCTCTTCGGACGAAGCCTTCGTATAATTAGGATAGAACTTCACTTCAGGTAAGTTCGTTTAATCTCTAATTATACTTCATGCTTCGTCCTCGAGATTAGCTTGAATAACACATGTAGACATTTAGAGACTATTCGAAAAATATTAATAATTGTAATAGGTAACTGGATAATAAATAAAGTAAATATAACATAAGTTGCTTCTTTATTTTTGTAACATCGAAACAAAAGGTAACCAAAACAAAAAAACCAAAGAACAATATTATTTGTGACATAAAAACTTATGAAATAAACGAAAAAATAATCTGATTAAGCACTCAAAACAGTGATTCCAAATTCTTTATCACAATTGTTGTTTATTGGCCTGTTATAAAATTTGGCAAACGTATGTGATTCCGAACTCCAACCTGCAGTTTTCATAATCTGATCTACGCTAACACCTAAATTTTGCGCAGCTGACGTAGCAGCATGTCGGGTACTATGCGCAGTAAACATTGAAATATCAATTCCGCTTAAATGTAACGTATTCTTTATCCATCTGGATAAGGTTTGAGAAGTAACAGACTTATATGGCTTTCGGTAACTTATAAATAATTTGTCTGAATCAGCACGAAGAGACATAGTCATTTCAAGGTAAGTAATCAAAACTCTTGCAGGACAAATACTTGGCTTTTCGTTATAGAAAGGTAAAACGAGCAATGGTTGAGCTGTTCCAACTCTAGATGTCTTTATGAGATCCGGAATTTTGATTTTAATTACTGAAGAAGACCTATCAATATTACAAATTTTAATTTTGGAAAGGGTTTGTACCCTATTTGCTGTGGCAATGGCTAATATTGTAATCAATTTTTTTGATATTATTTCCAGGTTCAAACTTTCATTGGGAAACCATTTTTCAAGACAACTTAAAACCTGAGCTATATTCCAGACTTCATTATATTTAGGAAGTGGAGGTCTAGTACGAAAAACTCCTTTTATAAACCTTTTTATTTCTTGGTTTTGTGAGATACTATTTTTAGTGATCAACGCCAAAGCGGAGCGATAACAGTTAATTGTACCATACTGAGCACCACTGTTAAAAATTGATGTTAAAAAATTTAATATGTCGGGAATTGATACTTCGTATAAGTTTAACTTATTCTGTTGACAATAAATAAACCACTTTTTATAGCAACCTTCGTACTGTTTATACGAGTTATCCGAAAGGGAGTTAAGCATGATGTCCACAGTAGATTCTGGGACGCCTCTTCGTATCATCGCCTCCCGGATAAGACCCCTGCCACCAGGGTAATGGAGTTGCGCATTTGTTCGCGGCTGGAATTTGTAGATAAAATAAGATTTGAATTTGCTTTGAAAACTAATTGTTCACTTATTAAAAGACTCTTAAAAAGTGGATACCACGGTTGTGTAGGCCAAAATGGAACAACTATAATACCTGTGGCATTGTCTGAGATAATTTTTCTTAAAGATTTCAGAATCATTGTAAAAGGAGGAAAAGCATAAAAATTTAATTTTGACCACGACACTGTAAAAGCATTTACGGCGTATGCATCCGGATCCCTTTGCCATGATATATATCTTGGACATTTATTATTTAAGCGACTAGCGAATATGTCAATGTCAGGCTTATGAAATTTTTCAATGATTTGTTGAAAGGCATAATCCGCTAGTTGCCATTCAATATCCGGATGTATTCGCCTCGATTCTTGATCTGCATGGTAATTATCTGAAGATCGAATATAAGATGCAAAGACGTAAAGATTTTTACGTTCACACCATTGCCAGAGTTCTTTTGTGATCTCTGTCAAGTGTGGGAACTGAATACCACCCATACGGTTTATGTAGGAAATTGCCGTGGTATTGTCGATTCGGAGAAGTATTTGGCAGTTAGACATATTTTTGGAAAATATCTTTAAACCAATAAATGCAGCAAGAATTTCTAAATAATTTATATGCCTGCTACTTTCATTTGTACTCCATAAACCACTTGCTCTGTCGTCTCCACATGCAATTCCCCACCCCGTATTTGAGGCATCCGAAAAAATTTCTAGGTTATACTTGTCAATTTTTATCTTATAAGCAGGGCTTTTATCCATGGTGCGGCTCCACCAATAAAAATCCTGTTTCAAATAACAAGGTAAATCCATATTTTTGTCGTAATTATTACTGATATTTAGATTAAGATATTTACATCTTTCAAATAATTTGGTATATAACCAACCGTATTCTACGGCTGGGCAAGCGGATATTAAAAGTCCAACAAAACTAGCAAATTCTCTGATTCTACACCTTTTTAAGTTAGAAAACTTGTGTATTGCAGATTTAATTTTTTGCATTTTTCCTTCTGGCAAAGTGACCTGAAATTTCTTTGAGTCTAAAATGTATCCTAAAAACTTACAAGACTGAGAAGGTATAAAATTACTTTTATCGGTATTTATAATGAAACCCAAGCTTGCAAGCAACTTTACGGTATCTTGTAAGTTTTTAAGACATGACTCCTCATCTAACCCTATTAAACAGAAGTCATCTAAATATATTGTGGACAGGTAACCACATGATCTTAGCAATTTTATGACCGGTTTCATGACTTTAGTGAAAACAAAAGGTGCTGTATTTAAGCCAAATGGTAAGACATTAAATTCATATGTTTTGTGATCAAATTGGAATCTAAGATATTTTCTATCTTCCTCATGAATTTTTAACAAAAAATATGCGTCTTTCAGATCAACTGTGCACATGTAATAATCTCTCGATATTAATTTTATAACCGTTCTTAAATCCTCCAGTTTAAAATGATTTGTGTCAATAAATTTATTAAGTGACTTTAAGTTTAATATGAAGCGCATTTTACCATTTGGCTTAGGTATTAAAAATATTGTTGATATATATTGATCAGATCTGTTATCACACTCTGAAATTGCTCCTAAAGACAGCAAGCTTTCAATTTCGTGAATGAAAAGAGCCCTTTCCTTTTCAGTACATTTTCGAATTGATGGTGATACAGGTTGCATTGGTTTTCGACTGAAGGGAATCCTATATCCTTTTATATAAGAAAGGACCAGTGGGTCCTTGGTAATCATTGACCATTCTTTATAGAATAATGATAAACGACCTGCATGCATTACCGTATTTAACGACGATTGTTGTTCTGTCTCTGCTGCGGATATTGCGACTGCTTCGATGAGTTGATGGGCCGTCTGCGCATCAGAGTCGTTACAGGCTCCTTTGTCCTCGGAGGGCCCGTCGGCCTGCGACTCGGACCCAGACCCTTCCAGTTTAAATTCCGTGAAGAACTGGCTGGATTTGAGCTTAGATTCTTTTTAGGAAACTTTGGTGTCGCTGATTGCTTAAGATCAGTGCCAGACTTGTTAATAGCTTTAGCTGATTTTATAGTTTCCGTTAAGTTTTCACCGAATAATTGTTTATCAATCTTAGTATTTTGAAGAGACTCCCTTAGATCCCTCTTCACGGCATTTAGAAGAAAATTTCTTCGTGTTATTGTATCAGAATGTTGACAATCACATATAATTTTTGCCAAATCCATGAGTGTTTTTAGCAAGGCAGTATCTTTCTCTTTTGCAGACAGTATAGCTGTAATAGCTTCTCCCAGACATGTGATTCCAGCAGTCAATTCCTTCTGTTTCGATTGAATGGCCTTATCGCGTTTTATGATAATATCTGAAACAGCTGCTTTAATCTCAGGATTGAGCTCAGCTGGGTCAATCAATTTGCAATTTTCTGGGGTCATATACTTATCTACAAGTTCTTTACGCAATTCTTTACTAATACCTGTTGTGACCCAGTATTGGAATCTCGTTGAAACATTGCTATCTATCTCTTTGCCATACCTTTTCTCTGTAGTAGGGTCAGTGCCTAATATTTCTAATATTTCACTTTCTAATTGTATGTTTTCTGTTTCAGGAGCAGACATTTGATCTGAAGGTAGAGTACGCTTCGGAGCGTCAGTCGACGAATGACCATCATGGGATGTACTTTGCATTGCTTCCAAATGTGACCCCAGCACTTGTTCTGATTGTCCTTCAGGTTGACCCTCGGAACATGGTGCATCGAGGTCAACTATAACCTCTTGGTCGTCTGTAAAGGACATAATATTTATGTTCACACCATTTTGCATGTCAGTATTATATTGTAAGGGACAGTCCCCAGTTGTAATAACACGTACTGTCCGCAAACAACACTTTGTAGTACCTTATAACAGTCCCGCTGTACTGTTTGTAGGACCCAGTGACTGCAGTGTATATAATGATTGCCATCATTATTTAAGGTTATGTATTATTTAACCTCAATTTATACGATTTAATTTTCGTAAGAGACAGTCCCAGTTCAAAGGAAAAGTACTGTCCGCAAACTATTGAAAATCGCGTACTATTAGGTAACAGCTTTTCTTCCAGTAATGTTTTATCGTACTTCTGAAGATCATTTTCAGTAAGAAACAGTCCCAATTCAAAGAGAGTAATGCTTAAAAATTAATCATTAATATCCTTTACCAAGAAATATTTATTTAATGAACTGAGAAAAAAAAATGTAAACTTAGTTTGCATTCTTAATGTATGTATGTACATACCTTTAGATATCGGTGACGAACGATATGAAAATTCCGATAGCTCAGAACAAGATGAATTGTATCGACTGCGGTGGTGCTTCTTTTTACGTTCCAATTTTCTCTCCAATCTTCTAATCTTACGTTTAATGTGTTCACAATTATCTTTCTTACGTTTGGGCATCCTAAATAACCACTTTTAACAGAATTGAAATAAAACTAGATGTGAAACGGCGACACACTAAAAAGCGAATGGCAGCTATGACGGGCGCCAGGGCTTACACATATTCCAAATTTAAAAGAAAAAAAACTAATAATTTTATTCTTTTTAGTTTATATATTCTCAATATAGTGTGAAATGGCGCGTGCTACGCGTACTACATGTGTTATTCAAGCTAATCTCGAGGACGAAGCATGAAGTATAATAACAAGCACACGAGTATGGTATATTTACAACAACTATCTGTAGCTGTGACAGGTAGAACATAGGCCTGCAAATGTTAAGATTACATCAAAGTACTATTATTTTTCATCATTTAATAAATAATATAAAAAAGTATTAAAATTGAGATAGTTATAGATTTATATGGCATACTATCTGTTTGTGTTATTTAAATATATTAAGGGGGCGTCCATAAATTACGAGTGATGTTTAAGGGGGGAGTGCGTCGAGTCAAATCTCATCTAATCTTATGATGGAGAGAGGGGGTCTCAGCAAATATCACGCAATTTTTTTTCTGACTGAAACCAAAAAAAAATATACTATTTTGGTCCATTTAATCCAGATTGTACATGCTTAAGATTTAATACCATTAAAATAAAAACACAAAGCAATTTTTTTTCTTTTTACAAGATCTATCCAACGGGTTTACGTAAGAAATCCACATTTTGAAAAATCTCATGTGAGATTGGGGGATCGGGGAGGGGGTTGAATAAAATCTCACGACTTCTCACCAGCTGGGGAGGGAGGGACAGAAAATTCAAAAAAACACATCACGTAATTTATGGACGCCCCCTAAGTTGATTTAATCTTACTAGTCTCTTGTCTAATTTTATTTTTCAAATAGTCCAATAAAGCATTATCATCACCTATATTCAATGAAAGTTATCTTATTTCTAAGTAACACTCCCACAACATTAGAAGTTAATAGAAAGATAATGAATTCAGCTTCTTCAAATGTTATCATTAATTATTATGTCATAATGTTTAACAACCAACAACATTATCAATTAAAAGAATGTTTATTATCAAAGTGTATGCTTCTGATATCTATACATTTTTTGGGATGTGCTCTTAGCAACAAATCACAAAATAATTAATTGTTTCCATTCATCAAATCAACATTGAGGTTTAAATTCTAAAGGATTTCTCTATGAATGCTATGCAAAGTCAAATACTTATTGAACTCCAAGAGTGTAGTTTTGAGGTAATAGTGATGATTTTGCTTATTATCAAAGATTTAATCAAAATAATTTACACTCCAGTATATTTACCTCTTAAATAACTACACAATTGCATGCCTTTTATTAGATATGTATGCTCAGCAGCATTAAAGGTACCTACCAATATTATTATGCTAAATAATTAATCATGATGGTGATTAAAATACGACCGTGGCACCCACGAAATACCACAACACTTGTCAAAAATATGCTAGGACCTTAGTGACAAACACCTCCGATGGTTTTCCAAGGCGTGTCTTTTACCTCAGCACCTTACCTGGGTGCAGTGCTAGTTGTAGGCGATGTGGCTGTAGTGGAAGCTGCCTCATTGATCAACGGTGCACTGCTGCACCTCTTCAATATGTTCGGAGCATCTACATCCATTATCTCACAGCCACCATTCGTGCATTGACGTACTATGTAGTTATACACATCGGTTTTGCCGACACGTTTTTAAGCTCCGCAGTTTATGTAACACTATAAGTGCACTTCAATAAAATCTTGCATACATAATATTCTACCAACGTTACTAATTTACGGTGTCGAAATTAAAGGATATGTAATAGAAAATGAAATCAAAATACGCTTCTCCCAAATTCTAAAAAGTGCCTCAAAATGAAAATGAAGCTGACCTGTCAAATCGCCGCAGTTTAATAATAACGTTTACCTATTTCATGTAGTTTACCAAATAAAATAATTTAAGTTGTCGACCTATGTTGCTTAAAATTAAAATAACTCCAATCAGCTAATTAATAGATCAAAATTTCATATTTTCAATATCAATTTGATTTATAAAAATAAATAAGTCAAAGAAATTTTGTAATTTATTTCCGAACGCATTCGTATCCTTCCCTAGTCTGTGGTTTTTAAGCAGAGTTCCCACCGCTAGACCAGGTCCATTTTTGCAAGCCAGTTGGGCCAACTGGCCTATGAGAATGGACCTAACACTAACTTTTTTGACTTTTAAAGTTTTTTGCTTAGTGTAATGAGTAAGTAAAGAAAAAAAACAATACCTATGATACTTTTCAGGGCAAATATCTATGATATTACAAGAAAGCTGTAATAAAAGCTGTCTGTAAATTACCCAGTGATTATAACCTGTATCTTTCAACAACCGCTAGTGAATAGTCTGGTCGTGTTGTGTCAGCCAAATGATGGAAACATTGGTGTCGATTCTGGCGTGATTCTCTAAACTTAAAACTAAATTTAACATCAGTCTCTCCTTTTCATTCTGTATAGAGAATGACAAGGATACACTGGTGTCGATTCTGGCGTGACTCTCTAAAGCTAAACTTAAATTTGACAACAGTGCATCCCTATCATTCTCTATACAGAATGAAAAGGAGAGACTGATGTTAAATTTAGTTTTAAGTTTAGAGAATCACGCCAGAATCGATACCACTGTTGTCAAATTTAAGTTTAGATTTAGAGAAACATGCCAGAATCGACATCATTGTTAGTACTACGTCTATGGTCCTGTATAAATAATTTCAGCCCATGCACTGAGCCATCTGGAATCATCACTAATAATCCATACATATATGGACCAAAGATTTTGCTATGGTCCATGTCCAAACAGTAAGTAAAAAGAAGAAAAAAAACCAAAGTAAGACTATGCCGTATGACTTCTCTATCTTTTGTCTTTCTATTACAGAAAAAAAATATCTAACAGGGCTGTATGGACTCAGATTCCTTTGGTCTTCTGAACAGGGCCAAATAGACCAAAAAAAAAATCTAAACTGTAAAAAAAAAACTACATCAACAAACCCAACCAAAATTTAAAATTTTCTTTCTCACTATGTATTTGAAAAGAAGGTAAGGAATACAATTAAATCAGTTTATCTTTTATTAGCCAAAGTAAGAACAACTAACAATTTGTATTATTTGTTTTGTTTGAAACAGCTCAACTGTAAAATACTTTATCGCAGCCTTTGTCGGTGCAGCTTTGTATTGTGAATGGTTCGTCTACGTTATTCAGCCTCAATATTGGCAAGGGCTGGGATGCGACGGCCACGATGCTGCTTGCACCAAAGTTTTATTCATTGCGGACCCTCAGATACAGGGTGATTTGGCGGTTCCTCCACCGCTAAGCTACCTTTTCAACTGGGACAGCGATCGGTAAGTTCCCTCCTTCCGGGATCGGTAAGTTCCTTCCTTCCCTATATGCAGCCGGGACCAACGGCTTAACGTGCCTTCCGAAGCACAGAGGAGCTCGAGATAGTAAATTTTTGGTCACCCATCCAATGACCGACCACTGCGAAAGTTGCTTAACTTCAACGATCGCAGCCGAACGCGCTAGCCACCTGCGCCATCGAGCTCCTCTAAAATATTTCTTATATTTAATTAATATTTATTCTTTAATTTAATAAATCAAATAGGTGTTATGCTTGACTGTTTATTTATAGCCTTTATTCATATATCATTTTATAAATAACGGTGTCGACTCTGGCATGATTCTCTAAACTTAAAACTTAATTTGACATCGGACTCTCCTTTCTGTATAGAGAATGACAAGGATACACTGTTTCCAAATTTAAAAGTTTAGGTTTAGAGAATCGGACCAGAACCGAAACCAATAATTACATTTTTTGTTATTTTTCTATCTCTGTGTCTCCTCCAAATTTTTCCTGCTAGCGAGCCTTCTTGTCCAATTTTTCCCAGCTATCTTTACTATGTCATCCTCCCATAACTTTAGTGACTTTCCTTTCCTTATCTTGCCTGACTGAACGAAGTTGAATATTAATAAAAGTACAACTAGACCTGACACATCTTTTCCTGTCCAGTTCAGGGCTACCTACCTGCAGTCCAGTGGTAAATCTAAACCATAATAATCTATATTCTTTTACTGGTTATTGTTTGCATGTATATTTAGTGCACATTATTATGTCGGCACTTCAACTTCAACAGTCTGTCCTTATCATGCTTTTTAAGGAATGAAAAGGACAGACTGATGTCTAGTTTACATATAGCAAACACAAGTAGCCAAGTGAAGCGGCTTTACAGATACAAGCCAGTATTAGAATAATAGAATAGCAAATACCAGCTTTTCTATCACTGCCCAGAGATACTCGATAGGGCTGTGTTCTAACTCATTTATCAAGTGATGAAGTCTTGGTTTTTGTAAGCTGTAAGGTTCATAATATGATAAAGAAAGTGCTTCACTGACTTATTTCTATGAACAGAGTATATTGATGTCTCTTGTATTTTTAAATCTTAATCTTTATATTTCAGATATCTAAAGGCAACATTTACAGTAGTATCAAAGTATTTTCAACCAGATATATTGGTTTATATGGGTGATCTAATGGATGAAGGATCAATTTCAACAATACCTCAGTTTCATGGATATGTGAAGAGACTTTCCAGTATATTTAATATTGAAAGCCCTGTTTTGGTAAGCAACAATAACCTCAATAGCTAAAGTTAGGCACATGTGTAGCACCAAAATTGTATTGTTCATGTAAATTTATAGCAAATATGGCTGCCGGGTGACAATGATATTGGTGGTGAAAATGAACCTGTTAGCAGAGAAAAAGTTGCTGAATTTGATAAAGTTTTCAATCAACCTTCAACAATCACTTACAGCAATATCACATTTTACAAAGTTAATGGAATGACATACACATTCCCTAAAAATATTCAAGGTGCAGATGAGAACAATATAAACATTGTGGTTTCCCACTATCCAATAACAACCCGAACTGTTTTTAGTATGCAGGTTAGTACATTATTTATGAGTAGAGCTGTAATTATTACTTGATTATATTTTGGAATATCCTTCTGAGCTGTAGGCTAATTTGAAAAATCGAATTTTGGCGAAAATCCTTTTGCGAAAACGCAGTTAATTAGACAATGGGGATGACATTGCTCATTCTAAAGGCAGAAACAGACTTTTGAAACGCGACGCGACCCGACGCGTGTTGAGTCAAATCAAGTCAACTTTTTTCGATGATCAGAATCACATTAAGGAATATCCGACGCGACGCGATGCGCGCACTCGCCATCCGATCCCATCTATCCAGATCGATGTGTTGGTGGTAGGACACCTCACCCGACGTGGCGCACGCAGTGTGTTTTCAGGTAACACCCGACGCCACTCGTAACCCGTTTCAGAATTTCTAATCTTCTTGAAAATCTTATCTGACTCGCCATTAGATACCTACATAGCACACGACCATAGGGTGCGGCCAGAGTGCACTCAGATTCAGATTCAGATTCAGATTCAGAAAGCAGGCTCGTGAGATGTCAGCTTGAGCAAAGCAGGTGATGGCCACAGTGGAGGCAGATTACAAGACGCGGACGCGAGCACTATTGCCAGGTTGGGGGGGAGTTACCCGAAATTTGGGGGGGTTTTAAAGCGAAATTTTGGTTTGGGCGAAACGGAAATTTTTTTTTATTACATTTTTATATAAAAATAAAACCACTTCATAAACTTTTAATCTGTACAAAGTCGCAATCGACAGTCATTCAACAGTCTCTCTTTCTCATTCGACGCGTACGGAGTCATAGAGTACATTGTTATATGTTCGTTGATCCAGAAACTTAAACATGGAATTTTCTAATGAAGATCTAGCGTGCTTGTTAATGGCTACTGATAGTTGTCATTATAAATTAAAACGCGAGAGAATCGGTGTTCACCAAATTAATAAATTAAGGAGTGAATATGGGGAATACCACCATTTGTTTCCCCAATTCAAAGATGATAGGAAACGTTTCTTCCAATATTTTAGGATGGAAGTGGAAACGTTCTACTACATTTTAAAAAAATGTGAACCTCAAATGATGAAGAATTGGTGTAATTTGCACAAACACAAGATTCTTCCAGAAGAACGCCTTGTTATAACCATTAGGTAAGAATTTATTACAATCTCACTAATCTGGATATGATGGGAACAGACTGTCCGGATTAACCGGAAAGCTGGGTCTGGATTCGCGAGGGTAGTGTAATTTGAATAATTTGTATGGTTTATAGTATATGTAGGAACAATCATTAATAATACAAAAAAATGCTATGTTAATGAAATTATTTTTAATGACAAATAACATTTTTTTTATTATATAATGAGTTTTGCATATCTATGTTAAACTTTAAAATTTTAAAGTAAATATTATCATAAAAAAATTATAAACATAGATAATGACTAATAATACAGCAGTTTTGTTTAATATTAGACTTTATATATGTTTGCTCTTAAGAACTTAAAATTTCAATCACAGCTTTTAATTTACAATTTACTATACTATCACAAATATTATATTTATATAATCCACTCAATTAGGGTACAAAATTATGGCGAACTATAAAAAGAAACAAAATTTTTTGGTTATTAAAAAACATTCATAACCTTGAAAATTGTATTTTTAAACTGTAATATTATTCAATGAGTACTTACATCGAATTGATCTTTGCAAAAAAAATGACTTTCAGTGGATAAAGTTACAGGATTTAGCAAGTTTTAAACATGTGTTCATGAAGTATGTTTTTTTCTCTTGGCAATTTAAACCACAACTTTTCTAGTCTTTTACCAAGTGTATCATGATAACTACTAAATTTTTCATGTGATCTATTAGAAATCATGGTTTTATAATATTAACTCGGAAAGTTTATTTCCTACGTGCTTGCGTGTGTTCGTTTACAAATGTTTTGACGTCATAGCATAGATAAGTCTATAAAATATACAGCGTTTTTGTATGTCTTGTAGGTAAAAAAAATACATTTTTTTTCGGTCTGATAGAACAATCATTAACATTTCAAAACATAATTGCAAAAAGTGTCAACTAGCCTATTTAACAACAATGTATCCTTGTCATTCTCTATAAAGAATGAAAAGGAGAGACTGATGTTAAATTTAGTTTTAAATTTAGAGAATCATGCCAGAATCGACATCCACCAGTGTCTGTGTCTGATAGTAAATGTCTACCACAGCATGGTTTACCATGCTGTGGTATGGTATAGTTGAAAGCATTTATGCTTCCAATGCAGCGACTTCTCCAAGAACTCTTTGTTCTATCGCCCGTTTTTAAAGAAATTGTATAATAAAATACTCGTTTAATTCGGTTTCACCTAACTTCTTCATTTCACTCAGAAAAAAGTACGTAGATCTACGTACTTTTCATATGCAAAATTTACCAATTCTACGTAATTTTCTCATCGGGCCTACGCATTTTTCAAAATCCGAGTTGGCAACACTGCCGAGCGGCGCTGGTGAATTCAGAATCTGAATGACCTAAACATTCCGGTAAAGTGTCTGACTCCGAAACCTGCGCGGCCTGCTGCCACTATGGCCACCCTGCTTTAACTACACTGTTTATTTCTCGCGCTTGTTTTCGGAATCTGAATCTGAATCTGAATCTGAGTGCACTCTGGCCGTACCCATAGGCCGTATACAGAAAGAAAGCCGATCGGCGCTTATCGGCGCCTATTGGCGCTGATCCTTTTTCTATGGACCGACACGCGCTGGTCCGAATAATAAATAATTTGTATTTGAATTATTATCCTTAGATTAAATCAATCTAAGTTATAATCTTTTTATAAATCTAATAACTTTATCTTTTATTAACTAAGCGCTAAAATTATTTGTTTCGTACTTACCGAATGGTGACAACAAGTCTTTCTTCTGGAAGGATTGGTTGTTTATGCCAATTGCACCAATTTTTCATCAAATGGTTTTTCACTAAATCCAAAATGCAATAAAATGTTTCTTGAATCATTCTTGTATATGTATAAAATCTTTGTTCATCAAATTTCAATTTTTTTACAAATAAATGATGGTATTCTCGACACGTTTCCTTTCTCTATTTATAGGATGTATAGCTTTTTTTCGCATTTTTAAATACACATTTTCTAACAAAACCAGATCATCGTCCGATGAGTCCGACATTTTGCTTGATCTGCTTTAATCGGCTTCCTTTATGTAGGAAGGATTGGCGCTGATAAGCGTTGATCGGCTTTCTTTCTGTATACGACCATACGCTTACATTGCTGTCAGAAAACTGTATTCAATGCAAAATTGGCTTGTGTGTTGTCGCATCGCGTCGGCATCGCATGTTGATAATGTGCACGGTGCACAGAGGATGTCGACATGTGGTGTGCGTCAACTTGCAATAATATGTTTCCGCCATTGTACTGGCTTCCCCCGTTGCGTGATATTGCGAACACACGCGCAGAAGCCCACAACGACGCACCGCACGACGAGAGGAAAGGTATCGTCCGTGGTACACACACATGCGATTTTTGCGAAAATTCTATTTATGAAATAACATCACAATCAAGACATAGGTTTACATCAAATGAATTGTTATAATAAAAAAGTAAAATGGAGATTGAATTTATTTATACTGAACTCACACTATGGATATTTATTATCATTATTTTCTTTTATAGTTGATCAAAGAAATACACCCAAATATATTTTTTTGTGCTCACGATCATGAATCAAAGTATGTGACACAAAACAAAGATCTCACACACAGAAGGACACATAGCTATGGTTATGGAGAAGCTATCTTGAATATATCACTTGACGAAGATACTTTGTATGAAGTTTATGTGCCAACTTGTTCATACAGAATGGGTACAAGTAAAATTGGCTTTGGAGCTGCTATTCTGGGTAAGTATAATGTTCATCATATCAGCCTTACGACGCCCATTGTATACGAGTTGAGCATAATCTCCCAAGTATAATGGTTAATATTTAAAATCTTACATAACTTGCATTGGTTGCAAAGATTTAATTCTTTAATTGTGACATTATTTTGTAGTAATCTGTGCATAAGCGAACCCGCGCGCGCACTTACGTCACTGAGGGTTTAAAAAATAGTAATTCTTTTTGCCTTCCTAAAGTAAATTGCCATAATTACAACTTTCTATGATTTGCAGTTTGATTAGAGTTGAATATTGTTGAACTTGTTCAGGATTTTGTTTAAAGCTTTTTCGTATAAATCACTCCAGTATAAATGTGGAACTTTTGTGTTCATATGAGCTCTGCGGCAGCTCGTGCGGCAGAATTGTTGGTCGCTGTACGCGCAAGTTGTTAAAAAGTTAGATAAGCTCTTACCACTGTGTGAACATAAATAAACACTCGCGAGCAACAAAATCAACTCAAGCGCTACCTCTGCATTCAAACATTGTTTTAAGTAAAAGTATACAACATTTTAATAAAAATGAGATGTCATTTGAAAGCTTGAAATTTCAGCTTTTATGAGATATCATCATTATTAATATCCATGTATACTTTATGTTTATTATTCATGTCTGAACTGAAATGGGGAAAAATGGGATTGTGGATAAAGGAGTTGTGTTTAGAATTGACACAAGTAAAACACGTTGTTTTCTTAAGAAGTATAAAATTTATTGGTTCAGTATTTGGTATTGCCCCCTGCAGCCCTAATTACAGCCCATAGTCGGTTTTTCATCGACCTTATTAATTTTTTGACGGTGTCTTGAGGAATAACTTCCCACTCCTCTAACAAAGCTGCCTTCAATTCTTCTAGGCTCGAAGGGGCAGGATTTCTTGCTCGTACGCTTCGTTTGAGCTCGTCCCATAAATGCTCGATGGCATATACGTCTGGACTGAGCGCAGGCCAGTCCATTGTGCGCAAATCGACTTCTCAAAGGAACTGCTGAGTAACGCGCGCTGTGTGGCATCGAGCATTGTCGTGCATTAGGATGAAGTCTTCGCCATCAAATCCTGCGTAGGGCACAACATGTTCCAGAAGAATATTTGTGATGTACCCATCAGCTGCCAGTCCTCCTCCTCGGCCTCCTCCAGGCACGAAAACGAGCTCGGTTTTACCCTCCAACGAGATACCAGTCACATCATGCAAGAACCGCCACCATAGGCAACGGTTTCTGCGAAACAGCATTGGGAAAATCGCTCTCCCGGACGCCTGTAGACCCGGCCTCTCCTGTCACTGCCATGCAGACACATCCTGCACTCGTCAGTGAACAGGACCGACCACCACTGCCTAACGCTCCAGTTGAGATGCTCTCGAGCAAACTGTAGCCGAGCTTGCCGGTGGCCTGCAGTCAATTTGGGGCCCGATGCAGGCCTGGCCATGGTTTCTTGAAAACAATGAATGCAGGTTGCGGAGATGTGTATCGGTCAACTGTTGATAAGCGACTGGTAAGTGTTGAATTTTTTTTTGTTTCCTCCCAGGCGGGGGGAGCAGGTGAGAAATCCTCAAAGATACCCTACAGGCTGCAGGGTTAGGTCAGACTCTTACTGACTAAAAAACACCCGTTAATCATGCTTATGGCCAGAAGCTTCATCTGATGCGATCATCCCCTGAGAGGGGATGATGCAGCGCTGAGTTAGTTTAAACTAATGCATAGTTTTAAATAACGCTTAATGCGCTAGTGGTGTGCATTCAGATGTGCACTTGAACCGGTAGCGGACTGAGCGGCATCGGGCCTCGCTGTAACGGGGGGGATAGATAAAGGTTGAAGGGTCACGGGGGTTTTATAGGGGTAGAGGGTAGCGCAACTCGCTGGTAGCCTAGTGAGTAATTTGTCGTTGAGTAGTTTGTTAAATGTTGTATACCCTTATTTATAACAGTCGATTCTGGCATGATTCTCTAAACTTAAAACTAAATTTAACATAAGTCTCTCCTTTTCACTCTGTATAGAGAATGACAAGGATACACTGTTGTCAAATTTAAGTTTAGGTTTAGAGAATCATGCCAGAATCGACACCAGCGTTTGAATGTAGAGGTAGCGCTTGAGTCGATTTGGATGCTCGCGAGTGTAGTATGACTGAGCCGAAATGTATCAACATGCAACATTCAAAAGAGCCCATACAACTCTATTCAGAACTCATTCAGATGAGTAAATATTAAACAGTAAATATTGTTGTTTATTGTTTAAGTGTCTGAACACGAAAGTTAATATTTAATGCAGTACTTTTTACGAAAAAAATGTTATAGCGTGCTCTTTGCGCAACCTGTTTGCCTTACAGAATACTAAATACATCACCAGCCCTTTAATACCCCCCTTGTTGAGAGATAACATTATTCTGAGGTATAACATAACCGCGTAGGAAGTACTTATTCCAAGATTGTAAGTTTTATTGGGTAGTAGTAATGTTCAGTACAGACTCGAATTAGATGTGTATCGTACGGACGACAGAATTAGGTAAACTTAATCAACACTTTCAAATTGACTTTGAGCTCAATATTGCTGAGTTTCACTTTAGATCGTGAAAATTAGTCAGAAAGCATATCACATAGTAGTTAAATGCTTAAAACAAAAAAAATGTGCGTGCTCTCCAAGGGGCCAGAGTGGAAAAAGTAGGTTTTGTATACATAAAGATTTAGCAGGACCTTTAAAAAATTGTAGCGAGAAGGATAAAGTAGCTATTGTAAGTCAAACGCTACGCGTCTCACCGAATGCGGGCTCTCAGACGAAAGGACTCAATTTTTAGATTACTGTATCTGACCAATTTAAATATTTTTTGATGAATGGTAGTATTTAAAAGGAAGTTTGTAGGACTACGTACAAAAATTCGATTTTATTTCGAGTAAAAATGAAATAGAGCTATTCCCTTAATGTCGAATGCGACATTTTTAGAACACTCAAGCGTTTCTATAGATTATACACGTAATAATTATAAGTATAACTGAGAATTAAATAAATCAGGATATTTCTTTAAATATTATTTAAATCAATAACATTTTAATACAACCTTTAACTACAAATCTTTTAAAAAAATACATCAACTATTTTAATTTAATAATGAGTTGGACCGAGATATTTCTCATGTGTATGGTTTTTGAACGTTTCGACCGAGGCCGAGGGCCCCTTTTACTAGAGTCTATTATTTAAAGAGCCTAAGATTATTTTGCAAACCGTACTTTTCAAGCGTCATTTGACAGATGGAGGTCATTGTCTTTTTAATTCTTATTTGAATCTCACTATACTGCACAGTGTTTTATGGAACCAAAAAAATTTACATGTTCAGGTTTTTACATAAATAGGTTATTTATACCCTAAAAAAGGCATGAGTTCAATTCCCAGAAGTCTAACTCAAATACTTTTTGAGAAAAAAAAATCATGAACTTATCGTGACCTTTGACCTATGAAATCTAGAATATTTTTTTATAAAGTGAATATTAACAATATATTTTTTTAATAAATATGTGTCAATCGGGCATAATCAGAGGCGTATAAACGCGTTTCTTTAGCTTAAAAAAATGCATTGGTTTGGGAGCAGATTTTTTTTTTTATTTCGTATTTATTGTTTTTTCTCCCTAAAAACGAAAAAGTGGAACCTAGAACTTCGATAGAAATAAACCTACGGATGTGGTCTTTCATACATAAATAAGCCACGTGTCACTTTTGCGGCGATTAGAAGATATTCATTTTTAAATTTTTATGCTAGGGTTGACACCGAACCTGACCTCGAACGAAAATTTTTAAAATATAAATTTGTGTATTAGTTTTGAACGAGTTTACAATAATGTAGATTTTAGGAACTTACTACATTACCTTTAACATATTTTTATGGGCTCCAAGCTCTATTTGCAAAAAAGGAACGCTTATGGTGATTCCCAGTCAAGGCGGAAGTCATTATAATGAATATCGATTTTCGTTTTCGGGTCTGAGTATTAACTATTAATTGTTTGTTTTGTGTGTGTGTTTTGGAGACCCAATAGGCTAGTTGACCCTTTTTGGAAAAAGGTTTTAAATGGTGAATAAATGTTCTATTAGACCGAAAAAAAATGTATTGTATTTTTTTGAGACCTAGAAAGCTACAAATCTTTAATTTTAAAATAGAATTTTCATGGACATACAAAAACGCTGTCGGCCATTTTAGCCTATAGATTGTCTATGCTATGATGTCAATTATAGTAAACAAAAACTCGTAAGCACGTAGAAAATAACTTATCTGAGTTTATGATAAAAAGAACACGATTTCTAATAAATACCACGAAAAATAAAGTAATTATCATTATTGTATTGTACGAGAATATAAAAACACATCCTTGAAGACTCCAGGAATGTTATGGATTAAAGTGCCGAAAGAAATTAACCTACGCAACTTTATTACACTTATTCATATGTTGTATCAGTTTTATGTTTATTACTACATTGTAATACTAAATGCACTGTACTTACATAGATGCCTTGTCGTTTCTCTGCTCCGCAGAGCAAAAATGGGGGTTTAGTGCAAAAAATTCACCAACCATAAGTGCGTCAATTCTTGGCAGATTTGTGCTTTCTGCTTTCACAAAGCCGGCATCCATAATTAGTTTTGTCAAAAAAAAAGTAAACGGAAACTTTTCTAAAGTTAAAAGTGTTTTAAGATAAATTTATTCAGACTAAAGAATCCACCCACAATAACAAGCGAATGACATTTAGTTGTTTACTGAAAGAGACGTCACAATCATGGCGGATGTGGCGAACAGCGTTTTTAGTGTTTAAAAAATATAGACTAAAAAATATTTTTTTAAATTAAATTTCTACAGCAATCTTCTGCTTTTATGAAGTGAAATCGATATATTTAGGTTCCTTAGACCAAATACTGTAAGAAATAAACATTTATTTAATACAATTCGATATGAGTCAACTAGCCTATTAGACACAAGTTCATGCCTGCTTACCTCTACGTTTTTTTTTGTAACAATAATAGTTACACCTACTAACTGATTTATGCCCAAGATTTGTTTTTATTTTCTGATCGAATGCCTGAATGATTCTGAATGAATTTTAAAATTTTTTTCAAGCAACATAGTTCATTTTTTCGTTACCGTTTAGCGTGTAAGGTACAAAGTTAAAATGTGGTCGAACAAACATAAAGTATTCCTACATTATCACATCTACATTAGGTAGGTACCTAGTATATGTAAGTATATTGTATTCATCCACAAGTGTTGTTAATTTATTCAATTGAGTGACGGTATTAATTAACAAACAAAAAATTTAACATTTTCATTTAACTCATAGTTGACCTTTGTGACAATCCTAGATCATGAAAGTTGACCTTTATCTAAATTCTGTCATAACTTCTTAAAACCGCAAAAGTGAAACCTGATTTTTTTATGGGTGATAGAACTTGGCTTATAGAACCTTTCTGTACTAAATCCAGGTTCCACTTTTGCCGATATTTGGAGAAAAAAATTAAAAATCTAAATTTAAAAAAAAAATATTACTCGGAAACTAGGACACTTATAAATAAAATAAAATTGCAAAATTATGCCTTCAATAATTCCTTATCAAGTGGCAAATATCTCATGTACAGATATGGAACCGTCTTTTGAGGAAATTAAATTGTTAATTTTTTAATGCTCAAATTTCAAAAACTTTGCTACTTCATATCTTTTTTTTTAATGGAAATAGTGATCTCAGAATTGAACTCTTTCCTTTATTAGGGTATAAATAATTGATTTATGCAAAAATCTTAAGGTGTAAATTTTTTTGGTTCCATAAAACACTGTGTACTGGTAAAATATAATATATTTATAGCATTTTGACTACTTCTGTTAAATTTTAAAGCTAGCCAAAGAAACTTAGCTTTAATCTTAGTAGCCTGTAATTTTTTAAAAATGCTAGGAAAATGTACTATTGGTATTATCGGGTCTATTTAATAATTATGTGCATTATGGGAACCTTAACTTTATTTTGATAATATTTGATTTGATATAGATGTTACGAAAAATAAAGGTTCAACAATATTTTTATGTATCAATTTTACAAAATTAAAACCGTTGAATTTTATCAAATTCAAATTAATAGAAACCAATTTATTTTTCTAGACGACAAGAACCATCTGCTGAGGTATACAGTCTTCTGGTCTCCAACAAGGTTTCCGTATTTATTATTCTACTTGGCTGTTTTAATATTTATAGTGTGGTATTTCATACTATTCTGTGCTGCTCGACTAATTCATAGACAACCTAATATTCTGAAAAGTAATAGTGACGTACAACCATTGTTAGACCGTATATAAAAGAAAACAATATTTTTATTATCATTGTCTCTCCAATAGCTACAAATCTTAATTATATTGCTAAGCGAACTTACGAATTTGATGATAAAAGCCGTTATTTTTTATACAATTTTGAATTTTTGACACTTAATTATTGTACTTAGTTAACATTTTTAATGATTATAGATTTGTTATAAGGTATATTTGGAGTTTAATGCTTTAAGTAGAGTGAAATATGTACCTAAATAGATTTATTATGATTGTTTTTAATAAGATAGTTTAAATAGTTAGTTTTTTTACATAAAATTCACGGTTTATACTTAAAACTTATGTGATTATAATTTAATAAAAACATATTAAATTAGTAATGTTATTGTATATTTAAGTAACATTTTCACGTAATATGAATGAGATTTTTGAATGTTTTTGTAGTAATCTAACCAACGAATTAGAAATAATAATAGAATACAAACTGCACTAAATTTTTCCATGCAAACTGCTATCAAGTGGTCGGGGCGAAAAAACTGTGATCAACACGCAGGTCATGGGATTGGTTGAGAATTCCGTTTAACATAACTTTACCCAATGAATAGATAGCCGAATTCATTTGCAGATATTTTGATTTGTCAAAGTATTTTGTTTTTTCTGTGTTTGTGTCGCGTTGCTATTGAAATTTAGCTGTATGCGTTTGGAACCATGTTTTAGTGGCCTTTGTTAGAGAGTAATGCTTCCATAGCTATTATTCTAATTTGTTGAATGTAACACAAACTAACACAGATCTGATCTGATAGACGGTAGTGGAGAGATCCAAGTATTATAAAAATAAGTATTGAGTTAAGTGTTGATTGCTTTTCTCTTATTTATTTTAAAATACATCTTTGCAAAAAGTAAGTAACGAAAGCGTTTAAAACCTTTGAAAAAAAATAATCTAAAGAAGGACCGCGGTATCATAATGGTCAAGGCATTCGCCCAGGTAACGAAGGGTGCTGGTTCGAGTCCCGTCTAATGCCTGGTCAGCGATGATTTTTTTCTAGTAAAATTTTCTTTAGATTTAACATCTAGCTAGTATAAAATTTAATTTAGTTGAGGAATGTAGGCCCTTAAAAAGTGCTGTTGACAAGCAATAAGCAAACTCGTGCCGAAATACAAACGCGCCCCGTTTCTGCAACAATGTGGGTTTTCGGGAATGACGGGGGTCAGGTGGCTACAGCACCGAGACGAAAGGTCTACTCATCCGTCAAATCACGTATATCGTTATAGTCTATGGATCAATTTAAATGCTAGGTCGATTAATTCGCGCTAAAAACTTCATACAACATACAAAAGATCTCTTGTCATAGTGGCGCCAACTAGTGGCCAAAATTTTCCTAAACACTCTCATAGCTAAATTTTATTTGAGAACTTATATTTCTTTATTAAGAAATGTAAGGCTAAGCAATATAGTAAGATAAAGGAAAGGTGACAAGAAGGACTATGCAAATTTTAAAACGACTACCTGTTGCATGCGTTATTGTTGTATATATATATTGACGACCTCCGTGGCCGAGTGGTTTGTACGCCGGGTTTCATGGCTGTCGCCGACTCGAGAGGTCCCGGGTTCGAATCCCGGTGGGGGCAGATGTTTAATATGTATTTATATAAATAAACTTATATATGTACAGTATATGTATTCTATCCGTTACCCTAGCATCCCATAACACAAGCCTTATAGTGCTTACTTTGGGGCTAGGCTAATTGGTGTGAGTGTCGGAAATATTTATTTATATTTATTTATTATATTTATTATTTGTATGGTGTATGTATGTATTTACTAATGGTTTATATTATGCTAGCGATTTTCACCGCCGTCTCTTCCACTTCCTTCTAATCCTCTCCATTCAAAGGTTACCTGGAAGAAATCGCTTTAAGGGATAATGCCGCCCATTGCATCACTTGTACAAGATGGTTTTGTGCTTAATGTTCAATGTTGTTCGTGGTGTACAATAAAGAGTTTTTGTATTGTTGTACTCTAAAGTGACTTATTTATTCTTTTTAAATTGGTATGACTTTGAATAAGAGTTGGTTCTTTCGTTTTCGAAATTTCAGGCAGTAGGTGTTTATCGACACGAACTAAGGTTTTGCACAAAAACATGCGTTAATTGAGAAATATGTTTAGTACTTAATTTATGTTCTTTGTATTTTATGGTCCATTTAAGTTAGTACAAAATTATAATTATATACTGAATTGTATTTATGCAATTAAATTATAAGAACTGATATTTTTGATGGATTTTAATTAGGAGAAAAACAATAGATTATTTCTTAAAAATTACAAAGTTTCATAAAAAAGTTTTTATTATTGATTTATTGCTGTATATGAATTATTGTTGTAAATAGATAGTAATATTATACTTAACAAAAATGTTGTAAATGTTTAAAGTTAAGGTAAAAACTAATAAGAAACTTATTAAATGTAACTCAATCAGCATTTATTAATAATAATTAATACTACTATAACATTATAATCCTTTATAAAAAACTATGAATTAATTACTATGGTAAATATTAATGATGAAATAAATAATACTAAAACAATTTTGTGTTTAAATTCTTATTCCTTTCTGTTTTAAATAGATAACTAAAATTGCTGTCAGACTCATGTAGAGATTAAGTATTAATAATGTCACTGTTGGAGAGTAAAATAATGTTCTTATTGACAAATTAATAGCACCTGTACATAAATTTGCTATTAAGAAATATATAAGACCATTATCATTAACTGCAGACAAGATCATAGGGACAGAAAAATAAATAGATTTGTCTTGAAATTGAACTTCAATGAAATACAAAATTGTTATTACAGTTATTAGCACAGACTCTAAATACAAACAATAACCTGAATTAGCGAGCGTTCTTGATGTGGGTCTGTAGTGATTAGCAATAAAGGCTGCCAAGCAGAGAACTGTACATAAGGCAACAAGTTTAATCTGTATCTGAAACCTACACGAGCTCTTATCGATTAATAGTGATTTTAAATATGCAGCAAAAAGATACAATGTTACATATCCAAGAGTAGAACTCAAGCCTTCTCTATTAGCATTTATAAAATTTGTTCTTGGTGTTTTACTGAACACCCAGTCTTCTAGACCTATTATCAATAAATATTCATGAACTATCAACATTATAATACTTGCTACCATAGCATGTTCTGTATATAATAAAATAATAGTTGACAATACTTTACAAATTGCTAATGTGAAGAAGAAATTCCAATGCACACCATATTCTGTGACATGCTCTTGATAATCCAATTGTTTAATTGATATAAACCGTGCAACACCTAAGCATGTCAAAATAGAAACAAATTTTATATTCCCTTTTAGTACTGATGTAAATTTATGATGCTTTAAATTTTTGTGTACTAAACCACTCATGAGAATAAACAGGCCAACACCTGTATCCATGAGACTGTAGCCATAATTTTCAGTTTTAGCTAAATATCTTGGAAAACTATTGAAGTCCACAGCTAATATACAATAAGCAGTTATCAAATAAGTCAAACCTCTTAAAAAAGTAATGGAATGCAGTTTGTTACTTTTCAAATTGTTCTCCATATTAAATGATTTTCGTAGTTTTATTTCAGGATATAAGTTGTAGAGACATTTCAGCAATAATATGAGTAACAATAAATTCAAAATGTAAATATAGTCTGCAAGAATAGTATGTGCAAGTGTTAATGGCAGTATTATCACTGCATATTCAAAATAATACTGATATGCAGAAGGATACTTATTGTACAGAGCACATAAAATGGAACACTGAACTGTAAAAAATATGCAGAAAAATGTATGCAATGCAGTTGAGCCATGGTTGTTCTCCATAAACGATTCATGATACTTCTTGTAATCCTTCTCAGACATGTTATAGAGGCTAACCTCCATAATTTGTCTTATTCATAATATCATAGATAAAATATTTTAAGGATCACAGTTTCGAAGGAGTAAATTAGCATAAAAGTTTATCTTAAGTGCAAATATATTTAAATCTTAGATAGGCGGTAAAATGATCAATTTTATTAGTTTCTTTTCTTTTACTCCACGTTTCCAGTAACTTTTCTTATGGTTTAGTTAAGTATAATAGTTTAGTTTTTAGACAACAACTTGCTTAGTTTTTAGCACTGTTTTTTTGGAAAATAAATAGACATTAATCTGGCAGCTCTTTTTTTTGTTCAAGTTTTCCCGTTTTAGCGAAGGCAAAGGGAACAATGCCCATACAGCCTGGTCTTTAATTAAATTAATCTTCTTTTTGTTTTTACATTAGAATGTCGGTGTGACGCATTCTAATGTTTCTTGGAGTGTTTGGCACGAAATGTATCGATTTGGCTTTTTCGATAAGCTTCTGTGAGGTAGTCAACGCTACAGTAAAATTCTCACGTCCACTTGACCGGAACAGCGTATTTTTAATGATTCCACTAATTCTTCAGTTACGCAGACAGTTGTTACATAAAACCACACCAATTTTATTTCACTATTACCACTATGAACGAATTTAAGAATAATTTAAATAAGACGCCAACCGCACTCGATGAAATCCCGCCAAAAACCTCGCTCTTTTTTTTTTATTTATTCATGACCTGGATACAGACACAGAGTCCATCGGATACATTGTGGAATCTGACAGCTGATTAGAGAGAGTTGCCAGGTGTCTTACCAAATAAAGCCGAAAATGTATTTGTCTATCATTTGTGTCGTCACCGTGACACTTCAGAGACGTATCGATTTCATACATTTAGTGCGGTTAGAATTATATTTGTGTGTTGCGATGTTGCGACGAAATCTATGAAACGGATACATCTATGACGCGCCATGACACAACATGAGAGACAAGTATATTAGTGGTTTAAGTTTCTGGTTTAGAGATTCATGCCAGAGTCAGGCCCATTAACACCTTCACACCGGTGGACGCGGCAAAATTGGTAGCGAAACTGCGGTAATTTGTCAAACAGTATGAATTGGTATCGTGTATGTTCCATCTCTCTGCCGCCGTGCGGCTAAGTGACATGTGGTCGATTTTTCAGTCTTAAATTGCATCTTATACAGTTTTTAATTCTCTGTCGATCTGTCTTTAACAAGTATTCGTATCTTTCATAGTTTAAGTCTAAAAATCCGTCATGTATGAATGGTTACAAAATAGCAATAATTTAAAGTTTACGCGCCGTTTTTTGGACGTATCTCAAAAGTTCGTTTTGTCATTTAGCCGCGTTTTAGCTTGAGGACGGCAGCTCTCTGTATCTGTTTGTGATCCTACCATGATCCTTAAACGGATTTTGATGAAACATGATGCGCATATAGTTTATGACCTGGATTGAGACATAATGCCAAGGGCATTAAATCCGTCACTTATACACTTATATGTGCAATAAACTTTAAATAAAAAAATATTATTATTATAGTTTTATTTATTTTTAAGCATTTAACTGCTAGATGTTTAAATCTAAAGAAAGGTTTACTAGAAAAAGTTTTTTGAAGTTATACATACTTCTTTAGGCGCGTTATGAAAAAATTATGAGAGTGAAATTTTAAGATGCGCGCGCATCATGTAACACAAAATTTTAACATGATGATTCATGCGTTACTTTTGTGTTTACCGCACATTAAGAAAATCTACCAACAAAATAGAAATAGAATCTCTATTTTGTGGGTGCTAACGACTGCATTGGGAAGGCCTATCAAAAGTATTTATTAATCTGGAACAACGGAACCAAAGCGCGATTCAGGAGACTACAGCGCCATCTCTTGACCATTGGTGTAGTAGAACCAAAAACCACATCTTTATTTTTTGTAAAAAATTAACAAAAAGTATTTATTAATCTGGAACAACGGAACCAAAGCGCGATTCAGGAGACTAGAGCGCCATCTCTTGACCATTGGTGTAGTAGAACCAAAAACCACATCTTTATTTTTCAATGTTACTTTTATGTTATTATTGTAATAAAGTAACAGTTATAGGTATTCATATTTATAATATTTATCCACATGTTTCTAGTTTGTATATTCGGAATACGTGTTTGAGTTTCATACAAGTGCAAATCACATATGTTGTAATAAATTATATTCAGTAGCGATTTTAATTGAATATTTTGATTATTTATTTATTTTTTCAAATTAAAACTGAACTTTATTGACTTCGTCCTTTTCCAGACTTTTTATTAATTTATTGTAATTAATTATTTGCATGCAATTAAAAACTAATTTTAAACGATGCCAAAGAAGGATAACTTCTCACGCGCCTACATAAGTACACGCACCCATTTTTTTTCTAGTAAACCTTTCTTTAGATTTAAATAATAATATTCTTTTTATCCCAGAAAATGTAAGTTTCGATTTTAGTTAAAAACAGAGTCATGGGTGGCCACTAGTTCCCTTTAATTTCATCTGTAATAGCGAAACTAAAATGTAATGGCAGTACTGTGCGTGGCATCCACGAGTAACAGCTATCTACTATACAAATAGTTGCAATTATAGGAAATCTCAGACTGGTGGAGCTAGATGCAACGTACGCAATATAAGGTCAAATAATAATGTATGAACATTAACATTCACATTATATTACAGAACAGATTCAGATTACCGCAATTTCTCTCCCGCAGTATGCAGGAGTAAATATTAGAGCATGACGGTAATTCAAACCACAAAGAATTGATGCGTTGAAATCCAAGGACGTGTAAACCAAACAAGCATTTATTTCAATATTTAAAGTTTTACGTCGTCAGATGCAAACAGGATCAGCTAAGGTACAGTGTGATAGTCAAAATAGAGGCCCTTTGTATCATTATTACAACACCAGACTAAAATAAATGTAAATAGTGAGTGCTCAATTTAATTCCCTTATAATTACTCATTATTTACATATGGTGATAAATCAACTACAATTTGAATCATTAAATTCTCGGGAAAATTGTTTTAATATTTTTAACGTATTTTTATGTATGTACCAAGGAATTTATATCCAGTAAGGTGGGTATATAACTTCCTTATTAGTAGGTATTGTTTTAGTTTTTATCATGGGACCCTTTAAATAATGAGTCAAATAAAACCGCAAATCTAAACACCTTTTTTCCAGGGACTGACTTGTTGAAGTTGTTGCATATAATGCTTTAATTAAAATTTAATTAGATAAGTATATTCAGTTTTTTTAAATAAAAAGCGTATATTGTTAATATAATTTTTATTTCTACCACAAAGACTAGCTTAGAACTAATTTGTGACTTATTACGAACGAATACTTCATTGTACGTACTTACATACCTACAAAAACATAAATAAGAACTTAATTTTAAATAAAAAAAACCTTAAACTACAGACAAGACTGAGCAATACAATACTGGAGTACAGCGGGTAGGGCACAGAGGGGCGTCCATAGACAATGTAATTATTTACATTATTTTTTTACCACGAAGGGGTTTAATGATATGTGAAGGATACGTATGTAGGTGAGTTTAAATTAAGATGGCTTTTAAAAGTCGAAGTCGAAGGAGGGGCGGTTGGGGCGCCGCTGGCCGAGCGGTATGTTGACCTCCTCGGCCGAGTGGAACACCTGCGGCTGCTGTGGCCGCGCAGGCCGCGCCTGCTGCTGCTGCTGCTGCTGTTGCTGTTGTTGATGATGCGGTGCCGGCGCTCTACGCGGCTGCTCCTCCTGATGGTAAACAATAAATTAACATGAATATAGGTACATAATTCGTAACATATTCCAACTGTACCCCAAGCGCGAGAATTGACAGTTCGGTACCCTTAGCACGAACCAATATCGAATTCGTATCGTTTGCGAGTCCGAAATGTCATTGTCAAATGTGTACTGATTTTTAGGTCTAGTTACAGACTTTGTGGCGCTACTGTTCAAGTTTCCATACAAAATTTGACAATGACTCTAATCCGAATCCGATATTGGTTCGTGCTAGCGGTACGGTAATAGTATCGAATCATCAATGTTTCTATGAAAAATAAGTAGGTAGCGCCCCTACCTTACGTAAGAACAAACTATCTCCTACCATACAAAATTTGACTATGACGTTACGATTATGAAGCTGTCAAAATTCGTGCTTGGGCCTCTAATACTTGGCGCGGTGCAGGAAATTCGAGAGAAGGTGCTACTTCGCACTGTACTAGCCAAAAAATAGGATCGAGATCTTTATCAACTTCCTCGTAAACAATTGTAGTACCGGTCTCTTATGTCGGAAACGGTTGATCCTGTTTTAAATGACAACAAAACGAAAACATAACTATAATTGCTATTTCTTCTTTCAAATGTTTAACACTTGAAAAAGTATTCATTGGACATTGTGGGTTACCTACAATGCGAAGGGATGGCGCTGCCTTGCAGCTTAAGGCTAGGAAAATTTCGACGCAGCCAATAGGGCCGTGGTAGCATAATGGTCAGTGCATTCGCCCGGATTGCGAAGGGTGCGGGTTCGAGTCCCGTCCGCTGCCTGGTCCGCGTGGTTTTTTTTCTAGTATTTTTTTCTTTAGATTTAAACATGTAGCAGTTAAATGCTTAAAAATAAATAAAAACGATTGTCTTATACTTATTGTAATTAAAATACTAAGTGCAAACCTCCTCTTCCTCCTCCTCGTAGCGGTCGTCCCTGTAGACCTCAGCGGGGTAGTACCGGTCGGAGTACTTGAGGGACACGTTAGGTTTGCGCTGCACCTCTTCCTCGTTGATGGGTCGGTAAAGGTACTCGTTCACGAAGTGGTACTTGGCCGATTTCTGGCATATGTTGTCGTGCGTAGGGGGCATGCAGATCAAATGCACCTGATGAAGAAAAAGCAGAAGCAATTTAATAAGACTAAATATAAATGAAACTGATTGAGACAAATAGCCATCGAAATCGTGTTTTGAGTTGCTAGTGCCTTAGCGGCTTTGGAAGTTAATCAAATGGTCAACGGATGATCTCTCAGTCGAACTGAATCAAACGATGAGAAAACATTATTTTATTCCAGGTCTCCTCCACTATTAGGAAAACAGGGCCAGCGTGGTGGGGTTACGGCCCATTCCAATCAATGTGATTTTTTAATTTTTAGAAGGTCATAGACCCAACTAATAGCAAGATGATTCTACCAAACAGGTAGAAGCAGTGGCTAAACTGTTCTTTCTGGGCCCAGTCCCTGTAGCATGAGACGCGCGTCTTTATCACACAATTACTATGGTAATTTGACAATAAGCGTGATCAAGGCACGTTATATATCATATCGCGATGATCATGCTAGGGGGGCAGGAGTTCACACTTCACACTAGTTTAGTTAGGGTTAATGTTGTGACCATAACAGAAAAATACTTAACCAATAATAATAAATAAATAAATATTTCCAACTCTCACACCAATTAGCCTAGCCCCAAAGTAAGCACGGTATGGCTTGTGTTATGGGATATTAGGGTAACGGATAGAATACATATACAGTACATATATAAGTATATTTATATAGAAATACATATAAAACATCCATGACTGGAGTACAAATGCTCGTGTTCATCACACAAACATCTGCCCCCACCGGGATTCGAACCCGGGAATTCTCGAGTCGGCGACACCATGAAACCCGGCGTACAAACCACTCGGCCACGGAGGTCGTCAAATACCTTCTCAACAAGAAATTATGAATGTCAGAACCTGCCCGGCCCCTCTAGCATTATCACCGCGATTTTATATGTAGCGCGTTTTTATCACGCTCAACTGTCAATTTACTATGGAGTTTGACAGTTAAACGCGATAAAAAACTTGATAAAATGTATATTGTGATGTTCATGCTACGCGGACTGCAAGTACAGTTTTGCCGTAGCATTTTTTTATTTTTTTTGCACCTCCATAATTTACTATCTATCTATAAAAAAATATTATCTATCTTCAACTTCCTGGTGGAAAGTGAATACATACAGTGTTTAACGTTGTCTTGGCACTAGTGAGACACCTCACAGTTGAGCTTACTATGTAGCAGCTTATCTAATTTTATCTACTTTGGTGATCACTCTTTAATTACCTGGTGGAAAGTGAATCCATCAGGGCATATCCAAGAGTGCTTGACGTTGTCCTGGCAGTAGTGGAACACCTCGCAGTTGAGCTCCTGGTCAGCGTAGTAGCCAGACTGCTTGGCGCCACAGTCGAACTTGGACTGCTGCAGCAGCTGCGCCAGACGGTCGGGCTCTTCTCTCTCCTCTTCATCCAACTGCTCCTCGAGCTCTTCCTGTTGCTGCTGGGTGATCTTCGCCGGTCTCGGTTCTTGTGGCTGCGGGTGGCATTAGAATGTTTTAGATAGGAGCTCGATGGCGCAGGTGGTTAGCGAATTTAACCTTTTTTTTATACGCAGGCAAAAAATACTGTTTACGGAGGACGGCGCCTTTAAGAGGCACACCGCCGAACGAACCTCACACCTGGCTCCCGCAAGCCTTACAAGCCCCAGCAGTGGCTACCCACTGAGGACCCCGTAACTCTTACGGCATAATATACGCTAAAAAAACCCTGCGAATACCCTCTAAGCTGCTTAGCGCGATGCCGCGGGATCCCCGTTTAGGGATTCTTCCGCGGGGTATCTCGGGGACCCCGCAGACAGATCCTTTAACCTGCGACCGTCAAAGTTCACTTTCGCAATGGTCGGTCATTGAATAGGTGACCAAAAACTTATTATATCCGTGCTTCGGAAGGCACGTTTGGCCCGGTTGCACTTCCAGTTGTTAGCACCCACCAATCCGCACTAGGCCCGCGCTGTGGGTCACGGCTCAGTCTCCCTATTCCATCCATGGGGAAGATCTGTGCCCCAGCAGTGGAGACAATAGTAGGCTAATGATGATATAAGTACCAGAGGACCTGACAGAAAAACCGTGAGTTATGTTTTCTTATAATTTCCAATTTTCAGCGATCCTTACGAATATATTTCCGTTACAACCTTTTAAATAGTTTTATAAATATTTAAAAAAGTTGGATAAAATCGGTTAAGCTTTTCTCAATTTATGGCGTGACCAAGGGAAATAGGGATTTATTTTAATATCATAAATAAAGAATAGTCTTCCTTGCCGGATTGGGTGTGAAAGAAACTGAAAAGCCGCAATCCGCAAATCGGTGAAACGCTATAAACGCATAGAGCTGCTCCGGAAATTGTTTCTATTGCTTTGCGTGCATAATCCGCCTTATTGTAAGACGTAGATTATTGAAACTTAGACTTGGTTTAAACGTCTGCTTGACCTCTAATAAGCAAAGGAGGCAGCATAATTTTGAGACCGGTCTTAACTCTAGTCAATGTTTTGTACTATAGTGAGTTAAGACTAAGGCTAACTATGATGTTACTGGAGGCGTGGCTTTAAATCTATGAACGGACACTACAGAAACTGTTGAAGGCGTTGAGCTTGCATCTTGTTCGTACTGTTTCCGAACAACATTATGGTCCAAGCAAGGTTAAATATAGCATTATTAAGGTGTGGCTATGCCTTGTAACGATGTTTATAAATAATGCTTTATTAGTTAAGGATTTCTGTTGACCTCGTGTGGGGTATACATATATGACGCTAATATTTGTACGAGGCACCTGATAGTAGCGGCCACCCATAGCCACTAAAAAATAGATGCGCAGTTGCCTACACTGACATCATTTTCTAGCCCGTGGAGTCCTAGAACTTAACACACTGACAGAAACACAACACCGCTAAGAGGTATAGCATATTTTTCCACTGGGTTTTCTTCAAAATCGATTGCTTAAAATATATGTCGGTACAGTAAATACTCATAATATTTATTTATTTATTGACGACATGAAGCGAGTCAAAGCGCAAGACCGTCGTATGGGGAGGTCCCAAGAGAAGGTATATCCATTAGTGGACGTGCAGTGTAATTTGTATGATTTCATTAAATCGTTGTTTGACCTCATTCATGGATAAAACTATATGGAAAATACCTATGTAATATAAAACTATGTTTTTGCGAATTCTACAATCTACATAAGTATGAGGAGCTGGCGAACAAAACGGTACAATTACGCATCTTGCCAAACTACTTATTTTTTACAGTATGGAGTTTTCAGGCCCGTTGAATTTGAATCCCAAATAATTTTCAATCAAAACACTGTTAAAATTACTAAATTTATAAATTAAAAACCATGCCAAAAAGCTCACTGTAGGTATGTTATTTAGTTTTATACAGCTCCTGTAAAATTTTATTTTATGTAATTATACCGTTTTGTTCGCCAGCTCCTTATATACGAGTATATACCTAGTCAGGTCATAAATTCTGTCACATGTTTAATATAAAATAATTGAAACAAGTTTATTCATTATGTTACCATTTATATACCAAAATGAATTGAACAAAACATAGATTCTTATGACAATAGTTTGTTCAAAATGACCTCCGTGATTTTGAATACAGGCTTTCAATCTGCGCGGCCAGTCGTCTATCGCAGCACGAACGAGGTCCATGTCAATATCGGCGGCTGCCTTAATCAAGGATGTCTTGAGTGACTCCAAATTGGGATGAGGCTTTGAGCACGCCTTTTCCTCCAAGTGTTGCCATATCTTGTAATCTAACGGACTCAAATCTGGACTGGAGGAGGGCCAGTCTTCGTGCCGGATGAAGTCGATTTCACGCGCCGCCAGCCAGTCTTGTGTGCTCTTCGCTCTATGAGCTGTCGCCGAATCTTGTTGGAATACCCAGTGCCTGTTATTGAACATGGTATGAGAAACAGGTTCCACAAGGTTCGTCAGGACTGTATTTTAATACACAAATGTATTCGTTTTTACACCTTTCTCGCAAAAATGTACCATGAGCGAGGATGGAAAATTACCTCGTCGGACACGCAGAATACGGTTGCTCGCTTCTTCACTTCTGTGTGCGTACACCTTATCATTTTGTTTGTTGTAGCTCTCTTATACGGTAAAAATTTTTTCATCCGGAAAAAGAATTACCTGATATTTTTTTCCCGCGTACCGCTTCGACAAAGCGCGGCATCACTTCTGTCTCAGGTTTATTAGACGAGCATTCAAACGATGTCCTATTTTTCTTCGATATGCCCGAAGCCCTAAGTCTTCATTGAACACCCTTTTCACCGTAGTTCTGCTTAACCCCATCTGAAGGGCCAACAGTTTCTGCTTACGTTTGCAATTTCTTTGAATTCGCGCCTTCACAGCTTTTATCACTGCTGGAGTCCTAACAGACCGAAGGCGACCACTTCTTGACCTGTCATCTACACTAGAGTCTTCATTGTATAATTTGATGGTACGATAAACGAATCTTTGGGTTATATTCAATATTTTCAGTATGTCAAAAATTTTAATTGGCGCGTAACCGCAACGATGCAACGCAGTAACTGCAACACGCTCTTTAAGCGTCCACTCCATATTTAAAAATGAGTAAAATTCTAAAAAGTATACATTTTTATTTTCATGAACAATTCGAAATTCGAATTCAATAAACTTCTTTGTGGCCAGCATTCTAAAAGAAAAGTTTTTACTGTGTGACAATACTTATGACCTGACTGTGTATATCATCATCGAATAAATTAATGCATACCAATCAATAAGAACGATAATAGGTAAATTATGATGTTTAAACGAGCTTTCGTAAAATAAATATGTAATGTATACTATAGTATATGTCTTTTTAGAAAGTATTTGCTAGGCAGCCTAGATCACTTTCGCTGCATGTCGGTACCTATCTTAAAATAACTTCCCGTTACTATCCGAAATGTATACAGTTAGAAATGTAAATTATTTGCTAAGCAAATTGGACCTTATTTAGACAATGGAATTAATAATACATATTTACTGCTTTCTATCTATTTATTATATTTACATATTAATATTTAAATTAAAAAAGCTTAAAACTTATAAGTGTCTAAAAACTTGAAAATAATTAACTACTTAAATAATATACTGCCTACAAAATAAAAAAAAAACTAAATTCACCACGAGGTTTGTACCTTTCTGTGAGGCGTTCTTGCAGGCGCCCGTTGTTCTTCAATGTAAACTTGCTGCGTGGGCCTGGCGGGCACTAGGAACTGTTGCTCCTCTTGCTGGGGGCGCTGCTGGTAGCCCGCCAGCTCTGCCAGCGAGGGGGTAGGCCGGAACCCACTCGGTAGCGCGTTGTATGCCGATGGAGTGTAAGCACGGGGTCGGAGGTTGCGCGTTTCCTGTGAAAGAGGTAAAAAATGCACGTAATGACTATTTGGTACATTAAATACTTTTTGAGGGGTTTCTTTTTTTAATTTATTTATTTATAAATCAGGCTACGTAGGCCCATAGATAAATACTTTATAGTCTAACATATATACAGATATAAAACATTATTGTTAGTAAATAAAATTAATAAATATGTTGGTAAGCACCTAATCAACACGTATAGACGGCGACGTGTGACGCGGAGTAGTGTCAGGTAAACGGTCTCGACACCGCCGGAACACAACACCTTTCGGCCAAAGATATTTCTTCATGAAAGCGCCAGATATTCGGTTGGCACCCTCATCACGAAGGATTTAAAATTCACATTGTGACGGGACTCTAACTGTGCGACTCTCAGGGAGAACTTGGTCTTTATTCAAAGGTACGCTACGATGTTCTCTATAAAGCGTGATGTATTTAATTTTTATATATTTGCTTGACGTTTCGGACCAATTACAGGCTCCACGGTCGCAAAATAGACGACGATCAAGACATTGCGATGTTGCGAAATGATTGCAAATGAATAGCCGCGTCCAGGACCGACTAAGCATGGACGCTCGGACTATCTGCTCGCGAGCCGTGGTATTCGAGGTAAATGAAATTTGAAAGATTCCGATCGATCCTCGTGAACCATGGTGAGCCAGTTCGAGACTTTAGTTAACATCCATATCACACAACATTTTGTAACTTCCATACATTTAATTTAAACGAAATCAATCTTAAAAGTTCATGAAAAGCTCTATTATCATGATTTTTTCTAGATTTTTCAAGCCAATAGTTTTTAGCTTTAAGAGGGGGGACAGGGGGATGTATTACTCTAACAAAAATTAGCACTTTAAAGTTCAATATTTCGGACGAATCCCTAAGATAGGCTAAAGAACCCTTAAATAATTTTAAAGGACCTATTCTCAATACTCCATACGATGGGGTAGACGATGAAAAAATAAAATCATCTCCAGTTTACAAGTAGGGGGGCTACCCTAAAAAAAAAATACCATTTTGTCGGCATGATTGGTATACATATCTCCTATAGAATTACAGCTCTCTAGTGCTAACAGTCTTAAAGCAAAAGCGGGGACGGACAGACAGACGGACGTGAGGAAGCTATAAGGGCTTCTTGTCAGGACAACGAAACCCTAAAAAAGAAGTCAGGAGTCGAGAAAACGTTCCTGAAATATATAAAATGAGACCATGGATAGGTTGGATTAGGCAAAATGCGTATTTGCATTTAAAAAAGTATGTTTATAATTTTGATAGAGCAATCGTTTCATCGAAATTATTATGTTTCCTCAACATTGAGTGATCAATATATTCCTTGAACATACATATAAATTAACAGACCACGAACACCATATATTAAGACCCCTTAAATCACGTTTCTAAATTTAACTTTGTAACTATTGTTAGACATATGTGCGTGAATATATGTACTCGTTAGTAAAAAAAAAAATTATAACATGCCATCAATATTAAGTCTCATTACACTAGAATACACTCATATTCTAAATACGATCTTTGTTATTGCAATACAGTTATTTTCGTTATATACGCTGCCCTACGCAGTTTTAATTTTGCACCTCCCGTATCGAAACGTAATGTCCATAAATAACATCAACACCGCTTTCTATCATAATGATTTGCTACGAATTGATACAAAGACGTAATTACATAAGAATTTTAATATTCATTTTGCCATTCCAGCGTAGGTTTATAATTAAGATTTTGCAGGTGTGACCAACAATAAAAATAAGTAACTACACTCGAGTGCGGTCGGAAAAGTTACATAATTTCCGTAATTATGTATAATTTGTTGCTACACTATTCAATTCCAAAATCACGCGTTTAAAAGAAATGCTGAGTTGGTATATAGTAAAAATCGGCAACCCATTCGTGCGAGACGACAAACATCGCAACCGTATGCAATTATTTCATAGAATTATATCATTGATTGATCAATTATTATGTGTCATTGCTAGATCCGGGTAAGGTAATGCCTGTTAATGAATAATTGAATAACGAAAAAGAAGTTGTAGTTTATGCGCAATTACATAACTTAAACTGCTGTTCAAGTAGACATTTCTTTACTACATGCTGTTAATGTTTCCCTGACGAATGATAAGTAAAGACACGGGGTAGTATTAAGTGAGCAGGTAGTTAGTAAATACTTTGTAGCTGTTGGAAGCACGGAAAAGTAAGAGGAAATTTTCCTGAAAAAAAAAAAAAAATATTTTCATGATCTTCCTTTTATTTAAAACAATAATAATAAATAAATATTTCCAACACTCACACCCATTAGCCTAGCCCAAAGTAAGCACTGTAAGGCTTGTGTTATGGGATGCTAGGTTAATGGATAGAATACATATATTGTACATATATAAGCATATTTATATAGAAATACATATTAAACATCCATGACTGGAGTACAAATGCTCGTATTCATCACACAAACATCTGCCCCCACCGGGATTCCAACCTGGGACCTCTCGAGTCGGCGACACCATGAAACCCGGCGTACAAACCACTCGGCCACGGAGGTCGTCAAATGCTATGTTATTTATGAAAAAATAATCCTTATGATTAACTCAGTATCATAAAATACGTCCACAATGAAAACGCCCGTAGTACCATGTAATTTTAAATAAATCTGTGAAAGCTGTTCTATTTATTATTAAAAATAAAATGATGTCTGATTTCAGTAAAAAATCCTATCTTCAATATTTAATATACTTTTTCTGCGTGTGACAAACCCGTGGGACGCCCTGTATAGCCTACCCTACCAATATGAGTACCAACTAATGGCAACGTTTGGTTTTAATTTATTCGTAACATTCATAAAAAAACGAAATAAGTACATTCGTAATAATAAAAAGCTATACATCTACTAAGCCTACTACAACATTTCATATTATTTGTTCATTACTTAAAGAACTCGGATCGACATAATAACTGTGTAAGTGTGGTGAGACGTCCGTCACCCAGTTACAGACAATGGTATAGTAAGATATCTTCTTATTCTTTTTCTTCTTCATGAGACTTCACCCATTGTCCGGTATATGTCTCTCCATGATCTCTCCACTCGACCCGATCCGATTTCTTGCTACACACACACTTCATCCACATCCAGACCTTGTTGATAATAAGATATAGAGTTCTTTAAACTGATGAAGTAGGTAGTACATAAATATTTCAATCACGGTGCTGTAAGTATCGTAGGGTGCTCTTGAATGTACCCAACAAATCAAGGGATTTGCGTTAAGCAATGTTGTTATTCTATAGTTCAATTCAAAGGTATTCAGAGCAAAAGTGTACAATGAGGCAGATGAACTTATTAGAGACAGCCTAGTAGAGTCTGTGCGGAAAGAGAATGGGCGTGGCGAAAAACGTAACTAATATTAAGATTTTTATTTGGCAATGAAACCCAGCAATCTGTAAAACGTCAAAGTTTTGTATTGATACGGATTTGTTTGTTGTTGTGATTTCTTGCGGTTTTTTTGTATTAATCATGTCTAAAAGGGGTAAAACCTTGCAAATACTGTAGAAAAGCACTACAGCGCCTTCCGATCTCAATCCCATTCTCTTTCCGCACAGACTCTAACGGGAATTTATAGAGCCTTATCGGAATAAATCCATCAAATGAATGATGAGATTCTCTGGAATTAATTAAAATCTACAGCAGCTAATTAAGAAACGAAGTGTTTGTTTACTAAGCTCTCAAAATGTTTGAAACCAAACAGACTAACGGCTTTCTCTCTAAATTACCTAGTGTTTATAATATCGATTTAGGCTTCTCACGTACAAAAAGAGGATTAAAATATAAGTAATGATTTGCTTTCGACTTTCACTGTTGATGGCCTTGCTCTCTTGCTCGGACATTGACACCTAAACGGAAAGAAAAATTGCATCGGCCGTCCGTCGTGAGCGCTCTCGAAAACGGTCACGATCTATGTGAAGGCTGAGTCGCCGGGAAATCGCGCCATTTCCATCACACCCGACCACAGACAACAAGCACGCTAACTATATAGCGCACGCACTTTAATTGTCTACTATTATTGTGGACGTATTAAATATGCATTTGCTTTTTTTATTTCACGATATAATGCTTATCAACTGTTGTAAATTTCAGGAAAAGATGTAAATGTTAACCAATTTGCATATTTGATTGAAAATTGCTTTATCAATAGCGAAAGATGCGTGTTCGAATCTCGTCTGAAACCTTGACCGATTGGACGTTTTTCTAGTAAAATTTTCTTTAGATTTTAACATTTAGCAGTTGAATGCTTAAACTATTACCATGTATTATTCGTAAATTCATAACTAAATATAAAAAAACGTTTGTGAGTGTGTATGTTTGTTACTTCTTCACGTCTAAACGGCTGGAGCGATTTTAAAAAAAATTTGGAATGAAGTTAGCTGACACCCTGGATTAACACATAGGCTACGTTTAACTGCAGGAAAATATCCCTAATAAACCGCGGGGCACAGCTAGTGTTAAATAAAAATGTATTTTAATAATCGATCTTTATTTTTGTGCTTATTTTAGCACCGTACATTACATTGCCACATCACTTTTTATTCAACTACTTGTGCTGAACCATTATCCCGTGTAAATCTATGAAATAGTGAAAGTATTTTGTGTTACCCAAAGGCACATTTACTTTCAATTTCCGAAACAAATAAAAGCAAAGTTACAACCGACAGCTATTATTGCGTCCGTCGTTTTATTCTTATTCCATTTAATAATGGAATCATTTGTTACATGTTGAAGTGCACCTAAGTAGAGATTGACACATTAAGATAAGTCGGACATGATTAAGCAAAATTACTTTTTCAGATAGCATCCCTTGAAAATAATAGGTAAGTATGTACCTACTTTAATTGCTTTTACTAAGTTATTTAGTCCAGTAAAGCTAATACGTCAGAGTATGTGTCAAGTCCGGTAGTTCTTCTGATTTTTGCAGAATTGTATATAATGATGACCTAATAAGTAATCCAAGTTTGTGACGTCGAGCATAGAGCGCAAATGTGTCAAATATGGATAAAACGTCTCTAAGCATTTTCATGGTTATTAATTATGTAATACAAAATATAGTTAGTTGTATAATACGTATAAAGGCATAATTATTTATGAGAGCAGTGAAGTAAAGCATTAGGTAGATTTCTTGCCTGTCACCATGGACGTATTAAAGTAGCTACCTACGTCCATGTCTGTCACGTTCTGCTATGAACTGAGCAAGTAATAACTCCGTTGCTACTAGGCAGTTACATTCACAATTAGCAAATGATGAGTTAGAAAGAAATAATTATTGCATCGTACAGATTTACACATTAGTAGTAAATATTGTGATTGTAACGGCTCATTGCTTACACTGATAAGGTTTTTAAGATAATATACATGAATTTGATTAATCAATTGATTGATTCTTCTAAAAGTTTCATAAATTATTTTCTACCTGACATTAATTTAATCGGCGGGATTGTCAATAATATACTCTACATCCTTATGAAATTCATAATGAATTTTAGTTTATATCTGATCCATTACCTAACGTTTCAGTATTATTTTGCACTTTTATATGCCTTCTATAAATTGACCCCACTATATTTACTTTACTTTATGTAAGTAGTCATTTTACCGCTTAAAATTCTCGAGTAGCCGCAACGTCTCGCATAACTCGAAGTAGAGTTTCTAGTTTTGCTATAGCAAATCGGTTCTCCAGATTTGACTGGAACGTTTCAGATCCTGTTATAGATTGGAGCAGAGTAGGTCGGAGCCTGGATTTCATCAAATGGACGCGCTCGGCCTTAATATTGATATTCAGAGAGCCCCGGACGAGTCGGTGATCACTACCGGTATTGAACCTATTGATCACGGAGACTACTAGTTACATGATAGTATTAGTGAAGTATTAGTAGTTTAGTTACCTCTTGGTCTAGTGCCAGCTCTTCGTCGCCCTCTACGCCAACATCCGGTATATTATCTTCTTCTTCTGAGGCCAACGCTGCTCCTAACACCAGCAGCGTCAGTAGAAACCGCCATCTGGAACAAACAGATATCAATCATTATTAAAATGAATCTTTAATCTTTTTTTTTATTCTTTATAAAGCCATACACCTTAAAGATAAAGCCGGCTAATCTTTAATCTTAAAAAAAACTAATTATAAGTTAACAATTATTTGTATGTTTTTTGTATCATTACACCAGTTCAGGATTTCTTTGAGGTGTGAATCAACTGGTTAAAGAGTTGAAAATAGTTCATTCATTTAAGAGATGACTCTTCACAACTGTTCGAGTAGCCTCGTAGATGGACTGATGATTTTGTATTTCAAGTTACCACACTAAGGCCCGTATTATAGAAAGATTCTCAGTGACTGATCTAGTCTTGAGCATAGTTAGAAAGGGATGTCGCTATATATAGCACATAGCGATATCCCTTTCTAACTGTACTGAAGTAAAGATCAACACTTGGTTGTCATTCTGTAATACGGGCCTTAGTAATTCTACAATTTCCACGACAGTACGCTAATAGTAGACATTTTACTTAATCAGTCTTCAAAGTCTTTATCAGGTTTTATAAGCGAGTAAATTTTAATTTTACATGATTTATATGACACTTTTCGCTCGGCGTCTTTCCGCAAACATTGATTTAAATAACTTAGTTTTAAGTACGCTATTTGTAGCCTCGAGCCCGTGTGTTATTTTAAATTTAATTCATAATAACGACAATGTTGCCTGGATGCCGTCCTACGTATTGCTATGTAATATAAACACTCTCACGATATTTGTAACAAAACTAGTTGAATTAGTGTATATTATGATGTGGGTATATTGCGTGGGAGAAGTACCATTCTTGTTCTTCTAATCAAATAAATCGAAACTAAGTATTAAATTTTATTTATTTTATGATTTAACTTCAGCCTCATCTAGCATGACCACCGAAAAGGGATATGATAAAGCGATATATCGGCATTAACTGTCAGACTACAGTGGAGTATGACAGTAGTCTGACATTTAATTTCGATATATCGCTTTTTATGACTTTTTATTGTGTTTGTCTCTACCTTTCAGATAAGAAAACAGATATCCAATTATAAAAATTCAAGTACATTCTTTACTTCTTTCACATATTGTGCTTTCACAACATACTTAAAAAAAACAATGTCAATTCGTACTGAACAACCAAGCTGAATCACTCGAGTCTGGCGAAATCCACAAAAGTGTACCGCCATTTTCCAATAAAAAGAAGAAGATATATTGCTTTATCATATCCCGTTTCGCTGGTCATGCTAGAGGGGCATGGTATGGAGTTACCGATTCTTTTTATACTTTGGTAAAACGTGTGGGTTTCTTATTTTAAACTAACTTCCGCTTGCCAATTTCTCTTCATTATAGTTAGTTTTTGCAGAAAATCACAGGAACCTAACAGTTTTTCGGAAAAAGTATTTTATGTCTCAGTTCAGATAATGTCCAAACCATTTCAGCCATTTTGCGCGATTGAGGTACAAACATACAAACTTTCAGATTTATAATATTAGTAGGATTACGTAGAAAGAATTTTGTAGAAGTTTCTTCATTGTTGGCTTTAATCCAACGAACGGGCTGAAACAGGTGTCTATGTGCACAGAAATTAAAACACAGGTTATTCTCATTTTGCAGTGACTCTTATGTCATATGTCATTGCAATAAATTTGCAATATCATGATCCCAGCGCAGGTCATTAAAATTCCGTTTACATAATCACTATTCGATTAACATTAATTATAACATTAGTTAAGGAGAATTTTTATATCTTTCTTTAAGATCATAAGCTATTTATTGAGGCTGTATTTCACTATTTGGACTAAATTAAAAGGTCCAAAAACTGTTCAGTTCAGTTAAGTGGCTAACAACATTCGGATGCGAACGTTGAAGTTAAGCAACTTTCGCAGTGGTCGGTCATTGGATGGGTGAACAAAAATTTACTAACTCGAGCTCCTCCGTGCTTCTGAAGGCACGTTAAGCCGCTGGTGTCAACTGCAGTCGTTAGAACCCAACAATCGGCCCTGGGCCCACGTGGTGGGTCATGGCCCAATTTCCCTATTCCATCTATAGGGAAGGTCTGTGCCCCAGCATTGGGGACATTAATAAGCTGATGATGATAAATAGCTTCGAAGGAGTTAGTACAAAATAGATTATTTCCCACCAAATATTTCCTAAGTGATGCGCTCAGAGTTAAGAAACTTAATTTCCTCACAATTCAATAATGATCATTTGTAATTAGATACATCCTCTGATGTTTTGTATTGCTTCGGACCGGCATTTAATTACAATTATATTCAGCTGTTCCATCGGATTTCACGGATTTCCTAAACGTTTACGCATTTGCAGATAAACATGACCTTTGTTGTGAAACTTTTGGCACTTCAGTTTCACCTGCAACTTATTAGTAATTTAGTTTTTAAGTATTTTAATTACTACTAAATTTGATTATTAACAAAAAGCATATTATGGAAATAATTACGACACGTGTATTTATGGCGTTTAACTGAAAATTGCTCTTTGTCAGAAAATCTTCCCAAATTTTAACATCGTGTTAAATTAAACAATGCAAATTTGTAACTTTTGTAATTTTTTTACTTAGGCTTTAACTGTCAAACAGAATTGGATAAACTTTTCCACTTATGTATTAATTCATAAGATAAGGTACACTTTATTTCGGTGAATATCTATGAGTGTATTGGGATGAAATCTAAATAGTAGTTTCTTTAAAAATCCAACAAAATATCTAATGTACTTATTTAAGATTGATATTCTCAATGTCTGTATACCGGTCAATACCACCAATACGAATTCCATATAACCAGTGCCGTCTTTGACCTATTGGAGTCCTTGGGCATATTAGGATAATGGGGCCCCTGTGACCCCCGTTTGATGAACTAACAGAAACTAGGGACTTTGTATTTGATCTGAGGGGGCCCCCTATCGGTCGCGGAGCCCTACGCACTTGCCCAAAGTGCCCACTGGAAAACAGGGGTCTGCATATAACTTTTAAGCAAATTTTAATTACAATTATTTTACCAACATGACTTAAAGCAAGTGATTCGACGTAAGTAGATACGACTGACCTTTACGTATTTATAACAACAGTATTTATGATCGGCTTAAGACCAATACGACAAGATGTTGCCGTGTTTACGTAATGGCCGCATTTCTCCAAAATGTACGCTGCACCGCGTGCGCGTGCTGCAGGGCGATTGCGCAACTTAATTGACGCTATATGGCTTCTCGGTTGATTTAATTTGATGACTGTGAAACTGGTCCGAAGGGTCACATAACAATTATGTGGTGTGCATTCGTTGCATTTTACTTTCTAAAGATTGTTGAGAAATAATTATGTGAAAAATAAGTGGGTTAAGATTACCATAACCTGTTATAAATGTTATCAGATGATTAAAGCTGTACGACATATTGGCTAAACCAGCTGTGATGTAGTATTTACCGTAAATGAGAGATAACTTAAATACTGTTAATGTATCTCAAACTAACGCGCATTGGAATACGAATTCATGCTTCTATATTTTGCGCTTCAAAGTTTAAAATGTTAGCGTGTTGAATTAGCGATGCAGACGTTGACAAACTAAAAAAAATGTTTTATTTTAATTACGGAGCTTATATTTGACTCGAAACTTAAAGACGCAGCGGAAATAATATAAGTATTACCATACAAACTTTCATACCCTATTTCACCCAGTGTCAACTTTTAATTAATGCCACAAAATGCACTTTGTTATTCATATCTCCGAAGTCTAAGGTTGGTGCTTGGTTTTGGAGTGGCAGGTAAAACTGTCAGACTAGCTGTCTTTTGGAGGGTGGAGAGAATAGAGTTCAGGTTCAATGGTTAACATAAAATGGGGCTGTTAATGTCCCCACTTGTGGGGCACAGGCCCTAAATATGGATGAAATAGGGAGATTGGGCCATGACCCACCACGCGGGCCCAGTGTGGATTGGTGGGTGCTAACGACTGCAGATGTAGCCGGGACCAACGGTTTTCTCTATCAATTGCTTTAGCATAAAATAAAATTCTATAAATGTTTACTTATAAGGATTATTCACATACAAAAATCTAAAAAGTAATGAATGGAAACTTATTACTTCCATAAATATATACTAATTTATGGTCTGTGTGATTTTGGTAAGCGGAGTACAAGTTGGACTTTCCAATAAAGATCATGCCGCATCGCTCGCATGGACCAGCTCGTCCCGTACAAAACTGGAGCAGAGTCAGACCACATGAAATGAATGCGATTAATTAATCAAAAGGGCGACAGAAAATACGATCACAAGCTATAGGTGTGGTTGCAAGTTTCGGGGTCAGTGTGGATCGGGTGCGTCGTACTGCGTGTTGGTTGGCGAGTTTTGCGACACAGCACAAGGGTGCGGCACTCGGCGTTTTTACCTGTTAATACGTTACGTTTTTGTAATTATCAATCAGAAATCAGAAATCAATATACCTTTATTCAAATTGGATGTATAGTACAACTCTTTTGAATTGTCCAAATTTTTTTTCCCCTGCTACTCGTTATGGACATATTTATTAGCTGCGGAGAAAAACGAGCGAAAAAAATCTCCACAACATTAAAAGTCTAATGTAACAACATTTACAAATCATTACGTTATTACAACGTCAATACAATTATGATTTATTTAATATAGAAAACCTGTTGGAATGATTGGAACAGTTCAAACCCAAGCATTTTTGTCTGTAATATAATCAGACACTTTGTAAAAAGGTTTTTTAATAAGTGCTTTTTTTATAATATCTTTAAATTTATTTATGGCTAACTCTTGGATATTGCTTGGGACTTTATTGTATAAGCGAACACAAAGACCTTTAAATGAATTATTAATTCTGTGAAGTCTAGTAGCAGGTAAAGTTAGTTTATTTTTGTATCTTGTATTAATTGTGTGAAAATCACTGTTTTTAAGAAACAAATTAATATTTTTTCTTACAATACCCGACTATGCATATAACATTGACCCGAATTCAATGGTGCGATTCAGCGTATTTTAATACAGCAGGGTGCAATTTTAACCTTTACTAGTGTGCGCTTATAACTTCATCAGCATAAAATGAATGAAACCTATAACTTTCATTCGTATAAGTTTAATATCGCGCTAAGAATTGCCTACTCAAAATAAATTTATATACATTACATATATACATATAATATATATATATATATATATATATAGATTATATATATAGATATATATATATAGATATATATAGATTAGACAAATGACTCTGTCCCACTTGATGTTAAGTGACGGTGTAGTCCAGACGTGGTGGTAGCTGGTACAGCAGTTCTACCTGCCACACCAGCCATTCTCACCTTGCCGGCCTGCATGTTGCTTCTTCACGCCTCTTTTAAAGGATAAATTGATATAGTGCTAAAATAAAATTTGAATGTACATGTTATTCACAATATTTATATAAAACCGACGCACTGATTCTGAGCTAAGAATAACAGTACCATGGAATACCTACCTACCTACCGCAAAACCACACGCAAACCTTTTATTGCGTAATGCAAGGAATACCATAAATCGAACTCATAACTCAGGGTTTCTCACTTGCACAACTCGAATTGTCTACATGTTTATAACAGTACTTACTCGAAGTTTAAATAAACTCCAAGACCGCTTTATCAATAACTAGCGGCCCGCCCTCGCTTCGCTTCGGTGTAGAGCTGAAGTGTAGACTACAGTTTTTGTTCTCAGGCTTGTATTATACATAATGACATTCATCTATGATTCTTCTTATACCTGCATGCAAAGTCTCAGCCCGATCGGTTTAAAATTGACAAAGTTTCATACAAACTTTCATTCCCTATTTTATCCCCTTGGGGGTAGAATTGATCAAAATCCTTTCTTAGCGAATGCCTACGTCATAACATCTATCTGCATGCCAAATTTCAGCCCGATCCGTCCAGTGGTTTGGGCTGTGCGTTGATAGATCACTATGTCAGTCAGTAAGTCACCTTTGAGTTTTATATATATAGATAATCTTTAACGGTTTAGATCGAAGAGTTTTCTTTCAGTTCATTGAATTAAAAGGTGTCGTTTGAGTGAAGTTAACAAAACGGCGTAGTATAAGATAACTAGTGCAAACTTATAACAAATCTTTTTATTAACTTGTTTCATTAAGTTGTGTGCAATGTGTAAACTATTTCAAGCATATTTTCATTAATAAAAGCGAAAATTATTCTGACTGGATACTGTTAACGGAACGTTTTCGACCGGCAATACTTCGCTGTGACAATCAGACACTTTCTCCATCAAAATCATCCAATCGTGAAATGGAAACTTGCGTATTAGCAGTGTTCGCCATTTTTGACCGTCGTCGGCTATGTGATTGCTGATTGCAAAAAGTTATGTACCCACGGAGTAAAGAATAATAATATCGCTATCTGCTTTTTGGTCCGTAACGAGTGGTTGCTAGCAATGCAGGTAGTGCTCAAGCGAAATACCTGACACCGCGGCATTTAGTAATAGGAAAATTCACGAACACTTTTTCAATTAAACATAGTTAAGTGCTGCAATGGTTGTGTGATTTACACAAGATACTTATTAAACTTACCATTTTATTAATAAACAAGGAATAAACTTAGACTAGAGGAGCTCAATGGCGCCAGTGGTAAGCGCGTTCGGCTGCGGTCGTTGAAGTTGAGCAACTTTCGCAGTGGTCGGTCATTGGATGGGTGACCAAAAATTTACTATCTCGAGCTCCTCCGTGCTTCGGAAGGCACGTTAAGCCGTTGGTCCCGGCTGCATCTGCAGTCGTTAGCACCCACCAACCCGTATGGGCCCGCGTGGTGAGTCATGGCCCAATCTCCCTAATCCATCCATAGGGAAGGCCTGTGCCTCAGCAGTGGGGACATTAATAGGCTGATGATGATGATGAAGCTTAGACTGGTTATGCCGTGATCTGTTCATGGTACTCAAATGGCATTTCTTATTCAATGAACAGTATATAATCTTTACCTAACCAAAATAAAAATAAATTATGCTTATTATGAGTGTGGACAATAGTAATGTAAGTACTCAAGTCTGAAAGTACTAATATTTTTATTTTTTTCAGATATTTGGTATAAAAAATTTCATTACATCTATACAAATCCAATATTAGTTTAAAGAAATATTCGAATATATGTGTATTGTTATAGAAATTTGTGTGAAAGAATAACATATTTATTCATAATAATACTAGATTATGCACCAAGGGAATAAAGCAGTGTATTATGCCACGAGCAGCAAATTTAATTCAGAGTAAAATAAAGGATAATGTAGTTAGATGTTGTATATGTTACTTCCCGAACGAAATGAGGATATTATGGTAAGTGTCCTGAATGAAGCGAAGTATTCAAGTCTGCCCAAGGCTAAGACATTTTTATACCCGAGGACCATATTTACTTTATACTTCCAGAATTTTAAGCATTTATCTGCTAGATTTATTCCTAAATCTAAAGATTTTTGAAGTAAAACTTGTTTTAGGACAGGTTTCACTTCGGATGTCTGATCCGTGCACACTATTTTTTTTACTAGAAAACACGCGGTCCATTTGTCAGACGGGATTTGAACAAGCATTTTTCTATATGGGAAGATGCATGATAAATTGGAATTCAATGCAAGATAAATTACTTTAAATTGAGAATATTGACAGTGATCGTGCTCCAGCCCCTCTAGCATGACCGCCGAAACGGGATATGATGAAGCGATATATCGGCATTAACTGTCAGACTACAGTGGAGTATGACAGTAGTCTGACATTTGATTTCGATATATCGCTTTATCATATTCGGTGGTCATGCTAGAGGGGCAAGTGCAGGCGATGTATTACATAATTTTTGACATTACTTAACCTTCAGTTTTGTGAAATTTAAGGAACAAATTGATATTATTAATATTTAAAATTGGTATTTAAAATTAAATCTAATACTTGGAAACCTATACAATAAAACTTAAGTATTTATTTATTAAAAAAAATGTTCACGGTCATGAAATTGGTTAGATAGAATGAGATAAATTATAAAGTTTTATTTCATTTGCATCATAAAAAGGGAGAAACGCTATACAATTAATTTCGGAATTTGTTTGTTTAACAATTTATTGTTGTCCAATGGAGGTCCGAGATGGATGCCCTTGATTTTTCGTCACGGAATTTCAACAATTTTTCACACCTTTTAATAGCTTTTTGCGACTCTGATAACACTTTGATTTCGTGCAACTTGTCACCAATCCGGTAAGGATTACATTTCGTGTGGGTAAGTCGATGTTTTCAGACATTGAAATGCAGTAAGGGTTACAAGATTACAGCGAAAATGCTGTTAAAGCCGCCCGCCCGCCCCAAAATTTCGTCATTTTACGCTCACGAATAAATAAATAAGATTTTGTTTTCTTGGGTTTTCTTACTTGATTGATAAAAATAATTATGTTTATAACTTAATAAAACATTTTTTATCAGGTTGCAAATGTGCTGAGTAATACTTTTAAACATTTCTCTACGTTTCGGATCTTTTACATGTAGCAATCAATTTTATAACTTCTAAAGAAAAACCGTTATTTTTGACCCAGGACTCGACAGAAACAAGACATATCTCAGTTTTATACATAATCACATTATATATTGTTATGCTTTATATTTATACTAGTGGCCCGCCCTCGCTTCGCTTCGGTGTAGCGCTGTAGTGTAGACTATAGTTTTTATTCAAAGGCTTGTATTATACACAATGACTTTCTTCATAATAAACAAAAAAAACCTTAACCTTCATAAATCTTCCATTCCAAGTAAAATATTCGTTGCGTAGTTTAGGACCCGTTGTACCGAATGCAAAATTATTCAGCTGTTCCGATTTGAAAAATTCTTGATCGGTCGAGCACTTTTTAAGCCAATTCGTTACAAACATACTTACATACAAAATTTTCCTCTTTATAATATTAGTATAGATATAGATTTAAATAGGTATTTTGATTTTTTTTGTGTAAAACCTGAACAAAAACTTATAGCAATATTTTGGTGTTATCCATTCATTTTGAATATGAAAAATTTATAATTTAACCATATAAAAAAATAACAAAACAACTGAGATACGAGTATGTCCCGTTTGTGTCGGGTGTCTGGTTTTTTTTCTGTGGGCGTGACCTTCTCTAAACAGAATGAATAGGAGAGACTGATGTTAAATTTAGTTTTAAGTTTAGAGAACCCTGCCAGAATCGACACAAATGTATAGTTTTTTCTCTTCACTTATATTGATAAGTATAGTTTAATGGAACGTTCTTTATAGGTTAAACATTGTCCACCATTATTTTTGTCACACATTGGTTTTTCTTCTTGCATGCTTAAGTATGTTAAAGAAAAGTATTGTTGATTGTTTTTTTTTTAAAAGTACATTACCGGGTCTTTATATAATTTGTGTATAGGCAGAAACGTATATTTAATACATAAGTCTATACCCTGTGGTTTGAGTAACATTTTTTTACCGTTTTCAGCATCTTACGAGAAAGTAGAGTAACAAAAGTGAAACGATGCCATGCATCCGTTGTAAGGGGTAAGCCAGTAGCTCTTATGAGATAACGTGGTAATAATCTTTTGTACCTATTTTCGAGTTACGTTAACATGTATGTAAACTTACTTTTCCATGCTTCGCGATTTCAGTATCAACTCCCATTTTGGTAACTATCACCTTTAATACAGTTCATACGTTTCATCGTGGTGATAACATAATTAAGAAAACATATAATAAAACCTCTCTTTCACATGCCTAATAACATAAATGTATTATTTGATCATAATAAAGAATGATGAGCGACCCGGATGATCAGACAAATTGCATCGAAGCGTACATTGAAAAGTTCAAAGTGACGCGCAGAATATGAGTTACTTGACCAAACAGAAGCCAGTCGCGGATAAGATCGCGTGCTGATGCTACATTATCCGCGACAGTTTCACTTTCATTCGTTGCGTAACAGTGCTGGTCGGCCGGCGGTGGCTGCAAGATGAACTAGATTGCCGCAGCACCTGCGCCTGCGATCCGTGAAGTGCGTAGCTTGCGGAGAAGACACCGTTAAATCGGCTTTATTCACAGATCATTTCACGCCAGGTCGACTCGGTTCAGTTTACAATTGCTGCATAACTTGCGGTTATTGAATTTTGTAAGAATTTCTTACTATTTTCTTTGGTCCAATAGATTTGATTTGAACAGTGTTTAGCCGAATATTGGACGATAAAAGTTTGTAAAAATTTTGACCGCGCACAATCAGTAAAACAATGAAATAGGTAGTTATTATATTGTACAATGATTAACATTTAAAATTAACATTAATTATAAATCGTTTATTTTTTTTAATCTCAATATAAGTAGTTATACTTTAACTCTTCTACATTTCATATCCACGAAGATTAATACACATTTACTGCACTAACAGCGGTGTGTGGTGCTTTAGGACGAAATACCGGTAGAAGTAAATGGTCAAGCTGAACAAGTTTCATACGGTTATATAATTTGTGCAGCATGGGTAAAACTCACTATACTGTGAAATATTCGTATTTATCTGTGTTGCCTTGGGCCACAGCGTCACACAAGTCCGGGCGTCAACGCACGCATGTCAGCATCGGACAAGCTGCATTCAGGGTTGAAACTTATAGTAGGGGAGCCGAAGCGAGGATTTTTGGATTTAATCGAGCGCGGCAGAATAACATATGGGGAGCAACCTTGCACGTAGTTAAGTACTCCCACTATACCTTAGCCATCTATGTAGGGCCGAACGTCTAGGGCAGCATAAACAAAATTTTAACAAACGGCCATGACTTTTGGTCGGGTCCAAATCGTCAGTCTTTTGAATAGGAGCCACCTCTAGGGTTCACGTAACATCCCTTCTGAATGTCTGGTGCGCTCGGTTATTTTTTCCTATTCTACCCCTTCGTACGGCCACCCCCATATCATACAAACCGCGGCAGATCAATATTTTTTCCGTTCTTAAAAACGTTAAATGAACCCTCTAGTAGCTTATATTCAAAAGACTGATGATTTGGGCGCGACCAAAAGTCATGACCGTTCGTTGAAATTTTGTTTTTGCTGCCCTAGGCGTTCGGCCCTACATAGAGGGCTCAAGTATGGTGGGAGTACTTAACTACGTACAAGGTTGCTCCCCATATGTTATTCTGCCGCGCTCGAGTAAATCCAAAAATCCCCGCTTGGGCTCCCCTACTATTACGAACGTAAACTAAGTTAACAACTTATTAAAATGGTAAATGCACCTTACAGAAGATCGTAATGACACAACCTTCATCTAAACATACACTGCTTAAGTAATGTATTTTTTACAATAACTTAAATTTGTAAGTAGTATATTTGAAACTGAAATGATCTTTCGTGGGTTCATATTATTAAGTACGACTAATTAAAATTTGATTATTAAAGTTTGCAATCACAGTTTACTGACACGTTATAAACAGCAGATTTATATATTTTATTAAACTGTAGCTTAGGTATTTCATGTATTAAAATTAAGGAACCAGAGCTGCTGTTACTAATTGAAAGAAAGTGTATCTTTAGTAGCCCTGAAGCTTCCTAAGCCTCCAAAATAGGCAGCCCTAATATGTAATTATCTACGATATGTGATCTGAGTGTAACGCGTTGATGTCGTTTATACGTGTATGATCACACGCGCCTGCGCCGGCGCACCCACTTACATGCCTGCTGTGCACGTGTTCTACTTCCACTGGTACTCTGGTACTGTTATATTATGTATATTATACAAGTAAAAAGATTTATTACCGTATTACGTTGTACATACATACATTATATTCACAAGCTAATTTTAAAGAAAACATTATTGTAACATCTACTTTTTTCATTACGTAATGTATTTTCCTTACGTTAAGCAAATTTAAGATAACTGAGTAAGATAAAATTAGAAGACTGAATCAAAATTGCATTTTTTTTCTCATGGAAAAATATTGATTTAAGTATGTTTTATGAAGAAAATGAGTCAAACCACTATACCCGTTATAAATGTATTGTGAAAACAGAGCCCAGAAGCGACTGTTACAGTATATTAAAGCGAATTCTTATTTCATTACGAATATTTATTTATAAAAAAAGAAATATTCCTGAATTTAATGAATTTTCGAATAGATATAGGGAATAATGGAGAAAATAAAAGTCAAAGGGCTGAAAGATACGTAGTTATAAATATAGGGAATACAAGTTTGTATATAAAATCAATTGTAACACACAAACTATGTCGCGGGCAAATGCAAGTATGCAATATCATGCAATGTTGGACAAACCTATTAAGGATGGAGTTGCCTGAATGGTTGATAAGTACTTACATTCGTTAAGATCTCAGCGCTAAACGGACGCTATTAATCCATGCACACAGACGGACTATTACGAAAATCAAAAGGTCAGACTTTTATGTTGAGCCCTGCGAACCGTCAGTTGATGGTTTACAACAGTGGAGGCGCAAACACATTTTCATTAGTTTCATCATTCGGTTGTTGAGCGAGTAGGCCTTCGGAGAATTACTCATTTTCAATACTTTCCCAGTTTCGTACAGTGTAGTAATTTCGAGATCGTATTGACCGAACAATGGTAGACAGAACTGACCAAATAGATTTCAAAACGACGTGTTTTTGTTTAATTCAAAAGATTTGATCGAGCCATTCTGTCACTCACAAAGAAAGGTTGCTTGTCAGGTTGCGTTATTTTCTTATAAGAGGAAATCTTTATTTGTAATAACTAATTTAATCTAATTACATAACATCGCTGGGCCCAAGGTTATCCAAAAAGCTGTGTCACCGTGCCACTGTCCGCTGTGTAATGGTTCAATATCCAGTTTAACTTGTCGAATCTCGGTCCATGGGGCTGTGTCACCATACTTGACAATGGCCAACTTTGGATATATGCGCGTGAGCAAAGCTATTGGGCAATCACTTTATAAATTGATCCTCAACTGTCAATTTGATTTGCACTTGTCCGCGAACGAGTTTTTATTATTTCTGTAGGTCAAATTGGGCAACCGCTGCATTGTTTTGTGAGCACTATGCTTAGTGAAGAATTATTCAAATCGTGGAGCGGCGATTTTCAGCATGGCATTGAAATATTAGGAATACACTTCGCTTTGTTCGTGACCTAACAGTAAAGAGCTTTATTTATCGCGTGAACTATCATGAAATATGATACGTTGTAAGTGGAAAAATTAAACAGATTAATATAATGATATGTAGATACCAAGATTACTGTAAAAAATTAACAAAAATAAATGCAATGGTTTCTGAAATCATATCCTATTTATTGATTTTCTTTTTCATTTCAAAAATGTAGTTTTAAGCAATGTTCATAAAATACTACTTGCAGACAAAAAAAAAATGAAAAACTCCGTGATTAGATATTTTACGGTACATTTGGCAACACATGAACGGCTCAAACGGATTCCGGATGTATATTTTAAATTACATACGTAATACATAAATTGCGTTAGCGCTATATTACTTACTCTTATAAATGCTAGATTTGAATATTTTCACTACAAAAATAGTGCTTAATATGCGTAGACATTGTTAAGGTTTTAGAAGTGAAACGAACTTTTATTCTAGTGGAGTTAAAAGCTTATTAATGGGGAGTAGTTATGGAAAATATTTTGGGTGGTTCTTCACCCACGTACCCCCTCAGTAAGCAAGTGATCTAACGGACTTTTTGGCGGGATCGGGAAGCGTCACTTTAGCAGTTTTGTTTTTCTTGTTAAAAATTGTGTTGTGGCGGATGTTAGTGTCTAATAATGGTGAAACATGCACAAGTGTTGGCAAGTGTAACAAAATAGCGAAAAGTGTCTTTCGACGTTCCCTCTAGAAGTCCACGGGGAGGTTCCAGTAAATTCCCACACATTTACTGAAACATAGGGAAAGGGGGATTGACTTGACTGCCACTTACTGTGACTTGACTAATATTTTGACCACGAGTGCTACAGAATATGTAAACATTTTACACTTGACATTGGCTAAATGCACAAACGGTGCGAAGCCATATAGAAAAAAAAGTGATTTCACCGAAATGCTAAATATGATATCACTAAAGTGTGTCATAGCAGAAAACTACTTGAGTACATTTGTATTACATATCCTCATATAATGGCGTAGAATATATATTACCGTCATTGGCGTTTCTTTTCAAGTTCATGATATAATGCGCACGCGACGCCCACCAGGAAGTTTTAAATTTAATTTTGTGAAATAACTACAATCGCCTTTGTTTAGTCACCAGTGCGAAAGTTCCGTGAGCATGAATACTTTATGCGCCAGCGATTACGATTCGATTATTCGCAAGGTTCCAATAGCGAAACGATTAATCACTTTTTGCTAATTACTCACGCACCCCAAGAGTATTGTTTGTCAATTGAACTGCTACAGACTGCTGCTGTGTTTATTAATAGAGGTTTTGCAAAATATTAAGAGGCTGAATCACTATTGCGTTAACGTAAAATTTAAAAGTTGATCTTGAAAAAACCATTACTGAAATATGTATTTAACTAGAAAAGCTAAACAAAAGATTTAAAAAAAAATTGTATCTGTGGGTATGGTTTCGATTGGTCAGTGATGTATTTACATCCTCACTTTTGAGAAGCTTTGATGTTCTAAAAATACTTTCAAACGTCGTCACTATTTTCGTGGGAACAAATTAAACATAGCAATATCCAACAAAGTTGAATATACAATAATTTTACTTGTAGATTAAGATCCCGCGTACCGCCGCCGTTAGTCAAAACAGCGACCGTTGCTATTCCGGTAATTGGTATGCAAATGAGATAGACAAAAGTTAAACAAAACGCATTCGACCCACTGCCCAGCCGCACGTGTGAGCATGTTGAGCCGAACTTGTTATGATGCGTTTGCGCAATCACTTCGCACCTCCTAGCGCTTTCGTAACTCCTATCTATGGAAGTAATTTTCTTGTTAAATCCTTTTTAACTTTAACTTAAAACTTATTCGCTAATCTTCTTTACTTTGGAAATTAAATCAGGTTAAATATCTGCTCGTTTAAAAAGATCTTGGCCTCTGAGGACCGACCTCTTTGTTGTTCCAGGTTCGATTCTCCGTCAGACCAGTGTAGAAAACGCAACTGTCAGTATCAATACTATTAATTCTTCTTTGTCGAAAGTTTGCTACTTGTAAGCAGGTATCTCAATTGCCAATTTGATCACCTACAATCAAAGATTTTTGGAGTTTACTCCTTAAGAATCGATTTGCATATATAAGGGGCCCGGTATGAGAAAAATGTGAGGAGTAAAATCTATCGATGAATGACCTCGTTACGTTTTTGGTGCGCATCCTATGTCGCGCAACTTTGACAAACAAAGATGACGGATTGACATTAATAATTTTTTTAAAATCTGAACTGAATTTAGATATTGTTTCTGATAGAGCAATGGGGACAACGAGGTATGGTACAACCATTGATGCGGTATTTTCAAGATTCGTGAACCACGTATCTACGAACGTCCATGTGTCTTATTTTAGTTACCATAAACCACTTGTCACTGTAATTAATAATGCAGACAATGTTGATTTAATTAATATTGAAATAAATGATAATAGTCGGATAATAATAATTACATTTTTTAACAACATTCCTAATGATATATTTATGCACATCTGAAATTGACTATTGTAAAAAGTTTAATGTAAAATATTTCGTCGATTAGTTATAATAAATGTATATGAAATGAATAAATATATATTTATATATGAATATTATTTTCATTAATTTGTTAATTTACCCTTTCATACAGTATCAATCTTTTTTAAGTTAAATAAACTCCAGTCGTGCGTCGGAGCTGATACACACAATTTTTTATTTATAGATATGTTACGTTCATAGTAATCTATAGTAATTGTGTTTTAAATCTGTTCCCGAGTTCCAAGCAAACTTCAAAATCTCAATTGTTTTCTTGCGCATAGAGTTTTACGGTATATTTCTTCTACTGTCAGTCTACTGCAGACTCATCGTGGTTCGAATATAGCGCATAGCGCTACAGGTAGACGCTTTAAATATTCACAGAATATTAAGTTGCATATTCACTTTGAAAATCAATAATTAAATAATTTACTACCTGCGAATACTTTATATTGCTTTATCCACACATAAAATATATCTTTATAAAGTTACGCTTGTTGCTACACAATAACCACGCTACACTTACATTTGTATGAGCTTAACTTGAAAGTAGTCCGAAAAGTTGACAAAGTGCAATTAGTATTTTAGAGAATATTGTTTGCATTTGTTCGTGACCCCTACCAACAAAATGTCTAAATGCATGAATGTATGGGTATTTTTCGAATGTCATTCCCAAGTGTGTTGTTACATTGGCTATGAATAAAAAAAATAAACCAAAATAGCGGTGGTAGAGCTTTTAAAAATTTAAAATGATAAAAGCTTTTTCTTATTCCAATACATGCAAAACAATATTACATTGGTATCTACATTTTACACCGTGTTCACGCAAAACTATCTAGGTGGATTAAATAATTAAGTTTTATTTATTTATTAATAAGTAAACTTAATCCGGAGTTTATTTACAGGCACCCACTAATACTACGAAATATTTATTTATGTCTGATTGAATCTGTATTCAGATTAGTCAACGTGTGGGAAACAATGAATATAGCTATGCCTTGACCCGAACCCACGTTTAAAGTTTTGGCTGAAATAGAAAGTTCTGCAAAATGAATTTTAAATATTCAACGAGCGCGCAAAATCAATCTCCGTAAACATAATAATGTCATTCTTATATCTAAAGAAAATTTTACTAGAAAATATTCCACGCGGACCAGGCAGCAGACGCGACCCTTTTTTTCTAGTGAGATTTTCTTTTGATTTAAACATCTAGCAGTTACATGCATAAAAAATAAAAATATAATCATTCTTGTATGTTCATATCCCTTGGTTTCATCAATTGTCTCTTTAAGTTACATGAAATTAAAGGCATAACTGGCACAACTTTGTTTCACTTCTCATGTAAGCTTGTGAATTTTGTTTTAAGAACTTATCTTTAGAACTACTAAAACGATTATGAAAATTCTTAAAACAGTAGAAGCTACATTGTTCCCGAGTATAAAATCTATATTTATAGGGTTAAAATGAATTCACCCGTGCAAATCCAGGGGTGTGTCACTAGTATTGTATATTTGGTATAAAACATCTCTTTAAGAAGCAACACAATGTTAAGATAGTAAAGTATGTAAGAATATACTGACAAACATAATATCTCGATCTCGGTAAATTTCAGTTTGATTTATAGTATGTCACTTTCTTTGTGATAACAATCTAATAGGAAGGACACTATGAAAAGTATCAAATTTAACTTAAGTCTCAGAGTGCTACCAAATATTATTAAATTATGTATTTTTAAATTTTAACAATGTGCTCTCTCTCTACTTGAAGAATGATTATACCCGAAAACGCCTATAACCTCGTAGTACGCAGAGTACCTAGTTATAAATTAACCACACACACATTGACGACGCTACAATTTGACATTGATTAAGCAAGATTTAAGTTGAACAAAAAAACCCTTTATCAAACTTTATTAAAAGCGTGTCACCACCGTAAATAACACCTAAAAGTGCAGAGGTCAAAGCCCTTTTTGGAGATATTCGAACCTTTTCGCATAATTTAAAAAACGACTGAGAATGAATACAGCGGAAAGGACAAGGTCTTTTGAGATTCAATGCTAATTTTCCTAGAGTTCGATGATCATTATTTTGTACTGAGGATACGCAGCTTATTCTTAATTAAGGATACATTTAATTACAAAACTGAGGTACATTTAAATATATTTTAATATTGTGATATATTTAAGTACTTACAACTTATTAGTTTACGTTTGGTCGTTTAAGCACAAAAATATAAATTGCTAGTATAAACTAGCCTACAACACGAAATCAGTTAAATGAAATCAATTAATTAAAGCTCTTTTGTTATGGTGAAGAATTCACTACATCTTTTGTAACAATGTGAATAAAATACGTGAATTAAAATATAATGAAATATATATTAATCATTCTGTTTCGTATCTACGTTTCGTAGTTCGTAAATAAATGTATAATGGAGTTTGCAGAGAGCTTTTCCCATGAAGATACTGATCTCTCTCTCATACAGTTACATACTCGCATCGGAATCACATAGTATCGACGTAATACTATGTTGTTTTCTACGATAGTGTAGTACCTAGTTCTCTCATTGAGATTAAATGCACTGACTGGTATTCTATCTAGATAGTGTTACGGTAAATTTTTAATGACTAGGCAGGTATAATGTGAAAGTAGTTTAAATGAAATGATTTTGTCGGAGTCTATTTAGAACTAGAATGTAACAAATATTTGTCTAGGTAGTAAGTTGTAACAATTTTATTTAGTTTTGTTCAGTTATTTTATTTCTTAGAATATTCGATCGATATATTTTTTCATGTCGTAGAAAACGTATCTTTAACGTATATGAAGAAAAAAAAACTGCTTAATTTATAAAGCTTTCAAAAAAAAATTACAAAGTAAGTGCATCATTAAACATCCTAGCTTAGTATTTGCCTTGCAGTGTGTATTTAACAATATTATTATTATGGTACGGCGTGATATTTACCTCATTTCCATGATTTATTCACGAAAAAAGTCCTTTTGTAGTTATGATAGAATAGCAACACTACGCGAATAAAAAAGCGCGCGAAGGAACGTATCACAGCGTAATGCCAATATGGAGGAGCGATACGCGACTGCGCGGTCGCAGTGCTTTCTCCTCGCTTTATAACTTGCAGCTGGCGCAGGCGCCGCAGACTGGGGGACCGAAGAAATGAAACGGTTTAGCAATGCCTCGAAAAGAACGAATTTCGGTAAAATACGATTTATTTTGCTATCAACCAAATCAGATTTGTTTTGGAGGACGGCCTTTAGCTTCGTATAAGCGGCGTGCACCGAGTACTTTGGCTGAATCGATTTATCGATGAAACTGAGTCTGTTATGGAAACCGGTTAAATGGATTCTTAAGTGACGGATGTTAAGCTGTATAAATGCGTTCTTATCGCATTCAAAAACTTTTTCCTTCATTGCGTAAAGTTTCAACACGAGTAAGTAAATGTTAAAGTCGCCTGCAAAAAGTTATGAATTACATACTTCAAGTTATTAAGTCATCTAATTAACTTTATGCAAATGACCATACCATGGTGTAAGTTTCAATCAACACCCTAAGGTGTAGCACTACTATATTTCAATTGGCATTTTAATTTCAGAATTTCGTTTAAAGATACCTATAATTTTTATTTTTTAAGCATGTTATTGCTCGATGTTTAATCTAAGGAAAATATTACTAGAAAAAAATGCACACGGACCAGGCTTCATACGGGACACGTACCCGCACCCTTCGCTATCCGGGCGAATGCACTGACCATTATGCTACCATGGCCCTAATGGCCGTGTCGAATTCGTTCAAGCCTATTTCTTAAGCTGCAAGGCAGCGCCATCTCTGCGCATTGTAGGTAACCAACAATTTTCTTAAAAATATACCTATTTGAGTTTTCTTTAAAACTTGACTTTTTGAAGTAGATATGTTGTACTTAAGTGAATATATTTAGGGACTTTTCTGTTTAAAAAGACATTTATATACTAATCATAACTATGATTATAACTGGTTAAATGCTCGATGTGGCAGTAGGTATCGTATAGACTTGCGTCGGCCCCGAGACCGCCCCCATATGGGCGTAGGTGGGTACCGGGGGGTTTTAGTGGAGTAGGATCAGTGTGGCCTTCTGCACTGGTACTGGTTGAGTAGGGTCGGCACTGCTTCCCGTGCCGGCGAGTCCCACACACGCCGTGCGCCTAGTCAGCGTGTCACGGTATGGTGCGTAACTGCATTTCCCCTCGTCACAAAAAAAAAAAGGTATCGTATAGACTATATGTGATATTTTTGAGGTTTCATCAATCATTTTATATAACTGCGATTTTGCTAATAAGAGGAAATTCAATTTGCCGACCTGCAAAAAGGTATCAAGCTCTTGGGTCTGAAGAAGAAGAATAGAAGAAGACGAAGAGAAAATTATTGATGAAGAAAACAATGCGCCTCAAGTAACCTGGGGTTTAATCTAAATGGAGTCTCATTAGGTGCAAAGATGCTTGTCGTTAGCCCGAATACGAGTGCTAATAAAATTCGGGTAAACGACTAAGTGTAAATGAACGGAGTAGAGTACGCCCCTATTCGGATAGTTTTCGTTTTGGTTACCTGACATCGTCTTCCAGCCCATATGCCAGTGTAAATATTGCTAAGGGTGCCCGAATTCGAGTAATGTCTTTCGTGCACCCGAATACCAATTGTAATCGAGCCATTAGACATTAACAGAAACACTAATGTTATATTACTGTACTGTAGTCTCTTTTGAGGTAAACGTTACTTCTTGTTACTTTCCTAGACAGGCGCCTTACTTTGAGCGGCGAAAATGCTTTACAAAAAACGAATAATTTCAAAAACATATACCTAACGGATTTCGTAATATGTTTTCTTTTCGTACTATATTTCGATAATGACACGGCAGTAGATGCGTAACACGGTGACAATGTAAATTTTAATATCGGAAGCCAAGCTGGTAGCAACTATTACAAATTATTTTGGCTGATCACTCAGCTTTTAAACTAACAGCTTAATCACGTACTTCATAATCAGTCACATGCTTGAAGTTGAAGTGCATGATAACATAGGTACTTACTTATACTTATTAGATACTTGGACCGTTTGGAATTTTTCTTTGTGAATTTTTCTTTAGATTAAAAAATCCAGCTGTTAAATGCATATGAAAAATAGTGGACCAGGGGAATGATTTTTTTTGCTAATCGATTCTGCCAGGTATATATGTACGTCATATACGTCGTGCTCAAACCTACTGGTTTTTTTATAAAACAACACACCAATTAGCCTAGCCCCAAAGTAAGCACTGTAGGGTTGTGCTATGGGCCAGGGTAACAGATAGAATACATATACTGAAAGATAGATGTATAAGTATATATATAGAAATACATATTTAACATCCATGACCGGAGTACAAATTTTCGTATTCATCACACACACATCTATCCCCACCGGGATTCGAATCCGGGACCTCTCGAAAAGGCGACACCTTGAACGACACTCCTCGGCTAAGGATCTCGTCAAATGAGGTTTTGATGTTTAATTAACTCTTTTGGGATATAAATATTTTACTATTAAGTATTTATATATGAGAAATCAAAAATCATACGACAAATATGATGTAAATTTAATAAATTGTTGCTTCAGGTTTGTATTTTAAACTTTTTAAACTCTATGTACCATTTTACAGAAGGTATGTTGAAGGTAGACTGTTTCTGTTACACAAAATTATAAGCAGAACAAAAAAAGGTCCATTTTTCTATTTAACAAAAAAAGTTTACATGCTAATTTCGTCTAAAAATCGTTTCGTTAATAAACATTAATCTCGTTATGGTTTGTGAAATATGATGACGGATCATCTTGCATTTTCTCTAGCCTGTACAAGCAAGTGCAACATGGACAGAAGTAAAGCCGCAGGAATCTCGCCATTTTCGATCTTTTTGTGTTTTTAGAATAATCGCTGTCGCGCGAACTCATTATATAGGCTTCACGTCGTTCGCGATGACACGATGGCTTAGAAGAATCCATGGGTTCATCATTTGCGACTGAAAGTATCTTAAATGTTCTGTCTTCATTGTGTTGTTTTTCTTCTGTGTATTCGCAATGCCCCCATGTTGTGAGTGGCAGGAGATATTCATCCACGTTCATGCTGTGTTTAGAGGGCGACTGTGATTGGAGTATGAGGGTAGCTAGGTTAATCATAGATGAGCTGTCAGGCTGATGTAGCCCGTCGCCTGGCACTACGGCCCCTACCTTGTCCTTCATTTCCTTATCGGACAATCCGAGCTTCATTCGCAGCACCGTAATATCGGAGTCACTCGGCCAAGACAATGCGTCGGGCAGCGGGCTTTTCGACAGTTTCGACCTAAATTTTTTCACCATTTTATTAGTAACTTTAATTTTCTCTTTCGACAAACCTGATTCTAGACTTTGGGTTAGATCTGTTGATGCTACAGCGTTCGAATCCGGTGGCAAATTAAAAACTACTTGCCGTACACTAAAATTACCTTTTGCTCTTTGTATCTCTATTATATCTTCAATTTTTCGAACATTATCATTTTGGCTTTCATTAGATTCCATGACAGTAAAAAGAACTCCTGGTATTTTTAAGAAAATTTTACCTTTAATTTTTTATTGGTTACGTAAACAAATCAAGTTGGTTTTTTAAACTGACAAATAGTAAGTAAAAGAGACTAAATAATAATGTTCTTCCTTTTGTAATATTTTGTAGTTAAAAATCATAGAATTTTCAAACTACTCCTTTCTCCTGGCTGCCTGGACCGCGGGGATTTTTTTGTAGAAAAACCTTTTATTTAGAAAATTATAGCCTTAGAATTTAGTCATAGGAGATAAAAAGTGCTATCGTAGCTTAATGATTAACTTAAAGTGTAATAGTGGAACAAGCAATAATCCAGAATCAGAGACCCTAACGTTACTCGCCCGAACTCTATGCCTCAATCTCGTGCAAATAGTAAGTTTGCCCGGGGTTCCGGTTCCTCTGAATCCGGCCCTGAGTATACAACTTCGCAAGTGATTGTACCTACACTTCTTTACTCATGTGGTGATACTGTATTGTAGTAAGGTAAACGTCTGTATGTTCGGCTGCAAATAAATTATTATTATTATACGTTTATGGTTGTTTCCCACCCCTTTAGTATAAAAAAAAATACGAATATAATTGGTTGTTCTATCCCCGTATTTATCCTAGGGCCAAGACGCCATGACACGACAGGCTGCGAGGACGACAACAAGAGCTGCGAGGGGGGACAACTGACAGGGACATTCGTTTCTGACATATATTTTGATTAGATCTACTAACCCGCTATATTTTCAACGTTATAGGCACTTTTTCAGTATTCCAGAAAGGAAAATGTGAAATGTTCCAGAGAATATAAACCAAAAACCAAAGAATTTAATTACATAATGGGAAAATACCCTACTGATCATATGTCCCAACCCTATCCATTACGGGATTTAGCTCCGCTTCGTTATTATGCCTGCATCAAAAGCACGATTTGCTGGTATATTTATGTATATAAAGTTCCAAGAAACATAGGTAGCTTTCCAATTACAGCATTATAGCGCATTATGCGGCATAATGCTTAACGTTGAGTGTTCCAACTACAGCAACGCTTCGCACAATTGAGCACTCTCAAAAGTGATGCTTTCGTGTGATGCGTGCAATCGTACCAACTTGGAGACAGAAGTGTTTTTTCTTTCGATTTTTATTTATATGTTTTCATTAGCAATATTATTTATTATAGAAAAAATATTAAAACTTTCGTTTCATCATAGTTTTTTTTTAAATAATCAAAGTTAATTCAAACTGTGTTAAAAATTAAATATAAATATGGATGAAGGTAAAGGTAAGCGCACTCTGCTGGTGCATTTGAAAACTAATTCACGTTCCAATTAAGCATCAGCATAATTCGGCATTGTTCGGCACTGAGTCGCATTATGCTCTGTAATTGGGAAGCAACCATAAAGATGAGTTACCCTCGTATTCCAATGCAAAATAAAAGAAATAATACTGAAGTTAAAGTTGTATGAACTTAGTGTCCTTTACTTCCAATTGTAAAAAAATATTAAAAAAAGACAATTCTTCGTTCTGTCAATGTCAAATAACTGTCATAAGTTGCGAAATGTCAACGCGTCAAGAGGATGGTGTAATGTTTTCGCTGAATTAAATTTTTACTTTCTACGATGGAATTCAATAATTTTGATTCTGCTACTGATGATAAGTCCAACTTGAATGGAGACTGTTCACCGCCTCCGACGAAACAAGCTTTCGACATGAACCACACCAAAAATATTGATGACATTTCTACGCCTTCCGAACTGAAATTCGATGAAGGTATTGTAAACAACTTATGGTTTAGATTTATTACTTCCCTAATCAACAATAACGTATAGAATCATATTTATTAATAAAAATATAAAATATCATATATGCTTATTTAAAGTCCAGTAAAAGAGAAAGTGATGACTTACTTATTTTATTTATTCAGATTTCGACTTTGAGGACCCTGAGATTTCTGAGAAGAGGAAGGAAATTGAAAGATGTATTCAAAACCCAGACTCCGTGAACTTGGAAAAGTGGCAACAGTTTGCCAAGAGTAAAGGAGGCCTAATAAGTGGTATGTTTCATTAAAAAAATACAAACAGTTTATTTCTTCAGATATGAGAACGCCTTATCCGTGATCTAATTCCATATACTGCTAGGCTTACATTTGTATTCTACTTTAAAAACTTAATTTTACTTTGCTAAGATGAATTTAACAGCTTATATGGCTTATATTCCACTAATGAGTTCTAAAATTATACTGAAATAATAATCTGATGGCTATTAGCAATATCTATTTTTTATAAGAAAAAGGTAACTAGAAAATTGAAAATTTAACATCTAAATTTTTTCAGATGATTATAGAAAAGTAGTATGGCCTCTTTTGGTTGGAGTAACACAAGAAGAAATGACAGAGCCACCATCACTCGATGATCTCTCAACACATGGAGAATATAATCAGGTATGTAGTTATCTTTATTTTCGCCTACTTCGAAATTGTCAATTGATATAACTTTCATAAGTTCAAGTTACTAAGACTAACTAGCCTTATTAGGATGAATTTAATTAAAACTTATTCTAAGGCTTGTATTACAGAATGACAATTAAGTGTTGATCTTTACTTGAGTACAGTTAGAAAGGGATGTCGCTATGTGCTATTTATAACAACATCCCTTTCTAACTGTACGCAAGTGAAGATCAACACTTAGTTATCATTCTGTCTATTAATAAAATCAGTTTATGGATTACTCTTAATATTTCTGCTAAAGGCAATCTACAATAACTTGGGGCAAAATGAGAACTTGTTTTATCCTGTATGACTAATAATAATGATTGTATTATTAGGTGGTGTTAGATGTGAACCGTTCTTTGAAACGTTTTCCTCCTGGCATACCTTATGAACAACGTGTGGCCCTGCAAGATCAACTGACAGTGCTTATCCTAAGGGTCATTATTAAGCATCCAGACTTGAAATATTATCAGGTAATTATTATTTTCTTTATTCTGCATAAACTTTAGATAAATTTAAGCCTTTATTAATACTAGCAGCCATTAAACTCCATCTGTGTTAACATTAGTTTTTTGAGAATCCCTCAAGAACCTAACACTTTCCTGGAATAAATAGTATCCTATGTCTCAATCCAGGTAATAAACTATATGTGTGCCAAATTTCAACCAAATCTGTTCAGCCGTTTTTAAACTTTTAAATTTATAATATTAGTAGAATAGTAGATTGTTTCTTTATAAAAAATGGTGGTGTTAAGCATATGGCCTGCCTGATGATAAGCCATTGCCACAGCCATTTAAATTGTAATTAACATCTACTTTTATATGTAGTAATTTAATATGATAAGAATAGTGTTATATCTATATCAGAAAACTTATTTTATCTGTCAACAAGATTAAAATTGTGTCGTGTATTTTTATGTTTGTTTGTATTATTCATTATGTATACAATAATTGTCACTTTGCATAGACAAGAATTTATATATTTAGAATTTATTCATAATATATTTACGACAGTGAATTTACAATATCACTGCCTATGTTTCAATATTTTGGTATATGAATTTATGCATCTGTTGTTCATGCCTTATTGTTGTCTGTATTAATTGGATAGAAGTAACGGCCTTAACATATTAATTTGAAATTCATTTTGTTGATAATTTCCTGTACATTCACAATGATCTTTGAATATGTTACTAATGTGTTCACTCAAACATTAGTACAATAACAGGTAATGCCATAAAACGGTAAACAACCTTATTATACAAATCTAATTAGGAAGTAACAAAAATTTATTTGTCAACAATCTCATTAGTATTATCAGTAGTTTGATGACTCCTTGCTCATTGGGTTTGGTCTGCAATTGTAAGAGTTAATTAACTTTTAGAAAGGTCAGTTCTCACATGACTGACTTTTATCTCTTCTGTCAACTACAATCGTAAATCTGTATTAACACAGAAATATGACGTAGGAATGGTAAAACATATGTTTTACTTGCAAAATCTGATAATAATGAAGATTTATCTGTACTTGGAATAGCATGTTGTATAAAGACCTGCATTCTCACTCTTATATTGCGGGTGCGATGTCCGCTGCTGTGTAGTGTACGATAAATTCGTAGTAAAATGATTTCGAATAAATTCCAACAAATAACTACTACATACATAATAAATAAATATTTCCAACACTCACACCAATTAGCCTATCCCCAAAGTAAGCACTCTAAGGCTTGTGTTATGGGATACTAGGGTAAGGGATAGAATATATATACAGTACATACATAAGTATATTCATAAAGAAATACATATTAACATCCATGACTGGAGTACAAATGCTCGTATTCATCACACAAACATTTGCCCCCACTGGGATTCGGACCCGGGACCTCTCGAATCGGCGACACCATGAAACCGGCGTACATCGTCGTCAAAAAATTGAGTTAAAACGCATCGTACGGTTTAGGGGTATCACGACGTCGCAATCACACTGCTGCTTGTATGCGGCGACCGCTGCAGCTCTTCATGCATGTTGGAACGCATCATCGGATTCCTCATGCGATGGGGAATGTTAAGCAATTTCACAATGGCCGGTCTTTGGATGGGTGACCAAAAACTTATTATCTTGAGCTCCTCCGTGCTTCGGAAGCCATGCAAAGTCGTTAGTCCCGGCTGCATCTGCAGTCGTTAGCATCCACCAATCCGCATAGGGGCCGCGTGGTGGGTCACAGCTAGTGTTGCCAGGTCATATATTTTTTAAATCGGTACATGAGGTCAAAAAAATCGGGATTTAGGGTTGCAGATCGGGACAGTAAACAAAAAATTAAGGGGTTTTTAAGTCTAGTGGGTTTAATTTATTGCGTTTAAAACTACTAGTGAAAGTATAGTACATATTATATTAATTACCTAAATTTAATGATTAATCGGGACATTTAGCGTCCCGATCAGGTACAAATCGGGACGCGTCCCCAGACCCCTGAAAATCGGGACGTCCAGCGCAAATCGGGACACTTGGCAACACTAGTCACAGCCCAGTCTCCCTATACATAGGGAAGGCCTGTGCTCCAGCAATGGGGACATTAATAGACTGTACCCTTAATACGAGTTTTACAATTACGAAAACTAAGATAGTTTTCGTGAGCTCGCACTCTTACTAGGGGTACTGATTTTATTGGTTTTTGTTTCAATACAAATAAACAGTGTTTAAATTCTAACATTAAATTATTTGCGTCTTCTTAAATTTTAAGTATATTTTGTTACTATTCACCAAAATGGACATAGAAACATAATTTACAATTACGAAAACTATGAAAGTTTTCGTGAGCTCAAACTCGTACTAGGGGCCGTTCAAGTATTACCTAAGCAGATTTATTACAATTATTTACCCCCTCCTCCCCCTCGTCAGCAAAAGCTCTTACCCCTCCCCCCCCCCCATCCTTACGTCAACATTGGTACCTATATGCATTTTTCCTTTAATGTATTCTGTTTTTTTATTGATTCATGAGCTTCATGAGCAGCAGTACTTAAAAAGGCTTAATCGATGATGCTGACGTAATCACCATCTCTACCCCCCACCCCCCCCATGTCATCAAAAATAAGCAAAGCAAAGACCCCCTTACCCCCCTATAGTGCTTACGTAATACTTGAACCCCCTAAGGGCACTGATGATAATGATATGGTGTAGGGGTATCACGATGTCGCGATTACACTGCTGCTTGTGTGCGGCGACCGCGCGTCGTTCCCTCTACTGTGCCGGCTGTCGTGCGGTCCACGCGCGCCTCTACAGCCCTTCATGCAAACCACGATGGCGCCCACGCAGCACCTGCTCAACTACATGCTGCCGGTCATACGACGCGCCGACCCAGACGTCGCCGACTGCTTGGAAAAGTATGTGCTAGTTTCTAGTATTCTTTGATAGTATTTATAGACATTCAGAGGAGCTCGATGTCGCAGGTGATTAGCGCGTTGATCGTGAGGTGACCTGGCTAAAAGCTGGGCCGGCCGGCGGCGGCGTGGTTGATTCCCAGTAAGGATCCCATGCCGCCACCTAAGGCAAGGAGAGCACATCCCGGAGTTTTAGTGGGTAGGACCCCCTCATCCCGAGCAGCCACTGAGCCAGCCCTAGGGTTGACTGAGTGGGTGGGCGGGAGGTAGGGGGGGAGTCTCACATAACCCCGTCGCCTACCCAGCGGCGGGGTTTGCGTAAGGCATTTCTCAGACTCGAAAAAAAGGTGATTAACGCGTTGGGCTGCGATCGTTGAAGTTAAGCTACTTTCGCAGTGGTTGGACATTGGATGGGTGACCAAAAATCTTCTAAGTTCCACCATGCTTCGGAAAGCACGTTCAGCCGTTGGTCCCGGCTGCATATGCAGTCGTTAGCACCCGCCAATCCTCACTGGGCCCGCGTGGTGGGTCATGGCCCAATCTCCCTATTCCGTCCATAGGGAAGGCCTGTGCCCCAGCATTGGGGACATTAATAAGCTGATGATGATAATTTATAGTTTTTAGGCTTCCTTACCCAAAAGGTAAAACGGTAACGGGTCTTTATTACTAAGACTTTACTGTACATGTGTCTGTCACCAGGTTTTATCTCATGAACCATGATAGATAGAAAGTTGAAATTTTCACAGATGATGTATTTTTGTTGCAGCTGTAACAAGAAATACTAAAACTAGAATAAAATTAATATTTAAGGGGGTTCCCGTACAACATACGTGATTTTTTGACGTTTTTGCTCGATATAATAATATAGTTTCTAATGTTGTATAGATAATGGGTACGGAATCCTTCGTGTGTGAGTCCGACTCGAACTAGGCCGGTATTATCTTACAAAGAGTGACAAATATACATAAGGTCCACGTAAATAATAAGCAGCCGCGCCATAGCGTTCAGACGTTTGCAATACCAAATTATCACTCGAATCGTTCTCTGAAAGGGGCCGTTACGTTTTTCTTAATGAAGATTTGTCTTAAATAGTCGTAATAAAATCGACATGAAATGACTTTCATTGTATATTGAAGTGTAACTTCTTTTTGGACGCGGTGTAAATGGAAAAGATGAAACGGAAATGCGTCACGAGCGTCACACATATATCTATGTATATATATATATATATATATGTGTGTGTGTGTGTGTGTGTGTGTGTGTGTGTGTGGGATGCGTGAGTTGCTCCATTCCCCTATGCTTAATGCATAGGTTATTTAAGAAAAGAAGTTTCACTTCATATGTGTGGTGCACACTATATTTTATCTCATTTTTTTATTGTCCCGTGAAACTCGTCAATCACCAATTTTCGACAAATTGTGGTGGTGTATGTCTAAAATTGTAAAATTTATTTACTTGAATATAGTATACACCAGTGAATGTTATCACGCACCAGTGTTTATAAGTAAGAAAGCCATAAACTCTTATCGGTTAGTTAATGAGGACAGGTTAGGTTCGATTACATTGAAGTGACAGGTACGTCGACATTTTTATATCTAAGGGACTTTATACGTGGGCAACTCGACGCGAATGCGATTGCGAATCGAGTTTATTATTTTCGCGCCGCACCGCTCTGCTTTGCATTCGCATCCCGAGGCTCAGGCACGAAATTTGTGACCTCCGTAACGTATCCTCATCGTCAAATTTTGTACGAAAAAACTAGTTTGTTTTTACGACCGATATGGGCGCTGTTTAAATTTTATAGAAATTTGACGATGCGATACTATTACAGTACCCTTAGCATGAACCAATATTGAATTCATAACGTTCTCGTTACGCCCGTTTTGGTGTTGCTGTTCAAGTTCCCATACAAAATTTGACAATGACAGTTCGCACTCGCAAACTATTCGAATTCGATATCTTTCTAAGGATACTGAGCTGTCAAAATTTATGCTTGAGCCTCAGATCGTTCACGTAGGACTTTGCGTAAAGCGTGCTGGTGAAGCGCTATAATAAAAGTTTATTTAAACAATTTTATAAAAGCGATAATTATGTTAAGTCCTTTATAATGATACATTTTCAACATTTATTGATGAATACTAACGGTTATTTATCAATGGACGTTATAAAAATGTTAATAGGTAAAGGTTATTTAATAGGCTAAATGGAGGATTTTAAGATACACAGACAGTACTTTGTTTAGTCACAGTAACAATTCTATCAATTGAGACTAATTTAAAATTAATAAATTCATACTCAACTCGTCTTCTTTAAATTTATCGTCGTTTATCACCCTCCCAGTCGCGGGTTTGCAGCCGGAGGCAAATGGTAATAAAAAAGCTTAAGTGTGGACTATGGTCTATGACTCCATTCCCAATTACCTCTGGTGGCAATCCATCCTAGGGCGACTGGGAATAAAGGGTTTATTTATACAATTGCGTGAATTTGTGCGTACAGAGCTCAAGTGGGCACTATGTTCGCCCTACCCTGGTACCTGACCTGGTTCGGGCACAGCCTGAACCGGTACTCGGACGTGGTGCGGCTCTACGACTACTTCCTGTGCGCGCCTCCACTGTTTCCGGTCTACGTCACTGCCGCTATAGTACTGCACCGTGGCGGTGAGGTGCTGCGCTGTGATTGCGACATGGCCATGCTGCACTGTCTGCTGTCCCGGGTGAGTGAAGTCACTGTCCATGTTCATCCTAGTTTTGAGTGGGGGAAACCCCGTATTCCAGACAGCCATTGAGCCAGTCACACTCATTATCATCATCATGACGCCTCCACTGTTCTCGGTCTACGTCACCGCCTCTATAGTGCTGCGCTGTATATGCTGCACTGCCTGCTGTCCCGGGAGAGTGACGTCACTGTCCATGTTCATCCTAGTTTTTAATAGAAAAAGCCCTCCCCCTTATTCTAGGCAGCCATTGAGTCAGCATCAAAATGCCCCCACTGTTCTCGGTCTACGTCGTCGCCGCTATACTGCCGTCCTCTAGCTAAACGCGGCTAAATGACAAAACCAACTTTTGAGATATGGCCAAAAAACGGCGCGTAAACTTTAAGTTATTGCTACTTTGTAACCTATAAGCCTAACCTAACCTATAAAAGATACAAATACTTGTTAAAGACAGATCGATAAAGAATTAAAAACTGTATAAGATGCAATTTATAAATGAAAAATCGACCTCATGCCACTTAGCCGCACTTTCGTTTGAAGACGGCAATATAGTACTCCACCGTGGCGGTAAGGTTCTGCGCTGTGATTGCGACATGGGCATGCTACACTGCCGTTGTCCCGGGTGAGTGACGTCACTGTCCACAAGTTCATCCTAGTTTTAAATAGGAAAAGCCTCCTCCAATCCCCCTTATTCCAGGCAGCCATTGAGCCAGTCACACTCATCATCATCATCATGATGGCGCCTCCACGCCGCCGACTTTGTAAACGTCATATTTTGTATGTCGTTTATGGTAATTTACGTAGATAATGGTGTCGATTCTGGCAGGATTCTCTAAACTTTAAACTATATTTAACATCAGTCTGTCCTTTTCATTCTGTATAGAGAATGACAAGGATACCCTGTTGGCAAATTTAGTTTAACTTTAGCGAATCCTGCCAGAATCAATACCAGTGGCACCCTCCCTGAACCGTCACTCACATTCATAAAGTTGTCGCACTGTACATATTTTTTACTGCGCCGTGACTTGCGCTGACTTCATAGCCGACAAAAGCCCCCAAGGTGCACAATGCACACATATATAACAAATTATTAAATTATTGTTACAGTTACCAGATGACTTACCGTTCGAAGACATTTTGGTGACTGCGGAGAAACTGTATCTCGAAAACGACCCGGAAGTCTTAGAGCCGGAAGTTGCGGCGCTCGAGAGGAGAGAGTGAGTGTTTTACTTATTTCATTACTAAAGGCTGCCCACGACTTCGTCTGCGGGGGAAAAATTGGTTTGCCATACACACTTCCATCACTTTTAACACCCTTTTAAAAGTTAATATCAGAGATAAACATTATTCTATGTTCTACTGCGGTACTCAAACTGTCTTCATTCCAAATTTCATCCAAATCAAATCTGGGGTTTAAGCGTGAAGAGGTAACAGACCGACAGACGTCTTTAGTATTCATGTAAATGTCTATCTCGGGTCACCAGGAAGCCTCCAAAGGCAATTATCAATAACCAATATAATCTGGACATCTTGAAGAACAGAGTGAACAGGCTTCTTCTAGGCAGGCGTGTACCATCTTAGGCCTCATCATCGCTTTCCATCAGGCGAGATTGTGGTCAAACGCCTTGCCTATTAAGTATTAAAAAAACAATGTGACGTCACTGGAGTCGTTCCTGGCGGCGCTGGGCTCACTGGATTGAATCCTACAACACACACTCCAAACGCAAAACAGCGGTCAAAAGAACGTCGACTTGCGGAAACGTTCGTTGCTATTTAAGACTGAATGAAAATGAATGTCAAAATGGCTGTGGCACAGACTTTTAGACAAAGCTAACAACTGTAGAAGAAAACCTAGACCAATGAGTTTATTTGGGTTTTGAAGGATGAAAAAGTTCGACATGATAACATTTTATTAGTCACCTGTCTCAGCGATAATTGTGAAAGTTTGTATGTTTGTTACTCAATCACGCGTAAACACCTAAACGGATTGAGACAAGAGAATTACTAAGGTAGGAACCCGCCCGCCAGACGATAGTCCTTCAGTATAGACAGACCCGTTCTCACGTCACTTTTTGTTCGACACAGGGCGGAGATACGGCAGTTAGACTAGGATCGCGTGAAGCGTAAACAATCCGCGGCTAAGATTCGTAGGAACCCGCCCGCCAGACGTTGGTCCTTCCCTCCTGAAGGCGTTATTTAACCACGCTCTAACGTTACTGTTCCTTCGTCACAAAGCGGAGATACGCCGGTTAGACGAGGAGCGCATGAAGCGTAAACGATCCGCGACTAGGAATCGTAGGAAAAGGAACCCGCCCGCCAAATGTTTGCTTTCCCTCTTGAAGGCGTTATTTAACCACGCTCTAACGTTACTGTTCTATCGACACAGGGCGGAGGTACGCCGGTTAGACGAGGAGCGCATGATGCGTAAACGATCTGCGGCTACGAATCGTAGGAACCCAGCCCGCCACACGTTAACCCTTCCCTCCTGAAGGCGTTATTTAACCACGCTCTAACGTTACTGTTCTATCGACACAGGGCGGAGGTACGCCAGTTAGACAAGGATCGCATGAAGCGTAAACAATACGCGGCTACGAATCGTAGGAACCCGCCCGCCAAATGTTTGCTTTCCCTCTTGAAGGCGTTATTTGAACTCGCTCTAACGTTACTGTTCTATCGACACAGGGTGGAGGTACGCCGGTTAGACGAGGAGCGCATGAAGCGTAAACGATCCGCGACTAGGAATCGTAGGAACCCGCCCGCTCTTGAAGGCGTTATTTGAACTCGCTCTAACGTTACTTTTCTTTCGACACAGGGCGGAGGTACGCCGGTTAGACGAGGAGCGCATGAAGCGTAGACAGGCGGCGGCTAGAAACCGTCGGAACCCGCCCGCTAGACGTTGGCCTTCCCTCCTGAAGGCGTTATCGTCTCGCCGGGCGTTACTCGCGACGGCCACAGTACTGCTCGGCGTCTACGTGTACTACCGGCCGGAGTTGCTGTTCATAAGGTAGCGCCACGCTTATCAGTTTGTCTTCTTCCGCTTTTAGCTGCCCGATGGAAGGTGGAAGTGCCATAGTTTAAAGAAGCAATGTTCACAGCGAACGTGTATCGACGATTTTGGGTACGTCAACTTTGGAAGTTTTGTTTATTTGGAAAGAGAAAAACATGTTTTTCGTTGTTCAAATTTAAATTGTGGATTGCATATTCCCTGTTGAAATGTAAAAGTGGGCAAATAAGTGTGAGAGAAATTAAGTATTCGTGCAAGCTATGGGAGTGTCACAATGCACTATCGCGGTTCCTCTTTCAGTACCCCCAGCACGAACCATTATCGAATTCGAATAGTATGCGAGTGCGAAATGTCAATGTCAAATTTTATATGGAAACTTGAACAGCAGCACCACAAAGTACGTAACGATCTAAAAGTCAGTACACATTTGACAATGACATTATGGACTCGCAAACGTTACGAATTCGACATTGGTTCGTGCTAAGGGTACTGCTGTCGATTTGCTGTGATTGTCGCCGAGTCCACTGTTTATGTCTATGTTTATAAGTTATCCGGAATGTCTAGCAATTTGAATAACGGAATACAATTATAAAAATTTGGTAAAAAGCGTAAAGTGAATGATGCTTCGGTAAACTTTGGTACTTTAAACACCTACCGGTGAAAGGAGATAAGCGAACGGCTTGACGCATAGACGACACTCCATTAATGTTTACATATAGACAAGTATTCTTTTAAGCGTTTTAAAAGGCAAAATGGGAGACTTATCTTCGAGGCTACCGGCGTTGTTCTGTAGCGAAGATAAAAATAAAATATTATAAGATCCGTTGTATGACGAATTAACAACTTCGCTTTTAAATGAGAGTGCACAAAAATACATATTATAAATATTAACGGAATTGTCGTTCAATGCGTTTAGCCGTCATGTCGCCGCTTCCTAAGCCGCAGCCTAAAACATCGCCCGAAATCATGTTTCGTACTGACTTTGATTTTAACTTTTCGAACAGCTTCTGATGATTTTCGAGTGAATTAGAGAGTTGGCAGAGCTATTCTTAATGTTTGATTCACCTTCCTTACAATATGTTGAAGATTTCAAAATAAAGTAACTGCATTAAAAAAACATTTGAGTTATTTTAATGCAGCTTTTATGATATTATCAGTTCCTATACTATCAAATTTTATAAATAATTCCGTGTATTATTCTTAATGAATATAACGAATTAATTATTTCTTCTTAAAGTTATATATGACATCTGCTAATCAAATTAATTATTTCTTATTTTAATATGATATCCGCAAAATAAAGTCTTTGGACAACTGGGGTGATAATTTGAATATTTAAAATCTAAATTTTTACTTAAAAGCTTACTAACGAATTGATACACGAAATTGGCTCTTATTTCAATGGAACATGGTGCTGTGGTCAGGCATAGATTAAATCATCACCATTGATCTACAAGCCCGAAAGAGGACAAACTGATTTGCGAAAAAATGCTTTTTATTAACTACTCCTCTATAGAGAGGTAATAGGAGTCATTTTTATTGCACTAGATTGAGGAAGTTGTTTGATAGTAGTAAGATTAGAATAAGTCAGAAAAACAAATTTGTAACGTGCAATTTAGAAATACAAGATGCCTTGGAGGAATTGTTTTAATGTCGTTTACCAATAATGTGTATGGACAACAATTTTGTATTGTCTTCAGAAAACCTTAAAGATGAAAGTTGTATGAGTCGTTAGTTGTATTTTTGAAGATATGCGCACGCGCATAGTCGATTTTAAGTGTTGCCTTTGCTGCCAGGGAAATTACAAGTTACCTTTGTGTGTGAGTTGCCTCTCTCATTCGTTTATCTGGGCATCGAAAGTTGTATGAGGCAGGATTTTTTCTTTTTGTAAATTAATGTAGAGTCGATAAATATTTTTAAACCTATAAACGGTAGGGTATTTATCTATTTATTTCCAAATATTAATTTTGGCAAGTGTGAATAAAAGTCACGAAATTAAAAAAGGGGATTATTGGTAAAAGGCATATAGAGGCTAATAAAGAATGCTAAATCCTCAAATGTAATGTAGTTATTAAGTCACTAAATTTTTAATCCATTTTTTATTATTGAAATGTCAAAATTGACAAAAGTTATTTATTTTTGAAATCAAATTCGCAAAAAGTTACCTAATTTGGATTCGTTAACAAAATTAATATATTGAGTCATTGTAATTTATTTTCACGTTTGTATATTATGTCCTAGATTTCATTTCGAAATGTGATATTAATTTCTCGTTAATAATGTGTATATTATTAGGTTAGAGTTGTTGAATTCATTCCTCGTGTGAATACAATGGTATTTTTTTTATCACAACATCGCTTTGAACATCATCGAATACTTATAATTTTAGAGGAAAGTTAAAGCATTTATTAATTTAAATTGTTTCATCATCCACTCCATCAAGTTATGTTGTGAGCTTCAAGTCACAGGCGTAACTGGGAATATAAGTCATATTTAAAATGTTTATTTTATGTATTATTTTCATGTTTTAGTGATCATGCACAACGAATATCGAACTTATTGCTATGCGCATTGTCACAGCACTATTAGGTGCTGTAAATTTCAATTACTAACCACCGACAATTCCATGACTATTGCGCCGCAGTGTTGAGAGAAGTTTTAACGTTTTTACATTATACTTTACTAGCTGCGTTCGGTATTTGAATCGCGGAGGGGACGGATTTTTGGTCACGTGATCACAAATTAATCTGAGCAAATTGCTATTACCGAACGGCCCGACCAACCGTAGATTAATTTCTAAACTCAAACAGAAACTAACCTCACAACATTACAGATAACGAGATTAATCATTCTCGTCGATCAAAATACTCCGAGCAAACAGATTTAAATCGGGCTGAGCCGAGTGGAATTGCCGAACGCTTCAGATTTACTCTAGATGTAATAAACGAACGATTCAGACTTAAAAAAATGATCAGACGCAAATACCGTACGCAGCTACTATAACAGTCAGAACAGAGGCCCAAACACGATCATTGACAGTTCCGTAATCGCATTACATCGTCAAAGTTTCTATAAAAAGTAAGCAGCGCCCCTATCGGACGAAAAAAGAAACTGGCTCCTTCCATACAAGATTTGACAATGACGATACAATTACGGATCTGTTAAAGTTCGTGCTAGGGCCTCAGAGTAGATTAGCGTGAACTGACTTTCAAACAGCCAGCGTGTTGCGAAAGATAGATAACTTTTATTATGGCTCGTTTAAAAAATGTTGCTCATCAAAATTAAACCAATGTGTGCAGCAGACAGTATTCGTTTGCCGTGGTAGCCCTTTTTTAACACGGCGACTATTCAATTTAGCAGTTTTGCACATCGCCCATTAAGTTGAACATATAAATTAATAGCGTTAAAAAGCGCTCGTGAGCCCTCACGACAACGGCTAACTAGAGCCGAGGTTCGAGTCTTAGAGACGCCCTCTAGTTGAGCGAGAGAGAGATGATTCATGATGATTCAGAGAGGAGATTCCCCGTGGGGAGATCCCTTCCGCCTGGAATACCTCTAGAGGCACTCGCTAATTCTCGGCTTGAGTTCCCCTTAGGATCTCGCCGTCTCCAAACCCGGCGACGCTGTAAAGGTCATCTGCAACCAATAGCATACACACTCAAAAGAACAAAGCGCTCGTGACGCTTAAATTGTGCATTGCACGAGTTTTATAGGCTTCGTGGATATGTCTATGATCTGTTGATTGAAACTCATGATATAACATCAATTTAATGATATTTTTCGTTTTTTCATACTTACGTTGTATCTGGATTTCATAAATATAATTTTCAATAGTGTATGTTTAGATTTTTCCCTTAGTACAGTCGACAGCATAATTGTAAGGATTAGAACTTTCTTTCCAAGAAATTAAGATTAAAATTCCATTGAAATTTTGAACAGTTTTAGATAATTTTGTTTTATGTTGACTGTACTTTTTATGGATCATGATGAATAATGATCATTAAATATAACCTCTGAAGAATGCGATAAACTATAGCTAAGTATATAACACATGGGTTTGTGTCTTAAACTGTCAGACTGTATTAATTATTGTTAAGTTTAATTTATTCTTAATGTTGGTAAGGTCTCCTATGTAAACATCCTGTTAATGCACTAATAAATTTATAATGTAATCCTAAGTTTTGTTTTGATAGATCTTTGAATGTATCTGGTGAATAGGGTAATAGGTCGAGATGTGCTTGAGTTATTAAATTTAAGGAAATGCAATTAATATGTAAGATACACTGTTGTATGTACGTATATTTAATGAAATAACTTTATATTTCTCGCCTTATACGATTTTGAGTGAAATTGGGTACGTTTTTTAAAGGACTTCTGTAATTCAATTAATCAGTTACAATAATTTCGTAGTTTCAATATTATGGTGCTAAAACATAATTGAAATTGTTATGAACTATTTGGTTTTCTTAACTAACTCATTAGTAATTTATTCCATTACTTTATTGTATTTTGCTTACATATAGCTCTGATATAGTTGAAGTTAGCCCCTTTGACATAATATAATTACTTTTTTACAACAATGCAAGATTCAAAATCGTATACTTGACGCTGACTGAATGCTACGGTACGGCTTGCCTAAGAGAAAGCGCACGTTGATCCACTAAACGCGCCCACAAGCTACGGTCGATTTTTGAAGTGAAACTTCTTTTCGGACAGGGTGTAAATTCAAAAATCCTATGGAAAAGCGTCACTAGCGTCACGCGACTATATTATATATATATATATATATATGTGTGTGCGGGATGCGTGCGCAGCTTTTTCTGTCGAGTATGAAAGTTGGAGGGTAACTCGGCGGCGAATGCGTGTTACAAGAGTCACACGCGACAATATATATATATATATATATATGAGTGATGCGTGCGCTGCTCCATTCCCCTATGCCTTATTACCGCCTAATGTTAGGTTATTTGAGAAAAGAACTTTTTCACTTCATATGTGGTCCGTGCACACTTTTTTTTTCATACATTTTGTAAAGTATCGTCGCAAACTAAGCGTTTGAGTAGCGTCTATAAGCCTCTAGCGGCGGCGATCGGTGGCAGCGTCTAGTGGCTCAATGTGCGCTTGCCCTAAGTCGTCATTAGCGATATATGGTAGTATTAAGGAGAGCTTTATATACTGGGCTTTGTAACCAAATCGCTGTATAACCTAGTGGTTTCAATGTTTCTACGTCTTTTTTTATAAGAAATGGAAAATGGCTGTTTAGTGTAAGCGGCCAGTTGGGCGTGTGAACAAGTGAAACTCCCAGATTACATGATTATTACGAAAATGTGTTTTATTAATTAACATTTAAATATTATTTTTTTACTTACTTATTTGTGGATACTGTTAATTGGTGCTGGTATTATCATAGGTAAAAAAAAATGTATGCTGTAGTTTCTAATTGCTTCACCCATTTCTTCTAGATTCCCGGTATCATTTTCACCTTCTGTCGCCAATCTTTAAAATTGATACCTGATCTGTATCAGTTTTATTCTATTTTTTATGATCCATGGCCACGCTATTGTTCTATATTTTTTTTTCTTTTATGCATTTGATAGAGTGTGTGCTAAAGCAGAGGGTACGAAGAGTGTAACGTCGATTTTGAATAAAATAGCCGTGCAAAGTCAGCGTTACAATAAGACTTATAAATACATTTTGTTTTTCAAGTAAAATTAAATCTATTTTCAGTCCCAAGAGTTCACTATATTAAATTTAACGTTCACTTTTTTCATTAGAACCTATAGAAACACCATTACTAATAGCTAAGTTTCTTTTTGTTTGTGTTTTCAGACATCACGAAGATACTCTCGGGGAATTATAGAAGTTGAGTGAATAGGACTTGTAAATAAAAGAAGTTTAAGTTTATAACTTTATTTTCATTTATTTATACTTTGATAAAATATATTCAGACAACAATAATGTAGAGAGAGGCTGTACAAGCTGCATAAACTGAAACATTCCTTTTAATATAAAAGAAATTATAAACAGAATTTGAAGAACCACAGAAAATAAAATTGATTATGCAACAAAAAATAAAATATACTTAATGAATTCCATTAAAGCAAAATAAATGCTTCCTTAATCAATGTGTCAAAAAATAAAAAATAAAATTTTCAATGAGAACCAGACACTTCCATGAGAAGTTTTTATCACAGCCACTGGCTTGAGTATGTTACTTATAGAATAAAATATATATTAGACTACTTAAAGATAGAAAATCTATTAATATTACAACTAATTAATTGGTAATATTGACTACTAAGAGAGCTAAATTAACAAAGGGGATGATGACAGGGTAAAGTTAACAAAGTCCGTCATTAGATTATCAAAAAATAATTCTCCCCAATTTTTTTTTTCAATCAATCTTTTTGATTGAAGACAAAAATAACACGCGTCAAGGTTTGGAAGACGGGGATCATGACGTCACTTCTAAGTAAAAATTGGACCGAGATGTAACGTCATGTGATATTTCAAATCAAATGTTTTGATTATGTGTGACTTTTCGATAGTCTACCTATTTGACGAGGAACAAAAAAGTTATGTCATCATCTCTATTAAAAGCAGTTGCACATTCTGATAAATCACTAAATTAAGAAAAGTTAACATTGAAGAACAACGTACACCATATTCTTTTTGCTATTAAGCTTGAGCGTAATTCAGGATTATTCTACGACACACGTCTTTTTGCGAGATGATAAGAGAAAATCTTTAATCGTTAAAACGAAACGGGTATAAAGTGAATCTATTGAAAATATACGAAACCAGTTTGGTACTATGAATACCCCATTCCAAACAAATAAAGCTAAGTTTTGTTCATTGTTCTTATCACCTCACAAGTTAAATTATAGTTATATACATTCACTGGCAAGACCTTATGCTACCCGCGCACTAAAACATCTATGTTATTTTATTTCTTAGACATAGATTTAAAATCGAACCACCTGCTAAGATTGCTAGAATTTTTGAAAAACTTACTACATTTCAGATCAAATGAATCCAAGCCAAAATTGATATGCTTTATTAGCAACGATTCACAATGTTGAGTCTTCCTTCCACACTATCTCTCACAAATAAAATTGCTAAGTAACAAAATAAAAATTACCTGGTACAAGAATAATATAAATTGCGATACATGCTGAAAAAATATGTTATTATTTATCTTAATTTTGGTGATAGCTGTTAAGAGTACGAGAATGTGTATATTAATATTTTATACTTAATATGTAGTGACAATGCTATATTGTTATAACCGTATGCAAGAATTCAATCAATCGACTGGAAAACGATTTACTTATCAACGACACCAACAGCGAAGTTTTTGAACATTATTAGTAGCTTTAAACTTTCATGGTCACTAACATTATAGCTATTAACGGGATTGTAACATGTACCTTGTTTTTTGACTCATAAAAACAATGTACATGGCAACAATCCCGTCAATAGCTATAATTATTTGTAGCATAATTATCTATGGAAAGTACGATAAATTAAAGCCAAATTTTTACGTTGTTATAGTAGATTGATGTGAGAAACCGTTTTTAGCTCTCAATAATCCGTAAAAATTACAGTATAGACTAGGTAATGAGCGGGTTATCGACACGAAAGGAATCAACTCCACACTACGCGAAAATTGCAAAGTAAACAATTTTGCTTAATTGCACGAAATATTTTAAATAATAGGGCCAAGTCTTTATTCCCTGATTTCGGTGGTGATACACCCTGACTTTTTTTTACCCAATTTTATAATTACTGATCAAAGTTCTAGTTCAAGTAGTAGTAAAATGTTATTACCCAATATTGCTAAAAGCTACATTAGATAAGCGAGTTGTGTTTACTGTTGGATCGTTGGAAGGGATCCAGGAAAAAGCAAAACTACTGTATTTTGCTTTTCCTTAGAAAGTATTTTTCTAGTGAATAAACAGCTTTAAAATTAACGCGTGTTAATCCAAACAAGCGTAAATCTCTTTCAATATTGTTTTTTTAAATCTTTTCGTTTACCATGAGACACAAGACCTCCATATGAAACATACTAAAAGCAGTTCAATTTACGTATTTTTATTCAGCGATTCACAACAAACAAAAATACGCTCGTTTGTCTTCACTCTACAGACAGGAAGCGAATACGTTATTAGCCGATGAGTAGATACTCTAAATTTAAGGTTAAAACCCACTTACAAGACTGCGCCAACACTTCCCTAAACTAAGGTGACTGTTTGCAGTCCACGCGCATCGGCGCTGTCGAGCTAGCTGTTAGCGATTTCATCATCATCCTATTAATGTTCCCACTGCTGGGGCGCAGGCCTTCCCTATGGATGGAATAGTGAGATTAGGCCATGGCCCACCACGAGGGCCCTTTGCAAATTGGCGGGTGAACGAGGAACTCGAGATAGAAGATTTTTGGTCACCCATCCAATGACCGACCACTGCGAAAGTTGCTTTATTTCAACGATCGCAACCGAACGTGCTAACCCCCCGCGCCATCGGGCTCCTCAAGCGTTAAGTAAGCGAATTGCTTGGTAGAAATGCGAGAATGGCCAAGTAATAGCAGTAAGCACTGAAGAACGCTCGCTTGCAACGCGTGGTAAGGGAGGCATCAACTACCGAGCAGTCTCACGGCTCTAGGCTCGCTGACAGCTAATTTATGTTGCCGATGTAAAGTACAACTAAATATCAATACGTAAAACCTAAATTTGGATTATATTCTTTTTGGCGGGTGGGAGCGAAGTCGTGTATGTGGGCTTAGACCTTTAATGAGCAGGGTGCAGGCAGAGAGGAACTTTGAAGCTAATCCTTCTCAGTTGAAGTATTGCAACTTTTTGCGCTTGGTAATCATCTCGCTGCGCTGGCTGGGTTGGAAAAGTGCGAGTTTTCAATCACTGGGTTTGGTGGTAACTAATCTCCAATATATTGTTTAGTAGCGTTTTCTAACTGTCAACACGAAATATCTACTCGTTTGAAATGGTGATTAGAAAAAACCTAGCATAACAAAATGAGTTACTACCTGACTACCCGGGTATGTTTGCCCCAAAAGAGCGGAAGAGAGACCTCTTGTTCAGCCGACGAGTACCGTCTTTATGTAGTCTACTGCTCGCTGGTCATGCAATATGCGTAAATGTTCAGCGTTGGGCAGCGGTAATGTTTTTACGCGCATGGGGTTTCTGCCCCACAAACGTCTTTGCCTCCAGAGGCCGCAGGCGGAGAGAGATCTGGCGTTGACTGTGCCATCGCCGTCGCCCGTCGCTAATTGCGGATATCCGTCCAGCCACGTGCCCGGCTTGTATACCAACCTGCGGGTAGTTTTATTGTAAGAATGTGTATGCAATGGTAAGATTTGTAGGTGTTGCAGCATTATTAATAATGGCCGCACGTAACTATTAAAGGTTGTTATTATGCAGTGTTATTATCCAATTGCTAAGGCATAAATGATAGCAAAATACCATTATTATTAAACTAAATTTAAAAGTTAAATGTGCGACCGTTAGTTTATATCGATAAAAACTTGAAAAAAATGACGTAATTTATACAATAACTAGCTGACCCAGCGAACTTCGTACCGCCCTAAAAAAATAGGGGTTGTCCAGCGGACAAAATTGTGAATCTAAACCATTCTCAGATCCCCTTGAACACACACAAAAAATTTCATCAAAATCGGTCCAGTCGTTTAAGAGAAGTTCAGTTACATACACACTCACAGAAGAATTATATATATAAAGATAGTAATAATTATTTTTTGTTTATATCTCAAGTTGTTTAAAAGACATATTTACATTAGTGCTATCAAAACCGTTAGAGGGCAACTCAGAACTCCTACTATCTGACTTGCATATTTTTTGTTTTTCTAAAACTGATTATTGTTTATGGGAAAAAAATGGTTATATTTTGCACTTTAGAAGCCAGAGCAACATCAACTAAGTATAGATACCTGGCCTTCATTCTCTTTCATATTCATTAAAATAACTAAACACAATATGTGTACTGTTAGTCATTGATTCCATTGTTTTCTCCAAAAGTTTCATCAGATCTTCGCCAAATGAATTTGGAAGTACCATCTCGCCAAAATACTAATTCAAACAAAAAAGATAATCATCAAAATCGTCCACAAATCTCGGAGATTATACGCGAACTATAATAAGAAAAAAAAAATACAAAGACACTGATTAAATTTGGAATCAAGTCAACAAAAGTTTTATCTAGCATTTTCTCTTAATTTACCTCTGTGTCAAACATCATCTTCGTTGAATAGTAAGCGAACGTACGAGTGACCTGTCGCTTCTGTATAACAAGAAATAACACGCAGTTGCAGATTCGGGATACTGAGGCAGGTAAAAACAAGACACTCACTTCTCCACGGTAGATATGTTGTAGCCGTAGATGCAGTGCACCTCGACGCCGGGCGCGCCGAAATCGGCCGTGAACCGCTGCGTGTCCTTGCGCATCTCCCACGCATTTGGGAGCTCCATGTCCCTGTACGCAGAGGCAATATTCATCGTTAGCCTAGCCTATGATATATTTAAGTTATAGATACGTCATTATCAGCCTATAAATGTCTCCACTGCTGGGGCACAGGCCTTCCCTATGAATGGAATAGGCAGATTGGGCCTTGACCCACCACGAAGGCCCAGTGCGGATTGGTGGGTGCTAACGACTGCAAATGCAGCCGGGCCCAACGGCTCAACGTGCTTTCCGAAGGTCACCCAACTTTAACGATCGCAGCCGAACGCGCTAACCACTTCCGCCATCGAGCTCTCTGTACCCTTAGTACGAGTTTTACAATTACGAAAACTATGATAGTTTTCGTGAGCTCGCACTCGTACTAAGGGTACTGTTTTTATTGTTATTGTTTTAATCCAAATGAACAGTGTTTTAATTCTATCATTAAATCATTTGCGTCTTCTTAAATTTTAAGTATATTTGGTTACTCTTCACCAAAATGAACATAGAAACATAATTTACTTTTACGAAAACTATGATAGTTTTCGTGAGCTCAAACTCGTACTAAGCGTACTGTACTGCACAAGGAGACAGGAGAATCCACAACGAAGGCCCGTGCCGATATTAAATTAATATTGGTGTCGATTCTGGCAGGACTTTCTAAACTTTAAACTAAATTTAACATCAGTATGATCTTTTCATTCTGTATTTTATTCTGTACAAAGATACACTGTTGTCAAATTTAAGTTTAGCTTTAGAATCATACCAGAATTGACACCATTAACTAATATTGTGCTTAACAAGTGCGTAAAGTTGAGAAAAGAAAATTTGTATAAATTTGACTTTTATACTGATTTTGTTGTTTTGAAAATGTTTTATGACTTCATTTGATTGATTGATTCCATTGTTGAACATTTCAATAACATACACGCATTTGTTTTATATCCGACTAATTAAATTATATTGTTAGTCTCAATAGTATAGAACAAATATAACGACGCAGAAACAATACATTGCATTTTCATAAACAACAATATTATCATTGCATCAGCACATAATAGGTATTTATCAGTGAATGATAACGAATCATTATTACGAATTTCAATGTGATATTTTTTTGTACTTTAGCGAGATACTGTTAATTTAATAGATTAGGGATTAACATGAATGCAATAATCCGATAAGTGATCATTTTAGAAACCTTAAATGTAATTTGGTTTAATTTAAACAGGGTGGTGTGTTAGGAAAATATCATATAATTATTAACTACCGACTGCCGGTTAATTTATTAAAAATTAATACACATAAAGTATAAAAAATAAATAATACCTTAGCTTTTTGAAGTTATACTTCTTTATGCGCGTTATAAAAAAATTATGAGAGTGAAATTTTAAGATGCGCGCGCATCTGTAACACAAAAAATTAACACCATGAAGTTGGTCGCTTTAGCGACTACAAGGTTACTCTGTACAAGGTTCTTACGGAAAAAAATATAAAGAAAATCCCAAGGGGATAAAATAAGGAATGAAAGTTTGTATGAAACTTTATCAATTTTAAACCGATCGGGCTGAGACTTTGCATGCAGGTATAAGAAGAATCATAGATGAATGTCATTGTGTATAATACAAGCCTGAGAACAAAAACTGTAGTCTACACTTCAGCTCTACACCGAAGCGAAGCGAGGGCGGGCCGCTAGTTTATAATATTTATCCACATGTTTCTAGTTTGTATATTCGGAATACGTGTTTGAGTTTCATACAAGTGCAAATCACATATGTTCTAATAAATTATATTCAGTAGCGATTTTAATTGAATATTTTGATAATTTATTTATTTTTTCAAATTTGAACTGAACTTTATTGACTGTGTCCTTTTCCAGACTTTTTATTAATTTATTGTAATTAATTATTTGCATGCAATTAAAAACTAATTTTAAACGATGCCAAAGAAGGATAACTTCTCACGCGCCTACATAAGTACACGCAACCATTTTTTTTATTAATTAAATTTAAGATAATAACGGCCGTATTAGAAAACGTCAATTTAATACTTCATTATAAATTTATCGCCAAGTAGCAAGCGACAGCCAATACTATAAGCCAATATTTAAGTAAAAGTAAATTGGCGTTACTTTGATGATGCCGTTTATTTAGGTTGCTTGATATATCAAACTTATTTTTAGGGTGGGGATGACGGATTTCAAAGTGTCTGTGGAAACTAAGCAGCGCCCCTAACGGACGTAAGAACAAACTACCTTTTCCCGTAGAAACTTTGACTTAATGATACAAATACTTTCCCGCTAGTTGTTCGTGCTTGGGGTATTGGTTTAAAACTACATAGTGATGTTACTCTATGTCTTGATAAATCAATACATAAATAAGGATAAGCCACTAACGTGAACAGCTTCTGGAAGTCGTTGATGGTGTAGTTGAACTTGTCCGTCTGCACCAGCACCTCCGAGGGTTTCCAGAACAGCGGCGACGGCAGCAGCCACGCCAGCGACGGGCACGTGATCTGCTGCGTGCGCATTATGCTCTCGCGCAACACCAGCGATCCGAGGTCGTCGCCTGGACAACGAATAATAGTGGTTTAAATGATCACCAAAAAAAGAAAATACGACTACCAATCTAAAATACTTTTTTGATGATCTTTTAAATATTTTTCATAATAGTGGACATCACATATTATAATGTTGCCATCTTTATTCGACTGGGCATTGAACCTTTTCAAATTTCAAAAAATCAAAATTTCTTTAGATTTATCTAAAAAAGCTGATTTTCTAGCAGTTTAACTCTTAAAATATAATAAGAAAACTGTATTTCTTTGTCACGAAAGATTGCGATGCATGCAACTCATCCAATATTGGTATATTATAAACTAGAATTTATATAGTTAAAATTTTTTATTCAATTTTATTTCCGTTTGTCTGAGCTATCGTATACCTGTGAAGCTATTCTTTCTCATAAGGGTATAGAGATGATAAGTATTATTAAGTAAGTTTGCTCGCTTCTGATTTCTCGTTGACCCTGAACTGATAAAACTTACTGAACTACCTCAAGATAGTTGTATCTATACATAGTGATAGGTGTTTCTACACGCCAATTATGTAAATAATGTAAACTATCGGTAGTATGATACAATAACATTGAACAACGAAAGTAGAATGCTAAATAATCATTTCTTGTTATTACAACGCATTTGACGTTTAGTAGTCATTTAGTTACACATAACAATTTAAAAGGTATGTAACATTATAGGTAGACCGCTTAACTGAGTTCTCGCCTGTGGAGTAAAGAGTGTAGAGGAGGACGAGAATGGGGTCTCAGTTAAGTGGTCTACCTATAATGTTACATACCATCGTCGTCATTTTTAAATTGTTATGTGTAACTAAATGACTACGAAACGACAAATGCGTTGTAATAACAAGAAATGATAATTTAACATTATACTTTTGTTGTTAAATATTATTGTATAATACAATACCTAGTTAAGTTAATTGAAATCTTACCATTTCAGAATTTATAATTTAACATTTGCTATATATTTTCAGCTTGCAACCGTTATGTTACTAATAGTAATAGCTTCCCTATAAGTCTATCCCAAAGTACCAAATACATTTTATTGAGATAATTTCTTTTATACAACGAAAGATGCTGCCAACTGTGGCAATTGTATGTCAAGGGTTACACGATCAGTTTGGCGTCAGTTCAGGCCATCAGTTTGGTCCGGCTAAGACTGATGCCAGAATGATGGATGAAAAACACGGTTACACGCTCAGTCTAGACTGACAGCAGACTGATAAAACTTACGTAGTCATCATTTGTAAAGTGAAGAGAACAGTCAAGTGAGTCACCTCATCCTGCCAAGCCATGGATACTTTGAAGAATAAAAGAGCCTGTGCTATTATAATTATCGCTTTACTGCTAAAGAAACGCGTAAAAAGGAAGCGATGGATGAAAACCTGGCTGCAAAAAAGAGAACATTACACGCATCTTAATTTATTAAATGAAATACGACAACAGGATGAAGAAGAAGACTTCCAAAATTATATATATATATTGAGGAGTTTTTGCAAAGCGTCATTCCTCTTATATTTATTGCAATATAAATTATGGGTTTTATCCCATAACTCTGGCAAGGACTCGAATGTGACAATGAACTCTTTTTCTATCTCGATTGGCGGTGGCGGGAGTGAAGCGCTCGGCAGTGGCGCGGGCGACGCCGGCGGCGGCAATTCTTCGTCGTTTGGCACGTCTTGCTCCATTGCGTCGCGGACGGTGACTGACGCGGGAATAATTCGAGCGGTTACACGGTCAGTCTGGCATCAGTCTGATGTCAATCACAACAGAATGATAAAAAAATTAAAATATTTAATTTTTGTCATTCTGGACCATCAGTCAGTCAGTCAACTGGTTAGACGATAATTCTCGCGGCATTCTGAGCAAACTGATGGACTGAACTGACGCCAAACTGATCGTGTAACCCTTGACTTAGGTGGACGGCTGGTGGTTTCAGGTCATAGGTCATAGTACAACGACATTTCAGCTTGAATGCTAAAGTTTGCATTTTAACAGAATTGCTGTAGCCGTTAAGAAAGAAACAAAAAGAAGAACTCTGCTGCAATAACTTAACAGAGTGGTCAAGTATAATAACTTCAAAAGAAACAACAGGAACTTATTATTACGTGCGCTTAAAAAAATCTTGCCACTTAATAAGTGCGACGTCTTATCAACATCACAGTAGGTCGTTGTCTCTTAACGCATGTAATCTTAATGTTAAGAAGCAAGTTATTTATTACCAATTAAAATTACGGTCACACTATAAACTGTTTGATGAGAGCGTGCATAGAGATGGAGGTGTTTTTTCACAATAAAACTTTAGGAGATGGTGGACAACTTGAGGTCTGAAATTGCGAAAATGCACGTTTATATTACTTTTTTGTTTATGTAAAAATTACAAGATCTCTTCTGAAACATCAAATGACCCCTTGGGAACGACATTTTGTATCAAACATCTTTTTTATATATTATAGGGGGCTCGTGAGCAGACAGCTTATCAGATGGTGCTGACGTCACTAATGCGTTGTCGGCCTTTAATAAGAAGGGTTTTTCATCAAACGTTTTCAGGTTTCATTGGTCCAAGTTTCCACACACACTAATAGTTGAAGACACACAATTTGTGAAAATTCTGCAGTTTTTAATAACTACCCATCACAGTTATGGGCATGGTTGTAGCTAGAGGGAAGCAAGGGTGCGAAATGACCACCCTTAAATTTGAGTGCCGAAAATGCCTTTACAGTTTATAAACCAATATAAGAATGAATGTTAGTTCATCTTGTTTCCTGCCTCCCCCCATAGAAAAAATCCCATAGAAAATATTTGAAACAACCCCTCAGATCTCTCGCCGTGCGTGATAGATGCATTAGGAAATGCATGAGCGAAACTACGTGCTGTAACACAAAGCTAAAAGGTGAAGTGGATCTGAAAGGGCTTAGTAATCAAAGTTTCAGGCCGCTTGGCGCTGAATAGACTCACTAATATATTGATAACGTTTGCCCGTGAATTGTGGGCGTGGACGGTATATAACGCATCACCCCTCCTCGCATTCATCAGTACGTCATCAATTACATATATGCATCATCATCTAAGACCTTGATGCTTCTGCTAGCAAGTTAGTGACCAAAGTATAAGAAAGGACAAACCATTGTTCTTCCCCTGCTATCTAAGTTCTGCCTTCTTCAAATGATTAAAAAGCTTTTGGAGGGCATTTAGTTCTGCTTACTACCCACTCTCAAAAGTTCTGTTTTTAATTTGTTTGAAAGCCATTCTAATCTCATTTAGGGGTAATCATTTATTATTGTGAAAGAATTTCTTAAATCAGACAAGTAGTTTAGGATTGCCTACTACATTAGAACCAAAACTAACTTTACCACTTTAATAAGTATAGACAAACTGAGATATAGGTTTTCGTTTCAACATTTGTTTGGACCAATTGAAATACTTTGCATGTCGTAGGATTATATGATAAATCTAAAATCTTCAGATTTTGCGAAAATGCGGATAGTTAGACAATGGTGATGACTCGTCCCGCACGTCATGGTCATAACACTAACCTAACCTAGTTTGAACCCAAGAACCCAAAATCTCAATATTCTTCAATCCTATCTTTTTTAAGCAAGATTGAGAAATCTATCGCCATTGTCTTAACTATCCGCGTTTTCCCAAAATCTCTGGGATATTCGCGAATATTTGCTTTATGAAATCATCCTACAATTTATATAAAGCAGAAAAATAATTAAGTAAAATATTAATTTCCATACAATTTAAATTTGAAGCATTTTTGAGCACTATGGTCTAGTTGTGCTTCTTGCATTAAGGTAATAATAAAAATTAGTAGAAAATAGTTTCCAATACTCAAAGCAACTTTATAGAAATACCTATTACTAAATATCAATTTCAAGTTTTATTTTTATGCTTTTTTTCTTCTTTCAAATGATATAATTTAGTAATGAGCACTGGTTGCATTTTTAATGATTGTGTTGTTACTTACTTACTTACTATTGAAAAAAAAACAAATTCTTTTAATATAAATAGTAATCATTATTTGAACAATATTATATTGACACTTTGGTGCTGCTTAAAAAATAACTTAATTTCAGTTTTTATTTAATGTTAATTATTAAGCAGCACCAAAGTGGTGTATTACTTTTCCAATGTTGATATGAAAATAATTCTAATTTTGACATGACTATATAAATTTTAATGGTAATGAAAGATCTATACTGTATTCAACTTCCCTTGAGACAGAAGGTAAAAAAATAAACCAATGTTTCTAAAAATTTTTTATTGAAGGCAAAAATGGCCAGTGTAACAAGTAAGACAGACTGTTTACAAAATTTCACATTTCAATGTAATTATTTGCTTTATATACTAACTACCTATTATTTTAAGTAGTATTTTCATGCATTTGAAGTTTGGGAATAATGTTTTTAAGGGTCATATTTTTTTAGTAATGATTTTGAGTGCATATGAAATTCAACCTATTGAAAAATCTTTTTATAGCTTGTTTACCTTTTGTCTCCGAGGAACTTGAATAAATTATAGGCCTAGGAAATAAAAAATGTTACATACCTATAGCAAAGACTTTGAGAGCTTTTACAGAACCGCCCCAAGGCGTGGAGAGTGAAATTAATCTTTTGATATACTGGTTCTTCCAGGCTTGAGTCTGCATTTGTAGAAAGTGAAGAGCCATAGAACCACCCATGCTGTGCACCAACAGACTGACAGAGGATTTATTGTTTATGTTGTATGTTTCCTCAACTAGTGACTTCAGTTTAGTAAAGAAATCTACATTTTCATCTGAAATAGAAATGTGTTTGTTTAAATGGCTTAAGTTTTGTTTGTTTCAAAAAGTTTTAGATGTAAACTAAAATAAATAAAATACAAACTTGGTGCTTTTCTGAAGTCATATGGTGCTCCTCTAATGGACACATTCCTAACATAACCATTCTTGACAAGAGCATCTGCAATGGTGTTAAAGTAAGCCCCCGACTTATCATGAGAGGGGTCTAACCATTCCACAGGCTCTGGATTGCCCCACCCAGGGATCCTAATGTCAACGCCAGCAGGGTTCCTAGTAGATCGGGTGACATTATCATATTCCAATCTTGTGTTATCCACCCAACAATCTATTACAAATGGAACTAGCAACTCCAAATTAAGCCAAATGTTGAAAAAATTATTGGATGTTTTGGCGCATATATAATGAATTACAGAGCTTCTATTCAATTTCGCTTCTAACTGACTTCCTCCATCTCCAGGTACTATAAAAATAAATACAAGAATGACAAAAGGGAAACAATACGATTAAGTAAAATAACGTCTCAAAAATAACATAGACACTTACTCAATACAACAGGAGATAATCCCAGCGAATCTTGGGCTAAAATGCAGTAAATAAATATAAAAGTAAAGCTTGTTTTAGCACTCGACATCACTGAATTGAGTACTGATACGCTACACAACGATTTGATTAAACGTCGTGCTCTATAACTTGCAACACACTAGGTTTATTCTCGAATGTAATTTCCTTTAGTTTTTACGTAATTTAAACTCGTTACATGTAAGGTACGACAGCAGTCTGGTTTGCTTTACTGAAAATACCACAATGACGTCGATATCGTACGATGTTTGTCTCCCGTTCCCGTTCGTTGTTGAGACAAACACATGCGTTTGATAACAAGTAAATAGCGGCTACGTCTATACTTGTATTGATGAAATTGTCATTTTCTTCAATCTGTATTACTGGCAAATGGTAGGATGGAGTTTTACCAGAGGTTTCTTTAGAATTCGATTTGTTGACATTGATTGACAGTTTACACTGACAATTTGAAAGTAATTATTTTCAAATGGCAATCCACTTGTCTTTGTTCAGGAACACTTTTTCCAGCGTCTGAGTCGAGTTTTTAATGTCATGATGATACATAATAATTGATTGGTATTTTTTCTTGTTTAAACTACATTTTTTTAGTAATCCAAACGTTATTAATTTTACATAGGTACGACAAATATATTTTTTGTTTCTTTTTGAGAAATTGACAAAAATTAAGTTCATCCAATGATGATGGTAAAGGTATACTGTCAGATAAACCGTAATTTCTGAACGTTCTATGAAATTCGCGCAAGCGCGCTTTATTTTAAAAAGCAAGAAGTAACAATGGCTGCGCACAAATTATTCTAGTCTAGTTATTTAACTTTAGGTTTATTTATAGTTAATAATATTGTAGTAATTTAAGTAGAAATTGTCATTTTCAAAAGATAAAATGTTAGGAAAACATTTTATGAAAACAGAACGAAGCGATTCCCGCATTTGTTTTAGGAATTGAAATGTTTCTACAGGTGAGATATTATTTAAATAAAATCGATGCAATAATTGAAATATAACTTTTTATGCCAAAAGCATTTATGTTTTAGGGTCGCGTTATAATTGTTTGGTTGTCTTGGCTCATCGGTGGGATTTGTGGAGTGTTTATTTTGCTCATTATTATATGTTACTGTCGCCTAATGCCGCGTCATCAGAAATCTTTCGGTAAGAAAATTCTTTCAACTATAATTTGATCCTTAAAATACCTATTCTTAAATAATAACCTACCAAAAATATTTTTTATTTTCAGACGAACAATACTTAAAAGAAACTTATGCTATCAAAGAGAACCATGCATACGCCAGTCAAGAAAATTATAAAATAAAACATGCAGAGGTAAGTATTAATTAATAACAAAAAATAATGAAACATACTTGATTATCTAAATATATTTCGAGCCTTTGAATCAAACAAATAACTTATCTGCTCTCTCCAGCTGAGCGATGATTACACTCGCGAAAAAATTCGCATACGCTACGAAGGGTGCTCATTATGGGTAGGGTCCGTTACCCCTACGCGATTCTTAGGGCAGATCTGTAACAAAGACGCAAAATATCTATCCCTGTAGCGACTGTGTGCAATAATTATCCTAACGTACTCTAGTAAGCGGTCAAAATTAAATGGTGGCGAGCACTGCGGCCAGGACCCGATAACCAAAAGTAACACATGACAGTATAAAAAGTAACATTGTGTAGTAAAAAGCAACGCCATGGTTTACAACCCCCGAAAGTAACGCAAAATATTAATGTTCTGGCAAAGTTCGCTGATGGCGAGTGGCGCTCAGTGCCTTCTATGATCGCTGTGCTCATGTGCGAAGCATCGTAGAGAAAGTAATAACGTATACTCTGCCCACAGGTAGAGTTGCTTGCAGATTGTGGTCCACAAAATTTCTGTCTTCTGTGTCCCACGACAACGGTTAATTAGAGCCGAGTTGAGCCGACCCCCTCAGGTTCGGAGTGGTCTAGAGGCTCAAACGGAGAAGAGTCATCCGCCTTGAATACGCCCTTAGGATCTCGCCGTCTCGAAACCCGGCGACGCTGGTCATCTGCGACCAACAGCATATACACTCAAAAAAATAATATTTTCTGTGTTGTGTACTCAAAGCGTTTGCTAGAGTGCATAAATGTGTTTGAGTGAGGCCGTATGTAGCAAGTAGAGTTGCCCCTAATGCTCCGGGGCATCGTCATCGGGGTGGGTCCGTTTACGGATAAACACCTTGGAGTGGCTAGTTGAAAATCGGGTTCCACGAACAAGCCCGTACTCCCGATGCGCATTGGGGGGATCTCGATCTTCAGAATGCGTGTCGGGCGAACGGTGTAGGAGCATTGTCTGGTTTTTAGTGGCCCTGTTCAGGGCATTAGGTAGGGCCCTGTTCACTTCATCCGGCCCAAGGGCTGGATGAAGTGAGCTGGGAGGAGTCCCACATACCTTCTTCTCGGTCCCCCGATGGTTGAAGGATGCGTTAGGCATTTCCCAGACAGAAAAAAGTGAGTGTGCTTATGACCACACGACTAAAGTGAAACTTCTTTAGCTCCATCTGTATTTATTATGTATATGCGTTTACAATTTATATATGTATGTACATACGCATAAATTAATTTTCTACAAATATTTTTTATTTTATGTTTTCATTGATAAACAAAAAAGTCAAATTTCTTAATTTGAAGATTTGTTGATAGAAAAAAATAAACAAACGGCGGATTTCAATGGCGTACAAATAATAGTAAAATACTAAATTGTTATTGATTATTGATAAAATACGTCGTGTAATCAATTAAAAAACCTATTTCAATAGTTAACATCAAGTAAACATGTAAGTTAGTACTAGATTCATGTATTTTGTGACGGGTATTGTTCATTGTTCACCAATAAGTTAGCGGTGACCAAGGGCGGATCCAGGGGAGGTGTCATGGGGTCATGACCCCCCCTGGGCTGAGTCCAGCTGTACCCACTTTACGTATCTTTACCCACTGTAACTTGACCACGACTATATGACACCCCCCCCCCCCCCCCCCTGGCGCCAAAGCTGGATCCGCCCTTGCCGGTGACACTAATCGTAACGATTAACGCATTCTGTTTTACCCCCCAAGTCAAGCTGTCTTCAGAAGTTTCACTTCAAAAAAAAGGTGGTAAGTAGAGTAAAAACGTCGATTCGTCCAGGTGCAGGTGTCGCGGCACGGGCGGCCGGCCAGCTACGCGGGCGACGAGTGGCGCCGCGCCCGCCCGCCGCCAGCCCCCGCGCCCGCGCCCGCCCCAACTCGTGACGCCGCCCCGCCCTACGCCTCCAGTACCAGTCAGTACCCAAGCATCTTAATAATAAGTAGCAAACCAGTGAACCAAATGTTCACCAAAACCTGATTTAAAAAAAAATGTATATAATTAATTGAGAACTTCGGAGATTTTGTGTGGTTTCGTTTGAAATTCATGATTTCTCGAAAACCGGAAGTGCTACGTTACTCAAATCCGGTTTGTAGTCTTATCAGACTATTCTTAACTTATAACTTAAATATTCTCTTTATCTATCTCTTACGGTTTGGCCACAGACAGACAGACGGACGGACTTGTCTAATAGATAAGAGATTGTCGACCTAAGCTATGTCCCGATAATGCCGCTATGTGGCTGGCAGAGCTGGATGCTAGTAGCCCAAGATCGATCTCAGTAGCGTGCAATTGCAAAGGCCTATGTCCAGCAGTGGACTAACATAGGCTGTTGATTGATTGATTGAATGCCGCTATGTGGGTCACATACAAGTCAGTGCAATCATACTATTCTAACTGAATAATTCATTATTTTGAAGGCCTATATGGTGATCGGTTTTCTAGGTGCCGCCTACTTTTGAGGCGCTGGGTCCGAATCCCTGTAGTAGATTGTTTGTGTTTATGTACACGCAGTTTTACTAACATGTAATAAACTTTCGGGTTTAGCACGGGAAAGCAACTAGATCCATTGTATTTTATAGCAATTTTTGATACTTATAGTATAGAAAATACTCTTATCATCATCGAAAACACTATACTGTTACAGCATTATGTATAAATTGAAAAATCTTGCAAAACTCTGATATTTTTAGTGCTCGACGAAATTGATAATGCGGCGAACATCGATGCACTGAAAACTCGATCTCTGCCTGCTTTCCTTCGGCCTAAGCCCCGACCACTATCTACGGAAGACGATTTACAACAGCTATACGCTAAGGTATTATTATCATTATCATCTTATTTATATATCAGAAAATCACTTTCATATCAACATTTTTCGGCTCGAAGGACCAATTATTTTAACTTGCACAATGGCTATTGAAAAGTTGAATCCGATACAAAATGTATGCATGTGTGAACAGGCTGTCTCAAGTCATAGTCATAGTTTCATAGTCTTATATGTACATAGATAAAGTACATGTCTCATATGAAGTGCTTTACCAGGTAAATCTAAGCAAGAAGTATAAGAACCGCATGCGCAGCGAGCACGCCGCCATCATCGCGCTGAGCAAGTCTCACAGCCAGTTCTTCGACGCCGACGCCGTCATCGTGTACGACCAACGTACTGCCCTTTAAACACACTCTTACAATGTGGCAATCACAATAGACAAATAGCATTTGATACTACTAGTGAGGCTCATACGATTCTCTATATTTCATTGTCGGTTTTTCTCAACTCTGCAAGTTAAAATGTATCAAATCCTAAACCACTGGCAGCACCAGCATTATCCATGTACTTGGTCGATCAGTTAAGCTAAATAGTATCTACAAGCGGTAAATTGCAATCACACGAGTTGGAGAGTCCCGAAAGTATATCTTGACTTCCAAACGCGGGCACATCAGTAGAGTACCCTAGCCATCGATTTTAATACACTTTTTATGCTTAGCTGATACTTACTCCGCTGGCTCAGCTACCGAAAGTAAATCTTGGCATTTGACAGCGATGACGCCACTGATCACCGTTTCCTGACCTTCCAGCTTGAATAGATTCTTGATGACCAGGGCCGCCCAGCTCTTTCGCGAGTTTGCCTTGTCACAAGGCAATCCTCATCATCAGCCTATTAATGTCCCCACTGCTGGGGCACAGGCCTTCCCTATGGATGGAATAGGGAGATTGGGCCATGACCCACCACGCGGGCCCAGTGCGGATTGGTGGGTGCTAACGACTGCAGATGCAGCCGGGACCAACGGCTTAACGTGCCTTCCGAAGCACGGAGGAGCTCGAGATAGTAAATTTTTGGTCACCCATCCAATGACCGACCACTGCGAAAGTTGCTTAACTTCAACGACCGCAGCCGAACGCGCTAACCACTTGCGCTATTGAGCTCCTCAGACAATCCTATGTATATTTAAAGGTACACCACGCTTTGTTTCACTAACAGTGGAAGGCATGGATAAGGTGACTTCAGAAACCTAGGCGTCTTTTTCAGTGCTTTATTGTTATTTCCTTGTCACAACCAAGATGGGAATGGGTGCACTAATAACATCTATATCTCCCTGTCTCTTAAGTGAAAGATACTTGATTTGACATTGATTTATATAAAATTTATAAAAGCCTACCTAAATGCATATCACAAAATAAAAGTTGCTTTAAATTATGCTGCAGAGATAAATCAGGTAGTTCGACAATTTATTTCAATAAACTTAGTAAATAAGGTATCTTGTCCATTTATAAAAAGAAACTTTCTGTGACGTTAATATTGGCAAAATGTGATTATGAAATTGTGTGATATACTTTAAAAACGAAATGGTGGCCTAAATTTAAAGAAAAAATTAGGTACAGTCGCGTACAGCTGTATTTTATCACGTGTATTTTTATGGTAATTAGATTAAATATTTGGTGAGGACGTGAACGTGTTTGTCTATTTAAGTAGTTAATGCTCATGTTAATATATGTATAATGTTAAAAATATTAATTGTTGATTGATAGATCGGCGATATTCATAATAATGTTTCATACTTAGTAAGTTGATAATGAATGACTGATAAGATGGTGAAATACATGCGAATGTATTATATGTAATGGATATGTAATAAGGATTTGTAGGGAAATTTTTGATGTTACATAATTAATTACGATAAGTTGTCCAGTGTTGTGTGAATAATGTACGTGACTGTATCTTTATATTCTATTGTAATTTTAAGTTATGATTATTTCACTCATTTGTCAGTTGATAAAGATTTTATATAATTTTTTATTGCTATCCATTTGATACAAAATTAAAAGTGAATCAAGTCAGCCTTGTTAATCTGTAGATTCATTCAATTTTGTCTAACTTCTAATAGGCAATATCTTTTGCCAGGAAAAATAAAATTTCAACAACCATGCTTTGTAGAGCGGCACTTATTACGAATACGTACTTACATGATATGAGGTCCCCTAGTAGCGGTAGCAATTTTTCAAAGAATTATGTATTCGTAACTGTGTTTTACAGAATGATTAAAACTACAATTTGTTTATGACAAGTAAACGTTTTATAATCGAATTCATTAACATTGTTTTATTTAAACAACATTAGTTATTATTCACTATCTGCAATTAATCTAAACGTGAATTTAGTTCTCGTAAACATAATACTAAAAACTAAGAATAAGACTAAAAGTAAACGTTGGCAGTGAACGAACTAAAATAATATCTTACGAAATATTTTTAATAACTACACCACACCATAGATAAATGATTGGTGTCGCTACATAGCGAGACTAAACATTTACCTATGAACTATACCTAATACATTGTTATTGATGGCTCAATTACACTTGGTCGTTATCCCGAATACGATTGCTAATGGAATTCGGGTAAAAGACTAAGTGTAAATGAACGGAGTCGAGTAGTTTTCGTTTTGGTTACCCGACACTGTCTGCCAGCCCGTATTCCAGTGTAAATATTGCTTCGGGTGTGCCCGAATTCGAGTAATGTCTTTCGTGCAGCCGAATACGGGCTAACGGCCAAGTGTAATTGAGCCATTAGGGTTCCTATATAATTTTAAAACATTAATATTTAGCCCACAAACACAATTCAAACTTTAAAACACAATTCAAACTAGGTAAGTAATTAAAATCGATCTGTAGTAGAAAATTATAACGAAAAAGTTACTTTTGTAACTTATAAGCTAGGCTAGCTGCTTAAGTAATTATTATCTTTTTCAGTCAATACGATGATTAAGTCGTGAGTGAGTCATGGAAAATAAAGCTAAAATCCAATATTTTTTCTGGTTTTGGATGGCCTTCAACCACTTGTGTAGCTGACTGTACATATTTTATTAAAGACATTTGAGTGTGACCAATGTACAATAGATTTAGAAATGTAGTTTATTTTCTTCAGCCTCCTAAAAATATTAATAGAAAACTTTTATACCGAGATGGTGGACTTTTGTCCGAGAGTTCATAATAAGGTAAATAGAGTGCAACCGAGATCCTGTGACGCGTAGCCGAAATCGGAACTAATTTTTAGAACCTAAAGAAAATATTACTAGAAAAAAATTCTACGCGTACCAGGCAGCAGACGGGACTCAAACCTGCACCCTTCGCTATCCGGGCGAATGCACTGCCCATTAGGCTACCGCTGCCTTGATGGCTGTCGAATTCTTTCTAGTCTTTCTTAAGCTCCAAGGCAGCGCCATTTCTTTGCATTGTAGGTAACCCACAATTTCAAATGAATACTTTTACAAGTATTCAACATTTGAAAGAAGAAATAGCAATTATAGTTATAATTTTTTTTAAGCAAGTAACTGCTCGATGTTGTTCGAGTCTCGTCTGCTGCCTGGTACGCATGGAATGTTTTCTAGTAATATATTCTGTAGATTTAAACATCGAGCAGCTACATGCTTAAAAAATAAAAATTATACCTAACTAATTTTAAGCCATTTTTATTTTTTATTACTTTTTTAGTTATTATAAATAAGGTATTTGACAGTATTGAAAATAAAGTGCCATCTGTATATAGAATGAATATTGGCAAGAGTTTTTATTATTTTTACAGAAAAAATATTCATAATTTTACTAAAAACCCAAAGATAATAGTTTTCTTGTCTATTGTCACGTGACCCAAAATGCTTGGGATTGGTGGAGCCTAAAATGACGGCACACACAAGTAAACTTCCGGTTAAAGTGACATTTGATGGTATGGTTTGACGTTTTAATGACAGTCGTGTGACGTCACACACCAGTGAGACGCCATATTGTCCAGAGATACGTTTTTCGCGGCAACTTGAAAATAGAGTTTTAATTTGTTTTTTTTTATTCCGAAATACACAACATAATGATGAATATCTTTTTATGGACTCTATAAACATTTGTAGATAACGTGAGATCGTTTTCTAAAACTTGTCAAATACCCTATTACAGTGGTTCTCAAACTTTTTAAATGACGGAACCCTTTTGGGAAGCAAAATACTTGATGGAACCCTACAATAAAACAATTATTTTTATAAGTGTATTCTATATTAATCAGCATAATAAAAGTACAATGTATCCGTTACTAATTATTATTTACTTCACCACTTGGTAAGGACAATAATAGAAAACATTAAAAAAGAAAAAATCTAACTAGTGGGAGGTATGAAACTGTTTTTTATTTTTCATCAATTGCTTGATATCAGGTTTGATGGAAGAAAGTTGGAGTCTCATATCAGCTTCGGCGTCCAGTCTATTGCGATATTTTGTTTTCGTGGCTGCGTAGGTAGAGAATCCTGTTTCGCACAAATATGTAGTTGGGAACGGGAGAAGAATATCCAGAGCCATTTGGCCAAGCATTGCATATTCATCTTGGATTCTGCACCAAAAATCATTAAGAGGCGTCGTTTTGAACAATGACTCCATACTTGTGTCTGATGACATTTCTAAAAGAGATTCATATATCTCATTTGACATGTTTTCAGGCTTTTCCAAGTTGGGTAAAAAAGGATTATGAATCCAGGAGTTCACTTTAATTTTTGTATTGTGTTCTTCGGGAAAATACTTTTCAAAAGATGCGCGCATCGAACTGAGATATTGGACCAATTCTTCAAACACATTATCTTCAAACATTTCTGAGTCGTTTTCGCTAACAAACTCAGTGAGTAACGTAAAACTTTCTATTTCTTTCTTACCAATGCAAATGATCCAAAAATCTAATTTTCTTTTAAAAGTAGTTATTTTATTATAGGCCTGAAACACTGTTGTCTGTTTACCTTGCAATGATAAATTTAATTCGTTAAGTTTTTGAAAGATATCCGCCATAAAAGACAATCGGAACAACCAAGTTTTATCATACAAACGGTCCTTCAAATTAAAAGAAGTATCTGCTGAAAGAAACATTTGTAACTCGGCTCTAAGTTCAAATAGCCTTGTTAAAGTTTTTCCCCGAGACAGCCATCGCACTTCTGTATGGAGCAGCAGTGTTTTATGTTTGCTGCCATAATCTTCACACAATAATGAGAACAATCGGGATTGTAGTGGTCGTGATTTGATAAAATTAATTATTTTTACCGCTTCATCCATAACTAATTTTAGATTAGACGGCATTTGCTTCATCGCAAGTGCTTGTCTATGCAGAATACAATGACTGGAACTACAATTAGGCGCTTTATTTTTCATTCGTGACACTGCTCCTGCTGTTTTACCTGTCATCGCCTTGGCCCCATCTGTACAAATGTCAATGCAATTGTTCCAACTGAGATTATGTTCTTCAAAAAATATATTTATTTTATTAAAAATTTCTTCCCCGGTAGTGTTTGTAAGCAGCGATGAACACATAAGCATGTCTTCTTCAAAAGAACTTTTATATGGATATCTCACAATAACCAGCAGGATAGCCAAACCAGCGACATCAGTCGACTCGTCCATTTGCAAAGCGAATCGTGTATTTTGTAGACGTGTAACTAGTTCTTGTTTGACGTAGCTTGCCAGATCATGGATTCGTCGTGAAACAGTATCGTTTGATAGCGGAACAGTAGAAAGATGCTTTGCAGATTTTTCATCAAGCATACATTTTGTTATGTCTAATACACATGGTTTTATTAATTTCTCAGCGATAGTGTGCGCTTCACCTGCTTGTGCAATGCGATAGCTAACTAAGTATGATGCCTCCGTGGCCTTTTCGTTGGTAGTTTGTGTTACATGCATCATATTTTTTTGACTTTCTAATAACTGATCTTTTTTGCGAACAAAAAAATCTTTATTCTTGTCTTTAGTCTCGGGGTGTACGGTTTCTAAATGTCGACGCAATTTGGCAGGTGCCATGGAACTATTAGGAAGCAGTTTACTACAGAGCATGCAGAGAGGTGAGCCGTTGGAATCAACAAATCCGAAACTGATATAAGATTCATCATACTTCCTTTTTTTCGTCTTTGAAACCGTCGAGCTTGACGTCGTGGCACTCGTGGCATCATCTTCTGGATCGGTGATTGCTAAATTCTCCGCGCGCATTGCTTTTGAACATTCAGCGTCATTAGAAGATGTTGTTGGAACACGTTTAACACCTTTAAGCCAACGTTCCATTCTTCTTTATTTATAATGTTACAAGTCAGGATAGTGGGGTTTAAATAATGCACAATCGTTACTGCGTATAAGAGACTAAATTTAGAACCTACAGGGAAGAAATGTATAAAACTGAGACAACAGAATACAGCAGGCAGTAAAACAATGAACACCAGTTTCTCGCTAGCGAGCTTGTAAGTAGGTAGTAACTTATCGCTCCGAACGCTAATCATCAACTGACGACGCCAACGCGCGATCGCCGCTTTTATACTTAGTCCTAGACTCGATCTCAAATATTCTCGAAAATACTCGAGTCGGCACCTTTGATAAACAAAAAGCAAAAATAAAAACAGAAATTTAAAAATAGCGTTGTAAACAATATCGACTTTATCCTTTGAAGTTAGAGACGAAAGTCGCTAGTTGACAACTATAGCGTCTAATTCAGAGGCGGCTTTTATCAAAGAGACTGAGCGCTTACAAGTATACTACCCGCTCGTTTTAAGTTTGCCGCTGGCGATAGGTATGAGTGTATGACGTTCGAAATTTTTTATTTAATTGTAACAATAAAAATTGTGTACGTTAGATATTTGGGTAAAACTATGACACATTATAAGTTTTGTTGTCACGTGGGGGAGGGTACGCGCATTCCACAGACCGGCAAACTTAGAGCGAACGCGTTGTACAAGTATAAAATTGTTGAGACCAAACTTATGAGATATTGTACCAGCTAATGTAACACAAGCTTATACAAATACAAATAAATAAATAAATAACATTCATAGCGTTTTGTCTCCGCGCGGCCGCGGAGTCCGCACAGCCGCGGAGCGACCAGAGAGAGGTGTTTTGATTTTTTTATTTCTAAATTCTTGCGGAACCCCGACAGAGGTATCACGGAACCCTAGGGTTCCGCGGAACACACTTAGAGTATAGCTGCCCTATTATAACGTTCCCTTTAGTTAGCAAATTTTACGTTCATAGTAATCCTGATTACACCACTTATTCACCAGCAGCGCCAATATCATCTAATGGCCACAAGATCTTGGTCCCACTGTGCTATAATACAGACTAGTCGGCCAGCGTGCGGAAGATCTTGGTCCCACTGTGCTATAATACAGACTAGTCGGCCAGCGTGCGGAAGCTGGCGAGCGTAGGGTATGTGCGCAGGCGCAGCAGCTCGAGCTCCGTCTGCAGCAGCACCACGGTGGTGTGGTTGGCCTGCACCTCGCGGATCAGCCGACTGCGCATCACCAGCGTCTCCATTCTGGGAATCATCATCAGCCTATTAATGTCCACACTGCTGGGGCACAGGCCTTCCCTATGGATGGGTTAGGGAGATTGGGCCGTGACCCACCACGCGGGCCCAGTGTGGGTTGGTGGGTGCTAACGACTGCAGATGCAGCCGGGACCAACGGCTTAACGTACCTTCCGAAGCACGGAGGAGCTCGAGATAGTAAATTTTTGGTCACCCATCCAATGACCGACCACTGCGAAAGTTGCTCAACTTTAACGACCGCAGCCGAACGCGCTAACCTCTGGCGCTATCAAGCTCCTCCTATTTATTATTTATTATTCCCAGAATAATAAATAATAAATAAAATAAATATTTCCAACACTCATACCTAGCCTAGCCCCAAAGTAAGCACTATAAGGTTTGTGTTATGGGATACTAGGGTAACGGATAGAATACATATACTGTACATATATAAGTACACATGACTGGAGTACAAATGCTCGTATTCATCACACAAACATCTGGCCCCACCGGGATTCGAACCCCTCTTGAGTCGGTGACACCATGTCGTACAAACAACTCGGCCACGGAGGTCGTCGAGAAAGTTTCCCTTTAAAAGTTGAACGTTTGTAGCTTTGCTTTATGGAGAGAACTCTATTTTTTCACATCTATTTACTGTAATATGAAAAGAAAATTATGTAACTACGAACAATAGCATGACCGAAAGCTGCAAAAAATTATTTATATTAAGTGTATATTTATGTAAAGTATAATTATGAATATTAAAGATCTTTAAAGCATATATTTGATAATAATGATATGATAATAAATATGCTCTTCATTCGTCAGGCAAATTTTATATCCCTTTGAAAGAAAGTGCTAGAACTCTTCTTGAAACTGCAATCTGGGCATTAATTACCTGCGTTTGAAGACGCGTCTGACACGTATCGGCTCGAGTGGGTCCTCGTTGAGACGCTTTTCCGACACCTTCACATTCAGCGACGTGATCAGCTTCTCGAGCTCCGCTGTCTTCGACGTCGCTGCGTTCACTTTCACCTACCCAACAACATCTATATATACTCATACAGCAGAATAAGTGTTTGATGTGCGATGTGCGTATTCTTTAGAATATCGTAGTAAATACTTAAGTTTTTTTATTGCAAAATACATGACTCGGCATTCGGGAACAAATAGGTAATAAGATAGTACTTTGTGCTCATCGCACAAATAAATGCCTCCAGCACAATTAAAATCCAAGCCCTTTAGCGAGATAACTACCACTACCATTTTGAAGATCGTTTGGTGCAACACCAAAACCGCAGTAAAAAAAGCTCTTCCATTAATCATGCCAGATACGAATTATAAAATTTTGGTCGATCTTTTGTTGAACTAACCTCCAGTTCTTCCACTCTACGTATTTGTTCGGTGAGCACTTTGTTGACGGACACCTTGGTGGACTCCATCTCCTTTTCCAGACGTACGTAATCCATTTCATCCGTGTACCCCATTTCCTTATTCTTCAGATAGAGTTGCAGTTCTTTTGGAATCTGGTGGTGAAGATATTTAATTTTTATCTTATATAATATTTCTATTTTGTTTACCAAATCATTGACCAATCCATAAACTATCACGCTTAAAGCTAAACGATGTTTTGTTGCAGGTACCTTCTCTAGGACCAACTTCGCTGTCCTGGGGCCGAATTATAAACGCTTAACGCCAGGCAAAAACAGCGGTTGAAGTGGGATGTCGCTCTATTGTGCGTATGTGATGTCTCACTCGAACAATGGAACTTGCCTGGTGTTAACAGTTGATAATACGGCCTCTGATTTTTATTTTGAATAGCTGTTTTGAATAGTTTGAGCTAAATTAAAACTCTGACCTCGGGCAGTAGACGTTTTTATAGGAATGTAAAATTGTTGCGCATGCTTAGGTGCCTGTATTAAGCGACCTGTATCACATTGGCATTTTTTTTCAAATAGCGTACAAGGCTGTTTTATCAACAAAGAACGAAGTAGGACCTTAAGCCGCTGGTATGAGCTCAGTTCCTCCTGCATGTGTCGCAGTTTCATCTTCATCTGTGCGTGCTCCCATTCTTTTGATAGGATACCTTTACGGAAGTCCATCTGCTTTCGCATCATTCGTAGTTTCATTTCACCAACTTTCTGTTGATAAAAAATAAACTTGACGAGGTACCCAATAGATATTTTGACTGCAACTACTTTAATATAGTGCAAATTTATACCAAAATAAGGTTGTTGATTTTCTGGATCTCTTCTCGTGGGATGAGAGTGGCGTCTTCAAAGTCTTCCATGTGACCACTCGTGAGAATCTCCACCTGGCCAGCTGGTAGAACTAACTGCCGCACCACAAATTCATTTACTTTACATAAATTAAATACATAGGTATTAATGAATTGAATTATTTTGTACACCTACTTCTTTATCGTATTTGTTAATTGTAAGGTTTCACTAAGAAAGAGTGCAATACTCCTCCCAAATTGCCAATTCTTGTAAATAAAGAGAATATTCACGCAAATTTATATTTACACAAAACTATGGTTAAAAACACCATTACATATCTCATCGGAGTACAAATAAGCACTCTCGTGGTAGCTCAACTCATCCACCTCAATAAATGGTTTATTATTTTTTTAAGAAATTAACTGCTAGATGTTTAAATGTAAAGGAAATTTTACTAGAAAAAAATCGACGCGGTCCAAGCTGTGGACGGGACTCGAACTCACACCTTCCGCTATCCGGGCGGATGCACTGATTAATTATGCTACCGCGACCTTAGTATTTCTTAGGCTGCAAGGCACCTGTATGGTTTTATTGCGGGAATTGAGCTCCACGGCCTCCCGGTGTCTCAGGATCCGGTCCTGCGTGACGGCGAGCTGCTGACGGCGCGCCTGCACGGCCTTGTTCCAACCCGCGCACGTGCTGTCCACATACGCCATCTCCTGCACTAAGGCTCGCATCTACGAGAGCAATTACAGACTTCGGAGAAATCGAAAATCCTCAGTCTCGATACAATTCGGTTTCTACTATGATGATTGGGTCTTACAAACACACCAATCATATAAAACACAATTTGAACGGGTATAAGCCACCTGCTGTTTTCTTTTCAGGTATCATAAGACCACGAAACCTGTAAAAGGCCCGAAACGTCAAAAATAAAGAAAAACTAATAAGCTTCGTACCCGTTCAATAAGTGTTTTACTTTTCTCCAATGTCCACACATTCTCAATAAATTAGGTACCAAAGTAAACGTTATGACTATCTAAATAAACCGAGAAAGATTTGTATAAATCATGAACTGTTGTCTTTTAGATATTAAGTAACTTTACTCACGCGTATTTCGTTTTCTATTTTGGCACGGCGTAAACGACACATAGTAGCCCAGAGCGCTTCGTCCATTACTGGCGGCATGTTGCTGATAAGATCCAATTGATCAACGCTAAGAAAAACAAAGATTAAACATTTCATCACCGTTAAAACATTGAAGACGTCCGTTTCTTTTTTGGCTTGGAAGGTAGGTCATTAAGCAACCCTTGTTGAGTTTCGTGCCGGTTCATTTTAGTACAAGGTCTTCAGTAGACTCGCAAATCGATGGTGTAGTTTTTAGAAATTCTTGTTAAATTCTGATTAAATGAATTTGAGTTTGATCTAGATACCTTTTGTAGTATTCTACACAGTCTGGGTGCATATTCAACGCGCGCTGTCCAGCCAAGATGCTGGAAGCGAGTTCATGCAGCGCGGCTGCTGTTACCGTCGCACGCTGATGCCACTTTGGACGTTTTCTGAAAGAATCGATGTAATGTTTTATCTCCATAACTTCCGAGAGATTCAGAACAGAAATATAACTCATTTCATCTTACCTTAGTCTTAAGAGCATGCTCTAAGCATTTAGTAATAAGGAATAGATTAGGAATACGGTAAGACCAAGTAACTCAAAATTACACAATTTTAGTATTATCTGAACAAGTTAAATTTAAACCAATAAGTAATGAGGGTTTTTCATAACCTACTTAAAGAACTTGTAGCACTGATCGACGATGATGGGTGAAAGATCTGCGAAGTGATTCTTGAAGGTGCGTTCCATCAGGCGATCCTTGGCGGCCAGCGCGTCGTAGTTGGCCTGGCATTCTTCACTCTGACCTTGGATTTCTTGCAGCTCCTGGTTGAGTTTCTCCGATTCTCGCTCGTACTTGGCGATCTCAGCTCTAGATATGATAAAGAAGGAAGGAAGGAATTACATAATTATGCATGAGTGAAGGCCAAAATGGCCATAGTTCAGAGCGAAGGACGGCTGCAAGAGTTGCAAGGGCCAGAAGTCATATAAAGGCATTCGTTACTGACCTGTTTTTAGATTTGATTAATTAATTTTAGGGGGGATGGGATGAAAATTAGCCCCCCGTGTCTCAGTCAAAGGTATTGTATCGTAATCAAATGAGAATTTTACCTCATATCTTCAAGTTTTTCAGCCATTTCTAACCGGTCTAGATTAGTGCGACGTAGGCGCATCAGAATCAAATTCTCTTGACCGATAACGGAGTCCACTTGCAATTTGTTTAGCCACATTTCTTTTACCTAAAACATGTCATCCACTTAAAGAATATATCTTTGAATTAGTTTTAAACAAGTAGACATTTATTTTATACTGTTATTTATTTAACTGACAATTAGTTTGTTATAGAATATTGCTTTTATAATTTAGATGATAATTAAAAGTTTTCTATTTCACCCAGAAATGCAGTTATAGCCAGCAGTTTAATAATATGTAATGTAATGAACTGTTGATGTAACTTAATGTAACGTAACTTTTATTCTTTCGCGTTTTACCTTCTGGTTGAACTTGACCACTCCCTCGTTGAGGACCTGTGACAGCTTAGCGTATTCAGCGTGCAACATCTTGCGATACTTGTCCCGCTCCTCGTTTCTGAATTGCACCTTAGCCTCATATTCGAATACCAGCCGCAAGTCGTCCTCATTGAAATGCTCTGGGTCTTTTTCAAGCTGTAATTCCATAGTAACTTGGTGTTCTTACGTATAGAGAATAAAGCTGCTAGCAAGACCATCGGGATGGAAACGCTCAAATCAGAGCTAGGCATAAAAAAAACTTGTCACACTTAAAATACCACTTCCAAACAATTTAATATTACACTTTGTGATGTCCTAAACTACCAAAACTATGTTGCCACACATTATTGATCATAATTCTATTTAACTTACTAACTTAGTTATCTGACTGCAGGGAGAACGAAAAACATATTTAAGCATTAAGGAAACTCAGGACACACCACGTCTTATAATAACCTCTTTGCTAACAGTATTCTAGATAATACAGACCATACACTGCGGTGGCGGTATCGGTTTCTTGATCTCCTCGTGCCACAGCTTCTCGAGCACGCCATCCATCATGTCCATGAGCGCGCGCTCGCGGAAGTCGTCCTTGGGCCCAGCGTCCGGCGGCACGATCACTATCTGACTCGGGCTTATGTACGGCGCAATGCTACACTGTTGGCCAAAATCCATTATAAGCTTGACCATAAGTAATTAATAAACTTCTATTTCTCTCATTAAGCTCATTCACACCACCGCTCGACTTCGGATAGTCTTTTCATTTTCAGCACGCGAGCTATATCTAACTCAGGGTATTTTTTATCATATGGGCAGTGGGTTGCAATTTGACTTAGGGCCTTGGGGCGTAAAATTAAAAATAACTAGACGAGAAAGCTCGAAAAGCTCTAATGTCGGATTTTTAACGCGCGAACATTCACTGAGAAATAGTATACGTCAGATATTTTTTTAAATAAAAACCGTGGTAAACTAGCATATGAACATCCTTGTGTACGCGGCTGCCATTGCTTTTAGTCGCTTGCGAAGACGCGCGTTACCTGCCTTGCCCTAACCCCATCCCCAAACCCTTTCTATTGCAATAGGATGTGCCAAAAAATCAACACTCAACTGTTTTATTCCTGTAGTGAGCAATACAATATCAGTTACACAATGCAAATAAAACATTGATGCGCGTACTTCGAAAGTATCTCTGCCGCATGCACACAGCGTCTTCGCAAGTGGAATATACTTACACTTATTAATCATGTGAGATGATATAGTCGATTAGATATTTATTTTGGAATAATTGTGGCTTTGGGTGTTACCTCCTCTGGATCAACTTTGATGAGTTTGTATGGCTGCTCTTCCTGACGCCACTCTGGATCTCGGATTTTTATCACCAGGTGGTGGAAACTGCCACGCAAGTCCGACAACTTGTTCAATTCTGTCAGAATTATGATTTAGCATAATTTTTATTTCAAAATTACTACGAATCATTCCAAACGTCTACGAACGAGTGACAAACTATTATTGCTATAATTTTGTTCTAGTGATCAAGTCTATGTAGATGGAGGACGGCAGCATAAAAACCATTAAGTAATATTTGCAGTACTGACAGAGCTAATTTAAATAATAAAAAAACAAACCGTCGATTATAAATCTAAGCCTGCTGTTCCGCTCCTCCACGAGGCCAACTTCGCGTTTCTTCTGATTCATAAGCTCGTCGAACTGCTTATTGAACCATAGCCGCATGTTTTGCACGTTCAGCTAAAATTATCAGACTTGCTTAAAAAAGGTTTAATTACTGAAAATATAGCTTAAGTATTAGCAATTATTTTCCTACACTCCGTTTATATTTTTCTAAGGAAGCATAAAAATCTAGAAGATAAAGCTGTGCACTTCTGCCACTGATGCCGGTGGCTCATATTATTCTATCAAAGAGGAATCATGAGAAGGGTTGTTTAATATTGCTATAATTTGATTTACGAGAGAGTGAGAGGTGAATAAATGATAAAGTTATTATATTTGCAATGGGCATGGGCTTTATCATCATCAGCCTAATAATGTCCCCACTGCGCGGGCCCAGTGCGAATTGGTGGGTGCTAACGACTGCAGATGCAGCCGGGACCAACGGCTTAACGTGCCTTCCGAAGCACGGAGGAGCTCGAGATAGTAATTTTTGGTCACCCATCCAATGACCAACCACTGCGAAAGTTACTTAAGTTTATCGATCGCAGCCGAACGCGCTAACCACTTGCGCCATCGAGCTACTTATAGGCTTTATATTATTCTATACAAACCAGTGAACCAAATGTTCACGAAAACCTGATTTAAAAAAAATATATATTAATTGAGAACTTCGGAGATTTTGTGTGGTTTCGTTTGAAATTCGTGATTTCTCGAAAACCGGAAGTGCTACGTTACTCAAATCCGGTTTGTAGTCTTATCAGACTATTCTTAACTTATAACTTAAATATTCTCTTTATCTATCTCTTACGGTTTGGCCGCTGAAACAGCACCACAGACAGACGGACGGACGGACTTGTCTAATAGATAAGAGATTCGCCTGAGCCCGTCAGCACGTGCGGCTGGGCGCGCGTCTATCACCTTGATCAGGTGCTGCAGGCCGCGCATCTGCAGGTAGCTGTAGGAGAGCATCTGCTGCAGCATGGCGGCGGGCACATCCACGTAGCGGTGCGCGTCGGAGCCCGCCAGCACGTGCGGCTGCCCGCGCGGCTGATCGCTGTCCGCGCTCGCCACCGCCACCGCCACCGCGCCCGCGCTGCCCGCGCTCACTACTGCTGACCTCACCGAGACGTTGGACTCGCCCATGCTCATCATACGCCTGCCCGAATTAATGTTATATTCACAAAGCATGATGACAAAAACTAACAAAGGAAGGAATAAGATAGCGATAGTTCAGGACTGGCAGCGAAAGACAAACAGATTGCGTGACGGGATATTTTTGTAGCTTAATTGGCTACGAATGCTACCTATGATGGCTTTTGTTCTAAGTGAATCAAGCAGCACTCATCAGCGAATATATCGGGATAAAAGAACAGGTCCTTTTCAGGGCGTGCGCTGCGTTTAAGCAGGAACGCGGAGCGGACGTCCGCTACACGTGAAGCTTCATGTTATTTCATAAAGCAGCGCTGCGTGAGGTGGGTCTCCCGACGCAAAGCTGTTTTATAAATTGACATGAAAAGCAGCATGCTTTGCGGTCGTCCGCTCCGTGGTGCCGCTTAACGCAGCTAAGGCCCTTAATCCATGTAAAAAAAATGTGTGCGTGTACTAATGTACACACGTAAGAAGTGAAACTTCTTTATGGCCTTATTTTTCGAAAAATGATCTACATGCAACTTTCCAGAAATTGGTTAAATAAAGTTAAATTAGATAAAGTTTAAACAAAAGGATTTTATCATCATAGACATGAATACAAATTACTGCCTATGAAACTGTTATGATTACACGGCTCAGTAATCTAAGGCACATGTTCCACCTCCGACGATGAACGATAAGCGAGTAGAAACTAGAAACGAATTGGCAGTCCTGAGTTAAAATGCATGCCGAGCGAGTATAGCTGAGCTAGTATCGCTGAGCGAGTATCGCTGAGCGAGAATCGCTGAGCGAGTATCGCTAGCGAGTATCGCTAGCGAGTATCGCTGGGCGAGTATCGCTGAGCGAGTATCGCTGAGCGAGTATCGCTGAGCGAGTATCGCTATGCGAGTTTGGCTGAGCGAGTCTTATCTTCAATAACTATTGTCACTCAGCTACAAACGAGTAGAGAGAGTTCTCGCCGGCGACAGTGTGATCATTCAGCTATCAACTATTAATATAAAAAAAGATGGCGCGTAACGGAAAAATGTGACGCGTAACCGAAAAATGTGACGGTAAATTTTTTTCCAACGCCTATAAAGAAGTTTCACTTCAATAAATTATTTGTGCTTCTCGTCTTAAGAGACTTTCACATTCTTAAGGCGTTAGAATAAGGCGGATAAAAGTATTGACGATGTTAATATTTTACTCAGCAGAACGGGAACATCATTAGATAAACATGATTCCGTCCATTATAACACATTGAAATAAACATTAGAATTTCTATTTTGTATGCACCGAACACAAATTACGTCGTCAAATTTCATGAGAGCTAGTATTAAATAAACATAAAGACTCATGGTTGACGTTTTGGTAGGTGCGATCTCCACGCTCCTCACAGGGGCGGAACAAGTGGTGGTCGTGGTGCATCCCCACGCCACGCAGCGCCAGCGCAATTCCATACTGAACCGAAAAGTTATTATGACGTCAGAGGTCATCGGAGCAACTATATTAAACATTACGACTCATGGTTGGTGTCTTTTGAGGTGCAATCTCCACGACCTGTTCCGGCCCTGGGAGGAGTCCCAGGGCCGGAACAGGCCGTGGTCATTGTCCATCTCCACGCCACGCAGCGCCAGCGCAATTCGATACTGAACCGAACAGTAATTATGACGTCAGAGGTCATCAGAGCAACTATATTAAACATTACGACTCATGGTTGGTCTTTGGAGGTGCAATCCCCACGCTCCTCCCAGGGCCGGAACAGGTCGTGGTCGTTGTCCATCTCCACGCCTCGCTGCGCCAGTGCAATTCCATACTGAACCGAACAGTAATTATGATGTCAGAGGTCATCAGAGCAACTATATTAAACATTACGACTCATGGTTGGTGTCTTTGGAGGTGCGATCTCCACGCTCCTCCCAGGGCCGGAACAGGTCGTGGTCGTTTTCCATCTCCACGCCGCGTAGCGCCAGCGTGCTCTGCAGCTCCGGCCACTGTTCGCGCTGCTCCGGCAACACCGGGTAGTTCTCCACCTAAGTGAGTGGTATAAACTTGTACGGCGGTTTGCAAGGTGTCGCCTAGTCAGGGTTCTAGGGTTCGAATCCCAGTGGAGCAAATGTTTTTAAGACAAATACAAGCAAGCGCGCTGCGACATGGTGCTTCATCACTCAATGCCAATTAAAATCTGTTCTTTAACACTGTTGTTGAGCCACAGCAAAAATCATCAAAAATCATTGAACGAAAATGTGCACGAGTTAATACATTTTGATATCAATATAAAACAAGTGACTATCTTGAAAATTAAAAAGTAGGTACCATGTTTATTCCATAATTGTTTTATCATTATTTTGTTGTAAGTGATTAGATTCAGAAACTTTTAGTATGCCCCACGTATTTACAGTCTTGTTATGACAATGAGGATTGTTACTCCAAGGTGAGAGAGCTTATTCAAAAAGTAAATGCCCTCCTTTCATGTATATAAAAGGTTGTAAATATCTTTGTACCCTGCAAACGAACATGCTATGTATTGTATGCTCTGATGTCTGTACCTGGTAATGACTGAAAATTGCATAGAGCTTGACTCTTGGAGTGAGCATGGTGTCCCAACATGTGGCCTTGATCCAGGCGGTCACTTTGTCCTGCGCGCGGATGCGGGATTCAGTCTGCAAACGCAACTCTTCGCGCTCTCGTTCTGCCTGACATTCCACAATTAAATCGTGTGTGGTTAATCAATTGATCGAATTAAATGTAAGTAATCCATAAGAAATCACGTGTGGTTAATATAATAATAGAAGCGAATCTAGGAGTAACAGTTTCTCCAGCAGCTGCACAAGCTAAAATACTAGTACTAAGTAAGTACTTCCAAATGACTGATCTTCTCAGAGGTCGATGATGCAAGTAGTTAGTACATTCCATCTGTGATCGGGGAAATTAAAGAAATCGCAATAGCTGGTCATCGGATGGGTAACCAAAACTCAGACCCGTCTTTCCTAGTGGGCACTTTGGGCAAGTACCCAGGGCCCCGCGATCGATAGGGGGCCCCCTCAGATCAAATACAAAGTCCCTAGTTCCTGTTATATCACCAAACGGACGTCATAGGGGCCCCATTATCCTAATATGCCCAGGGCCTCCAATAGGTCAAAGACGGCACTGCCAAAACTGCATTATAACGAGCTCCCCCTAGCTCAGAAAGGCACGTTAAGCATATGGTTGGGCATTTGCAGTTGTTAGCTAGCACCAACCAATTTGCACTTAAGGCGTTAGCCCAATATCCCTATTCCATCCATTAGGAAGGCATGTGCCTCAGCAGTGGGATATTAAGAGGCTCATGGCGATGAAGGTGACTGATCTTCTTCGGGAAACAAAAAATGAACCTGCTTAAGTATCTCCTTTCTGTATTCATAGTGCAGATTGAACTCAGACAGACAAATAGTGCAGATGCAGCTCTGATATGTTTTCCTCCAACAATAGAAAATATGAGTGTACTTCAGATAAGCCTCAATTTATATTCATTTAAATTTTATTACTTTTTAATTGACCCTCCTTAAATAAAACAAGAAATTAATGATGCAAGATGCAAAGAACTTTGAGAAATTCCCATATTTTGAAACGCGACAAGAGCGGTTGTGACGTAAAAATATAGCAAAAGTCATGTTCACAGGATATACCAATGTCAACGAAATTATAGTGCGAGTGCGTAGATAGCAAAGCCGCGTTTCACTTAGACACCGAATGCAACTTTTCTACATGTACATACATTTAAATTTATAATGTCTTTTTGACTGACGTAGGTTATGTCTTCCATCAGCAATGAAAGTATGCAACGCAAAATTTCAGTGTCTTGTTTATAGGTTTAGGTGTATCGTGACGTCGTCAATAAATAATAGCTTAATAAAAGAAAAAAATAACAATTAAAACAATTAAGAAAAACGAACTCGGGATCGATTTGGTGTCGACCCCAAGACCGTTACCGTTCGGCTATCTGTCTCTTATAGGAAGTGATAATTACGGATACCTATCTTGTGTCGAATACTCTTCTTCCGTTTCATCAAATCTCAAGTCACAACGATACAAAAGAAATTTTCACTTCAAGAAGAAATATGCACATACATTCCCTTTTGCAGAGCCTTCCAATTGCTATCACACAACCAAAGTCCTATTGGAAATTCAAAAAGCACCTGCTTGAGTCGCTCCTTCCTGTGCTCATGGTGCAGGTTGAACTCCGATAGTGACAGCTGGTGCAGAGGCCGCTCCGCTATGTTCTCCTCCAGTAACTGCACAAGCCGCTTACGGACACTCTCGAACGAACGCAGGACTTCCTCACGAGCGCTTTTGTAATCCATCGCTTCTTCGCGCACTTTCTTTTCCTCTTGCAGATCGAGATAGTTTTCTGGAAACAAATCTTAATAAAAATAAGAATTTCATAAGAATATTTTATTTGATTATCAACTCAATAATGTTGCTGCTCCCATCCTCTCAGGAAGAAAAATAAATTATGCAATAAAAGTATAACCATGTAATGCGTGGTGGGTTATGGCTCATTAGCTGACTTTACGTCGCCTGCCAAACAGGATCATAGCAAAAGTACCTTTTATTATACCTTAGGATGATGCAGCTTTATTGAAGGTTCTGACTTATCTCACTGCAGTTGGCCCCGATGATAGTTGCCGTAGGGCGGCGCACGCTACCGACTTGTTACCGCCCAGGTTTACGTCCGTGGTTATGATTGTGACTCACTCTCGTTGACCCCGATGATGGTCATAGTTCACGGGCCCTCGTCAAATAGCTCGGGGCTCAGCAAGTGTCGCTGCTTGCACGCAAGGTGCGGGAGCCCGCCGCACAGGAAGGTGCAAGCCACCGTCTTGTTACTGCCGAGGTTAACGTCCATGTTTGTGACTCACTCTCGTTAGCCCCGATGATGGTCATAGTGCGCGGGCCCTCGTCAAATAGATCCGGGCGCAGCGCGTGTCGCGGCTCGCATGCGAGGCGCGGGTGACCGCCGTGCAGGAAGGCGCATGCCACCGACTTGTTCCCGCCGAGGTGTACCACGTACTCGTTCTCAGTGTCGATCACGGCTTGAGTTATGCCGTTCTCGTAGCGATGTGTCACCAACAGTTTTAATTCTAAAATAATCTTAACTTTATATAATTCTTTTTAAGCATGTAACTGTTCGATGTTTAAATCTAAAGAAAATATTCCTAGAAAAAATATCACGCGGACCAGGCAACAGGCGGCCGTGTCTAATTCTTTCTAGCCTTTCTAAAACTGCAAGGCCGTCAGGGCCGCGGTAGCATAATTGGTCAGTGCATTCGTCCGGATAGCGAAGGGTTTGGGTTTGAGTCCCGTCTGCTGCCTGTTCCGCGTGGTTTTTTTTCTAGTAATATTTTCTTTCGATTTAATCCTAATTTGTTATGTCGCAATAAAAAAGAATAAATGTTATGGTAATTTGGGAAAACTGCGGTGTGTGCCGCTCTCGGTTCTTCTACTCGAGATATGAAGATATAGGCCCGTATTACAGAATGTCAAACTCAGTGCTGATGTTTACTTGAGCGACATCCCTTTCTAACTAGGCTCAAGACTAGATCAATCACTGAGAATATTTCTATAATACGGGCCAAAAGAGTTCAAACAAAGATTATAGTTACAATAAATTACACGCTGGCATAGGTAAAGCGTATCTACTGAAACTACGTTTTGGGTAAAGAAAAAAATGTATCTTATACTTCCGCTTCTCCAGTATTTAAATGTTTTAAGACACATACGACGTAAAAAGTAAGCATTTAAAGCTGTACCAAACGTGACGCACCATACTCCTCAGGAGCGTCAGGTTTGCGCATTATGACGGCACCGTCGTATCCGAAAGTTAGCAGCGCGCCGGTGTTGTAAAACGCGCTGAACTGCTTCAGCTGATGACCGGATTCCACTATGGGACCCATCTTCACTGAGACCGTTATGCCTTTCTGCGCAAATTAGAGGAGAAAAAGTACAGATTGGTACCTACTTTCACTAAAGTTTAGGTAATTTTATCTTTTAATTAAATTCTTTTGCCTACCAAGAGGTCAGCATTCTACCAATGTCTCGTATTCTGATGATAAAAGGTTACGATATTAATTAAGAATCATGGTATGAAACACTGACGCCACTATAAAAATTGATGGAATAGAATATCTAATAATACATATAATATAATCTACCGGTACTTCTGTCTTAATTAAAGAAATTAAATGAGCAGCGGTTTGAAGTGTTCTTACCTCCCCCTTTAACAGCAGTATGTGGTACTTAGTGGACAGGTGTGGCACTGCCAGCATGGTGTCGGGTGTGGCGAGCGGCAGCAGTCGCGCGTACGGCCCTTGCATTTTCCCCGCAAACTTATTATCCTTTCCTGTCTCTGCATTTATACAAATTATGCGCTCGCCTGGAATAAATCACAGTGCTGTTGTAAAACTGTGTAGGGATTGCTGTACTGGTATATCATAATGAGCTGCCTATTCTTTTCACGTCGTAGATCAGTCGAGATGATGGTAATATTTTGACACTATGATTCCAAAGAAGTTTCAGTTACAGCTAATCACTAGTATTTGTGTTTCTACCGTCCAAATCGTTTTAACCGTTTTCGAATAATTGAACTTAAAGTAAGTATTTATCTAAACATACTTAATTAGTAAAACTAATGAAAACTGACCGATGGCATACTTGTCGGAGAAGATCACGAGACTGAAGCAGCGCATGACTTCGCCGACCTTCATCAGGAAGCAGTCGGCCAGCCCGCGGCCCAGCTCCGTGTACCGCACCAGCGTCAGTTTGTAGTCATTAGATATCTATGAAAAATTTCAGATTGATAGGTAAACGGAAAGAAAATTTTACTTAAAAATTTCCATTCAGCCTTCATGACTCTAAGGCTGGAAGAGTGGATATTTTTCTCACAATTTATTGCTTAACTTCTCGATAATATCATAATGTTGGATTTCTTTATAATAATACCTGGATTAGTTGAAAACACTTTGTTAATTGTTCTTTATAGCAAGGCATAAGAAGAACTCAAGAAAGTAATCAATTTACGTCAGTGGATGTAAATAAGTTTATTAATAAGCACACCTGCATGATAAAAATATGTCCAGCTGACATGGCAGCAGCGACCAACTCTCGGCCGGTTGGCGAAAATGTGACCAGTGAAACGATTTGATGCGTGAGGCACATTGAGGCAACTTTGCGCAGCTGCGGCTCAACTGGCATTGCCTCGCTGACAACCTTCCGCGGTGCCTCGCCAGCGTCATCGGCCTCGTCAGTGCCAATAGCCTCGAAAACTTCCTCAGTCTCACCACCCTCCAACACCACCAACATGAGTCCATAGTTGGTACCCATGACACCGTACACGGCTAGCAATGGCTCCACCGGACTCGCTTGAAACGAGATGTCGTCCCCAACAATGTATTTTATGGTTACCTGTTTTGGATGAGTCAATTATTTTATAGGAGTTTATGTCATCTAATAGAAAATCCATTCCTGATAACTTACAAGATTAGCGCTCCAAGCATCATAGATACATATCACACCCGTATCGTTGATGGTCGCTATATATTTGTAATCGGGTGCAATCAATTGAATCTTCGTGATATTTCTGGAATTGAATGATTACGAACCATTAAGTCACAGTGACAACTGACATCATTGTATGATATACATACCTTTGTTTGAAGGTGAGCATTTTAACTTCGATTTTCTCCTCAGATTCTCCAGTCAGCCGGTAGCCAATCCCTATTTTAGTCAAGGCTATAGCAGCATCGCAAGTCGCATTTCCGACCAGACGCATTACCTCATCCAAAGGCTTGAACGTCCAGACAATTTTCCACTTATGCTCGACCTTTTTGAGTGACTGAGAACGTAAAACAATCCTGCGTTACTTTCCCTTCTATTGCTCAGGTTGCTACTCAACGCAAAGTTGTTCTTACCCTGATTACTTTGTCGGGTCCATAAATAAGTAAACCGCAGCCAAAGGTACACATAAGGGGTTTATTCGGGCCCTCCAGATTGTCCGACCATTCAAGATTGGTGACCATACCTATTCCATCAGACAAGACCTGTCGGTAACAAAAGCTTTTTGTCATAGATGTAGGAGCAATACCATTTCATGCATATCCTTTTCGCAAGGGATCTAATTAAGAGGGATAAATAGTAAGTGCCTAAGAATCAAAACCAACAAGTGTAACCCTTGTTCATTTTTAGGGTTTCGAATTCATCAAGAAACCCCATACTTTCGCCTCTGTATATCCGATTATATGTAGGTATATACTTTAAAATTGGATTCATCCGCAGTCTAGCTCAGAGACTTCCTAATAGCATGGACCAATATATTTATTGGTTAGACTTATGTTTCACCTTAGATCTAAGGTCCCCCACATCTGCAGCGAAATGATTCTTTCTGTATCATCATATCAGCCGTACGACGCTTACTGCTGAGCATAGGCCTTTCTGGACATATCGTGTAAAATTGACGGTACTTATATAATTATAATATTAATTTTAAAGGATAATATTAATATTATTAATTATAAAGGATAATAAACAAACCTAAGTAAACTATAGAATTTTACTCATTTTAATCGGGAGCTGATAAAAATTTCGTTAAAATTTCCCGAAACTTGTCTTTTGGTATTGACTTGAGGAAAGTGTGTCCCGTTTATATGGGTTTGCAGTATCCTAAAAATTACTTACGCCGTACAAGTTAGCTTGCGGGTCAATTGCATAGAGCTGCCCCTCGTTGCTCCAGGTGACGTCGACCAGGGGCGGCTCAGCCACGTCCCAGCCCTTGACCTCCTCCTTGGCTCGGCGCAGTATCAGCGTCTTTTTGTGACACTGCGCCACCTCCCACACGATCAGGCCCTCGCCCCAACACTCGCACAACAACATGTGCGTGCGACTGGCCCTGACCAGATAACAAGAAACAATACACTCGGTAATTTTTTTCATTCAAAGCAGCTAAGCATATTGTTTACCTTCAATATAAAAAAAATATGTGGGTCCATAATTGATGAGGCAAATAAGACCTGCTAGAAGCTTTTGAAAAAATCTGTGTATAGAAAATCTCGTTAGGACACCCAATCTCGTAACGGCAAATTTAAAAATAAATATTAAAGATCTCATTTGCGGATCGCTGCTGAAGAATCATCATCAGCCTATTAATGTCCCTACTGCTGGGGCACAGGCCTTCCCTATGGATGGAATAGGGAGATTGGGCCATGACCCACCACGCGGGCCCAGTTCGGATTGGTGGGTGATAACAACTGCAGATGCAGCCGGGACCAACGGCTTAACGTGCCTTCCGAAGCACGGAGGAGCTCGAGATAGTAATTTTTGGTCACCTATCCAATGACCGACCACTGCGAAAGTTGCTAAAGTTCAACGATCACAGCCGCACGCGCTAGCCACTTGCGCCATCGAGCTCCTGCTGAAGAATAATTGGATTAAAAGGGTATTTTTGATAAGAGCTTTATGCGCCGGGGAAAATTATTTCGCTAATAATTACGCTATTCGATTTTAGTTAGTTAATCAATCTTAATGCAACATTAAGGGACATAAGTATATACGGCTACTTCTCCAAACGAAAAAAAGCGGCTGCTTGGAGAAACGTTACGAAATAGGTATTGTTTATTGTAGTTTGGCATGCAGCATACCTTGGTGTATGCTACGTATACACACTGGTGCCTAACTTTATTATTACCTACATAACAACAAAAAAACATACATGTGCTGTTCACATGCGATAGAAGTGAAACCTACAAAAATGTGAATACGTAAAAGTCCTTCATACTTAAACTATTACTTACATCTAAAGAAAAGTTTACTAGAAAAAAATACTAGAAAAAGTATTCATTTGACATTGTGGGTTACCTACAATGCGAAGAGATGGCGCTGCCTTGCAGCTTAAGGCTAGGAAAATTTCGACACGGCTAATAGGGCCGTGGTAGCATAATGGTCAGTGCATTCGCCCGGATAGCGAAGGATGCGGGTTCGAGTCCCGTCCGCTGCCTGGTCCGCGTGGATTTTTTTCTAGTAAACTTTTCTTTAGATTTAAACATCTAGCAGTTAAATGCTTAAAAAAAAAATCATAACTATTACTTACATACTTAAATTGTTTCGAAAAATAAATAACAGCATAATAAAAAAAAACGAAAAAAAAACCGAGCTCAGGATCGAACCACCGATCATTTGGTGTCAACCCCAAGACTGTTACTGTTAAGCTATCTGTCTCTTGCAGTGTTAAAAATTACGGATACCTTGTGTCAAATACTGTAAAATTTCCGTTTCATTGAGATTCAAATCACAACGGTGCTAAAGAAGTTTTCACTTCAAAATCGCAAATTACCAATAATTTATTACTCTCTGGTGTGTCCTGACACCAGTTTTGTCGAATTAATGTCAATTTTTTTTTCTATTACCTAAATTTGAATGGAAAAGTGTTACTAAATATAATAAAGAACGTTGTTTTAATGAAACATATTATTTTAATTTCAATGATAATTAATTTTGCGTTATTATTATTTTGGAGTTATTTTGGAGAAATAGCCATACTATACTTACATGTAGGGTTGCAACGATATATCGGAATATCGATAATATCGAGACCAAAATATCGATATTTATATCGATATTTAAAATTCACTGATATCGATAATATCGATATCGGAAATTCCAAAATATCGATATTTCGTAGACTAAATTTGAACACAATAATATCAATTAATTGACCTGCTATGACTATCTAAATTGAATAATATCGAAATAACTATTGCTTTGAAATCGTTAGAGCTTATAGATGTATTAAAAAAATCTTGAACCCCAAGAAATATACTAAACTGGTGTGGATTCTGACATGATTCTCTAAACCTAAAATTAAATTTGACAACAGTGTATCCTTGTCATTCTCTATACAGAATGAAAAGGAGAGACTGATGTTAAAATTAGTTTTAAGTTTAGATAATCATGCCAGAATCGACACCAACGTATATAGGTATAATCGTATACCTAATGGTGACTCATGCACTTAAATAAAATCCTTGCCTCTCTTTCTAGATAATTGTCAAGTACTGATTAATTGAAGTTTAATATCATTGTAATATTAGCACAAAATAAAATTAAGAATCTTATACAAATCGTAAATTTTTTAAGGTCGCCAAGTCAACAAAGTAAGATAGGTATAGTAATTTTGGAAGCTTTGGGCTTACCCTATTCTGAAGCCATGGGCACGCCCCTGATGTGTGGGTTTTACTAATACATAACAATTGTTTTTCATATGATTATCTATTCTGATTTTGGCTGCGTGCAAACATTTTAAACAAAATAAATATCTTTCATTCGAAATTGCTTTTGATTTGATACTTCTTACAGCGCTATAAAAAATATAGAAAATATCGTGTTGGAAATGTTGGAATGGCTAATATATCGGATCCGATATCGATATTTACCTGCCCACATTATAAATATCGATATTTCGGAAACCTTTGCTTCCTTAATTTTAGGTTTTTGCTTTGCAAACTTAATACAAAGCAAAAAAAAGAAAACAATATCGATATATCGATAATATCGAGTTAAAATGGTCGATATATCGGATATCGATATTTTCCTAACTTCGATATAAATATCGATATAAATATCGATATTTCAGAAGACTTTGCATCCCTACTTACATGTACATTTGTCTGCGACCAACGACACCGGTGGCGCAAGAGATGAGCTGCTGTTGCGTCCGCCAGTTCCACACCGTCACCAGGTAGTTCGGGAACCCGCTAAATCCCGCCACCAGCTCGCACTCCATCATACAAAGACCCTTGTACCGGTTCACAGCCATATCTGGCGAGTTTGAGGCAGGCTTAGGAGTTTTCCCTCGCATTGCTATTTCATGTTATAGGTACTAGTGTAGTGACCCGCCCTCACTTCGCTTCGGAATAGGCTATTGTTTTATTCTCGGGCACGTATTATCGCGCGTCCACCCGAGTTTGCTCGTTGACCAAGAGTGGACGAACTTCGCGCGACGAGGCGGTGCTGGCCGGCTCTGATGAGCTTTCTCGTTAGAATATCCACTAGCACCAACCTCGCGCGAGTTTAAAGTTAAATAACTAATAAAGTTAATTACAAATCGATACCTGGCGCTTTAATCTCTATTTTAATAAATAATCAAATATCAATATACCTAGAATACATTCAAATTCAGTAAGTACCAACATTCTGAATTTTATTATTCTTACGAAATTAATTCGAAGAAACTGGGTAATATACAGTAATACGTACCTCTCAACTCGGCAACGATTGAGAAAGAGGGGTAATTCATTATGAAAATTCGACCGTTGTTGACTTTTTCGGAAAACGCAAGTATATTCGTCTTGTAACCTGAAATATTTTTATGTGTTAAAAATAATTCTTATTGTAGTTTAGAATCCATATTGTAACTCGAGAGTTACTTTCCCTTTTATAACAATCATTCTAATTTTAATAGTTATTCCGCATTTATTTGTTTGTCTGTCACGCACGCTATGACGCCTAAACCGCTGTACCAATTTTGAAGAACTCTGGTATAAAGGGTTTAACATACAATTTACAATTACGAAAACTATGATAGTTTTCGTGAGCTCAAACTCGTACTAAGGGTACTGTTTTTCGCGAAAATATATTCTAAGAAAAATAGTGTTGAAAAAAAGACTCAAACCCGCAAACTATGCTATTTTCCAATAGTGCTATAATATCACATCTAGCAATGAGAATATACATAATAATAATATATTATCTAATTAGCAGTTACCAATAATAATAATGACTTACAATATTATTTCATTACCTGAAATGACATCAATTCCATCGCCAGTTTTTTCATTGTTTGCGACATAAACAAGTTCAGAATTATTTTTTAGATTGAAGAATATTATGTAAATGTCGTGCGCGATTGCGAATATATCCCTTCCAACAAAACTGCAAGCTTGTACTTTGCTTGGAATGACCCACCTGAAAAGCAGTAGCTAATAGTTTAAGCGCCGACGTACGCCGTGTAACACGGCAATTTCTGTCTGTTTCGCAACAAAACACGGTACACGGCAGTATATTCACTGCCGTGTCCTAAAACACGGCAATCCAATAAAAAAAAACTCGGTAAAGTTTCAAATTAGAAGTATCGCAAATGAAGACGGATAACTTTTGGGCAAAAGTTTTAACGCAACCTGCAGTCATTTGCGAAAATTTTGCCGGTTACAGAATATCACAGTACACTGGCACAATGCCGCAAAACATTACCCAACACTCGAATGCTCTGAGAGACTGACTGACACCCACACAAACAAACGTGACAAAAGTGACAGCATCAGTTTTAGTCCAGGTTTAACTTTAGTCTACGTTTTGTAATAAGGCAGATTAAGTTGGGTATGACGAAGGTTTATTCACGCGCCGCGTTTGACGGCGCGGCGTCTGCGTTGGCGTCGGTCAGCGGCTTAATAATGTACTCGTATGTACGTAATAAGAAAGTTTAACTTACCTCACTTTCGGATGAATTGTTGTGGTTGTTTCCTCAACTAGTTCTGTCATTTTTCGAGAGAAAATTGCTCAGTATTCCCTCATACATAGCAGGTTTCCCCCTAATATTTTAGAGTACCTATACTTTCTGATTAATTAATTAAAAACTAACGTAAAAGAAAAAATATTACAAAACTCAAGCATTTGTAGCTTTGAACAGCAACAACACAATTTTAAATATTTAATCTCTATAGCGTTACTCATAGCAACCAAAAAGTGTTTACATGACTTTACTCATAGATTTACCTTTACTACCAGGTAAAAGCCATGGACCTATTAGGGGTTTTAATTAATATAATTTCATTTTTATTAATGTAATTCACGAGGAGCGCGATGGCGCAGATGTTTAGCGAATTCTCTTGACTGAAGCTCGATGGCGCAGGTGGTTACCGTATGACTCTTTGATTACGTCCAAGTGGCTACTGACTCCGTGTTTTAGCAGATTCCATCCTCGAAAATCATGATCCTACCACTCCGAATTACTTGGATTGCCCACTACCGATCACGCAGGTAGATTTGCTCACGATTTCGCCTTGGCATTTGTTTACCTCGACTACGCGAAACCCTAGATGCTGAAGACCACAAGCCTTCAATGTTGGACCTTCTGCTGATCTCTCATCCGGATAATTACGAAGTGTCCGTAGGGGTCCTCTTGGCTCCTTGGACCACTGTCTAAGAATAGTGCCACTCACCTACGCACCGCGACCGCAATTTGATGGCTGTCACCATGTGTGACACTATAAGCCAGCAGATTAAGATGGGATGCGTTCTTTCTTTGCGTCCTACACTCGGGGCCGGGTTTGCTTCTCGTAGAATGATCCCAACGTCGTTGCTGGTTCTGTCGCCGATATCGTCCTCCAGACTATGGAACTTTTTATTCCTTCCTCAGTGGTCCCCATTGGTGGCAAATCCCAACCTTGCTTTGGTCGCCACTGTAAACTGGCATCGCACCAAAAACAGAGGTGTTATCAGGCCTGGGCAAACATAGCGGCGGTTCGGGATGCAAATATTAGCGACCACAAAAAACAGTATAACTCAGCCTCCAGGTCTTGCAAAAGAGTGATTGCTAGGGTGAAATCGGAGCACATCAGCAGCATTGGCAAGAGATTAACCAAACTTCCGTCAGGAACTCGCGTTTTGGTTTCTTGCGAAAGCTATTGAAAGAAACTTGTGTAAGTCATACCTACCACCTCTACACAAAGCTGATCAAGCGATCTCTCTCACTGCATAAGAGAAAGCGGAACTTTTATGCTAACTCTTTGCATCTAACTCGACTTTGAATGATTGGAGAAACACACCGCCGTCAATCCCGTAGTGAGAGCTCTATTATTATTATTTTTTTGGGCCTATAGTCACTGCGACTATAAGATCTATTGTCACTCGCCACTAAGTTAAAGTATCTGTTTTAGCCCGACAGCTTCCAAGAAGCTCAAAATGTTTCGACCTTTTTGAGATTTAATACTACGTTTGTGGATGAGGGCCCACATTCACATAGAAGGTGTTTTGGTGTTTCACGCTTCTGATTGCAGTATCTGCAAACATCAGTTCAGTGTCACTCAATTTCATATGAAATTGGTGTCTGTTGAGTTTGCAGTGTCCAGTTAAGGCGCTTACGATAGCACGGATGTTCGGCCTGCTAAGTTCTAATATATCAACAGACCGTTTTTTCGAGTAACCCTCAATAAGTGATTTGGCGTGCTCTAATAAACCAACCAGGGTTTAAGAATAGTTTAGGGAATTGCTTAGCATAGTTTAGGGATGCCACAGAAACGTTCTGGTCCCATCTGTTGCCCCTGTCTCCCTGCTCTTGCTAAGTCATGCTTTCTGAATGACCCATTTAAGAATAACTTAAATTCTTTTGACCCAGGTTATTCAGTTTATCAACGCAGTCTTTCACCAATTTCGAGCATATCGTGTTCGAGTTAATGGCGTTAAGCGCTGCTTAGCTATCTGAAAAGATATATATGGCCTGATTTGTGTAGTTTCGTTGACGATTGGCTTCTGCACATATACCTCTGCCTGGAATATAGTAGCGTGTTTTCCGAGATTCACGCTTTTATTGAATCGCGACCTTTCGCCGTATATACCACATCTTACATTTTGACCCATTTTGGAGACATCTGTTAACCAGATTAGACTTCCCTCTCCCCTCCCGGACGTTAACTGTTAAAGACGTGTTTAATGTGGTATTCATTACAATAGTAAATTATTTACAATTAAACAATATTAAATTGACATGAAAAATAGGAGCTCATAAATCAAAGGAACTAAATTGCACCGCGAGTGAGTGATAACTGGAGTAAACGCGCTTACGTTTATGTGAGTCTATTCAAATCTATCCTTTATTCATTCAACATTACGTATTGTCTTGCTCATACTTGGAGCGGCGATTGCAAGTGTCTGGTTATACTGGACGGAAAGAAATTTTGTATGAAAACGTCGATGCCAACATAACTAGACCTCAGTTGATTGAGCTTAGTGATTTGACTTCTACTGTTTACTGATATCCTAGTACAAATCTATGATGCCACTCAAGCGTACGCCACCGCCACAAACCTCGCCGGCGGCGGCAGCGGCGATCCCTCGTCCCACCACACCGCTACCCTCGTTTGCGCTAGCGCCTGCACCGGCGATACAACACGCAGGCTCGGACTCAGCGCTTGATAATATTACTCTGCGTATGAAGCGAAAATTTAATAGTGATGAGGAGAATACAATGCGCCAATTTATGAATGATATGAGGAATATGTTTAGTGCATTTACGGAACTTCAAGACAAAAAATTATCTTTGATTGAAAACTCTGTAACTGAAATAAAGCAACAGAACGGTGAAATAATGAAGACTTTGGACTTTTTAAGTAAAAAGTATGATGATATGCAAGAAGAAATAAATTACTTTAAAAATGAACAAAAAGAAACGCGAAGATATGTTGAGACGCTTGAAAATAAACTCGATTTATTGGAAAGAAAATTAAAATCAAATGAAATTGAAATAAGAAATATACCTAAAGTGTCTAAAACTGAAACAAGCCAGGATTTGCATGATTATTTACAAAATATTTGTAAGATTCTAAAGGTTGATATTAGTTCGGAGGCGGTTAAAAATATATACAGAATAAATACAAAAAATGAAGCCAACAAACCAATAATTGTCGATTTTACAATTTCTAAGTATAAGCAGTGTTTATTAAACGGTTTGAAAGCATTTAATAAACAAAATAACGCTGAAAAGCTGAGTACTAAGCATCTACTAATGGATAAACCGGAGAATCGAATATTCATATCGGAGTCCCTCACTTATAAGGCAAAAAGATTATTCCGTATGGCACGCGATTTCGCAAATGAAAATGACTTCAAATTTTGTTGGACATCAAACGGCATCGTATACCTGAGACAAAAAGAAGGCTCCAGGGCGCTGAAAATAGCCAGCGATAATGATTTGCCGGTTAATATGCCTGAGAAGGCATGACTATTCAATATTAGATGTTTAGATATTTTATTGTTTTTGATTGTTCTGTTTAAGCTATTTGGTATTGTTTATCATAATTACCGAGTATTCTATTTAGCATTAAGACCGATTCTACTATTTACAAAGTTTGCACCATTTAAACACACAAATAACATACGAAACTATCACAATCACTCAACTCATACATGTTTTATTCCATTATATGTACCAATTATAAGTATTATTTATATAAATTGCTTATACATAATGTCATTGGTCAACTCCAACCACGATTTCACTTTCATATGTTGCGATCTATGCTTCAGTATAATGCGTTCTAAACAATATCAGACTGCTAAAATAAGACAGTTCCATTTACTTTTATTTACTTACAACAATGGGTACTACAAATAAAATATTTACTGACATTATAGACGACACTGATGTGATAAAATGCGATATTTTATCAGACCCAAGTGAATGCTCGCGAGTATTAAATATGTATCCCGGTAATGGTGATAAATCATTATGTATCTTAAGCCATAATATTCGGAGCATTAACAAAAATCTGGATAGCTTTTTAGTATTTGCCTCGCAAATCGATGTACAGGTGGATGTGTTTTCACTGAGTGAATGTTGGACAAATAACAATTGCGCACCACCAACAATTAACGGCTATGCTATGTTCTGTACTAATAAAAGCTACAATAAAAATGATGGGGTAGTCGTATACATTAGAGAAACGTTACAGTACAGTGTGCGTGAACCTGAAGAGATAGTTGACTGCAATTGCCTAGTTGTCAATATGGATGATAAAACTACAATAATTTGTATGTATCGACCGCCAAGCTTCCAGTTGTTGAAAACATTTTTGGACTCGTTGAATGTATTATTGGCATCAATTAAGACTTCAAATATAATACTGACAGGAGATATAAACGTCGATACGCTAAATCTTAACACAACTGATACTAATGAATATCTAGAAGTAATAGCTTTACATGGTCTGATACAGGGTATCAATAGTGCTACTCGTCCAGTGTCAAACTCCTGTCTCGATCACTTCATGGCAAGATGTCAGTCAATGTGGCAAACGGTTGTCTTCGAGCAAACAAATATAACAGATCACTCACCTATTTTATTCTATTCTAAAAAGGTAAATCCATCAGAAAAACAACCAAAACATTATTTAAAAACTAAAGTAGATTACCAAGCTATATCAGTATACCTTAAGGAGTGTGACAGGGGAGAATACTATCAAAGTAGTGATGTCAACTGGTGTGCTAATTTACTTAACGAACGTATGCAATATTCTCTAAAAACCTATTCAATATCCACTCATGTACCCCGACGAAAAACTCCACTTAAGCCGTGGATCACCCCGGGCGTAATAAGATCATTACGCAAACGAGATAAAATACATAAACATTTGAAAAATAATTTCAGTGAGCGTTTAAAAATCCTATATGTTACGTATCGCAACTGGTGTAATAAAATAATTAAAACTATTAAAAAAGAATATTATCAATCAGAACTACAAAAAAACTCTAAAGACATGAAAGAAACCTGGCGTATTATTAAAGAAGTTGGTAATTTAAATAAGAAAAGCTGTGTATCATATGACTTGCTTAGAATTAAGGATAATCCAAAAGAATCGCTTAACGACGTTAACAACTTTTTCACATCTGTAGGAAATAACTTGGCAAACTTAACTCTTAATAAACTTATCACCAATGAATTCGATTTAGCAGCAAAAAACAAAAATAATAATAATCTATTGAATACTATGTCCCTTTTTTTGACAGACAACCAAGAAGTTAATTCAATAATATCTACCATGAAGTCGAGATGTGCTACAGGTTGGGATAATATCTCGAATGACTATTTCAAATATCTTAAAGAATCTCTTATAGAACCGGTTACTCATCTGTGTAACATTAGCTTCTCAAGTGGAGTATTTCCAAAAATCTGTAAAAAAGCCATCGTGACTCCTATATATAAAACGGGCGCTACAGATGTTCCTTCTAATTATAGACCAATATCATTGCTTTCAACCTTATCGAAAATAATTGAAAAGTTAGTAAATAAGCGACTCAACAAGTATTTAGAATCTAAAAATTTATTTGCGGGAAATCAGTATGGCTTTAGAGCAAAAACTTCTACAGAAGACGCAGTTTTGGATCTTACCTCCAATATATATAAGCATCTGGATAATAAGAGGAAGTGTATTGCTGTGTTTTTGGATCTACAAAAAGCGTTCGATACGGTCTCAATCCCTATCCTGCTGTGTCGATTAGAAAATTTAGGTATAAGGGGCGTTGCACTGAATTGGTTCAAAGACTATCTTCAAAATAGAAGCCAGACTGTTCGATTGGGCGGCCATTTTAGTGAATCTGCTTCCTGTAATTATGGTGTACCACAGGGCAGTACTCTTGGTCCAACGTTATTTTTAGCTTACATTAACGACCTTTGTAAAATCCATCTGAAAAAAGGCGAGTTATTTATGTTTGCTGATGATACTGCTCTCGTATTTTATGGTTCATCTTGGAATGAAGTTAAAATTACTGCAGAAAAAGGGTTATCTAAGGTTACAGCCTGGCTTGAGAATAGTTTGTTATCCCTTAGTGTGAATAAAACTAAATACATCTGCTTTTCCATAAATAAGGCCTCCAGTCCTAAGAAGTCTTTCTCATTAGCTATTCACACCTATCCCTGTAATCTTCTATCAGATATTCCATCGGACTGTAACTGTGCAAAGTTAGATCGCGTTAAATCATTCAAGTATCTTGGAGTCATGATAGATGAACACTTAAAATGGGACGCTCATATTTCACTAATCTCTGGGCGTATCAGAAAATTAATGTATGTTTTTAAGAACCTTCGCACGGTAACTAACCTGCCTTTGTTGATTAGAGTTTATAAATCTTTGGGAGAATCTTTAATCTGCTACTGTATTTGTGCTTGGGGAGGCGCTGCACAAGTACATTTAATTAAATTGGAAAGAGCTCAAAGAGCTGTATTGAAGGTTTTAATGTCACTACCGATTCGACACCCAACAGTCTCATTGTATGAAAAAAACTAAAGTCTTGAGTGTTCGAAAATTGTTTATTTATCAGGTTATACGCAGATTGCATAATAATGTAAGTACAATAACTAATGTCTGTAAGACAAGAGCGGCAAAGTGTAATATTCCTCCTTTTAAAACCAAGTTTGCCTCGAGATCATATGACTTTGTGGCACCTTCAGTCTACAACGTGTTACATGCTAAACTTAATCTAAGGCAGTATACAAGCAGACAGATAAAGCAACAGATCTGTAATTATTTATTGGAGTTAAATGAAATAGGTTTAAATATCCTTATGATGCCTCTAAGTTAATGACGATGATGAAATTAATTCAAGTTCAGGAGATTGGAATGGATCAGGTAAAATTGCAAATTAGTAATACAATGGCAATAAATAAAGCATGTATGGGAACCGTTATATATAAATACATACACACACAAAAACACACACATGCGCGCATACGCTCACACACACTCACACACACACACACACACACACACACACACATACAATTACATTTTTATTTTATTTTTTATTATTGTGTTTAAGTTGTTTCTTTAGCACTTCTCATATTAATTAACACAATAATCACATAAATGGTACAGGGGTGGCTTACTCTGTTCATGTAGTTTTGGGAGTGGAGGCCTGGTGTCTTGTAGAACAGGTTTATCCTATTGCAAGCACCAGTCTTCACATTAAGTGGTGAGGTGTTGTAATTAAGCACTTTATTGTAAATTTTTCTACTTATGTGAAGAAATAAATAAAGAATTTATTTATATTTATTTATTTATAGTCGTTTGACCACGTTTCTCCGTTTGGCAGTTCCACCTTGTAATTTCTGGAAAAATTACTAAGTGGATGCATGACATCTGTAGTCATCGCTAGTGTTGTTAGTTCAAGCGCTCTTTGGTGGAGAGACCTCAGTGCTTAAGAGTGTCAGTTTGTCCTGTCAGTAGTGCTTACTCTGTATATTCTTGCTTTCGCCTCCTTTATTATGTATAAATGAAGGGGCGGTATGTTTAGCAAAGCATTAAGTCTATGTAGCACCTGGCGTTGAAGACAGCACCGGTTGCCATAAGGCATGCTATTCTTTGCAAGCTATTCAGCTTGTTGATAACTGTCGTTTGATTGTTTTTTTTCAGCGCACTACGCAGGCGTCGGCTTTACGATGGCGGTGTACATCCACAGGGCAATTTTTGGGTTTACACCCCATTTCGTACCAGCTAGCCGACAGCATATTCCAAGGGTGATCTTCGCCCTTTTGTATCACATTATCAATGTGATTGTTCTACGTCAATTTTTGGTCGATAGTAACGCCCAGGTATTTAACCTCCGTGAAGAATGGAACAGGAATTCCTTTTATCGTGGGCGTTGTAAGTTGATCTAACTTTCGCTTCCTAGTAAAAGGTATTGTTGTTCGGATTTACCGATAGATTGTTCTTTGTGCACCATTTAACAATGATGTTCAGAGATCTTTGCAGCATAGATGATACAGTAGTTTGACACGGACCAATGACGCAAGCTACGACATCGTCCGCGTATTCCTGTTTATCTAATCCTATATCAGAGGCTTTTGTTAGTAGCTGATCAACCGCCCATGACCACATTAGAGCCGATATAAGCCCCCTTGCGGACAGCCTCTCGTTGTCTTGAAGCATTTTGTTGCATGAATGCTTATTTTAACAGTTCTGTTAAGGAACATCGAATTGATCCAGCGGGACGTTGTTTTATCGATCCCTTTTTCGCTCATCCCTTTGGAAAGTATTTTAGTTGTGCCGTTGTCAAAAGCTCCTTCAATGTCGAAAGCACAGAGCACCATTTGCTTTGGGCCCTTAATTCTATTAAGGCACTTTCTGTGGTATTTTTCTTCCGGAAAGCATGTTGCTTTATGTGCAAAGGACGTTCTCGCAGTGGTCCGTCTCTAATGCACATATCAATAACTTTTCCATACTCATAAGCAGGAACGAGGTGAGAATTATTGGTTTGAAGGACTTCGGCTGCGCGGACTTCGCGCAGCCGAAGTCCTTCAAACCAATAATTCTCTTCTCTTCTTGCCAACTTTATGTATGAAACGAACTTTTACAATAGTCCATTTCTCTGGTATATATCCGCAGGCATAACTTGCTGTGTAGGTTTTAACCAGAATGGGGATAAGGACGTCTTTAGCTCTTTGCAAAAGAGCTGGTAAGATATCGTCCTCACCAGCAGATTTGAAAGGTTTGAATGAATCTATTGCCCATTAACCTTATTTGGTTTGATTACCCTTGCTGCTCTTCTCCAGTCTTCATTTATAGGGCTGGAGAGGCAGTTGTAAAGGAACAGACCCTTGAGGTGGTTTCAGATACCACTACTAATCTAGCGAAGTGTGTTGACCTCCAATGTTTTCTCCGCTGTTTCAGTAAACGTTCCATCTAGTTTCTTTAGAAGTCCCAGTTGATTTGTAGGCGATAAAGCGAGAACTTCATGAATTCTTGCTCCTTGAGGGACCTTGGTGATCTCCTCGCTTGCAGAAGTTCCTCCTTGAAAGTCTCTTTGCCTTTCGTATTTATTTAATGTAGGTAGGTTGTTAGAGCCTTTAAGAATCCTCACCAAACATTGATGAGATAAGCACAGCACACTATAAGACGCCCGCTACACCCCCGACGTTTACAAACTCTGCCATCAAATCATGAGAGCAAAGACCTGGTATTCGTAAGAAATCAACATTATAATTAAATAAGATACATGCTCTTGACTTGATTCCCCCGACATGACACATTACCATGCCAGCAGAACCCAGCCCAGATACTTGGATGAGAGCGTGAGAGCTCTATGCCGGATATCTAGTTGTGAACTAGACAACGCTTAGTGCGCAAAGCACTCTTCTCCCTTGATATTCACATGTCGAGTGGGTCTGATGGAGTCTCACCAGTTGTACTGAAGACGTGTGCTCCTAAGTTGGCTCCGGTACTAACGCAACTTTTCCGGTTCTCTTTCTCTTCCAAGCTCATAGTAAACATTTTGGTTGGTTGGTATGGTTTAGTGCATCCGATTGCATAAAAAGCGACTGATCTCTTCCTTCCAAGACATCAGCAGTGTTTCTGGACCAATACGACCTAAAACCTTCAAAAACAGAGTGTACTCCTTCCTTAAGAGCCGGCATCGCATTTTTGATACTTCTGGTGTTGCAGATGGCTATGGGCGACAGTGATCACTTACTATCAGGTGAGCCGTCAGCCATATAAAATGGTAGGAAAGTCAGAACTGTTTATTGAATATTTTTTTAAAAGAATACTTGGGGTGTGATCTACAATCGATACCGAATCCAAAAATATAGTTTTTAGAATTTTTGTCTGTTTGTATGTCCGGAATAAACTCAAAAAGTACTGCATGGATTTACTTCAAATTTGGCACAAATATTATTAAGAAGTCGGGTCAACATATAGGCTACATATTATCACGCTATCACCTACGAGGAACGAGCAGTGAACCTTTATTTCTAACTAACTCCACGCGTACGAAGTCGCGTGCGGCGGCTAGTATATGAATAAATACATTTGTAATGACCTTTCATTACAAATGTATTAACTCACTGAGCAAGTTATCTATTATTTATTGATATCATTGTTGTTGCGTTGTCACTTGTTAAAAAAACCGGCCAAGTGCGTGTCAAGCTACGCGTAAGACTTGCATATCACCAATCACATTACAAAACTTGTTGACCCGAAAGGAAGGTAACCCAAGATACAGGGTGGTCAAAAAGTCGTGGATCAAACGAAACCGGGAGATAAAGAAGGTTATTTCCAACAAAAAATCTTTCTACAGCATGGCCATAACTTCATTGCATGAAAAGTTATGAATATTTTTGTTTTTTTCAATGAATCTACCGAGTTTTATTACAATTTAATCAATAAAAAAATTAATTGATAAAATACAATAAAACCAAAGGTGTTGTATTATGACCAGATTATGTATCAATACTACAAAAATTGTATTGGAGCTCTCGGTACCAAATTTAACGAGCAATGAATTTTTTTCGTAAATTTTGAAGCGTTACAAAGAATTACTTCTCACATTAAGAACACCTTGTGAAAAAAAATGTATTACTGAAAAGTGACCCTGTATTAAAAAAAACTTGCTGATTTAATGCTGATTCAAATGAGGTACAACACTTTACTGTGTGACCTTTAGTTTCGGTTTTATGGTCGTTTTTTCATGTCAAGGTGCTATAAAATGGTAAATTGAAAGGAAAATTTAGATTCTTGCTCATACATACTATGTAGTAATTTCAGAAGCCATCAAAATAAAAAGAACAATTATGACTTAGTAATTTTATTATTACCAAACAAAAAAATCTATTGGGTTAAGGTCGGGCGACCGGAGTGGACATGCAATAGTTCCGCCTCAACCAATCCACCGGTTAGGGAAGCGCTCGTTCAAATGTCCTCGAACTGCTCGAGCATAATGAGGCGGGACGCTGTCTTGTTGCAGCCACATCTCTGCCACTCTATCTTCAGGAATCTCAGCTTCGTTGAGTATTTGGTTCAAATTATTCTGTAAAAAAATTAAATTCAGAGCACCATTCAGCCTTGGTGACAGTTCATGTAGCACATTCTTCTGGTCAATTATTCCAGCCCACAGTTTATACCAAACAACCCTTTTGACCTTTTGTTTCCTAGAAAAGATAAATCGTTACTTGAACTAAGACACTTTTTGACAAAGGATTAAATGGTTAGTGTGAAAGAGTGTCTATCTATTTTATAAATCCTAAGTGTGACAAGAACAGAACATTTCTAGCGTTCCAACGTACAAAAAACTAGCCGTGTATGATCAACTAGTAAATTATTTGAATAAGGTTAATTTAATGAAATTTGCACCTTGATATGAAAAAACGACCATAAAACCAAAACTAAAGTTCACACAGTAAAGTGTTGTACCTCATTTGAATCAGCATTAAATCAGCAAGTTTTTTTACTACAGGGTCACTTTTAAGTAATACATTTTTTTTTCACAAGGTGCTCTTAAAGTTAGAAGTAATTCTTTGTAACGCTTCAAAATTTACGAAAAAAATTCATTGCTCGTTAAATTTGGTACCGAGAGCTCCAATACAATTTTTGTAGTATTGATACATAATCTGGTCATAATACAACAACACAGTCCTATGTACCTTTTGGACAGGTTTCGGGCATGATTTTGTTCGTGTTGGTATATCTAGGGTATTTAATATCGTTGATATTTGCAAGCAAATAAAGAATAAAATACAAGCTACTATTAAGATTTAACCTACATACCTACACTTAGAATATTTTAATAATGAACCTGATATGGCTATACGAAACTTAATATGTTTATTATCAATGTAATAAAATATTAGAATTCAAAATCGTGTGATTTATATAAATAATAACAGTTAAAAATGTATGTATACAAGTTCTTTGTTATGCTAACGTGAAAGAATTTAAAACGAAACGGAAACTGTCAAACATACTGTCAAATGCTGCTATCTGCTGAACTACTGAGTGATTAAATTGATAAGAAAATTAAATTAAAAAACTAATTCTTCCAATGATATTCTTATTAAAATTATTAGAACCCTATTATTGTGTAAAATGTGAAAAATTGTAGTGTGCTATTACACCACCAAAATGTGAGTTACCTAGATTTGCGTAGCTATTACTTGTTCATGTTTATGTACGAGTTCTGAATCACAAGAGTTTTATTGTTGTTATGTTATATTGAAATCAATATTTACTTCTTTAATCAGGGAGAATATAACCATTGCGGACGACCCAGTGGCACAAAGATGGAATTCGTCGTCCTTAGATTTCGCCGAAATAACAATAGATCGAAACTTCGCCCTGTTATTAGTATCCCTTATATCGGCTATGCTATGGGTCGTTTATATAACGTACTACAACAGCCGCGTACTTGGCTATATATTAACGAGGTTGATTAATAAATTCTACTTTCAAGATGAAAACTTCAAAATTGGTGAGTATTTGTTTTGTATGAAAACAACTCCTTACAAGAGAAAGGTGAAGGAAAATACCTGTTAGAAAACAAGTTCCTTCTAAACAGTTTGGTTTTAGAACTGTGAAACCTTTTTCTATTTATTCTAGTGGTTAAATAAGGCAATTTAATTATGCTAGCGGATCACCCTTGTAAAAAAAATAATTTATAAGGTAGGTATAATAATAAGGTATAAAATATTACAATTTTGTTGTATAAAATTTGTAATACTTCTTTGACATTATGCCCACACATTCACATAACATCCTTTCAAACACATCAGTGGACATAACATCAAGAATAAACATCAAACCAAAAAGCAAGTAAATACTTAAATTGAGGAATACTAACAGCGAAACATGTTGATTAAATATATTTTAAATAAATTATTTTTATTTCTTTGGAATGTAGTTGTGTATCTGTGAATTTGGATTATTAGGTGTTCATATACATGACTTTCAAACATAAATCAAATACAAATATTAATTATATGTGGAAAGCTAGATACGTCCAGCATTTGAATATTTACACATATACATAAATAATATGGTATAAGTATGTTTAAACACCTGATTATGGCAGGAAAGGCTTTTAAAAGATATCTTATTAATTTATTGTTGAAATAATGTGATGCTAACATAACACCTACAATGTCTATACATAATACTTATTCAATTGAAGATTTAATAACAGCCTTTGTTCTCATTTATCTCCTAATTTAATTATATCAAAGTAAAGCATCAACCAATAATTAATTTAAATTATTGGTTTCTTCTATTTTACAAGTGTGTCATGAAACAAGATCAAGAGATCATGTAGACCTCTAAGGATTTCAGTCTTTTTTGTGTTCAGTCTTGTGACAAGATACTGAACTAGAAAAAGAAGAATTTTTCATTAGCTACATAAAAATCACTCCTAAAGTGCAGATTCATTAAAAAACATTCAATTATTACTTATTATAACTACAAGAGCATTGGACTGAACTATTGAAGTCTTATTCACCAAGATACCGAATTAGAAAAACAAGATTTTTTTTTAGCTACATAAACAATAACTCATAAAGTGCAGATTGATGAGAAAATCATTTAATTATTACTTATTATAAATACTGGAGCATTGAACTGAGCTATTGAAGTCTTATTCACTATAATTCTTATGACATTTTGAATTTCAAATAATACTTACTATACTATTAGTGGAATTGTAGAAAACGCAAACAAAGCAATTAATAACAAGGATAACAAGTTCCTTGTTTACAAAATTCATATGATAATGGAATTTTTTACAGTTTTATCACAGTTTCATATCCCAAAGGTGACATTAAAGCAGAGCAGTGAAACCAAGGCTGCATTTTGTAACAATTTTATTGAATATGATACAACACAGTGTCACTTATGTTCATGTTGGTTGTTTGAACTTATGTTCATTCAAATGCACAAACCTTGCATTATATACATACCTAGATACATTATATACAGCATGTAAGCGGCCTAAAAAATATCTACTAGAAATGGTAGATAAGCTTGTCACTACACACACACACATTGACTGCTTTCAAACAATTTGACATTAGAATTAAAATGAGCCATTTTCTTTGCTTGGTTTATTTGGATTGCTGTATCTAAGTGTGTAAATCAAATATAATCAAAAGCACAAACTTAAATTTGTCTCTTGTAATAGAGACTGCACACAAAATCAAATGGAATAATAGTCCTAATTTAAACTACCTATGTCTTGCAAATCTGTATTATGTAATGAAAGCAAATCATATAGTCGAGATATGAACTAAGCATTCAATGCAGAATATTGTGGCGAAATGATAACAGTAGAACCACTGAGTATGTACTGCAGCTTTTAATTTTATGATAGAGTGTTATTAATAACAACCAGTTTCAATAATCAATCTCCAGTAAGCGATCTTTTGGAGCTTAACTTAGTTGCCTAGACATATTTGTAAATAAGTTTTTTTATATAAAAATGTCCAACAGGTAATTCCACCTCACCTGATGTTAAGTTACGATGGAATTCAGACGCAAAAAATAGCTGGTACAGCAGTTCTACCTGCCACATAGCCAGGATGCACATTGCTTCTTCATGCCTTTTTAAATTATATCAGATTAAAGGAAGAAGGGAACACGTGGGCAGGCATTCCACTAGCGGATAGGGCTACAAATAAATGAGTCACCAAATTTCCGTGTTCGTATTGGAATAGTGGCCACAGTAAGTCAGTGATCAGCCACCGCCTGTGGTCCTCCAAAGGAAAGGTATGGTATATCTGATAAGGGAGAATAACTCCTCAGAACACTCGCCGTGGTATAGACGATAGAGCGTGCTTAATGAAGCTACGCCATGGCGTAATTGAAGAGGCTCGAGGTGTTTAGTCACCTCCTCATCACCTAGGATGCGGATTGTGCGCCGCTGTAACCTATCCAAAGCATCGAATAAGTACTTTGCGAAGCCATTCCATAGGTGCGAACAATCTTCCAAGCAAGACTGCACTTGCGTCTTGTACAACAGTTGCTCAGGCGTGGAAAGCGTTGCACCTTGTTCAGGACTCCTAGTTTGCGGGATGCTGTTTTTATCACGCTTCCGATGTAGTTCTTTGGATTTAAGTTACACCAAATTTCCATAGTGAGCATGGTGATATTGTTCTCTAGCGTCAATGTTGTGCCCTAAAGAGAAGGAAGGGGAATGAATGACGATGTTTTTGCTGTGAAAGTGCAGACCTGGCTTTTGTTAACATTGAACTCGATAAAGATTTTGGTACCCCATTCGGAAATGTGATCTAAAGCCTGATTGAGTTCAAAGACAACATTCTTCCGTTTCTCCTTGGTTTCTACCTGCCCTGCTTGTCAGAAATATTCCATATGCACTGTGCTATCCTGTGCATAACAATGAATATTCCCTAAAGGAATTAAATCATTGATAATGCAGCAGAAAGAGCGTGGGGGATGGGACGAAGCCCCGAGGAAAACCTGTATTCATTGACATGAACTGCGACCTACTACTACGATCCCGAAAGTAGACACGAATTCTAGTTCATGCAGGAAGTCAGCTACCCAAAAACAGAACTTAGCAGGCAGACCGTTGTGCAATGCAGTAAGCTTGGAGAAAAGGTTTTGTGCCAGACCTTCACATTGCCCGATTTTAATTTCAGGCTTCCATTCTAGAAAACGCAAGCTGAATAAATTTACCTTTTACACTGCTCCGTCCAGCTGCGTCTGCTTCCTGGACCGCGTGGAATATTTTCTAGTAAAATTTATCTTTACAAATAAATGGTATATTTATACCTTATAACTTTTACTCTAATTTTCTAGATTTATTTTCTTACCATATTTATTTGATTGATTTATTTGATTTTTTCTATCAACGCCCTTAGAAGACTCTTATCAGTGTGTGAGGCTTACATTATGACTCATGGTCTTAAATATAACGTGGTTAAAAGTGAGCTCCTAGTATTTGGCGTAGGCTCGAAAAAACTGGCCGTTGTTCCCCCTGTGACACTGGGTGGTGTGGCACTCAAACGTGTCACAGAGTATAAGTACCTCGGACATGTGGTCACTGAGGACTTGTAAGATGATTCAGATATTGAGAGAGCACGGAGAACGTTGGCTGTCCATTGCAACATGCTGGCTCGCAGGTGCGCTCGCTGCAGATGTTAAAATTACCTTGTTCAACGCCTACTGCCAGTCTCTATACACGTGCGCCCTGCGGGTCAGATATACGCAGCGGACATACAACGCTATCCGTGTTCAATATAATAATGGATTGAGGATGTTGTTGGGGCTCCCACGCTACTGCAGTGCATCGGGTATGACGACTTCTCTTCAGTGATGCGCAAGAGAATTGCATCGTTGCACAGGGGTTCGTGGGAGCGCCAACAGTATTCTTGATGTTATCGGAAAAAAACCGGAGTGTGTCATTCTGAGGCACTGGGTACATACATATACACGTCCATCTAACTAGTGCCTCAAGAGGGTGTATATATGAAATATCTTTATGTTCTAAAATGTACTAACATAGTTTTTAAGTTTGATTGTTACTAACATGTTTATGGATCTACATCTGAAATAAAACATTATTATTATTATTGCCATATATTATTTTGTTGAAAGAAACTTAGATAAAATAAAATTGTACATATATGTTTCAGGATCATTCACACTTAATGCATTATCTGGCAAAATTATGTTTCGAGATATTGTATATATCAACTATGATTACGCTCTCCGTATCCAGGATGGATATTTAATATTCAGATGGTGGAGATCGTATGTGCCTAAAGATGCATCTGAAGGTGAAGTACTGTGTAGAATAATAATAGAATATAGTTTCACAATATGCTAATGGTTGTGATTATTTCATAACATGATTGAATTCTTATTTGTTGCAGACTTATCACATTCAGACACCCGTCTTTCTATCATGCTTAATGGTTTTGAGTTACACTTTTACAATAGGTGTGACCTTTACAACGAACTAGAAAAAACCTTTGGCCTAGATCCAGTCATCAAACAGCAGAATGACGATGATTCTACAGACCGTGACAAAGCAATGAATGACGCTAATGAAAAACGGAGACGTGCGCAAGATACCGTGAGATCGGAAGCTGCTATGGCTCGAACATGGCGAGATTTAATACCTGTAATTAAAATAGATATTTGTTCCGGGCGTATAGTATTTGGAAACCGTCTTGTTCCCACTACACTATCTATAAGTGTTGAAGAAGCTCATCTTGTCTACAGTACGAAACCACCTGCTTCAAGTTTGGATCATCTGATGCATTTCGTTAAAGTTAAGGCAGAAAATTGTAAAGTCATTCTAGCACCAAGTCCAAATTACACAGCCATGGTTGATGAACCCCCAAGATACATGGGTGAGGGGTTTGTTGTAATGAGTTCAAATTATATTGAAGTGTATTTCTACATGGATGAACCAGGATTAGTCCCTGAACAACCAGTGCTACTGCAGTTAGCAAATGGCGACATTGTGGAATCAGCTCCACCCATTTGGGGTGTAGATATAAAATGTGGGAAAGGAACAGATTTTAGCTATGGACCATGGGCAGACAGGCAAAGAGATCACTTATTCAAATTCTTTTTTCCACCAAACTATAAAAATTTAGAAGTCACACCTCAGCCAAAGCCTGGTGACAGACGACAAATGCAATCTTTTGATATCAGGCTGTCGACATTAAACGAAGCTACCATAGATATTCTCTTCACAAAAAATAAAGAGACTAATGCTGTACATATAAATATTGGTGCTGGATCTTATTTGGAAGTGACATTACCATGGATTGTATTGCAGGACGGGTACACAACTAAAATCACAGGGCAACTGTTGCATCTTGAAGCAACTACGAGCCTTCAATACCGAAGTATGGCAGAGAGTGAAACATTAGAATATACAGTTAAATGCCACTATCCTCTAGTTTGGAACCATCATCAATGTTGGCAATTAGGCTTGACAGGATGCAAAGCGACTATTCATCTTGTTTATACTCACATAGATTTCTTCCAGGATTTGATCAATGATTGGTCAAGCAAAGCGCGTCCAGACATTTTGCATTTTGTACCATACACTTGGAAAATATCATTGCTACTGAAGGAGTGTGAGGTGGTCACTGTTAGCAATCAGTACAACTGGATAGATTGCAGTTCTACCAATCAAGAAAACAATCATGTAGCATTTTGTGGTGACCTTTTGGATGTGTCTTTTGACTTGCCCTTTGTTGATTTTTTGCCTGACGTGATACCTCTTAAAATATGGATCCAAGGTGAAGCTGTCGATATGAGCTTGTACTTGCCGGAAGTTAATACCTCTAGATTGCTTCTGTTATCCCTTGACAAGAATATGAAACTAGTTCCTTGCAGGTTAAAAGCCTCAAAATGGAGAAGAAAATGCGTAAAATCGCAAGGCTGGGTGGATTGCTGGTCAGTCCCAATAGTGGCCTTGAGTGTGAGATACAATTACCATCCAATCCCTCCATTAGGGCCGGAACCTCAAGCGGATATCACAACTCCAGAAAAAGAGGAGATACTTTTATCGCCTATGAGAATACCACGAATGCGGAAGCAGCCACAAATGAACTGGACTATGGATGGAAACAATTTCGATCGGACATCTCTATCACCCGACAAAGTCAGTCTCGAACTAGAAGTGGGACCGTCCATACTTATTGCATATGGAACTATTATTACAAGTTTCATGAACTTGTTGGAAAATATTTTTGGTGAAGATCAAACCTTCACAGATATGCAAAAGTCTCCGAACATGGAAACATTTCATTGGACTAATGAAAATTCTACAAAGATGAATGACAAAAGCAGTGTTAACCAAAATAATGACATATCTTTTGACGACTCAACAGATACTAGCAAGGGACCATTTGATCCTCGGCACTGCAGACCTTTAGATGTCACTGTTTCCATCATAATTCATGATATTCAAGCACATTTAGTAAAGAATTGCAGTGAAAACGAACCACCATGCCCTGTCATATTGATAGAGAGGTTTGGTTTTGAAATGGATAAAAGATATAAAGAAACGAAACTGCAACTTCTGTTGAGTCCTTCTATATTGGTTTCTGCCAATAACCTATCCAGAACAAATCCTATGAATTCAGGCGCATTATATCAGGGACATTTAATGCTTTCCTCTTTTCAATTACGTGGAAATGGTTTCTTCAGTGATACTAATAGGTCTGTTGAAGAGGACACCGTCGAATATGCCTGGATGATGGAATTACAATTAGGCCAACTAACTGGTCGCTTGACTCTTCCTCAGTTGTATCAAATCATATCATCATTGGAAACGTTTTTGTTATTGATTTGTGACAGTGAAAATGAATTGATTCCTCCTAACCCTGTAAAATATTGCCATCATGGTATGAACACGGGCCTGTGTCCAGAGTCGGATGTCACGTTAAAATATCGCTGTCCAACTCCAAACGAAATCAAGTATCGCATGATTCGCGTTGCAATAGACTTGATTGACATCTACATTGCTGATACTAATACCACGCTACAAACGTGGCTTTCGCCAGCTAGACTGAGTTTTTGCAACCTGCGTGGATCAGGTTTTGGAACTGGCATTACAGGCTTATTGCCTAATATAAAACTTGCTGTATATACTCAAACAAATATGCAAACGAACACTCACCATAATTCAAGTGGCAGCAACAGTAGCCACAATAAGCTTCCAGAAAGCGAAAACTGGGTCGGGGTTGGATCAGCATCGTTGGGACCAGTTTTGATAGAGGCAGCTTCTTCCTTGCCTCAGAGCCCTAAAAATCTCCATCTCGTACAACAAAAGTTCTTAAAACTTCATGACGATAAAACAAAACGATTATGGTTCTTGTGGCCAAACGAGGGCCGAAGCGCACAATGTGGGTGTACTGGAGGATGTGCTTTCTTTGGATCCAATAGAAACGGACCAAATTTTTTGAAACCTAATCCTTCTGACCTTAACGAAGGTATCAACATTGCTCTGTTTAACATCATAGAAACTACTCCCGGTGAATATGGATACGGACAGAGTTTGTTGCATTCTGGACAATTGGTGTTTCACACTCCACCCTATAATAGTTTGAATGTATGCTTACAACCATCAAATGTTAATGCGTTGATACCTTCGCCTCTGCCCCAATCTTTCAATAGATCTCCCCAAAGTGCAGAGAGGAGAAGTTTGACAAGAAGATTTTCATACACCAGTATGAGCAAAGGCAGTAATAATATTCTCGTGTCGAGTACAAAGAGCGACGTTCCTTACGCTCGTCTCGTAGATTCAACCGGCCCATTGGGAAGCTCGAAAATCGATAGCGATTCCAAACTAAATAAAAGTGTACTGAACGTGCCTCAAATGGAAAGTAGTGTCTCTGACTCCAAATTGGCATTGAGTTGTGGAGTTAAAGATAATTCAAATGTACCATCCATTAAAAAACAAACAGAGGTTGACGCGTTTGTTGTTCCAAAAGTACCTGCCAGGACAGTGGGAGTATCTGAGTCCCACTATTCATTAAACTCCCAAGCGCCACATGAAGATACATTACTACAGCAAGAAGTTCAAAGAACAATGTCGATAACAAGCGAAAATCACTCGGAAGCTTTCTTCTCTGCGGATGAAGACATGTTTCCGAGCAGGTCTTCTAGCTTGAAACATTCATTCGGAAGTCGTCACAGCAATCCTAAAGACAAGAGTTCATTTGGCATCAATGATATCACAAATGAAAAATGGACTAATTCTATGCCTAGATCAGAACCTGCAGGTGGACCTGACACCATAAGTAACTTAAGCACAGGTGCTCAGCCAGATTCGGAAAGTGGATCAGTTTCCTCGACATCATTTATTTCCGCAATTTCATCACAGGAAGATATGACTTTAGTGAATCTCCACATGCAGACCAACAAACCAATAGTAGACTCTCCACTACTAATGGCAAGTTACATTCAAACTTTACCACAATACAAATGTACTAATTGGTATACATGTTCTCTACCGAGTGGAAGCGATGTATATACTTTGCCTCTTTTTAAAAGAGCAGAGGACGGGACTTTGGTATATGTCGGTCAAAAATATTTACCGAAATTCGAATCAATAGGAAAAGTCAGTATTCTGAAGCTTATCTCCAAGAAGGAAGGTCATAGTAGCCAAAATCAACATGGTCCATATTCAAATTTGACTCCGCATTTCAACAACCAGGTGAAGGCACACCCTTACCCACATGGGTGGTGGGATTTACAGCAAAACGTACAAGACAACCAAGAGAACACCACTGATAAAAGTACCTCTTCAACAGCTACCACGACCAGTGACAGTAAAAGTGGGCTGTTTATTAAATTTCGAGGAGAAATAGACATTATGTTGACACCATTAGTCCTAGAGAGTACTCAGAAGTTTGTAGAATCGCTGACACCAGTTTTGGCGAACATCCATCCTATAACGGTTATTAACCATTTACGGTTACTTTGCATATCTTCAGTGGAGAGTGCGAACATTCTGAAACAGAAACAGTACGCTCAAAATTGGCTACCACAAATGCATGCTCGGAACCAATCTAACGTGATAAGGGATAAAGACGATAAATGCAAACTTGCCACTATACCGCATACGAACATTTACGAGGAAACGATTTGTGACCAATTACAGGCAACGGTGACGGTTCCCAAAGTTAATCTGATATTTATACAGTCATCTGTAGTCGAAGATATGATATCCTTTTCTGCTCTTGACAATATTCAAGATTTAACTTGCGTATCGTTGTTTGGAGTTTCCGTGGAAAACATAGTAGCTAAATACGTGAGTTCAAAGAAGACCCTAGAATCAGTGCAAGTTTATTATCGACCTACGCTCAGAGCCTTAGGAAGTAAGAAGTCTTTCGGGATAATGAAAGGCCCGAGAGCACGTATTTCTACACAATCTTCTGGTTCTGGAAGAAAACGAGGAACTGAGAAGGGCGATCCTGTCTTCATAGAAACTTCGCAGCAGCAGTCTGAAGACAGAACAATAACGTTGAACGTGGGTGCGTATCGTAATATATTTTGATATCTTTCTTTATTCATTTTTAATAAAATGTGTTTGTTGTAATTATTTTATATTTTAGGAAAAGTTCACGGCCAGCTACGACGAATTCGAAACGAATCGACTCTACTCAAGGATGCTACTATCACCGGAATTCCTTGCCAACATTCGAAAGTAGCTTTCAAATTCATTAGAGCCGACCCTACTGCGAAAGGAGTAGAAACTACAGTAAGTAATGGAGCCCAAAAAGCTTTTAATAAGACGAGTACAAGTTTATCTTTGTCGTAATATGATTTTTGCTTTTTGTAGAACCAGAACGGTGCAACGGATGGACAGAAGGAGAACTCGATCGGTTACATTATGTTCGAATGCGGCCTCGAAGGCACGTCTATCAAAGTGTCAATGCATTCCCTGTCCCACAAGCCGAACGACGACAAGAAACCGACAAAGGCGGACGTCGAAAGTTGTAGGGAGTCTGTGAAATCGGCGGAGGAGCTGAAGCCTGATAAGGAAAAGGAGAAACCGGCGAAGAGTCGTACATCTGGGATCGAGGATTTGTTTAGGAAGAGGGATTCGAATTCTAAGCCTAGTACTCCGAATCTGGGTAACTCTCAGCCGCCGCCGGTACCGCCGGTCCCGCCTGTCCCACCCGAACCGTCTACGCCGGGCCCAGACGAGCCGTCCAATGGCAGTAACACTACGGTGGCGCCCGTCAAAGACAATGGAAACACGTCGTCTTGCGCCATCGACTTGAAGGTTGTGTGGTTCAACTTCGCTGCGCCACCACGAACGCCGATCACAAAGAAGATTGATTACACGAGGTAACTATAAAATAAAACCTTAACCGTTCACAGGTTCAGTGAAACAACCCTTACATTAAAAATCAAATGGAAATTATCTCATAGGCTAGAATTAATATCGTTAAGTATTTTTTCAAGGAATCATTAATTTAGAATAATTGACGATATTTTTATCACATACCTTGTTTCCTATTCACTCTTATATCACTGTAAAGTCGCACCTGTTCTCGACATAAAATTTTCACAATATCTGATCGCAAACCGACACTTTTTTTACTTTTCTGGTGTTCACTCAGATTCACCACTGCGACCGTCAGAGAAGTCCAGCAAATTGAATGTCATTTAAAGTCACGTGTCGTCTTGTTGAAAGAAAGTGATATTAATAAAGTTAAGCAAACTTAGGAGCTAATTACAGCTATGAGCTATAATGCCGTTTAAAACTGCCATCGTCTGTTTAGACTGGATTGGAACTTGTTGAGCACCGCGTCGCCGGCCATCAACGCGTGGATGAACCCGTGCAACCGGCTCGGCATCCGCGTGGTATCTCTGTACCGGGCGCACGCGCGCCGCCTCACCGCTACCGCCGCCAGCCTCATGGCCGGCGCGCTCGACCTCGCGCCACACCACACGCTGCCCAAGGTAGGTAACCATGGCAACCGGCTCGGCATCCGCGTGGTATCTCTGTACCGGGCGCACGCGCGCCGCCTCACCGCTACCGCCGCCAGCCTCATGGCCGGCGCGCTCGACCTCGCGCCACACCACACGCTGCCCAAGGTAGGTAACCATGGCAACCGGCTCGGCATCCGCGTGGTATCTCTGTACCGGGCGCACGCGCGCCGCCTCACCGCTACCGCCGCCAGCCTCATGGCCGGCGCGCTCGACCTCGCGCCACACCACACGCTGCCCAAGGTAGGTAACCATGGCAACCGGCTCGGCATCGGCGTGGTGTATCTGTACCGGGCGCACGCGCGCTGCCTCACCGCTACCGCCGCCAGCCTCATGGCCGGCGCGCTCGACCTCGCGCCACACCACACGCTGCCCAAGGTAGGTAACCATGGCAACCGGCTCGGCATCCGCGTGGTATCTCTGTACCGGGCACACGCGCGCCGCCTCACCGCTACCGCCGCCAGCCTCATGGCCGGCGCGCTCGACCTCGCGCCACACCACACGCTGCCCAAGGTAGGTAACCATGGCAACCGGCTCGGCATCGGCGTGGTATCTCTGTGCCGGGCGCACGCGCGCCGCCTCACCGCTACCGCCGCCAGCCTCATGGCTGGCGCGCTCGAACTCGCGCCGCACCACACGCTGCCCAATGTAGGTAACAATGGTAACCGGCTCGGCATCCTCGTGGTGTATCTGCACCGGGCGCACGCGCGCCGCCTCACCGCTACCGCCACCAGCCTCATGGCCGGCGCGCTCGACCTCGCGCCACACCACACGCTGCCCAAGGTAGGTAACAATGGTAACCGGCTCGGCATCCGCGTGGTGTATCTGTACCGGGCGCATGCGCGCCGCCTCACCGCTACCGCCGCCAGCCTCATGGCCGACGCGCTCGACCTCGCGCCACACCACACGCTGCCCAAGGTAGGTAACAATGGTAACCGGCTCGGCATCCGCGTGGTGTATCTGTACCGGGCGCATGCGCGCCGCCTCACCGCTACCGCCGCCAGCCTCATGGCCGACGCGCTCGACCTCGCGCCACACCACACGCTGCCCAAGGTAGGTAACAATGGTAACCGGCTCGGCATCCGCGTGGTGTATCTGTACCGGGCGCATGCGCGCCGCCTCACCGCTACCGCCGCCAGCCTCATGGCCGACGCGCTCGACCTCGCGCCACACCACACGCTGCCCAAGGTAGGTAACAATGGTAACCGGCTCGGCATCCGCGTGGTGTAGTGGTGTATCTGTACCGGGCGCATGCGCGCCGCCTCACCGCTACCGCCGCCAGCCTCATGGCCGACGCGCTCGACCTCGCGCCGCACCACACGCTGCCCAAGGTAGGTAACCATGGCAACCGCACCACACGCTTACTACTACCATCGAGTGTGAAACCACCGCACCCAACGAAGAGTAGCCTCAGAACAACGCGTCATTTCTATCACGCACATTCACGTTACGTATACAACTATACTCAAATCAATAGCATAGCGAAAATAATTATTTTTGAGGATGGCCAGAGGATTATTACCTACTCAATCAAAATAAATGCTTTAAATTCGTTGTTCCCGTTGTCTTCCTGATGCCTGTTTCATTTTCTATATTCCCATTAAGAAGTCAATAGTGGCATTTCAATCTCGCAGAGTCGTTACGGTCGACACACGCCAATGGCGAAGCAGCTGCGTGAGGAGCCATCGCTGCAGCTGTGCGGCGTATTGCTGAGACACGCGCTGCAAGCCGACGCCGCCGCTGTGCAGGCCGACCTGGCGGAACGGCACCTACCCTCCTTGTCCACGTTGCGACAGGTAAATGTGGCTTTATGCTTAGTTTTATACTTCTGTGTTTTTATTTTGTTTTAAATTAATCTATGGCCTTGTGAGTGGATTGGATAAAGTATATTGTGTTTGATTTGTACTTTTGTGTGAGGCTTATCAATGCTACATCATTTCGTTTTATCCTTTGTTTTAAAATGCCGTTTATATTCCATGAATAAATAAATAAAACCGCATAGAGATAGAACAGAGTGATGGTCCCTGAATCCGGCGCGATCTTTTGAGCTTTGACTTTGTTTATAGCGGCGATCTCTCCCTTGCATTACCTAGGGATATACCGCTGCCGGAATGGTTTTGTGTTTTGGAAGTCGTGCCGAAGTCGGACACTAGATTATGCCTGTTTAATTTTACCCTTGCACTAAACTACTTGCGAAGTTACCCGAATTTGAGCCACAGACTACTTAGATACTATGTATAGACTGCCAACTGCAGATTTTTTTTTCTGTACTTAGTGTCTAAGTCGTCTGTAGCTCAACTTTGGATAACTTCGCGAGTAGTGTAGCGGTGGTGTAAGCATTAGAATGAAGTGACAATAGATATAAGAATTTTGTACTATTTTATAGCAAATAGGTTAGGGTTAATACAGTATAATTTTTTAGCAAATATGTTACGTTAGGTTTGTTGTTTTCGATTAGGTAATTTCGATTCGATTCGATCGATTCGATTAGGTAAAGAAAAACAAATATATACACTCGGCGTCAAAAAAATCGCACCTCCAAGAAAATAACTTTCAAGCGTTATTAACCCATAACACGCGCATGTACCCGACCCTCACCAATATTGGTGTCATTTGCAACTCAACTAGCCTATTGTGCGCGACTAGCTTCAAGAGGTTGGGATCTCTGTCAAGCAGTAGCCAGCGAGAAGTTCAGACCTGACCCCACTAGATCACCTTTGGGACCATTTGAAACGCAAAGAAGAAAAAGTATGCCTAATTTTCAAAAATGTATAGATACCCGTATCTCCTGTAGTTATTATTAATTTGCAAGTTAATTTCCATACAACGTTTTTTTATCAATCTATTGTGAAGTTACGAAAACAGCGTAAAATCAATATTACCAACCCTTACCTAAGTATTTTTTAAATTCCCCTAAAATCCCCTTAATATAGAATTTTATATGTATCTACTTATTACCTAAATTCTTTCGTTGCTCCTTAATTAAAACGTTACTTATTTAGTTACAGAAAATTATTTTATTGTTTAAATACAGTTTCCCAAAGGACAATCAAACGAAAATGAGCTGACAGGCTTTTAAATCTTATTTAGCTGTTTTTTAACTTTAGTCCATACAGCCTTAGGAAACAACCCGCCACACAGTCACTTCAGTCATTTCATATCGTGGTGCATTCCATTCTACGCACAAAACTGAAAGAAAACACACGCTTTCTTTTTCGATTTAATTGAAAGTTTTGATAAAAAGCCCCAAAAAATTCCAGCCCCTAAAAAAGTCCATTTTAACACTTCTAAATCCCCTAAATCTGGGGGCAAAACCCCTAAGTTGGGAACCGTGGTAAAAATGTCTACATCCGAACAGTTAAATAACTGCCTTACACAACGCTGCCAGTTAACCAGATAGCAGTTTTTTTCAAGTTTAATTCTTTATTTTTATGGACTTTCATGCCTGCAGCACTGAAACAGTAAAAAGTCTGATCTAAGAGACGAAAAATTAAATAAACAAAAAGAGCAAAAAAATTTACTTTTCTGATTTTTTTTTATTCGGCAAATTTTTCGACAGTTCATAGGGTCAAATCTATCAGTAATTACCTAAATAATAATGACCTTAAATATCTTGTTGACTTTTCCTGTAATCCTGTTTATTTACAACCGCAGTAGTCTGTACAGAGGTGAAAAATGTAAGCGTTTTTCAGAAAGTAAAAACTTTATTGTTGTAAAGCTGGGTCTCCAGCCAAAGTTTTTGAAAACATTCGACAAAAACACATACACAAAACTTAGTTTCTGAAACATGTTTCTCTACACACGCACACCGCACTGCTCACGCGGCTGTCGTACACAAAACACACAGGACTGGGTTCCTTACCTACGATCCAGATTTGTAGATTTCAAATGTCAAATTTGACAAAAGTTTCAAACGTCAGAGTGAAAAGTTGCACTCGGAGCATATGCTTGGAACGTAGCCCCCACTAGAGAGTGGTTAAAAAAAAGGGCCGATGAAACAATACCCTGCCCTTTGACCCGCGCGAGGGAGGACAGCAAAACCTTTGTTGAGGCATACAAATATGTGTAGTGAAACAAAGTTTTGTGTTGACGATTTTGTTGAATGTTGATATGTTTTTGTTGATTGTGTAGGGCAAAACACGCGCTTGAGACCCGGCTTTATATATGTAAATTGTTATCCGCAGGGGGTGATAGTCCTCAGCCGACAATGGAAGAACATCCTATACACGCCTCTACTACTAGAACACAACTACAAGAGCAAAGTGATGAAACCGCTGAATGTCACATTCGCTTTGCCTGACCTAATGGAGGTAAATGAAATATTTGAAAAAAAGTCATTCTTTAGTGACTCATTTGAGCTTGACTTATTGTGATTTTCACTAACAGGATTCTGTAGAAGGTTGGCAAGAGTATCCTCTGGACAACGAAGTTCTAGACGAGAACTGTCTCCTTCTAGATATGGAAACCGAGAAGGGCAACATTCCTGGTAAGCAAATACTATTAAAAAGTCAATATATTACATCATATGAATTGGAATTGAGAGTGTAGTTAGCTAGTGTCTACATGACGTTTCCCTCTTGTGGTGATTGAAAGATACGTTTTCTGTGGTTGAAGTGGATTGTGGTGCGAATGAGTTCTGTGTGCATGTTGTAATGACAATATAACATTTGAACCTTGACTAAGCGAAATTTGCCCAGAAAAATTACTTTTTCCTAAAGGTAGCATCTGTCAATATATGGTTACAATTGAAACTTACTTAGATTGCTTTTCATGTGTCTGAACTACTCCCAAACTATTTTTTTCAAATACAGTCCACATCAGGTTTTCAATACAATTAAATGGTTTACACCCTAAACCTAATTAGATGATCAAAGTGTTTTTTATGAAGATCTAATAAATTGAGAAATTGTGTTATAATGATGTATGACTGTTTGTTTCTTAATAAATAAATAAATTAAAAAAAAACCTGTCGTGCATCAAGTTGAAGAAGTTTGGAGTCTGCTGCGTAAAGTCAAATCGCTTGCCTTCAATTTCTGTAATCGAGTTCCTTCCCATCATCTAAGTTGAGTACCGAGCGATATAAGTCTATCGTCAAAACAAAATGATGCTACATGCATACGAACAGTGCAAGTTAAATAACGACTTTGTAAAAACCGACCGCCAACTTCTTCGACTGCATATATTATTAATTTCTCTATCACTGAAATTGTCAAAGCTGTTACAATTATAACAATTCAGAAAGCCTAATTTGTACCCTAAAACCTTCATAGGATAGGTACTTTATTATACATACGCATTTTATTAGTAAGTTTATGTTTTTGCATTAACATAATACTTTGCAAGTTCAGATTAAAGTATAAGTTAATTCTAAACGCAAATCCTTAGGGGATATCATGCATTACATTACTTTGTTTGTATTAATTTGTCTCGTTTGTGGTGAAGCGCCGGCGGTGACTATCCCACGTCCGCACTCGTATCCGTCCACGCCGCCCTCTGGTTCGTACTCAAGCAAGCTGTTGTTGTGGTCACCCTTGGAACTTGTACTTATATTATACCCGCTCTCTGAGTCAGTGCTTCACCGCTAGCTTCCCAGTGAATAGAATGATGAATGGACAAATCTATTGCTTGTTATCTTACAAGTTTCAAGTTGGTTCATAAAAGCTGTTTAAAATTGGTCGCTTGGTAACTTATAATAGGTGCAAGAAAAAGCATACCTACTATGTTACAATCTAAAGCTTAGTCTTAATTGTAATGGGAAAATCAAAATGTACTTTTCTCTTAACCTTGTGTTTTTCTTTAATTTCTGTTAGTAATCTCGGTTTCGCCATTATAGTAGGCGAGCCCGAGGAGGAATTTGCGATTTACTCGAGCACGCAAGAATAACATGGGGGTCAATTTTTTTAACAATAGGGCATGACTATTGTTCGAGTCCAAACGGCCAGTCTTTTGAAAAGGAACTAGTGGAGGGTTCACATAACGTTTCTGATGACAGAAATATTTTATTCTGCCGGTTTGAATGGTGTGGGTGTCGCCATACGAAGGGTTATAAAATAGGAAAATAAAAATTCGAGCGCGTCAGACATTGACAAGGGATGTTTCGTGAACACTCGAGTAGCGCCTATTCAAAAGACGACCTTTGTGGCCGAGTGGTTTGTACGCCAGGTTTCAAGGTGTCATCTACTCGCGAGGTCCCGGGTTCGAATCCCGGTTGGAGCAGACGTTTTAATATGTATTTATATAATGTATTATTTTAATAATATATATATACACTTCTGGACACATCTATTGGCCCACCTTGTATTTTCAGTTTCGTTTGGTCCTAGCTAAAATTTTATATTAGGTCGAGCAAAAAGTTTTTATGCAGTTTTGAACCTGGCACATTCACAATTGCATTCAATAGTCTTTTTTTGAATTTCGAACATAGAATTTAAAGAAACAAAAGACAATTTGGAGCCTGTTTGTTGATATCAAACAATCGAATACTAAGAAAACTTGGTTTTATTGGTTTACTTGGATTTAATTCTTGAAAAAGTGATAGATAAGTTTGGTTTTGCAACAAACATTACTTATTCTTAACATTAAGGTGAGGTTCTATCAATAATCTATGGATACTTCACCTGAAGTCGCCGCCCAAGCTGTGGCACTTATTCAGGCCGGACACAGCCAAAGAAACGTGAGTGCTGAACTTAATTTAAGTCGATCTGCGGTCCGAAATGTTTATCGGAGTTACCTAGAGACTGGCGGCTTTGTTCGTCGCCAAGGAAGGCCACGATCTCGGGTCACAACTGAAAGGCAGGATCGATTCATCGTGACGACCAGCTTGAGAAATCGTCACCTTACCTCCATTGAGATACAAAAACAAATTCGCGACTTCCACGGAGTATCTGTGAGCGCTCGAAATGTTCGGAGAAGGTTAAAAGAACACGATATGGTACCACACAAGCCAGCTAATGGGCCCAAACTAACGCGAGCCCACCGAACAGCGCGCCTTCATTTCGCACGCAGTCATTTAAATTGGACACAGCAAGATTGGAGCCGTGTACTCTTTTCTGATGAGTCTAAAATTGTGTTACATGGCAATGATGGAAGGAAGAAGGTCTACCGACGTAAGGGAGAGCGTTTCGCACAATGCTGCTTTGAAGAGAGGGTTGCTTATGGCGGTGGCTCATGGACTGTCTGGGGCGGTATATCCGCGAGCGGCAAAACTCAACTTGAGGTTGTTACAGGACCACGGCTGCCAACATTAAATGCTGAAAGGTACATTCGTGAGTGCTTAGAACCTCACGTGATACCATACGCGGACTATGTGGGCCCAAATTTCCTTTTTATGCATGATAATGCAAGAGCCCATGCGGCCGGCATCGTCAGGGAATATCTTCGGGATGTGAACATCACAGTTATGGACTGGCCAGCCAGAAGCCCAGACATGAACCCCATTGAGCACATGTGGGACGAGCTAAAAAGACGTGTTAGGGCTCGTCAGCCAGTTGCCCAGACGATGCAGGAGTTGAAAACTGCCATAGAAGAGGAATGGGAGATGATCCCTCAAAATTTCATAGAGCGGTTGATAAACTCTATGCCTAATCGTATGAGAGCTGTGGTAGATGCCCATGGAGGCAACACGCGTAATTAAATTAAACCTTTATTTGATAAAACATGTTTTTTATTCAAAAATCAATTGCCTTTAACAAGGCGTATATCCGACTTGTTAGGCATAGCTCCATGTCGTATGGTATTCTGAATTCAAATTTAAAACAATACGATCGAAAAAGATGGTAAAATGTATAAGGTTTAAAACTGCATCAACAGTTTTTGTTCAATCTAGCAAACATATTTCGGTAGGGGCCATCGAAACGTAAACTCTAAGGTGGGCCAATAGATGTGTCCAGAAGTGTATATAAAAAATACGAACATTTGTACTCTAGTCATGGATGTTTGATATGCATGTCTATATAAATATACTTATATATGTATTCTGTCCATTACCCTTATATCCCATAACACAAACCTACAGTGCTTACGTTGGGGCTAGGCTAATTGGTGTGAGTGTTGGAATTATTTAAGTAAAAGACTGACGATTTGGAGACGACTAAAAGTCATGGCGGATTGTTAATATTTTTGTTGCTGCACTAGACGTTCGATCCTATTTAAAGGGTTCATGTATGGTGGGAGTATTGCACAAGGTGCAAGATTGCCCCCTTATGTTATTCTGCCGCGCTTGAATAAATCCCAAAATCCCCGCTTAGGATCCCCTACTATTATTTGTGTTGTTTATTGTGACGTTAATTAATTTTAAACGGCTTTTTGTGTGTGCGTTTTCTATATTTAAAGGTTGTTCTCATTTATGGCATGTTTTGTTATCTGTGTGCTCCAATAGCTATGTAAAAATAATGTTTAGAGCTAAATTCTCTTTCCTGTAAAATTATTTGATTTATTTTATGCAATAGTTTTAACCCTAAGTCCAGGTTTTTTTGACATTATCATTTTTATTTTGTGTGATCATTTTTGGGTTTTAAACGCATTTTGTAAAATTTATTAATTCTTCTTCCCGCCCTCAAAACTATCGCTTTGTGTAGTGTATCCATATCAATTACATATTCAAGCAAACTGATCTACTATAATGCATTCCATCTTAATTTTCAAAATAAATGTATTCCTATATTATAAAACTCTATAGCAATTGAGACCGTAATGCTTTATTTTCTATATTGTCGCTACATTATCAATTACTGACTTCTTTCAATTTCTTAATTTACTTTGAATGAATGGGAATTGCAAGTTCTGTAAATATATTCATTAAGACACTTTATCAGTTCAATATTTACTTCATATTCATTATGTTATAGCCAACGAGTGTTAATATAGCGTATTTCTTTTATATAAAAAAACTAGCTTCCTCGGCGAACTTCGTACCGCCCAAAAGTAATAATTTTCAATAAAATAATATTATGACTATTAATTGAGATGTACGCTATCCTATCTTTCAAGTTAAATCAAACTGCACACGGTGTGCAAATTTGTTTAAAATCGGTTATGTAGTTTAGGAGTCCATCCCGGACAAACAATGTGACGCGTAATTTATATATATTAAGATATCGCGTAGGCTCCGTTACCTTCCAAAACATGCTACCTTGTAATAACCTAACACATGTATCATGGTCATATGTCATGCAACAGTTCGCGCCGCACAGAACAGCCGCGCGAGTTTAGTGTTCCCATCTCTGCCATTCTCCACAAGAAAGCCGCCATTCCAGGACGACGCCATTGCTAGTGAGTTTTACTCCATTATTCATCGCTAAAATTTGTATTGAGTTCTGAAAAATGTGAGAAACATGTTTATGTTTGGACGTTCCTCAAAATTAGCCGTCACTTACCAGAGTTGGTCCCGTGATGATATTGAGTGGCTGATGCCAGAAAATGATGTTTCATCAACTATTGTAGTCGTCTACAGTCTTAAGCATCAATCACCAATTCTTACGAGCTTGAAAACATGCAGGAATTTTAAATTAGATAGAACCCATTTTCTATAAAGTATTGTTTGGTGATTGTTTAAACCGCTTACCGTGGGTCCCGTGATTTACTACTGTTTTATTATTAATATTTAAAGCTGTCTACACACCAAAGCCGGCGGCCTTATTTTGAAACAAGCTTGCCGGCGGCTTGCGCTCGCGCGTGTTTCCCGGCGGCACACCCCGCGCTCATGCAGTTGCCCGCCGGCCTTCGAGGAATAGTGACATGGCTGTGTTTTTTATCAGCAAAAACAATATCGATTGAATTGTCTACATCTGTTTCACTAATAACAACTGCCTACTCATTAAGCTTTGCCTAACCCAACGATTTCGTGTTTTGAGGGATTTATCTACCTATAATAACTGCACAAGCTGCTAAAATTGGATAATTATCGTCCTTGTCCATTTCAAATATTGAAAATACGTAGTAGTAATTCGAAACTCACGCGCAGTTTCTCCGAGCACAAGGCATTCACTAATTTTGTGAACGACATGCCGCGACTGTCATACCGCCGCACACTGGACCAAGATTCGGAAATCGTGGACTTAGGGATCAAAGTTGAGCTATCGCAATGATTTTTTTTTACGGACAGCTTAAAACAATAGCAGAAACTTTTGTTCTAGCACTTATGCTAAAAAGAACTTTTTCATACTAAAAAAAAATATTGTTTTTTTCTTGTATGGAAAAAAAGTAACTATAGTGTTTTTTTTTTAAATGGTAAAGAGTATCAAAAAAGCTGCTAGTAGGTGTTATAGTGCTTACAATTATTGACAATTTTTGCCTTGACGTCATATCCATAAGTCTGCAGCTTTGGCGTCCACAGGCCTTGGAAGTTTCCATACAAAATGTATGGGATTTTTTAAGTAGTTGAGGGTAAATTTAGCATCTATGTGATTCGAAACAGAAATTAAACTACCAATAATAATGTTTGATACTTAATACAAAGACGTAAACTTAAAATAAAAAACTCACTATTCGATTTTTTTTGTATAGAGAATTATTTGATATACTTGTCTTCCATTGACACAAACGTTAGAAAAAATGACTAATAGGTTAAAATGTGATTATAGCGTGTGCGTAATATTGTCTGACGTCACAAACCTAAATCTACCGCTTTGGTTTCTTCAGCTCAAGGATGTTAAGTGAGCGACGAACGGGAGCGAAATGACTGGCGCAGACAGACCCACCTATATTTATAACACGTATGCGGGTCTCTTACTATGCTGTCAGTACACCGATTGTGTGTCAGTTAATAGCGTGCGCGCATTAACCTCTACCTTGCTCTCTGTCTTCTCTATCCCCTATAATTATATGCTGGCCTACAAACTATGTGTGTGTCACATTGTGAAACATGGACTATTTATGTTAGCTCTGAAAAGAGCTTTTTTAGGACTTTGAAAAAAGCCGTTTGATGTATAATGGCGATGATCAAGCCAAGGGATCTGCCATTACTAGAGCTTCTGAAGCAACTACTTCTACTTCATCGATCTCGATTTCTTTTTCTGCCGGAAGTTCTAGGAGATCAATAGCTTCTTGGAATAAAGCCATCTTCTTGGACTTCCCATATTTTGGCCTGATATGAGATATATAAGGATCTGACGTAATCAAAAAATTATTCAGTATGTCTTCATTATTTAGGATTCTCCCCATCTTGCGAGTGTGATGTTCTCTGGTATTTCTAAACTCCTTGTTTCTAGCTTCCGATGCTTCTTCTGACATTATTCCTATGGGAAGACAAGAGAAATGTTGGCAAATGTCTGCCCCATGTATGAGCAGCTTGTGTATGCTTACTGGCATATTGTACCACGGATAATGGTGTACAAAAAGCTCAGCTGTCTCTTTGCAATATTCCCGGAATCTCTCAATTTTGATGGCGTTTCCGGAGGATATCACTTGCAAGATAACAGCAAAGCGCTTGATCAGATTTTCATCTATTTTTGTTATCCGTGCGCTGCTTTCGTATTCCTTGAAGAATCGCCTGGCAGTGTTGCCATCGTTGGTGGTTCCGAAACCCTGTTTCACGATGTCTACCAACAGTCCTGTTTCTTCCCTGAATTGTTGTTGTGTACAGTGCTTCCTGGCTTTTTTGAGCTCTTTATTATCCTCTTGCACACCACATTTTAAAATCCAAATTGTACGATACGTGCAATAGACACTCCATACTTCGGATCCAAATATGGAGAGAGGACAGTCCATACTGGTACACCTCAGTTCGCACTGGTCTTGAAATAACTTCACAGAGGTTATTCATCTCACTTGGCTTCGCAAGACATATATTACAGGTAGCTGCAGATGGAGTATCTGTTATGATTGTGGATATCTTTCCATCAATCATCGTCATGTGCAAGTCATGGGAAATCTGGTAATCCTTGTATCTTGTCACATTAAGCTTTCGGATTTCTTCTTCCATACCTGATTGCTCTTGTTTGACAAAGTCTTTGGTTTCCTTTGCAAACAGAAATTTCACCGGTCTACAGTAAAATGTGGAAGAAGGATTGGGATTCTCCCACGCTATTATATTGCCAGACTCTAGCTTCAACGGGACCAGGCTAGTCATAAATACCGATGAATCATCGAAATCAGGCAATCCACTTCTCCCGTTCGTCGCTCACTTAACATCCTTGAGCTGAAGAAACCAAAGCGGTAGATTTAGGTTTGTGACGTCAGACAATATTACGCACACGCTATAATCACATTTTAACCTATTAGTCATTTTTTCTAACGTTTGTGTCAATGGAAGACAAGTATATCAAATAATTCTCTATACAAAAAAAATCGAATAGTGAGTTTTTTATTTTAAGTTTACGTCTTTGTATTAAGTATCAAACATTATTATTGGTAGTTTAATTTCTGTTTCGAATCACATAGATGCTAAATTTACCCTCAACTACTTAAAAAATCCCATACATTTTGTATGGAAACTTCCAAGGCCTGTGGACGCCAAAGCTGCAGACTTATGGATATGACGTCAAGGCAAAAATTGTCAATAATTGTAAGCACTATAACACCTACTAGCAGCTTTTTTGATACTCTTTACCATTTAAAAAAAAAACACTATAGTTACTTTTTTTCCATACAAGAAAAAAAACAATATTTTTTTTTTAGTATGAAAAAGTTCTTTTTAGCATAAGTGCTAGAACAAAAGTTTCTGCTATTGTTTTAAGCTGTCCGTAAAAAAAAATCATTGCGATAGCTCAACTTTGATCCCTAAGTCCACGATTTCCGAATCTTGGTCCAGTGTGCGCCGCGCCGAGCCGGCGGCTTTAGTGTATAGACAGCTTCAGCCGAAATATTTCCGTGAAATGTTGAATGTCGGAACTTTTTAATCTTATAATATGCTATACAGACTATGGCACACTAAAAGAGGAACTGCCCACTGTGGGGTCGAACCCATCCCTATATTCACCCCACGGTAGCGACGAGAATGTCAAAAACGACCGTGCGAGAGAGGACCTCTACCAATGGATGGCTAACCAGGAACCCATCAAAGTGGTGAGTAGTTTCAAATTATGCTGTATTGTGTGGTGTTAAGTTTAAAATTACATTGCTTTTTTCTGATGTCTAATACAACAAACCGCTTATTTCGATTCATAACGCGATAATTTAATTGTAAGCTTCTGTAAGCTTAAAACAGCTCTCCATTCGGTTTATTCGGTTTTTTTAAACATGCTCAAATGGTTTAAAACTCATATACAGGGTGTTACAAAAATATAAATAAAGCTTGAAGGGCGTTGAAGTACATCATATAACGAGTCTTCTCTAATTTTCTTAAAATATTTTATTTTATAATATTTGCATGAAGTTTTAACTTTTTATAAAAACAGTTATTTTTAATGATTAATAAAAATATCGATCATTTTCAGACACGTCACTAGTTCGAGGATCATTAAAAATAACTGTTTTTATAGAAAGTTAAAACTTCATGCAAATATTTCAAGAAAATTAGAGAAGACTCCTTAAATGATGTACTTCAACGCCCTTCAAGCTCTATTTGTATTTTTGTAACACCCTGTATTACTTAGCCTTTTCAAGTTCCATGTTCATAAGATGTTTAAAGAGTGTTTTATATGTATTTTTTTTATAATTTAATTTAGATTTAGGTAATGTTAATGTTTTGTTTTCATTTCTAGGAGTCGAAGAGCAAGAAGCCCATGATCCCGGCGTCGAAGATGAACCCGCGCGTGATGGCGGCCGCTCTACCCGCGTGCAGCCTGTACCCTCTGCAGGGCTCGCTCATGTTACTGGACGCGCACCTCGTGTTCCAGCCCTTCCTGGCCGCGCTGGGCGTGTCCCCGCACCAGGTCCCGCAAGGTAAAAAATACGTTCGAAATTAAGATTCAAAGTCATAGAGTTAAAGTCTATTTTATTACCGCCTATAGCAAAGACGTAAAATTTTACATTTCGAAATGTCATATTTGGTTTGACGTATGCGATTAAATTAACATCTTATATCCTATGGCTGGTGTGGCCTTCACCGTCACTTAACATCAAGTGGGGTGGATCCAATTGTCGGACCTATCAAAAAAAAAATACTTTGCGTAATCAAATGATACCCATGTATATTTTTTGGATCATCCAATGTACTTTTACTGCAGTCTGTTTTTGGCCAAGATTTTGTTCCTCATATTCAATTGTTTTTTTTTTAATATCTTTTTTTTACTTCTCGTTCTTAAACGTGTTTGATTGAACCCTAAGATAAAATAAAATTCTTAAGTTTAAGATATTCTGTTTTCATTAATTGTTTTAATGCTTGTATAATTTATAGGAGAATCGAAGAACAAAGGCAGTGGCGAAGGAGTCACTCAACCGGCTCTAGAGTCGCTCGGGTCGAAGCTGTCCCTACTAGCGTGGGTGGACACGTTCCGAATTGATATCGTAGTAGGGGACTTGGCACGTGATCGACGACACCACCAACAGAAACCCAAAGGTATTCACTATCATCATAATAAGAATTATAATACGATTCAACTTAGAATAGGACCAACTGGGTGCCATATTGTGACGTCATAGCCATCAATTTAAATCAAATGGGTAGAGTGAGCAAAAACAGATTTTATTTAATAAAACTAATTTACTAAGTATATTTATTTCTTAGGTTTTCACGCACATCACTCATTAAATAAAACTAGTTTTTACGGGTTAATGCACGATAACTTTATTTATTTATTGACGTTTCGTAGTCTTTATAGGCGACATTGTGACGACGTAGCCTGTAAAGACTACGAAACGTCAATAAATAAATAAAGTTTTCGTGCATTAACCCGTAAAAACTAGTTTTATTTAATTTACTAAGATTAAGAAAAAGAAACAACCGATTTTTAATAACATTTATATATAAAGACTGTGTGAGAAAAAACATTAATCCGAATCTAGCTCTTCAATTCCGCTCATCTCTGCATTACCGCCGGAGTAGTTATGAATAATCATGCACTATTACTAGGTCACATACGAACATGTATCCTTTATGTAAACGAAAGTTTTAAATCGAGTTTCTGAACGCAACTTAAAGTGACATTTGGTTGACGATTATCAGCCATTCATAGCCAAAGCTCAAAAAATGTAAAAAAATATCAATCAATATTAATTATTATCAATATTTCTTATCGTTTGTTTACAAATGTTTGGTTTTCATTCAAGAATTAGCTGAGTGCTAAAATTCGGTTTAATTTTTTTTTTGCAAACCGTGCTTTTCAAGCGACATTTGACAGATGGAGGTCATTGGCTTTCCTATTCTTATTTGAATCGCACTATAGTCAGACACAAATCTTCCCTATACTTACATTCACATTTATAGAACGGGCTATACCTAATCACACACCTCGAATTAAAGCTTGAGTTATAAAGTTCTTAAATCATAACCTCCACCTTAGAAAAACACTACATTTTAATTATATTGTGTTTCTTTTTGCGACTACGAATTTCTAGGGCTTACCGGGTTAAGCAAGAGGTCAAAATAATATGCAGCGCACGCAATGGTATCTCACAAATTGAATATTTTTACCCGTTTTTGCAACATTTTTCATCGATACTCCTGCTGCTTCTGTTCGTAGCCTGATATTATATAGCCTTCCTCGATAAATGCACAATCCAATACAAAAATATTTTTTCAAATCGGAATAGAGAGCAATGGTGCATGCGGTACAACCGGTCCTAGACTACGCAACATTTTTTTTACTTGGTATGGAAGGTTTATAATTATTATGAAGAAAGTCATTGTGTATAATACAAGCCTTTGAACAAAAACTATAGCCGACACTACAGCTCTATAAAAACTCAAGTCTTATAACTTCCAATGGTCATTTAATATTACCATACAGGCAACTCGAGCCATGCAGACATTGCATAGGAAACGCCCGCGTTCCTTTGCGAAAAGGTCTCGCTGGACGTAGACCTGAAGAAAGTGACTGATGTGGCCGTAAACGACCTCATACATCACCAGAACCAGCTGTACATATTCTGTTTTTGTATGAGGTTTAAAAACAGTTCTTTGTTTAGATTGAAAGTAACTTAACATTCTTTTGTCATCTACAAAAACTAGAATCTAATAACACTCAATGGTCATTTAATATTACCAAACAGGCAACTCGAGTCATGCGGACATTGCATCGGAAACGCCCGCGTTCCTCTGCGAGAAGGTCTCGCTGGACGTAGACCTGAAGAAAGTAGCCGATATGGCCGTAGACGACCTCATACAACGCCAGAACGTGCTGTACATATCGCGCGGGCAGCTTAAGAAACACATCAGTACTATGATCAACTTTAATATCAGCGTGCGTTTCATATCGCAGCAGGTTAGTACATAATTGGTAAATTTTGACCGATATATTGTTACAACGCTATATTATAGCATGTGATAGTTCCACTTGCAATAGTTATTCAATAGTTTACTTTCGCTTTCATTATGCGAACGGCAAGGGAGTGGAACTCCTTGCTGAGGTCTGTTTTCCCGGACTGTTGAAGCAAAATCATTAGATACTTACGTTCGTATAAAGCATGCATCAATGTAAGTGATGAGTTAGTGGCAAAATAAACAGCATTGAAGACACACGTTTGTTTCTATTAAAATTATCAAAGCAATCAGTAAAAGTTCTTATATCCATGAACACGGACCAATATGCTCTGGACATCTTCAAGGCCAGAGTGAACAGGCATCTTCTAGGCAGGCGTGTACCATCCTAGGCCACATCATCCATTTCTATCAAGCGAGATTGTGAGCAAACGCATTGCCTATTACGCATAAAAAATGGATTTTAGATTAAGATTTATTTTTGCCAAAGTGACGCAAACCCACACTTTTATCACAGAAAAGAAATCCCAGTTAGTCAGTAAAAAAGATGTAATACATTTATATCTGTTTAATACTATGTACGTTTTATTTTATCCAGGTAAATATGCCGCTGCTACGTTTATTGCACCAGATCAGCAACATGTATCAAAATGTCAAGGACACGCAGACGGAGTTGCGCAGTCAGACGAAAATATCCCATCGCCAGGACAAACATACTTCCTCTTCTGGTGAGTTAGTGTTATAAACTAAAAATACATATGCTTTTCTTTATATTTTATCTTAAGTAGAGCAAGAGGAATGTATTTATCATCAGTAAAATTTTCTTTAGATTTAAACATCTAGCAGTTAAATGCTTAAAAAACTAAAATATAATTCAATATTGGTTTTTTAGGTTTTCACGCACACCACTCATTAAATAAAACAAGTTTCAACGGTATAGATGCACTGATTTATTTATTTAATGACGTTTCGCATCCTTTTCAGGAATCAGAATTCAGAGGAAGCATCCTGAAAAGGATGTGAAACGTCAATAAATAAATAGTAAAAAAAATCAAGTAAAAGAATCTTTATAACTATTGAATGTTCGTGTACAGTGTCAGACTTCCGCGAGAACTTAGTGAGCGTGACGTCACTGGACAAGCAGTCGCAGTACAGCGCGACGGGCGTGAAGTGGGAGCCGCCCCCGCCCGCCAGTCCTCCGCTGGCGCCGCGGCCGCGCCCTCAATCCTTCGCGCAGAAACTGCGCTCCACCGGCAAGAGTGTCAAAGGGAAGCTGGGTAAGTGAGCTCTGTATCTAGGCAGCGTGACGTCACTGAACAGCAGTCGCAGAACAGAGCGACGGGCGTGAAGTGGGAGCCGCCCCCGCCCGCCAGCCCTCCGCTGGCGCTTCGGCCTCGCCCTCAATCTTTCGCACAGAAACTGCGCTCCACCGGCAAGAGTGTCAAAGGGAAGCTGGGTAAGTGAGCTCTGTATCTAGGCAGCGTGACGTCATTGGACAGCAGTCGCAGTACAGCGCGACGGGCATGAAGTGCTCCACCGGCAAGAGTGTCACGGGGAGGCTGGGTGACTGAACTCTGTCTTTTTCGCTCTCTTAATTTTTCTATCCCAATTAATTTCTCAAAAAGTGTGTAACTACTTTTTTTATATAATCAGGCCTGACGAATTATAAAAGAATCCATTTTTGTGAAAAAAATTATGGATTTGATATGGATGAAATACAGTGATTATATAGTCTTAACAGGCTGCTGACTTTTATTGTAAACTCATAAGCAAAGCAAAATAAATTCATCTATAAGAAAAACTTTTATTGTCTATCCCCTGTTTTTCTTTTAATTTATCTGATAATAATATTGACCGTTTGCTAATAGGCTACAGCTCGCTAAACGAGGGTGCTCACACGCCGATGTTCCCCGCGGGTGGCGTGTCCTCTCCGCCTGCTTCAATAACGGTCGTCAACGCAGCCCCTGTCGCCCCTGTCGCCCCAATAATCCCCGAGGTTCCTACGACTGGAGTCCCCGCTGCAGACGATAAAGTGCTGGCGCCGCGATGCTGGCGAACCGTGTACTTGCTACTCGACTTGTACGCTAATATGCCAGATGCTGAAACCATCACGCATAGGTAAAGTATTATGTTCTTATAGTTTGACCGCTACAGCGGACACAAGTAGTTAAGCTATTAGAATAAGGTGTAATATCAGTTATACATTGTTTGTGGATAACAACTTCGTTTACGTGTGTTTTAATTGATTTTCCATACAAACCACCCAAGCAAGCTTCTTGAGTAACGACCATAAAAAAGCAAGCAAGCGCAGTAGCAATTTTATATACAAAAACTTCTTCTGCTCAAGTTTATTTGTCTTCGTTGTTGCTGAAGAAGTTTGTCGCTACAGTTTGACAAGGATATTTATGAACGTGATTGTCAGTTCAGGGAGGGTGTTGCTGTGTACTTAAATAACATATAAAATATGACGTTTACAAAGAAGGCGGCGTTAGTTCCAATTTTTGCCATCTTCATAAAGATCCTTGCGGCCAGGGCCGTCTTTAACCTATTAGAGGTCCAGGGCATATTAGGATAATGGGAACCCTATGACTTTGATATGGAATGACTGGAAATGGAGCGAGTCATACTGATGATTTTTCTTTAAAATCTGTATGTGCTTAGTATACCATTATATGTATATTTAAATTTATCTAAGCATGCTGAAGTAGGAAAGCCTAATTTTTGGGCGAGAGTAGAACAGCTTCGCTTAAGTAAAAGCTAGTAAGTTGGTATTGTAGTCTGTAATTTAGGTTCAATTTCATCGAATTGAATAAGTTTTTTGGTAATAAATATTGGTTATCATTTGGTGATCTGACAGGAACTAGGGACTTTGTATTTGATCTGAGGGAGGTCCCTATCAATCGCGGGGCCCTGGGCACTTGCCCAAAGTGCCCACTGGGAAAGATGACTCTGCTTGCGGCACTCTACCTGTATTTTGTCACGTCCAGGTTCTCTGTATCCCGCGAGTTGCCCGAGGGTTGGAACGGCCCCGGCGGCGGCGGTGCCGGCACGGGCACTGCCAGCCGCACCCGGCCCGGCAGCGCGGGCGGCAGCTCGGCGCTGGCGCTGGTGCTGGCGGGCGGCGCGCGCATTCACCGCACGCGCCTGCTGGCCTCGCTGTCCGGCCTCAAGCTGGAGGCCGAGCTCACCTCGCTGCACGCCTCGCTCTCCGCCTCACGCGCGCGACAGTGGGCACTCTCCGGCAACCTGGGCCGCTCCATGATCGTGTTGCTGGAGGGCCGCGCGCCCGCGCACCAGTGAGTGTGCTATACTACCCCCAGACAGCTGAAGGCCGAGCTGACCTCGCTCTCCGCGTCGCTCTCCGGCAACCTGGGCTGCTCCATGATCGTGTTGCTGGAGGGCCGCGCGCCCGCGCACCAGTGAGTGTGCTATACTACCCCCAGACAGCTGAAGGCCGAGCTGACCTCGCTCTCCGCGTCGCTCTCCGGCAACCTGGGCCGCTCCATGATCGTGTTGCTGGAGGGCCGCGCGCCCGCGCACCAGTGAGTGTGTTATACTATCCCCCGGACAGCTGGAAGCCGAGCTGACCTCGCTCTCTGCGTCGTTCTCCGGCAACCTGGGCCGCTCCATGATCGTGTTGGTAGAGGGCCGCGCGCCCGCGCACCAGTGAGTGTGCTATACTGCCCCCGGATAGGTGGAGGCCGAGCTGACCTCGCTGTCCGCGTCGCTCTCCGGCAACCTGGGCCGCTCCATGATCGTGTTGCTAGAGGGCCGCGCGCCCGTCCACCAGTGAGTATGCTATACTGCCCCCCCGACAGCTGGAGACCGAGCTAACCTCGCTCTCCGCGTCGCTGTCCGGCAACCTGGGCCGCTCCATGATCGTGTTTCTGGAGGGCCGCGCGCCCGCGCACCAGTGAGTGTGTTATACTATCCCCCGGACAGCTGGAGGCCGATATGACCTCGCTCTCTGCGTCGCTCTCCGGCAACCTGGGCCGCTCCATGATCGTGTTGCTAGAGGGCCGCGCGCCCGTCCACCAGTGAGAGTGCTATACTGCCCCCCGACCGTTGGAGGCCGAGCTGACCTCGCTGTCCGCGTCGCTCTCCGGCAACCTGGGCCGCTCCATGATCGTGTTTCTGGAGGGCCGCGCGCCCGCGCACCAGTGAGTGTGTTATACTATCCCCCGGACAGCTGGAGGCCGAGCTGACCTCGCTCTCTGCGTCGTTCTCCGGCAACCTGGGCCGCTCCATGATCGTGTTGCTGGAGGGCCGCGCGCCCGCGCACCAGTGAGTGTGCTATACTGCCCCCCGACCGTTGGAGGCCGAGCTGACCTCGCTGTCCGCGTCGCTCTCCGGCAACCTGGGCCGCTCCATGATCGTGTTGCTAGAGGGCCGCGCGCCCGTCCACCAGTGAGAGTGCTATACTGCCCCCCGACCGTTGGAGGCCGAGCTGACCTCGCTGTCCGCGTCGCTCTCCGGCAACCTGGGCCGCTCCATGATCGTGTTTCTGGAGGGCCGCGCGCCCGCCCACCAGTGAGTGTGCTATGCTGCCCCCCGACAGCTGGAGGCCGAGCTGACCTCGCTGTCCGCGTCGCTCTCCGTCAACCTGGGCTGCTCCATGATCGTGTTGATAGAGGGCCACGCGCCCGCCCACCAGTGAGTGTGCTATACTGCCCCCCGACAGCTGGAGGCCGAGCTTACACAGCGATGAACTTCAAGATTACGTCCATATCATTTTTAGTTTTGATTTCATCCTTACAGAAGACCACAGTAAAATAACACTACCTTCAGGTGGTATTGTGTTTCTGTCGGTAAGTAAGGTTCCAGGGCAAAGAAAAGGTGTCTATGACAGTCCTCTGTACAGAAGTTGCATGGAGGAGGACACAAGTACGCACGTCCTGCTACAGTGCAGAGTCGAACGGATGCCACACCTGGGCAGCCCGCAGACGGTGCCCAAGGCCTGCACGTATACCAAAAGGCTACTGAGGTTCTTTGAGCTGGGATGGCATGCGCAAAATAGGCAGTTGGTGTCGTGTTGTGGAGAATACCCATCGATGAGAAAGAAGGTTCCAGGGCTCCACGGGGTAGGTGATTGGGGCAGGTTAGGCAACGGCACGAGTGATATTTTTTGTATCGCAAGCGTCTAAAGGATATGGTAACCACTTACCATCAGGCGGGCCATTGCCATATGTTTGTTTGCCACCCTTTTAACATAAAAAACTAACTTTACGCAAAGTAGTTTAGCAGTATCGACTATTCCTTGGTGTCATACATTGATGCATAAATATGCTGAAAATTGCTAGTTGCTTTGTTACATACTATAGATATCTATAATGTTCTTATCGAAGAACAATCCATGAAACCAGGATTAGCGATGCTAAAGTGTCACAATCATTATTAAATTAAAGTGTTTACTTACCGTGTTTTTTCAATAAACACAGGTCTGAAAATATTTATCTTATTCTTATCTTAAAGCTTTTCTAACATTTACATAGATAAAATGATTATTGATCAACTTCAAAGGTAACATATATGTTTTTTATAACTGTAAAATTGTTTTTCTGTGTTCAGGACCGTAGTCCGCGTGAATGTGGGCAAATCCCAAGCATTATACTCATGGGAGGCAGGGAGAGCAGGGGCCGCGGGGCTAGCGAGCGTGGGTGGTATACGGATCGATCTGCCGCAACACCCTGTAGCTTTACACGGCGTCATGACGCGATCCAGTCGCCAACTGTCCTCTACGCTGCAAGTAAGTGCTGTAATCGTAATATTCATCATCATTAGCCTGTTAATGTCGCCACTGCTGGGGCACAGGCTTTCCCTATGGATGGAATAGGGAGATTGGGCCATGACCCTCCACGCTGGTCCAATGCGATTGGAAGGTGCTAACGATAGTCGATAGTAGGACCAAAGGCTTAACGTAACTTCCGAAGCATGGAGGAGCTCGAGATAATAAGTTTTTTAATCACCCATCCAATGACGGCTATTGCGGAAGATGCTTAACACCCACGATCACAACTCAAATGTGCTATCGAGCTCCTGTCCTGTTACGGCATTGGCATAATGGGAATTTTTACGTTTCAAATCCAATTTTATTGATTTGTCGTACCCGTTAACTAGAAAAGAAACATCATGCAAAATTTATTAAACTGCACCGCGACATACGCTTACTTCACAGCCGCCACTAAGTTTAAAGTTTAAGTGAGACAAGGATCTGTATAAATGTGACGAAAATTTTAACTTTAACGCCGCCGTCTTTGTAAACTTCATATTTTGTATGTCATTTACGGCACATAATTTACATAGACACTATCGCCCTCCGTATTGTCATTCGCATACATTAAGATCCTTTTTTTAATGACCAGAAAATGTCTTACGCATGCTGCAACCACCAGGGGATCGAGAAGAAAGTATCTGTTACTCTTCCCTGCTCATTTCAGTCAGCCCTTGGGCTCGTTGAAATGAGCAGAGCCCTACAGGGTAAAAACCAGACAATATTCCTGTACCAGTTACCCGGCATACATTCTGAGGACGGAGGTCCCCCCAATGTACGCCGGGAGTGCGAGTGTGGTCGCGACAACCGTTTCCTATTTTTTGACGACCTCCGTGGCCGAGTGGTTAGTACGCCGGGTTTTATGGTGTTGATTACTCGAGAGGTCTCGGGTTCTAATCCCTGTGTGGGGGCAGATGTTTGTGTGATGAATACGAGCATTTATACTCCAGTCATGGATGTTAAATATGTATTTATATATTAATATACTTATATATGTATATTAATATACGTGTATATGTATTGTATCCGTTACCCTAGTATCCTATAACACAAGCCTACAGTGCTCACTTTGGGGCTAGGCTAATTGGTGTGAGTGTTGGAAATATTAATTTATTATTATTTTCGCACGCACGCACCTGCAGTAGGGTATTTGACAAGTTTTAGAAAACGATCTCAGGTCACTTACTAATGTTTATGGAGTCCAAAAAAGTGGATATTTTTAATTCTGTTGTGTAATTTAGTCACATCAAACGATACAATGTAATGTCACTTTGGCCGGATGTTTACTTGCGTGTGACGTCATTTTAGTCATGACCAATCCTAAGCGTTTTCGATCACGTGACCATGGAGCAAAAAAATCATTTTTATTTAATGATTTTATCGCAAAGTTATTAATTATTTGTCCTTTCAGAATAGTAAAATCACTGCTAATATTCATATTAAACACAGATGCCAACAAGTGGTACATTATTTTGCAGTTTGTCAAATAGCCTATTGTCGAACTTTACCTAATACTATCGTCAGTGCCGTCTTTGACCTATTGGAGGCCCTGTTCATATTAGGATAATGGGGCCCCCTATGACCCCCGTTTGGTGATTTAACAGGAACTAGGGACTTTGTATTTGATCTGAGTGGGGCCCTGGTCACTTGCCCATAGTGCCCACTGGGAAAGAGGGGTCTGACTATCGTGGTTTTGTTCAGGAACTCGGCGTAACTCGCACATCGTCGCGTTTATCGCGCGGCGCCGACGCGGCCGAAGAAGCGCCCGCCCCCACGCCAGTCCCTCCGCCGCCGCCCGCCCGCCCGTCGGACCCTCTACTCAACCCGCTACATCTGCAGTTCTCCATAGTGCTGCAGGTAAGCTGACATAAGAAAGAAGAAAGCAAATACATTATTTTTTCACAGACACGAGACAGGGAATACAGGATTTTAAACAGGTTATAACTGGTTGGTGTAGCAGTTTATAACTGCTGTACCAGCTATCTTCGCGTTTGGAATATATCACCGCTTAAAATCAGGTGGGGTAAAGTCATTTGCCTACCTTGCTAAAAAAACTTGTCATCGAAGGCCTATTAATTTCGATTTCCACCCGCCCCGTGGACCCTCTACTCAACCCGCTGCATCTACAGTTCTCCATAGTGCTGCAGGTAAGCTGACCTATGAAAGAAGAAAGAAATACATTTATTTTATACACAGACACGAGACAATAAATACAGGATTTGAAACAGGTTATAACTTGTCATCGTTAGCCTATTAATTTCGACCCTCGCTCACCTCTCGGACCCTCTACTCAACTCGCTGCATCTGCAGTTCTCCATAGTGCTGCAGGTAAGCTGACCTAGGAGAGAAGAAAGAAAATACATTTATTTTTACACAGACACGAGATAGGAAATACAGGATTTTAAACTAGTTGGTGTAGCAGTTTATAACTGCTGTACCAGCTATCTTCGCGTTTGGAATTTATCACCGCTTAAAATCAGGTGGGGTAGAGTCATTTGTCTACCTTGCTAAAAAAAACTTGCCATCGTTAGCCTAATTATTTAGACCTTCGCCCGCCCCTCGGCCCCTCTACCCAACCCGCTGCATCTGCAGTTCTCCATAGAGCTGTAGGTAAGCTCGCATGGGAAACAAAGAAAATACACTGACCAATTATGCTACCGCGGCCCTCACGGACCGCGTCGAAATTCTCCTAGCCATTCTCTTATTTCTTCTTTCAAATGTTTAATACTTGTAAAAGTATTCATTTGACATTGTGGGTTACGTATAATGCGAAGAGATGGCGCTGCCTTGCAACTTAAGAATGGCTAGAAGAATTTCGACGCGGTCCGTGATGGTCGCGGTAGCATAATTGGTCAGTGCATTCGCCCGGATTGCGAAGTGTGCGGGTTCGAGTCCCGTCTACTGCCTGGTCCGCATGGAATTTTTTCTAGTTATATTTTCTTTAGATTTAAACATCAAGCAGTTACATACTTTAAAAATAATAAAAATTATAAAGAAAATACATTTAATCTGCCAAAGACACGATACAGGAAATACAGGATTTTTAACTGGTTACGAGAAAAAAAAACAATAAAATAAAAATAGCGTAAACAAACACAATATTACCCCAAAGTACCAGACCACCCGTCTTCCAGATTCTGTACTCCATCCGCTGCAGCTGCAGTTCTCCATAGTGTAGCAGGTAAGCTGACCTAGGAAACACGCAGACAGAAAAGACTGGAAATGCAGGACTTTAAACTGGTTACAAGAAAAAAAACAACATCACCTAAACAAAACAAATTGTAACTGTTATTAAAACAAACTAAATTTTAGCTATCATTTCAACATCAACCTATCAGTAACTTCATAAACTTACATTTTCACATTTGTAGAGCCTAAGCATCACGGCGGCGTTGCTGCCGTCGTTGCAAGCTCAGTACAAGATGGAGCACGTCCACAGTTCCGGAGTGACGGGCACCAAAGCGCACTTCACCGTCGACTTGCCGCAGCATTCGCTGAGTTTCGTTACCAAACTACAGGTGAGATGGTTTCGTATTATTTGTCGTGTAATAAAAAATGTAAACGGTAGTCAAAAAATCATTATGATATTTTGATCTGTTAATTTTTGCTATGTATTTTTGTTTCCTTTCTTGTTGATGTATTTTTGATCAAAAAATTGTTTGATCTTTCTCTCTATGATTCGCAAAGTAACGTAACACAGGCCCAAAAGCAGAATTTTTGATAGCTCCGTAAAGTCTCGCATCATCAAAATTTCTAAAAAAAAATAAGCAGCGATCTATCTAACGAATGTAAGAATAAACTAGCTTTTTCCATACAAAATTTGACGATGACGATACGTTACGGAGTTGTCAAAAATTCGTGCTCGGGCCTCAGATCGTAGTTAACCAGTAGGTATAATATGAAATGATAAATGTAAATTATACTCTTTAAATTTGTTAATTACAGTTCTGTTTCCTATCGTCTGTAAACTAGGTTACAATAACGTTCAAATTGAAACTACCTTTATTTTTGTTTTTATTATGATAGTTATTGCATAGCTGGGGATAAGTGATAATAAGATTGAAATAATATAAAGTAAAGTATGTGAAAAAACACTGGGCGGATTAGGAGTGAAATTATCCAAAATAAAGTGGCTCAACATAAGATTTTCTGAGACAACTGATAACGCCAACATATGCGATTGTGATATACATATAACACATCGAAATTGGTATTCGATATGCTTTAAGTTACAACTTTGGTTTTTAGATTAAATTTAATAATGACTTAGGCCAATTCTTTGCCTTTGTTGATCTTTCGTAGGTTACTCCAATAGCACGTCTAAATGTTAGTACATAAAAAACGTAAAATTTTGTTTTATGTTAGACAGGTAGGACCGTCTATGAATATAATAATGAATAATCTTCATAAAAATCACAGATAATTATCTTCAAATACTGATAATTTGAAGTGTACTTCCGCGAGTACAGAGGGTGTTAATAATGGGTTAAACGCATCTAAACACAGATGAGCGAAGCGAAGCTCCCAGCGGCGGCTTCGGTCGCATTACCCGCTGTCCAAGTGCGGGGCCGGGTCGCAGAGCACGCAGGGGACGCCGGCCCCGACCAAGGGGCCTCCAACGGTGGTGCTGAAGGCGTGGTCCTTCGAGCCGGACGATACTTGGCCGCTACTGCCGATATAGGACTGTTCGAGCACACGCTGTCTACAGATCTACTCAACCATTTGGTGTTCGTGCAAAAAGTGTTTATGAAGGTTAGTACTGGAACTATCAGGGTTGTATTCACAAAGGCGTGGTCCTTCGAGCCGGATTATACCTGGCCGCTACCGCAGATATTATAGAACTGTTCGAGCACACGCTGTCTACAGATCTACTCAACCACTTGGTGTTCCTGCAGAAGGTGTTTATGAAGGTAAGTACTGGAAATTTCAGGATTGTATTCACGAAGGCATGGTCCTTCGAGCCGGACGATACCTGGCCGCTACCGCAGATATTATAGAACTGTTCGAGCACACGCTCTCTACAGATCTACTCAACCACTTGGTGTTCGTGCAGAAGGTGTTTATGAAGGTTAGTACTGGAAATATCAGGTCTTTTTTACCAACTTCAATGAAGGAGGCGGTTCTCAATTTTTCAGTATATTTGTTATTTAAAGTAATCCTCTAATAATTGCCTCAAGAATAGTCTGCGTCTAACGTGTATATTGAAATTTTTTATGTACTAAATTGTTGAACTAATGCTTGATGCGAATATCGGAATTTTAATTTTGCTGGGTGCTTGTTTTACTCAGTTAGTCTTTATGTTTTGTCTCTATTGCAGGAAGTTAATGAAGTTGTACAAAAAGTATACGGCGGCGAAAAACCCGTACCACTGTGGAACGAAGAGGAGGTCTCACAGTCTGCCCTCAGCCGGATTCTGTTCTCTCTCATCATAAGAATAAAAGTGAGTACTTATTTGTAAATATACGAATCGATACATTTAATTAAAATAAACAAATGATTTATGATAGACTATGAGAGCCGATCGAGATCGTAATCACGATATTATCACCCAAACAAAACTTATGTTAATTTTAATACCAGAATCTACTAAAACAATCAACCTGTGACATTTTCATGAGAAAGTTAACAATGCAGGAAATACTCAACTTCGTTGTTTTTTAGCAACAATATTGTTTATCATTTCAATTGACAGCGACGACGCCGTCTAACAGCGCGGTCAGCCTTGAGATCTAAGCTTGTGTTATTATGCAAATGAAAATTGCGTGTCGCGATAAAATCACTCACCTTTAGGCCAGAATCCTCTGTAACAATCACCTTTTAGGAAGTTAATATTGCTCAAAACACTTTTTCAACTTCATTGGCTTAGTAACAATATTGTTTATCGCAGCGTATTCAACTGACGGCGACGACGCCTTCTAACAGCGCGGTCCGCCTAGACACCGGCGCGGTAGAGTTCGAAGTGTCCAATCGGGTGCAGAACGTACCGCGCGCCGACTCGCAGGGATCGGGATAAAATTACTCACTTTTACGCCAGAATCCTCTGTAACAATCACCTTTTAGGAAGTTAATATTGCTCAAAACACCTTTTCAACTTCGTTGGCTTAGCAACAATATTGTTTATCGCAGCGTATTCAACTGACGGCGACGACGCCTTCTAACAGCGCGGTGCGCCTAGAAACCGGCGCGGTAGAGTTCGAAGTGTCCAATCGGGTACAGAACGTACCGCGCGCCGACTCGCAGGGATCGCCGCGGTTATTCGCGCGAGCGCATGTTCTACTAAACCTTAGCTTGGGACAGCTCATACGGAATGCTATGTTTGATGAGGCGGAGCCAGAGTTCCAGCAGTACGCCTTCTTCAATACTAGGATAGGTGAGTATAACGTGAAACCTATTACTGAATTAAGTAGTAAGTGGTGTAAGATAATTTCATTACAGTATTTAAAATTAAAACGGGATTGTAAACTAGTTTCTGTCGATATAACGATGGTTGGATTCCTTATTCCAAAACTAGGATTAAAATTAGTCATATTATAATTGCGAATGTAAGTTTGTTTGTTTGTCACGCATTCACGCAAAAACTACTGAGCGGATTTGGAGGAAATTTGGTATGCATATAGTTTATGACCTGGTTTAAAGCATAGATTCCTTTATATCCCGGAAAATATTTGGTTCCTGTGGGTTTCTCCGCGCCGCGTGCCGGACGACGCTCAGTGGGAAGACCCGCTACAAGGTGGACCGACGATCTGGTGAAGGTCGCGGGAAAACGCTGGATACGGGCAGCGCAGGAGCGCTCGTTGTGGAGATTCTTGGGGGAGGCCTATGTCCAGCTGTGGGAGTCGTACGGCTGATATGATGATGATGTGGGTTTCTCAAAAAACTAAACTTAACGCGGGCAAAGTCGCTAAATTTGAAATGAAATAATGCTCAACAAACTTGTTGCACACAGCGATGCGTAACGCGTTCCAAGACGAGATGGTGGACGGTGAAGACAAGGAAGTGGTCCTCATCACACTCAAGCGGCCGCTCATCTACATCCAGCCCGTGGCCGTGGACAAGGCGATATTAGTGTGGCTCAACTACAAGAACGCCTACGAGTACTGGAACGAGAAACGACTCAACCTCAACAAGGAAGTTCTGACGGCTACGCAGCAAGTGTTCGAGAAGGTAACTAGTTCCTGTATATTGGCAATACTTTTACCAACCTTAGTTTTTGTATGGCTTTTCGAAGTCACCTTAAGATCATTATTATTGTTTATGTTCACTTTGAGTATACAGCTCGACAAACTTCTTGAGCATCGACCATAGACAAGGATGCCTGTGCAGTAGCTATTTTACATACAAAAACGTTTATTGCGCAAGGTTATTTATCTGTGGTTTTGCTCAAGAAGTTTGCCACTACTTATAAGATCGTGTGGTTTTGTACATTTTGGAAAATGAGTCTAACCGATTAAAATCGTTTCTAAGTCTAACTTGTTCCATTACACACACTTGACAGTTAATTCTTATTAAATTTAGCGGATAGTGTGAACTAAACATGATTTAATAACACAACAGATAACATATTTTTTATAACTTTTTCTCCTTCCGTGGTCCCTTTCATTTCATACATGGAAAAGGATTAGCTTATATTATTTATCATTTTGACGTTTTTACTTTGCGGGAGAAGTAGTTGTCTTACACTTAGCACTAGATTTAAAATGGCCATTAACCCTATCATTTTTACCACTTATTTGAGTAATAGGATATATAACATTTTTTCAAATTAATCTTACTTATATTTATTATTGTTAATGAACTCCATAAAAAGTGGATATTCATTATTCTGTTTTGTATTTCAGTAAAAAATAAATAAATCAAAAATGCAGTTTTCAAGTTGCCGCGAAAACGTTTCCCTGGACTCTATGGCGTTTCGCTAATGTAATTAAAACGTCAAAGGATACTGTGTAATGTCACTTTGACTGGAAGTTTACTAATGTGTGACGTTTTTTAGGCTTGTCCAATCTCAGGCGTTTTCAGTCAGTGACCATAGATAAAAAAAAACATTTCTCTTAAATGTTTTTTACAAAAGTTATTTATTATTTGTTCTCTGAGAATAGTAAAAATCCCTATCAATACTCATATTAAATACAGATGCCAACAATTGGTTCTTTATTTTTCATACTGTCAAATAGCCTATTGGCCAACAATATTAAATACCCTAGATACACCAACACAAACAAAATCGTGGCCGAAACCTGTCCAAAAGGTACATGAAATGATTCAGGGAGCTCCGTAAGATGATCGCGTAGTCAAAAACAATGTAAGGCATTATTTAAACGTCGAAAGTCACCTTTGATGCATATTAAATAAGGTCTGAATCAAAACGCATGCGTCAAAGAGTTATGACAGTTCGAAATGAAAGCTCATAAAATTTTACGTCTTATTGCTATATGCGGAACAATATAGACCTTATTTCTTTGACTCTACGCGCAATTCTGAATGCGCTTTTAGGAAAATAGCAGTTATGGACCGCGAGGAAAAGAGTCGGCTATATTATCGACCATGCATTTGAATATCACAAATATTTTATATTAAATCAGTTTATAGTAAATATTAGGACAAAATTTAGCTTTAAATGCGTTAAATTAACAAACATTAATTAGGTACCTTTAAAAAAAAGACAGTTTACGTACTATATGTATTTTTTCACGGAGCTCTGCGGCATCTTGACTTTTTAACGGTCCGCGCTTGACTGTGAACCAAGAAGTGCTTGAGTGGTGTTCGAGCACTTCTTGACACATTTTGAGCGCGCGCGATTTTCAATACCATAGATACACCATCTATGGTATTGAAAATCGTTGCTATTGGCACTTTATTTTAAATATAGTCAAATACCTTATGGTGATTGTTGTTTAATTGTGACACCAGGTCCAGCAGTCGTCGGCGGCGGCTGCGCCGCACCCGAGTACGCTGTTCCTGCAGCTCAACGTCGATGACATCGGCATCTGTCTACCCCTCAACCCGCCACCAGTCGTAAGAATTATATAACTACTAGCGGCCTTAGGTTTTTTATAAATCCTACGGGAACCTAACCTTTCTCCGGGATAAGAAGTATTTTTGCGTTATTGAGTAACAAAACTACAAACCGAATAATGTAAATTTCACATTTATAATATAAGTACCATTAACTGGTCGATTGCAGAGCACTCTAGCTGTTCTGTCATATTATGGGATTGTGGCTTGAGGTTGACCTCATTTTTTTAATGTTAAAGGGGCGGCAAACAAGCATATGACCCGCCTGATGGTAAGCGGCCACAATAGCCTATTGACGCTTGCGATACAAAAAAAATCACTCGCGCCGTTGCCTACCCTAACCCAATCCCCTACCCCGTAGAGCCCTGGAAAAAAATTTCACTGTGGATTTCTGTCATTAATGAGAGAAAACTGCATATAGATTTAATGCATGCGATTATAGCCTATAAGAAAATAGACGAGCATTATAAAAACGTTTCTCTTATAATATGTTTTTTATAAATATCACAGGAATCAATGCATGTGAAGTGAGACCACTTGCCTTGACAGCAAAGCAATATCTTTGATGTTGTTAAATTTACCTACTTCCAAATGGGCTTTAAAAAAACGTGCACATTTTCATTTTATGTAATACTTGACTTCCCAACCTTTTTCTTCTTCCTTCGTAATACGCATTCTAACAAAAGAAACCCCTATTACACTGCGACAAAGATCTTGATGGATGTGAGTGACAGTACAGGGAGGGCGCTGCTGTCTACGTAAATGATAAAAAATGACGCTTACAAAGATGGCTTTGGATCAGTTTTTTCGCCATATTCATAAAATCCTTGTTGCACCATATAATAGTGTTTTTTTTTAATGAATTATGTAACAAACATCTATATAACATTTCTCTATTGGTACAGTCGGCACGCGGGGCTGGTCGTAGCGATACCGAAGCTCGGGGCGCCGTAGTAGTGACATTGGAAAGCACTAGCGTAGGGGCCTGCAGTTCCGGCGCGCTAGTCAGCAAGGGCCGATTCGTGGGATTATGTCTACGATTCGCGGACGACTTCGAAGCAACTCTCGATGACTGGAGACCTGCGCCTTTGGAACCGAGTCTCAATGTCTGCCGCGTGTCTGAGGGCACGTATGAAGTCTGCAGCCGCACTACCGCCGCTAAGCAGCATGGTGAGTCATTAGGGGTAGATTATAGAGTATCATTTATTGAGGACTGGTGACCTGCAGTTCCGGCACGGTAGTCAGCAAGGATCGATTATGCCTACGATTCGCGGGCGACTTCGAAGCAACGCTCGACGACTGGAGACCTGCGCCTTTGGAACCGAGTCTCAATGTCTGCCGCGTGTCTGAGGGCACGTATGAAGTCTGCAGCCGCACTACTGCCGCTAAGCAGCATGGTGAGTCATCAGGGGTAGATTATAGGGTATCATTTATTCAGAACTGACGACCTGCAGTTCCGGTACGCTAGTCAACAAGGGGCAGTTCGTCGGGTTATGTCTACCATTCGCGGACGACTTCGAAACGTCGCTTGATGACTGGAGACGAGCACCTTTGGAACCGAGTCTCAATGTCTGCCGCGTGTCTGAGGGCACGTATGAAGTCTGCAGCCGCACTACTGCCGCTAAGCAGCATGGTGAGTCATCAGGGGTAGATTATAGGGTATCATTTATTCAGAACTGACGACCTGCAGTTCCGGTACGCTAGTCAACAAGGGGCAGTTCGTCGGGTTATGTCTACCATTCGCGGACGACTTCGAAACGTCGCTTGATGACTGGAGACGAGCACCTTTGGAACCGAGTCTCAATGTCTGCCGCGTGTCTGAGGGCACGTATGAAGTCTGCAGACGCACTACCGCCGCTAAGCAGCATGGTGAGTCAGTAGGGGTAGATTATAGGGTATCATTTATTGAAGACTGGCGACCTGCAGTTCCGGCGCGCTAGTCAACAAGGGGCAGTTCGTCGGGTTATGTCTACCATTCGCGGACGACTTCGAAACGTCGCTTGATGACTGGAGACGAGCACCTTTGGAACCGAGTCTCAATGTCTGCCGCGTGTCTGAGGGCACGTATGAAGTCTGCAGCCGCACTACCGCCGCTAAAAAGCACGGTGAGTCATTAGGGGTAGGTAATAGGGTAGTATTTATAGTTGACGATCTGTACGCTTGGAATCCAGTATCAATGTGTACCGCATGTCTTAGGGCACGTACGAAGTTTGCAGGCGTACTACCGCCGCTAAAAAGCATTGTGAGTCTTTTAAGTAACATTGAAGAACAACATTCATATTTGAATGAATAGATGAATGACCAACAACCTACATCCTCAGAACCATGGCTCAGGTGCTGTAGATAACATTAGCAGATGCTGATGTATTTTGTCATTCTTAGTAGGTCGGCTCCCAGTTTATTTTGGTGCGATTATAGAGTTTAATCGGGGGAAACTAGATCTACCGAGTGCGAAGAATAGTCTGAAGTTAGTTTCGAGCGGCACATGCACTAGGAGAAATGCAATTTACCAGCAAAGCTGAGCGAAACTATACGTTTTGATGTGTGAGTGGCGCTACATGAATTTTAAATACTGAGATATCTTGGGCCAGAAATTTTACTTGCGACAACAAACTTCAAGTTAATTTTCAGATTTATTTGTAAGTAGAATTCCAAAACAACACGAATTTACCAATAACATTTATTACAGAGAACGCAAAATGGTTTTTGAACGTATCGTGGCAAATGGAGGGCGTAGATATCCACCTGGATGTGAACGTTGGCAAACAGCTTTCTGCACTCGGACACACGCTCACAATGCTTACAGGTATTTAATTTTTTTTTATGATATTAGAAATAAGAGTCCTATTAGTACTGTTTTAATAACTACTGTAATTTGACACAGGTTTTGAAGAAGAAGATCCTTTGAAAATGGACTATGAAAGTGATTTAGACGATGAAGCGGACAATAGTAAAGATTCCCAGGTAAGATATTTTCAGTATTTTATCCGTCATCAAGACAAAGACGCAATTGAATTCTTTCACAAATGTACTCTCAATTTTACAAAGCTTATTTGAGAAAGTTAATTACGGTCCTTTCAAAGAAAGTATTTCTACTTCGTCCGAACTTTGCAAATGTTAAAAGTAAACATAACAATACGTTCATCAGGAGAGCATAATACTCCGGCGCAAATGCACGGACCACTTGCCCGCGTTCGTATTCGACACGAGCATAGACTCGAAACAGCGGTCGAAGCTCATAGAAAAGGAAATGAACGAACAAGCCAAGATCATCAACGATCTCCGAGCGCTCGGCGCCAGCCACGCCACCATAGAGTACGAGATGAAACGACTGCATGACTTGGAAGCGCTCGTCTTTAAGGACTTCCGAAGGTATGTCAAGTTATTATCGATTCTCTAGCTATATTCTGTTTTTCTTATTTCTTTAATACACATTGCACTACATGTACTATAAAAAATTATATTCCTTTTTTAATTGAGAGATTCGATTGATTGTAGTAAGAATTCCTTATCTGAAAAACTGACAAAGTCCGGCTTCGTTTACCTTCACCCAGACTGGTTTAGTTATTTACATATAACATAATAACAAATATATTTCCGTTTCCCTACTCACTTTATATCTTCGCACAGTCAGTTTTATTTAATTCTTCATTCAATTTTCTCTCAAGGACTTTATATATACTCATCAAAAAAGTCCAGTAACATAAGTACGGTATTGAAAGTCTGAACTATTTTTTCTTTTGTAATATATATTATAGGTACTTTAATATTAAAAACACAGTCGAAAACTTTCTATTTTTAAAATCGGAAAGTATATTATGTTTTCTAACACAAAAAAAAAATCATCCATTAATTAAAACATACCGTTTCTGTAAATTATTCGTGTTGCTTAGATTTTTCTGGTGTGTATGTTTATACAAAGTTATAACCGTCGTTATAGGTAATTACTTCTTTTGCATATTCAGGGACATGATCCAGAAACTTCGACGGCAGAGTGTCCGCGCGAGCTCCATAACCAAGGGCAAGCTGGGGCTTGGCTCCAACCGCTCGCGGTCCTTCATGGCCGCCGACCCTCCGCCTGAGAGACACGACTGCGACAGGTCAGATATAGTCAACTAAACATATAATAAAATGGTAGGAAAGTCAAAACTGTACATAGGGGTGTGATCTACGATTGATACTGAAGCCAAAAATATAGTTTTAGAATTTTTGTCTGTATGTATGTCCGGAATAAACTCAAAAAGTACTGCATGGATTTACTTCAAATTTGGCACGAATATTATTAAGAAGTCAGGTATATAAGAACATATAGGCTACATAATATTATCACGAAACTGTCCTCTAAGGGGGGTATACGGGGGTTAGAAGGTTGTATGAAAGTCCTATGTTTTTGATGTAACAGACTTGAAATTGTGTAGACGTTGGTGTAGGTGTAGACGTGTACTTATAATGTGACGTGTACTTATAATGTATCTATAGAAATAAACTCCCTTTTTAGGGTCAAAAAGTATGTGCAAATAACTAACTCCGCGCGTACGAAGTCACGGGCGGCCGCTAGTTTCACTTTTAAATAAGTAATAAATACTAGCGGCCGCCCGCGACATCGTCTGCGTTAACTTTACAATTAATTGACAATCCCACAGGAACCGAACTTTTTGCCGGGATAAAAAGAAACCTATATCAATTCAGGTCATAAACTATATGAGTACCAAATTTCATCCAAATCCATTCAGAATTTTTTGCGTGATTGAGTAAAAAGTATACACTCTCCCACATTTATATCATTAGTAGGATGTATTCAATAGCTTCGCTTTCTGAGGAGCTCGATGGCGCTGCTGGTTAGCTTGTTCGGCTGCGATCGTTGAAGTTAAGCAACTTTCGCAGTGGTTGGGCATTAGATGGGTGACCAAAAATTTACTATCTCGAGCTGTGCTTCGGAAGGCACGTTAAGCCGTTGGTCCCGGTTGCATCTGCAGTCGTTAGCACCCACCAATCCGCACTGGGCCCGCGTGGTGGGTCATGGCCCAATCTCCGTATCATCCATAGGGAAGCAGGTTTCAAAAGAAACCTACTTCAGGCAGGGTGCTGAAAACCGCAGATGCAGCCGAGACCAACGACTTTACATGGCTTCCGTAGCACGGAGGAACTCGAGATAGAAGATTTTTGGTCACCCATCCAATAACCGACCACTGGGAAAGTTGCTTAACTTCAACAATCGCAGCCGAACGTGCTAACCACCTGCGCCATCGAGCTCCTCAATTAGCCAAGATATCCACTGAGAGTGAACGGATGTAGTAAAACAATATTGTTTTCCCCGATACTCAGTGAAGTCGCGAGCGCGGGTGAGCCGGGCCTGGGTGTTTGTAATGGCGTCGGCGACTCGGGCGAGACTCTCCTGCTGGCGGATGATCAAGACCGGCTCGCAGACATCATTGAGGGCGGTAGTTGGAGCTCAATGGACAGTGAACCGTTGGCTGGTAAGTAGTGTTGGGGTGATGTGGTGATGTGTGACTCAACCTATCGCAATCCACTGCTGGATATAGGCCACTCCCAATAGGATATTTGACAGTATGAAAAACGAACTACCAATTGTTGGCATCTGTATTTAATATGAATATTAGCAGAGATTTTACTACTCTAAGAGAACAAATAATTCACTTCTATGGTCACGTTACCGAAAATCTTTTTATTTCATTTATTTGATAATATAAACAAAATACAGTAATTAAAAAAAATACCACAAAACCCAAATTGGGTTTGTTTTGATACTGAGTCACTTTAGCCGTCAATACATAGTTTGATTCGTAAATGATATACTTTTGCAGTTCTTGGTTGATTATAATTAATGTAGCAAATCATGGGGCATTAAGTATTCAGAAATACTCGAAAGCCAAAATAAATCATGGAATTACAGTTACTTCTCATTCATATCTTGTTCATCAAATTAAACATTCTATTTACTACACAATTAAAATAAATACTACAGTGGCAATTATATTTTAACCTGCCTAAAAGTTATAATTATGAGTTATAGATAATAATACAAAAAGTAATACAAAGCAATTCCACTAGCTCATTTAATTTTAAAAGTAAGGATTTTTTAACAAAACACGATAAACCGTACACACATGTACAATGCTTGTTGTCGGTGCGCATAATACAGGAGGATACCCTTCTTTTAGTAGCAAAGTAATGAAGTGTCGTAAAAGTATTTATTATATTTTTACAAGTTATGTCTTGCAAGATTTTTATCGGTATTTCGTTCATTAAAAATGATACTAAAAATGCATTGGTTCGTTTACCATAATATTTTTTTTTTGTTTTAAGAATATTTAATTTTAAATGAATGATTTTTATAGTTGTTGTTTAATGATTGATTTTTATATCTTTATTGTCAAATTGTTCAATCAATATCATCATTTTTATTTTATAATATAGTGTGGCTAAAATTTTACAATATTTAAACATTACGCTAATATTTTCACCCTTACAAAGTGTGTTTTTAAAGTTTTTAGGTATCACTAGTTTTATACGTTCTGCCATAGCTGCTAGCTAGTAATGCTATACAACTAAGTCTTGGTTTAACTGTTAAAGACTCGAAGAGCGCAACAGCATCGGGCCCCTCCCGCTCGGCGTCGTTACGTGGCGCGACAGGCAGCGGTGCTCGTTCCGTCACGTTCCAACCCCCGCCCGTACAGCGACAGAGCTCCCTGCCAGCGCACGCTGACCACTGGCCGCTGCAACTGGACGGGGTACAGCTGCGCCGCCCCGAGTACAGGTATAAAGTTCAAATTCAACTTTTTTTTTATAGATAGGTCCGACAAATGACTCCAACCAACCTGCTGTAAGTGAAGGTGAAGTCCAAACGCGAAGATAACTGATACAGCAGTTCTACCTGCCACACCAGCCATCCTCACCCTGCTGGCCTGCATGTTGCTTCTTCACGCCTCTCTTAAAGAATCCCAGGTTGTAAGAAATGAGTCACCAAATTTCTTTGTACGCGTTGGAATTGTGGCCACAGTTAGACGGTGGCAACGTAGGCCAGCGCGCGTGGTCCTCTGAAGGAAAGGGGAAGTTGGAATAAGAGAGAATAACTCCTTAGAATACTCGTCGTGGTACAGACGATAGAACGCGCTGAGTGACGCCACGTCACGACGTAATTGAAGAGGCTCGAGGCGTTTAGTCATCTCCTATTATTCAGTTTAAGCTTTTACAAGCACATGTGAAAGTCGAAAATTACGCCATCGGTTCGCCAACCTACGGCGGGAGACCTTGTACTGAAAAGAACCGGCAAAGAACTGAAGCAAGGGTTGCTTTTTCTCCCTGTTTTATTTTATACAATGTCGTCAAATTGAAAGCTGACATCAAACTTGCAAACATGTGTTGAGGTCAACTTCCATCACATAATGTCAAATAGGTAACAATATATAATCAACGAATTTACTAACAATAAGTGTAAAGAGAAGTCCCAAAATTGCAAGAAACAATCTTCAAGACAAATTGAACAAGTATATGATAGGAATTAAGTGCAAGGTTCTCTTCAACACTCTTTTTAAGGGCCCCAGTTTTAATATAACTTTTGAAAAATTATCTACAGATAAAATTACAACCAGGCCGTTTTATCATTCAAATTTTGTTTTACAGTATAATATAATTTCTTAAGTAAGAAATTCTTAATGTCTCACAGGCAAAGCCCTTTTTGGTCAATCGTGTTTCAACACTCGCTTACATTGCAAGTCAACAAATAACAAAAATACAACTGGCCGACACCCCGGCCGCGTCTGTCTGTGAGACACTATGCGATCCAAACTTTATGGCTATTTAAGAAGCAAGCAGTGAGCGCAACTATGCGTAGGTTTCGGTGCAGTGCCATCACACGTGCGTTTTAAACTTCCTCGTACGTTTACTGTGTTTCGATTTGCGCTAACTTCACACTCGTCATTAAGTTAGTACTTATAGGACAATTCACATATCAATTCGCACGCGACTTCGTTCGCGTTTGCGTTAACCTTTTTTGAGAATCCTACGGGATTCTATCATTTTACCGGGATAAAAAGTATCCTATATCTCAATCTGCAGGTCATATGTGTACCAAATTTCATCCAAATCTGTTCAGTACTTTTTGCGTGATTGAGTAACATATATACAAACTTTACATTTTTGATTTTAGTAGGACTATCAAACCATCCCAGATTTGCACTGGTGGAATTTACAGTAACTCAATAAAATATAGCCTATACCACTAAGGAACAACGTAGCTTTCTACTTATGAAAGAGTTTTCAAAATCGATTTAGTGGTCTCAGATGTTACACCCTATAAACAATGATCTCTCTGAAGAAAAGTTATCTCTAGATCTTCTTTCTATAACATTATATTACTCGTATCATTAAAGAAAGCAATCGCAAATGACGAAGCAAGACATTCTGCCCCACTCGAACATCCTAAGTAACGTGCGAGAGAGACAGATTGTTTTACGTCAGCATTTTCGATTCCTTTCTTTAATGTGTAGGCAGGCCAAAGGGGAAGATCTTCCTCCGAGCTGGATGATGTTAGCTCGGGGGCCGCGGCCCGACTGATGTCGGTCGGGCATCGTATATATGGAGTGTTAGCCTCCAAATTTTACTTGCGCGATTTAGGCTTCCATACGTATTGATAGCAACGCCGATAGCGCCATCTCTTGAGGAGGCAAGTGACTATTTCCTTCATATGACACAAATTATAGCAATATCCTAAAAAGGAATTATCGCAAATGCTTTACATTCTTTCGCCAATGCTTACGAATATCGCTTACTAGTTTCATATTGCCACAGCGCCGGCGCTGACGCACAGAACTCCGAGGGCAAGCAGAGCAAGCCCAAGACCGCGGAGCCGAGCATAGACTTCGAGCTGGACGTCAAAGTGCACATCAATAGCGGCAAGTGCGTGCTCCACACTAAGGAACCTTCGAAGGAGGACGATATGAAGATGTACGTATTGTTTTGTAAACTATTACGCACACACCATCAGCCTATTAATATCCCACTGCTGAGGCACAGGCCTTCCCTATGGATGGAATAGGGAAATTGGGCCATGACTCAACACGTGGGTCCAGTGCGGATTGGTGTTAAAGGAACCAACGGCTTAACGTGCCTTTCTAAGCACGGAGGAGATCGGGATAGTAAATTTTTGGTCACTCATCCAATGAGCGACCACTGCAAAAATTGCTCACCCTCAACGATAGCAGCCGAACGAGCTAACCACGTGTTCAATGGAGCTCCTCGCTTTTTTACTATATATATATTTTTCACTAAGGTATACGCCAGCAACCCTTCTATAGACCGCATTTTCACCCGTTTGTGTGGCACGCCCCCAAACATCGCAATACATTTTCATTCGTTTTATCAAAATCATCCGTCCGTGACGTCACACTGACGTGTCCAATCAATACGCAGTTTACACTCCCCTCATGCCTCAACTTTGGTGACTTCGATTTCATATAAAAATGTAATGTGTCAAAAAAAAATTGAAAACTGTAAAGATGGTGGCAATTCCAAATGTTGTCATCACATTTGTCTATTATGTCCTCTTTTTATCATTTCTATTGATATCGAATTTATCATAACAGAGGAGGCCGGATGCGCGTAGGCCGGTCAGCTTCCGGGGGCTTAGGCGAGAGTGGGACGGGTGGGTCGCCGCCGGGCCCCTCCGGGTTGGGTCCGTCCGCGTCGGGCGCGGGGCTGGCGGCCAGCGGCGGGGGCCGGCGGAAGGGGGCGGGGGCCGCTAGACACCAGCCCAGTCTGGACCTTACCGTGTTCAGAGTGCCGGGGCTCGACCTCAAGGTATAATTATTATTAAAAAATACATTATCTGCACGCATGTCGAAATATTCGAAAAGATGGTTTTATAAAGACGTACTTTGTAAACGCACATTCATAAAATTAAAAATAAAATTCAATAAGTATAGTGCTGCTAGCTATATTATAAAATAACTTTTAATCATTATTGTACACTTTTATTTTTTTATTTCTTAAATTAGACTATGATGTTAGGCTGAATGTGAAAAGAAGGCGCCGCATGCGCAATGTAAACTTGTTAAAAAAAGGCGCACGCATGCGTGGTTTGCTCTTAATCCCCCATCGCTTCCCATACAATTTTTACCGATCGTGTTTTGTTTTCGGGATTTCACAAAATGTTTTGCAAAATCCTTTGTTACCTCAGCTACTTTGTTTAATTTCAATTGTTCCTATGAGTGAAGATAAAGTAGTGTTATACAAACTGAATAAAATTTAGTTAATAAAACACTCGAGTCAACCTATTAACCGCTAACTTCACAGCCACTTTAAAGTGTGAATCGCATTATATTTAAATCGGTTTAGTATTTATGTACCTGTCAACAATCTTACCAAAGTGAGGTCAAACGAAATAATTGCTTAAGTTGTGAGTTGCTGAAATTGAGTTCCATAAATTAGTCGAAATTTTCCTTGAAAATATATCATGTGACTCAGTTTCAGCGAATCACGTACATCGATTTCTAAACTGATCGCGCTTAACTAACTGCTACTAATATTGATATTAAAAACTCAAAAAAATAATAAAAAAAACCTTTATCCTTTTTGTCCAAACCTTTTCTAACTGAATCTAAATCTCAAGGTACACTACGAATCCAAAACCTTACCGGAAGAGGCGGCATCTCCCCTCTCGAGTGGAGCGCCGGCGCGCAAGGTGGCCACTAAAAAAGCCGCGTTATTCGCCTGGATCACCGTGCAGAGTATCCCTGAGGAAACAATAATTAGTCCACATATACTGGAGTTCCTCGAGCAAACGCTGGAACCTATACCGACTAAAGCCTTCTCAGCGCCCACTCCAGGTAAAATCACAAAAATAGTCGAATAATTAATCCGATAATGGTGTCGATTCTGGTATGATTATCTAAACCGAAACTTAAATTTGATAACAGTGTATCCTTGTCATTCTCACACACAGTTACACGACTACAATAGATATAGAAAACCATGAATTAGCGGCAGTCGTACGAATCCGGGATGTTTGATATCAAATTCAGATTACATAAAAAAACCCTGACTGTACATTCGAAATTAAAAAAAAAATCTGATATCAAATTTGGATTCAGGACAAAAAAAAATATTACTTTAAATAAAAAAAAAATATTTGTATTTATGCAAAATTATAATATATTATTTATATTATAATTTTGACACAGCAAACAAAATGCAGTTAAACAATTAATGTATAATTTCACATTATGTAATGAAAGGTTTTCATGAATCATCTCTCACTGAAGTCATTTTTCAACTTAACGACTCTGTAAATAATAAAACGGGTAGAAAAAAACAGCCCTTGCTGAGTTTCATGCCGGTTCTTCTCAGTACAAGGTCTCCCGCCGTAGATTAGGGAAGATGCAATATTTTTATTTTTGTTTTCATTTTAAAGAATTCCATGTAGAATAAACCACAGATATATTAAAAAATTAAAACATTGTGATTTATCGGAAAAAATGCGGTTTTAAATTGACAATTTAAATTTTCGCGCGAAAACGAACCTTTGGTTGCGATGACGTCACTCCTGTCTGTCACTGGTCGTAATTGTTCGTTGCTGGCTTTAAATTTTCATACTTTTGCATATTTTTTCGACTTTCGAAATATTTTTTTGAAAAATTTAAAATGGACTATCCATCAACATCATGTGATCATAACAATACCACTAATATTCCGAAAAAAAGCCGTGTTGACTCATGTTTTGTGCCAATCTACTTCAACAAAGTTCCCAAATAAATTGTTTTTGACTGGAACTTCTGACCCAAAACTGAAAAAAAGTGGTTTCAAGCTGCGAAGAGAAATGACAATTATTCTCCAAAGACCATTATTCGATGCTGAGAAGATCACTTTGATGTAAGTCGGCGAATATACTTGTTATATGCTTAATTAATCTGCTTGTACGTAAAAACGCATTAGTAACCTACCTAATACTTACAAAACCTGTCTATAACATATTTTTAATTTTACAGTTGGAGAATAACGTCGAAAATTAGATAAAGTTTAAAATGTGTGGCACAATCTTCACATTGGCAGGACTGAACCAAGCTTTGCGTTTCATTTAAAATAACTGTAACACGATAACCTTCTTTACGTACTTTATGCTCCGGAGAACTCGACCTTTTACTGTACATAATTTTCCATCTCTTTTAATTTGGACATAGCCGATTGCATTATCGCCGTAAGATTTGTAGAAGCCGCTGAATAAAATACGAAGTTTAACAACTACGATTTTTACATACCGTAGTAATTTAGTCCCTTTCATTTCTACACTAAAAAACTCTGCACTTTGGACAAAAAAAATTATAACCATGTCAACGCTAACTCGTGGTAAATTCCTGGAGTCTGCTTTGACAAACGCAACTTCCATTTTTATTAAATGTCAAAAAACGCAATAAATATTCCCATAAAATAATATTTACTTTAACAACCATAACCTCAAAGAAGTTGTCATAACAGGAGTGACATCACTAAACGCTGATTGGTGTTTTAAAATACGTTCCGTTTCAAGTATTTTTAATTCGTAATAATTGTTAAAAAACAACATTATGTAAAATAAAAACGTTGCAGTGGCATTTCTTTTATACTTTTTTAACATTTTAATCATAAAATTTTCATAAATATTATATATGCATCTTCCCTTTTACGAACCGATGGCGTAGCTTCTAGACATTCATATGTGCTTGTAACAGCCTAAACTAAATAAATGATTTTGATTATGATCATTAAGAAGCAAACTTGCGTAACGTATTAATTTCGTACACAGAAGCGGAGAATGGCGAGCGCACACTCACAGGCGGAGCGGACGCGGCCGCGGGCGATGGAGCGGGCGCGTCGTACGGACAATACGTGTACGCGTCCTTCCCCGTCGACGTCATCGTACAGTTCCACATGCAACCCTCGACCTTCCGCTTCAGCTGCCTGCCCGCGTCGCGCGTCGAGTGCCTGCTGCAGCTTCCCAGTCTCCAGATCGTGTTCAGCTCTAAACGCGCGGGAGATGAGTGAGGCATTATGATTTATATTATCATACTAATATTATAAAGACGAAAGTTTATGAGTGTGTTAAGTGTGGCTTAAGCGATTTTAATGAGTATTTAGAGATTTTTATTAGTATGGAGTAAGCTGACACCCTGGATTAACTTATAGGCTACGTTTTACTGCGGGAAAATATCTCTAATAAACCGCGGGTAACACCGCGGGGCACAGCTAGTTATCATATAAGGCACAGTTTCACATGCAGCCCTCCACGTTCCGCTGCACCATGTGCAGCTGCCTAGTATGCAAATTGAGTTCAGCTAAAAACGCGCTAGCGAAGAGTGAGCTATATATTTTATTGACAGAGATTATAGCATTATTACGTTATCATTGGTTTATTGGAATCGCGCATTAAACGACACTGTATTATTCAAAGGTGTAGATCTAGACATACTTAACATGCGACAACACTACCACTGCTCCATGTCCCGTCGCCATAATAATAGTTTAAAAGTTTTCTCAAAATAAACATAAAGCTTACAGCCTCGCAAAGGTCACGGTCCAAAATGGCAACCCCTGATTTATAAACCACAATTATTCCTAGGGAAATGTCAGAGCCAGCGGTCGCGATGGGCGGGCTGAGCGTGACAGGTTGCCTGGCTGACTTCTCCGTATACGTATTCCATCCGTACGGCGGCAAGAAGTCCAGCCTGAAGGAGGCTCAGTGGTCGCCGCTATCTGACACGGAGCGAAAGGACTCGCTGTCCATCAACGTGGAGTTCGTCAAATTCCACCTGTCACGCTCGCGCAAGCTCGATTTCCAGGCAGACCATGACCAGTCCAAGGCCACCGTCAGATTCTCCAGTAAGTCCTTTATATGTGTCTCAAAAGTTTCAGCATTAAGTAAATCTATTGACACCAATATTGCAGTGCAGTGATCACTTTTCTTAGGCACGTCAAACCCACCAATAGCGTCAAGTGTATTTGTCAAAAGTCAGAAGATCAAATGAAGTCATGCTTGATGACTACAAGTCCAAGGCTACTGCCAGATTCTCTAGTGAGTACTGTAGCGTAGTACTCAAGCACTAATACTTGAGAAATATGGGTGTATGCCATTAGGGGTAGACAATATCCTCTAAAGGATGCATGGGGGACGAATAACAAGAAGATGTCCAGCCTGGAGGAAGCTCAGTGGTCGCCGCTGTCCGACATAGCGCGCAAGGACTCGCTGTCCATCAACGTGGAGTTGGTCAAGTTCCACCTGTCGCTCTCGCGCAAGCTTGACTTTCAAGCAGACCACGACCAGTCCAAGGCCACCGTCAGACTCTCCAGTAAGTCCTTTAAATGTTGCTCAGAAATTTCAGCAGCAAATAAAAACGGATGAAATGGATATCCATATCATCCGTTAACATTAGTCGCAGCGCAGCGATCACCTTTCTTAGGCACGTTAGAACCTCGTGTTTTATTTAGAGCATTTTTTAGTAATCTAAAGTTTCATACATTTTAAGCACGTGTTTAGCGACTAGTAGTCCTACTTAAGATTGCGAGATTAAATAAACTCGTGACTTAATAAAGCATTAAATAAATCAACATCTGAGTAGGACCGTGAGGTGCGAAACTAAAATCAACATTATGTACACATAAGTTCATGATGAGCTTTCTGGCATTAGATGTACTCTAAGGCCGGTATTAATAGAGTTGAAAGTGATCTATTAGTACGTGCGTTACAATTTGAGTCCATTTTCAAGAAAGGTTTTTGCGCAGCTATCGTGGACGTGGGGTCGGCTTGGTTCAAATACGACATGCGGCGTTTGAGCGAGATCCTGGCGTTCCCACGCGCCTGGTACCGCCGCACCATCGTGCGCCGCATGTTCCTGGGGGACCTCAGCCTCAACGAACAAAGGTGTGGCGACATTAACATTATACCAGCGATCCTGTACTTGTACCCTTAGCACGAACCAATATTGAATTCGTATCGTTTGCGAGTCCGAAATGTCATTGTCAATGACAATCACTACACATGTCAATGTGTACTGATTTTTAGTTCTCGTTACGTACTTTGTGCCGCTTCTGTTCAAGTTTCCATACAAAATTTGACATTGACATTTCGGTTTGCAAACTATTCGAATTCTATAATGGTTCGTGCTACGGTACAGTATAGTTCAAATACGTCATGATCCTGGCGTTCCTGTGAACCTGGTAATATTTGAGCAAGCGTACGCGTCATTTACGTACGATTCTGAATGTGGTGATAGTATAAAATGTGCTATAGATGGATATAATTTACGGTAAAAGGATAGGATACAAACTTATTTTAGTATATTATGACAAGTCTGGTGGTAATCAGCACTCTGCTGTGATAGAATGAGCTCGATCCCTGTTGAGATTATCTAAAATAATAATAACATAACTTTCTTCGAAAAAAGCTTTCAAGGCACGCGCAAAAGTATAATACAGCAAGTTGAAACGTTTAATTGTTCATATTAATTTGATTATATTTGACTCACTGTCGCCAACTCTGCTAGAAAACATAACGACAAAGAAAAAATAAAAACACGAAAACTAATTTAATGTGCCTATGTGTAGGGCCAACAGGCCGTTGTCTCAGCTATGATACTGTGGTAGTACTTTCGTAATACCACAGCAGCGCTGATTTTCAGCCAGCGCTTAGTGACGTCCGAACGCCAAACAACATCTTCTAGAGACGCCCACAGTCCTATGCCCTTAGAATATTAATTGTAGTTAATATTTTCGTAGGTCATCGACTACTGTACCTGTATCACCGGTGCTACCTCAAAGAGAGAAAACAAAGACTGTTGATCACCAAAAACCTAAAGGTAAGTAAATGGTCTTCAAGCTCAAATCAAATATGTATATTAAGAACGTATACAGTAATCCTATTGTGGTGTGAAGAATTTCCTTAATAACGCACACACACATGTCTATTTACATCAAAAAAAGTCCTGTGTATTTGTGAATAAATAAGATAAAGGTTTAAAGATTTATTTTATTAGAATGCGTCTTATTTATGCTTTTGTCAGCATCGGAGAGTAAGACTCCGGCGCCGGGCGCGGCGTGGGAAACGCTAGTGCTGTTTGCGGTTAACTTCACGCGGCTCAACGTGCACATGAACATGGGTAACGTCATGGGGAACGTCAGGTCAGTATCTCAGTAATATTGTAGTTGATTTTTTTTTTGAGAAGATTTATCTCCATTTTACTCTTATGTTGTTAATTAGTGAATTTATATTATTGTATATTATTTTGTTGAAATGTTTGTTACTGATACTGATGACAAACAGAGGCCAAACTCATCACTACTGCTATATGATTTATTATTAAATAATTAATTCGTATGACGATAGTACGTAGTAGTATGCTTGTGAAGTAAGGAACGAGCGCAACTATGCGCAGGTTTCAGCCCGTGAAAACCTACACGCATCTAAATTTCGTTCACTGTGCTGCCACTTGCGTTTACTCCACAGCCGCCATTAATTTTGAATCGCACTATACAGGGCGTCCCACGGGTTACTCACACAGAGGGAAAGTATGTTAAATATTGAAGATAGGATATTTTTCTGAAAGCAGACACGTGACTTTTCTTTCATTTAAAATGTTATGTTATTCAGGATTTACCCTTTCGACGGTTATTATAAAATACATGTGTTTTTTTGCGTCACCTTTCTCGAGTTTGATTCCCGGTTTTGGCAAGCGATTTTTTTATACTGTGAATGCAGTTCGACTTATTATTAAAAATTAAATGATGTCTTCTTTCAGTAGAACATTCTCAATATTTTCAATATTTATTATAGTGTCCCTCCGTGTGACAAACCCGTGGGACGCCCTGTAGATGGATAAGGGGGTGACATAATTCGATATTCGGTCGCCAGTTGGCAGAGCCGTGACTTCCGTTGTTCTGGGCGACTGAGCATCGGCAGTACTGGTCGACGCAACATGTTGCTGGGCGTGGCTCTGGCAGGTTCCGCCCTAGACGCCAGGGGCGGCATCGTGGGCGGGGCCATCTCGCTTTCCTCCATCGACACCTACGGTAACTGTATAACCGTCGGTATAACCATACACTTAGTATTTTAAGTCGGACAGAGTGAGAAAAAGAAAAATAATTGCATTACGACACTCCTACAAGGTAAGAAGAGACGCAACATGTTGTACCTTTGATCCAATAAACTAAGGGTCAACGTCCTGTCAGCCTGTTGTGATAAAGTTTATTAGGAAATTCTGTGAAACTAAGAAAACAATTGTGCTTATGCAATTCAGTTTGTGTAATGGTAGACTTCACTTACACAGCACAGATTTTAAGAAATTGTGCAGTATATCAATACGCACTAACTATCTGTTCGATAATGTTAGCATTTGACATCTTATGTACTCTCTTTTTTCTTTCTTACTCATTCGGCAGCATTCAAGATTTTAACAGAGTTATTTTAAAACATACCTTGATACATTACGTACACTAACCATGTTCGTGTTGGTACCGAGTTTAAATTCCGGACGTACCGCTTGCAATGACAGTTACACTTACGTCAAACGCAAAGGCCCCGACAGTAATTTTATTATTATAATCCATTTCGCCTCTGGATGTATGCGACATTCACGCGTCTTCCATCGGCCTCATACATTGATTTCCTTGCTCAGTGCACATAGAGGAAGAACCGGGCTGCAGTCCGGGCCACGTATGCGGGATTCGTTTAGCCGCGCTAGAGCTGCGACTCGAGTACATGGGCACGCCAGTGTTACTGGCGCGGGTGTCACGTCTACGGGCCAAACTACGGGACGACTGGCAAGAGCGAACGAGGCAGTATAACACGCGGTAACTATGAGCTACTAGTCTAGAGATTGTGACGTATTCGAGAGATAGGGCGGGCCACATATGCGGGCCAAACTACGGGACGACTGGCAAGAGCGAACGAGGCAGTATAACACGCGGTAACTATGAGCTACTTACTAGTTTAGAGATTGTGACGTATTCGAGAGATATGGCGGGCCACATATGCGGGCCAAACTACGGGACGACTGGCAAGAGCGAACGAGGCAGTATAACACGCGGTAACTATGAGCTACTTACTAGTTTAGAGATTGTGACGTATTCGAGAGATATGGCGGGCCACATATGCGGGTCAATTACGGGACGACTGGCACGAGCGAACGAGGCAGTATAACACGCGGTAACTATGAGCTACTAGTCTAGAGATTGTGACGTATTCGAGAGATATGGCGGGCCACATATGCAGGTCAACTACGGGGCGACTGGCACGAGCGATCGAGGCAGTATAACACGCGGTAACAATGAGCTGCTAGTCTAGAGATTGTGACGTATTCGAGACATATAGCGGGCCAAACTACGGGACGACTGGCACGAGCGAACGAGGCAGTATAACACGCGGTTACTATGAGCTACTAGTCTAGAGATTGTGACGTATTCGAGAGATATGGCGGGCCACATATGCGGGCCAAACTACGGGACGACTGGCACGAGCGAACGAGGCAGTATAACACGCGGTAACTATGAGCTACTTGTCTAGAGATTGTGACGTATTCGAGAGATATCGCCGAGCCACGTATGCGGGCTAAACTGCGGGATGACTATAACGAGCGAACAAGGCAGTATAACACGCGGTAACAATGAGCTACTAGTCTAGAGATTGTGACGTATTCGAGACATATAGCGGGCCAAACTACGGGACGACTGGCACGAGCGAACGAGGCAGTATAACACGCGGTTACTATGAGCTACTAGTCTAGAGATTGTGACGTATTCGAGAGATATGGCGGGCCACATATGCGGGCCAAACTACGGGACGACTGGCACGAGCGAACGAGGCAGTATAACACGCGGTAACTATGAGCTACTTGTCTAGAGATTGTGACGTATTCGAGAGATATCGCCGAGCCACGTATGCGGGCTAAACTGCGGGATGACTATAACGAGCGAACAAGGCAGTATAACACGCGGTAACAATGAGCTACTAGTCTAGAGATTGTGACGTATTCGAGACATATAGCGGGCCAAACTACGGGACGACTGGCACGAGCGAACGAGGCAGTATAACACGCGGTTACTATGAGCTACTAGTCTAGAGATTATGACGTATTCGAGAGATAGTGCGGGACACATATGCGGGCCAACTACGGGACGACTGGCACGAGTAAACGAGGCAGTGTAACACGCGGTAACTATGAGCTACTAGTCTAGAGATTGTGACGTATTCGAGAGATATGGCGGGCCACATATGCAGGTCAACTACGGGACGACTGGCACGAGCGATCGAGGCAGTATAACACGCGGTAACAATGAGCTGCTAGTCTAGAGATTGTGACGTATTCGAGACATATAGCGGGCCAAACTACGGGACGACTGGCACGAGCGAACGAGGCAGTATAACACGCGGTTACTATGAGCTACTAGTCTAAATACGTTGATGTATTCGAGAAATATGGCCGGAGCACGCATGCGGGGTTCGTTTAGCTGCGCTAGAACTGTATAACACAATAGACAGTATAACACATGGTAACTATAACCACTAAAAATAGAAAATAGCCGGAAGGATCCTAGCAAATAATTACCTTAACTTACTGTTATTGAGTTTGACTACCCTTGTCACTTGTTCTTTAAACTGTGTGAATTCCTGCCAATGTGACGTTAATTTCGAATGAAAAATGACGTACGGTCGCAGTGATTACGTATTTGGTGCTATAACTACCTTTTTATTAAAGCACGGTAATGAAAGCGATAACATATTATGTATAAATAAAGCGAAAACGAAAACTTCTTCAGAGTTAAATATGTTGTGGTTATATTTAGAAAACTTGTCTTCTTCTATATAAACTGTCTGTCTTATGTATAAACCATGAATATGTAGGCAATGACTTTGTCTCGTCTCCCTTGGCCACCATCATTGTTTATAGGTACTTTAAACATTCGATTGACGGTATTCTTGTTCCATTATACCCCAGGCCGGCGATAATCCTGACGCACGGCACTTTGAGCTGGCACCAGCTGCAGATCCTCATGAGCCGCAGCACGACTCCAGATTTACTGAAGATGCAGCTCAAACTCGAGGAATTCTTCACGCAGCAGTTCAAGTCCAGCAAGCGGGTGTTCAGCTCTCTCCATCCTAATTACTCTAATGCGAGGAGGGATAAGCGAGAATGTGAGTTTTTGTTGTTTTTTAGTGAGATTGACTTTGATTTTCAAATGGTTTCACTCTATTTGAAGATAGTAAGAGATGAAAGTCAAAAGAAAACGATGACTTGATAACCATTTAATTTTGTAGGTTAAATGGTTAACATTAGGGTTAGACTTATCGATTTATTTTAATAATGATTTACCGATGTTTGTAACTCACCAGCGTCAGCACCGGCGCCAGGAACGAGCAGTGGGGCGACCGGATCTAGTACTGGCGGAGGCAACACCAGCGCGACTGAAGCGGGGCCCGAGCTGAGGCACCACCGTCACTGGCAGCGCGTGCTGCGCCTCGTGTCCGGCCTGCACCCCTCCACGCTGCCCGCGCCGCTACCCGCCAATGGTGCGTGCCCGCCTGTACCTCCCTGCGGCACTATAGAGCCGAGCCGGACCCGAGTGAGGCACCACCGTCACTGGCAGCGCGTGCTGCGCCTCGTGTCCGGCCTGCACCCCTCCACGCTGCCCGCGCCGCTACCCGCCAATGGTGCGTGCCCGCCTGTACCTCCCTGCGGCACTATAGAGCCGAGCCGGACCCGAGTGAGGCACCACCGTCACTGGCAGCGCGTGCTGCGCCTCGTGTCCGGCCTGCACCCCTCCACGCTGCCCGCGCCGCTACCCGCCAATGGTGCGTGCCCGCCTGTACCTCCCTGCGGCACTATAGAGCCGAGCCGGACCCGAGTGAGGCACCACCGTCACTGGCAGCGCGTGCTGCGCCTCGTGTCCGGCCTGCATCCCTCCACGCTGCCCGCGCCGCTACCCGCCAATGGTGCGTGCCCGCCTGTACCTCCCTGCGGCACTATAGAGCCGAGCCGGACCCGAGTGAGGCACCACCGTCACTGGCAGCGCGTGCTGCGCCTCGTGTCCGGCCTGCACCCCTCCACGCTGCCCGCGCCGCTACCCGCCAATGGTGCGTGCCCGCCTGTACCTCCCTGCGGCACTATAGAGCCGAGCCGGACCCGAGTGAGGCACCACCGTCACTGGCAGCGCGTGCTGCGCCTCGTGTCCGGCCTGCACCCCTCCACGCTGCCCGCGCCGCTACCCGCCAATGGTGCGTGCCCGCCTGTACCTCCCTGCGGCACTATAGAGCCGAGCCGGACCCGAGTGAGGCACCACCGTCACTGGCAGCGCGTGCTGCGCCTCGTGTCCGGCCTGCACCCCTCCACGCTGCCCGCGCCGCTACCCGCCAATGGTGCGTGCCCGCCTGTACCTCCCTGCGGCACTATAGAGCCGAGCCGGACCCGAGTGAGGCACCACCGTCACTGGCAGCGCGTGCTGCGCCTCGTGTCCGGCCTGCACCCCTCCACGCTGCCCGCGCCGCTACCCGCCAATGGTGCGTGCCCGCCTGTACCTCCCTGCGGCACTATAGAGCCGAGCCGGACCCGAGTGAGGCACCACCGTCACTGGCAGCGCGTGCTGCGCCTCGTGTCCGGCCTGCATCCCTCCACGCTGCCCGCGCCGCTACCCGCCAATGGTGCGTGCCCGCCTGTACCTCCCTGCGGCACTATAGAGCCGAGCCGGACCCGAGTGAGGCACCACCGTCACTGGCAGCGCGTGCTGCGCCTCGTGTCCGGCCTGCACCCCTCCACGCTGCCCGCGCCGCTACCCGCCAATGGTGCGTGCCCGCCTGTACCTCCCTGCGACAGACACTATGGAGATTGAGCTCCATTACATATACAGAAGTGAAGTACATATACATTTGACGACCTCCGTGGTCGAGTGGTTTGTACCCCGGGTTTCATGGTGTCGCCGACTCGAGAGGTCGCAGGTTCGAATCCCGGTGGGGGCAGATGTTTTTGTGATGTATACGAGCATTTGTACTCCAGTCATGGATGTTTAATATGTATTTCTATAAAAATATACTTATATATGTACAGTATATGTATTCTATCCGTTACCCTAACATCCTATAACACAAGCCTTGCAGTGCTTACTTTGGGGCTAGGCTAATTGGTGTGTTTAAAAAAAAAGTCTCAAAGTAGCCTGTCCAAACAAAGCTTAAAAAAAGTGTGTAGTGGCTGTATCAACGAAATTGCTAATACTCACATGCAACGAAGACCACTTAACGTCAAGTGGCCCGACTGCTCTTCTGTCTTCGAATGTAATAAAAAAAGAAAAACTTGCATTATTAGTATGAGAGAGACAAAAAGATCTTGCAACCAATAGTTTATACAGGTATAAACTGCACCATCGCTTTTGCTCCATCTAGAGAGTTGTCTGTTTCATGGGAATGAAACTAAGTTCAATCCCTATGTCCATGTGGCCATAGGAACATATTTGAGTTAAACTGTTTCCAGATTTACAGGATATGCCTAGTAAAAAATACGAGGTAAGTGTTGTATTATAAACCCTTTTCTAATGTCATGTGTTTCATAAAGAAATATATTTGTCACTTGACAGAGATGACGCGAAAAGCAATGGTTTTATTTTAACAACTTTTACTTAACATAACTTATATTTAACAGTAAGGCGAACACAGAATTTTTGGTGTAAGCAGTCATTATTATTAATTACAACTCCTCCTATAGAAATATAATAAATGAAATGATTGTGCAGGCACCGTCCTAGGTGGCACGATGGAGCTGCATGGCACCAACATCTCGCTGGCGTGTTTCCATGGCAACAGCTTCAAGGCCAAGTCCTGGGCGCTGTTCAGCCTCAAGGACCCTTGCATCAGCTTCGCGACGGAAGCCCAGCAAATGACCAACGAACAGGGTAATGTTTTTTTATACATCACGGTGAAATGATGCGCTTTAATCCTAATTGAAGTAATATTTTTCTCTTCAATAGACAATGTTTTATTAACATATGAGGTTGACAATTAATAAAATACTATATTCTTTTGATGTTAGTATTACCATCAGCCATCTATACTATAGACAGTACAGTCCCCGTGGCACGAGCACCACAATTTACATTTAATCACGTTTTTTATCGCGTCTCACTTTCAAATTTTATAGTAATTTGACATTTGAGCGAGATAAAAACGAGCTAGTCTGTCTGATGAATAGGGCCTTATTGCTCCTTTAATTTACTGTACTTTATATGGCTATTTGTATTTGTAAATTTCAATTGAAGTGCTGGTATTTTAATGCCATGTTCTGTTTTCTACGTGATTTAGAGTCAAACGTTTACGTAACGGATTATTCATGAGTGCATGTACCTGTTTGCATGGTTTAACGTACGAGAATGCGCTGTAAAGTTCATTTCACCTCACGCTATCATTTAAGCGTTACCAACAAGATCAAATTCCACCAAGTACCCAGACATATCCTGACGAACCATCTTGTTTATGCAGGCCGAAGCAGCGAGGGATAACCGTATGGCCTCCACCGCGTGTACTTTTTCGACTTCCTACAATTTATTCTAAATCTGTCTCCTTTGTCCCTCTGCCCTTTCTGGGGTCGCTTTCCAGCCGTCCCGTGCCCACTTTGAAGTGTTATCGCTGGCTCCAACTCGATGTTGTCACGGTTTATTTAGGTTTGGTTTAAGGAAAAAAGGTTTTACAAAGACTAGGGTCGTGGGTAGGATGGAGGTTGGAGCCAGTCAATGCACCGGAGTGGCACTCAACTGTAAGGTGCTGCGTCTTGGTCCCAGCTAAAATGGCCAGGTTCCAGAACTCGTGGCAGTCTGACCTTCGTGGACCTTCGTCAGTCCTCAACTGAGACAGTGGTTTCCAGGGATCAAGAAACCCGTACGTAGTTGCCAGTATGGGATATACCAGCACTAAAATATTAAGGAAATCAAAACTACTAACAAATTATAAATATAAAACGTTTGAAATTGCAACAAGGCAGAATGACTTGCAACTCAATTTTAACTTCAAATGACACAGCCCGTTCGTACAAACAATAGTCTCTTCGACGCCTTCTGCGGTGTCCTGTTTATAAAGCACACTTTGACGCAACGCGAATATACAGTGTTCGAACATTTACAAAGCAATTATAGTTTGTCCATTCTATTATTATCTTTTTGAGAGATCGACGCCCATGAAATTTCGTATTGTTTACGTTAAAATGTCATACAAATAATATTGTACTTCATGGACGGGTACCGCCCACTTAGTGATGTGCCACACATAATGATTACTAAGATTATGCCACAGATTACAAATAATCGGTAGAAATAAATGAGTACAGAGTGAGTACAGTACATATTCAGAGCTTACGGAAGAACGGTTTGTTCAATACAAAGTAACAAATCAACACTATATGACTTGTGAAAATAATTAAATATTTAACGAGAGAAAAATACGAAGGCAAATTTTCCAAACGATTTTTATTGACAGACAGAAAAAAAGAACAAATTTATTTTACAATAAAACGTCACTTTAAACGCGTTATATAAAAAAGTATGAAAAAGAGGTTGATAGTCCCCAAAAGACTACTCAACGTTTGATAAAATGTTCAAAAAGAAGAATTACGTTGCAACTGTCGCAAGATCAGTGGACAAGTGACTTCAAAATGGCACAATACACCACCACAACATGGCGTTGCCAACACTCAAAAATATTTAAACGTATAAAGTCGAAAAATATAGTTTTTTATAAACCTTTTTTTAAATGAAATTATTAATTATAATCAATTGTACAGATTATTAGGATAAACAAACATAAAAAGTATACTGCTTTTTTGTTATATATTTTAACATATTATAGATGATAGAGATGTGATTACACTAAGACACAGAACAAATACTAGTACTCATCACACAAATATTTGTACAACGTAAAATAATAAATTTAATGTTTGTAATAATTTATTAAACACCAGTAGTAGTATAATCGATTAAACAATGTTCTAGCATAAAATCGATTATAGCTTTAAATCGAACGAGTTGTGTGATAGGGTGTCACTATTTTTACTTCGATCGATCTATCTGTCAAAAAGATAATAATATAATGGACAGACTATAAACGATCATTACAATGTCTTCGTGAACAGGATCAATGGAGGTGCAGGTGACGCAGTCCCTGACCGCGTCGTTGGGCGGCGTGGGGTCGGGGGCGGGGCCTGGCGCGGGGGCGGGTTCGGGGGGAAGCAGCGGGCACCAATCACAGGCCACGGTGTGTCGCATGACGCGCGCGCTCATATTCCCGCCGCAGTTCAAGACGTTGCGCGAGTGGTTCCAGTACGCGTTCGCCAATAGCGAGATTGACGGTCAGTGTCTATCAATTATATTAATCAGTGGAATAATAAGTGCATGATTTGAGTAGTTTTCATTCAATCTAAATATAATAAAAGAAGTAACTGAGTGACTGACTTATACATTATCGCCTACTCGAAAGATCCCGGGTTCGAATCCCGGTGAGGGCTGATGTTTGTGTCATGAATACGAACACTTGTACTCCAGTCTTGGATGTTTAGTATGTATCAATATATGTTTTCTATCCGTTACCCTAGTATCCAATATCACAAGCCTACTAGTGCTTACTTTGGGGCTAAGCTGATTGGTGTGAGTGTTGGAAATATTTATTTATTGTTATTATATTTGCTAAGGCCAAAGCGCTGGGTCTAGAGACTCCTTAGCTCCGTAAGTTTCTTATAAGGTGTAGGGGGTTCACTAAGAAAGGATTTTTCAAAATTGACCCCTAGGGGGTTTAAAATTTGGGATGACAGTTTGTATGAAAATTCTTAATCTTTGAGTTAATAGACTCACTTTATTTAGACCCGTAGATTAATGTTATTGCTTTAATTTATATTATCCTACAAATCAACAACATCTCCCTATATTTTCTTAGCTATTTTTTATGTTAAAAGGATGGCAAACAAGCATATGTCCCGCCTGATGGTAAATGGCCACAATGACCTACAGGCGTTTGCGATACCAAAAATATCACATACGCCGTTGCTTGTCGTCTCAATCCCTTACCCCGTGGAGCACGAAACCTTACACACCGACAGAAACACAACACCACCAAATCGTATAGTTATAATTTGGAGGTTACTTCCCCAGATGGACCGCTCAATTTGAGCGGAAAATTAATTCGTAGTCGTTATGTTCTACCTTTTTGTTAATCGTTTGTTTAATAAAATGTTTTTCCATCAGCCATCGAGTTGTTCCCGTCGCTGGAGCGTGAGACCGGTTCAGGGCCGAGCACGGGCTCGGGTGCTTCAAGCACCGGGGCGGGGCTCACGGGCAGCGCTGAACGGGAGCGGGAGCGGGCAAAGGGCAGTGGCGACAAACATGTGCGAGAAGTGATCTTCGCGCTGCCCTCGCTGCAGCTGCACCTGCGCACGCAGCACCTGCAGCCCTCCGCGCCGCCTACTGAGCTAGGTATATAAAAAACTAGGTGTTGTTAATGTGTGAACGCGACATGCAAATTAAAGAATTTTCGCATTCAATTCTAAACTAAGTTCAAATTGAAACGTCTGAGGCCCGTATTACAGAATGACAACATGTCGCTCTGTAAAGCACATAGCGCCGTCCCTTTTTAACTGTGCTCAAGTAAATATCGACACTTAGTTGTCATTCTGTAATACGGGCCTGTATTCAAGTAGTAAAAATTATAATAAAATCTATTAGAGGCTAAGCAATTTTTCGAGCTATTCAAGCGATACTGGTCTTTTTCGTTTGTAAATATAGAGTTTACAATTATTTCAAACTGAAAGTACTCACCGCGTTGTTGCCGGCCGGTGCCATTCCGGTGTGAATTGGCTCCTACTTTATTAATACTAGTAATAATATACATAGATATAATATTGTTAATGATGATGAATTGTGGACAATAGTAATATCAATTACTCGTGTCTTGTGATTCCGAAATGAAAACTAATAATCTTTATATATCCTTTTAATTTAGATCCAAAGCCAATAGTGGAATGCAGCTTCATAACAGAATTTGAGGACCACATTTTCGTGTCGGTGGACGCGGAAGCATTCCTGTTCCTACATGATCTGATCTCGTCCTATATCAAAGAAAAGGAACGTGTTGTAAGTATGCACACACATATTTCTATATTTTTTTATTTATAACTACGTTTATTAAACTCGGCTCATATTATATCTTGAACGGTTTGAAGTTGGTCGTTGATGGCTGCTCAGTAGGCAATATTATTCTTAAAACTTCTTTCTGCTCGTGTGCCCCATATAACATAAAAAAAAAACACCCAATACGTAGATAATTGTTCAAGATTATATCGGCGATGCTATATTTGTGTATGATATAGGATCAGATCACTATGATCCGTGTTAGAACCAAATTTTTTTGCAATTATATAGAACTTAAAGGTTTCTCGTGATTTTTTCCATTTCCATAATTAGAAATTATTTGAAACAGATGAAATTAAATACAGGTTTGGTTATAGAATATATTTATTCTATACTTAATTAGGTTATAGTTTCGCCGATATATCTTGAGCTTGTTTTCAGTAAGAAAGAATTTTCGGAAACCTCTTTTCATCCTAAAGGGGTAGAATTTTGGAATAGCTTATTTGTGGATAGCCCTCCCCTCCCTAGCCAGCCCTTTGGCCTGGAGGCATCTTCTAAATGGCCATTTTTAATGAACACCTGGACGTTTCTTGAATCCCGGTGGAGCAATTGTTAGTATTAAGAATTCTCGCATTTATACTTTGGTAAAGGATGTTTATATATATTTCTGCATACAAGCAAATCGCATAGGGCCGCTATCCATTGCAAAGGGTATTATAACAACGGCCATTAACAAAAGGTTGAATGGGTCTGCTTAAGGAGAGGTAGAATCCCAGCTAGCCACGTTAGCATCTTTCCCCAAATATTTGGCAAAGGACAGTTATTCCTTACGTGGAACGGTGTGGTAACGCGGCAAGATGCGTTGACATGACGTGCAATTTTACGACCAGTATACCCTTAGCACGAACCAATATCGAATTCGAATAGTTTGCGAGTGCGAAATGTCAATATCACATTTTGTATAGAAACTAGAATATCAGCGCCACAACGGACGTAACGAGAACTAAATATCAGTACACAATTGATGTATAAAATAGATCGAATTCGTAACGTTTGCGAGTACGAAATGTCATTGTCAAATGTGTACTGCTTTTTAGTTCTCGTTACGTCCTTTATGGCGCTGCTGTTCAAGTTTCGATACAAAATTTGACAAACACTACGGACTCGCAAATTATTCGAATTCGATAATGGTTCGTGCTAAGGGTTCGGGTTTGCAAGTTCCGTCAACGTACCGTGCAACGTTACCGGCACCGTATCACGTTGACGACGTCGTGACGTGGAGATGTGGACAGACCCATGTTCGTTCCTGGAGGTCTACTCTCTTTCTCCGAAATGAATTTTCAATAACGAAGTTCAAACAAAATTTAAATTTCGTCAATTTAAGGTTACACTTAATTTGAACGAAAAACTATCAAATAGAAGCTTTCCTTGAGTAGGATTAGAAAATATACACCTCAATATATATTCCGACGACTAATATTATTATAATTAAAAAAGAACTAGAAACATAGTAAAAAAAGTGCGAAGTTTCGATCGAAATTTCGGTTTTCGTTAAATTAGAGTAGGCCTCCTGTTTTGGTTGGTAAACGTAGTGTTATGCGTTCAGATGCCGGGCAGCGCTCGCGCGTCGTGGGGCGAGGGAAGCACGAAGGTGGCGCCGCAGGACTATCGTGACTACAACTGCGTGACGTGGCATCTGGAGCCCACCGTAAGGTCGGTACTGAGCTATACTTGCTGAGGCACGAGCACGGACTTTAAAGGGTGTCAGAGACGCCTTCTAGCTGAGCGAAACACAGGTTCGAGTGGTCTAGAGGCTCCTGACGGTGAGGAGACTTCCGCCATGAGGAGATGCCATCCGCCTGGAATACCTCTAGAGGCACTCGCCAATAGGGGTGATGACGGGGTACAGTAAACGAAATTCTATTTAGTCCGTCAGTTAGATGATCAAAAAATAATGGACACGTATTTTTTCTTTGGGCAATCAACCAAAAAATGACAAAGTTATAGCGCGTCAAAGTTTGGGAGTAGGAGCTCGTGACGTCACTTTTGAGTGAATTTTCACTTATAAGTGAACTCAAACGTGACGTCATGCGACTTTTCAAATCAATATATCTCTGCTATGTTTATATAATGTGAAAAAAGAAAAAATACGTGTCCAATATTTTTGATAATCTACCTGATAAACGAAGAAAAAAAAATAGTCATCATCCCTATTCTCGGCTTGAGGTCCAATAAGGATCTCGCCGTCCCCAAACCCGGTGACGCTGTAAAGGTCATTTGCGACCAACAGAATACTCACTAAAAAAAACGGTTTTTGATAGCTTCGTAATAGTGTCGCATCGTCAAATTTAATATGAAATCTCCGGACGTAAGAACAAACTGGCCTCTTTTATACAATGAATGGAAGATGATAATATGATGAGGATACTATTACGGATCTGTCGAAGTTGGACCTGCTATCATTGTGCTACACTTGCCTGATGCCTGGACCGCGTGGAATTTATTGTAGTAACATTTTCTTTTGATCTCGTATTCTGTGTTAGGTCGAAGAAAGATTATTCTTTTATTGAACTGCTAGGTTTTGCATATCTATTTTTTCTGCAAACTGATAGGTTGTTGTAAATTAAAAAAAAAGTCAGCTGGTGTGGAGTTAATTGTAAGAACTGAACTGCTATGTTTGACAATTAAAAAATAAATAAATAAAACTATACATACCTAGGCATGTTAGTGCGATTGAAACTTAAGAGGGGAGGCGGGCAATATTTTTTTTCATACAAAAGCGTTTGACTGATTCCTTCTTGATTTGTATCACTGAAGAAATTATTTTCACCATAAAATGTCTTCCTTTTTTTCGATAAAATGTGTTTCAAAGCAATGATGCCAAAAATAAACAAATTTTTACCACCACTAAAGACATCTTAGTGTGGAGATACAATAAGCATTTACAAAAAAAGCAAGACGTAGAGGCCTAGTATAAGTACTTATTATTCTATGGGTAAAATTTCTTTTACATGAGTATATCTGATTTTCGAGGAAGAAATCGTCGTCAGCGAAACCTTAATTTTGCAATTTTTATACGCAATTTTCAGGGCTGGCTACTGTTATACTTATCGCACGGCATTTGCCAATGCGCGACAGCAATAGTTTTTTCAAATACCTATTTCTCAAATGTCTCTCAGCTTACATCCGCTCTTAATGGTGTCTGTGAAGTTAGCGCAAGTAGCGGCGCAGAAAACGAAATGTACTCTACATTTCATGATGAAGTAAGCGTGCGCGGTATGTCACTGAACTAGAATCTGCGCACAACTCGCTGCTAACTTCACAACCGCTCTAAAGTTTGAATTGCTCTATATATCGTTTGATAGATAGATTAACATTTGATTATAACACCAAATATATTAACTTACAATAAACTGAGATATTAATCGACTGTATTATCGTATTCTTGTAGATTACTCTCGTGGGCGGGCAAGTCCATCGAGCCGTATGGCGTGGACTACATTCTGCAGAAACTTGGGTTCCGTCACGCGCGTACCACCATTCCCAAGTGGCTGCAACGCGGGGCCCTAGATCCTCTCGACACATTGCTGGCGCTAGCGCACGCGAGACTGGTGGCGCTCGTGCCGCGTAAGCACTGAACTACCGCCTATATCCAGGGCCACGGCAACATCGCCTTCAATACTGACTCATCCCCGAGTGGCTGCAGCGCGGAGCCCTAGATCCCCTCGACTCATTGCTGGCGCTAGCGCACGCGAGACTGGTCGCACTCGTGCCGCGTAAGCACTGAACTACCGCCTATATTCATGGTCACAGCGACATCGCCTTCAATACTCTCATCCCCGAGTGGCTGCAACGCGGAGCCCTAGATCCCCTCACACATTGCTGGCGCTAGCGCACGCGAGACTGGTGACGCTCGTGCCGCGTAAGCACTGAACTACCGCCTATATTCATGGTCACAGCGACATCGCCTTCAATACTGACTCACATCCCCGAGTGGCTGCAGCGCGGAGCCCTAGATCCCCTCAACATATTGCTGGCGTTAGCGCACGCGAGACTGGTGACGCTCGTGCCGCGTAAGCACTGAACTACCGCCTATATTCATGGTCACAGCAACATCGCCTTCAATACTCACTCACATCCCGAAGAGACTGCAGCGTGGAGCCCTAGATCCCCTCGACACATTGCTGGCGCTAGCGCACGCGGAACTGGTGGCGCTCGTGCCGCGTAAGCACTGAACTATCGCCTATATTCATGGTCACAGCGACATCGCCTTCAATACTGACTCACATCCCACATATTTTTTACTGAGATTTAAAGTTCATTTTTTTATGTTTTTGTACGTAAAAATTGATCAGAAATATATAAAGAACCTATAGTAGTCGAGACGGTTAAGAAGTATTTTATGAAAGAATATAAAGGACGACCCTATGTTTGTAATAAAACTTCTGAAAAGAAATTGAATCTCCCTGATTTTTCCCCATTTGTCATTATTAAGTCGGAGTTACTTATTGTGGCCAATGTATTATTATTTTTAAGAAAGCAAAAAAAGAAATACACCTCAGCGGAATGTCTTTTTATGTCACAATCATAGTATGATGGGTTTTTATAATTTGATTTTGAGTAGTACATAAACGTTATTTTGTCTATTTTTTCTATCTTGGGGGTAATAAAATAGACTGTTTCATATAAACACTTTACTAACAGAAACTTGATTCTAGGAATTTAATTACAAAAAATGAGTTCGCAAATTAACTACTTCAGCGTCGGTGGGATCATAAGGCAAACGATTGTTAAAAACAAGATAGTACTATTTAAATATTAGAACGACATCTAAAATATAGCTCTGATCCCATATTGTATGTAACCCATGCACTTACTCAAATCTTATGGGACGACCTCCGTGGCCGAGTGGTTTATACGCCGGATTTCATGGTGTCGCCGACTCGAGAGGTCCCGGGTTCGAATCCCGGTGGGGGCAGATGTTTGTATGATGAATACGAGCATTTGTACTCCAGTCATGGATGTTTAATATGTATTTCTATATAAATATATGTACAATATTCTATCCGTTACCCTAGTATCGCATAACAAGCCTTACAGTCTTACTTTGGTGCTAGGCTAATTGGTGTGTGTTGGAAATATTTATTTATTTTATTATTGGTAACTAATTCGGCATCAGAATCTGACAGTGCTCTCTTACCACAAAATGGAAGAATATAAATAGAATTATCGAAAGAATGTGAAAATCTAAAGAAATTAATTCAAGTACCTGATAGAAAAAATCCCAGTTAATTGAAGAGACACTATATTGATCATCGAGTGTAACATTAGCACTGCAAAACCCGCCGTTACTCCTTTGGAATAAGGTTGATCTCAATGTCAACATGTTTCCCTTGATGTGATTTATGTGACTCTTTAATGAATATAAAAAGAATGTGAAAAATGACCAGTTGTAGTGTTAAAATAAGTATAAAATATTGATTTATAATCTTAATTCGTAAAGTAGTTAAATATTCTTACAACCTATAATATTGTCATTCAAACATTCGAAACTTATAAATTAATTCCTGAGCAGCAGCAAAACCATTTTCATTACAATCTGAACTCACTGCCGATTAATAAAAAATATTATAATTAAGTTTAACAAAAAATACGAATAAGTTCTTGCTTTCAAGTAAAGTACAATCTGTCTGAATTTTGTAATTTTCAAGTTAATAATATTTAAGTAATAGTTTGATATTTTTGTATTGTGTACCTTGTAGTATCTTTTAGAGTTAAATGTCTATTGGTAGAACGAAGCTGTAGTAGTTGCTACCGCCTATCTGGTTTGATGACACCTCTGCTGTCTTTCTATCACATTGTAAAATTATACGTGTTTGGACAGCACTTATAAACTGAGGAAAACCAAGAAACATTTTGTAACCCTTTTGCAATTGTGAATATGAGTCATAATTGAATGAAAAGTATACCTTTGGCAATAATACCGTCTCGAGATCCATTGTGTTGTTTCCACAACGAATAAATGGCAGCCCGAACGCACCTTCCAAAAGTAGATTAGTAGGGAATGATTAGGGTTAAAAATGATTTTATATACCAAATATGGATGTTTATTCCTCTATTACTTGTATACTCTTAGACATAATTACTAAGTATAACACCGTCCGTGTGTTCTTTGCGTTATGTGTGTGTAATTTATTTGGATTTTGTATATGGTTAGGTTGTTTTTGAGGATTCTTTTGTGATTGGGCTATTTTATTATAATTCCTATCTATAACCGTTTCGTAGTTCAATTCCTTTTGATAGTCTTATTTTTTTAATAGTCGTAAAATGTGTTCGTTTACGTTTAGCAAACTATTATATTCTAAAGCTTCTGTACAACAAAAAGGATTGGGGTGACGTCTGTATACTTAATCACGGGCGTCGGTGCGAGGACTCCTTTGAGTGTAAATACATTAATGAAAAAATGTTTTATAGAACAGCATATAATGATTTAATTTATTAATAGTATTTGACATGATTTTGTGATGAGAAAACTCTGTGATTATTAAAATTAATTATCATTTTCTAACTATATGTGACGTGTTATGTACCTACACGCATGTCCCTAAAACTATTGTAAATACAAAGATTATTCTAAAGCAGCTCCGTATCTTATTGTATAAAAGTATACTTGAAGTCAATTTTTAAATTCCTCATTATGAAAACTGTGTAATTGTCATTTATATCTGAATTAATATAATGCAGCCTACATTCCAAAATATAAATGGTGTATTGCATTATCATAGTTAGATAATTCAATATTAGTGTTGAAATCCAAATAGAATCTTGTTGGTTACTTAGTAAACTTGATAATTATCAGATGCGTTGCAGCTGTAGTGTTATTTTGTATATTGCTATGTAAAATGAGAATGTTATATTGTAGTGGGCTTTCTTATAACACGTACTGATTATATTCTTATATTTTATTATGAAAATGATGATTTGTACATAATTGAAGTGATATGTATATGAAATAAAAGGGTTATTAGAAAAAAAAAGTTCTTTTAAACTACATTCGTAAACAGGTAATAAAAGAAGGTTATCTTTAAAAATACCTTATATTATGTATTAAAATAATTTTTAAACAAATTAAAACATATCAACATAACACAAGTGTGGTTAACTGATAATAATATTTATATACAAGTTCCGGTGTATTCATAATATACATTGCTTTAAACAGGCACTCACATGGTGTCAAACCAAACTGTCGATAGCGCTATGGTTCAACATTTAAAAACTAAAAAGCTAACTAATAACTAAATTAAAGATATGTTAGCTAGTTTGGTCGCACAAATATTCTACGGGTAGGAATGTTCCCGATATTGTACTGAGCAGTCTTGATATTTGTCTTTGTGCTAGACTTTGTATAGTCAGTTCCAAACGAATTTAGACCAAAAGTTAAACAGGTAGATAAGTCTGACCATAAACAGTTTAGTGATGAGGATTCATAGAGCCTTATCAAAATCAATTGATCAATTGTATGATCATATCATAGAAACTGTTAAAGATCTATAAGGCTGAATTTGTAGTATTAATAATTTTTTATCGTCATTACTCAAAAAATAACTGGCTAACTGTATTTAGAAATATAGTTAACTATTTACATAATAAACCTCTTTTTGAACGATTGGTTAGCGTGCTTTATTGAATACATATCTAGATTCGTCGTCGTCTTATATTTGTCAATTATATATGCGTCTGTGCTATAAGTAAATCAAAACTATACGACTTATATTTTAATATCCAGGATGAAACAATAAGCGAATAATAAAAATACCACACCATCTGAAATTAAGATTTAAGATAATGCTAACTTAACTGCTCATATTTGCAATAACACAAAAATTACGTTACATACTCTGTATTATTCCTTAATGTTACTTATCAGTTCCAATCCCACAAAAAAGTACCCTGCGCGAAAGATCAGACTACCTGAACTTTATGTTTTCGGGGTCGCTGAGTCCAAATATGGTGCCAGAATAGCGAAGTTGGTTCGCGTTTTTTTAACAACATAAACCATATCATATGAAAAACTTAACTTTCAGCATTATTGCTGATTTCTGAAAGAACGCGAACCAACTTCGCTATTCTTGCCAACGATATTAAATACCCTAGATACACCACGTGCACTCAAAATGTGTCCCTATCAAGAAGTGCTTGAAAACGACTCAAGCACTTCTTGGTTCACAGTCACGCGCGGACCGTTGAAAAGTCAACATGCCGCTGAGCTCCGTGATAAAATGCGAAATAAATCCTTGTAGTATGTAAAATGACGTTTTTTAACAGGTATCTAATCAATGTTTGTTAATTTAACGCATTTGAAACAAATTTTGTTTTAATACTTACTATAAACTGATTTAATAGAAAATATTTGTGATATTCAAATGCATGGTGGGTAATATAGCCGTCTCTTTTCCTCACGGTCCGTACCTGCTATATTGCTAATAGCGCATTCAGAATTGCGCGTAGAGTCAAACATATAAGGTCTATATTCTTCCGCATATAGCAATAAGTCGTAAAATTTTATGGGCTTACATTTCGGACTGTCATAACTCTTTGACGCATGCGTTTTAATTAAGACCTTATACAGTGTGCTTTAAAGGTGATTTTCAATGTTTAAATAATGCCTTATATTGTTTAGACTACGCGATCAGCTTAAGGAGCTCCGTGGATTGTCTAATGTACCTTTTGGACAGGTTTCTGGCATGATTTTGTTCGTGTTGGTGTATCTAGAGTATTAAATATCGTTGATTCTGGCACCATATTTGAACACAGCGACCCCGAGTACATGAAGTTCAGGTAGTCTGGTCTTTCGCGCAGGGTACTTTTTTTGTGGACCTGTGTAATCGATTCACTATTCGAGTACTAACATCAATTGAAATCATTTTGAATAGACATTTCGGTGCAACACTGGTCAACCATAGACCATAGACAATTCCCATCTTTCAAATAAACCTTACTTTTCGATTCAAGTTTTTATTTGAAATTTTCATATATTTATAAAGAAATTAGTGCTATAAAAGATAGTGAATTAATAAGTCAAACCCATAGAAATGCAAATGAATGTGTTAAGAAATCAATTTAGTCATTGCGTGGGAATAAGAAAGTGGGAATAAAGTTAATTTTTTGTTTACTTTTGGTCTAAATTCGGTTAAAACAGACTTATAGATTCTCTACAACTAAATAAAACAGTTTTCACAGCAAATTAATTCAAAATAATTAAGTTGATTGTAATAATTCAATTAACAATGGTGCGTCATATTACAATGAACATTTAAAAACTAACAATAATGATGATAATAATATTATTGACAAATGGCATAACATATCTGACATACATTTAAAAGTTTGTACAATTTCATATTTATCACTTAATTAATTAGCAGCTGTCAGGGCGGCGTTCGAGAAGCTAGCCACTTAGGGGTGGGATATCATAATAAGACTAGCCAAAGGTATGTTCGCCGAACGAGAAAAAGAAGTCTTCATTACTTTAGACTAGAATATTGCACTTGAAAGAATTTCCCTGAAGGAGTTTCTATCAGATATAATTTCCCAACATGCGTTGCCTAATTATATTTATTTTGCATGGTTATGTAACACATTTTAATATTACTTTGTTATTAAGTCAAGTGGGAAACTTTACAAGAGCATTGATGATGATTGTCACGGTCGCGGGGCTGCACAGGGTTGCCAAACGTATGAGAACTGTAACGTTTGAGATTTTGCAGTCTCTATTCATGATACGAGGTAAATAGAAATCTCTTACACTTAGATATGAGATTTGAACAATGTTGAGTGTTTGTCTCATGTACACAAACCAAAAATATTATCAGAAAGTAAGTAAATGTCCAGTCCACAATGGATCAACTTAGTAAGTACAGCTTCATTATGCCATCACAAAGTGTACGAGATTACTATGTAACTCGTAACATGAGACTGCTAAATATCAAACGTTAGAGTTCTCATAAGATTGGCAACTCTGCGCCCGGACAACACAGGCTGTCGTACAGCACCTTTAGATAAATGCATCCTATCACAAGTGGCCTTTCCCAACACGAGAAAATATTTTTAACCTTTTTAGCCGCATGCAGTTTGCACAAGTCAAAACATAAATTCAGATCTGTTCTTCAAATCAAAATTGATTTCAAATAAATAATTGAAGCATATCTATAAAATCTATCTATAAAAAAGAACGACGTGTTCTTCTTCATCGTCGTTTCCTCATGGCTGAGGGTCGTGACCTTTCAGGACAGCACATTTTACCAACGATCTCCAGACCGTTCTGTGTTCTGCAAGGCGAATGGACGCCTGCAAGTTGCCATTTGTACTTTCTTTAACTATGTCCAACCACCGGGATGGAGACCTGCCCCTACTCCTCTTGCCTTCCACGTTTCCAACGACCAAAAGCTTTTCAAAATTATCCGGGCTATATATATATTAATAAATCAAAATTGATTTCAAATAAATAATTGAAGCATATCTATAAAATCTATCTATAAAAAAGAACGACGTGTAGTTTATAGGTAAAAACATTTATACAAAGTAGCGAATGCAGTCGGCCACTGATCCTCAAACTATTCCAATATCAAAAGTTAAAGCACCACTTACGGCCGACCCCGTATATTCTATACCCGACAAGAGATAAGCTTACCTGAATTAGGTGAGAAATTGTTTTTAGAAAAAAATATTGGGTATTTTGAAAAGCATCTCATTATATTGATTATGAGTTACGTTGCTCGATTTTTTTTATTTATTACGTAGTCTAGTAAATTATAACAAAGAAAATGATCTGATACAATTTGGACACCTCGATTATTATTATTTATTTAAGTTCCATGGCAAAGAGGACCTTGTACTATGGTTAATAAAACAAGAAAATGATACAATAATAAGTACGTTAACATGACATAGGGACAATTTACTATTACAATATTTGTTCTCATCATACAAATACCTCTTCCAAGGATTTGCATTCAAGCAAATAACATTGCACCAACTGATTGTTGGTCTACAAATCCTTGACAACATTATAAGAGCCAGCCATAAAAAACTAAGATATGCTTATTCCCTATTGGCAATAAAATATTGGGGTCGGGCGTTTAATAACGTTACCACGAAGCGATCGCTGCTGAGTTGCGAGGCGTAGACAACTAATTAGTTTATGGAGAAGTTCTGCGTGAAATCGTACTCTATGGTTGGTATGACGGTCTGCACGAACTTCAGGAACACTATCAGGTATGAGTGCACACCCATCTCGCCACCGCTTTCCGTCACTGTTTCTATAATTTTCTTCATCACTTCTGCGTGCCTGGTGGGTAATTTCGTTGTGGAATGAACATGTAGTTTGTTTTTTAATTAATATTAGCTGCGATTTATTCATCATCATCACCAGCCTATTAATGTCCCCACTGTTGGGGCACAGGCCTTCCCTATGGATAGAATAGGGAGATGGGGCCATGACCCACCACGCGGGCCCAATTGGCGGGTGCTAATAACTGCAGATGCAGCCGGGACCAACGGCTTTACGTGCTTTCCGAAGCACGGAGGAACTCGAGATAGAACAGTTTTGGTCACCCGTCCAATGACCGACCACCACGAAAGTTTCTTAACTTGTACGATCGCAGCCGAACGCGCTGACCACCCGCGCCATCGAGCTCCTCTCCTCGATTTATTCAATTTGATTAAAATATAATGCCTATCCTGGACACAGACTTAATTGATAATCGAAATATTTATTAGTAGAGCGGCCGCCCGTAACTTCGTCCGCATTAATTTTTTTGAGAATCCCACAGGAACCTAAATTTTTTTGGGGATTAAAAGTATCCTATGTCTCAATTCAGGTCATAAATTATATGCGTACCAAATCTCATCGAAATACATTCAGTAGTTTTTGCGTGATTGAGTAACAAACATACAAACTTTCACATTTATAATTTAAGTAAGTAGGATATTTTCTAGGTATTTCAATCTAAGGGAAAGTTGAGACTCAACTTTGTGACATTTCGCTTTAAGGCCTACTTATCTCTGAGCGACTAAAAACCTTAATAACACTGATTTCTCAAAAGCCTTCCTTCGCTCATCATTAATGTTTAGGCAAAGCTACCTAAATACGTAGTTTAATCTAAGTTATTATGTTTAAATGTATTTAATAAAATAATTGCGGTCATACGTAATGCATTATATTTATATGACCCCCATCTAAAATAAATATTTATAATATTAGACAAACATAAAGTAACAATGAATTATAAAGGGCAAGTTTATGTAAGGGCAGTAAACAATGCAATATTGTTGATATGATAAATCATTTCTTATCAATCGTTATACCTTTTGCCCTTCGACAAACTGACAACATTGTTCAACATTTAATGTTGAAAGTTATTTTTTTTTATTTATTATTTATTTAAAGTTATTATACTTGTTTTTTCACTCAGAACAAAGAAGATGCTAGAATTTTCTATAGTCTATTTATTCACTTTGGCGTGCGACAAAATGTGCTTAGTGCTTACTTTTCAGCACCAAAATTTTGAACTGCAAATTTGCAGTAGATCTGACATGTTACTTAGATAATGAAGTAATGCTTCGCTCAACTATCTTCAAAAATAAAGGAAAGTAAGATTGAAAATTCTGCTATAATAGAATAGTTTTAGGTGTCCGTACCTGCAAGGATGTACAGACGCCATACTGGGCCCGGAGAGGTGTGGATGAGCCTCCATAGTGACCGTCTTCTTGGCGTGGTCCTGAGACACATCCTCGTACATTTGTTCAACGCTCAACAGTGACCGGTTCTGGATTAACAAAAAAAAATAGTTCATATTCAATTTAAAGAAAATTTTACTAGAAAAAAAATATGCGGACAAGGCAGCAGGCGAGCAGGTTTTTTCTAGTAAAATTTTCATTAAATTTAAACATCTAGCAGTTGAACGCTTAATCATCATTATCAGCCTATTAATGTACCCATTGCTGGAGTACAGGCCTGCCCTATGGATGGAATAGGGAGGTGCCATGACCTACCCCATGCCGGCCGAGTGCGGATTGGTGAGTGCTAACGACTGCAGATGCAGCCGGGAACAACGGCTTGACGTGACTTCCAAAACACGGGGGGACTTCGAGATACTAAATCCAATGACTGACCACTGTGAAAGTTGCATAACTTCAACGATTGCAGCCGAATGCGCTAACCACTTGCGCCATCGAGCTCCTCCATATACCACATACTTAAGCAAAATATAACTATACTTCACTTCATTAATTATAATAATCGGACCTTAGGGTGCGGCCAGAGTGCACTCAGATTCAGATTCAGATTCAGATTTCGAAAACAAGCGCGAGAAATAAACAGTGTAGTCGAAGGGTACGGCCAGATTGCACTCCTGATTCAGATTCAGATTCGGACTCAGAAAACAAAGCGCGAGAAAAAGCAGGCAACCTGCTTAGACTACACTGTTTATTTCTCGCGCTTGTTTTCGGAATCTGAATCTGACTCTGAATCTGAGTGCACTCTGGCCGCACCCTTAGGCACTTGTCCCATCGCCGACGATGAACGAGTAGAGTACACCTAGAAACTAGAAACGAGTTAGCGAGCAGCGGACAGTAAGTATGTGTTCCGACAGTTTTATCGCTGGGCTAAAAGCGAGTGTGCAAGTCAAAAGGCGATCGTTCGTTAGCCAGTGCCAGTTCTAAGCAAGAATTAACGCAGACGAGGCCAAGCGAACGATCTACTATTAATATACGCATCTCTTTTGTTCACACGAAATGTTTATCCATTGTACGTTTCTTGAACGAGAAAACAGCCGATAGTTAACCGCTTCGTCACCCGCAGTGGGAGAGCTACCTCATTGTCCCACTTTAACTTATTTCGCCATCACCTTAAAAGCTAGAGAAAACTTTTACTATCTCAAAGTAATTCACTTCATCATATCCGATGAGCCACAGGCGCGGTGTTTGATAATACGACAAGTATTATAGTATGTATATATAAGTAATGACTTAATAATGTTAGAAAACAAAATCGAGCGAGCCTTACAGTAGTCGCGTAAGATGTGTAACATTTGAAACCTTACCTTATATTAGTAAAAAAAGAAATAAAACCTACTACTAAAGGAATAAATCATTTGAACATTATGTACTAAAATCAAATCAAATAGCGCGCGCTTTCGCGACTTCCTGTTACACACTTCCGTCCCATTTCTACGAAATTTCTCCCACAAATTGCAGGAAAGCGAGAGCAAAGACGTTGTCACACACACATCAATAACAGTGGATAGGGCGTTGTAAATAACTTTAATTGTATATTTGTAATATAATGACTAATCACAAGATGTTTTTTTATTAAAAACTTTAAACGAAAGACATTAGACTTTCTTGTAATTTGAAATACCTACTACTAGCAGCATGCCAAAGAGGTTTTATCAACATATTGTATGTGATATGCAGGTCATAGGTCTATCTATCATCAAACTTTACCTCTATAAAACATTAGTAAACACTATCCCACTTATTCATAAAAATTAAAACAGTTTAATAAACCTGTTTTAAATATTGCACTGTTTTGTCACTTTCTCTCAAATCTTGACAGCGCTAAGAAAGAACGAGACAAAACAGTGTTTAGCTAAAACAGGTTTATTAAACTGTTTTCATTTTTAGGAATAAGAGCGTAAATAAACAACTCTCACCTCATCATATCCGATGAGCCGTAGACGTGGCGTTTGATAATACTTGTCGTATGTGATGTGCAGATCGTAGGTGCGCGTGCGATCTATCAAACTTTACCTCTATAAAACATTAGTAAACACTAAATAAACAACTCTCACCTCATCATATCCGATGAGCCATAGACGTGGCGTTTGATAATACTTGTCGTATGTGATGTGCAGATCGTAGGTGCGCGTGCGAACTATTTCATCGCCGTCTGCGCGCCGCCGCTCAGTCTTAGGCTTCGGGTCTTTACGCGGCGCCAGATCTGTTGACTGAAAACATGACTTAATTTAATAAATACCAATAAATAAGTATGTACAAATGTAACGAATATTATATATGTGGACATCAGCAAATATGCTATAGAGAAACAGCATGATAAATATATTTTGATGAACATGCTTTTCCAATCGTTATCGCTAAGCCTTCATCTTCATCATAATTATAGAAAAAGCCTTTTTGTCTGAAATATAATCAGACACTTTATAATAGGGTTTATTAATAAGAACTTTTTTATTGGTAGTTTTAAATTTATTAATGCTTAATTTTTGGATATTGCTAGGAAATTTATTGTAGAAGCGTACACAAAGACCTTTAAATGAATTTGTGGAGCCTTGTAATTGGTACAGCTAATTTATTTTTATTTCTAGTATTAAGCGAGTGATTATCACTATTTAGAGGAAACAATGTAATATTTTATCTAACATACATTAAATTTTCATAAATGTACTGAGAAGTAACAGTAATTATATCGATTTCTTTAAATTTTTCTCTTAAAGAGTCTCTAGTCTTAAGATTGTAAATGGATCGAGCAGCCTGCTTATGCAGCACAAAAATAGTTTGAATGTCGGCAGCATTTCCCCACAGCAAAATACCGTACGACATCACACTATGAAAATAACTAAATTAAACTAATCAAGCAGTATCTATGTCAGAAGGACAAATTCTATTTTGGCTAATGAACTGCAAATCTGAACTTTCTTTGGAGAATAAATTACTAATATACAAGTGCGAACTGAAGCCATTGTGGACATATGGACTGCAGCTGTGGGGTACTGCCTCTGCTTCAAACATACAAATAATACAACAGTTTTAATCTAAAACATTGTGTATGATTGCTGATGCTCCGTGGTACAAAACAAATGATCAATTGCACAAAGACTTAGGAGTACCAAATGTCAAACAAGAAATAGAAGGTGTAGTCAAACGTTCACTCCTCAAATCACACCCTAATGATATGGCATCATGCCTCATTAGCATTGACAACTGTTTCAAGAGGCTTCGGCGGACGGCGCTCCTTAGCCTCATCGATGGACAGAACAGCCTTACAAATAGACACATGGTGGAGGAGTCAATGGATTTCCCCACTAATAATTAGAAGGAAGAAGTTAATCACAACTCCAGACAAAAGTTGCAGAACAGAACGCTGGAAAAAAAATTGACAAAAAAAAACTATGTCAGTTAATTGGCATATCTTCAAGAAACTGCTAAAGTAAAAGAAAGTGCTAGTATTGACTTATCTCTCACTGAGGTAGGTATGACTTACAACAAATAGAACTGATAGAAGGAAATAATACTGATTTTAGAAAGGAACAAATCAAAACATTTATGAACAAAAAATATGTGACCAGCTTTTATTGATTTCTAGGAATTCTTTGTTGTCAGTCTTTGTATTGGGAATCCTAAAACAATGCTCAGACATTATACATATTAAATCTTACGGGGTCGACTTCATCCAAAAGACCTGACTCTTGGAACTGCTCCATGTCTTCTGCCTCGCCGTCATCATCTTCATCATCATCATCGCCTCCATCACCGGTGGCACCTTCGCCCTCACTGTCCCCTGTGTCGGCAGCCTCCAAGGTCATCTCACAAACCTGGGCACAGAACAAAAGTCAGCATATTTCTTTTAGAAATTATTTTATTTCATCACACTGTGATACCTTTTCTTCAATTGTTGGTGACCCAGCATTATCATAGTGATGAGTGTCCACCCAGCCGCCTTCTCCATCATTCTCATCTTCAATCACTTTTTCTTTGTCCTCACAATATTCAATCTGAATTCAAACACAAAAGAAATGGTCTTATGTTGGTTATTAGTAATTAATACAGTTTTTATTAATAAAATGGAGTTTTCACAACTTAATCATATTGAAGTTTCTTACCTTTACACATATTATTTCTGTGCATAGACATGTAATTCAATTAGTGAACAGATAGCTCATTTTTGTGAACTATAAATATATTGATACCTGTTTGCATCTTCGGTAGCAAGGTACATTCCTAGTGATGAGGAACTGCTTATCTGCAGGTAGATAAGGGCGCACCTTCCCCTCTTCACCGCGAGCCCACTGCCAAGTGGGGCAGTGGTGGACCAAATGGTCTCCAGCAGCCACAAACTCTTCTGGTGTGAGCACTCCAGTCTCTTGAAACTTTGATTCCTACATAGAATTATAAACAAATCAGTTTTGGTTATTATAACCAGTAATCAACATTAAGGTTTTCCCAAATGAGTTGCCGAGTACAAAACTTTACCAGCAATAATTCTGTTTTATAATACTTCAAATTGGCTAACAAAGAACAAAAGATAATCAGCCTTGTGTTCGTCCTGTAAAGTATTGTTTAGGCGTATACACCCCTATTGCCTCTTAGCGTAATTTAAGTAATTTTAAGAACATAAAGATTTAATCTCCATACCTTGAGTACGGGTGTCAGATACCCTGCTACTCCTAAAGCGGTACCTTTTACAGTATTGATAACACTTTGCATTTTATCTGTAACAAATAACTAAAATGCCCCAAGAATTCTTATTGGATAAGCACAATCCTATCAGAATAAATCACACAAATAAATAATGAAAGAAAACCTAGACAGGTCAGACAATGGGCGAAACAATGAATGAATTAAACGAAACGTCAAAAACTATCCAACGAGTAGTTAGTGTTGCGATGCAAAGTAAAATATTGATCATATCGATAGTATTAATATCGACTGGCAGCTCGATAGCTTATGAATGAAAACGATTGGAGAAAATATCAAACCTGACTGCCCTGCCAAGTTTTATTAGCAACGGCAGTCGATTATTATTATTGAATAAAAAAATGCGCACTTTACGTGGAGATTTTATTCATTTGCTATTTGTAAATATAACAGCAGTACAGTGTGACTCAGATCTTGTAGCACCGAGGGCCTGATTTAGAGTTCTGACCACCTTAGGCTAACTATGATTATGCGCCCCCCTGCCTGGCCTGTCATAACTTACAGGTACAACTAATGATATTACAATCATAGATGAGAGCTTCAGTAAAGTAAAATAATTTTCCGGGCATTTCGGACCTATTCCAAAAAGAAGAGAACAAATTTAAATTAAGAGTAAAAGTAAATAACGCGATTTGAGGTCGGGAAAGTTACCTATAACGGAGGAAACGGTTTAAAATCGCGATATCCGGGAAAACTACAACCTAACAATATCTGCGAAAAATCAAAATAGATGACTTTGTTTTTTTCTTTTCACGAAATTTGTATTTAAAATATTTATTTTTCTAATCAAGTATATTGATATTATTGAGGAAAAGAAACCTTATTTCCAATTGAAAAATCTCCGTGAAAATCGTTCGGGACCATTCATTTATAACGTAAGAATCATAAGCATAAACAAATACAAGTTTTTTTTTATGTTTATTTTTCAGTCATAATTATTAGGAATATTTGTACTTGTAGCTATAAACTTTGATTTTTTATTATTCATCTTTACCATCATAAAATTTTCAGTTCAGAGGTAAAGAATAATCTTAATTATTATTGTAATCTTACGTAAGAACTATCAAGACAAGGTCAACAATCCTCTTCCCTAAATCGCTTTACGTAATAAATGATTAGGCACTCATACGTTTTTAAAAATGCCGCATTTTATAGTTACCTAACAAACTATACAATTTTATTTATGCAATTTATGATTTAGTTTATTTATGAATCAATTAAATAGGCTTTATTTAAATCCAACTCGTATTGTCCATATTTCCTTTATATAAACTATCTGATTTAAATCATTCAATGCAAAGTAAACAATAAATGCACCAGCTTGCAATATTATATTATTGCATACTTATCTACTCTTTTGTTTTGTTTTTGTAGTGAATCAAATTATTCAGTTTTTTTTTAATAAGTGCTTAATTATACAATGATATATCGATTATAATGCAACACTACAAAATCTCCATACATGTCTGCTATATTCTGATAAAATCGCCTTTATTACATCAAACTTTAAGATTGATATTCGTAGCTGGGTACTACGAATATAATAATTATGTGTACCTATCTGTAATAATGTCATCATGACTGTCATGCTAATGACATAATATTTTGATATAAACCTCCCATTACAGGAAAGCAAAGGATATCAAGCCGAAATAGACTTTATACATTGGCCTTCGTATTGTTTTCATTTTATTCTGAAAATGGGCATAATAGGTAAAATCTTTATTTGTCATTTTTTTATCGTTTTTTTTCTTTTTTTTTTATCATTTTTACACAATTTTACAAATATAATAAAAATAAAAAATTATTGAAGTGAAGACTGTATGAACTTCGTCACTTTTGCATTTATTTTGATGACAGTGTATGTCATTGTCATTTTTGTTGCTTCAATTCGATTTTCGGACGGTGAAAATGATAATGCTATAAAGATAAACTTACAATTTTTGTTTAATCGTGTCGACTTTTAATTGTCCAGTGCAATCACACTTTTATTTGTCATCATGGAGGATGTTCTCGATGAAGTGGTATCTTCAGAAGACTTGCAAGTAAGCGAAAACTTGTGCAACAATTTCTGAGTCATCTTTTTGTATTCTGAATGTATTGTTTTCAGTTTACCTTCTTTTCTTATTCCACAGAAATTCGAGAAAATATTTCATGAACAGCTCCACCAAGGAAAAGTTACGCATAAAGCGCAATTTGAATATGCGTGGTGCCTGGTGCGAAGCAAATACCCTACAGATATTCGAAAGGTTTGACAACAATAATTTACCTCTATCACACGTCATACTGCAAGTTGTTTATACGCATTATTTATTTTTATTCATTGCTACGACATTCAATGTTGTGAAAGATTCCTTTGTCAATGAATTTATTAGTACATGGGAATATTTGAAAACTTAAGGTATCAGGAACATGAATTTTTACATCATAAACATTGCAAAATAATAAGTACTAACTCTGGTATTTTTTTTTGTAGATGTTATACACCTTTATGAATTTAGCTGCTAATATTTTTACTTAATGTTAAAGAAAATAATAAGGGTTTTAATTTAAAATATCATGTGTCTTTACCTGTGTGGAACTTTGAAACTGCAGAGAACTTTTAATAGGCAGCAACGTTTATAAATATATCAAGAATTGTGAATAAAAGAATGTTAAAAAAATTAAACAATTAAAAAAATATCTGGCCTTGATACTTTTAGGAGTAATTAAAAATATAAATATTGGAAGAATATACTTTCTCACTTTGTATTGTATTCGATTTCAGGGTATCCTCTTACTGAAAGAATTGTTTACTTCACACTCGGAAGGCAAACGTGACTACCTGTTCTACCTTGCTATTGGTAATGCTAGAATCAAGGAGTACAATAAAGCACTTCACTATGTGAAATCATTCTTAGAAATTGAGCCTGCAAACCAACAAGTACTGGCATTGGAGGTATTTATTTATTATTTAATTTAGCTGTTATAAGTATACCATAGTTAAGACAGAAACAACCAGCAAACCCATGTGAAAGTTTTGATTCCAAATTCGATTAATGGTCGCTTTCTGCTTATATTCATTCTTCTTCTTTATACTCAATGGTAAATGCCTTATTAAAAATATTTATTGAGGAAATTATGCAATCATAGCTTTTCTTGCATTGTTTAGTTTGCTAATATGTATTGGATTGCTGAGGTGTATTCTTTGAAACATTATTTTAATATTGCAAAAAAGAGATATAGTAAAATCTCAGTCTAGTATTATTGATGTGATGTCAGTTTGTTATTTTAAGAATTGGTCAGGTACATTTTAAATCCAAAGAATATTTTACTATGATTATTGTTTATGATGTGAAAAAATGAACAGTATTGTTGTACCCTACCCTAGATTTATTTGTTTCTTAAGTTTTCACTCACAACATTCATTAAATTAAACAAGTTTGGAATGGGTATAAATGCTTTTTAATACTTTTTTAAAGGAATTTTTATCGTTGATTTGTTGTTCAGCGGCAGATTAACAAGAGAATGGAAAAGGAGGGCTTACTGGGCATTGCGGTGGCGGGCGGCGCGGTGCTCGCGATCGGCGGACTCGTCGGACTCGGCATAGCGCTGGCTTCTTCCAAAAAATAACAATTAACCTGTCTGTGAGTACTATACAGTAAACACGTTTATGTTTGAACCAATGATGTGCTACTTCTGGGTAAAGTAGATTAATTAGGGTAAAATCAATAGAAGTAATTAATAAAATAATAAAAATAAAATTATAAATAAATAAATATTTTCCTAGCCTTAAGCTGCAAGGCAGCGCCATCTCTTCGCATTGTAGGTAATACTTTTTCAAGTATTAAACATTTGAAAGAAGAAATAGCAATTATAGTTATGATTTTTTTTTTTAAGCATTTAACTGCTAGATGTTTAAATCTAAAGAAAAGTTTACTAGAAAAAAATAAAATAAATAAAATCATAAATAAATATTTTCCACACTCACACCAAATAGCTGAAAGGCTTGTGTTATGGGACCCTAGGGTAACGGATAATTTAGAATGTTATTTTATAATGTAGATTTTACACTCATATTTCTGTTTATGTTAAAGGAATGGCAAACAACATATGGTCCGCCTGATGCTAAGCGGCCACCATAGCCTATAGACTTGTGCGATACCTAAAATATCACTTGTGGCGTTGCGTACCCTGAGCTAATTCCCTACCCTGTTGAGCCCTGGAACCTTTCTCACCGACAGGAACACAACACCACTTTATAGAGGTATTTTACTGTGTTCTTTTGCAAGGTGGACTCTCCAATTCAAGCGGATAAGCCGCTGTACTACCTATTTTAAAAACTCTTAAAAATGTTATGTAACGTAATACACAATCTACCTTTACACCATATGTATAAAATATGCCCTAGTGAGTTTAGTATGTAGTATCAGAGATAAAACATGAGTAAAAAGTTTATAAATATCGTTTTTAAAATCTGTTTCCCCTGAGTTGAGAGGCATTTACTATCTTCACTGAGCATTGCTAATGGTGTATATGATTTTCCTTCACTCTCAGTTCAAGTATTATATAGTTCCATTGTATCGTTTCTTTAATAGACGCTTCCTTAGTGCGGCGACACGTATTTTGATGACATCTGTTACGAAGTCATTCGGATGCCATAAACCATCAGCAAAACATATCAACATTCAAGAAATCCATATACACAAAAAAAATGATTTACTACATATATTTGTTTGCATCAGTTTTTGTATTCCAAACCTGATGGAAAACACGTACACATATCACCCTCGCGGGAGTCAAGGGGCAGGGTATTGTTTCATCGGCCATTTGTTTGACAATTTGCTAGCGGGGGCTTCGTTCCAAACCAACGGTTTGCTCCGAGAACAAATTTTCACTCTGACGTTTAAATTTTGACATAAAATGTACGTTTTGTCAAATTTGATATTTGTTGAACCTGGATCGCGTAGGTCTGGAACGCATCTCTGTTTTTTTTTGTATGACAGCCACGTGAGCAGTAGACGACGTGTGTAGAGTCACTGGCTTCTTCCAAAAAATAACAATTAACCTGTCTGTGAGTACTATACAGTAAACACGTTTATGTTTGAACCAATGATGTGCTACTTCTGGGTAAAGTAGATTAATTAGGGTAAAATCAATAGAAGTAATTAATAAAATAATAAAAATAAAATTATAAATAAATAAATATTTTCCTAGCCTTAAGCTGCAAGGCAGCGCCATCTCTTCGCATTGTAGGTAATACTTTTTCAAGTATTAAACATTTGAAAGAAGAAATAGCAATTATAGTTATGATTTTTTTTTTTAAGCATTTAACTGCTAGATGTTTAAATCTAAAGAAAAGTTTACTAGAAAAAAATAAAATAAATAAAATCATAAATAAATATTTTCCACACTCACACCAAATAGCTGAAAGGCTTGTGTTATGGGACCCTAGGGTAACGGATAATTTAGAATGTTATTTTATAATGTAGATTTTACACTCATATTTCTGTTTATGTTAAAAGAATGGCAAACATACATATGGTCCCTTGATGGTAAGCGGCCACCATAGCCTATAGACTTGTGCGATACCTAAAATATCACTTGTGGCGTTGCGTACCCTAAGTTAATTCCCTACCCTGTTGAGCCCTGGAGACTTTCTCACCGACAGGAACACAACACCACTTTATAGAGGTATTTTACTGTGTTCTTTTGTAAGGTGGAGTTTACTCCTCCAAGCGATCCAATTCGAGCGGATAATCCGCTATACTTTACCTATTTTAAAAACTCTTAAAAATGTTATATAACGTAATACACAATCTACCTTTACACCATATGTATAAAATATGCCCTAGTGAGTTTAGTATGTAGTATCAGAGATAAAACATGAGTAAAAAGTTTATAAATATCGTTTTTAAAATCTGTTTCCCCTGAGTTGAGGCATTTACTATCTTCACTGAGCATTGCTAATGGTGTATATGATTTTCCTTCACTCTCAGTTCAAGTATTATATAGTTCCATTGTATCGTTTCTTTAATAGACGCTTCCTTAGTGCGGCGACACGTATTTTGATGACATCTGTTACGAAGTCATTCGGATGCCATAAACCATCAGCAAAACATATCAACATTCAAGAAATCCATATACACAAAAAAATTGATTTACTACATATATTTGTTTGCATCAGTTTTTGTATTCCAAACCTGATGGAAAACACGTACACATATCACCCTCGCGGGAGTCAAGGGGCAGGGTATTGTTTCATCGGCCATTTGTTTGACAATTTGCTAGCGGGGGCTTCGTTCCAAACCAACGGTTTGCTCCGAGAACAAATTTTCACTCTGACGTTTAAATTTTGACATAAAATGTACGTTTTGTCAAATTTGATATTTGTTGAACCTGGATCGCGTAGGTCTGGAACGCATCTCTGTTTTTTTTTGTATGACAGCCACGTGAGCAGTAGACGACGTGTGTAGAGATATATGTTTCAGAAACAAAGTTTTGTGTATGTGTTTTTGTTGAATGTTTTCAGAAAACTTTTGCTGGACCCAGCTTTAAGAATCAGACAGCATGAAACATTAAATTTGAATGCCTTTTTTCGGAGCTCGATGGCGCAAGTGGTTAGCGCGTTCGGCTGCGATCGTTGAAGTTAAGCAACTTTCGCAGTGGTCGGTATTGGGAGGGGTGGCCAAAAATTTACTATCTCGAGCTCCTCCGTGCTTCGAAAGGCACGTTAAGCCATTGGTCCCGGCTGCATCTGCAGTCGTTAGCACCCTAAAATCCGCACTGGGCCCGCGTGGTGAGTGATGGCCCAATCTCCCTTTTCCATCCATAGGGAAGGCCTTTACCCCAGCAGTGTGTACATTAATAGGCTGATGATGACTTCTTTCAGTTTCATACGATAGATAAATATTTTGATATTTGACGTCACCAAACTTGCCCTAAAGTGTGTCTTAATTAAAATTTTGCGCGTTGGTAATTGTTGGAACTGTTGTTACAGAGTGAACACTATCCTAGGCGTTCATTACCTCTACACCAAGAAGAAAAACACTGAACAGGCGTAGGGGGGGGCCGTCCTTGCCAATTACAAGGAAATCATACACAACACAGCTTTCGGATAGTACAGTAGTTAGCTAAATTAGATATTTTCTGTACAAATATCTCTTATAGGAATAAAACACCATTATAAATGCTCCACATCAAGCAATCGTGTTTCTATCGACCATTGATAATTACCATAAAATCATAGATTATTTATTATATTCAGTGTTTTAATGTGATAAATGTAATTTGTATTTATTTCCTTAGCTTTAGGCACTATTTTGTATGTTAAGAGCATAGTCGATTTAATTAATATATACCAAATGAATAATGTCAAAATAATTCCATTAAATAAATTTGTTTTTGTTTAGATAGACTTTTTGTATGATGCTAAAGGTATCTGCGTCTTTATCCTATTGTTATCAACACATATTTAACAAAACTATACTAATTTGAAGTTTTCTGATCATCCAATCCACCAAAACTCCAAGGTTAGTAGAAAATGGTTTATATTCGTCTGCAATTAACCTCAGATTTGTTGTACCAATATGCATAAGTCCTTTTATATAACAAAACCCGATTTCAGAAGAGTTTCTGGTTGCACCTAAGCGAAATCAAACGACACACATTCAAAACAATTATTTTTATTATTCTTGTATATAATAATGAAGTGAAGCGGCATACGTCTAGTACACTAATGTACGAAATGGCGGAGGCGTGTCTGTCCTGTTACAAACTTAATAACACTTCTCTACCTCCTTGTGATGTCTAAGGTCATAATATTACAGAGTGTAAACGCCTAAATGAACATTGTAATTTCAACCTAACAAACTTGGGAATAAAGTACATAATAAACAGCTCGCGATGTATCTCAAGATGGTCGCTTAGATACAGCTAAGCCACCGATGTACAAAATAACAATACCGAAAACATAACGAGATCATGAAACAAAACTAAACTTGAACATGCAACGCGAGCGGCATCCAAATTTAGTTCACATTCATTCAACTAATCAATCGAAATAGCTTATAACACTATACCGGTGGTTATATAATGACAAATAAACTCATCAAACCAACTAACAGCTACTTTGTTACACCAACCAGAGTTTAGAGACAATGTTTGTGCACGCTAATGAGTCGCTAGTATATATAAATATCGTGTTACGTTACTCGTCTTATTGGAAGGGCGTGAACTAAATACGTCATGCCTTTGATTCTATACACGCCTAAATATTGTATTATAAAATAAAAAAAAACAAAAGAGTGTGCTTATGACCACACGACTGAAGTGAAACTTCTTTAGCTCCATCTGTATGTATATAGATGTGTGTACAATATATACATGTATGTACATATACATATTTCATTTACTAGCTATAAGAGAAAGAGAAAGGAAATGCGCGCACGCACTGCTTTCTCTTGCTTATATTCGCAACTCCCATTCGCCACGCCCGAACACACTTTTCGTAACGCGTAACGCATTCGCCAGCTTACCCCCCAAGTCAAGCGTGCGTAAAGAAGTTTCACTTCAAAAATATCCACTGAGATATGCTCGTACGCACACATTGTCTGCTTTCAAACAATTATACATTGGAATCACGCACACATTGCGCGTAAAATGAGCCGTTTTCTTTGCGCGGTTTAATTGGATTGTTCTATCAAGGCGTGTATATAATCAAAGCCCTGTGCGTGGATTGCCTACTTTATGAACTCTAAGAGGTTGATTACAGCCAATACAATAGCTGTTAAACATGGCACTACCTCAAACAAGACGGTAACAATTAATAATAATAATAATCAAGAATAATTACAGTGTTGGTAATAAAAAATAAGTTTTACATGAGTGGTCATGCTAATGAGGTAAAGTCGTAATTAAACAAAAATAAGAAAAAGACACTAAATGCGAACTTCCAAAGTTCATAAGGTAACTAAAAATAAGTATTATACAAGACAATAATTGTCGACTTATAGTCCTACTTATATTTCCACTGGTATAATAATATTTTGTAAAAATCAACAATAGTATACAGTGCAATTGGAGTCACATCGCAATTCGGTTTACGGTCAAGCCATTGTTAACTCTGGCGTTGCGGATTTAATGTCGATATTGCTTTGAAGGGACACGCCGATGTAACTTCAGGATTTTGGCACTGTTTAGTTTACATTATTTGTGGTAAGTACTGAGTGTTCTGTAAATATATATATATATATTTAAATATGTGTTTACTTCATAATCACTTTCTGGTAACTGACTATTGGTTAATATTAAGTATTTATTTATTTATTTATGGTATAACGTGCGAATATATATTAGATGGTTTCTGTACTTTGAAAGATTTTATAGTTTCACAAACCGTTATAATTACAATTGAATAGCTTGCCAGCATATGGCGTCGGTCAGGTCGCCTTATATCAATACAAAATAAATTAATAGACCAAACCAGTATTGTGAGTAATCCTTACAAATTCTTCACAAATCCTTACAAATTATTCACAAAACACTAAAGAAGTGTTCAATATCAACTTAAATGAATTAAGTACTAATCTCCAAACAATCAAAACTTATGTACAATCGTAATAAATCACTATGGCAACACTGTCAACAAGGTTATATTGTATGCAAACCAAACAGACGAATCTCGTCTCTAACACACTAAACAAAAATGACAATATATCAATCAACCCGTAGCTCTTATTCCTAAATTATTTATGAATTTCTTGTGATGTTTTTTTCAGTCACTGCAAGTATCATAATTTGATGGTTATAGTTAAATTATGAAATAGTTATTATTCTTTTTATTCATGGAAAAATATCTGTAATGGTAGATCTATAGAGCTCAATTTTGCGTGGAAGACTATTTGATTGCAACATTTACAGTCATATTTATGAGTTGAAAGTTATTTGCAGTGGAAATTAATATGAAACCTACAGTCAATATATAATACGGCGTTATGCCGGAATCACATCTCAGTAAATTCATAAACTTCTAATATCTCTCATATAAAAGGTTAAATGCTTCTCCTATTGCTCTAAATACTTAAATAACGTGAACTCTAATGTTTAAGGAAGTAAATATAATCTTGTGACTCGCTTACAAATTACCTTACAATATACTAAATAACTATAACATTGTACTCTAAAAAATATGTATAAGTATTGAAGGCTAACATGAGATTGTAATCACAGTAATTGTTATTTAAGTAACGAGCCCACATCATTACCACAAAATAAACCTTCTTGTCACTATTATAAGGTTCAAACCAACACAAACTGTTAACTACCCATATTCTATTTACACATATCCGAAGGCAACATCAAGGTATACTTTATTTATTGCTTTTGTTTCTATTTGTTTATATTTATTATTATTATTATTATGTACTTTACATATCACCTCAGAGTATATACAATGTAATACGCGTTTCTTTATACCGAATTCTCAACTGTCAAATTTGAACTTTACTCACGAGCGGACAACGTGCGTGCACCCACTGCAATCCTTTGAAATTATAAATCAGTCTCAAGGTAGTTAAAGAAATGCTTGTAGATGTCAAAACACGATATTTTTTTTTAATTTACATTCATTTATTATCGTTTAAATTAATATCGTGTTAGTATAATATTTGTATTTGCGTATCCGATATACGCGTTTCATTTTAAAAATATTTAACATTTTAAGCTCTGTAATGTTTTTCGTATACAAAGATATTTTTATTATTATAAGTTAGTGTGCTCTTTGATATAGAGGTTATGTCCATTACTCGCTACAGTTGTGACACAGTCTAAAATTGTCTAGTGAGTGCGCATTCTATACAAAATAAATGGTTAACGAGTATCTACGGGCAGCACTAACAATGATCTAATGACTTGCATATATTTTACCTACAATATACTCTATATAGTATATATAAATGCAATCTGCAAAATGCATAAAACAACAGTTATTAATATCTATAAATTGTATAAAATATTAAATAAAATCTATTGAAGTGAGGTAGATGGATGGAATTTCACAATTTGTGTGGATATTATTACTTTTTTTTAATTATTATTTATAACGTCGCCGCATTGGCCCAAATGCTGAGGTAGATGGATGGAATAACTATGTAAGTGGCCCTACTTAGTGACAGGGACCTTACATACACAATACAAAACACTACTCACTAGTCTCTTTAACTACTAAAACAATCTCACGAACGAGTGGCGAGTCGACGACACTAGAGGAGTGAACGGAGTCTAAATAGGTATAAGTCGCGGCACGAAACTAGCGCTGACCGTTATTGCGCAGAAGTAAAAATTAAGATGTGTTGGGGGGAAACGAGGTGCGCGGGTGGGCATGCGTTGCGCCGATTGTCTCTCCAGCAGGGCTTGAAACCGGTTTAGAAAATATCGGTAAATAAAGGTTAATACCGGTTTTTGGTAAAGGTTTCGTTCAGAGCGCGTCCAAAATGAGAGCGGTACCTAAAACCGTAATAAACCGGTTACGTGCACGCGTCGGCATCGCTTGAAGTTTGTTTTGTTTGAACTAATCAAGTCACAACTTGTTAATGCTCAGACATTGCTGCATTTATTGATACGTTTGCTAACATCTAGTGAGTCAAGTTATTCATTTATTATCGATGCCGTCAGAAAGAGCGAAATAAAACCCTTTAAAAACCGCTAAATTGATTCAAAACCTATTTGATTTCGCTCTTTAGGAAAACCGGTTTTTTAAGGTTAAGGTAGAGCCAAACCTAAGTAAAACGCTCCTAATGCACTTGACACTGATTTAGGTTTGAAAATTAACCGGTAAACAAGCCCTGCCCAGTCGTGCCCATGCGCAGCTATCCTTGACGCGTTTTGTTCAGCGCTAGAGTTACGTGCCGCGACCTGTATCGGTAAATGGCAGCAGTATAACATCGGTACAGGAAATGAATGCATTAAACGCGTATTCCCAGCGCACTATGTGTGTAGTTCAAATCAACGAAAAAGTATCGTCGACATTTTCCGCACCATCATCATTTACCTTCACATCTGCGGCTTGTGGGGGGAGCCCCGAAATCGGACCGTCTTATATTCTAAACTTCAATATACATTAATCGGAAATGGCACCAACGACATTCCACGGGTCAACAATTAAGTATTAAACCGCAAAACGAATCAGCTACACGACCACGAAACAATAACACTCAAGCACCGTTTGAAATACCTTCAACAGAAACGTCCTGCGCGCGCCGCCTACGGGACTGCACTGGCGTCATTTCATGAGGCGTTCTTGTGTTCGTCCTCGGAGTAGTCGGCGTCGTCGTGGCCGCTGTGGTCGCGGTCTTCGGGGCTGACGGCGCTTTTACGGATGGGGTCGTTGAACTCTTTCGTGTTGCTGTCCTTGTCTGCGTGGTCGCCTCTCTCAGGTTCGGGGTCTCCGAGGCTGTCAGTGCGTTGCCTCTCTTTGCCCAAGTCTAAAGGTTCGTCGGAGTTGCGCGTGATGTCAGGTTTATTGACGCCGTCGCTGTACTGCCGCTGCATCTGCTTGAGGAAGCGCTGGTGTGCGAGCGTGTGCGTGTGCGTAGGCGGAAGTGATCCCATTTGCGGCGAAGGCTCGTCGTACGTCTTCCTGTCCATGTTTCGAGCTGTCATTTGTGCGAGTTGTGCAGCGTTCAGACCTGTAGGACGAAAGAGATATATTTCTTTAGTGATCAAGTCAACATAGTTGAATTGAGTCAAAAAGTTGAAGCCATATGGAGATGGATAGTTGTCGTGCTTGAGCGCCTTCAACATATGCGGCAGGTTCTCCACCGCCTTGGAAGTCACCGAGTCATTTGTTCTTCGGACCAGTTCTACTTACCGATCAAGTTTTTCCCGAAGTTCTGCATGTAGGTGTCCAATATGGCGGACTTGCCATATGGAGACGGATAGTCGTCGTGCTTGAGCGCCGTCAGCGAGTGCGGCAGGTTCTCCAATGCCTTTTTTGTTCATCAGATATAGTTCTGCTTACCGAACAAGTTCTCCCCAATGTAGTGCATGTATATGTCCAGTAAGGTGGAGTTGCCACATGGAGGTGGATAGTCATGTTTGAGCACTGTCAGCGAGTGCGGCAGGCTCTCCACCGTCTTGTTTGTTCATCAGATGTAGTTCTGCTTACCGTATGAGTTCTTCCTAAAGTACTACATCTACGTCTAGTATGGCGGAATTCTCTTGACCGCCTTGGCGTTACCACATCGTTTGTTGCTAGGAAGTAGTTCTACTTACCGAACAGGTTCTCCCCGAAGTACTGCATATAGGTGTCGAGTATGGCAGAGTTGCCGTAGGGCGGTGGATAGTCGTCATGCTTGAGTGCTGTCAGCGAATGCGGCAGGCTCTCCACTGCCTTAGCAGTTACCGCGCGCACCGCCGGCACCTTGGTGATCGTTGTGTTCGCCAGGTTGTTTATATCTGGACGACATATTTCAAGGTTATTTTGGTATTAGGGTAAGTTTTGGCAGTGATTAGTGGCAGTTTTCTTTGATCACTTGGGTAGGTTGATAAAGTATGATTACTAAGTTGATAGGTCTTCAACTTGTATCAATCACAGAACAGTTCTGGGCAGTGGTATCTAAACCAACTTTTTCATTCTGGACTAAGAGTAAAAGATAGACATAGTCAGCTTTTTTCATACAGATGATTATAGGGTTTAAAAACTTTACTATTGTTTTTCGACTACATAGTAAGAAACCGAAAACTGATCGAAACCGGTCAAGGTTCAAGGTCTGAGAGTGATTAGTTTGATTTTATCTGATGGATGTGAAAAAAATAACGTATGTATGAACTCACGTGGAGGCGATACCGGCACGTTGTCCTGATAGCGGGACTGGCTAAGGTCGTCGTTGTCGTTGTCTCCGCATATTGAGCTGCTCTCTGAGGCTGCAGACTTTGCGTCCAGCTTTATATCCGACCGCCTTGGTCCGGTTGGCGAAGCGCGAGACCTCAACTGTTCTGGTGAAACTTTTACTCCTGCTTTCGCTAGTAATCTGTGGGGAAATCACAAGTTGCAATGTCGTCACTTACGTCGAATTCTTTAAAATTGAAGGCATGATTCGAGTGTAAACCGAAAGTTAAAGACTGTGTGGAAGACACTCTAGAGAATGGACGTACCATTGGACTCTGAAAAGAGTTTAGACCCTGTTGTGACAAAATGAAAACAATAAGGTCTTTACAAGTATGTAAATAAGCAGGCAATTAGTTAACAAATTTTCGTTTAATCAGACGAAGAATTTTTACGAATTTAAATGCAATGCTATCGATATAATATTATTTTCTTTTAATTTAATAAGCACACCGGAATTTGTTTCATAATAGTCTTTTTAATCTTTTCTTTAATAGGAAATGTTATAATTAAATTCTTATAGCATGTGATCATACTCACTGACTGGCCAGCTCGGGGTCGAATCGCGTGGGCATCTGTAGCACGGGCAGGTCCTTGGTGGAGATTCCTCTGTGTTGTCGGGACATGTGTGAGTGTAAGGAGTTGCGCGACTTTGCCACTGTGCCACACAACACGCAGCTGTGAACAAGAGTAAGTATAAAGTTATGATCTAGCTACGAGTATACTCTTGCTTCACGTCAAACGAATCTGTAGTTGCAAATGGGAAAATTGTAATATAGCGAAACTAGAAGACTGTCACGTTCTAAATAAGAGTTACTTGATGTGATTTTTTTAAAGTCGTCGGTTATACATAGACAGCGATTGATAAATGTCGAGGAACACTTGTGTATGGACCACAGCAGTAGCGAGTACTTAGATGAATTATCTCTATCCATATTGTCTTCTCTGTTATCTTTGAAAAAGGCGTGGTTATATGTTTTCCAACTTTTCAACTCATTTGTTAAACGTGATTCTTAGTTAGATAACGACGCATGTAGCGATATCGAGCATAGCTGAGCTTTAGTACAGTCAATCTGTAGGTTGAGTCGTGAAAAAAAAACCTAAAGGGTAAGTCTTGGTTTTTCTGTTGCCAAATGACGTCAGTAAGCCACCTTGGCGATGGGCATGTTCAACTCGTAGGCGTTTTTTGAAAAACTCAAAAAAACCGTCAAAAATTTTTTGAAACGCATTTTTCTTGTTTTGTATGCATTTGAGAAACTTTTTTTTCGACCATAATTGTAGAGGGCGTTGAGTGCTACAATTTATGTCATTGTTGCAATTTCGTACAACAAAAAATGCGCATTGTAGGTGGCGCTAAAGTCTCAAAAAAGTGTTTTTTCGCTTTTTCACCTTGAAAATATCATTTTAATGGAAAACTTTAAATGGCGAAGTTGTTTCGTACATAATTACCAACAACTTTTGTATAAACAATTATTTTGTATTACTTACCGTTTTCAAGTTATAAATTGCGCAGGTATGAAAAATCCAATAGAGCGGTTTTGGGCAGTTCAAGTACACATTTGCAGTGCACATTTCAATGTACGTTTTACTATTTTTTATTTTTTTTTCATGATTGCAAAACAAAAAAAAATAAAAAAAATAGTTTTATTTTTAATTTTTTTCATGAGTGAAAAAAAAAATAGTAACAACGTACATTGAAATGTGCACTGCAAATGTGTACTTGAACTGCCCAAAACCGCTCTATTGGATTTTTCATACCTGCGCAATTTATAACTTGAAAACGGTAAGTAATACAAAAAAATTGTTTATACAAAAGTTGTTGGTAATTATGTACGAAGCAACTTCGCCATTTAAAGTTTCCATTAAAATGATATTTTCAGGGTGAAAAAGTGAAAAAACACTTTTTTGAGACTTTAGCGCCACCTACAATGCGCATTTTTTGTTGTACGAGATTGCAACAATGACATAAATTGTAGCACTCAACGCCCTCTACAATTATGGTCGAAAAAAAAGTTTCTAAACTGCATACAAAACAAGAAAAATGCGTTTCAAAAAATTTTTGACGGTTTTTTTGAGTTTTTCAAAAAACGCCTACGAATTGAACATGCCCATCGCCAAGGTGGCTTACTGACGTCATTTGGCAACAGAAAAAACAAGACTTATCCTTTAGGTTTTTTTTTCACTGAAACGATATTTTTTTCGACAGATTGACTGTACTACTTCCCCATTTCTCAACATATAACTTCTGTGTTGAGAGTTAACCGAGGTACCAAAGCGGTTATCTTACGAATCTTCAGTATTAAAGAATATTATTGAAATAAGTAATCATATATAAGTAAGGAGCTCGATGGCGAAAGTGGTTAGCGCGTTCGGCTGCGATCGTTGAAGTTAAGCAACTTTCGCAGTGGTCGGTCACTGGATGGGTGACCAAAAATTTACTATCTAGTGCTCCTCCGTGCTTCGGAAGGCACGTTAAGCCGTTGGCCCCGGCTGCATCTGTAGTCGTTAGCACCCACCAATCCGCACTGAGCCTGTGCCCCAGTAGTGGGGACATTAATAGGCTGATGATGATGATGAAGTAATCATATCAGAGCTTTCTTTCTAATTTATGAATGTAGAAAAGAAAGGAGAAGTTGCGGTACATAGTTACTTACCGATACCCAGGGCATACGGTGTGCTTGTCTTCAAGATGCGTGCGGAGCGTGTGAGCTGAGCGGTAGATCTTGCCGCACTTGGGACACGGCCTCGGATCGGTAGCTCGCACACGGAGTAGGTCCTGCGTCCTTCGGCAACCACCTGTTAAACGAGAGCAAGTTATAGGCTACCTACTGCTTAAAGCGAATATCTGAGAAATCGGTTACGACATTCAAATATTAAATATAGGTATTTGAATTAGGTTTAGGATTACTGTACAGAGAATTTTCAATAAAAAATAATATTGCTGTTAAGTTTTTATGTCGGCATTTGACATGGCTATTCGGATTTGCTATTTGTGAACTTGTCGACAATAGTGTCGATTCTGGCTTGATTATCTCGCTTAAAACTATATTTAACATCAGTCTCTCTTTTTCATTCTGTATAAAGAATAAAAAATTAAATGGAAGGATACACTGTTGTCAAATTTTTAACTTAAATTTGACAACAGTGTATCCTTCCATTTAATTTTTTATTTTTAGAGGTTTAGAGAATTATGCCAGAATCGACACAACTCTCTTCCTTTACTTCCTTTTAAAAGAGTATGATAAGGACAGCCTGCTGTCAAAATGACAAATAGCAAATACGAATAGACATGTGAAGTACCACCATTCCAGCATTAGATATTTAAATGTCGTATTGTTTGTATGGTAAATAAAATATAACTTGTAGAATACGTCTTACCTTTTTGAACGAAGATGTAAACCAAAGTTGATTCATACCAATCATCATGAGAAACTAGTTTTTGTTATTTTGTTAGTATGTGAAATAAAAGAACTGAGCCCGAACCATGAACTCATAACGATTATTAAATTTGACTTCGCTAAATGTAGTTTTGTGTATACAAGCATCCCGTTTCCGCGTCTTATTTTGGATGAAGTTAAAAGTTCATGATTCGTGCTTGGATTAGTACCTAAATGTTATTGAGGAACAACACCTAAGTGATACATTGTTTAAAACTTTCATGGTCACTAACATTATAGCTTTTAACGGGATTGTTACCATGTACCTTGATTTTTCCTCCGTGATCATGGCGCTTGCAACAGTGCCGAAATATCGGAGACTCATAAAAACAAGGTACATTTTTTTTCTTCCTTGTTATCTGTAATCGGTCGTAACAATCCCGTTAATAGCTATAACACCTTAGTGTCCTTTACATCCCATGGATAAACTTGTCAATAAACGTGCCCCTAACAAGGTCTAAGTGAAAGTCAACATTCTACTTGGTAGTTTTATTGTTTATGTATTTATATATATAAGCAGACACTTTGTTCGGGTAAAAATTAAATTATTACGTATATATCGTATCACTAATACATTCGAAACTAGTGTCGTTTACTCACATTGAACATTTGGTTATTGAAATGACTAAATTTACATTGTTGTACGCTTAAACATTATGTTTTATAATTATATGTATAATAAGATATACGAGATTGCCTCTGAGGCGTCAGGAACAATTTTAACTACTCGCTAAGTTATTAATCAATACTTTTAAATTTTTTTTGGAGATCTATCGCCGCGATTCCTATCGCATATATTTTAAAGGCAACTTCGACTGAACTACTTACGTATGAAACTGTGTTTTTTACTATAAACGTGATTATTTCCTAATGATTGAATTGAAATGAAACCAAATTATACAGCTTTATCGATTTATACTGTTTTTTTTATTATATCTATTTAGTAATTACTTTATGTTTGATTTCATGGTTTCTTAATATTGTCTGCATTATATTGGTAGCATCGCTGTGTAATAGCTTTAAGAAAAAACACTAGACGATCGCGGTTTTCGAATATTTTCAAAATTTCTCTGTCCTCATTTGTTCAAAAGAAATATTTTTATTAGCTTGTACGTACAATACTATTGCGAAATAGATACATAATCACTAAATTTTCTAAACTGTATAAATTAGTTTTACTTCAATTTACATACGTTTTATTTCCCTCAAACCATTCATGAATTTATTTCATTGATAATAATGAGATCAAAATGTAGATTCACACACTCTTTTGCTTTGCATTATTCTCGTGAATATTATCTCTATTGGTTTGACTTCATTAATTTTAAGGCCTTATTATTGCATTGAATTTTTCGTTTTAATATTATGTATAATATTATCATGATATTGTTGACCCTGATGCTGACATGATTTTCTAAACTTAAAACATAAATTTGTCAATATATTGTCCTTATCATGCTTTAGAGACTAAAAAGGAGATACTGGTGTCGATTCTGGCATGTTTCTCTAAACTTAAAACTCAATTTAAAATCAGTCTCTCTTTTTCATTCTATATAAAGAATAACAAGGCTACACTGATGTCAAATTTCATTTTAGGTTTAGAGAGTCATGGCATAATCGACACCAATGTATAATTTATTTTTAAGTTCATAAAATCTCCAGAATAAGGTTCATTATTATATAATTCTATCACTATTATGTTTAAAAACTGATTCCAGTCTATTAGTTCTACTATTTTTTTTATTTTTCATCGTAGTTCCCAACAAAATGTATAACAGAATAAAATATCATCTTAACATACTTACTGGGTTTCTTGATACGAAAATATATGCGAATGGAATTGTCTATTTACACAAAAGTTAAATAAATCCATCTTGTATTCTCGTATGTTTGTCTACATTGACTAGATATGTTTTAGATTGTGCATTAGCGTAAATTGCGTCATGAACATCTTTTCGAAAATAAATACTCTATAGCTGGAAGAAACACATTCTTATCTATTGCGTTCAAAGGCATTACAACTCTTTATTCTATTTCGTATTGTCTTATCTATGGTCGAAAGTATAAACACAAAAAAAACGAGTGTGTTTATGACCACACGTCTGAAGTGAAACTTCTTTAGCTCCATCTGTATGTATATTGCGCACTGCTTTCTCTTGTTTACAGCCCTCACTCAACTCCCGTTCGCCTTGCCCGATCACACTTTTCGTAACGCATTCGCCAGCTTACTCCCCAAGTCAAACGTGCGTAAAGAAGTTTCACTTCAAAAGAAGAGGCGGCACGGCACCTTTCGGTACAAAGTAACTTAAGTTCCACTTACATTATTTTGTATGCAAATCGATTCGTACCAATAACTTTAAGTCTTACAAGGGATGTCCCGACCACCTTAATATTGAACACATCTGTCACTTTAAAGCTACTTTTAAGAAGATAGCTACTATTGAACATCAGATACGAGGACATCGCAGACCAAACGAAGGGATGGGGTAATGGATACAATGAAATCATCGAAGCAACAATGGAAGTATAGATATTCAGGAAGTCACGAGAACGGTCGACATACTCTGTCGCACTTCGTAATCTATCAATGGCACCATTCATCACATGTCATAATGCGCTTACATTATTTATATCCTTACTTAAACAATATCAGTCTATTCTACTACAAAAATAATTTTCAGTCGATTTACTCTAATCGCTTTATACATCACGTACATATTCGCGTACTCGCAAAAGTAACACCGTAGGTAGGTAAATATGAAAAAATGCATTCCGGAGATCGTTATTCACAGATTCTATATGGCGAATCGCATGTCCCACCATGTAGTTCCGTTTCACAGCCGTTTTGTTCGAATCTAACTCGCGCAGGTCAATTGGCCCAGCCGCAGCTCCACTTGAGCGTCTTCATCTTCTCCCACTGGCGGCGGTGCTTGATGCGCATGTGGTTGCGCACGGAGTTGGGGTGTGCGAAGTAGCGCGCGCAGGATGACACCGGGCACACGGGACTGTCGCGCGGGTAGTGCGCCGCCAGGTGCGCGCGAGCTGCGGCCAGCGACCCCAGCCGCGCCAGGCACAGCGGGCACTGCAGCGCGCCGCTCGAAGCCCACCCGCTACCCTCCCCCGCCGGGTTTGCCAACGCGCCCCGCGCCGCGGCATCTGCAATGCCGACAACCACCATGTTACTCAAATATCTAGCGGTTGGCAAACCCGACTTCGTTCATACCCCTCATCCCCCCCCATCCGACGACCGCAATAAACTCTCTAAAAATATTACGTATGCTATGTGTATAGTATATCGAATCGATCGACCGTCCCGTCGCGTCTCGGCTGACGCTGACCGTTGGCACACTGTTCCTTCATCATCTTTTGTCGACGTATCCGAGTCGCTTCCGAGCGACCGTGTCGTGTAGGACGCGCGAGGACGGCATCACCACCAGGCGCCGAGCGGCGGGTGCGCGGGGGGCGGGGGTCGCTCGGCGTCGCGCCGTCTCTAAGAGTTCTGTCGCTGGCGGATTCCGTGCGCTTGCAGCTGGTGGTTGATGAGGTAATGCTTGGTTTTGCACTTCTTGCCGCAGTGCTGGCAAGGGAACCACTGGTCGCGGTCGGTCTGCGAGTGCACATTGAGCATATGCTGGCGCAGGTTGGAGGTGGAGGAGTACACGCGGCCGCACAGGGGACACTGCGGCCGGTAGCCCATCGCCGCCCCGCCCGCGAGAGCCGCCCCTGTAACACAGAGGCGGCGGTTAGACACATTGATCCGGTTACAAGTTCGTTTAAGCGCTATTGTGAGTGTATCGGTCGCAACGGTCGGCGGACGGGGCGGGGTCGCGCCTCCTCTGTTTGACGCCGTGTATCGAGTTCATGTGTATCTGCATGTACTGGCGCGTCTTGAAGCCCTTGCCGCAGACGGGGCAGGAGTGCGCGAGCGTGTGCGCGGCGTGCACGTTGAGCAGGTGCTGCTTGAGGTTGCTATTGTTGCTGTAGAGCTTGCCGCACTCGGGGCAGGCGGGCCTGGCGCCGGCGCACGCCTCACCGTTAGCGTAGGCGGCGGCGGCGGTGGCGGCGACGGGCGCGCCCGCGTACTGGTAGCCGCCCTCGGGCTTGCAGCTCGCCTTGCCCTCGCCGCCGCCCGGCCAGGTCGCTCCTGGGGCAGACGAGGTCTCGTTCAATGCTCGCACTCGCTCCGAGTTTATTCGATCGTGCTCTTTCGATGACGATCCTATTATCGTGTCTATGGCGCCCGACTCTTATTGGATTTTAACCGGCGTGACTTCCATTGTTGCTAAGATTTTCCTAATTGCGTTTCATGTACTACTTATTGGGGCAGAGCGTTAGTTTATCTGACAGTTAATAGAGTAATTAAGCGCTTAGGTGTCGTTCTCGTTATTTAATTGTTAGTGTTGTTGACAGCATGCTCTACATGACTCAATAATGTACAATTAATGATACAGCGGTATATTTTGTCCATTCTCATTGCACATGAGATTAGGATTAATTAATTCTTGTTAAATATTAATTGCTTTTTCATTGTTTCACTTGCGCATTAGACGCTGAGGAATATTTCATATTTGTTGTTTATCATTGAGTCATATGATAAAAAGGTGTTATTAGTAATCTGATCAAAACTTACCATAGTTATCAGGCATTCCTGAAGGTCCCGGCAGTCCCGGGAAACCTGCCGAGAACATCAATTTTAATAAAAATATTTCAATATTCGAAACATCCAATCTTTTGAACAAATCTTAAGCACGAGTTTAGCTTGTCAGTACACGACCAGCCAGTTGGATTATCTAAACCATTCTCTAGTAAGCAGGTAATATTGGTTTCCACGTCGCTGTACCTGGCAGGTTGAGTAGTCCTGGGAAGCTGTGGGGCAGTGCGCCGTTGGTGTTGGCCATTGTCGCCGGGTCGTCGTAGTCCAACGGCTCTTGTTTCGCGCGCGGCTCCGTTTCTGTGTCACTTACTCCCGCGTCCGATGAAGACTCCTCACCGTCTCCTGACTGCAAACAAACGAAAAAATGTAAGAAAATTGCTAGAAGAATATGAAAATTAGTAAAATCGTTGCAATTCAACTCACAAACATGAAATGAAATAGATAACGCAAGCGTGTATAGTTCTCATTTCAGTTGGCAATAAAAAAAAACTAACTTTGCTATATGAAGCTGTAAAAACGATAGTATTGATATAGCTGGGCCCATGATTTCCCACTACTAATTTGTTCGATTCAGTATTCAAAATGTGACACGCTTGGTATTTATACATTTTTAAACACATATTACCATCTGCTTATCCAGGTTTGTGATCCAATTCAAAACAAGTTAGTTTTCAAAGAATTCGAAGAATATGGGACAAATGAAACGCTTTAATCATACCAAATTATTGGAAACTCCAGTCATGTGTACTCCTTGTGCACCGTCTAAAGCTTGACTGAATAATGACAGTTCGTGGCCATTGGTTCCTAATCGCTCCGGACTACCGCCCGTGGCTGCTAGTAGTTGTTCCGTCCTGTTAAAAACATAATTTGTTAATGTTTTAGATACTATGATTTCATCGTACTTTAATAATTTGAGGGATGCAATATTTAACCTGGTTTTCATTTGCGCTTGATATAAGTCCGACGATCTGGCACGCTTAGGAGGCGGGGTGTTGTTCGAACCCTCTTCAGGTCTTCGTGATCTTCTGCCTTCGCGCTGTTGGGGATCTCGTCCTTCTCGTGAGCCTCCGCTACCGGTCTCCGTCCAAGACGATACAGATTGCTGTTCATAAAATACAATATTTGGATCATCGACTCAAGTGCGTTGTTCAGATAGAAATAATCATTCATCGCTTATTTTATTCGTTCGAACCCACGATTAAAAATTTTAAAGTTATGTTTGATCGCAGTATTGTTCGGTCAAAATTTGTAGGAAAGATCTGTCAAAACAAAGTCTTAGTATTATAGCTATTTTAACGGGATTGTTACCATGTACCTTGTTTTTTATGAGTCTCCGATATAGCTATAATGTTAGTGACCATGAAAGTTTAAAACAATATAAAGTCTTAGTATTAAAAAATGTACCTACTAATTGATTGGCGCCCAACGTGTTATCCACTCACACGTTGGGCGCTTATCAATAAGTAGGTATAATGCTTGTTTAATAAAAATTCTTACCGGCGAAGCCTTCTGATCCAGAGTAGGTACTGGCGCAGGCGCAGGCACGTCTGTTAGTCCTCTCACTTGCAATAACTGAGCGGCTCTTAGGAATTCTTTTAACTGTTCCTGCCCAATATGTACTTCGCCTTGATACATAAACCTGTAAGGATGTAGTGTTTAGTTAATAGGTTATTCTTTGCTACAGAATATCAGAAAAAATCTTTGGCGTAAGGAACGCTTAAGTGTTTTTTCGGTTAAATCGTGTGTTTACCTTAGTAAGCTCTCCATATCTTTGTCATGAACATCCCTAAGGATGACGATGGGGTGCTGGCAAGGGTTCGCTTTCAACAGTTTTCTGAAGTACGGACTACATGCTGATAACACCACCTAAAAAGAATAATTGAAATTAAACACATGCGTCCAAAATAATAGTCGACTCAAGGTATTAATTTAGAACGGCAACAAAATAACAGGTTTACTTAACATAATTTACGAGTTGAAGGCTGGATATTTTCAGAATCGTTCAAAATAAATTTATGTTATTACTAATAAATAAGAACTTGGGATTGTTTCAAAGAAGCCAGAATGTTACGGCTGTATATTAAAGAAGCCACTCTCAAGTTGTAAAAGTGAGAATGCTGATTAATAGGTATACAATCTCGTTTTACTATCCATCTTCTCAACTTGATGAGGTTATGTTACGTTATAATTCATAATTTGCAAAAAGTCTTCTTCGTCGCGGAACGAGACCACCGCATCGCCGAGCGGAAATCGTTTCACAGCAGCGAGTACTATGGGGGCTATTAATAGGCTGGTGATGTAGATGATGATGAAGGAAACTTACCTTGTGTGCTGTGAAGGTGGCGCCGGCGCAGGCTAGCGTGACATCGACGAAGTCTTCTTCGTCGCGCAGGCGCCTGAAGGAGGACACCATCGCCGAGTGGAAGTCGTTCCACCTCAGCGAGTACTGCTGCTCGCCGCCGGCCGCGGCGCCGCCTGTGCAACAATGCAAAAATATCATATAATTTTATGTTGCCTAATGATTTTTATGAGCAAGTAAATAAATTGAAAAGGTTTATTTGAATCAAGCATTGTATTGTTCTATGGGTGCTAATACGTATTATAAAGCTGAAGAGTTTCTCTGTTTGTTTGTTTGGTTGAATGCGCTAGTCTCAGGAACTACTTTGATTTGAAAAAATCTTTTTGTGTTGGATAGTGCATGTTTGAGGAAGGCTATAGGCTATTTAACACGACACTACGACTATTAGGAGCGGCGGTGAAACGCCAATTCGGTCATTCGACATGCGAGACTGTTTTGTTGTAATTGGCATCTCCCATGTGACCAATGAATGAACGAATTGACGTATTTTTCGCTAAATTTAAATACAATTTGAAAGATGGTTCAACTCTTCCACTTGTTCAAGTTTCCCGGTTTTCCCCTACTTTGTGATACGCGGGTTCCAATTCGAGTGGACATGAATTAACTATTTGCCAAAACTATGCAAATATGGTCCACTCCTGAAGTTAAGACCAAGCCAATGCATGACCACTTCACGTGCTTAAATTTATAGCTATAGATATGTCATACATGCAGGTAATTGCCCGACTTGATTGCATTCAGTCGGGCTCGCTCTCTCGCTGCGGCGGCAACACTTCGCTACAACATGTAAATATTTTTCGTTTTTCCAGACTGAAAGCCCTATGTGTGTTATGTATACAAGGAAAACGTGTCATTTCATTCTTAAGTACAGTTTTAAAGAAATTAATGTTGAAATATTTCATGATTACTTATTTTGACATATACTGACAACGTGGACACGTGGAAGAAATTATACCACATTAAATAAAACAAGTTTCAACAGGCCATACATGATAGGTTATGCATGTGCAGTTTTGCCTGTACAGTCAAATTGTGCAGGTATGCATGAACGTGTGTGGAAGAAGACTATGCAGTTATCTTTGCACACACGTTCATGCATGCCTGCACAGTATGACTGTACAGGCAAAACTGCACATGCATAACCTGTCGTATATGGCCAGCATAGATGCACTGATTTTATTTATATATTGACGTTTCGCATTCTTTACAGGAATGCATCGTCGGGAAAATGATTTTTTTTATTTTACCTCATTATGTACCTGTACCTGTCTATAATTTATACGTCATTGATTTTCAATTGATAGGTCAGATTGTGGAGTAGGTAATTCTGATAATATTGCTATAACGTGGTACTATGTACCTACATTACAAGCAATAAAACATTTAGGTGAAGAGTCGTTAACTTGTTACTTTGCATTTTGAGATTATTAAACGATATATTCTAAATGTCAAGGATCTATGATCTTCGCATCATAATTTTAAGCATAAAGTTTACCTGTTATTGTTCGTAATCAATCGGGTAGTTATTATAACATCTTTATAATAAATTATTTATTATTCAAGCATTGTTAAAAAAAGATCTTTCCGCGGTTACCTATGTGTCATCGGCAGATAAATGGTTGCGATTGGTGGGGTTCTCTATACGTAAATTAATAAATCACAACGACCTAAATTGATTACAATAAGGTATTTGACAGTATTAAAAATAAAGTGCCAATCGTTAACATCTGTATTAAGAATGAATATTGGCAGGAGTTTTTACTATTTTTACAGAAAAAATATTCATAATTTCACTAAAAACCCACGATAAAGATAATAGTTTTCTTGTCTATTGTCACGTGACCCAAAACGCTTGGGATTGGTGGAACTTAAAATGACATCACACGCAAGTAAACTTCCGGTTAAAGTGACATTTGATTGTATGGTTTGACGTTATAATGACAGTCGTGTGACGTCACACGACATTGAGACGCCATATTGTCCAGAAATACGTTTTTCGCGGTAACTAGAAAATAGAGTTTTTGATTTGGGTTTTTTACCGAAATACACAACAAAATGATGAATATCCACTTTTTATGGACTCTATGAACATTAGAAAATAACGTGAGATCGTTTTCTTAAATTGGGCAGATAGACCCAATCTTATGTCTATTATGAACCAGCGTCTGTACTCTTAAGAGTTGTTAAATCGTTGTACATCCTTCTTTAATTTGCATTGTTTTTAGTGTTGTAGAGTAAGGCACGATGCGACAAAGCTCACTTTATCAGTACCCTAGCTCGAACCATTTTCGAATTCGAATAGTTTGCGAGTGCGAAATGTCAATGTCAATTTTGTATGAAAACTTGAACAGCAGCGCCACAAAGTACGCAACGAATCAGTACACATTTGACAATGACATTTCGTACTCGCAAACGATACGAATTCGATACTGCTTCATGCTTGGGGTACAGTACCTTTAGTACGAACCAATACCGAATTCGAATAGTTTGCGAGTCTGAAATGTCATTGGCAATTTAGTATGAAAACTTTAACATTAGCGCCATTACGTACGTAACGAGAACTAAAAATCAGTACACATTTGACGATGACATTTCGCAATCCGAATTCGATAATGGTTCGTGCTAGGGCTACAGATATTGATTTTAAAATTGCGTCCTGAGGTATCTCAAATAGTTAACGAAATTTTATTTTCGAATTGAAATCGGGAAGGCTACTTTTTGGTGATGTTGTGTTTCTGTTTGACTGGCACACTTTTTTGTTGCATCAGATAACGTCGCGATTGGACGCCAGTACTCCTAGCACGAACTTTGACAGATTCGTATTGGTGTCGCCAACGTCAAAGTTTCAATATAAACTAACCAGCGCTCCTACGGGATGTAAAACAAAATAGCCTTTACAGCTATCGTCGCGATTGGACGCCAGTACCCCAAGCTCTAACGTGGACAGATCTTTCCGAAACATAAACAGATCGAAGCAGAAAAAAAACCTGATATGATCCATCCTAGGCGTTAGCCTTCACACTGCCACGCCCCTCTTGTATGCATTCCCCGCATATCATGCAACGCACGTGGCTCTCAAACGAACGCCTTATAATAAGTACAATATCAAAACGCTGCAGCAACTCAGTAGACCTTGTAAGGTATGTTGACAAAACTAGTTTCACACTTACAATATATGCATTTGATTTATTTTTATTACTTTATAAAACGACTGATTTTTTGCTGAGTAATAGGTAACCTTTTTTTTTTTGACTAAACAAACGTGATTTTTATGGTAAAGCAATAAATTTTTAAATACTTGCATCAATTATACAAGTAATAATATTATGTAATATCAGATTTCATCATCAGCCTATTAATGTTCCCACTGCTGGGGCACAGGCCTTCCCTATGGATGGAATAGGGAGATTGGGCCATGACCCACCACGCGGGCCCACTGCGGGTTGGTGGGTGCTAACGACTGCAGATGCAGCCGGGACCAACGGCTTAACGTGCCTTCCGAAGCACGGAGGAGCTCGAGATAGTAAATTTTTGGTCACCCATCCAATGACCGACCACTGCGAAAGTTGCTTAAGTTCAACGATCGCAGCCGAACGCGCTAACCACTTGCGCCATCGAGCTCCTCATATCTCTATCTCATAAGTCTCATAAGTCTCATATCAGATTTACCACAAGTTATAGTTGTGAAACTGATACACACTACTAAATTATAGTGGTAACTCATTTCGACCAAAGCTTATAAGCGACTTTGTGTTTCAACTGTCGATATGATATATGTATTTAATAATTTATTATAACCATACCGTAATACCGTAAAAATCACGTTTGTCCAGTAAAAAAAAGTTTTTACTAAGCAAACAATCAGTAGTTCTATAAAGTCTTTAATTGGTGAATGAATTATTAAAAACATCCTCAGAAAATAAAAATGTAATGAGCTTTTGGACATTACCATTCGATCCTGGCGAAGACATTAATCTGGACGAAAATATTATATTAATATATAAAAAATGGTGTAGTGATGTAAATACTCGAATAAAAATAAATCATAAAACATACTTTAATAAAAAAAACCATATACAAAAAAAACATATCATTCTATTTTGCTTTAATCAAAAATACTAAAAATGACAAAATGAATGATTCAGTTTAGCTATTTAATAAAGGCTGTAAGTAATTAATTGATACATAAATATATTTTACCATAGTATTTTGTTTATTGCATTTTAATAAAACCTTGTATATAAAATTGTTACTAACATATATGAGACCATGTCTTGAAATAAATGATTTTTTTTTGTTTATTTTATAATACCCCAAGTATTGAGTTTTTTTTCATTATTTTTCCTATGAAAGCATGTTTTTTAATTATGTGAAATTATATGAAAATAATTTTGCATGCTTCAAGAATAAATAAATTCATAAACCACATCAATATAATTTGTCAATTCATATTACAAAATACTGATTCACAATCGGTACAAAAGTTTTCTTGATCTTTTAGCACCCTTTTTAAATACTAAAGAGAGCATTTTAAAATTAAAGTTGTACAGTTTGATTTGATTCCAGTTGAAAGATCGGCATACATTATTTATTCCACTGCCGACTTCGGCATCTTTGCATCACACTAAAATTATTAAGGCGAAAGTTTGTGAGTGCGTGAATGTGTACCTATGTTTGTTACTTCTTCACGTCTAGGCAGGAGCGATTTTAATAAAATTTGGTATGGGGTTAGCTGGCACCCTGGATTAACACATAGGCTACGTTTTACTGCGGGAAAATATCCCTAATAAACCGCGGGTAACACCACAGGGCACAGCTAGTATGTCTATAACTCAGGAACTTAAATTCGTGTGTAAACCTATGTGCCGAGCTTTTTCACGATGAAAACTGAAAAGGTATTAAAGCCTGACCGCAGAAACTAAAAACTTGGCCTGGGAATGTCTCAATCGCTTTTAGTGTAATATATAGTAAAATCGTATTGACGTTAGATCCACTTGTGATTCACATTAAATTTGCGAGTTTTTGCTTCCCTAGTTTTCGAGCTATAATAAATATTCTAATAAAGCTCCTATAATTTTCGATGTAAGTGTGTTTGGCTGGGCGTTGGGAAACGTTTGGGAAACTACGCAATGTCTTCTCGTCTGAAATACCTCAGTGCTTGAAGAACAAGGTCTTCGAACAGTGCGTGTTGACAGTGATGACATACGGAGCTGAGACGTGGTCGTTGACTATGGGCCTCATAAGAAGGCTCCGAGTCGCACAGCGAGCGATGGAGAGGGCTATGCTCGGTGTTTTTCTACTTGATCGAATCAGCAATTAGGAAGCCGTAGAAGAACTAGAACAACCGCCATAGCTCAAAGGATCGCGAAGTTGAAGTGGCAATAGGCGGGGCACATAGCTCAGTGAACCTATGAACGTTGGGGTCCTAAGGTGCTTGACGACGACCTTGCAACGGGAAGCGCAGGCTCGAAAGATCCCTCATGAGGTGGACTGATGACATCAATCGGTTCGGCGGGACCCATTGGATGCGGAGAGTGCAGGATCGTTCCATATGGAAATCCGTTGAGGAGGCCTATGTCCAGCAGTGAACGTACATCCAGATAATATTTCAATTTGCTCGGTGATTGCGTACTTCATGATTGTAGGCATTTTTAAGTTGCCAAGAAATGCAAGAAATAAAATCAACAAAAATTACCTTTTTGACACAACTAAAAATAGACTCCATTATAACCATATTATAACAAAACTACTAAAAATTAAGAAATATCTTTTACTTAACAAACCTCATTTAAAGCGAATTTTAAGTTAAATTAACAACATTTGGAATCTGTGCCAACCCACGTATATAGCTAACGGCGAATCAGATCTACTATTTGACAAACAAAACACAAAATCAAAACTCATTCAAATTAAGAAAGAAAAAAATATATGAATCTCCAAGTTATGCGCAAACAAACAATCTTCTATAATATAAAAATGAATCGCTGAATGTGTTGCTAAGCGTAAATCTCGAGAGCAGCTGAACCGATTTCGATAATTTTTTTTTGAATATTCCTTGAAGAACGAGGATGGGTCTTACGTAGAAAAAAAATAAAAAAATTGCCTGAAAACAGTCCATTAATAACACTTTTTACACTCCCATACAAACAATTCGTAATAATTCTTAGTCAATTTAAACTTTAATACCATATCATAAATTTCAAATGTTAGGGGAGAGGTTCCAGGAAAGCAAATAATTGAGTGACGTGATGTCAATAGAAGTTTGGAAAAGGCAAATTCAGTTTTTTTATTATATGAAGAGTCATTTTAGTCTACACTACAGCTCTACACCGAAGCGAAGCGAGGGCGAGCCACTAGTAAAAAATTAAATTAGAGAACCTCTTCCGTTTTGAAATCTATTATAATAAGTAAGAGCTTCCGAATTTTATTCCACATTCCAATTTATCGACAAAACAAAAATAACAATGACCGTTTACCTGTAAAATTTCCTCTCAACGAAAGCTATCCCATATCCAAAATGCAATCTCAATTTCAAGACATTCAATCATATGTACGGAGCACTTAAACAAATTCATTGATTAAACGGTGTCATATCGGAAAATGTTTTACATATTTTCAAACCAAACTCAATTAGAGTGGAAAAATAAAAAACACAAGTTGATACGAAAATTTGTAAGCGTTCTCGTCGTGTCGTCACAGTATTGGCGCATTCCCAAACGAAACTGTTAGATCATAGATACAGATATTAATTTAATTTGTTACTTAACATTGAGAAGGGGAAAATATTAAACTCGCCGTTGGAACTACACTGCATTAAATATATCGTCGCGGTAAAATAAAAACGCGACGGGAAGTGTGCGCGTGCGCCGTCGTCACTGATTTTCTTAAGCGCGCGCGTGTGTCATTGCTACCTATCTGCTCTACATGCGTGAAAAATAACTTCCGTCGTTGAAAATAATACTATTTCACTTCATACATTTTTCATTACTTTTTAAGCTGTCCTCATTTGTATCGTAAGGCTTAATGTGCAAGTAAAAAATGGTTTGAGAATATTTAAGTGGGTTTATACAGGGAATATACTTATTAAGAGGTTTTTGTTTTATAACACATTTTTAGTTACGTATAAATATCAAGTAGGTTTTCATTAATAATGTATCAAATATAATATATTAAGTTGTTAAGTTATATCAAACAGGAATACTGATAGCTGAGCGCTTAATACAATAAGTATTGTTTTTACATACATATAGAAATGTCGTAAATACTTAAAAAAAAAACTTACATTAACGTTCTTAATACATGCTCTTTTCACTGTCAGTCATATATTATCCATTCACATTGGGATAAAGTAAGTAGGGGATACTATACTAATGTTGGCCCCTCACAATGAGTGGCCCTCTTGCATTTATACTAAAATATAAAGAAATGTATAAATAAAATACTGACCATGATACCCTTTTATTATCCTTATTCGCAGTCCTTCAATCTTTATTAAAAAAATTAGTTATACAATGGAATTTTTTGAAAAAAAAATAAACAATAAACAGATTGCCGTTCGCACATGCTACGAAAAGGCAGCCAAAAAGGATAAGTGTTCTTGAACACGTTATTTTCTAACTTAATTTTTAATTTTATAGACATAATAAGTAAAATATTACTTCATACTGCATAGATAAAAATTGTATTTAAGCAGCGTTACACCTAAACTTAAACAAAAGATCAAAGCAAAGAAAGGCACACCAACCTTTCTTTACTATGCCAATTGAAGTTATTCTGTTGTTTTTGATATATTTGAATACATATTAATATTGAGCATTTTCAAGTCCTTTCATGTTGGTACTTAACCCCTATTTAATAGCATTATGGAACCATATTCAATAGAAAATTAAAAATGTATTTATTACAGATAAACCAATGAAGAATTCCGCTCAAAGGGCCAATCATTATATAGTCTACCCCACCTAACTAACAACACGATTCGAATCCGCCGCGACAACTTTTTAGAGCCGCATTAAAACTCTTTGGGGCAAAATTTATTTAAGCTGTCTACCGCTTAACACTCCAGTGGTGGCAAAGAAGTGGGTTCGGTAACGTCGCCGGATTCTCGGCAGCCAGTCAAACGGAGAACTTTTAAATTAACCCGAGTTGGAAAACTCCAGTGGATTGTCGCGGTTCCCCTGGCAAGATTTAGAAACCTAATTAATCTCAGGAAATTCGCTTAAAGACGAACCTGCTCCGATCTATCTGTCGAAGGGCGACGCTTAAAACGACAACTTTTGAACTTGCTTAATTTTTTTAAAGTGACAATTTCGTAGTTAACTTTTGTTGAGGCCATCTTTTAAACTTTTTTCGCGCTGAAGCAGGTGACAAATCATAAATACGACAGTTAAATATTTCCTTTCTTTTTTATATTAATTAACTATGGTGAAACTTACCCTCATCATTGTAAGTGATTTGAATCTCTCAGACCAAAATCCTGGTTCCGGTACTAATGCAAAAAAGAAATCTTGTAATTTAATTTCCTCGAATGGTAACTTTTTCATATATAAATTTATCACAAATCACGCCCGTTTGTCAAAACAGTAGCTTGATACATAAAAACTTTTTAAACAACATTCTGCAAGGTACAATAAAGGATCCGCATGAAAAAATTTAAATAATGGTATCTGCCAGATAAAATGATAAGCTATTATAATGATCACCTGAAAATAGTAGGTATTCAAAGCCGTCAGCGAGTTAGCTTTCGACGCACAAGTTTTCCTCTTACTACGTATTGCGCGTTGGCTAAATGTATTTCCCCAAGATACTCGTAATTATGAGCGGTCATACAAGCCTAAAGTTATCCTCACAAAATCACGATTTCCGTAAAGAGTTTTAATTTTAGAGGTTCCTTGAATATTTAGCTGTCAGGGAAAAATGTGTTTTCCTGCTATTTGAATAGACGACAGTTTTGGTCGTGCGGGGTGAACAACGGAGTGTCCACCCTCGGCGCCACCCTCGCGAGGACATTTGTAGTGACTTCCACATTTTTACCAGTGCCCGGTGATTTATTACTCTCCCATTATAAATCGTCCTGGTACGAATGATTTTGCTCATTTAATATCACGGATGATAAATTAAAATTATGATGCTTTCACGTCGTAACGCATTCTGTATAAGTAGGAGCATTTACAAAAACAATGGATGTCAAACTCGTGAAATTTTCCTCTATAGTTTTTCACGTTGTTTTTGTTTTGTTCGTTTTGATATTTTTGTAAATTACTTATGAAACGAGTAGTAACAACTTTTCAGATAATCAAATTTACAGTACTTTAAATTATAATTTAAGCTGTCTTAAATTGTAGAAAATATTATGATCAAATTGGATAAGGGCCACATAAAATGCACCAAAACGACCGCATACGTGCAGTGGCAGATAAATATTAAGAGGTCTGTGTTTATTTTCCTAGGATATAACATTTAAACAGGTGTGATCTTTAATTGTAATAATTCCTAACAATAACAAGAAACGAAATAAAATCAAAATTTAGATACCAACCTACTTACATTTTGGGGGTTTTTAGACGATATAGCGAAAAAAGTAAATTTCCAACAACCTCAAGCAAACGATTATTACTTCCATCGTCAGCGTAAGAAAAAAGCAATTACGTCCAAATAATGGAATGTAGAGTAGGTAGAGGAGAGGCGAGTAAAAAAACGCACTCCCTAATCTTGAGTAAACGACAGAAACATCATTAAACAAGAACCGCGGCTATTTCACCCCCCGTGCCAGGGAGATGATCCCGCAGGAGTCGACGGGACAGGGGGAAGGGTGTACTCGGGGCCGAATATCAACGAACTCATGTGCGGTACGTGTGACGGGCGACCGACACGCGTACGAGACTACCTATAGGTTCTGTTGGTAAACAATTCGGGGCCTGTTTCACGTAAATATTGTAATCGAGGGTCCATTTTTATTTTGCACCCCGCGAGGCGACCGCGCCGCGCTCGACGTGTCTATTCAAATTGGCTACATACATTATTCTATTGGAAGGATACGTTTGTTCTGTATGCCGGAACTAGGATTTATAAAAGTTTGGATCAAAAAGACAGTAGAGTTGTTTTAAAAGTAAATTTTTTAACTGTTATCTATGTTTTATAGCATTTTTTATATTAAATAGTAAAATTATTATTGTTCATATTTTTGATAGTTTGTCGATTGTTGCTATTAAAATATAATCAGCGGATGGATTTCCAAACACAACGGTCCTGGGATTGTTGCTAATTCGAAATTATTTTGTTTATATCTATAATGAGTTGAATAGGTTTCTTAGCAATTGTTATTTTTTTCAACAACATCCATTGAACGATGTCCGACAATTCAGCTTTAATAGAAGGAATTGTAATTATAAAATTTTATGATTCTGTCACGGAGACGCTAAGTAGCGACTGCGAAAAAAATAACGACAACACAATTTAACTTTAATGTGCGTCATAGGAGAAAATGCTTGTTTAGCGGAAATGGCATTGATTTGTGCAAGGATTTGCGTGATGAAGAATGCATTTGCTCTAAAACATTTGTCTATTTTTAGCAGTAACTTTTACTTTTTATAATGCAAATGGTTTGAGAATTATTATTTCAAACAACGATTATAATAGTTTGAACCAAAATATAGTTATAAATAATGGACTCTACATATTATAGTTTTCGAATTAATCAAAACTGTATCTCTATTTTGAATTCTTGAAAATATCTTTAGCAACTCTATATTTTGTGCAATTTATTGTTTAACTAGTGTGAGTTTTATAAATTTTGCCAAGGATATTAAGTGCGTTACTTATAAACTGATGCACTCAAACTATCACAGATTTTAATTTAAATTAAATCTGTGATTTTCTTTTGACACAACCCTTTCGTCAACGAAATTTTGTGCAATGATAACTATATTTTTATTAGGTACTGAATGTTATGATGTCATTAAGGTATTTCTACTAATGTACTGAATAGTAGGTATGTTAATAAATTACCTAAATACAAATATATAATATTACATATCATATTTTTCAGTTACAACAGATCAGTGATTTGCTGTTAAAATATATTTCATAATTAGTTACATCACTATTAAAGTACTTTTAAATGATTTCTTTTCGATATTATTAAAAAAAAACTGTATCTATTGGCAAAATAGTAAACAGATGAACTCTACATTACTCCGATTTTATTACATAGTTCTAAAGACTACGATATAGTTGGCCATTCAAAAATAAAAGTGTCCTATTGGGATAGTAAACACAGTGTTACTCACCAGTCTCGGTCGCCATGGCCGGGTGTTCTGAGGGCGGCACTGTGTCGGGGCGTGCGCGCGTACTAAACGTGTCCACTCCCGCGCATTCCAAGCGCGCGCCCACCGCGGCCGCCACTTTCGCGCCGAACACTACCGGTGCTTGAACGAAATCTCCTTGCTCGATTCTTCCTTTTTTTTCTAACGCTGCTGAATGCTCGAACTCTTTGGTCAATTTATATTTTGTTTTTTTTTTCCTTTTCAAACGATGCTCAATACTCAAACTCCTTGGGCAATATTTTGTTTTTTATTTTGTTATATCCCACTTTTTCGGTTGTAGTTTTCTCGACGCGTGCTTCTCATTAAGTACTTGGTTTGAAATGTTGGAACGTTCTTAAAAATATTTTTTCTCAGTGTTTTGATTTGTGTTTTGCATCTGTTGGGTAGAGATTTTGATTTAATGTTTTGTTGATTCGTATTTTACAGAAGATGTACTTAGGTTTTGGTTTTGGATCGAGCGGTGATATTTTCCGATTTCAGATTTCGTTTTGACGATCGCGAAGGGTAACAGGGCGGGTGGTAAATAAACGACTGTACGGATTTATGGAACACTGTGTAGTTGTAATGAAATATTAATGAAGTACTCAATAATAATAACAAAGTAATGAATCTATAAATTGGTAATAAATTAAACAATTATTTATCGATAGAAGGGGTTAAGAAAATATTAATTTCGGAATCAATTAATAAAAAACAAAAATTTTAATTGGACATTATTTTTCATAAAATTGGCAAAAATTGGTTAACTTTATTGCGAAATTGAGCAGTATTTTTTTGTAAACTGTTGAAGTTTAAGTGATTATTAGATGAATCAAATAAATTTTCAAAAATGAGCTACCTGGGTTTTAACTTGCAATCAGAATGATTGCATATTAATTATTTCTAATTGAAAAATAATTGCTGGAATTATCGATTCATTATTTATTATATATCTGTTGAATAATCGTACAGTCATTTATTACTAATATATTAATTAATATTTCACGTACTTACACCCACGTGACGCAATATGGATTGTTCAATTAGCACAAGTATGTGTTCACACACACGATCACTGCATTGATTGCGGCTGGCGACGTGCGCTCGGCGGCGGCCGTTAATTTAGAGGGCCGGTGCAACGATCGATGTCGCGCCCTGCACCGCCACAATAAGGGAGGAGCGGCCAGATAGAAATCAATACGATGTCCATCATCGCATGCACCCTCCCCCCGGCCCGCACCGCCTGCGCCTTGCACCCGCCGGGAAATGCATTTTCCGCGACTCCGCCGCCCTGCACCCTTCCGCGTCTGAATGCCGACCGTCCGCCGGTGTTTACCCGAAAATATGGACGAGAGTGAATTTTTTTGCAATGTCCGGCGTCGGATGCACCGCTCGGTCCGTTCCGTTAGCGATTCGTACCTGACGCACGCGTGCGTACCGTTGCGCGTCACGCGGGCGACTGGCGCCCCGCCAGTCGGGCCGAGAATAAACAGCGTGGGGCGCGGGGGGCGGGGCGGTGCAGCGCCTGCACGCCCACAGCGGCCGCCCACGGCACCGGCCGCCGGACACGCCGCGCCGGACGCCGGACGAGGCACGCCGGACGCCGGACACGCGCGCCGGACGCTGCGCCGCTTTTCAGGCTCGACCAGCTCACCACCGCGTGTCATTGCTCTCGCTTTCGATGGCGTTACGTATTTTCGTTTACGGAAATGGACATTATCTGAGCGATATGAGCGTCAGCTGATTGATAAAGCCTCTCTCGTGAATAGGATTGCCGGTGTGCTTTTCGCATGTTAATTATTATGTTTTATATTTTCAAGAGGATTGTACGACACTGTATGACATTTACTTTCAAATATTTAATAACTTTTAAGTACTATTTTGTTTTAATACTTATACTATGAAAATTTCAAATAAGGTATAAGGAATTGATAGTTTTTTTGCATAAGTACATCAATTCTACAAAAATAGTAAATAGAAGTTAGCTAATAAGCTATGTCGATTGAGTTTCGCAAAAATAATATCCAAGTATATCTTTGTAGAGATATCGCATCGGTTAGGCAATATCTGTGGACGAAAGACAAGTCTACGACGGAGGGGTGCAGGAACAAAGATTAATAGCACTCTTACCCCCCTCCCTCCCTCTCACCCCCTCCGTCCCTGCGTGCGGGAATAGCGCGAAAACACAGTTTAAAAATGTAGAGTCGGGTGCACGCTGCGCCCTCGAGGCGGACGGAATGTCACCAGCTTACATTTTGATAACATTATAGATTTAATTATTGAGACAAACACAGCATGTTCTGCTAACATTTTCCTTTTATTTTGATATACTTCTGGTGATAATTATATACTTCCGTACTACGTCTTACAGAATATCCCACAAGATCTATGCATTATCTTAGAAAATTTTGCAAAGCCTGTGCTTTGTAATTAATATTTTATTTTACTTTTTACGTCATATTTTATTTTTTGATTTCAAGTACCACGTAATCTCATATCAACTCCCGAGCGAAACCGGGTACAATAGCTAGTAATAACATATAGATAATATTTTTTGTACCTGTTGAGAGAAATGGCCAAAATATAACTATAAGTGTCACGTAAGATAGAAAAAAATCTCCCATCTGCGATTCATTTTGGCTTGCACTGCAAAAACATTAAAAGTAATACGAATATAATGTAGAGTGGAAATGTATCTCTTAAATAGTCCTACAAAGAAGTCCGCGGCAGCATGTAAGTATCTATTTTTAATGTGTTAGCCATTATCGCTAAATTAGTGAATCAAAAATAAAATATTATTTGATATCCATTTCCAAAATGCACATTAATAAAATTCATATTTTATGCAAAAGAAATACTTTTATTAAAGTGATGACAGCAAATGACAAAGTGATAGCGCGGTGTACTATGCAGGAGTAGACTGCGGGAATGGTAGGAGAAGAAAATTTTATGAATTTTGATGTAATATGTAGATATAACCTAGGAAGAAAAGAAAAAAATAGGCTTCTCGCAGTATCTAATCCCATACGAAGGACTTACAATAAAACTGTATGTAAATAAATTAACATGAAAGGTATTTAAGATTATTAAAATTTAATGAAAAACTCTGAATTCTATTGTTTTTAAAGTTTATTTTAACGATATTACTTAATGTTACTAAAGGGTTACTTAACATAATAAAATTAACCTATTGTTCGCTAGTAGGTACATACTTACCTAATGGAACCTGTCTTTATTATTCAGCTAGCGGTAATGTTCATTTTGTGATTATAAACGATAATTCTGCAAAATTATAAGCAAATAATATAAAGTTTTATAGGTAAATCACTCCCTTAGGACTCCATAGGAAACATCCCTTTTCATCACCCTACCCTATATCTATAGCGAAATTCATCATATAGTTTTTTTTTCATATTATTCTTGTTTAATTATTTTACAAGTTGTCTCATAAGTAGGTTTATTAAAATTTAATTCAAATTTTAACGTGTTTAATAATATACGCGGGCGCGTATATAAAGGCGCGGGCAGAAGTCGGAAAGAGGAAGCAAAGAAGGATAGTAAAGATAAAAGTAGGTATATAAGAAAATAGGGAGGTGAAAAACAAAATAGAGAAAAGTTAATTCACAATAGAAATACAATACTCGTTTGCTTCGAGTTGGCCGTCGATGACCAATCACAGGCACATCAACTGGTACCATTCTCCAATAAGACATCATATAGATTTAGCTATTAGGGCGCAAAAGCGTAACAAATAAACTTACTACTACATCTATAATATGATATTAGTGATCCGCCAACAAAGCTGCTTTCACAGTCGGGACCCATTATTGAAAAAAATGGGTCCATTCTTGAATATCTAATGGATCCCGACTGTTAAAGTAGATTTGTAGTACTTAACAGAATTATAGACTATTGGACTTATTTCTGTTTAGTTTTTATTTCAAGTAAAATTGAAGCATTCGGGTTTTTTGATTTGTTATTTTTTTTTAATTGTGTCTTCAAATTAAAAATCGTATACTGTTATGGATGGATATTATTGGGTATTGTCACTCATTAACAGCACATTTTTACAAAGAAGTTTGGTAGTTGTATGGACATTGGAAACGAAGAAGATACAACTTGTTCATGAAGAAGCTTGTTCACTCCTCAGCATAGTATTTTTAAGATTCTCATGACTACATGAAATTCAGAATTTTCGGGGTCGAGTTTGATAAATTTTTATTTGCGCTTTTCAGATATAAAGGAAAATTTTTTGTCGCGATAACAAAACTGGGGGGTGAAAAGCAGGTGTTTTTTTATGAAAAATCTACTTACAGCGGTATTGACTCTAGATTTTGTCTAGAAAGAACAGATTCAGAGATTTTCTGATAACAAACAAACGTAATTACACTAATATTATAAAGGCGAAAGTGTGTGGGTGTGTGAGTGTGTATGTTTGTTACTTCTTCACATCTAAACGGCTCGAGCGATTTTAATAAAATTTGGTATGGAGTTAGCTGACACCCTGGATTAACACATAGGCTAAGTTTTACTGCGGGAAATTATCCCTAATAAACCGTGGGTAATATATAGGTAAGACCTCCACGGCCGAAAGATTTTACCAGGACCAGTCTCGCTGAAGATTCAGGTCCCCACTGCTGGGGCACAGGCCTTCCCTATGGATGGAATAGGGCGATTGGGCCATGACCCACCACACAGCCCAATGCGGATTAGCGGGAGCTAACGGCTGCAGATGCAGCCGGGACCAACGGCTTAACGTGCCTTCCAAAGCACGGAGGAACTCGAGATAGATTTTTGGTCACCCATCCAATGACGGACCGCTGCGAAAGTTGCTTAACTCCAACGAACGCAGCCGAACGCGCTAACCACCTGCGCCATCAAGCTCCTCAATCATAATAATGAAATATATAAATCACTGTTATTATTTACATGAATTGGATTGCTCGCCACACGTTAAAGAAAAAAAAATCTTTTATATTTAAATGTTACAAAAATTACTTCTTTAAGATTACTTATTTCCTAAAGTCAATTATTGTAAGCCGGCACGCATTAACCTTTAACAGTGTGACTGTAAGTATAAGTAGGCTTAATGGGGTAAATTTACCGCTGACTCAGTGCACACCCGTGCGTCAGCCTTGCTCGCCCCTATATAAGCCAGTACAGACAGCCACAAGTCGTGTTAGGTGCCCAAAACTGATAAATTTATCCAAATGACTTAATATATTAAAACGGTGGCAAATAAACATATGGCCCGTCTGATGATGAGAAAGGTAGAACATGGCTGATTTTACGCTCGAATTGGAGCGCCCGTCTGGAGAAGTTAGCTCCACCTTACAGAAATCATATAATTACCTAATCTTTGCCTCAGTGGAGACCTCACATTTGCGAGACTCAGGGACACTGGGGCCCCGGTGCCCACCATCTTTTCAAAGATATCGCGAAAAGAGCCGCAGAGCTGGCGGCTATTTCGCTCAGCGCATAAGCCTCGCCATTCAGCGGGGAAATGCCGCTAGCGTCCTGGGAACCTTTGCCGACGGGGAAGACTTAGGGCAGCTATTTTTTTTAATATTTTTAATTTTTGTCTACCTTTAGTGTAGTTTTAGTTTAATATCTAAATGTAAATTGTTGCCTTACAGAAGATTACAGTAAAAAATACTACCTTTGGTTTTGGTGGTGTTGTGGTTCTGTCGGTGTGTAATGTTCCAGGGCTTGACGGGGTAGGGGATTTGAGTGTGGGTAGTGTGCAGTGCCGCCTTTGACCTATTGGAGGCCTTGGGCATATTAGGATTATGGGGCCCCTATGACCGTTTGGTGATTTAACAGGAACTAGGGACTTTGTATTTGATCTGAGGGGCCCCCCTATCGATCGCGGGGCCCTGGGCACTTGCCCAAAGTGCCCAATGGGAAAGACGGGTCTGGTAGTGTGGCAACGGTGCGAGTGGTATTTTTGGTATATAATCATAATAACCATAGTCAAAATCATTTATTCAGTTTAGGCTGTTACAAGCACATATGAAGAAGAAGTCTAGAAGCTACGCCATCGGTTTGTAAATCTACGGCGGGAGACCTTGTACTGAGAAGAACCGGCAAGAAACTCAGCAAGGGCTGTTTTTTTTTCCCTGTTTTATCGTTTGCAGAGTCGTCAAGTTGAAAAATGACTTTTGAGATGATTCATGAAGTCACCATTAATTACATAATGTGAAATTATACATTAATTGTTCATCTGCATTTTGCTTACTGTGTCATACAGTATAAATACAGACAGAGTTATTTATAATAGGTGTAATTAAACATTTACATCTTAAATATCAAAGTAGTTAGGGCAGACTCATCTCCGCGTCATATCAAGCGTTTATGGCCCTGGGCATATTAGGATAATGGGGCCCCTATGACTTCCGTTTGATGATTTAACAGGAACTAGGGACTTTGTATTTGATCTGAGGAGCCCCCCTATCGATCGCGGGGCCCAATGGGAAAGACGGGTCTGGTAATGTGGCAACGGTGCGAGTGGTATTTTTGGTATATAATCATAATAATCATAATCAAAATCATTTATTCAGTTTAGGTTGTTACAAGCACATATGAATGTCTAGAAGCTACGCCATCGGTTCGTAAATCTACGGCGGGAGACCTTGTACTGAGAAGAACCGGCAAGAAACTCAGCAAGGGCTGTTTTTTTCTCCCTGTTTTATCATTTACAGAGTCGTCAAGTTGAAAAATGACTTTAGAGATGATTCATGAAGTCACCTTTAATTACATAATGTGAAATTATACATTAATTGTTCACCTGCATTTTGATTGCTGTGTCATACAGTATAAATACAAACAGAGTTATTTATAATAGGTGTAATTAAACATTTACATCCTAAATATCAAAGTAGTTAGGGCAGACTCATCTCCGCGTCATATCAAGCGTCTATAAGCTATGCCCCTATAGCATGACCACCGAATATGATAAAGCGATATATCGACATTAACTGTCAGACTACTGTCAAACTCCATAGTAGTCTGACAGTTAATGCCGATATATTGCTTTATCATATCTCGTTTCGGTGGTCATGCTAGAGGGGATGGCGGTAGTGGCAACACAACACCACCTAAAGGTAGTTTTTATTTTACTCGTCTTTTGTAAAGCGCAGGTTACTTTAACAGACGAGCGCTCCAATTCGAGCAGATAATCCGTTATGCCATACCTATCTCAAGAGCTTCTCCCTTGAACTACATGGCATGTGATTCACAATCTATTAAGAAAATGTTTAAAAGTAAATTAAAAGAATACGTATTGTCACTGTAAGGAAAGTTTTATATTTCACTTCCGCCTAAGGAATAATCGAGTCGATTTAGTTTTATTTATTTTTTAATAATATTATATATGATTGTTTTGTTATTTACATAAGAATAACATTGTGAATGCTCATAAGATCAAATAACTTACTATTGTTAACACTGGGCTTTGAACAATTAAGTCATAAAACAAGAAAGACTACTTTTTAAGGGTGTTGAACTTAAGTATTAGTATTAATTTTGTAACTGAAATATCCGATGTTCCAAAAGGAGCAATAAGTAATACACAACTGCATGTTATTTCTATATTCTCATTTTAAGTGGACTGTATGTCTTTATGGGAAATAAATTATCTTTGAACCTAAATTTCACAGTTTGTGGTAAATTGATGTGTGCCTGTCTGTACGGCGAAACATGCGTCACGTTAATTGCGGATCTAATAACAACTTTCTCTTAGGATTCAGCTACGTCTGTCGTACTGTGAAATCTCAACTGCGTATAAGTTAGTCAAATTTCGGGTTTTTCCTACACTCTGTACCTAAGTGTTAGTTGAGTTAAACAACGCTGGCATTTTGTGACGTCTCGAATTTTGTCATTAACTAACACAGTTTATAATACATTTAGTTTTCCAGAAATTATTACTGTGGCCTTCCCTATGGATGGAATAGGGAGATTGGGCCATGACAGTGCGGATTGGTGGGTGCTAACGACTGCAGACTGCAGATACAGCCGGGACCAACGGCTTAACGTGCCTTCTGAAGCACGGAGGAACTCGAGATAGAAGATTTTTGGTCACCCATCCAATGACCGACCACTGCGAAAGTTGCTTAACTTCAACGATCGCAGCCGAACGCGCTAACCACCTGCGCCATCGAGCTCCTCATAGGCTGATATTGATTACTGTGGCTATCGGTTCTTCCTTCTCGCCTCGGTTCCATCAATGCTGAGGGTCGTGACCATCTTCTCACAGCATGAGCTTGTTGCAGATCACTAAACGCCATCAGTCTCGATCTGCCGCCGTGTGCAGAGCATCGTGGACTGGGCTATTGAGAGTGATGCGGACCTGTGTTATATGTGCTCTTTGATAAAACCCTTCAAAAAAAATTTCAAAATTCAATATCGTTTATTCAGTCTAGGCTGTTACAAGCACTTGTGAATGTCGAAAAGCTACGCCATCGGTTCGCAAATCTACGACGGGAGACCTTGTACTGAGAAGAACCGGCAAGAAACTCAGCAAGGGCTGTTTTTTTCTCCCTGTATTATATACAGAGTCGTCAATTTGAAAAATGACTTCAATATGAGATAACTCATGAAGTCACTTTCCCTTAATAATTAGTGTATGTACCTATCTTAAAATATAATTGTGTAGTCCTAGCTTTAACTTTAAATTTTGCTATTTCTCAATTAAAGCGTTTTTCTTTATATTCGTGTTACATCGTCAGCAGTTTAATTTCTACATACGCTGAATCGCTGACACTGCCGCACACACCCGTTCAATATTTAATTTTAACAGATTCATTATTGTATCAATCGGCCTCCACCGCGGAGCTGCCAATAGTTGTACATATAGGTTAAGTTATAAAATAAAATATTTTTTAAAACTCCTATCTAGGCTCTGCTTTAACTCCTGATCAGTCCAACATGTCGGGCTTCTTCCTCTTGGACGTTTCCCCTCTACTTTGCACGTGATCATTAACCTCACCAGGTTGTCGTTATTATTTCTGGAAATGTGGCGAAAGTATTACTACGTAAGCAGATGGTGGAAAGCCTTGTATGTATTTTGAGCTCTTGCAAGATGGATACGTTGGTGCGATGAGCTGTCCACAAGTAATCCAAAGAATCTATCGAAAGGAACACATCTCGAAATCATCGATACGGTCACTGACAGCTTTCTTGAGGGTCCAGGTCTCCACGCCGTACAATAATATAGAGAATACCAGAGTGCGTACAAGATTGCTCTTAGTTTTAGGGATATATTTTTGTCCTTCCATATCTTCTGGAGCTGTGCCATGGCGTCCTTTGTTATCGCGATTCTCCGTGCCTGATTTCTACATGAGGCATTCTAATGCATGGTATATAAAGTTATCCACTACCTCCAATTCCAGTTTCCGAGTGTGCCAAGCTTGCATGTACGATCTATATCCATAATCATGGGTTTTGACCCGTTTATCGAAAGCTCTAGTTCTGTAGTTCTGAGCTGATGAGCTCCATCCTATTAATGAAGGTGATCACCTCTGCTTTAGTTTCCGCTCATGAGGTGGTATTGTTGATATAACGCAAATTACAAATTTAATGATCACCATGCCAACCCCCGCAGGTATATCCCATTATGTATTCATCATAATTATATTATGTTGAATACGCTATTGGTTAATTGACTCAAAATGAAAATAAAATACTTAACTGCGTAATATAACACCAAATCCCCGAATAAATTTATTGTACTTTGACTTGACTGCATTATACCTAGTTTGTTGCAAAACCGTACAATTTCGGTCTCAAAATATTATGTTTTAAACAAAGGTCATCAAATTATTCCATACCATTTAATTAAGTGTGAGTGAAACCCAGCGAACATAGCCAATGTTATAGATAAATACCGCTGTTCTCTAAACGCTTCATCTTTCTTCTTAAATCCCGTGGAGTTACGATAATTTTACTTATTGCAGAATAAAGCAAATCGACTCTTCACTTACATAACTTTCTTTTTTCAAGAAAAAAATAAAAACGTCTACGCTCATGTCTTAATGGTGATAGTCGGTTAGATTATTTTATGATTAAAATTTTCTTTACATCACAAAAAAAATCTAACAGATTAATGCATAAAGCAAAAAGAAAAAAGTAGTAACCCAGTGTTTTGCCTTACACAAGGCTCTTATATAAACATGGTGTAAGCTGGTATTATTTATACCGTGTTTTGTCTTTGTCCACCGAATCACAAATGACATTTGCGTGATAAGCTTCTCATATTAATATGAGCATGTATTCATCGGATACTCCGGCCCTTTGCGTTAGTCATGTCCACGACTTGTTTGCCAATGTGAATTCGCCACTATCAAATAAATGGCTAACTAATTAAAGATTCTATAATTAGAAATTTGTTAATTAAAGGATACGTCAGGATAAAAAGATAAAACTGCTAGTAAAATGTGTAACGCAATAGAAAATATCAAAGACCTTTTCATTGTAATAAACGATATAGAGTTGAATTATAGAGATCGACGGAAATCTTTTTATGATATGTATAAAAATGAATCCCCATTACAATTGGACACGCCATAACTTGATAACGAATTTACCGATTTCATTCATCCTTTTTTTAAGTTTTCTTATATTTTATAGAAGGTTATTTTTTACAGAAAAAAATAAGAAAGAAGCATGACATAACGTCAAAAAAAGAGAAAGTCACGTGTCTATCAGAGTTATTGTGTGTATGTCAAACGTATGGTAGGTTAAGCATGGTTATTGAATGTATAGATAATGCATTTTAAATAAACTTATTAGCTTTCAGCGCTGCTTCATATAAAGTTTTATTACGAAAAATCTGACTGTCCAAAAGGAAAACGTAGAATGAAAGGTTTTCCTATCCGTATTAATTACATATTTAATATTTAACAGACTAACGGACACCTGCGACTTCGACCGCGTTAGCTTTAGTTCTCTGCAAATCCTTCCGGAACCTAATACCTTTCTGGGATTGAAAGCGTCCTATGTCTCAATCCTGGTCATAAACTATGTATATGCGTACCTTATATTGTTTTAAATTTTCATGGTCACTAACATTATAGCTATTAACGGGACTGTTACTATGTACCTTGTAACTTTTTTACTTCGTGATTATGGCGCTTGCAACAGTGCCGAAATATCGGAGATCGTTACCATGTACCTTGTTTTTTATCCGATATTTCATCATGATCACGGGGTAACTCTTTTACTCCGTGATCATGGCGCTTGCAACAGTGCCATAATATCGGAGACTCATAAAAAACAAGGTATATGGTAACAATCCCGTTAATAGCTGTAATATATGCGTACGTGTTTAAGTAGCAAGCATACAAACTCACATTTTTATCATTACTAGGATATGTCACTAACTCAATACCTACATAATAACAGTTTGGGTGAAGTATCTTCACGTCGATAGCATAAATCTCGGCGGCAGTCATTTGACATGGTTCACGCTCGGCCGTCCCCTCGCCTGCTATGGGCCCGCGGCGAAGCGTCGTAGAAAATTTGCAGGGTGCATTCCTGAGGGTGCGGGGTCATACCGAGCCTTTTGCATTTTGCTCCCTTGCTTCCTCGACCCGTTGACCTCATTTTTACTTTCAACTTTGTAGGGTTTTTCTTCGTTGACGTTTTAATTGTGTCAATAAGGCTGTGTTGGCGGAATTTTATTGTTGTGCGATGAACGTAATATTATATCTAGTTAGATTTTTTAAACTTTAAACTCACCCTTAGCAATTTTTACTAACAATGTTATAAAGTTGAACAGTGTTTGGTTAAATGCGCTAATCTCAGGAAGTACTGGCCGTTACATGTGTTAACACCCATAGTAATCTTTGTCGCACCATCCGTGTAGAGTTATGTTAAAGAGTGGGAACCTGAATTAATCTAAAGGCGGAAATATAATAAATGTGACAACCATTTATGATGCAGTTCGAGTCGCCACCATCTTGAGAGAGTGAAATCTATTTGCCATAGATTAAACCACAGAGTAAAGATTAAGCTAACACTACAATCCGCAAATGGAGTTCTTTGCCCGGCCACATGTACTCTCCCTCCTTCAATCCGGGATCCTTTAAGAGAGGCGTGAAGAAGCAATATGTTGGCCAGCAGAGTGAGGTGGCAGGTAGAACTGCTACACTATGTTCGCGTTTGGACTTCACCGTCAAACATCAGCAGTGCTATTCTGTGAAATTTTCCCATATAGATTCGCGCGGATTCACATCGGATCACTGCAGGTGAGATGGAGTCATTTGTCGGACCCATTTAAAAAAAACTATTTACCGTGAATTTTGAGTAACTCGAAAAACTTAAAAATAGTGTAAATAAACATAGTGCGAACATTTGTAAAAAGTTAACGTACTCCACCCCTAAACAAAAATATTGTTTTATATCGTACAAAATATCGTAAAACGGCACAAAGTTGTACATAAAATATCTATTATAGTCTGTGCGGAAAGAGAATGGGTGTGGCGAAAAACGGAACTAACATTAAGATTTTTATTTGAAAATCAAACCCAGCAATCTGTAAAACGTCAAAGTTTTGTATTGATACGGATTTGTTTGTTGTTGTGATTTCTGGCAGTTTTTTGTATTTAATAATTTCTAAACGTAAAACCTTACAAATACGGTAGAAAATCACTACAGCGCCCTCCAATCTAAATCCCATTCTCTTTCCGCACAGACTCTGGAATTATTGCTCGTTTAAATTACGTAGATTCTTAAAGCAGATTGATTTGAATCGATTTATAACTATGAAGTTGAAATTGCTTAAGTTTCATGATAACACAAATAGTTTTTTCGAAAAAATAAATAGCAGATATTTTTTTGCGGGAAAATTACCTTAATCGATTTCTGAATTAGCAAGTAAAATTTCTCAGGTTATTCAAAATTCATGGTGCATAATAATGGATCCTGTACCTTACTTCATGACTCTTGCTAGTGGTCTTAACAATATGGTACATATCCAAAAATGTGTTTGTAATAGAGTCATTAAATTAAATGTTATCTGTAAATACAATACAAGTTGCACTTCAGGAAATAATATTACTGGCCCAATTGGATTTTTTTGTCTACAGTCTGATAGTCCGTTCATGGAGAGGAATTACGACCAAAATAAATCAATGAAAAGTGTTGCAAAAACGGAAAAATCTATTTGAGAACTTCCGTTGCGTTTGGTGCGTAAATTGAATTTAAAAATTAATAAAAGTGTGCGTCACAGCATATTATGTCCTTTTTAAGGTTGACTCATTATAACTTTTTTCCTCAAATTAACGCGGGTGAAATCGTATGACATACCTAGTTGAGTAAGTATCTATTAGCTATGATTATGTTATATTTTATATATGATACAATAAAGAGATTGAGGCTATCTACAAACCCTTGTACTACAAGCCCCTATTTTCTTTCGGCTGATTGAAAAAAAAGCAGAGAATACATCTCCAGCGTTTATACAGTTCGACTTGTTTTCACGGAGCAACGCGTAATGAATGGGGTACATTACTCTGAGAGCACACAAACTGGTACTATTTATACGTACCGGCAAAACAATACAATAGCCCGAGCCTTTTGACCGGCCAATCATTCGTCAAACGGAACGCGGGCCGCTGTAAATCTTGCAGGGGGGCGGGTGGGGGAGCGGAGGGGGCTTTTTGACGAGGAGTGGGGGGTGGTGGGAGGTAGGTGCTTACGTAACATCCGGAAGTGCGGATTAGGAATCAATAGTGCGCCGTAATGATAGTTGTATCGTAATCGTCGTTGTGTTGCGCTGGGTGCGATGCGCGATTGTTTTCAGACGAGCGCGCGGGGGGCGGCTGAGGTTATCTGTATCTCTCTGCTGGTAATGTCCGGAATAGTTGATTGTGCGTGTACAGAATACCCTGATCGATAGGTCTAAGTCGGTGTATATAGAATGATCTCTTTGATATTTTAAAATACTGTTCGAAAAAGAAGACCTTAAAAATTAAAACTTTTTGTTTTACAAAAAAGAACTTAGGAAATGCGTTATTATATGACCCAAAAGTAAAAGGATTTATATTTTTTAAAACTTAATATATATATAGCACGTACTTATCAAAATATCTAATCAGAAAACGCAAATTTTCTTTATCCCATAATTTGATAAGAAACCTAAAGAAACTTATGTTTTTATTTATTTTTAAGCATTTAACTGCTAGATGTTTAAATCTAAAGATTATTTTTTCTAGTAAAACTTTTCTTTAGATCTAGAAACTTTTTGTAAGTATGAACTTGTAAAAGTACTACTTCAGATAAAGTAATCCATAGAGTAAAATCAGGCATTCCTATCACAAGCTTCAACAGCCCCAGCCATTTTCGTCATCTTACATTCACTATCGCTACTGGAATATAATAATATCAAGCATTCACGGAAAAGGAAGCGTCCAAGCATTAAGAGAGCAAATACGCTTGACCGCGCGAGCGTTCGCCGCAAATCTTGGGCCCCGACCCCGTCCGACTCCCGTCCGACCCCCGTCCGACGCCCGTCCGACCCCCGGACGACCCCCGCGTCATCGCCGGCTCATCCGTCACGGCGACTGGTGGAGTTGACAAACGCCTTCCTCAAGACACTTCATTAGGGATAGGTATTAAAAATTGCCAATTTCTGTTTTCGACTTAGTGCGATAAATATGCACGAAGTTTTTTTTTTGTTTTCTAATCTAAAAAGTATTACTTATAATAAAAATTGGGAACTTTTAAAATGACTTTCAAAAATTCTGTCTTCTGACACTATACCTATCAGGTCATAAATAAATCATAATTGTATTGACGTTGTAACAACGTAATGATTTGTAAATGTTGTTACATTAGACTTTTAATGTTGTGGAGTATTTTTCGCTCGTTTTTCTCCGCAGCAGACATGATAAAAAAATATTTTTTATCATGTTCATAACGAGTGGTAGGGAAAAAAAATTTGGACGATTCAAAAGAGTTGTACTATACATCCAATTTGAATAAAGATATATTGATTTCTGAGGGACACGGCGTAAAGATAAATACATTAGACTTTAAAAAAGGACCAACTTACTTATACAGTAAGATAACATACAAATATAATAAACTAGCTGTGCCCCGCGGTGTTACCCGCGGTTTATTAGGGATATTTTCCCGCAGTAAAACGTGGCCTATGTGTTAATTCAGGGTGTCAGCTAACTCCATAGCAAATTTTACAAAATCAAAAACGTGAAGAAGTTACAAACATACACACACTCACAAACTTTCGCCTTTATAATATCAGTGTGATTGCATATTAATATAGGTAGCAGAAGGTACTTCAGCCTGGCATTAGTACCTACTGGTATAATTTTACTAAAAATTTGTAATTTTTTGAGAAATATTTTGTAATGAGGTGGAGCGCGATGGCGTGGGTGGTTAGCGCGTTCGGCTGCGATTGCTGAAGTTAAGCAACTTTCGTAGTGGTCGGTCATTGGATGGGTGACCAAAAATTTACTATATCGAGTACCTCGGTCCCGGCTGCATCTGCAGTCGTTAGCACCCGCCAATCCGCTAACCAGTGTGGTGGGTCATGGCCCAATCTCCCTTCATTCCATCCATAGGGAAGGCCTGTGCCCCAGCAGTGGGGACATTAATAGGCAGATGATGATGATGATTTAAATATGATCCGATAAATTTGAAAGAAAGAAATAAATTTTATTGACCATAATTAAACAACCTAAATGAAAACAATAAAAAAAATATTTTTGGTCAACTAGGTCCCTGCTTCAGCTTGATACTGCAGCAACACCAGAGCTGCTGCAGCGCTGGTGATTCTGGCAGGGCCTAAGGTTGATGACACATTATTATTATACAACCATACCAATGTACACTTTAAAAAAAAGATAATAACAAAGTAGGCTCAATGTTTTTACAATCCTTAGCCTTACAGAAAAAGTACAAAAACTTTAAAAGAAAAAATAAAAAAAAGAATGATTTATCTGTGGTAGGACAGACTACAGACTGGGAACAGGGAGAGCGCGGGAACTCCAAACTGGAAGGGCGGTATTTTTTTCATTATTTTAATTTTTTGCTATTTCTCATAATTTTTTAGCCTCTGAAGGCATTTTCTGCACATTTGTATATAGTTTCATTGTTTTAATAATTAGTTTTTAGGATATTGTTGTCTAATCTACTTTTTCTTACTTTTATTGTTGTATTACCGGCAAAATGTCCAAAAGGAAAAAAAAGGACAGGGAAAAGCCTCCTGATGACGAGATTAGGTCGCTGTTTTCATCTAGCGATGATGATTCTGACTTAAAAGAGTCAGATCTAAATAAATATAAACCCTACATAGTGTCTGATTACAACCGCAGATACCCAGAAGATAGTGTCGCAGGGCACGAATATATTGTTTTTGTTAGCTGCAACGACGAAAAGAAACCAATTGGTACCCGCGATATGCTGAGTCTCAGTGGTTGCTTTCAGAGATTTGTTAAGGGTATAAAATATTTAAAAAAAGTAAACAAGTTTAAAGTAGGCGTAGTATTTGACAAACCTAATTTAGCAAATGCCTTTTTAGATAATGCGTCATTCTTAAAGGACCAGGATATTACTGCGACAATACCGGCATCATCTACTGAGCTGACGGGGGTCATTACCTCAGTTCCAGTAGATATGTCAAACAAAAACATTTTTAAGGCATTGTCATTAAACACTAGGAAAATTATAAGTGTACGACGTATAATGAAACGCATTAAAGATAATGATATTGTTTCTTTGCAGCCAACTCAGACTGTTGCTATAACCTTTGCCAGCTCAACATCTCTTCCTGATTATGTTTTTCTGAAGATGTGGAGGTTGCCGGTATTGCCGTACGTACCTCCTGTTAAGCAATGTTTCCGCTGTTTAAGGTACGGCCATTTGGCAAAATTTTGTAAAAACTCTGAAAGATGCTCAATTTGTGGTGAAGGTCACTCCTTCAAGACGTGCACTGTCAGTGTAGACAAGGCTTTATGCATTCACTGCAAAGGGAATCACATCGCTATTTCTGGTAAATGTCCAACAAAACAGAAAAAAATTATAGAAAACAAAAATAAAGTTATTCAAAGACCATATAATTCATTATTTAATGAGAATAATTTTCCTTCTTTGACACAATCACCCCAAGACATGACCAAAATAATCACAGATAAAAAATTTTTAGGCTTATTAACAGAATCTTTACTGAAAATTATATCTTTAAACAAAACAGAGAATATGGCTATAAATTCTCAAAATATTATTGATATTCTACAAACTACATTACAAAACAGTAAAACATGATACTTACATATTTATTTTAAATAACTAAGAAATTACATACAAGCTTCAATTTTTTTTATTTTATAATTCAATTTTAATAGCATAAATATAATGCAATGGAATTCTCAAAGTATTACACATAACAAAAATGTTTTAAAACAATTTCTTAGTGATCATCAAATACATATTGCATTAATTTCTGAAACTTGGTTAAAACCCAATATAAAGTTCGATATTAGAGGTTACACTGTAGTTAGAAATGATTCTGGTAACAATCACAATGGAGTGGCTATTATAATACACAACAGCATTTACTTTCAAAACATTACAACTTTTTCTGATTCATCAATACAAAACATAGGCATTAAAATTCAAATACATAATAAGTCTCTTTATATAGTCAGTTTTTATTGTCCACCTCGCTCTAACCCTTCGTTCAGTAAGCTAAAACTGGTGAACTTGATAAAATCTATTTCTAAACCTATGATATTAGCCGGCGATTTTAATGCACATCATACAGTATGGGGCTGCGCTAGTATAGACTCCCGGGGCAGAGATTTAATAGATATCATAGAAGAGAATGATTTGGTTCTTTTAAATAATGGAAGTCCCACTACAATTGGCACAAACAGTTGGCGTCCAAGTGGTCTTGATTTGACAATGGTTTCTTCAAACTTAGCCTTGTCCTGTGAATGGCAGGTCTGTGATACTCCTCTAGGCGGCTATCATCTTCCCACTGTAACACAGTATACATTTTCACATGTTAATTATATCCCTAAAACTTTTTCTCATACTTTCAAACAGCTTAATCCTAAACAAGTAAACTGGTCAGAATATGAACAAAATGTTAATAGTTTACTTAAGCATTTTGTGGTAAATAATTCCGATGCTATAGAATCTTATTCTAGGTTATGTACTTTATTATTTTCTGTAGCTGAAGATACAATAAGAAGCTCTAGATCAGATCGTAGTGTTAGAACACAAAATGTCAATAGAAATTTGCAGAGTAGGGAAAAGAAAATATTCATACCTCTACCCTGGTGGAACGATAAATGTACTAAAGCAGTAGAGGCTTGCAAACAGGCATACATTTTATTTAAATCAAATCATTCTTTGCAAAATTACATAGCATTTAAAAGAGCTCAGGCAGCCAAGAAGCTTATTATTAGAAATGAAAGCCGTTTTGCTTGGGAACAATTTTGTTCTTCTATATCACGCTTAGTTCCTATGAGTGTCATTTGGCAGAAAATGAGAAAATTCAATAAAACATATACACCCCCAAAAAGTTTTCTAAAAGGAGAGTGGATAAATGAGTTTTTATGCAAATACACACCTGATACTGTAGAAAGACCTTCCAATTTTTGTACTAATACTAGTAATTAAAACTTGCCCCCCTCCAATTCCTACATAGTCGATCCTTTCACACTAGTTGAGCTCCAGGCTGCACTGAAATCAAGAAAAGACACTGCCTGTGGACTTGATGGTTTGTCTTATAAAATGTTTAAACTTCTAAATTCATCTAGTCTGGAAAAGTTCTTAGAAATAATAAATTTACTATGGCAATCTTCTATCATCCCCAATGAATGGAAATTAGACTGTATTATCCCAATTCTCAAACCTGACAAAGATCCAAATAGTGCAGATTCTTATCGTCCAATTACTCTTAGTTCTTGTGTAGGGAAAATATTTGAACAATTACTAAAACAAAGACTAGAATTCTATATTGAACATAATCATATTTTACCCAGTAATCAGTTTGGATTCCGACGGGGCCGTTCTGCTCGGGAGAGTCTTAGTCATTTATATTTGGATATTGATAATGCTGTGCATAGTAATAAAGTACTTATTGCTGTTTTTCTTGATGTAGTTAGCGCCTTCAATAACGTAAATTTAGATAAACTGACTTCTATCCTAGCTTCTTTTCAACTTCCCTTAAAAATAATTAACTGGATTAAACTTTTTCTTCATGGTAGACAAATTTATGTTAAATATAATAGTCAATTATTTGGGCCTAGATTTTCTTTTAAAGGCGTAAGTCAAGGCGGTATACTAAGTCCCCTGTTTTATATTTTATATACCCACAGAATCAACATTGAACTTGGTAACGAAGTTTGCAACCTTCAATTTGCTGATGACTTAGTGGTTTACTCTTCTGGTGACAATATACAAGATAATAATTATACAATAAATGGTGCATTAAAAAAACTGAATACATATTTGGATAATCTAAATTTGGATATTAGTATTAATAAAAGTAAGGTAATAGGTTTCAACACCTTCTCCACCAGAATGATCAAAATTTATTACAATGGTAATTTACTTCCAACGGAATCATCAACAAAATTTTTAGGAGTTACTTTTCAAAGCAATTTTAAATGGGACAAATATATCGAAACTTTGACAAATAGAAGTATAAAAGCTTGTAACATAATAAAATCATTAGCAGGCACATATTGGGGATCTGATCCCAAATTACTACTAATTTTATATAAAAGCTTAGTTAGGAGTCATTTTGAATACGGTTTTTTCTGTTTTGCACATAAGCCTCAACTAGTTGAAAGACTAAATAAGATTCAAAACAGATGTCTGCGCATTATTATGGGAGCTATGATGTCAACCCCTATTATTTCAATGCAAGTTGAAGCAAACATCCTGCCCTTAAATTTACGGTTTAAATATCTACACTATAAATTTCTATTAAAACTTTCATCATTCATCAGGCATCCTCTACTTTTAAAATTAATGCAAGCTGCTAATAGAAACAGTTCTACATTTTTAACTCATGGCTTAAATGAAATCAAAGTTTTGGCATCCAATAACAACATCTATCAGAGCTTGAGCCTACCTTGCTACAGTGATTCATATCTAAGTAAATTTTCATCAATAAATGTAGTCATAGACCACAAATTAAAATATAAAGAAGATGTTTACACAAGTTTGCAGAGTTTCATAGGGTATAGCCAAATCTACACTGATGGTGCAAAGAGCAATGAAAGAGTTTCTTTGGCCTTCTATGATTTAAGAGCAGAGAGAGGTTTAGGTTATATGTTATCAGATAAAGCCAGTATTTATACAGCAGAGTCTTCAGCCATTTTGGAGGCTCTTCATTACATTGAACATCAAAATCATCCTAAATGGATAATAATCACTGACAGTATGAGTGTTTTAAAAGCTTTAGACAGTCCCAAATTCAATGCTAAAACTAATTATTTAATTTACCAAATCAGGGAAAAACATTATCAATTAACACACTCAAATATTGTAAGGGATATTGTCTTTTTCTGGACCCCCTCCCATATTGGTGTTGTTGGAAACGAAAAAGCAGATTTTATAGCCACTTCTATTACAAACGATATCCATAGTAATATTATCAGCTCTGTATTTAAGGCCATTCTAATACCTGAAACAGATCTTTTACACTACATAAAGAATAATATAATAGATACCTTCAAAAGACTTTGGTCCAGAATTACTGAGACGAAAGGCAAATGGTATGTTGAAATCAACAATGAAATCAGTATTCCATGGTTCTGCAAAGGAAAGGATTATAACGGTCGAAAGTTTTTTACAACCATCTGTCGCTTGCGTTTAGGACACTGTCGTTTTAATGCTCATCTACACAGGTTGAACTTAATCTCGTCTTCTGATTGTAATTATTGTCGTCTACCAATTAGCCAAACTCTTCATCATCTGTTTTTTGATTGTAGTGCCTTTTCGTTACAAAGAATGATTTTTATAGATCAACTCTTAGATATTTATAAAATATCTGCAAATATCCCGCGCTCTCTACCTCAGCTCTTATCAAACAAGAGTTGTTTTAAACCTATTTATCAATATATCAATACGACCGTTATTGATATTTAAATTTTGATTGTTTCATATTACAATCACATCTTCATACCTCTAACTTGACTAAAGACCTTGCTTTACGAACTCACAATTATGACTTGAAAATAACCCACGAATTGGACATTTTTTAAAAGACTCTGAACTTGATATGACTTGAAAATATTTCAAAATATTCTTGACATTTCTACCAATGACAATGACTTATCTCGACATATACACAAACGACTTGGCTTCGGCCTTACTGAAAAAACACAAAAGAAGACAATATTATAAAAAGAAAAACGCTAAGAAAGAAGTAGAAGTACTTTGAAGACAAGATACCTAAAATAAGACTTCGCTCTGGCTACAAAAAAGAAGAAATACAACTTATTACTGCTTAAATATTATATACAGCATATATTATTCTGAAATATTAAACTTAAGAATTGGCTGTATGGGCACAGTACCCTTTGCCTTCCCAGAATGGGAAAAGGAAAAAAAAAAAAAAAAAAAAAAACTACAGACTGGAAGACCTAAAAAAACAAAAGAAAGAAAACTATTATATAAAAGTAATAATTAAATGAATTGCAAACTTATTAAATAGTATTTCTACTGCCGATCCATGCCTGTGCACAACTATGACATTGACAGCAAGAAAGGACAAATAACATGAGGCAGTATGCAAGACAGAAAAAGAACAACAATAAGCGACAAATACACAGGAACCCTTTTAAGATTTCTTTATAAGAGATTTATTTAGAGCATTTGACACAGAAAAGTTCGTACCGAGCACAGATCCTACTATCCATCAATTATCCTAAGATTTTCTTCCTTCCTCCTCTATCCTTTCTTGGATTCTTAAGTCCATTTGAACGAAGTCGCGGGCAAAGTTAAGCATGTGACGCGCCGTGACTGTACCACGGCGAGTGTTCTGAGGAGTTATTCTGTCTTATTCCACCTTCCCCTTTCCTTCAGAGGACCACGCGCGCTGGCCTACTTTGCCACCGACTAACTGTGGCCACTATTCCAACGCGTACAAAGAAGTTTGGACACTCATTTGTTTTCGCACTATCCGTAAATGGAATGCTCTGCCCGCTCACGTGTTCCCTTCCTCTCACAACCAGCTATCTTCGCGCTTGGACTTTATCACCACTGAACATCAGGTGGGGTAGAGTCATTTGCCTACCTAGCTATAAAAAAACAACCTAGGATCCTTTAAGAGAGGCGAGAAGAAGCAGCATGCAGGCCGGCAGGGTGAAGTCGGCTGGTGTGGCAGGTAGAAGTGCTGTATCAGCTATCTTCGCATCTGGACTTCACCGTCACTTAACATCAGGTGAGGTGAAGTCATTTATCGGACCTATCTAGTTAAGTAAAGTAAACATTTATATCAACTGTTTCTTGATAACATTCTGCACCTTGTTATTGACAGCTGAAACTTTTGATACTCAAAAAGCATTTTTTGTCTCGTATTGTCGCACCAATAACACTTTGCCATCCTGATTATGGGAATAGGAATACGTATCCTCTCATTTACATAGGTGGGTTAAACTAAAAATATAAACATCAAAAGTCTAGACACATTTTATTTCGGAACAAGTAAACAAGCACATACGTAATTGAACTTGGGTTTTTTCCTACAATTAATAAATACTTCAAATGTTTAAATCTAAAGAAAATATAACTAGAAAAAATTCCACGCGGACCAGGCAGCAGACGGGACTCGAACCCGCACCCTTCGCAATCCGGGCGAATGCACTGACCAATTATGCTACCGCGGCCCTCACGGACCGCGTCGAAATTCTCTCTAGCTATTCTTAAGCTGCAAGGCAGCGCCATCTCTTCGCATTATAGGTAAACCCACAATGTCAAATGAATACTTTTACAAGTATTAAACATTTGAAAGAAGAAATAGCAATTATAGTTATAATTTTTATTATTTTTAAAGCATGTAACTGCTTGATGTTTAAATCTAAAGAAAATATAACTAGAAAAAATTCCACGCGGACCAGGCAGCAGACGGGACTCGAACCCGCACCCTTCGCAATCCGGGCGAATGCACTGACCAATTATGCTACCGCGGCCCTCACGGACCGCGTCGAAATTCTCTCTAGCTATTCTTAAGCTGCAAGGCAGCGCCATCTCTTCGCATTATAGGTAAACCCACAATGTCAAATGAATACTTTTACAAGTATTAAACATTTGAAAGAAGAAATAGCAATTATAGTTATAATTTTTATTATTTTTAAAGCATGTAACTGCTTGATGTTTAAATCTAAAGAAAATATAACTAGAAAAAATTCCACGCGGACCAGGCAGCAGACGGGACTCGAACCCGCACCCTTCGCAATCCGGGCGAATGCACTGACCAATTATGCTACCGCGGCCCTCACGGACCGCGTCGAAATTCTCTCTAGCTATTCTTAAGCTGCAAGGCAGCGCCATCTCTTCGCATTATAGGTAAACCCACAATGTCAAATGAATACTTTTACAAGTATTAAACATTTGAAAGAAGAAATAGCAATTATAGTTATAATTTTTATTATTTTTAAAGCATGTAACTGCTTGATGTTTAAATCTAAAGAAAATATAACTAGAAAAAATTCCACGCGGACCAGGCAGCAGACGGGACTCGAACCCGCACCCTTCGCAATCCGGGCGAATGCACTGACCAATTATGCTACCGCGGCCCTCACGGACCGCGTCGAAATTCTCTCTAGCTATTCTTAAGCTGCAAGGCAGCGCCATCTCTTCGCATTATAGGTAAACCCACAATGTCAAATGAATACTTTTACAAGTATTAAACATTTGAAAGAAGAAATAGCAATTATAGTTATAATTTTTATTATTTTTAAAGCATGTAACTGCTTGATGTTTAAATCTAAAGAAAATATAACTAGAAAAAATTCCACGCGGACCAGGCAGCAGACGGGACTCGAACCCGCACCCTTCGCAATCCGGGCGAATGCACTGACCAATTATGCTACCGCGGCCCTCACGGACCGCGTCGAAATTCTCTCTAGCTATTCTTAAGCTGCAAGGCAGCGCCATCTCTTCGCATTATAGGTAAACCCACAATGTCAAATGAATACTTTTACAAGTATTAAACATTTGAAAGAAGAAATAGCAATTATAGTTATAATTTTTATTATTTTTAAAGCATGTAACTGCTTGATGTTTAAATCTAAAGAAAATATAACTAGAAAAAATTCCACGCGGACCAGGCAGCAGACGGGACTCGAACCCGCACCCTTCGCAATCCGGGCGAATGCACTGACCAATTATGCTACCGCGGCCCTCACGGACCGCGTCGAAATTCTCTCTAGCTATTCTTAAGCTGCAAGGCAGCGCCATCTCTTCGCATTATAGGTAAACCCACAATGTCAAATGAATACTTTTACAAGTATTAAACATTTGAAAGAAGAAATAGCAATTATAGTTATAATTTTTATTATTTTTAAAGCATGTAACTGCTTGATGTTTAAATCTAAAGAAAATATAACTAGAAAAAATTCCACGCGGACCAGGCAGCAGACGGGACTCGAACCCGCACCCTTCGCAATCCGGGCGAATGCACTGACCAATTATGCTACCGCGGCCCTCACGGACCGCGTCGAAATTCTCTCTAGCTATTCTTAAGCTGCAAGGCAGCGCCATCTCTTCGCATTATAGGTAGAGAGAATTTCGACGCGGTCCGTGAGGGCCGCGGTAGCATAATTGGTCAGTGCATTCGCCCGGATTGCGAAGGGTGCGGGTTCGAGTCCCGTCTGCTGCCTGGTCCGCGTGGAATTTTTTTCTAGTTATATTTTCTTTAGATTTAAACATCAAGCAGTTACATGCTTTAAAAATAATAAAAATTATAACTATAATTGCTATTTCTTCTTTCAAATGTTTAATACTTGTAAAAGTATTCATTTGACATTGTGGGTTTACCTATAATGCGAAGAGATGGCGCTGCCTTGCAGCTTAAGAATAGCTAGAGAGAATTTCGACGCGGTCCGTGAGGGCCGCGGTAGCATAATTGGTCAGTGCATTCGCCCGGATTGCGAAGGGTGCGGGTTCGAGTCCCGTCTGCTGCCTGGTCCGCGTGGAATTTTTTCTAGTTATATTTTCTTTAGATTTAAACATCAAGCAGTTACATGCTTTAAAAATAATAAAAATTATAACTATAATTGCTATTTCTTCTTTCAAATGTTTAATACTTGTAAAAGTATTCATTTGACATTGTGGGTTTACCTATAATGCGAAGAGATGGCGCTGCCTTGCAGCTTAAGAATAGCTAGAGAGAATTTCGACGCGGTCCGTGAGGGCCGCGGTAGCATAATTGGTCAGTGCATTCGCCCGGATTGCGAAGGGTGCGGGTTCGAGTCCCGTCTGCTGCCTGGTCCGCGTGGAATTTTTTCTAGTTATATTTTCTTTAGATTTAAACATCAAGCAGTTACATGCTTTAAAAATAATAAAAATTATAACTATAATTGCTATTTCTTCTTTCAAATGTTTAATACTTGTAAAAGTATTCATTTGACATTGTGGGTTTACCTATAATGCGAAGAGATGGCGCTGCCTTGCAGCTTAAGAATAGCTAGAGAGAATTTCGACGCGGTCCGTGAGGGCCGCGGTAGCATAATTGGTCAGTGCATTCGCCCGGATTGCGAAGGGTGCGGGTTCGAGTCCCGTCTGCTGCCTGGTCCGCGTGAAATTTTTTCTAGTTATTTTTTCTTTAGATTTAAACATCAAGCAGTTACATGCTTTAAAAATAATAAAAATTATAACTATAATTGCTATTTCTTCTTTCAAATGTTTAATACTTGTAAAAGTATTCATTTGACATTGTGGGTTTACCTATAATGCGAAGAGATGGCGCTGCCTTGCAGCTTAAGAATAGCTAGAGAGAATTTCGACGCGGTCCGTGAGGGCCGCGGTAGCATAATTGGTCAGTGCATTCGCCCGGATTGCGAAGGGTGCGGGTTCGAGTCCCGTCTGCTGCCTGGTCCGCGTGGAATTTTTTCTAGTTATATTTTCTTTAGATTTAAACATCAAGCAGTTACATGCTTTAAAAATAATAAAAATTATAACTATAATTGCTATTTCTTCTTTCAAATGTTTAATACTTGTAAAAGTATTCATTTGACATTGTGGGTTTACCTATAATGCGAAGAGATGGCGCTGCCTTGCAGCTTAAGAATAGCTAGAGAGAATTTCGACGCGGTCCGTGAGGGCCGCGGTAGCATAATTGGTCAGTGCATTCGCCCGGATTGCGAAGGGTGCGGGTTCGAGTCCCGTCTGCTGCCTGGTCCGCGTGGAATTTTTTCTAGTTATATATTCTTTAGATTTAAACATCAAGCAGTTACATGCTTTAAAAATAATAAAAATTATACTTCAAATGTTCTTCATTCTAATTTTAAAAGCTTATATTCAAAAATGTATTAAGTAAATAGTAATTGGGTAGTTTTTATTGTTGAAATTTAGTTGATGTCTGGACACTTTTAATGTGTATATTTCGACAATATTATTTTAAACACCTATTAGGCTAGCCCCAAAGTAAGCACTGTACGCTTGTGGGATACTGGGGTAACGGATAGAATTCATATACCGATACATATATAAGTATATTTATATAGAAATACATATTAATCATCCATGACTGTAGTACAAATACTCGTATTCATCACACAAACATCTGCCTCCACCGGGTTTCGAACCCGGCATCTCTCGAGTAGGCGACACCTTGAAACCCGACGTACAAACCACTCGGCCACGGAGTTCGTCAAATTGTCGGAGATTATTGCTATCTAAGATCCTTGCAATCCCTAATGTGATGACCGGACGTGTGGCTTAAATCAAAAGGTCTCATAACTTTCATATTCTGGCATCTTCATTAAGGATATCTGGCGGCAATGTATATAAGCTTCTAAACAAAATACAATGAAAATAATTTCAATACCTCCATTAGTATAGGAAAATCTCATGCGCCCAAGTATTCAGTCCGAAAGTTGGCAACAACATCGCAGTGCGCGGCATTGTAGGGCACCTCATCATAACCACTAAACATCAATAACGTTTGCACTGGACCCCTAACACCACGCTACCCCCCTGGCCTCTACGCGGCGCGCGAAAGCTTCAAATCGACCCCCACCCGTAAACACGGACATACGTATTAAGGACGATACACACTACACCGTGCAGTTTCCGTGTACGAGTAGTATATGGCCTCTTGATGACGGCTGCTGTTTTAACGGACACCGGGCCAGTGCGATATTTGGCCTTCTTATCGATGCGTTGCTACACAAAGACAAAGACGGTCCGGTGCCCGGTAAAATAGAGGGAAAATAAGTTTTCAATTCGTGATATTAATGATGCAAGAGAGGGAAGCGTCCAGGAAGTAATGCACTTTACCGAAGACTACAGTGAAATAACAGTGCTTTTACGTAGTGTTTTTTTTCTGTCAGTTTCTGTCTATTCGCGGGGTTAAGATGGTTTTAGGGTAAGCAGCACACGAGAATAAAATCGCAGGTGTCTGTAGACTATGACATACGCTAAACATTTCGGCCACCCTTTTTACATAAACAATTGTAATATGCGATTAGGTAAATTTTGAAAACAAGTATGATGTTATGTGCTTCACTACGCGCCTTCATCGAGACATTATATATTAAAAAAACACCATGTGAAGTAGTCGCGGAAACAGCACGGTGTAGTATGTATCATCCCTTATTGTGTCGTTTCATAGTTTCGACCCCTGATTTTCGCTTCTTTATCCACTTGTATTATTGTAACGGTGGGAGGTTAAGGAGAGAGAAGCCACAAAACTTACTCTTTTTTCATATTTTTACGTGATATTTGTTATGTGTGTCAGTAGGTACACTGTGTATTTTGTATCTCACGTAAATTAAAAAAAAAATGTTTATGGCAGACTGTAATAAAAGCTAATAATAATAAATAGCATAGAAAATAGAACAAAATATAGGTACGGTGCCATATTTGAAGTAAGTTAAGATTATTTTTATACCACTTAATTATATATTGGTGTCGATTGGCGTTATTCTCTTAAATTAAAACTAAATTTAACATCAGTCTCTCCTTTTTATTCTGTATAGAGAATTACAAGGACACACTGTTGTCAAATTTAAGTTTAGGTTTAGAGAATCATGCCAGAATCGACACCAATATTTTGTTACTTTATTCAGGTACAACAAACTCTTTTAAATCTTTATTAGTACTACAAATTTTTCAATCCAAATAAAATTTTGACGACCACCGTGGCCGAGTGGTTTGTACGCCGGGTTTCATGGTGTCACCGACTCGAGAGGTCCCGGGTTCGAATCCCAGGTGGGGGCAGATGTTTGTGTGATGAATACGAGCATTTGTACTCCAGTCATGGATGTTTAATATGTATTTCTATATAAATATACTTACACATGTACAGTATATGTATTCTATCCGTTACCCTAGCATCCCATAACACAAGCCTTACAGTGCTTACTTTGGTTCGGGCTAGGCTAATTGGTGCGTGTTGGATTTTTTTTTACTTGAAAAATATCAAGTAGAGTGCACGGTATCGAATTTCCTCTTATTTTTTATGTTTAAAGGGTGGCAAACAAGTGTATGGTCCGTATGATGGTAAGCGGCCACTTTAGCATACACTTGCGATACCAAAAATATCAATCACACCGTTGCCTATCCTGACTAGGGCTGCCATCCGTCCGGGTTTCCCCGGATTTGTCCTAGTTTACGGGGCGTCCGGGGAGCGTCCGGGCGGGGTTTTATTTGTAGTCCGGGTTTAAAAATTTACGGCAACGCATGAGTGGCCCTTGTTGCTGCAAGTGTCCATGGGCAGCAGAGACCACTTATTATGAGGTAGACCGCTAGCTCTTTTACCTAGATCAACATAAAAAAGTTGATAAGTGACATTTTTAACTGTTTTTTATTGGTCTGTCCGGGTTCTGGGCTCCAAAATCCGGGGTTATCACGCGTCTTATCCTGGTTACCATATTTTAGAGATGGCAGCCCTAATCCTGACACAATCCCTTGCCCAGTGGAGCCCTGGAACCTAACTTACACGCATACAGACACTCTCAACCGCTTATATGTATAAATTATATTTTTTTTTACAATGTATTAAAAATCCAATGAAAAGACCTTACCATAAGATATATTAATGATGCTATGGAAGAGTGGTTCCTTCTGGTACAGGTGTTAAACACTTAATAGAAGGAACCCACCCTGGTTTGGTGTACAACAAGTGTGGTATCGTAATAAACTTTTTTGATTTTTGATGATTTTTTTGACCTAACTCACCGACAGAGAAAACACCAAAAGCTAGTGCGTGTATTGTTGGTAAACTTATATAATGTGATTCACTCAGTAATTTTGGAAGTTAAACTTTTTTGCAATGGCCAATCATCGGATGAGTGATCAAAAATGTAGCTCCTACGAACTTTGCAAGTCACAATAACTCTTTGGTTCCGGCTGCATTAGAGGTCGTTAGCACCCACCATTCCGCACTGAACCAGCAGGTTGGGTTAGCTCTAGCAATCGGGATATTAATAGGTGTTTTTAACATAAGGCTGTTGATGAAGATTATTATTAGTATACTATTGCAACGACCAGCAAAAGAGGCATTGGTGGATGAACATTTAAATATGTGCCTCGGCACTCATACGCACGTTCTTCAATGCCTAGTTGTGGCCAAGGCTTGTCCATACAAGTACCATTACTGTCTTCTCTCAAATAGTGCGCGGAGATTAAAACTAAGTAGTACTTAGGAAGAACTTTTTAGTTATAATTTTTATTTTTACCCGGCTGCGCAATGCAAGAGCGCGAAGCGCGACGCGCAGACAGGGTTATGTGTTTAACAGTCTATACATGTATGTTTGTTCCTTTGTGGCACACTAGAGACCAAACGCCTGGACCGATTTTGATGATTCATACATCAATCGATTCGTCTCAATCATGGGAGTGCTACTAAAGATATGATAGTTATCAAAATTCAATATGAGCAAAATTAGGCGCCATATTGTGACGAAGTAAAAAAAAAAAGTTGACAAAATATGTCGAGTGGGGTATCACTGTTTAGATAATAAAAAATCATATTTAGGTTTCTAACACTATTTTTCATTTTATGTGATTGTTTAGGATCTACAACGCTTTAAAGTTGTATATTAACCACTTACGCTTTTAATTTTAATCTTACGTTTGTATGGATCTTTGTTACTCTTTCACTTAAAAAATACTGAATGGATTTTAATGAAACTTAACAGTAATATAGCTCATATATGATAATTACATATGTATAATAATTTATGTAGTTATTGATTGAATTGGCCAATATATAGCAATAAGTGTCACATAAGACGGAAAAAAATGTCCCATCTGCGAGCCATTTTGGCCTGCACTGCAAAAACAATAAAAGTTACATGAATGTAATGTAGAGTGAAAATGTATCTCCTAAATAGTTCTAAAAAAAAGTCCGTGACACATATCTATTTTTAATGTGTAAGTCATTACCGCTAAAATAGTGAATAAAAACTAAAATATTATTTGATATCTATTTCCAAAATGCACATTTTGTATTAACAAATCATTTTTTATCAAAACAAATACTTTAATCGCTTTTGATATTTAAAGACGATAAACTTTGCTTTTTACACTATGTCATTTCGACAAATATTTAAAAAGTTACAACGATGACAAACTGATAGCGCGGTGTACTATGTAAAAGAAAAAAAATGGGGTATTCGCAGTATGTGATCCTATACGAAGTACTAACATTAAAACTGTGATACAGTTCCTTCTTATTAAATGATGAAAATTATATTATCATAATAGGTATTTATGATTATTGATATTTTTTTTTAACGATATTACTTAAGGTTACAAAAAAGGTTTACTTAATATAATGACAAATAACCCATTTTTCGCTAGTAAATACATACTTATTGGAATCCGAGTATTTATTAATCAGCTCGCGATAATATTGGTTTTGTAATAATTCTGCAAAATTCAAAGTAAATAATGTAGATTTTTATAGGTAAATCACCCCTTTCATTACCCTACGCCTATAAGTATTGCGATGTTGTACCTAAAAACCAAGTTCCTATCTACTTCTATATGGGAATTCATTATATTCGATTTAGCTATTAGGGCACGGAAGCGCAACAAACAAACTCACTTTCGCATCTATAATAATATATTATACTTACTAGTGATCCACCCGGGCATTGTACGGGCGAAATTTATTTATCGGGATAAAATATAGCCTATGTCACTCGGACAAAATGTATTTAAATAAAGAAAAATGTTATAATAAATAATGTAGCTACCTTATGATGAATTAATATTTGAAACCGGTTCAGTAGTTTGACAGATTATTTGTTACAAACATACAAATCTTGCCTCTTTATAACATTACTATAGATAGTTAGGATAAGATAAGTATTTAATTGATGAAAAAGATTTAAATATAAAGTAAGTAATAGGTTTATTTGATTATATTTGTAAAAGTTACTTAGCATTTGTGCTTAACAGTGATACGTTATTCGGTATTTTTATAACAAAAAAAAAATTGGAAAATAATTGCCATGATTGCACTACTGGGAGCTTTACACTACCAATAAAAAAGGGTCGAACACAAAGTCTTTGACCTGTTAAATGTGAACGCTTTAAAAGAAAACTACAAAGAAAACTATAAATTGATAATAAATGAGATTGCTATGGTGCTCTACCTAACGTTATGAAAATTTTATTATGCGCCTTTAGTTTAATCAAATATTATAAACTTTGCTTTGGTGATTGCATAATTATTTAATTTAGTGATCTAAGGCAGTTGCCACCATTGTCCAAAACAACAGACGGGAATTACTTCTTTCTTCAACCTGCGACATTAACGTCATTGATTGGTATTGTATATAGGGTGATTAAAAACATTTGAAGTTAACTTCTGGCATCTACATATTGGGTTTCTGTGAATTATGTAGGTATATCAAATTATGAGACTAGGGACTGACACTGAATTTGTGTATATCACAATCTTAGACGTCCGGCATTGACATGACAATGCAGCCACTGCCAATTTTAAATAGTCGACGAATAAAAGTAAATGAATTTTATATTTACTGCTAAACTATTAAAAAAAACATAAACAAAAGATGACTTTTTGAGTAAGTGCTACTTTACTATAAAATTTACATACATTAGAGATATTTATGTAACGACTTGATTTAACTTCACACATTTTTGCGAAAATTGAGGCCCATCTGTAGCCTTGACCCCGCTGGTAAAGTCTTTATATGTCTTAATAAATCAATCTTTTAGACCGACGCAAGGTACTTAATAATTCCCTTACTGAAATAACAAGACTTCGGTATAAATACCGTCTCAAAATACTAACTAAAAAGTGTGAAATAAAAAAGGTAAATTTAAAAAATCAAAAAACCCGACTGCTTAATTATTCTTCAAATAAAAACTGAAAAGAAAAAAACAAGTCCAGTAGTCTATAAATCTGTTAATAAGGAACAAAGCTACTTTAACAGTCGGGACCCACTGTTGAAAAATATTATGTTTTCTTGAATATCTAATGGGTCCCGACTGTTAAAGTAGCTTTGTTCCTTATTAACAGAATTATAGACTACTGGACTTGTTTTCTTCTTTTCAGTTTATATTTGAAGAATAATTAAGCAGTCGGGTTTTTTGATTTTTTAAATTTACCTTTTTCTTCTTAAACATGTAACTAACTGCTTGATGTAAATCTAAATAAAATATCTAAAGAACTTTTTATTTCCATCCATACTACATTACTTTTCAAAATCAATAACGAAAAACAATATTATAATTTTCCTTTGTTTTTTTTTCAATAAACAGCTTTATATTTTGCAAGCCAATTCGCAAATAAAATTAAATAAAACCTTTGAGAAGTTACCTCCTTGGTTGCCATGTTTCGGAGTAAAAAATCATTCGTTTTTTAAATTACACGACAGAGTTTAGGTAATTTATTTGGCCGCTGAAAACCACGACCGATATGGATTTTCATACAACTTTCGCCGGCACGGTGCGCACGCGCCTGTAATTGGCCAGTACAGTAATTTCGATTTATCTCGAAAAGTTTGTTTAAATAAGATATACTCAAATTTCTTAACATGTTTGAGAAAAAGATGTTAAATTCGTTGATTCAATTAGTTAAGAGTCGTTGTATTGTTGTGGAAGGACTAACGGTTATGTACCTCGGCTTCGCCTCGGACCACCTATACACATCATCATCATCATCAGCCTATTATTGTCCCCACTGCTGGGGCACAGGCCTTCCCTATGGATGGAATAGGGAGATTGGGCTATGACCCATCACGCTGGTTGGCGGATTAGCGGGTGCTAACGACTGCAGATGCAACAGGGACCGAGGAACTCGAGATAGTAAATTTTTGGTCACCCATCCAATGACCGACCACTGCGAAAGTTGCTTAACTTCGTCGATCGCAGCCGAACGCGCTAACCATCTGCGCCATCAAGCTCCTCGTAAATTTACCTCCTCATTTACACGTTCGTCCATTAATGCCTCTTTTGCTGGCCGCTGCAGTATGTACTATTTAAGAGTGGTTTAAAACTTTAATGGGTTATAAAATTTCGGGGAATTATTTTGTGGAATTTTAGTGAAATAAGAGTGTTTTTTCAATTATGAACCAACTTTGTTTATTTTTTTACAGATTACGATGTAAATTACATTTTGCCGCGTCGTTGTGACGTGACATAATTATTACGCCAAATGCGAGGTCTGTCTGCGAGCGGACGGCACGCGGGTGTGTCCCTGATAAACCTGACATAATGGGTTTATTTATAGGTGCATCCAGCCTTTTATATTTGGCCCAGACGGACCGGCAGACGGGTCCCATTATTTAATTACGACCAAAGTACATACCTAGATGTCCGCTGACCTTTTTACGTTTGCATTCTATTAAATAAAAACCTTAAAAAAGGTTTTAAACTGTGTCAATGTTTTTTATTTGTCTAAAGCCTGTTTTTTATTCTGACAACGATATTGAGTTATTCTTCTTGAATAAAACTTATAATATAATTTTTTTTTTTAATAATTAAATTAAACCTGGTCTGTAGTCTAAATAATTATTTAAACCCAATAAAAAGAAATGTTATTTCCATGCTATGGTGGCTGTTTACCATCATCACAAGAAAAATATTATTAATAATCATAGATTGTAGATTAGTAAGCGCAACATCGCTTAGGCTAAGTTTTGACTATAGGTTCGAAGCTTAGTAGTTATGCAAGAACAAGCTAACAAGACATAAAATCAGTTTACGAGACACAAATAATTACTAAGCGAATTTCTAATTTAGTAGCTTGACTCTTAGGCTGCGTTATTTCATCTATAGTTAAATTTGGCTATACTTAAATAACTAGAGAAAAAATTACCATTCTCATCTAAAGAAAATTTTACTGGAAAAGTTCCACGCGGACCAGGCAGCAGACGGGACTCGAACTCGCACCCTTTGCTATCCGGGCGAATGCACTGACCATTATGCTACCGCGGCCCTGATGGCCGTGTCGATTTTTCTCTAGCCTCTCTTAAGCTGAAAGGCAGCGCCATCTCTTCTCATTGTAGTATCCCACAATGTCAAATGAATACCTTTACAATAACTATTAAACATTTAAATCGAAAGAAAATTTTACTAGAAAAAGTTCCACGCAGACCAGGCTCCAATATATATAAATATAAATAAACATTTATCAAAACATTTACTTTGTACTTGACGTTACATTATCTATAGTAAATAACTATTGATGAAACAATGTGGCCTAAGTAATAAACCAGGCTTTTTGTAGACCGTAGCAGAGGCGACATTCACGAAGCGTCGATCTGCTACGGTGACGTGTTTGCGTTACGTTGACGCATTTGTGACACGCGACCGGGACATGTCTGTTGCCTTATAATATGCTAAAGGACATGGCTAAGAAACTGCCCTTAACGTGTATAAATAATTTCACACTAGCCCGTAGCTTTACAATATTTTTTCATAAATTATTACGTGCTTATTATTCTCAATCAACTTTCGTGAAATAATCAAATATTAAAAAGTATAAAAATTGACTTCATGTCTTTTTGAAAAGCAAATTGTTCCGTTTTACAAAATAAATGAGGAATAAATGTACACAAAAATATTTGTGTAAGTATATCGAAATTAACAATATTATTTTCAAACTCCTGCAAACTATGACATATTATTATTTGGCCCTAATTTTTATTGTAACAAATCACTGAAAGCCTAAAATAATAGATTTTATCAGGCTTGAGACAAGGCTATATGATAATTAATCCTTTAATTTTTGCAAATAGACAAAGTAAAACTTCACAGATTTCCTGTCAGGCCAACGATAACAAATTATTTGTATTTATTTTTGCTTTAAAAAACTTTTTGTTAAGAGTTAATCAGAGTAATGGGAAGAAAGATTCTAAGAAAATACGAAATTGATGACTCTGTAAAAAAATTCGCAACATCTTTTATCAACTGTAGTAAGGTAATGACATAGTAGAAGTTTTCATAATTTTCAAGATTGTGACTTTATCAAAAGTTCCTGAGCCGTTTTTCATATAAATTATAAATATTCAGCCATTTACCATTAAATGTTACTAAGTATAGTATTTATACATTGCCAGGGCAGGCGCTCATACAAAACTTTACCATGTCCTTTGTGTTACGGCGTTATGTCATTGGCAGGGCTAGGAGTCGATCGGTTTGGCTCAATAACAACGGACCGGACGAATTTGCTACGATTGCATTTTATGATTATATTATTATATTACTTAACAAATTATCACTCAGCAGACATAATATGATTTGATGCAAGTATTAATAAACACTGAGAAACTTTATGATCAGGTTTGTTATATTTGTATGAAAAATTATTGGACGATTCAAAAGTGCTTACAATAAGTCAATTTGAATAAATTATAATTTCATTTCATATATTAAGTTCATTCTAAGCCTGTGTTCTAAGCATTATATATTTTTTTTAAGCGATTTATAAAAAAATCTTTACGTTTAGAAATATGTATAAAAAGTAAATGACATTTAATTGACGACCTCCTTGGTCGGGTGGTTTGTACGCCGGGTTTCATGATGTCGCCGACTCGAGAGGTCCCGGGTTCGAAACTCGGTGGGGGCAGATGTTTGTGTGATGAATACGAGCAATTTGTACTCCAGCCATGGATGTTTAATATGTATTTATATATAAATATACTTATATATGTACAGTATATGTATTCTATCCGTTACCCTAGTATCCCATAACACAGCCTTATAGTGCTTAGCTTGGGGATAGGTTAATTGGTGTGAGTGTTGGAAATAATTATTTATTTATTTTTCTCCCGAATGTAGTTTTTGTTAAATATGCCTTTGTCTATCTAGCATGCGAATTTCAAGTAAGTGTATTTTACATGAACAGCTTACTATTTCCTTTGCTACATAAAGAACGTCGTGCCACCAGTATTATTGCTGAAGGCTGTTTAGTTCAGTTCCGGTGCGTGAGGGCGAAGGAGGGGTGCTATCAGACAGTGAGGTGATAGGCCAGGGTGGCGGAGGGAGGCAGGGCAGGTGAAATAATGGCAATTTACAGTTCTGCCCTATAATTGGATTGATCATTTTTAGCTAGGGCGAATAGGCGGTTTCAGAAATAAATTCGTTCCGAATCCACTGTACGGAAATTAATTGGCTCATAGTTTTACCGCTGATGCGGGTTAATTACGCGTAATGGGCTTCGTACGGACACTCAATATTGCTTAACCTATTTGCTACGAAGCGTATAAAATACTATGCCGCTGACTACCATAATTAAAGCACACACATACTTACGCACATTTGCGTTCGTTTCTCTGTTATTTTTCACTAGTGGCCCGCCCTCGCTTCGCTTCGGTATTTTATCCCCTTGGGGGTAGAATTGATCAAAATCCTTTCTTAGCGGATGCCTATGGCATAACATCTACCTGCATGCCAAATTTCAGCCCGATCCGTCCAGTAGTTTGGCCTGTGCGTTGATAGATCACTATTTCAGTCAGTCAGTCAGTCACCTTTGTGTTTTATATATATAGATGTCCAATCCGAATCTCGGGGAGAGTACACATTCACAAATTACAATAAAAAGCTGATAAACAAGTACCAGGGAAGCACGAGGTTGTAGAAGGTAATAACTCGCGTTTCTCCGCGTCGGCCGGGGTGCAGGCGCGAGGCGCGAAACAGGAAAATGAAGAGGGAAAAATTACCGCAGCTCCACCCGATTTATTTACGATTATTGCGACAAATTGGTTTGTTTACGCGGCGGCTATCGTACTGTGCCGTCGCAGTATAAATAACATCGGAATAAACACCGCAATGGACAAGGGCGGGAATTGTAAAAACATCCGCAACGTGAACATCAAAATGTCGTCAATGCAAATAATAATCTGCATTATCATCAGTATGTCAATGCTTCTACTGTGTTTTGTACCGCTAGGGCATGGGTCTTTTCTATAGATGGAATAGCTTAGATGGACCATGACCCACTAACGAATTTACATTCGTTAGTGGGCTGCATTTACATGCAGTCAGCCCGAATTCGTGCTTTCCGAAATTCGAAAGAACTTCAGATAATTAATATGTTTATCACATATTTAAATTATAATAATAAAATTAATTTTATTTCACACCACAAATGACAAAAAAAGGTTTACGTAAATCTTAGGCGAATTATGTACCTAATCAATAAATTATCATAAAATAATAGTAATTATAAATCTCAGGAAAATACAATTAATAACTTACCATTTCCGTTACCAATTGTATTTTCTCGGTGATAATTATCTATTTTTTGAGGATAATTTAAATATTTCACTATATTTTTGTCGTTCATTCGCGTCTACTTTGCAAGTTAGACCTGCAGGTCGATTTTGTTAAATAAAATCTGACTTCTGTATTCGATTGCTGGAAGTTAAGATTTTAGTAGTTAAGAGAGTTAGTTTGATATGCATTACAGCCAGTAACAGACATTTCAAAGAACCGATGAGATCGTAAGTGACGTTGTATCTTACAGAATTCACATGAGAAAATTATGAACTGATCTAAGAGAATTACATTAAGTCTGATACATACAAAAATTAAAATTCTATTGAAGGTAGCCACATTATGCAAGACAGTACAAACGGACAAGATGTTAATTACTTTATCAGGTTTACTTTAGAAACAACGCTGAAAATGATATGGAGCTTTCTTCTGCATGTGTGATTATAGAACGGCGGCGTAGAAATTACAAGCAAAATAAAATGAAACATTACTTAAGAATGAATTTGAACATGCCCCAATAGAAGTTATATTTAACTTTGTACTAATAAAACATTTACATTATTAACACAATAAGTTTAACATGAGTTTAAGAAAAAATAGCATTATTTAGAATTACTTAACTTTTTGTACGATAGATGTCAGGAATAGTTCATTGAAAGACGTTGCCGTTTTGTTTTGTTGAAAATATAAGTATTTTATAAACGCCGTCTATTTATTTGAAATTGGAACAAGTGTTTGATTCCTTTATAGTTAGTTCCACCTCCTTTTTCGAAAACTGAACAATCATAATAATCAAGTCATACAAAACTTGCCTAAACAAGATTTGAAAACGTCTCTAACTTTTTCGTGGTAAGACCGTTAACTTGTTACACCGCTGTTATAATATAGTTTTCTTAGACCTTACAGTCGTATTTTTGAAGTAAGTAAGTAGGTACTCAGTCGTTAAAGAAATCACCCTCGTACCAAACTACGGTAATGTTCTTTCCGCAAGTTACAAAGTTCCGCCCGCCGTTGTACTTGCTCTATTCTTGGTATACTTACGTTATATAATTGCAAGGCAGTCACGCAGTAATTACCAGCAGTGGGGAAGGGGGAAGGGTGAGAGGCAGGAGTGAAAGGGCATACTTAAAGAACTACTGATTTTCGCTGTGTGGTTAATTCGGTTGGAAATATGTTGTTTCGGCTAGAGCAGCGTGCATGATTTGCTTTTACGACGACTCTTAATAGCTATTCTATGTCATTCATAAAAAAGATATGCAGCAAACAAAAGGTGACGACAATTCTTAAAGGTATTTTTCTTTTTAAGGGATCGAAACCCTTATAGGAATCCTTTGTTTGTCTGTGTGTCTGTATATATTTTTATGTCATTGGGGTGGTGGAGGTTGTTAACGTTGGCGGAAGACGGAAGACGAAAAAACAGACAAAAGAGAACGGTACAGAAAAAGTAAAAAGGAAATATAGTAAGTAAGTTAATTTGTCATTAAATACCTCGGGAAAAACTAAAATATAGGATTTCCTCAAAAAAAGATTTAATATGTAATGTTTATAGATGAATAAATTCCCAATAGTAGGGGAAACTACTAAATCATTGGCACTCTTCCTATTATTGGCACTTTTGAGTTTAGTTCGAAAAAACCATTAAACAATAGATTGTAGGAATAATGCTGCCAATTTTGAAATTTCGATATCATACTAGGTTTTTCTTTTGTTTTTTTCGAATTAAACTCAAAGTGCCAATAATAGAACGAGTGCCAATGATTAGGTGGTTTCCCCTATTTATTATTTTTATTTCATAACTAGTGGCCCGCCCTCGCTTCGCTTCGGTGTAGAGCTGTAGTGTAAACTATAGCTTTTGTTCTCAGGCTTGTGCTATAAAGAATGACTTTATTTATATAATTACACGTGTTATTGTGAGTCAACCATAAAAGATAGACATATGCTGTTGCGGGATATTTTTTTGACAATTTTATGTAGAATATTTCCGTCATACATGATTTCTATGTAACTTTAACCATTAAGGCTGCACACGCGACGGAAGCTTAAAAAATGGAGTAACTTCTCCCGTTTTTCCAACATTTCCCTTCACTACTCTGCTGCTATTGATTGTAGCGTGATGAAAAGTATACTATAACCTGCCCAGGAGTATGAAGAATAATTGTACCAAGTTTCGTTAAAATTCGTTGAGTAGTTTTTGTTTCTATAAGGAACATACACACAGACAGACAGACAGACAGACAGACAGACAGACAAAAATTTTACTGATTGCATTTTTGGCATCAGTATCGATCACTAATCACCCCCTGATAGTTATTTTGTAGTTATCTCTACAGATTTATTATAGTATAGAAAATACCATTTAATGTTTTTTTTCCTATAATTTGAACGTTCAACGAATCCGAACGGGGGTAAATATTTCGGAGTGCGGACTAAAGGGGTTCTGCTGTATTACATTATTATGTGGTACGCAATCACAATGTGAATGAGAGCTTCCATAAACTTATCAGGTAACAATTGACACGACCATGCAATTGTAGCTTAAAAGTAGCGAACCGCAAACTATTTCGGTACTGCCCGCACAGAGAATAATCATCATTAGCCTATTAATGTCCCCACTGCTGGGGCACAGGCCTTCCCTATGGATGGAATAGGGAGATTGGGCCATAACCCACCACGCGGGCCCAGTGCGGATTGGTGGGTGCTCGTTAGCACCCAATGGTAAACAATAGTACAGATGCAACAAATACTTAATAAAAATAAAAAATAAAAATAAAACAAATGCTTACAAAAGAGTTGAACAAAGGAAACATATCAATGTTACTTTGGAGCATGATGCGTTGTCCCATAAGAAATTTAAAGGTATTTTTGTTTCACCCAGAGAAAATGTGTGACGCATATCTCGCCTAGTTTTAGAGTACTCAGTGTTATGAACTTGTAAGACTTTCTAAAGAAATGAACGTTTCACGTCTTGAATTTATCACCATCATCTTCATTAGCCTATTAATGCCCACTGCTGGGGCACAGGCCTTCCCTATGAATGGAATAGGGAGATTGGGCTATGACCCACCACATGCAGCCGGGACCAACGGCTTAACGTGCTTTCCGAAGAACGAAGGAGCTCGAGATAAAAAGAGATTATTTTTGATCACCCATCCAATGACCGACTACTGCGAAAGTTGCTTAACTTGAACGATCGCAGCCGAACGCGCTAACCACTTGCGCCATCGAGCTGCTCAGGGAATAATAATGAACATAAAAAATGTAAGTCACGGGTTGGGGGTGGCGCAAAGCGGATGCGAGTACATTGTAACAAGAAGGCTTACCTTACCTGCCCGCGGTCGCGTGCCGTGCAACGAGCTCACGCGTTCCTGCAACCCTCGCGTTACAACATGACTGCGTCGAATTTCCACATAAAGGTCGCTTCGCATACTATCAGAAACTTTTTAGGATAGATAGTCGTATATTAGGGGTGATGACGGGGTACAGTAAACGAGATTCTATTTAGTCCGTCAGTTAGATGATCAAAAAATAATGGACACGTATTTTTTCTTTGGGCAATCAACCAAAAGATGACAAAGTTATAGCGCGTCAAAGTTTGGGAGTAGGGGCTCGTGACGTCACTTTTGAGTGAATTTTCACTTATAAGTGTACTCAAACGTGACGTCATGCGACTTTTCAAATCGATATATCTCTGCAATGTTTATATTATGTGAAAAAAGAAAAAATACGTGTCCAATACTTCTTGATAATCTACCTGATAAACGAAGAAAAAAAAATTAGTCATCATTCCTTTTGACGACCTCCGTGGCCGAGTGGTTTGGACGCCGGGTTTCATGGTGTCGCTGACTCCAGAGGTCCTGGGTTCAAATCCCGGTGGGGGAGATATTTGTGTGATGAATACGAGCATTTGTACTCCAGTCCTGGATGTTTAATATGTATTTTCTATATAAATATACTTATATATGTACAGTATATAATATATTCTATCCGTTACCCTAGTATCACATAACACAAGCCTTATAGTGCTTACTTTGGGGCTAGGCTAATTGGTGTGACAGTCGGAAATATTTATTTATTTATTATTATTTATTATATGAAACAAAAACATTAAAGGATCACTTTGTTTCCGTCCCTATGTTCCATAGTCAAGATGCTTTCTCTCAGGAAGACGTGGACCTGATAGCGTAATCAAATAAGTCTTCGATCCCTTGAAGCAATGCCAAAATTTAACTCCTAAGATTTATTTGATGCTCGCACATTAATCAAAACTTAATAGGATACTTCCCGCTGACCTAGAATCGTGTAATGTAATCGGGAAGAAGCACTGTCGTGTAGGACAATTAAAGAAATCATTTAACAAAACAAGAAAAATGTTGGAATAAAATAAATAAAAATAAATATTTCTAACACTCACACCAATTATAGCCTAGCACCAAAGTAAGCACTGTAGGCTTGTGTTATATTACATATATAAGTATATTTATATCATCATCAGCCTATTAATGTCCCCACTGCTGGGGCACAGGCCTTCCCTATGGATGAAATAGGGAGATAGGGCCATGACGCACCACGCGGGCCCAATGCGGATAGGCGGGTGCTAACGACTGCAGATGCAGCCGGGACCAACGGCTTAACGTGCCTTCCGAAGCACGGAGGAACTCGAGATAGAAGATTTTTGGTCACCGATCCAATGACCGACCACTGCGAAAGTTGCTTAAATTCAACGATCGCAGCCGAACGCGCTAACCACTTGCGCCATCGAGCTCCTCGATCGAGTGTATTTATATAGCAATACATATTGAACATTCATGACTGGAGTACAAATGCTCGTATTCATCACACAAACATCTACCCCCATCGGGATTCGCGCCTGGGACTTCTCAAGTAGGCGACACCTTGAAACCCGGAGTGCAAACCACTCGGCCACGGAGGTCATCAAATCAGGAATAACTTACAAAGCTGGTAAAAGTTATGAGATTCGATTTCCGATATGAATGGTCATAATATTTACCTACACATCGATAAGTTTGTACGGAACCAGTTAAGTTCAGTGCGCGAATTGGACTTCCACTTGACAGAATTTTCTCAGCACAAATATTTAATGAATGTTGTATTCTGGTCAAAATCTACTAAACTCACAAAAAACAAGGCACATGGTAACAATCCCGTAAATAACATAAATTACTATAATGTTAGTGACCAATAAAGTCTAAAATAATCTCTTTCTAGTTTGGCACTAAACAATTGTAGTGAGATTTCCTAAATTCAATTAGGACTAAAAAAGCTGACGGAGAGAGATAGAAAAAGCTTTCTAACTTGAAGGAACTGTGAGGAAAGTTAAACCATATCAATCAAAGGCCATTGCAGAGCCGTGGTGTCTTTGAAATAAGATTCGTACACATTAACGAAAGCCCGTGATTTTGTTTGCGTGTTTAATTACCCATCTCTTTTAAGTTAAAAGGGTGGCAAACCAGCTATGGCCCTCCTGATGGTAAGTGGCCACAATCCTTACTAATATTATAAAGGCGAAAGTTTGTTTGGATGGATGTATGGATGGATGTTTGTTCCTCTTTCACGCAAAAACTACTAAACGGATTTTAATGAAACTTTACAGTAATGTAGCTTATAGATCAGAATAACACATAGGCTATAATTTATAAAGATATTGTGTGAATTGTCCAAAATATAACGATAAATGTCATTTAAGTCTGAAAAAATTCTGCAATCTGCGAGCTATTCAGGCGTGTAAGGATAAAATTGTCTAAAAAATATCCCGCAACAGCATATGTCTATCTTTTATGGTTGACTCACAATAACACGTGTAATTATATAAATAAAGTCATTCTTTATAGCACAAGCCTGAGAACAAAAAGTATAGTTTACACTACAGCTCTACACCGAAGCGAAGCGAGGGCGGGCCACTAGTATCCTATATTCCTCTTTCCCATTCAGGCTATATGTCCAACTCCTTTACTCTTCAAGCCATACGACTGTGGAATGACCTTCCCGACTCCATCAGAAGATCTCCTAGTAAACTTATATTTAAAAGGAATGTTCACGCTCATCTGTTGCAAAATTTAAGATGAAGTGTCACTTTTTAATCATCATCATGTATATATTATATCGCACCTTTATTCCAATACTGTCGTTAAACAAAATTCTTCAAAAAATAGTTTACAACGCCATCTATTTGCTACGTTATGAATCTACACATTACTTCAAATCCTGTATTTAAATTTTATTTTATGATAATGACAGTATTGGAATAAAGGTGCGATATGTATCTATATATATTTAAATATTAGTGTGTTATGTTTGTATGTATTACATTATTTTTATGGTATGTATTTATTTATGTATCTATGTTTTTTTGTACATTTATTCGTATTTAGCTTTATGCCGCTGTTCGTGTTTTTCATTTTTCCCAAAGGTTGACTGGGAGAGAATGCTTTTAGCATTAAGTCCGCCTTTTGTACCATTGTTTATATTTTGGTCAATAAAGTTTAAATAAATAAATAAATAACCTGTAGACGCTTGCGATACCAAACATATCACTGGCACTATTGCCTATTTTGACCTAATCCCCTACCCCGTGGAGCCCTGGAACGTTACTCAACGACAAAAACAAAAAACCTCCAAAAGGTAGTGTTACTTTATCTTCTTAAGGTGGAGGTGCAACTTCGCAAAAAAATCGGAAACTTTTGAAACGCCATTATACAGCGAAAGGCGTTTGAAAACACGCAGAAAGGATCTACCACATCTGATCGAACCTAAACTTAAGGTTGTTAAATATGGCTATGGGTACCAGGCGGTCGAAATTTTTAATAGGCTTCCAATCAGTTTGAAATCGATTATTGACTACAAATGTGCGCGCGCACTACTTTCTCTTGCTTATATTCACTCAACTCCCGTTCGCCTCGCCCGAACACACTTTTCGTAACGCGTAACGCATTCGCCAGCTTACCCCCCAAGTCAATCGTGTGTAAAGAAGTTTTACTTCAAAATATCTACTGATAAGATTTTGGCCTGAAAACGAAACAGACAGCTTCTACTCGCGACTGACTGAGTCAACTCGCGACTGACTGAGTCAACTCGCGTTTTCGTAAAAATCCTATCTTTTTTTCAATACGATTGCGAAATGTCATGTAAAAATTCGTAAGTAATATAGAGTTTTCGCAAAAATTTGATTTATCAAATCCTGCTACGACAAATACCATAAATTGATCGTATATCCAAAAATATGCGGAGTTACTGAGTTACGTTGTGGATATTTTACTGTTTTTCTATTTGCGTATTTTAATTCGTTTCGGCCGAAAGATATCAGAGTGTTTAAATGATTACCTACCATATTACCATAAAAAGTTAGATATGCTTTCAACACGAGTTTAAGAAAAAAATTACATAAAAATTACTCAAGGTTTGAAACCATGTGTAACTTTTTCGTAGTAAGGCCGTTATTGTTCAGATGTTATTTCAGATTTTATTTTGTTTTTGATTATTTCCACTAAACAAGTTTTTGTAGTTACTTACTCTGAAATTACGGTGAACATCGACGAAAACGCGAATATTGTTAAGGAGCTGTACCTTCAGCCGTCTTATAGGCTATAATGGGCGCTTGATATTATCATTATTTTGCTCATGTGTGTAATGATTTGTTCGAGAACAAGTATTTTTGTTCTTAGGACGAGCGTGGCTCACGCTATACCACCACCAGATATCTTTATATATATATAATTCTTCTGTGAGTGTGTATGTCACTGAACTGCTCTTAAACGACTGGACTGATTTTGATGAAATTTTTTGTGTGTGTTCAAGGGGATCTGAGAATGGTTTAGATTCACAATTTTGTCCGCTGGACAACCCCTATTTTTTAGGGCGGTACGAAGTTCGCTGGGTCAACTAGTCTTTATATATATAATTCTTCTGTGAGTGTTTATGTCACTGAACTTCTCTTAAACGACTGGACCGATTTTGATGAAATTTTTTGTGTGTGTTCAAGGGGATCTGAGAATGGTTTAGATTCACAATTTTGTCCGCTGGACAACCCCTATTTTTTTAGGGCGGTACGAAGTTCGCTGGGTCAGCTAGTGTATCTATATAACAATACATTAAGGGAAAAACGAGAATTTGCGTTACGCATTGTTTACGTTGAACAAACGAATTAGAACGAAGGATAATAAGATTAGTGTTTTTAGTTTTGGCTTAAAGTTTTTTCTACATACAGGTTTTTTTTGTAAAATCGGGTGCTTTGTGCATCCTAGTTAGACTTCCTACCTGAAATGGACAGTAACCCTAGTTGAAAAAAAAATGAAAAAAAAAAAAAAATGAAAAAATTCTTTAATGCTTACAAGTTCCATATAAACATGTTGTTGAGTATTCCCTTTTAAGTATTGTACTTGTATTAGGGGATACTCGCTCTTTCGTAAATTTTTTTACATTGAACTTTGCTATGACAATTATTCACATTAAAATTACTTTCGAAATAAAAATAGACAAGTTCTAATTTTTCCCGCCCCCGTAGTATGAGCACCACAATTCTCATTGTATCACGTGTCATATCGCGTCCAGCTGTCAAACTCCAAAGAATTTGACACCTGAGCGCGACAAAACACGCGTCACATATTATATCGCGGTCCTCATGCCAGGGGGGAAGGCATCATACATTAACTATTCAAAGTATTTAACAATAACCCAATTAAAGGATTTATTTTTTTTATATTAGTAGCTAATGTTCAATATAATTATATAATATAGCAGTATGTGCGTGTGTGTTTTTTTTTTATGTATGTGAGAGACTAGATAATATAGTGTTTTTTTTTTTTTATATTTTACCGTATATTATTGTCGTATCAATGATATTCTCGGTTTGAGAATATGTTAAGGATTTTAGCCAGGGAGTAATAACTTTTTTACATTTAAGTGATGTCAAATTGTATATATTCAATATTCTATTAATTTTATTGTAGATATTTATAGGTTGTGTACAGCATTGTCTAGAAGCGAAAATGGTTCTTACTCTATTTGGTTTAATAACACAATATGGGTTACGTTTCCTATTAATGTTTGGATCTATAGATGTATCTGTATGGGTTTTTAAAATACATTGTTGAATGTACAATTGCCTTACCGTTAGGACGTCAGAATCTTGATATAATTTTTCTGTGCTATATTTTCTCTTTTTATAAAGCATTACTTTTAAGATTGCTCTCTGTGCTCGCTCTATGCTTATAAATTTCGTTTTATAAGTGCCACCCCAAATAAAAATGCAGTATAAAAGAATAGATTGCACTAAAGTTGTATATATATACGCGAGTAATTGTTTATCAGTTACTCTGCGTATGTATTTAAATAGCCATATTAACCTTCTTGCCCTATTCGACACCGCTTCAATTTGACCATACCATAAAAGATTTTTATCAATAATTATACCCAAGTATTTGATGCTATCAACCTTATCAATTTTTGGACAGTCACACTTATTTGTGTTTCTTGGACAATAATGAAGTGTTAGTTTTTTATTTTGCTGAAAATCTGGCAAATTTTTAATACAGAACTCAATGTACTTAGTCTTATCGGTGTTAAGAGTCAAAGAATTGATTCGCAGCCACTTAGTTATCTTTTTTAACGCAACCTCAGCATTTGAGTATGCTTCCTCCCATGTAGAACCATGAAATAAGAGTGCAGTGTCATCGGCGTATGAAAATACCTGTCCTTTATGGAGTCGCATATCAGTCAGATCGTTAATATATACAAGGAATAAGGTAGGACCGAGCACGCTCCCTTGTGGGACACCATAGTTACTGACTTTGATATCTGTACTGTAAATACCATCATCAAGCTTAACTCGCTGGGTACGATTGTATAAATATTGCCTTAATAGCTCCAGAAAGTTGTAACACATATTATGTGTTGTTGGGTTCAGAACCGAACACTAAGATATTGCGACATATTAGGATGACGCACGGGGCGGCTCGCGGTAACTGGGCCATAGTCCGCCGTGCACTACATTTCGCGGTAGCAATAAGTTGCACTCGTTAACATTATAACATAAATTCGGAACATTTTTATAACAGTTAATTAAATATTAAAATAGTTTTAACAATAACAATTTCAGACATTTTGCTTTATCTTTAATTGAACATTTCTATATATAAGTGAACTTTGTGTCCAACTGTGGAGTAAAATAAAATATTTAACAGTTTTTTTTTTTTTATTTTTATCCATTATCCCCTACGCAGACTGATACTCCGAACATTGGTCTTTCGAGCGACCACATCGCGCGCGTTTTTCGTGAATTGGGGTGGAGAACAGTGAACATTGGTGTACAGTGTGCGTGTATTTAATCGGAGATCACATACCATATTGGATTTTGCTTTCCTGCGCCTGCAGCTGGTTAATTGGTAAATTAACTGACAAACCTCAACCACACCAAAATCAAAGTAAGATTTTTCCATTTCTTTTCTCTTGTCCTAATTCAGTCAAATCAACTCGGAAGATATGGAAGGAACAAACGCCAGTGTTGGAGTTTTGGAAGGTGTCATGGTAACACAGAGTGAGATAATGGACGCTATGAATATACACAGTGTTTGCGTGCGGGTTCTACTGGAACTGTGTGTAGTGTAGTGTAGAACTCTGAACTCCACGCCAGGCCGGGGCGCCGCCGCACTCCAAATTGTTCCCGAAATTAGCTCCGGCAATCACGCGGTCGGCCTTCAAGGGAAATTGTTTTAAAGACCTAAGTTTCCTTCTTAATGAAGTTTACGTTCATTTAAATATTTCTACATCGCCACTGGCAACAGTCTGCGGTCTTCCGAACTTCCTGATGCTACGCTTGTGAAAGAGATTCTTACTAACTGAATAAAAGAAATACATTGTTTTGACATTAATAGGATGTACTTACCAATGTTAGCGATGCGTAAACCGCTGACACTTTAATCAAACACTTAAGTGTTCTGTTAATTGTTCTTTAGAAATCCTTGTAATATTTATAAAATACAATTTCTTAATCATACGAAGTTAATAAAAATATTCTTACATAATATTATATAATTCAATTGGTCTGTTTTAAGATAAAAGAAAAAAAAATTAACAATAACATGTTCCGTTTTGGATTTTCTTTATTTCTTAGAATTGTATTACATATGGCATAATTTTATCGTTTAAGAATTTTATTAACAGGAAAAATACAAAAAATATTTTTAGCTATAGATTTCTATTGCATAATCGATATCTAATCTATATTCAATTTTTTTTTGTTAAGTGATATAGAGTGAATGGGTCAATCTTTTTTATTTAAATGACGTAGGATGATTTGATAAAACGTATTTTCGCGATAATAAAATAAGGAAATCAAATATAATAATAATATTTTCCACACTCACACCAATTAGCCTAGCCCCAAAGTAAGCACGTAAGGCTTGTGTTATGGGATACTAGGGTAACGGATAGAATACATATACGAATACATATATAAGTATATATTATCTAGAAATATATAAGTAAACCTTCATGACTTAAGTACAAATGCTCGTATTCATCACACTAACAGTTGCCCACCGGGACTCGAACCCGGGACCTCTGAGTAGGCGACGCCATGAAACTCGACCTACTCGGCCACGGAGGCCGTCCTAAAATCTTCAGGATTTCACGAAAAATTTAAAAACGACTTTTTTCACTGTCACAACAATAACCTAATAAGTTAGATTAGGTTAGTGACCCAAAAACACATTTTCGCAAAAATTATATATTTTTCATTAAGATTGAGTTAAGTCATTGCCATTGCAAAATCCCTAGGACAAATACCATAATTTGAAAACTTATTGTATATACAAAAATATTACAACTATTTTTGCTTTCAAGAGATCCCTATTATTTTTTCCTGTAACTCGTCGAGTTATCTAGTTGTACAGTATAGTACACAGGCGCGCACATTCGAGCCGCCAAGTGCCCCCCCCCCCCTGCCCCCCCCCCCGGATATGCGGACGTCCGAAAGGTTCGTTTCGTGACGCACACAGACGCGTGGCTACATCCGCGCAATAAAGCGCGTACAATTACTCTAGGTGTCCGCGGATGAGCCCTGATTAGTGACGGTCAGGTGGGCGCACCCCCCTCCTCCCCTCCCGCATATCCCACCCCCTCGCACCCCCGACCCCCCAACTACTCCCACTGTTTATTGCAGGGGGACGATCGCCTGAACTTAAGTATTGATTCGCGCGAAACGTGATTTGTACGCACTCATCTAGAGGTTAGCTTGCGGCTGCTACGAAAGTTCATTGAGCGTACGGTGCATCTGTTGCGTATCCATTGCTCCTTTCGTAAGCGTTTGAGTTACTCGAATGTGTTGAAAAACGGTCATGTATGTACGGGTGATCGGAGTGATAGCTTCTGTTTGGTGGTGTCCGAGGCGATGGTGAAGGGTGGTGTTTACGCGTAAGCCTCGGTCAATAGGCCCTCGGGCCGCACCTACCGTTGTCTTCGCGTAATGCGGCCCGTCACGGCATCTAGCGAGTTATCGCAGCACCGCCTATGTTTTATTTGCTAAGTGCCGGGATACGGCCGGAATAAGTTAATTGACGTGGCATTAAAATGACTGCCTTTTCGTAAGTAGGAGTGTAATGTTTTCTCTGACAATAAAATTACTGAAGGCCCATGCAAACGTACCGGCCTGTTTGAGGGTTGGGACAATTCATATTTAAGAGCTGTTTCAATGGTTTTTTCCTGTATTTTTGAACAGACGAAAAACGAAAAAAAAATTAACTTTAAAAAATAACATATCATTTGAAAGAAAAGAAAATGCAACTTGCAAATAAATGATTTATCATTTGAAAGTTGTGATGCGATGCGAATTCGCACTAACGTGTGGAAGCACTATCACATAATTGTTCTGAAATTAGCTTAATATAAAAATAGAATGCATAAAATTGCTTTAGAAAATTTGTTAAATATATAAATTTTAACCGCTCGCCTAAAAACAAACGCACTCGACGATGAAACAGTATTTATAGAACCTTTTTAGTAGGTGAAAGTTTATTTTTGACATTCAATAAAATAGTTCTATTGGTTTTATAATAAACGCGCGTTAATAATGGCATATCGCGTTGGTATGACGCACTACGCTTCCAAATACAATAAATAACGATTATACAAAATCACTGTACAAACAATGTAAGCTGATACCAACACAAAGTAAGTTTCTTAGGTTTTCACGCTCATCATTCATTAAATAGAACAAGTTTTAACGGTTTAGATGCTCTTTATTTAATTATGGCGTTTAGAATTATAATTCAGAATTAAAATTCTGACGACGCAGCGTGAAAAGGATGCTAATTATAATTCTGACGACCGACGCAGCCTGAAAAAGATGCGAAACGTCATAAATAAACAAATCAGTGCATAAATAGTTTGTGTTAAATTTTTTTTTAAGGTTTTGCACTCAAAGTTTCTCATGACAACGGAAACTTTTCCGTCTGTCCGTCTTTATCTACCATGAACCAGAATATGGGTTCACACAATAAAATGTAGAAACATGTAGAACCACACAATAAAATGTAGAAACATCTATTGGAGTTCCAACAATAACTGACAAAAACAAAGTTAAAAAAGATGTATTCAGTTCAGTACCTAAATAATAGAAGGAATGTTATTTTACCGTTTTCGCTTAATCTTAATAATATTTTTATTTAAACTCTTAAATATTTATGACATCATGGAACTCTTCATGTGTCAGTCCGACTAGCACTAGGCAGATATTTTAAGTTCTCATCTATATATATATAAAACTCAAAGGTGACTGACTGACTGATATAGTGATCTATCAACGCACAGCCCAAACCACTGGACGGATCGGGCTGATATTTGGCATGCAGGTAGATGTTATGACGTAGGCATCCGCTAAGAAAGGATTTTGATCAATTCTACCCCCAAGGGTATAAAATAGGGAATGAAAATTTGTATGAAACTTTGTCAATTTTAAACCGATCGGGCTGAGACTATGCATGTAGGTATAAGAAGAATCATAGATGAATGTCTTTGTGTATAATACAAGCCTGAGAACAAAAACTGTAGTCTACACTTCAGCTCTACACCGAAGTGAAGCGGGCGCTAGTAAATCATATACCTACCATATACCTTAATAATCATATACCTTAGCTCAATGTTCGTACTCATTCGGCGGTTCATGATTTCTAAAATAACTTAATTATCATTTACGTACATGTAGTCTGTTTTCATCCAATCGTTCATTCATATCTTTACGCTGGATCCTTTGCAAAGTTGTCACGCCATATCATGAACAACGTCACGTGTGGAACTCTTTCATGCTTCAGAAGCCACGCTAAGCCGTTGTCCCCGGCTACATCTGTAGTCATTAGCACCCACCAATTCGTACAGGACCCCCACTAATCCCCAATTCTATGCATGGGGAAAGCCCATGTCCTTGTAGTGGGACTTCAAATAGGTTATTCATTGCCAGAACGAACGTTGTTTATTGGATATCAGTGCAATTGATTTCTGTTCATGATCCCTATATAATAAAAAAGACTTTATTTAAGCTACCACTTTGACAATGAGTAAAAATTTACATAACATATTTGTTTTTTAAGTTATCCCGCACATTACGCATTAATTAAGACACGCTTAAACAGGTAAAAAAACCATATCATTGTTACTTTAGAGTATGATGCGTTGTTCCATAAGAAATTTAGAAAATGTGTGACGCACATCTCGCCTAGTTTTAGAGTACTCAGTGTTATGAACTTGTAAGACTTTCTAAAGAAATGAACGTTTCACGTCTTGAATTCATCACCATTATCTTCATTAGCCTATTAATGCCCCCACTGCTGGGTCACAGGCCTTCCCTATGAATGGAATAGGGAGATTGGGCCATGACCCACCACGTTAACGACTGCAGATAAAGCCGGGTCCAACGGCTTAACGTGCCTTCCGAAGCACGGAGGAACTCGAGATAAAAGATTTTTGTTCACCCATCCAATGACCAACTATTGTAAAAGTTGCTTAACTTCAACGATCGCAGCCGAACGCGCTAGTAGCCACCTGCGCCATCGAGCTCTTGAATTCATTTAAGGAAAAACCATCTCCTATTTTAAGGTTTTGATCCGGTTTATCTCAGTACCTTGACGGCATCACTTTTATTCATCCGGCTACGATCTTCTTTTCAATTCGTAAAATGTTGTTACCTCTTATGTACTATACCCCTAGCACGAACCAATATCGAAATCGTATCGTTTGCGAGTCCGAACTGTCATTGTCAAATGTGTACTGATTTTTAGTTCTTGTTACGTACCTTGTGCCGCTGCTGTTCAAGTTTCCATACAAAATTTGACATTGACATTTCGGTTTGAAAACCATTCGAATTCGATAATGGTTCATGCTAGGGGTACTGTTCTGTACTGTAAACGTTCTTATGTCACTATTTTACTTATTTAGATCCATTAAAAATAATTAAAAAGAAGAGAACAAAAAGAAATGACAAGAAATTGTTCGGCATTTCTTTGATTTTTAGTTGTTGCGGGCAAACACCATATTCAGCTTTGATTTTTAAAATAATTCATACAGAATAGCACCAGATAGCACTATGGGTGTTGTCTTATAATTTGGACATAAACTATAATTACCCATCCCAGTGTAATAAACATAAGCTCGCGTCGTCTCGTCGGAGAATTGAGAGCGCTATAAAAAAGTGGCATGAATTCCGCCTCGGACCTCTCTTATACAACGTTTTATTACTATTTAACCCGCTAACTCGAATATTTGAATGATAATTTCTACTCGATAATCTGTGGTTCGAGTGAAACGCTGTCATAGCGCACCGGAAACATATCTCAGCTTAATGTAGACGCGACTAATTAAAGATACTAGTTTTGAGAGCCTTATTAGAGACCGATCGTGATACTTGACTCGTGCGAAGGTAGTCGATCGATTATTTTGATTCGCGACGACAGTGTAATTTTTCACAAAAGCTAAATTTCACCAAAGTTCTCAAATTAAATTTAAAAGTTAATTTGGTATGTGTTAGCTTCTTTCTATTTTTTTTAACAGTTGGCAAAGACGGAATGGTTTATAGTGGTGGTAAGATTATGCCTTTATTTGATTTAAAAATGTTGGTACAAGTGGCCCTTACTCACACTCACTTTTGTTTATGGTTATATTTATTTTAAAAATAAATCTTGTATTATATGTTTTTAAAGACATAAGGACCCATTTCTTGAATTACAGTGCTTAGTTTTTCAAAGTTTTTAATTCTTAGATGGCTATTAAATAAACAGTTATGATGCAGAACTATGATGCGTGATTTTTGTTGTTGTATTGTAAAAATTCAAAATATATATTACAGCAAAATTAAAAGAAACCTGGCGATTGATTCCATATTGACGTCAGTAAATTGCGCACCACTGCCGTATCGGTATTGAGCCGGTCACTGCTACTTTCCAAATTGCCTAACATTTGTTTTAACGGGACCTTATTATCTCCATATTCAATTAATTCCTACTTCGTTCGATATGTCTTCTTCATTTTGAACGTTCAACAGCGGCTTCTGATTTGCATTAATTTCTAGACATAATGGCAACAAATATTATTAGTAAAATTTAATAATATATCTTAGATTTCCTCCCGTTTATTACGGATTTGTATAATATGAGGTGTTGTAAATTAGTGGTAGCATCTAAATACTGCAATAAAACATCATCTGCATATCATCTGGTTTATCGATTCAATTAAGCAGTTGGTTTTTAAGACGTTAAGCTGGGGGATTATGAAAACAGTATTTTTGACACTCAGTAATTAAAGCTTTATTGGTTTGCGAGAAAGATATACTATCACTTTTTTATGTCATTTAATTACTTATTTTGCTTGCGATTTAATAAATATTTGATACGTCTATGAAAGTAATGGCAATATTAGTAAATAATATAATTGAACTTTTAATATAATCTTCTATAATATAAAAATGAATCGCTGAATGTGTTGCTAAGCGCAAATATAGCGCGCAGAACAGCTGAATAATTTTTTTTTGAATATTCCTTGAAGTACGAGGATGGTTCTAACGCAGAGAAAAATTGAAAAAAAAATGCCTGAAAACGTCCTAAAACAACAGTTTTCTATACTCCCATACAAACGATTCGTAAAAATACTTGAAAGTCAATTTGAACTTTAATACCATAACATAAATTACAAATGTTAGTGGAGAGGTTCCGGGAAGGCAAAACAATTGAGTGACGTGATGTCAATAGAAGTTTAGAAATGGCAAATATACCATTTTCAGTTTTTTTTATAATTATATGAAGAGTCATTTTAGTCTACATTACAGCTTAACACCGAAGCGAAGCGAAGGCGGGCCACTAGCAATAAATAAAAAAAAAACTTCTTTACGAAATGAGGAAGAACGAAAGTTCTTTTCGAACCCACTATCGGTTCCTCTCAGCTTCTGATATTACCCCTAAAATATTATCGTCTTGACTTTGTAGCAGATATCAACTCGTAAAGGGATTGTCACCGTATCAACTTGAGCTGTTCAGTAATCTTTGTATGAAACTCTACTGCAACGCACACTAATAGGAATTATATCGTAATCGCCTCACCCTTTGACATGCAAAAAAAATATAATATACTGAATATGCTGAATCTGTGCAATTAATTTTATTCTTCGTGACCAGCTGTTATCTTAACATTCTAATCCTTTGATTGGTGTATCATCATTCGTACAGTCTCTTCATGTTTTCTTCTGTCTCTCATCTATGTATAGGTATATTTATGTATTTAACAAATTGCGTTGAAACGATTCCGTGATCCGTGCGCCGTTCCAGTCGACAGTGAAACGTGCGAGAAACAAAAAGTACTCTAGCTCTCGTCTCGGCGAAGTGAACCGAGCTGAGCGGCGGGCGCGCGGTCACTCACTGCACTAATATAGCCAGGCTGTTCCTATTCCGATACTCTCTTGAAGGTGTCTACATTATACTAAATTACCCCACTTATTTTTTATTACGCAGGCAAAACCTCGGAGCTCGATGGCGCAATTGGTTAGCGCGTTCGGCTGCGATCGTTAAAGTTAAGCAACTTCCGCAGTGGTCGGTCATTGGATGGATGACCAATAATTTACTATCTATCGAGTTCCTCCGTGCTTCGGAAGGCACGTTAAGCCGTTGGTCCCGCCTGCATCTGCAGTCGTTAGCACCCGCCAATCCGCACCGGGCCTGCGTGGTGGGTCATGGCCCTAATCTTGCTATTCCATCCATAGGGAAGGTCTGTGACCCAAGGATATTAATTGGCTGATGATGATGATGGAGCAAATCCTCTATTTGTAAACGTTGGCACCCTTAAGGGGCACACCAACGAACGGACCTCACACCTAGCCTCTCTCAAGTCTCACGGGTGCGAAACGGAGAAGCCTTTAAGCAGTTCCTTAAAAAACCTTGCGAACACCCTCTACGCTGTTAAGTGCGTTACCGCGAGATCCCCGTTGAGGGACTGCACCGTGGCTATTAACTTACACCACCTGATGTTAAGTGGTGGTAAAGTCCAGACGTGAAGATAGCTGGTGCAGCAAATATAAACTGCCACACCAGCCATCCTCACATTGGCGGCCTGCAGAGAAATGCTTCATCACGCCTCTTTTGAGGGACTCCAGATTGTAGGAAGGAAGGAAAGGGATTGAGGGGGAAATAAATGAATATCAAACGCCTATTTTGCATTTCTATTTGTCACGGTTAGGTCGTGTCTGTGGCATGTAACATATTCCCGCGGTCGGCCAGATCATTGCGAATAAATCAGTTCTCGTCCACAGAACACAGAAAGAGGTAAAAATGGCCTTATGGACGGGGCACTAGCGCCACAGTTGTGTGATGCTCATAACTTGACTAAAACTTAGTTCTGATTGCGTCGTTGCTCTCGGGTGTAAGCGCTGATTGGTTCCAGTGTTTGACGTCGCGTCGTTTGATTGGCTATTATCTATTAGGTGGAAGTGTAGTGGGGGCGAGTCGGCGACAGCGGTTCCCGTACGAACGGTATATGATCACCGCTCTAATCTCTTTCTGTGTTTTGCGTTCTCGTCCCAGCTCAGAACTGTACCTCGAGCACAAACAACTAGCGAGAAAGTATTCGTATCGTCATCGTCAAAGTTTTTTTGGAAATAGTTAGTTTTTTCTTACGTTCGGTAGAGACGCTGCTTAGTTTCCATAGAAACTTTGACATGGCGATAATAATATCTCGTTAGCTCTTCGTGCTTGGAGTATTGTTCTCAGTTTTCAGGGTAACGCACATCGTCATATCTTCGCAGGTCTGGATGTTTGTGGGACCATAGCATCCATTATGTTTTCTGTTTTTCCATTTATGTTTATTGTGCTTTAACTACTTATTTTTATTCTTCTGATCTTTGTTTATACTTATGCTGTATTTTGTCACATGCAGTGATTTCGGACGAACATTCCTTGGAAAACCTAGGAGTTGGTATATGTCTTAATCCACTTTAGCAGATTAGATGGTAATTTATCAAGTATACATGATTCTTCAGTTTGTTACATTAAAAAGAAAACAACAATTATGAATAAACTTGACCATGTATAATCTAATAACTCGTCGTAACAAATTAATAAGAAAACAGCAAAAACTATTTATTTTTCGTTTCTTCAAAGTTCTATTAATACTGAAAAACAAAGCGAATACCGAATCGGACATCGCAAAATTACTTACAAACCACCAGACCACTTGTCACACACGCTCCAAGACTTAATTAACCGGGCTGTCTGTCAAGCATAGCCAAGTCTGGTCATTGGGGGCGGGCGGGCGAGCCGGGGGAGCCACGGAGAAGAGGTTGAGGTAAGAGGGAGGGGCGCAAATGAAAAATGGCGCAATTAGCCACGCAGACAGTGAAAAACAAGTGCACTCGATCTGCGCCGCCCGGCCGGCATCGCGAACTCATCGATAACCCGATAGGGATGGGCCGCGCGCGTTAGCGACGCTATTTCTCATCGCATCCCCTAATCGATGTTTAAACTGACACTATTAGTTATTAACGTGCAGTTCGTGGCGATCTATAAGTGTATATGTTTTTTATTGAAACTAATTTTACATTTATGATGACGACCTCCGTGGTCGAGTGGTTTGTACGCCGGGTTTCATGGTGTAGCGGACTCGAGAGGTCCCGGGTTCGAATCGAGGTGGGGGCAGATGTTTGTGTGATGAATACGAGCATTTGTACTCCAGTCATGGATGTTTAATATGTATTTCTATATAAATATACTTATATATGTACAGTACATATATGTATTCTATCCGTGTTACCCTAGCATCCCTTAACATAAGCCTTACAGTGCTTACTTTGGGGCTAGTCTAATTGGTGTCAGTATTGGAAATATGAAAAAAAAATGATGAATTTGCAATAAGAGGCCAAGCACGAACTTCGATAGATCCGTAATCGTCAATTTTTGAATAGAAACGGACGGGGTGTAAATGGAAAAATCTTATGGAAAAGATGAAACCGAAATATGTATATATACATATATTATATATGTGTGTGTGTGTGTATGCAGCTCTTCCTGAAGAGCATGAAGTTGGCGAGTAACTCGCAAAGGCTGAAACGCTACGAGCGTCACCCGCGAGAATATATACAGGGCATCCCACGGGTTTGTCATACGGAGGGAAAGTATATTAAATATTGAAGATAGGATATTTTACAAGGAAGAAGAATAAAATCATGTCTTCTTTCAGTTAAATATCCTATCTTCAATATGCAATATACTTTCCCTCCGTGTGACAAACCTGTGGGACGCCCTGTATATACATATATATGAGTGATGCGTGCGCTGCTCCATTCCCCTATGCCTTATGCACCGCCTAATAGTTAGATTATTTAAGATAAGTGGATGTGATGTGTGGTCCGTGCACACATTTTTTTTTCATATCTTACATCCGGAAGGGGGGATGGCTCCTTAGTTTTCATACGAAACTTTTTTTTTCTTTTTTTTGAATTACAGAGCTGTCGAAGTCCGTGTTCGGGCCTCTGAAATCCAATAAAAATGTTGGAAAGAGGAATGGCGTGTTGAATATTCTATAATAGGAAGTAATGGGCCCGATTATGGCATTGTTGCCTAATTTAGTTTTGAGTTTAGAAATCATGCCAGTCAGGCCCTTTGTTCTTCCAGGTAATGTATCTTATACCGTTTCAGTATTGGGTTTAATAAGAATATCGGTTTTGAAGACTGGGCAGTACGGTACTAAAGCATTTTACTAAGAAATAGGTATTCTCATTAGTCAAACGATATCAGCCGTAATGTTGTCCAACTGTTTAAAACTATATTATTGCTTTTTAAGTGTGCATAAGCATTAATTAATTCAAATTTAGAATAATTTATTCAGTCTAGTCAATTAGCAGGCATTTGTGAAAGGTTTAATATTCAGACACTTGTCTTATTAAATGGATCGCAAATCTGCATTTTGTAGTCGTTGTGCAGAACTCAAGATCGATCTCCTATCAATTGGAAAGGCCTATGTCCAGCAGTGGACTAAGATGGGCTGTTGATGATGATGATGATGATGTGCAGTCGAGGCAACAGTGGATACACCTGTCTTATAGACGTGAAATAATATTAAAAAAACGTCCAAGTGCGAGTCGAACTCGCGCACCAAGGGTTCCGTACAAACCTGTAGGTACATTTACGGTTTTCGCAATTTTCTCTTTATCTGTGCTATAAGAAGTTGCTTAGTACCAAATTTCAAGATTCTGAGTTCACGGGAAGTACCCTGTAGGTTTTGATTCCCTTGCGAGTTTCGAAAATTTGCGGGAATTTGCGGCATGAACGGCTGTATCTTCTGATTGTGTTGGCTTAGAAGTTTGATTTTTTCACAGCTCCAAGGGACAGTAGATCTGAGTATTTGATATAAATGAATTACAGCTTGATACCTCCAAGTTCCTGGGAAAAAGGGCGTTGATAGACCGACGGACGGATAGACAACAAAGTGATCATATAAGGGTCCCTTTTTATTTTGAGGCACGGAACCCTAAAAACGATGAGTATTAATCCATTTATTATATTCAATAACTAACCCTCTAAGGGTGAGTTTTGTAAAATCCGTTGTTAGCGCACTCCTACATCATAATAGCCATAAGGTGTGCCAAATTTCAGCGCAATCCATTCAGTGGTTTGAGCTATGTGTTGATAGATCAGTAAGTCAGTAACAGTTGCCTTTAATATAATACAGAATTTTGCCTATTTCTTATTCCCAAGATGTTCCGACTCCTAAACTTTTCTTCGGGTTATCTTTTGACACTGTCACAATAAAGATTTATTGTGAGTCTTCCGAAAAACATTTTTGTCTTTCATTTAGTTATTTTTCTGTTTTATTAAAGAAACAATCTTCAATTAATTTTAATGTTTTGCCTTACACAACAGACAAAACACTTTAAAATGCAACAGAATCGTCTACACAAAACTTTGTTTCACAACACATACATATTTGGTTGCATCGTCATCATAGTCACTAATATTACAATAATTTATGTTATTAACGGGATTGTTACCATGTACCTTGTTTTAAGTGTGTTCCGATCAGTGCCGAAATATCGGAAAATCGCTAAAAAAAACAAGGTTCTAAGTAACAATCCCGTAAATAACATAAATAAAATGGCTGAAAGAGGGGACGAAGTAACGGACACTCGTTGATGGTGACTCAATGAAGCATTTCATAATGACGCTTTAGTTAGACAATTTATAAACAGCGCTAACTTATCGATACTGGGCGGTGCTGAGAGGGGGGGGGGGGGGGGGGATGCGCTTTCATCGCCTATTTTCAGATTACCAGGCTGGCTCTATTCTATCTAGGTCACCTGAAATCAAGTTTAAGACATCTGAACTAGATTTACTCAGCCGGGCCGATGGAAAATGTACCTTGTTCGGTTACGTTCAAAACTGCAGACATATTTTCTGTAATTAGCTGGGGATACTTAAGTTATTTTCATTTACAACTGGCTGTGCCCCGCGGTGTTATCCGCGGTTTATTAGGGATATTATCCTGCAGTAAAACGTAGCCTGGGTTTTAATCCAGGGTGTCAACTAATTCCATACCAAATTTTATTAAAATTGCTTTAGCCGTTTAGACGTGAAGAAGTAATATACAAACACACTCACAAACTTTCGCCTTTATGATATAAGTGTGATTAGAAATTTATTTAGAGTTTTTTTGGAAAACCTACCGGTTTTAAAGTGTCTTACTGAATTATATGTCTGCGATGTAATTTATGGAAATACAGTTTCAGATATTTAGTACGTTGTTTATAAAAGGTACTGTTATATTATTATACTAACGGCCACCCGCGACTTTGTCCGCGTTTATATATATATATATATTTAATATCTCTCAGGAATCTAACACTTTTCCGGGATAATAAGTACCCAATGTCTCTTGCCAGGTTATAAGTCATATGTAATCTGCTAAAATTTCAGCCGCTTTTGAGTGATTGAATAACAAACATACAAACATGCAAACTTACAAACTTTCACATTTAAAATATTAAGAGGATTATAATAAAATTGAGGAGCTCGATGGCGCAAGTGGTTAGCGCGTTCGGCTGCGGTCGTTGAAGTTAAGCAACTTTCGCAGTGGTCGGTCATTGGATGGGTGACCAAAAATTTACTATCTCGAGCTCCTCCGTGCTTCGGAAGGCACGTTAAGCCGTTGGTCCCGGCTGCATCTGCAGTCGTTAGCACCCACCAATCCGCACTGGGCCCGCGTATTGGGTCATGGCCCAATCTCCGTATTCCATCTATAGGGAAGGCCTGTGGCCCAGCAGTGGGGACATTAATAGGCTGATGATGATGAATAAAATTGAAGTGAGATTTTTTTTTGAAGATTTTACTAACTACTATACGTTTTTTTGGACCAGTCATAATTAAAATCATTTCAATGTAATAAGCATTTATAAGATACAAATGCTTCTTAATACTTTAAGATTACTTCATAATATTATGATCCCATTAAAATAATGTCGTGCGAAATATTCATCGTGCAAAACCTACGACTGTCACTACTATTCACGTTGACGCTTTTCAACGATTTAACGCCCAGCTTATGCTCGGCTAACTGAGCTAACACGCGATAATGAGCTTTATCTCCTTAAAGATACAGTGCCAAGGTTAAAATTTCGCTTGCGGCTTGTAAGCAGCGGTGTTTGGGTCGTCAATAGCGCTTATATCTGGTGGTAATGTTTGGATATTCCGGCCGGGTCACCTGGATGGATGGACGCGACCTATTTAACAATGCCCACGGTCAGCGTTCATTTGCGATGAGAGTTTATTATGCAACTAACTATATATTTGTTTGGTTGGTTGAGAAGCTGGATGGCTCAAGTGATTAGCGCTTTCGGCTGCGATCGTTGAAGTTAAGCAACTTTCGCAGTGGTTAGTCATTGGATGGGTGACCAAAAATTTACTATTTCGAGCTCCTTCGTGCTTCGGAAGGCACGTCAAGCTGTAAGTCCCGGCTGCATCTGCAGTCATTAGCATCCACCGATCCGCACTGGGCCCATGTGGTGAGTCATGGCGCCCAATCTTCCCAGCAGTGGGGACATTAAAAGGCTGATCATGACGTTGGTTAGTTGGTGCCTGTTACTTATTCTGCATATAATAAATGGGTTTGCCATACAAAATTTCCTCTTAACCTATATATTATGTTCTGTTCCAAGGTGGTCTATACAAAAATTGTTTCTTACATTAACTAGATATAAGAAATCAAACTTAATATAAATAACAACGTCACACTTAGTATAAATAACACTATTGGTATTTATACTGTATGACACAGCAATCAAAATGCAGGTAAACAATAAATGTATATTTAATAATTATGTAATGAAAGGTGACTTCATGAATCATCTTTGAAGTCATTTTTCAATTTGACGACTCTGTAAATAATAAAACAGGGAGAAAAAAACAGCCCTTGCTGAGATTCATGCCGCTTCTTTTCAGTACAAGGTCTCCCGCCGTAGATTTACGAACCGATGGCGTAGCTTCTAGACATTCATGAGTGCTTGTAACAGCCTAAACTGAATAAATGATTTTGATTATGATTACGAAAAAAAATCTGGTACAAAGAACTCAGACTCAAAATTCGTGTTAACTTATGATAAATACAAAGTCGTCGAGTTGAAAAATGACTTCAGTACATAATTATAATAAAACAAAATATTACTACAAAAAATCCACGCGGACCAGGCAGCAGACGGGACTCGAACCCGCACCCTTTGCTATCAGGGCGAATGAACTGACCATTATGCTATCGCGGCCCTGATGGGCGCGTTTAATTCTTTTTAGTCTTTCTTAAGCTGCAAGATAGCGCCATCTCTTCGCATTGTAGATAACCCACAATATCTGTGCGGGTTCGAGTCCCGTCTGCTTGTAGTCATATTTTCTTTAGATTTAAACATCGAGTAGTTACATGCTTAAAAAATATAATAATAATTAAACAGTTAAAACATTGAGATTCAGGTTTTCGGGAGTTTGAGTAATGACCTACCACGAAGACCTAATGGTGATTGGCGGGTTCCGAAGATTACAGCCAAGTAACACTGGTATGATGTAGTGTCCATATATTAAGTCAGGTTTCTAGAGCTATTCAATGTCGGAGAATTGGGGTTTAGACCAACAAATTTAAGCTGGCTGAAACTCAAACTCAAATGAAGTATTATATTTTGCTTCAGTTTTTAACATAATAAATATTAAATAAATATTTCCAACACTCACACCAATTAGCCTAGCCCCAAAGTAAGCACTATAAGGCTTGTGTTATGGGATACTAGGGTAACATATATAATACATATACTGTACGTATGTAAGTATATTTTTATAGAAATACATATTAAACATCCATGACTGGAGTCCAAATACTCGTATTCATCACATAAACATCTGAGCCCACCGGGATTTGAACCCGGGACCTTTCGAGTCGGCGATACCATGAAACCCGGCGTACAAACCACTCGACAACGGAGGTCGTCAAAGTATCATATAAAAGTGATAGATTTCAATTTTAACTAGAAAAAAAAGCCCCGACTTCCTTTGCTATCTGGGTGTGCGTGGCGTTGCAATCTAATGTACTAATTATACTAGAAAAGATTCCACATGACCGGTGAGGTTTTAGTAGTCTAGTTTTCAAGTTAATTTTATTTTTATTTAGCCATTAATTTCTTTTGCTTAATTTTCGTTTTTCCCAAAGTTTTATTTTTTGAAAAATGTTTCGAACGGTTACAAATGCTGCCATAATACTTTTTTGCAGTATTTTTGCCGCCGTTCAAGTTTTTCATCTTTTTCAGGATGCGTCGTCAGAAATATAATTTTCATTTACTTTTAGAGTATTTTCTTAACCTATTTAATCCTTTCTGTATTTTTGTATATTTTAAATTAATGGAAATATTCGACAACAGATACATAACAAAACATATTATATATTTGATTAGCCACAAATAGCTGAAAGCGATTCTATCCCAGTTCCAAATTATGAGATTATCTCGAGAGAGGTGGGGCTTAACGATCTTCCGCTCGAATATTCTCGAGAATTATCCTCAAATTAACAGTAGACGAGGACTTGGAAGGTGCAGTGGTTATTAGTGAAAGATCATTTCATTTTTAAATCACAAGACAGATATGAGTTTACTATGTAATTTATTTGGCCGCTTAACCACGACAGATATGGATTTTCAATAACTTTTGCCGGCCACTGTTCGCAAGTTTTTAAGGACAGTACAGCAATTTTTATTTATCTCAAAGAAAGTTGTCAAAATAGTGTTCAAAGGACATCGACGAAATCGGCCCTAGCATGCCCAAAAGAATGTCCTTCACTATTATTTTTTTAACTTATTAGCAATTAACCATAGTAAACGGATAATCTGTTTAATATTATAAAAAATAAAAGTTCTGTTACTAGAACTACAGTCTGTTCATCCAACTTGTCCTCTTTGGTAAACAATCTTGGCACTCCTTTTTTATGAAAATACAGCATTAAAAATCAACTGATAACTGGATAACATAGGTTTCAGTCTATAATAACGATTTATTTTAACAGTTTATTGGCTTCGTTATTTTTTTATTTTTAAATGGGTGATTTTGTTAAAAAGTTGTGCCAAGATTATTTACCTTAATAAACGCAATATAGGCGACCTTAGGTATTTAACAACATAAGAATAGAACTCGGTACTTTAGTTAATAATACTTATCACTAGTATTTATATTATATTTATAAAATGATTATTTCTGAAATTATGTAAAGATAGTTTATACTCCTATCCCATATAATATCTGTTTATTTTTATGAAAATCATAATGATAACCAGGTACATACCTAATTACCGATGGCAAAATATAAAAACAGGTAAATGGAAAGACTTTGAACATTTCATTTAAAAAGAAATCTATTATTACAACAGGTAGGTATAGGTATCATAGGTGCCAACTGCCAACACTCATAAATCAATATGAATATAAGCATTTATTATTTTTATTATTAATTGCATTTTATTTTCATTTAATGTATATTATTTAAGTGCTTACATAGAGGTAAACACTAAATCTATTCAGAATATATAAAATGTAGGTACATCTTTTACGATAGAGTATAATAATTATAAATCCAATACATTCTGTAGTAGGCCATGGTTCCTCAAGTTGTTCGTATCTCAACAAATGCCTAATTAGAGTTTATGAATGATTCCGAACACAACTAGCATTTTCTCATTGCTGTGCGTTCTAGGGCATTCAATGTATGGGGAACGAGCAATATCCTTTCCATGCATGTTTGAGAAAAATAATACGTCGCTGCAGTCTTATGCATTCATTGTTAGTGCATCTGCACACATGACGTTGGGCTGGTTTGATTTCAGCTTTATACGAGGGCCAAGTTACATATTTTCTTCAGTCCCAGTAATTAAGTAAGATTTCCTGGACACCACTGGTGGGGATAAAGTAAGTTAAGACAAACTCTAGTAATATATTGTTTTAAACTTTCATGGTCAATTAAATTACAAAGTAAACTCATATCTCTCTTGTAATTTTAAAATGGAATGATCTTTCACTCCGATACATGGCAAACAAGGAGATAACTTTAAATGTGTAATTGAAATTTTGATCTGGCTGACATTTATAAGCCAGATTCTATTTAGAAAGCTTTTTAGTTAAAAAAAACAAATGAACACTTTTAGATGAAAAGTTATGCTGAAGTAGTTAAGTGGGTACTAATTCGTTTTAATTTCCGCGTATTCTCTATGAAACTATATAAGCCTTGGCCACAACTAGGCCTTGATGGACTTATGTATGAGTCCCTTGGCTACATTCGCGCCAGCTTCAGCTGAACATATAAAAAAATGATTTAAATATACAAGACGGGGATATACTTTTGTGTGCAAGTCCGAATTGCACTTGGCAGTTTTCTATTTTATTATGGTGATAAAAGATCATATTTTACTGTGAAGTTAATTGCATGTTAATATAAATGGAATCTGGAAGAGATACCTTTTGAAATGCTTTTATATATGGAAATAAAAAATAAAACACTAGATAAGTATGTGTCGTTGATATTTTCTGTCTGTTCATCTACTTCCTGTCGTAAGATTTACAGCTTCTACGTGACGCTGTTTTGTAATGCAGACAAGACTACACAAGGTTTTTGCTATATTTACGATATTAAACGTCAACGTACTTAACCGTTTAATTATACTTTATTTAGTATTACATTAATAATGATGGATAAAATGACAAAACTCTCATTGATTACAAGTAACAACCAATAAACATGGTCCATTTTCTTTATCGGTATGTATCACTTAATTTCGCTAATGCCCGCCAAAAGTAAACTTAATTGCGGCATCTTCATCGAATAAAGTAGCCCGTGCCAATCAATCTTTAATTCTGCTTGCAATAAATCAATAAAATCGCCATTAATTTTCGTGGATCGCTCAGTCTCGGAGGCTGCTAAATAATGGACACCCATCAGGTTTCATTAGCACCGATCGGGGGCGCCACAGGCGACCGGCGGCCGGGCGCCGGCTGGTAGCTACTGATCAATACGCCGCGACTGTACCCGAGCGCTTCCGACGAAAACCGAAGGCGCCCGACGATCGGCGAACGGGGCCGAGTGCGCGCCACACATGTCAAGTGTCAACGCGATACGGCTCCGCAGCCTTCAGGCATCTCCTGAAAACCGTGGAAAAGTAGAAAATAGTGCATCCTCCGTGTCGTGTTACAGACATTCTTGTGCTGTGGATGGTGCTTGTGGATTTTCTTGTGCGAACTGTTGAGCGCCGCCTGCTGTGTAAGTAAAATACCTGTTGTTCTTGCCATTCGCTAATGTCACGGGTTTCATGCCTCGTTTACTGATTTATTCTTGTCGTTTGTGTTATTTTATGGAAGAAGACGATCGTGCTATTGGATAAAATATCCATTTGACAAATCTATAGAGAAAAAAACAATGAAAATCTCATTGTGTTACTGTCACTGCAATTTCTCTCGTAGAACCTGTCATTTCTTTAGTGTTAATTTTATGCGAGATTACGAAAATTATAATGCATTTCTGTTGCTTATTTAATATTTATCTGATTAATCGAAGAAAAGTTTACAGAAAAGATTTTAATAAAATTAAGGGAGATCTGCATTGCGCATGCCCAAACTCAACCTGCTTTGCGTCAGAATTTTTTGTTCTAGGCAGGTATTTTGTTTATAAATGCAAATCATCTTTGAAATAGAAACCCATCATAAATGAGTCATTAGTCGAAGGGTAGTAATGTATTTTACGTTGTTAAATTATTTATAATCTACTTACCCGTTTTATTGTTTTATCTAAAAATAATAATGTCCTATCAGTTTTTTCAACGCCCTATCTAAAATCTTTCAAGTATCAAAAATAACAGAAAAATCAATAGCCATTTTCCAGTCAATTAAATCTCATTGTTGTAAGCTCTGCGGTTATTTTTGACGAACAATGACCTCGGTCAACTTAGATCAAAGCAGAGGGCGGTGCAGTGCTTGAAGTGTATCCAATGTAAGTTGACACTTTGCTGTTTTGCGGTTGACTCCTTTTTGTAGGCATGCCGGTCACAAGCGCGGGGGACGGTAGGTGTGAGGGAAAATTGGTGCTTACTTGTGTCAGAGTGACAGGAGGCGAGAGGTTTGAAAATAGAATGGAGGTTATAATTTTACCTACTCAGCGTCCCGTTAACCTTAAAACTGTTTTAACAGTTTCTGTCAAGCCTGGCTTTTATTGTTTATGTAAATATATTAAAAAATATAATATAAAACTATAACGTTATTATCCCCTCTAAATATTATTTAACTTCTTTAGCTCCATCAGTATGTATGACGACCTCCGTGGTCGAGTGGTTCTTACGCCGGGTTTCATGGTGTCGCCGACTCGAGAGGGTTCGAATCCCGGTGGGGGCAGATGTTTGTGTGATGAATACGAGCATTTGTACTCCAGTCATGGTTGTTTAATATGTATTTCTATATAAATATACTTATTATGTATTACAGTTTATGTATTCTATCCGGTACCCTAATATCCCATAACACAAGCCTTATAATGCTTACTTTGGGGCTAGCCTAATTGGTATGAGTGTTGGAAATATTAGTTATTATTAATTTTCTAACTTCAGATATTTAATTGCATTTTTTAGTTAAATTGGTGGCAAACAAGCGTATTACCCACCTGATGGTAAAGGCCACAAATCCTAGTTTCCGTAGCTAGCGATACTAAAAATAACCCAATCCCCTTCTCCGTGGAGGTCAGAAATCTTACTTACCGACAAAAGCACAACGTCACCAAAATGTAGTGTTGTTCTACTGTGATTTCTTATAAGGTGGAGGGTACTTCCCCCGACGGAATTTCTTAAATGTAAGCAGTCTGCTGAATCACTGTTATGTCTTCTTCTTCGGCGCTACACGCTTGACAGAGTGGTCGTCACGTCAGGGTAGGTGGCGCGCCTCATAATACGCCGCCATTCCTCCCGCACTGCGGCTTTTCTCAGTCACTCGTGAAGTGGACCGTTCAGTGCCACTTTTATCTGAGTGTATTCCGAAATATACAGTGTACTGGCCAGTGGTAATGACGTCACGAATCCGATACCATATTGTACTGGTATGCTACCATATTTTTACCGGGAAAACGAATATGACGTATGACCGAGCGTGCGTGAGATGCATTCGAATTTTATTTCTTTTTTATTTAAAGAACAACAATGGCATCCGAACAAGAAGAATTCCTTTTAATTGATGATGTGAATAAAAAAGATTCTTTGGTCACGCGACCGAAAACGCGTGGGATTGGCGAAGGCTAAAATGACGTCACACGCTAGTAAACTTCCGGTTAAAAGTGACATCACATTGTATTGTTTGACGTTTTAATGACAGTCGTGTGACGTCACATACTTGTGAGACGTCACAGTATCCAGAGGGACGTTTTCGCAGCAACTTGAAAATGTAGTTGTTTCGTTTTTTTTTATTGAAATAAACAACAGAAATATGAATATCCATGATTCTGTTGGACTCCATAAATATCAGTTAATAACGTGAGATCGATTTCTAAAACTTGTCAAATACCCTATTGCAAAATAATTTGTTAAAGCTCAATAACTATGGGAAGTAGACGGTAGAAAAGAAAAGAACGTACATACTACATACGTACGGTGACTAATTTCATGCTAATTTCTCATCATTATATATTTTCAACATTAAAGAACCTACATTCGTCTTTATTCATTTTTTCACTTTTTTTTGTATATTTTCTTATCCTATAATAATATGAAAGTTACTTATTTTCCAATTTTTAGATTAAGGAAAACACAAAGCTCGTTTTCGGGAAAATGCACAGCTTTTTATAATAAATTGCCTCATATTAATACCGATCTTCCTATGCATAAATTAAAAGTTCGCATAAAATAAATATATACTGATGGGCAAAGGATACTCAAATCCAAGTTTTAGTCGAAATAAAACATCCAATCAAAAACAATAGTTGTTTATCTTTTTAGTAATTTCTAATAGTGTGCCATCTCGGGCCTATCGTGACCTCGTTACCGGCGATCAGTGCGACATACCCGCGGATAAACAACTTTCCATCTAGCCAGCCGTTAACCTTTGGTCCCGGTTCGATGCCCGCCGTCGAATATGTCGCTTTATAAATTGTTTATGGTCGTTTTTTGTTTTATTATATGACCACTTTCCTCGATTGTGGCATACGAGTATAGAAAGCATAGAGGCAAAGCTTTCCAGTGCGCGTGTGTAAGTGAGCACTGGAGGACTATCGTCGCCAGTAGACACGTTTCACTGCGTCCACAGAGGAGCTTGAAGGCGTATGTTGCAAGCGCCATGATCACGGAGTACCCAGTTACTCCGTGATCATGGCGCTTGCAACAGTGCCGAAATATCGGAGACTCGTAAAAAACAAGGTACATGGTAACAATCCCGTTAATAGCTATAATGTTAGTGACCATGAAAGTTTAAAACAATATATCGAAATAATTAGTTTTTGGTCACCCATCCAATGAACAACCATTGCGAAAGTTGCTTATCTTTCACGATCACAAGGCGAATGCGCTAACCATCTACGTCATCTAGCTCCACTGTGGACGCAGTGAAACGTGTCTACTGGCGACGATAGTCCTCCAGTGATCATGGAGTAACTGGTTACTCCGTGATCATGGCGCTTGCAACAGTGCCGAAATATCGGAGACTCATAAAAAACAAGGTACATGGTAACAATCCCGTTAATAGCTATAATAATTATTTCGAGCTTCGGAATAGACGTTAAGCCTTTGGTCCCGGCTATATCTGTAGTCGTTAGCACCCCCCAATCCGCACTTGGCCCGCGTGGTGAGTCACGGCCCTGTCTCCCTGCTCCATTCATAGGAAAGGCCTGTGCCCCAGCAATTGGGACAATAACAAGCCGGTGATGATGACTGCGATCGTGATGGCCGCCAGTGCTCATCACACGCGTAATTGTATGAAGCTTTACCTCTTGCCTTCTCTGCACGTCTGATTGTAGTCGACAATGTGAAAGTCAAGATGGTTATATTGTTAATTTATTTTCATTGGTTATAAATGTATTATAAACAGTGACTGGTAAAGGTATATAGGTGCCTTTATGCGTTGACGGATGCTTATTAATGTTTTAACATCAGTTAATCGCACGAATTATGATGTGTTTGTGGATGTTTTGTGGTTTAATATTACATCTATCCTATCTGTCATGTAGTGTGTAACACAAGAATGTGGAGATGTTCTAAGCACACATTTTCTGATCTTTACGGTTTACAACGTAGCAATATGCTATTTTTTATTTTTTTTAGGATAACTAACAATTGTGCAATATTGTACGTAATGTAGTAACATTATTAAATATATTGATGTCATTACACAACCAATACCGTTATCCATTAAAAATATATCACAACACAGATATTATATTTTTATAAAACATGATAAGTATGCAATATCTATTCTACTTGTAAATCGATGGTATAACTAAAAAAAGTTATAAAATACATTTTTTTAAATGTTTTGCTATAGGGTATATAGTCATATTGTCAGTCAGTTTAATTTAATTTCTGACAGTTTGTCTACTTGAACTTCCAGTAACTTGTGATAATTTTACAATATTGATACTTAAAAATGTACTCCCGGACAGACCTATCCGCCCACCTAGCATTTAAGCTTAAAATAAATTAAAATAAATATTACTTTGAGCAAAAAGCTTTTACGTAGCTTTGAAGCTGATTCATTAACCATCTCTGTCGTGTATTTTTTTTTAAATATATTATTATTGCTCAACCTAACTTATATATATATATATTTATAGATATGTCCGACAAATGACTCCATCCCACCTGATGTTAAGTGAAGGCGAAGTCCAGAAGTGAAGATAGCTGATACAGCAGTTTTACCTGCCACACCAGCCATCCTCACCCTGCCGGCCTGCATGTTGCTTCTTCACGCCTCTTTTAAAGGATCCCAGGTTGTAAGAGGGAGGGAACACGTGAGCGGGCAGAGCATTCCATTTACGGATAGTGCGTCAAAGAAATGAGTCACCAAATTTCTTTGTACGCGTTGGAATTGTGGCCACAGTTAGACGGTGACAACGTAGGCCAGCGTGCGTGGTCCTACAAACTGTTGAAATTTATAACACTAGGTGGGCCGATAGATATGTCCGGAAGTGTGATAATATTAAGAATTAAAGTTGTTAATTAATTTGTTTGTTTATTGTGTTTAGCGCGGCGCGTATGCCGTTAGGGGCATGCGCCGGCGGCGCTGAGGCATGAGCGCGGCGCGCGCGCCCGAGCCCCGCGACCCACCGCGACATCCGCAACGCTCGCACCCCCACCAGGTAACGACACCGCACCTATAATGCGATTCAACTAAGAATAGGATCGACTGGGCGCCATATTGTGATTTCATAGCTGTCAATTCAAACCAAATAGGTAGAGTGAGCAAAATAAGTTTTTATTTAATAAAACTTATTTACTAAGATTAAGTGAGAAAAAGCATCAGATTTTTTAATAACATTTATTTACTAACTTTGAGAAAAAAACCACCGATTTTGATGATGAGACCTATGAGAAAAAAAACATTAATCAGAATCTAGCTCTTCTATTCCGCTCATCTCTGCATTACCGCCGGAGTAGTTATGAATAATAATCATGCACTATTACTTGGTCACATACGAACTTGCATCCTTTATATAAACCAAAGTTTGAAATCGAGTTTCTGAACGCAACTGAAAGTGACATTTGGTTGACGATTTAGGTTATCCATTCATGGCCAAAGCTCAATAAATGAAAAGAAAATATCAACCGATATTAATTATCAATATTTGTTATTGTTTGTTTACAAATGTTTGGTTTTTATTCTTGAATTAGCCGAGTGCTAAAACAGGGTTCCAAGTCTTTTTTTTGCAAACCGTACTTTTCAAGCGACATTTGACAGATAGAGGTCATTGGCTTTCCTATTCTTATTTGAATCGCATTATAAGTTTTTGCTAAGCTATTATGCGCAAAAGAGTAGCGTCACTGATGCGCAGGGTCAGGGGTAGCTCTAACAGCATCTTGGCCGTCATAGCAGGCAATTTGGAGAGTCCGTTGTGGAGACATTGGGTACAATCTCAACATATATTAAATATAGAAAATAGTTTAAATAGAATTGTACTGACATAGTTTCTAAGTTTTAATGTTACTAACCCTCTGTGGACTATACGGTATGAAATAAATGATTATTATTATTAAGTCGCAACGAACCCGGGTACTAGAAGAGTGGCAATCACGTTACACTGAATCAGAGCAAGGACTTCATACTAAACTTATTTTCCCATCCTTATCTCACATTCACGACTGTCGCCTATTCATTCCTTCTTCTTTCCACCTCAGTCAATTCCTAACGGGACACGGACCCATTTATCTTACTTGCATCGTTTCCACATCACCTCTACAAATCTTTATCCTTGCAATTCGCAATCACCACAGGATGCTTTCCATCTCCTTGGAGACTGCTCAATCTTTTCAACCGAAAGATATAACTATGTTTCTGTATGGCTACCCAATATACCTAACCCATTCCATATCCCTGATCTAATTCGACATACAAATACACTTCAATCCTTAAACCCTTTCATTGAACACATTTTTTCTAAACTCAAATCTTTCAATTCCGCTATCACATCTAATAACCCCGTCATAAGACACTAAACGAAAAACTCACATTTACCGTGCCAGTCTTATTTTAAGTAACAGCATTAAGTATCTTCGTACCTCCGCATACTACGTCCCTTTATTCCTTTCATTATCTTATCTTCTTACATCATCTTAATACTTCTCTGTTTTCCTCTTCTCTTTCTGTCTTTCATATTTTAACACCTCTCTCACCCCTGGCAGTATCCGCAGCAGCCTCGGATCGAAAGTGGTTGAAATACCTTAATCACCACTTTTTACCAATTTTTATTTTAGCCACATACACACAATTTGAGTAAACCCACATAAACCCCTATCATGTCCAAACTAGACAAAAAAAAAAGTCGCAACGACACCGCACCTATGTCATAATGACACAGAACCAATGTCATAACGACACTGAACCAATGTCATAACGACACAGAACCAATGTCATAACGACACAGAACCAATGTCATAACGATACTGAACCAATGTCATAACGAAACCGCACCTATAACGTCAACACGAGACTGTATCAACTAAGTCACTTCAACACTAAACCAATAGCATAACGACACTGAACCAATAAAGTAAAGCAAGTTCGAACCAAATACAGCAATGTTTGGTTTAAATTTGATTTACTCGATTTAAAGACTTAAAGAAAGAATAACGCTCGCATGACGCGTGTCGTACATAACCATACTGCACCTATAAGATACTAAAACAATATAATTCGCACTTGCCACATAATACTATCACTATAGTTAAATTATATAATGTAACGAACAGTAAATCAAATCACTTCCATAATACCTACTGAAATATTTCCAACTTTTCTCTTATTGCATTGGAGCAGGAAAATTTCTCGTTTTATAAAAACAGTCTAAGGCTTTCTTAGTGGATAAACCAAATTATTATTCATAGTGCCCTGATTGTGACTAATACAATGTAACAAATATCTCTGCGTAGACTGTATGTAGCTCACCAAAAACTACACTTTAAGTAAGTACTTAATTTTTATAGACATTTTCTAACTTAGCACCGTCGTCATGTCGTAGAATGATTATAAAAATTGAATTTGTGCGCAGATTTTGCGAAAACGCGGATAAGTGCGAGTAATTAGTCAATGACGATGCCGTTGTTAAATCTTACTGTAAACTTTTTTTGGCGCTTCGCCGGACTCTGCCGCGGCACGCTCGCCACGCTAGTTGAGCTCGCGCGTCATGGTCACAACACTAACCTAACCTAGTATGAACCCAAGCATATTTATAGTAAGTCAACTTTCTGATGTGTGACATCTTTCCTCTCGTTTTCCTGCAATTTGTGGGAGTGATTTCGTGAAATGGGACGGAATTGTGTAACAGGAAGTCGCGAAAGCGCGCGCTATTTATTTTGATTTTAGAACATAATGTTCAAATGGCTTATTCCTTTTGTAGTAGGTTTTATTTCTTTTTTTACTGATATAAGGTGAGGTTTCAAATGTTACACATCATACGCGACTACTGTAAGGTTTTTTTTCGAATCGCGTTTTCGCAGAAATCCTATCTTTTTTCAGTAAGATTGAGAAATGTCATTGTCAATTACCATTGTCTAATTATAATTATCCGCGTTTTCGCAAAATGCCTAAGCTATTCGCGGAAATTCGATTCATTAAATCATCCTATGACATATACAAATAATAAGGATAGCAACACGATAAAAAAAAACTTCTTACATATTGTAACGAAGAAGCCTACTTCATTAAATTTCATAAATATTCATGATATAAACATTAATTAAAATGTTATCATATATTTACCGTATCGGATCCGAATTATAATAATGTCGTGATAATATCGCTACAAATAAAGTATTATGTACTTATTAACGGGTGTTTTATTGACTTTTAGCTGTTATATTGGATACTGCAACGTATACCGCGTTTCGGTAAAGTTAAAATTTTGAATTTCAATTATGGCTAGACAATTTATTTTTTATTACTTTATAGAAAAGTATTTGCTCCTTGAGTGTGTTTCTTATGTTAGAGACGCTCTATTTCAAATCAATTTAAGTGAATATACTTAAGCTAGAAAACTGCAGGGTGGTGGTTGTTGTGCATTAAAATAATTATTTCAGTTCCGTTCAGTGTCAGAATAGTTATATGCCACTATTTTAAAGTAGGTAATAAAAAAGCAGTTTGACGTTGATACGTACAGGATCCTTCTTGGAGTATCGTTCAAGTATTCAAAGAGAAGTAGTGAATTCGTAGTCGAGTTTACGAAATGCTTGTCCGTAGTCGAGTTTACGATATGGCGAGAATCTGTATCTGCTAGTTACATTTTATGCTAGTAAAGCTTATATTCTTATATTTGATATAATTGCCAGTATTTTAAGGGGGCCCATCCCACGCCCTTAGAAAGTACCGACATCAGCGAGGTTCGATTTAAAGCGTTCCTCAAAACAAATAATGTGACCCTGTTGTCTCGGATTAACCTAATATAAGTTAAAAAGAATTTATATAACAGTAATATAGCCATCTGTTTAAAATAGTTTTTTTAATAATTTAAAAGCTGTAACATTTTTTGACAGTTTATTTCTGTTAAACTTCTCTCTTCTTTAAGTTTCTTCATTGTTACTTCAAAACTGTTAAGGAACTGTTTTTATATTTCTCAAAGCTTTCTACAAAGATGGTGATCTCAGTTTTGCAAAAATAATATAATAACAGATTGTACACGGCACGCGATAACCATGCTTCGGATGATTAGCGAATAAGCGAATTTAATAACAGTCCGCGTAAAACGGCGGTATTTAATTGACCGATAATTTCACTACACCCACACTTCTTTAAGGCAAAGTTATTTCTTTAGGATATTCGCAATAATATTGGCAGATCCGCAGTCGGAAGTAGTCCTTTTATATATTTTGCAACAATGAATCTTTGTAGTATGATAATTTTGTTATTTACAAAGTTAGGATATGACGGGGCGGGCATATCCATTATATTGGGGAAAAGCTTCGCAATAAATAAGATTGAAAAAAAAAGGTCAAAGTTAGGTGTTTTGACGAGTAAACTCTTGTATGAGAATATTAATTATATTTTGCCTAACGACGTTCGAATTTTAATGACGCTTAAAATAGTTCTTAGAAAATTACTAAAGGAAAACGCAAAAACGGCATTTTAAACTAGCTTTCTCTTGTTCACTCGTGCAAGATCTTTTCGTAATATGTGAATTACTCGCTGTGGTCCATATTAATATGTCGACAAAGCTACTACAATATCAACTAGCCTACTTTATTATATAGGCGACCTATTTGATAGCACACGATATAAAGGTTAGAACTTTAAAGTGACAATTAAGTTCAAGTAATCTAATTATTACTTCATCGGAGAACTCTCCTTAGTACAAGTGGTAGAAGACACATTTAAGTAGAAGAAGCATAGTTTACTCTTACCATCTAATTGCAAAACGCTGACTCCCCTCCCCAAATCCCCCTCAGGTTTGAGTGGTCTAGAGGCTCCATACGGAGAGGAGATCCCGTAGGGAGATGCCATCCGTCTGGAATACCTACCTCTGGAGGCACTCGCCAATTCTCGGCTTGAGGTCCCTTTAGGATTTCGCCGTCCTCAAACCCGGTGACGCTGTAACGGTCATCTGCGACCAACAGCACACGCACGCAAGACTAAAGTTGGCCTTAGTTTAAACCTAATGTTGTCTCTGTCTCCTTTTTAGCAAACAAAAGTGACAGCATCTGTTTTACTCTAGGTTTAACTTTAGTCTACATTGAATAAAACTAGTTTTTCACGGCCCTTACAGGCTGCTTCGTCGGAAACACTTTTATTGAGCGTTCGGTTATTTCATTTTAAGTAATAAGTCGTTTACAGTGTGACCTTAGAGATATAGTTCCTCATTGACTAATATTATTCCCGCAATTAAGGATTGAACGAGGTTATTAAATACCTCTATTTGGCTTTTCAAGAGGACTGCATGTTTGATTGTTGTAAAAAAACTGGTTAAAATAAAAGAGTGCTTATGACCACACGACTGCAGTAAAACTTCTATAGCACCATCTGTATGTATATATATATATATATATATGTCTGTGTACAATATATACATGTATGTGCATATACAAATTTCATTTACTAGCTATAAGAGAAAGAGACAAAGAAAATATCCCCCACTCAACTCCCGTTTGCCTCGCCTGAACACACTTTTCGTAACGCGTAACGCATTCGCCAGTTTACCCCCCAAGTTAAGCGTGCGTAAAGAAGTTTCACTTCAAAATGTGCAATGTGTTGATATCTTTTCTACGTTCTATCTATTCTAGACATTGTTATTTAAGAAAATCTGTAGCCGTGACCCTAGTTCGATGAACTTGTCGCTGGCTTAGGACAGTTCAATTCTCAGTAAGGACAAAGTAAAAAACTAATTTTAGTCTTATAATATCAGTCTGGATATTGGGTAATTCGAAAAGAATACAAGTTCTTAAGCTACTTATCATTGATAATAATAGAACAGTTTATGAAATGATGTTTGAATTATTTTCGACTTCTTCATTAAACCAGCCATTCGCCTTAATACGTAAAATCACTTATGCCGTACTATTGCATCAATTAAAACATTCTTTCGCTTGGTAAATATAAAACTATCATGGTATTATTGAATGGTTACTGCATATTTGGACAGCGTTAAATTGTCGCTCAACGCGTGGTCAACTTAAAGTAACGCTACACAGTCGAACATAGAACTTTTAAGAGAAAAAAAACGTAGGTTGTAAATTGGAGTTATGTTTGTTTTTCAATTAACTACTTTGATTATGTTTTTCTTTAAACATCGATTTAGATTAAAAATAAATAAGTAAAGGCCGTTGAACTGTTGATATGACGTGTACATTATATTAATTCGTGCTTGAATTATATTCATATCAAGCTGGGCACCTTAGTCGCTCGGCCAGTTCTCATGATAGTAAAGGCATGAATATTTTTGATGTATGTATGTAGGAGTACAGTTTTTCCTTGTGCTTTTGTTGTAAAAAGATAAATAAGTAGATTTCTTTGTATTACAATTTAACGACTTGAGTTTATTATGACTGTCTCTTGACTATGTATGTTGTAAGTCGCAAATGATCTTTACAGCGTCATCGGACTTAGGGAGGTGTGACCCATAAGGGCGCTTGTTATCGAGACGCTTTCTACAGGCACGTAACTATAGCGCTGAACAAAACGCGGAGGGGATAGTTGCGCATAGGTACTATCGCGGAATTTTGCGTTCTGTCACTTGGCGAACAAAATGCTTTGAACGGTTTTCTACAGTAGTTCTTACTACGCCTCGCCTTCGCGTCGGACACGCCAATCCGGGCCGCTGCACAAAAATAAGACAGAGAGCATTTCATTGATTGAATAATGAATTGAATTGCATTTGTTTTAGTTGCAATTTGTCATCCGCATCTTGATCGCGGCAGCGCTATACGGAAAAGTAAGACAGCTATAATTACATGTCTATGAATGAATTTTTACTACGCCGCTACCGCAAGCGATTATGGCATTATGGGTGACAGAGCGGGTATTTCCGCGAGGGTACAACTGGAGAGCCAATCGGCGCAACGCACGCCCACCCGCGCACCTCTGTTTCCTCTTTAGACATTCTTATTTTTACTTCTGCGCTTCTGCGGTCAGCGCTAGTTTCGTGCCGCGACTTATACCCGGATCTAGTATGGGACACTATGGAGCTCGTGACGGTTTGGGGTGAGTACAAATGTACAAACCGTGTTAGTGAACAAGCTTAAGCGGCACCAACCCGGTAATAAGTAGAAATAGTGTCGTTAACAAGCGCCCTAAGAGTAACTTAAGTCGGGAAAACAGACTGTCCTTTAAGAAACAAGTGATGAATGATAGAGATGTCAGGAAAAAAAGACAGATGGTGTGAAGCACAGAGGCATAGATCGAAATAGATAAATATTTCCAACACTCACACCAATTAGCCTAGCCCCAAAGTAAGCACTATAAGACTTGTGTTATGGAATACTAGGGTAGCGGATGGAATACATGTACTGTACATATATAAGAATATTTTATAGAAATACATATTAAATATCCAACACTGGAGTAGAAATGCTCGTATTCATCACACAAACATCTCCTCCTCTCGAGTCGGCGACACCATGAAACCCGGCATACAAACCACTCGGCTACGGGGTCGTCAAAAGATAATGCAAGTGGTGTTTATACTGCGCCTGCTAATAACATGCCAAAGGATGAGCAAAGATTTAATTTCTTCAACACTATTCACAGAACCGGACGATAATTGTAATTTTTATAAATTGTCTGATTCTGACAAATTAAGCTGTAATAATAAGGAAAAGCTCGATGGCGCAAGTGGTTTGATCATTCGGCTGCACTCGTTGAAGTTAAGCATCTTTCGCAATGGTCGGTCATTGGATGGGTGACCAAAAATTAACTATCTCGAGCTCTTCTGTGCTTCGGAAGGCACCTCTTATTCCATTCTTAGGGAAGGCCTGTGCCTTAGCAGTGGGGACATTAATAGGCTGATGATGAAGCTGTAAAAGCGATTGAATTCAAAAAGGTGGACGGGAATCGCGCCCCAATATGTATTTTCAATATATGACACGCTCTGTTTTCCTACAATTTTATAAAAATTTGAAGCACAAGCGTAGTCTACTTAAATCTAAGGCCCGTATTATAGAAAGATTCTTAGTGATTGATCTAGTCTTGAGCATAGTTAGAAAGGGATGCCGCTATCTATAGCACATAGCGACACCCCTTTCTAACTGTACTCAAGTAAAGATCAACACTTAGTTGTCATTCCGTAATACGGGCCTCAGTCTGCTTTGCTTACCTATCCGGGAAAGAATCCTTACTAGGTATAATTTCCTCAAATAATACTATTAGACACGTGTTCTTTCCTGCGTACAGTCTGGGGTCCATTAAAAGAGGCATGAAGAAGTACATCTGCAGGCCGGCTAGGTGAGAAACGCGGAAGAATCCCTAAACGGGGATCCCGTGGCTTCGCACTAAGCAGCTTAGATGGTATTCGCAGGGTTTTTTATCGGATATTATGCCGTAAAGCGCCCGTAAGAGTTACGGTACGGGGTCCTCAGTGGGCAGCCATTGCGGGGGCCCGTAAAGCTTGCGGGAGCCAGGTGTGAGGTCCGTTCGGCGGTGTGCCTCTTAAAGGCGCCGTCATCTGTAAACAGAGGTATTGCCTGCGTTAGCAAAAAAAAAAAAGTCGGCTAGGTGAGGATGTACGTTGTGGCAGTTTATAACTACTGCACCAGCTATCTTCGCGTCTGGACTTTACCATCAAGCAGTTTTTGTTCTGAGAATACGGTAACAGCTTACAAAGAATAGCTTTCATTAAAAAATACAGTACTTCATAATACAGTTCCGATTCAAAGGTTATTTATTACTTAAAAGAAGTGAATGGTGACAGCCTATTATATCACCAGGCTTTAATTGAGGTGTTAAATTGTTGTGTAGGATTGTTGATAAATTGAGCTTTAAACTCACTAATGCTTGTATGGTTATAAATAAACGGAAAAAATAACAAGAAGTAAATTTTAGTTAAGCCGTAAATAGTGAAAGTTGTTTACAGTTTTCGCTATTTAATCGTTGACAACCATTTTTACATGACGGTTCATATCTCCTAAATGTCTGAATACTTAGATCTAAAGGGCGTCATTAGAATGAATAAAATATAACAAAATTGGGCAACACTTTTAAAAGAAAAAATCTAAAAAATATCTATTCTTAAAATGTTTGAATATTATTTGAAAATCTTCATGAACGCATACCAAATCTACATACATAATAATTATAATAGAAATTAATGAAATTATATTTTATGATTTTATGACTTCAGTAAAAACTTCTACACCCGTTTACGATCAGGTTTTGAGGCAGACGGTGAAGATCATGAAAGCCTTGTACCTTACTCTTCGAAATCAAACCCCTTAACACACACTATTGAATAATAATAGCACGGCTTTAACAAAGAAAGACAATGAGATATAAATCCAAAAAAACCAAGGATTTATTGTCACGACTTACGTCTACTTGTATTATACAGGAAAGATCCTAAATCGAATCACAAGCCAAATATACATATAAACACTTACAGCGAATAAGCTCCTCACCGAATTCCCCTTTAGCAAAATTTTGTACTTTTTTCCGAATCGCCTTAGTTACGTAAGAATAGCGAACATAACTGTGAACGGGATCCGAACGCCGCCGCCGAATATTCAGGCTTCTCAGAACCGGCGCGCGCGCAGTAAATCTGCGCTCATTATGCCAGCCTACATTCCGCAGACTTACTGCGGGCTGGACGGTAAAAAGTCTGCTTTCCGACTATTGTTTAATAATGGTTTAGGGCTTGGGTTGCATGGAGTAGACTGCGCCTTAAAAAAATAAAAAAAAACTCCCACCTACTTGATTTTAGGTCTAAAACTCCACTTTTAACCTACAGTTGCCAAGACAGCTGATGTGGCAGAAAAGTTTGCAACCTCAGTTATTCTCACTCTGCTCACCTCACACCACTAAAAGGCAGTATTATGTATCTGTGATCTTCTCGACGTTGGCGCTTACTACTTCAGACGAGAGATCAAATTTCAGCAAAATATCAAATCAAATTTCTGTAAAACCTTTGCACAGAAACAACGATGGTTATTTTACTTTACCCAGACGCTAATGCAGCGGGAAAGCTTTTATGTCTATATCTCACTTCAGAAAAAAAGAACTAGGTATTTTTATTTTGAAATGTAGTGACACTGATGCCGAAGGAGGGCAAATAAGAGGCGAGACCAAGCATTCGATTCGCCTCAGGTCGTCGTCTACATGGTGAAGGCATTAGAAAAGAAACCAATTCGTTGACGAAATAAAGGGAAATACTTTGTCATTTTCCTAAAGCAAAACAAATTTCTATATAATCACTCTTGGTAATTGTAAACAACAGTCCTTGGGACGTGAAAATGAATACAAAGGAGTTGACACAAAGCGCAAGAACAGAAATAAGCAGACAATAATGATCGCAAAACACAGCCACAGACTACAGCTTTCAAACAACTGCTTTCCATTATTTTTAAATGCATTTATCAAAAATCTAGTATATTTGGTGAATATTTATATCATGAGTAGATTATGTTCTCGGATTTGTATGAAGCATATAAGTTTTTAATCAAAACATATCTAACAGACAATGAAAACCTCATTAAAACCCGTTGCGTAGTTTCAAAGGAGTTACAGGAGAAGGATAAATAAATAATTAGACGCGAACATCATCAGTCATCAATTAATACAATAAATCAGTATTCAAAATTAATATAATTTTCTTGCAGCAATAACAAGAAATAAGAAGATAAATAAATAAATATTTCGGACACTCACACCAATTAGCCTAGCCCCAAAGTAAGCACTGTAAGGATTGTGTTATGGGATGCTAGGGTAATGTTGTACATATATAAGTATATTTATATAGAAATACATATTAAACATCCATTACTGGAGTACAAATACTCGTATTCATCACACAAACATCTGCCCCCACCGGGAAACCCGGCTTACAAATCACTCGGCCACGGAGGTCGTTAAATGATGCCTTAATACGATATCATTTTATTATTTAAAAGTTATGATATGATGAGGCTGCAACCAAGTAAATGCTATTGAGCCAAAGACTCGAAATAAATAATAAGAAAATACAAAGAACTAATGAAATTTTAAGCAATGCACCTGAGTTTCAAAGTATTTTTTTTGTCGCTGTGTCGTCCAAATCGATATTGTGGTTCAGAACAGTAACGAAGGCAGTTTTTTGAGTTTCAAACCCCTAAATGTTGGTTTCTATAATTTTCAGCCTCTGGTGATGACAACGATACTTCGGTTTCCAAGTTGTTGCCTTTTTCCGTTTACAATCTATTGCATATGTAATATTATTGTTTACAATGCAATGTTTGTGCACGTGGTCGCATCTAATGGTTCCCTGTGCTAGCAATCGACGCGGAAACAAAGCGAGACGTTTACCGCTGTCGCAGCGACAATCGCGCGACCGACAAAACAACGATTTCAACCATTATTCCCGCCATTTTCTAAGTCAATTAAATTCGGTCGCGTCCCAAAATGGCGGCCGTGAGGCACATACTTTTTTGGCGGTTTAAATGTTTTACTGTTATTAAGGCTAGCGGGATGCCTTTATATCTACTTGTTTTAGTTTATGTACGAGGAATAGCTTTGCTTATTTTTCTTTTTCGTTAACTTAAGCCGTGGTGCGCACCTGAATATTTACTAAGAAAATATTCTTTGTGTTCTGAAGGCAGATAGAAAATATTTGGGACAATAATCTGTACTTATATAGTGAAATTGTAAATGTGAAACGAATTCTGATGATCTTTTAGACATTTTAAACACTGTACCTAAACCGTTGTCCTAATTTAGATGAATTTTGGCACAGCGATAAACGGTACCACAGAAAAGGAAAGAATTTATGTACAAATTCTATTTAATTTGTTCACATTCATAGTCATAATCATTTATTCAGTTTAGGCTGTTACAAGCATTCATGAATGTCTAGAAGCTACGCCATCGGTTCGTAAATCTACGGCGGGAGACCTTGTACTGAGAAGAACCGGCAAGAAACTCAGCAAGGGCTGCTTTTTTTTCTCCCTGTTTTATTATTTACAGAGTTGTCAAATTGAAAAATGACTTCAGAGATGATTCATGAAGTCACCTTTCATTACATAATGATTAAATACACATTAATTGTTTACCTGCATTTTGATTGTCAATATATCGAATATTCAAAAACAGATAACAATAAAAATATATTTCTACCAGGAATTTGCAAACGATCCGAAACGTTAAGTTAAATGTAAAATTTTATAAATTCCACCCGATCATAAGTGATTTGTAAAATTACCTATTGGTTCGAGTGAAAACCTAATTAATATATAATTCTAAGAAGTGTAACTTTTGAACACAGTGTTTCTTTTTTAGTTTTCTTTGTTAAGAATGCAGCTTTAGACATTTCGTCGCAGACACTTGGATTTAACAAATACTTATCATAAATCTTCGTATTTTTAAAGATCAATTAAACAATTCCTTTTTAGCTGCCGGATTCCTAGATTGGTATCTATGTATGCAGCATTCATTGAACCTCGCAAGATGGCGTCGCCAAGAGTGTAAACACCTTTTCGGTCGAACCATAAAGGTGCCCACACGCGGGCTAATGAGTCTGCCGAGATTTACGGCCAATAAATAATGTTACTTGCGGGTAATCGCCATATGCGCGTACTCGGTGCGACCACGGTACTGCAGACTTGGGCCGGTTTCAAGAGTTAGGAAGTGTAGTGAAGTACACCTTAAGTAATGACCGATACAAGTGTACCGTTTTATTTTATGAAATTTTATTTAAAGCGTTTATCAAAATTGTTTCAGGTATTAATTTTAAATTTAGGAAACAGTATGCAAAAAAAACGACGGGTTGCACACCGGGAGTGCCGGCAGAAGTGAAAACTTGAATATTAACGTTGTGCATTTTTGATATTTTGGAATGGTTAGGGAATAATTTTGAACGAATAGCTTTAATTATCATTTAAAAGTACTATCATGTATGTATGGTAGAATACAATATTTATTTATTGTGCTATCGTACACAAACATGACAATTCATATTACATTAAAAAAGTTTATCTCTCAGAAAAATCAACTTACATGAATCACGTTTAAGCGCACATCTATCGACATCTATTGTAAAGAAATCAACTTACATGAATCACATTCAAGCGCACCTAGCGGCTTCTATTGTAAAAAAAATGCATTTTCTTCGCAATAAAGCTGCTACGTGGACATCCTAGGTATACGGTAAAATAAAATATCAGTATGTTTCGTCCAATATATTGAAAGTCAACAACCTTTCCAATTTTATTGTGTGCCATGATGCGATCAGCCCGCGTGTTTAATCTGACGCGAGTTTAACATTTATTTAGTTTAACATTAACCCATACAAAAAAAAAGCCGCTAAAGAAGTTTTCACTTCAAAAAGACGGAAAGCGTTAACAATTTAAGTCTGACATTTTCTCGATCAATACAAAAGAATCAGCAAGACTTTTAATAAGTAATCTAAGGAAAAGACTTAGTTACTTTTTCTATAAGTATTTATGTGTTGTTGTTTAAGAAACATTTAGTGACGGTTTCATCCATGGTTCCACTTTTTCACTGAAAATATGCAAAAATTTGGATGAAAAATGCCATGACTAGAAAAGATAACGAGTTATGTTTAGTCACTGGGTCATCCGTATTCCGTAACTATTGCTTCTCGTCAACATCTTAGATTTTTGAAGTTATACTTCTTTAGCCGCGTTATGAAAAAATTATGAGAGTGAAATTTTAAGATGCGCGCGCAACACTGTAACACAAAAGTAACATAATGAAGTTAGCCGCGGGCGCGTTATGAAAAAATGATGAGAGTGAAATTTTAAGATGCGCGCGCAACACTGTAACAGAAAAGTAACACCATGAAGTCGGCCGCTAAACCGCACATTACTCGTAAGTCTCGAAAAAAAGCTTCCAACAAAATAGTAATAGGATCTCTTAGTCGCACATGTTGGGATGGTCGTCGCCTCTGATCACTGTTTTCATATTTATAATATTTATCCACATGTTTCTAGTTTCTATATTCTTAACACGTGTTATAATGTTATACAAATGCGAAATTTATATGTGCTAATAAATTTTATTCAGTAGTGATTTAAATTGAATATTTTGATTATTTATTAAATTTTTCAAATTAAAACTGAACTTTATTGACTGCGTTGACTATCCTTTTCCAATCCTTTTATTATCTTATTGTAATTAATTATCTGCATGCAATTAAAAACTATTTTTTAATAATTCCAAAAAGAAGTATAACTTCTCACGCGCGTACTTAAGTACACGCACCCATATTTTTTTTGAGGTGCTGCTATGGGAGGGTAATATAATACACTTTTTACTACCAAGTACCAAGGTATTGACGTATACTCAAATCTAAATTGCCAAAGTAACAACAACAAAACATGACCTACTCTAGCGTGTGGGTTTAAATTTATGGGTTAGGTTACTAGTTTCAGTGATCGAATTAAAACGTGTTAAAAAGCTAATTGTAGAGATAGGACAGACACTGTGCGATCTAATAAATTAAAATTGTTTGATTACCGTCGATACTTGGATTGGATTGCGAGCTCATTAAGATGAACGCTCGAAGCCTGAAGCTAAATATGGGTTGATCTTTTTTATTCGATGCCTGTAAGTAAAGATCTGAACAGATTGTGTTTTGATCGCATTATAATTGGTCTGATTTTTGAGGTTTCTTTATAAAAGAAAAAACATGGATTCCTTTTATTTTTATATTACTTTTAAATATGTACATGAAAAATGTACTTGAAAATACATAGTTAGTGTTTCATATTTATCCAGCGTGTGTGCGTGCGTGTGCGTGTGTGTGTGCGTGTGTATGTTACCTTGAATTTACCATCAAGTTATATTCTTTTAGCCTACTTTTTAACATAAAACGCTATCAGTGTTGCTTGAAACTAACATTAATTTAATTTTTGCTTACAACGACAGTTTGCCTTTAATAACTGAACTATGTATCGACAGTTAGTACACTGGCTTGTTGAGAGATTACTGCCTGATTTGCTTGAAAAAGTTAGCAGCTGGTTTTGGTCAGTCTTATATTGCAGAATCACACAAGTACCTACTTTAAATAACTCTTAAGTTATTAGGTCCATTTAGTCCATTTATTTAGTTCAGTGTCCATGATCAGTAATAATAAGGTCTTATAACTTACTGTGCGATCGAGGACACATCAACGATGACAATTTAACTTTTTTGCGTTTCCTTATGATTTAAATTCGTATTGCAAATGCTAAATATCTGATATCAATTTTTTTACTTTTGCCTTGCCTTGCCTTTTGTCCAAATTAATTTTCGGTACTTGGGTGTGAATACCGCTGGATACTGAGTCATCGTGATTTTTGGCAAGATTTCCTTAAACTTCTCACCAATAATTGCCCGATTCGAATGTATGTGAATGTTAATTGCTACCTACAAGTTTAAAATAATTAGTTTTATAAGAGAGGTTTATAAGGTTTATATTATTTGTACAAGTGCACAGCAGATTTTTGAAATTAAAGTGTGTGTTTAGGGAAGTTAACACCATTTATACAAAATCACAGGAAATTAACATATCTATCTCCTTTCTGATGTTCTGTTTCTTTTGGTGAGGAAGAGAGAAAGATGGAAAAAATAGAAAAAAAAATTATTTAAACAAAGAAAAACAATAATATGAAAAAATAAATAAAACAATTAAACTTTGTCTCAAATCGGTCCCAACTCAGCATAGTGCTAATGTTGCCATAAGCGCTGGTCCTCCGTTGGAGCCGATTTGGGTGTAAAGTTCCATGGATCCATGGGGCTGAGGATTGATGGGTTCAGTTCAGGTCAGAATGGTGAGGCGCTTCGGATAATATCTTCGTGACTATACTCTACTTAGATTTAACATCCTGGGTAATTTACTGCGCATTGTTGAAAACAGTTTTTTTTCAAGCTACTTTGTAAGAACAGCAACAAATATATAAGTGTTTATTAAGGAGTCATTGACTGACTATTCATTTGTACGTAATTTAAATGATGTAAATCTAAATTTATTACATTAATATCAAATGACCACTTTAAGAAACGTAATTGCACATCTCAATCGTTAAATGAAGCGCATCTCAAAGAGAGTGAGATTTAATTAACTTCAAAGGTAAGTAAACGCGGTGCCGCGGGTTCCGTGCAAAATGAGACGCGAACGGAAATAACATTAATGAAGACGCATATAATTTCAGTACCAAAGAGGTTTCGTAGTTTATAAATTGGTTTAAGTTAATTATCAGTTCTGTTGTCTTCTTTGTTTGGTCGGAGTGAAAGAAAATTTGCTATGTGTGCTAGGTGGTAACCTTTTATTGCAGAAATTTTAGTGTAAATTATGCATATCAGCGGATGGCATAAAATCCATTTCACAGAAAATCATTTTGGAAAACACTCATTTATCAGACATAATCGCTAATAAGTTTGGAAGCCAGAATCATCATAAGGCCGATATTTGATATCCGCAATGATTAAAAAGAAGAACCATCATATCGCAGAAGGTTCACAGTCAGAATCGTCTTTTGGTATACAATATTTAACATTTCCTTGTTTATTATTAAGTATTATATCAGGTGAGCTAGCGCTTTCCTGGTCGCTGCAGCGCTGCCGTGGCACGCTAGCTTCCCTCGCTTGGATCATGCTAAGTTTTGATTAGAAAATTAACCTAAGCTAACCACTGACCACAAACGCCGTTTATGCTTAGCAAAATAATGCAGAATATAATTTTGCCACAGATAAATTAAATATACCTAGTAAAATTCCGGCATCTTAAAAGAAACTCCATGAAAGTGTACGATGAGGCTCCTGCTGCACTTGACGCTAATGGTAAATAATAGTATGAAATTCATACAGTCTTTTCACCAAAGTATGTTTTCCCGTCGACCGAGGAGTTCTTCAGTTGATATTTTAAAAGAGCCTATTGGTATGATAACCAAAACACACACAGATAATGTATCTGATGAAGTTAAAGGCTTCTCCTGAAATATACAACCCTAGTATGCGTAGTATTCAGTAGGTAGGTTTGCGTAAGTACGACCATGTTTCTTACTACAGGCAAAAATTAAAGTGGCTTCCCATTCGTCGTCGCCGAGATCTACATGTATTATCCCTACTTTTCTCAGCACTGTTCAATCCAAAAACTCCTGTTTACCTCAAAGAACGTTTTCAGTTTCTTTCTTCCTCCCATAATCTTCCACTTCGTTCATCTAACAATCTTCTTCTTTTCACTCCTCCTAACTTTTCCAAAGCGTATAGCCATTATTTTACCATACATGCTATCCAACTCTGGAATTCCCTGCCCGAAAAGATAAGGCGTGCCCAAACTTTAGACTGTTTTAAGTCTCTAGTTAAGGAGCACTTTTTGTCGGAGGAACTTAATTTTTCATAAATCTTGCATTAGAACTTACCGGTTTCGGTAGCGTTGTGAAGTATTTGAGTATTTATGTTTGACTATATATTAAAATTTCTCTTATTGTATTGTTTTTTCTTTTTACTCGCTTACCTTATTTTATTTCCAGCCAACCCAATGAGGGTTGTCTGGAGGAAATCGCTCATTAGCGATAAGACCGCCCTTTGTGCAATGTTGTATTTTTCTACTTGTTTTGTTACTGTGTTGTGCAATAAAGAGTTTTTATTTTTATCTTATCTTCTTTTTTAAACAAGCTTTTATTGCTTGTTCATAAAAAGAACTAATAAGTTAGAATTAACTGAAGTCTGATAAAAATATACCATTTTATATGTACATTATATTCCTATTTTTTTAAAATAAAAGCGTATTACAACCTTTTCATTTCTCTTGCCGACAAAATGTAACACGCTTTTATTAAAAAAAATACGATATCATGTACAGTAGAACGCCGATTATTATCCGAATTAATTGGGACCGGGGTCGATTCCTATAAAATCTTATATTTTTATCAGACATCAATTATTTTTAACTTGTTAGTTCTTTTTATTAACAAACAATAAAAGCTTGTTTTAGAAAAGGTTTTTATTTTTTTTAAATATTTATAATCAAGAATTTACTATATTTAGCCTTCCCTTAACGTTGTTTTCTTTGTGCAGTAGTTTCCTTATTAATGGTGTTGTTCCTACAAGTATTTAACATAAACGGTTCATCCCACCAGACGTCTAAATCTAATGGGGTTGTATATGAATATTATATATTATCTAGGAGCAAAGTACTCATCAAGACTAATCAAACGAGCCCGAACTCGATGCGGTTACGTACCTTTATTTTGAAAATCCTATGGCCACCTTACAACTTCATCTGATGTTGAATCTGGACCTGATGACCCTATTTACCATATAGGACCAAAGTACTCGTCTATACGAATCATACGAGCGCAAAATCGATGGCATTATGTTATTTGGTCGAAAAATGATTTACAAAATTGTGCTACGAAGCTACATTATTTACGAACGGTGCAAGTAAAATAAAAGCTTGTAAAAAATGAATTTAGAGTTTAAATTTAGGGGGGCTTTTACGGAAATTTAATAAACAAATTTAATATAAGTTTCTTTCTTAAATTCGATAAATAAAACATTTTTTTCGCTGTAGTTGTGGTTTTTCATCGTTTCAGTGTGTTGCTAACTTAATATATGCTTGAAGTAATTAATGTATTTTGAATATACTTGTCACGTCTTACAGGTAAGCCTGCCTGATTTTAATGCTACTTTATTAAAATAGTCACATTTAGACGTTTCAAATGATACCTATGTATATATACATTGTATTAGTTAGAAGACTTTTTTATTTGAAAAGTCAAAAGTCAAAATATCTTTATTCAAATTGGATACAAAATACAACTCTATTGAATCGTCCATATTTTTTCCCCTACCACCAGTTAAGGATATTTTTTAGCTGTGGAGAAAAACTGGCGAAAAAAACTTGACTGACATAAATAATTGTCATTTTATTTGTTTCTTAGGTTTTCACGCACATCACTCATTAAATAGTTTTAACGGGTTAATGCACGAACTTTATTTATTTATTGACGTTTCACAACCTTTTCAGGTTCACCTGGAAAGGCTGCGGAGGCTGAAAAGGCTGCGAAACGCCAATAAATAAAGTTCGTACATTAACCCGTTAAAACTAGTTTTATTTAATTGTCATTTTGTTATTGTTGATATTTCGATTTCAACGGTTTAGGTATTCTATGTCACTCGGGAAGGTGAAAGGGTTCCATCGATACCACATACAGCTAAATCGGCTGCTGTATTTAGAAGTTATGGTGGAATAAAGAATTATACGTTTGCAGACCAGAGCGAGCGATTGTTTTGGTCGAGCTTTCAGTTGACCATGATAGTTAAATGTAATTTTGGATAGATAGATTTTTGTTTATTCTTTAATAAATGAATATGTTATAGCTTTTACATATTTGTTCTCTAAGTCTCTCACTAGCAGAATAAATGAATTTTCGATACTTGATACATCAAAACCACGTAGGTACGATTAGAAATGAAAGTCTATTCCATGTTTCAATCTTGGCCCCGCCCGACTTCCTCCAAATCGTGAACCCGATATTATTTTATAATTTCATTTTCAATTTTGAAGTCGGTTTTATTTCTTGTACCATTTTTTATCATTTATTTTATTGACAATTACATCGTCAAGTATACAATAAATAAAAATGCACAAAAAATAAAAACGACTGGGTCAAACTAAATATTTTTTAAATAATCAAGAAATCGGATCAGAAATGTCGGAGTAACGATGTACATACATAAGAAAAAAAAACATACCGACCGAATAGAGAACCTCCTACTTTTTTAAGTTGGTTTAAAATGTTAATACTACTATTTGAGTGTTAGTATTCTACAATTCTCAGTCAAGAAAATATTAAGCCTGATGCGTTTCATTAATAAACATTGCTATTTTTTATTTCGCTAAAAACATTATCAATGTCTATGCGATTACATTGTTAAAGAAGTTTTTATACGAAAAAAACTGAAGAAAATATAACCCTACATAAATAAAACCTTGTAAAATATGGGAAAGTCCTAAGTTTAGCGTGGTATGGTCACCCTCGTTTACGCGTCGCACACGCAACGGGATCTTGCGTGGTGCGTGCGCAGGAGTTTTTCTTTTTGTTTGTCTCAACTTGTGCGTCGCCGTCTCGGAGAGCGTATAATGTTCCATTTGAAATATAAGAAGCCACCGTGTAAGGGATACGGAGTGCAGGTTTATAAATATGTTCGATATAGAATAAAAATTGTCGGTTCGTGTTTAGTATTTTATATTACCTTAGTAATGTCCTTAGTAATAAGTTTTTAGGCTGGTTCCCCTTTTATAGAAATTTAACCGCCTTTTTTTTAATGTTCTGGATGGTTGTCATTTCTAATGACTAAACAAGGAATATCAGACAGTAGTGAAAAAAACCAAGAGACGTTATAAGTGTGCGACCGAGCGTTTAGGCAATGTATAAGGAAAAAGTCTTGATCAACCTTTTAATGCTAAGTACTTTTTGGTGTTATAAATTCGGTTTGCTTTTAACGAAATCGTGATAATAATTCGAGGTTCGAAAATTTGTTAGTGCGTAAATAAAACACCCAGTAATGCTTCAAATGTGAAGACGAAGAATACTGTGTAATTTATTATTATCCTTTATATTTTTTAATACTATGTGTGATAATGTTCTATTTTTATTATATTCAAGGAAACGTTTAAAATGATTTTAATATTTGCGTTGTAATAAATAGGTTGATAAATATAAAATTACTAAGTCGAATATCATTTGTTATAGCATTTCAGGAAAGAGAAGCGTGTAACAGATACATGATTTTAAAAGATATAAAAATGAAATTTATATGATGTGCACGGCGAGTTAACGATCAATGCACCGCTTACATTTTGCTCTATGAATATCAAAGCAATAATTTCCCAACAATATGCAATAATATATTTAAAAAAAACTTGATTCTTTAAAATATAAGATATTGCAAAAACGGTCCCATTTCACTATTTTTTGATAGAAACCGAATTACGAAACACAGATGAAGCCACGCGCAGAGCAACGTTTACTTAGCAGAATATTATATTATCAAGAAAACCGAAGAACGATAAACTTACTCATCGAAGCAGATTTAACCGAAATTTATTATAAAATTAAGTAATTAAGTCGACGTTTTATTTATAATCGCGAAATTAATATCGCGGCAACGGTAACATTTGCGAATTGTTTTATTGCGAATTTGACTTCGGGAGACGTTACATTATTTTTATACTGTCAACTCGTTCTCAAAAGCAACAGTTGTGGCGATTATCAAGGATGAATAAATCTCGTTGCGGATGAAATAAAACAAGAGCACAGACCAACTGCTCTGAGTTTAGCGTGTGCGCATGAATTATGCATTACTTCGATTGAAGATCAGACATTTTGGCCGCCATTGTCGTTGCTTCTACGCTAGCGGCTGATCAGACGTGATTAGATTTGAATTTTGAACTATCTTCTCTTCTTTCCTTTTCATCTAAATGTCATGTTTTAAACACCGCGTCGGTTAAATATTATAATGCCTATTATTACTGCTGTTATGCCTTTTTATATATATTTTTTCATTTTTTGGGTGGGTTTAATTATATATGTCGCAGTCGTAATACGGATTCAATGTCGGTTCTTATTACCGAAACGATCTTCAATAAATTATGAATAACAAAAAGAACTCGTGTCTACATCGAATACATATATTATAATGCGGATTCATCTGTGTGTGTAACTAGATTTTTATTGCGTCGATGTAAACGGAGATTGTCGCTACAGGCAAATATATCTTGAGGAACGCGTGAGAGGAGACTGCTCTCTTATTTCAACTAGGTTTTAAAAACCATTTTTGTTTGGCAATTCGATTTAGACATGTTTGTTGTGTTTTTGTCTCGCGATTTAGATTTGTTGGTAGGTACCGTTATTTCTTTAGAATTTTGTGATCAATATCGTGTGGCCGATATGGAAATTTGTGACATCGTTTGCGCAATGGATTTTGTAGTTTTGTCGAATTTAAAGAACACGGAAGATTTAATTTTGTCGCTCCAGATATAGAATGTTGAATGGCGATTTGCTGTGTGGGTGGTGAAGTAACGGTAAGAGAAATGGTAATTCTAACACTTATGTAGCCTACCAACACTTTAGTATATTTGTGTTTACGATAGATTTTGTTTGTATTACACTTAGGTAAATTTAACATATTATTAAACAAAGTCGCCCGCAGCGTCTGTATGTTCACAACGATCTCTAAAGATACTGAAGGGAATTTCAGGCGATTATCACCATTAAGTATTCTATTATATTTTTTACGGAATGTTCATATAATATATAGCACTCGTAAATGCTTACGATAGCAGAACTTACAGTATTTACCAAAGCGAAGTCAGGGCGGATGTGTACGTACGGTATCCTTATAAATATATTTATCGGGGATGTATGTTTAACTTTATATCTATAAAGTTTTTTTTTGTATGAGATCAATGCACTTGTAGGAAGGTCTTTTTTTCTTTTTGTGGCTATCCATGGCTATGACTAAGTGTCGCTATTTTTAAACCTAACACAAATTTCTTACCTACGTTGTAAGTGTGAAATCTAGTCAATAAAGGTTGTTTATTTGAGGTCAGTGCATTAAGTATGTAGTTTTATTTTAAATTACTCTAACTGATCATGTATTACTTTTTCATTCATATTAGTTAGTAATCACGCAAACTTAATTAATTTTTGTGTTGTTATTCGTCATTTTTCTTGCAACAATCGTTTAAATAAGAACGTCCTCTGCCTTAAGCGGGAGCACGATGCAGACGTTATTTTTGCTTTTTTTTGTGTGTGTATGCTGTTGGTCGCAGATGCGTCACTGTGATTTGCGACTGCCTCTAGCTAGATGTATTCCAGGCGGATGGCATCTCCCTACGGACTTCTCTCCGTCTGGAGCTTTAGACCACTCGTACCTGAGGTGGTGTTTAAACAAGTGGGCGTCTCTGAGACTCGGATCTCGGCTCTGGTAAGCCGTTGTCGTGGGGGGGGGGGGGGGGCGGGGAAATACGCCCGGGTACGTATCTGACCTGTTATAGCGTGTCGTGTGTAGACCGGGTCTTCGCACTCTTATCTTACGGGTGCGGTGTCTGCCTAATGCTAAGCTAGTGTGCAAGTTTGCTGCTGTGTAGTGTAGGTACTTGTGGCCTGTGTGGAAAGAGTCGGAGGCGCTTTGGCGCGGGTGATTTTGTCTTTGGGGTATTCTTAGACGTGCTAAGGCCGACGGAATCGAAGGGACCTACGAGTGGCGGACGTGTGATAACTGGCGGCTTTAACTACTAAGGGGTTCGTGTCGTGCGCAGCTTTATCGAAGTAACGTATCGAGGCGGCCTTCATGCATTTCGCGACGGAATCTAATTTAAGATCTCGATGCAAATCGATATTGCGCACTTACTACGGGCGGCCTGTGGCACCTCGCTATACACGATTTTGCAGCGTTTGTAAGGGTTTAAGACACGACGGAGGTGCGTGGGCGAAGCAAACACTCGCGTACGTCATAGGGTGAACGCAAGTTTTTTAAATGGTCAACTTATGCCTAAGTGGCATTTAACTCCGCTTACCTATGATGTGGAATAGCCTACCGCGAATGAATGCTGCGCGATCACGAACTATCTTGAGATGAGATGCAAACGTTAACCGGTTATCTAAAGTGACTCCCAAGTACTTCACCCGGTCCTCCCAGAAGATGACCTGGTCAAATAAATGGATGCTCGGAAGAGAGCGCGTGGGAACCGGTGTCGTGCTAAAGACGACCGGGTCGCTTTTTTCCGGATTAACCTCGATACGCCATCTACGGAACCAATCGCCAAGGGTGGTAGTGGCTGATTGAAGTCTATTACAGACTGTTCTGCGACGTCTATCGGAGGTATAGAGGAAGGTGTCGTCTGCGAAAACCGCGAGATCGTCTTTAGGAGTCTTGGGCATGTCGTTCGTAAAGACCTTGTAGAGAATGGGCGAGAGTGGTGAGCCCTGAGGGATGCCGGTGCGATTAGGGCGGGGCGAGGAGAGCGTTCCTCCAATGCGATCGCGAAACGAGCGATTCGACAAAAAGTCTAGTATGATGAGCACGAGTCTGTCCGGCACCCCGAGTTTGTATAGCTTATAAATTAAGCCATTATGCCAGACTTTGTAGAATGATTTCGCCACGTCGAACAAAAGCGTACCTGTGGGGATCGCGGAGGCTCGATATAGATCGGGGTAGTGAAAGATGTGCTCCGTTAGGCGGTCCACCTGGTGGACACAGGAGCGGACGTACGTTCATTGCGAGGACCTGCTCTGTGCTCCGTCTCGGGGACTGGCTCCGTGCTCTGCGCGGACAAATTTAACCCATCGCGGACTCCCTTTCGCAGCGCCGCCGCCAGTACAATTTAGATCGCGCGTGTGAATAGTTAATAATGGATTATTTTTGTTGATGTATTATGAACAAAAATAACTCATTATTGACAATAGTCAATACACCCGCGTCATACTTAGCCGAAATATGACGCAGAAAACAGAAGCCAGCCAAAAGAGAGTGCCCCGTCGTCCGCGGGGCGGGATTTGCCGACCGCGCCGCGTGCCTCCAGAGACCCGCCTCACGTAGTGCTGTTCTATGAAATAACATAAAACAGCATGCGAAGCCGACGTCCGTGACTTGCACACGCTTAAGGGCCGTAGGTGTAACTGAGTAAAGCAGAATTTCACCTGATTTCATACAAAATTGCTTCGTCACGGATACCCGTGCGGGTATTCGATGCGTATCTACGCACGTAGAAACGTCGGTGGGCTTCGTAGGAACGCGACGGACAAAGACCGCCACTGGTACCCGTTGTACCAGTCCTAAGACAGCTGACGCTTTAAGCCAAATTATTCGTTTAATTTAGCGATTGGAAATTATTATTTTGCTGATACTTCGTAAACAATGAGTTTCGATTGTCACAAAACGCTATAAGTACGTTATGCTCTTGCAGGACTTTAATGTATAATCCTTTAAGTAAATGATGGGCACAAAAAAAAACGAAGAAAAAAACTTACTGATCAAAGATGAATAATCTCTGAATTTGTTATTAATGCGTAACCATAATATAACATGCATTTCGTTACCCCAACGCTTTCGATCATATTAAAGTAATATTATAATAAAATAATACAGCTCATTGAGCAATGGTACCGTTTTTTACAGCTCTTATAATCCTACGTGAGATGTAGTGCGCGTTATGGCTTAGCTTTACTGCCCCGGTTTGACTTATGGCGTGTTAAAACGTTTATTGGTGCGAACTAGCGAGGGTACCGGGCATACCCTATGATGGCTTTATAGTGGATATTGGATTACATTAAGATATTATGAGAGTTGAAACTTAACTCATAAGTTAATATAAACGCTAATTTTAAGCCCTAATTTCAGCTTAATTAAAAAAAGTGCTTGTTATAAAATTTTACACTATATTCTACGGTTCTTGAATGTTATTTCTTCTTGTAAACGCTGCAAGGCACTGCATTTTGCTACATATTCTGGCGTGGATCATCTGGTGGTATGCTGCAAATAGAGAAATTGTGCTTTATTTGCAACATTCAGCAGCTTATTTGAAGCAGACGCATCATCATGCCTAAATCATTTTTAAAGCATTGTGCTATATAATATTAAATTATTTGGTGTGTTGCTCCAGAGTAATATAATATAGCCATAAGGATTCCAGATTTTACAGTATTATAGGCAAACGTTTACAGAATATGGAAGCTGCTGGCTATCAAGTAAGCCATGTACTTGTTTGCATCGTGCCAATCTATTGGTTTACTATATATTTTTTCTGAAATAAGTGGAGAGAAAAATAAGAAATTAATAGTTAAGAAAATCTTATATTGTACCACTATGTCTTGGCTTGACTGAATCTCCAATAGTTTGGATTATAAGTAACTAGCTGTGCTCCGCGGTGTTACCCACGGTTTATTAGGGATATTTTCCCGCAGTAAAACGTAGCCTTTGTGTTAATCCAGGGTGTCAGCTACTCCATACTATTTTTTTTTAAAATCGCTCTAGCCGTTTATACGTGAAGAAGTAAAGTAACAAACATACACAGTGTGATTAATATGATATTATGTAATAACATTGACTGTGGGTATTGTTGCTGTGATACCTAATTAAATGTATAGATTTCATTAATTTGAAAATATTTTTTAAATACTTGATTATTTGATCAAATCAATTATTGTTAGACAGCATTTAGTTATAAACCCTTTACCCAACATAAATATAACTTATAACTAAATCGTTTGATCGGACTAAATTACCTGGTCTGCGCAGACAGGTGCACAATAACCAGTAACAACGCAGTAATGGCGCGTGCGCATCGCCGCCTGCGGAAAGTGGCTCGGCTCGTCCTTGGCATTGACTTTAATGGCTTGCGCAGACGACGTACTTTTGTCCGCGGAGGACTTTGAACGCGTGTTATGAAAAAATTGTCCGCCGAGGACTTATCACAAACTCAATATATATTATTATTATTTAAATGTAGAATTCTAATTTATTAATCGAGCATTGTTTGGTTTTATGTAATAATTGCAATATAATTTAATTTCATTTGATATGTAATGTAAGAGTTAAAATTCAATCCTTAAAATTATATTTGTACATCAATAGCATGATATGAAACGTGGTTTTTACTCCAGCGGTTGGTACTGGCGCGTGCGGTGAAGCCTGCGGGAAGTGCGCTGGCGCGTCCTTGACATTGCGCGGACGCAGGCGGCCTTGGGCGCCGTGGGAAATGTTGCCATAACAAGCTGTACCTTCAGGCGATTGAGTGTATTAAATAAGTAAAAAAAAAACAGCGTCATTGCAATATGAGAATATGATTGACGATTAGGAAGTGAGCCAATGAAGCCTTTTGAATATGAATACAATATTATATTGAAATATAAAGCTCCATATATTTTGCACCTGTAAGTAGTACCTAACGACTAACACAAGCCATTTTGTATTAACTATAAATAGTACTGAAGATGAAGTGCTTATGATAACATCAAGCCGTTTTCTATTGTCCCGGCTATATTCGTACTCCCATCAAAACTTACTGAACCCGCTGGGTGGGTTACAGCACGTTCTCTAAGTTACCCTTAAAGTTAGGGACAATCGGGGACAATATTAAATCTAACGGCCTTGTTACATTACTAAATAGAAGCTTTTATTCATACAAGTATGACTTACAAGATCTAGCCAGATGATATAAATTCTACTTCAATTTTGAAAGAAGAGTGTGGCAACACTGGGGTCACCTTATTCGAGCGGTGTGCACGCGATAATTGTTATTATTAACCATCAAAGGTTTGCCGGCAGATGTGGGTGCGCGCGCGCAGACTTGCTCTGCTTAGGACGTCCTTTTGAATCCAATCAAGTTATTTTTACCCGACTGTGCAATGCAAGAGTGCAAAGCGCGACGCGCAAATAGTGTTATACAGTCTATATATGTATGTATGTTCCTTTTTGGCACACTAGAGAGCAAATGCATGGCCCGACCTTGATGATTTATACGTCAATCGATTCGTCTTAATCATGTGAGTGCTACTAAAGATATAATACTAAGCGATATTCAGTGGGGTATCATTGTCTAGATAATAATCGACAATCATGTGTAGGTTCTTTACACCATTTTTCATTTTATATGACTGTTAAGGATCTACAACGATTTAATGTTGTATATTAACCACTTGCGCTTTACATTTCAATTTAACATTTGTATGGATCTTTGTTACCCTTTCACCCAAAAAATACTAAATCGATTCTAATGAAACTTGACAATAATAAGCTCGTAAAATAGTGAATCAAAAATAAAATATTATTTGATATCCATTTTCAAAATTCACATTTTGTATTAACAAATTTATTTTTATCAAAACAAATACTTTTATCGGTAGGACTGAAGTATAGTTTAAAGAATGAAACTATATGTGGAACTGCAAATTTATCAAATCAAACTATGAACCAATTTTAATGATAAAATATTGTTAAATATCTTTCTCAACCCATTTTAAAGTTGCTATTCAAATGACATTTAACCTAAACATAAAACATGAGGCAGCCCATATGCTTGTTTACCACTCCTTTAACATAAACAAGTCAATTATTACACTTACCTACTCGCTTGTGCCTACTACTTGGTCTACGTAAAACTTAAAGGCCTACGAATAATTTTTTCCCATCCCAATTATTAATTTCTGTCCCTATGGCACCCCTTTCAAGGTCTGCTTTTTTATCAAAAACGTTTCAGACACTCCTACACAATATTTACTTTTTCATATAACTAGTATTCGCGATACAAGTCTTTAGAATGTTTACGACTCGTAACATCCATTGTAAATTCAACACAATACAGACTGCATCATCTATAAATTATCTTTCTCTACCTAAGTAACTTGTACAGCGAATTGTGTATGGAATCGTGTGAACTGCGACGTGGAATGCACCTGACTGCCATAGCACAAGAGTAGAGTATAGAAGGTACAGAAACAAGGCTTTATACAACTGCCGGTGTATGGGTGAGCACTGATGGCATGCCGCGTGCGCAGAGAAATGTTTTTTTGGGGAAGAAAGCTGCTAAGTTATCCACTAAAGGCTACGGTGATAAATGACCTTTATTAACAAATCGATACAGCTGTCAAAGTCATAAGGAAAACCAACAAATTCCAATAGACCTGGGCTACGCTCCAAACCTACCATCCAGGTGCAACCAATGCCAAGTATGACATAAGTTTCATACATTTTATATTAAAAATTTGAACTTCATGGTAACAAGTTGCATTCAGACCATTGCTTAGGAACGCAGCCTTGAAGTGACAGGTTGCTTGATATGGGCCAAACGGCCAAAGCGCCATCTGTAATAAGCTTTGCGTTTTTTCCCCATTGGCGGCAAAGACGGGCCGACAGTGCTCACTCACACACGCGCACTGAATGAAGCTTTGCCTTTGTGCCTTCTATACTCATGCTCCCATAGTCCCCATATTATGGGGTGGTTTATCCCATCCCCTCCCTTTCCCCGGCAAGAAACCACCCGCACGGGGACTGGCAAAAATTATAATTCATATCTGGTTACACAATCTGTCTTTTGTTGCACTGGCATCGCAGCGGATTGATTAACGAAATTGTGGATATGGCATAGCACAATCGAAGGAAAACTTTATCAGTATCATTTTATATCCATTAATGGAACGACACGCACGTTCTGGATTTGCAAAGGTGTTATTTACTAATTTGAAAATCAATAAGAGCTGAGTTTTATCAGAAATAATTTCCTTTTAGATTAAAAAAAAAGGTGTATAAATCTCGGCCTGATACTTATAATACAGTAAGTTCCCAAATTGGTCAAGCCGTTGTTGAGTTATGTAACATATTGTTCTGTTATAAATGTACACTTCCGGACACATCTATCGGCCCATTTCGTGTTACATGTTTCAACGGTATGTAACAAATATATAACTAAGCTTTTGCTCAATGTAACATATATTTTTAGCTAGGAACCTTCGATCAAAAATTCTATAGATAACGGGTTGCATACAAAATCAAAGCTAAAAACTGTCCGCGTATGTTTAAACTTATGCATATAAATGTTTTAAAATAGTTTAAGTTGAACCTAATAACAACTATCACACAAAGGAATAAGGTTACAAATAACAAAATGTTATTTCGCACATACGACCTTTTATCTTATAAAACGAACTCCTGTTCCTTTTATAAATTGATATTTGGAAAAAAACGAAAATGAAAAAAGGAAAATGTGAAATCAACCTTATGACCCACAAAATAAAATATGTTTACCAGTCAGTATTTGGCCAGCGAGTTACTTGTATTAACCGAAATAAGTTAAAATAAGATCTCACGCCTCAAGTGAAGCTATATTTACCAAGACGGATTTTATGCGCGTTTAGGTCAAAATGCTAGTTGGGAAGAAAGAAGTATCCGGTAGTACAGATGCCGCATCCATGGCCTTTAAATAGATTATTGTAAATCCCACACACCATCCTACAAACAACAAACCCTGACTTTTTGGCGGGATCGGGAAGCGTCACTTTAGCAGTTTTGTTTTTCTTTTTAAAAATTGTGTTGTGGCGGATGTAAGTGTCTAATAATGGTGGATTATTAACCACTAAGTGTTCGGAAACATGCACAAGTGTTGGCAAGTGAAACAAAATAGCGGAAGGTATCTTTCGACGTTCCCTCAAGAAGTCCACGGGGAGGTTCCAGTAAATCCCCACACATTTACTGAAACATAGGGAAAGGGGTATTGACTTGACTGCCACTTACTTTGACTTGACTAATATTTTGACCACGAGTGCTATAAAATATGTAAACATTTTACACTTGACATTGGCTAAATGCACAAACTGCGAAGCCATATAGAAAAAAAAAAAAAAAAAAACAACAAACCTTAAATGCACTTTCGTTTTTATGCAGGTCCATATCCACTTAGATCGGACGTCGGTCGCGACCCACGGATATTTTTTTCCCCTCTAAAAAGGCACGTATCCATTTATCTCAACAGTCATGATCCTGTGCATTGTGCTAGGCGTAAATACGCGTAAAAAAGTCACCGACAACGCGACGGACGCAACTGGCCGAAAAGTCACGTAGAAAAAAGTTAGATTCGAAAAATGAATTCCTTTTTCAATTTATGGCGCGATATTATTGTATGAACTGAGATCGGTCGCATCGCATGCTATTGTTAGATTCCGACCTCCATTGTTATTTTTAAGATTTTGCATTGGTAATGTTAGGATGTTAAGATTTTAAGAATTTCGTGTATACCTTTGAATAAATTCATGTACTTTTATCATTTTATTGAAATGGAAAAGGTTTAAAGGATTTAATGCTTGATACATACATTAAAATAAATAATAAGGCATGCAGATACAGGGGTCTAGGCTCCGAATATGATTTTGTCCCATTCGGTGTCGAGACCTTTGGTCCGTGGGGTCCTAGCGCTATAAGGCTTTTTAAAGAAATAGCAAAAAGATTAGTTGACATCACAGGAGACCGAAGACCTGGCAGCTACCTCGGACAAAGAATTAGTCTAGCTATCCAAAGGGGGAACGCTGCCAGTATCTTCGGAACCTTGCCTAAAGGGACTCCTTTTAATAATGTATTTTAGTTATTATATTTTGTTTTTTAAGGTTTGTAGTTTTAGTATATAGTATATTTTTTGTTTTATGTTAGTATTAAAATAAATCCAATGTAGGTGAGATTTTGAAGTCTTTCATATTTCTGTGAAACTGTGAGGTAATCAGTTGTGGTTTAATTTTTTTGGTCGGTATTAACTGAAATGGATGTTTGAGAATAACGAGATTTTATTACAGATTTTAAGTGTTAAACTCATTTTGCTTGTCAATCTGAAATTCTTAGAGTGAAACTAACAACTGTACGAACATCATAAATGTCAAGAAAATTAACAGCTTCTTTGGTATTATCTATACCAAGTCAGCCTTATGAGGAGGTCAAACCGATTTAGTATTGCTATTTTAATTTTACGGTTACGACTTTAACGTCATGGCTATTTATTTATATTACACATTTTTCGAATTATATTAACTTATGTAGCTGACCGTACCTAAGGTCTTTTGAATTATATTAACTTTTGTAGCTGACTGTACCTAAAGTCGTTTTTAAAAAAAAATAAAGGTCTCCTTGAAGTTACGTGCTATAATTTGATTATGACGACCTCCGTGGCGGAGTGGTTTGTACGCCGGGTTTCATGGTGTCGCCGACTCGAGAGGTCCCGGGTTCGAATCCCTGTGGGGGCAGATGTTTGTGTGATGAATACGAGCATTTGTACTCCAGTCATGGATGTTTAATATGTATATCTATATAAATATACTTATATATGTACAGTATGTGTATTCTATCCGTTACCCTAGCATCCCATAACACAAGCCTTGCAGTGCTTACTTTGGGGCTAGGCTAATTGATGTGAGTGTCGGAATTAATTATTATTATTATTATACTATTTAGCACAGATATTTGCACGAACATCATAGCTTTTATTGCTACGTGAAAAAAATCGATGTCAATTTAGAGAGAGGTAGGGCACAGCGGATTTCCCGCTCGAATTACAGCGCCCGCCTGGCGAAGAAACCTCCACGTTAGCATACCAGGGTTCAGGGTTCCAGAGCATCCCTCCAGGGTTCCGCAGGGTAGGGAATTGGCTTCAGGCCGGCAAAGCGAGGATGGCTGGAGTGCTACACTTTTTTTTAAACTAAAAAAACACTTACACTTAATATCAGGTAGGGCAATTTGTTTTGCAGTTGGTTAGAAAAATAATTACGGACAGGTAGTTACGCAAAGCATATAGCCAGCATGGTGGAGAAAACTGTGCCTGCAGAATACCGAACTGTGAAGTGCTTTCTTCAAAATTTTTATAATATCACATCCCAGCTTTCTCTTAAATAGAAATTTCTATTACGAAAAAATCTGTAACCACCTGTGATTTACTGAGAACTTTAATAATTATCACATTCATCGTATAAGTATTTTATTTAAAACCCAATACTTATTCGTGACGAAATTCGAAATTCGTGCTTAGGTATGTCACTCCTATCGATCTAATGTTATCGATTGCGGGCATTATTATAGATACTGAACACCCAAGTATCGGACATTCCATATAATGTATGCGTACATTAACACACATACCCGGCAAGTAGAGATGATACTAGCCCGTGTCCCCGCCGTTGCCATAAATTACGGATATTCAAATGATTCCGATACGAATTTGGTACCGCAATTAACACGCGAACTGGTTTTTATAGTGATGCCCCCGCGCATGTGCTAGATCGGTATCGATAAAATGCGACAAATACATCAAGGACGATGCGAATAAAACGAAATATATTAACAGACCGTGAAGTTTTTGATTATGTTTTAGGTAAAGTATTTTTATACTCTTTACTCTAGCAAATAGTACAAGCACAGAAAGTCAAATACACATGGTAAGCAAAGTTAGGCTTATCTCTCTTAGTATAATAATGTTAAATACTTTATTCATTAAAAATCTTGTATATATATTCTTACCTAAAACCATTTTACAAAGGTAATATAAGGCAACTATGCTTTATAATCCTTTTCTATTGTAGAGAAATCGAAAAAGCATTTAAAATTAAAATTAGTAACAAACACAGTCCAACAATCAGCTAAAGTAGGAGTAGGAATAGTCAATCCCATTTTCTTTACTGAATCTGGGACTTCTATCGATGCATGTGTCCAAAGACTGGGAGTGCCCACTCATAAAGCAGTCTATCGATACATTTGAAATCGATGCGACGGCCCCACCACTGGACGTACACAAAAATGGTTTTATTCGTTTTCTAGCCAATAAGTGCGTAATGAATCTTATGATCATACCCATAGAGTAAGATAATAACCAATTCGACTAAGTGTGGGCATGGCCCGTTTTTTTCAAATAAATTTAATATATTTCGTACCGGTTTCGCCGATGTCGCCATTGCTCGGTGCCGCATCATTTATACCTATGTACCTATGTACCGTATGGGTACTGGTTATTTTCCGTCTGTTTGCGTCATTTCAATCATTTTAATTATGATCTTTAGATTTTTATGGCTTACGAAGTGATTACATCAGAAAATTTGTTCGCAAATTGTGCAAAATTTAGGAGGAAAATATTAGATGCACAGCGCCACGTCAGTAATGTTTTGCAGTCATAAAAAATTTAGATAGTAAGATACAAATATAATACACAGTACTATCAGTAACAAGTTGCGGTATCAATCTACAAGCTAATAAACTGTCATTGTTATTCGCGCCAAATTTTAGCATTCTATCTTAAGAGCGGACGCGAGCTGTGACATTTGAGAAATAGGTATTTGAAAAAACTATTGATGTCACTCATTGGCAAATACCGTGCGATAGGAAAAAAAGTAGTTAACGCTGGAAATTGCGTATAAAAATTGCAAAATTCGAGGTTTGGCTCTCGACGATTTCCTCCACGAAAATTAGATATATGTAAAAGAAATTTTACCCATAGTATAAGAAGTAGTTATACTATGTCTTTATGTTTTGATTTTTTTGTAAATGCTTATTAAATCTTCACACTAGTCGTCTTTAGTGGTGATAAATATTTGTTTTTTTTGGCAATTAAGAGGGCTTCTAGTTTCTTTGAAACACAAGTTATTGAATAAAGGACAACATAGGAGCATATAATGAAGTAAACTATAATTTATGTATGAAAATAAATTCTTTAGTGATAAAAATCATAGAGGAATTAGTCGAGAACGTTTGTATGGAAAAAACATTGCCCGTCTCCCCTCTTAATTATTTGTGATTAAGCTTCACATTTACGGAAAAAAATTAATAACATTACCACCATAACTACACCGCCCTCGGTAGAATCTAATATGTTTTTCGGAATTACTAATGTTTGATTTACATTGATACAGTAGCTGACGCCTAACTCGCAAGCGTGCCCATACTGACATAGTATAAAGATGTCAGAATTTATATCCGTTGCAGCCTGTCATGATTGCATAAAACTGAAACCAGATACAGTAACATTGTTTTGCCATCATCAACATTCAGGCAATAAATTTGTCGATCAGAAATAATAATCAATAAAAAATCTTTGTACTAATAGCAAGCAAATATTTTTTGTACAATAGTAAAAGTTTGCCATAACGTCATCTTCTAAAAGTTGTATTTGAATTTAAATAAAATATCAATATTTATATACATATATCAAAATTTCATACGTTCTATTTATTCAAAGATTGTGTGGGTATAGCTGAAAGTTTTTATTGTTTTTTTATTACAAGCGTATGTCACTTTTTAAATTTCGTTTTTGATAGATACAATGGTTAATAGAAAATTATGCACGAGTCGCGTATTCTGATAGGCTAATGATGAACGTATAAAGTGCCGAGATTTGAATAATAAAGCCATTGAATAAGTTGATGAGGTTTCACGTCTAAACAAAAACGAGTGTACTTGTGTGTCCATGTTTGTTGTGCAATCTTTTTCTCGTATGCGAGTCGACACCGTGTTAAGTTGAGTAGCTTTACCATAAAACTGTGAACAGATTAAAAAAAATAGTACTACCACTTGTCAATCATATTTAAAGGCATCTGTACTATAGCTTTTATAAAGCAATATTATGACACTCAATTAAAAAGGAAATTTTACTAGAAAAAACAACTTTAGATGGGAACTGTTTGAAGTTTCTCTGTCTGCCCCCCGATGGATCCAGCACCCGCACGGTTAATCCATGGATTGTTAAGAAGTTCGTACTGACCCCCTAAGGTTCGAGTGGTCTAGACTAGAGGCTCCAGACGGAGAGGAGATTCCCCCCGTGGAGAGATGCCATCCTCCTGAAATACCTCAAGAGGCACTCGCCAATTCTCGGCTTGAGGTCCCCTTAGGATCTCGCCGTCCACAAACCCGATGACGCTGTAAAGGTCATCTGCAACCAACAGCATACACACAAAAAAAAAAGAAGTTCTTATCGCTCTCTATAAATCTAATAACAGTTGAATGCTTAAAATAAAAAATATATTAATCAATATTTGTTTCTTAGGTTTTCACGCACATCACTCATTAAATAAAACTAGTTTTTACGGGCTAATGCACGAAAACTTTATTTATTTATTGATTTCTGACGACGTAGCCTGTAAAGACTACGAAACGTCAATAAATAAATAAAGTTTTCGTGCATTAACCCGTAAAAACTAGTTTTATATATTAATCAACTAAAACTTTCAAAAATATTAACACAGTATTTACGTATTCTAAAAAGCTACGTTTGTAATTTAAATTTGTGGCTATATTTTTAATTTGGAAAATTCTATGTAACGTAGGTAAATACGGAATGACGTTGTACAAATGTTATATTATTGTAGATTCACTTAAAAATCGTGGAAAAGATTATGATTTTGTTACAACACCATTACAAGAGAATCTGTTTAATTATATATATCAAGATGATAAAAGGATACCTACTTTTGATCCGGTTAGTAAGGAAGAGATTTTTTTTTTTTTTTTTTTTTTTAAACTTTATTGACCAAAATATAAATATATAACATTGGTTCAAAAGGCGGACTTAATGCTAAAAGCATTCTCTCCCAGTCAACCTTTGGGAAAAATGAAAAACACGAACGGCGGTATAAAGCTAAATACGAATGCATATACAAATTAACATAGATACATATATAAATACATACTATAAAAATAATATAATACATACAAACAAAACACACTAATATTTAAATATATACAGTATACACATATATACACAAGATGATGATTACTAAAATGACATTTCATATTAAGTTTTGCAACAGATGAGCGTGAACATTCCTCTTAAATATACGTTTACTAGGAGATCTTCTGATGGAGTCGGGAAGGCCATTCCACAGTCGTATAGCTTGAATAGTAAAGGAGTTGGACATATAGCCTGAGTGAGAAAGAGGAATATAGAGAGCTAATGAATCAGCAGAGCGGAGAGGACGATCGTGACTATCACAGAGATACTGAAACTTGCATTTCAAGTACTCTGGAGAATGAGGGTTGGAAATAATGGAAAAAAGAGTGCAGAGTAATCTTAACTGCCTACGCTGGCGAATAGGAAGCCATTTTAGTTGGGATCGATATAAAGAAACATGGTCGAATTTGCGGAGGCAAAAGATGAAACGTATAGCATTATTCATAAGGCGGTCCAATTTATTGAGAAAATCTGCATTTAAATCAGGATAACAGACATCGGCATAATCAATGAGAGGTAGAACAAGGGACGTAACGAGAGTGATCTTTGTTTTAATGGGGAGAAAATTTCTGTAACGATTAAGGGTACGCAACGAAAAAGACACGATTCGGCTGACTTCGGCAATCTGCGTCGTCCAACTTAGCGTATTATCAATATGAAGGCCGAGATTTTTAACGCTTGGGCTAAATGGAATTTTAGTACCTTCAAAAACAACAGGTGGGAGCAGACTAAAATCGATCTTGGAGATCTGCTTGGAGCCACCCACTACAATAGCTTGACATTTGGTGGGGTTAACGGCAATTCCAAAGTCAGCAGACCAAGAACTTACATTGCATAGTTCCCTATTGAGCTGAGATATTCCATTAGAAATTTCCTCAGCAGTTGTCTGTACATAAATCTGCAAATCGTCAGCATAGAAATGATAAAAGCAGCCGAGCGAGAAGGAAAGAAAATTAATGAACAAAGAGAAAAGAAGAGGGGAAAGAATGCCTCCTTGTGGAACGCCAGCAGTCAAGTCATTCCAACTTGACAAATCACCCTCCCTGCGCACTGCCTGCTGGCGGCCAGAGAGGTAAGATGAAAACCAGTCCAATGTCAAAGACGAAAAATCAAGAGTTTTCAGAATCGCAAGTAGAAGGTCGTGGTCCACCATATTGAAAGCATTGGAAAAGTCAATTAGGACAACAATGGTGACCAACTGGTTCTCCATGCCAAGCCGGATGTCCTCGGTTACTTTAAGTAGAGCTGTCGATGTACTATGCCCAGGTCGAAAGCCGGACTGAAAGGGAGTAAGTAACTGCCTAGAGTGTACAAAAGATGATATTTGATAGTGAGCAGCAGCTTCAAGGATTTTGGAGAGGAATGGGAGGATGGAAATCGGCCTAAAGTTGTTCAATTGTGTAGGGGTGGAAGTTTTAGGGATGGGAATAACGTAGGCTTTACGCCAGGGAAGTGGATAGCAACCAGTAAGAAAGGAATAATTGACGATATGGCCAATAATTGGGAGGATAATGTCAAGGATATTTATTACCATATCCCTGCTCACATGATCGTATCCTACGGCTTTCGATTTTATGGACACAATAATTTTCTTAATTTCATCGTTTGACATTGGAGAAAAGGAAAAGGATACAGAGTGAGATTGAGCCATGGAAGTTATTAGATCGATAGTTTTAGTTTTGATAGCTGGTTCCAAGGAAGAAATACCAGAGAAGTGTTTGTTGAACTCATCAAGAGAGAAAGGGAGGGGCTGAGATGGAGAAGAGTTTTTACCCAACCCAAGTGAACGCAAAAACTTCCAGATATTGGCTGAAGAGCAATTAGAAATGTTATTATGAAAATATTGACGCTTAGCTGCCCTTACCATTCCATTGCATCTATTGCGTGCAGATTTATAGAGACGCCAGTTCTCCTCCGACCTGCTGCGCTTAAAGGTTCGGAACGCACGGTCTCTCCGAGTCATGGCCATACGGACACCTCTATTAATCCACGGGGCAGGTGGTCGTTTAACTCTTCCCGCCCTCACTGGGGCATGAGTATCGTACAGTTGGAGTAAACGATTATTAAAATGAGAGACTTTCTCATCAACTGACGATGACTCCAAAACACAGGAAAAGTCGATCCGAGCAGCATCCTCCCTCAACCTGTCAAGGTCAAGTCTAGAGAAATTACGCATATGGAGTACAGTAGGTTTCTGCTTCGGGGGTTTCAACTTATATTTTAAGAAGATGAGGTCATGTTTAGAAAACCCGGGGGCCGGTAGTTGACCATGACCGATCACATCATCAGGAGAGGTTATTATTAAATCAAGCCATGTATCATAAGAAGAGGGGTTGTGATGCGTAGGCTCAGAAGGCAGAATAGAGAGATTGATGGACTTGACAATATTAGACAATTTAAGAGACTGCGGCGTATTACGCATAAGATCGGTATTAAAATCACCCATGATTATGAGATGCCTGTAATCTGTACAAAGAGGTTCGAGGATAGACTCAAGTTGAGTGAAATAGTCTACAGTAGGCGGACAGTACACAACTGCAAGAACGGCCCTAGCTCCTCCTACAGAGATCTCCAAGAAAATATACTCAGCAGAACCAGAGTAAACAGACGGTGAAGATGCCAAAATTTTGTGGGAAATGTCATTGCGTAGATAAATAGCGACACCCCCACCACGCTTACCAATGCGGTCATTGCGGATCAAAGTATACCCAGAGAGTGACACAGAAGAGGAGGAAAGATTTGGCTTAAGCCAGCTTTCTGATACTAAAATGGCGTGAATAGCTGAAGAAGAGAATGAATCTAGAAAATCTGTGTAATGAGAGGGTATACTCTGAGCATTTATATGGCATGCATTGAAAGTATGGAGAGCACCGTCGAATATTTTACCCAGATCATCACCCAACGTCTCGGGCTCAGTCTGCGAGTGAAAGCTGGTGGGAGAAGAATAGCTCGCGTCAAAATCTGGTTGAAAAGAATCATCATCGGACATTACAAATAAATATATAATATGAATAAATATATAAAAACTCTATATAAATTAATGAATAAAAACACATAAAATAATCAAAATCTCACAACTAGTGAATTAATCCGTCCTGCCGGTTGACAAGTAGAGGGATAAGCGATGGGATCCAGGGCGAAAATAGTACCAACAATAAGAAAAAAAAAAAAAAGTAAAGCTGTATGCACTTAGTATCGTTTGCCTTCAAAGACAGACAAAACAAGAACAAATGAAATGACATTTGACAACTGAAATGACGTGATACTTGTTGGATATGATAAGTATCAATACTGTAAGCCAATGCTATAAACTATTATGTCATAGCTATTATTAAAAATAAAAAGTCTCTGGTTGCTCTCTTCTCGCTGTACTGTGCTTGCAATGTTACGCTCTTACCGAAAATGTGATTATATTAAATATTATGTTACACTCCTGATTCTTATAATGAATAAACGATTTGTCCAAAACGCAGATTGTTTCAACAGGTTATGGGAACAGCGGAATCCGTGAGTAGTAACATATATTCATGATAATAAAGTGTGTCATATTGGACTACAATGGCGTCCTCAAGCCACTTCGAATATCCGCAATTGAAGGCAGATAATTTCGATAATTGGATGTTTAGACTAAAATGTTTATTGAACGAAAGACAAGTAAGCGATTTAGACACTGATTGTAGTAAATTGACTAAAGAACAATTGGAAAATTATAACAAAAATGACGCCAAGGCAAAGTTAATTATAGTGCAGTGTACATCCGATAAATACTTAAACATAATAAAAGACTGCAAAACAGCGAAAGATATGTTGGAAACATTATCAAGGATTTTTCAAAGAAAAAGTGTATTGTCTAAATTACGATTACGACGGCAACTTTTAACATTAAAAATGGCCGACACAGAAAAACTAGAAGATTATTTTCAGAGATATGATAACTTGACACGTGAGCTAGAATCGCTTGACACACAGATAGCATTAGAAGACAAAATTTGTTATTTGATGATTGGTTTACCAGAGAAATTCAATACAGTAATTACAGCCATAGAGACCATTACCGAAACCATTACACTTGAATTTGTAAAAGCTAGATTACTTGATGAAGAGTTGAAATTGTGCAATAACAAAAATGAAATTAAAGAAGAGACAAGATCAGTTGCATTTAAAGCTATAATCTGTTACAAATGTAATAAAAAAGGTCACAAGGCAAACGAGTGCAGAAGTAATACTAACAATTTTAACATACAGGGTGGAAAATTTAGAGGAAATTATAAAGGAAGAAATTACAGAGTAAATAATAGAGAACCAAATACTAATAATGAAATAAATAAAGGAAGTTTTCTCACATTTGTTGCATTGAATACAGACATTAATACAGAAAAAGAAAAGTTTATATTAGATACTGGAGCTACAGAACACTTAATAAAAAATGATTTAGAGACATATATGACAAACATAAAAGTTTTAGAGAAACCTATAAAAATAGTTGTTGCAAACAGCAAGTGCATGTTGGCATATAAAGTTGGTGACTTATTAGTTAAAATAGATGGAATAGAGATAAACATTGAAGGTGGATTGATTGTTGAAGAATTGAAATTTAACTTATTATCAGTATCAAAAATAATAAACAAAGGTTTTGAAATTAAAATAAATAAAAGAGGCATAATACTATATAATAATTATAAAGGAATAAGATTTCAAGCACCTCAAGTAAACAAATTATATACACTACAAGTTGATATAGAAACTGTTCATGTGAACCAAGCAATTACAGCGAATACTTGGCATCAGCGACTAGGTCACTTAAATAGAAATAGTATGAAGATACTTGGCCTACCAGTTAGTAAGGAAAAATGTGAAACATGTATAGAAGGAAAAGCATGCCGATTACCATTCGACAATAATTATAATACAAGTAAAAGAATTGGTGAGTTATTACATACAGACATATCAGGACCTATAAAAGATGAAACACCAGCAGGGTATAGATATTTTCAGGTAATCATTGATGACTATTCGCATTTTACTCAAGTCTATTTATTAAAAAGGAAAAGTGAAGCTGAGTTAAACTTAATATATTACATAAAAGAATTAAAAAGTACATTTAACGTTAGAACAAAAGCCATAAGAACAGACAATGGTGGAGAATTTAGTTCAGATCGATTTAAAAATTATTGTAAAAATAGAGGAATTGAATTACAATATACTATGGCATATACTCCGCAGCAAAACGGAAAATCTGAGCGGATGAACAAAACTTTAATGAATAAAGTTAGAACAAAGTTTTTGGATACAAAATTACCAAAATTTTTATGGGGCGAAGCAATAAAAGCTTCAGCTTATGAGTTGAATAGATCTCCAACAGTTGCATTGAATGGAAAAACACCATCAGATATTTGGTATGGTAAAAATGACTTATCAAGACTCAGAGTGTTTGGTAGTAAATGTTGGGCAGTAAATTTGAAAAGAACAAGCAAATTAGATCCAAATGCACAATCATATATATTTGTAGGATATGATCTAGGAGGATACAGATTGTGGTGTTCAAATGAAAATAAATTAATACGATCAAGAGATGTAATATTCGATGAAAGTAAATATGTATATTTGGAAGATAAAAACAGTAATAATTCAGAGGGAGAAATAAAAGAAATCTCAGATGGCATAAAAGTAATACAAGAAAATACACAAGTATATACAAATGAAGATAAAGAAAATGAAATGATTGAAGACATAGATAATGAAAACAAAGAAATTACAAATGAAATGAATGATAAAATATCTAAATATGGAAGAAAAATAAGAAAACCAAATAAATTAAATGATTATGAGACTTATGTTGCTTATTGTATGATTTCAGGAGAAGAATCTATAGAATATGAGGAAGCGACAAAGGATATGGAATGGAGAAATGCAATTAATAAAGAGTTGAAAGCATTAAATGACTTAGATACATGGGAAGAAGTAAATAAACCTAAAAATACAAAAATAGTGGATACAAAATGGGTATTCAAAGTAAAAGAAGACGGAACTAAAAAAGCTAGATTAGTTGCCAAAGGGTATCAGATAAAACAAAATAATAATTTTGAAATAATGTATGCACCGGTAGCTAGACTATCGACAGTAAGAATGATGTTATCTAAAGCAATTCAAGAAGATTTAGAAATAAGACAGTTAGATATACCTACTGCTTTTTTGAATGGAAAGTTAAATTCAGAAGTTTATATTAATGTTCCTCAAGGTTTAGAATGTTCAAATAAAATTAACACAGTATTAAAATTGAAGCGTGCATTATATGGTTTGATAGAATCACCAAAGTGTTGGAATGATACTATAGATAAATTTGCAAAAGAAAATGGATTTAAACAATCAAATTATGATTATTGCTTATATTATAAGAATAATTGCTGGATGATAATTTATGTAGACGATATTATTTTAATTGGAGACACAAAAGATATAGTAAATTCATTACAGAAACATTTTAATGCTAAAGACTTAGGAGAAATAAAGAACTTTTTGGGTATGGAAATTTATAGAGAAGAAGATAAACTAATTATAAAGCAAACTAAATTAATAGAGAAGATTTTAAACAAATTTGGAATGACAGAGTGCAAAGGTATAAGTACACCAATAGAATCAAACTTAGACATAAAAAATGAAGAAGAAAGAAAAGACTTGCCTTACAGAGAATTGATGGGAAGCTTGATATACATTACAATGACATCAAGACCAGATCTTACATATGCAGTGTCATATTTAAGTCGTTTTATAGAAAAACCCACTGAACAGACATGGAAAGCAGGAAAAAGAATATTGAGATACATAAAAGATACTAAATACAGAGGACTACTGTTTAAGAAAAGTCAAGAAAATGATTTAATTGCTTACTCAGATGCAGATTGGGGGGCAGATAAGATAGATAGAAAAAGTGTAAGTGGTGGAATAATATTTTATAAAGGAAATCCTGTCCAATGGTTTTCAAAGAAGCAAAAATGTGTTTCGCTTTCGTCAGCAGAATCTGAATATATAGCTGCTGCAACATCAGCCCAAGAATTAGTAAATTTAAAAGGTATTTGTGAAAATTTTAATGACAGTGTAAATTCAGTGCTTTTAGTGGACAATCAAGGTGCAATAATGATGGCAAAGTGTAACGAGAACTCTAAACGAACAAAACACATTGATATTAAATTCCATTATATTAAAGATCTTGTGAGGAAAAATATTATAAAAATTAATTATGTAAGTACTGAAAATAATATTGCTGATTTATTAACAAAAGGTTTGTGTAAAGAAAAGTTCAACAAATTTGTAAAAGTTTTTATTGTATAACGTGGTAATAAAAATGTATAATTAACATAATTCTGATTTGTAGAACATTGTGTAAAACAATCTTAGTAAAGTTATAATTTCATACTTTGTGTAAGTGCAATTTAAAATTTTGTAGTAAATTTGAAATTGAGAGGGAGTGTTGGATATGATAAGTATCAATACTGTAAGCCAATGCTATAAACTATTATGTCATAGCTATTATTAAAAATAAAAAGTCTCTGGTTGCTCTCTTCTCGCTGTACTGTGCTTGCAATGTTACGCTCTTACCGAAAATGTGATTATATTAAATATTATGTTACACTCCTGATTCTTATAATGAATAAACGATTTGTCCAAAACGCAGATTGTTTCAACAATACTAACGTTAGATTATTATTGTAAATAAAGTAGGTAGTGCATTATTATAAGGAGAAATAAAAGCAATAAAGTGGTTGTTACCTAAAAAGAAAATACAAGATGGTAGGAGAACAAATTGGCAAAAAAACTAGTTACATGCATAATGACAAAACGGAAACTAATCATGCCATACTACATACCAAAAGCTGACACAATATAATATGAGTTACTTTTTCGCCCTGGCTGTCCGCTTAGCTTTAGTTGGGGTGGCCGATATTGTCGCCTGCACCGGCGCCGCGGAACTCGTCGTCTGGACCGGAACAGCAGGGGCCGCCGCTAGCATTGACGCAGCCGGGATTGCCGTCCGCGTCCGCACCGGCGCAGCAGCCTGATGAGGCTCATCCTCCGCCGTGACAATTGCCGCAAGGTCTGCAACGGTGAACACCCGCCGCCTGGAGCCGTCCTTCAGCTTCACTATGACATTCCCGTCCATTGTCCAGCACCTTCTTATACCAAAGCGTTTCCGTGCATTGACGAAAACTGTCTGACGCTGGCGAGTAAGGAACTCCGAGATGGTGTGAGGTGTTCCTTTAAGAGCCGTTTTCTTGCTCCATACAGCAGTTCTCAGCGAATGATCACAGAAGCGCACCAACGCTGGCCGACATCTTCCTTCATTGACATTGCCAAGACGGTGACAAACTGAGAGCTCATCTGCTTTTATAGCCAGACCCAGATATTGTTTCGATTTTATGCATTGCAGTGCAGGCGCATTAGCAAAGAAGTTGTAAATGAAAAAGAAATAAACATCTATTTCACCCACTAGAAATAAAACGCATAACACGATATTCTTCTTATTTGTTTCTTAGGTTTTCACGCACATCACTCATTAAATAAAACTAGTTTTAACGGGTTAATGCACGAAACTTTATTTATTTATTGACGTTTCGCAGTCTTTTCAGGTCTGCATCGTCAGAATACTCTAGTATTCGTGCATTAACCCGTTAAAACTAGATATTCTTCTTGTTTATAACAATATAACGTCATAACAGATAATGTTTAATCGAAACTCAAATAATTTTAGCAAATCAGAAACGACTATAAATCTCATTGCTAACTATTAATTCTCGTTGTTATTAAAAAGAGGCAGCGTCATCGATTCTGCGTACTACGTGAACATACATGTACTACATGTCCGGAAACGTTTTGTTACATGACTCATCGCTAATGCTTATCGTTTCGTTTCGATTCGATTAATTATAACCTTACTATCAAATATAAAGATACATTCATGTTAGCAGATACTACAAAAAAAGTTTAGGATGAGCGCCATTTTTAAAATTGAAATAAAAGACACATTTTCAGTTGTTACCTCATGGATTTCTAATTGAAGGCATTGGTGAGCATATTAATGAACTATAATATAAATTCCTAATTTTCTAAACTTTAGTGTATTTTTTTACAAAGTTAGGATGCACACATACAAAATGAACACACCTATTTTACTGCATAATCTCGGGCACTATATGGCAAACAATAGAGCTTGTTTGACACCCCAACAAAAAAAATATCACATAAATTTTTACTATTTGCTCTGGAAAGGTTTTTTTGTGTTTTGGCTTGCACGTCTTGTGCATTAGCCACAACAAAAAGGTATGGAAACGGTTATTTTAGGAAATGAGAAAAGGAAAGGATATACGGAACTTTGGAAAAGTGGGATCTAAAGAAATAGATTTATATAGGTAGGGAGTTATAACGGGAAAGGTTGAAGCAGATGAATGTAATATGATTCCATTCCATTCCATTAAGAAACACTACTAACTTACTAACTTGTTACCCGGGAACGGTTAATTATTTGGTCAATATTTCGTACGAAATTTAAGTACACCATACAGCAACACGCGGGCTGAAAGTTTCTCACGCACTTTTCGTCACTTTCCGAACATTATGCGCTATTACAAACACTACCATGCCGCCACCCGTTTTCCCTCGAGCAAACATCAAAAACGGATCTTACTGTTCACGTAATAGGGTAGCGAATATCCGGCAGTAGGTTTTATGGGTAGTAAAGAAACGGTCGGGCTCAGATTTACAGGCCTATTAAACTACGCTACACGCGTTTACTTGAAATCGATACGCGCTCGGAATGTCTTGATATTATCCTTTTTTTGTTTGCTCCCTTTGTACACTCGACCCTTCGGTATTTAATGACGTCAGCCGTACAGGAACCTAGAATATTGACATATTTATATATCTACGGTAAAACGTTTGAAAAAATATTAGTCTGATGAAAGTAATTTGTGTATAAACTATTACATGTATTTGTGGCTGTGTAATCTTATGTATTAAAGATATTTGAAATTAATTTTAAGTATCCAAGGCGATAAGACGAGCGAAAATGGCGCGTAGAGTAAGAAGCTTGGCTCTACACGAGATCTGATAACTTTTCGACATTGCGAGACATATGGTCTCGTCTTGGCAATATTTTTCACGAAAACGTTTTTGGTGGGACCCTCCTTTTCATTAATCAAAGTTTTTAAAATACGATTTTGAACTTTTTCATGTCTTACATTTTAATATTTAATATTTTGTACGCACACTACTTTTTAAATTGAACATTCTTTATTTAAATTACAAGCGATTTATAACTATTTTTTTTTGATCATTTTATAATTTATGATAAGGTACTGGCTACATTATTCATCATATTTATGTGACTTTTATATGCCCAGAAGAAAGCTAAAGGTAACATTTGTACACGCACCACGACTAAGTTAAAATTTAATTTTTTACTGGAGATTTTATAATTTTTACGGTTACTGATTTTTTTATTGATCAAAATATTAGTAAATAGTCAACTTAAAAATATAGTCTGGTACGTATACATTAAAGTTAAAGTACAGTATTGTTAATGCACCTACAGAAAATAATGATTGAAAATCAAGATTTTCCGCTCTGGCAGAGAAATTGAACAAAGAAGTCTTAGTTATTTTTGATTATAATGGTTATATGTATAGCTATTTTAGAAGCCTTATCAAATTACTTCTTAGGTATGTTTAGTATTAGTACCTACAGAGGGATTGAGAAGATGCCGTCGCATCAGAGCTGCATGTAATGATTTATCTATGCTTAATTAAGTAGTACGTTATTTGGTAGTTAGAATACGTAATAAATATAAACAAAATATAATATTTTACGGGTAAAAACGCGCATTTTAATAAAGTTTTTCATGCTATTTCTTTATCGGGATTAAGTACCCGTATAATATTATATTTATAAGGCATTGCGAAAGTTTAAGTGTTAATATACACAATTGTTACAATTTATATTTTGCGAGGTTGGGACACTAACTTCGCAAGTTGGTGCAAACCAGAGCAGTGCAAAAAAGTACAGTGTAGCAGTTAAAAAAAAACATTTGGCATTGTTTGGGTCTTAGATATTGTTCGAAAACCACAATGAAAACTAGCCAGCCTTTCATTTACAATGGTTTTCGAATATCTACTGTACATACTCTTTTTGGAAAATGAGCATTTTATGTTTCTCTTTTGTTTCCATGGGTAAGATTAAGAATAATCTAAAGATTTAGAGTCTAGTCATAAACGTTACTTTAGCTTTCTTCATCAATTAATTTAGCTATAAATATACAGATATGTGCTATAATAGTATGCTTTTAGACGCTACACGATCACACATTTCGATGCTTCACCGTTCAGGCACCGAATACTGGACACTCTTCTTCCATACCTGTTGATCAACCAATTTGCATGTACAGCACTGCTAGTGTATTGTCAACCTTAGATAAATTCTCGCTTTTCCTATTGTAATTTGGTCCTTCTTGTTCATCACTTTTGGATTGCAATTTGTCTGTCGGGGAAATCGCAATTGTAAGAATATTAGTTTTTATAGCTAGTGATTGATAGCAAATATAGTTTATTAGTCAAAACGTATTAGTGCAAAAGATAAGCTCATTAGCAGTAAGGTTCTTTAAAAATATTTCCATAACAGTGACATTTGCCTACGTAAGCTTACAAGTAAATAATAGATATAGTTTTACTGGTTTCTTTGTAGCACCATTATAACACATTAGCATTAAATATTCTAAAAGAGATTATAATGTCCGTACATTCGTTATTCTTAGATCTCTTCATCACATACATCTAACAGAGAAAAGAAATACATGACTCATTCATTAGCATTAGCTAATCCAAAATAGAATTTCTTAAAATATTTTATTATCCTCCATATTAAAATAGGTTTGGTAACACTTTTAAAAATAGGCTGTATACTTAAGTAGTTTGAAATCTTTTATAAATTATTATTTCAGTAGATATAGTAGATTTAGTTAGTATTTTTAACATTAAACTTTAGAGACTTTTTAGTAAATAAATTAGTGTTTTGGTTTGACAGTTACAGAAATTCGATACATTTATTGCTTCGTGAATTATAAACCCCATGTAGAAAAGAACTTTGTATATCGACTTTGTTCTTAAAACTGTTCTTCGTATCGTGCATAGACAATGCACTATTTTACAATACTGAATCTCTACTGAATCTGGTATTCAAAATCTCTCTCGAGCTTTATTTGGAATGATATCTTATTCCGAATTTTTCTCAGCTTATAACAATGAAGTTTGTTGTAAACACTTAGCGCGTGGATAGCAACAATATCATAATTTATATCAAATTTAACCCAACTCAAAGGGGCTTACTCAAATATTTTTTCATTAGGTTAGTAAGCTGTAAGAATACTGTTCAACGCAACATAACAAATATCTAACCGACTTGCGTTAGGTAGTAACTACAGTAATTTCACCAATAGCGTCTAGTAGGTTGTCTTTTCTCAGTTATAGTGGGTGTATGTAACTTGTCTAAGCCCTTTTGTTCTTTGATAGACCTATATCATAAGTATTTGTATCTTTGGGCAAAGGACCATTGTCTACTGATATTGCTTCGTTTCTAGGGATATCTTCTTCTTTCAATCCTTGTCTTTGCGATGTAATTTTTCCTTTTTTTTGATGTTGCACGGAACCACCTATATCGTTGTCTTTGGATTTATGAAATGTGTAATTGAATGATCCAGTGCCTTTTTATTCACTATTTTTGTAGTGATTACCATTCAATATAATGATATTGAATGTTATATAAAGATATTAATCATCGATAGTATTTATCACATATCATCATCCAATAGACCGGATCATGAAGGCTCCTACAAAAATTGCCGCTTTTGATGGTATTATTTCTGATAATTCACGTCTGGTTTACAAATCATTAAAAAGTTTAGAATATTTGTCATGCATATTCTCTTCAAGTACAACGCAGGAATTTGATTCTCATCTTTAAATATAGCCTTTTTTGGATTGGTGACACTTATTATTAGATCACAAGATATAAGAAAATATTTGCCACGTCTTTAATGGTAGTGGGATTTGGAAATTCGGTTAACAACTCTGTATATTGTTACCCTGAAGTGTTTCCACTACAACATAAGTCTTCTAGTCATCACTATACTTATACATTGTACTTTTGGTTGGTTGGGTTTAATAAAAGACAACTTGTTACGTAATATCCAACAGCAGAAATCAGGAACTTAGTTGTTAAATTCAGCATTACCTGATTCAAATTGTCATATCTTGGTAGTAACCCCAGGAATTTGGTTGTCAACTAGAACGTAACTACAAATAATTCCCAATCTGATTATGCTTTAAGTTTTATCCATAGAACTATATGTGATAATTCTTTAAGATTCAGAAACCCCTGTAAGATTCAGAAATTGGGAGGTCAACTAGGCATGTCAAGTCCCTCAAACCGTTCCTAGTCTGGTTAGAGTATCCCGGTCTGATTACTTAATCTAGTAGTTTGATCTACTCTCGTTTGTCCTCCTAATTTCTTCTCATGTTGGTATTAACTCGGCATGTCAAGTCCCCCAAATCAATCCTATTTTGGTTAGAGTTGTCTGGTCTCCGCATGTCAAGTCCCTGAAACCGCTCCCAGTCTGGTTAGGGTTGTCTGGTGGTGAAGGGGAAGTGTGTGACGTGTTGTCGTGTCATGTGGTGTGGGTGTGACGTGGGGGCGCGTGCGCAGGGCGGCGGTGAGCGGCGCGGGGGCCGCAGCAAGCGGGCGTCGGCCGGCTCCGGTGGCTCCGGCGCGGCCAGCCTGGCTCGCGGCGCGCTCTCCGACCCCGACCTACAGAGCCGGATTCAGCCCAACCTCACCACCTTCTGGGTATGTACTTCTACATCATTTTCGTGTTGGATAAATGATTACAGACCAGCCGGTTAACACAAGGGCGTGCGGGCTTCCGTCTCAATGCGAATAGACATTTCAAAATTTTGAAAATCAAAGAACGAAGAAGTAAAAGAATTAATATCACCTATGTTTCTTACCAATACATACAAGTTCTTTTTTTAATTAAAAAAGGTATACTATAGCAACGAATGAATCAAGATTCGCTTACGATTTGTACAAAAATAAATACAGCGTAAACGATCTGAAAATATATTTAACGGTGATTCAACAATGTTTTTGAGCTTTTTGTGTTTTTGTACATATAAGACTTAAGTCAAATCTAAATTGGGAAAAAGAAAAAAGAAATCTATCTATACTAATATTTTAAAGAGGAAAGATTTGATTGTTTGTTTGTATTGAATAGTCTCCGAAACTACTGGACCGATTTGAAAAATTCTTTCACGTTTAGAATCCTACATTGTCCCCGATGAACATATGTTACAGAATATTTAAAAAAAATAGGTTTCCGTATGAAAACTCCGATAACGTAACCCAGGGTGTGAAAAAAATACCAAATATTACCTTATATCGCTTACGCTGCGGAAGTCATTGACAGGAGAGCCAAGTGATGTACTGAAGTTTTATAGAGGGCATCAATATCTACAAAAAAGTCCTCGATACCATATGTCTAACTATTAAAGTTATGTCACAACTAAAGGTCCCGGTCGCGGTTTTACCCGCGTTAATTTGAGGAAATAGGTTATAGTGAGCCAAACTTAAAAGATGGATTTATATTATTTATTAATTTGTTTATAATTAGGTAACGTGACCCATAGATAAATAACATTTATATACCTTATAGTCTAACATTTATCTACAGATATAGGCAGAGGCGGTGTAAGGCATGGGCGACGTGGGCCACCGCCTAAGGCCTCGCGGTACAAGGGGCCTCGCGCCTCAAAAATTTTTGTGCTTTGCTTAAAAGCGAATTTCTTTTTTTTATTATTTTATTAAATCCGTCTTCAGGTCGCCACAGAACAGGGCCTCGCGAAATCTGTCTTGCCCACATCAAATTTAGGTCTTGCCCCGCCACTGGATATAGGTGATACATTAAATGTTAGTAAATAAAAAATAATAACTAAGTTAGTAGAAACCTTATTAACACGTATATGCTGTCGCAGACTTTTTAATTTAACTTTTAAAGGGGAACAATTCCGCCAAACGTGATTTTTGTGCAACGGAAGCTCACAAATAGAATATTTTTACCTGATTATACAACATTTTACATCGATAATCCGCTCCTACTGGTCGCAGTGTGATGTCATATAGCCTTAAGCCTTCCTCAATAAATGCACTATCTACCAAAAAAAAAAATTTTTCAAATCGGGCCATTAGTTCCTGATATTTGCGCGTTCAACCAAAAAAATGGTGCATTCCGTACAACGGGTCCTAAACTACGCAACTATTTTTTCACTATCAGTTAAATAAATTTTCGTGGAAGATTTATAATTATATAAAGAAATTTATTGTAAATAATACAAGCCTCAGAACAACAATTATAGTCTACCTACACAACAGCTCTACGCCAAAGCGAAGCTAGGGCGGGCCACTAGTAAATAATAACCTGTGTCTAGCCAGTTAGTCGGTAAATTGTATGATGATTTACTTTTGCACGATATGGAATGGATATATCCATATCCGCTGAGTTATATTTTTCAATAGATCAATTTGTAATCCACATATGCCTGGAGTCCGGTCAATAGTTTGCCGAACGAATGCTTTATTTCATTTTGTATTAACACTATATTTATTCTCACAGATAAATTCATTAAGGAAATATTATTAATATTTAATTTTGCGATGGGCTAATCCAAATAATGTTATTCAAGGTAAAGTCGTTAGTAATAACGACTATATTTTTCGGCTAACTTTTTTATATGCATTTTTGCAGTGGGTAAATACTGCAAGCTTATAAATTTATCCTTACGTCAAGTAAAATTGTAAATTTTCAATTATTAAATTGTAAATTAATCTTAGTAAAATCTTATATATAAAATTCTCATGTCACAATGTTAGTTACCATACTCCTCCGAAACGGCTTGACAGATTTTTATGAAATTTTATATGCATATTCAGTAGGTCTGAGAATCGGGTACTATCTATTTTTCATACCCCTAAGTGATTGTTATTTTTTGTACTGAAACTGTGGCATTGAAAAATACATACAGCCCTATATTTTTCACCTTTATACCACCAGCCCCAATTTTTGTGGCGGTACAAAGTTCGCGGGGTCATCTAGTAATGATATATTATTTGTTTATTTTGGTTTTCATGCACACCACTTATTAAATAAAACAAATTTCAACGGTATAGATGCACTGATTTATTTATTTATTAACGTTTCGCACCCTTTACAGTATTTGTCGTCTGAATAAATAATAATAATATTCAGACGACGCAACCTGCAAAGGAGGCAAATCGTTAATAAATTAATAAATCAGTTCATCTATACCGTTGAAACTTGTTTTATTTAATGATATATTATTAAACAAAAACTTTTCCTGCATTTTATATAGTAAATCAGAACCCGTCTCTATTGATTCCATATGGATGTCATCGCTTAGATGTATTTAGCATAACATGAGTGCGTATTGTTTAATATTTAAGGCAAACGAGAATAGTCATTCATTCAACGGCTTGTGTACAGCACATATTCCAATTCTCAATACGCAGCTTTGTACATATTATTTATTTTTTTATCTGTCGACATAACGAAAAAATATTTCTACGGGCCACACTGAGGGACGTCAAGTAAATTTTAAAATTTATTAAATTACTAGTGGCCCGCCCTCGCTTCGCTTCTGTGTAGAGCGGTAGTGTAGACTATAGTTTTTGTTCTCAGGCTTGTATTATACACAATGACATTCTTCTAATACCTAATTATAAAATAGGCACGCGCCGCCAAGCCCCCCGCCCGGTAGCGTCGGAACCGCTATGTCCCTGCATTTGAAATCTGTAATATCTTCGAAAACATTCATTTAAATTAAATGCGTTAAAGGGCCAAATTGGTCTATATTAAATGCACAATGTACTTAACGTACTTAATTTGATAAGAATGAATGTTATATTGCTGAAAATCGCTTCATAAATAATCTATTATTTCTCGTAAAAAGTATAGGATAAAAAATGGTTATTGTGGATTATCCCTAATAGATAGACATATACCATCGCGGGCTTTTTTGTAGACCTTTTTAAGGTGTACAATACTGTAGTACATTATTTTGTACTATCTCGTAGGGTTCAGCCAGCGTTTGCAATGTAACCGCAAAAACGTGTGTTTATTTACGACCTAACATTAAAAATCTGTAAAATTATCAGTGTTTCTCTACTATATTATGCATGTATTATTACATATAAAACTTCCTCTTAAATCACTCTATCGATTAAAAAAACCGCATCAAAATCCGTTGCGTAGTTTTAAAGATCTAAGCATACATAGGGACATAGGGACAGACAGCGGGAAGCGTCTTTGCTTTATACTATGTAGAGAAACATATCTACTCGTATGTCATCATCAGCATAACAATGTCCCCACTGCTGGGGCAAAGGCCTTCCCTATTGTCATAATATGGAAGCAATGTAAAAAAGAATAAGAAGAATAATACAACATGTGGAAAAGAAACGAGCATTAAATTTAATTATCGTCTTTGAGTTAGGCTGTTAGAGCTTTGTAGATGCACTCACTCATAGTTTTTAGTAAGTAGTGATTTTTGTTTCAAGAAAACAAACGTTTAAAATTTTTATTAGCAAATGAAAACATTATGCTTCATCAATCATCATCATCAACAGCCTATCATAGTCCACTGCTGGACATAGGCCTCTCCAAATGCACGCCACTCAGATCGATCTTGGGCTACTCGCATCCAGCTCCTGCCAGCCGCCTTGCGCAAATCGTCACTCCATCGTGCCTGAGGACGTCCTACACTACGTTTGCCTAGACGCGGTCTCCACTCCAGAACTCGTCTACCCCAACGGTTATCGGTTCTTCGGCAAATATGGCCAGGACACTGCCACTTCAACTTGCTAATCCGGTGGGCTTATTAAATTAATTAATTAAAAAATATTAAAGACTAATATTTTGTTATCAAATAAAGAGGTACAATTTTTAAGTTAGTGAGGCTGTAGGGGGTAGGTATCTTAGGGTAGGTATCGTAGGTATCTCTGGATCTACTGTTTTGAACGGTTTTGAAAACTCTGTTACCAATAGAAAGCCACGTTATTTATGGGTGTCATTGGCTATATTTTCATATACTTACAAGAACAAAAAATACAGTCTACTTCGAAGCGAAGTGAGGGCGTGTCACTAGTGAAAAATAAATAAAGACTTAATATGTTACGAACTAACTAGCAGTAGCAGGGTGAGCCACGGCATTGCCACACGGAGGGTATTTTAAATATTGATAGGACATTAAACTGAAATAAACATCATGTTATTTTTAATAATAAGTAAAAATGAAATTCACAGATTTTTGTAAAATTGCCTGCCACAACCGGGAATCAAATTCGTGAAAGGGGAAAAACTTGACCTTTTTTGTGATAACCGTCGAAAGGGTAAATCATAAGTTTTTTTTCCAAGTAAAATAGCATTTTAAATGAAAGGAAGATCATGAAATTAAAGTTTGTTCAGGAAAATTTTCTCTGACTTTTCCGTGCTTTCAGCTCACCTTATCATTTCAAAGTATTTGCCTGCTCACTTAATAAAAGAAGATTTCCTTATTATAAGTACGTGTAAAAAGGCCCTTCTAAACACTTTTTATATTACGTAATCATTAAGGTCTTGGTAACATTATTAGTTATTACGTCCACTCGGATAGCGAAAAATACGGGTTCGAATCCCGTCTCGAACCTGGACTAAATTAATTATTTCTAGATTTATTTTTTAAAAATTTTAACATCTAGCAGTTAAATGCTTAAAAACACAATCTATTTACATAATAACTGAACTACTATAAAAACATATGCGATCCGGAAGTACACGTTAACTTTGCTCCTAAAGCCTATTTTGATAACTATTTACTTTTGGTATAAACGTTGTTAATAATTGAGCAATTATCTGCAAGACATACTACAATTAAGATATCATTATTTTATATAAAACTATTCATTCTCGACGGCCTTTTTTAACATGCATTTGATACATGTATAACGAATCCGAATATAGAATATTTCCTTGACATGATAAATACGCATAAGCAAATCACAAATTATACCAGAAAAATAAATGGTTCATAGATGACCTCAGGCACACCGAATAAACGCAATTAACCTTTTTGCATCCGCGGAATATGTAATTTATTAGATGTAAACTCTATTTGCATACAGTTCATAATTGTCTGAACTAGCTGGAATAACGGCCTTAAACTTTTTAGCAGATGACACGCACCGGTTACCAAATACTTACAATTTTTATTGCCCACTTACCAAATTTAAAGTTTACATCGCACAAACAACATTAGTCTGTATTCCAAAGGCGGTAAGAGTCTAGTTAACATATGTGAGCTATCGTTTTATTTATTGCACATTGCCGTTCCCAGAAGTTTTTCTAATACGTTTCGTATATCGAAAACGCCGAACGATTTTAATAGAAATCATTGACATTGTTTATGTTTTAGTACCGTCCGATCTCTGGTTTTCAAACTTTTACGGGTTTTTTTTACTGTTAGTATAGGGGACTTAAAATTTATTTTTGTGATTGATTAAATTTTCGAAATTTTAAAATACGTATTGAATAGATTCTTTGTTTACTGTAGGACAATGGAGCATGTACGATATAACAGTTTGAATATTACTTTCAAAAGTGCAAATATTATGCTACATTTGGCTTTCGTTTTAATTATGTTTAATTTTATTTTATAGTCATAATTTTTATATTATTTACATTTATAATGGAAAGCGACTTCATGAGTTACCTCATATTGAAGTCATTTTCTAATTTGACGACTCTGTATATAATTAAAGAGGAAAAAACAGCCCTTGCTGAGTTTCTTGCCGGGTCTTCACAGTACAAGGTCTCCCGCCGTAGATTTGCGAACCGATGGCGTAGCTTTTCGACAATCACAAGTGCTTGTAACCGTCTAGACTGAATAAACGATATTGAAAATTTGAATTTTAAGATGTTGTTTATAGAAAAAGTATTGATATATTGCTACCTCGACAGGTTTTTTTAAAGTACCCGCTCTCCTTCCGAAAGCTATATCCGGTGCAATCAATGTATTGTTTCGATCCGAATAAATTCAGTTTTGTTCACAAATACAAATAATAATAACCTATTTTAAATATGATGTTAATAAGATTTTTCAGTAATATTAATTTGAATTATAATTGAACATATTTCACAATATCACCAGAATTGTATACGATAAAAACTAAGTATTTTAATTAAAAAGATAATTGGTATTTGAGACTGGAACGTAAAAAAGTCAGTACTCAGTAGGAAAATGAGAAAGCAATGACAGCTACGGTGCTACGATCCGCTACGGTACTACGCCTCGTAGTAAAACGGGAGCTTGACAACAACCGTAAACAGTTTGAGAAGCGCGCGCCGTCCGAGCTTCGTGTTTTATGACACATTATGCTGTAATAATATTTTTTACTTACAACATTTGTTAGGATGCGTTGGTGTGCGTGCGCCCGCGCACACCATTCACTTAAAAATGTCGTTTGCCGGCACCGACCGGCCACTGCCGAATCTAATAGCTAGCTCAATTTTTATGTTCTTTCGCGGTACAATATTATGTTACATGGCGGGCTTTGTGATTTTTATTTTGCTCTTTGACGTTTGTGCTTTTTCAATATGGCCGCCTCGGTTTACGGTGACGCCCAATTAGCGGTGGGCTTGCAATCGGCTTACCGTGCGGCTTTTGTTACACATGATTTATACGCCTATGAGTTTTAGTACCGCAATGCCAATTTATTTCTCGCGTGTTTAATTACGAAACTTAAAATTTATCTGTGTTAACTCGTCCTACTTATGAGATGATTATGAATAATGTCCAAGTCATATTTCTTTAATTTTACCGGAGGCTCATAAAAACTAGACTTTTAAGGATATTTTTTAATTATGAAATGTAATTTGTCAAATAATAAAAGTTTTGTAATCACAATCACCGTTTGATTTAGAGTTGTATTTTTTTACTAAAGATTGTAAGGAAAAAAATTACCGGCCAGTGTTGGATGTATTACCATGTTTTCTATTAATTATGAATACAACGCGGCGGTAATCCCGACGACAACGGCCCATATAAATTAGAAGCGACTTAATTGGGACCACACGCGCCGCACATGAGTAGGAATCGCCCGATACATACGTAGGCAGTGCGTTATTGTTTCGGTAATTGGGCGGGAATATTTGTCCCATAATTTTAAAGATTGTGAACCAGCGGCCTGTAAGAGCTATGTGTATAGGTAATTAATGAATTTGATTCGGTGTTGGTTGGATTTTGATATGGTAGATTTATGTTGTTTTTGTGTGAATTATGGATGTATTTATGATAATTTTGGTTCAATCTTTACAGAGCATAAATAATAATTGTTAATTTGTACATACAATAGCAAATTATTATACATACATAAGTTACCAATTCGTAACCAATTATTATTGTTACCAATAAAACAATAACTGTTCTGAAAGTTATCATGATGTTAGTAGAAAGTAGTATATTTTTTAGTTTTTCTAATTCATATAATACTCATACGATACAAAGACGTTACGAAATTAGATGAGTATTTTAAGTTTTTCAAAATTAAGTTAAAAACGGGTACAATAATTAAAAAATAATAAAATTTGCCGATTTCATGAGTGTACTGTAAGCTAATAACAAAACTGATACCATAGAACAGTGCGGATATAAAAAGCATTAATAAAACAGTTTTATTAGATTGAGTAATGCTGCTCGCAGAACTATAACTAACATAAAAGCAGAGTTCTTGCATTTAAAACAATCCGGATATTAAAAACTCCTTTATGTGCGATACGGTGCCTGGCAAACATCGGCGTGTTTTTCCCGTTACAGAAAAAAAAACTATAAATCGTTCCAATTCCAACTTTTTCGCTTATTATTCGAGTTTCGATAGTAAAAAGTCTACGCGCATCAAACGTTGGACTGTAAGGTAGAGAATTGTTAGTAGGACATCTTATATTAATAGCCTATTTATGGAGGTGGGCTGTTACTGAGTTTTTATTGTGCATTTTAACGGGCGCATTTTATTATGCTAGTTTTATAAGTGGCCTTCTAGTTAATTAGTTGGGAAGATTAAACTACCATTCATACTTAGATATGGCGTATCTTAGATTCTTTAGCGACATAGTGTAGCGCGTTGTCATCGGAGTTCCGTAGCGGTTTAATAAAATGTTTGGGTGTATATGACTCTATGCAATAGACGTAGGTTACTTTGTGTTTTTTGAGTACAATAAGAAAGATAAAGCTGACTATATTGGAGATATAAATAGATTTGGATAGCTTGACTTATTGCTGACATTGTGTTAAGTCTGTCACTTCACACGGAATATGGATTCAATTTATTTAACGGCTAAAAACTGTAGCTCCAGCCATCTTGCATTGCTTTCTCAAATCCAACCACTAAACCCTCTAAAGATTTAAAACCTTTCTTACCAACAGAAATACAACACAGCCACTTGATCAATTCAAGCGAGAAAACTGTTTACATAAAAGGCAATTGTTAATGACGGATCTATCAACGCACGCCTCAAACCACTGAATGCAATCAGCTGAAATTCGTTACACATACATTTATAATGATTATGTTAAGAAAAGATTTTATAAACTCAACCCGTAAAAGGACAAACCACAGGTTCAAGAGGAGAGGAGCTCGATGGCGCAGGTGGTTCTCGCGTTCGACTGCGATCGTTGAAGTTAAGCATCTTTCGCAGTCGTCGGTCATTGGATGGGTGACCAAAAATCTTAGTCTATCTCGAGTTCCTCCATGCTTTGGAAGGCACGTTAAGCCGTTGGTCCCAGCTGCATCTGCAGTCGTTAGCACCCGCCAATCCGCACTGGGCCCGCGCGGTGGGTCATGGCCCAATCTCCTTATTCCATCCATAGGGAAGGCCTGTATCCCAGCAGTGGGGACATTAATAGGCTGATGATGAAGATAGAAGCCAATATTTACACGCAGATGAAATCGCAGGCGCCCACTAGACCTATACAAAACCTCTCCGTTACCGTAATCGAGGTCATTTTTCATTTTTTTGGCGACCTCCGTGGTCGAGTGGTTTGTACGCCGGGTTTCATGGTGTCGCCGACTCGAGAGGTCCCGGGTTCAAATCCCGGTGGGGGCAGATGTTTGTGTGCTGAATACGAGTATTTGTACTCCAGTATGGATGTTTAATATGTATATCTATAAAAATATACTTACATAATAATATGTACAGTATATGTATTCTATCCGTTACCCTAGTATCCCATAACACAAGCCTTATAGTGTTTGGGGCTAGGCACACCAATTAGGTGTGAATGTTGGAAATATTTATTTATTTTACTGGCTCTAACACGGAACCCTAAAATAGTGAAGCATAAAAATACTTGGACTACACTTATTCGGTGGCCGGGCATATCACGGTAAACAATTTTTATTTCGATATTCCAATCTCCGCGATAGATTGTTTGGGACCCCTATAAAACGTTTATTAGTATATAATAACCGGCGAGGTGATCCGTTTTATACGGTTTTGATGAGTATCTGTTTATCTTCGTATTGGATAGTTTACTGTTATGAATCGTGGCTACAATGTAATGACGTCATGAATCGGGAGAGGTGCTTCGGTGCGTTTACGAGGTAAGCTGTTTCTGTTTGCGGGGTAAAGGTTTCGAATGGAATAAATTTTGTTTACATTTTCTCTTTCGCCAGATAGAAAACTATTTGGATGAGTCGATAATCTGTTTTTACTGTTGATGATCGGTAACTAACTAACTAATATAACTTTTGGTTCTGTTTCTTTTTGTAATAATTCATTCAGTGATATTGATGGGTGAGCTTCTTAGCACAACGGAGGACAAAATATTTAACTGTTATTTCTAATAGATACTTCTGAATGAAGTATATTATAGGTACTTTAAAAAAAATGTCTAAAAAAAATTCCACGCGGACCAGGCAGCAGACGGGACTCGAACCCGCACCCTTCGCTATCCGGCCGAAGGTCCGCCATACATGGACCGTGACGATTTTTCTCTAGCGTTTCTTAAACAGCAAGGCAGCGCCATCTGTTCGCATTGTAGGCAACCCATAATGTCAAATGAATATCTTTACAAGGATTAAACATTCGAAAGAAGAAATAGTAATGATATTTTATTTTTTAAGCATGTAACTGCTCGATGTTTAAATCTAAAGAAAATATTACTAAGAAAAAATCCACGCGGACCAGGCAGCAGACGGGACTCGAACCCGCATCTTTCATTATCCGGGCGAATGCATTGACGATTTTGCAACACTGACCATTATGGTAAATTATTGGCTATTTGATCATTTAGGTTTAAAACATCCAAGATAATGCAAAATATATTCAAACACCAAAATATAAGAGGAAATAGGAAAATGAATGTTCAAAAAATCGTTTTACTAGTACATAAAATCATAGACTTTAAAGCTCGTAAGTATATTATGTTTTGCTTGCTTAATGTGCACTTTGCAGTGCCTTATTAATTTGGATACGAGTGATTCTTTGAAGGAATACTTTCGATTCTCATCAATAAAAGGTTTCTTTGGCATTTAAATAACACAAAAAAGGTTGTCACCGATAAATGAATAGACGCGTGCTCATTAACATCGGCCGATGTCTCTGTAACCGATCTCCAACTCGAAGATAAAAAAGAAATCAATTACAGCAATAAGTTACAATAACAAAGAGTGATCGCACCGCGACGCTTCCCAAAACTCGTTTCAAGTAAAAATGTAGGTACTCGCACGGAATGTATGGCGGAGCTAGTTTAGGCAACGTTTCGTTATTTCTATTTTATTGTATGAATATGTAATGACATAGCTTGCGACACCGGCAATTGGTCTCTCGTCTCTACGGTACAATTGCCATAGATCACGCGTTTATGTAGACGTGTCATCTCTTCCTTTAAACATGCGGTCGCATATGAAAATCGTTAAATGAGATTTTTAATTAGGCTGTACAAGTTCAATGTCTGGATGTGAGATTTGTGGTTTGCCCTTCTCTTTTTTTAGCTAAATTTAGTATTCACTTTTCGAATACAATCTAGTCGAGTCCCGGACGAATTCCCTTCAAAATACATAATTACACCTATATCTTTTACAAGCCGTTCTCAAGCTTGCTTTAGTAACTTTTCATTTTCTTCGTTCTTATCTTTATTTGTTGTGTGATATGCGAATATAATTTCACTTTAAAAACCAACAATTTTTGCGAAATTTGCAACATCTGAAAAAAGCTGTATCCCTAGGCATTTTACGCGGACGTCATGCCGTGTCTCGCAACTATTGCCTTTTCTATTCTGGCGTATAATCTTTATCGCCACAAGAATTGAATTTGATAAGTAGGTATGTGGCATATGCTTGTTTATTAGGAGTCGTATCTTTATTATTCAAATCTCGGGACCGGTCCACGTTAAACTTAATTGCGTTGGTGTACCGTACGTTGATTTACACGAGGCTTTACTCAGATTTTATAGAATATATTCGAAATTTTAAGACCATTTTGATTTAAGAAAAACTTTCTTGAGTTTTTATTTGAAAGCAATAAACTTGTAGAATTTGAACAAATCAACTTTCTTTAGCATTTTCCTTTTATTTTGTTTAATAATTTGTCTATTTTTTATACACCGTGAATTTGAGTTACCTGAGAAACTTTACTAGCTAATTCAAAGAACGGTTATAATATGAAAAATAAATTGATATACTTTTCGGAAAATGTCTCCACGTTAACTTACTAATTTATTGTGCAATTATGGAACATTAACAATTTCAATTTTCATAAATTGATTTAAATAAATCTTGTTTTAAGATATACTTACTACTTTAAACGGATACACTGAAAAAAAATTGAGTTACTCATAACAAAAAAAAAATGTTACCTATTACATAAAAATAGTGTCTACATAACTATAGTTACTAGTAGACAAATTCAGTTTTGTTAAAATAGTTTTGTTGTTATACCAAGACAGTTATGTAAAATTGACAAAACTGTTTTGTTAATTCTTACACTTATTCAGTAATTAGTTACAAAATGATTGCTTCAGTGTAGCATTACTATACTGTTATTTGTAACCGAACTATTTTGTTATCTGCAACATAATTTTTTGTTGAATTAAAGCTGTATATTATTATTTTACTTTCAAAAGTACTTTACTGTGTTAAAACCCTGTACATACTACTTACTAACAAGTAAGTACTGAGGGTTAACAGGGGATTGGTGTAATCATATTATTCTGTTTACCATTTTTTTTAAATACATTTTTTTCAAACTTACATTTTATATATGCACAAAGCAATATCTATAGAGTTATTCAGCTAACATACCGATCATTTAAAAAAACACATTCTTTGATATCTGCAACCGAACTTCTTGACTAATAATTACATCACTTTTCGGATATTTAAAACGGTTTTTGTGTTTGCTAATAAATATCAAAAAATATAGTTGTAGTTAGGTCAACTCTATGTAAATAATCACCTCCAGTGAGTTTGATTACATAATACATTGTTATGTTACAGATTTACAACAAAATGGTTTAATAGTTTTTAACTAAACTCGATTAACTGAAATGATAATAGAAAAATCAACAGAACAGTTGGTCCATGAGTGACTGGAATTTATTTATTAGTAAACAAAGTTTGGCTATTCTTCGGTTAACTGAACCAGTTTCGTAAATTACTTTTTAGTGTAATATTTCCATAATAATTATGGAGTACGCTTACTGTTTATAAATGTTCGCATTATTTGTAGTTATACGATTTTTAAGTAGGTATCTCGTGTAACTCAAAATTCACGGTGTATACCAATATTTTTTTATTTGCAAGCTGTACGTATATTATTCGATTCCACCCCATGATGATTCTACTGTTTGGAGGAATGGAGCTTTGTTGTGAGTGCTGAAGGAACAAGTCAACAAATGATTTTTATAGCATGTTTTTCTGAAAAGAATAATAATATTCTCAGTTTAAAGACATGAGATAAAATACATAAGCCTGAAATGAAAAATCATTATGATAATTGTTAACAATTTCAAAATTTACTTTATTTAATCTTTATATATATAAATTACGCGTCACATTGTTTGTTCGGGATGGCTCCTAAACTTCTTAGCTGATCCAAATCGAATTTGCACACCGTGTGCCGTTTGATCCAACTTGATTTTTTCTCAATTTATAGTCGTCATATTATTTCATTGCAAATTATTATTTTTGGGCGGTACGACGTTCGCCGAGTCAGCAAGTAGTATTTAAAATATACTGATATATTATATTGACGACCTCCGAAGATAACCAAATTACCGTAACTAAAATTTAGATATTCAGCAGCAAAAATTCACCTGGCCTATTCCACAAAAATATATCGTCATCATCAGCCTATTCATGTCCCCACTGCTGGGGCAAAGGCCTTTCCTATGGATGGAATAGGGAGATTGGGCCGTGATTCACCATGCGGGCCCAGTGAAGATTGATAGTTGTAATCGTTAACACAGATGCAGCAGCGACCAAAAACGGCGAGTTAGCTTGGCGACTGCGTTTTATTTTCTCTCTCTATAAACGGCTGAGTTGTAGTAGTAGCTTTGTTCCTTACTTAACAGAATTACAGACTACTGTACTTTTTTTTTCTTTTCAGTTTTTATTAGAAGTAATATTTAAACAGTCTGGTTTTTTCATTTTTAAATTAATATTTTTGATACCCCACTAGACATGTTAGACTAATTATCCCTATATTGAATTTAGTTTATTATCATATCTTAAGTAGCACTCCCATGATTAAGCCGAATCGATTGACGTATAATTCATCAAAATCGGTCCACGTGTTTGGTCTTTACTGTGCCACAAAGGAACTTACATACGTACATATTTAGACTATTAGACACTATACCCTTTCTGTGCGTCGCGCTTCGCGCTCTTGCATTGCGCAGTCGGATGAAAAGAAAGATTATGTCAATGTATTTCAAATTTATCTTCATATTCCATGTTTTCATGTTACACGATCATGTTACATTACATGAAGTACTACCCATACAGGTACACTTAAGAGGTTGTGTAACTTCCACGGACCACTTAAATTCCACAATCAGCCCGTTAAATAAAGTGGAAGCGAGTTCTGCCTAAACGCAATTAAAATACGTTGACGTATTCCACGAACATAATTTAATTTAATTACTCTTTAAAAACGGACATTCATGATTCTGGGCTCAGTATCGGGCCCATTTTATTTATTGAAATTGCTAATGCTTATGGGATAGTAATTTTTGTTCTCACGTTATTTGAGAAATATGTTCTTTGTCGGGATTGATTGTAAAGAGTAATGGATTTCTGATTCAACTCATTTAACTTCCCCAGATAAGTACTTACTTTTGACCCTTCTATGCGTCTGATGATCGCCTCCAGACACGTCAATCGATTTTAAAGTTTGATAAAACAAGATGACGTTACTTTCTTTAGCACATAAAAGGACAACAGGTAACTTTGTCAACCACTGCCTTATTTGAACCGGCGTTACTATAGAAGTATAGACAAGCAATTGAGATATTTTATTGCTGATTAATATGAAGTGTGAGTTCTTACATTTTTATCGAAAACAAGTTTGCCATCAATTTGGTTTTTAAACAGTTTTGTGATAATTTTTAATTAAAACTTGAGCATCATTAATGTCACTAAGTGATTTTATTGCTCCGTTCATAATAAGTAACGCGTCGGGAACGAATTGAGGTGCGAATGAATTATATCGTTTTAATCAAAGGAGTCAATAATCTAATTCAAAGTTGTGAAGTGAAGTTCTGTTAAACAGGAGTGTAAATCCGCGCGTACCTTTTTTTTTGGTATCTGAAAAAGTCGTTACGGCTCTCTGAACCACTGGGATCATCTCTGTTTGTGTTACTCCCTCATGCCGGGTATCTGAAGATCTGCCATCTCATTTCACCCAGCTCAGAGGCTCGGTGATATGAGCAGCACCCTACCCAGTAAAAACCAGATGATACTCCTGCATCGGTCACCTGGACGCATTCTGAGGACCGCTATGCGCGTCGGAAGTGCGGGTAATGTTGCGGCACCCGATTTCCAACTGACCTCGCAGCGCCACGCGTACTTACACATTTTGCGCAGCGACTAGCTACTTCACAGCAGCCACTAAGTTTAATTCGCGCTATACTAAGAATATGTTTTTTTTTAATATTTCCAACACTCACTCCAATTAGCCTAGCCCCAAAGTAAGCACTGTAAGGCTTGTGTTATGGGATACTAGGGTAACGGATAAGCATATTTATATAGAACAACATTTTAAACATCCATGAGTGGAGTACAAATGCTCGTGTTCATCACACAAACATCTGCCCCCACCGGGATTCGAACCCGGGACCTCTCGAGTCGGCGACACCATGAAACCCGGCGTACAAACCACTCGACCACGAAGGTCGTCGGAGATTACGATCACAGAAAATCAAGCTACTCATCTGTACTGTTACAGAAACCTATTATTCTGAAGTCATTCAGAATTGTAAAAGAAACTAAAACAACTTAAATAAATAGAAAAGGTACATAGAAGATATTCTCCTTCGCTTAGTCCATGAAAAATTTGTCTGATACACGAAAAATATAGCGATACATTATCACGTCGTTGTTAAGCAAATGGTCTTTTTTTAAATTGGTACTACTTAATCGTAAATCGAAATGTGTTTCAATTCATAAACATTTCCAATGGTGTGTTAATTAGCGTGTTATTCCAAGTGATAGATGCAAATTTCTCTATGCATCTAATTAACTGAACATAGTTGCTTAATTTTTGGGTTGTTAGCTTTTTTGTAACCATAGACAGAATGTTTATGAGACATGTAATTTGACACTATGGAACGTGGATCAGTAAGATCGAATCAGTATTATCTGTATAAAGGCAAGTCTAAAGTAAATATAAAGATCCAAAGATTTGGAGAATCAGAAGATAAAATGCAAATGTTTAAAGTATTTAATAACTTAGAAAACAACTTTGAGCAACTTTTAATTATATAGAAATTGAATTTAATAAAACAATATGCTTGATAGAATAAATTAACACAATTATGTCACTAAAAACTGCAAAATACGAAAAAAGATATGAATTTTTGAAACCTCGCTGGCAGAAATTAAAAATACACAAAAAAAAATAACTCAAAAACTAAGAAAAATCGCGGAACATACATGGGGTGTTTTCGGATACCCCTAGGTGCGAGGAATCTAAAAAAAATTGTTGACGTCACCAATTGGAACAGCCTGTATATAATTGAAAAAAATTAAAATATGGCATTGCCCAACACCACGACAAAAAAGTAGATGTGCCCACTTAAAACTGAGCAGATTTTTGAAGAACTAATGTTATATATAGTGAAAATAAATAAATAAATAAATATTTCCAAAACTCACACCAATTAGCCTAGCCCCAAAGTAAGCACTGTAAGGCGGCTTGTGTTATGGGATGCTAGGGTAACGGATAGAATACATATACTGTACATATATAAGTATATTTATATAGAAATACATATTAAACATCCATGACTGGAGTACAAATGCTTGTATTCATCACACAAACATCTGCCCCCACCGGGATTCGAACCCGGGACCTCTCGAGTCGGTGACACCATGAAACCCGGCGTACAAACCACTCGGCCACGGAGGTCGTCAAATTCACATGATACGCATGATACTCAATATTTATGTGAATAAACATTTTTATTATAAGGGTGGACTTTACACTTGCGTGGGACCGTACGTTTGGTGAAGTAACCTCTTCCTCACAGAAGACCACAGTAAAATTGTTTTAACTAACCAAACTAAAACAAATACATTAATTTTTTTTCAAAGGGTCTTTGTACCCGCGCTGCTGTTACATGTTCGTTACTTCGTCCAAATCAGGAATAATACCGGAATATTACAATAATGCAGCAATATGTATAACGTCGTCGGTTCTCTCATAAACTGTTCGCATGTTGAATAAGACATAACGACTGAATTGGACCTGGCGTGGGAAGCCACACTGTACGAATTTGTATGAGATGCGAGTCGTTGGACGGTACAAGGAAACCAAGATTTCAATGTCAAATACTTTTTGGTTCAATTTTAAGAGAAATTATGTTCTTTTTTTATCTAAAAGTGAGTAAGTTTCGGTTAGTTACAGATTTTATCAATGAGCTCGATGGTGCAAGTGGTTAGTGCATTGAGCCAGCGATCATGAAACTTAAACAAGTTTCGCAATAGTCGGTATCCAATGACCGATGACCAAAAACTTATTATTTCGAGCTCCTCCGTGCTTCGGAAGGCACGTTAAGCTATTGGTCCCGCCTTCATCTGTAGTCATTAGCATCCACCAATCTACACTGCACTCGCGTAGTCACGGCTATTCTCCCTATTCCATCCATAGGGTAAGGCCGAAAGTGGTGCCTCAACAGTGTGGACATTAATAGGCTGATGATGATAGCTGAAATACGTGAAAAACTATATCTTATTTACATTATCTAGCGAGATAGCAAACGATATAATCGTGTAAATGTATTTTCAAATCATTTTCGAAAACTCAATAAGTGTTTGTAATATTTTTTCTTGTTTTTATTAGTAGTTCAATTCTAATAATTCAGTTTTGTTCTCGAACGCTGTTTAATTGCATCGCACATTGGAATAATACATTCAATATTAAAAGACAGTTTCATTATGCGGCACTCTGACTTATAACAAATTATACAAATAAAACAATATATTTGGTGACCTTTCACTGTACTTTCTTATTTTATTGTATTTCTCCGAGCGCATTTTACGTAGCCATAAAGCAAATCAACAAAAGCCCATTATTAATCCCCATTCTATTTTGTGCCTTATCATCAAAGAGTTAAAGGTTAAAAGATGTTCGCGTTACTAACACTGCGTATGATTTATCGGATTCAAAACTTCAATGGCCGCCGATGGTCGCTAGACAAGACGTCTGTTAAGCGCGGCAAACTTAACCAATCGTCTTATCAATATCAATGGGAGCTTTCGCGGACGGGCTTAAGTACGATAATCGGAATGATTCTATTTTGATAGTTTTTATGATATCACGTTATCCGACTGTGGTTTTGAATATTCAGTGGCGGCGTGAACTGGTTTGATACGGTCGATGGGGCATGAATGGAGAATCATAAAACGCGAGCGACAAGCGTATGGATCGGGCGCGTGCGAACCGCCCGCTCTAAAGATCCGTATCGGACCACTTGGCGACTCGTTTAAGCGTGTAGCTACTGATGACTATAATGCCTTTATGTCTCTTTCCACAGCTGCTATGGATTTGGAACTGAGAAACGTTTCTTTATTTGATAATACGTCAACAGTTTAATAAATTAATGAATTTGTATCATGCAAACTACGCTTAACTTTTCCAACAGACATAATATCCACCTACGATCCAGACATAACTATTGCACTATTTCTTTATTAATCAAACGCAGTATACGCAGTTATGTAAATCAACCCTATTTTAGACGAGACCAATTTGGTACTTAGGTGAGTTTTTCCACAGACTCCTCTTGTTTACACTTTCAGACACGTCTACTCTATAATCTTACTTACTCACTCTTCTAAGTAATATTCTATACGTATGTTTGTTTCCACGTTCATCTCATATCTCAGCACAGCGAATTTGCGTATAACCTGGCTTTGTTATTCATAACCTGCCTATATCATTACATGTTAATTAAATTTAATTAATAACGAGACTGATATCGCATAGATTACTTATTGCGTATTGATTGGTCAATATTTTATTGATATTAAGAACTAGACAAGTTTAATGCAATGAATTAAATATCAAACTAAGATCATTTTCACACGGCATAAATCTTCACTTTGGTAGCACGAATCAATTACCTACAACGCCTGAAACATATCCATCTAATGATGTAAACTATATTAAGTGACGTACATATAATTTATAATACAATAAATAATGGCTCTACAGTGACTGGTCTGATCGTAAAAAGCTGATCTTTATTTTTTTGACGATAAAAGTGCGTATGAATATGCGCGCCGATCTCATATTCCGGTTCAATATTGTACTTTCGAATTGGAAATGGATATTAACGGATTAAATTATGTACATTTAATTTATATGCTGATTTCATCGATAGTATATCGTTTGGCGGAAACAGTTGGCAATACGACCACATTACCACGCTAACAGAACATCTCACTTTCGGAATATACGTGCGCGGATTGGTTCTGAAAACGCGTTTAAATATTTTTTAAATTAGTTTTTGTGAATGTATTTTTTTGTGTGTGTAGGCAAGTTAATTTTTGCAAGATTTTTTTTTAAGTAGGCAGTCAACAGCATACAGCAAGTTTCCGAAAATTTTATGAAGCTAACTTTGGACTGTTGGAGAAATTTGACTTTGAGATAGCTTGACCTGTACCTGTCATACATAAAATTATGATTTTACACATTGCAAAGTACACAGGCTGGCTTTGATTTTTAAGAAAAATAAGGATTTCACTTTTCTTTTTCAATGGGCCCATAACAGTAGTTAGATTTGTGTTCTTGATTTGCTATTTAAATCTTTCTGCCCACTTGTAGCAAATTTGCTAAATCTCAATTCAAATAAAACTAGCTTTATCCCATAGAAAAATAACAAAATATCACTGTAGATTTGATATTATTTTACAGGCTAAATCGAGTTCTATTGAAATCGAGATTTAGCAAATTTGCTGCAAGTGGACCTTAGTAACGAAGCGTTGCATTTAATTTTTTGCTTTCAGAGGCTAAGACGCTGGATTACACAACTTTGTTCCGTGTGTTTTCATAGTAAATATGCTTTATTTTGCCAGCCGATTATTATGTATTCAGATTGCACATAAAATGATTCTAATCAAACGATACCTTAGATTTATATTGTGCTGGTTCGCATTTTTTAATGTCGCCTTTCTAGTTTCGAAGAATTTGTCTTTCTAGAAGATGGATAATCGGGCAAATTTAAAATGGTTAATTTTAATGGCATAACATTATTTGTGTAGGCTTGTGATTTACTTTTATGTAGGTACGATTATGAAGACTTGTTGTGAATGGGAAACTTGATCCTTTGCGTTGAGGCCGCATGTTTCCGTGGATGGAGGTCTAGTTTGAAAAAATATGATCACTTTTTCAAAACTAATCAACTAATGAGTTTTGCGTCGAAATAAGGAATGTAATTTTTGTTACTTGTTCGATCTACATATTTTTTATGATTTTTTAGCAAGTTAGCTACCTAAGTACATTTCAAATAGACATAAAGTGGATTACAAAATAAATGTTTTCAAAATAGACTGCGTCATTGTAGCAGATCTTGTTTTACAATGTCCTAAATTTAAGCTAAGTAGGCGGGTTAAAAATATTTAATCGCAGGTCATTATGCCGATAGCGGATTGGAAAAAACAATGAATAACATTTATAGATCCTAATTTGCCTAATACTTTTCAACTCACTGTTCTCGTTTAGTCTTGAATATGGTTTTTGAAACTTTCTCAAACGAGTTTCTTAATTAATTACTAAAATTTTGTTATTACTTGCTCTTTTGGATTAATTTTATTTAAGAAATTTAAATCTCAAGGAACTCATCACAGGGATGATGATGGGGTCAATTAATAGAGCAATACGACCGACGCGGCCAGGAGGAGAGTAGCCATAATGACAAATTACTACTGCAATCATTCTGCCACTGTTTGCGGGGGGAGGAATATGCACACAGTCTAACTACTACTTTCGCAAAAAACGAAATTGTAATTACGATACTCACACAAAAAAAAATACAACACTAAATCGTGCATAGATGAAACTTAAGATTTTTATTGACAGAATTTCCATAAAAATATATTTATTTTCTCACTAAAAGTGATTACATAGAAATAATATCTTAATACAGACTTACCTAAGAAATGTTACATCATCCTTCTTTAAGTTTGATGTTGCATATCAGCTTTTACAGCAAATACTGAAGAATTTGTCAGTTTTTGTGTTTTGTGCTTTGACTTACAATTTCACGACTTGAGTCAGTCTAGTGAAATATCCGAGTACAACTAGTTTTGCTACGTGAGCTGGCCCAACAGCGGGGAAAAATCGACAGAAGGGAACACTGTGCCTACTCCCCTGCTGGCCGCGCCGGCCGTGTTGCTCTATGGGTCAACTAAACGAAATGCTATCAAAACTGACAGTTAAACTATCCAAAAATAATAGACACTAGTATTTTCTTTTGTCAATCAACAAAAAAAAATACAAAGATAAAGCTCTTCAAAGTAGCAGGCCGCGTGACGTCACTTGTAAGTAGAAATAGTACTGGGGCGTGAAGTCATGTGACATTTCAAATCAATATATCTCCGTAATGTTATGATAATGCGGATAAAAGGAAAAATACGTGTCCAATACTTTCTGATAATCTACCTGATAGATGAAGAAAAAAAGTTAGTCATCATCCCAATTTTAGTTTACTATGATAATGTTTTAAGTGTTAAACTCCTAGACTTAAAAACTTAGTTTCAATCTAGCCTGGATAGCGGTAGGCGCGGGTTGGAATCCTTTCTGATACGTGGGCAGAACGGATTTTGTTCTAGCAAAAATTTCTTCAGGTTCATATAATTTTATTTAAAATTTACACACAAGAAATATCTTCCTAATATCGATTTCGGCGTTCAATCTCACCGTTTCTAATTACTCAACCTTCTTGAAATCGGTCTAAACGTCAGTATCAGCTCCGGATCGCTCACGACGACGTTACGTGGCTGTCTTCCGCAAAATTAATGATTGTTTTTGTACAACTCCCGAAAGTAGGTAGAGTTTTTTTTGCGTCACAGATGGACCTCTGTGCGTGTGCGTATGTCGCATGTAGCACGGATGTGGTACCAAATGTGAGTTTGCACTCAAGTGCTCTGGACCTTTATTGCATTTAGGGGCCAACGAGAATTCCTATATCTATTCCTAACAAAGTAAGAATGTATAAATAAATTTATTTCTATTGAGCTTGACAGCAATACTCAAGAAAAAAAATGGTTGCCTGTAAAGTCGGTTTTACGGGCGAAGATTTTACGTGACAACGTCTTTTTCTCGGTAGAATATTTATTGATATGAATATAATTAAATTGCACAATAGGAACAAGGAATTGAATGAAAATAAGAATTGCACAAATTTTAACTATAGAAATATATTTTGTTTACTAAAACATTGTACATGTAAACTTAAACTTAACACGAGAGACTCATCGTAACGTTACCGAGCGTTACACTTTTTCATAAGTGACTCCCAGCCGCAACCTAATTTAAGACGTTGTCACGTCAAAATGGGAAGTAACGTTTATTATATGCTACAGGGACTGGTCTTATTAAATAAGAAAATATTAGTTATGAACATCGGGAACATAATATATTTCCAATTAGATTGCTGATTTAAACAAAATGCAAAGATTTATATAACAAGAAAAAAAAAGTATTTACAATTAAATACTAAACTAAAACTAAACGAAACTTAAAACCATGTTAGGATAAAAAATAGCTGTCCTAATTTATTGTTGTTTTTGTAATGAGATTTGTAAAAGCTTTCATATATTTTTTCGAGAAATGTAAATAAATTGTATATTGATTAAAGTTTTCCGAAAAACTCCTGTTTCTCGGGAAAGTCATTTTTTTTAAACAAAATTATTTTCAGATTTTCTTTAATTATTTAGTTACTTAATGATAAGTTAAGTATAATGTCACTATATCTATGTCTAAATAAAATTTTAGTTTCTATGTTCATAGTTATCTCAAACAGGTATATTTCAGAAATGGGCAACAATTGTGCACGCCTGCTGTGTGCCACATAATTATCAACAACAGTTTAACAACATTGAAAAATTCGTAAAAAGTTTGATTGTGAATACCACCCGTGGTTCAAAACTATTTCGTTGTTAGCTTCCCACATCCTAAACCGGCATCTAACAACGTTTGTGGCGTACCAGCAAAATGTTATCGAATATTCCGCAAGTTCAAACCAATAAAAAAAACCGTACTTTCTAAGCGAGTCGACTTACCTAAAATCTAACAATTTTTATGTTCAAATGCAAATCTAAGCATTTAATAAATTGCCGGGTGAACGTTACCTATCTGGCTCGCATTTTGATGAGTGTCGCGTAATAGAATGTAAAAGTTGTAGGAATATATTGTTAAGTATTTTTTTATCGCCCAAAATGTTTAAATTAAACCGCTTCACTTAATTCATGTGTAACGGTGAAAATCACCTGTTTTACATTAAATAAACTTAAATTTGATGTCAAAATTATAATATTAATTCGGTAATCATCATAAACTTGTGATTAATTTATAAAGTGCTAAATATATAAGTAAACTTTAATGTCCTCATTGATAAACTCTAAAGATATAATAAATTGTCGAGATTTCTGTTTTGACTACAAATAGACCTAGAAAAGCCTAATCCACAGCCCTGTCAAAAAAAGAGATTGATAATAATTTGTTAGGCTAGAAACTTTAATTTTCACAGTGCGATATGTCTAATTAAGTAGAAAATATCATTCAACTAAAATAATCACCAGCTTTTCTCTATATTGAACTGTGCACTTATAAGTACCTTATTAAAAGTAATCTAATATTACGGAACCCCGTTCCCATACAGTCTTGTTTCATACTGGAGCATTTCATTCATTGCTCCATATTCATGGGTTCATATTTTTTGTGGTTATTCGGAAGTGCGGAGTGTGCCATCTGTCGGCGAGAAGTGTCGGGTTACTAGTGTACTCGGTGACGGTGACTTAACGCCCCTGCGAACCTATGACTTATGAAAATACATATGTGCATAATTATATAGATTTATTTAACACTAGTGGCCCGCCCTCGCTTCGCTTCGGTGTAGAGCTGTAGTGTAGATTTAAATACATTTGCCTACCTCGGTATATAAAAAAAATGACTCTTCATATAAGTAATTATAAAAAAACTGAAAATGGTATATTTGCCTTTTCCAGACTTCTATTGACATCACGTCGCTCAATTGTTTTGCCTTCCCAGAATCTCTCCACTAACATATGAAATTAATGGTATGGTATTAAAGTTCAAATTGACTTTTAAGTATTATTACGAATCGTTTGTATGGGAGTATAGAAAAGTGTTGTTTTTGGACATTTTCAGGCATTTTTTTTATTTTTTCTCTGCGTTAGAACCATCTTTGTACTTCAAGAAATATTCTAAAAAAACAATTTTTGAAATCTGTTCAGCTCTTCTCGAGATTTGCGCTTAGCAACAACACATTCAGCGATTCATTTTTATATTATAGATTAATGCATTCCATCTTTGAAAAGAATATCAATTTTAGGAATTCAGCTGTTTTTTTGAGTGTGTATGCTGTTGGTCGCAGATGACCTTTACAGCGTCACCGGGTTTGGGAACGGCGAGATCCTAGGGGAACCTCAATCCGAGAATTATTGGCGAGTGCCTCTAGATGTATTCAAGGCGGATGACATCTCCCCACGGGGGGATGCTTCTCTCCGTCTTGTGCCTTTAGACCACTCGACCCTGAGTGGAAAAAAAATCATTTGTACCCTTACTAGACAAATTATACTGTAAGCCTACTAATATTATAAATTTTGAAAGTTTGTATGTTTGTTACTCATTCACGCCATAACTACTGAACGGTTTTGGATGAAGTTTTGTACGCCTATAGTTTATGACCTGAATTGAGAATTTTTTATCCTGAAATAATGTTAGGTTTCTGTTAATTCTTGATTCTTAAAAAATCGAAGTTATCGCGGACGAAATTGCGGGTGGTCACTGGTTATACTAGTTTGGATCGTGCTAAGGGTACTGGATTCATGTTCGACATCAGAAATCGAATTCTATACTTCAGTGACGGCAAAGTCGAGCCCAGTGTACCTACTCGCCTTTGAGTTGCTAAGGTCGTCGGCATATGCAAATAAGAATAAATTTTAATATAATAAAAATAGCTAGGACTAGATCAACGAACTCAATCACCACTACAGCAATTGTTAAATAAACTACTAAACAATTATCGTTGCGCTAAACCAGTTGGCGAAACTAGTATTTGTCCGTGTTAAGCCTCGTACTAACTTTATCCGATACGAGACTGTTGTTCACGATAGTAGCAAAACTCTTATAAATCCGCTCTGACGCCGTAGACAAGTGGTTAATTTTTTATTCAAACAAAAGCTAATGCTGTCTTCAAAGTTAAAAACCTTAATTCTATCTAACTAATATTTTAAATGCGAAAGTGAGTTTATTTGTTTGTTACTCAATCAGCAAAAACAACTGAACGGATTTGGATGGAATTTGGTACACATATAGTTTGTTACGTACATTGAGATACAGGGATATTTGTTTCCCCGGGAAATGCTAGGTACCTGTAGGATTCTCAAAAGCCAAAGTTGACACGGACGAAGTTGCGAGCGGCCACTAGTAAGCAATAAAACGTTATGTGTCACAAGCTTGTTCGATCCATATAATAAATCAAATATTTAATACATTCCACAGCTTATAACAAGTAATTCCATTATTTAAGGCTTATTATTAATCTTTAAAAGTAACGATATATTATTTTAAACTTTCATGGTCGCTAACATTATAGTAATATAATCATGGCGATTGCTACAGTGCCGAAATATCGGAAACTCGCTAAAAACAAGGTGCATGGTAACTTTCCCGTAAATAACTTATATTACATACTTTAAAAGAAACGTTATGGTTCAAAAGTATAGTATGAATACCATTTGTTTAAGATTTATGCTTACTGATGAGATTAGATAGCATATTTACTACGAATGATCAGCCATGTTATCAAAAAAATATTAAAAATAAATGTAGCAGTTAAATACCTAAATAGGACATCTGAATTTGATTGCAAAATATTGAATATTTATTGTGTTTCTATAATTTCAAAATTTCTATCAAATAAATATTATTCAATTTAGGCAAAGATAATCTGTCCTAAATGTCACTCCAAAGCAGTCAGCCGTTTTAACTGAAATAACAAACTGAATTAAAATAAAAACATGTAAACCTTAATATGTAGTAATGACACACTGGTATTAGGTCTCATTTTTAATATTTGCCTTTCATGGTCACAATTTATTTGCTATGCTAGCTAAATTTAACATTCGATCGCTAAAGACCCTGTCGGTTTGCACGAGGCTTTTGACAAAAAAAAGTATAAAACAGACCCATAAAACTCGGAGTACGTTTATAACGAATACGTGTTAATTACGGCCAGTATTCCAATAAGCTGCGGATGGTATAAAAATTTACAATTGCGCAGTACCAAGCGAGCGATTGTAAAATTTTATAATGTGGCATATTTTATGACGTACGTACCTACAAGAGGGAGGTTGGTGTTTTTTCGTCCGTGTTTTGAGTTTGGTTTCAAATTAGATACATTTACTACTCTAGGTCCATCACGACCTCGAACTTCCGTCTAGGATTGCTGCCAAAGGTTATTGTAGCCAAAAACAATTAAGAATATGATGAATAGACAATATAGCTTTTGCCCTCGACTTCGTCCGCATGGACTTAGTGATTCAGATAGCAATTTTTTATCAAATCAGCTTTTTCATGAATTTATTTACTATTTAAAAAATATAAAGTCAGTGGTATTATATTTGAAAGCATAAATAACGTGTTAAATTCAAGTTAATTTTAAATTTAAAAAGTGGGTCGTTCGCTGCGCCATACAATGAGTACAATTCAAGATACATAAAATTTTTGATTTTCATACAAAGTGACTTAGAATTAAAACATTCGCATGGTCCCTGTACCATAATTATTAGACTTTACTATTTCGATTCGCACGTTAAAATTCATCCATATAAAACTGCGACACCCTCAATTCTCTTTTAGGGGGTAGTTTGGGAAAACTAAAAATGATAAACTTTATAATTTATTTAGATATTTATATTAGTATTCGTGCCAAGTTTCAAGTCTAATAACTCAAGGAATAAGAATTTTACATCAAACTTTCATCCTCTATTTCAACCCTTTCGGGGGAGAATTTTGAAAAATCCTTTCTTAGTGTACCTCTAGACCTCATAAGGAACCTAGGTGGCAAATTTGGAGTCTCTAGACGTAGCGGTTTGAGCTGTGCGTTGATATGTCAGACAGTCAGTTTCTTCTTTTATATATTTAGATACGCTAATAGCAGATACTTGCTTTAATTAATTTTACTGAAAGTATTTTGCCCACGGGGCGTGGAGGTTATTTGCCCACTAACAATTATATAAGTCATTGCCTATATATTTGGAAAGACTATGATACTTTAATAACTACTGTAATTTGATAACTAAAACATACGCAAAATAGATTTTATTTTATTTAGCACGTTCGGGAAATGCTGGATTAAGAGCAATAGGTAAACCGATTTTTCTTTTTCATCACAACAGACGGAGCTTATTGGATGGATAGATGATAGCCATCATTAGCTCATTTATGTTTCCATTGATAATGATTAGAAGATAAACTGATGATGATGACTGATTTGGATGCATAGAGTTTGTTAGAACCCTTATAATATCATCCTGAGTGACACTGGCTAAACTGGTAATATATACTCTATTGTATATATATATAAGTATATTTGTATGAACAAAATAAGGAATATGACTCCTCTATTGCGCCATTTTCAAATAGGGAAAGCAAAATTTTGAACGGTGCCCCGAAAGCAATAAACTCTTGTTTGTATGATTTTTACGTTATCTTTATGTGGGGAAGCCGTGTTGCTATTTTATTTATTTATTGGGTAGCATTTCACCATCATCATCATCAGCCTATTAATGTCCCCACTGCTGGGGCACAAGCCTTCCCTATGGATGGAATAGGGAGATTGGGCCATGACCCACCACGCGGGCCCAGTGCGGATTGGTGGGTGCTAACGACTGCAGATGCAACCGGGACCAACGGCTTAACGTGCCTTCCGAAGCACGGAGGAGCTCGAGAAAGTAAATTTTTGGTCACCCATCCAATGACCGACCACTGCGAAAGTTGCTTAACTTCAACAATCGCAGCCGAACGCGCTAATCTGTTGCGCCATCGAGCTCCTCATAACATCGAGGTAGCATTTAATTAATGTAAATTGTTAAATTTTCTATTTCCGCCTGTTATGTGTAGCAAATAAATGAATACAAGTTAAATGTATAATTACGAGTATCCCAATGGCCCGTTGCAACAATGCGACGGGACAATGGTTAAAAAATCGCCACCCTACCTGCCCCGGTATCGCATCTACTAATTTCGATCCTCCATTAATCATATTTTTTTGTTGGAAAGTCAGGTACTCCGAGTATTGCGAGCAATGCTTTTAAGCGTTATTTTTTTCTAATATCGTCCCTTGAATCACGTATATGTCAGTATCATTAAAAAACTTGGGAATGTGGTTTTCGGAATTGGGTATTGAGGTTCCGTATTTATTGTCTATGATACATATAAATTTTAATAAAAAAGTAACCTTTACTTTTTGTGGGTGTAGAATGTACATGACTTGAAAATAAATTTAGTTCTCCGGGAATTGTTACAATTATTAAATTTATTTTTAATTGATTAATTGTTATTTTATTTGTAACAGTGATTAGGCAAAAGTGACAAGTACTCGGTTCATCAATATCAAAAAACTTAGGTTACGTCGTCAGCTTAAATACGCGGGAAAGTTCGTAGCATACGAGTATATGTACTCTTTATTTTTCTTTAGTTCTCGACATTGATTAAAACAAAAAGGGCTTTTGTTTTAATCTAAGAATCAGCTTTGTTGTTTTAATCTAAGGTTCTGGACTAACCTACCATATAAGTCCAAAACAAATGTGAAATACATATATTATACTAGCGGCCCGCCCTCGCTTCGCTTCGGTGTAGAGCTGAAGTGTAGGCTACAGTTTTTGTTCTCAGGCTTGTATTATACACAATGAAATTCATCTATGATTCTTCTTATGCCTGCATGCAAAGTCTCAGCCCGATCGGTTTAAAATTAACAAAGTTTCATACAAACTTTCATTCCCTATTTTATCCCCTTGAGGGTAGAATTGATCAAAATCCTTTCTTAGCGGATGCCTAAGTCATAACATCTACCTGCACGCCAAATTTCAGCCCGATCCGTCCAGTGGTTTGGGCTGTGCGTTGATAGATCACTATGTCAGTCAGTCAGTCACCTTTGAGTTTTATATATATTGAAGAAGATAGATGTAAGAGAGGTAGGGAACAGCGGATATTCCGCTCGATTTTAAGCGCCCTTCTGACTCCAGAAGATGGTGGTCTGTGGTCTTTTGTAAGATGGAGGCTACCACTCGGTAGCCTCCATCTTACAAAAGACCACAGTAAAATAACAGTACCTTTTGGTTGTGTTGTATTTCTGCTGATGAGTAAAGTTTCAGGGCTCCGTCGAGTAGGGAATTGGGTTCAGGCCGGCGAGGTGAGGACCGGCACACCTTCTGCTTCGTCATCAGGTTAGGATATGAGTGCGAAGACCCGGTCTACACACGACACGCTAAACCAGGTACAGGTACGTGTACCTGGGCGTTTTTCCCCGATCCCTACGACAACGGCTAACTAGAGCCGAGGTCCGAGTCTCAGAGTCGCCCTCTAGTTGAGCCGACCCCCTCAGATTCGAGTGGTCTACAGGCTCCAGACGGAGAGGGTACCCCCCCCCCCCCCCCGTGGGGAGACGCCATCCGCCTGGAATACCTCTCGCCAATTCTCGGCTTGAGGTCCCCTTAGGATCTCGCCGTCCCCAAACCCGGTGACGCTGTAAAGGTCATCTGCGACCAAATGCATACAAACTCAAAAAAACATCAGGTGGAGTGGGGTAATGTGTTGCGCCTCGTATATAAAAAAAAAAGTGAAATAATAACGCAAAAAAAATATTGAAACAGGTTCATAATTGTCGCGGGACCCTAACCATCGATATTTCTTAAGCGTCGCCGCGTCGTTAGTCGATAGATAAAACAGTTATGGCCACCACGAAATCCTTTTAATAAAAACGTATGTTATTGTCTATGGGCTGTTGTATTTTTTTCTGGTAAGTCGTGCGCTGTATTTGGTTACTGTCTTGCGTCAGAATTCCTCATGCATGCGGTATGGATACAATCCAAACCGGAATAATAGCTTTTATTTATATAGACGGTTAAGATCAAATCGTTCTGGCTTAGGTTTATAGCGAAATGCTATACGCCGAATAAAAACTTCACATTTACGTGCAGTGTATCTTTTTTTTTGTAATAAAACTTATTTTTGAATTGCGAAATGGAACAACGGCTTCGGTGCATTCGTAAGGCGTTGCAATAAGTTCTATATTGCTTTGTTTTCTTTGCTCAGAATCGGAATAATGTTGCGTGGTATACGTTTCAAGAGTTAAAAGTCACACTCACAGGTAACTTTTTTTTCAATATTTACGGATCGTTATGACACGTCCATTATTTCTATTTCATATTATTCTCCTAACAAAGCAGGTAGATGGCATATGTTAAAATTATGTACGTGGAATAAATCGCTTGCAACGTTTTGTTTACAGTTCATTGCCTTTTTCACTATTAATGCTGGCTGGCAGTTGTATTGTAATTTATTTTCATAACTGAGATAAGATGAAAACAAGAAATAGGGCACTCTACGTGGAGTAACCCATGCTGGCCTGCATAGCAACATGTATGGCGGCAGCATGTGAATGGCTGGTGTGGCAGGTAGAACTACTGTATCAGCTATCTTCGCTTCTGGACTTCACCGTCACTTAACATCAGGTGGGGTGGAGTCAGTTGTCGGACCTATCAATAAAAATAAGCCCCCATCTTGCAGAAGATCAGAGTAAAATAACATAATTACCATTGTGGTGGTACGACGGTTGCCGTCGGTGGTTTAAATAAATAACTCACCAACAATAAGCTTGATATTGTGTAATTTTTAGTATAAATATAAAACTAACAATATAGTTATAAAGTTAAAAAATATGTAGATGATTCAGAAGATTGAACACAAAATTTATAAAATACAATGTAACTTTTTTGGGTTAAAAACTAAATATGTATTTTAAAACATTTTGAATCTCGCCCAGTAAAATTGCAATAACACAAAATAGTTGTTTCTTTTAAGAAGTTTCTGCTGGACTGACGATAAAATGTCTTTTTTGGCAACCTTGACGAAACTGAATTCAAACTAAATAAAAACCATAATAACGTACTTTATGCGACTGACCTGAATTATATGCAGTTGCATTTACTACTTTATCTTCACTTATAAAAATAATTTAAAATTAAACAAAGTAGCTATCTAATCCCGAAAACAAAACACGATCGGCAGAAAATTGAATAGGAAACGCGGGAAATGATGTATTAATGCGTGCCTCTCTTTTCAATTTCAGCTTAATAGATTAAATGAAATAACGAAAATGTAGTATAATAATTAAAATACTTAACGATACAGCTAGCAGTACTGTAATGAGTTTATTTTTTTTAATTTTATGTATGTGCGTCTATAAAGTACGTCTTTATAAAACCATTTTTAAATTTCGTAATTCGCATATTTCGACATGGGTGTAGATAAATGAACATTTTAAAATTAGTGGTGGTCAAGAAGGTCGAATATGGAGGAAATAAACAAGGAGAACGGTTGGTGCTATCCCAAACCGTTATATTTTTTTTCTGTTGATGAGTAGGGTAGGGTAGTAGGGTTCTATTCTAGGGTACTCCAGGGTAGGGTTTTATGCTCAGGTTGGCCGTTTAAGGGTAGTTGAAGCAAATCACTTTTTCAAAGCATAATAGCATTTTCAGGAGCGGACTCCCCTTATACTACAACATCTGTGGGGTAATCTGTGCTTGGTATAAAAAAAATATATACTTTTTTTATAGTTATAAATAAAATCTGTAAAGATGTATTACTGTACGTATTAGTGGCAATTTTTCAATAGCGTTTCTAAACGTCTCTCATTATGGAATAACAATGCGAGAAACAGCAACAATTTAATAACGAAAAGACCTGTCGGTGCAATACCAGCGATCCTATCTTTTCCTGTGCCTAGTTTCCTCTATAAATATATTTTTATATGTATTAAATTACTAGGATTATCATAGCGTAATATAAATGTACCTACACCATTTAACATATTGTTTTTGTTGGCAGAGACAAATTTTTGTTTATATTTCTAAGGAGACCTTGATATAAAATCATTTATTCAGGGTTAATGTTAACGTTTCCATAGTTTTGACCTATTTATTCAATATATACAACCTACTTATTCAATACGAAACATATTGAAATTTGTTTTTATTTCCGTCCCATGACCTTACGCTGGCGGCGACGCCGTCTACAGTGTTATGTTTTACCTATCTTTCTATAGTTCTAAGTGCAGATAGAATGAGATAAAAACATGTTTTTGCAAAATTTAAATATGTCCATGATGTTCCAGTCATATACCTACTTAAAAGAGATAAGGCATTGCGGAAGCGTCCGTCTGGGGAAGTAACCTCCACCTTACAGAAGATGACAGTAAAAAAAATATATATTTTCAACACACACACCGATTAGCCTAGCCCCAAAGTAAGCACTATAAGGCTTGTGTTATGGGATACTAGGATAACGGATAGAATACATATACTGTACATAAAATAACACTTCCTTTTGGTGGTGTTGTGTTTTTGTCAGTGAGTTCCAGGGCTCCACGGGGAAGGGTATAGGGTCAGGGTAGGCAACGGTACGAGTGATATTATTGGTACACCAGCGTCTATAGGGTATATAGCGTATGGATGTATATATATATATACAGGCGGGCCATACGCTTGCTGGCTAACCTTTAAACATAAAAAAATAGACAGACTGTTTCCTTTTCAAATGTAAAGTGAGAGAAAGATGAAGCGATCATGCAGTCAACATATTGTATAGGTATTGGCTACACCATGGCTTCCTTATGTCTAGAGAGTTGTCAATTAAACGACGACCTCCGTTAGCGAGTGGTTTGTACGCCGGGTTTCATGGTGTCGCCGACTCGAGAATCTAGTTTAGTCTAAGGCGAAAACACCTTGTCCCGGGTTCGAATCCCGGTGGGGGCAGATGTTTGTGTGATGAATACGAGCATTTCAACTCCAGCCATGGATGTTTAATATGTATTTCTATATAAATACACTTATGTATGTACAGTATATGTGTTCTACCCGTTACCCTAGTATCCCATAACACAAGCCTTATAGTGCTTACTTTGGGGCTAGGCTAATTGGTGTGAGTGTTGGAAATATTTATTTTATTTTAATTAAATGCTACATAGTGAATTAGTTCATACAATTGATAACTCTAATAAAAGAGAGAAAGCGACCTTATAGCCAAAACTTATACAAACTATTAGCCGTACGATCGCTTCGTCTCTATCACACTTATCTGCAAAGTTTTACATTAAACTATGATTCGATGAATGGACTGAGCATTCGCTGTATCTATGGTTTGTACACAAAGCGCCGTGGTCTAGAAGAGTCTTTTATTTTTCTTCTGTAAATTACCAAGCGTCACACTTGACAGAGTGGAAAACGGGTGAAGGATGCCGGCAAACGAAAAACGCAGTTTCGACGGCAAACAAAAGACTTGCCCGAACCCTCACCAGACTTAATAGGGACAATCTTCGAAAGATTATAGAAACCCTTACTGGTCATTGTCCCCTAAACAAACACCTATATACAAAAGGAGTAACAGACAGCTATGCTTTCTTGGTCTGAGCCCTACGCAGAGAATGCATGGATGCAGAAGAAACGCCACAGCATGTCATCATGGAATGCAGGAGTGTGGCCGACCAACGGGCACGACTTCTCCAGTCGCCAATTGGTTTCCGGAAGCTTTCAGCAGTCTACAAAGGCTGCTTTCCTTCTGGACTAATATAGGCTGACTGGAGTACACGGGAATCTTTCGAGACACGCACAATGGTCCAATAATTAGAACTAAGTACGGAAACCGCCCTGAAAAACTAAACTAAACTAGAGTATGTGCGGAAAGGGAATGGGCGTGGCGAAAAACGGAATTAACATTAAGATTTTTATTTGGCAATCAAAACCCAGCAATCTGTAAAACGTCAAAGTTTTGTATTGATACGGATTTGTTTGTTGTTGTGATTTGTTTGTTTTTTGTATTTAATCATGTCTAAAAGGGGGTAAAACCTTACAAATACGGTAGAAAAGCACTACAGCGCCCTCCAATCTAAATCCCATTCTCTTTCCGCACAGACTCTACATAGCATCTTTTATTTTTGTTGTGCGTCTATTGTTTTTCTTCTGTAAATTACTCGTAGTTACCGACCGTGCAACTTGCACTGCGCATTGGAATTATCTAAATGAAGCGTGTAGCTCGGGTGTATGGCGACATGGGCGGGGCATTGCGTCTTCGGCGATAAATCAACGGCGTTTTTGCGATCCGGTCGGTGCCATGCCGGACCGTACAGAGTACGTGAGAACCGACGACACGTGCAATGTGACGTAATATGCGAGCTTTATGCGGGGTCGCTTCCTATTGTCAATGCGTTCGTGTCAACAGCAACGCGTAGATTTTATGAACATTTGTTATGATGCTTTATGTCGATGATATTGTGCACATGATAGATGTCTAGACAAGTGCTAATCGGACTTGCAAAACGTAGAGTAAAGGTATGATGAAGAAGCTCGATGGTGCAGCGATTAGCGCTTTAAGTCTGCGATCCGAGATCAACGGATAGCATAGGTTACATTGACGCTTTGATGCACAAAACGATTTATAAGAATAAAGCGGAACTTCGTCCCAATTTACTCTGAAGTTTTGACGGCAGACATAATACAATGTAATGCGAGCAACTCAACATTTTCACTTGATTCATTTCAGCTTAAGCTGTAGTCACTATTCTTATTTAAAGTTAACACAATATTAACGAGTCCCGTTTTTTAACTGGTTAAATTAATACAACATACCCGTATTTGTGTTTTATTTTTCGAGTCTTTATTTCACTGGAATTTTATTTAAACTTATAATATGTTCTGAACCAAGAATGTTACTTGAAACAGAAATTGTTAGGAACACGAGTGTCACAGGGGTTGTGGGGTAGCACCCATGTTTGTTTAGGACGCGCTGAGTGGTGCCCGATACTTGGATTATTTACCCCAATTATATCCCTTGTACTGCTCCGTGCGATAGTGTGGGCAAAAAATGGATTTTATCCAGCATTTGCGTTTGCGTCGCGAGCAAATGCTATATTTGCCGTGTCATTAATACCGTGCGGCAGGTAGGGTAGGTAGGCAGGTTTATATTTTATGCCAAAAGCGGCTGTGCATAGATTCAAATGAAATCTGAAAAAAATCATTTTGGTACAATAGAATACCTTGACCGGTTTTTTAAAGTTATTTACATATTGACAATTTACATCTGTCACTTTATAAATAATAAATAAACTGTCTCTCCACTGCATCTTTAATTTCTGATTTAATAATTATTTATAGAAAATCCAGCTCTATGTTCTTTATTCCAATAAACAATAAAAATAATACATTTTTTATTCTTATCAGACCGTTTCTTTTTAGGACCACCTAGTTAATCATAATTATAAAGAATCACTTGAACACTTATCCCCACTGGTAGCGATAAATGGAAGGAAAATATCCAATTATCCCTACCAGTGTAGATCAGTAGGGATATATGTAATAGAAAGTTCCACATAATTCAACCGGTAGCGATAATTGGAAAATATAATCCCAGTTTCCCTACCAATGAGGATATGTCAGAAGGCATATATTTTTTATTCAACACACCAATTAGCCTAGCCCCAAAGTAAGCACTATAAGGCTTGTGTTATGGGATGCTAGGGTAACGGATAGAATACATATACTGTACATATATAAGTATAATTATATAGAAATACATATGAAACATCCATGACTGAATACATGGTAAAACAAGGTACATGGTAACAACCCCGTTAATATCTATAATGTTAGTGACCATGAAAGTTTAAAACAATATATCCATAACTGGAGTACAAATGTTGGTTTAATTCATCACACAAACATCTGCCCCCACCGGGATTCGAACCCGGTACCTCTCGAGTCGGCGACACCATGAAACCCGGCGTACAAACCATTCGGCCACTGAGGTCGTCTTATAAATCGTCCGCATATATGGAACGGAGGAAATTTACTATCTTGAACTTTAAGTAAGTTTTACTTTGGACGGCAAGTTAAGATGTTGGCCGGTTCCCAGCGACATTTGCAGTCGATAACATCATCTTATACTCAGTCCGTTCTCGTAGTGCGATGTTATTATTACGTCTGTATGGAAAGCCTGTACCTCCGCAGTAGGGACATCAATAGGCAGATGATCAGTGTTGCCACCTTGCAGGGAAAATATCACTGGATTAAGTCTAAAATTAACCTAGATTTCGAGTTTTTGCCAAAAAAAATCGCTAGAATTCATTTTTTTTTTCACTAAGTTTAATTTTCACTTTGTAGATGATTACAATCGCATTCTATTTGTTAATAATTAATAACAATATAATTATAAAGTAGGGAATTGCCGTGTAAATTGGGGGTGCCAATCCAAAAATCACTAAAATCATCAAAATATTTTAGTGCCTTTTTTGGGAAAATCACTAAATTTTGTGAGAAAAAACTAATGTGACGTGCATGCTGCTGATATGAAGAAAAAAATAGAGACAAAAACATGTGGGCTCTTTTTACATTTATTTAGAAATTTATAGAGTGTGTGTGTCTGATTTAAAATTACAAAATGTGGTCGATGATCGTTTATATGTACTGACTGAGTACTCTCAATGATAATGATAGTCGGTATTGACAGTACGACCTTTTATCGCAGTTCAATAACAGCGTACAACACTATGAAAATTGCATGCTTAGCATTTGATCAATTTAGCCTCAATGTGACAATAATATATTCTTTATGCTTAAAGTTGTGTCATGTATGTCTAAGTTGCATTAATTGCAGTTACCTGCTATTTGACAATATTTTGGCTGATGCACATAGCATATTTTTAAAGCAACGTCTGTTCATAGTAATAAAGCTCAAGATTAGCATAACAGTCATTGTATCCAAAAATTTGTATGTACGGACGACACATCTAAAGTGTAACTTCTTTTCTTAAATAACTTAACATAAGGCGATGTATAAGGCATAGGGGAATGGGGCACACGCAGCATTCATATAAATGTATATATAATATATATACTGTCGCCTGTGACGCTCGTGAAGCTCGTAACGTTTCAGCCTTCGCCGAGTTACCTTCCAACTTTCATGCTCGTCGGGAAGAGCTGCGCACGCATCCCACACACACACACACACACACACACACACACACACACACACACACACGCACACACACACACACATTTATATATAGTAGTGTGACGCATTTGTCCTTCCGAAAAGAAGTTTTACTTCAAAAATCGGTTAGTATAGATACTGGAGATATCGAAATCTCGCTTAAGCACTTGGCAGGTATTGATTTGACAACGACTTTATGCGGTAAATGTAGGTACGTACGTGTCCAAGTAAGAGTTTTGCTGAGATGCAGTCAGCCTTTATGCAGAAACTGGGTCGTCATACTAAAGGGCCATTTACACGATGGAATTTTCTTGCCTGTAGCATTCACTTAAATTGAATGTATGTAATTGTACCTTACCTGTAAAATTAAAAATAAATGAATGACTTGTACGGTCTAAACAGCACATAACATTCTTGATCTGTTATGCGAGTTTTATTTCAAGACTTTTCTTGGTGTAAACAGCACATACAATTATTACACTTCAATTCAAAAACGTTCAATACTTGAATGAAAAATTTGTCAACGCAAAAAAGTGCAATTCTTAAAGCGACTCTCTAATAAATAGTACATGCACATACAAGCCTGTGTTTAGACATCAGAACTTGAAAGCAATAATCTCCTATACATAATTAATTTGATGTTTGTCAAAACTGCCATTCAATAATTATATGCAACCTTTTTACTATGTCCGCGTGTAAAGAATTGCTTAGAATTCTTGAAGATCAATTATTGCACCTCATTTATTGTATTCAAGTATTGATCTTGTATGTACAAGAAAATGGCATCGTGTAAATGAGCCTTAACACCGCCCGCCCTACGACCCGCGCAGTCGGCACTCACTGCTAACTTAGAAGGCTAATTCAGGTCGAGTGAAATCTCACGCCCAATGAGATTCTCCTGCTTTCAATGCTGGTGGCATTTAACAAGGAGATTTTAGTTGCTCAGTGCCACTATTGTGTGAGATTCGATTTGAGAAAAGATATTGTTTATTGTGGGAAGTTTAGGTCCTCGGAATGTTGTTTAATTATGAACTTTTTCTTTTTAATCGTAAATCGAAAGGAGATCGGTGCATTTGACATTTTGGCATCCAAAACCTAAGGAGCAAAGTACTATATCAAACCACAGAAATTGGTATTTAGCTAATTGCGGAATTAGAACTACGCGAACACTATCATGAAAAAGTATATTAGTGGTAGGTATAAATATTTCGTTATATTACGTTTATAACAGTTTTGTAATAGTACCTAAATATTGATTTTCATAAATGGTAAGAGTATACATAGGCATGCTTGGTCACCTTACTTCTTACAGTTCCAATTCTAATTTATTTTAAAAATTTAAGTTTTACTGATATTTTTTTAAGTCTGATCATACGAACTGATTTCGTATAACCTTTTGTTTTCATTTGTAAGATAAATATGTCCTATTTTAATCAAATCAAACAGCGTAGAATGCGAATGACAGGCATATTGCGTCTTACTTTATTAAAAAGGTCAAGTGTAAATAAAAAAATAAGAGATTGTTCTGAATTTTAAATGTATTAATGTAGATTATATTTTCTATCAGATTTTCTCCAATACAGTGCTTATACATTCAAGAGAAACATTTGGTTTTAAAAGATAGTATGTTTACTTGAAACCAAGCAAAATGTTCTACGCATATTTGTTTTATTAGGGATCTGTACCGTGATAACGGAAACCTGTCGCGCTGTCTGTCCATCCTTTCGTCTGACGGCAGGATGATCTAATGAATATTATTGAAATTTTCACACATAATGTGCATTTATTTCCAAAAAAAAATATGAAATTAAACCGTAAAATGGAAACCATACATAAAATTTTATGATGCCGTTATGCCTGTGCATAACCGAGTATTTTTAAAAGCAAGATATCTGTATCACAAATGTCATTAGTCTAGTACGGTTGTACAGAATCCTTCCTGTGCGCGTCCGACTCGCACTTGGCCGTTTTTTTTGCAATTGTTAATGTGTCCTCATAAAAGTCAAGTCTACAGTTTGCTAATTTACATCAAACGAATCATGTTTATATTCAGTTTCTTACTTCGAAATGTACATTCGATTGCTTACAATACGCATTTACGTTCTTTAAGTATAGTTTGGTTTTTGTCCAGGTGAAATGAAAAATATATCTCTTCTTCCAGTTTTGTTTGGGTAATCATTAAAAAAGTTTTTTGCCTATATGAGTACTCTAACCCTTTGTTTACACCAACGTCTAATTCATATATTTAACTAATTTTATACGATGCCTTAATTTTTTGTTCGCACTTATACATGTATTAAAATTAACAATACTTGCATCAAACTTGTTGGATAAACAAAATATGTGAAGTAAATAAGTGATTTGTACTTGAAAGATACTAGTTGTCTAAGAATGTTTTAAACAGCCACAACAAGTATTCTACAAGTTTTGTAGAGACAATGGGTCCTTGGGGTCCTGCTGCAAGATTATTTCTTAAGGATATGACTGCTCGCCTGTGCGAGACTACGGGGGACCCAAGATCTGGTAGCTTTTATGCTCAACGAATTAGTTTGGCGATACAGCGAGGCAACGCTGCCAGCCTTCTGGGGACCGTACCCCGCACAGGCGCACTCAATGAAATATTTAATTTGTTATTATTGTTGTACCTTTTGTCGACATTAAAGTAACTCATCCAAATAAAAAAAAAGTTTTGTTTAAAACTAGTATACGACTTGTTTCCTGGTGGAAACGAGGGGTGAGAACGGCCATACACAGACTGCTCGAGCAGTTAGTCAGTGATCAACGTACAAGGACTACAAGAGCAGTCCAACTATAATTCACTATGCCGTCGCAGCTTGAAAGCAATCCGGATGGACTGGAAGCTACCCGTATATGCTTTTTTTTATAGCCAGGTAGGCAAATTACTCTACCCTACCTGATGTTAAGTGGTGTGGTGATAAATTCAAACGCGAAGATAGCTGCTACAGCAGTTATAAACTGCCACACCATCCTCACCTTGCCCGCCTGCAATAATGCTTCTTCACTTAAAGGACCCCAGATTGTAGGAAGGAGGGAACACGTGCGCGGGCAAAGAATACCAATTACGAATAGTACGACAAAGAAATGAGTCAACCAAATTTATTTGTTCGTGTAGGAATAGTGGCCACAGTAAGTCGGTGGCACTGGCAAGGTAGGCCAGCGCTCGTGGTCCTCTAAAGAAAAGGTGATGGAGAGATAAGGGAGAATAACTCCTTACAACACTCGCCATGGTATAGTCGGTAGAATGCGCTTAGTGATGCCACATCGCGGCGTAATTGTAGAGACTCGAGTTTGTTAGTTCCTTCTAACTGCTGCGATCACATATTTAACTAGTTTTCGACATATTATCATTCACAGACCGCTGTAGCGGTTGCGACAGCTCGAGCAGTCCGTGTATGTGTATCTTAAACTCCGTCTTGTCATATCTTCCTGTAAGGCATTAAAAACAGTGTACGTGTGTTAGCGTATCTTAAAAATCTATTATAATGAAGTACTATAAAATGATGTAAATACTTTTTAAAACGAGTAGGTACAAAAATATAATCAAATTTATCGACCATCTCCAAGAACCATGGAGGACCCCTCTCTATTGTAAAAAAGCAATCGCTGCTGCCCTCCAGAGATTGGAGAGGGTCTTGAGAACTTCTCAGGATGGGTGCTCGAAGTAAAACCTGTTTATTCGCGCTGAATATACTACAATTATTCGAAGACACTGCTCTTCTAAAAGCTGGGTATGTTTTATTGGAAATACAAGTAATGTTAGTTTAAGGTTTTCTGAAATTCTAAGAATATATCAGGCTTAAAGAAATACTTCTGCTTACGTTTTGACGACCTCCGTGGTCGAGTGGTTTCTACGTTGGGTTTCGAGGTGTCGCCTACTCGAGAGGTCACGGGTTCGAGTCCCGGTAGGGACAGATGTTTGTGTGATGAATACGAGCATTTGTACTCCAGTTGATGATGTTATGATATGTATTACTATATAAATACTTATATAAGTATATGTATTCTATTTTCTATCCGTCACTCTAGTATCCCATAACACAAGCCTACAGTGCTTACTTTGGGGCTAGGCTAATTGGTGTGAGTGTTGGAAATACATATTTATTTATTTATTTACCTTAGGTATAGTGGCGAGCCGCAATTGTTATTTTAGATCGCAGTGACTTCCGCTTCATTAAAAATATATCATACATTTTTTTGTAATAATAAACGTTGAGGTTTAATTACTCTGTTAGGTTAGAACATAAACAATGCGTATATTCTGAACCAGGCTTTCGAAATATCGTGGTTAAAGCCTTATCTTCTTCAACCAAAAACTTCTGTAGGTCTTCTTGTTAGATTTTCATCACAGCTAAAATAAGTCTGATGCTAAGAAAAATAAAGGCCTATTTAAAAGCGTAGGATTATACTTCCAACTTATTTTTTTATAATTAATTTTATTTATCCTGACAATTGCTGATAGAGATGCTGATCAATGTATTCATATCAAAGTAGCGCCTCCAGAAAGTTTTCAGTGCTCATAAGATCACATCAATTCTATAGGTACTCGTGAGTGATTTCTTTGAATCGCAAATAAGGGACGTCCGGTTAACGCCCTGCTGTAAATTTAAAATTACAAACTCAGGCTTGTAGTTATCATAGAGCTGATTCTATATTCGGGCAGCTGATATTGATGTGCATACCAAATGGGCGAACTTGGAGAGCTAGGGAGGAATGTGACAGCATATCAAATTCAAAAACCGAATCCTTTCGTGTCGTTGAAGCATGAAGTTCAGTGCACTACAAATTTTGCGGTCGGCTGTGTAAATTATAAAAAAAAAAGGTTTCAGTGTGCGCGTATACAATATGCTAGTATTATCGAGTGTTGTTGAAAACATTAAGTATGTTTGACCGCTCCCAGAGTTCAGTGGCTTCGTATTTGATACATGAAATTTTGGGTGAGTGTTCGCCGGCTAATGTGATTCTGACTTTATAACTACGCAATGAGTTTGTTTTACGAACTCCTTTATACGAAACTGTTTAGCATATGTGATCTAAGCTTCCTGGCAAGCGAACAGTGCTAGTTTAATGTATGGCGTTCTTAAGGTACAATTTCCTTCTCATTCATATTAAACGGTACTTTTTGCTTACTTAGCAACGTCAGTTGATTTAGTTACTTACTTCTTAATATTAAAATATCTTATGCACCATATGTAAGAGAGGCTGATGAGGAGCTATAATTTGCTCAACATTAATGAGAATTCCGTTAGTCTAATGATTTTTATAAAGAGTCTGCAGCAAAATTGGAGCGCCTCTATGGTAGTACTAGAATCTACAGAAGATTTCTGCTCCAAAAACTTTTGATGTGTTATAATTTTTATTTTTAAGCATGTAAGTAACTGCTTAATGTTTAAATCTAAAGAAAATATAACTAGAAAAAATTCCACGCGGACCAGGCAGCAGACGGGACTCGAACCCGCACCCGTTGAAATTCTTCTAGCCATTCTTAAGCTGCAAGGCAGCGCCATCTCTTCGAGTTATAGGTAACCCACAATGTCAAATGAATACTTTTACAAGTATTAAACATTTTCCTTGCAGCTTAAGAATGGCTAGAATAATTTCAACGCGGCCATCAGGGCCGAGGTAGCATAATTGGTCAGTGCATTCGCCCGGATTGCGAAGGGTGCGGGTTTGAGCCCCATCTGCTGCCTGGTCCGGGTGGAATTTTTTCTAGTTATATTTTCTTTAGATTTAAACATCAAGCCGTTACATGCTTAAAAATAATAATTATAACTATAATTGCTATCTCTTCTCTCAAATGTTTAATACTTGTAAAAGCATTCATTTGACATTGTGGGTTACCTATATATAATGCGAAGAGATGGCGCTGCCTTGCAGCTTAAGAATGGCTAGAAGAATTTCAATGCGGCCATCAGGGCCGCGGTAGCATAATTGGTCAGTGCATTCGCCCGGATTGCGAAGGGTACGGGTTCGAGTTCCGTCTGCTGCCTGGTCCGCGTGGAATTATTTCTAGTTATATTTTTTTAAGATTTAAATCTTCAGATGTGGTATAGAAATGTATTATTTTTTTTCTAACAAGCATCAATGCAATTATGAAAAAATTGTTTTGTACTCCCGATAATGTAAGTCATACGCGCATAATCCTGCCCATAAAAGCTTTATGGGACCTTTTGCGCAACCGAACAGTAACAATGTGAAAAAAGTTCCTTGCATTCGTTTGTCTAAAAATCTGCGCTCACGCACATGTTCTTCTTGTTCATTACGCTTTGAACCTTATGACCACGTAATAAACGAGCATTTATGAAAATAGTATTTTCTACATTGCACTGAAATCGTAATCGTATTTACTATTTTGTAGTTGTTAAACCGAGTGTGATGTTACGGGTTAAGTGATGTGTTTACGAAGCCGGCTGTAACTTAAGTCATGTGGTAACTTAATGGTATTATGTCGGTACGTATCGTTGGATTTTCTTAACTAGGCTTATTGTGTTTAAGCAGGACTAGGCTTTTGGCGATGATAGTCAAGAAAGTAAAGATAAGAATGACTGGAACGGCACATTTTTATGTGGCAACTTTGCCATCCACAGAACTGAATTACTCTCACACCTGTATCATCTCGAGTACCTAAGGCCCGTATTATAGAAATATTCTCAGTGATTGATCTAGTCTTAAGCATAGTTAGAAAGTGATGATGATATAGCACATAGCGACATCACTTTTTACTGCACTCAAGTAAAGGTCAACATTTAGTTGTCTTTCTGTAATACAGGGCTAAGTCATATTGCTGAGCTTCGATTAGAAAAATAAATGTAGTATGTCTATCGCACCTTCGATAAAAAATAGTTTGTAGCATCTTTAGTGCTCCCACGCATAACTGCGAATTCGCATCGCATCGCAAATATCTGCGAATTCCCACGAATGCACCGCAGGAAGTTCCGAACTGATTCGCATCGCACATTTGTAAGATGTTACGTCACACTTAGTGACACTATTTTAATCCGCTCCGAGACTTCCCTTGTACGATCGTTTTTGTAGACATGGTGAAAATAAACTCAAAGCATTCTAATATATTTAAAAAAAACCTTCTTCCGTTCTCAAACCATAGTACACACATCAAAAGTGTCTAGGGATCAACATATATTTTTGCAATAACTTTTCGCCTGATTGATATTAATTAAAATTTTCTTTAAGGATTCATCAAATAAAGTGTTTTCGTTTGTCACAGTAACGATAAACCAAGTCACCTTTGCATTAATAAAGAAATTCGCCATTTTCCTAATAAAGGGATTTTTGACATTTGAACCACTAACACAAAAGTTCGAAAAAAAGACTGAAATAACAGTTTTCTCTAAAATTTTATTGGGTAACTTAAACAATTAATAATCCGTATTTCTACCGCGAACACTAACAACACAAGAACATCGGTTTGGCATACTCAAAATGAGTTGATCCAAATCACGCTGTGGAATGGCCGCCCATGTTCGTTGCAACAACAAAAAAAGGTCTTCTTGCGACTGGATACCCTCCATATTCGGCAGAGCTCTTCTCTGTAGCATATCCCATGCATGCTCAATCGGGTTCAAGTCTGGCGACTGAGCAGGCCAGGGCAGGACATTGATGTTAGCTGCGGCGAGAGTCTGTCTTACAACTCTTGCGGTGTGCGGTCGTGCATTATCATGCATTAACTGAAATAAGGGACCGATTTGCACTTGTAGAGGAACGATGACGTCTGATACAATCGTCTCAGCATAAATTTGAGCGTTGAGGTTGCCTCTGATCCAAATCAACTCAGTTCTTCCGCCGATCCAAATACCCGCCCATACCATGATGGTTCCACCACTATAAGGATGGACTTCCTGGCAGGATTTTAATCGCTGTTGGCGTCCAGGGGTTCTCCAGTGTCGTATACGTCTTGTATCCGGTCTCATACCAAAACGAGACTCATCAGAAAAGCACACGAAACGCCATTGTTCTTCTGCCCAATTTCTGTGTTCAAGAGCCCATTGATATCGAATCCTACGATTGTGCATTGCTATAGGTGGTACCCGTAGCGGTCTTCGGGAATGAAGGTTCACTTCATGCAAGCGGTTTCTGACTGTTTGGTCGCTAATTAAGTTCCCTGAAGAGTGATGAAGCCTCACGGCTAACATCATGGCGGTTATTGTTGGAGCTCTTCGAGTTAAGATTTGAATGTATCGGTCTTGTCTCCGTGTGGTGCAGCGATACCGTCCTCCATGGTGCTCAGCCACGGTACCAGTGCTTCGGTATCGTGTCCAAAGTCGACTGATAACACTCTGACTTGTATTCAGAGCTAAAGCCACAGTACGTTGCCGGGAACCAGCTTCTATCATTCCCACGGCTCTGAGCGTTTCTTCCCTGCTTAAATGACGTCGCCGCTCCATAATAACGTTGGTTTTAATCAGTAGCACTAATAATGTCTTCAATGCGTTGTATGTTTTTATAGGGAAAATATTGACAGCTGATTTTCATCTTTTACTCGAATTTGATTCACAGTTCCTGATTCAAATTATGAAATGCACCAAAAAGGATCCATATAAATTTATAAAATCATAAATTTATTACAAAGCCACATCTCAATCTCAAGAAATCCGCATAAAAATGCTTGATCCCTAGACACTTTTGATGTGTGTATTTTGGAGTAAAATAGTTCCCATCAGCGTTCATAATCTAAGTAAATGAATAAACCCAAAGTCTCCTTTTTCATGTCTATTTAACAATAACAGCAATGCAAATATTTTTTGCGATCCATGGCACTATTACTAAAACAAATCCAATATAGCTGACTACCGTTTGAACGTACCACCTTAACTAAATCTTTGCCGCACGAAATCGCATAACAGCAAGTCGCATCCTAAGTTCCTGCGATGCGACATCGTAACGCATCGCATCGCAGTTTTGTGTGGGAGGGAGCCCTTAGTGTTACCAAAGCTTTCGGTAGCATCGATACCTTGCAAAATAAACATATTATCGATAGGATTTTCTGCCTGATGTTTGTATAGTGATACTGGCGCCATATTTATGTAAACAAACAATTGATACTATTGGTTCAATTTTTTGTTTAAAACAATAATAATACTCTAAAATCTTTTGATATTATCGATATGTCCCATGTCAACAACACTAATCTTCTTCTCTTATATCGCGAGAACTAAGTTGCTAAATGCAACAACCATTGAATAGTGCAAACTACTGGTTCGTGCAAACTTGTCCATTTTCCACCTTAGCTACCTCAGCCTCAGCTGATCAAAGGCGCAGACTCGTTCCTTTCATGTCGCGCGCGGTGCAGCGGCCCGAAGGCTTTGATCTAATGTTGCAGTGCCCTCCTGTTATCTTTTATTGTAATTAATCACGTAGCGATGCGCCTTTGATTATTGCAACTTTCATTTAATGAATGATTCGCTCGTAGGTAGTAATAGTAGATATATATGTAGACATGTTTAAATATAATCGGACTTTCTCGGATGAATGCTTTTCGCTTTGAGTGAGTTTAAGGTTTTGTGTTCTCAGGGGTAGTTTATTTAGCTTATTTTTAATGACATGCAGGTATTCGTGTGTTTGTTAGTTATATACATTTTTGACTCGTACTACCAGGCCACTCAGAAAGTTTTGCGAAAAAAGTTTTTATGCACTGGCCACTTGTAATTATTTTGAAAACATCGATTATTTACCACTGTTAGAATACGACTGTTCGATTTTCAAATTTCCCTCCGCTTTTTTTCGAGGGCCAATCAAATTTTTCTTGTCTCTCTAAAATATAGACCTGCATCGAATACATTTTCGTGCTATGATTTTTTCTGCAATGAGCAACAAGCGACCTAACACCGGGCTCCGCGGGGTCCTTCTTCACTACGACAACGCGCCAACGCACTCTGCGATCAAAACGAATTACTTCCTGGACTCCACACCAGTCAGAGTCTTTGGACACCCTCCTTACAGTCCTGATTTGGATCCGTGTGACTTCTGTTTATTCCCTAAAATAAAAAATCTGCTCAAAGGGATACAGTTTCCATCGCCGGAAACTGGACACCGCCGACTGGAAAAAATGTTTTGAAAATTGGTTCAGCCGCATGAAACTTTGTATAGAGGCTGGTGGAGAGTTCTTTGAAAAGATTTGATAAAAATATATTTTTTTAAAGAAGTTAGGTTTTTAATTTCTCAAAACTTTCTGAGTGTCCCACGATTTACTTTTTATTTTGACCGATATTGAACTAAGAGCTAAAGTAAAAAAGAAAAAGTGTCGTAAACGTTGCATTTTCTTGTGTCCAAACCTACATCAAATGTCGTCATATACTTATGAACATCTGATTTTGAAAAGTTTAACCGCACTTTAAGCCTATCAATAGATGACAAGTTTATAATTGTTGTTGATGGGCTATTTTCTCATATTTCTATACTCTGACACGCGATCCACTGCTAAAGTTCCTAAAAATTTTACAGTCACATAAATCGTTCAGTAGATATTGCATTAATCAAATGTTACGAGATGTGCAGTGTTATTTATCAGAGTCACATTTGAATTTGAACCCTATGCTATGAGTTGCAAATATTATTTTCACCGAACATTAAACTTCAAGAACGCAGGAGGAAAACTCAGCGGACAAAAGTTACTCATGAATGAATCTCTCCGTGGGAATCGTGCAATTCATAAAGCCTGCATTACATTGCTAAGCGATAATAATAAAAAAACACTTTATATACGTATTATTTATATATTTTGAAAGCACTTTGTATATGTATAAACAATATGTTCAAAGTCAGAAGAACATAACGTTTATGGACATTGAAAATTAACATTGAAAAAATTTTTACATACATAATATTCTTTTAACTCAAAATAGTATTAGTTAATAATACAGAACATGATACAGGTTTTAAAATCATAAAAATTACAGTACTTAAGGATTTCAATTACCTATTTACAGACAGAAATATAAGTTGGTTCACCATGTGGTACGTAGCTACTTATAAGACCGGCGCTAATAATATTGGTTGTGGGGCAATCATAGCTAAGCTATAGCATTGAATTGGACGACCGGCTGATTATTAAGACCAGTTTGATAAGAATGCAGTCTGCATCGACCCAGTGGCCGAGTGGTGACTCACGGTATTATGACGTTTTGATCTTACTGTCGGCAACCGGCGGTCGTAGCGATGTACTCGATTCTGGTAATTGATACCCCCTATACCGACAGAAATAAGAGCAATAATATATTAGTAAGAGAGATTCGTATAGATATGAGCTTTGTTTATGACGCCGCCTTCAATAGTTGAAAAATTACCTATACTTTTCATTTGTTCTATAAATTTTATTCTTATCTTTATATCGTCGAAGATCAGCTTTTATTACACCTATAAAAATGTCTAATCTCCTGACGTAGGTCAGTAAACAGTATTTAAATTAAACCAACCGATGTCCCGAATCAAATAAAATCAAGTAAGTGCTTACGTACCAAAACAAAGAGCCGCACAGATATTCTGATTAAGCGTCAATTAACAATGATTTAAAAACAAAACGTCCGTGTTTATTGTACCTGTATGGTTGCATGACCGTCGCAATCAACCGCCACAGGTATTTGAAGTTTGAACATGTTAAATAAAAAGTGGTCAGCCAGAGTCAAAGTGGGCCGGTTCCTTTACCCTTTTCAATCACTATTGCCCCTAATCGTGGCCGATTTATTTTATACTTAGAGCTGAGCGCGCCGTATGTAAATTTATGTACCCACGATCCTTCCGAGAAGACGCCATTTTGGCTCCCTAATTATTTTTAATTGCCGCGAGCGCAAGACGCGCTGCGGTGCGGCCTTCGACACATTGAGTTTTTGAAGTTTTTTTCGCGTCTAGTCACTGAATCATGTCAATTACACTATAAATGAGTCATGACGCGGCACAAGCAAAAGGCTGCACGCGATAACATTAAAACAAGTAGGTTTTTTTTCACCTGACCCGTTTATTCTCGTTCTTAGAATAGCACGCCGGTCGTAAATCAATGATGGCGCCCTATTATTTGAGCCGCTCGCATAAATTTCGGGATAGGACGGTAATTGCAGTCGGACATTCGCGCGTTTAGGCTGAGAGTGCGCATTGCGGGTGGCACAATTTCCTACTGTCGACATTTGCGTAGTACGTCTGAAGCGGCTTTCTCTGTGTCTTTGTACGGATGGGGTATCGAGTGGTGTGTCTTTCCATTCCGTTTAGAGTGCATTTTGAACCAATCTGTGCTGGTACAGAATATATAGTCTTTTTGTGCGATACGTTAAAGCATTTTATATATATATATATAATCAAGCTCTTATTATATTACTAGCATCTGCCCGGAACTTCGTCCATTTTTACTATAGTTTCGCCCAATTTTCATTATTTTCATAATCACCTGCGAAGTATTATAAAACTTAAAAAAAGGGGAGTGAAATCGGTAAAGGAAAAAAGGGATACATGTACATATATGAGAAGAATTAACCTTTGCACAATACTATGCTGATAATTTAAAAAAAAATGCTTAGGTACTGTAAGTCTGTAACACAGTATTGGTGTGTTGTCATTTTTGCAAAAAAAAAACCGTTTTACAAGGTACACCCAAAATCTATTTGCATTGTTGTCATAAACAGTTTGCAGCTAACAAGAAACAATGCAAGTGCAGTGCACATGTCAACTGCGGGTCGACATGCGGTGTCGGTAGCGTCTGCATACTTGCGGCCTTTCTATGTTTTTTTTTGTACTTTTTGCTTCATTACTCTGAAGTTTGCATTTTTTGCGACCAAAGTTTCATTATAAGCGTGCGAGATTACTTTCGTCCGGTCATATTGGTTTTGAAAGGAGTGTTCTTAATTTAAAAATGAAATGTAGGAATATATTTTTTTTCTTTATCTTTTGTTTTCTAACATTTTTCTTTCAAATATTATCGATTAAGTTTTAACGCGAAACTTAAATACTTATTATCGTTAATCGCCAAATTAGGTTATTAGTTTATTTATGTTTACTGATTAATATATAATATATTTTTGTCCATGTGAATGTGCTTACCCAAGCCGCTTGTTTAAATAATATAAACGAAGATGAGATTTATTAATTTATAATTATTGTAAATTAGCCCATCGAATAATCTCTTATCTATTAGACAAGTCCGTCCGTCTGTCTGTCTGTGGTGCTGTTTCAGCGGCCAAACCGTAAGAGATAGATAAAGAGAATATTTAAGTTATAAGTTAAGAATAGTCTGATAAGACTACAAACCGGATTTGAGTAACGTAGCACTTCCGGTTTTCGAGAAATCAGGTTTTGGTGAACATTTGGTTCACTGGTTTGCTAGTATGTTATAATCAACGATTTTTGTCTAAGGTAAATTTACAATAAACCTGTTTTGATGAAAATAGCGAAAAACCTTTGACCTCGAGTCAATATTTTTCCAAGTACCAGAACGATGGGGAATTTTGAAATGTTATTTTTAATTATGTTTTGAACAATTTTACTCAAATCCAGCTTGATGTAAATAGTATAGTACCTTTACTCTTATTTTTCTGTCTAATTTGACCAGATTAAGTAAATGATTAATTTTTGAAGCTTTATTTATACAAAACTAATACTAAATTAGATGTGCTGATTGCTATCAATTTGTCACTTTTTTTATAGGACAGAGTTAATGAGCCGAATGTGCAAAAACGAATGAAATATATCGATAAATCACTGAGTAAAATGAATAATTACTTAAAATTATATAGCACGCGGACGGAATATACGGCTTGTGATCATACTTTTCTTAGTTCCAATTAAAAAAATATTCTTATTGATATTGTAGTATTTTTAAAAACTTATTTACCTTTTGAAACAAAACATTTCTTTTGTGCCTTTTTTGTAGATTTTCCTGTTATATGGCCCTGACATCAAATGTGAACTTGTCAGATTAATTTTCAGTCAGCTGATTAGTAGGTATATAAATGCTAAGATTTTTATTTGATAAACGCTGTTCATAAATAAACTTATAATCGTCAATTTTAAAATCTTAAAAACATAGGTAATTGATGGAGATGCCGTGTTTTAGCTACAATAAATACGAATATTTTAAGAAGAAAAGTGTTCTAAGAAACTCGTATATTACTTATGTAGTGAACAAAATACCAAATACAATTCCTTATTAATTCAAACTTTAAAAATGCGCTGGTGTGAAGTGATCAGAGAACCAAAATCACTTAATACTTACCTGCTTTGTAAAAAATGGAAGCCGACATAAATTCCGAATTCCATTAAACCGCGTCGATTTATCTTATACGTATATATTTATCTTGGTAACCCTAATGTTACATTTACACCCCCGTGTTTGCGCAAACGCACACCCGAATCACCATAGTGCAAGGGACGTAAGTAGAACCTCATTTGATTTATGTTGATTTCAAAAGTTATGATTCATCATCATCAGCCTATTAATGTCCCCACTGCTGGGGCACAAGCCTTCCCTATGGGTACAATAGGGAGTTTGGGTCATGACCAACGACGCGGGCCCAGTGCGGATTGGTAGCTGACCTAAATTCATGATTACATGCTTTTTATCAATTGGCATTCATAAGCTGTCCGCTTTAAAAGTAAACCATTTTTAATTCACCTGAGCTGAAATTTTGCATAAAGTTTTAAATTTTATTTTTTCTAAAGGGACTGTTCGCCGTAACCTTTTGTGTTCCTGTTACCATCAGAGCGGCCACCATACTATACGACGCTAACGATAGTATCCTAAGAGGAAAAATATATTACAGTAGTACTACTGTAATATATACTGTACGATAATATCACTTGCCATGGCCAGGCCATGCGGCCTACGCTAACCCTATCTCCCCTGAGGATCCCTGTAAACTTTTCTCACTGCAGAAACACAATAGTAAAGAACCTTGTTATTTCGATGCAGTCTTCTGTAAATTAGAGATTTGGTGGGGCCTTTTTATTCAGGCTAAGGGCTAAACCTAAATAACTTACCTTGCCGTTCTACACCTTATGCTCGTTAAAGGGTTTGATGTGACAAGGTTTTGATTACTAGACTTTATTCTTTGAGTGTGTATGCTGTTGGTCGCAGATGACCTTTACAGCGTCACCGGGTTTGGGGACGGCGAGATCCTAAGGGGACCTAAAGCCGAGAATTGGCGAGTGCCTCAAGTGGTATTCCAGGCGGATGGCATCTCCCCGCGGGGGGGAGTCTCCTCTCCGTCTGGACCACTCGAAACTGAGGGTAGTCGTTTAATAGACTATGTTAGTTAACCTACTGTCGTCACAGCACTAACCTCACACACACGACGATATGTCTGTGCAAGCGCAGCGCACACACGCACGCACAGGTACCTGAAGTTAATTGGTATCGTATGTTCAGTGCTCATAAAGTTTCTACCTGTGTGACTTAGTGTAATTCACTCGTATGCGGAGCTTTGGTCATTTTTATAGCGACTACATAAAAGTTATGTTTTTATTATTATGTAGGTATTTGTTTATTTTTATTGAACAATACGCACGGATTATTGCAATGACAGCAATCTCAATGCCTGAGTGAGATGTAATGTGACGTTTGTAGAGATTCTCCCTGACACTTTAGTATTTGAAACCATGTTATGCTGGTATTTCCCGTGGCTTATTTACTTAGTTTTTGCTATTTGTTAATCGTTAACAGTCTCTCCTTATCATTCGCTTCCCTGTACACCACAAGGATATTAGTAGGTACTGCTTTCAAATGTACACTTAGCAATTTCTTAGTATTGTTGTATTTAAGAAAATAGCTGAGTTATTTACCAATCTCTGTTTTTTTACTCATTTTTTTTTCACACATGCTCCCTTGCAGTATTTAAATGTAACAAGGAAGTTCTATTAAACATAAAAAATCGTCGACTTTTTCCAATCGCTTCGCAAAGAGAGAGAGAGACAACGGAGCGCGTGTGTTATGGCTTAAACTCGTCGAGTACCTGCTCGGGAGGCTCACAAGTAATTTTTAATTGACAAAAAAACGACCCAACCGAATTTATATAGGAAATTTATTTTATTACGCGTATTAGGCGATGTATGTGTGTGTGTGTGTGTCTGCGTGGGCTACGAGTAACATTATTCTTTACAAATGCTTTTTTACGCTGTGAAGTGACCGTACCTCTCCTGTACCTGTCGGTTAGAGTTATGTTATAATAAACTGTATTTTGTTAAAAGATACATTGTCTTTGTAATGAAATATGGGAAATCGAAAAATTGAACAGCAGCACATTAAGTAGGTGCATTTTTTATGATGAACTCGTTGGTGCAGGTGGTAAGCGCGTTTGGCCTGCGATTGTGGAAGTTATGCAACTTTTTCAATGGTCAGTCATTTGATGGGTGACCTTAAACTTATTATCTCATGCTTCTCCGTGCTTCGGAAGGCACGTTAAGCCATTGGTTCCGGCTGCATCTGCAGTCGTTAGCACCCACCAATCCGCAATGGGGCCGCGTGGTCCCCTAATCCCTCCTTAAGGAAGGCCTGTGCTCCAGCAGTGGGAATATTAGTAAGCTGGAAGATGATGATGATTTTATTTGTAAAATTTGTTTATAAATACAGTCACGATACAGATCTATCGGGGATCAGTGCTAAATATTAATCTGCTATATCTGCTCTTTTTTTATAATGCATTTAAAGGCTTATAGCCTTTCGAAAGGTTAATAGAGTCTATGCGGAAAGAGAATGGGCGTGGCGAAAAACGGAACTAACATAAAACGTCAAAGTTTTGTATTGATACGGATTTGTTTGTTGTTGTGATTTCTTGCTGTTTTTTGTATTTAATCATGTTTAAAAGGGGTAAAACCTTACAAATACGGTAGAAAAGCACTACAGCGCCCTCCAATCTAAATCCCATTCTCTTTCCGCACAGACTCTAGATAGTTCCATTAAAATATATAATCTATAGTTTGCTATTAAAAAGGTTGTTTTATTAGCGTTTTCTTTTGTTTGAATGCAAAAGACATATCCTGTTTATCGGCAGAATTTATTGTGTCTGGAAATCCACCTGCAGCAATTTTGCTAAATCTCAATTTAACTAAATATAGACCATACAATGATGTCAAATTGACATTATGATTTTGTCATTTTTCTATGGGATAAATCTAGTTTTATTTAGGTAATTAACTAATCCAGTTGAAATCCTACTTATACAGTTTGCAATAAAAGTAAGAAATCCATTCGACTTTTAAATTCACGTTCTATCTTCAAATTGTTGTGAAATAGTTTTTTTAAGAAACTACGCGTCATGCACATGATCAGAATTAAGGCAAAAACTAAAACCCGCAGATTACGGGTGAACCATTTGAAAATCGAATTAGACCAGGTCGAGCACAATGCAGCCAACACCACAAAAAGTTATAAACACATTACCCATTTGAGAATCGGCCGATGTAGCGATAGGCACAGGTAGACGCGTCTGAACAATGCTCATTCCTAGGGTTGTCGCTCTTAAAAAAACTTGGTACTGCCGAACTTGCATCCGTGACATGAATCTATATTAGGGTGTCGACACTATTGCATAGCTTTTACGAAAAAAAAAAATATAATAATTGTAAAAATAATATCCCAACAATACGACCGAATATGATAAAGTGCATTGACATTTTTTTTTAGTTTAGCTCGATTTAAGTTTAGTTGAATTAGAGGCTGATATGTAATTAGAGACAGAGATGATAAATAATTTATTCATTGATGGAAGTATATTTAATAAAAGTACACAAATACACCCTAGTAAAAACTGTCTACTTATAGGTTACATTCAAAGGTTTTACCAGTTATCGCTTATTTATCTTATATTCCTTCCCCGGAAGGGCGCTCCAATTGGGTTGCAAAAATTCGCTATGCCCTTACCTCTCTTAGACACTGCTCAATTCAAATTGATTGTTTTGTTATCTTTAAAATAACACTTACATAAATATTGTTATCTTATTTAACTGAGCAAAGTTTCACTTGTATACCAACCCTAATATTTCCAGACGCGCGCGCAAAAACGGTAATGAGTGCACTGTCGCAGTATAATGGCGGCCATTGTCTATGCGCCATTGCTGGCCGCATGAAAAAATAATATCTGAAGCCATCCCGCATCCCGCGCTCCCGGCGCGACCTACTTGAAGGGAGATTATGACAGTCACACTTTTTAATTGAGCTACTCTTTGAGACCTCTTAGCGAATACTATGCGGAAAGTAAAAAAAAAACAATTTCTTTCATGGACGAAAGATTTCGATTCGCTTACTTCGTTCATGATTATTTCTCAAACTCGTAAGAAGTATATATATACATGTGGAATTTTTCAGTGATACAAAGTAGAAAACTTCCTATAATTTTGTCCACAATAGTTTCTGAAACTGCCATGTACGATGATTGTATTTTTTATAATGTGAATGCAAAATATAGCGTGCCGTGTTAGTTTCCCATCTTTTCGAGTTTAATACGGGAGTGATCTGTTACGTTACGACTACTAAATATATCACACATGTATGACTATTGTATGACGGAGTATCAGTAATTATCAAAATAACCATTACATTGCAACTAAAGGAAAAACAGATCCAATTACTTTGCTAACTATACAATTTTTCTAAGAAAAATATACTAAGTTTTATTAACACTATCGTTGAAAACAAGTAGACGCCCGTAGTAATTATCTTGTTTATAGTAATTTCTATCATAAACTATTTGAAACTTCGTAGGCAGCAATAATCGTACCGAGATGAATACGGTACAGTTGAGATACGTCGACATAGTCGCTCGGTCGGCATCTCTAATTCAAAGCAAATGTTTCGATAAATTAGCCGTTTTTTTTTCGGAATTGCCACATTATGGTAATGGGCAATGTAATAATCGAAGAATGGGAATCTCAGTGATGAAACCAATACTGCTCTAATCGACCGTTCGAATCTAGGATAACACTATAAAGCATTAACTGGTCTAATGTAAACCGGTATTTACTAGTGGAACTCGACTCGAAGGATTATCACTTTTGTTTTAAAATTGAGTTCGCTAGAAATAATTCCAACTAAAGTTATTTCTGATTTACAAGTTAGGGTCATAATAACGAATTATACAGGAGTAGTGATTTTTGAAACGATCGTGATGCGAGGTTGTTTTAATACTGGTTGCTACAATCTTAATTCTAAATTTATGTTGACGTTGGCACTTTGTAAATATTTGATGTAAAATTTTGACGTTCTTCATAACAATATACTTTCCTATTTACACGTATATTTTACCTTTTATTTCATATGAAATGACGAATTGTGCATGTCGTAATCTCATTTAAATTGTTATTAATGAATTTTATGTTAACGTAATTATTATAATTTTGAATTTTTAATGTATGGTTACTGTGTACTTGTATAAGCATGCTGTTTGCATATGCTAGTGGAGTTCAGTATTTTTTATCAATTGTTTTTCGTGTCTTTTACTATTTTACTTGCTGGAACTCTGTTTTGTGCAATAAATAAAATAAATAAAAATATATATTTTACTACACTCCAGCTCTATACCATCTTATTTTACCACAGAGGTAGCTGTTATTGTGCATGAGTCCAATGGAACACTACGATACATTTTTTTGGAATAGAATTTCTTTGTCCACTTTTCAATGCTTTGAATTTCAATAATGAAAGTTTAACAACACATTATTGGATCTTTTTAGCAAGATGTTGTAATAAACAAATAGAATAAAATATACTACGAATGTTTTTAGCTATCCAGTCAGTCACCAGCAATATGAATGCTTTATTTTTTATAACTTATGTGTGTTCAACTAATTTAAATAGACCGATGGTAAGACCGGTGATACCACTTACGTAAATTGCATACAATATTGTACCGACAAGTATGCTAATCGCAAAAACTAAATGAAGATGCATTTAATTAAAGCAAAATTTAATAAACTGCCGGAAGCAGTGCGTCTGACTCGAATAAATGAACCTGATAGAGATAACTTGACACTTTCGAATATATAAGCGTATGCTGATGGATTTTGTTAAAGTTTTTGTTATTTATATGTTTTGACATTAAATGTCACGCTTTTGATCACAATCTCATCTTAAATACACTTTTCGGCGGAGCAACCAACTCGCGTTTAATAAGATTCAGTGCTGTATAAGATCATAAAGATACGGGAATACGAGTTGTAATTTTTAAAACAAGTTACCTATGTAACGGAGGTTACTTGGGTAATCTATGTAAAGGTCGCTGACCTCACCAACCTTTTTAGTGACAATAATTCAACGAAAATGCTATTTAAAAAAGGAGATTTCTATCCTTTCTCTGCTTTTGTCTCGTTTTTCAGAGTCAGTTTTTCACAGGTCATTGTTCGCTCAGGAATCAAGTATATCCTAAGATGGTTTGTGAGCAAATTGTGTAATAGTTAAGATTTTGTCAATGTAACAAATGACTCAAATATAACAAATAGGATTTCAGAATTCAGTAAAAGGATATTCAGGAGAATCGTGTTATTTTTCCTCGTCTCTACGTCTGAGCTCACATTTGCCAGGATAGTATGCCTATCTTCGCAATTTCATTTATTTTGTTCGTAAATAACCTGAAATATTAAGTATTTATTTTATATATTTTTCTTTGTAAGCAGTCAATATAAGTGTTTAATCATATATTACATAAAATTACATTATAATAGCTTATACTAAAACCTTAAAAATACACTAACTATAAATAAATAAGTCTCTATCTAATTACATAATTACTATATATAAGTAAAATATAAATACTAGAATAATAAAACTAAAACTAAAAACCTTAAAACATAAAATTAATAACTAAAATATATTATTAAAAGGAGTCCCTTTAGGCAAGGAACCGAAGATACTGGCAGCGTTACCTCTTTGAATGGCTAGCTATTTATTGTATTATATGTACACATATCATATATTAAAACAGTCTTGAATACATTCGGAAGTGTGATTTTATATTACATAATCGAGTTTTGAGTAATAACTAGGTACATACTATTGCAATAATCATAAATACTGACACATAATTGTGTAAAGGAGATGGTTCAAATTTGTATGGAAGTTGGTAGTCTCCAAATATTTATAAAATGTAGTGAACTTAATTGTAAATAGTTTGCCAAAAAACTAAACTTTTTTTTAAAAACAATTATTATAAAATTATATAATAGGGGTGATGACGGGGTACAGTAAACGAAATTCTATTTAGTCCGTCAGTTAGATCATCAAAAAATAATGGACATGTATTTTTCTTTGGACAATCAACTAAAAAATGACAAAGTTATAGCGCGTCAAAGTTTGGGAGTAGGGGCTCGTGACGTCACTTTTAAGTGAAAATTGTACCAAAACGTGACGTCATGCGACTTTTCAAATTAATATAATATCTCTGCAATGTTTATAATATGTGAAAAAAAAATATACGTGTCCAATATTTTTTTAATCTACCTGATAAATGAAGAAAAAAAAATAGTCATCATCCCTATTATTGATTAGCAAATCGCAAATTTATTTGTGTAGTTTTGGTTCCCAAAGCATCAAATATATTCCATTCAAAAGGTAACTTAAGCAGTGATAATCGTTTCGTTCATCTTTCATTATATTAGGTGTTTTGTGGGTTCACTTTATTTCATTTAAGAAGAATCGATCTTTAATTGGTATAATAAGTTCATCACGATTTCACTTATTTATATCTATCATGAGTAAGGTAGGTCTGATTGACATTTGCCATAGTGATTAAATTGACGTTATAAGCTGTCGCAAACTAAAAATATGACAACACTGTCAAAAGTAACATCCGGCCAGCATTCTTATAAAAATGTTTTAATGTTTAAACACGATTTAAAATTATTCGGTAATAAATAAAAAAATTGAAGTCTCTGTTCATATTATTAATATACAACAAGTTTTCAAATGATATATCTTGAGTCGCTAACTCCTTTTTAAACTAAAAATATATGATAGATTCTTAGGCTTAGAAAGACAATCAGGCAACGGATACCTACCCAAAGTTATGGCGATAGGTGTCAAGAAATTCTAGATTTTACTGATTGTGTTTTGTTTGTCTTTAATAAAATTAAAATGATTTTTGTGTTTTATTTTAAAGGCCGGACGAAGATAATGTTCTTTAGTGCCAACAAAATAAAAATAAAAGTTTCTCATGATTTTAAAAAGAATATTGATACTTTTGTAACATTATAATGGTTCATTTAACTATCAGTCAATAATGTAAGTTTCTTTGAAAGATTTTAACGTAAACACGACCTGTGTCGCGCGCGACTAACGGATTCAATTATGATAGTAAATTTGCGCCCGCGCATCTTTTCGTATAAATTACTTCAAGATGATAAAAAGTCGCGATCATATTTCGTGAACACCTTATGTTGTCACATTAGAGGTGATATTGCGATGACATCAACAAGCACAAACTAACTAACCTCCTTAAGTGTCTTCGTCTAATGGCGGAATTAACATAAAATGACGATAATCTCCAACAATTGCTGAGCGTCGTCGCAATCAAAATGTCCGCATTTGGGGTTTTTAAGTAATACACACGCGCAATGGCCGCGAGATGCCTCCACAACTGGTTTGGACAATACTTTTTCTATTATAATTTTATTTTAATATAAGTTCTGATAACTGTATTTTTTTACCAATTTATAAAAATGGTTTGACTATTTGTCATTTATTTCATCAACAATTTAGATTAAAGCTTAGATCTAACTAGGCAACTCTACCTTCCATCGGAGAGATCTCCAATGCATAGATGGGAAATCTATCACTACCTCTTTTGAGGAGAACTTAGCGAATTTGTTCGCTGAATTTAGCTAACTGAGTGAAACCACAGATGAAACCGTCTATGCTTTGGATACAATTTACTGCCTCAAATCTCACCTCACCCGCTTTAATTCAATCCTTTACCCCCATGAAGCCTTGAAACATTACTCACAAACAGAAACAAAACACCACTAGACTCAGTGCACTAGAATGGGCGTGGCGAAAAATGGAACTAACATTAAGATTTTTATTTGGCAATCAAACCCAGCAATCTGTAAAACGTCAAAGTTTTGTATTGATACGGATTTGTTTGTTGTTGTGATTTCTTGCGTATTTTTGTATTTAATCATGTCTAAAAGGGGTAAAACCTTACAAATACGGTAGAAAAGCACAACAGCGCCTGCCAATCTAAATCCCATTCTCTTTCCGCACAGACTCCAAAAGTAATTATATTTTTATCTGTGGTCTTCTGTAAGGTAATGGTTACATCATTTTGGGAGTAAAGATTTCAAATGAGTTCTAGCAGTATCAACATGTTGTTGGTCTCAAACGATTGAATGAAATAGACATTTTATTTCGTGATAGACTGGTACCTATGCGTACTCATCAGATCAACCAAAAACTTGTTCGTCATAAGCATCACCGAATAACATCCAATTAGAATTTTATTGGGAATCCTAATTAGTTATTACTCGAGGCATAAATTAACTCGGCCCCTAGTTCCCAAGCCACGATTAGAACAGCTCTCTCACGAGCAGTAAACTAATTAAATTCTATATAATGCAATAATTGCTTGTTAAGATGCATCGCGCAATTCAAAAACAAGTTTCTAAAAACAGAGACACGAGACTTTTACGAAGCTTTTTAGTTAACATTCACAAACTAATACATATTTGCAGAAACAAATTAAATTTAACTTTGATAGAAATGAATCCATTGACCAAAAAAAGTGTGGCAATAAATAATATTCATTTATAGTAACATACGACGATATTATGCTGGTTCCATTATAAAGTTTATCATTAAATAGCAATTAAATAAAAATAGTTTGTGTCAGATTTAGTGATTTCCATTTAACAGATGCAAATGTACAGTACGTTTGATGCTTATTTACTCTTTTTATTCTGTTATTCGTTCTCTAACGAGATCCGTTTTGTTCGAGACTGACTCACTGTTAGAGACTTTCATAAACATAGCTGTCATGCCCCCTTGCAAGAAGCAACAGCATGGGAGATAGAAATTTCATTATTACCATATTGATGTCCCTGCTGAAGCACAGGCCTTCTCCGTTGCTGGAGTAGGGAAAATTTGCACTGAAGTCATGTACAGGGTTAAACCCTGGATGTGGCACTAGTGCAGAATAGTGGGTGCTAGAAACTGCAAATGTAGCCGGGATCAACAGCCAAACGTGCCTTCCGAAGCTTAGGATAATACTTTTTCTGTTGACCCATATCTATCTTAAGACATAGCAAAAGATAGTAAAACTGCTTCAATATCAGACTGTAATACACTACACTACTTTGTAGTAATGCGTTTATTAGGGGGTGTTTTTAGTTTACCCACTGGATGCGTAAAGCTCCGGCTCGTTATGGTTGGAGATCCCTAAAGGAGGCTTATGTCCAGCAGTGGACGTCCATCGGCTGATTCTGATGACGATGCGTTTATTAGAATTTCACATAATTCATGATCTTCGAAATCTTTTTCTGTTGTCACAAGATTGGTAATTTAAAATAAAATGTGTTCTCAAAAGTCTTTGTCTCTTAAGTTTAAGAATTTCATATATTTTCATAAATTTGACTAACATAATCGCAATAAAACTTTTTATTTGTTTCCGATTCCCGTCGTGATGTAAATTTTGTGTTTTTAATTTGGAAGTCTTGAACTAAATCTTTGAAATTGTTTTTCGATGCATCTAGCTGTTGAAACCGAAAGCTCCATTTCAAAACAATCAAATTCCATGTCACATACGATATCTACGATGTTATCTAAGAAACTTGCTAAAAAATTAGCTTTTGGATGCCTTTGGCAACTACTAATCCTCATTGACTCACCCCCATCAAAGGGGGAGTGTAAAGTATTCTTCCATTTATCCCCATTCAAAGCTAATAATGGGGATAAGCGGAAGAAAACTTCACATCACAATTGATGGGACGGGACATTGGGGATTACTGGAATAACTCTAATAATATGCAAGTATACATATCAATGCCACGACTGGGAATCTATTTTCAAATATTTTTGTAAATTTTTAAGATGACTTCTTAACGAGCAATCCTACAGCAATGCTTAAGTAATAATTTATTCAGACCAGTATCATAATTCCATTTGAATATTTTGCAATGTGACTCACAAAAGTCGTGGGATCCAAAGCTGAACGCATCTTGTCAATGTTGTTATCTAGACGACCCTGTCGTGTATTCGATTAGTCAAATCTAGGAAACGACACACTAGTTATATTAATGTTATGCAAACAAAAGTGATTATACACGCCCACACGCTCCTCACTTAGAGTATCTACATGTTAAGCATCTTCTAAAACGATCTTCAGAATCATAGAAATTCGCGCTGATATTTATGTGGTACATTTTTATCGCCTCCGTTCATTTGTAATGGGAACGTTGACACTCGTTATGTTTAATCTCAAGTAGATCTTGTCAGATAAACTATCAATCCGTATACTAGATAAACTTCTTTGAAATTAAAACGTGTACTATGTAAATTGCATACCCCGTTCTGTTCATAACACAAAAAGGTCGTGAACTTTTGACCAAACATTTCCGAACGTTTTACCGGCAAGCTGTTCTTGATTTCTAATGATTTCAATTGATCAAAAATCAAGGCTTAAAATTTTAAGAAAATATTACTAGAAAAAAATTACTCAGTCCAGATTTCAGACGGAATTCGAACCCGCAACTTCTGATGCAGGTTCGAGACCCTTTAGATTAAAATTCCCTAAAATTTTCTTTAAATTTAAACTAGCAGTTAAGTTAAGTTGGCAGTACTTTAAAAAAATCTACATCTCCTATTTAAATCTACGATAAAATGTATCATCGTATGTCATATCGTAGTTAAAAAGTAATGCAATTCGATACACTTTCTAACACAAGCAAATTTCTTTAGTTTTATTTTTTGTTTTATCATTGTGTGGTTCCTTAATATTTCCAAGAAAATGATAGAGCCAACATTCTACGACAACTCGTAATCCAATTAAAAATAATAATTTATTTGCATTTAAACACAACTTATTGTTCAGTTTACTTCTGTTGATAAACTTATAAACTTCTTGTTTAAATGAACTTTTAGTACCAACTTGCAATAAACATAACTTTGAATTCTAATTTTAAATTCTGGAATTCTTCGAGTCTCCGGCGAAGACAACGGGCCGCACTGCATCATCTGTCAAAGCCGTTCAATGTTTTTAAAAGGTTCTTAAAGATCGACCGGCCCGACTTGTTATTGTTATTTATATTAAGACTGGCCGATATTGCTGAGACCCTTCGCACTTACTGTTAGAAAAAAATAAGAGGCTAATGAGTTTCTTATTATGATTCTTATTTGGAATTAGCTAAGGGTGAGTTTTGTATGGAGGCCGGGAACGTATGATGGTGCATGTGAGGATATGGAATGCACCGGATTGCGCGTCGCCGTGCGTTAGGTACTCGCTTTTTGTCGGTGTGCAAGTGAGATGCACGATGGATGTGAACCTTTTGCGATGTACGCTAATGGGGATTATGTAGGATTGTGCCGTGAATTATATTTCTTGCACCGAAAAAGATTTGATGCTATTGATTTTTGATATACGAGAAGTATGACCCTTCGAAAACGATATTCCATCTGATATGTCATCTGAAGTTATGAATCATCGCCGTGCGATGTTTGCTCTGGCAAGCACCTTGCTTTTAATATCATTTAAATTTATTTCAAGTCATTTCCTATTCAGCTTTAGAGTTTGCTTTGTTTCAATAAAACTTTGTGTGTAAAAAGTAAAAGGAAATTTTGCATTATCCTTTGCAAATAAACTCTTGGCAAACTTGAAAATGTTTATATATACTCCATGGTACGTAAATAAACATGGTTCGTATAATACTAAAACATAAGACTTTCTCGGACAAACCTTATTTGTGCTAGTTTCGAAAAAAAGTTAGCAAACGTAACAAAAAAGGTTTGTGTTCCCGGAATGCGGCCGTATGTAGCGCAATGGGTCACATTGGGAACCGGCCGTCCTTGGGCCGCGTACCCTGAAGCGGTTGCGGCTGAGGGCTGGCGATTGGAACACTTTTCTTATTAGACAACGATACGTCTTATTAGATTTTCTTACTATCTACTAAAACGTTTGAATTTTGAAATAGAAATAAAAGTTGTTCTGTCCGGTAGACATTTTGTGGAATTATAGGACCACTTAAGAATTTGAGTTTAATAGAAAAATCTTGTTTTTATAATTTTAAAAAGAAATCAAAATCAATTATTACAAATCACAGTATTGCCATTAACAAATATAAAAATCGATAGTGTAAACTTAAAACTTATTGAAGCTTAATGATTATATCGAAATATTGTGATTGCCGCACTCCGCATCATTTTTTGCCAAAAAAAAAACGAGCAAGTCTAGCGTAGTCGCGTATGATGTGTAACATTTGAAACCTCACGTTATATTAGTAAAAAAAGAAATAAAACCACCTACAAGGAAAAAGCCATTTGAACATTATGTTCTAAAATCAAATCAAATAGCGCGCGCTTTCTCGACTTCCTGTTACACACTTCCGTCCCATTTCACGAAATCACTCCCACAAATAGCAGCAAAGCGAAACATCAAAAATTTATAAAACGCTTTAACGAAAGTATATAAACATAGGACAAGCAATTACTAATCATTCTTTTAAACGGTCTAACATTAATAGTTTCAAAAGATTACGGTGTTGAGGTGTTAAGTCGCCAGCCCTGGAATCGATTGTTAGCATGTTACGGCCGTTAGTCGACGGCGTGCGCGGTTTGTGCTGCGGTCTGTTATTGCTTTTTCCAAATGAACTTTTGGCGGTACAGTGTAATGTACGATTCGAGAATATTCCGAATTCAAAAAACTTTTTTTTTGCAAAACTTAGAGGTTCGAAGTACTTCTTTATTTTGTTTTTTATTGTGAACGGTACCGTTAGAAAATCAAAAAAGTAATGTCGCGTGATGTGATAGGTAATGCAAAAAGGAGCCATGTACAAAATTGTATGCTTTTCGTGTTTAGCATAGATGTCGGCTTTATGAATCAATGAGATGTTTTTTCGTAAACGTCATTATCTTTCATCGTCTTGGTGATTGCCTTCTATATTGTTCCACACATTATGAAATTGTGGAAGATTGTGGTAGTACCTACCTATTTCCGGAGCAATGCGACCTGAAATATTAAAAAACGAAAGCGTCTTAAATTCGTATAGGTTCTAAACAAAAAAAAACATTTATTCAGTTTAGGCTCTTACAAGTACATGTGAAAGTCGAAACCAAACGCGATAGGTTCGCAAGTTTACGTCGAGACCTTGTACTGAGAAGAACCGGCAAGAAACTCAGCAAGGGCTGCTTTTTTCTCTCTGTATTATTTCATGCAGTGTCGTCAAATTGAAAGCTGTCATAAAATTTATAAACATGTATTGAGGTCAACTTCTATCACATAATGTAAAAAAGGTAACAATAAAAATACAAAAGCCCCGAAATATAGTTTAAACAATTTTAAATATACATGAGCAAGTTTAAGAAAGACACTAAGTGCAAGGTTCTTTTCAATACTCCTCTTGAGGAGTCAATTTAATATTACTTTGATAATTTTTTGACTGTTACAATTACGACCAGGCGGTTTTATCATTCAAATATTGCTTAACTGTATATTATCCTTTCTTAAGCAAGCAATTTTTAATTTGTGTTTTAAATTAATCTAGAGGCAAATTTATAATAACAAAGGGAATATTATTATTATGCCTTGACCCATAAATGATTCATGAACTTTAAGTAACGTGTACAATGGGAACTTGTGTTTCTTTTTATTCCTAGTATTAAAAGTATGTACGTCACTGTGTTTGAAATAAAAGCTAATATTGCTTCGAAGAAAAACTATACAATTGTAGATAAATTGCGAAGCAACGGTCAAAATCCCGATTTCTATAAATTTTTCTTTTAGAGATGATTTGAGCTTAGTTGATAAATGGCTCTTACAGCACGGTTTTGCAAAATAAATATCGTTTCGATATCTGGTGCTGTTCCCCAGACGAGAATGCCATACGATACAGTACTGTGAAAGTAACTAAAGTATATAGTCCTAGCAGTATCTACATCAGAAATTTTCCTCATCTTTCGTATGGCGTAAGCCGCTAAACTAAGTTTACCAGCTAAAAGTGAAATATAACTATTAACTCAAAATTGAAGTGGAATACTTCAATTTTGAGTTAATACTTATAGCTTAGAATTACGTTGATTCAACTAAATCTAGTTTTTCATTGTTTAATTTAATTTTAAATGGTTCGTTTGTAACATTTGGTAAAGTGAATTTTTGCATTTAGTTTTATTAGCATTAACTATTGAATTATTTACATTATACCAGTGCAATACTTGTGAGAGAGCATCATTTATGTGTCATCAGCAAACAATACAATCTCACAGAATTTCTCTACAAAAATGGCAAGTCGTTTATACACAGTAAAAATAGGAACGGACCCACCATCGAACCCTGGGGAACGCTCATTAACACATCATTCTCACACACATCATCTCATTAAGAGATCCAGATGACTTGACACCATTTACTTCTACAGTCTGAACTCTAGAACTGAGATATGGACAATAGCAATTTTTGGGCGGCGCCTTTGACTCCATAGTGACTCAACTTCATCACCAGCGTCTGATCCTCAACGCAATCAAAAGCTTTGGACAAGTCACAGAATACTCCAAGAACATTCTGAGATTCCTCCCAAGCTTCCAATATATGCCTAATAAGTGCAATACCCGCACCAGTCTCCTCCTCTAGTAAAGCCAAATTGATTTGTATGTAACAGTTTGTTCAAATTGAAATATGATATTAATTGATCTAAAATTATTTTTTCGAAAACTGTACTTAATACCGGCAATACTGATATAGGTCTGTTATTACCAGAGCCAACTCTATTTTTAGATTCAAAAAGAGGTATAATTTTACTATATTTCATGAGGTCTGGAAATATTCCCTGATCAATACAATTATTATATATATCTGAAAGATAAGGAGCAATGACTGTTATTATGTCATTAACAATTTTCATAGATATTCCCCAAAATTCACATGTATTTTTCTTTTTAGGTGATTTAAAACTTTTGATAATATATTGTTTTAAACTTTCATGGTCACTAATATAACATTATAATAATATAAGTTATTTACGGGATTGTTACCATGTACCTTGTTTTTTAGCGAGTTTCCGATATTTAGGCACTGTTGCAAGTGCCATGATCACGGAGTAACTGATTTTGATAATATCCATGAATGCAACATATCTAAACGTAAACGGGGCATCACACCGAGGCACGCACATCTCGAGCAAAGATTTAGCAGCCACTGGCAATGAATTCAAATAAGCAGTTGTAGTTAGTGGTATGTTAACAAAGTTATCATCAAAATATTAGCAACCTCTTCTTTAGATTTTATTTCAATATATGTAATTAACTTTAACCGAGATACCGTCATTACGTGTTTTCTCTTTACTCGTTTCACGATATAATATATATATATGTCGGAGTGGGCCGAGCGGTAATATAGGCGGTTGGCCACGTGGTTTTTCTTGATCCGCCATCTTGGGTATTCGATGTTATTTTCCGAAAATGAAACTGTAGTCTAATAACCTAACTAATGTTTAATTTAAATCTTTAAACCACTTTACAAAATATGATATGATTACAAGGATACAAATGGATTGCTTTGTGAAGCGCGGAGAGTTCTGTGCTAACGTCCGTTCACTATCGCGGCTCACGTCTGAATGCCGAATGTCGAATGACGAATGCTGAATGACGAATGCCCCTTCCAATCAAGCGTTACCCCCTTAAATACTACCCTTAGCATAGACCACTCCCAAGTGATGACAGCTGTCACTGTCATAACTTGACGTTTCACAAAGCAATGGTACAATGACTGATGACATTTGTTGTAGGTTTTACGTTTCGCAGGAGCGAGCGAGACGCCATCCACCGACATATATATATATACACATATATAGAAAAACATTATCATCATCAGCCTATAAATGTCCCCACTGCTGGGGCACAGGCCTTCCCTATGGATGGAATAGGGAGATTGGGCCCTTGACCCGCCACGCGGGCCCAGTGCAGATTGGCGGGTGCTAACGACTGCAGATGCATCCGGGACCAACGGCTTAACGTGCCTCCCGAAGCACGGAGGAACTCGAGATAGAAGTTTTTGGTCACCCATCCAATGACCGACCACTGCGAAAGTTGCTTAACTTCAACCATCGCAGCCGAACGCGCTAACCAACTGCGCCATCGAGCTCCTCTGCGCCATCGAGCTCCTCAAAATCATATAACAGCCCAATCCGTACTCCAAATTATGTAGTACGGATGGGCTATTATATGTTTTTCTAAAGTTGGAACTTGTAAAAGTGTTTTGTCATTTGGCTCTGACGCTCTGAATGCGCGCACTCTGCGCTAAGTTTTGAAGGTTGTAAACGTTAATAGGGTAAGTTTTACGATTGACGGCCGCGGGGCGAGCGGGTTGAAGGTATGGGGGGTGGAGGAGGGGAAAGCGGCCCTAAAACACTTCTATGTTTTGCCGTCTATTGTTTTTTTTAATGGTCGGTTTTATTTGATAATAATGAGCACCCATCTCGCTCAGTACTAACCTATTATTGGAAATGGAGTTTAGCAGAATCCTGTTTCCAAGGGTTAAGTTTATAAGATATAAACTGACACAGCGAACAAAAAAATCATAAAAATTGTGGTTGGTGTTAGAAGGGTGAAAATTTGGGGTTGTGTAAATTTTCAATGCCGAATCATAATATAATTTAAAAAAAATGTCCAAAAACTATTGGGGAATTGAACCACCCTTATTATTCTATTCTTAAACCTTTGTCTATACAGACGAAATGCCTAAAATGCACTATGTCTCTTTAATGCATAATGCGGAAGTTTGTTTGGAAACTCCTGTTATAAAGAGCTGTTGTTAGTCGATACTAGCCCTTCAAAATTATAAGATAGTCTATTTTAACCTTATGCTCAGTTTTTAGTTAAAAAACATATTTGCATTTTTAAGTCGTGTTTAAAAGTTTATTTTTTATTTTTAAGAAATAGGAATAGAAGATTTGTTTTTCTTTTTTTTCATCATCATCATCATCAGCCTATTAATGTCCCCACTGCTGGGGCACAGGCCTTCCCTATGGATGGAATAGGGAGATTGGGCCATGACCCACCACGCGGGCCCAGTGCGGATTGGCGGGTGCTAACGACCAGTTGCAACCGGGACCATCGGCTTAAGATGCCTTCCGAAGCACGGAGGAACTCGAGATAGAAGATTTTTGGTCACCCATCCAATGACCGACCACTGCGAAAGTTGCTTAACTTCAACTATCGCAGCTGAACGCGCTAACCACCTGCGCCATCGAGCTCCTCGTCTTTTATTACTAATATTTAAAGATTTCAAATTGAGGGTTGATAGCAAACAGTCACGATACATTGTAGGCAATCAGCTTCTTTGTCAATTAGCATTTTAGGTATTATTGGAGTAGTGGCATCTGTCATTCTAGGCAGTCCGCTTTTTGGTCAAAATGGCGTGTTAGGCATTACTGCAGCAGTGGCGTATTACATTTCAGGCACTGCGCTCAAAACGACTCGTTTCTGTTTACACCTTCAGGGGATGAGTTTTGGAAAATCAGATTATCAGATTGCATACGAACCTGCACCCTTCGCTATCCACGCGAATGGCGCAGGTTTGTTCGTATGCGAATGTACTGACATCTATCTAATTACAATTTAATTTAGATAATGAAAAATATATTAGTTTCTGTTTCTATTAAATTATCCATGTCATAATGGGCAATGCCCACTTTGTATGGGATTTTGGCTTAAAATGCACAGACATTTTAACAGGTAAAACTATACAATGCATGTAGCTTATACTACACAGGACCTTTGAATGATTTTGTATTTTGTAATTTTGTATCAGTATCTATTAAAACAATTATTAGCATCACGATGATAAAAGGTAATATACAAGCACAAAGAAGTCATTTTCGCAAGGATCTATAATATTCGAAGCCATTATATTACCAAACGATGTCTAGTCCCTGGTTAGATACATTTTCTGTTACACAAATAATAAAATTGAAAATAAACATCTATTCTTTTAAATATGTCGTGAAAAATTAATATTTCGCAATATGGCGTGTGACGTCACATGCATAATACCAAATGTCTAAACGAAAAAACCCAGTGTTCTTTTGACAGCTTGGGTGTGTTTCAAGCCTAGGCTCCAAGTGCAACTTTTTATTCAGAAGTTTCAATTTTGACATAAATGTATGAAACTACTATCGATTTTGACATTTGTTGCACCTGGAGCGTAGATTTGGAACGCAGCCCTTGTCTGCAAATGTCATCTTAGATCCGGACAATCCTAGCCGTTTTCGCTGAAATGACATGATGCTTGCTTAAATTCGGCCAATCATAACCGTCTTCGCTAACATGACGTGATGCTAACTTAAATTCGACCAATTACAGCCGTTTTCGATCATGTGACATTAGATAACTTATGGAAGGAAGTGACCGTATTATTTTCATTTAATTTTATTGTATTACTAATGAAACTATTATAAACCATTTTATTACGGTTATATAAATTGGTTAAAAAATAAATAAAATAATATTGTAAAATTGTTGTCTATCAAGCACCTTGTCCACGCTGAGCCTAGTTTGGGCATTGCCCTTTTTGAAAGTATTAGTAGATATAATTTCTGTTATATGTAGGATACTTCCCCTAACGGTAGCTTGAAATTAAGTTGAAATGCACACATCTTTTCTTCCTTAAACTTTAACATCCAGAAATGTATCCATAAAAATATTATTAGGTTTAAAAATACATTCCGTTATTCAAACTCACCGAGAGCAATGACGTAGCAGACAGCAGCAATGTTGAAATTGTTGGATCAAGTTCCCAATCCACATTTTAAACACTGTGCCTTGTTCATATTTGATTCGCAGACACGTAATCATACAGGACGAGCAAAAAGTGATTTATTCCGTCTCGATGCGCCAGCGCAGGTGGTGTTTGGCATGTGCCCGCCGATAATGCGAGTTAGACAAAGAAATATGCACCAAACACCTGACTAACCCGCCGTACATAAAAATATTTCTCACATTTGAATTCATAATATAAACACATTATACTGTCATTTCAATAACTCGCCAGCTGTAAATTTTCCTTAAATAAAAAAAGTATATGTTATAAAGACATCAAAATATGTATTAAGACTCTATAATACACTTATATACTCCAGTAGAATAACAAGGATTTTAGTGCAAAATAATATCTGCTTTTATAAAAAGGTTTTATTAAATTGGTTACTGAATAAGTTCGCAACCCAACGCAAGCTGCGAAAAAACCGGAAAAAAGTTTTCCACTACAAGCAAAAGTCCTACCCACCGCTCGCACGACGATTAAAATCGGTTCATTGACTTTTTAAAACTAGGTTGACTGTTGCAATTTCATATTGTGAAACGGTACATTACACATATTTTTAAATATGAAAACTGTATTAAACACTGCGATGCAAAATATTTATTTACATTAATTATGATAATTTAATTGTATACTTAAACATTTCTTATATCAAATTCTAGCTGAGGTCTTCCCATCCCAAACTATAAACGGTCAGCCAAGGAAAATATCAGATTTCAAAATAATAGTTTGGTGAATTCTGACAGCTACATCTTATTCAAAAAAATACCTACCTTAAAATCATGCTCTATGCTTTAAAATGTTTAATATTTTCATCACACATAACAGACTTATTGTTGTTTTGATTTCATAGACAAAAACAATTTAAATTAAAATATCAATCAGTATTGATACCTACACCAAGTTGAAAATCACTTATCAATTAACAGGTTTGATTAAGAAAATTTATAATTTTTAAATACTATGATGTTAGGTACCGTTATCCCTTTTATTAGCCGAAGCAAAGTAAAAGTGTAGGGAGGATTTTGCAATATTTCTCTTAAACAAATTATAACAGTACGTATCTTCTTTCATTATCATTGACCAGTGTATGTTGCCACTCATGTAGTTTACTATATTTACATGGTCGTTTTATAATAAGCTCAAGGCCCGGTATTTCCTAGCTTGATAGAATAGGAAATGAGAAAATCCGCATGGGAACCCAAATTAATTAACATCGGTCGAAGGATTGTTCAGCTGAAGTGGCAGTGGGCGGGAAACGTAGCGAGGAGAACCGATTGCCGTTGGGGCGAAAAGGTTCTTGAATGGACGAGACCCCGCACCTTATGATGCTCAGCGGGCAGGCCCCCCACCAGGTGGACCGAAGATCTGGTGAATGTCGCGGGGAGCCGAGTCGCGCTGGATCGATCGGTGTTGCAGCCAATCGGAGACGGGGACCGCGGTCCTCATAGTGCGTGTCGGGTGACGGTGTAGGATATTATTGTTTAGTATTGTAAGGTATTGTCTTGTTTTTAGTGCCCCTGTTTAAGGGCGTAGGTAGGGCCCTGTTCACTTCAGCGAGCTCCAGGGCTGGCTGAAGGAGACAGGGAGGAGTCCCTCATACCTTCTTCTCGCTCCCCCAATGGTTGAAGGATGCGTAAGGCATTTCCCAGACACAAAAAAAGAAAGATCGATCGGTGTAGAAATCCTTAGGGGAGGCTTATGTTCAGCAGTGGGCGTCATACTGCTGAGATGATGAAAATGTAATCTTAAGATACGCATATAACATAGTTCAGTTCCTAGAGCTTTACCTAGACTTTGTCATAATATGCTTTTCGGAATTACAGATAAAATAATCAGAATCGAGTAAGTACGACGATTAAGCGATAGATCCTTAATGATTTAACTTAATGGGTAAGAAAGATGTCTAAGTAATTATAGTATAAGCAAATTCTTGAAAGAATTACTGCGTACTTTTCCTCATCTACAACTTAACCTCGGGAAAGTTGTTAACTACACACGTAATATTGCATAAATCAGTATCGTGTGATCATATGGAATTTACATAGATTAGAACATATTCGATTACTCATCTACATGCAACATTATTATTTGTGGGTGATTGTGGTTTTTACCCTGATACAAGGCTTTCGTGTGATCGTATTGCCAAATTACATACTGATACTATTGAACGAAATCGACGTTTAATAGTGGAGTTAATACGTTGTACTTGGTATTTGTCTATCTCATATTTGTTAGGATAGGATAGAATCCAAATCATCAGAATCATGAAATCATGAATACTTTTGTACCTAATATGTATTGTAAAATTATATTAAGTTATATTTATGTATAAAATCCAATTTTATTCAAAGTTTCAAACGGTGTATTGAATCTTTAAAAAAGCTCCCATATATCAATACGTTAAAGCTACGTAGCAAAATAATAAGAAAATAAACTACCTAGTTTCACCTGAATTTTTGTAATGTTTAAAAACATGACTCCTTATTGATTCATACCAAGAGATCATAAAGAAGTAATCGCCATGCGTTCACTAAGACAATTAAATAAGTACTCAACAATTTTAGGTGGACCAACTTTTGGAGACCTACCAATTACTCAAAGAAGGAAAGTAAAATTGTAAAGCGTTTCTTTTTATATCGACAAACGTAACCAATCTGTCGTCACCCCGGGCCATGCCGTGGTGTGACGCCTCCATCGCATCACACCACCTGTCGCTGGAAGATATCGACGCTGGATTTACTCCGACAGACGATCGATCGATAGAGTAGTGTGCAAAGTTTATCGATAATATCGATATAATCGTTAAGTTCCCGCTGATAATTTAAAATTAGTACGACTGATTTAGAACCTTTTTGGGATCTGTGGTCTTGAGATGATAAAAATGTCAATATCTATATTTTTTTACTGATAGCTAAGAGATCCTCGGTGGTAACACTTTTGTATTAAATAAGTTCTAATTATCGTGAAAGAAATCTTTTGGTAGCAATGGTCTTCATCTAAGTATAATGTAAATTCTGATATAGATATGACAAATAAAAAAAAATCATATAAGAATGTCAATGATACTTATTATTTAAGGTGTTACAACGCGCGGGAATAAAAATACTCCGTTCTAAAATATTACAAGCTTTTTTAAAAACCAAATTCATTATCGTTAATCTACCGCTCTATCGAATCAATTTCGCAACTTTGTAATGCATCGACATCCCTTTCAATCAAGTGCACCGACTCTATCAGCTGTCCATAATGGTCATTTCGGTAATAGCGTGTCGGACAATGCATGCGAATGTGGGGCCCGCGGGAGCCAAGGAGTACGTGGGGCAGGGGGGGACTGAGCTTAGGGTGCGCAAGGGCAGCCTCGTGCCCTTCACCGCGGGTCACCTTGCGCAGGTACATGCGCGTGCGCCTATTGTCCGCGCAACCTGATACCAAAATATAACCTGCATTCTTCACACAACCCACTTCAAACTTTATACGAAAAGGAATTGCGACGCTTTTGCCGCGACACCGCATGCGTATGTTACTCTAACGAGTTCCAATTTCAAGTTTGAATTTTTAAAATCCAATTGCATTTTATAGGTGAGCGTGACAGGATAATTTAAGAAGGGAAGAGTCTGTCCGTATATTTTTTTGCTCGCCGCCTTGCGCATGAGATTCGGTTATGTCTGCTGTCGTTTTTGCCCGTTTCAAGGATTTTTTTGTGACGCTTTGTTTTTAAAGTAATCATTCCGATACGTTTAATAGTTATTGAGGTGTAATAACGCAATGTTTAAGAGTCGTTTTTTAGCTTAGATAATTGCACACGCCATATTGTTGTGATCGGTAAACTGCGCTTCAATCGTGCGTTCGGCTAAAGGATTCCTTGTGACCTTTTCGCACGATTTTGACCAGTTTGTAATAATGCAAAAAGATAGAGTATTTGTTCCCGGGAAGCGGTGACGCTTGGAGATGATTTTCCTCCTGGATTCACTTTCTTCTCAGAAGTAGCTGTGTTGACTCACAGGCGTAACTATGCAGTAAGATTTATAAAATCAGTGCGTGCTTCAGGTAAACATGCAATTACGTATGGGTCTGCAGTGATTCAATGTGATTATATCGCTCATTCTGAGAATGTGGGTAATATTTATATAATATATTCTCAGATTTTAACTTCGTACTATTAATTTTCTGTAATCGCACAGAAGGAATGGTTCGGTTTTCGTTATTGTTATTAAATTGGCTTACTTTTTTTGGCGCCACTTTATATTGCGATTGCTGCTTTTTTTGACTACCTATCCTTAATTCATTTAAAAATATTCGGTCTAGTAGAATTGGTTGTTTTTACGTCTTATATGGAATTATTCACATAAGATCACGTTAGTATATTTTACTTACGTGATCTCAGTTTTATGATAAGAATGAATAATTGATTATATAAATTTCCCTCTAAATTAAGTATGAATACACAAAATGCAGTAGGTATATGAAGACTGTTTTTATATGGACTTAATACCATGAAAACTTAAAAAATATTACGGTGCCGAAGAAGATTCATATTCCCCTTTTTAATATTTTTTATATAATATTTTTAATTATTATTAAAAATATTTTTCATACCTGAACATCGTAAAACAAAAAGATTCATTTCAATATAGCTATTTAATAGTAAAATTCCATGAGGATGCTATGCAAAGTTTTGGCACGCAACTTTCACTGTCTATTATTTTTTTTATATAAAAAAATAAACAATTAAAGCAGGATATTTGTTGTTTGTTCCACAGGAATCTTCGCCCACGTTGACGCTTATATCATCGAAGGTGAGTCTCAGTTGGTATTGTAATGCCGGCCCTTCACATGGCTATTCGTGTTTGCTATTTGTAAACTTGACAACAGTCTCTCCTTTTCATTCCCTATAGACTATGATAAGGACAACCTGTTGTCAAAATGGCAAATAGCAATAACGAACAGGCATCTGAAGTCGCCGCATTCATGATCATGATCATCGCTTGCCTTCTGGTCAAACAATCGAATATCCTGCGCTAGATTGTTGATTTCTTTATTACCAATTCTTTTATTATGTATTGTGTGAATTATTATGTTTTGCATGCGGTAAAGATAGGCTTAAATACATCTCCATCGCCATATTTGTATATTGTGATGTAAGTACGATAGTAGGTAAGCATTTAGTTAATGTTGTTTTTAGTGTACTTGATTAGTATTATATGTATAATTTGATCTTACATATCTTTTTGGCATCAGTATACATAAAAATGCAAATATATGTATGTGTGTAATAACCTAACTAGTTTTAATTAGCGATAATTCTGCGTAGTAAAATTAAAGCGATAAAAAACATTGTAACGCGAGTTGCCATAAAAATATTGTGAAGAATGTTCTTAAATTTTGTGATTAATTAACTGAATCACCATAATTATTGTGGACATAGAGAGTAGGTGATGTTACGACTGGGTCCCTGACGTGCACGTGTAGCAGAATCACTTATTAGGGATCCTTGATAATATATATATAACTTACTGGTATCTGCTAAAAACTTGTGTAATATTACGAAAATCGAAACAATATTTTAATTAGAAAAAACAACAATTACTCTGATTTATGCGAAAAAAAATTAATAGCTTTGAAATAAAAAAGCACACACACGAGATAAACAGACACCAATTAAAAGCAATTAGGAAATATCTAGGTATATATATAAAACTCAAAGGTGACTGACTGACATAGTGATCTATCAACGCACAGCCCAAACCACTGGACGGATCGGGTTGAAATTTGGCATGCAGGTAGATGTTATGACGTAGGCATCCGCTAAGAAAGGATTTAGATCAATTCTACCCCCAAGGGGATAAAATAGGGAATGAAAGTTTGTATGAAACTTTATCAATTTAAAACCGATCGGGCTGAGACTTTGCAAGCAGGTATAAGAATAATCATAGATGAATGTTATTGTGTATAATACAAGCCTGAGAACAAAAACTGTAGTCTACACTTTAGCTCTACACCGAAGCGAAGCGAGGGCGGGCCGCTAGTATTGTATATAGTAGATAGAGCGCACGGTACACATGTTGCGTGCCACCAAAGCAAATATCAAGTCAAAAGTAAAGACTTTTTTGTCTTTGTGTACAGTTTTTACAATGTTTGAACAAGGCGGCACAGTTATGATAAAAACTTAATATTCACGGGATGTATTCACAACACGATGCGATGCAGTGTAGTAACGCGAATTGATATTCGCTTTTGGCTTGATATTTGCTTTGGTAACACGCAATCTGTGTACCGTGCGCTGCATCTACCATTAGTTCTGTAGTCTGAGATACTTATAATATATTCCCTATTTTCTTTTAATTGATGTCTGTTTATCTCGTGTGTATTTTTTTTATTTCAAAGTTATTAATTTTTTTAAGACATAAATCAGAGTAGTTGTTGTTTTTTCTGTCTGTAAGTATAGGTATATCTTTAATTTTGTCGGCCGCTCGGATCCTTTTAATTTTTATGTACTAACACAAGCAATGGGACCTTGAATGGCTTTTTATAGAGTAAAATATGATGACAACGTTTTTATTTATATTTTGTGTATAAATACGATGCAGATCGGCCAAACTAAATACACTACTTTTCAAATGTTTTTATCATAAAATTTTACACGACTTCTACTAGTACCTACTGAAAATAACTACTGTCTTTTCTTATATATTTACTAGCTGTCCCAGCGAACTTCGTACCGCCATAAAAAATAGGGGTTGGTGGTAGAAGGGTGAAAATTTAGGGTTGGTATGATGTATCATAAAAAAATAAAGAAAAAATATCTAAAATTGAAAAAAAAAATTGGGTGTGGATTACCCTTAACATTTAGGGGGATGAAAAATAGATGTTGTCCGATTCTCAGACCTACCCAATATGCACACAAAATTTCATGAGAATCGGGAAAGCCGTTTCGGAGGAGTTTAACCACAAACACCGAGACACGAGAATTTTATATATTAGATAAATTTAATATAATAAATTTAGCAGTTTCACAAAATATATTCCAAAAACATACGGAACTTTTCCGTATCGAACAGCGCACCGACTTATCATTTTTTTCTAATTAAACTGGTCAAACTGGAGATGTTTTATGGATCCCAAGAATTTACTTTCGTGGGTGTATTTAATGGCGACACTTTTTCCGCTTGTGATATATTGACCCGGCTCTGATTAGTGAAAATAATTGTGATGAAATGCATTTGTGTAAATCACTCAGCCTAGATAGTACTCCGTTACGAAAGCAAATTTACATTTAGAAATAGAAATGGTAATTATTGAGTTTTTCATTGAAACCCTTGTTATATTATAGATATCTATTATACTCAGATGTTTTTAATATTGACGACCTCCGTGGCCGAGTGGTTTGTACGCCGGGTTTCATGGTGTCGCCGACTCGAGAGGTCCCGGGTTCGAATCCCGGTGGAGGCAGATGTTTGTGTGATGGATACGAGCATTTGTACTCCAGTCATGGATGTTTAATATGTATTTCTATATAAATATACTTATATATGTGAAGTATATGTATTCTATCCGTTACCCTAGTATCCCATAACACAAGCCTTATAGTGCTTACTTTGGGGCTAGGCTAATTGGTGTGTGTAAAAAAAAAAACTTCTTCTGTATCACTATTAATGTATGTCAATATTTCACAAACGGATCTCTTAGTCGAAATATAATCTTATACCGGCCATACACACTACGAGAAATCGTTACGATCAGACTGTACAGTTCGAACGGAACAGTTTATACGATTTCGTTTAGTATAGGAAACTGTGCAGTTTTATAACATACACGCTACGATTTATCGGTACCGTTCGGACTGTACCGTCTAATCGTAACGATTTCTCGTAGTGTGTATGACCGGTATTAGAAACCCCAAAGTAATTTTAAGGGACCTTTTTATCGATACCCGACAAAATGCGGTAGACGATGAAAAATCAGTCAATCAATCATCATCCCCAGGTTACATGTAGGAGTGTGCTACCCTAAAAAAAAACTCAAAATATTATACCTATTACCTACCATTTTGTCAATCTGATTGATGTACATATCTCCACAAAATTTCAGCTCTCTAGTGCTAACAGTCTCCAAGAAAAACCGGGGACGGACAGACGGACACGACGAAACTATAAGTGTTCCTTGTCATTACTACGGAACCCTAAAATCACACTGATATTAAGTTTCACCTTCAGTCTCTTGTGTTCAATTGGTGAATCACTATAAACTCTAAATAAAAATAAACAATACGTACTCATCAGTTGCTGAATCTATATATATATATATATATATATATATATACAACTCAAAGGTGGCTGACTGACATAGTGATCTATCAACGCACAGCCCAAACCACTGGACGGATCGGGCTGAAATTTGGCATGCAGGTAGATGTTATGAGGTAGGCATCCGCTAAGAAAGGATTTTGATCAACTCTACCCCCAAGGGGGAATGAAAGTTTGTATGAAACTTTGTCAATTTTAAACCGATCGGGCTGAGACTTTGCATGCAGGTATAAGAAGAATCATAGATGAATGTCAATGTGTATAATACAAGCCTGAGAACAAAAACTGTAGTTTACACTTCAGCTCTACACCGAAGCGAAGCGAGGGCGGGCCGCTAGTTTTCTAATAAGTCTTGATGGACTTATGTCTTATTATAAAAGACAAGGGAATTTATTTAGTACATGTTCAGTGATATGTCAATATTTTTTCTGAACATAATTTTGTACCCAGCAGTTGCGTTTGTGGTGCATTGAGTACTAGTGTAATAATTTTAACTTTTTATGTTAACAAAATACTGAAATAACATCGTAAAATAATATTTATTTCCAAAAAAATGTATTCTATCAATTGAGATCCGCTTTCAAAATATGTAGCTACGTCCAAAACTTAAATAGAGTAGAGCGTCTATGAGCAGCGCTTTGAGTTTAATTTTTCACGCTTGCTAATACGTAAACTTTTATCCTATGACTCTATGACTGTTTTTATAAAGCACCTAATACTTCTTAAATAACCTCGGCATCTCATCGCGGTATCATTTCCTGTTACACTATATACAACACGTGTGTCTGTGCATAGTTGTTTTGCTTATTCGTGGTACTGTACTATTGTCACACTTGTTTCAAAATAGTCTCCGCTATTTCCTTTATGCCTCATTTTATATTTTCAGTAAGTGTTCCATTTTTAAGAAAGGAATAAATAATAAGTAGCTGCGCTGAGTTGTATGTGAACTATATGTGAGTTGCAGTAATGAAAATACGTTCGTCTTGTACAACGGTTTATTCAAGAAGGAAGGATGACACCATACAAAATTATAACAAAAACAGTTGTGGATACCTTCAATATAAAATATTAGCTTTGTTGACAAAACACATTCTTATTCATCATCAGCCTATTAATGTTCCCACTGCTCACAGGCCTTCCCTATGGATGGAATAGGGAGATTGGGCCATGACCCACCACGCGGGCCCAGTGCGGATTGGCGGGTGCTAACGACTGCAGATGCAGCCGGGACCAACGGCTTAACGTGCCTTCCGAAGCACGGAGGAACTCGAGATAGAAGACTTTTGGTCACCCATCCAATGACCGACCACTGCGAAAGTTGCTGAAGTTCAACGATCGCAGCCGAACGCGCTAACCACCTGCGCCATCGAGCTTCTTTGCGCCATCGAGCTCCTCCCCATTCTTATTACTCAGTATTAAGGTTGAAAGTAATTGATAACATCTATAAGACATACATTACAGTATGGAGATTTTTGAAGTGAAACTTCTTTAGGCACGGTAAACTGGAAAATGTGTTACGATTTCGCGTTACGATTAGTATTATCGGTGACTCATCGGTAAACAATGAACAATACTTGTCACAAAATACATTAATTTAGTGCTTGGTGGGTGATAACGGACCCAGTGCGGATTGGTGGATGATAACGCACTCAACGTGGATTGGTGGGTGATAACGGATCCAGCGCGGATTGGTGGTTTTTTTTTCTATCAACAAATCTTCAGGTTAAGTTTATGGTTTTCAGATCATGAGGAGCTTGATGGCGCAAGTGGTTAGCGCATTCGGCTGCGATCGTTGAACTTAAGCAACTTTCGCAGTGATCGGTCATTGGATGGGTGACCAAAAATTACTATCTCGAGCTCCTCCGTGCTTCGGAAGGCACGTTAAGCCGTTGGTCCCGGCTGCATCTGCAGTCGTTAGCACCCACCAATCCTAACTGGGCCCGCGTGGTGGGTCATGGCCCAATCTCTCTATTCCAGGGAAGGCCTGTGTCCCAGCAGTGAGGACATTAATAGGCTGATGATGATGATAATGATGAGATCATTGGAGCTAAAGAAATTTCAGTTCAGTCGTGTGGTTATAAGCACACTCGCTTTTTTTTTACATTCCTTAACCTTAATAAGGGGGCGAGTGTCTACATCAGGAGACGCGACACCCGTCTATTCGCAATGGACACGTGCTTTATTTTGCGTTATGATATTTATGGAAGAAAGTTTTTGGAAAACTCATGACCCATCAGTAGAAGTAGATTTAATTGACTGTTGACTTATGAATGATGAATAATGTTGATGATAAACTAAAGAGCTGTGTCGAAGGTTATCATTTTGTAGGATGATTGATATTTTTATTTTTCTATGTAAAAAGGTTGGTAAAAAAAATATAGCCTGCCTGGTGACCATGCTAAGTGACCACTATAGTTAAAAAGTTTTTTTTCTTTAAGGAGGAGGATACTTTCCAGGAAGAACGCGCATATTCAAGTAAAAATCATCAATTCGTTTAATTTTATGAGAAATTTCAAGAAAGTCTCTTTTTTAAATTGTAGAGATATACATCAGTAATTCGCAAAGCAATGCCTCGACGCCAATGAGCTCGCTGCGAGTCTAGCATGACGACTGCGGCCGAGCAAATATTGGTAGAACACAAAGCAAGCATTGACGGCGTGCCAAGACGCCGGAGAAAGTATTGTCCGATGCCAGTAGCGTTGTTTGCTCGCCAAACATCGCACTAGGTCACTGATTGTCTTTATCACTTAAGCTATTGTAAAAAATTATAACATTACTGGTACACTTAAAATACAATAAGACAAGTTTCAACTTCACATACTAAAATTCAAGAGAGATCAGACTAAGTCCTTATAGCACCACTTTGTTGGAAACCTTAGTATAAGAAATTAAATGAAAATGAAATGAAAAATTCTTTATTGGCCATCATAAACATAGAATATGACAAAAATAAAACTTAATCTATGATTCATAATTCATTTATTCATTTGTACAAATGCGGTAAAAACATAAAGGTGTAATATCAGATAAGTTCTGCACATTTACCATTTGTGGCATACAAATTTTTTACTTACAATCTAAACTTTAAAAATCATAAATAAAGAAATATATCAGGCACGCCTATCAATTGGAACAGTTTAATAATAACAACAGCTAATAAATTCAATGAACAATGTCAATATTATCAATTAAATCAAAATTATTCCATCATGTCAAATAATATTAATAAATAATACATTACTTCAAAATAACATAAAATTAAATTCGGTAATATAAAAACAATAAAATTAATATAACAATTATAAGGCCATTAAAAAAAAATATAGGTATATAAAAAAAAAGTATTACAATTTATTTAAGTAGTCCGACACAGAATAAGAACATTTACTGACTAACCATTCAAACAATTTGGTTTTAAATCTATTTAAAGGCAAACTTACAATTTCACTGGGTAGACTATTGTATATTTTTACTGACATAGCGTAACTATTTCTACCATGCACCTCCTTTCTTAGCTCTTAGCTATAGACGGCCAACCAGGACCCTGTTTCAGCATAAGCTGACATAGTGAGAAAAGAAAAAACTTCTCTCACCATGTCGGCGCTGTTATTCTGGCAGGGCCTGTGCAAGGTCGCTTTAATGGATTGTAAAACATTCAAAAACCAAGTGAACACTAAAAACAGAACAACAAAAAAAACCCACATCACCATAGAGTACGTATATTATATATATTAATATAAAGAAAATTATAATTAGTCATATACTGTAATTTATACATAAACTAGCTGACTCGGCGAACTTCGTACCGCCCAAAAGTAATAATTTGCAATAAATTAAAATTGCGACTATAATTTGAGATTTAAACTATCCTATCTCTCAAGTTGGATCGAACTGCACATGGTGTACGAATTTTACTATAATCGGTTCAGTGGTTTAGGAGTCCATTGAGGACAAACATTGTGACACGAGATTTATATATATTAAGATTTGTTTAAGTATATAATGTAAATAAACCATGTACCCGAAGTTATCTATTTAATTTACACTGACATAAGGACTTATGTCAAAACTTTCGTTGACGTTAAGATATAATAAATACTTACTTTTTAGAGAAGTTGCATTTTCGTTGTTTAGCTCAGCGAATCAGTGTCCGCAGAGTTTCAGTGGGTAGTGATCCACTGGTTTTAGAATAGGTTAAACAAAGTTTGCAATACAAATATGACACTTCTGGTAATGCAGGTGAATTTTTATACATAACGAGAGTACTGGACCCATGTGGTATAGAGAAAAATCACACTACACGGTTAAAGAGATACGGCACAAGCTTTATTTCATCATCATCAGCCTATTAATATCCCCACTGCTAGGCAACAGGCCTTCCTTAAGGATGGAATAGGGAGATTGGGCCATGACCCACCACGCGGGCCCAGCGCGGATTGGGACCAACGGCTTAACGTGCCTTCCGAAGCACGGAGGAACTCGAGATAGAAGATTTTGGCCCATCCAATAACCGACCACTGCGAAAGATGCTTAGCTTCAACGATCGCAGCCGAACGCGCTAACCACCCGCGCCATCGAGCTCCTCGCTTTATTTAGTATCGAATCAAAATTCATTATCATGAGTAATTTTTGTATCTTACTTAATAAGACTTCAAACAGCCGCCCTCAATATGTATCCTTAACATTTTTTTGCAATCGATAACGATTCCGATGACGTCATGTCATGATGTGGTTCTAGAGAACGACGTGCACTCACTTCTCACACATTTCGTAATGTCATAATAGAAACGCCAGTGTCAATTGCTTGTAGTACTGAGGTCGCGTCGGCTGGTTTCACTCATTCTGGTGAGCGTAATGTTTGCCCGACAATTGTATCCGGATGCTGGGCTAGTTACTCACCGACTGGTTTAAGTAATGACTAATTTTATGTGCGATCCGTTCGCACGGTGCCCAAATTGCTGTAAGTGACTCGATTGGATGTATCGGTGTACATCGACATTTGCATATCTTCTTTTTGTATTAAGCAAACAATAGTTAAAAAAGGTCTCCATCTATATCATCGAAACGAAATATATGGTAAATTAGTCCTATAACACATGTCTAAAATTCACAATTTGAGAAATTCGATGTTGTTGGTGCTTTCGTTGTTCGATTGAGGAGTCTTATATCATCGCATTGTTTATATTTCTATCAATGATCTCTGGATTGCTGATAATATTGATTTCCTGTTCCGGAGAATACGTTAATTGGCTGGTAATCCATAGAAGGTCATTATAAGCCATATTGGAATCGCCTGGTTTAGTGTTTAAGAACAATCTTTAGGCATAGCCAAATCCAAGAAGCAGTATTGTAAAAATTTATATTTAGATGATGATAAACTAAAAAAAAAATATTATTGTGTGGTTAAATCTTGAACAAAATTATTATATATATTTTTTATATCCAGGTAGGCAAGTGTCTATCCCTAGCTGATATTAAGTTGTGATAAAGTCCTGACGCGAAAATTTCTAGTAGAGAATTTTAAATCCATAAACAGCAAACTTCCACTGATTGACTGATAACCTAGAAACCAAAGAACTTATAGATTCGAAACTTAAGGAATATGAGTGAGTAACATTTCGTGTATTATTGCCGGAAACGACGATCAGTAAATAAATATTTCCAACACTCACACCAATTAGCCTAGCCCCAAAGTAAGCACTGTAGGCTTGTGTTATGGGATGCTAGGGTAACCGATAGAACACATATACTAATACATATATAAGTATATTTATAAAGAAATACATATTAACATCCATGACTGTAGTACAAATGCTCGTATTCATCACACAAACATCTGCCCACACCGGGATTGAACCCGGCGAACATATCACTCGGCCAAGACGGACGTCAAAGTAGGTAATAAAATTAGCCTTACATTTTGGAGAAATAAGGATCGATGGCATCCTCTGCACCGAGAACTCTACGCGCAATAAAAATTATATCACATCATATTGATGGTATTTAATCTAATTCAGTTCAGCTATTACTAAATCTTTTACTTACTGTAATGGCTAACGTAATGTAAAGTAATAACATGACGACTTATTAGTTAATTTATACTATATTACACAAAACTTAACAAAAATATCTAGCAAAGTCTGAGGGCAACGTTATTTAAAAATAAACAAGCAACTTATTTCAGAACAAATTTTGATATCAAAAAGGCGTTGACTTCATAACTAGTAAAATACTCAAAGCATCTTCGAACGTTTCTTGTTAATGTAGAACAAATAATGATACTCTGCTGCATAAATCAAAGTAATGGAAGTCATCTCGCTTTATTGAAGTGAAAAGAGGAGTTGTAACAGTAAAAAGTGTGAATATATCGCTCAACGTAGTCGTGAATAATCCGAGATAAAAGTTTACCAAGACATATAAAGAGAACGTGGATGTAAGAAAACTTAGGGCGACACGTTATTTGGATACGCCATGCCATCTATACAGTCTGGAATGCATGAGCAGTGGTGTGTAAATATATTGTATAAATATTTTTGAAGTGAAAACTTCTTTAGCGGCGTTGTACACTTTTTTGTATGGATAAAAAATGTTAAGCTCGCGTCAGGACACGTGGTCTAATCGAAAATTCATAAGACGAAAACAATAAAATTGGAAAGGTTGTTGACTTTCAATATATGGGACACATAGTAATATTTTATTTTATCGTATTATAATAATAAATCTCTAATTAGGACGTCCAGGTGGCAGCTTTATTGCGAAGATAATGCATTTTTTTACAATAGATGTTGCTAGGTGCGCTTTAATGTGATTCATGTAAGTTGGTTTTTCTGAGATATAAACTTTTTAATGTTACATAAATTGTCATGTTTGTGAACGACAGCGCAATAAATAAATATTGTATTCTACCACATAAATTACAGTACTTTTATACTGATAATTAAATCAATTCATGCAAAATTATTTCCTAAAACCATTCCAAAAACTAAAAAATGCACAACGTTGATATTCAAGTTTTCACTTCTGCCGGCACTCCCGGAGTGCAACCCGGTTTTTTTTTCACACAATGCTGTTGCAACTCTTACATTAACCTACTTTACGTGTTATCATGTGTAATAAATGAAGTCCGGTAGCAAAAACATTACTCTCTTTTTTGGACAGTCGGAAAATTCTAATTGCGTTCGTTCTCATAGAGCCCTGAAATCTTCCTTAGTCGTACTCAACAATTCAAATACGTATTAGATTTTAACGTTAGATAGCGTCAATAAAGTTTAACTTCTATAAGGTAAATGTAACTTCTTCTTCTCCTTTTTTCCCATCCATCCTATCCATAATGATACGGTAAATAAATCCTAGCCCACATGAATATTATGTTCAAAAGATTAAGAAATTTTATTGGAAGATACTGTAACACACTTGTACTGAACAAACAATGTACTCGTAGTTCTTATATCTAAAAATTCCTGATGCGTGATTATTATCTTCTTAATATATACAGATGCAGCCGGGATCAACGACTTAACGTGCCTTCAGAAGGCACGTTGAGCCGTTGATCGGTAATACGGAGGAGCTCGATATAATAAATTTATGATCATCCATCCAATGACCGACCACTGCAAAATTTGCTTAACTTCAACGATCGTAATCGAACGCGCTAACAACTCGCGCCATCGATCTCTTCCATGTACCACATACCTTAGGCCAAATTTCGGCTCATCCACCAATTTTCTTATATCAATGATGGAGTGCAGCGCGCCCACTCTCATTTAGTATTATTTTGGTTGGCGCGCGTTGCCTCATAGTGAAATATGCGCGTGCGTCTACTTACGGCAACTCTCGAATTTATTAAGATTACGGATAGTTGCTTAGCTGGACATAGATATGTTATAAGCAATAAGAGTCATATTCATTTACGCGACAACATTGTAACGACGAGCAATCTTCATACGATCACCAGTTGTTATCACAAGGTATATTTTTTTCTTGTAAGATGATACGTTCTTATTAATATAGCGATCACAGCTCTGTCGTAAGAGGTGATTCACCTAGGGACTAAGGCGGTCATGTGAGTTAAGTATTTTTATATTTACTTACGTTGTAATTCTTCCTTTATTTCAACAACGAATGCGCAGATACGGTTCTTGGTAGCAGTTTCATTATGCCGGACACGTCATAATAATGTTTCCCAAAAGCTTCTATCCTTATCACTCATTAGGTATTATAGCTATGTAGTATAAATTAAAGTATACACCTAGTTATTTATGTTTACAAATGTTAGTCCCTAATATAATCAGAAAAACACCAAGGTGAAGTGGATTATTAATTTATAATAATTTTTGGTTGTTGAATTGGGGCCTCCTCTACCTCTCCTATAAATTCAAAATTAGACTAGGGATTGGGTCAGGAAAGGTAATAGTGGCAGTGATATTTTAGGTATCGCAAGCGTCTATAGGCTATGGTGGCCGCATACCATCAGGAGGGCTATACACTTGCCACCCTTTTAACATAAAAAAAAGAATATAAATAAATAAATAAATATTTCCAAGACACACCAATTAGCCTAGCCCCAAAGTAAGCACTGTAAGGCTTGTGTTATGGGATACTAGGGTAACGGATAGAATACAAATACACTTTACATATATAAGTATATTTATATAGAAATACATATTAAACATCCATGACTGGAGTACAAATGCTCGTATTCATCACACAAACATCTGCCCCCACCGGGATTCGAACCCGGGATCTCTCGAGTCGGCGACCATGAAACCCGGCGTACAAACCACTCGGCCACGGAAGTCGACTAATAAGAAAGCTTTTCTAGTATAAAGCTCGATGGATCGATCGAGGAGCTCGTAGGGGCGGGTGGTTTTGCGCGTTCGGCTGCGATCGTTGAAGTTAAGCAACTTTCGCAGTGGACTGGATGGATGATGAAAAATCTTCTATCTCGAGTTCCTCCATGATTTGGAAGGCACGTTAAGCTGTTGGTTCCGGCTGCATTTGCAGTCGCCTATAGCCTATTCCGTCCATAGGGAATGCCAGTGCCCCAGCAGTGGGGACATTAATAGGCTGATGATGATTCTTGTATAAAAACAAATTTCCATACACTCACAGATAGCATTCGCGTATCTCAAAAATGGCGGTAACGATTCGGACGAGATTTTGTATATAGGTATTGGATGAGGTTTTCCTTTCCCTGAATCGACGCAGGATTATTTTTTTCGATACTATTGGCATTATAGACGGTTTTTATGTTTCAGTGATGAGTAATATCGCCAGAGGGTGATACGATTGGTAGCTTCGCGGTGTTTAAGGCCCGTCTTATAGAAAGATTCTCAGTGATTGATCTAGTCTTGAGCATAGTTACAAAGGGATGTCGCTATATATAGCATATAGCGATATCCCTTTCTAATTGTACTCAAGTAAAGATCAACACTTAGTTGTCATTCTGTAATAGGGGCCTTAGTGTCTATTCGTACGGGCTCTGATGGTCACTAAACATCAGGAGAGTCATAAGCACTTATTAGGCGGGTCATGTCATTAACGCTTGCTTGCGTAATTCAATAAAAAGCAGATAGCATTCATGTACTTCTTCTCTTAAGTTAGTAAGACCTTTTGATCCATTAGTCACTTCATATGATTGACATAATTGTCAATCATTTTTTGTTATAACTTTTTAATGTGGAACTCGCGTCATAATTATTCACTTTTGTGACATATTCTCACATAAAATGACATAACTTTCTCCGTCTTATTTTTTTTGATGCAAACTAAACATCTAATGATATCCTAACACAAACCTCCAAATCTAAATGATATGGTACATCCCGATTACTCATACATACATATGTGTATCCGAATCTCAGAGCAATCGTGTCTTCAAGAAAAAAAAAACGCAATCGCCACGTGCTTCCCGCGACGGAAGCGTATAATGACATCCCCCCCCCCCCCTGTCCCGCGCCCCTCCCTCCCCTCCTTACCCCCACTCCTAACCAGCTATTTCTAGTAGCAACAGCAGAGACACTTCACTTGTACTTTACTGGATGTTTTGATGTGACTTTTCATAACATAGAGTTTGGAATGGTTGGAAAGACAAAATTTTAAGATCTGTTTTGTCGATGTCGATCACTTTACCGTTTTATTCTTTTGCGAAACTTTTGTTAAGTAGATAGAAAGAGTCAGTTATTATATATGTTGATTGAGCATTGTTTTTAAAGTGATAAATGGAGGAAATATTATTTTGTTGTGTTCGTTGCACATACTTCGATGAATTACAGGAGAAATAGAAAATAAAGGTACAAATTCAGACTGGTTAAAAAAGGTGTTAAAGTCTTAAAAATGTAATTATTTATTTATTTATTTATTTATTTATAGGTACATCAACAGCATAACATACAAGACATTCGTAATATATAGAGGATAATTTTACTGTTTACATATGTTTGCCAATTATAGATATACACAACATTTATACCATATCGTTTAACAATAATTAAAATGAAAGGAGAACAAGAACATTATCTTTAACAAATTCTGCTATTATTGATTTATTAAGGTTATTTTTATTAAGAATACACAAAAAATTTTTTTAACTACGTCGAATACACACTGGGAGGCTGAAAGTGATGCAATAGTTTGTTTCTGAAAGTTCGAGTAGAATCGTTGAAAATGTCAATACTGGGTACCTTCATTAGCATTTCGTTATACGCGTTGCATATCCTAGCTATGGGATAATGAATACTCAAGTTTGTTTTGTGACTTGGTATATTAAACATTTTGCGTACTTTATAGCGCGGGTATCTACAGGGTACTGCAATTCCAATTTCACCAAGAAGATGAATACTGTTGATGTCATTATTAATAATTATCATTTCAAATATAAGAAGAAGAAATGTTGGCAAGTGTTTTCTATGATAATACTTAGTATTGGACCTAAACCACACAAGGATCTAGGAAAAAATATCGATTTATTAACAAAAAACCAGCCTTATTCTTACTTTTTCATAATGGGGAAGTAAACTGACAATTCTCACTACCAGAGATGCTAGTGACGAATGTGTGACGATAACTGTCAAAAAGGATACAAACAGATTTTGAGATTTATATTTGATTTTTTATCGTAAAATGTTACGTTGTGTAGTGATTTGGTGTAATTAAATCTGGGGTCATTTAAGAGAGGCGCGGAAAAGCATTTCTGCAGGCCGGCAAGGTGAGGTTTGTTGGTGTGGTAGTTTATAACTGCTGTACCGGCCATCTTCACGCCTGGACTGTATCACCACTTAACATCAGCTGGGGTACAGGAGAAAAGAGAGAACAAAAATAGTAATAACTACTTTCCCAATGTTGTTATGTTTACATAGTTTAAATATAGAATATTTATTTAATACATAATCTGAGATTATCTGAAAACCTCATTTTTTAATCTAAATTGCCCATTTTTTTCTTACTGACTATTCACTTTACGATCCTTTAGCGTCCCTCTCTGGTTTAATACCGTATTTTAAGTGTTTCGCAGACCAATAACCATACTTTTATATTTAGTGAAAAGAAAATTTTGCAGAATTACGCAACGAAAACGGAACTAAATCGACTGACTCAAAGTGACAGACAGATCGATTGTTATGGGTTCATACGGCCGCAACGCCATTTGTAATTAGCTTTGCGTTTTGTCCCCCATTAGCCATTAGCCATCTCTAGCACTATTTGTATGCCTGTGAACGTCGGCGCGCGAGTCGGCACGCATCCGGCGTTGTTCGAAAACAAACGTACGCGCCGCCTGACTCACTCCACTTACAATTCCATACTATCTCCGATCAATTTACGATGAATTTCTGAATCGATGACTGCATTTTGCATTTTATTTGAGCCGCCATTCCTATATTTTAGACCGTAGAAAAAATATAGGAAAATATTTCTGCAAAAAACCACTCGTTTGGAGTCTAATAAGACACTCTCTAACTTATTGAGTAGAACATTTTTTTATGTTACATTGAATTTCGGATCCTTTTATAAAAGACCATTTATTGATTTGTCGACGCAAAAGAAATTGTCGATACAAAACATATATCACTAATTAGTAAAATATGTGAACATCTATCATACAATGATCTGCTGAGTGCTGGTACAAAAATATCACGTTTTAAGTCTTGTTAGTTTCTAATATTTATGCCTTGGTTATATGCCTTAAAAATAATAAGGCATATAACCAAAGGCGAAGTCAATCCTATTGATTGAGATAAACAATATCTTATTATTTTTCAATTTGTTGTCTGAATGAAACAAAAATGATAACAATATAACGCGAGTGAGATTCCGATAAAAACATAACAAATGAAACTTTGTTTGCCGCTCTTTAGCAAGAAATCCTTCTTCAGTTCAAAGGAAATTCGAGGACTATCGAAAATCCCTATTGTCGATTCAGATCGTAGATTTTCTCGAGCCTTTCCGGTGATTTACGGGCAGCCCGATAGCAAGTCGACCGAGGCGCAGATTAAATAAATAACTGAAATTGGATTAACGCTTTCTTCACTCCTAAACACAGACACAATTTAAGAAAATATATCATTCGCTCTCATTTTTTGGGTCTGTTTATGTGTCTTTAACTCTTCTGTGAGAGTTGCTTTTATTCGTTATAAGTTATTCAAGAGAAACCGAACTTTACGCTTGAATTTAAGATCTGCTGCTACGGTACCGGAGACCATAGTGGTGTCGTGAATGTCGCTGAGTATCTAAGGTTTTCAGTATCCTAGCACGAACCATTATCGAATTCGAATAGTTTGCAAACCGAAATGTCTATGTCAAATTTTGTATGGAAATTTGAACAGCAGCGGCACAAAGTACGTAACGGGAACTAAAAATCAGTACACATTTGACAATGACATTTCGGACTCGCAAACGTTATGAATTCGATTTTGGTTCGTGCTAAGGGTACACGACTCTACGGGTTAGCGGAAAGGGTCAGGGTAGGCAACGCGTGAACGGTACTCTAACTGTATTCTTTTCGGACGGGGTGTAAATGGAAAAATTCTACGGAAAAGATGAAACGGAAATGCGGCACTAGCGTCATACTACTATAATGATAATAATTTTAATAATACATGAAAGTTGGAGGGTTCGAAAAAAACTGAAACACTACGAGAGTCACGAACGTCACACGTGACAATATATCGCTGATCCATTCCCCTATGCCTTATGCACCGCCTAATGTTAGATTATTTAAGAAAAGAAGTTTCACTTCAGATGTGTGATCCGTGCATACTATTTTCTTTATTTTAATAATGGGATAGCTTTTGATCCCCTATCCGGCCCAAAAGCAGAGTGTAGCGAGCTTACTTAGAAGGAGCATATTATTATTCACTCTGGCTAAATATCACAAGCGTCTTAACATAATGGTTGATTGTTAGAGTTGTTTTTAAATAGTAAAAAGAATATAAATAATATTTAACCGTTTTCAGATACGGCTTTGGTTATTATATAATTCATCTTTTTATAGTTTCAGAGAGTTTCAGACACGGAGATTAGATTCTTAAAGATTTTTAAAGGAAAAGTGTCTCATTTACGCTCCATTTTTATTCGAAATTATTAATTTCGCTGCTACGTTTACAGTTTTATTTCAGATGGACCACCATAACATCCCTAAATTGAAAAGTAATTGTTTTTCTTTGTTTTTTTTTTTTTTTTTTTATAGATAGGTCCGACAAATGACTCCACCCCACCTGATGTTAAGTGGAGGTGAAGTCCAGACGCGAAGATAGCTGATACAGCAGTTCTACCTGCCACACCAGCCATCCTCACCCTGCCGGCCTGCATGTTGCTTCTTCACGCCTCTTTTAAAGGATCCCAGGTTGTAAGAGGGAGGGAACACGTGAGCGGGCAGAGCATTCCATTTACGGATAGTACGACAAAGAAATGAGTCACCAAATTTCTTTGTACGCGTTGGAATTGTAGCCACAGTTAGACGGTGACAACGTAAGCCAGCGCGCGTGGTCCTCTGAAGGAAAGGGGAAGGTGGAATAAGAGAGAATAACTCCTCAGAACACTCGCCGTGGTACAGACGATAGAACGCGCTTAGTGACGCCACGTCACGGCGTAATTGAAGAGGCTCGAGGTGTTTAGACACCTCCTCATCACCTATGATGCGTATTGCGCGCCGCTGTAACCTATCCAAAGCATCGAGCAAGTACTTGGCGGAGCCATCCCAGAGGTGCGAGCAATATTCCACGCAAGACCGAACCTGCGTCTTATATAACAAGCATAGTTGCTCGGGCGTGAAAAAACGCCGCACCTTGTTCAGGACTCCGAGTTTGCGTGAGGCTGTTTTTATCACACTTTCGATGTAATTTTTTGGATTTAAGTCACAGCGAATCTCCATACCGAGCATGGTGATACTGCTCTCTAGCTCCAGTGTTGTGCCCTGAAGAGAAGGACATAAAAGGAATGGCGACGTTTTTGCCGTGAAAGCGCAGACCTGGGTTTTCTTAGCATTGAACTCAACCAAGTTCTTGGTACCCCATTCAGAAATGTGGTCCAAAGCCTGATTGAGTTCAATGACAAGATTCTCCCGTTTCTCCTTGGTTACCGCCTGCCCAGCCGCTGCTTGTCCGAGATACCCCGCATGCACTGTACTGTCGTCTGCATAGCAATGAATATTCCCAAGAGGAATTAGGTCATTGATATGCAGCAGAAAGAGAGTGGGGGATAGGACGGAGCCCTGGGGAACGCCGGCATTCACTGACATGAACCGCGAACTGCTACCATCCGTAAGGACACGAATTCTACGCTCATGCAGGAAGTCAGCTACCCAAGAACAGAACTGGGCCGGCAGACCGTATGCCGGAAGCTTGGAGAGAAGGCTTTTGTGCCAGACCCTGTCGAATGCCTTGGCAATGTCTAGGCTGATAGCCAACGACTCGCCCCGCTTGTCGATAGCCTCACCCCAGATATGAGTCAAGTACGCTAGAAGATCACCCGTCGATCGTTTCGGTCTAAAACCATATTGACGATCATTAATCAGGGAGTGATCCTCTAGGTAGCGGGTCAGATGGTTGTTAAGGACCTTTTCTAGGACTTTACATAATACTGAGGTGACTGCTATTGGCCGGTAGTTTGCCGGGTCTGAGCGATCCCCTTTTTTGGGTACCGGTTGCACGTTAGCATCTCTCCAAGTCTCCGGCACACGCCCCAAAGAATACGAGCACTGGTACAAACGCGTGAGCACGGGAGACAACTCCGCTGCACATTTTTTCAATACTACTGCAGGGATGCCATCAGGTCCACTAGCTTTCCGGAAGTCGAGTGATTGCAATTCGGCACGAACCTCACGCTGCCTGATTTTGATATCAGGCATCGTTGTGATTTCAAAAAAAAAATATTAATAATTAAGTACATAGAAAATATAATAATTTTACTGCCAGACGTAGGTAATGTGACCACGCTGTCACCCATAAACGATAATAAATTTAAACAGGTTTTTTTCAATTATACCTATTCTATAAAGAAAACAAATTAAAATATTAAATCTATAACAATTTTTGTATCTAGTACGTACATAAAAAATAGCATTATTAAGTTGTCAATTAATAGCGGCTGTATAAAAGATATAATAATATGTTGTATTCCTTTTTTTATTTCACATTAAAACATTTTGTCCATTAATCAGTTTTATTTCAGTTGTAAGGCTTTTCTAAATTTAAACAGGTTTTTTCAAATATATTCTTTAAATAAAACAAATTAAAATATTAGATCTATAACAATTTTTGTATCTAGTACGTACATAAAAATTATCATTATTCAGTTGTCAATCAATAGCGGCTGTATAAAATATGTATTAATATGTTGTATTCCTTTTTATTTATTTCACATTAAAACATTTTGCCAATTATTCAGTTTTATTTCAGTTGTAAGGCTTTTCCCAAGCAATACTAAGTTAACGGGTATACATGTAATAATAAATAAAAAAAGTATATTGGTTGTAAGAAATATGTCTAAACAGTCATGACTTATGTGAAAATGGTTAAAAGTTTCTGCGTGATATTTCTAACTAGCTGTGCCCCGCGGTATTACCCGCGGTTTATTAGGGATATTTTAACGCAGTAAAACATAACCTAGTTAATCCAAGGTGTCAGCTAACTTAATACCAAATTTTATTAAAATCGCTTCAGCCGTTTAGACGTGAAGAAGTAACAAACATATACACTCACAAACTTCCGCCTTTATAATATTAATGTGATAAAAGAATAAATAAGTATTACAAAACCAGAAAAAGCGTGGTGTCCCCACGACATTGGTACATACAGCAAGACGTTTTATTTCTGTATGTAGCCGGCGTTGGTAGGATTGGTAGGTAATCTGTTGAGTACACGAGTGTTCACGTAAAGACTTCACTCAAGTTAAACTATATATATAAAACTCAAAGGTGACTGACTGACATAGTGATCTATCAACGCACAGCCCAAACTACTGGACGGATCGGGCTGAAATTTGCCATGCAGGTAGATGTTATGACGTAAGCATCCGCTAAAAAAGGATTTTGATCAATTCTACCCCGAAGCGAAGCGAGGGCGGGAAAAGCATATGGCCCGCCAGATGGTAATCATAGACGCTTGCAATACCAAAAATATGACTTCTTTGTTTTAAGAGCCGGCGCTAAAAACGGTATAAATTACATAAAATAAAATTTTACACGAGCAAAATTGAATGACATACCTACAGTGATGGTTTTTTATTTATTGATTTAGACTATTGTACCATTAAAAATTAAATTAAAGTACAAAGATGACGATAAAGGATTGTTTAAGCACTGTAATGTAATCAACGTATATGATAAAATTAAGTATTTCATCCTTAAAGAGCAGACTGACCGAGACAAATTGGTAATAATATTAATTGATTTATTACTACAAAGTACAACAATATTTATGGTTCCATAACTTCTAAGTATTTGTTACCCTTATTCACCAATGAACTACCAGAGGCTATTCAAAATAAAATAAAATCTTCTAGACCCTTTGTTAAAATATTAAAAAAGTATTGTTTAGAAAACCAGACAGGCTGTTTGGCGTGACTGGCTGTGGAGCGACTCTACAGCACAGATAAATCTTTAAGGTATTTGTGCTGTAATGACGTTTTTATTGTATGCAAATTAATTAATAAATAAATTGAAAAAAAAATTAACACTGTTTTGATCGGTTTTGATTTAAAATGAGTTGAGAATCCAATTCAGCGGGCTCAAAACCTCCGGACCGTAAAAAAAAGTATTTTGACAAGATGCGTAACTATACCGTTTTGTTCGCCAGCTTCTCAAATGTAAAAATCATATTTTTAATCTCAAATTAGACATTACAAAGCAATAAAAACTCAAAAAGCCGAAATGAGCGGCACCTAATCATACGGCCAAGTGCTCGCAAAAAAATATGTGACAAACGCGCATTACTTACGCGAAATGTGCGCAAGAGCATATTTATAGTCTGCCGACGTATGCGCATGTATGAATTCGATCTAGTAATTTTAACATGTTTCATTTTTATATATGTTTGAATGTAATGTTTCGTTAGATTTGTCACATTAGTTACAATATCTTCTTCAGCAATAATCAAAATCTATTAACTCACATTGAAATATAACATCAGGCTTTAGTAATTCGTAAGCTCCAAGTGAAAACGAAGGGAGAGTGTAAATGGACACCTCCACCTTACAGAAGACAGTTATAAGAAAGTAATATTTAAATACTACCTCTGCGATTGGAAATTGAAAAATTTTACATATCTTCGTTCGCAACTCGACTCCAGTTACACTTAAAATCAAATAGGCTGTATTAAGTAGCCCCGCATTGCTTAAAAAATAAATAAACAAGAAAATAGTTATGAATCAGCCAATTCGCCGAGTCCAGTACCTACAATGCAGGATATGACATAAAAATTTCATTGTGTAATTTCTCATTAACTCCAACGTTTTGAGTGTCGAAAAAATGAATCAGATAAAAATATACATACATATTTTTTGTATATAATAAAATTGTACAATCAAAATAGCCTCCAAGGTTTCAAAATTCTCGCTAGTTTCAAATTAAACAAGCATTCATATCATACCGTAGGAGTATTAAGATTTTGCCTAATGGTTATTGTTACTTGATTGTATGTGATCCTAAAATTGTCTGGTTATTTTTATATGTAATAACAACGCAATTGCTGAATCGTGCCGATAAAACAGATCTTTAACCTGTAGATTGCTAAATTTGATATTTTGGAATTGAGAAACCCATCTTAGTTTATGTTGATTCTGTACTGCAAAATGATAAAAAACAACTGGATTGGATTACAATTATTTTTCAAGGCTCTTTTGGCGAATGTTTTGCAAGTGAGTACTAATAATTCACCCAGATTCTTGTAAGAACTTTAGCTATAATTTTTTCTTGTTTAGAGGAGCAGTTGAATTTACCACGTGCAAGGCTTCACTTATTTTATTTCGATCAAATGTTTTTGGCGGAGGAGCTCGATGGCGCAAGTGGTTAGCGCGTTCGGCTGCGATCGTTGAAGTTAAGCAACTTTCGCAGTGGTCGGTCATTGGATGGCGACCAACAAATTTACTATCTCGAGCTCCTCCGTGCTTCGGAAGGCACGTTAAGCCGTTGGTCCCGGCTGAATCGGCAGTCGTTAGCACCCGCCAATCCGCACTGGGACCGCGTGGTGGGTCATGGCCTAATCTCCCTATTCCATCCATAGGGAATGCTTGTACCTCAGCAGTGGGGACATTAATAGGCTGATGATGACGATGAAATGTTTTTTGATCAAATTCACCTATGTAGATAAACTGTCGATAAATATGTGCAGTGTTGATCAAACGTTCTTCGAAATGTTGAGCAATTGATAAATTAAACTTTCGACTTAGTTATGAAGCAGTCAACGTGGGGTCATCGATAAATTGTAATTTCTGTTCCGTATTATGTAGTGAACCCCTAAACGAGAGATATGATTGCTGATTTTGAAATATGTATGTTTTTAAATAAAATTGACCTATATTATGAAATTCTTCCTCTCTAAAGCAAAGATCTCCCTTCGCATTTAAGGAATATACAAAAAGTAGTAATTTTGTACGTTTAACTCATAAAACCTGAGTCGCTTTTAAAGATAGTAGGTACTCCAATAGGAATAGAATCAAAATTGATTCTGAAACAGCAGTGGGGCAACCACAATTCACCTAGTTACAGAAACAATAAAATATGAGTAGTAATTTGGACACCTCTCGGGGGCGGGCGGCGACGTCGGCGCCTCGCGTGCCAACCCTAATTGTTGTACTTGGTACGATACGGTGTACGCACAGTGCCCTTGCTGAGTTGCTGCGTTCCAACTACACGACTATGGCCAAATTAGTAACGTTCAACTCCAACGAAATTATATGTACACCCGATATCGTTATCGCTCGACTACCGAATGAAGATTACGAGCGATTCTTAATTTTTAAATCTTACGGGTATTGGTGTTTTGTCGGTATTCAGTACACAAGCTTAAGCTATTAAACATCAAACAGTAAAACATACCTAAGATAGAACTGATATATCAGTAAAATTACAAGAAGCTATAATAATCAGTTTCTATATAAATTTCGTGCTCAAGCGGATTCCTACGGATTAAAATAATAAATAAAATATGATGTAAATCTACAAAATACAAAGAGAGATATACACATACACACACACACACACACACACACGCATACATACACAGTCACAAACACATACGCAAAAACGTTTTTATAAATGTTAAAGTTAGTATTTTTAGTGTTTATTGTTACTAGTTATTATGTTCGAGGTGGGGCGCTAATAACTGCGACACAGTCTCTGACTAATGTAGTTATTAACATTTTACATTGTTCTGTACAAACTATTTAATTGCAAATAAAGATTTTTATTTATTTATTAATTATCCCACCTACCTTTTTCCCCATCATTTTTATATACGTAAATCGATAAATCAGCTTGTTTTGTTATCCGAAAAATTACTCTGCATATGCCCCCTTCCCATACTTAGTTGAACAAACAACCGAAAACAAATCACCCTAATTATCCTCAACGGATATTCAAAATTAGCGACGAGACAATTTCGCGTCGTAAACGCCGTAAATACGCCAATAGAATTGCTCTATCAAGCCGCACAATTACGGTGGCTACCAATACGCACCGCCACCGTGGCATAACATGGGGCTGATGACTAGCAATTATACCGAGGAAATAAGTTCCGCGCGCCCCGTGAAAACTTGTGTCGTTGCGTGCGCGTCGGTTTTCACGCGACCGCAAATTCTATAACACAAACGCTACGCACGAAGCACAATGCAGCTCAAAATAAATCGCCAACACCATAACACAAAGCCGACCACCAATGTACGCGCAATCAAAAAACAGCGATGGGAACTTGTCGGAGAAGTAGGCAACTAATGGAAGGCACTTTTGACAGTGGGACAGGTGTTAAATTTATATCAGTTGGAGGGAAGTTGTATCGCGTCGGCGATTATATCGCCGTTAAGTAGTGTTTCTTCGTGAAGACACCCTCGTTTTACGGTGTCTATAAATGTTAATTTTATGAAAAATTTGGTTGTTTCGTTGTTACATTCGCTATCTTTCTATGTGTCGGAGTCATTTGACAGTGTCATAGTGACTCTTTGTGGGGATAAAAATGGCTTCTATTTTGTAAAGTTTCTTTTGTTAAGGGTTGTTTTATTTATAGAGTTCGTAAATACTGAGTAGGTACGTGTTGATATCACGGAATTTTGGGAATATTGATTCTTTAAGTTCTTTGTACAGATAGTATTGTTATAGATTGACTTAAATAGTCGAAATATTACTATTAATTTATGTATAATATGGCGTACTTATTTATAAATAAAAACACCCGTGTTTGACTTGAATTTGAAAATTAACTACCTTTTAGTTCTAACTGATGATATAAAAATACATAAAAAATCAAATGTTTAAAAGATTTGAATTTTTTCGAACGGATTTATAGTTTTCCCGAAATTTGCCATATTCCCCCTGAGGGGGGCCTTACCAGGTCGAGAACCTCGATGACGTATTTGCATTTTATGAGATAATCATCATCGTTATGTACATTTTTTGTAACATCAGAAAGTGGAAGTTCTAAAGAACAAAAAGCAACTTTTTGGCAGGACATTTTTCGATTGAAACTACAATATTAAAATAAGTTATTTTTACGATATAATATTAAAATAAGCAGTAAACATAAATATTTTTTCCGTCATCAAATTTAAAGCGTGTTTGGGGTATAGAAAGGTAAGATTTTACCAAATTTCGTGAAAACAAAAGCTTTAGTGGGAGATAATAAAAAAACAAAAGAGTAGGTTATTTTATTTTATCGCAGAAAATTTAAGGTTATGTGAAAAGCCAGTTTTTTTTAAATAGAAGTGTTAAGAATCAGATTAAGGTTTTGTATACTAGATGGCAGGAATAGTCTATTGAATCGCGCTATCGTTTTGTTTTTATGGAAACATAAGTATTTTATGTAGAAGCAATAAATGCTCTCTCGCTATTTAAAATTGGAACAGGTGTTTAATTATATAGTTAGTTCCACCTCCTTTTTGGGACACTAAACAAGAAGTTGTAATGCTCCTGGAAATCTCGATAACCTGTTTCCCCCCTTAAAAGGTCACCCTCCCACCCCATCCTTAAATTTATTATTCCTCTTTTTTGTGTATTCTCCTCCTTTTGTACTGGGTTTCACCTTGTTCTGTTTTTTTTTGTTCTCAAAAATTATCGGCCCTGGCCAATAATAGGCTTATCTGAAAGATAATAATTCTTTACATCATACCTAAAACCTAGGTGTAGTTAGTTACACACAAATTTTATGATTTTTCTACTAAACACAACACAAAATCAAAACAGTCGGTGTCATTACAACTGTCATATTTCAAAAACCGAATATAAAAGAAAAAAATGCACTACATAACCAAGGAGGTTAAAAGTGAAAATTGACGATCTGCTCTCAATTAACAAGAACAAACCAAACGAAAGGAAACTTTTACGGAAACGGATTGCTTCGCACTCCTAAAAATGACATACCACAGGGGTGAACGCCCTCTCATTAAAGGGCCTCCGATTTTAACTTGCTTCGGTCACCATTGCTGCTGTACGACACGCTACTCCCTGCAGTTGACAAAGACAGCCGTCGATGGTTACGGGACGTGTCCACGCGCGAGTGTCACATTACGCGTGGAGTGGCCCTTTTATTTTTATTTTGTCAAATTGTAGCTGAAATAAAACGGGAGTGCCCAATAAAAATACCGCCGGTAGTCGGTACTAGTGTTATTGCAGACGGAAATAGAGAGGGGCCCTCGGCTTGCGGCGCGCGCGACAGAACTACTCTGATTGCATTTCAGATTATAGCGGGCGTATTGGCGGGAAGATTTTTATATTTCGTTGTTGTTGTTTTTTTTAATTTTTCTAAAGCTACTACTAGGTGTTTATTCTGAATGGCTTTGCAAAGATTAAGGTGCATATACCTATCGAAATTTATTAATTCTCGCGTTTGTGAATAAACGGAACGCAACGGAAATATGTAACGGAACCTATCAGCAGAATAAAATATACAGTATAGTCTATTAGTGTGTATATAACTTTTATTGGGTATGCCAAAAGAATCGACTTTTTACATTTTAGATTATGATAAAATTTCGTTAAAAACATTATGATGCATACAATCGGACCACGATAAGTCTGCAGTAGACTGACAGTAGCAAAAATTAATACTTTTCACATGGCAGTACTGATTATAGTTAAATTAACTTTCCTTAATTAAGCATGTAACTGCTTGATGTTTATATCTAAAGAAAATATAACTAGAAAAAATTCCACGCGGACCAGGCAGCAGACGGGACTCGAACCCGCACCCTTCGCAATCCGGGCGAATGCACTGACCAATTATGCTACCGCGGCCCTGACGGACCGCGTAGAAATTCTTCTAGCCATTCTTAAGCTGCAAGGCAGCGCCATTTCTTCGCATTATAGGTAACCCACAATGTCAAATGAATACTTTTACAAGTATTAAACATTTGAAAGAAGAAATAGCAATTATAGTTAAAAAAAATTATTATTTTTAAGCATGTAACTGCTTGATGTTTATATCTAAAGAAAATATAACTAGAAAAAATTCCACGCGGACCAGGCAGCAGACGGGACTCGAACCCGTACCCTTCGCAATCCGGGCGAATGCACTGACCAATTATGCTACCGCGGCCCTGACGGACCGCGTAGAAATTCTTCTAGCCATTCTTAAGCTGCAAGGCAGCTGCCTGGTCCGCGTGGAATTTTTTCTAGTTATATTTTCTTTAGATATTAACTTTCCTTGATACTTTATTATTAACCGACTTAAAAAGGAGGGAGTTCTTAATTATATATAATTAAATTGTTGTTTACACATTTATGGGCCAATTTCGATGATTAAGTTTTAGGGTTCCGTACTCAAAGGTTAAAAATAAAGCCCTATTTCTGACATTCTGTGGTCTGTCCGTATGCCACGGGTCCATAAATCGTAAACGGAATGTTTTACAGAACAAAGCCGAAGTTATAGTTCAAAATTCGATTTCATTATTCTTAATGGGGGGGTCTCATACACGTGATGCGTCATTGTCTAGAGCTTGTTGAGTAGGAAATGAATATTGTTACGTATGGATACGTACAACAACGTAAACCTGGACTATAACAAGGCAACATGTCCACACCATGCAAATCTCTCAGAGAAAAATGAAGCGTGCTATGCTCGGTATATCCCTTAGAGATCGTGTACGCAATGAGGACATACGGAAAAGAACAAAATTACCCAACATTGCTCGCGAATTCGCAGGGAAGAAGTAGAGGTACGCGGAAGAATCCCTAAACGGGGCGCTAAGCAGCTTAGAAGGTATTTGCAGGGTTTTTTTAGCGGATATTATGCCGTAAAGCGCCCGAAGAGTTACGGGGTCCTCAGTCGGCAGCTACTGCTGGGGCTCGTAAGGCTTGCGGGAGTCGGGTGTGAGGTCCGTTCGGCGGACAGCTGTGAAATGCTCTACCACTAAGCATACGTAGTACTGACAATAAGTTTGAGTTCAAAAAACTTGTTCGTGAACACTACCTGACTACGTGATTTTTCCCTATAGTTTGCATCGATATATTATATTTATTGTTTAAACGGGATAATGCACGAAACTTTATTTATTTATTGACGTTTCGTAGCCTTTCCAGGCTTCGTCGTCAGAATAAAACTTTTGTTTAATTTGTCGAGCTACCTTCGAAAGACTTTTATTGAGCGTTTGGTTATTTCATCGTTCGATTTTTAAGTTTTATTGTCTATGTATGAATTTATTATTTAATTTACTTAATAAAGTATTTTATTTAAAATTCTTGTTTGTAATTTTGCGTTTATTTATTTGACCCTAACTACCGTAAACTACCACCGGTTCCAAAATTGGGAGACCTTCCTGAGAAGAACCGGCGAAACAAACTCAAGAGAGGCTTTCTATCTCCTTCTTATGTTAAATTATGCAAACAAAAAGAACTAATAGTATCTGATGGTCTTGCAGTATGTGCTCGGGGTTGGGATTTTATCTCCTGTATAATAGGTTCCCAAGCTGGTGGTATATGATGTGCGTGAAAACCTAAGAAACAAATATATTTATTGTATTTAATGTATGTTATGCATATGTATCTACATAATAATATATATTTATATGTGTATGTTTACGTATGGTTATATGAATATTTTATATATGTGCATCAATTTGTATTTAAGTATTATTATTTTATTGCTGTTATTCTGACATTGTTCATTTTATTTAATTTTTAGCAACTTTGCTCTATCGCCATACTATTTGTCTCCAACAATCATACTGGTTGACTGGTAGAGAATGCCTATGGCATTAAGTCCGCCGTTCGCTTATGTTTGGCAATAAAGTTTAAATAAATAAATAAAAAATAAATAATCTAATAGACGGACTTAATAGATTTTTTTTTATTTTACCTCGTCATCATCTCTATTATTTTACAATACTATTTAACAATTTTTTTATGTGATACTTTTTTCGGACGGGTGTTAATGGAAAAATTCTATGGAAAAGATGAAACGGAAATGCGTCCCGAGCGATATATATTGCCCTATGCTTCATGCACGGCCTAATGTTAGGTTATTTAAGAAAAGAAGTTCCACTTCATATGTATGGTCCGTGCATATTGGACTTTAATATACTAATTGCATCAACCTGTACATTTACCGCAGAAACGAAAAAGTATTGGGAGACGGTTTACATTTTTACTTCACTTTATACATAGTATAAAGCAAAGTCGCTTCCCGCTGTCTGTCCCTATGTCCCTATGTATGCTAAGGTCTTCAAAACTACGCAACGGATTTTGATGAGTTTTTTTAATTGATATAGTGATTCAAGAGGAAGTTTTATATGTATAATACATGCATAATATAGTAAAGAAACACTGATAATTTTAGAGGTTTTTCATGTAAGGTCGTAAATAAACACATTTTTTGCGCTTACATTGCAAACGCTGGCTGAACCCTACGATATAGATCAAAATAATGTACTACAGTATTGTACACCTTAAAAAGGTCTACAAAAAATCCGCGATGGTATATGCCTATCTCTTAGGGATAACCCACAATAACCATTTTTTATTCTATACTTTTTACGAGAAATAATAGCTTATTTACGAAGCAATTTTCAGCAATATAACATTCATCCTTAACCAATTAAGTACCTTAAATACATTGTGTATTTAATACAGATCAAATGGCCCTTTAAAGCATGTAATTTAAATGAATATTTTCGAAGATATTACACATTTTAAAATGCAGGTTCCGACGCTACCGGGCGGGGGGCCTGGCGGCGCGTGCCTATTGTAATTAGGTATAAGAAGAATGTTATTGTGTATAATACAAGCCTGAGAACAAAAACTATAGTCTACACTTCAGCTCTACACCGAAGCGAAGCGAGGACGGGCCACTAGTATATTTATATTTTTTAAAAAGGACAGCTCTTATGCTAAATTAGCGCCGTCCATCTGTGTGGCAGCGGGCTGTATCTCATGAACCGTAATAAATAAACATCAAATCTACGCGTATATAGTGTAAAATTAATAAGAAGAAGACGAGTGTAACGAGAAAAATGTAGGCTTCTAAATTAATAAAACAAGTTTTATCTAATCTATTTACTAGATCAATGACTTTTTTATACTAAAAATAAAAAATAACAATCAGACAGGAGAGCAAGCACTTGAAATCAAGTCTCAATTTTATTTCATTTTTTATTTGTAATTTAATACCTACTACATTTTTATATCAAGGACTAATAGAATAAAAATTTCTATTCAGTCATACCAACAAAATTTGTAAACACATCACCCTGTATCTGCCGACGCTCTACCGACATAGTTCACCTGGGTGTACTTCTTCCCGTATTTCACTTCAAGATAACTGAGTATACCAGGGGCTTTTTTTCTAAAAATTTTTGCTCGTGGTTCACCTATCTAAATATTATATTTATTTTTCAGAACGTACTACCCGTAGTCCACCCACAAAAGTGTGAAAGTGAAAACAGATATGCTATGTTCAGAATTCTAAGTCACATATAAAAAAAACAAAACCACTTTAAATAAATAAAATAAATATTTCCAACACTCCCACCAATTAGCCTAGCCCCAAAGTAAGCGCTAGAATACATATACAGTACATATATAACTATATTTATATAGAAAAACATATTAAACATCTATAACTGGAGTATAAATGCTCGTCTTCATCACACAAACATATGTCCCCACCGGGATTCGAACCCGGGACCTCTCGAGTCGGCGACACCATGAAACCCGGCGTACAAACCACTCGACCACGGAAGTTGTCAAAACCGTACCAAATGTACAACATAAAAAAAATTACGCAAACTGAACAGAGCGCGTCGCAATTTAAGGCTCAATTTTATACCCTATACTTACCCCTTTATTAATACACGAGGAATACGCTTAGACTAGTTACGCCATGTTTTGTTAATGCCATCTGTAATTCAATAAACAAACACAAAACATGGAGTTACTAATAAGAGCTTATTCTTTGTTTAATCACGAGCTTTGACAGCATTTTACCCCCTGACTGAATCCCATTCCCATAGACAGACACTGGGAAAGCTATCACATCTCATCAGTTTCATAGTTCGAACTACTTATATATATTTTTGAAGTGAAAACTTCTTTAGCGGCGTTGTACTCTTTTTTTTTGTATAGATAAAAAATGTTAAACGTCAATAAATAAATAAAGTTTCGTGCATTAACCCGTAAAAACTAGTTTTATTTAATTAAAAAATATTAAACTCGCGTCGGGTTAAACACATGGGCTGATCGCATCATGACACACAATTAAATTGGAAAGGTTGTTGACTTTCATTATATTGGACGAAACATAGTAATATTTTATTTTACCGTATTGTAATAATAAGTCTCTATCTAGGACGTCCACGTGGCAGCTTTATTGCTAAGAAAATGCATTTTTTTACAATAGATGTCGCTAGATAAACTTTTTTAATGTAATATAAATTGTCATGTTTGTGTACGATAGCGCAATAAATAAATATTGTATGCTACCACATACATGATAGTACTTTTGTACTGATAATTATAGCAATTGGTGCAAAATTATTCCCTAACCATTCCAAAATATCAAAAATGCACAACGTTAATATTCAAGTTTTCACTTCTGCCGGCACTTCCGGAGTGCAACCGGTCGTTTTTTTTTAAATGACCATTGCTCATGTATATTATTTATTATAAGGTCTTACATCGTTAATAGTTAGTGGTACATGACCCCGTTGGGGTGTTGCAACAAACTTGAGCTTAACATTAAATACATTCATTGTACGGCGCAAAATGTTGTAGTTTAATTCATATTAAATTAAATATGGCTGAGACACAGAAAAAATCAACAACTACCCACATCCAACAAGTCAGGGGACATCAAAATGTTAGGTACTTGTGCGCATCCAAAGTTAGAATCGTAATCCAAATATGTAGCCGGGTGAACGACACGGGTCTATTTCAGAAGTTAATAATTATATGCAGCAAAAGGAGAGGCATGTCCGTCTGTCGGTACAAGTGTCGCGAGTGGTGCTCCCAATTTATTAAATCAAATTATATATTTATTTCGGGGATTTCCTATAACATTTCACGGCAACGACGCGACGAAATCTTTAACTTGTTTTTGGCTTCAGTTTCAATATCATAGTTTTATTACTGTACATATAGTTTTTCATAAATTCCTACTGGCCTGGCTGTTAATAACTATAAGGAAATAGGCCTACCTTTCTAATGTACTAAATACTTTAGATTTAGTACATTAGAAAGGTAGGCCATAGCAGATTTTCCGCTCGAATTTTAGCGCCCGTCCGAGGAAGTAATTTCCACCTTACAGAAGATTGCAGTAAAATAACCTAATACCTTTTGGTGGTGTTGTGTTATATATCATATTGCAGTGCTCATGCTAGGGGGGCGGGGTCGCTGCAGCGCTGATATTCTGATTAAGAGCGGACACGAGCTGAGAGACATTTGAGAAATAAGTATTTGAAAATACTATTGCTGTCACATATTGGCAAATACCGTGTCATAGGGACAACAGTACCCTTAGCGCGAACCAAAATCGAATCCGTAACGTTTGCGAGTCCGAAATGCCATTGTCAAATGTGTACCGATTTTTAGTTCTCGTTACGTACTTTGTGCCGCTGCTGTTCAAGTTTCCATACAAAATTTGACATTGAAATTTCGGTTTGCAAACTATTCGAATTCGATAATAGTTCGTGCTAGGGGTACTGTAGTAAACGCTGAAAATTGCGTATACAAAATTGCGAAATTTGAGATTTGGCTCTCGACAATTTCCACCTCGAAAATTAGATATATGTAAAAGAAATTTTACACATAGAATAATAGTTCGTTATACTAAGCCTCTATGTTTTGATTTTTTTGTAAATATTTATTAAATCTCACATCATCACATCACATATCTCACACTATACGTCTTCAATAAAATTTTATCAACACAAGTTATCGAAAAAAGTGAAACATAAGAGCATAAAATGAGTAACATTATATTTTATGTATGAAAGTCAATTCTTTCAAGATTAAAATCAAGGAGAAACCAGTACATACTTAGTAATAGATATTTGATCGCTGTATCTATTTTTTTATATATAAACAAAATGCAGCTATTTATCTATCCCTCCTGATCAGTTGTAAAATGCAGTTCAGTTGTAAAGAAAGCGCAAATTACATCGCCAAATCCTGCACACATATTATCGTTTGTATGCCCAATTTGTATGCCTAAGTCAACAGAGGGGAATGCTACACAGCATACACATGCTTACTTCCCTCCTAGCCGCATTGACAGTATTGCTCTTTGTCGGGCTCCTACTATTCAAAAATAATATCTATTAATATCTGATACCTCTCATGACCCAAAATTACCCAGTGACACATAAATACCTGACGATATCTACAAACGAACTGAGAACATTATCCTGTCCAATTCACGTAACGAAATAAATCTCATTGTTGTAACGAACTCGTGTATATTTTCATGAGAACGACGCGATATGTGACGCATTCTATTCAGTTCTGTTAAAAAGTGTGTTATCTCAAAACTATTGAGTTGTGACTTGTGACACATCTTTAACATGCCCGCTATGAAAAATGATGTTTTTGGGACAAAATATTCTAATAATACAGACATTACAATCGCGCCACGTAGAACCTTGGAACCTTAGAAATCAACAGAATTTTTCTGTAGCTTCCTTGGTAGGATTCTATCTTCCGGTGTAGACAAAACAGACTTTTGTTTAACAATTTCTAGAACCTTCTTGTTATAACTTACCTCTAAGTATAGACGTCAACTATTTTTAACACTAGTTCGGATGTGGAGTCTCTCAGACTACTAAATTCATATGCAACTTTTTTTCTTGAAACATATTCCGAACCGCGTCAAGCCCCTAGCTATATGTGAATATAGGTCTCTAATAAGAAAAAAAATCAGGTATTTGGTATATTTTTATTCATTATAATTATATAAAATATGAAAAATTAACAATCGTGGCGCTTTTTGTAGACTTTTTAGGGTTATATATTTGAACCCATTAAAAGGAACTCAATCTTACACTGCAACAAAAAAAAATCTACAAATTCAATATAGAAACCTAAAGAAAAATTTAAAAGCTCCTTCTGGAAACAAAAATTAAAAATTCTGACAGCAGTCATAATATATGTAATTTAATGGCAATCAGCACATTATAGACATGAACATTACTGACACACTGGCTTGCTGCAACCCATAGAAACAGAAGTGGTTATTCTATGCTTTTTCATGGGGCATATTCTATGAGCTGTTCTAGTTCCTTGACTGACTGGTGGTGTCTGGACATATTATCTGTACCCAAAATTTCGAGCTACAGTTGACTTCAGCTCACTCGGAAATTTTGAGCTTATTTAATACACTTCTTTAGTCTTTGACTTATGGCTAAAATTTGCTCGGTATCTCCCTATTATTCTGGCTATTTTGAACCAAAATAACTGGCATTACTACTTTCTGCTATTTTGCATCATAAAAATTTCAAAAAATCACGAAAACTGTCATGCTCCAGTCAACATTAAAATGAATATTACTCACGTGCTATGCATCGAGCAACACAACCTCCTACTTCATTGTCTATTTTCCTGCTAAAAGTGAAGATACTGAGATGCTCAGGGTACTGAGATGAGGGTGTAAGGAGCGAAGGAGGAAGTATATGAAACCAAGAACTTGAGAACCGCGTGGAGCCAGTGAGACTCCACGTACATACTTAAAGATTAAACTATTCGGCAACTTAGTTTTTCATACTTCGCCCAGATGCCGCATAAGGATTGATTTTTTATGTATAGTGTGTAGAACAAGCTTGATAGGCCATTTCATTATATTCAGCCTCCCGTATCGCCTATATATGTAGACTAGGAGTCTTTGGCTCAGGGCAGAGAAACAAATATATCTCTTTTCGTCACCTTTTGGGAAAGAAACCTTAAAACTAAATATATAGGTACATACCTACGCTAAAATAACTTTATTCAAATTATTTTTTATTTTTTTCTACAAACAATATAGATAGTCATCACCGGCAACTATAAAGAAAGAAATATATTATCCCTTTATGTTTGCACTATTCAAGGTTTACGTGCCACTTTAAAAGTTGTGGTCAACCTACACAAATGACGAGTACATTGTTACAGTAGCCCAGAACACGTCGTTATTAATTCTGGATGAAGTCCAATGAAACCGAGACTGCATCTCTCATAATATGTACTACAGTTTACGAAACATGGTATGTAATTTTATACAAATCTCAGTAAAGGAGAACAACAACTTTGTATGGGGGGGTTTTGGTACATATACCAAGTTCTTTATATAGGAGCAAAATATATACCATTGTGAAGCTTATTGTTAATGAATACTGCCAGTCTTTAATTTAATTCGACAGTTAGTTGGGTTGATGAAATATTTCGATTCAAATTTAATAAAAAATAAAAAATAAGGTTTAATAAAAAGGGTTTTTCTAGTGTAATCTTTATAATAAACATAATTGTTTAACTTATTTTGAACAACTAAATGTCTACAAACACAGAGCAGTCAAAAATATTCAATAATAGCAAGCACGCTACTATGTTCACAAATATACCTACAATCAACATAAGGATGGTGGACCAGATGGAGAGTGAAGCTGTTTATGTTTTTAATAATACCTCAGGAATTATCACAATATTTTCGTAATGCTGAGGGTAAATAAAAGAAACCTCATTACACTTTATTCATTATTTTTTTTCCTTTTTTATGTTTTCTTTCACAAGTATATCGTTTAAAAGTGTGGCTGGACTGAAGCAATTACATTTTGTATTGTTTAAAACTTTCATGGTCACTAACATTATAATAAAATAAATTATTTACGGGATTATTACAATGTACCTTGTTTTTAGCGAGTTTCCGATATTTCGACACTGTTGCAAGCGCCATGATCACGGAGCTATTGAACAAAACAAGGTACATGGTAACGATTCCTCATCCATCACATAAATAATTTTACGGTCATTCGAATTGTGTTAGCATTTGGTAAGCATACACCATCGTTGTCTGTATAATGATCTGATCCATACACACGAAATAAATAAGTATTTCCAACACACACACCAATTAGCCTAGCCCCAAAGTAAGCACTATAAGGCTTGTGTTATGGGATACTAGGGAAACGGATAGAATACATATACTGTACATCATCATCATCAACAGCCTATCCTAGTCCACTGCTGGACATAGGCCTCTCCAATTGTACTGTACATATATAAGTATATTTATGTAGAAATACATATTAAACATCCATGGCTGGAGTACAAATGCACGTATTCATCACACAAACATCTGCCCCCACCAGGTTCGAACCCGGGACCTCTCGAGTCGGCGAGACCATGAAACCCGGCGTACAAACCATACGGTCACGGAAGTCGTCAAAAATAAAAATACGACGCTCTTACCTCTCTCAATAATTGCAAGTTAAATAGATATTGTAAGTTGGTATCATAGTTTCTAGGGATGCCACAGAAAGGTTCTAGTCCTATCTGTTGCCCATGTGCCCGAGCTCTTGCTAGTTCTCGTCGTACCCATTTAAGAATAACTTTATTCTCTTGACCCAGGTTATTCAGTTTATCAAGGCAGTCTTTTATCAATTTTGAGCATATCGTGTCGAGTTAATAGCGTTAAGCACTGCTTGGCTTAACGTCATCGCCTCGGAAATGATGCGCATATATACGAGTACTTTTCGACGATTCCTTTTTATATAGAGGTATGTATATAGATTAACGTAGTTCTCAGGACTTACTAACATTACGCCGTACAATAAACATGTGTCCATAAAAACATCTCTCTCATTACTCGCCACGGGGCCCATGGCCAATGGGAGCTTTCTCCATCATGCTTCTAACAACTGATCTTTTATCCTAATATATCACATGGTGACTTATAATCTTAATATACAAGAAATAAAAATGAACCGCCGAAACTTACGCACGTAACTTCCGAATGACTGCACCTAGCTGGATAATTATTTTAAATTTCTGTTCGTTGTATTCGGGACAAGGTTTGGAGAATAGAATATAAAATACCTATTTTTTAATCTACTATATAAAAATAAGTCGGGTTTTCCTTCCTGACGCTATAACTCCAGAACGCACGAACCGATTTCCACGGTTTTGCATTCGTTGGAAAGGTCTCCGGCTCCGTGAGGTTTATAGCAAAGAAAATTCAGGAAAAATTAAAAAAAAAATCTTCTTTTAATCACCAAACGAAATGTTACATAAAACGAAGCCATCTGGTGGCGAAACGGAGTTCGCCGGGTTTGCTAGTCACTATATAAAAAGTAAGTGAATGAATGAGATAGAAGGCTGTGAGAGATTTCAATATACTGAAAATGCAAGGCTTCCTGGAATTGTGAAAATATTCACGAAAAAAATATGGCGGTACGAAGTTCGCCGGGTCATCTAGTATCCAATAAAAAAAACTATAATATTAATAACAACTCTGATATCATGATCTAATATTAAGTAATTACAATATATACAAACAAACTATATATTTTCATATTTTTTAGTTCTCGTTCATTTTTATTTTCAATAGTGATAATATAATATATAATAATATTTTTAATCAGTTATGAATTAAAAGTAAGAATTATTATTTTTAAAACTTTCTGTAAAGCTACATGTAGCTAACGCCATCTGTACGTTGCGGTACTAACTAGCGAGCAAACCTTAGCTTACCAAAAGCAGCCATGCCATGCACCAAAGCTCCGGTGAACTTCGTAGTTTCCGAGCTTTCTGTTAGGTGGCGTTCTTCCTGTATTACGTTCCTGCGTTGAGGTTTAGGAAGTGAATATCCTTGATTTCCCTTCGTCAAGAACTATTTTTTATGGAGATTAAGCCTGAATCTAGTATAATTTCCTATAATTTATCCTTAATTTCAGGATAACACTACTTTGAAATTTAGTTTTAGAGAATAATGCCAGGAATAGTTAGACCTAGTAACTAGATGAAAATAAAACTAACAAAAAACGCAATCTTCAAATATAGCACCTATTTATTCATTTTGCTTTTACTTAAGTGGGTAAATGATCTTCAATGCAAGATTAATACTAAAAATAAATAACTTTCTAAAGTGAACTATAGTACAGTATAACAATGGAGCCGCAATCATCATGTAGATTAAAAAAAATCTACAAGTAAGCTTAAGTTTAAGTCAAATCTAATACTACACTTATGCTTAATTGACAGATAATGATTATGATTGATTGCTACCAGAACTGCTAATCACAAAGTTATGCCAAACTTTTGCAAACAACTCAGTTTAATATGCAGCTTGCGAATTGCATAATATGTGATTTAAATAAAAACCTTACTAACGACGAAATTCGGTATAAAAGGCGGACTTAATGCTGAAGTATTCTCTGCCTGTCAACCTTTAGTAATTATTCCTATTTCTTGGCGATTTTTTTTGCCGTGCTTTAAACTAATTTAACACGCACAAACGATCTAATAATCAATCGCGGATATTTTATTGCAATTGAAATTAGGTATAATTTTTCCAATTCCATTTTATATTTTTGCGATACTTGAACGACGTTTTTTTACGTTTGACGTTTTTTTATTTGAACAATTTGATTAGATACAACTATAATTTAACCATGTGCCATGCTTTTTGGTAATCGCGATTCCATCACCGTTTATGATTGCAGACCATGAGATACTGCTGTCCAAGAATTATGTTAGCTGTTACTGCTCGTGTTCTTCGCATCCATACGCGTAAAGTGCCAGCAGAACAATCGAAAATCCATCTTGTGCAGTTGCTATTAAGACCAGCTGGCAGTCAAGGCAAAGTTGTCGGGTCGAAAACGGACATCAATCGAGATTCTCTGGATATACTGCAATATCGCTATGCGTCGCGTCCACTGATTATGAGGCATTTTCATCTTAGTTCCAAGCACTCAAAGTACGTGCCTTTATATAGAATATATCTGTATTTCTAGTTTTTGTTGATTAATTTTTAAAAATCTTTTGAAAAGTCGGAATAGTCTTAGCATTTTTAAGAATCAAAGACATTGCTTCTGATTACCATACCAGTCAAGTCAGACTGGAATATTTTCTTGCTTATCGTTGACGCATCTTTATAAACTCATCCCTCCTTTGACGAAAGTAGGCTGCGTCGCTCCCCCCCTGGGGGACGATCGCTTCCAATGAAGCCTTAGAGGCCTTCCCGGCCAGAGGCAGCCCCTACGGGTGTTTTTTAGTCAGTACGAGTCTGACATTACCTTGCAGCCGGCTGTAGGGTATCCAAGAGGATTTCTCCCCCGCCTGGGAGGAAACAAAAAAAAAGTTGAACGTAAATTGACGAAAGTCATTGTAGAACACCAGATGTGCCCAAGCGCAACCGCCGAATCTTCTCATAGTACCGGCCATATATTTTTAGAGCGGAGCGATCGGCCGCGCTCGCCCATCGGGAGTTTATCACAAATACCTACGCTAAGATGCACAATTAGTGTTGTTTTTGTGTGTTGTTGGAGTGTGTGTGACAGTGACATGCAGGTTTTATGACGAAGGCCCCGAGGATGGACCGCTTCAGACGGCAGCGATACAAATATGGGCGGAGACGGGTACGTAGAGACCACAAACGTAAGGTTAACACCCACCGATCGCAGTGAGGTTAGAAATGTTGGCGAAGACTTGTGACAATTCTCGACAGTGCAGCGAGATGTTAACGTGATAGTTTAAAGAATGTTCGAAGGTTGTTCCCTTTTGAAAACGACGTTTACAGTTAGAAGATAATCAAAAGGAATATAGTAGTATATTTTTAAATCATGAAGTTCCGTGTAATGGACATAATTAAAACGGTGACGATGAGCGTGCTGTCAAAACTACAACAGCTGTTGAAAATTGTGACTTGAGACGCTAATTTTGTGTAATTAGGTATAAATTATCAAGCAGGAAGGGAACGTACTTTTGGTGTAAAGATGATTACAATAGCGAACGATATGGTATTTAGATTAATAATGGCCAAAATACAAATGTAGGTGACGTAGAATATGTAAACAAATTAAATAAAAAAAATATCATCACCAGGCAAATTGTTGTACTATGATTGACCAAGGTCAAGTTTAAAAGCTTATAAACATGCACTAACAGTCCCTCAAAATATAAAAAATGGAACTAAAAATATACTTTTTGTAAAAAATGTATGGATTTATATCATTTAGAAGCCTGAAAGAATGTATTCAAAAGTATATTTTGCTCATCTCACATTGTTAGTACATATTTACATCCTTAATTTTTTGGAATCTTCAGAGACACCAAAATTTTACGATCTGAAAAGCGATTGTTTCTCAGTTCGTTAAATTTTTGTGAAACGAAAATCATGAAGGTCTCCCTGTTTCTGTGATAACCAATACTATGGTGATCTAAAACGTCTATCTAATTAGTTGCAATTCCATTACACAAAGACATTACAAGCTTTCTGTACTCGTTCCAATGAGAAATCGACGTAGCAGGAAGCTCGCATTCTGGCCTTCAGCGGCAGTCATGAATGGTGCGTGAGTCACCGGACCGCGTGTCGTACATAAGTTCACTGCGCCCGCGCTACTTTGCTTGCTCCTTGTTTATTACCACCTGTATAAATGTTTTACCAACTTTATTTTCTGAAACTGAATTTCGTCACCATAAATTTTGAAACTGGTAAACTTCGGCCCTCGCCGAAGCCGATGTTAACTTCGGTGAAGAGTATAGTTTTGTTCTGAAACATATATTATACATTCAACAACAACCTTTCTCTTAAATCCTTTATCTATTGCTGCTGAAAATTGCATTCGTAATTTAAGAGATCCAAACGTACATACAGCAGGAGCGACTTTGTTGTCTATGCAAAGATTATTTGCAAGACCTATCGACCAAGGAGCCCGCATAGGATCCAAAACGATAGGAATAAAATTGGTTAGTAAATTATGCTCTAAATCCATTAAAATATCCTTATATCTTATATCCTCTACGCAGTATCCATCTTACTGGATCCAACATGCGGGACAGCGTCATAAACGTAAAAGAGTAGTAGATGTCGCAGGCAAGTTTTAGGATCCCGCATTATAAAAAACCATTCATACACATTCCAACCGGGCGTTTGCAAAATGCCGTGGAAAATTGAAGTATATAGTACTTTTTCTTATCACGCGTGTGCATTAATCAAAACAAGAAAAAATACGTTGAGTACCAGTTTTTGACACAGGAAAATAATGAAAACTGTGCAAATTCTACGTTTAAAAGAACTTTTCACCAAAAAAGTATTGTTATGAAAATATATATCATAGTGATTTAAAAAAAATAACGATTCACAAATATGTAAGTCCAAGGTTATTAAATGAGTATATCTGAACAGCCTTGGCAAGGCCAAGAAGGGACTGAAAATATTCTGATCTTAAGAGCGGTTACTTCAAGTAGCATCTACGTGATAAAGTTGGAGATTTACTGTTAGCGAACAATATTTTTTTATTAATAAATATTTATTAGACTTCATAAACAGATATTTAATACATTGAGGTGTTTTTCTTTTATTGAAATTCTTGGGATGTAACAATTTAACATTTTAAAACTTAAACAATAATAAAGATGGCGACTAATTGGTGCAACGATGGCAGAACTTCAGATTTCTGATCTAAATTTATTGTAGGTTGAATCCTTGCATCATGGGTGATGGGCACAAATATTTGTCATATTCCCATTGCCTATTTCAAATTACATTTTATCGTATGTGTGTGTGTGTGTCTGTGTGTGTGTAAGATGAGATTTGTCAATAAAATAATAGTAAATGGCCAGTTGAAAAGTAAAATTGTTTTTTTTTCACAATAACTTAATTAAGGAATTCATTGTAAATGAGAAGTATAAAAGAAAAAAATATATTATATTCATAAAAATCATTTTATAAATATAATGTTATTAATAAGTTACATAGTACCTTTACGAATTAGATGTGGCTTAAGCGAGAAATCACTAGGTCCGCCATACATTTCTAGTCAAGCAAAAACACATCACACGTCAAATTTTATGGTAAATGAAGTTGGTTGCAAAATCCACCAACATTTACGTCTCTTTAGCGTTTTGAACTATACAAAATAAAACACACTGAAGCGCCAAAATTATTACGTAACACAACAGATCAACACAGGAAAACAGAATATACACAGTTTTATATTGCATATTATAAAACTCATTTTGGACCAAAGTGATGCTTAAGCGGATTTGCTTTTCCACCGCCGATATATATATACGTTATTTATCTAATCTAAATGCAAACCAAGAGTTCGTATTAGGCTTTTCTTAATATTTCCATAACAGAAAAAATGTAGGAAGCGGACTTTGTTTCAATTTCCGCTCGCAGTGCGACCTGATAAAAAGTACTGACTGGACAAGGCCTTGTTAATAGATTCAATAGCTCTCCGCGGGGGTGCTTCTCTCCCTCAATTCAGCGAATCATTGGAGGCTTCTTAGACACGATTAGTTAGTGTGTCACATTCAGCTTATTAGTTAGTAACCCAGTTTAGCGTCTTGGATAACCGCAGATTATTGGAATGCGAATGTAGGGTGTAATGTATGCAGTGTATGTTGTTGACAGGGGCGTATTAACCCTAAGTTCAAGAGGGTTATGGCGGCAGAGAAATGTAAAGGCATTGAAGTTTTATTCAATTTAAAATATATTTTTTTCAAATAGGATGCTTAATCAATTAATTAATTGTTTATCAATTAATGGTACTTTAGGTCTATTTGTAAACATAAATTGTAAAATTGTTTGTATAAGACTGTTTGTTACCTGAATTAAATAAATAAATAAATTAATACAACTCTTTTGAATCGTCCATATTTTTTCCCTATCACTCGTTAAGGACATTTTTTAGCTGAAGGAGAAAAATGGGTGAAAATTACTTCACAGCGTCAAATCTTGTAACAATATAATTACAAAATATTATATTGTTACAGTGACAATACAAAATTATGTCATCTTTATTATAATTATAAAAACAACCTGTAAGAATGTTTGGAACAGTTTAAACCCAAGCATTTTTGTCTGTAATATAATCAGACAACTTATAATACACTTTATTCATAAGAACTTTTTAATAGCAGCTTTAAAATTGACGCTCAATTGTTGGATATTGCTAGGGACTTTATTGTAGAAGCGTACACAAAGACCTTTAAATGAATTATTGATTTTGTGGAGCCTAGTAATTGGTACAGCTTGTTTATTTTTATTTCTAGTATCTAAGCGACTGTTTATCACTATTAATTAATAGGAAATAAATTAATCTTTCTTCTAACATATTATACTCTTTATTGCATCATATAGTTAAAACATATAGTAAAATACATAGTAAGCAAAGCAAACATACATCAAATTTTCATAAATAAACTGAGACTTTCTATGGAAACTTAAATTAAAAGTAAAAAAATATCTCGCAAAGAAATACATAGTAATAAATGCTCATCAAACAAATAAATGCCCTTACTGGGAACTTTTGATAGGGTTAAATAAGAAAAGAAATTTAGAATATCAATTAGCATGAAAAAAAAATGTTCACCTAATATGAGGTGATTCACGAAATATGTAACATTAAATACATGCTGGATTGCACTTGATCGTTAGCCCAAATACGAATGCCAATAGAATTCGGGTAAACTACTAACTGTTGATTGATGTTACCCAATATGCGTACTCAATATTACAATAAAAACTGCTATCCGAATTGTATAAAAATCTATAATAAGTTACCACGCTTGATAACGGAGCTTAGTTTGCCTATATTTAAAAGGCAGCTTAAAATGTGCAGTTAGAGAATATTTAGAAACGAAAATTATCATAGAATAGAATAAGTAAAATAACATAAAGTACCTACCTTTAAATTTTAGAATTAAATTAAGTTTGACATTCACGTGCCCTGTCGTTGGCAAAATGGACGAACTAAATGAAAATCACCACCAAAATGTATATACTCTGTTTTGTGTGAATAAATAAATTTCATTTCATTTCATTTGTAAATGAACGGAGTGGAGTACGCCCGTATTCGGGTAGATTTCCTTTTGTTTACCCGACACCGTCTTCCAGCCCGGATTCCAGTGAAAATATCGAGCCGTTACCGCCAAATTATCGTAAGCGACACTCGCCAAATTATCGTAAGCGACACTTTTGTCGAAATGCGTTTTTTGTGGAAACTAATATTTTAAACCGTAACCGTAATATAATAGAGGGAAGAATAGAGGGAAATATCAACAGAGATGGGTCCGTTACGGTTTAAAATATTAGTTTCCACAAAAAACGCATTTCGACAAAAGTGTCGCTTACGATAATTTGGCGAGTGTCGCTTACGATAATTTGGCGGTAACGGCTCGATATTGCTTCGGGTGCCCGAATTTGAGTAATGTCTTTCGATCACCCGAATACGTGCTAAAGATCAAATACAAGACGGCATAAGACGATAAGTTCTCCTCCACTATAAGCGATAGTCTATTCAATCAAAAGATTCGAATTGAGCTCCATCTCTAGCTTAATTAAAAGAGACCAGCTTACACACTAGGGACCACCGGCAATTTATTACGAAGGCAACGAACTCGCCAAGGGATGCAACCTGCGCACAATATGTCCATATTGAGGTATTGATTGAGTTATCTATTGCGGTTGTAAATATTTTATTAAGTTATAAATATTATTTTTAACATATTTCTATTTAGAATAGGTAATTTATTAAAACAGTCCATGAAAAAAAGTATTTAGGTTGTTATGTCGCCAACACGACATAACATTTTGTGAGGACCACTTAGAATGCCTAACGGAGAAAATCATGGAAATCAGTTATAAATAAATAAATATTTCCAACACTCACCTCACACAATTAGCCTAGCCCCAAAGTAAGCTCTCCAGGTTTATTGATGCTTGGGAAACGGATAGAATACATATACTGATACATATATAAGTATATTTATGTAGAAATACATATTAAACATCTATGACTGGAGTACAAATGCTCATATTGGTCACACAAACATCTGCCCCCACCGGGATTCGAACCCTGGTACCTCAAGTATTCAAATAGGCGACACCTTGAACCGGGTTTCAAGGTATCGCCTACTCGATTACAAACTACTAGGCCACGGAGGTCGTTATACCTTTAATGAATCATTCAACTTCTATAGATATAAAACGAGCTGCGCTCACCCAAAAAACTAAATTTGCTATGCCTGGGATATAATCCTTATGTCCTTACTTAAGTTGAGTAGATTCGTAAACAATACTCAAAAAAACTCATACGCTGCAAATATTTTTTTTTCACGTGTACCTATCTAGTCATAGGTCTCTTTAATATCTCTCAATTATATTATAGTCGACTCTCGTAGTTATTAAATGGCAAAACAAAAAGTCTACTAATTTACATAACGGTTCTTCTTTTATCTATACTAATATTATTACATTGATTAAACGCGCAGGAACCACTGATCCGATATGAAAAGTTATTTTTGGGTTGGATAGTGCATTTAATTAGGAAAGCTATATAAATATATAGGCTATATAATAAATAAATAAATATGTCAAACACTCACGCCAATTTACCTAGCCCCAAAGTAAGCACTGTAAAGCTTGTGTTATGGGATGCTAGGGTAACAGATAGAATACATATACTGTACATATATAAGTATATTTATATAGAAATAAATATTTGACATCCATGACTGGAGTACAAATGCTCGTATTCATCACACAAACATCCGCCCTCACAAGGATTCGAACACGGGACCTCTCGAGTCGGCGACACCATGAAACCCGGCGTACGAACCCTTCGACCACGGAGGTCGTCAAGGTGGATAGTTCATTTATCGAGGAAAGCTATATATAGGCTATATAATATAACGAAACGAACAATAGCAACGAAGAACCAATGAAAATGTTTGCAAAAACAGGAAAAAAATATTTCATTTGAGAGCTTACGTTGCGTGCGCTGCATCGACGGTAAAAGTTACATAAAAAAATGACGGAATTGTTACCCTTAAAAAGTTCTATAAAAAAGTCCGCAACACCATATTTGTATCTTTTAAGGGTGCCCTTCTACAACCTTTTTCTCAAATTAATGCGGGTAAACCCGCAGGGCAACTCTAGTGTATAATAAACCGTGTGAACTCAAGGAGAAAATTGGTGTATGAGTGTGAGACATCCGTGAATGTTTCGTACTCGGCGAATCGTTCACAGATCGTACTACAATCATTCAATCACAGCGAGGTCACAACAGAATTATTGATCTGAATACGAATGATTTTGGGGTTCCTTATCCAGAAAGTGACAACGGATTTTTAAGCCTCCACTATCCATCCTTCTCTACTCTGTTTAACTGGGCTGTGTAACGGGTATAGAAAACGAATATTTTCCTTGCCGCAATAAAAACGAATAATAATTATAGATATTAATGGGGTTGTTACCATGTACCTTGTTTTTTATGAGTCTCTGGTATTTCAAAAAAAACAAGGTACATGGTAACAATCCCCTTAATATCTATAATGTTAGTGACCAAGTTTAAAACAATATAACGAATAATAAATTATTTATGATATTAATGCGGTTAGTTTGTTTATTTATTGTTTATTAGCAACACTAACATTGCGTTAATCATACATGGATATACATATTTTATATTGGTTGTTTACTTGTAAACACAATAATTAGAAGTGTTGACGTCATTCACAATTATGATCTAACAAATACAATTTTAAGGATTGAATTTTAACTTACAATATTACATATTAAATATTTGTTTCTTAGGTTTTCACGCACATCACTCATTAATTACATATTAAATAAAATAAAATGAAATAAGATTGCAATTATTACATTTAACCAAACAATGCTCAATTAATAAATTAGAATTTAACATTTAAATAATAATACTAATGACACTACACAAAAAAACAGTCTTTGTCACAGATTACACAACTTCCGTTTAAGTTGGTTTAAGTGTAAGTTGGTTATTACAAACGAGTAGACGAATGTTAGTCCGAGACGAAGCCGAGGGCTAACACGAGTCACGAGTTTGTAAATATTCCGTACGAATGTCATACAACGTTTTTCAACTCATTTAAGTAATGAAGCAAACTTTTCCTAATAAAAAATGGCGCCCTCTTCCAGATGGACAGAACTTTGAACTTTCGAAAATGCACGTTTTGAGCTATTGTGCTGAAAATAAAATTAAACGCCTCATACAAAACGAAACGTTACACTTATTGTGGGTGTTTCCTGTCTATAACAATTGCTGTAATTTAAAAGTGAAGCCTCGTATAGTGATACTGAATTACGGAACCCTATCGTAACTTCGAAATTTCCAAAATGCACTTTTTGAGGAATTGTGCTGAAAATAAAATTAAACGCCTCATACACAACGAAACGTTACATTTATTGTGGGCTTTTCCTGTCTTTAACAATTGCTGTAATTTAAAAGTTAAGCCTCGTATAGTGATACTGAATTACGGAACCCTTTTTGTCCGAGTCCAAATCTAAACACGTGGGGGTTTTGTACGATAAACGCACATCAATTTTTGGATCTGCGTTAATCTTACAAAGTCTGCACTACCGCTCACCACAATAAGTTTTTTCGTATATTTAGAATAATCTTTTTCTAATATATACGAGTAACACTCATTCATTCACCAAATAAAAAATGCATTTTCATACATTCATACCAATTACCGTAGGCCCAAAGTAAGCACTCTAATATTGTGAAATAATAAGGGTAACGGATAGAAATAAATATACGTAATGATACACAGATAAGAATATTTTAGAAAAACTATATTCATTTGTCACCATGAGCACTGACTGACGTACAAATGCTGGTATGTATGCATCATACAAGCATTTCTCCCCTATCGGGATTCACACCTAAGACCTTAGACTAGGCGACACCTTAAAATCTAGTGTATCGTACGACGCTTTGATGAATCCAATTTTCGCAAAAATCCTAGGGATTTGCAAAAATGGGGGTAATTAGACAATTGCGATGATATTTCTCAATTTTATCGAAAACAGATAGGATTTTTGCGAAAACACGAGTCGCGTCAGTAAGATTGCGAAAAGAATCGTTGACTTATTATAAATATTCTTAGGTTTAAAGGTTCTTGGATTCACACTAGGTTAGGTTAAGTTTATGTTGTAAGCATGACGAGCGAGCGTAGCGCGCGTGCTGCGGCTACGGTCGGTGAAGCGCCCGAAAAAATAATCGTTAACAGTAAGATTAAGCAATGTCAGCGCCATTATCTAATTATACGCGTATAAAATTATAATAAATAATATAAAATTTTCGTAAAAAATCGATTTATCAAATCATTGTACGACATATACACTGTTATATCACGGAGGTCGTCAAAGATTGAAACTTAAGTATTTAGTATGTCCTTGTGTTGCGAATAAGATGTGCATATCTTCATTCAAATTCAATATCTTGTACAAAAAGTTTACACACTTCCCCATACAAATTCCCATCGTATTTCACACCGAATAAACTTTTATTTTTGTGAGAAAAGGTAATTTGTGGCTTTTCCCATGACAAAATTATCAGCCTGCGTGAAACGGGAACAAATAGAAGGTTCACAATTATCTTAAAATATAAAAAAGAATCCCTTTGTCCCTTCGTCACGCGATAACTTCAGATGTATACTTATACCGATTTCATTGAATATCGAATTTATTAATAAACGAAGATTAAGCTTAGACTAGTTACGCCGTGTTTTGTTCATATCACTCAAGTGCCATCTGTTATTCAGTGAACAGACATAATAAGGGCGCAAGTTTTTAAAGTCTTTTCACAAATAAACAATAGATGGCGCTGCACTATGCTTTTAATGGCGTTTGTCGGGATCCGCAAGTTTCATGTTAAAGTAAAGAAGTTATGTAAATGTCAAAATATTAAATACCTATATTATATTGACGACCTCCATGGCCGAGTGGTTTGTTCGCCGGGTTTCATGGTGTCGCCGACTCGAGAGGTCGAATCCCGATGGGCGCAGATGTTTGTGCGATGAATATGAGCATTTGTACTCCAGTCATGGATGTTAAATATGTATTTCTATATAAATATACTTATATATGTAGAATATGTGTATTCTATCCGTTACCCTAGTATCCCATAAGACAAGCCTACCAGTGCTTATTTTCGGGCTAGGCTAACTGGTGTGAGTGTTGAAAATATAAAAAAAAAAGGTTTTTTAAAGATTGTTACATTTCGGTTCCGCGTTCATTGAACCTTGCGAATGTCTAATGTAGGTCATCGCCGTCGCCGGCGCGCCGCGCGTCATCGATCCGGGACGGCAGCGCGTGCGTACAACTAAACACCCTTATCACAACTAAATAAAGATCACATTCCTCAATCAAACCCACCGATTACAACTTTACAAGCGTTCCGACAATACTAATCCCTGTTATTAGCCGTGTTAGGATAGAATTTGCCGTGGCCGATGGGAGCGATGCGACGAGCGATGTTATTCTAATTTCTATCAGGCACTAGTAAGGTAGAATTTTTGTGGTTTATTGGTGCTTTGAGATGGTAATGAGACCTTGATCCTTGCTGCTGTGAGGACGTGGACCGTTTTGAAATAAATTTGTTTATAAGGCTATGAGGAGAAACGAGTTCGTTACCTTAGTAAATAGGGCGTTCGGTTAGTAGCTTCGTCAATGGACGAACATGGGATGGGTAACCAAAGATTTAGTATCTCGTTATTCTTTATGCTTTAGAAGACACTCTGCACTCATTACAAGCGCTGCCAGAATAGTAGAACTGCATTATGCAGGGGCAGGGTCCTCATTGACTATTTATAATCACACTAATATTATAAAAGCGAAAGTTTGTGGGTGTGTATGTTTGTTACTTCTTCATGTCTATAAAGCCGAAGCGATTTTAATAAAATTTGGTATGGAGTTAGCTGACACCCTGGATTAACACATAGGCTACGTTTTACTGCGGGATAATATCCCTAATAAACCGCGGGTAACACCGCGGGGCACAGCTAGTAATAATTAAATCTGTTTTTTTTATGTATAATTTTAATTTTTTTTTGTATGTTTGTTTTGTAATTTGGTCAATAAAATGTCTCTTTCGCGCATTAAGATTTCCTAATTGATTCATAAGGATGGCCTGGCCTGGCCTGTGCCCCAGCACTGGTATCAATAACATTGTATCTATAAATTAGGCTTTCGTTTTGGTAGTAGCTGAAGCTTGGTTTGCCGCTTAAAATTTCGGAATACCCTGTTATTCAAAACGATAATTATGGTGTCCTAAAAAATTATGTTGATGGCATAGTATTTGGGAGGGTAACAAAAATTGCTTGGCTTACATATTGCTACCACTTCAGCAAGTTCAAATAGATAATTATGATGATTACTGAATGATTTAAATTAAATAAAATATTAAAGCAGAAATACGTACTAGTAAGTTGTAGAAGCTCGATGGCGCTATTGGTTAGCGCGTTGGGCTGCGATCATTGAAGTTAAGCAACTTTCGCAGTGGTCAGTCATTGGATGGGTGACCAAAAATTTACTATCTTGTGCTCGGAAGGCACGTTAAGTCGTTGTTGGCTGCATCTGCAGTCGTTAGCACCTACCAATCGTCACTGGGCCTACTATCCATAAGGAAGAACTGTGCCCCAGCAGTGGGGACATTAATAGACTGGTGATGATTGTATGTAAGGACAGATGCGTTAGATAAAGGGCCATGACCTTTACTGTAGCTTCGTAGCCGGTCGCTACGGGGTGCGCTGTCGTAGCAATATCGTAGCTTACGTAAATGGTAGCTTTGTATATTGAGTTGCTTATATTCATCAGTTCATATAATCATTTTCTTGAAAATTTTATCTTGTTGCGTTTATTGTGATTTATTAGTGCGTACCATTTTAGAAATATACCAAATCTTTTTTTTAAGTGAAACTTCTTGTGCAAAATCCTATGGAAAAGATGAAACGGAAATGCCTCACGAAACTATATATTTTAGATCCTTTATTTTTGTAATGACCATTTTTTTTTGGACACAATAACATATAAATTATGGTATATTAGGTAAAATTTAACACTTACTGTTTGATATAGATATGGTAAATGTGGTGTAAATTTACCTGTAATTAATTGTAACGTTGTTATAAGTGTCTCTGTTTCTATAATTGTTATTGCTTAAGTGTTACAATTGTTGGTAAACCTATTAAATAAATAAAATAATATGTATATGTATATATGTGTGTGTGTGTGTGTGTGTGTGTGTGTGTGATACGTGCACAGCTCTTCCCGATGAGCATGAAAGTTGAAGGAGGGTAACGTCACGATCGTCACACGCGACAAAACAAATAATACTCGTATATACATATATATGTGAGTAATGCTTGCGCTGCTCCATTCCCTTATGCCTTATGTACCGCCTAATGTTAGCTTATTTAAGAAAAGAAGTTTCACTTCTGTTGTGTGGTCCGTGCACACTGTTATTTCTACACATTTTCTTCTGTCGTATTCCCTCTCTTTTAGTTTTATTTTTGGGGGCAAAAGGATTTACTAGCAAAATACCAGTATATACTTTAAAATTACTTGAAAGTGAGAGAAATTCCCGGGTTGCACCAGCTGCTTACTTTCCCGTAGAAATATTGAACCGTGATAGCAAATAACTATGTGTTACTGGTATTGCGTCATGTCGGCGTTTCTATGGGTTTGATTGCAATCATGTTGTTGTTTTTTTTATGTTGAAAGTGGCGATAAACAAGCATATGGCGATACAAAAAATATCACTAACGGTGTTGGCTACCCTAACCCAACTGGAATTGGGTCCTATGATTAGTAATGATCCAGGGTTCCCGGGCCTACCCCTTGGAGCTCTGGAACCTTACCCACAAACCAGGGATATAACGGAGGTAAATTTATCGGTGCCGAAGTCGGGGTCGGAGTTTTTAAATTTGATTTATCGGAGTCAGAACTGGAGTCGGAGGCATAGTAGGGGTCAGCGGCAGAGTCAGCAGTGGTCACAACAGAGATATCTTTCAGTTAAGAACAAATGAAAACACCATTCAGTCAACCTTTTTTCATTTTAATTATAAAATAACTCTTTTTCATCTAAATTTACTTAATATTAACACAGGGACGCGACGGGTATGAACCGTAACTGTCGACGCAGGCTATTTGCTATGCTTCACCGTCCGATTAAAACCTCCGATTTAAAAGTTTCGGAGCCGAAGGTGTAATAATAATCGGAAGTTCCGCCTTATCGGAATCGGAGTCGAAGCTCCGTAACATCCCTGCCACAGACCCAACCCACCGATAGAAATACGATACCACCAAAAGGTACATTTATTTCACTGTGCTAAACTAGCTGTACCAATGACAATGCTCCACTAAATCAATAATTCATTTAAAGGTCTTTGTGTACGCTTCGTACAATAAAGTCCCTAGCAATATTCAAAAATTAAGAGTCGCTCGCAAAAAAGCTACCGTTAAAAGAGTTCTTATTAATAAAGCCTATTATTAAATGTCTGATTATTTATATTTCAGTCAAAAATGCTTGGGTTTAAACTGTTCCAAACGTTCCTGGAGGAGCTCGATGGCGCAAGTGGTTAGCGCGTTCCGCAGCGATCGTTGAATTTAAGCAACTTTCGCAGTGGTCGGTCATTGGATGGGTGACCATAATTTACTATCTCGAGCTCCTCCGTGTTTCGGAAGGCACGTTAAGCCGTTGGTCCCGGCTGCATCTGCAGTCGTTAGCACCCACCAACCCGCACTGGGCCCGCGTGGTGGTTCATGGCCCAATCTCCCTATTCCATCCATAGGGAAGCCTGTGCCCCAGCAGTGGGGACATTAATAGGCTGATGATGAAACGTTCCTGCAGGCTTTTTCTTTAATTATGATGAAGATGATATGACTCTGTATTGACACCGTAATAATATAATATTTTGTAAATCATCCATCCATCCATCCATCAGCTTTTCTCCGTCCACTGCTGGACATAGGCCTCCACCATAGAACGCCACAATGCGCGGTCCTGTTTGTAAATATTGTTACATAATTATTTAACGCTGTAAAGTTCTATTCGCCAGTTTTTCTCCACAGTTAAAAAACAAATGCCCTTAACTGGTGGTAGGGAAAAATAATATGGATGATTCAAAAGAGTTGTATTGTGCATCCAATGAGAATAAGACGACCTCCGTGGCCGAGTGGTTTGTACGCCGGCTTTCATGGTGTCGCCACTCGAGAGGTCCCGGGTTCGAATCCCGGTGGGGGCAGATGTTTGTGTGATGAATAGGAGAATTTTTACTCCAGTCATGGATGTTTAATATGTATTTCTATATAAATATACTTATATATGCACAGTATATGTATTCTATCCGTTACCCTAGTATCCCATAACACAAGCCGCCTTTACAGTGCTTACTTCGGGGCTAGGCAAATAGGTGTGTATTTTAAAAAAAGAAGATATTTTGACTTTTTGACTTTTGTGATCCCCTGTTAGATGGAGGTTACTTCCCCAGAATCGCACTCTTAATTCGATCGGAAAATCTTTATTTGATCGGAAAATCCGCTACACCTTACCTCTCTTTTGAATGTGAATTCATTTCTACTATCAAATAAATAGTATGAAACACAGGAAATATCGATTCGTTTGTAGCAATTTTGAGTTCGTTGCCTCAAGCCGCAATTGAATGGTTCATGAGGTCGACGCGACGGACAGGTTAACGGAATGACTCAATACGTTTAATACAATAGATTGGAATACGTACTGCATCATGACTAAGTCACAATAATTTTATGGACATTATGTCTTTTTTTTAATTAATTGTATTAAATTTAGTCCAATAAACCACCCCGTGTCGTTCCTGGCGCAAAGGTGCCCACAGCTTATAGTATTGCTACGCTGGATGGCAAGAGAGACGATGGCCTCCGTGGTCGAGTGGTTTGTACGCCGGGTTTCATGGTGTCGCCAACTCGAGAGGTCCCGGGTTCGAATCCCGGTGGCGGCAGATGTTTGTGTGATGAATACTAGCATTTATACTCCAGTCATGGATGTTTAATATGTATTTCTATATAAATACTAGCTGACCCAGCGAACTTCGTACCGCCCTAAAAAAATTGGGGTTGTCCAGCGGACAAAATTGTGAATCTAAACCATTCTCAGATCCCCTTGAACACACACAAAAAATTTCATCAAAATCGGTCCAGTCGTTTAAGAGAAGTTCAGTGACATACACACTCACAGAAGAATTATATATATAAAGATACTTATATATGTACAGTATATGTATTAGCCTGGTATCCCATAACACAAGCCTTATAGTGCTTACTTTGGGGCTAGGCTAATAAAAAAAAAGCTTTTGCATCAGAAACGACACGGGACAGGGGTCATCATTTTTTTTATGAGTCGGCTTTATGTGACCTATGGGTCCCACACAAATTATTTCGGTAAAATAAATAACTTCCTAGTTCAGTTAACTGTACGACGGAATAAATCCGTGACTCGGTTACCAGGACATACGAAATTTTCGTGAATTTATTTATTCCGTGGTTACAGTTAAACTATACTAGGAAGGTATTTATTCACCGAAACGATTTGTGTGGGACCTGGGAAGCCAACTCATTCAAAAAACTGATGTCCCTCACTCCGACTTCTTATTTGCACGTCTGGGCAGTTGAAATGCAGGTGTATAACATTCTAAAACTTCTCGAAGTATTTGGCACGAAATGTTACGAGTCAGCCTTCTCTATAAATTTCGGTGAGGTATTAAAAAACCAGCGAAGTGCGAATGGTACTCGCTTATGAAAAAGGAAATAAAATTTATCTATACAAAATTAGACACAAAATTTTAATATCGAGTAAAAAACGACAAAAAATCACGTCTGTTGTATAGCCCTCCTTAAATATTTATTAAATTTAATTTTTCAATTTCTTTTTAAATATACTAATAAATATTCTGTGAATTTTTAAAGCATCTACCTATTGACGTTATTAATATCGAGCAAAAAACGGCAAAAACAAACACGTTTAGTGTATGCAAGCCCCCCTTAAATATGTATTTTATTCTGTTTTTAGTATCTCTTATCTAATAGACAAGTCCGTCCGTCCGTGGTGCTGTTTCAGCGGCCAAACCGTAAGAGATAGATAAAGAGAATGTTTAAGTTATAAGTTAAGAATTAGGGATGCTCGATATTTATCGATGTTGTATAAACATCGATGTTTTACTGGATAACATCGATGTTTTAACATCGATGGGTTGACTTCAATATCATCGAAATATCGATGTTACTAGAATAAAAGTATCGAAATGTCAATTATTCTTTGGGGCGCCGTCTAGTGTGCATTAGGTGTACTAGTTTCAATTAAGTGGTCAGCTTCTGTACCAGCAACGGAACAGACTAAAAGGAAAATACTTACCAAGGTTAATTTTTTTACAGTGTCCCTTAAAAATACTGGGAATGTTAATTTTTCTTATTATTTTTGTGATTTCTACGTGTCTCAGGAAGAGTGGGCTTTTAAATTTAATGTCATTTTCTAATAACAAAAACATTTTATAAATATAATAGACAGTTTTATTTCTTTCCAAAAACATCGATGTTTTAGACATATCGATGTTTTTGTATCGATATTTATCGTACATCGATACTTTTGATCCGATGTTAACATCGATGTTTTTCTAATATCGATCATCCTTATTAAGAATAGTCGTATAAAAGTCGTAATAGTATTGCTAGTTTGTTATTAAAGCGGCAACAGAAATACATCATATGTGAATATTTCAGCTATGTAGCTATCACGGTTCATGAGATATAGCCTGGTGAAAGATAGGCAGACGAAAAGTGGAGTCTTAATAATAGGGTCCCGTTACTACCCTTTGACCACGGAACCCTAAAAACATCACCATAAAGTTTCACTTCCACTAGGCCAAAGTCGGTTTATTTTAGAAGTTCTGCGAAATGTTCAGTTGCGTAGATATTTGAAACATTAAACTACGTCACATTCATATCAGCAATAACCGCAACGAATCCATCAACGTTTATCTATAATTCCGGCACTTCACTTGGCTATTCGTGTTTACTATTTGTAAAGACATGACATTAGTCTGTGCTCTTTATTTCTTACTAGCTGTGCCCCGAGGTATTACCCGCGTTTTATTAAGTATATTTTCCAGCAGTAATACGTAGCCCATGTGTTAATTCAGGGCGTCAGCTAATTCCATATCAAATGTAATTAAAATCGCTTCAGCCGTTTAGACGTGAAGAAGTAACAAACATACACACTCACAAACTTTCGCCTTGATAAAATTAGTGTGATAAAACGTGATATAGACAGACTGTTGCCCAGCTACTAACTTTTAGTGGTGTTGTGCTTGAGGAGTCTGGAGACAAAGAAAGCAAAGAGATATTTACGTAACACAAGTGTCTATATGCCATGGAGGTTGCCTACCATAACAGTGTAAACATATAATATCATCTCTCTTTCTATTTCATTTCATTAATGAAACCCGGCGTACAAACCACTCGGCTACGGCGGTCGTCACTATGTACTTTTAAATATTATCTTTCGTTATTTTACTCTAATTTAATTACATTATTATCAATCATCTAATGCTGGCTACTGGCACAGGTGACGTGAGCAAAACACTGCGTAATTAATCCAAAATTATTCTACGATAAATGATAAGGACTCTAGATTACGCCTGTAGCCTTTTCAGCTTAACCTTTAATCTAGTAACGTAACTTAAGTAATCTTTTCAAGGAGATGGTAAAAAGATCATGACGTGGAAAGAAAGCTTCTTATAAATTTAAGTATGTACTGTTTGTGAAATTACTGTTGGCGATGGGCTGAAAACTCTCCGTATTGTTTCTTAACAACAATTTAGAATGAACCAATGGCAAAAGGAACATATTGTAGTGTGTTACATAATATCTGTCTCATGGTTTGCTCTACTAACCTCATAACAAATATGAATCAATGTATTCAGTTATATATTAACTGCAACCTTATTGTTGAAATAAAATGAAAGAAAATTAATTAAAATCGACAAATTGAGGTCACACGAAAGTTAATAATACGTCCGATGTTATTGTTATTCCCCCTAGCAGTTTGCTAGTTGAATTCGATTTTCTGTTTCTACGTCGTTACATGTAAGTATTTATGTTATCGAAATTATAACACCATTATTTTTGCGGCGGGAGTTAAAAATAGAAGCCATTTTCTCGATTCATCAAAACGTTTCGATGCGAACATCAGTCAGAAAGATTTTAATGTATCGCATCATTTCAGAAACAACAAATTTACTTGGTCTAATCTAAAAAATTATAAACAGACACGAATGAAAGAAAAAGTTGAACAGATAGTGCGTGTTACAAAATTGACGCACACAGCACACCAGTTTTGTTTCCTTTTTTTTTGTGTGTATGCTGTTAGTCGCAGATGACCTTTACAGCGTCACCGTGTTTGGGGACGGCGAGATCCTAAGGGAGGTCCCCTTAAAAGCCGAGAATTGGCAAGTGCCTTTAGAGGTATTCCAGGCGGATGGCATCTCCCCACGGGGGGAGTCTCCTCTCCGTCTGGAGCCCCTAGACCACTCAAACCTGAGGGGGTCGGCTCAACTAGAGGGCGTCTCTGAGACTCGGACCTCGGCTCTAGTTAGCCGTTATCGTGGGGGAGCACCAGTTTAAGCTATACTAAAGTCATTTTATTTTGTCAAATGAAATGGGGTATGCAGTGGACAATGTTTGAAAACGATTTTAGTTTATTTACCAGTATTTGTTTCTTAGGTTTTCACGCACATCACTCATTAAATAAAACTAGTTGCGATACCCTACACTACAGGGTCCATAATGCACTTTTTATCTGTTAATATTACCACCTTTGTATTTCCATTATGGTCTGCAATAAATGAATTGAATTGAATAGTTTTAACGGGTTAATGCACGAACTTTATTTATTTATTGAATTAAATAAAGTTCGTTAAAACTAGTTTTATTTAATTATTTACCTGTGTTATGCATAGTTAAAAGTGAATATTAATCATTTGTGTGGTTATTTTAGAAAAAAAAACTTCTGTTTTCAAATATCTATCGATATAAATAGCCATATGAAATATGTCGCGATGTGTGTGCAATTTAGCGTCTCACAGATAAGTGATGTGACACGGCTATATTAAAAGTCAAATGTTACAAAGTAATTTGACTGTGAAGCAAGTTTACATGTGGCTGACGTCATTTTAGGCTCCGATATCGTATCGGATTCAACAACTATGTAAAAAAATTGCGCTATTTTTATACGGTCCTAGCTGTGCCCCGCGGTATTACTCGCGGTTTATTAGGCATATTTTCCCGCAGTAAAACGTAGCCTATGTGTTAATCCGTGGTGTCAGCTAACTCCATGCCAAATTTTATTAAAATCGCTCCAGCCTCACACTCACTCACAAACTTTCGCCTTTATAATCATCATCATCGTCACCATCAGCCTATTAATGTCCCCACTGCTGGGGCACAGGCCTTCCCCATGGATGGAATAGGGAGATTGGGCCATGACCCACCACGCGGGCCCAGTGCGGATTGGCGGGTGCTAACGACTGCAGATGCAGCCGGGATGAACGGCTTAACGTGGCTTCCGAAGCACGGAGGAACTCGAGATAGTAAATTTTTGGTCACCCATCCAATGACCACTGCGAAAGTTGCTTAACTTCAACGATTGCAGCCGAACGCGCTAACCACTTGCGCCATCGAGCTCCTCGCCTTTATAATATTAGTGTGATTACCGAGGCGTTTGATTGGAGTTCAATTCGTGATGTGGTCAGTCAGTTGATTGCTTTTATTTTACTGCCTTTATATCGACCATAAATGGGCATTGCCGTTTCCGGCTAGCGTACCTGAAGAAGGCATGGCGAACTGTTTCCGGATACATGTATTTTTAACCAACGAAAAAAAACGGAGGAGTTATCATGTCAATTGATCACGCATAACTTTTTACAGAGAAGTCTGATTTTGACAATTCTCTTTTTTATTGGAAAGGGTATTATACTCCGAAGTTAGTCTCATATAAATTTTGGATAAAATTCTTCTTTTTGGGTAGCTCCCTTACATGTAAAGTGGGGGTAATTTTTTTTCCTCGTCTACCCCATAATGTGTCACTTAGACTATTTTTCGATTTAGGGATCCGTTTGTGAAATATTAAACTTGAAATTGCAAATTTTTGTTAGAGGCGGTCATCCCTTTTCTAAAATCTAAACTATTGGCTTGAAAAATCTGAAAAAAAACCATGATAATAGATAGTGCTTTACATGAACTATCCAATAAAATTATGACGATTAAGATAGATAATTAAATTAAGAGTAATAGTCGTTCAACTGAGGTATTATCAGATTCCTTACCTAATAGAAATTCCTTAGAAGAACACATTAAAAGTGACTTAGATGTAAGATGTGTGGTAATTTTTTTGTTTGTATCGTATGCAAACTGGAATTGAAAAACAAATTTTAAAAAACTATTTATAAAAACCCAATTAAATACATCCTGAAATATCCCTTCACTGCGTGTAGTACGACACGCAATTGCTAGGTTCTAATTGGATAGGGTATATTACAAAAATTAAAGCCACAAAAATAATATATTTTGTGTTGCCTTAATTAAAAAAAAATATATAAAAAAGGTTTATTATTTACTGCTTTTCAGTTTTTTTGTCGGTTTAATTTTTTAGCTAAAAAGTTATCGTTTTTTACGTTTTTATCACGTTAAATCTTTAATAGCTTTCATCTTCAGGCCCCGATGGCGGTAAAACTTGTAGCAACAAAAACACTTGTGTAAGAAAACTCCTTCACAAAGCCAGAACTTATTTATTCAACTCCAAATTATCAGTTCTTATAATAATAAATTAGAGACGACACATCCGAACATTTCAACGGCTATCAACAGAATGATGCGTCTACTCCCCACGCCCCGCGATGATTCAGTCGGTCATAGTTCATTCGCGCCATCTGTCACTTCCGGTTTCAATTAATTTTAATACAGTGATCGATAAAATACTTTTTAATTTATAAAAATATATACTTTTATTAATATTAAAAAAATGTACCTTGTACTTGTTTGTCTCATTACATTCACTTACCTATTAAATTATTGATAAATATGCAAAATAGTTTAAAACTACCATGAATCAATCACTTGACTATTTGAAAAATAAAAGGAAAAATCAATGATCAAAATAGACCGACCGACGGTCGCACTCAAACATCCAATCAACTTTTGCTATTGATTTCATTTGACACTGCTACTTTCTTTTACAACAAAAAAGGACGGAGATAACACATGATTCAAAGAAGAATTAAATATTTACGTCATGAGTGGCAGCGGTAAAAAATAACCTCTTATCTATGAGACAAGTCCGTCCGTCCGTCTGTCTGTGGTGCTGTTTCAGCGGCCAAACCGTAAGAGATAGATAAAGAGAATATTTAAGTTATAAGTTAAGAATAGTCTGATAAGACTACAAACCCGATTTGAGTAATGTAGCACTTCCGGTTTTCGAGAAATCACGAATTTCAAACGAAACCACACAAAATCTCCGAAGTTCTCAATTAATTAAAACACCTTTTTTTTTTAAATCAGGTTTTGGTGAACATTTGGTTCACTGGTTTGCTAGTCTTAATATATATAAATTACGCGTCACGTTGTTTGTCCGGGATGGACTCCTTAACTACTTAATCGATTTTAATCAAATTTGCACCCGAGTGCAGTTTGATCAACTTGAAAGAAAGGATAGCTTACATCTCAATTTATAGACGCAATATTTTTTTATTAAAAATTATTACTTTTGGGCGGTACGAAGTTCGCCGAGTCAAGTAGTTTAAGATATAAAGATAATTTTCTAATGCTTCAATTACATTTAGTCGTAAGCCCGTATTCGGATACACGAAACACATTACTCGAATTCGGGCAACCGAAGCAATATTTACCCGTAAAACCGTGTCGGATAACCAAAACGAAAATTACCCGACTACGGGCGTACTTGACTTCCTACATTTACACTTAATTCTTTACCCGAATTCCATTGACATTTGTATTCGGGTTAACGACCAAGTTTAATAACGTATCTCTTATCTAATAGACAAGTCCGTCCGTCCGTGGTGCTGTTTCAGCGGCCAAACCGTAAGAGATAGATAAAGAGAATGTTTAAGTTATAAGTTAAGAATAGTCTGATAAGACTACAAACCGGATTTGAGTAACGTAGCACTTCCGGTTTTCGAGAAATCACGTGATTTCTATTTCAAACGAAACCACACAAAATCTCCGAAGTTCTCAATTAATTAAATACATTTTTTTTTTGGTGAACATTTGGTTCACTGGTTTGCTAGTAGTTATTTAATTTAGTAACGAACCTAATATTACCACATTCAATAACTATACGATAGAACATTGAAAAAACTTTATTAATACAAAAATACCCAAACAAAATAAATCCGTCGCCGCTTGCAATTGCAACAAACATCACGTGGACATCATTCAAGCGCCGAATTCCTTACAAAAGCCGCGCTATCTCCTGTGACCCAGTTCAGTTGCCGGCAATCGCTCGAGTGCAGCAAGCAAACGCTGCGCGCGCATCTCATTCACAAGGAGTAGGGGAGGGGGGGAGGTTGAGTTAGGTAGCAGTTAGGTAGGACTCAGGAGCGAGTTCGCTTGAGGTCGTCGAGGGCACCGCGCGGCCCGATGAGTCGTCACCACGGCAGACCAAGACGGGATACCTCTGGTGGACCGCGGCCGCCCCCTGCAGCCATGCCGTAACATGATGGGGTACAACAGCCAGGGGCACGGGTACAACAAGTTGTTTACGCAGGTGCGCGCGCACGCCTCGCTGTTTGTTGTTGTGTTTACGGAGTGCGTTTTAATTGCGAAAGCTTACGATGGGGATTGTGGCGTTTTACCGGCGATGCGGTCGGTTTAATGTGGACTCGCCGTTTCGTTTTACGTCGATGATGTGAATTCGTGTGCTTGTATGGTGGTTTTGTGTGTACAGCAGAAGTGTAATGGAAATTATTGAGGTTATTTTGATAACCAAGGTAGATGGTTAGATGTAGAATTGTAATTATCTGCGCAATTTCTTCGTTAGGTTGTCTTTCAGTTAAGGGAAAATGATAACAATTATTTGGTCTGTCTCATGCCATATACTGTTTACACTCTTTTATTACGTATAAGAAAAGACTATATTGACTTGTTAGACGGAAATCATTATACTATTTACCCATGACATTTGAAACTTACCAACCGCAATACAACAAACTTGATGGTAAACATTAAAGTTTATCTCTCTCTATTTTTAGCAGTAAGACTTCGTCCGTAACTGCGCTTGCGTAAATGTAATATTTTGTACACAATCAAAAAGTTTGAAGGCTAGGCATTTCCTAAAATAGATTTAGTACTTCCCAATAAACAAAAGTTACTGAAGACAGTAACAACGAATACTCAGCAGTTCCAACAAACTGAATACTTATTGAAATAGATCCTATCAGTTCCAAATACCATGATGAAACATGCAATATCTATACGCATATTATAAATACGAAAGAGAGTCTGTCTGTCTGCCTCCTACCTCTTCACGTCTAAACCGGTAAAACAATTAAGATGAAATTTGCCATATAGATAGTTTTAGTCCTGGGGAAGTACAAAAGATACTTTTTATCCCGAGAATTATCCTCGAAGGGCCGAAAATGGGAGTTCAATTTTGTATGGGAAACCAATTTTTTCACGCATACGAAGTCACAGGTACCTATTAGTTACTAAAAATTCTATATTTAGCCAAAATAAACTGTTTTGTTTTTCAGTCGAGCTAATTCAGCTGATGTTTTGGTATTTGGAGAGACTCAATTCTCGATACAGTTAAAGGGAAAATTCATAAGAAGAACGCGAGATTTTATTGAAAGGCAATTCACGTGGCTAAGTTACGTATGCTACGATATCACAAAAGTCCCATCTTTTTTCAGTAACATTGAGAAATGGCAACTCCATTATCCAATTATGCGTGTTTTAGCAAAATCCCTAGGATTTGATAAATCGAATTTTATTTTAATAAAGCAGGTGATGAAGTTTGCCAAGGATGAGTTTTGATAATTATAATAGTCAATAAATACACCTTATTACCACAAAAAAGATAGACATGCATTCAACACGAGTTTAAGAAGAAAAATCATACAAAATTTGCCTAAATAAGTTTTGAAACTGTGTAATTGTTTTTTGTAAGAAGACCGTAGTGTTTTAATCATACATACATACATTCACGCCATGTGATCCTTCAGAGATACTTTAAGAAATACTTCAGAGATCTCGTGCATCATGAAGATGCATGTAAATATGTAAGTTCACTCCCATAGCATCACATTAATGACGTCACATTTAACAACAATTCGTTGTAAGATGTTGTACCAAAATGATACTTAGCCAGTCTATCAGCTAAAAGTTTTCGAATATACTTTGTTACTTTATGGTCTTTTATCTTATTACCACAAAAAGTTAGAAATGCGTTCAGCATGAGTTTAAGAAAAAATTACATACAGTATTTTCTTAAACAAGGTTTGAAACTATGTATAACTTTTTTGGAGTAACACCGGAACTATCTGTACTGAAAATTATGAGGTGGATGCATTATATGATTTTCTTTCCCTCCTATATAGGCCAACATGTTCTGATAAAAATAAATATTAAAACTTAATGTTTTCGGATTATGTATTAATGAGAAATACGTAATTCTTCGATTGATTTAAAACGGGCATATAGTAGTTATCAGTTCTAACAATAATGATAACACTTTTTAGTTAAAAATATTGGAAAATTGCATGTCCATATCATGCCCCTTTACTCAGTGTCTCTATACACAATGTTAGCTACCAATGATTGAGATTTATTATCGTCTAAATATCATTTGAAGTGGAAATTTCCAGATAGAAATAGACCAATATCGCTCGCTTTGAGTTTCACGTCAGCCTCAGCCTCGTTACATTGTATAAGGAAGGGAAACCCACACATAAATACATTTACTAACTATGCCTACTTTTATTGGGTATCAAGATAAGATTAATGCATTATTGGGTTATGTAGTCCAAAAACAACGATGCAATTATCAGAATCATTCAGCCTTAAAATGCTCCAGAAATATGGTTAAACATCACCAAGGAGTTCATGTCAGCCGAGATTTAGTGGTTTATTACGATTTTGTAAACTTTTGTCAGACTTACAACCATTTTTGTAGTTTTATATGGTATGGCATCTTGCGAGGATTAGCTGGTAATATAAATAGAATATTTTTTTTTATATTACAGAAACGAGCAGTTAGGGCCATATACAGCTTACGGTCAAGGGATTCCTTTAGAGCTATGTTTAAAGAAATCAACATTTTAACACTGGCTGGAAAATGCATATCTGAGATCATGACTTATGTACATAAATATTCCAGTAATTTTATTAAAAAGATTATATTCATAATTTTAACATTAGAAACAAATATAAACTTGCTGTTCTAATGTTTAGATGAAGAAGAACACGAATTTAATTTTTGGGGAAATGCATAACTTTCTATAATAAATTAATTGCCTCCTAGTATGTATTACCAATCTTCCTATACAGACATTAAAAAATCGCGTATAAAATACACTAATGAGCAAAGAATACTACCAAGTCCAGGATTGTAATAACGATTGAAATATGTATCTGGGAATAAAATTTCCATCCTTTGCACATTAAAGTTACACCGGCACACAAAAAAATGTCTGTCTGTCTCTTTGATTTTTGAAATTTTTGATGATTTTTACATTTTTTTAGATTTAAAACGGTTTATGATTAACGTATGATCGAAAATAGTATTAAACAGATCAAAATACATGAAAATTCGGCTTGCCTTAGATCTCAATTTTTTTTTCTTGCCAAAACATAGTAAAACAACATTTTTTTGGGGTTTTTGCAATTTACTCGAAATTGAAGGCTGGACGCCTAAACTGACTTGAAATTCGTATTCAGCGGGTCAAAGCACATGCCCGTAGATAGGTGGCGCGCGGTGAACAGACATTTTTTTTTGTGTGCCGATCTTTCATAATGCAATATTAAATATTCTTGATTTGTAACACATAAAGAATGTTATTCTAAAGATGTGTCGGTAACGACATATTTTTATGTCAATTTCACTACTACACAAATGCTGAGAAGTTTAAAGAAATTTCTTTAAAACTGTTCTTCTTATTCTTAGCCAAAAGATGTCCTGAACAAATAGTAGGAAAGAAAATATAAGGACGAATTAAAAGACCTTTTTTTTCATAAGTAAACTTGAATAAAGTTAATTTTTATTTCATTTCATGTGACCGCAATGCATGACGAAAATGGGTTTGAGATGCCAATGCGGCTTAAACTCTTTATAGAGTAAACGACGCGATGCCACACACAACTCCGCTACTGGTTTATATTACAATAATAATGGTGGTTTGCTTGCGTTTTGGTGCAAAAATACAAATCAGCGCAATCATTTGGTGCAAAAAGTCAAAAAAGCGGGCAAAGCATGGGTTACCAGAATATCTTTCGCGCGTTACCTACCTATCCTTAGGGCGCTAGTTAACGGGACGGTCTTCCGTCGGGTCTAAAGACGGTTTCAAACCATCTCTGATTCCGGGAGTTAGTCAAGTATGGGACACTTTGCAGCTTTATCAGGGTTGCCAACCATAGATTTTTTTCCTTGTACTTATGCCGATAAAAAAAACGACGGATTGCACTCCGGGAGTGCCGGCAGAAGTGAAAACTTGAATATTATCGTTGTGCATTTTTGATATTTTGGAATGGTTGGGAATAATTTTGCACGAATTGCTTTAATTATCAGTATTAATGTACTATCATGTATGTGGTAGAATACAATATTTATTTAATGCGCTATCGTACACAAACATGACAATTTACATAACATTAAAAAAGTTTATCTCTCAGATAAATCAACTTACATGAATCACGTTTAAGCGCACTTAGCGACATCTAGTGTAAAAAATTGCATTTTTTTCGCAATAAAGCTGCCACGTGGACGTCCTGTATAGAGACTTATTATTATAATACGGTAAAATAAAATATTACTATTTCTCGTCCCATATATTGAAAGTCAACAACCTTTCCAATTTTATTGTATTTAACCTGACGCGAGTTTAACATTTTTTACCCATACAAAAAAAAGTGTACAACGCCGCTAAAGAAGTTTTCACTTTAAAACTTCGTAATCTGGCTTTCAAAATCTTCGTTCAAAATTTCGTACTTAAGTGTAGTGTTCTCGTACCTCGTACATTTGTTTGGTTGGCAAGGTTGGCAACCCTGAGCTTTGTTAACCATACCGACGCTAGCCACGGTTCGGGGTACTGTATACGGATGAATAAACACAGCATGACCAAAAGGTAGTAAATCACTATAATGACAACCTCCGTGGCGCATATGGTATATACTTCGGGTTTCAATGTGTCACCTACTCAGAAGTCCCGGGTTTAAAACCCGGTGGGGTTAATCTTTGAAGTCTAATAAATAAGAGAACTTGTACCTAAGTCATTGATGTTTCTGTATTTGATAAAGTTAACTGTTATTTTTTTAGTGATCCCTAAAATAGTTATTACATAATTAATAAGTTTCAATTTCCATTATAGTTATTAGCGCGATTGTTAGGAGACAACCTATTTTTTGTGACTCTCCGATATTACGGCACAGAAGTCCTACTCGGAAACTCCCGGGTTCGAAACCGGATGGGGCAAATCTTTGTAGTGTGATGAATACAAACATTTGTACATAAGTCATAGATGTTTCGTATGTGTTTTCTATACAAATATATGTATGAGTATATGTATTTTATCCGCTACCCTAGTATCCCATAACAGAAGCCTTACAGTGCTTACTTTGGAGCTAGGCTAATTAGTGTGAGTGTAAGAAATTATTATTTATTTTATTTATATAAATGTATTCAATTTTCTGTTAGGCATATCTTACTTTCCCCTGACAGGTGCTTCAACATCTCTCTCCAGATCTTTCTTATGAAGCTAATGCTTGCGTAAGAAAATAAAAATATTTTTGTAATTTTGAGCTTTTATACCGTCTCGCAATATAAGCAACCGGTTGCAAATCGGTTGCAAGTTGTAACAGGCCCGCTGCAAATAAATGCGCTTCTAATTCGTTGATAACTACGTTAAAATTGCCACCGTTGTGACTCCAAAAGGTTCTTGGTTCATTTTTGGGTCAAGGTATATGTTACTATAATAAAATACCAAAAGAAATAATTAATTTACCTTTTAATAAGTTTAAAGTGTGTATAAAAACATGTCTCCTTAAGAAAGGTTACTATGCTGTTAAAGATTTCATAAATGATAAGTCACCTTGGTCTTAATATTATAGACTAAGTCGGTTTACTTTGCTAATTTGGTTGAAAATTGTTGAATCGCCACTTCTAAATTTAAAAACAGTACCTAACTTTACTTAACTTTTGTTAATTAATAATATTAATGTGATGGAAGTTGACATCAATACATGCTTTGATGTCATCTTTCAATTGACGACACTGTATGAAACAAAACAGGGAGAAAAAAATAGTCCTTGCTAAGTTTCTCGCCGGTTGTTCTCAGTACAAGGTCTCCCGCCGTAGATTTACGAACCGATGGCGTAGCGTTTGACTTTCACAAGAGCTTGTAACAGCCTAGACTGAATAAATGAGTTTGAGTTGATACACATATTATGGGCAGAGATACATCTTAAGTATAAAAATGAGCATTTATTACTATGTTTTGTCTAGATACATTTAAAAAGTCGATAGATTACGTCTACAAAGTTTTTCAATATAACGCAAATGAAATTGGTTCACTTGTAGATTTACAGTAGCTATTTCTTTGTTTACACAGTTACATCAAAAACTGCCAAACGGCTCATCAGGTATGAAAAATTAAAATGGTAAGAAGTTAACTTAAAATAAAAATACACTGGCAGCTGGATGTCATCAGTTATTGATGACTTCAGAATTATCTTTAAAATCATTTTTCAATTTGACGACTCTGTATATAATACATGGAGAAAAAAACAGCCCTTGCTGAGTTTCTTGTCGGTTTTACTCAGTACAAGGACTCCCGCCGTAGTTTTGCGAACCGATGTCGTAGCTTCTCGACTTTCATAAGTGCTTGTAACAGCCTAGACTGAATAAATTATATTTTAAGTTTTATTGAAATGAAACTTAAGCTAACATATTTTCTACAATTAAACGGTGACTTAACCACTATCAAAGACTTGACAATACGTACATAACTCAACCGTGTCATCTTAAAGATGATCTTATGGACTGTATATCCATAGGTCGCAGGTTCATCCGGCTCGAAGGACCATGGAGCCAAAATGACTTAAATCCGAGACCTTAGGTGCAAAAGAATTAAATGAAACTAAAGTGGAATTTGTTTAACCATAGACTTCTTTATTAGTTTGGTGACGTTTTGCCTATATGTAGCTCAAAACATATTTACTAGCGAGATGCAAAGAACTACAACGCCATCTATTTTGATACATATGAACTACAATTATTAAATGCACAAATGGCGTATACAGCGATTAAAATCTCACCTCCGATTTCGGTAGCTTCTATTTTACACGGCAAAATGTCGCTATAATCTATAACTAAGCGTTAGATATTTGATAATTGTCAGGAATCCGAATAAATGCGATCGTAAGTGAGATTGCATCTTACAGAATACCTATGCTGATGACACATCAAAATCCTACATAGACCCCTCTCAATTATCAAGGCCAAACAACTGCAAACGTAATTGGATGATTATGATTATTACTTGTGCAAGGTTATCTTTTGGGGCCGGAAAACATTGGCAGTAGCTAATTTGAACGGAAAAACACGTACATAATAGTAGTTTATCTGTCATATAAATGAGGGGTATTGAAACACGAGAGTCTGTCTATGGACTAACACTAAAAACAATTAAAATAAGCAAAGTAGCTAGATAACAAAGAAGTATTTTGAAAAAGTTTTCTGAAATCCCAAAAACAAAACACGATCGGCAGAAAATTGCATGGGAAGCGCGGGAAATCGAGTTCAAATTTCGAATGCATGCGCTTCCTTTTTTTAACCGACTTCAAAAAAGGAGCAGGTTCTGTGTTCGACTGTATATTTTTCACATATCATGGCCTATAAAAATAAAAGTGTACTAGGTGGCTACTATAATGATTAAAAGGACTTTTTGGCGGGATCGGGAAGCGTCACTTTAGCAGTTTTGTTTTTCTTGTTAAAAATTGTGTTGTGACGAATGTTAGTGTCTAATAATGTTGGATTTTTAACCACTAAGTGTTCGGGAACATGCACAAGTGTTGGCAAGTAAAACAAAATAGCGGAAAGTGGAAACGTAGTTTGGTTCATTCTTGGAAATATAAACTCAGTCTGAGCTACATTGAGGCTCAATGTTCCTCTAGAATAAAGACCTCCAAACAATGAATTCAAAAAGCTATATACACAGTTACATACATATTTAGCTGAAGTCGGGTCCGCTGGAGAAAGACAATTAATCTCACTTGCCGCGATCCAGATACATCTTTTTCGCTTCCCTAAAAGTCATCAATTACCACTGTCAGTTTTTGGAACTTTTTTCCGTGGCCCTGATACGTATAGTACCTACGTGAATGATTTTATAGTGCGGTCGCTGAACTTTCTTTGTGGACACGCTTTGATGATTACCTTTGTAGTTTATTTAGTACTAGCTGTGCCACGCGGTGTTACCCGCGGCTTATTAGGGATATTTTCCCGCAGTAAATTGTAGCCTATGTGTTAGTCAGGGTGTTAACTAACTCCATACCAAATTTTATGAAAATCGCTCTAGCCGTTTAGACGTGAAGAAGTAACAAACATACACACACTCACAAACTTTCGCCTTTATAATATTAATAATGTGACTAGAGTTGCCATACGGTTCCACCTGTGTTAATTTGAGGAAGAAGATTATAGTGGGTACCCAAAATTCAGACAAACATAATTTTTACCATTAGGTAACACAGTGCACGCTCTAAAATGGGATTTTTTTTTTCACGTTTTTGCAACGTTTTTCATTGGTGCTTCGCTTCTATATCATTTTTGATATATTTTATAAACTAATCTAATACAAACCTTCCTCGATAAATGCACTATCCTACACAAAAAGATTTTTTCAAATCGGACCTGTAGTTTCTGAGATTATTATAGCTTAGTATAGTTACTGTAGGGAACTAGCAGCCCACCCTCCTTTTATATCAATATGGTATAAATAAGCTTACCTATAACCTGCCTGATGGTATTGGACCCCATAAGCCTATGTACGCTTGCTGGAATACTGGAAACTTTCCCTCTCAACTGTTAACTCCCCTGACCCCCCCCCCTAGGGGAGAATCAGATTACTATAGTACTGATGTCTCCCCTAGGTTGGGGACTCAATGATAGAAATACAAGACAAACAAGAGGTAGAAAACAGATGAAAAGGATATACTGCAGTCAGATTAAACTCATTGTCCAAAACTAGAATTTAGAAAACGGATGATTGTGAGTTAGACTGAAGAGTTTCGATCTTCGTTGAAGTTTAAGTAGTTTTTGCAGATGGTAATGGCAAAGTTGTATGCATGAAGATCCACATAAATTTTAATTTTATTTCATTGTTATTAAATATTTTGCAGTGGCAAATTGAAATTTTCTACACAACCGTGAAAATGTCATCTACCCACACAGATATTAGGGGCTTTGTATTATGTATTTTGTTTTCTATGTGATGTTTTGATTAATTAATTTGTGCTTGAACTAGGCCAAATCAAAATGGCGATAGGCCAATGCAGCAAATCTATTTTCGTCGGCATACAAAAGAAACCCCCCAAAATGATTAGCAAAAAAAGGTTTACATCAAAAACGTATTAGAGCGGACCCAAATAACTCAAACGCTACCCGAAACGGTGGCAATAAAAAAGCTCGTCTACAACTGGCGTTGCCCCAAAAACAGGGGCGTGAAATATGCAGGGCGGGCGCCGAGGGTGGGGGCGAGGGCAGTGCTGACGTCACGACTTCGACCCGCCAGACTGCCGCCAAAACCAATGCCTTCTACCAGTCCGAATCAGACCTCTTTATCAATCGTGCGACGAACATCCGGCTGAATGGATTAGTTCCTTGGTCAATCGTCAAATTCGAAAAGTTAAAGTTTGATTTTAGAACGTTCTCTGTTAGTTTTTTGGTTGCTTGACGTTTTTTCTTATTTTTTTTTTAGCAAAAATGGCTACCTTTGTTATTGATCTATTTTTATTTTGGCGTATTTTTGGAAGCCAGGGCTAAGGTGAGCTTAGATAGAAGTAGTTAGAGTAACAGCTAGTTTGAATGACATTGTGTTTTCGTAGTCATGTAGGTGAATATTTTTTATAATTACTTTTGAAATACTCACAGCCCAACAACAAACTTTTTATATAATAACTTCATTGTTTATTTTTAAAATTTAATAGAATTCTAACATTACATTTTTGTGGGTTCTCATACAAACTTTTCTCAATCCTTTTTCTTAAAAATGCATGATGTTTATTTATTTATTTTGTTTCTCTAGATGCGTTGGTTTTGCGTCTAGCTGTGTTTAAGTTTTATTTGACCTACTGTCCGGCATGTTGTCTGATTTTCTGTGTGTTGTGCGTTGCATGCAGTCAGCACACCTCGCCTGCGTCGACCAATGACAAGCTACAAGCCCTTGGTAAGCAAATATGCACCCTCTTGTTTTGGTAGTGAGAGTTGATATTTCATTTACGCATCCCTAATAGATAAAGTCGGAGTTTGATTATCATCATGAGCATTATATTCAGAAAAGCTAATTTTGTACAGTTAAGGAATCGTCAGTGGTTGCAATTTGCCATCGAAAGTGCATATTTATTTCGTTGCAAAGTTATGTTCGAAGTGATAATGGTATCTGCTGACAAGACCTTGACTGTCCCTATATAAAATAACTATTACATACTTAGTTTACATAAGGTCTTTCGCATCTGCTGAATGTGAGTGGGTAGGATCATCCCATCACTAGCTACGATAAATATAAAGTTGACGCACCACCCTTACTCAACGTTCATCAAATACAGCTTAATACTAAAAATATTGGAAGCTTTTTGTTGGGTGAATATGTATTAGTTAATGTCCTGTAGTGATGAAACCTTTGGCACATACAGCTAAAAAAAAATTTAAAAAAAACATTCTATATGGAACTCTTTCGTAAGTATGCATTAAATCTCATTCTTGCGCCGTGGCCATGCGAGGATTAATAGAAATAAATAGACAAGTAGAATTCTATAAGTATATAAAATGATATTAGTTTAGTTCGACGAAACAGATAGCGAAGCTTTTAAATTAGAAGTAACTTGTTTATACAAAGATTTTCAGTATAATAAAAACTCCTTTACATACAACTCAAAGGGATTTCAGAACTATTAATAACTGCTTAATTTATTCGAAATTAATTACTTTTTAGTGAGACTATAGTATAGAAAACCTGATAAATTTAGATACATTCTCCTTACGAATATTACGTGTATTACTAAGCATTAAAGGACTTGGCAATGATATTAACTCCACCATCGTTGCCCCGACTATTAGCTTGTTTCACATATTTTCATTAAAAACTGCTTTCCAGGAATTAACGCAAATAATTCTTCGCTTTCGCATGACCTTTCATAATTTTTAAAGTCCAAGGAGTTGTAAGCACGCAACCAAATCGTTTCATTATATTTTCATTACAATGTAAATTGTAGATGGCACCAACACTGCTTTCTTTTTCTTGCTTATTTAACTAGTTTTTTTACTTTATCCACATTATTTATTTTGGCATTTATTTCAGTATGCTCTGCGATTTCCGCATCATGAAGCTACCTATGTATGTCATCAAGTAATCTTAACAAACATTTAATCAAGATAAATAGTCTAGTATTTGGTCGCCAAAATATTGCTCTCCATATTATTTCGGGATTTTTACATTAATCTGTGTAGTCTGTGCAGTCATCACATGTGCATCTTAAGCATCTTTCTCATCATATTAATGTAAAGCTTCTGTAAGAGTATTTATAAGCTATGATGACTCATACTTCTACGAGGTGAATAAAGTGAGCGGTACCTAATACCTGGCGTTTTAAACGCGTAATGAATGTAAAGATTTTCCTTACCCTTTTGGTAATAAAACCCAATTTCTCAATCATGTTATTTCTAACTTTTCTATTACTTAAAAGATTGAGATGTAAGGGTTTAGGAAAGACGATTAAAGTGAGTTTTTATACTGAATATTTTCTTACAATATAATTAGGAATCAGTTTGTTTAAAGACCAGCGCACGAGGTCATGAAAGAACAAAGATCCTAAATGATTTAATGCGATTATTTATTACTACTAATTTAGTTTAAAAATGTTAATGCAGACAAATAGTGAAAGAAAGGTAATGCCTCTATCTAGTGAAAGACAATTTTTCTTCGTTTGTTACATTCCAACGATAGGATTATTCCTAGTTTTCGTATTTTTCCCCAGTGAAAGCTACACAGCCGTCGCAAGACGCTGCGGAGCTGTCTGCGCGCGCACTCCTCCTGGCACGTGGCCAACTCGTTTTTCTGTTTATCCTCTACTTTTGGCAAATACCGAAATTAAAGGTTACAGCCAATTTTATCATGTATTTGGAAGCGAAGTTAATGTTATTTATTACAAGTACGTTTTGCATGAGCTGCTGAAATATATTCTTGAAAGTACTTCGTATTAGAGACAGGACCGTAATCGTGAAATTACAATTTAACATAAGCAATGCTTTTATTATGTTACAAATTTAATATTAATTTGAGACGCTGTCAAATAAAGCTTATTTAATACTTATCTGACTTATATTGTTTGATTAAATCTTATTGTCGTATTTATACACAAGTAAAAGTTATTACTTCTACTTAAGCAACATTTTTCATTTCATTCTTAAACAATTAATCAAAGTAAGAACTAAAGATTTTTTTTACTAGAAAAAAATCACCGTGGTCCAGGCACTGCCTGGCAGGCAGCAGAAAAACTCATACCTAGAAAAAAATACAACGCTCGCTGTGCTCGCTGGAATCGCTCTTAATGGTCACAACACTGACCTAACCTAGTGGGAAACCAAAAACCCAAGATTATTATAATGAGCCAACGATTCTTTTCGTAATCTTATGGAGACGTTTTCACAAAAAAATCTATATTTTTAAAATAACATTGAGAAATGTCATCGTCTTTGTCGAATTATCCGCGTTTTTGCAAAATCAAAAATAAATCATCAAAATAGATATAAGTTATAAAAATAGTTGGAGGGATTTGTTGACCGGCATAAGTAGCCATTTGATTCTTACCGCCAGGGCTTACTATTAAAGTGTAATATGTGATTGTGCGGCTAAGAGATGAATTGTAGTATGGTAGCCATACGTATTCCCAACACAAGGCGCCCTAAAATTCATCTTACACAAGGCGCCGTAGTAGAAAAATATGAGTATAACATAGTGTTTGATGTAACTGGTATACAGCGTCAAAAATCTCTAGGCTCTATTTATAAACATCCATGTATTGCTAATGCTAGATGCTAATTTCAGTCGTCATCCAGATACAGAAGAAGCTAAAAAAATACACCCTGTTTCGTCCATCCCTACTGGTACAACTTGTAATTTATGTCCATTCAACTCTGTAACGTAGATGTTCTATGATAATAAAAAATCTTCAGTTCTTGGTTTATCCAAGTTTTTGTAGATCATCACGAAACATCTACTTTTACCAGTAGGAATAGGTAGAAATGGAGTAAAATACATTATAAGGGAAATCACTCTCAATCTTTGGCACTCTTCCACTATTGCATTTAATTCGACAAAACCTGAAAACAATAGATTATTCAAGCTCGGTTCTTAAAATAAAAAACCTAGTATGGTTTGAAATTTGAGAATTGGCAGTACTATTCCAATAATCTATTGTTTCCTTGTTTTTTCAAACTAAACTCAACAGTACCAATTATTGGAAGAGTGCCAATGATTGGGTGGTTTCCACTATACGTATTTTTTGGTGATCCAGGAGTTACTAATTGTTGCTATTATTGGTTCCAGGGCTCAGCCGATTCAAACTACTCGCAGCCATCGTCGGAGCTGTCGCTGGACGAGGACAAAGAGGCGCTGCGCCGCGAGAAGGAAGCGCAGGCACTCTCACAGCTCGACAAGGCACGGGTAAGCTACAGCAGATTTACTAGACTGCCCATATTACCTGGTAACATTCAGTATTTCCACAACTGTTCGCTTCCGAGATCTGTTATTCTTCGGACAATAACATTATGGAATGAGCTCCTCTCCACGGTATTCTCTCAGTACCATAACATGTTCCTCATCAAGAGAGGCTTTAATGGAGTGTTCCATGAAAGGTAGCGGCATGGCTGTGTCACTGGCATTGCTGATGTCCATGGGCGACGATGAACGCTTAACATCAGGTGGCCCGTTCGCTCGTCTGTCTTCGAAGGCAATAAAAAAACTACACACTAAACGAAGCTTTGTAGCTAATTTAAAAACTGCGAAAAATTTATACATACAACGTGAAAGTAGGATCCAGAAATAAGGGAAGGCTGAGAGTCATCTTTGACGATCGAATTGATCACGTTTCAAAGGTATGAAATGTCGGAAAGCAGACAAATGCGTTGGATATAAAAAGAGTTATGAAGCGAAAGATGTGTGTACGAACCATCAAATCATAGTTCGCTCAGTTCTCTCTACCTACTCTTCAATCTCAAAAAATCTATGATGGGTAGAGTGAGGAGTATTTTTGATAGGATTTTTCATTTCAAGGTGTGGATTGGAATAGATATATCACAGCGGAACCGCCTGCTCGTTCGTCCCTATAGCTTTAACGTTTCAGACATTGGAAAACTTGGCCGAAATATCTGTTACGATTGTTATTGACCCACTCATATATGAAACTCATCAATCTAAAAATATTTATTGGCCTGATCCATGATGAATCTAGAATTACTTTTTCTCGTAAGATTTTCATTTCAAGGTGTGCTTATGGATAGGAGTATATTAGGTAAGCCGTTTGCTCATTTGTCCTCTATAACATAAACATCTTTTACATCTGAGACCGGAAAATCTGGAAAATTAACTTACCTACGTAAACCAACTTCGCTTTCTACTAACCCACTTATATATGAAAATAACTCAAGTAGTTTTTCTCATTGTTCCAGTCGAAGCCAGTCGCGTTCGCCGTGCGCACGAACGTGTCGTACGATGGCTCGCTGGACGACGATTCGCCCGTGCACGGCAGCGCCATATCCTTCGATGTGCGCGACTTCCTACACATCAAGGTGAGATTGGAATTCAGTTGCGTTTCTTCAGATGAAATTTTGAATGATTCGATAGAAGTAGAGCACGTCAGATTTCCTTCTCTAACGAAGAGCCGGAGTATGTATATAATCTTACCATGGCAAGGTGAAAAAGGCTCGCGGCCCTAATGAACCCACAACTGGGGCACAGGCCTTTTCTACGTATGGAATAGGGAGATTGGCCTATGACCCACCACGCGGACCCAATGCGGATTGGTGTGTGCTAAGCGGACTTGTGTATCTTCCGAAGCATGGAGGAGGTCGAGTTTAAATGCGCCATCGAGCCTTTCGGCCATCATCTATTTTCATTGGATCTGAGATATAATGGGTTTCATAAAGTGTCTCACAGACAAAGGCGGGCTGCGGCAGTGGCCAGCCCTTATTGGTCCCTTTTGTTTGAACACTCGCTTACATTGCAAGCAAATATAACTGGCCGCCATCCCGGCCGTAGCCGCGGCCGCGTCTCTATGTGAAACACTTAATTTGAAACGCATTTTTGCATTGTCAAGTTTCGTACGGTTCAATCTTCCGACGACCCCGCCTCTGCTTCCAGGAGAAGTACGACAACAACTGGTGGATCGGGCGTCTCGTGAAGGAGGGCTGCGACATCGGCTTCATCCCGTCGCCGGTGAAGTTGGAGACGGTGCGCGCGGGTCTCGCGTCGCGCGGACGGTACCCGCGGCCGGCGTCGTCGGCTAACCTCGCGCCGCTCGCGCCCCTCGGCGGCACGTCGCTGGCCCCGCTTCCCAGCAGAGGTAGCACCCCCCCCACGCCCGGTACGTCACGCGCCTCAACCCCCGCGACCCTGCGACCTCGCGCCGCCACACGCAACCGCTGACGCGAAACTACCCACGAACTGCGCTCGTGACCCAACCTCGCTCCTTGCGGGACTCTGATCACTGATACCGTCGCGTGCCGACGAACCGGACGGTGCTCTATTTACTTAGATTTAGACAAATGCAATCGAATTTCAGTTTTTTTGTCGATGATGACCTGACATCACTACGTTTCGGTTTAGTGCTAAAAGTTTTGCCAGTAGACGCATTAGCTCGCTTACATTTTTACGAGGCACCGAGGATTTCATGCATCCCATGCGGCTGTTGATTTAAACGGCTTAACCTTCGCACACGTTCGGAAGGTCTTTAGACGAAACAGTTCTAAAGAAGCAATGCACCACCATTGTTATGTATCAGTAGAACAGATTGAATTTCTTTTTTTGAGACATTCGCGTTTGTTGATCTTCGCCGATCGACTGCAAAAGCGGTTACGTCTGACGCGCAAAAAGCTTTTAAGTACGGACTGAATTAATGAATTGCAGATAAATTACTGTGATACTGTGAAGTTCAAATAGGCAGACATGTTATCTTTTTTTAGACACAAATCTTAGTCGTTTCAGATACATGTAAACAGAGTCTGCTATTCATTCTGTTGGATTTTCATTTTGCTGAAAATGATAAGGCTATGTTTAAAATATCATCATATTCAAAAATTTTTGATGATATTTTATTTGAATATTTTTATTTTCATTCAAAGAATCAGTCTATTTTGAAATGGTGGTTTCATACTAACATTTCATACTAACAGCCATATTCAGACGCGTCAATTAAATGAATTCTTCTCAAAGTAACTACGTGTTGTCGTTATCGCTAAAGTAATGGCATCAAAATTAAATAAACTTAAAGTAAATTGACGCTTCTGAGTACGAAAGTTACTATCCATAAATAATTCAATCATACAATCCATATTGAAATTTTCAGCGAAACGTAAATGAAATTCAGTTCAGTGCTTAAATAAACGCTTTAAAAATGCATCAAACGATTATGTTATAAAAATAAATAGTATTTGCAATTGCCGTTAATGTTAAACCTGATGGCCTTAAAGTAATTATTATACCTATAGAAAACTATTTAGATTTTATAACATTTCGTTTGGCGCCTAGATTTACGTACAACGCAGTTTATTTTCTGTCAGTGCATCTTACTCTTTCTAAAACAAACTTTCTGCACTAACGTTAATAATAATATTTTTAATAATTATCTTTGTTTAATTTTAATTCGTGTATTTATTAAATCTAATCTTTGGTAAAAAGAAAAGAAAGATGAGGCGGCACTGCCACTTGTGAAAAATATCTAACTATACAATTAATTGGCTATTAACATAAACTTTATATTTTATTGATGAAATTGCAAATGGCATCAATGAGCTTAAAATTGTTATATTTATTGCATCTCTTATCTCTAGTATGAAAAATTGTCCTTCCAATGTTACCCGTCATTTGCGATTACCCAGATTTAGACCACAAAATTTATTCAATTATTATGTTTTATATAAATGCGATGATTGACTGCTTTGTACTACCATTTCATACTACACTCGCAAACATAATTCATTAGTGGAAGTTGCTGAGATTTCCTGGTATGTATTCTCGCACTCATTTCTGACATATTTTCAGATTCACCTATTTTTGATCGAGGTAAGCTCATTCACCCATTCCTTACCAGGAAATATTGACAATTTTCACCTTATTTTTCGATTTAAATAATATGTTTATAGAATATTTAATATTGTTTATTTTTAACAAAATTAATATTATTTATTTCTGCTCTCTCGGTGTCATGCCATTTCCATACTCCAACACATTATTTTTGGTTATAATATTATTGGAAGAGAAGATACTTTAGATGGATTATCATTCGAAATGATAATTCTTTTTCGATTGAATGCAAAATAGCAAAATTTCACCCAATGGTAACTAAAAACTTGCAACTTTTGAGTGGGAATTTGATGCCCTAGTTTTTTATTTTAAGCCTTCAATTGCAATATTCAATATATTAGTAACTAATGAAATAATCAATTTATTTTCTCTCCTCCTTTACTGAAGTAAACGCTAAATAATGTTTTCTTTGTGCATTTTATAACTATACTCGACTATACAGAGTTTCATTTGGTAATGATCACAATATTAATAAAAGGTTCTTTTATTTTTGAACATGATTTATTTCGTTTACATGAATTAATTATTACTTTAACAGATTTTAAATTTTCTATTGTATATTTTTAAATAATAATAATTTTACCAAGAACAATAACATTTTGGAAGTGCATTTTTTTAGTTATTACAATTTTCGAATTATTTAAACCGTATATTCTTATCAAATTCAACTCTGTGCGTTTAGGATATCTTCCTATATTTGTTGTGCATCTGCATGTTAAAAGCCTTTTATTATATTAATATATATATAGGACCCAATTAACCCAAAAACCTTTAACGACATTTCAACAAAAAACCAACAAAAACCTATGAAATAGGTTCAAACTGAATCTAATAAATATTAGATTTTGGAAAGGCATTCTACCAAATTCTACTATATGAAAACATAATAATTATTTCCCATTAATAGATGGTTTAGTAGTATTTTCGGACGTTCGCTGATGTCGATCGTCCTGATAAGCTCAAAAAATTAATTTTAATAATTCTGTGGTCCATTAACATATGTTAAATAAGTTGTACATCTACTGGATGATGGCCTTGTCGTTAGGTGAAGACTCAGATACAGGCACTCGCGGTCGCGGCGCAGGCGCCCTCCCCGCCGGCAAAGAGAAACGGAAACCGTTCTTCAAGAAGCAGGAGACATGCACTCCGTACGACGTCGTGCCGTCGATGCGGCCCGTCGTCCTCGTCGGACCTTCGCTCAAGGGCTACGAAGTAACAGACATGATGCAAAAGGCACTTTTTGATTTCCTTAAAAGAAGATTTGAAGGCAGGTGAGTCAAATTTTATCACCCGTCTTAAAAATAAACGACACTCGCCCGACAAAAAATAAACGACACCTAGTTAACTCGAAATAAATTTGGAATCACATAAGATAGTTCTTTGAATTAAAATAAAAAAAATATAAAACTATAAAAAAAAAGGTTTGTGTGCAATAAAAATTTCATTCGGATATAATTTAATTAAGGAAAATGTAATTTCAAAGTCATTTCGAATTTATTAGGTGACCCTTTATTTTGGGGGCGAGTGTAGTTTTGGAATGCTACTTTAGTCAATGAATGTTTTGAAATACTTTAAATATCTGCTATCGATTTTGCAAGTGAACCCGCCATATACGAATATCCAATGTTAACTAGAAACGAAAGTAACATGCGATACTATTCCAGGATTATAATAACTCGTGTGATGGCGGACATATCGCTCGCAAAAAGATCACTCCTCAACAATCCTTCGAAACGGGCGATCATGGAACGATCCAACTCGCGTTCCACGTGCCTCGCAGAAGTGCAGGTAAATGTCTCTAACTCCGCTCTGACCGTGTTGCAGGATCATCATCACCAGGGTTTCGGCAGATATCTCGCTGGCAAAGCGATCGTTGCTCAATAACCCACCGACAAAACGGCTCACGGACAGGTCAAACTCGAGAACGAATTGTTTACAAGAGGTGCAGGTGCGGGAATGATTGTGACTTGTGCCAGTAAAGTTTGCTAGTAACGATAGATCGTACGGTGTCGAGGCCGCAGTAGCGTAGTGCTTGTACTGACCCGATTAACCATGTATCTGTCTGTGAACACACTTGGATTCCTCACTAACACACCTCGCTAACGGGCTGGCGGGCCTGAATTTCTCGGTTCGCCGACGAGATCATGGCCCGCCGCCACTTTGGAGTTGCGAAGCTTGTGACGTTGTAGTATGTTTGGCTTTATATCGTAAAGTCAGTGCCTTGCAGTTGCGATGAGAGTACACTATTTGGGAAAGTTCGCGATCGACTTCGACAGAGTGTTGTTCGTGATGTGGTTTCGCCCTCGCATCTTTTGATACCCTCATAATAGCCTTTACTAACCGAATAACATAGCCTAATTTCTCCCTTCACACACACACATTTCTCACCGGTTAACTTGAATAGGGATGACGACGGCGTAAAATAAACAAAATTTTATTTAGTCCGTTAGTTGGATTATCAAAAATAATGGACACTTTTTTTTCTTTTGTCTTTTAACCAAAAAATTACAAAGATAAAGCGCGTTAAGGTTTGGCAATGGGACTTCATGAGAAAAGTGAAAATTTTACCAAGACATGACGTCAGGCGACATTTCAAATCAAATAGTATCTTCGATTCTACCTTATAGACGAAGAAGAAAAAAGTTGGTCGTCACCCCTGTTGTCGACATCCGAAACACGAGCCTTAACAGCACACTCCGTAATGATCGATTATTGTTGCGCAGCGTAGTGGTTGTGTGACATGTAATGCTGGCTGCACGCACTCGCCTTTCGTCGAGAGTCTTGTCCGAGGAGGAACTCGATGTATGTGTACATGCTTGCTCTCATTTTCCTCGCGAAACCCACGAAATCCTTTACATCCCACTGATGGATGATTTAATAGTTTCATCTTCGAATGGTGGCCAATTCGGTCCGTTATTAGGGTTCCGTAGTCCTGACAAGGAACCCTTATATGTCCGTCTGTCCATCCCTGGTCTTACTTGAAGACTGCAAGCACTAGAGAACTGCAATTTTGTGGAGATATATATGTATATCAATCACGTCGACAAAATGGTAGAATAAAATAATGAAAAATATTTTTTAGGGTAACTCCCCTACATGTAACCTGGGGATGTTATTTTTATCGTCTACGCTATCGTGTGGAGTATCGTTAAATATGTCATTTAAAATTACTTCAGAGTTCTTAAGACTACTTTTCTCTTTAGGGATCCCTTTGCGAAATATTGAACCCCCTAAAATCTAAACTATTGGCTTAGAAAAACCTGGAAAATTCATGATAATAGTGCTTTTCATGAACTTTTAAGGAAAAGTATAACGATTGAGATATATTTATTAGTTTAAAAGTAATAGTCGGTCAACTTTGGTTAAAGAAAATTTCTTACCTATTGAAAATCCTTTAGTAGAACACATGAATAGTGACATAGATAAGCAATTACGGAACCCTATACTGCCCGTGGCATGACAGGCACTTGGCCGGTTTTTCATATTTCAAATAAGTTGTACATCTACTGGACGAAGCTCGAGAGAGCACCACCATGTACACACTCGTTCTCAGCCTGGGTATCTCGGCGAGTGTGTTCAGCCTACATAACATTGTTAACCTGAAAGACGAAGTTTGTCGTCATCCCTACTGTCGGCATCCGAAACACGAACCCTAACAGCACTCTCCGGGACGATCGATTGTTGTTGTGACGTAGTGGTGGTAAACATGGGAGTGGTGTGCAGGCGGAGATTGAGCGCATCTTCGACCTGGCGCGCACGCTGCAGCTGGTGGTGCTGGACTGCGACACCATCAACCACCCCTCTCAACTCGCCAAGACCTCGCTCGCACCCACCATCGTCTACCTCAAGATATCAAGCCCGAAGGTAATCAACTGCTATTATTTTATCTATAACACACTGACATATTACATAGTTAACCTTTAATAAGTTGTTTTTGTATATTTACAGCAAAGACTATAACTGTAATTATGGTCCTGCTGAATCCTTCTTTTTATTGATATGATTACAATGAACAAAGACTCGACTATTCTTAAAATTCCGTTCCTTGTAAAACCATCATACCTTCATTATATTTTTATTTGCAAGCATTTAAGTGATAGATGTTTATATCTAAAGACAATTATTACTAGAAAATATTTTACACGACTTCTTAGAAGCATATTTAAATATTAGCAGTCCTTAAAAATAATATTACAATAAACTTACAATTTCTTATTCCAAATGTTACTTACAATGCGAAGTGATTTTTTGATAATATCTACCTGCTAGCGGAAGAAAAAATAAGTTAGTCACCATCTCCCTTAGATCGCATCGCAGAGTATATAGAAATGATGCAGCGTATTCAGAATTTAATATTTTTCATGGTAGACTATTTTTTGTCCCAAAGTATTCTTTCCAGATCTTTATAGGAAACCAGTTACATAGGAGGATAAAAAAATACTTTAAGGAAACTGGTTTCCAAACTCAGTTTTCCTTAAGAACCGGATGGCACCATCACTATTAATGTCGTATCTAGTAGAAAAGTTGATAAATCAAGTCACACTGTAAACATTGCAGGTATTACAACGACTGATAAAGTCCCGCGGCAAGGGGCAGAGTAAGAACCTGTCGGTGCAGATGGTTGCGGCGGAAAAGCTGTCCCAGTGCCCGCCCGACATGTTCGACGTCATCCTCGACGAGAACCAGCTCGAGGATGCCTGCGAACACATCGCAGAGTATCTAGAGGTGATGCACATACTATTATTAACAATACACAGCTGTCGCAGTGCCCGCCCGACATGTTCGACGTCATCCTCGACGAGAACCAGCTCAAGGATGCCCTCGAACACATCGCAGAGTATCTAGAGGTGATGCACATTCTATTATTATCAATACACAGCTGTCCCAGTGCCTGCCCGACATATTCGACGTCATCCTCGACGAGAACCAGCTCGAGGATGCCTGCGAACACAACGCAGAGTATCTAGAGGTGATGCACATTCTGTTATTATCAATACACAGCTGTCGCAGTGCCCGCCCGACATGTTCGACGTCATCCTCGACGAGAACCAGCTCGTGGACGCCTGAAAGCGCATCCCAGTGTATCTAGAGGTGATGCACATTATAGTATTATCAAAACGCAGCTGTCGCAGTGCCCGCCCAACATGTTCGATATCAGCCTCGACGTGAACCAGCTCAAGGATGCCTGCGAGCACATTAAGCATATCAAGAATATTATGGAACACTACTTTTATCGCAGAATAATTAGGGGTACACGTTCTCTTTTTATGGTAGACTATTTTAGTCCCAAAGTATTATTTCCAAGGGCAAAATTATTTTATACTCATTTTAAGTGAAGCTTAAAGTCCGGGCATCAAAGTCAGTCAATCAAGTCGAGTAAATACGTACTCGTTAGTAAGTAGCACGTACAGGGTTTCAAAGCAGAAAAGTACGTTTTGCAATGTTGCAGATAATAAAATAGTCGTTTACAATTTTGTAACCAATTACTGAACAAGTGTAAGAATTAACAAAACAGTTTTGTTATATCAACAAAACTATATTAACAAAACTAAGTTTGTTTATTATATTAATAACTATAGTTATGTAGTCACTATTTTTATGTAATTTTTTTGTTTTAAGTAACTGAAAACTTTTCTCAGTGTATTTTTGTATATGTACTTATATTATTATTATTTACACTCAAATGCCAAAAGCACCCACTGTTTTCACTATGACATTCTGGTATGCTTAAGAACTATGCCCCAGCACAGGTACGTGAGGTCTCTAATAACCTCACAAATAATAAAAACCTGTATATTTATTCCACTGCTTTTCGGCAGTAATTGATTGATTGATGACTTTTTTGACCCGGAGAAATCCGTTACGCATACCCCGCTTCTGGGTAAGGAGACGAGGTTATGTAGAATTCCTCTTCCACCTCCCGCCTACCCATTCAGCCAACTTAATCAGGCTGGCTCTACGGCTGCTTGGGATGGAGGGCCTACACACTAAAACTCTAGGACGTGACGATAACGTGGGCTACTTTGTTGGGTACGTGGACGCGGGTTTACCCAACCCACGCCCGCTAGCCTCGATTAAGTCCTGCCCAAACCCAACGACGCACTATGTGGAGGTCCCTAAGAGAGCTTGGCCATAAATACATTTTGTAAAAATCGGCGCAGGTACTTGTATTATACCTCAAACTATAGCTAAGAAGTTGATCTACTATATTATGTATAAATTATGTATGTAACTAGTACTTTTTTATAGTAAAGAGCATCTAAATACGATGATTGAAAAATTATCACGAAAACATCATAATTTGTATTTTTTTCAGGATGATTTTCTAGTAAGCTAGCAATAAAAATTATACAAGTATTATACCATTTTAGAAAGCTTATAATATATACTTTTTTTTGGTATACACAAATATGCTATATATCTATAAATATATTTACTAGAAATATTTATCTCATGACATATCATTTTTGCGTATCTGAAACTTTCAATTAGAGTTTTGACAGTTGCGGAAATTTGCCGAAGGTCTGTAAATGATGTTATTTGATAGGAAATTTAATATTTTTATACAGGAACAAAAAAAAAGTTGCAACTTCATTGCACAACATAATGCTATCTATCATAACATGAAATAGTAATAATTTCTTAAAAATACGTGGGCGAATCTATTTGTTTTATTAGTTGATATAGGTTACACTTGTGATATATTATTAATTGCGGTTTATGTTTTGATAATGTATCGAGTATTTCTCACCATTTTTAGTTCGCCTACAAAATAAATTATCAATAAAACACATAGGAAACCGAGTAACCACATAATGATAAATAGTTTTTATTCCCATATTTTGCATACGTTTCAAATCAGTTATTTAAATAAAATAGAGCATCTGCATACTGAATAATTACATACTGTTTTTCGTTCGTTATTGTCGTTACTAAAAGTGTATCTAACCACCTACTCTCTCGCAATGAGTGAATTCCAATGTACCAGACGCGACCTATGTCTTGTTTTGATTGAAAGTGACGGGAATTATGTTGTTGCTTTAACAAGTTATATACGGAATAATTTTATCAACTTTTCTGAGGCAAATATCGCTAAAATTGTCGCGAGTGTACAAAAAAATCTTATTACGAACTTTCGTCAACGCTACACTAAATCTGGCAGAAATAAAGAAAAATTTTTAAATCAGAATAGCCTGTGGTTGAATGCCACATTCACAGTAAATCTGGAAGATCCTACTTGTGAATCTGAACCTTCGACATCGACGGGGAAGCGAGGACGCCCTTCTAAAACCTACGAAGACAGTTCCGATAGAACACAAAGACGAAAAAACAAGGAGTTGCTTGAAACATGTGGCCTTGATTTTATACTGAATTCATATCTTCAAGGATTGAGATCTCAAGGGGAAACGGAAGAAGCATTCATTGTCGAAATTTTACGAGTATTACCCATAGATAAAAAAAGTGAAATACGTCAAAATCTTTTAAATGAACCGGCACATTTAACAGCGTACTCTAAAGATGAAGCTCTCAGTATTTTTATAGAGTTGGACCTTAACATGGCACAGTATGAGAACATGAGAAATTGCTTAATTGCGAAGAACTGCGTATTATTTCCGTCATATAAATCAATTCAGGAAGCTAAAGGAATGTGCTACCCACCAAGATCAAGCATAGAAATTAATAATATTACAGCAAAAATAAAACTGCAAGATCTGCTGGATCACACTATTGCAAGAATTTTGAAAATCAATGGTGTATACAAAGCTGGCAAAAAACATTTAATGCTGTATTCGAAATGGGGCTGTGATGGCTCAAGCGGACAAAGTGAATACAAGCAAGTCTTAACTGAAGAGGATGAGTTAATTTCTGACACAAATTTATTTATATCTTCATTAGTACCTCTGAAACTTGTTGATATTAATACAAATGAAACTTTGTGGGAAAACCCTGTTCCATCATCAGTAAGATTTTGTAGGCTTCATTTTAATAGAATTTTCAAAAGAGACACCAGAGAAAACTACAAGTGTAGTTAATGAAATTATAGCTCAAAGAAACGCTCTCACAACAAGCTTAATCAATAAAAATGGTGAAAGTATTGAAATCAAACACACATTATTTTTGACAATGGTTGACGGGAAAGTGGCTCAAGTTTTGTCAAAAACTTCATCAGGTGCTGTATGTACTATTTGTGGTGCAAGACCTACAGAGATGAACAATTTAGAAAAAGTACAAAATAAACCTGTTGACGAAAATTCTTATCAATATGGGCTTTCGACTTTACATTGCTGGATTAGATTCATGGAACTAATTTTACATATATCTTATAATGTAGGCTTTGAAAAATGGTCTGCTACAACGACAGAAAATAAAGATTTGAAAAAACAAAAGAAGACATATGTACAAAGAAGGTTCAGAGAAGAACTTGGTTTAAACATAGATAAACCTAAGCAAGGTTCTGGTAACAGTAATGACGGTAATACAGCTAGACGATTTTTTCAAAATTATCAGTGCACTGCAGAAATTACCGGTGTGGATGAGGAATTGATAAAACGATTTTATGTTTTACTTCAAGTTATGTCTAGCGGAAAAGTAATTAATGCTACGAAATTTGGACAGTATGCTTTCGATACAGCACAACGATATGTTAGTAAATATATGTGGTATTATATGCCATCATCTGTCCATAAAGTCCTAATTCATGGGGAAAGTGTAATTCGGCATTATTCAGTGTTACCTCTTGGACAGCTCTCCGAAGATGCCCAGGAATCAAGGAACAAAGACTATAAACGATTCAGACTTCATCATGCTAGAAAATGCTCTAGAGTAGCTACAAATGAAGACGTTTTACATACACTTTTGTACACTTCAGACCCTTACATAACAAGTTTAAGAAAACCTTCCAATAAAAAGTCTACGGAACTTATAGATGAAGCTGTAGAGCTAGTAGAATAATATAATTCTATGTTATTTTCTTTTTCTTATTATATTTAATTAATAAGAGTAATTTTATGTGTTTATTTTGTATTAATTATAACATTTAGGTCACATTGTTTAAAATTAGTCGTAAATTTATGATAATTTTTCAATATTTCATGTTTTGTATTTTTTTACAATTATTAAATATATTTTTATATGCATAGACTGTATATTATTATAAAGTGCGTTTATCTCAGATTACCTAAAAAAAATCAGCTGTATATCTATAAAAACATGGAAGTTATAGATTTATGACCCGAAACCGACTCGATCTCCACATAGTGCGACGGTACTTAAGAACTACAACACACTTGCAATTAATTGCAGTGCACCAGTAGTGCGATTCTTAAGAAAGCATACATATTTGTACGCTTAGGCACGCGCCTACACTTGCGATAATTTCAAACCGATTTATCTGCAACTTTTTTTGTTGCACGGCCCCGTAATTGTACTGCAACGCGATAGTTGCACAGGAATCGTTTTCTATGTGAATCTTTCGCAGCGCGCACTTTAAACAATAGTTGCACGCAATAATTGGGATCGTAAAGAAGGAATGCCCCTGCATCAACGAAATCCATATCTGTCTAAATAATTACAGTTGCAATCATCTAATGACAATGTGTTACGTACGTGCAATAGTTGTACGACGACGCGATTATTGCAGAGCGATTAGTTGCAAGTGTGTTCTAGCTCTAACTTACCTAAACGACCTTTTGACGACCTCCGTGGCCGAGTGGTTTGAACGCCGGGTTTCAGGGTGTCGCTAACTCGAGAGCTCCCGGGTTCGAATCCCGGTGGGAGCAGATGTTTGTGTGATGAATACGAGCATTTGTACTCCAGTCATGGCTGTTTAATATATGTATTTCTATATAAATATATTTACTTATATATGTACTGTATATGTATTCTATCCGTTACCCTAACATCCCATAACACAAGCCTTACCGTGTTTACTTTGGGGCTAGGCTAATTGGTGTGAGTGTTGGAAATATTATATTATACTAGCTGTCCCAGTGAACTTCGTACCGCCATAAAAAAAATAGAGGTTGGTGGTAGAAGGGTGAAAATTTAGGGTTGTATGTATTTGTGTATGATGTATCATAAAAAAAAATAAAAAAAAATATATCTAAAATTGAAAAAAAAATTTAGGGGTGGATTACCCTTAACATTTAGGGGGATGAAAAATAGATGTTGTCCGATTCTCAGAGCTACCCTATATACACACAAAATTTCATGAGAATCGGGAAAGCCGTTTCTGAGGAGTTTAACCACAAACACCGCGACACGAGAATTTTATATATTAGATTATATTTTATATTTTAATGGCGTTACAAATAATGAACCCATGCTTGGTGTTTGCAGGCATACTGGCGCGCCACGCACCCGCCGGCCGCCATGTCGCGCGCGCCGCACGCGCATCCCGCGCACGCGCCGCACGCACCGCACGCGCACGCGCACGCGCAAGCCATGCCTGGTGAGTGCCACACACATACGTACGGACATGACACTTTTGTCGACAACTAGGGATAAAGTGCGACAAGGATCTCTAAACCTGTCCAAAAAGTATATTGGACGATCCGCGGAGATCCGTAAGATGATCGCGTAGTCAAAATCAATATAAGGCATTATTTAAATATTGAAAGTAACCTTTAATACATACTGTATAAGGTCTTAAATAAAACGCATGTGTCAAGGACTTCTGACAGTTCGAAATGCAAGCTCGTAAAGTTTTACGACTTATTGCTATATGTGGAAGAATTAAGACCTTAGTTCTTTGACTCTACGCGCAATTCTGAACGCGCTGTTAGCAATATAGCAGGCACGGACTGCGAGGAAAAGAGACGGCTATATGGCGACGTATAACCGACCATGCATTTGAATATCACAAATATTTTATATTAAATCAGTTTATAGTAAGTATTAGATCAAAATTTGCTTCAAATGCGTTCAATTAACAAACATTGACTAGATACCTGTCGAAAAAACGTCTCTTTTCGTACTCTAAGTATTATTTTCGCATTCTTTCGCGGAGCTCTGTGGCATCTTGACTTTGTAACGGTCCGCGCGTGAATGTACACCAAGAAGTGCTTGAGTGGAGTTCAAGCACTTCTTGATTGGGACACATTTTGAGCGCTCGTAATCTATCTAGGGTATTTAATATCATTGCTCAGCATACGTTACGTGTATTTTTCTCGTGCCGGAAGGGCCCGGAACGATTTCTTGATATCGTCGCTGAACAAAATCAACAATACTTTATTAAAATATTATACATACAAGTTCCTTATATAGAGCACGGTATTCCACTTCCTTCTCTTTTCTTCTTCTTTTCATGTTGCCATATCTTTTTCACCTAATGCTACGACAATCATTGCTAATTCTTCAGGAGCAAAATTAAACAATTTGGGCTAAAATATGGTACAGCACTAGCACGTCTATCGTTTATTACCGTCACTGTACGTATGTTTTAAAGCCACGTTCACGTTGTGGACTATACACGTCACATCTCCGTCCCGTCCGAGGAATTAACCCGTCACGTATGCTGAGACCTTAATATTGTGGCGAAAATCGGAACTAACGCCGCCATCTTTGTAAACGTCATATTATATATGTCATTTAAGATCATTTACGTAGACAGTGACAACCTCCCTGACCTGTCACTTTTTTATATACCTAGATAGGTCTGAAAAATGCCTCCACCCCACCTGATGTTAAATGATGGTGAAGTCCAGACGTGAAGATAGCCAGCTATCTTTCAGCAGTTCTACCTGCCACTCCAGCCATCCACATTTATAAAGATCCTTGTCGCAATGTAGCCTTTTGTGCTGGCTGACCGGCAGTGTAGAGTAATTATTATAATTTAATATAAGAATAATTTAATTGTATACTTTAAATTTAAAATAAAAAGACAAAAATCTTCAAAAATTTGGAGGTACAAGAGTAACAAACTAACGCTGTGTCTTGCATCATTCTCCGGATCGTATTTTGATAATTTATGGCATTACTTCAGCCAACAAGAAACCAAATTTCATTTGCTTTAGATTTTCATTCTTCCTCAAAGAAGAAGAAGTTTTATTAACTCGTTTCCGCGAATTGAATATACTTTGAATGTAGTTGCCGTTGCAGTCTTTAAAGAGAACTCTATGAAAAGATGTCGTTATTAATGTTTCTTACTCACTGATGAAATTCTTTTCAGTTCAGATCAAGATATAGATATTAAAAAAAAAATTATCTACATTTTAAGTAATTCCTTATAGTAGAATAAAAACAAAATAGTTCACTATTGAAAATGCAGGTATAAAAGCTGTAGATTTATTTTGTACACAAAGTCTCTCCCTACACAAAAACTTTTGAAATAGTATACAGGGTGTTACAAAAATACAAATAAAGCTTGAAGGGCGTTGAAGTACATCATATAAGGAGTCTTCTCTAATTTTCTTAAAATATTAGCATTGAAGTTTTAACTTTTTATAAAAACAGTTATTTTTAATGATTAATAAAAATATCGATCATTTTAAGACACGCCACTAATTAGAGGGTTATAAAAATAACTGTTTTTATAAATAGTTAAAACTTCATGCAAATATTTTAAGAGAATTAGAGAAGACTCCTTATATGATGTACTTCAACGCCCTTCAAGCTTTATTTGTATTTTTGTAACACCGTGTATACTTACAATAGAATTATGCAGATATTTTTGTGTATTTTTGAAATAGTATATATACTTACAAAAATAAAGTTTTCAAGTCATATGAAGAACATAGTATGACCACCAAGCATATTTTCCTCGAAAAATTCGAAAAATTTTTTTTTGAGTGAATGAATGACACGGGACGGCTTGAAATCAGTTTATGGAATTTATAATTTTATACCTACTACTACTGTAAAGTTATGTGTACAAACTGCTTTAAGTGTTGTGTTAAAAATTTTATAACAACAGGAAACAGACACATTCATATAACCTCTGTTTGCCAAAACATTATATATTGATACTTTAAAATTTGATATTGATACCGCAACACAATGAATCAGCATACCTACACTAATTATGTCATCCAAAAACACCATACTACCTCAATATTACTTACAACTAATACAATAGAATAATAAGTTAAAATCTCTATATTTAAGTTAATCAAGGGTAACGTAATAAAAAAAAATATAATTAAGTTTACGAATTAGTTTTTATAGTAGGACGCTATGTTTTCACACCAGAAATCAAATCAAATGCCACAATACATATTTCAAGTGCACGCAAGTACAATTGCTATTGCACTACAAACTGCCATGGAGGCAAGTTTTTACCCCATACAGAAATATAAGTTTCTGATTTTCGAGTTTGCTTGAATATGGGAACTCGGGTTTTTATATTTTACTACGTTGCTGCCGGTCGATACGTTAATAAGTTAGAAAATCCTTCTGACTAACACTGTCATTGAAATTAACACATATCATGTGCTTTTTTCATTGATTTCTTATTCCATTTTAGGATTATGAACAGCTTATTTTGCTGAGATGAACTTAGAAGTAGTCCTAAAAATTGAAACAGAATAGAATGGAATATTCAAAATGGAATAAAAAAATCATCTGGATCATTGAACTAGGAAAAGTTTTTGATTGTTCAACTCATGGTGGATAAAATTTTTCGACGACAGATATATTCATTAGATAGTAATTTCATTAAAACGAAAATCGTATTTCTGGCTTAACTACAGACATATTCTTGGTTATAAGCTTACAAAACGGTATATGAGTCGTTGTCTAGCTAGAATATTGAAGAATTTAATACCTGCTATGCTGTTGCTACGATGTACCAAACTTTTCCGTGTTCAATGTGCAATAACTGTGTATTCCCTCTGTTGAACCCCCCGCGCATTCCGGAGGACACCGCGAGAGGTCCGACTCGTACAACTACGAGAGGGAGAGAGGTAACTTACGCATGTCCCATTCCATTGCACTAACTGCACGAGTCGCCTGAAATGAGACTGACGTCAGAAGTATTTATGACGCTATGAAAACTGTTCAGATTATCGTTCCTAGATCGCAATTTTGTTTTGTATGGGTTGAAAAAGGAACCGTGAACCATGTTGCTAAAGTTGTTGCAGTTGTCTGCACAAAATATTTTAACAACTACCCTGTTGCAAAAATTTTTTTTTACTCGTCGAAAGTAGTACTCATAACTTCAATCACCAATAATAGTATTTTAATTAAATCGTAAGAAAGTTTTAGACCGCCAAAATTCCAGCATGGTTACTGGGAAAACTTTATTTATTTCTTTTGAAAATTGATTTATTCCACAATTGGAAATAAAAAAAAACAGTAGATCCCACGAACATTTAAAATGCGTTATTACTTCATATTAACTATACACATCTGATTATGTCTAGTCAAAATATAGGCTTTGTTATTTCTATGGAATCAACACTAAAAAGAAAAAACATGTCTGTTCCTTCTGACGTCATTCTCAATGTCTGTGCGTAGCTGGATCATTAGAGAAAATAGTCACTCTATTTTACCTAGATAACCTAATTTAATAGCTATAAATATTGTCTTCATCATAAACATTAATCATATTATTTGTTTCAACATTTTATACTTAGTAGTATTAGTTGTAGATACCTATATGTTGTAGTAATTTATTGTTGTCGTCCAGTCCCTCCTTTGGGCATATGGAATGTCCTACCCGCCTACCCACTGACCCACCCTGTTCATTTCAGTACAAGCATCAGGACAAGCGCACTAACCGCCGAGCCGAAGATCATATATTCCAGATGTATCCATTTCTAGCAGATACTCCGCCGATGACCCAGGTTGCCAACCTTTCTAGGGGCTCAGCCCGTCGCCATAACGCTTTGCCGTGAGGGTGTCGCTTACTAACCGTGACCGCTGAAGGTTTGCAACGACCGATCTCCTACAACACGATTTCGGATAGGCATTTGCATCTGACATGACGCTTTACTGCTCAACTAAAAGGGTCTAAGGTTTGTGTATGTTATTCTAAAAACATTTCCGAACCAGCATTCGTTTCATCAGAATCTTTTATGAGAACTCAGTTTGTCGTCAACATTTCATACTTACATAAATTACAGAAATACATTTTCAACGGCGATTAAAGTCGTAACACCATACACTAGTCTTTCGGTTATCGTAACAAAATGATTATGTGAGAAGCACCTTAGACCCTTTGTATCCGCGGCACGGGCAGCGGAGCCGAGCTCACGGTGCGCTTCTTGCAGCGGCGTGCGCCGACGCCGCCGCCAGCGAGGTGCTGCCGTGCCCGGGTCGCGTGCGCGCCGCCGCCTCGCCTGCGTCACCCGCGCCCGCGCCCGCCCAGACCGCGCTGCTCGTCTAGTGAGTCGGGTGACCCTCCACCGGGATACCGGCAACGTGTGCAGTGTGCTCGAGTTTCGGTTTTGTTTGCTCTCCCGCATCGTATGACTTTCCAGTGCCTGGTTTTCGATACCCTTGCAGTTGTAGTAGCTCATCGCGGTATCCGTAAAAAAGGCTAGTTTCCCGTGAAAATGGCGTCAAATACCTGCCGATATTTACACGGAGGAGCCCGACACGTTTCGGATATCGGGTGATCTACGCGCCCGAAGATATTGATAAATCACTAAATCGGTCCTCTTCGACAGGTGGCAGAAGCCGAGCGGCGCGGCCCGAACGGCTCGAGGAGGAATATTACCCGCGCGAGCGGTATCAGCGGTACGGGCGCGACCAGTACCCGCGCGACCAGTACCCCGACGCCGCGGGCTACCCGCCCGAAGCGTACGCACCCGCCGAGCCCTACGAGCGCGAGGCGTACGGCCACGACTACACGCGGGACGCGTACGCCCGTGAGGACTACGCGCGGGACTACGGGCGGGAGTACGCCCGCGAGGCGCCTTATAGGGAGGAGCGGCGAGGACGCGACCGAGACGGACCTGATGACTACGGGCCGTCAAGACGCGCGCTCAACGCCGTATAGCCACCGCAGTCGCGCTCCGTGCGCGCCGGGCGAAGCGAATCGCGAGACACGCTCGCGCAAATTCCCTTGGATTACTTTCTTCCGCCGCGACCGCGCTGAGGAAGGGAGGATGGCCGATGAGTGTTCGTTTTGTGAGCGGCGGCGGCGCGCGGCGCGGCGTTTTCAGTATCGCGTTCGTAGGCGCTTCCTTACGCGCCTCTGTTCGCTTTAATCTGCTTCGGGACCGATCAGTGCGTCGGCGGACGGCCGATATTTAGTCGTATTCGTCACAGAAGCGTCGCTTCGCTTCGCCTCGCCAGGCCTGTGCCGTGGCTCGCTTCGCAGCAGTAGTGGCACGCTTCGCTCGCGCCGCGCGCCGCCGCCGACCGTCGTGTTTTGGACGGAACTCGCGTCGATTGTATAAATTTTACATAAACTTTAATTTTAGTAAGTACCGTTAGATATTATCCGTTTCCCATTTTTTGAACATACTCTGTAATTATATTGCATCGTCTGTACTTCATTGTTGCAATCATTTGTAAATAAAATACTTTATATCGATGATGTAGTTCTATTATTTTTCTCGTTAGTAATTCCAATTTCTGTTTTCAAAAGGAACATTGGGAAAAAAATAAAAATATAACAGTTTTATATGAAATATATCGCAGTTTATTGAAATAAATTCGATGACGGTATTGTTTTAACATTTCCAAGCGAATAGACTTCCCGCTATGCATTTTGCATTCCATAAAATAAATTATAACATTACAATACATAACAGATAAATAGTTCTAATGTCTCAAATACTCCTCTGCCTCTTTGGTGTCTACTAGCTAAATTATAATTATATACAATTTTAATCAAATTACATAGTTTTTAGTTGCAATCAGGTAACAATCATAATCTGAAACAATATTCTCATATCAGACGAAACTGTATTTTTAGACTAGAAACATTTAATGTAGAATCATTTCATTATATAAATTCTATGTGACAAAGTTTGCAAAAAAGTAGACTTTTGAATTACATTTCCACATCAAGAGTCAAATATTAAAAGTTAATTTTCCCCGTTACGCACTAACTCAGTGTTAGATAAGCCGTTATATTGCAACATCTCTTTGGTTTCGCACTTCAATCAAATAAGAGATTACCACACGCACCTAGCCCCGTTTCAGTTCACACCGTCTCTATTTACACTTTATACAAGTTCACGCTCTATTTACACCTCACTTGAGTCTCTTTTTCACTGTCCAGTGGCACTTGTTCCATTTGAAACCTTTGAGGGTACCCCAGGGCCATCCTCTTTTGGTGAGATTGACGGCTAGTCAGATGTAGAGGTAGTCGTTTTTTGTTTCCTTACAGTAACTAATGCTGGGGAATTTGTAGACTGGGGTATACCGTCTCCTATCTCCTTCGGCTTCTAGGGATAGGGCGGATAGCGCTCGGGAGGTTTCTTCGTCCTCTTCCTCGTCTCTCATTGGTTCCTGGGTAGGCGCGGGGGTGGGGGCAGGGAGAGTACGCGGCGGGAGGGGGGGAGCGCGCGGGTTCCGCCGCACTCTGAAGTGGCAGTCGTTGCCTGGCGGCCACGCACGCTGGACTAACAGCGGTAAGTCGTCAGGGTGTAGCTTGCGCTCGTATTCTTGCGAAGGGCATACCTGGAACAAGCGGATTTTCAAATTATTTACTAACTCAATTAGTACATATAGGGAATGCTTTTCGATAATATAAATTTTCAATGAAAAGCAGTCCAATTAACGAGGTGAGGAAGACAAGTAAAAAGTGCGCTAGCTGCTGATTAGTCTAGACAGAAATATATTAATGGACTGGTTAGTTCCATGAAAGCATATTGTCCTGTCAGTCATGGCCTAGCTAGACAATGACTTCACTGTACGTGTTAAACGTAAAATGATAGTTGATGAGCAAGAGATAGTTGCTGGTTATGCCACCTTCGGCAAAATATAGTTATTTTACTATAGCATTCTAAAATACTTATTTCTCTTAATACGTGGCTAGTGGTTTGTACACCGGGTTTCATGGTGTCGCAGACTCGAGAGGTCCGAATCCCGGTGGGGGCAGATGTTTGTTTGATGAATACGAGCATTGGCACTCCAGTCATATATGTTTAATATGTATTTTCTATATAAATATACTTATATATGTACAGTATATGTATTTTATCTGCAATCGTTAGCACCCACCAACCCACAAACTGGGCGCACGTTGTGGGACAAGACGAAATCTTCATTTTTCATCGTTAGGGAAGGACTGTGCCCCTACAGGGGGTCATTTATTGGCTAATGATTATGATGATATTATTCATATATAGAAACCAGCACTAACCTCATAAAGTGAGAACCTCTCGACGCCCTCTGTGGAATCATAACAGTGCAGCAGTATCGCCAACAGCTCGTCCGCTGTCGTCCGTTCGCTGGTCAGCAGACACTTGTACTGAGACGAGGACATCAGGGCCGAGTCGTAGATCTTCACCAGACCACCAGGTCGCATTTGCAGCGAAAACCTGGAAGGAAACATAAAGATTCCGTGAATAGGTGAAACTTAAAAACGCCTATACATTTTCGTTTAGCAAATCTTTCAATAGGTAACTCTTTGAAACGCCTGTTAACTTTTCCTGGCAAAGCTTTTTGAATAGGTAGGTAGATTATATTTAAGCGGATAAACGACATTGCCTAAGAAATTTGAGGAGTTGGTATATTTTTTTATAACAAATGTGGACAGCAAGCTTAATATTAAGTTTCATTATAAGCAATTACCAAGCCGACCAATTATCGGTCGGATCCAATTCAATTCTTTCTTTGTCACTTATTCCAAAACATCATCGAATTCGTAACGTTTGCGAGTCCGAAATGTCATTGTCAAATGTGTACTGATTTTTAGTACTCGTTACGTACTTTGTGGCGCTGCTGTTTAAGTTTCGATACAAAATTTGACATTGACATTTAGGACTCGCAAACTATTCTAATTGGATTAATAGTTCGTGCTAGGGGTACAGTACACACACACACACACACGCACACAACACTCACACAAACATACACACACATACACACACACACACACATACACACACACGCACACAACACTCACACAAACATACACACACACACACAGAGAGAGAGAGAGAGAGAGGGAGAGACACACACACACACAACACTCACACAAACATACACACATACACACACACACATACACACACCCACAACACTCACACAAACACAGACACACACACCCACACCCACACACCGGTTAATGCTATACCTAGTTACTTTTTTAATATTATTATTATTTAATTTTTATTTGGTTCTTTAACTATTGTAGGTTCAAAGTACATATTATTATTTAAACCGCAACTACAATACTTTGTAAACTTAACAATAGTGAGGAGAGCACTGTCTTCTGGTCATCAGGGTAACCTTTTCCAGAGTTCAGGATTCAGATTATCATGTATCAAAATGTAAACTTGTTCCATTAAATTAATATTATTATAGATAGTAACAACGAACCAGCAACATTTCATCGCCCTTTGTCAATAACAAGCACACTCCATCCATTTAGGTACTGTCAACACAAAGCTACGCGGTCCATATGGTCAACGGCGGAGTTTTTAAAGTTTTTATCGCGCGCCATGTTTATGTACGGAAATAGACGGCCGGAAGGGGACACGGCACGGCTAAGGAGTGATTCTTTTTCGGGACGTTGTTGTGGACAAGCACCCGTGCCGGTGGTCCGGCGAGCCGGCCGTGACGCAATAACTAGTGTTTTAGTAGTATTTCACGAATTCAAAGCGCTTTTTAGCGTCTCGTTTCGTGGATACGTTCGCTTTATGCTTCCAATACTTAAAAAAGAAGGAACATATAAGTATAGATATTAAACTCAGAAACGTCTTATAAGTTTTTTTAAATACACACCACCTGATGTTAAGTAAGAGTGGAGTTCAGTAGCTAAAATAACTGATGCAGCAGAGTATTCCACACTAACCATGCACCCTCACATTCACAGTATTTAAAGGTGGAGATTACTTCCACAGACATTCCGATTTTAATTGGAAATCAGCTTTGCCCTGTCACCGTGCGACCTTCTCCCAAAAACCACCGAAAAAATGTACGTAGTAGAACAAATTGTCGTGAAAAAGTCATAAGCATGATTTAAAAGTCACTTTTTTGTGGTAGGTTCAAGCCAACTAGTTCTTCAACTAATGGGCATCCAAAAACGAATTTGTCAAATTGGTCACCATAATAACTTAGAATAAGTGAATCAGAGTTAGGTACATATACTGGACACGTGAGTGACATTATACACAATTTTATATATATGCAATGTATGACTAACAGCATGTTGTCATTTCACGAACAAATTCTCTACTAGTTTTAATAATTATTGTATTTTCTTATTTCGCTCGGATAGATACGTACAGAATATCCGTATTTATAGTCTGATAGTACAACAATCCTATCTATACCAGACAAAATAACAGTCCTTTGGTTTGAAAGTCGATATCTTGAAAGCACTATTAATCCCGCTATCACTATCAGCCCTACCATTTGAGGAAGTTGGTATTGCTTGCAAGACTTAAGAGGAGTGTAGATACCCAATATAAGATACACTTCAACTGCGCGTGCACTCGTCACCGACACAATGAATACAAAAACGAATCATGAAACCACTTACTTAGAGTATCCTTTCGGGTGGCAAGCCTGCAGGGCGGCCGGGCGCGCGTCATCGTCTAACACGAGCGTGGTCCTCAGGCCCGCGGCGCGCACCCGCACCTCCATGCTGAGGTAGAACAGCCGCGGGTCTCTGTGCCGCATCCTGAACTTGCCCAGCAATGTGGAGACCACCTCCCGAGCGCGCGTGCCCCAAGTCACCGACAGCGTCTTGTACTCGATGTCCGGCCGGAGGCAGCGCGCGTACACTTTTATCGTCGTCTGTGGAAAATTGAAAATAAGTAAAATTAATATCTGGGTGTTTAATATCTTGCGCAGGTTGATAGGAGCAGGTACTGTTAGTAATCATTTGGCAGCCTTTTCCGCAGTCCTTTATTCTTTTACTTGCGTAGGTTTTGAAAAAAGGGCGCATGGGGTGTCTGGGTGCGGAGCGCTGTGAATTCACACTGAGTTCTATAATTCTAACCTTTTTTTTTGTAAACAAATAACTACAGTTCATAAGAAGTAGATAGGTATTCATAAAAACATCTATCAAAACTACAAAAGAATCCACAAAGGTCAAACTACAGCAACAGCTAATGTCTCGTCGCTGGTAATTTGTGTACCGCAATGCCATTGCGAAAACGCTCAAATAATGCGTGGACACCTTAGAACATGTCACAATAAAATTACCATTGAAACGTAACAAAATGCAAAGATTGCAGAAAATCAGGTTCTCACGTAGCTAGAGGCCTGCCCTTTCACAATCGCGCGAAAATATGCAACGGCTTTACCGATAGTAACAGGAAATCATATGTTCATAAGCCGCTACACATGGAGTAGCTATTCAAGGAATTTCTTTAGTATTAAGCACTTAAAATTCGTCACTTGAACAACACTACACAAAGCACTTTATAAACCTTTTTTGATAACAAAATAGTAAGAAGTATCAAATAAAAATTATGACCAATTAAATATAAAATTAAAAGAGACCAACCAACCAACGACCGAAACTAAACGACCAACTATTCGAAAAAACTTACGTGAATATTATGGGGATGAAGCGCTAACCGCATGCGCGGAGCGGGGACAGGCGCGGACATGGTGCGTGCGTGCGAGTCGCCGCGCGGTCACAGACTATCCAATACTAAGAGCTCGAGTGTCACCGCAGCCCTACCAGCTCGAGCGGAAATCGCCTCTCAGCCCCACACAAAGGGTAAATCGATCCGTCCACCTGTCCGAGCAGCACCCCGCCAGGAAACGAATAGTGTCGCACGCACCAAACACCCCGTGAATCGTTCGATTATTCGCAACAGGAAGCGATGCGATACAAACAACCTTTTGTGCAATTGCCATTTACAAAGGCGAGAGGTAAAATTCGTGATGCGCTGCCAAATCAATTACGCGTAAAAACATTGAATCTATTTTAATATAAAGGACGACTTCTCCCGGTTAACGATTTCTGATAAGAGTTATGACGTCCGTAACATGCAATAGTTATTTTAACTGGCTTCGTTCAAGTTAATGCGTCATTCGAAGGCCAATTAGTCTTACACTCAAAAACTTGTCACACTATAACAAATATCTTTGAACAAGAACAAACTTGGTGGCAAGAGATGCAACTCATTAAGTCTTCCGGTGTTTGAGAAGCTGAGAAAGTGTCCGGTAAAAGTGGTGATCTTCACGACAACATGTTAGCCGATAAACGGAGGGAAACGCAAAAAGTGCCGGCGGACGACAGAGGAATGCGGCTACTGGATTGCCTTGTCCTGTCCAGTGCATACAGCAAAAAGTAGCACTGTAATACTTTATCTTAGAGAGGATCTTCCCCTCAAGCAAATAACTGCAAAGAATACCACAGCTCATCAAATGAACTACTTATTACTTCTTGCAAACAAAATCTCGATGAAATTTTATTTCGACTTCATAAAAAGTTAAATATATGAAAATATGTGTGTAAATACCAAAAAATTTTAAATAGTTTTGTTTATATGTAGCTATTCTAAAGAGTTTTATTTTTTATTCTATGTTGAATACACACTAAAAACAAATTCTAATAGTCACGATACAATTAAAATGGATAGCATTGAACGGAATAAACGAATGAAGATTGGCATGAGCTGTTGAGGAATTGCCGCTGATTGTTATTGTCAGTATTAATAGAATCCTTATATTATCTGGAATTTAAATTCGAGCTAAGATAACTTTAAGTTTAGGAGAACACCCTTTCTCGCATTGTCGACTTTTAGTGCAGATACTTATTACATGTTTCTATTACCAATTAACAAGGCGCACTCAGGTGCACAGCTGCTCTTCACAAGGTCGTGGTTTCCAAGCTATTAGTAAGAAAGACCAAGATTCGGATCTACAATACAGCGATTAGACCGATCTTGACGTACGGTTGTGAGGCTTGGACGCTAAGCCTTAGAGAAGAGAATAAGTTGTTAGTCGCCGAAAGAAGGATTCTGCGGAAGATCTTCGGACCAACTCAAGGAGAGGATGGCAGCTGCAAAGTGCGGACGAACATCGAGCTGGAAAATCTAGTGTCCGAGCCCAACATCATAAGAGAAATTAAAGCAGCTAGACTTCGCTGGCTCGGACCTTGAGAGAGAATGGGAGAGGATCGAGCCGTGAAAAGAGCGTATTTGGGGCGACCGATTGGACGACGGCCCGTTAGACGTCCCAGATACCGCTGGAGCGACGAGGTGCAGAAGGACTTGCAGTTTTTGGATGCCGACCGATTAAGAGTACAGTGCGTTTCATATTAACGACCATAGAAGGTAGAGGCATATAAGGCAACTGATTAACTTTATTGTTTCACCATAAAAATTCAAATTACTCTTACTTTTCCCTGCTATATTAACAACCAAATAAGGTTTACATATAAGGCAGCTCATGTATTTTAATGTTTTAATATCACCATAAAAATTAAAATTAATCTTGCCTTTTCCTGCTACATAATCATAGTTCATAATAATGTAACCCTTTCCGTTCTCAGGCTTTCATGCCTCTAGAACATCCCGGAGACAACATTCTACAAAAAGAAAAGCTCAGTAACTAAGTGTTATTATTTCCATTATTATCATTTCATCCGCGTTTTATTACGATATTTGCACATAATGATAGGTAATAGACACATTATCTGTAACAAGCTGTATAGTTCCCAAAATCTAACCGGACAAAATAATGAGTCACGACTCTTTAGATAAATTACACCAATCAATGTCAGAACGGATTGACAGTGTTTCGAAGTAATTTATCATCTAGACCGACATATGTCGGGTCGGGGAGAAAGAAGTAGGCCCCAAATTGAGCATAACGAGACCGCAAAGTCTTGGAACGGCCATAAACAGGGCTCTTGGTAAGTTATTCATCGGAACGAGTGATAATTTGAAAAGTAGAGACATTCATAGTTTGTTTAATGACTGTAATATTATGATAAGGACCCGTCAAGACAAATTTTACAATTATTCTCCAAAAATTGACACATATTGTAGTAGGTACCTACAGATTGTATAATTCCTGGAATGTTTTTATCATTATACCTAATTGGAAAGAAAGATGAACCTTTGTTATCAACAATTGATCGTTTTAAAGTAATAAAAGCCCGCAAAAAGCTTGACTTGACAAGGTTTACTTAAAATCATCCGTTAATTTCTTTAATGCAGACTAGCGTAGCAAGCGAGCTAACCTAATTGAGCTCTGTACAACCATTTTGTTGGCAGTTAATTAAATTCTTGACGCCGATTAAAATGTTCTTCATTTCTTACACTAAAGTAATTAAAGTAAACATCTTGTTTAAAATTACGATAGTCGATGCTACGTGATAAAATCTACTTTTTTACAAAAGCTTTCATAATCAAAGAGCTTCAGCAGAAAATGACACTAAATTATCTATTGGAACATAAATACTAAGCTAACCTATTGCTTTATTATATTTTATTTTAAGCATTTAACTGCTAGAGATTTCAATAAAATGATTTTTTTTCTAGAGAAAATTCCACTAGGTCCGGGTCCTTCTGTCTGAAAATTGGACCAGTAGTTTTCTTTTTCTACTAATTTTTTTTGTTTATTTATCGGTAATACAAAGAATAAAACAAAAGTATTAATATTCAATTAGCATTACTGCAGCGTTAAATCAGTCAAACAAGTGACAACCTATTACCAAAAAAATCCTTGAAAAACTACTATTTTCAGCTTCTGTCATCGTAGTACTGACTTATTTTCAAACGCCTACAGGAGAACGGTAACAGAATTAGTCGATATTGCTAACAAAAAATCAAATCTAATAAGATACTGTGTAAGATAACTTATAGGGTCAAATATTACATCTAATAGAGCATGGTTGGTTTGCCTGTCGGACAAAATCCTCGTGTTGGTGTCGAAGTGATTTAAATCTTGACTGCTGTCAAACCAATAACATCATACTTATCATGGAACTTATGATTCAAAATGGTGCTGTGTTTACTAGCAGAATTACAAGCATCTTGATATAATTACGAAATTTTACGATAAGAAATTAAAAAACGTTCGCCTGACAGGAATTATAGTAACAGTGACAGTATTTTATCTACACGACTGATAAGTAATAGACTTAAAACACAATTTTAAGAAACAAATCCTTAAACCTTAGGTTTTGATTGATTTGATAATACGAAACATAGGTACTCAGAATCGTTCTCTTCTCACTAGTTAAAGTTAAGCTGTTGTGGTCACAAAGAGACGGACAATGCCATTGTCCTCTCTTTGATCACTTGCACTGATGCGCTTGAGCAATACGAAACTTTGACGTCACAGCGACAACTCCACCACAAAGGATTACCGGTAATTATGATCTTTGGTGCCGAGATCCCAAGGTTCATTTCAATTACAAGATCGTGTTATGAGCGTGAAAAAGTTATAGGGTTAAATGTCGGTTAACGACTTACAGCTACTGTTGAATTGAACAATTTACGTGGAGAAAAATGTTACATTCAACCATAACACGACCGATTATTGCCATTATAAATTTGAAAGGAAAATGTCAGAAGAAAGAAGGAAAGTAGAAGCATTGATAATTTTATGCAAGTGAAGTAGGTAGCTATTATAAAAAGAATAAATTGCATTTATTATTTAAAACGAGGTTAACAGGTGCACTCAGAGACGAAAATTAACTTTTGAGTCGATAAAATTTTAGCTGGTATTTGTTTTTGTGATAATAATTAATACAAAGACAATTACGTCTATGTAAAGAATCTTTTTCTTGTTAAAAGATTACTTATTCTTAAATAAGTTGTAAATAAAAAATATTGTGTAGTCTGTCTATTGCTTTTTACCTCAATGAAGTTAATTGTTTGCGTTTGCATTACTGTCACTTTTATTTAAAAAGAATGTAAAAAAAATATTGAGTTACAATATTTATTCTAACTCGTCTTTTATGTTCTAGGAAAGCTTTTACTATCAGAATCTTGAGTTAAAAGAATATTTATTTTATAAATATTTTCGTAGCAGATTTCACGACTGCTTTCAACGATAAGTTTCCAGAAAACATCTAAAGTCCATTGAAAAAAGGTAAAGATTGCGAAACCTACTTTTTTTCCAGCAAAAACTTTGTAAAACAATTTCCCAATGGGTTGGACAACACACCCGAGCTGAAGCAAAAACACAAACAAGAAGCCTTTGAATAAAATTGTATGTCGCAATTTTACGCGGCGCTACGCAATTTTACGGTTTAACAGTCAAAAAATTATTATAGAGCCGATAATGCCCTCTCATCATGATCAATAGAGCTGAAAAGATCATTTTATCCATATCCTACTGTATTATAAATGCGAAAATTTGTTTTTTTGTGTGTTTGTATGTTTATTACTCAATCACCCAAAAACTACTGAACTGATTTGAATGAAAATTGGTACGCATATAGTTTATGACCTGAATTAAGACATAGTATACTTTTTATCCCGGAAAAATGTTAGGTTCCTGTGGGGTTCTCTAAACCAAAGTTAACACGGACTTAGTCGCGGGCGGCTGCTAATTTTTTTTATTATTACTATTATAAATGTGGCAGTGTGTCTGTCTGTCAGTCTGTTACCTCTTCACGCTTAGACACCTGAATCGATATAGATGAAATTTGGTACAGAGATAGTTAGTGGCCCCGGAAATAACATAGGATAGTTTTATCCCAGAAATCATCTTTTATGGGGGTAAAAAGGGGGTGGAAAGTATGGGAAACCAATTAAACCACGTAGACAAAATCGCAGGCACTAGTTATCGATAAATTCTCGAAATCTCGTGTTTTTGCAGTGCATCCACTACAGGTGAGTGTTAAATATACAGTTTAGGTCGCTTTCAGCTGTTAGTGAGTTACATTAAGTTACAACGAGAGATGCAACTGTATTGAGAAAAGTTACGGTCAAGTCATAAGGCTGTAGCATGAGTACCACAATTTGCTTTATATCACGTTTTTTATCGCGTCTAACTGTCAAACTCCATAGTAATTTAACAATTGAGCGTGATAAAAAGGCGTTATATATCATTTCGCGGTGATCATGCTAGCGGCTGGATACAGATCCTGATTGATATATTATTGTCTCGGAAAGTTTATTTATATACTCGCAAGCAATGAATTCGATGGCGCAAGTGGTTAGCGCGTTCGGCTGCGATCGTGGAACTTAAGCAACCTTCACAGTGGTCGGTCATTGGATGGGTGACCAAAAATTGCTATCTCGAGCTCCTCCGTGCTTCGAAAGGCATGTTAAGCCTTTGGTGACGGCTGCATCTGCAGTCGTTAGCACCCACCAATCACACTGGGCCCGCGTGGTGGGTCATGGCCCAATCTCCCTATTCCATCCTGTGCCCCAGCAGTGAGGACATTAATAGGCTAATGATGATGAAGCAATGAAACTGTCACCCCATGTTCGAGATTGCCCTAGTAATTTATAAATAATACAAAAAAATACAATAAAAACTTTTGTGTTATTTTTGAATGATAAATATTGTCTTTCAAATTAAATGAAGAACATGAATGTACAAAGAAATGGTACAAAAACATTTATCCAACTCGTTTTCATTGCTGTTAAGTTTTTTTTACGTTTGTGACTTATGAGAATTCTAAATTACAACATAAGTAACGCGCAATAACAGTTGACTAATATAAGAATAAACTTGTAACACCTAATTATAACAGTTATAAAACTTTATCCCGGGCCACTAGGCCGTGAAATTATCATTCAGTTGAAATTACTTGTAATAAAAATGGCGCACGTGCGTGATAGATTACTATTATCAAATAGACGTTTAGGGTCTGATTAATGTACAGCTAGCAAACAGTCTGGTTAGCCAAAACTGCTAAGTTTTACCAACAGAGCTTTTTACTGCTATGCTTGTAATTCACAATAACTTAGTTGAAAATATTTGGCACGTTTTTTGGTACTCATAAAGTTTTGAACTGTATTTCATCAGGCAATAGGGATGATAACTAGAAAAATGTAGAACACGTATGTTTTCTTTGTTCACATAACAGAGACTATCCATAAGATTCGAAATGTCGCATGACGTCACGCCTTGGTACAATTTTCACTTAGAAGTGACGTCACGAGCCTCCCAAGCTTGGACGTGCTTTATATTTGTAATTTTTGGATATTTTTGGATATTTTTTTTTCTGGTAATAGAAAAAAATAAGTGTTCATTATTTTTTGATAATGTAACTGACGGACTAAATAGATTTTCTTTTACAAAGCAAACTGATTAGATCTCGATATGGTAAACAATAAGGGTGATGACGGGGTACAGTAAACGAAATTCTATTTAGTCCATCAGTTAGATGATTAAAAAATAATGGACAAGTATTTTTTCTTTGGGCAATCAACCAAAAAATGACAAAGTTATAGCGCGTCAAAGTTTGGGAGTAGGGGCTCGTGACGTCACTTTTGAGTGAAAATTGTACTTGGTTAATTGTAAAACGTGACGTCATGCGAATTTTCAAATCAATATATCTCTGCAATGTTTATATTATGTGAAAAAAGAAAAATACATGTCCAATACTTTTTGATAATCTACCTGATAAACGAAGAAAAAAAAATAGTCATCATCCCTATTTATAAATCCCGGGCCAATTCCTGGACAAACTCCAAGGTTGCTTTGAAAATGTAAGAAAAGTTTTGCACACGACAGGTTTATATTGAAAAGTTCGAAATTTAATTTTTGTGCATCACCCCTATCAATTTTTAATCCATGTTAATGACTGTACTGATTCTTCCTATTTATCTCTTTTTTTTGTGAATTTTGCAATTGCCCCAAATCTGCCAATGTCTTGTTGACTGTTTAATGTAAAGATGGATAAATAAAACCTATGCGCTTATTCTTATTAGGTAGTACCTCAGGCCTTACTTATTCAATTTAGATAAGGACATAGGACACTAAATATCCTTAACAGTTGGTGCGGTGACCGGGAAAGTCACTTAGCACCAGTATACACTCATTTCAGATTCATCATCATCATCATCAGCCTATTATTGTCCACAATGCTGGGCCACAGGTCTTCCATATGGATAGAATAGGGAGAATGGGCCATGACCACATGACGCGGGCTCAGTGCGGAATGACGGGTGCGAAGGACTGCAGATGCAGCTGGGACCAACGGCTTAACCTGCCTTCCGAAGCACGGAGGAGCTCGAGATAGTAGATTTTTGGTCACCCATCCAATGACCGACCACTGAGAAAGTTGCTTAACTACTACGATTGCAGCCGAACGCGCTAACCACCCGCGCCATCGAGCTCCTCTAGCATTTCAGATTAGACTTAGGTTTTATTTATCCACCTCAGTGTGATCATTCGATCCATGGAGATTAGAGAGAGGGAGAGCAATCGCTAGGTACGTGATAAAACATTAGCCCGCCTGTTCCTGAATATTTGTAGAATTTATAGTTCATTTTTCAGCCACCAGCCGCGCTGCCGTCGGTAAGTAGTATATGTGAAGTAAGCTGTTTATGAGTACAAGTAGATGAAGTTAGTTGAATATTGTACAAATTTTCTTCGCGGCATTGGTCATTTCAAATTAGCCCGCTTTTATTGAGACAACTTAGCGATCGCAGCGCCTCACTTACTTTGCCCATATTTCTGAGGCACTATTTTCTATAGCGATCGTTCTCCTTCTCTCTAACCTCCATGATACGATCGATCCAGACATTTAAGTCACAGACAAGCGATGATTACGAAATCATCGATTCGTCGGACATCGAAGCGGGCAGGACGCGACTAAATTGGGTGAACGAGGTGTGACGCGCAGGAAATTAGGAAATGGGAAGCACGCCCGAAGCATTCGTGACTCGTGCTGCGAACGAACGCCGCCGCTTTTTGCCCTCATCTTATTTTAGATCTGTGGTCCGTCCGGCCGCATCCGTTTTTAAAAACCATTCCGTGGTGATTAAACACGCTTTCGTACACGACTTTCAGCCGTATTGAGTAGAGAATAAAAGATTGCTACTTGAAAGGGTTAATGATAAAGGACACCGATTTTACACGGTGGCTAATTAAAATTATTATGTTTACATTTGATGTCTAATATTGGTTCAAAGTGGCTGTGTTTAGGAAATTGTGGATATCTTCTTTTTGTATTAGCGACAGAAGGCAATATTGTTTAATTTTAATATATATTATAGAACAGCTTTCATTGACTAGAAATCAGTCAAAGTACCAGCTTGGAGCTTACAAATTAAAAAGAGGATATTAAAAAAATAGAACATGATATCAAAATGTTTTAAGAATGCTTTCCCCGCAGCAGACGTTCTTGATAAACTGCTTTAATCTGCAATAAACGATTTGTCCAAATACGTTTTCAACTACTTTTACACAGAAATAAATAAAACCGTAATGTCTCAATCGAACCCTACGCAAGAAAGCAGTCATAATATTTATAAATAAAGTGCTTAACATTTGAACACCGGTAATCCTGGCCCCCTGCGCGAGCGCAGACGCACATACCGTAAGTTATTGAAATCACTTACACCTACGTAATACTTACATTGAACCGCTACCTCGGAGGGAACTCCCCTTAAGAAGATTATTTTATTGCTTGCACTGAGGAGGTTCTTATTGTAAATTTTGTTAAGTTTCAATAATTTCATGTGTTTCGTTTATGGCTTACTTCTTACAATGTTTATTGCTTAATAGACTAACAGTATTTTAATCAATTTATATTATATTTTATTTATACATATCATCATTAATATATACAATCATTAGTACCTATAAGTTTTTTTTATTTTCAATTTTAGGACCACGATAGCTAAATATTTATTTAAGTAAATTAATTTTAATGAACCAGTAAATTCTTCTTCAGTAAAACTACAATGCAGAAGTAAAAACGTTTATTAATATTATTTAACTCACTTGGTCTAACAGTAATTTTTGACTTTTATATTTAATTTCGACTTCATTAATATTCTCAAACACTGGATAATATTAAGGTGGGAAAAGTTATTTTTGCAGTCATTGAAATACAAAACCATTAGTAAAACTCAAATCTGCTACAACAGGAATATGAAACCAGTTATGGCCTAAAGTTCTTGCTTACTATTTAAAATCAAAGTATTGATATCTATCATCGTAGTATTGAATCATTCCATTGTGTTATCAAGAAATGTGTCCATAATATTACAGTTGCATTCCAATACAAAGTCGCTGGCGTCTCGCTAATTGAATCTCGTCGACGAACGACGCCCGATGGCCGGCGCCCGCGCACGTGCTGCGTACTACGCATAATGTGTCCCGCATTATCGACGGATGTTTGCTCTCATGCCAGTTATGTCAACAAGCAAATGCTCAGGGTTTTCGTACGCACAATTCGATACGGGTAACTTGAATGAGTAAGGTACTAAACTACGCTAGAAGTAAAAAAAAAACAATTATTAATCACTATAATTGAACATAATGCATTTATAATAATGACCTAAATTATCAAAAGTTTTATCCGTTAAGACATAGGCATATTTACAATAAGAATTTAAAACTATGAACTTTTAATAAGTGCCTGCATTATACCTACTAATTTTAGCTCAGTTGCATATAACGAAGATATCAAATGAAAGGAAGAATTGTGGATCTAACAACACAACGTAAGGTTTGTAAAACTGTATGCAACGGTTTAATTTTTTTAATAAGATCTTTCATTGAAAACCCTGAAGGAAAAAGTAAACAGTTAAACAAAAAAAATCAAGGTAATGTCAAAACAAGTTAGTAAAATATAAACGTTTATTTCCTAGTGGCTAAATACAGTGATTCATAATATGATACAATTCGCAATTCGACACAAAATGACTGCTTACGGAACACAATAATGCACCATAAGTGAACTCAATTCTTGGACATGACGCACAAAGACTTAACATGGCGTACACGACTACGTACTTACTGGGTACAGTTACACAAAACTTTTCAAAGTATCATTCTTGAAAATGACTCAACGTGACTTGTACACAATAGAATACATAACATATTCTGATCCATTGTACCATTTAACTTCGATTTAAACACTCATTGGTGCTTCAATGGCGACCTCTCACTGGGAAGCGCAGTGTCAAAAGACCCCTAACCAGCTGAACTGTGAACATCAAGGTAGTCGGAGGGCCCTTCCCCACGACAACGGCTAACTAGAGCCGAGGTCCGAGTCTCAGAGACGCCCTCTAGTTGAGCCGACCCCCTCAGGTTCGAGTGGTCTAGAAGCTCCAGACGGAGACTCCCCCCGTGGGGAGACGCCATCCACCTGGAATACCTCTAGAGGCACTTGCCAATTCTCGGCTTGAGGTACCCTTAGGATCTCGCCGTCCCCAAACCCGGTGACGCTGTGTCATCTGCGACCAACAGCATACACACTCAAAAAAAAAGGGGGGACCTACTAGATGTGGAAAGCGGCCATGTCTAGCAGTTGACGTCCATATGCTTATGATGAATGAATGATGAAACACAAACCCATAGCCGCATCTCAACGAACGAATTTCCGTATGTCTAGCTAGTAAAATGCAACAGACAATAGGCTAATAATCTAATTTACCTATAATACCTATCTATAGTGGGGATATAGGGAAAGTACCGATTATTCATAAACAAATACGTGACTATACAGTCGTCCACGCTATTTCAGTTCGTCATAATAAAACACTTATGTAGATACATCTACTTTTTTAACGACCCTTCCCAAAAAAGCTATGCTGCGTAAGGGATAGAACAAACACACGTACACCTCAATGTTGTTCCAGTTGTGCAACATTTGTGATGAACGAGTTACTATTGTAGACTATTTATAAAGATTTATATCTGGTAGAATGCTTCAGGTTGTGTCAGGTCTGAGATATAAAACAGGCACTCTTACCTACGACTATTTTTAGATTCACTATGAAACTTATGAGTCTATCCTGAATATTGACAACTGACTTATATTGGACATTCTCAAATTCTACTTATTATTATTATTCATATAATTCTATTTATCAAGCGATTATTGTTATATTTTATTTAAACTATATTGTAAATACTATAAATACATTTTAATCGTAATTTTAATTTAATAAATGCTCACTAAAACCGTTATGAAGATTATTGAAGAAATATTAAATAAATAGAGCTCCAGAATTCAGGAAAGAATACAATCTCAAACATAGAGGATTCTACTGGAATTTTATATGAACACATATACGATATAATGCAGTTTCAAAATAAAACAACAAACACATAACGGTTTCCTCTAACCCGGCACCGGTTAGCATTCATTCGGTAGCTAACCAACAATCATGGACAATCAACCGACGGAGCGTAAAACAAAAAGATTTGCCCAGCTGCCCCCCACCTGCACAACCTATCATCGAGACCATACTCGCAGGAACCATATGTTTAGGACTAAATAGAGTTGGGCAAAAAACCTAGCACGTGCTGACGCCAGGTGCGCAGGAAGTTATTCGAGACGCGCCCGAAAGAAACGCTGGTGTCTCTTTTGACCTTTTTGAATGCAGAGATCACGCTTTTGTGATATCTCTGTTTTTTTGGCTGTTTGATTATGTGAGATATTCATTTGTTTTCTTTCTATTTTCAAAACCCTAATTCGGTGTTTATGGCGCCAATTCCTGGAGCTAAGCTGTCATTCTTTCAAATTGCCAAGTTACATTCACATATCTCTGTTATTATGTGGGTATTAATGATCAGAGGTTGCGGAGAGCTTTCTCATTATAATTCATTATAAATAGCTACCGAGTCGACCTTGTGGTTTAAAAGTGATACAAATAAATTGGTCGTGAGGCTACCTAAATGGATACACGTATGATTAATGAAATGGTTTTAATCCTAAACTAGACACCTGGCTGGCTAAATCAATTTATGTCAGCACAATCTCAGCACATAATCAATAACCGTTTTTGAGAAGAACGTCATTGATCATTTAAGGATGAGAAGCCCTTTTATTAAAGGTACATTCCCAAATACATTAGCACCTGTACACACGGAACTAACCCGATTTATGTTGCGCAACTCTGTCAGCTCAGCACCTGAGCTGCGCCCGCACAACGGGAACTATTCCTTCATATTATTTATTGACTTTCAACTCGATTTATAGGACACTCGAGATGACTTTCATAGTGTTTTGCAACACTCTATATGTATTACGTTCGAGTCATTTCAGACTTTATGAGTGACTGCATAAAGAACGGGTGATTTATTGAAATTAGTCTTTTGACTCAAAGACGAAGTCATAAATTGTATTTTTACTTTATTCGTAGCCTATAAATTTTACGCTAGTATTTTACTACCGACACGCAATATTTTTCAAACATCATTAAACATGCATAATGTAATTTGGTTTAATGAAGGATCTATCTAACCTATACACATATTAATAACGTTGTCAAATTAATAATATGTATTTCGAAACGGATTTTGCGATTTTTTTTTTCAAAAAAATGTTGTTACCGTTTCTGTTTCTAAAGTTTTAAAGATATCGGTTGGTACAAATCTGTATCAACCGGTGTCTTTATTAATTCGTTAATTCGCCGAATAATTTATTTAACGTTTTCTATAGGTGTGTTTTTTTATTATATGTGTACAAACAAAAGAAGATGTGTTATTTTATTGGAAACAGCTGCAATAGTGTCTTTTTTTTTCAGTACAAATTTTCTATTCACAATTATGCAGTTCAAATGGTATTCGTTGCGTGGGCAATAACATTCAAACACAATATTTAAAGATCTCAATGTTTTTATGCGTTCGCGACTAGCTTCGTCATGAAACTCTTTTAACATATCACGTGATGTTTTGTAATTTATTGTCTTTTTGTGCCAAAAACATTTCATCCGCTCATGTTTTATAATAATTAGTAACAAAACATGTTGTAAAAAATATTTAAACAAAGTTTCACCGAATTCCCTCTTTTTTTTAATACACAAAGGTGTATAACACCTATTGAGGTATTTACTTAATACTGTGTTATAATCTGACGTTGTCTGTTCTTAATATTGAATGCGCTTGCGTCGCGTTCGATATTGACATTGACAAACAAACCGGATAGAAAGGGAATAACTACCACATACAAAAATACTAAACTGAAGTATTTTAATCGTTTATTGGAAAACAAGCTTTTAGTATAACAGTCATTAATCTCAACATAATTTAGTTAATGTTGAAAATTACATACAAGCTATAGTTCAATTGCTGCGTTTTTATCATGACTTTATCAATAGACTGATTGAAATTAAATTTTAATTCATAAGCATGTTCTTTTTCGATTAATTTACTTATAATTAGAATATGCTTCATACAAAAAGTTTACTTCGCTCTATCATCATTCGATATCGTAAAGAACCGAACGGTCTATTTTTTAATAAAGTCGTTTTAAATAAGCCTAACGATTAAAAAACTTCATTTGATTATTTCTTCATCATTATCGTTGATTAATCAGAAGATAAAACTAATAATCATCTTGATAGATATTTCATTGTATAAATAATGTTTTCTCTGGGTAAAAAAACTTATTCATATCAACTAAACAATGGCCATTTGCATCAAAGTTCTTTATTCAATTTTAAAAGCTAATCATATTGAAACAATTGACAAAAATGAAATGATGTTTTAAACACGATTAATCCTTAGTTTAAATTAATAACTTTGATGCAAGTGGGCATTATTTATATTTACAAGTTGAATAATCTGAAAGAGCAATATTATTTGAATTAAAAAGCTTGGAGATTGAACTCGGCAAGAATGAATAACACTAAAGAAAAATGAATATTCTACTAACGTACATAGCTGTAATAATTGACACTTCAATAATCGTTACTGCAAGAGAATAATTAACCGATAAACCAGGTTCGAGTTGTCTTAGGTGCCCCTCAATAACGTCATTAATACACAATTAACCACAATTTGTTTTTCGAGGTTCTGTGTTTGTTCTAGATAAACCTTTTCAGAGTCTGCATAGAAACCATCAATTCAAAATTTAGCGCTGTATGAAGACTGTTCCGCCACCTTTAAAAGCTACCTACGTGTCATTGGCGGAATTCTGGACTACACCGTCAATTAACATCAGGTGGGGTAGAGTTATTTGTCAGACCTATCTTAAAAAAAATCGTGAAGCTATAAAATAAAAGACAATCACAAGTAGTGTTGCCTTTCCGATTTGTTTTAAATCGGTCCATGAGATCATAATCGGGATTTAGAGTTGAAAATCGGGATAGTAAACAAAAAAAGGAGTTTTTATAACTGGGTTTTATTTATTGCGTTTTAAACTACTAGTGCAAGTACTTATAGTACTATATTAATTACCTAAATTTCGTTTTTTGATTAATCGGGACATTTAGCGTCCCGATCCCGGGACGTGCCGCGCATAACGTAACACCTGGCTACACTAATCACAAGCCATAAAATAAAAGAATAAGAAGAAGACTTTTTGGCGGGATCGGAAAGCGTTACTTTAGCAGTTTTGTTTTTCTTATTAAAAATTGTGTTGTGGCGGATGTTAGTGTCTAATAATGGTGGATTATTAACCACTAAGTGTTCGATAACATGCACAAGTGTTGGCAAGTGAAACAAAATAGCGGAAAGTGTCTTTCGACGTTCCCTCGAGAAGTCAACGGGGAGGTTCCAGTAAATACCCACACATTTATTGAAACATAGGGAAAGGGGGGTTGACTTGACTGCCACTTACTTTGACTTGATTTATTACTTTGACTACGAGTGCTATAGAATTTGTAAATATTTTAACACTTGACATTGGCTAAATGCAAAAGCTGTGCGAGGCCATTTAGGAAAAAACAAAAAAAAAAGAAGAAGGTTCGAGTTAGACATATGTCAATGTCAAGTGCAACTACACAAGTAGCAAATGTAGCAATTAAGTTCGTCAGCGAGCAGCAATCTTCCACTAACCAACCTGTATTTAGCACTAATACGAGTAGTATTACAGGTAGTTGCATCGACTCGGTAACCACCTTGTCACGATGCTGCGGCCAGTGATGTGAGAGCGCAACGTAATATTGTACCAAGTAACAAAGAACTGGTATTACATAAATACCTGTTACTGCGATAACACTTACTGTATGCATGTTACTTGCTAAAAAGCAGGTAAGATGCAACAGAAGTAAAAAAAATGGGTGCGTGTACTTATGTAGGCGCGTGAGAAGTTATCCTTCTTTGGCATCGTTTAAAATTAGTTTTTAATTGCATGCAAATAATTAATTACAATAAATTAATAAAAAGTCTGGAAAAGGACACAGTCAATAATGTTCAGTTTTAATTTGAAAAAATAAATAAATAATCAAAATATTCAATTAAAATCGCTACTGAATATAATTTATTAGAACATATGTGATTTGCACTTGTATGAAACTCAAACACGTATTCCGAATAAACAAACTAGAAACATGTGGATAAATATTATAAATATGAATACCTATAACTGTTACTTTATTACAATAATAACATAAAAGTAACATTGAAAAATAAAGATGTGGTTTTTGGTTCTACTACACCAATGGTCAAGAGATGGCGCTGTAGTCTCCTGAATCGCGCTTTGGTTCCGTTGTTCCAGATTAATAAATACTTTTGATAAATAAAGATGTGGTTTTTGGTTCTACTACACCAATGGTCAAGAGATGGCGCTGTAGTCTCCTGAATCGCGTTTTGGTTCCGTTGTTCCAGATTAATAAATACTTTTGATAGGCCTTCACAATGCAGTCGTTAGCAACTTAGCACCCACTAAATAGAGATTCTATTTCTATTTTGTTGGTAGATTTTCTTAATGTGCGGTAAACACAAAAGTAACATCATCATGCTGTTAATTGTGTTACAGAGAAGCGCGCGCATCTTAAAATTTCACTCTCATCATTTTTTCATAACGCGCCTAAAGAAGTATAACTTCAAAATGCGTAACAAGACTTTTGAATCATTGAGATAATATGTTTGGTGAACTACGAGTATGCAAATATAAATTATAAAGAATGAAAAAGTCCTAATTGCCTATAAGTAACTACTGCTATACTATTTAACCGCATTTCCAATAACTTGACAAATAAAATTTACCTTTTCCAAAATCTTCATCGAAAACAGTACTCAGGTATATTTATTATAATCACTTTAATAAGTATAATATTTTTTCTTATCACTATTATTCTTTATTTATTACCAGTTACAAGCAAAAACATTCCCCCTTGGATAAAATAAACTAAAAAGTAGCGTTCCAATAATATCGTGTGACATGTCACATCTCTAACGACGACCAAATTACTAACTGGTATTGAAGCACTACTAGTATTGAATGTTCAGTAAGCAACCATGTTTACGCGTTCCATTATAATATTGCCGGTAAGCATATTAACAGTCAGCTGTCAAAGATACTTGCATTCATTAGGGTATATTTAGTCAAGAGTTATTTAGAAAATACTGCACTTCACAAAAAGATTTTTTTTTCTTACTCGTCATGAAGATTCATCTGCTGGGTATTATTTAAATTCCAACTCAGAATTATTAATTCAGTCTAGATTATTACAAGCACTTGTGAAAAAGTAGACTTCGGCATTTCACCGCTGGGGATTTGACAACAATATCATTGTTCTTGTTGAAGAACGGCAAGACACTCGACAAGGATTGCCTTATCTTCCTTGTTTTATTTCAAAGCTAGCTGTGTCCCGCGGTGTTACCCGCGGTTTATTAGGGTTATTTTCCCGCAGTAAAACGTAGCCTATGTATTAATCCAGGGTGTCAGCTAACTCCATATTAAATTTTATTAAAATCGCTCCAGCCGTTTAGACGTGAAGGAGTAACATACACACTCACAAACTTTCGCCTTTATAATATAAGTGTGATGACGAACAAATTTGCAATACAAAAATCCTTAAACAAATCGTGCGAGCATTTTATAAAACAAAAAGTAGACAAGCTTAAGTTTATGGTCATTGGTATAAGTAGTTATATACATATGCAACTTCAGCTTAAGTAGGGTATTTGACAAGTTTTAGAAAACAATCTCACGTTGTTGACATTAGTCAATTATATTAATAATGTTTATGGATTCCGTAAAAAGTGGATATTCATCATTCTGTTGTGTATTTCAGTAAAAATAACCAAATCAAAAACTCCATTTTCAAGTTGCCGCGCAAACGTTTCTCTGGACAATATGGCGTCTTACTAGTGTGTGACGTCACACGACTGTTAATAAAACGATACAATGTAATGTCTTTTTAACCGGAAGTTTACTTGCGTGTGACGTCATTGTAGGCTTCGCCAATCCCAAGCGTTTTGAGTCACGTGACAATAGATAAGGAAACTATTATCTTTTTCGTGGGTTTTTAGTAAACATGAATATTTTCTGTAAAAATAGTAAAATCCCCTGCCAATATTCATTCTAAACACAGATGCTAACAATTGGCACTTTATTTTTAATACCGTCAAATACCCTATTGTTTTACCTTCTAGGCAAATATTTCATGCTTCATAAATACACACGGGACATGATTGATCTGTCTTGCGTTCTCCATAGAAAGTTAGTCGAACCGCGACTAATCACAGTCGATTATAAAACCAATCAAGTCTATCGTTAGCTTAAACCGTGGCCTTTGTAGAGTTTAACTGAAGGCTTGTTTGTTTATTGATTGTTACCCAGATTATTGATTCTGTTAGATCCTATACTTTCTATAATTTAGTCACACCCCTTCTCGCCATTATTGATTTTACACTGGCCACATATTTGTCACAGTTGATTCATTTCTAAACTCATATTTTATTAATCTAGCAGTTAAATTCTTTAGATTTAAACATCTAGCAGTTAAATGCTTAAAAAATAAATAAAATCATAATCATATTTTATTATTTCTTCCATTTATGTTTTTTAAAATAAGGTTTCCATTTTTTATTCTATATCTGAATACGCGTTTTTAAATCTTAAAAAGTCAAATACAAAAATATAGGTTCCATACAATGTGTTTTGAGTAGTTTTTAGTGTGTGATACATAATGTTTTTTTTTTAAATATAGATAAAAAATATATTTAAAAAAAATAGTTTTAGTAAAAACTGCTTCATTATTCATTTGGATAGTTTTTAAGTGTTTCTAACTGCGGGATGAATATAGTAAGTAGGCAGGTAAATACGGTAGCTGTGTCCAATTTCCATAGACATCATTATCATCATCATCATCATCTTACTACTTTAAGTGCCTAGCGATCAAAGAATTTTCATAACGTTGCTAAAATCTTATTATCTACATATTTCCTTTTAAAAAGTATCAGTTATTTTAAAGACGGGCCACACATTTCGACTCATCACCTCATTAAACGCGTTTATACCAACACTGCAGGCAAATGAATCGCCGCGCTTGCGCACCTCATTAACTTTTAGTTTTTAAAATTCTTTGATGTATTCAAGACGCTCTAAGGTTAATTACCTTAGCCACGAAAAGCTGTAAAGTATGAATAATAATGTTAACAAATGTATTTCTATTCTATTTAGTGGAAAACTCTATCATTTATATACACGTCTATTATATTTTTATTTTAAGCATTTAATTGATAGATTATTAAATCTAAAGAAAATTTTACTAGAAGAAATCCAGTCGGTCCAGGCAGCAAACGGGTCTCGATCCCACACCCTCCGCTATCCGGGCGGATGCACTAACCAATTATGCTACCGTGACCTTAATGACCGTGTAAAATTCCTGCTAGTATTTCCTAGGCTGCACGGCAGCGGCATCTTTTCACAGTGAAGGTATTCCGTAAGTTGACTATTGTTAATGTGTATTTTTCTAAGAATAATTATTACAATTATTTACTCAAAATAACTTTTTTATAGTACATAATCAAGCACTTAATACAATAAAAACACTTATCTTCATCCCGAGGTTACCGAAGCATCCGCTACAGGCGATGTAGAATGGTCATTGTCAATTTTAGGGTCAAAAACCCATTGTTCCGAACAGTCCCGTTCTTGAACAGCGGACGTTGATTAAGTGAGAAACAGTGGTACATTGTTATCCTTACTTTAAGTGAAAAAAATATATAAATATACCAGAGAACCAACATTGTCATCATATCTTGGTATTTTTTTTAAATTACCTAATAACAGAAACAGCATTCACCAAAAAGGCTGTAAAGATAAAAGAAAGAAGTTATTGAAACCTCTTTTCTGCACTTAGCGTAAATATTCAAAAAGAGGTTGTACAGAAAAGGATTCAATTGAAACCACCTGTTTGCACAAAAGCGCAAGTTTAAAAATGGAATTGAAAGCAAATTAAAAAAAAACGAAAAAGGCGCCAAAGGTCGTGTGTTCACTAATATGGAATGTCAATCTGCATAAAGCGGCTACCACAAAAGGAAGCAACTCGAGACCCCGACGATGCAAAAGTGATGTGTCTGTTACGTCCATTATTAATGAGCTCCCGTAACCCGAAACCTGTCTTATAATGTAACAGACCACAGAGCTGATCTTTCTGTTGAACATTAAATAGGGTTATCGATATCACTTTCACTGTGCTCTTCCATAAAAAGTTATCGATTATTTATTAGATATGTAATCATAATCAAAATCATTTATTCAGTTTAGGCTGTTACAAGCACATATGAATGTCTAAAAGCTACGCCATCGGTTCGTAAATCTACGGCGGGAGACCTTGTACTGAGAAGAACCGGCAAGAAACTCAGCATGGGCTGTTTTTTTGTAAACGTTATTATGGTGATTATAAATAATAATACACCACAAATACTGTAGCTCTCCTATTTAAATTAGAGGACAAAAGATAATGACAAGATGCTACTAATTCAATTACTAAGTTATTGAAATAAAAATGATTGTTAAGTGATTTAATCTATTATGGTTTCTACTTCTAGGCATTACACCCTCAAACTTTTGCAGAAAACATGGATGGTAATTTTAGATGTTAAGCTCATCTTTACAAAAATTTTCATTAATTATATATGCAATTAATTGGTTCAAAGTTTCGCCAACCTTAGAATGGTGCATAACGTAAGCAATCGTAAGCGAAGAAGTCGATACAATGAACATAACATAACGCAACTTAATCGCAAATACATAATTACTTAACAAAACTAGGTGCAGATTTCTGACGGAACTAAACGTTGCCAGCATAGATTAAGTAGCCAATAATTAAATGGACACTGCGTGTTTAATACAAAGTTTCGAGTTATTGTCACGATATAAATAACTGATGAATTATGCAAATAATTACCGAGGCATGTATTCATTACTTACCATTTCATTATGTACCTGTTGTTAATCTAATAAAAAATTATGTATAAATTATTTATTTATATCTCTATAGACAAGTTGAAGTACTCATGTACTTAATTCACGGAACTCTTTGTATGACATTTGATTTTTTTTCTTTCTAAACTGGTAAGGAAACAAATGACGAAAAAATTGGGTTTTTTTTTTGTTTTTGTTTTATACGAGCCGAAACGAATTACTCCTCCCCATCTGATGGTATGTGTAAATAGAGTCCAGTCGTGAAGATAGCTAATGCGGTAGAATGTGTGCCACTCCAGCCATCCACACCTTGCCGGTCTGAACCCATACCCCTGCCCCGCAGATCCCTGGATACCTACTCACAACACCAACAAAAGGTAGTGTCATTTTACTGTGGTCTTCTTGTAAGGTGGAGGTTGCTTCCCCAGATGGACGCTCCAATTCAAGCGGAAAATCCACTGTGCCCTACCACTCTTATAGTAAAAAAATAATTGGTTTATTTACAAAATGTGTAATTGGATTCATTCATATTTATACAGGGTGTTACAAAAATACAAAAAAGCTAGAAGAGCGAAAAGAAAATTAGGGAAGACTCCTCATGTGATGTACTTCAACATCACATGAGGAGTCTTCCCTAATTTTCTTAAAATATTTGCATGAAGTTTTAACTTTTTTATAAAAACAGTTATTTTTAATGATTAGTATAAATATCGATTATTTTAAGACACGTCACTACTTTCAGGATCATTAAAAATAACTGTTTTTATAAAAAGTTAAAACTTCATGCAAATATTTTAAGAAAATTAGAGAAGACTCCTTATATGATGTACTTCAACGCTCTTCAAGCTTTATTTGTATTTTTGTAACTCCCTGTATAGAAATATTTAAATTACAAAAGCTTAAAACTACTTAATGTATGAAAACTTAAAAACTACAAATAACTAAGTACATACTCAAATAATATACAATTTACTAAATAAAAAATATATCAACACCCGCGCCGCCGTCAGCAATGGTGCCCAAAAGGCTGGCAGCATTTCAGCATAGACATACAAAATGCATTTAAATTTGATAGCCACTAGTATTTAAGTTACATTTTAGCTATTTTACGTTAATATAGTCCTATACTCACAGATATTTCTCTTATATTGTACTCTGACGCATAATCAATTAAAATTCCCAGCACGATCGTCCGTTGCTTTCGCTTGCTTCGCGTGGATGCGAAGAAATGCTCTTCCTAAATAGGGTTGGCACATGATGACATATTTTTGTGTCTGACTAAAAAATAATTTCAAACTACATATTTCTTTTATTGCAAATATCTACTATTAAATATCTTTGAATATTTTGTTATGTTCTATATATATCTGAATAAAAGGCTATTATTATTATAAATACCTATTATTACAAATTAATTTACAATAGCTAACTTACTCTTGACCTTGACATTTTAATACAAAAACATCTACTTTATATTGTGAAAAATAACATGTAATTTTGCAAGAGATCGGGAATAAAGAAATACATATTGAAAGAAAGTATATAAAGTGTAACACTAAGATATAATGAATGATAACGACTCAAAGACGCCTTCAAATTGCACTCAACTCTTTCGTCTAAGTAATATTCAAAAAGTTAAATTATGAAAAGAAAATCTTCCTATTTAAAATAATATTACTTAATAACATAACCTAACATTATTTAATAGTCAAGTCTTCACACGATAAAAAATTGCTTAACTAAACATTTATAAAATGAGGTCGTATAAAAATTCCAGCCCTGTTCTGAGACCCCATTACTGAGAGTAAATGCTCGTCCAACTCCGCCAAATTAACGAACACCATATGCGCCTGCGCCCGGCCAACCGTTTGCAACCAAAACGGCTCGTTTGCCAAATACACAACAACCTTTACCGATTACAGCCAGACATCGTTAGCGATAAGAACAACCTCTATCTGCTTTAAATTATAGTATTCCTTTACTTATAACAATGTAAGTACTTACTACTATTTTCATTGTTGATTGATTGCTCTCAGCCGTTTCGTTTATGGAACAATCTTATGACAACAACGCCGTTACTGGCGATATAAGAGAAAATAAAGTAATGAAGTCCGTCGGCAATTAATGCAACTCACAGTGTAGAGAAATGGAATTAATCTAATATACTGGTTCTGTAGTACATGTGTACTTGTCTGAGTGTACTCGTCATTTGAGCCTAATTCTAAACATTAATTGATAGAAGTGTTTTCGTGAAAAACACTGTTTACATCACTTTCAGAATAAAATATACAAATTAAAAGAAAAAGTGTAACTACTTTGTAGCAATATTAATTATAATTAAAACCTAAGTAGTGGAATTATCTTTTTTGCGCGATCAGCGCGATGGTTTGGAAAATCCCTTTCCTTCCCTTTTCCTCACAGCGCTGCTCCTACCTGATTGGTGAAGATGCTACCGGAACGCATTGAGGTTCATAGAGAACATTATAATAATTTCATTAGAAGTGACTTCTTAATGGCGTTCGCATTAATATTACTTATGTAAACTATCCAAAATTATCAAATAAATAATGAGAATACATCTGGAAATTACTCTAGTTATGTGATAAGTGTCAACAAGAAGATTAATTACAAATCTAGAACTAAAGTGTTCCGTGCCGGCACGTGGAGAACCCAAATAACCAAGTGCAGTCGCTTCACTCCTTGATTTCCCCTCCTGGACTTCAGCGCAGGTCCTCAACCTTTCCCCATCCTAGTCAGACCGTAGAAAAAATGCTTTCACACTCTATTCTACAATTAGATAGATATTACAAATATAAGCACGATTAATACGTACTACCAATAATGTTCCTCTAATGACATTTTGGTCCTTCTATTCTGGATATTAATCACCCACACATACACAAACACTGCTTTTTCAAAAATTTAACGATGATTTTGTTAAAATAATAGTTTTCGATTTATGATCTAGGTTATTTAACCGTATAATTTGTATTTAACGTAATGAACATAATATGCGTGGGTTATGAATTGACTGAGCAAGATAATAACTTCATCAACATGATCTACATAAAATAAACAATAGGTAATTGAGATGACTCACGAAAATTGTCCTCCTTCACAATCTGAAGAGAGGTGAGCAAAGATATTTATAGTAATAGTATGTTTGAACTTATTATGAATGAATGAACTAAACCTTTGAAGCCTTGCATTCAACCAGTAGGCGGACAGTGGGCGTGGACCATGACTACCTAGGCGTTTAGCGGTGAGTTGTTAATTCACAAACGTAAAACTGTTTACATTCAAATATTTGAGTATTAAACAAAACCAATGTGCTAATTCAAGTGCTTCTGCTAACTCAACTGATTACTTTGCAAAGCAAACGCTTAAATAAGGGAAGAGTAAAAGGACAACTCTATAAAACTAGTTTTTACGGGTTAATGCACGAAATTTATTTATTTATTGACCAGTACCCTTAGTACGAGTTCGAACTCACGAAAACTATTATAGTTTTCGTAATTTATAAATTATGTTTCTATATCGATTTGGGTGAAAAGAAACCAAATACACTTAAAAATTAAGAAGACGCAAAATTATTTAATGATAGAATTTAAACACTGTTTATTTGTATTGAAACGAAAACAATAAAATCAGTACTGTGATGTTAAATTCCCCTCCACAGCTCTTTACTAGCTTACTCAGAGCACCGGGGGAACAATAAAAGAAAACCAAAAAATTAAGATAATGTTATAAGTATATTTTATCCACTTTAGATACCAAAGCATAGGAATTCAGTAGTTTTAAGTTATTGCTTATATAAATCAACAAGTCCAACTATGTTTATTATTTATATAATAACTATGTTTCACTAATTATAAATATCTAAGCTGAATACAGTAGTTCAAAGTTAATGTGTATATAAACCAACAAGTTGTCAGGAAAGGTTATAATTATAAGAATATCAGACATTCATAACACTTTACCATGTACTTACAATATAATACTTACTAATATTTTTTTTTTATCCACAAATACCACATAGACTATACTGAATAAGCTATTTAGTGGATTTCAGAGGTTCTACGGCTCGTTTGATCGATATTGGTGACAAACTTAGTTAATTCTAGTTCTCAGTGAGATAACCAGCTATATAGATATATGTAAATATATGGAAATGGGTAAGTCGGGGTCCAACCTCGCCTGTTGTTTCCTTTTTCACGTTCACCCGGGGTTAGTAGAGAAATACCTTGATTATGATAGGTTAAGCTGTGTATAATCTGTCTGCTGTTCGGCCGGGTTACATAAAACCGGAGAGCGGCTGGCAAATAAACTCCCGCGCCCCTTCTGGTCCGTGCACAGAACAAAAGTCTCCTTGTTAGTCCTCCAGTATTTCTTGAGGGGAACGTACAAGCCGTTCGAATTATGAAACTATCCGTAAGTATTTTGTTTCCTATCACAAGTTACCGCCTTATTGTTGCAATTGCCTTGCGAAGGTTCGTGTTCGTCCACCTACGATACAGAATATCAACAGAAAGGTTATTTTCACAGCCCAAACTTGCAAATTATGTAGGAAAAGAGAGCCACTCCAATATACCTACGAAACTCAGTTCGGTTAGCGACTCCGCGCTTTTTCCGCCAATATCCCTCGGGATATAAACTTTTCGGATCTATCTCACGACTTCGACGACAATAATATGCCGTTTATTACACCTTGGGCAGAAGAAAAGATGAAAAGTTAACTGTACCACAAACAGATTGTGAAATTTTAAAAGTTGTTTTGACAATTGCTCACAGATGATAGACGAATCGTCTACTCCCAAACATGTGTCTATGATTCGCTTCCCACCTCAACTGAAGGCAAAGGCCACAGTCAAACAGACAGCCGCCGCATTCGAGACGAACCGAAGAATAAACTCAAAACTATATACCTACGCTCGCCGTAAGCTGAGGAAAAGGAATACCTACCCAAATCAGCGAGGAAATTCAATTTCGAGTAAAATTCAAAATCGATTAAAAAACAGCACCCGATAAGGAGGACTCAAATCGATCTGGGAAAGACTATTCAAAATTCAACAACCGCCAAACTCCATCCATTCATCCACGCGCCCCCACAGAGATTCTCCGCCTGATTACTTTTTTTTTTTTTTTTTTTTTTTTTTTTTATAAGTCTCAAGGCGAATATTTTAGTCGAATAGGAAAATCGACTCTTCCCTCAAGGCTACCAACCCAATCAATGAAGTTTGACAGCTACGCTGACGTAAGCGGTTCGCTATCATAGACAAAACAGCTGTCCTACGTGTGTCAGTGTCACGCTCTGTTTAAAAACAAACACTACAGTATCCCCCCACTCACGGCAGAATTCACGTAGGGAATTCGTCGAACGCCCTCGTTCGTATATCCCCATGTCTTATGTACTTTAGTTAAGATATGATTAGGTTATGTTGTATAAAATAATAGAATATTATAAACCGCTAAGTTAAGAAAAAAAATAAACATACAGAACGATAAATCATTGATAAATCTCTAAGTTGTAACAAAAATAGATAATAATAAATGACAATAGTAACACAAAGTGTATACCACTCAAGGCCGTACCGCAGGCATCTTTGCTCCGAAAATAGATATAATAAAAAAAAAATAATTATAATGTTACCAGTTATACCGAGAAAAACATAATGGTAGAAAATTAACCAAAGAGATGTTATTGGTCAAAGGTGATTTGCTCACAAAATTGCATGTTGTGCGTTCGTCCATCGTGTGTCTCATTTACTGTCTCCCGAGAGAAATAAAAAAAAAATATCATAAATATTCTATGCTCATCATAGGATATTATGATAAAAGTTGTTGTTAATACGTTTTCATTTGTATTAGCAACTTCAATAAAATGCCTTGGTAGGTAAAAAACTAACAAGCACATTAACAAAACCTTCTCCTGGAAAAGTTAAGAGACAATTAAGTGTTTAAGCATTAATTAGGTAAACAAAGAGATCACACTACCGGGGACGAACACACACATGGGTATCTAAGATGCAGTGTGATACCAAGACCCATTGACGATTTCTACGTCACGCCGGGCAGAAGGCGGAATGGGTATTCGTCGGCCGCCACATCCACGGCGAACCGAAGAATAAACTCAAAACTATATACCTACGCTCGCCGTAAGCTGAGGAAAAGGAATACCTACCCAAATCAGCGAGGAAATTCAATTTCGAGTAAAATTCAAACTCGATTAAAAAACAGCACCCGATAAGGAGGACTCAAATCGATCTGGGAAAGACTATTCAAAATTCAACAACCGCCAAACTCCATCCATTCATCCACGCGCCCCCACAGAGATTCTCCGCCTGATTACTTTTTTTTTTTTTTTTTTTTTTTTTTTTATAAGTCTCAAGGCGAATATTTTAGTCGAATAGGAAAATCGACTCTTCCCTCAAGGCTACCAACCCAATCAATGAAGTTTGACAGCTACGCTGACGTAAGCGGTTCGCTATCATAGACAAAACAGCTGTCCTACGTGTGTCAGTGTCACGCTCTGTTTAAAAACAAACACTACAGTACCCTTTGTACGAGTGCGAGCTCACGAAAACTATCATAATTTTCGTAATTGTAAAACTCGTACTAAGGGTACTGGAAAGGCTGCAATACGTCAATAAATATATTAATTTTGTGCATTAACCCGTAAAAACTAATTTTCTTTAATGAGTGATGTGCGTGAACACCTAAGAAAGAAATAGGACAACTCTAGTTAAATCTAGGTACTTATGCAAACAAAAAAAGGTCCACAGTCGTAAAGAGAGCAAGGTGAACTGAACATGTTGTCTCAGGACGAGTTGTTAAAACCTTTTTATCAGGAACATAAATAAAATATAACTAGAAAAAAATCCACGCGGTCCAGGCAGCAGACGGGACTCGAACCCGCACCCATCGCTATCCGGATGAATGCACTGACCAATTATGCTACCACGGCCCTGTTTGCCGCGTCGAAATTCTTCTAGCCATTCTTAAGCTGCAAGGCAGCGCTATCTGTTCGCATTGTAGGTAACCCACAATTTCAAATGAATACTTTTACAAGTATTAAACATTTGAAAGAAGAAATAGCAATTATAGTTATAATTTTTATTTTTTAAGCATGTAACATGTTTAAATAAAGAAAATATAACCGGGGAAAATATAGTTATTTTTTCTAACTATTTTAGTAATAAAAAATCAGTATAACTTTTTTGTAATTTCGGAAAGAATGTAGCAAACAAACAAACAGCTATTATGTTTAGAGGATTTGGAGATTGTAAGTAGTGGGAATAGCTACTACCTATTAGTAGCTGTTATTCGTTTACAGATTCAACGTTTGTACTTTTATCGTCTTCAGATGGAATGTTTTTCGTATCATACAATGTGAACAAGCACGGTTCAGCGGTTTCCCTGCAGCCCCAGCACTGTCGACGGCGGACACATCGACCGTCGATACGCTCCGTCGGGCGACAGCTAGGCGCGCCATCTCGACATATTTAGAGCGACACGCTCCACGACACCAGGGGATCATCTCATCTCCAGTGACATTCCGAATGACTCGCCGACCGTGACCGCCATAGGCCCGATACACGGAGTATCATCGAAGGTCCACTTCGGCATAACCGTAAATATTGGCCCCACAATAAATATCTTGCCATCAAGCAAGCTTTACAATAACATCGCATTTGTTACGCACTTTGTTAAAAGGCAAAATTCAATTTTCGAGATTACCTACTATCTAATTTTTTGTGAATTATGGTAACGGTGTTAGGATTTTTTTTGGAAAATTCTTTGGTGTACGTTTGATGCTTAGTGGATTATATTATCTATTGTAATATTAACAATTTATCTTTTTTAAGGGACTTTTTTCTGAATAACGAAAAAGTTTGTTTCTGCCTTTCTAATTATATAAAATTATGTTGCGATATGGGTGGGTAAAATTTCACATTACTCAACTTGGTCCTCAAGTTAATAATAGTTTTTACCAAAGTTAAGTCGTTAGTTAGTCTGAATTACACTTCGATGACAGGATAAAGCTGTCGTAAATAGTAACTTCCAATTCTGCCTATGCTTCGTCAACATCTCAATATGACTTTGGCAACAGTTCAAGACCAGAAACAAAAACGAGCGAGCCTTACAGTAGTCGCGTATGATGTGTAAAATTTGAAACTTCACCTTAAATTAGTAATAAAAGAAATAAAACCTACTACAAAAGGAACAAGCCATTTGAACATTATGTTCTAAAATCAAATCAAATAGCGCGCGCTTTCGCGACTTCCTGTTACACACTTCCGTCCCATTTCACGAAATCACTCCCACAAATTGCAGGAAAACTAGAGGAAAGATGTTACACATCAAAAACGAAAAGATGCCAGCCCAGCGTATACAATATTATTTTAATCTTACGAAAGTATTTGAGGGAAGGTTCTTTTACTTCCAATCTAGAACGGGAATAAAGTTAATTTGTCCCCGTATTGAACTGAAATTGAATTCAGATATAATTGAGAAATTCGAAATCAGCATTCACACTTATTTAATGTCTGTAATTTGAACAAATACCAAATGACGATAATGATATGTTCCCCTTAACGAAAGTCATTATCGAGATAATTTCTACACAGAACAACCACCAATCAGACAAATAATAATGGCAAATTTTATCACGAGTCACGGCCAAAGTAGCACATCTTCGGCATTCCCAGAATTACCAAGTTTCAAAACTCCAGTAGCGATGCAAGTGCTATAAGCAGCGACCTTCAGAACCAACCAGTCAACGCGATAAATACTTGAAGAATGCGTCGCGACAAGCAAATCTTAATTAATGTTATAGTAGTATTAAACATTGGCGCCAACAAGTGATTGTTTATACCCATACTGCTATTTTAATACATGATAATTACATATAAATAATAACTGTTGATAGTAAATATTTGCTTAAGATTTGCCTTTATAAATAGGGTTCAGTTTATGTAGGACAGAGAATCGTAAATTGGAAAATTCCAAAAAAACCTTTTGAGGTGTGAAAACGAGATTGTCCCGAGATACTGAAGTAAATCCTCTAACCTATATCAGAATTTATGCAGCTATTAAATAATTTTATTTAGGTGTATACTCCATACGATTTTCAAGTGAATTTGCACAATTAAGAAAATGGTGTCAGTGTAGGTGACATAAACAAACAGGTGATTCGAAAAAGAGAGTGTAATGAGGAGTTTGAAGAGAACTTGCCAGTTAGTTTTATAAGAATTGGGATTAAGTCCTTTTTCGATAAATGGGACAAAATCGCATCAATCAATCGATGTTATCATTGTAAAACTTTCCTATGTTATTATATCATCAGATGTCATCTTAATCAAAGTCTCTAAAGGTTTCGCATCAAAACCTACCTATCTAAGTAACTATAGAATTATAACGATGGTATTTAAATCAATGTCCTTTTCAAGAATTAGGAATTTTCGAATAGTATTGGTTCCAAGAAAACCGCATTAAGATGCAAGACAATATCTTGAAGTGGTGCTTGCAATATCTTTCTAAGAATTCGTAAGACATGTAAAGGTCACCGTTACCCACGCGGAAAGTCGATGCAGGCGATCCAACCACAGCATAAATAACAACCGTGACAAAACCTGCGCTCGATTGCTATACTTAGTATTTCATCCGTAATCTGTGCTAAAAGCCGCTTATGCCGCTGAGTTCCTATATCGAACTAATAAAAATTCTTATTGTAACATTCCTTTGAAGTATCGACAAAACCTGGCCCATGGATTATTTTTTCGCCTTTTCTATCTTAAGTATGCCTATAAATATATTCTACGGTCAAATAGGTCTAATCAACTATCTTGCTTATCCTAAAACTTAAAAATATATAATAGTTGAATATGTGCACAGTAAAGCATTCTATTAATATTCTCATTAAAACCGCATTACGTATATGACATTTATACGATTTCGTGAATTTAAATTAATTAATTATATATTATCTACACATGCTATTTATATAAATTCCCTATAACTATGGACAGTAGTCACATGGTGACGGAAGAGAACGCAAGATGAGTCACTTACATATTTGACTCTTAAATCAAGAGAGCAAACGGGTATAAAGTGACGTCACTAACAAGATTGATGATATTTGACAAATCGTAGTTCTCAACTCTGTGACGTAGCGTTTTAGTAGTAAACAGATGTTATTCATCTATGACCAATTCGTAGTACTTTAATGATCTTAACATTTTTAATGTGTAACATCTTTCCTCTCGCTTTCCTGCAATTTGTGGGAGTGATTTCGTGAAATGGGACGGAAGTGTGTAACAGTAAGTCGCGAAAGCGCGCGCTATATAATTTGATTTTAGAACATAATGTTCAAATGGCTTATTCCGTTTAGGTAGTATTTTTTTTTCTTTTTTTACTAATTTGAGGTGAGGTGATTTTACGCTTAATCTGTCTCCCGTGCTAATTTACTCGTGCCAAAGTAACGAATTATAATAATAAAATTGAAGATTAAAGAAGGCTCTCTTAGATTCAGATAAAAGAGTTTTCTTTGAATAACCTGATTTTTATTCCCAACCTCAACAATATTTGGTGGTGTATTGATTGTACGTATGTACTCGAAACGAGTGGAATTAGTTTCTAATAAAAATGTCCTTAAAAAGATCTCCTCAATTTCTTATATTATTAAGGTCGAGTTGTAGAAATTAAATCTTGTCTTATGATAGGAAAGTCCTCGAGTACGATTCCGATTTGCACTTGGCTTTTTAGTAACGTCAACTTATTTGAATATTACGTATGTGAGTATGTACTAGACATGGGTGGAATTAGGTAAAATCGTTTACTTTTAATAGTTATCGATTTTACCTAATCCCTAAACCTAATCTTAATATTTAAAAATCGTTATCCAAATACCTATTCCGAATATTTATGCAGTATCGCCGCTCGCCCATACCTACGACGATACGCTGTGTGTATTCAATGTGGATTACGTATGATTCGTGAGCTCTGAGTGTTACTATTTATATTAAATTTCAAATACCTAGACCGATATGTATGCCTCACCTCTAGTATGGATACAAACGGACACCGAAACGGACAGAGTCGAGGTCGCCACAACTACTAATTAGCCCCGGTTATTGTTCAATTACTAAATACAAATGCTGTTTAACATTATATTGTTTAGTTCCGGCTTGTATGCTGTGCACACGCGCAGCGCACCAGAATTTTTAAGTTTTAAATGCTATGTTTACTAAATTTATTTAATGGAGTGTAGCGTCGATTATCTATCTAATTTTAGTTACTGTAAGTATTTAAATAAAAACGAGCGCGCCTTACAGTTGTAGTGTATGATGTGTAACATTTGAAATCTCACCTTATATTAGTAAAAAAAGAAATAAAACCTACCACAAAAGGAATAAGCTATTTGAACACCATTTGAACATTATGTTCTAAAAACAAATCAAATAGCGCGCCCTTCACGACTTCCTGTTACACACTTCCGTCTCATTTCACGAAATCACTCCCACAAATTGCAGGAAAGCGAGAGGAAAGATGTTACACATCAAAAACTTGAAAATTCATTCGTAGATCAAAGAAATTCATAGATACGCAATTCGTGTAATTAATCTGATGGCTTCTTTCAAAACAACCCTATACAATGAACGAAACTGAGTAACATAATTTGCCTTCTGTCAATTCTTTAAAATTTTCCAAAACAGATATTTTTTAATCCATTACTACGAGATATTTACTGCAAGCGTAAAATTAAATGTCGCAACAACATTTCGCAAGTGCTTGCCGCGACCGCGTCTTAAACCGGGCATTTCCCAGAATGGCGAGGTCGAGGCTCGACCGGGGTGGTCCGAGTCGCATAAACAAACATCACAACTTGCCTCTGAGCACTTGCCTGCCACAAGTTAACAGATTTTTATTTAATTTCACTCACTTAACAAATAGAGTTTGGCGAACTTTACTACAGGCCTTTAATACCTTACTTCAGGCACCAGCTTCTCACACTTCAATTATATGTACATAGTTTCGAAATATTTAATGATAGTTGATGCATAACCGATTGCATTTGTATAAATTATTTACAATTTTTTGTATGTTTCAGTTGGTGAGAATAAATAAATCTATATATATAAAACTCAAAGGTGACTGACTGATTGACATAGTGATCTATCAACGCACAGCCCAAACCACTGGACGGCTCGGGCTGAAATTTGGCATGCAGGTAGATGTTATGACGTAGGCATCAAGGATTTTGATCAATTCATCCGCGAAGGGGATAAAATAGGGAAAGAAAGTTTGTCAATTTTAAACCGATCGGGCTGAGACTTTGCATGCAGGTATAAGAAGAATCATAGAATGTCATTGTGTATAATACAATTCTGAGAACAAAAACTGTAGTCTACACTTCAGCTCTACACTGAAGCGAAGCGAGGGCGGGCCGCTAGTAAATAATAAATATTTCCAACACTCAAACCACGGAGGTCGTCATAATATAGAAAAAAATAAGATAAATAAAGAGTAAACAGTTGACAATGCAGGTATACCTAGCTATATCCTTCTGAACTTCACTCGAGTTTACTCTTTACTATATGCTTTATATTCAAAGGTATTATTAGAAATCGAATGCATTCATGCAAGTTGAATACCTACAGATATTCTTGGCGCAGAAGATGCCCGTCTTGTATACGTCACTAAGTACTTCTCCATACTTACATATTATAATGGCTCAACTACACACCGGTCGTTAGCCCGTATTTGGGTGCACGAAAGACATTCGGGTAAAAGCAATATTTACACTGGAATACGGGCTGGAAGTCGGTTTCGGGTAGGGTTGCCATCTCTAAAATGTGGCAACCAGGATCAGAGGCGTGATAACCCCGGATTTTGGAGCCCAGAACCCGGACAGACCAATAAAAAAACAGTTAAAAATGTCACAAACCAACTTTTTTTTGTTGATATAGGCAAAAGAGCTAGCGGTCTACCTCATAATAAGTGGTCACTTGCAGCACCAAGGAAAGCTGATCTTTGTTGGAAGACTGCATTTATAGTTACAGTGTTAGAATAGATTTATTCATTTTCAAAGACATTTAAATTGACGGATTAATTGGCACCCAAAACAGGAAATTTTAAACCCGGACGACAAATGAAACTCCGCCCGGACGCTCCCCGGACGCCCCGTAAACTAGGACAAATCCGGGGAAACCCGGACGGATGGCAGCCCTAGTTTCGGGTAACCAAAACGAAAACTACCCGAATACAGGCGTACTCGACTTCTTTCATTTACATTTAGTTGTTCACTCAAATTCCATTGGTACTGGTATTCAGGCTAACGGGCCTCGGATTCCTCCTACACAGGCCACAAACACCAACACTTAGCATTAGGCAGACACCGCACCCGTAGGATAAGAGTGCGAAGACCCGGTCTACACACGACGCGCTATACCAGGTACAGGTACGTACCTGGGCGTTTTTCTCCGCTCCCCACGACAACGGCTAACTAGAGCCGAGGTCCGAGTCTCAGAGACGCCCTCTAGTTGAGCCGACTCCCTCAAGTTCGAGTGGTCTGGAGGCTCCAGACGGAGAAGAGACTCCCCCCGTGGGGAGACGCCATCCGACTGGAATACCTCCAGAGGCACTCGCCAATTCTCGGCTTGAGGTCCCCTTAGGATCTCGCCGTCCCCAAACCCGGTGACACTGTAAAGGTCATCTGCGACCAACAGCATACACACTCAAAAAAAAAACGTGCTTAAGTTACTATCATGAGACTTTTGTTACAGTTACAGCAAAGAGTAGCTTATAAAACAAGTTTCCGTTTAGCATGTGAAAGCTTAACACAAACTCATAATATTATTCAATATCAATACTACATTAATTTACGGCCGGTCAAAAGTTTTTTTTTTGATGAAAACACAATGCTTCCGACTGCGCGCCGCCACTTCCCGAATCCCGCTTTCACATGTCCATTTCACGCACAATGGAAACGGAACTATTAAATCGCGGTGATCATTAAATAATCGGACAAAAACATTGTTTGGTGCGCGTGCGCGTAGCAAGTGCATATCCGGCGGTACAATGCGACTTCCGGCCGGGATCAATTGGGAGCATTCGGGATTGCGCCCTTCGTCTCGCATGGGGGCTAGGGAAGGGACACACGTGATAAACCATGCGGTTGACATATCGATGGGAACCATCACAATAGTATCATTTCGCCTGCATAAGATTAAATACGTCCCCAATTAATCAAATTAAAAGCAATTTGCAGTTATTTATCAGTACTTGTAACGATAAAGTCATGACTCTAATATTAATATGTGAACTCTACTAAATGTTAAGTTTCCATCAGATATGGAAATTAAATATGTTTATCAATAGGCAAGTTAAATATACTTATAATATAAATCAAATATGTTTACCCAACAATAGACCACAAAATGGAATTACCTTGTCTTTATAAATTTTCTTAGAAAAGATGTTAGCACCACGATATTTTTTCCGTGCTTACGTGTTATACACATGAGTTATTTCAAAATGTCAGAATAAAAAATTGCCGATGAAAAAGTCGAGTTCCCCCTTCTCTGTGGACTTATCAGAAAAATAGAGTTCAAAACATGTATTTTGAACCTGACGACTTCACCTAAATAAATAAAAAGTCTTAAACAAGTACCTACTGTGTTATTTCGCACAAAGTTAACCGTTGTCGTTATATAATCCTGTAATTGAACACCGTAAACTGACATTTTACGTCGGTTGAGACCATGTCAATACTATACTATAAATGGTATACTATTCCATTAGTCTATTTCTCCTATTTTAAGTTTAAAAGCGCTGACAGTGTCATGTGTGGTCAAGACTTTACCTACATAAATTAATTAAGAAATGTCACTATTGTCAAGAAATTGACATTCCTTAAAATATTTTTTTGAGCTATAACTCAATCTGCATACAAACGTCTAGCTAATTTATTTCTTTATAAACAAAAACAAATGGATCACGATAAAAATCTAGTAATAATAATCTTATCGATGTTTTATCTATGTAAGTACCTACTTAGGTATCGTAAAAAAACACTTATTTATAATGTATGTTTATCGTGTTTAGGGCGTCAACGACAGATAAGTAATGAATTATAAATCAAAGAAACATTTGCAAAATAATATTCAAGTCGTCCCAGCCTGGTACTTAGGAAAAATATTTTTTACATTTAGTAGTGTTCATGTATTAATATTACAGTTATGACTTTATCGTTACAAGTACTGATAAATAACTACAAACGGCTTTTAATTTGATTAATTGAGGACGTATCTAATGTAATGCAGGCGAAATGATACTATTGTGGTGGTCGACATACATTGCCGGTCCTCACCACGTATTAATCTAATGAAGCTTGCATTGAAACAGCAATAGTTTCTTCTTATTACATTGACAATCGATTGTTCTTCGTTCAAAGTGCATTATAAGATGCATGCTCCCTGGCCCTGACTCTAAATAAGGACACTAATAAATCCTAATGGAAAATCATGGGCCTGCTTATTGTTGAATATTGCTTTTTTGTTTCTTATTTTTTTTATGTAAAAAGGGTGCAAAACTGACAAACATACAGCGTTTTTAACAAAGAAAGAGATTCCTTTTCAAAACATTGTCACGGGTTCTTTTGTTTTCTGTACAAAACTCCAGTCCAGATACTTGACAACAGAATTTGAATTGGTATCTATGATGTTTTATAGTTATAGATAGACACGTCATACACGCTATATTAAATATTTTACGTTTCTCCAGATAAAAAGCCCTGTGTTTAAAGATAGTACAAATTACTACAACTTAATGTTGTAGACAAGAAAAGCGTGTCATTTCATTCGTAAATAAAGTTTTTAAAAAAGTCGTGTTAAAATATTTAGTTATTACTTATGTTTTTATTTTTTTAAGCATTTAACTGCTAGATGTTTAAATCTGAAGAAAAGTTTTACTAGAAAAAAAATCCACGCGGACCAGGCAGCGGACGGGACTCGAACCCGCACCCTTCGCAATCCGAGCGAATGCACTGACCAATTATGCTATTTTTTTCTAGTAAAACTTTTCTTTAGATTTATACATGTAGCAGTTAAATGCTTAAAAAAATAAAAACAACTATAATTGCTATTTCTTCTTTCAAATGTTTAATATTTGAAAAAGTATTCATTTGACGTTGTGGGTTACCTACTATGCGAAGAGATGGCGCTGCCTTGCAGCTTAAGGCCAGGAAAATTTCGACGCGGCCATCAGGGCCGTGGTAGCATAATTGGTCAATGCATTCGCCCGGATTGCGAAGGGTGCGGGTTCGAGTCCCGTCCGCTGCCTGGTTATTACTTATTTTGACAGTTGCTGACACCGTTGACAAGTAGAAGCTAAAGAGTGAGATGTCATCTGCTTTATGCATAAGAGTGAAAGAGACTACTTTAATGCGCTCTATTGGCGGCTGGTGCCAAGGGAAGTTGGGGCGGGGAATGCCATTTTAGAATGCAATAATGTTGGCTTATAACCTGTCTATATATTATACGTCATTGTTTGGTATCATTTCTTTTCTTCGTGTACAAAATGTTAGCAGCATAAAAAATATTGACAATAGTTAATTAGACCGCGCACGTTGGTGCACTTTGCTCGTAAGTTCAGCGTGTCCACATGCATAGCATTCGTATAAAAAAGTGATCAATCATTTACGATTACGTCACAGACACTATTGATATAAACAAAGGCACGGTACATTTCGTAACATATTTAGATAGCGGCTTATCGGCGCAGCATTTCTTAGAACCGAGTGTGGCAACAATGTACCGGCATAACTGTTTGTTTGGAGTAATTTGAGCCATTGATATGGACAACCAACAATAGCCCAATTTATTTAAGCGCACTCGAATGGGTGGGTGGATAACATAAAACAGACTTGAAAGTCTTAAATGTGTTATCCACACAATGATTTGTGTCGGACAACCACCTTCTGTGATATTCCTTTGAGCGAATACAGATATAGTAGACCTGGGCTTGGATATACTCCGAAACTTTAAATCTCACGACATGATTACAATTTGCGTGGTACATAAAATATGAAAAAATATAAGCACTCAACAGCCGAATGAGTCCTGTCTTGTTAGAAAAAAATATGAATATTCACAATATATAATATAAATAAAAAATGAAAATTTAAAAAAAATATATATAATAAAATTATAGCTATAATTGCTATTTCTTCTTTCAAATGTTTAATACTTGTAAAAATATTCATTTGACATTATGGTTTACCTATAATGCGAAGAGATGAAGCTGCCTTGCACCTTAAGAATGGCTAGAGGAATTTCGACGGGGTCCGTGAGGGCTGCGGTAGCATAATTGGTCAGTGCATTCGCTCGGATTGCGAAGGGTGCGGGTTCGAGTCCCGTCTGCTGCCTGGTCCGCGTGGAATTTTTTCTAGTTATATTTTCTTTAGATTTAAACATCAAGCAGTTACATGCTTTAAAAAAATATATATAAATATGTTATTTTCTATAAGTGCATGTTATGTGATCGCACATCAAAGGAGTCATCAGTCTGTCCATTATGAGCAATACAATTAATTAGTACTGAACTTTGCCATTTTGAGAGAATCAATTAATAGTACAATCGTGAAGATACGTAAGATTGATCGTCGCTAGTGTCGTAGAATTTTCGTAGCCGCAATTGGATGGCCGTTGGCGTTAATAGCTAAAATGTGGAGTTGCAAATTCATCAGAAAACTTCCAGTTAAATACATTAAAAGATTACAACAAACACAGTCCACACTTGCAAAGTATGATATTTTAAGAAATGCAGTATAATCGCCACACTACAACTACGACGTAAATGATAATATAGAACTCGTGGAACTCATGTTGTCAGAATGTGTCAAAATCCAAAAAGAGAAAGCAATAACTATTAGTTTTTACAACTTTTGGACCTGAAGAAATTCGATGTTATGTAGGAGCTTACAACACTTTTTTGGCAAATATTACACCGGATAAGCCAAACTTTGCTACGATAAAGTGCGATCAATCCTTTGAATTGATTTTTCATCAGTCTTATTGATATTATAAGACTGACGCACCCTGTGTTAAGCTCTCAATTCAAAAGGTTTAAAGAATCACAATACATAATACTATAAATTCTTTTAATGGTATTAACAAATGAGTCAGTGTTTAATGCACAAGCCCTTCGCGGTATGATGTCATCAAGATATGCGTTCATCTTCGCGCAACACGACTGGCGAATTGCTCATTATGCACTTGACAAAGAACAGTGCAGTTGCATCTTAATAGTTAACTAAATACGTTAAAGTCAAATAAAGCAAATAAAAAATGAAAGACGTAAAACTCGTTTAACATCGTCGTGATCTTAAAATATGTTATAAACTTCATAATAAACAATGGAACTAATAAAAATATTTATAAAATGCAAATGTAAATCTGCATAGTTTTTTTCTGATTAATTTATTTGCAAATGTTTCTTAGTCATTTATTATTGACTTCAATGCGATGCAACCCGCATACAACGCAGTATTGTAGTTAGCGTTAGCCATCAATTTGGCATGGATTTGATTTAAACTTAATATTAAAAACAACAAACTTTACTTAAAAAGTCTTTCATTTGCGTTACTTGCAGTAGAAAGTATGTTTGTTAATAATTTTAAATTCGATAAGGCATTCAAATCATTCTTATTTTTATCATTCACATAAACAAGATAATATCAGAATGGTACTGGTAATCGAGGTAGAAGCATTAAGCATATCAGAGGATAAGGATAAATCGGTTAGAATCGACCGTCAAACTGTAACCTCCAACCGCACAACGTGATCGAAAAACGTCAATAACTATACAAATACCTTAAAAGCAAACTATGCTATTAGGATCGGTGGGAACAACACGAATATCATTAAAGGTACAATATACCTACCTACCTACAAAGCAAACCACGTAATAGGATTTAAGTACATATATAGATACGTGGCAATAATAGTTATACAATATTTCAGCAACATTGACCCAGACGCATGCCATGGAAGTTATCAGAGACGTGACGTGACAACTCAGTCGCCATCGGCACGCAATAGCACATGAATGGAATTAATCACCCAACACGGATACGGCACAGGTGGTAAATGTTACTTGCTAACCGACCGATGTCATACGCGGAGTCATACATCTTTGTATCTGTTTGACTTTTATGATCGTGAGAGAGCGTTGATGGTATTAAAAACCAACATACAATACTAGGTAGTAAACTATTAGACGGTCCACTGTTAAAGCTATAGAAGAAATGCTGTTTGTATCTTTATAAATCGGTTGTAACCAGTTTTTCATAATTGTATACCCTTTCCTCTTCTGCTTCGTTTATTTTTGCTCCAAAAAGTGACCGAATAGAGTTATTTCCGAATATTGTTTAATATCCATACTAAAATGCACCAAAGCCGGTAATATTTCAATTTATAATATTAAGTACGTACAGTATTGACTATCTGCTGTCAGGCATCTGTCTAATGTAAAGCTATTTACATTCAGCTCAGTCAGCAATTTCAAATTAAAATAATATTATACCTTTGTGGCTACTTCCGATTCCATATTTTCCATTCCAATTTACTGTTAAACTTCTCAGGAACGTTATGCGTTGGTCAAATTCATTTGCTCTTAAATGTAATTTTCAAGTGTAAGCACGTCATAATAAGTGTCTCATATCCATTGAAGTAATTGTTGCTTTCAGTTTACATTTAAATGGTCCACATGATACCGTACGTAGAAAGCTTCTTATCAACTATAGAGTTACATAAACATACGTGTCCAGTGGATCATTGCTGTAATGATGAGAACAGCAACCCGACTCAGGTTTATACCACACAACGCATCACATCAACTTTGTTTCCAAAGACAAAAAATTCATTTCATTTAGCTGACGTTACCATTGTCCGTTTGTTATTATTTCAAATTAAAAAAGATGTTGAGTTCGCATCGTTAGGTTTGTTGGCCAGCGATAAAGTAATTATAACAGCAGTAGATTTGCGTTCGTGTCATTCTACTTCCGTGCTATTTAATGTTAGTTTCTCCGTAAGCCAGCTCTACAAAATTTGAGATGAGTCTACTTCGTTTACGTTTACGAATTAGTTGAAATCTGATCTGCAACTACAACAATTATCTACCAAATACTTTTTTATTGGATAATTTTAATATAAAAAACGTTAAATCATTCTATTTCTTAATTTTGTGTAGCCTCTACATTTATACACTTACTACACCTATTCAGATAAAAATACTGCTGAAAACTATAAAGAGGCTCCCTTGCTCACAAATTAACTGCCGCACTCAGAGAAGTAATGTTTAAGTTAACCAAAGACTTTTTCCAAAAAGCAGTCACAATTTCTATCAATATTAAATATGTAAGAAGAAAAAATTTTTGGGCTTTACTGTTAGTTATACCTAATGAAACATAATCCTGCGATTGTCTTTTGTTAAATTATATGTCACGTCAACAAGTAAACACATTTTCGAAGTATCAAATACTTTATAATATTTTCATCTTACTATCAAAAACCTAATCTCACCATGGAGTCCAGCCGGCCTTTTCGCTAACTTTTACAGTGTGTAACTAAATAGAAAATTGCATAGCATCGATGCTTTTCAGAACAAATATCTAAGTGGCATTATAATAAAGCAATGATGGATCACTAAATAACTCGGTGATCATCAGTTCCATCTGTCAAAAGCAGTTAGCGAATAGGCCTACTGTACCCCTAGCACGAACCATTAATGAATTCGAATAGTTTGCGAGTGCGAAATGTTAATATAAAATTTTGTATGGAAACTTGAACAGCAGCGCCACGAGAACTAAAAATCATTACACATTCGACGATGACATTTCGGACTCGCAAACGTTACGAATTCGATATTTGTTCGTGCTAAGGGTACTGGACTAACTCAACGACAGAAACAGTGTCGAACAGCCAGTTAAATTGTCAGATAAAACGTTTGACCTTTGACCTTGCCTCCGTTAGATGAACAAACAATTGATCGATGTAAAGCGGATGGCGGCAACAATTTCTATGGCGCTACTCGAGGCGGCATAGAAAGTGCCATCATCGCCCCGACAGGAAGAGACATTATTGCGTCCGGTTGTACACGTGATGTATGTACTTACCACCGACACAGTGGCATTCGTTCCGAGATGTAACGAACTTTTTTGTTCCCGTTTGTACTTTGCCGATTCTCACTACTTATAGTATTATCATTTGATTACATTATTATGAGATTGGCTCAATCAATCACAAAGTCTAAGAGGATAAGTACTTAAATTAAACTGTTACAGTCTTATTCATGGGATTATGAAAGGAGTTAGTTTAAATTAAGGTTTATAAATTGATCGTTCAGATTTTTAACCTCAACATCTCGAATTCAATATTTTTTACTTAGTTTGAGATAGTTAATATGTTTATTTTTTTCTATAAAAATAAACAGTATTGATTTTGAGCCATGATTTTTTAAGATTTAGCTGTTTTTTTAACACCTTCCAGCTTGTTGCCCGAGTCTGAGTTAAGATTTAACTCGTTATTATTTATATATTTATATATATATAAAAATATTCTCTTTATTTCAAATACATACAACAAAATCATTAAATCCACTTCAAACAGATTAATCTCAGAGACGAATGTAAAAAATCACCTCATTGTATCGGTACAATAACTGCAAAAATTAACGGGCACAAAACTGATTGATACGCAAAAAATGCTTCATATTATAGAGACAACAATGCGCTTGCATGCCATGCGCAAACGCACATGTCGCGCTGTACCGTGGGAGCGAGGCACACATTGTATCTTAGTCCAACCAACTTAATCATCTCCTCAATTTTATAAAACTAGCTCTTATTTCAAAGTAACAAGAACCACATGCAACTATATGTCACGAAAATCTCTCATCAATCTCTTAAGGATATTAGTCCTTAAGCCGTAGTGATAAAATTGATATTATTTTAAATCGATAGCGTATAAAAACAATAAATTACAAGCTTCACGTCTATTTGTTAGTTTGCTTAACTCTAAACTTAACGATGCAACAGTTTCTTGATAGGTCGTTTAATAAATTGGGTTTAAATAGCTATATTAATTAATTAAATTCAAATAATAAATTCTGTAGAAACAACAGAGAGGAGTCATAGTGATTAAAATAAAGACTGAGTGAACGAAATCTCTAATAGATACTAGATAAAAGATTGTTGTGATTATGTCATTGACACGCTTTTCAGAGATCCAGTGAGAGCCGATAATGTCCATGACTGGCTTGCGTCGAATAATTGTAATTGTTTTAATACGAATCTCGGAAAAAACGTGTCACAGGTCGCGATACATAATAGCGTTCACCGTTATAAGAGCACGGTTATTATTTGTCATTAGCAAACAATATGGGAAAGTTCAGAAGAATCGGGGGTGTGCCGCTGCCATTGTTTCGATCGTAGGAAACACGCCATCCAAAGGTAATCACACGATACTCCCATCACGACAACAGGAATAAAGATAGTTTGTCGCCGTGAGAAAAAATACTACTAAAACACAAATTCAATTTACATATCCACCGTCAACAACTTGGCATATACGTAATAACAATAATCACAATTTCATCAGTCTGTTGTTTAACTACCTATCTTTCATAAACAAAAAACAATCAAAAGAAGAACTATGACATAACTAGGACAAATATAGTAAGTATTAACAGACTGCGCACTGGTTAACTGGGATTTAGTTAACACATGCTAACCGTAAATTACAATAAAGGATTACGTAGGCGATGACAACTGGAAGGTGAACATGTGGCTATATAACCGTCGAACCAATTGCCATATTTAAAAGACAAAGCTCACTAAAATAAAGGTAAACTTTAAACTTGACTGTGTCATATTTAGAACCGAATGTGTGATTTAAAAAAACATAATTAACAATAACAACTACAACCGTGCTAAGTTAAGCAGCGGATGAATGTAATAAGAAAACCGTGGGACTTATCAAATCGCAACACCACAATAAGGGCACTGGACCAAATCAAAACACTGACCATGACGTACCGATAAAAACAATTTGCGGTCTAAAGCTGCAGAAGCGTCATTAACCACCTTTTTGGACAGTGGAACTCGACCACGGCTGCCATTTGAAAAACTCTCACGTCGCAAGCTCACTTTCCATTGCCCGTGCACAATGCCACCTTATCTGCACCCAAACCTTACCTGAACAATCGAGAAATCATCCCAATCTCACTTGGCCATCAGACGTGCCATACTAATTAATTAATAGACCGACACTAAACTCGTACAATGTCGAAAATTCATTGTCGTCTTGTTCTCATATAATTTTAGCATATAATAACATCTCACGCGTTATTACTTAGTTAATTAACAATAATGCTCAGGGTACATCTCTAAACTAAACAATGGGTCAATTAGAGATAAATTGCACACATCTACTAAACAAGCTTGCATTGCCACCCTACAGGTTACAGAAGCTTACCGATCTTTTATGGGTCAAGGTATACATTTTTATACTAAAATTCCTGATGTTATTCTTGAGTTACCCATAAATGAGTTCAAAAGCTACATTAAAAGTTATTTACTTAAGAGAGGATTTAATACTATTCAAGATTATTTGAATGACAAAACGGCATGGTTATAACTGCTCCTTTGTTTTTATAATTGCTTGCAGTGTCGTACATATACAAATTATTTAAAGTGAATATTTTGCAGTTTGGTTTGACCGGTTATGGGTAGTCATCCTCTCTTAAAAATCTCTTCGGCGGTGTCATGTGAGGCAGGTCTCAGCGTTCCCTTAAGTGAAGCGATGGCTGATTCATGTGTCATGCTCGTGAACGGGTACTGCCAGCGGAGCTGAGTCTGCTCTTGCTACATTGGGTACTATTAATCGTTGTATTTAACTTTAATAGTACATTTTTTATGCCTTAACAGTAGGACACAGCATTCCTAAACTTTGTGAAATCAGTTTATATATAGTAGGTATATATTTGAGTCATAATTTTTATATCATTTACATTGTAATGGAAAGTGACTTCATAAATTATCTGATATTGAATGAATTTTTCAATTTGACGACTCTGTATATAATACAGGAAGAAAAAACAGCCGTTGCTGAGTTTTTTGCCGGTTCTTCTTTCTCCCGCCTTAGATTTGCGAACCGATGGCGTCGCTTTTCGACATTCACAAGTGCTTGTAACAGCCTAGACTAAATATCGATATCGAATTTGCTTTTTTTTTGTTTTACCTGACAGATACGTGCTGAAGAATAAAGATAATAAAAAAATGTTTAGTGAGGAAAACATCAGCCTATGACTCTGGTCATCCTTATTGATAAGAAGTGCTTTAGATTAATTAAACATGTTATTCAAATCATGAGAAAACCCTTAAAAATACAGAATTTATTTAATACAATCTGGAATATCAAACATAAATGAATAAATTTGACATAAATGCGATAAAATTGATGTTATACCATCATCAACCACATAAATCATCAGCTAATCGAACCGGTTAGGTGAAGATAACCCAAAAATCAAATATTTGCACAGCAAATTACCAAACTTGTATAAAATCCGGTGATACGCAGTCGTTATCGAACATTAAATATACACGAACTTCCTGTCAGAGGCAGCAGGCCGATCTTGGCGCACCGACCACCTGCGGTCAATGTTTTCCCATGACATACCACACCATGAGAAACGGAGGAAATTCTGACATTAGCACCATCTACGAAAGTGAAATCGTGTGGTGACGTGATCAGTGTCTCATTACTCATTACTATTATGGTGTCTTTAATATAGAGGCCATTAAACCAACCAGCAATGGTGAAGTGAAGACACCATCCACATTGATTGTAATCAATTTAATCCAGCGTCGCGAATTGAGAAGCGAGAGAGCCAAATCTTGCTTCAAGTGTACGCAATAATGTTTGCGCATATAAATTTAAGGTCTATTGCAATTTCTAAATTCATCGGAGCCGTTGCATCTGAATCGATCGGTTCTAGTAAGTGACGAGCCTTAACAGTAATAGTATATTACTACGGATACATCAATAGGTTACCTAGCATTTTAAGTTTTGGCCTATATGGTTTTGACGGTCCCTAGCTAAAAATAAATGTTACATTGAGCAAAAAGTTCTTACGCAGTTTTGAAGCTGTCCATCTTTATCGAGTGTTTTAAAAATATATTGTTATTGGTCAACTTAATTTAATTATATTTTTGCTACAGACCGTTGAAACTTATAACACTAAGTGTAGAAGAATTGATAATAGTCGCACAAACTTTACGTTCATTAGAGTGCTGACCCCAATACTGGTTATGATTAGCGTCACTATTGTAATTACCCTTAATAATATGCCCCTAGTGTTCTACGACTCATTATTATCTCAAGCAATCGATCGACCCTATAAGTGAAGGTTACTACTACATCTACTTAAAACTACGAGACAAATGTTATCTACCACAATACCTATCTTAATTTAGGACAGACTATTATCTTTACAGAATTTTAAAAAATGTTTACGTAATTATCTGCTGAAACAGTTTGTGTAATAGTTTGAGCTACGACACATCATCTCCCAAACTTAATTGTAAGTTAATACTAAGAAAATAAATATCCTGCAAATAACAGGAGTACGCCTCGGGATCTCCCTACGTCCGTCGTCATGTAGAAAACTTTTTCACTAACACAAAACAACTTAACATACATACAGAATTAGAGATTATAGAACTTTACATACAGAAATAACCCATAATTCGTATTGGCTGATTTCCTTTCTTTCTAGAATTCTAGATAATTTGCTAATTACACGCAAGTATCACTCAGTCCAAAAAATGGTCCTCTTCAAGAGAGGCTTAAATAGAGTGTTTCACGAAAGGCAGCGGCATGGCTGAGTCACTAGCAATGCTGATGTCCATGAGCTGTGACTACTTAAAATAAGGTGGCCCATCTGCTGGTCTGCCTTCGAAAGCAATTAAAAAAATCCTGCGCACACCGTGCGGTGTGATGGCCAGCGACTGTGAGTATCCCATACACAGAAGCAAGAAGTATGTAACGGAATATTACAGATTGTACTTACCGTGCGGTGTGAGAGGTTGGTGACCGAGTCGTGGCGATGCTCGAGACTGCCGAGGCTGCAGCACGAGGCGGACGAGGCGAGGCTGACGGAGTCGGCGCGCGCGCGGTGAGGGGACACCGCCACGTGTTTCAGCATGCCTACACCTGGAGAACAGAGAGAAAAGTTTGGTTAAAGATGTTTTAAAATGATTATACTATACTGCGATTGTGACGCTGGCGGGTAGTGCGCTGCGACTTGCGCTAACATCACAGCAGTCATTAACTTTGTGGAGTATCTCCAAGTTAATAGAGGCGTGATGTGAATAAAAAGCTTGTAAAGATATTTTGGACCGCTCCTAAACGTGACTTTATCCTAACTGATGTTCAGTGTGGTTAAAGTCGATGCAAAGACACCTGTTGCGACAGTGATACTTAGGACCGAGTAACAGTTACCGCAATGACCTGAACTCTAGAATTATAAATATAAAAATGGTATCAATCCCGCCAATAACTATAATGTTGGTGACTATGAAAGTTTATAACAATATATTGAACTCTAGAAATCTATAAGTTCTTGCAGTTTTTAAGACCTGCTGGGAGCAGAGGCACAGATATATATGTGATTTCACTGCACTTTTCTAAAGTATAAGTATATAAGATAGTTTTTCCTAGGTGTATAATCCAATTTGTGAGCAGTTCCCAGTTGTCTTGTTTGCTCCATGTGTTTTATGATTCTTACAGCGGTCTCATATACGTCCGTCAGGTCACTTCATCTGCCATACGATTAGAATAAGAATGCGCCACTTTGACAAGCATTTCATTTAATTGACGGATAAAAGGGCAGCTTTAACTGTGTCCAGTTGTGTGTTGTTGTATGTATTATATTGAAGTTTGTCCATTTTGTCTAAATTCAATAAAACAAAAAAAATAGGCCACGAAGACGATAAGTTTCTTAACTGACCAGTACCAAATCCAATTACAAATATTTGCAAAATTCAACGTCTTAAACACATCCTTTGGAACTGGTTTTAAATATGTTAATTATAACACGAGCTTAATTAAACGAAAAACATTTATCATACTTCATTAACGAAGTCCTTTATGCAATAGGTATTAATTACGTCAAAATGATCGTTTTGGTGATCTTGAAACAACCTTTTAAGGTAGTATCATTAGGTACTGAGTAGCTAAAGCTTTTGTTATAATTCCTTTCTTATTATTGGTATCTACCTAAAACCAGATATTTAAATCTCTGTCTAAAGTCCGGTGCCTGTGTTACGTCTATAATAGGGATGATGACGGGGCAGTAAACGAAATTCTATTTAGTCCGTCAGTTAGATGATCAAAAAATAATGAACATGTATTTTGTCTTTTGGCAATCAACCAAAAAATAACAAAGTTATAGCGCGTCAAAGTTTAGGGAGTAGAGGCTCGTGACGTCACTTTTAAGTAAAAATTGTACCAAAACGTGACGTCCTGCGACATTTCAAATCAATATATCTCTGCAATGTTTATATTATGTGAAAAAAGATAAAATACGTGTCCAATACTTTTTGATAATCTACCTGATAAACGAAGAAAAAACAAATAATCATCATCCCTATTAAGTTGTTTCGGGGTTACTTTATATTCCAAGTCGTAATAAAACAGTTAAACGACACGTAAAAGTTAACTTTAACTCCATATAGACCTCGAACAGTCAAAAAGGTATTTAATAAGTTTCGTAATAAAAAAAAGTTTAAGCTTAAGTCAATCCAATCAAGAGTCGATTCTGAAATGTTTGAATGCGCTTCCAATTAATAGCCCACATGTGTATCTGTGCATCCCTTGTTTTGTTAGGGGCGGCGCCGGACGTACTTCCCAGAACATCCTACCTGCTGCCTTTTGTTCAACCATCTCTCGTCGGAAATTGGATTTCTATGCATGCAAATAATGTCGCCTTTTACTCATCCACTCATTCGCGTAAGAAGCTTTCTTTCAAAGCATTGACTTTCGATAAATCAAATGTGATAATTCTCGATTAAACGCACTGGTATCAATGATATTATATAAACAAAATATATCATTTACTGGTATGATGAAAACTATTTAATGTTCATTTGTTGTGATGTGGCAGTAAATTTTCTGTACTAGGTACTTGTAAAAAATCTCGATTCTAAATAAAACAAGTTTCAACGGTATAGATGCACTGATTTATTTATTTATGGATGTTTCGCATCTTTTTCAGACTGCGTAATCTTACATATGTATATAAAATACTCGTGTCACAATGTTAGTTACCATACTCCTCCGAAACGCCCTGACCGATTTTTATGAAATTTTATATGCATATTCCGTGGATCTGAGAATCGGCTACTATCTATTTTTCATATCCTTAAGTGATAATGTTTGTCCACCTGTAACGTAGTTTTCTGAAACCTACAATGCGCCTTCGCGCCAAAATTGAAACTATTGGGTATTGTAACGTAGTTTTCTCATATGGGTTAGGAGGAATGTTATCATAGGAAATTGATAGAACACTACGTTACACATACCTAAATTTTTTTGTGGATTTTTTTTATATTATGTGCAAAAAATGCATACAACCCTAAATTTTCTCTTCTATCGCCTGTCCCTATTATTATAGCGGTACGAAGTTCGCGGGTCAGCTATATAATGCATAATTCTGACTACGCAGCCTGAAAAGGATGCGAAACGTCAATAAATAAATAAATCATTGCATCTATACCGTTGAAACTTTTTTTATTTAATAAGTGATGTGCGTGAAAACCTAAGAAATAAATATAATCTCGATTTTTCTGATGTGTAACATCTTTCCTCTCGCTTTAAATGAAATTTAGTGCAGATATAGTTTATGACTTGTATTGAGATATACATTTTATCCCTAAAACGTGTCAAGTGCCTCAGGGATTTCCAAAAGACTAAAGTTATCGCGGACGACGTCCGGGCGGCCTCTAGTTTGCTTTAAAGAAATAATTATGTAGGTTAAAAAAAGGAAAAGCACCATGTTCAGCTAGTACCATAGCATCAAGACGTGAGAACTTATTGATCGTTACAACAATAGATCTAGAAAGCATTATCGTCTATAATTGGTGCAACAGCATTTCCCTTACGGAAAGTCGTGATGAATTGCGGACGTCCGTGTACAAGGAAATTTATTAAGCCATGGCTAGATCGTTAATTGATATTTAGCTTGCTTATTAATATGTATGTAAATTTTCACTTTTTTAATGTTTTAGCAGGCAAACGAGTAAGCAGTCCACCTGATGATAAGTGGTCAACAAAACGAAACAACTCAAAGTTTACTTTGATTTGAATGAAAACCTTGCCTATTTCGTATACGGGAGAAAACCCTTTATTAAATTATAATTATCAGCAATGTGCAGTCATCAACTTCTTTGACAATACATCATTTAACCTAAATTTAAAAACAATGGTGTCAATTCTAGCATGATTCTCTTAACCTAAAGCTAAATTTAACATCAGTCTCTCCTTTGCATTCTGTATAGATAATGACAAGGATACACTGTTGTCAAATTTAAGTTAAGATTAAGAGAATCATGCCAGAATCACCACCTGATAATGCTCTATAATGAATGGAAATACGAATAGCCACGTGAAGGTCCGGTACCAAGCATAATATTTTCACGTCAAAAAAACTGTTTGAATCTTTGAAATACATACTTCACTGAATATAAGAATGAATTTGAAATCATTAAACAATGTCACGCAAATGCGACTATTTCAGACTCGAAACAATTGTGTCGATTCTGACGTGATTCTCTAAACTTAAAACTAAATTAAACATTAGTCTCTCCTTTTCATTCTGTATAGCGAATGACAAGAGTACACTGTTGTCAAATTTAAGTTTAGGCACAGAATATATACACTACGCGAATGGTTTAGGTTTAGAGAATCATGCCAGAATCGACATATATGTGTATAAATAATGACTTAACAAAATCTTGCATTAAAAACTTGATTGTTAGACGGCCAATATGTTCGCATGAGTTTGCCAAGGTACAAAGCTTCAATTTACAATATTATTGCCTATAGGCGTACTCTAAGGTCACGGAAGTCTTTAGTGCTGTACCGCTAAGTAAACATTAATCGATAATACCACTTCTTATGAAATCTTACATCGTTAAAGAATTTAACTTACCGGTACATGATTAATATTTCAGATGGACCCTTATGATTACACATTAAGCAGATGGTGACGGCTGCATCTGAGGTAGCTTTGTGCAAGACGCCATAAAATATTTTAATTGTCAATAATTTTATTAAATGAACAGCGAGGATTACCAGCATTCTATATAAATAGAATCAATATAACTAAGCGGATTTTTTTATTCACTGAAAGATAGAAGAAATAGAAAAAGTGTTGTTCTTAAAAAATAATGTTATTAGAAGAGGTTTACATACTATTCCAGTAAAAAAAAAATACTGATTATGTAACTATCAATATTTTTAGAAGTAAACCTTTTGAATCGTTATCGATGAGCAAAAATAATAGACAGCAGCATCTTGCGCATCTTACAGACAAGAGGCGTGGTTGCACATCCGCTGTGGCATCTGCTGCCGCGACTACGAGCCCATCCTACAGGCATTGCATCGCATTGTTTAACTTTACATCTATTACTATTATTATTATATATATAACTTTTACTAAAATCATTTTAAATTTGTTTTTAACTTCTTCATAATCAAAGTGATTTAGATTAAGAGTTGCAAAACTAGATTATAGAGACATTAATTAGATGGGTAATTAATTGCTTCACGCCATGGCGCTACTTAAGATATGTAATTACGACTTATTTATATTTCTATTGTATCCGGATATCCGGACAACAACACAAAAGCGATCAACGCCAAATTTGGCGTCATAGAAGCGTGGTAATGTGAGTGATATTTATATTCGTAACGTGTATTAGTTATATAACTTGAGTAATGAAAGAATATCAATCAAGAAGCAGGAGCTCGATGGCGCAGGTGGTTACCGCATTCGGCCTGCGATCATGGGAAGTTAAGCAACTTTCGCAGTGGTCGGTCATTGGATGGGTGACCAAGATGTTTTATTTTTTGTTTAATATTTTTTTATTTCATCCATTTAAGTGAAAATGATAAGTAAACAATAACACAATTGACGGAGAAATCGGTGAATATGCATAAAAAAACATCGTGCGTGCCTTTGAAATTTGAAGGTTTCCCTCGATTTCCCCGGATTCCCCCATCAGATCCTGACTTGGTTCCGATGAGACCACCTCGGAAGTGCACTCTTTCGTATAAAAAAAGAATTTCGGAAATCGGTCCACAATTGACGGAGATATCAGTGAACATACATTAAAAAAAATATATATGCAATCGAACATAGAACCTCCTTTTTTGAAGTCGGTTAAAAACGAGCATTCGGAAATATTTGCGAATTCGAATTTTGAATTCTTGTCACTGCCGCTCACTACAAACTCGATAACTACGTCTTTTCTTAAAAAAATACACTTCTTAACTTGAGTGCCTAATTAGATATGCAATTTTTTTAAGTTATAAGTTCCTTTTGATACCCACGACGGCTATAAAGAGTGAAAATGAACTAAATGACAAATCGGAGTAATAAAAAAAGCACCATAATAATTTAATCACTTGAAATTTTTCGCTTAATTACGGCTGTGACACGTGATACTTTATTTAATGTTAAAGAAAGCAGTTTCAGTTAATCAGTAAGTATTATTTTTATTACCAACTAGTTTTTTACCATGACAAAATTATAAGTGTACATATGAAGCAAAAATCAACGAAATTATATCTGAAGTAATTCACGTAATTATATAATGTACCCTTTTTAAATGGATTATTTCTTTGATTGTTTTTATTAGTGTGACATAAATTTCTTGACCTAAACCAAAATTTATTTTATAATTAATTGATTTATTAGATGAATTAATTTAAAATTATATTTTTTATTAGCTAAATTAATTTTCTAATAAAATAATCTCAAAATTTTATCCCATTGTAATTTTATCAATATTTTAAATTAATGTTCACGTACATTTAATATTATTTGCAATGCCCTTGCAGGGCTCATGTTTTTTAGGCTAAGATACATACAGGCCCGCTATCATTATCAGGCTAGGATACATACAGGTTCGCTATCATTATCAGGCTAGGATACATACAGGCTCGCTATCGATGGGATAGGGAGTAATGACTCACCACACGGGCCTATTGATGGATGCCCCGTTAAAACACGCCAGGGTAAATGATCATCGATGTCATCAATCCCGGTTAAAGACGGGGACGACGGGGCTGCCGGGGTCGATGAAACAATTTTTCCCAACTGTCCCGTTAACGGAGCGGCACGACCGGGGTGGATGGTACCGGCTCCTAACAACTACAAATACACAATCGGAACATATAGCTGCTTAAATATGCCTTCTGAAGCTCGGAAAAGCTCGAGATGGTAATGATGATGATGTTCTCAAGTCGACGCGTATTTAATAAACAAAAGATAGGTATACATCATAAATCTATATATGACATAGACCAGTTACTCAGTGCTTTATGTTTTGTTTCTGTTTTACGAATAAAAAATGTTATTAAATAAAACTAGTTTTAACGGGTTAATTCACGAAACTTTATTTATTTATTAACGTTTCGCAGCCTTTTCAGGTCTGCATCGACAGAATACTGATTCGAAAGACTTTTATTGAGCGTTCGGTTATTTCATTGGAAAATTATTAAAATTTTATTGTATTAGTTAATAAATTACTTTATTTAAAATTCTTTTTTGTAATTTTGAGTTTATTTATTGAACCCTAACTACCGTAAACTACCACCGGTTCCAAAATTGGGAGACCTTTCTGAGAAGAACCATCGAAACATTAAAGTTTCGTGCATTAACCCGTTAAAACTAGTTTTATTTAATCACTCATGTGCCTGAAAACCTAAGAAACAATTAATATAAAAAATGTTATATTGAAATAATGTCAGTGGACATGAAAGTTTCGGTCAACTTTAAACATTGTTTTATTTAACAGCCGTTATAGTTATTAAATTACAAAATGACACAAAACACCGCGTAACTTGCACAAGCAAGCTTATTCTTCTTTTATTAATAAGGAGTATATAGAAGTGTGAACGAAAGATATCTCATTGTTTGTTTACCAATCATTATTATATACGTTTATGAATTTTAATTATGAATATCCTTATTTATCACAATGGGCTAAATTACCTGCGGCGGTCAACACTTCAATTAACAATGAAATGTTTTGCGTATTTCCGAAAAATTCAATGTTGTTTCATCAAGCACGGTGGTACGTACAGTGAATACAATGCTAATAAATATAGCTCTAATTTATATGTTACAATGGCGGCTTTATGTGAAAATGTATTGACCGTTTTATTTATTTATGTAATTATGCTTACGGCATAAAACGTTTAAATTTGATTTAAGCAAGATCTTTATCATTGTTTAGATTATAATGATGCTGAGAATACAAAACAACAAAAAGAAGGATTATTAAAACAGGACATTATTTATATTTTTTATATTTTTAAGCATTTAACTGCTAGATGTTAATGCTAAGTCAGCTGCCTGGTCCGCTTGGAATTTTTTCTAGTAAAATTTTCATTAGATTTAAGACATTATTTGTGTAATGTGCAGAGGAAGAAAATTGTTATTACCGATTTTAGTCAAGCTTGCGAAGTATCTACGGGAACGAATAATGAAATGGCAAGTTTTCATGATATGTCTACGAATTTCATGATCTGGCGAATGATACTATCGGGTGACGACAAATAATACTGATATAACTAACAGTTATAAAACTGTTATACATAACTGTTATAAAACAAGTTACAAAATCTTACTCACTGTTATAAAACATAATCACATGATTACAATAAGAACAAAACTGGATATAGGTTCATTATTTCTCTTTCATGCAATTTCCATAAATCGATAATTTATAGTCGTTTCGTTGTTAATAAAATAATAACTCGCGTATAACTCACCAAAATTAGGTAAGCCAGGGCTGCGATTACGACCCGTTAACATTTAGTATTGTTCTTAATTTGGTAGAACAACATTTCGCAAGGTACACAATACTTGATACCTCACGCCTACCTCTTCAAACGTCGGACCGACTGTTGGTGTTACTTAATAAGCAACGAACCTTTAAGAAACATTAATCAATAGAGACAATAATTATTTCCTGCGTTGCTAAACATATTCGTTGGTTAAACCGTTAACAATCATGTTTGTTCAATTTTTTTTTTATTGTGCCATGGACATACTCTAGGGAACATGCAGATGTTCTCAGATCTTAAATGTAAACTTTATTGTAAGTATAAACATTGTTTGTTTTTATAAAAGTCTCTAATTTTTATTTAAATGTATCTGAGACCTTACTGGCTACTTACTTGAATTGAAAGAACCCGACGAAATTAAAAATATCCGTTTGAGTACCTATATCAACTTTCCCATTGAAATTACTTATTACTTGAAAATATTTTACTAAATATAAAGTTATTGTCCTTAAAAATAATGTAATTTTCAGAATTAACTTTTTACTCAAAGAATAAACCCATAATAAACGGCTGACATTTAGATCAGATATCATTCCAATAAAAACCGTGGGAAGCCGCTATGGTATGTCTACCATTTACAGAACACAGTTGTATGTGACATAAAATGGACAATGTTGAAGGTCCATAATAAAAATCAATACAACATTGTTATGTGATATTAAAACCTACTGCTTATCTTTGAATAAAATTAACAATGTCTTTTTTATTTCATAATTACGTAAAACGGTATTAACATGCTTTAGAATATAATGCAACGCATCTTAATCAGTAAAATATTTTTAACAGACCTGTGGGCCAATCGCCTAACGTGATTGCTATGGCTATCGCTATTTCTTACAATTTCATTTTGGTATTTAGGACCGCGCCGCCGAAGGTTTTTACCTTACGCTCATTTTGCACGCCTCACAACAATTAGCGTGGGGTGCTTTACTCTCGATAGGCCACTATGTGACGATTTTACAATTTAAAATCGCTCCTCCCAAGTTAGATACTAAATCAATAAAAAGGGGTGTTTTGAAAACTAGCCATATTAAATTATAAAGTCAGTGTATTTTTTTCATTTTTTTTTAGTATATATAACAAAAAAATGTAGTTAAATAATTATTAGTACTGCTATTCGTTGGTCTGTGCACTTGTTTGTCTGCACGTTTTAGAAAAATATACGCAATTGATTGTAATAAATCCTTTTGAATTAATTTACAGTTATTTCTATATAACCCTATTTCTTATCATGATTGAACTGATAACCGTTTTAAAGATATTAATGAAATTCAATGGAATTTATTTACTGGGTTTCTGTTTCGTGAATGTGAGGCGTGCACTTTTGGATTTTCCAATTTTTCTATATTATTTTCATTACCAATGCAAAAGAAAAAAAGAAGGCGCGAGGCATTTGAAATCCTTCGGCGATCAGAAATAATGAAATGAAATCGTAAGCGATAGCGATATCCATTGCAATCTCATTAGGCGATTGGCCTCCAGATTAAAATATTATAGATTCTTTTTAAAATTATAAGTACCTTAATAAAGATTTGATGTCTCAAGTACGAGTAAATCACCATATATCACCGAAATATTTTTATGAAACATTACCTACTATAGGATAATAAAACTCAAGAATTTAGTGCCACCGGTTACTAGACGAAAGACAAGCAACAGAATTATATTTATCCACAAACAGCTAATGCTGCATTAATCAAACATGCTCGAACACGCACAAATCACACTATATTGTGTAAACACAGCCTGTAAATTCCAGCTTGACATCAGTCACAAAAGCTGAGTTATATTAAATATTAGCCTTTGGTAGGAATGCAATCTAAAAGCGGCAGTCGAACCACGTCGAACAAACAAACAAACATTGATGTCGTGAAGATGTTCATTTAGCAAGAATTTTAATGGATAACTCGTTATTTAGTTATGTGCAACTTATAGGGAAATGAAAGTGAAAACAGCGATAGCACGGTTTCCTTCATAAATTTTTGACAGACAAAATGGCAATTTTCAGATATTTCTATTAGTCAATGCGATGAAGATTTAAACGAGAAACGTTTAAATTTGATCTACGTCTGGTAGCCCTTTGAAGATTAACTACTAACTACACTATTATAATTAACAATATGAACGTAAAATAATTAAAAATTAAAATAATAATAATTATAATAGTAAAACTATATTTTTTGGTTAAGATTAAGCTTTGCCTTCAATTATATAAATTATGTATGTGCTGTTCAATTTTAATCATGTTGTGTACACGTAAAAAGGAGTACTGTCTATATTTCTGCAACTATAATTTTATGTTAAACATGTATTGACTGTATTCTGTTAGTGTACCTATAATAAATAACTAAATAAACAGAAGATGACTGTATGATATGCAGAGAAACTGGAAGACTACGAAGCAATGAAAACTGAATCATAATAATATTTATCACAATTGGCTAAATTACCTGCGACGGTCAAAACTTCAATTAACTATGAAATATTTTGCGCAAAAAAAGCACATTATTTTAAAATACAATTACCTAATTTCAAAATCAATGACGAACAACAACGCTCAGTCCATTGTATTTTTTTTCAATTTTGTTTTTATTTGAAAGTCAGTTCATCTCGAAGAAGGTTGTCAAAGTAATGCTTAAACCAAGCATGTTAAAAAAAGTGTATAACTTCACCGATAACTTTGCAAAAAAATAATAGGAACAACATTTCAGACTAAAAATAAATTGGAAATAAGATCAATAAAAGGACACGAACAGAAAGAAAGCATGCAATGCATTAAATGCGCACATGTTCTGCGAAGCTGGCAGCTTAGTCTAAACATGTCGTATTTTTTTATATTATTTGTTACCTGAGAGCAAATGAGAAGAAATCATTTGCTACAATTCCACTATTTCCACTTTTGTCTCACGTTTCATTTTCATCATAATTTTCTTTAAACAAAATGTCAAACAATCTATTTTTGTTATCAATTTCGATGCAGAATTGATATACTCAATAAAATTAGAGGAAACGTAGAAAGAAATAAGAATAAGTATCGTCGGCGTAAAATTCTTTAGTCTCACTTTCACAGTTGTGAAGATTTTTACGTCTTGTTTTATTTTTCTTAATCTTGATGAGGAATGACCTCTGTAACCGTGCGTAATAGCCTTAGGTAGACTGAAATATACAAACATCGTAGTGTAATAGTTAAAATATTCGTGCTTTATGGCCATCTTCTAATTTGTTATTGTTCCCTCTAGTTCAGAAGAATAGTGTTTATAAATTTTACGGTAATGTTTTTTTAAAGGATCATTAACATTTGCTAAACGTACAGACAATCTTTTTAGCTATAATGCCATCACAAAGAAAAGAGAATAAGTGAAAAGGAGTAAAATAGTTTAAATGTGACATAACTATTCTCTTTAATAACTATAAAATCAACGGGATCACGGAAGGTGAAAAATATCCAAGTATAGAAGGCCTGAGCCCCAGCAGTGGGGACATTAATAGGCTGATGAAGAAGAAGAAGATAATACTAAATTGCAAACGAATAAACAGCGAACATAATGAACGGAGACCATTAATATCAAACTGTGACATAAAACGAGTCCCATGATATTTTATTACATTTTTCTCGTACGGGTAACTTTATAGCATCCATCATAACTTTCGTACTGGAACAGGCATAACCAAATTTGGATGGCACAAGGTAGTGTGTTCGGTCGCCTAATAAAATACCGCATCCGAAAGACAAATTTAACGAGTGCCTTCATAATTTAATGAAGCTGGGTGCATCGACAAGAGGAAGCGTTAACGGTCTTGGGATGTGGAATCTGGGCATTTCACCGGTCCGCCTGCATTTTTATTGGGTAATTAGAATATCCCACGATGCGCCATGGGACGGTACCGCATGAAGCAACATTTTGGGTGTCTGTGATTTCGCAAGTCTTCTTCACTGTGCCAGCAACGTATCTGTGGTTTGTGCTACATCATCTACTTCTGTTGTAATAGTAGGGTAATCACTAGGTAGATAATTGATTACATTGTAATATTTTTTTTTTTAGATTTATATTTTTGATTTCTTTCTTTTCCTATCTACCAATTGTATGAGCACCGTGCTGTAGAAGTCAAGTAAGTAAAAAAAATACAACAAATAAATTTATACGTTTACGAGATACAAGCATAAGAATAAAGGAAACTTTGAAAAATATTTTTTGAAACTTTCAAATCTCAAGTCTATTGTATTCTGCTCCACATACCCTCATAGCATAACCTATATTTTACAAGCAATTTAAACCTACATATATATGTATTTATATCTTCAGAGATTTGCAAATACAGATAAACACGTCACATTACGTATTCAGATGGTGCCTAATCTATTCAAATGCGATAGGTGTATTAGCATTGAATAAGTTTAGTGTTGTGGCAACCTTGACTGATCTCTCCGGTTCGTTTACATTGAGTTTTCTCTTATTTCTATTCCAGGCCCGTCCTAGTCGATGATTATTTTAATTCGGCTTCCGGAGTTGGCAGTACTGATGCCTTTGTTTGTTGTGGAAAAACCGATAGTATCGAAACGTTGCTGTCTATTGAAAAAAACTATTTTTTTACCAAATTGGCAAGGCCTCTTATGATTCTTGATTATGAATCTTATGATAACTGAACTCTGATAAAGTGACCGTAACTTATAATTATAAAATTAATATAAAGTTTTACCAAAAAAAGTTCCTATGACATTTTGAACTGGATCATAAAAAAGTGTTCCCAGTTATATCTGCAGCGTGCATACCAATTTGTAATAGGCCAGCATAATAGTTAATGGCTAATATCCCTATTATGTAACAAGCGGCCCGCCCCCGCTTCGCTTCGGTGTAGAGCTGAAGTGTAGACTACAGTTTTTGTTCTCAGGCCTGTATTATACCCAATGACATTCATCTATGAGACTTCTTATACCTGCATGCAAAGTCTCAGCCCGATCGGTTTAAAATTGACAAAGTTTCCTACAAACTTTTATTCCCTATTTTACCCCCTTGGGGGTAGAATTGATCAAAATCCTTTCTTAGCGGATGCCTACGTCATAACATCGACCTGCATGCCAAATTTCAGCACGATCCGTCCAGTGGTTTGGCTGTCAGTCACCTTTGGTTAGTTAGTTTTATATATACATATATATAACTCAATAGATTTTCGAGGTGTATAAAAAATATAAATGTGATTTCTGTCCGAGTTCTAATTATGAAGTTTTAAAATTATAGTGTTATCATCTCAAAATCAAACAACAAACACAACAATGACGGAATTGTTGCCCTTTAAAATGGCTCTGAAAAAGTTCACGACAGCATCTTGTCCATCTTTTAAGTTTGACTCACTTATAACCTTTTCGTCAAATTAACCACATTTATAGATTGTTAGGCGACACAAAGTTCGCCGGATCAGCTAGTTAAAACTAAATTCCTATTCGTATATTACTTTTTATTCAATTTAGCTAGTGTTCGCATCATGGATGGACGTTCACAAATAGATAGGTAGAAATATTAAACACAAGCACAAGTCGGACTATGGGGTTCTGTACAAATTTTTATGTAACTCAACAAAAATCTTTATCTAGGCGTTATCTTTTTTTTTCATTAGCTTAAGTATAAAGAAGTTTGTTTTTTTCACAGCTTCAAGAGATCATAGATCACGAATATGGTTCAAATTTCAATTCGATACGAGCATTCCCGAGCGAAAGGATCTAGAACAGACAGACAGATAAATGGCCGTATCTTTTTTTGATATTTTTTTCGCAGCTTTAAGACGCCACAGACCTGAATAAGTATATGGTTTAAATTTCAACGCTCTATACCTCTACGCGTTCCCGAGATAAAGGGTCCTTACAGAAAGACGGACATCAAAGTGATCCTGTAAGGGTTCCGTTTTTTCCTTTTGAGGTACGGAACCCTAAAATTAACTGTGGAAATCAGTTAACGTGGATTTATTGTACAAAGCATGGCAAGTTGCCGACATCCATAGATTCGAAACTACTAGCAAAACCATGGACCGTAGATTCTATTGCCCAATGTCGCTTACAAAACTGTTTTCCGGATTAATAATTACCACGGTGATGTTTATCGCAGCTGTGATTTATTCGTGTGAATCTTCAGAATCAACATTCTATCAGTCAAATAGTCCACTCATTATTCAAGTCAAGTAAACAAACCTTGTGAATTAAGATGTTAGCAATTTATTGATAGCTCCCTCTAGATGTGCTTTCAGGGAAAAACATATATATATCATTCAGTTTTACAATTCTTCTGCTCTCAGTTTCATTTATGAATTCTGTAATCGTTCTAGTTAATGTAAAATAGAATTTAACATCACCAAGGCGTAAACTAAACTCATTATTTAGATGGATCTTCCTGCTCTAAACATTTTTATTTCGGAACATAAAGAAAACATGTCGGCCACGCCACTTCCTATGAAAAGAAGTTTGCAAACGTCAGATTGCAAACTTTTTTTTAGCGTCGCAGACTAAACACCCCATTCCGAGCTTATTAATAAATAAACCATGTTTTATCCGCGGGTCATTGTTCTTGCAACCGGAGCCATAAAGCCGTATACACACGTAATGCGACACTGACCGGCCGACCTAACGTCGATCAATTTCATCGATACTGGGGCTGATGCATCGTGGACTTTGTAGTTTTATGTCTTGCTCTACAGTATTAAAATCTGTAGGTTAGAGTAGGATAGACGACGTTGACAAATACGATATACTTGTCGAAAGTTGACTTACGTTCAGACGCTAGTTTTATATTACGATGTTTTTTTTAAATCACATATTAAATTATTTAGTTGCAAATAATATTATCGCAATTGTTACTTAGATGACACGTATAAATATGATGTTGTTATTTATAAAAATGCCGATGAATTGTTTTTATTATAATTATTGATTTAACGTTTTCCATAAGCTATTAATTTATTAAAATATATATTTTGCGTAATTGATGTGACTGCGTCCGAGGCAAAGGCTTGATAACTTACACTTTTATATAATTTCTTAAAATAAATAATTTTAATTAGGTACTTTACCGTTTTTTATACCTATATTTTCTATAATTTAATATTTCAACTTCAAAGTATAAACATGAAAACGTAATATATAACAAAAACCAAATAAATAAAGATCTTATATTATTGGCTACTTATGTAAAAGCCTTTAAATATTTCGGTGTCTGCCGACCGGAAGCAAGCAGCGTTGCAAAAACTGACTGACAACATACGAGTCTGACGAACGGTACTAACATATTTCATACTTAAAAGTCAATTAGCCTGCTATGTTCATCTACAGCTATTTGTAAATTACTATTAATAGCGACAAACACTCTTCTAACTTCTAAATAGTCTTTAAACTGAGACATTCTTTCTTACCAACACTTTGAGGTAAGTAATTAAAATGATATAAAAAAGCATTACATTTGTTTTTTCTTGTTTGTTACTAATAAGATTTACCATCAAACCATCGTGGATTCCATAAACAAGTTTCTTCAGATGTAGTAGTACTGTTAGGCCCACTTGCACGTAAATCTTGAGATATCAAAATAACTTCGAGTTTACTAACTCAAAGTTAATATAACATTTTCTTAACTCAGACTTTATCTTGCACGAACAGAAAATAATCAAGGGTTTACTAACCCAACAAAAAGAGAGAATGATGAATGACATAAGTATTGTTCTCCCTTTCACACAACAGTATCTTGCATATATCTCTTTCGTAATGTCCAATTTGAAAAGACGTGGTGTTTTTGTGCGTTTAAGTTGAATGACGTCCTGTATTTTGTCTGTCAAATAGTTGTTTGTATACCGATTGCATGGTGTTTTTAAAGTACCTATCTGTCTCGTAAGTTTGTATTTTGTGACAACAATTTCGTGCGGTTATATTTTGTAAAATGAAGAAGAAATCTCGTTTACGTGCCCCCGAATTTTACAAGTAGTGACAGTTTACTGCTATGCGATATTTTATTCAAATATATAAATATTCGTCAGAAAACAAAAAGTCATCCATCATTCAGAAATAAATAAAATAAAATGTTATCTCTATAAAAACAAACAACACAGCCTATAATAACAATTTTGACGTTTTAAATCTCGAGTTAGCAATTTAACCCTCCAACTTTGGCGGGTTAATTATTTTATTATTTAACCTAAGCTTTAGTGTTAACTCAGGGCAATGCAAGAAAAAATATTTTTTTAACCCCAGTTCAATAGTTAACTCGGAGATAAATAAACTAACCCTGGAACGTGCAAGTGGGCCTTAGTGCTATTCTGTAATAACAATCTCACCCTCACTTCGGAATCATACACTGATGTAAAATTAGCCAACGTTTTTCAAATCACACCGGCTAATTCCGGTGAAAAGTGACTTTGCCATAATTCACCAAAGAGATAAAATACTTATTGATTATGTATGTTAAAAAACAGTAGTAAAAAACATTTGAGCTAATATACATCGAGGAGCTCGATGGCGCGGGTGGTTAGGACGTTCGGCTGCGATCGTTGAAGTTAAAGCAACTTTCGCAGTAGTCGGTCAATGGATGGGTGACCAAAAATCTTCATCCCGAGTTCCTCCGTGCTTCGGAAGGCACGTTAAGCCGTTGGTCCCGGCTGCATCTGCAGTCGTTAGCACCCGCCAATCCGCAATGAGCCCGCGTGGTGGGTCATGGCTCAATCCCCCTATTCCATCCATAGGGAAGGCCTGTGCCCCAGCAGTGGGGACATTAATAGGCTGATGATGATGATGATTTTTTTATGAAAATTATTCATTACAAGACGAAGACAATGAAAAGCTATATAGTCGGGAAAAAAAGGCCCAACTAATTTATGTTAGTGATTAAAAATTCTTTAACTACATTCACGAATTCAAGATTTACCGCTTTTGTGCAAACGAAATAAATTATACTAAACACATTGTTAATTTATTATCAATTCTCTAAATAAATGATTCTAATTTGTTCAAATAAAACGATAAACCTGTTATCGTTAATACTTAGTAATCTAAAATAGTTGGGATTTAGTATATCTTTAGTGTATCTCTATATTTTTAGCATTTTCAACACATTATTTATTCATTATTAAAGTGGTCACTTACTAGAACTATAATTTGAAATAAAAAATAGGCCATATATTAATTAATACCTTACACTAATTCTTAATAATGAATAACTGTAATTGTTTGATTTCGTTTTACATTAACTTCAATAGCATTAATGGCTTTACTATCACGACTTCAAATTTTTCTACAGGAAAACAATATACAAAAAGTAAAACAAAGTATCATAAAAATTTACAAAACGTTAAGGAAAATACATCGAAATACAGATTGCTATCTACTACTTATTATTTTCCTTGGCGAACGACTAATCATCGATAGTCATCTGTCAAAACGACTATTTGTAAAAATATTGAATAAGTACCTAATCATCACGTATTCCACAAACGATCTACGGGGTGTCTAACAATTATGCCGAGAAGTCTGTATACGTGTGGAGACTGCTTAAAATTTCTTCAACACGACCAATCGATCACACACCCAAATACATCGCTGTTTTTATAGCAAATGACAGCAACACAGACCGCGGAACACACGCAACTTATAAAATTATAACTCAACAAACCGATCATTTACTTTCAAGTCGCGTGTGAATATATTCGATCTCTCTGCATTTTAAGTTTTTACGCCAATATCAACCGTTATATTTGGAAAGTAGATATCAAATTTGATTGCCGCTACGCTTAGCGTTGGCTATTTAGGTTTTTTGTGAATAAAATACTTCGAAGTCAATAATGTGAGACAAAAGATGTGTGAGGATTAATTTTATCCTAAACATTTACAATAAATTCCATTAAAATAATCTTACATGTGTCAAAGATATCAATGCTGATTTATTAGTGAAATGAATTTTCCAACAAATTTCATTTGAGTGATAAATTTTCACAGCGTTTTGCAATGTAGGGGTATCGTATTGGCCCGCATGCACAGACACAACATCACAATAAAAGGACGATGCACTGCCTTTTTAACATGTACTATTCCAATCTTGCTACATTTAAAAAGGACCAATTAATCAATTTCTCTAAGATTATCTGCAGCAAACGTATGCTGCGCGAATATTTATCAGAAGACATCGTTCGTCATTATGATCAAACATACAAAGAACTAAATGATAAGGCACGATCAAAACAAACCATTCCTTTACAGCTAGAAAAAAAACTTATTAGATAAAATTGGCCGCCCGTAGATTATTTATTCTAATAACAGGCAGGAACTAAACAAGATTTCCTAAAACGCGCAATTTAAACGATTAACTTTCTATGCGCAAGCGCGTACTTATTGTGTACGTGTTATTATTGCCTTTGTCTCTCTCTGAGCATAGATCAGACACGCGAGATTTAATAGCACCTTTTCGTGACAAAATATGTGTCTCTCTAATAATACTTATAGCCGCTTATTCTATGGTGGCTTAACATGTAACATTTAATTTCTTATCTAATTGATTCTGTGTTGACCATCGGCTGAAATGAATTGTCATCTGGGACATTTAGGTCTATGACTAAAATCCTAAATTATGTAGATTCTGCTAAGAATAAGCCACCGCTGTTAAAGTGACGATATTTTTACCCGACTGCGCAATGCAAGAGCGCAAAGAAAATTATCCATTCTTGAATATCTAATGGGTCCCGACTATTAAAGTAGCTTTGTTCCTAAGTTAACAGAATTATAGACTTTTAGACCTGTTTTCTTCTTTTCAGTTTTTATTGAAGAAATATTTAAGCAGTCGGATTTCTGATGTTTTAAATTTATATTTTTTTTTATTGTGGATCTTCTCATTTAATCAATAAAATTTGCTCACAAGAGCAAAACACTAGTACATGCCAAAAAAAATCCCAAAAAAGGGTTTTTCCACTTTGTTTGAAGTTTTAAAACCATTGTAAAGCGATCGTCCAATTGTCCTAGTATCAATCGTTGACGGGTAAATGAGCCGGTTGATTGCCACCAATTAACAACGGACAATTAATCCAATCCGGCCTTGCCATACTTCAGTTTGTTAGCACTAACAACAGCCGATTCGAACACACGAGGTCTTCCAATAACCACTATAACTCCTACTAGCGAAGTTTGGAACTTCTTATTCAATGTACATACCGAAACTTGACCGAAACCTTTACCAAAATCATTATTTCAGAGGATTCTTCAAACAAAATCTTTGAAAGCCAAAGGCAATAGACAAACCATGATAAAATGAATAATTAAATTTTGACGTTTGTTTTTAGATAAAATAACAGAAGAGCTCTGAAGTATTTTTAAGTTCTATTTGGAAATTCCGAACACATCGAAAATATATCAGATAGCGATATCAGTATGTAATTAAAATTGTCATCTAAAACTAAAGTCGTAAATCATAAATCGGTGATGCAACATAGTGCAGTCGACGATATCAGTCGTGTTTTGTTTGTCACATCGATAACTAACCGATACGAAGAGAATGTCGTTTAAAAAATTTCAACCGAACATGACAACGAAAATCGAAAGAAATGCATTCTAAAAGTTACTCTACTAAAATGTGTTATTGCATGAGTCATAACAAATACAGAGTCACATTTCGTTAATAGATGCTCAATTTATTGTCTCATTATGATTTCATTCTATGCCAGGTCCAATAGAGTACAGCATCAAACGAGATAGATGGCTTCACACAATTACATAATTATCAACAATTACAAGTCACGTGTCAAATTTGCGTTTAATTTATTTGCATCGTCCACAAAAGCGTATAATTCAATACGACAATTTGTAACACAGAATGTTTCCTCATAAGTAGTTATTAAGATATTGTCTTAGCTTGATATTATTCTGATTTTATTTTTTGCTTTCCCTTATATTTTGTACATTATGTAGTTTAATTAAACCGAATTCGTCAAACCTCAAGATTTATTATTTGATTAAGAAGAATTGATCATATAAAAAATAAAAGAAAAACAATCTTACCAATATTCCGAAAAAGTCTAGAACACGCAAGAAGCAAGCCCAACAAGGAAAGATCAATCATACGTGGTAGGAAGCAACAGTTTGAAGACAGAGCGAATATTAGATGAGTAATAAATCCTTCCTCCAGCAGGGGTCTTCGTTGCCCGGCGCTCGCGCAGCTGTCGTCAATTGAGACAAATGAACTCGGCGCCATACCCAACACGAAATTCCATCTAAGACTTTACTGGACTGTTCTCGACGTTTATAACTACAACAATATTTGTTAAGCCGTTTTACATTATTAACATTAACATTCCTCATTGTCGGTCTTCATCATTTTAAAATCATCAATCTATCTCTTGGTATACGATTACTAACGTGTGTTAAGAAAAGTAACATTTACAAACATAATAAAGTAAATAAAATTGTAGTTCAATTAAAACTACCGTTAACTCTCTGCCGTTATCAAATCAAACACCGTGCCATGCTATATTATAACCAGAAAGGTTTAACCTAGTTAGGGTATGTTTGACCAACGCCGGTTATCTATCTACGCGTGTGAGTAAACTGTAATAAAACGCTTATCTGTCCGTTTGTTCAGCCTTGACAACCAGCGGATGCTGGTTGAACGATAGTTGAGCAAATAATTGGAAAAAAATCAAGAAATTATCAAGGCCAAGGTAGAAGAAGCCAAGTGTTCCTTGTTAAATAAAACTCTGAATTCGAACTTATTTTCCACGAATAGATTAAAACTGAACAAACGGTGATAAAATCTAAGAATTTCTCAAGGTTTCTTTAATCTTTGTTAGACATTTCTTGTAAAAAATAATTTCAACTTCTATTAATTGAAAGTAAATAGTTAAGCGGTTCACATGAACAACTGCGGCGGTGCTTGGAAAGTCAATTGCTATACTTTTTTTAGTTGATTTCTTATGAAGGGCATCGCCCACAATCGGAATGCTCACTGTTTGTGCGTTGATAGGAATTTTCTCGTTGATAGCTTGAACATTGAGCCGAGAAAAAGCCTTGTCATTCTAGTATTTAATATACGAGAGATCACAATAAAAACTCCAAGTCAATGTTGCGGATTGTTACGCGATGGAATGTTGTTTATAATACGCACGACCACAAACTATATTTCTTATGCGTTGAACGCCATAATTGTATCAAAATTAAAAATTCTATTTAATTTCAAACAAAAGAAAACCAGTTAAAATATAATAACTAAATATTAGGGTTTAAGAACTTCGCTAGATTATTTACAAATCGCTGATGAATCTAAAAAGTATGTTCTTTGATTCGGCGTTTAGTGGGACTGCGAAATGTTGCGTATCTTAAGTCACCTGCTGTGTTCATTGCACTCAACAAAGACTCATGTTTTCTTCATAGTAGTAAGGATATTGGCAATAATTTGTAAATGTCGAAATGACGTTCAAACAAATAGTATGCAAGAGGAAAACATATTTCATCAGTCCTAAACATATTTATTTTATTTTATTTATTTTTTGGCAACAAACAGTCATATATTTTACAAAAGTAGCTTATGTTAAACTTTTTTTATGAAATAGACCTAACAGTGCCTAAACACAATATGAAAACAGATCTGAAGTTAGGACATGGTCAGCTAATAAAAATCCAAACTAAACCATTACAGTAAAAAATAGGATAACAACGAACCTTAAACTAAAAACCTTAAAAAATAAAATATGTATATAACTAAAATACATTATTATAAGGAGTCCCTTTAGGCAAGGTTTCGAAGATACTGGCAGCGTTCCCCCTTTGGATAGCTAGACTAATTCTTTGTCCGAGGTAGCTGCTGTACAAAATTGTATGACGAAATATTTATATCATATATATATATACATATACATATATATATATATTTATTTGTGCGTGTACACACACATATACATACATATGTACTTGATCTTAATTTTAATTTCAAGCCTCTCCTGAAAGTTTGACACTAAGTTTCCTTTTAAATGTAGCCATATGGAAGAGATCAAATTCAGAGAATTCCTAGTTGTACGTGTTGGTGGAACGATAGAAGAATGAGTTTCTCGTATATATTTTTTGACGTTTCGGTGGAACAAACAGCGATAGTGTACTTGAGGAGCGCACGGGAAGTCGAACTCGACATGGAAATCGAATATATTTGATAAATGGAAAATATAACAGGCGAATGATGAGTAAATCATTCATGTCATTATATCTTTTGCAGGGTTGGCAAAGGATCAAGGAAGCAAGTTAAGTATATACAGAGTTAGCATCACTCCAATAGGTCCTGCACCTTATTCGGCATAAGCTAGGTCTAAGATACTATATATACGAGTATATAGATTGCCAAGCCTATTATATCGTCTATAAAAGTTTCTAATGATTCAAGGTTTTTCCCTAAGATCTGACCCGGTCCTGAATAGACGATATAATTAAGAAATACATTACTGTTTCACTACTAGAAGTACTTGTATATGACTAATGAATCATTAATAAACTCTCTTCTTTCTCTGTGTGGAAAGTTGCGTGCTATGTCATTTTCACGGATTCATTTACAACAATTAAGCTATCCAACCGTAGCGTCGTGTGTTTCGCAAAAGACAAATAAAATATTACATTCCTGAATATTTTAGCGGATTTCAGACACCTTGCGTGCGGCTATTGGCGACTAATCACCGCACAGAAACACAAACACCCACTTTCGCTTGTATTCATAAGAGCTTTTTGTGCTAAAAAAAGTGGGTTTCAGATCTTTGTACGATTAACTGACACGATTCTTGCTCCTGAACCTTACTGCAGTAAATTTTTATATTTGTCGTTCAATGGGATTTATCAGTCTATTAATGTCCCCACTGCTGGGGCACAGGCCTTCCCTATGGATGGAATAGGGAAATTGGGCCATGACCCACCACGCGGGCCCAGTGCGGATGCTAACAACTGCAGATGCAGCGGGAACCAACGGCTTAACGTGCCTTCCAAAGCACGGAGGAACTCGTGATAGAGGATTTTTGGTCACCCATCCATTGACCGACCACAGCGAAAGTTGCTTAACTTCAACGATTGCAGCCGAATGCGCTAACCACCTGCGCCATCAAGCTCCTCGAGAGTTGAATGGATTACAGAAACGTTTTCGTTTGAGCAAAATTCGAGATCACTGGCAATGCATAGTAAAAGAATGAATGACTGTAATGAAAATAACAATTGCTTTCTTTATTATTACGTATGGTCATCGTGAAGTGACAGTCCACCTGATGGTTGTAGCTTACAGCACGTAAGTGTTGCCGGCATATATATGCAAATGGAAAAAAAACTTGAACTGTTGGTAAGGAAAGAAATATGGACGATTCAAAAGAGTTATATTATGCTTCCAATTTCAATAAAGATTTTTTGAGTATTAACTTTATTTGACAAAAAGTTAAAAAAAAAAGTCATGATATAGAAGGAATTTCATCAGTACAAATAGACTAATCCTTCTTTAAATAACGACAAACTTCAATTAGCATTAATTGACTCTGACCTAAAATATATGTTCAAAAAGAAACCGTTTTATCAATCATAAAGTAAGCATATCTCATAAGTGTATCTGAGCACGAATGGGGACTCAGCCGCAGTAGCACAAAACCCGCCGACAATCTCGAACACAGAACTAAATGTCGCAAGAAACACCTACGGAGAGCGTGAGAGTAGCCCGCATTGTGTCCCAACTGGTTCTCACACAAAAATCTATGGCAAGCAAGACCCATCTGTGGTGGAGCGAAATACAGTAATCGCGCAAATTTCGCTCTTTGCGCAACAAGAGCGGTTTTCTTTAACGAGTATAATCGATGCAAAACAATTGACGAATACACCTTGAGCCGTTACCAATTGAGAGTAGAATAATATTTGTTGTTTAGCAAGCAAAATATTGCCACATATATTTTTCGAGAAAATAAAGAGTATGATGTCAAAAGGACTGTCCTGAAATGTCCCTTAACTTTGATAGAATTTTCTGTAAAATATTAAGGAATTCTCGACGTCTGCCCTAAGTAAACAAAGATCTGACCCAAAGCACAAATATACGCCACAAACACAATAATCTGTATTGGACCTATCAATTAACACTGAGAAAACATTTATAGTTTATTTTAGAGTTCCAAACCGAAAGGGAAGAGGATTAGAAAGCCTCCACTATTTATAGAATAATAAAATAAATAAAGTCAAACTTAAAAGAATTCTTGGTGTACAAAATAAAGAAGAAATTGAAGGAACCCTTCGTGTGCAAATGTAACTTGCACTAGTAATTTAAATCATTTCGAAATTTATTAGATCTTCAAATAGTTATTGTTCTCGATTTGAAGTAACAATCGAGTTATCTGCAGTAATATAAGTAGTTATTAAGTCGGCTACTTCTCAAAGAGAGCATCTGACAGTAAATGGTAATTGCATACTTAATAATAGTCCAAGGATCACAACAAATTTACAACTCAATCAGTATCTTTGATATCGTTGGCGGTATTTTGACTATCAAGCTGATTTACATCGAATGCGCATGAAATTAAGAGCATTCTAGAAATTCCACAATTTACAGGTTCGTAAAAACCTAGTAATAAAACCTTTATTATGATTTACTGGGATTATGTTTGTGATCACCATAAAAAGATCACAGTTTCGAAGAAAGCTACAAACTAAATAATAATGATAAGCTAGATACAGCTGTACTAAATACACAAGTAGCAATAAAACTTTTACAACCAGAATCACACTGCTTGACTTAGCCGTCACATGAATACAAATATGCGCCCGAAGGAGCAAAAGGATAAAGCAACTACTAATTCTTTGCAGCTACCAGTACTTACGAGTATAAAAGAACCATTCTACAAACACATAACTATACAATAATAAATGAACTCAAAATACTACGCGACATTCGTTTGTAAGAACAATCGTACTAAAACTAACATAGCATAGAAAAAAGCATATATGCAACTTTGAATTAGTGATTCATAAGAAAAAGAGGTTTTAACTGTTCATATATTATATGACTCACCTTAACCCGCTCGGACTTATTCCGTGTCTTCTTAATACCTAATTGTGTGCCGAAAACATTAGCTACTAATTTTAATAAGAAATCATATTCTTATAATTTTTTTTTTTCTTTTTTATTTAAAATATCTCTACTAGATACTCTTTACTATCTGAATCTGGTGACCAAGAGAACTTAATTATTGTAGTAGTTTAGTCAATGCTTATTTATTTAGATCATTAGCAACATCGTTAAACATTCAATATTAATGAGGCGATCTTTAAAATACAAACCTAGATTATTTTAATCATGTTTATTGACATATTATTTTATTTTTATTGACATATTTATTAATTTTAATTATTGACCAATTTAATTTATAAACGAATTTCCATAATAATAATTACAAAATTAAACTACGACTGTAAATAAGATCAATTGAGTAAGTTATAAAATTAATGAAATCAGATGACATTTATGCATGCTTTGAGAAAAAAAGTTGTATAATAAAAATTAGGTTTTTCATATAGATAATTGTTTATTTCTTAAATTCTCTTTTGTAATTTTTATCTATATAGCAGGGTATAGCATACCCTGACAGAGTTCATGTTAGGTACTTTATGCGTTTGTAACTTGTAACCATCCATGTAACCACATGAGTGCAATAAATTGTATTGAATTGAATTCTTTCAAATTATACTACCTATATTAAAAACCGACCAAAGGCTTACGAACACTGCGTTAATTACAACATAATTATACAATGGTATGTACTTCCAAATTTTAATCGTAGTATTTTCTTAAAGGAGATGGCAGTAGCCGTGTTAGCTTAAACAATTTCCATTTAGCTGACACAGGCGATACGATGCTCGATGAAACACACGTTTAAGCTATAATTTTCTTTTTTTTTAAGCAAGGCGCAGCAAGTTTTCCACTCCGGGTTAGGGGATTGTATATCTTCACAAGAACTCCACTTCTTGTGAAGGCACACAATTCCCTTACCCGTACAGCAGTCCTGGAAAATCTTGATCTTCCGAGGTAATTTAGATACCTATACATATTTTGATCAATCCCATTTTTGATTGGGTTTAGATTAATTATATGACTACTTTTTAAATTTATACTATTTCTAAAATTGGTCAAAAGTGGCCTCAACTACAATTGTCATTGAATCGTTATCATCATTAACATCATACCTAATTATGTAAGAGAAGGAAGCTCTACATACTATTACTACGAAAAGAAGGGTAATTAAAGATATAGGAGGTTACAGATACTTAATTTTTTAAGTAAAAATATTTGTAAGTATAAAATAAGTTTTAGAACTTGGAAATATCTCTCTTATATCTATCAAAACAAAAAAGTGTAAATGCGTAAATTATGAAATTTTAATTATAAATTAATTAGGTAGTATGTATTATGATTGGTGATATGAAATCCTGTACAATAGCTCATAAAACTAACGTAACTTCATTGTACTAGTTTTTTTTAGTTTATGCCATAACAATTGCTCATACCATGAACATAACAATAATAACTCACCTGATATTAGACTTCCAGGCACTGAAAACTGTTCACTGTAATGTATTTAGCCCTCTTCAGGGGCGTTCACAGATAAACAAATTCCATAGCACATTGCACAAAAATCCTGAGGGTATAATAAGGGCACAAGCACAGCGAAGCGATCGTTTGCGCGCGCGTTTCTGCTAGCGTCGCGACACGTGCGTCGCGCGCGGAGGATCGGCGCGGATTGCGCGCGCGCGGCAATATGGTATGGAATGGAAACCATGTGTGCGCATCCAAGAAACGCGTCGGCGTCCGTCCCAGTATACGCAGCGTGTGGACCGCAATGTAAATACATAAATATAATTTTATTAATCTCAAACTAAGATTATTGCATTTTCCATTACCAGCGCAATAGCTTCTTGCTAAATCATAATAAAAAATGCAAATTAAATGAAAATGCGATTTATTTACAGTACCTACCTTTATACTTTTACTGGACGTAAATAAAAAAGCTCTTCTGCATATTAAATGTCATATTTTCGTCATTTATATAGTAATTATTGCTAGAGTCGTAAGTTTCCCAAGTTGTTAACTTTATTTCCAATAAAATATTAAATTATCTAAAAATACTGTTACAATCGCTATGAAAAAAAATTACTGATATGATTAACATGTATTCATCAGATATGGTATTAAATGGAAAACATGTTTACAAGAATGACAAAAAGGTGACAACCCTGAGCAAACGCGTTAATTTTCCACGAAAGGATGTTCGCGTTTTTTCTCTAGAATAGCACCCATATCTTAATATTTTCCATGTGAACAGGACAGCAATCACTAACCCACTTATTAATAAACGAAGACTAAGCTCAGACTAGTTACTCCGTGTTTTATTCATATCACTTAAGTGCCATTTGTTATTCAATGAACAGAGCCAAAACATAGAGTAAGTAATCCAAGATTAGTCTACATTTATTAATAAGGGGGTTAAAGTTATTACTGTATTGGCTTAAAGTACAATTATTTCAGATAATCTGAAATAATCGTACTTTACGCCAATTGAAAAGTACAATTATTTCAGACTAGTGGCCCGCCCTCGCTTCGCTTCGGTGTAGAGCTGAAGTGTAGACTACAGTTATTGTTCTCAGGCTTGTATTATACACAATGACATTCTTCTTATACCTACCGCTGCCGCGACCCGTGTCGAGCGCGGCAACCGTTACACAAAAATAATCCTTATAGCATGATTCAGTATTCACGTGCGACGGCGCGATGGCTTATTTCATGTATAAGTTTGGTGTTTCTATACCGATTTCTATGATTCTTTTTTTATTGAATAGGTAATAATGTTAACTTTTTTAAATTAGGGATGAGTGAGAGTATTATAAACGTAAGAGTAAACAAATATAATCAGAATAGAGTCAACCATAAAAGATAGACATATGCTGTTGCGGGATATTTTTTAGACAATTTTTTGTAGAATATTTCCGTCATACATGATTTCTATGTAACTTTAACCGTTAAGGCTGCACACTCGACGGAAGCTTAAAAATGGAGTAACTTCTCCCGTTTTCCCAACATTTCCCTTCACTACTCTGCTCCTATTGATTGTCGCGTGATGAAAAGTATACTATAACCTGCCCAGGAGTATGAAGAATAATTGTACCAAGTTTCGTTAAAATCCGTCGAGTAGTTTTTGTTTCTATAAGGAACATACAGACAGACAGACAGACAGACAAAAATTTTACTGATTGAATTTTTGGCATCAGTATCGATCAATAATCACCCCCTGATAGTTATTTTGAAAATATATTTCATGTACAGAATTGACCTCTCTACAGATTTATTATAAGTATAGATAATAATCTGCTGCCTGGGCCGCGTGGTATTTTTCCTAGTAATGTTTTCTTTAGATTTGCACATCGACCAGTTACATGCTGAAAAAATAAATATTATAACAATTATATCAATCAAAATTAATTAATTATTAAACCCAAGAGGCTGTCTGTAGTGTTATGGCGTAGCTTCTTGACCTTCACAAGTGCTTGTAACAGCCTAGACTGAATAAATGACTTTTCATTTCAATTCGTTATGTACAAAATAATTAATAATAAAATGAACTTACCTGTACGTGAAGTTCTATTAAAATTATGTGAGCTGCTCAATTCGGAGCGATTGACTGACCTTAGTTGCTAAAGCTACTACAATTTAATTAATCGCGAGAATTGAGCAGCGAAGCATATTTTATTATAATAAAGCTTTCGGCTCTATGGCATATATGATATATCACCTTAGGATTAATAAATAAGCTGTCTATAAACTTAAGTAAACCTATACGGAAAAACTTTAGCCCCTTATTAGTCTTTGATCAAGCTTTTTGTGGCGTTGGACTTTTGTCGCTAAAATGTGAAGAGTTCTTTAAAGATGTGGTACAGAACGGGATGGCTAGAGTTGTATTTTTGTGCCGCATCAGTTTACATTGAATCTAGCTAGATTGTAAGCCTCATATAAATATGAACTACTCAGTACTACGGTCTGATATTCGAATCAAATTTTGCATATTGTGAGTAATCGAAACAGACTTTTCGATTACTGACAATATGCAAAATTTGATTCGATTTTTTAGTATTAATTATTTTATTTCTTATTCAATTTCGTAGAGACACTTATTACTGGTGATCATTTTGATTCAGCGTTTGTCATAGAAACTGTGCCAATAAAAATAAGATGATGATTTTTAGGGTACCGTCTACAAAGGGCAAAAACGGAACCCTATTGCTGTCACTCCATCGTCTGTCTGTCTGTGTCGTATATCACGGGACTCTAAATGATAAATGGAATGAGTGAAAGAACTGATATTTTGGTATTTTATGTAGAATGCTTACCCAAAGTCGAATATTTAGTTAAAAATTCAATTATTTAAATTATTTTTATGGGGCCATATCATGAAAAGGACACTATTTTTTTTTAGGATATGAATATAGCTTTTGTTTCTTTTTTTTTCAATAACTTTGAAATAGGGGGCCGGAGTAGTTGTAATTTTTAGACTATTTTTGAAGCGGGGCTATCTCAAAATCGGAACTAGTTGATAATGTAAAATGTTAGTATATAATGTCCCATATGCTGTATTTAAAGAGCAAAAAGTAAAGAAACGCCGATTCACAATGTATTTTGTGAGTTTAGACAAACTCAAACAAATGATTTTACGGAACCCTGATAGAGCGAGGCCAAGCCTCGCGCTTGGGTATTTTTTTATTCGCTTATTCTAGTGAAAATAACAGTTTTTATCTTACGAACGTTTAAAATAGTTAAATCTAAAAAACTCCATTACAAACTTGTTGTTACAGGTCAGGGAGAAAGTGCATCAGGTTATTTCAGAACTGTTACTTTTTTTTATTGATTTATCAACTTAATCTGTTGGATATAAAATTTTAAATCGTTTGTATATTTGTACGAGTATCTACATCATCATAATTCTTTACTGTATGAATACTTTTTAATTATATTATTAAATTGTATAGATAGTAAACTTGAGGCCAATTACACCAACATTCTTACCTGAAAAAGCTTTATTGTTATCAAAATGTAAATTATTAACAAAGTTTTAGTAAAAAAAAATGTTTCAATAGTGATTTGTGATAAGTGTGTGTATGTCCAACTAAATTGTTTTGTTTATTTCGTACATCTCGTATAACACACGTACTCGATTATTCTTTTGTCTTCTCATATAAGTGAATTTTGTGTTCGCTTTTGAGAAATAAATGTCTTTAACCGTTATCCAGTAACACGTCACTCCTTGTCAATCTTTTTCATTGGCAACTATTTGAATTCAAAAGAGATGCGAGGTATTGACGACCTCCGTGGCCGAGTAGTATGTACGCCAGGTTTCGAGGTGTCGCCTACTCGAGAGGTCCCGGTTCGAATCCTGGTGGGGGATAATGTTTGTGTGATGAATACGAGCATTTGTGCTCCAATCATGGATGCTCAATATGTTTTTCTATTTAAAAATACTTATATCATCATCATCATCAGCCTATTAATGTACCCCACTGCTGGGGCACAGGCCTTCCCTATGGATGGAATAGGGAGATTGGGCCATGATCCACCACGCGGGCCCAGTGCGGATTGACGGGTGCTAACGACTGCAGACGCAACCGGGACCAACGGCTTAACGTGCCTTCCGAAGCACGGAGGAACTCGAGATAGAAGATTTTTGGTCACCCATCCAATGACCGACCACTGCGAAAGTTGTCTAACTTCAACGATCGCAGCCCAACGCACTAACCATCCGCTCCATGGAGCTCCTCAATAAACATACTTATATTTGTATCAGTATATGTATTCTATCGGTTACCCGTGTATCCCATAACACAAGCCTACAGTGCTTAATTTGGGGCCTAGGATAATTCTTGTTGTGTTTGAAATATTTATTTATTAAAATGAGGTTTAAACATTATTTAAAATACAGTTTCTTTTTTGGTGTAAGCGCTCCCAAAGTAGGTCTTAGGCCCGAATCTTTACTTGAGTACAGCTAGAAAGGGATATCGCTATGTGCTATTTATAGCGACATCTCTTTCTAACTATGCTCAAGACTAGATCAATCACTGAGAATATTTCTATAATACGGGCCTTAGTATTTAAGGAGAAAATAACAAATAAAATTAAACTCTACTTATATACTAAAATTTCTACGTTCCTAATCAATGATGTTTAATTTTTTCTATTGATAACATTATATCATTTAACAAGTCACTTGAGTAATGACTGGAATGACTCGATGACAAGTTGTTCAGTTAAATGGAGACGTCAGTTGATGAACTGGTTTCTACCAAGTGGATCGGTATGACGGTCGATTGATGAAAATTAACTTTGTGTTAAGTAATCATTTTTATCACTCACTACATCTCAATTATGTATTTATTAACTTATAGCCAGATACGTTGATCATTGACATTGGTGCATCGAAGAAAAAATATCACAGGAGAAGAGAAAAAAACGACTTTATCTTTGTACCATATCGAGAAAAACTTAGAACCGTTTTGGTTATATTTTTTTATTTGTTAATCATGTAATAATAAATAATAATGGGTTGATGTTTAAATCTAAAGAAAATATAACTAGAAAAAAATCCACAGTCAGCAGACGGGACTCGAACCAGCACCCTTCGCTATCTGGGCGAATGCACTGGCCATTATTCGCCCGGATAGCGAAGGGTGCGGGTTCGAGTCCCGTCTGCTGCTGGTCCGTGTGGAATTTTTTCTCGTTATAATTTCTTTAGATAAGAAACATTTCTTTTTTTCTACATTTGTTTTTTTTTTCAAGAACCCCATCTTCTCAAAATAAATATTTTATTAAGGTATGTGATATCTGATTTCACACATATTGCTTAAAAAGAGTAACATTCTTCAACTGCAGCACTCTGTTCACTGCGTTCAAATTTCAAGCAAACATAAACCGAACGGGGGTTCAAGGATTCTCTCGTACGTCATGAGGTTGAAAGCTTAGTTGGTCATTTTGAATGAAACAAAAGAGTGGTAGGTTTATGCATAAACACAAAATTTTAATTTTAACTCCGAATTTTAGACGGAAACTTTCCAAATAATTTTAAATTCTGTAGTCGTAAAAACATACTACAAGAGAAGAAAATATTAGCGTATTTTTTTCACGATAGAAATAAAAATATTTTTTGGACCAAGATAAGTGAGAAAAAGCTATAATCTCTAAAAAGATTTTCCATTCAGTGCGTTCGATCAAAGAAATATGTAAGTACTAGTTCTACAGTGTTATTACAATAAAGGAAGCACATAATACACCACATTAATTACGGTCCGTACTCGTACTGAAGTACAGTTGCGGGCTAATGATCACGCGTGCGATAAATGGTCGTGGCCGCTGCGCACGCGATGGGGCTTATATAAACCTCGACCTAACATCACGTGAAAAACTGAGTAAGCGAACGAGGAGGCCTAAATTATTGGACTAGGAGACGAAGAAATCTTGGAATGCACTCGCTATAAACTTTCCTGGGAAAATAGTTACAACCTATCACAAGGAGAGTATAAGTTGCGACACGAAACTCTAGCGCTGACCGTTATTGCACAGAAGTAAAAATTAGGATGTCTTAGGGGGAAATGAGGTGCGCGGGTGGGCGTGCTTTGCGCCAAGTGGATCGGTATGACGGTCGATTGATGAAAATGAACTTTGTGTAAAGTAATCATTGTTATCACTCACTACATCTCAATTATGTGTTTATTAACTAATAGCTAGATACGTTGATTATTGATATTGGTGCAATGAAGAAGAAATATGACAGGAGAAGAGAAAAACACCGACTTTATTTTTGTACCATGTTGAGAAAAAACTTAAAACCGTTTATTTTTTCCACATTTGTTGTTTTTTCCAAGAACGCCATATTCCAAAAAAAATGTTTTATTAAGGTATATTATATTTGATTTCAAACATATTGCTTAAAAAGAGTAACATTGGCTCGTCCAGTCGTACCCATGCGCAGCTATCCCCTCCGCGTTTTGTTCAGCGGTAGAGTTACTTGCCGCGATCTGTGCGTACTTACATCGATTTCCAAGGTGTGGCTTACTCTAGGTTCTGGATGCGAATCCCGGTAGGGGCTAATGTAAGTATATAATGTAAGTATGTGTGCATTTGCACCTGATTCATTGCTATTTAGTATATTTCTACAAAAATAATACGAATAAGTACTTATTTATATAGTACAGAGGAGCTCGATAGCGCAGGTGGTTAACGTGTTCGGCTGCGATCGTTGAAGTTAATCAACTTTCGCAGTCATCGGTCATTGGATGGGTGACCAAAAATCTTCTATCTCGAGTTCCTCCGTGCTTCGGAAGGCACGTTAAGCCGTTGTTCCCGGCTGTATCTGCAGTCGTTAGCACCCGCCAATACGTACTGGGTCCGTGTGGTGGGTCATGGCCCTATCTCCCTATTCCATCCTTAGGGAAGGCCAGTGCCCAGCAGTGGGGACATTAATAGGCTGATGATGATGATAATATAACACAACAGGTATTCCTTTCTGCTACCCCAGTATTCCATAACAAAAAGCCTAACACAGCTTACTTTGTGGCTTAGGTAATTGGTGTATGAATGAAAGAAATATTAAATATTGAAACTTGAAACGAAAAAACATAGTTGAAAATTACTATACTATGTAACACTAAAGTCGATCCTAACCTAATATAAGGCAAACAGAGACATTATTTTGTAGCCGACCGTCATACCATTATTTTCTGACGAATTCTGTTTATGAAGGCTCAGGTCTCATCTCAAATAATTAAGTGTTTTTGTGTCTCTGTACATCCATTACCAAGCTTATTTTTTTTAAGCTGTCTAGTTACCAAAGTCCATTTTATTACTATAAATCGCGTCGTAGGAATTTTTTGTAGCACCGAAAAATCTCGAGGTCAACTAAGTAGTCTGACGCATTTATTTTTTGTTACAAAAACAGAATCCTATCCTGCCAGAGCACAAGTGACGTCCATACTTCACTTATAGTCCGGTCAATTTAAACATTCAAAGTTACATAAATTCTCATAAAGCTGAAGGTAAGTACAATTGTTCAAAATATAATTAAAAATAACATATCAAAATTCCCCATCGTTCCGGTACATGGAAAAAATACTCGAGGTCAAAGGTAAAAAAATGGGTTTTTCTCTATTTTCATCAAAACGGTAAGTTTTATCGTAAAATTATCGTAGACAAATTATATAGATCATAAAATTATCTATTAAAAAGGTATTTTATATTTTTTTCCTAATAGCCACCGTTCCTGAGTTATAATGATGCACACGTTTCCCTTCCACGCCACCTCTGAGATAGTGTACCTAGCGCGTTTTCCGTTGTTGTTGTTTCCGCAGTAATTATTTTTTAATTGTGTTTTGAACAATTGTACTCACTTTCAGCTTGATGGGACTTTGTGCACCTTCACTCTTATTTTTCTGTCTTATTATTGACTATTTGTCAAACCAATGGTTTTCCAAAATAAAATCCTAAATAAGAACCATGTAAACAACTAAAGTGAGAATGGCTTTTACGCCAATCACAACGTCAGCTGCGTCAGCTATTTTCTTCAAAGTCTATACCTTATACGAAACTTAATGAAAACTCAAACACATCCCCCATAATATAGAGCACGGAATCATAGGTACTGTCAATGGTCAGTAACCACTAAATATGGAGAACCATTACTGACGATGCATTGAATTGTGACGTAAAACAAAAACCCGGAGAGCGCGGGTGCCGCCGACCGTTAGTTCCGCATCGTAGTCCGCTGGTTATAAAATACTAAATATATAAATAAGTACTGCAGACTATAGCTTGTGGATAATCAAAAATGTAATAACAAGAAAAAATTCCACGCGGACCAGGCAGCAGACGGGACTCGAACCCGCACCCTTCGCAATCCGGGCGAATGCACTGACCAATTATGCTACCGCGGCCCTCACGGACCGCGTCGAAATTCTTTCTAGCTATTCTTAAGCTGCAAGGCAGCGCCATCTCTTCCCATTATAGGTAAACCCACAATGTCAAATGAATACTTTTACAAGTATTAAACATTTGAAAGAAGAAATAGCAATTATAGTTATAATTTTTATTATTTTTAAAGCATGTAACTGCTTGATGTTTAAATCTAAAGAAAATATAACTAGAAAAAATTCCACGCGGACCAGGCAGCAGACGGGACTCGAACCCGCACCCTTCGCAATCCGGGCGAATGCACTGACCAATTATGCTACCGCGGCCCTCACGGACCGCGTCGAAATTCTTTCTAGCTATTCTTAAGCTGCAAGGCAGCGCCATCTCTTCGCATTATAGGTAAACCCACAATGTCAAATGAATACTTTTACAAGTATTAAACATTTGAAAGAAGAAATAGCAATTATAGTTATAATTTTTATTATTTTTAAAGCATGTAACTGCTTGATGTTTAAATCTAAAGAAAATATAACTAGAAAAAATTCCACGCGGACCAGGCAGCAGACGGGACTCGAACCCGCACCCTTCGCAATCCGGGCGAATGCACTGACCAATTATGCTACCGCGGCCCTCACATAGCTAGAAAGAATTTCGACGCGGTCCGTGAGGGCCGCGGTAGCATAATTGGTCAGTGCATTCGCCCGGATTGCGAAGGGTGCGGGTTCGAGTCCCGTCTGCTGCCTGGTCCGCGTGGAATTTTTTCTAGTTATATTTTCTTTAGATTTAAACATCAAGCAGTTACATGCTTTAAAAATAATAAAAATTATAATGTAATAACAATTTAATGTAATATATTCATCTTCGTCGAGAATAATTACAGGTTTACTGTTTTACTATGGGTGATACAGGAATCAATGAACGAACGGTATGGATTTCATCAGAAAGATATTTCAATAATTTTATCAATATATGAATAAGCAAATTCTAAAGAAATATTCCGATACAAAATTTCAAAAAAAAATTTTATGTTAACAGCAACATTAACTAAGTTTAAGTACTGTTTGGCCAACTTTTCTGTGGGTAGGTTTCTGATTTATCATAATATTGTAAGCCTCATGTACAGCAGCTTATCATATTTTTCCAAATGTTGCTTATCCGTTAAGAGGAGCTCGAATGTGCAAGTGGTTAGTGTGTTCGACTGCGATCGTTGAAGTTAAGCAACTTTCGCAGTGGTCGGTCATTGGATGGGTGACCAAAAATTTACTATCTCGAGTTCCTTCGTGCTTCATAAGGCACGTTTAGCCATTGGTGCCAGCTGCAATTGAAGTCGTTAGCACCTACCAATCCGCACTGGGTCAGCGTGGTGGGTGATGCTCATGGCCCAATATCCCTATTCCTTCCATAAGGAAGGCCTGCGCCCCAGCAGTGGGGACATTAATAGGCTTTTGATGTGTGTGTGTGCTTATTCCAATTCAGGAACGCTTTTTGTTAAGGAATATTCCTGGTTCTTTACCAACAGCTCTAGAGCCCTATCTTTAAACTTCACTATTTAGACATTGTGTTAACGACAATTGCTTAGCAAACATATTAAAGGAATCATATGGCAATTCGCATCTCGTGATACCTACACTTATTATTGGTAAGTTCCGGTGGCCATCCGTGATCAACATCATCAATTCCACTTCGCCTAATGGTATTTTCCGATAGCAAATAGACGAATTACTAGTATAAAGATACCCAAATTACTACGGATATGCTTAGATGTTTACACGAGTTCCCTTTTTGTCCAGCAGTGCTATTCAGTAAGAAAAAGCTCACTTTTCACTGCGAAATCCGCTGTGGGAATAGAAATTTGTATTATAATTTCAAATCATAGTGAGTGATGACGGGGTACAGTAAACTGTGTCCGTCAGTTAACATTATTTTATTAACACATATTTTTTCTTTGGGCAATCAACCAAAAAATGACAAAGTTATAGCGCGTCAAAGTTTGGGAGTAGGGGCTCGTGACGTCACTTTTTAGTGAATTTTCACTTAAAAGTGTGCTCCAACGTGACGTCATGCGACTTTTCAAAACAATATATCTCTGCAATGTTTATATTATGTGAGAAAAGAAAAAATACGTGTCCAATACTTTTTGATAATCTACCTGATAAACGAAGAAAAAAAAAATAGTCATCATCCCTATTAAATGTGAGTTTGTTGTAACAAAATAGCATGGCAGGATTCCATTTTTAAATCCTTACTTGACGGATAAATGGGATTACCTTTCATACAAATAAAGAATTTTGAAAATCAGTTTACAATTTACGGAAATATTGCCGAACATAGAAAGAAATAGACTACGAATGAAAAACCTCTTTCATTTTTGTTTGAAGCTGTTAAAAAAGGTCAGTTTTCGGCCACTAAAAAGTAAACGGGTTATTAACATTACTTGCATTCTTTTTTCCCTTAACCGTCCACCGGCAAGACCATGAAATATCAGTTCTTAAAATGAACTAAGGAAACAAGTATCCCGGAAACTGCACTGATTTGTATTCACTCATTTCCAACATTTCATTAATTAATGATGCTTCCGATAAAAAACAATGTTTATTCTCTATCTATCAGTTAAATTATAACTTTTAAATAGACTCTAAGGTACACCTTTCTTTATGCAATAAAGATTAAACAGCCAGTGATTTTATTAATTAGTTATTTGTTTTAAAGTAATTATATCGACCCTAACTTTGAAAAGAGCCATTTTGATATTTTTATTTATTTACTTTTCTATTATATATTATTTCTGATATTACCAGCTAGTAAGTATAAAGAGCATGTAGGTCATCGATCCGAATGTAAAATCGAAGGTTACAGATTGAATCTGAAAATCGATAAATTGTTAATCGTTTCCTTTTTTTTATTATGACTTGTGGCTTCAGGTTTCATGTTTTCTTGCTATTTTTCTGTCATGAAACCATAATGTAAACGTAAACATATAGCAGCGGGCATGGTACGGCGCACGGCGTTCGCGACCTTCGCCGGCGCGTGCGCAGCGCGGTGAGTCAGCGGTCACGCTCCGCGGCTTAAGCATTGTTCCCAACACCGGTAGCCACCATTAGTTGGCCAATTTAACCAATAGTCGTAGGTACGCTTTATTGCGGAATTAGTTCCTGGAGACTGCGCAGAAACTATAAATAAAACTATTACCAATTTAAGTGTCATTAGGGCAACATCTTAGAGCGAAATGTCGACCAATGCCAAATATGGTAGGTATTATAATTTGAGATGTAGCTGCAAAGAATTATTTTACGTGAAGCTGTGTCTGTTTCTAAAAGAGTAATCATGTTATATATTTTTATTAAAATATTCTGTTCGCTAATATCCGACAAAAATAAGAGAAAAGAAATAATAATAACTAAACCTAAATTGTTCTCAAAATACGAAGTGTTCTTTTTCCTTAAGTATAAGTTCATAGCTTGAGAGTTTGCCTAATTACTTCAAAATAGAGCAGAAGAAACTTCACCAGTCCGAGAAACGAGAAACTCATTAAAGTCTCTAAAAGAGATAAACAAGTATTAAGAAAAATAAGTAAATCTATACCTGATCTAACAGTAAAGATAACCACGAATGATGTGCAGTCACGGTAGACTACAAAAAGATATAAAACTCTTTATAAAAAGCAATTCAATTAAAGGAAAAGAGAAGCACATTACAAAATATAAGAAATAATTACTGAAAAGGAAAAAGTTGATCTAAATAGAAATTATATAATGAAACAAAGAAAGAAATCAGAAAACCCCTATGAAAATTTATTACACACAGGTACTGGAAAAATGTATAAAATGAACCAAAATCCGCAAAAAAGGCAGAACTAGACAGGTTAAAAAACGGATCCGATCTCTTCAGCTGTAATTTGTAAATCACGAAATTGAATTATAAAAATTATACATAAAATCAGAACACTCAGGAGAAATGGAAATGAGTTGTTTAAATATTAAAGTGAGAGTAAGAAACACTGAAATTCGGAAAGTAACCAAGTAAAGGATGCTCTAATTTTCTCCCAAAGTCTAAAATGGAGGTGGGCTGGTCATGTTGCGAGATACGGTGACAATCGATGGACAATTAACATCACAAAATGAAACCAACCGCTGGCGTGAGAAAAAGAGGTCGCCCGTGTAAAAAGAGACTGTGACCAACGCAGGAAGAAACAGAATCACCACCGCCCAAGACAGATAAAAATGGAATTCTTTGGAGGAGGCTTTTACCCTGGGTGTCCACAAATTACCACGAGCTTACTTTACGAGGGTGGGCCACGAGTGGACGCCTCGCCATCAACCAGCGGTCGACGGGTGAACGCCGCGCTGCCGCGTATTGACTCAACCACACAAACCAATTGACATTGGACACCCGTCAATTGACATGGCATATTTCACGACGGCACGTCTGGATGTAGTATCTAAGATGTCGACTAGCACACTAGCGCTTTCCGCCACCACCGGAACTAAAGGTGTTGCAGGTCTGTCAACAACAAGCAGCCTGCACACGAGGAGCGTGCAGGCAGCGGTTGGTCACTGCGCTGTTAACCCGCCGCCCTCGCGCAGACAGCTTTCGAGTCCCCTCAGGTTCAAGTGGTCTAGAGGCTCCAGACGGAGAGGAGACTCCCCCCGTGGGGAGACGCCATCCGCTTTGAATACCTCTAGAGGCACTCGCCAATTCTCGGCTTGAGGTCCCCTTAGGATCTCGCCGTCCCCAAACCCGGTGACGCTGTAAAGGTCATCTGCGACCCACCCAACAGCATACACTCTCAAAAAAAAAAAGCTTGCGAGCGAGGCGAGATGGTGCCGGTATGGAGCTGGTGTAATGAGCGTGAATCTCCATAGAAAACCATACAAAGAATATGCACCGCTTGAATTGAGGCGGTGCTGGTCGGATGCCGGGTGGTTAAGGGAGCTATGACCTTAAGAGTGTTTGCAGCTTTTAATATAATTGATGACGTCAAAAAATACAACGCAGTGCAGATATTAAGGAAACTTATACCGATCTCTTTCTCCGCGATATAATAAAATCTTAGACGAATGAATGATTACTACATCAATGATTTAATTTATGATATATGGATCATTTTATCAAGTAAGTACACATAATGATGAACTATTTTTAAAAGAGATCATTATTTTCGTTCGTAGAAAACACAACATATCATTCATTATCATAGCATCAGCTTTCAGAACGCTTGATATTTTCCCGATATTGCATTTCAAGGCAGGGTGCGCGTGCGTCGGAAACAGAGCGTCTGTTCTCCAAGTTCAAGTTGCGACGGCCAAGATGGCGGCACTTCCGGCGTTAGTTCGTGTTGCCGCCACGCACCAGCGGCGCCACTCCGTTGCTATAATCTCAGACGCTTGTAAGTACTGCAATATGATGCTATGGATAAACACTTAGAGAACAAAAGACTCTCAACTTCGAACATAGGTACATTGAATGTTGCAAAGTCACTATTCTTACCGATACGATCTTTAATTTAGTCAGGGGTAATGCATTAAGTATTTCCCGCGGCGAAGACCATACGAATCCAAATGTACAAATCAAAGTCAAGTCCGGCGCGTTCCGGATCATCGATCTGGAAGAGGAAATAAAGCCTTTATACGGCTAACACGTGCCCCGACAACTAATCGCCACTAAACAACAGAAGCCGACGAACTAACGGTGTTTCTGTTAATAGGAAGTCCATTATCGCATATACTAATCTAAATATTATGTCTCGAGTACCTACGTATTTCAAATGAGATTAGAAATGTTATAAGTTACTAACCTACACATGTTATAAGGCCGATACTCAGCAACTATAGCCAAGGCTGGCTTATCTTTTCTAATATATTTTTTTCTCAGGATTTATTAAAAAACCTTTTGTTTTTATCTTCAAAAAAATTAAATGAATAAATAAACATAATATTATTTTGTAACTAGGTATGTAATATATTATTACTAATGGTCCCAGTGAACTTCATGTCGCAATAAAAAAATAGGGGTTGGTGGTGGAAGGGTAAAAATTTAGGGTTGTATGTATTTTTGTATGATGTATCATAAAAAAAAAGGAAAAACTTTTGTCCAAAAAGAAATATGAGGGGGGACCACCCTTAACATTTAGGGGGATGAAAAATAGATGTCCGATTCTCAGACCTACTCAAAATGCTTATAAAATTTCACGAAAATCGATCGAGCCGTTTCGGAGTAGTTCAGTTACGCACACCATGACACAAGAATTTAATTTATTAGATATTACTACTAACTACTAAATCTTTAATTGGTAATCATCATTGTTGTTGTTTACCTTGGCCATAAAGTAATATAACTCGCCTGAACAAAAATGATTGAATTAAATGATCACGCTCATAAAATTTATATAATAAATACCAGAAACCTTTAAAAATTTTATTTAAAAAGTTATTTCCGTTATTTATGACGCCATTGCGAATTTTAGTTGAGGTTACGACAATATGTTTTCGTACAAGGTTCTTGGTAACCTCAGTATTTTTATTGTTACTACAAGGATCGCATCTTATTATTCTATCACAAATGTTAGCTTCTTAACGTAATATTGACAACAGAGCATCTTCTGGTCCAGCTTGCTTGTATTAGGTTCATCGCGAATCGTTAGCGTGCGCGGGCGCCGTGACGAGGGCGGCTCTCTCGACTGGAACACGATTATTTGAGTTTGTTTCTAGAGTTCCGTACTTTAGGTACGAAGAAACTCGCGTGTGTAAAGAAACTCTTCGCTATCTATCAGCAGGCTGCAGGGCCGTAACTAGGAGAAGGGGTAGGGGGGATCATTATGGGGCAATGACCTATCCTAAAAAACATCACAAGAACTAATTATAGGTAGGGAAGCCAGGTAGGGTAGGGGCGGGCAAATTATGCTTATAATCACCGCTGCTCTATATTAATTAAATACAACTCTGACCACGGCTACAATACATATAAGAGCAGTAGCGTAACAGCCATTTTCTTGAAATAGTACCTACGACTGAGCGGAACGCTAGGATTGGTCCCTACAAAATGTAAAATAGATTAGTGTCGATTTTTATTGTATGTGTATAGTTACTATTGCCACGTTACGGAATCGAAACGGAGAGAGACGGCGCGGGCGGCGCGGCGCAGCTAACCTACCTCGGCCATCGACCAGACTCGGCGGCGCGCGACGTGGCACTGCGTAGATTTGTCTTGCCAAGATTTGTTAGCGGCCCTGTAAATGACGTTTGTCTGTGTGCGTGCGTCGATTCGGGCGCTAGTATGAAGTAAAAGTACTGCTCTTGTATGTATTGTGCCACGGCCCTGGCAGGCTGGATCTCATTGAAACACGGGGGTTAAAATTTTCACAGAATATTTCTTCTGACACTACTTATGAAACTTAATCAAATTAAAATATACCCTTTTTTCGTGATTTTTCAATTCATTACGTTTTACCCAGTTGATACAGAACCATTCTTTAGAAAATCCGGCGCGTACTTGGCCACCTTTTTTGTTCACCATACTTCACTATTAGTTGTAGAGGACGTTACGCTACGCGACGGCGCGTAAAATATTACTGAGTAGTGCGTAAAAAATATTATACACACATTGTATAGCGTTTACGGTAGTAATATGACTCAGATCTTGATGACAATTATAATTTGGTAAGTCTCTGTTTCTATATGAATATTGTGGAGGAGGTCGATGGCGCAGGTATTTAGCGCGTTCGGCTGCGATCATTTAACTTAAGCAACATTCGCACTGGTCTTTTATTAGATGGGTGACCTTCCTGACTTCTATCTGGAGTTCCTCCGTGCTTCGAAAGGCACGTTAAGCCGTGGTCCCGGCTGCATCTGCAGTCGTTAACACACAGCACTGGGCCCGCGTGGTGGGTCATGGCCTAATCTCCCTATTCCATCTATAGAGAAGGCCTGTACCCCAGCAGTGGTGACATTAATAGGCTGATGATGATGATGAACTCTCTGTTTTAGTTAGGAATACATTTAAAAAATTGATGGCTAGCACTATCTGTATTAAACTAATAGTTTAGTGTCTAATCCAAACAAGACGACATGATGACCTTCATAAAGATTTACTGAGTCATAAACAGAAAACTTAGTTAACATACAGTTTAATGGATACCTAACCTCAAATCATTCACAAAGACAATAGAAATCCTCTTGATTTCGATGTTGCTACTTATGCGTGTCTTCCTCTAAAGATAACAATTAATTGTCTTCAAATTGATAAATTTATTGTTTGTTAGATTTCCCACAGAGATGCGTCGGCGGTGAACTAATGATCACATTAAGTTAACACAAAACAATGTGATTTTTCAGTTGTTTTATTTATATACAATCTTACTTACTTCAATAAAATAAGATTATGTTGTTAATGTATTTGAAAACTTATGAGATCCATATGACTCGGGCGGCAATTGTATTATATTATTCTTCTTCGTGTGATGAATGAATATATAGCATTTTTTTTTCTACAAAAAAAAACATAATTCATTGTAATAAGAAGTAGCGCCATAAAAATAAAAACGTATTCATAAAATAAAGAATATAGTATTCTTACTGAAAATTTTCCAAGGTAATATAGATTCTTCCGAATCAACACACCCAGAAAAGTGTCGAGCCATACCAAATTACTGTGTATACGAAACTCAAACAAATTATCAATCCAAAGCCCGGGCTTTTCAATTCAATGTGCCATTGGACCTATTTAAACTAGTATACCGCCCAACATTTAAAAAAATCTGGAGGAGCTGCGGGTTCGGCTGCGATCGTTGAAGTTAAGCAACATTCGCAGTGGTCGGTCATTGGATGGGTGACCACAAATATTCTATCTCGAGTTCCTCCTTGCTTCGATAGGTATGTTAAGTCATTGGTCCCGTCTGCATCTGCAGTCGTTAGTACCCGCCAATCCGCACTGGGCCCGCGTGGTGGGTCATGGTCTAATCTCCCTATTCCATCCATAGGGAAGGCTTGTGCCCCACCAGTAGGGACATTAATAGGCTGATGATGATTTTAAAAAAATATGATAATAACTTCTTTTAAACTACGTAAACCATAGTGTGTATGAAATTTGTACACCTATTTAATATATTTTGTCCTTTAAAAAAAATGTTTAATATTTATATGTGGAAAATTGTAATTGGCTTTATTAAGTATAAAAAATGCATAGTTTATTAAAATTTATATAGGTAGCTGTAAGTTTTCCAAAAATAAATAAAATAAAATGTAAATAATATTTTCTAAACATCCTCCTATTAAAATGTTACATAGTGCCTTGACTCTACGAATTAGATGTCGCTTAAGCGAAAATCACTGAGCCCGCCATACATTTTTTGTCAAGTAAACATCAAATCAATCAATATTATGTCGCTTCAGCGTTGTGAACAATAAAAATCTTAAAAAAAATGAGTTGCTTAAGTGCCAAAAAAGTACTCAAATCTTCACGAAACATAAACACATCGACGCAGAAAAAATGTAATTCAAATTATATTATGTATAACTAATTTCCGACCAAAGCGGCGTATAAGCGATTTTGCCTTTCCACTGTTGATATTATTAACTACTTATTTAGTTACCCCTAGGGGTATTAGCAGTAATTGTTTGACATAGCCAAGAGCAAACAACACACCTACACGAAAACCTAAAAACAATGCATAACATTTATTGTAAAAAGTGTTTAAAAACGACCGACGTCTGATTAATCAGTTTAAGATGAAGCGCTTTCCAACGCCCACAATATTGCAACATATCACACGATATCCGAAACACTGCGCTCTTTTGGCAGATACTAGTTAGATGGATGGTTACAGATCGCGCATTGTACGACGTAATTTGATAAAGGGCCGTACCCACGCATCTTTGGTACATGTCGAAGATGGCGCCGTGCCTCCTACGTGAATCAGCTCATCAATCTACTATTCAGCAAAGTACAAATGACCCATCTTGAATGAACAAACGATTGGCAACACAACAGTATTCGAGATGTATTGTCCGGCTGCGATACCATCTTCTTGGCCTTTTGAGCGGCAGTTACAAGAAGAGATCAAGCAGGATCAAGCGTAGAAAGCATCTCCTTATAGACGCAGGCCTTTTCCGCAACCGGGAGGGGGAAGAGGGACGGAAAGAACTACGCTTCCCCTCCCGTTTCCCCCTCCCGTTCCCCTTCCCGTTCCCCCCTCCCAGGAACAGCGCCCCCCCCTCTTGTAGTTCTGTCCTACAAATGGGGGGGCGGCGGAGGGTTCTTAGACTGATACGCCCATGAAGCCCTTCCGCAGGGAATGGGGGGCGATACGGTGGGCACTAGGCCGCGTACCCGGCCCCCACGCGCGGGCCTACCTGCGCACGTCTGCGGGGTCCCCGCAATACCTCGGGAGACCCCTGCCGTGGAACCCCGGTGAGCCGGGAAGCTGCTGGGTGTGGAGCCGTGGTAGAATCCCTAACGGAATACAGTGTAGAAGGTATTCGCAGGACTTTTTTAGCGGATATTATGCTGTAAAGCGCCTGTAAGAGTTGCGGGGTCTTCGGTGGGTAACCACTGAGGGGTCTGTAAGACTTGCGGGAGCCAGGTGTGAGGTCCGTTCGGCGGTGTGCCTCTTAAAGGCGCCGTCGTCTGTAAAAAGATTTTTTACCTGCGTTATATAAAAAAAAAGGCCTTTTCCGCAAACTCAAATTTTCGAGTCTATTTCGCATGCTCAGGAAAACTCCGGCGTTACTCGAGCCTTGTAAATATCTAGTATCATAATCTGTTTTCTCGTCCTTTGAGTTTTGGTACATTGAAGATGTTACTGCCGGCCATTGTTCATAAACGTGCATCGCCAATTTCGCCGACATAAACAGTTGACGAAATCTTCGAACTAGTATATTGGATTTTTTACACTTTATACGACTTTAATAAATAGCAAAGCAAGATAAATTTTACTGGGCTCATAACCTAATAAAACACCAAGGTTGGCCAGAGAGAAGGTAGCTTTATTACTTTTTAATAAACACAATTCACAGACAAAGGCAAAGATTAGCATAGATCATGATAGATAGCGCAACTTGCTGTAAAGGAGTATTTTGATACAAATACTTATACATCCTACTCTAACTTCATCGAAATATGAAAATTCATATGATAGGTATCGTTTTATTCAACTACATAGCTTATAATGATTTGCGCCGGGTGTAGTATAAATTATTTGTTATTTTATCATAATGATTTATCAGTTTATTAATGTCCCCATTACAGGGGCACAGGCCTATCCTATGGATAGAATAGGGAGATTAGAAAGTGGCAAACCAAGTGGTTGCTAACGATTGCAGATGCAGCCAGCCGCTTAACATGCCTTCCGAAGCACGGAGGAGCTCAAGATAAAAGATTTTTGGTCACCCATCCAATGCCGCAGGCCGAATGCGCTTATCACCTCCACCTTCGAGCTGACCAAACTTGCATAACATTAAAGCCATAGAGTGGGACACGGCAAGTTCATTACACATCGGTTTTAACAGAACAGTCAGCAGACCCGTCTTTCCCAGTGGGCACTTTGGGCAAGTGCCCAACACCCCGCGATCGATAGGGGGCCCCCTCAGATCAAATACAGCGTCCTTAGTTCCTGTTAAAATACCAAACGGAAGTCCTAGGGGCCCCATTATTCTCCAATTGGTCAAAGACGGCACTGACAGTCAGTATTATCGAAGGTTCACTAAATAAACAAAAACAATTGACAGCTCGTGGAACAAAGCGAGCATTTTTCAAACTTTCATTTGTATGCACTGTTCCAATAACACATTCAATTCAATCAATACTCGAGATCAAAGAGCGGGGAAAACGTACCAGGTAAGTACCCACAATCAACAATATAAATCGGGAAGTGTTAACAAAACAATCAACTCGGAAATAGCAGCCCAGCCGAATGTGAGTTATGTGCAAACGCTGGAGTGCATTGGAACATAACTTGTGTTGTGTGTAGGGTTACCATCCGTCCGAATTAATCCGGACATGTTCGAACTTTAGGACTATAGTCCTTGAATCTTTGAATTGCCCGGATTTTTTAAATAACACTGAATATGAATAATAAAAGTGCATATTGATTTAAATACCTTACCATTGTAACTAAGTGAGTAATGGTACCATTTTGTGACTAAAAAGTCCGGACTTTTTACGAAATGTCAGGACTTTTGAAACTCCTAAATGGTAACCCTAGTTGTGTGGTATATCAGTATTTCGAAACATCCTGCAATTGCATTCGCGGTACATACCAACTCGATGGTCATTGTTTTGAATTTAAATATTTTGCACAGTAGGTACCATTACCATTACCATTGAGTTCAATAATAATTACTTTATGTATGGTGCCTTTTCAACTGACTTCAAACAACCTGGGATCCTTTAAAAGAGGTGTGAAGAAGCAACATGCATTCCGGCAAGGTATGGATGGCTGGTGTGGCAGGTAGAACTGCTGTACCAGCTATCTTCACCTCTGGACTTCACCATCATTTAACATCAGGTATGTAAGAGTCATTTGTCGAACCTATCTATAAAAAAATATTACTTCATATAAAAACTGAAAATAAAAAAAACAAGTCCAGTAGTCTATAATTTTGTTAAGTAAGGAACAAAGCTACTTTAACAGTCAGGACCCATTATTGAAAATTTTTATCCATTCTTGAATATCTAATATCAACTTTAAGTTAAGCAACTTTCGCAGTGGTCGGTTATTGGATGGGTGACCAAAAATTTACTATCTCAAGTTCCTCCGTGCTTCGGAAGGCACGTTAAGCCGTTGGTCCCGGTTGCATTTGCAGTCGTTAACACCCACCAATACGCACTGGGCCCGCGTGGTGGGTCATGGCCCAATCTCCCTATTCCATCCATAGGGAAGGCCTGTGCCCCAGCAGTGGGGACATTAATAGGTTGATGATGATGATGATGATGACGGGCAAAAAGACAATTTCGGGTAAACAAAAGGAAATCTACCCGAAATCGGGCGTACTCAACTCCGTTCGTTTACACTTAGTCGTTTACCCGAATTCCATTGGCACTCGTTTTCGAGCTAACGAATGTAATCGCGCCACAAGGGATGCCAACAGAATCCTATTTACTAAACCATCACTGTCTGTCCGTGCTATTGGTTAGCGCCATCGTATGAACTAAATTTTACAGAATGTGAAATTCTATTGTCACTATAATAACAAGATAATAAAGTTGAATATCAAAGATGAAGGAGACATTTTTCGATAACTTGTTTTTCAAAATAACTAGAAGCCCTCGAAAAAGGTCAAAAATAAACTAATTTTTATCACCACCAAAGACGTATAGTGTGGAGATTTAATAAGCATTTACAAAAACTTATTATTGTTTGTGTAATTTTTTTTGAAATTTAACTAATTTTCCAGGAGGAAATCGTCGAGAGCCATACCTCGAATTTTGTTAATTACAGTTGTCTCTATCACACTGTATTGGCCAATGCATGGCAGTTATAGTTTTTACAAATACTTAATTCTTAAATGTCTCTCAACTCGCGTCCGCTCTTAAGTACTTACATTTTTTTTTTTTTATTGACAAAGATTCACCAACAACATATAATTTTACATTAAAATTTGAAAAAAAAATATAAATACCATACTTAAAGATATGCTTTTTAATAGGTCAATACAGCACATTCACATAAATACAAATAAACTACAATGACAGATTAAACAAACAAAAAATATATCCACCATCATAAAAATGAACATAAATGAAAAAGGATGAACAAATGTCCATAAATGCGCGACTCACAAGTATTACTTAAGTTATTAAACTATTAGTAAATTTTACGTAATTTATCACTAAGTAAATCAGGTAAAGAGTTGCTAATAGACTCGCATTATATAAAAGTTCATTTAAATTCAGTATTTGTTAATTACTGAACTAATTCACACGTGTAAAACAGCCGTGTATTAGTCATGATTACAAAATTAATAGTGTAAACCTAAAACTAAGTTACACAAAAAATGGTAAGTATGCAACGAAACAAATTTTAAAGATTCCTCATTCACAAGTCATAAACTTACATTTGCATGTATATGAGAGTACAATAACAGTGTGTCTTTAATAAGTAAGAAGGTATCATGTATTTTTATGTAAGGGTAAACTGGACTCAATCATTATCATGAATATTTTACGAGCTGTATTTATACCAATAAAATTGCTCAAATTGCAGTTACTAAAGCCAATTACTTTAGTCCTTTCATTGAACAACCTAATGGCGCGAATACATTTGATCGTTAGCCCGAACACGAGTGCCAATGGAATTCGGGTAAACGGTTAAGTGTAAAAACGGAGTCGAATACGCCCGTATTCGGGTAGTTTTCGGTTTGGTTATCCGATACCGTCTTTCAGCCCGAATTCCAGTGTAAATATTGCTTCGGGTGCCCGAATTTGAGTGATGTCCTTCGTGCGTACTGGCGAAGAGGCCATCCATAAAATACGTCACACGTTAACAGCCCTTTCACATTTTTGCAAAATATAGTAATTTTCGAGCTCCTCGTTTACCCCTTTTAGAAAAGATTTTGACTATTTCCTATACAATAAATAAATAGTATATTTATTCTTCTTAGTGTAAATAAATGTAGTATATTTGCAAATACTATTTTCCTTTTTTTCTACTGGTCGTTCTACTGCAGCTAGTTTACGGAAAAAACGATAATATGCACAACTTCAAACGCCTCAATCTCTCAATAATGTTCAATAAATTCGATCAAATTAATTACTACCACATCATAAATATGTTTTTGCTGTAACATAATGTATTAGAATTCGGATTTTACATCTCATTAATTATCAAAAAACTTCTAACCTCCGAAGTTTTCCCAAAAAATAATGCAAGTTCACCTCGTATTTTGATATTGAATTAAATAGAATTATTACTATCAAAAACTTTTATAAAACTATTTTACCATCATTGTACTACTGAAATATGTATATATTTTTATAATTAGTTCATTAATAATTATTTTATAAGACTCGTAAAATGCAATATATACTAGTGCAAATCTACCTACGCGCCGATCAGTACGGCAGCGGCGCAATTTTGTAAAAGGTATCTTAAGGGGAACGGAGGGGGTCGACGAAGTGTGACATTGTGTGACAAGGGGTGGGGGGTCCTAAGTCTCGTGACGTCTCATTTTAAAATCTAATACAGTGCAACCTTAATATAACGTACCTCAATATAAAGACTACCTTGATTTAACAAATTCTTCGTAATCCCCTCGAATTTTCCATAAGATTCAATGCAAAATATACCTTTACATTGCGAATATTTTTGCAAACAACCTGTTTATAACAAATTTCCAACTATCGAAAAAGCGTAAATACCTCTAAATAACAAATTTTGTCAACCAAAAACCTCTGTATAACGTTTCCATCAATATATGGCCCTTATCCCATAGTACGTGATTCATGTCACGACAGAAAACTATTTGTTTACCTCTTTATAACAAATTTTAGACCAACCTAACCTCAATATAACAAGTTGAACGAATTACTTAATATAACGAATATTTACTTGCTCCATTCCGATTCGTTAGACCGAGGTTGCATTGTACTTTTGAAATATATATGATCAAAAATCTTTAAAGTATGTAGATCTCTATCTGTATGGCGGTTTCATTTGTTTTTTTGGCTAATTTTCGGAACTTATTTCGGAACTGCTGTATTAATAATAATTTCTAAATTCATAATAACGAAATATGTGACGTCACACTAGGGAGAGAGGGACTCACAAATGTGACCAACTGTGACAAAGGCGGGGCAGGGGTAAAAAAACCACTTAATTACTTTATGGACCCCTACCGACTAAGTTGTAATAGGGTATTTGACAAGTTTTAGAAAACGATCTCACGTTTATAGAGTAAATAAAAAGTGGATATTCATCATTATGTTGTGTATTTCGGTAAAAAAAATTACATCAAAAACTCTATTTTCAAGTTGCCGCGAAAAACTTATCTCTGGACAATATGGCGTCTCACTGGTGTGTGACGTCACACGACTGTTATTAATCTCATCTAATGACACTTTAACCGGAAGTTTACTTGCGTGTGACGTCATTTTAGACTCCAGCAATCCTAAGCGTTTTGGGTCACGTGACAAAAAACAAGAAAACTATTATCTTTATCGTGGGTTTTTAGTAAAATTATGAATATTTTTTCTGTAAAAATAATAAAAACTCCTGCCAATATTCATTCTAAATATAGATGCTAACAATTGGCACTTTATTTTTAATACTGTCAAATACCCTATTGAGCTATAACAGCAATATGGTTTACTTTGCCAAATTTCTGCTAACGCTATTCACACTGCTTGGCTTACGTACGGATAGAAGCAATTTAACTTCCTCTCGGCTCATTGTTCCCCGCGGTTCAAAGTCTTCAATCCTATTGAGGTAATTGGTCTCCTAGATTAGACAAAGATCCGTTTGTCTGTTTGTCCTTATATAGGTAGGTACCTCCTTTCGTCAGTTCGCCGTTCAACGAAGTTCCCTTAGCAGGAACCAATATCGAATTCGTATAGTTTGCGAGTCCGTAATGTCATTGTCAAATGTGTACTGATTTTTAGTTCTCGTTGCGTCTTTTGTGGCGCTGCTGTTCAAGTTTCTATACAAAATTTGATTCCATCTTGACATCAGCAGGAAGAAGTTTTCTTCCTAAGTACCTATTTGTTTCAGTCGTCAGCAACTCATATAACTCTTCAGGAAAGAACAAAGAAAACCATTCTATCGGACTTCTTTCTATTGGAACGTGATACACTGGTTTCCAAGTAATGGTTTTAGTTTGTAAGCTTCTTTTTCTCCAATTATACTTTGTTACGCGTTTTTGTAAGGGTTCTTGAGACTCACATGGTTCATCCGACTCTTCTCTAAAAGCTGTAAGATCTGCTGATGCTTGAAGTAAGCTTGGAGGCAAATTATTTATGTCTACGACATCTTCTTCACCCGTGTCTTCATCAGTCTGGTCATCATTGGCGTTATCGGGTGGCAGTAAAAAATGTCAAGATCTCGGCCCTGGTCGTAAGAATCGTCATATTCTTCAAGAATTGAAGCAATATCATGAAGCGTTAATAACCTAAAACAATGAAACACAAAAATCTAAAAACATATACCTATGGAATATTTTGCTAGTGCATGAACCTACTGTACCGCATACGGTACACCTAATTAATTATTGAATATTCCTAGCATAAATAACTTGCAAAAGATTTTGTTGTTCAAACATCTATTAAAACTTTAAACTTCACAAAAATACTACTAAATAATATAATCGATAATAAATAATTCAAAATTCAAAAAATTCAAAATTCAATTCAAAATTCAATATCGTTTATTTAGTCTAGGCTGTTACAAGCACTTGTGAATGTCGAAAAGCTACGCCATCGGTTCGCAAATCTACGGCGGGAGACCTTGTACTGAGAAGAACCGGCAAGAAACTCAGCAAGGGCTGTTTTTTTCTCCCTGTATTATATACAGAGTCGTCAATTTGAAAAATGAGTTCAATATGAGATAACCCATGAAGTCACTTTCCATTACAAATGTAAATGATAAAACAATTATGACTATAAAATAAAAAATATAAAAAACAGATTTAAAAATGAAAAAACTTTAGGAATGCCGTGTCCCACTGTTTAGGCATAAAAACAAATGTACCATTAAAGTTAAATACAACGATTAATAGTACCTAATGTAGCAAGAGCAGACTCATCTCCGCTGGCAGCACCCGTTCACGAGCATGACGCATGAACCAGCCATCGCTTCGCTCAACCATTTTTTAGGGAACGTAACGACCCGCCTCACACGACACCGCCGAAGAGATTTTTAAAAGAGTATGACTACCCATAATCACATATGGATACTAGATAGCAAAATAGGGAAAAAAAAAATTAAGTACCAGTGTACATTACTATAAAAAACTATAAACACAACTGTAGGACACATGCATGTGGTTACCTAAACACTAGTGTCGACTCTGCCACTACCCTCCAAACCCAAAACCAAACCCAACATCAGTGCCCCCCCTTCACTCTGTATAGAGAATGACAAGGATACACCGCTGCAAAACCAAAGTTCAGGTCTAGAGAACCATGCCAGAATCCACACCATCATTAAATCTTTATCTCAGAAATAATAAATGTTCACCTAAATTTTTTGATTTTGATTGCTGTGCCATACAGTATAAATACAATTACAAATAAAATTTAAATTAAATAATTAATTATCATTATAATAATAATAAAGTAGTATAGAGCAGACTCATCTCCGCTGGCAGCACCCGTTCACGAGCATGACGCATGAACCAGCCATCGTTTCGCTCAACCATATTGTAGGGAACGCAACGACCCGCCTCACACGACACCGCCGAAGAGATTTTTAAGAGAGCATGACTACCCATAACCACTCAAACCAAGTAAAATAGTTACTTAGAATTCAGATAATTTATCTGTACGACACTGCAAACAAATACAAAACAAATTTACAGTTACAGCCATGCAGTTTTGTCATTTAAGTATTCTTTAATAGTATAATAGCCTTTATTAAGTAAACAATTTTTAATGTGACATTTGAACTCATTTATGGGTAACTCAAGAATGGCATCAGGAATTTTATTATAAAAATGTATACCTTGACCCATAAAAGATCGGTAAACCTTCTGTAACCTGTAGGGTGGCAATGCAAGCTTATTTCTATTCCTTGTGTTAAAATTTTGCACGTTACTGTTTTTGGTATACAAATTGATATTATTTTTAACGAGGAGTATACAATTGTAAATGAATTGAGAAGCAACAGTCAAAATGTGAAACTTACCTTTTCGAAGACATAGTATATAGATTCATTTTCATCATTTTCATGTATATAGATAAATTAAAATCATGTATCGGTAAAAAATTCACAAAAATATTAATTTACTTTATTAGTAACACTGGCTGTTTTTTGTTCCTTTGCCTAAAAAAAGCGTTGATGCGCGCGCATCGCTAATCTGTGAATCAGATATTTCTTTTTGCTGTATTGTTTTTATTTGAGAATATTGTCAAATAGTAACGAATTTATTGATTTGACACCGCCAGAAGTCGAAAAAGTCTACGTTAAGCCTCTTGCCCGAAAAATCCACGGATAGATACTAACAGTCAAGCGTATCAAAATTTCATCTTATGGAAAACAAACAAAGGTACAAATGGTTAAAGTTTAGAAATAAGCTTCCTCGTTAGGGGGTTGCGGAGAGGGAGGGGGGGGGGCTGCAGATGCAGACGGGACCAACGGCTTAACGTGCCTTCCGAAGCACGGAGGAACTCGAGATAAAAGATTTTTGGTCACCCATGCAATAACCGACCACTGCGAAAGTGGCTTAGCTTCAACGATCGCAGCCGAACGCGCTAACTACCCGCGCCATCGATCCTCATCTCTCCCCTTCCCACCCCCTCCTAATTTCACATATTACAGACCTATGTTTTATTTTCAATATTTCAAAAGGAATACCCAAATGAGGTTAAAACAATCTCTTGGATCAATGAACTCTCCTTACTAACTAAGCAAATCTAAATAATTTGCTTTACTCGTTACAGATTTGCAATGGTTTATTTATAATGAGTGCTGAATTACATTAACCAGAAGCCGATGATTTAAGGTTACCTGAGACCACTATTAAACAGAACGCCAATACTTTGTTAGAGAGTGACCTAATTTAATACGAAGGAAATATGGGCAAAAACATTAACACTATTTGCATAACAAAGTTTGAAATAAGTACTTATAGTTCGTAAGTACCTTACGAGAGAATATCAAAATTCTAAGTATACCACTATGCGATATAATTCAGAATACTCTATCAACTAGGCCAAGCAAGCTTTTTTTGCAATAAAGACAATCTACATCTCAGAGATGTGTACCTATTGATATTTCAAGTTTAACTTAAGCTGATACTATCTTTTTAATTCATTTAAAGGTCTTTGTGTTCGCTTATACAATAAAGTCCCAAGCTATATCCAAGAGTGAACCATAAATAAATTTAAAGATATTATAAAAAAAGCACTTATTACTAAAGCTTATTACAAAGTGTCTGATTATATTACAGACAAAAATGCTTGGGTTTGAACTGTTCCAATCATTCCAACAGGTATACTATATTAAATAAATCATAATTGTATTGACGTTGTAACAACATAATGATTTGTAAATGTTGTTACATTAGACTTTTAATGTTGTGGAGTTTTTTTCGCTCGTTTTTCTCGGCAGCTAAAAAATATGTCCATAACGAGTGGTAGGGAAAAAAATTTTTGGACGATTCAAAAGAGCTGTACTATACATCCAATTTGAATAAAGATATATTGATTTCTGATTTATGATACCAACACTACAATAGCAAGAGAATACGACAAACGACAAGCCTTCCATTTAATTGACGTCTCAGAATAGTTAAATATTCATTAAAACAACCAAAAATTAATTCAAAATCGCATATATTTTTTTTACTATCAATAATGTATTTGATTCCATCTTCGTAAAATCTCAATCTCAATATTTCGTTATTTAATATTATCAGGCGTGAGTGATAGTCCGGCTTACTGACCGCGATACGATCTGTAAACTTTTATTTGTATTTAAAAAGGGAAATTCGATATAAGTAGGCAATAATATTATATTCCGTATAGTTTTGAAACTCACCAGAGATTGGCTTTCACAATATCAGAGTCGTCGGATAATTACCGCATTGTGCTCCGCAATAATTAGATTGTCGTTGTTTCTAATAAGTCCATTGTTTTTGGTTAGTGCACCATTGGCAAACATTTTGGCGCGCTCCCATAATGAGCGCCAAGGCCGATCAGAACTCATAAATTAGAATTTTTGTGGAAGAAAGTGTACCGAGGTTCCGATAGTTTTAGTTAGTATTGGAGATTTTTTTGGCGGGATCTCGAGCGTCTTTTTTCGTCACGCCCAATTTTAATTGAACTTATTGATGCCAAAACTTTACAGAGACCCAGCTGCCTCAGTTGTACTGACAGACAGGTACAAGAAAAGTAATACAATACTGTAAAATTTCTACTTTTTTGCTTGATTTATGATTCATGATCAATGGCGAACAGTTTTGAACTTTACCAAGGGCCGTTCACGGACTATCATTGGCGGGTGCGTGGCCAGTTCAAATTTCACGAGCCCCTGAGCTGGGAGAAATGCCTCTCGATCGTTCTTGATTTTAACATTCTGACCTCCTTTGTATGTTATAGTGGAAACTTTACTGATGTATGTTTTGTTAATAAGATCTAGGCATAAGTGATATTTCATTGTTTGTTTCCCAAATAAAGATTATATAAAAAAACTGGTTGTAACTCCCGGTGGTTGTAACCCATTTCGCAAATATTAAAAAAATACGGAGTAATCGCGTAGCAATCAAACAAAAAAACATGCAGTCGAATTGAAAACCTCCTCCCTCCTCTTTGAGTCGGTCGAAAAAAGGCTTAACAGGGATATGAGATTAAAGTGTACAACTCGCGGGTGACAAGAATATTTAGAATAGGTTATTATCGTTGATAATGGTAGCCGCTTACATTTTCCAGTGCTATTCTGTAGAAATAAACTCACATTTCACCGAGGAGTTCGCTGGGATTTGAAATTTATTTGAAATTCGTGTTCTTATTTTAAATCACATGTTTTTACAAAAATTTAAAAAAATAAAAGAACTTATAAACAAGAGTTTATTTAACCAAATAACAGACATCCTTCCGTGGCACGAGTCATAAAACCTAAGCTCGCGTATCGTTTAAACGGTAGGATTATAAACTTCGTAACAAATTATGTAAAGATGAGTCGTTCGCCTCGTCTTATGGCGGTGTTTGGTGCTTTTGAAATCTGAAACCGAGGAATCCGCGCTTGCCTAATTGCACTGGAAATAGTTCGAGTCGAACAGCACCTGGGCTGCCGCTGGCGACCACGAGACTACTCTAACTCAATGAGCTTTCGAACGTTCGTGAAAAACGCGGCAAAAATCTGTTTTCTATTATTATTACTGAGTAGATAACCGACGAAGGCCGCGTTGTTTTAACGATAGTTAAATTTGACTATAGTTTAAATACGTTAGAAAAAATAACCATTTGCCAGTTATTTTAGTTATTTTGTTCTATACGAATTAATTAAAGCCAACTTAGTTTCATCCATAGTTAAATATGACTTTTTCTTGTTATATTTTCTTTAGATTTAAACATCAAGCAGTTATATGCTTTAAAAATAATAAAAAATATGACTTTATTTAGTTAACGTCACGTCAAATACATAGTAAATGTGTCAAATTTAGACAAATGGTTGTTAATTCTCTAGTATTTTAACTACGGAAACAACGCGGCTTAAAGCGCGTACTAAACGCCGTAAGTGGCCATCTTTCTATTAAAGTAAAAAAAATTAAGTAATAAACAATAATGATTATAATCATATGTAAATGTAATGCTTATTAAGTGCACATAAACTTACGAAAAGTCATTTCTGTTTTTATAGTTCTTTTTAAACATTAAAGTTAGCGTTATCGTTCAATCGAATAGAAAGAATGTTAAGTATCTAAGCTTCCTGTACATAAGACTATCAATTAATATGTTCTCTATTTTGAACTTACAGGCCTGATTCCATTTTATTCCCATAAAATTATTACAGTGAAAGTACATCAAAACCGTTTCAGCGGTTAAGGTGACAGGCTGCGTCTTTATTTATTGTATGATTAATAAACAAAGAAACAAACATACCTACTTACAAACTCTCAAATAATACTAGTAGCAAATAGACTAGTACGAAATTTGCACCTAAAAATACTGACCTAGAATCAAAACTCTTTTACAGATTTTCAGATCACCACATCGTCATTTCAATGCTGAACTATTTCCAAAAATATACTCTCAACCTTCAAGATTCCAAAGCTGTATTGTTGCGACGGCGGCGGTAGGAGCATACTGAGTTCACGCCCTTCGACGGATGCGCAGGAAATAATAAACTCACAATACGTCATCTGCGGCACCCCCTGCGCACGCGCTGGTATGCGCCCTCGCTCGCTGTTACAAATCAAGTGGAATTCCGAAGACGCAATAAATGTCTGAAATTGAAAACGACTCACCGTTTAACTTCTTCTACGGGCTTTGAGCGAAAGATAAATGTAGATGGCCTACAGTGCTATTCTGTCGGAATAAACTTACTTTTCACCTCGGAATTCGCGGTATAATTTAAAATTAGAACCTTAGAACAGAATTTTAAATAATATATAAATAAAATACCCAATAAAAGACTTCGTCGGAGGGTAGACCGCTATGTCTGCTAATAACACCCTACCCGCAATTACTTCAGTTACTCCGTGATCATGGCGCTTGCAACAGTGCCGAAATATCGGACACTAGCTAAGAACAAGGTACATGGTAACAATCCCGTAAATAACTTATATTACTATAACGAATTTCAAATAAATTTATATCACACCGGCGAATTCCGCGGTGTAAAATTAGTTAGTTCTTACAGAATAACACGACTGAACGCAGCCAAATTCTAACTATTGTTTTATTACCGTATCAAGTTTCAGATACACATACAAGGGATATGAGGCGTAAAATAAGTGTAATTTTTATGTTTATATATGTACGTTATGTGTATTAACGGTTCACAACATTATGAGGAGCAAGTAAACAATACAAGCAATTGGAACGAAGTTCCTTTTCGAACGGTACAGTACCCCTAGCACGAATCATTATCGAATTCGAATCGTTTGCGAGTCCGAAATGTCATTGTCAAGTGTGTACTATACCCCTAGCACGAACCAATATCGAATTCGTATCGTTTGCGAGTCCGAAATGTCATTGTCAAAATTGTACTGATTTTTAGTTCTCGTCACGTACTTTGTGCCGCTGCTGTTCAAGTTTCCATACAAAATTTGACATTGACATTTAGGTTGCAAACTATTCGAATTCGACAATGGTTCGTGCTAGGGGTACAGACATGGCAGATGGTCGAAGAAAGTTTAAGATTTTTCCGTCAAGACCGTCTGTTTTTTCGTAGCGTATCATGTGTAGTTGTGTTCCACAACACTCACGTTTGCTTTTTTAACCGTTTATCTTTTACATTTTCTTTTTGTTTTTCAGAAATGGAAATACTATAAAATTACTTGTTATTAAACACAAAGCTTTAATCATTACTTACAGGACCATAATTCCTTGTGCTACAACTATTATTGTTCACTAATCTTAAGTTCAAGTTATACCCATACTTACTTATACCTAAATAAATTACCGCCGTGTAAAACACCATTCCCCTTCGACTGTTCCATGTGTATCGCCTCAAGATTTTACGTCGCGTTCCTGTTACCGATAACGAACATAATAATAATATATGTGCGCCAACTCAAATACCATATTATGGCCATATTTAACGGTGGTTGACGTCCCTATCGATATTTCATTCGAAACTACCACTTCTCTGTCAATTATGACTTCTTCCTCAGTGTTAATGAGATCGTAAAAATGTACTGCTCCGTTTGAAGGTTATGTTTCATAGTTCATTGATGTAACGTCTATTCCGGCTTGTAGTCTATTACTTTGCATTCGCCCGGATTGCGAAGGGTGCGGGTTCGAGTCCCGTCTACTGCCTGGTCCGCGTAGATATTTTTCTAGTTATATTTTCTTTAGATTTAAACATCAAGCAGTTACATGCTTTAAAATAATAAAAATTATAGCTATAATTGCTATTTCTTCTTTCAAATGTTTAATACTTGTAAAAGTTTTCATTTGACATTGTGGGTTACCTATAATGCAAAGAGATGGCGCTGCCTTGCAGCTTAAAAATGGCTAGAAGAATTTCGACGCGGTCCGTTAGGACCGCGGTAGCATAATTGGTCAGTGCATTCGCCCGGATTGCGAAGGGTGCGGGTTCGAGTCCCGTCTGCTGCCTGGTCCGCGTCGATTTTTTTCTAGTTATATTTTCTTTAGATTTAAACATCAAGCAGTTACATACATTAAAATAATAAAAATTATAAAGCACAGCTTTTCAACTCGCAATAGAACACCCGTCTAGTAAATTTAAGTAAATTCCACCTTAAAGAAGTCTACGGTGAGGTAACACTCCTTTTTGGTGGTATTGTATTTCTGTTGCTGTTTCCAGGGCTCCACGGATAGGGTATTGGATACAGTGGTACAATCAAACTAATTTGGAATATAGTTATATTATTTTTGAAGTGAAACTTCTTTACGCACACTTGACTTGGGGGGTAAGCTGGCGATTACGTTACGAGTTACGAAAAGTGTGTTCGTGCGAGGCGAACGGGAGTCGAGTGGGGGATATAAGCAAAAGGAAGCAGTGCGCGCGCACATTTTCTTTCTCCATTTCTCTTATAGCTAGTAAATGAAATATGTACCTATATGTACATACAATATTGTACTAGGTATATATACACACAGACGTTTTTATCATTAACTGCTAGATGTTTAAATCTAAAGCAAATTTTACTAGAAAAAAAATCCACGCAGTCGAGGCAGCAGATGACACTCGAACCCGCACTTCGCTATACAGGCGAATGCACTGACCATTATGCTACCGCGGCCCTGATGGCCGTGACGAATTTTCTGTAGCATTTCTTAGGCTTCAAGGCAGCGCTTTCTCTATGCATTATAGGTAACCCACTATGTTAAATGAATACTATAATGAAGGAATCTTGTAAAATTAATATGTTGACATTATATATTTTATTGACATACATAATAACTAAAATACAATATTAAAAGGAGTCCCTGTAATTATGTTGTTAGTATTAAATAATTTGGAACATGAATCGTTATATCGAAACAGCAGCGATTACGTTAATGTTATAATGCAATCGTAACACAAGACAGATGAGATCAGCTGGAGCGGCAGACTTTACTGCCGCACCGAGTATCATCGCGAAATTACTTCACTTAATGTAATCAATACTTACTTTGGAGTATGAATTATTTTGTATGCTATATTGACAAATAATATAGGTAATTATAATAATATGAGGAGCTCGATGGCGCAGGTGGTTAGCGCGTTCGGCTGCGATCGTTGTAGTTAAGCAACTTTCGTAGTGGTCTGTCATTGGATGGGTGACCAAAAATTTCTATCTCGAGTTCCTCCGTGCTTCAGAAGGCACGTTAAGCCGTTGGTCCCGGTTGCATCTGCAATCGTTAGCACCCGCCAATCCGTACTGGGCCCGCGTGGTGGGTCATGGCCTAATCTCCCTATTCCATCCATAGGGAAGGCCTGTGCCCCAGCAGTGGTGACATAAAGAGGCTGACGATGATGATGATAGGTAATTTGAATGTCAAATTGTTGTAATATGTAGAGTATAGAACACAGAGTTCTGCATAAATTTAAAAGAGGAAGTAAATTCTAAGACATTAGTATTTTACTACTAGTGAAATGGACATTTATGCTTCTCGTAACGTCATAAAAGCCGCGCCGCGCCAATCGGATGCCGCCTCCGCGTCCGTAGCGCGCGCATTAAAATATTGGAGAAAAAACGTTGTTTATCACCGTTTAAACGCCACACGCATGTTAATTTATCGTTTCTTCATGCCTTAAGATATATTATCATTGTATTAACACTTTTGTTTAAACTTTATACTATCTGTGCTTATATAGAATAAAGATTAATAGTTTACATGTAAGGAATTCAATAGCGTGTAAAAATAACAAAATTAAATGCATCAATCAGTCTTTCGTTAACAATAGGCGAATGTCTTTCGTTAAAAATATCAAAGAATAGATGCATATCTGGGTCATATTCTGGTATTGTAAGCCCTTAATCCACACACGTGCAAAGTATGCTAATACTGTCATCGTGTGAAGTAAAATTACTCAAATAACACTCAATAAATGGATTTTTCAATACTCATGGTAACTTCTTTGGGATTCCTTTAATCTATAACTTTTTGAGTAATTACTTTCCACATCTTTCTATCTCATTTCTGGCCTTTGGATCATATCTAGTTCCATGGTTGACAAGTTTTTCCTTATCAAATAATAAATTGATTCTTTCCAAGTGTTTCCCAGGATCAATCGGACATCTAATAAGGATTGACTGCTCATGAAGTCGCATCAACCGCAACGTGTTTTATCGAGAGAGTCCCGTGGGATCACCTCCTCGCAACGCCGGTCGACTGTCAAACCGCAAACGAAAGTTGACTTTGGTCACACAGGTGTGGGTTGTTCCTCTTGTAACCACATATAACACCATCAGCCCCTCTCAATATGAGGACAGTGAAATATATATAGAATAAACTGGTTTTAGCACAAGTGACGGAAAAAATTAAAGGCAAATCGCGTGGGGTAATAGATTCGTACGAACTATTTTTTTTTATTAGCATTTTAGCATCCGATGTTTGTTGATGGCTGTTCATAGGAGGTTATTCATTTATGACGTAAGGTGGTTTTAGGGGGGAGAGGGGGCTTGACCAAACAAATATTACTTTAAAATAATCATTGAAACAAATCAAAGGTGTATCCATTTGTTACTCACTTATTTTATAATTTTTGATTCTCTTATTGTTTATACTTTTTTTACCTTTCTACGTATTTATGTCTTAATTCAGTTTGATCTGCTCCTTTGTTAGTTCTTTAATATAGTTGTCACTGAATCCTTATCCTGTACCTCATTTCTCTGGTTTCCCGTAATTCTACCAAGCAATCCTAAGCTATCGGTAATATCATTTATTCCATAAGATACTTATGTAATTAATATTAAACAACTGAAGCCGTTGGACTCACAGAAGATTTAGATTTATTTATGTTATTGAAATAAAAGAAAGGTAATGGTAAAATTTCCAGAAGAGGGTAAACCCGAAGTCAAAAGTAGAAAATGTATTGGCAGCAAAGGGCCACCTCACGCGGTCTGCGAGATGCCTGCTGCCCACCGGCCATGCGTTCACAAACGTCAGTCACCGAAACCATCAGACATTCGAGTTACCCATAAAAAAAAGTAATAACAGCCATTACAGGTTTCATTGCATTCCAGTCAAGGTAGGCACTAATAACGGCTTAAATAACATTACATTAATCTTAACATTAAAATTAACATCGTTGTTAAAAACTTCTGCACAACTCTACTGTTACTTACGTGATACTAAACTTAAACTTCCTTAAAAGGTAAAGTACACAGAGAATCCTTCACGATTAAAAATTTTAGTAGGTAGATAAATTTCATAGTTTACTAAATCACCCACTGGTTACTTAAGTGAACAATAAATTATATCTTTATATATATAATTCTTCTGTGAGTGTGTATGTCACTGAACTTCTCTTAAACGACTGGACCGATTTTGATGAAATTTTTTGTGTGTGTTCAAGGGGATCTGAGAATTGTAATTTTCATCAAAATGGTCCAGAATGTTTTAGCTTATTAAAAAAAGTTTGAAATTTTCAAATTAAAGACGTGTAGACAGGACAACGTCTGTCGGGTCCGCTAGTATACCTATATAATAGCAAAGTTCTCTAATTAAGCATAAAGAAAGCCCTAATTTATTAAACACATATCCATAAAAAATGTCACCATCTTTAAACAAAATCAAAACAATTTAAAAGAGAGTCTTTGTTTTAGGTCCATGACCCGTCCGTCTGTCTGTCGGTGAGAAATACGCCGCCGGAAAGCTTCAGAAACAACTCATACTTGTAATGAATAAATAAAGATTATGCCGGCTGAATCTCACTGAAATATTTAATCTGAGATCTAGTTCCCATAGTAATCGCTTGAATATTTTGTTCCCAGAGTAAGACGGGCAAACAATAGACCAGTTAGACACGGCCGCCGGTAACAAACCGCTGGTGGTAGGCAAGGTCGTCGAAATTGTGAAGAATGGCGTTGAAAATTCACAAGGAGGCGTACGAGACCCTTGCAATTTTAATTGAGTTAAATGGGGTTTGAAACGGTATTTAATTAGAGCGTTGACTCAATACTCGTTGGTGACGTAAAAGCTTCCATTGTCCAGTCAATTTCAAGAACTGCTCTGTAATTAGAGACTACGAAATCTGAAAGTCCTTTTGTACTATTTGGAATGAGTAAGTACATGAGATTTTATAGTTTTTATAATATAGGTATAAATATATTGTACTAAATATAAATTATTGAACAGAAATCAATATAGGGTAAGGAATACAAATTGCCCAAACTTAAATATATATATATGAATAAAGAGCCATCATCATTTGCAGAAACCGAAAAAACTATATTTAAGTCAACTAATAAAACTAAATTTGAAGCTAATTCATGAGCTATCTACTTTACATGAACAATCAACATTATTAAAAGTCAAAACGAAGCATTCAGATCAAACGTAGTTAACTCTTTACATAGTCTACCCAGAATAAAAACCACATTTGTAGCGGATTGTGCCGGACGCGTGACTATAATTAGAGTCGCGTTGAATGGTAGCTTCCTCGCATACTATCAAAGGATTGTTTCTTAGAAACACGGTAAGATCAAAAAATAAAAAACAGTGAAATCCAGTCAAAATGGGAATCATATTTAAAAGAAAATTCTGCTAATGTGGTGAATGGAAAAGAAACTAATAACAACACAAATGAAAGAGTCTCCAACGATAAACTGGAAGAAAAAGACAAGCAGCCGACCCGAAAATATTTCAGGCGCAAAAGATTTAGGAAATAAATAAAATAATTTTCTAATCGTTACGCGCTCTGACTCGTGTGGTTTAATGGCAAATGTGTTTTTTGTCGAATTAGTTTAATAGGCTTTCCAAAACACATTGATTGACAGAAACAATGCTAACCACATTTAATATTTATTAAGATCCTCATTTCTGATTTTGGAATCTTTTGAAGTAAGGCAGTCATTGTTGATTTAGTAACAAATACTTCAACACCTTACCAAAGTTATCTTATGTGTAGTGTAAATAACACTCAGGTTCGAATTCAGGTTATCACATCTTCATTTCGTTATAACCAGTTTTATATTAAACCGATATGACTATAGGTCATAGGTCTTATTGATATATGTTTATATGGGCGTGGCAGAACACCGGGCATCAAATCTCGGGAAGCCGAGGACGCTCCTAGAAGCCTGTCCTAGAAGAGAGCCCCAGGAGCCTACTGTGCTTCTGGAAGGAGCTGGGCTGGCTGTGCTAGCTGGGCCAACTAACCTTGCACGCACAATGGAGCAAGTACGGAGTTTACGTGCGAAGAAAAGGACGCTCACAAGTTACAAGTAACCTTGGTAGTACCGACCCTTCTTGTGAAATAAATCTTTCAGAAAATACGAGACAGAAGTATTAGCACCTAGCAGACAGACGCTTATAAGGAAAAACATCACAAAAGCGAAACAGTTATAAAAGCAACTCCAATGACAAATTTAAAGCGACAAAAAGTTTACTTGAAATCCAAAAACAAAGCTTCAGTTTAAAATAAATAATCGAATTGTGAGCAAGCGACGCGACGGCACCAGTGGCTAAACAAAAAAAACCGGTTAAGTGTGAGTTCTAGTTCTTTGTTCGTGAAAAGGGTTCCGTTTGCAGAAGTTATTTTTTTTAACCTAACCCAGGCGCGGTCCGAAGGTGTGGTCACAGGGTACATGACCCCCCCCAAAATCTAAGATCATTCTTGACATTTACTACAAAGTAACTTCTTAAAGTACAGATAAAGAAAAAAATGCGAAAACCGTGAATTTTTAGTTACATCATATAATATTTTTTTTTTTTTGAAAATTCAGGTGTGTTCGGAACCCTCGCTGCGCGAGTTCGATTCGCTCTTGGTCGGTTTTTTTATTAGTGTAATAAGTGACCCCCTCCAAAATTTCAGGCTGCGACCGCGCCTGACCTAACCCCAATTTATTTGTGGTAACCGTAGATATAAAAGTCCACTTTAAATTCACACGAACCTACTCAGTACGTACTTAGAGAGTTCTAGTTTATATTGGACGTTAAAAGACCCCTAGCCAGGCATACTTTATACTGCTTATTTTCCTGTACAAACAATAAAAACATTTTTTTTTTTAAATTTTAAGAGTCGGTAATTTCAGAGATAAGTAAAGAAAGAAAACATTCTATTGGCTTTCACAGCTAAAGCTAATTCATATGTAATTAGCTTATTTGTTCATTTTTGGGTCACATACATACATGTATATACCAGATTTCAACCTAATCAATCCAGTAAATTACAAGTAAATCGACTGTGACAAACTGACAACCAAATGATCTAATAAGGGTTCTTTTTTGTCAATTGAAGTACGGTAACGGTACCCTAAAAAGGAACCCATCTCGAGCATCGCTCCTAATAAATGAAACGTTAATCTTGCGACGTATCTGCGAGTTAAAAAAAGTTAGAACCGCTACGTCTGATGAATGCCGATGAAAAAAACTACGAAGTCTTTGGGCGCTATGTTAGCGCAGTCTGCGCTGCGGCGGCCTTGCGAGGTCGGATACGAGAACCTGTCACACCGATACGTAATGTGCCATGAATAATACAGACTGCTCGTAGACTAAAAAAATACTACATTTATGCAATAATAAATGTTAGCACTAGTAAAATGATATATATATATATATAAAACAAGCATATGGTTGGCCTGATGGTAGGCGGCCACCATAGACTATAATAATAAATAAATAATAAATATTTCCAACACTCCAATTAGCCTAGCCCCAAAGTAAGCACTGTAAGGCTTGTATTATGGGCTACTAGGGTAACGGATAGAATACATATACAGTACATATATAAGTATATTTATATAGAAATACATATTAAACATCCATGACTGGAGCACAAATGCTCGTCTTCATCACACAAACATCAGCTCCCACCGGGATTCGAGCCCGGGACCTCTCGAGTCGGTGACACCATGAAATCCGGCGTACATACCACTCGACCACGGAGGTCGTCGTATAGACGCTTGCGGCGATATTAAAAATATCACTCGTGCCGTTGCCTATCCTGACCCTATCCCCTACCTCGTGGAACCCTGGAACTTCTGGGGCTCCACGGGGTGCCTAGAACCTTACTCACCGACAGAAACACAACACCACCAAAAGGTAGTGGTATTTTGCTGTAGTCTTCTGTATGGTGGAGATTAGTTTCCCAAGTTTTTACTTAATGATCTAAAATGTTTATTCATGCTCATGGTTATTTATCATACGTTAACAATTCTAAGAATAATAATATAATTAATTAACAATTATAATTATGTTTATGAACTGATAATTTATTTTAAATAATAATGATTTATTTATTTTAAACAGCAATGATATCTTTAAAAAAAATATGTTATGATTTTTTTTAAATAAAAATATAACAACAAATAATATATTTCAGCCTACCATAGTAGAATTTTAGCAAGACGTTCCGGTGTAAAAGTGGTCGTGCGCAGGCGCAGACACCGCGGGAGCCCGAAACCGGTCGCGCTTGACTCATATAACTGTTTCACTCACGCCCTTGCCCTTACGCAACCACGCGATTGTCGTCTGGATACTCCTGATAAGGTAGCTCGTTTGTTTTTTATAATATGTGTCATATAACTCTATTTCTAGTTCGTAAATTTTAGACTGGCGACGATGTAGGCGACTACATAGACTTGTTTCCCATAGAGTTGTTCATCTGCGATTTCTCGTATTTCATCTTTTATTTCTGCGACAAAAGATATTCTATTGTTAAAAGTTTAGTCTTTGCATCAAAAAACATCAACTCTGTTTCTAGAAAAATGACTACCCTACATTATCTAGTCGCTTGACTATACCTACCTACCTATCCAGAAATCAGAGAAAGACTACACGTCAAAATATAGGAGAATTAAATTTTCAAATAAAAAGCACATATTCTCCGACGAATACGGGTATTAAATTGTAATTTATTTACGTAACTGTTTTGCTACCAGTGATGTAGATCAAAATATTTCCACAGTGCGGTGGTAAAAAAGTTCAAGAAAATGAGTTCGGTCCCACGATAAATTATCTGGTAAGAATCCACTGGCTGACATGTGCGAAGGAGACCAAAGGCGTTTTTATCGCACCAACGAACAGGTAGCGATAAACGTGAACCTTCGCTGATGTAATTTAAGTAATGGCCGATTACTGCAATTTAAACGGCGACCAGTAATCTGAGAAAACTTTCTTTAATTATAAAAAATAATAATAAACATTGAGATTTTATCCCATTGAACTGGTAGAGATATTTGTAGGATGGAAGGATGTTTCAGTGTTAGGCTTCTGAAATATAAAGCTACGCTACGCTAAAAGATCACCAAAAAAACGAAAATAAAGCTCGGAACATGAGTAGTAAAACCATTATAAAAGTGGAGAATTGTTGAACTGTCATTAACAATACAATTTCATGTGACCTATTTAAATACATATTCACACACTCAAAATAATGAGAAGACCTATTATATATGCTTTAATATTTAGTAAGTAAAAGAAAAATCTTTAAAACATGCAAATTCCATGAAAAATATTGGTAAACATATCATGTGTGGGTGAAGAAAATCTACGCGAAACGGATATTATTCATCAAAGAGAATGAACACGTGATTCTGTAGAGAAACTATTTTTATATCGCAGTATAAAAGCTCTGTGTCGATTCCGGCTAATTCGTATTAATATCCCGGTGATTTTAGAAGCTATTCACAAGCATGAAATTATAACAATCTTGTAACATCCGCTTTAGATGTCAACGAAATGTAATTCCGTGTTGCAAAGTCGCTACGAACGCGTGTCTTGTAACTGGCTACGTTTATCCATATATTATTAAATGAGCAAATAAAGTGTGTCTGTTTGTACCATTTTCAAATTAGAAAATAAGAAATGAGAGGTACAGAACCTATCATTAATATTTTTTATTCCGTCCCGTGGTGTGGAGTGACAGATTCAGTGATATCAGAGATTAAAACAAAAAGGGAAGATACGGCACTCGCGGTTCAAAAGTGTAGGTACCGCTTAAATTGTGGTGCAAGACTACAATTCGCTTTTGTCACAACTGAACATTCAAACACGCTGCATGTGCACTCAATATAACAGTTTTGCGTATACCCTATGTTATAAAGATAAAACAATGCCTTTCATGCTTTTATAAAGAAAAAAAAAGCCATCCAACGGAGCGTGCGGTAAAATATTTTACCGCACGCTCCGTTGGATGGCTCGTAATTTTGAATTTTCGAACAAAGTAAATGCATTTTTTGAGCAAGTGTTTGGAAAAACAATGTTTAAGGAAGGAGGCGAAATGTTTGTTATCTCAAAAGTGTTTCTGAATAGGAACCCCTCTGAATGCCTAATCAAAAACTTTTCATAGGTTCTCGATGCGAATAGTCGCGGGCACTAACTAATACCGTTTTATTGTTGTTCCCAATGCTGCTCGTTATGATAATTATTATGTTTTTATTGAACCAGTTTCTGAGGCGCATGAATGAGGAAATATTGCGATGGCAGGTATATAATTGACAGAATGCGAACAACTTAATCAATATCGTGTTTAGTCAATGCATCAGGTAATTTTTAGTACAGTTGCCGGTAGCGGTAACTACTACGAAAAAATAACAGTATTTTATTGAACAAAACGCCAGGCTAATTTATTTCTTGTGTTTTCGCGCAAACTAATTCCTTAATAATTAAAACCTTTTTGAAATAAATAAAGTCAATAAAATAAGTGTTTTTTTTAAAGACTTAAGGTAGTGGCACCCACAGAACACAGACAGAGGTTAGAAGGGCCTTGTGGACGGGATAGGCGCGCCACAGTTATATGTGAGCAAATCAGCGTTGCCAGACGTCCCGATTTTGAAATCAAAATTAAATGTCCCGCGCGGGACAGGCTCAGTCCCGCTTTTCGGGAATAACTCGACCGTGCGTGCAGCGTACTGAGAAAGCACGGGCAGGTGGCACAGACAAGTGTGGACTAGCCTCCTGCCCGGCGTGTAATGAAGATAAATACGGGATTCTTCCACTTTGTGGTGGGTTCGGGTTCGAAGTTCTGTTCATTCCCTGGGCTGCTTCTCACGGGGGTGCGCCCCCGCGGGGTTGGGTACCGCTGTTCAGCGGCCGTCGTTGGCGACGAGCCGTTTGTTCTTGCCCCTTTGTGCCCGCTTTCTCACCAGGAGGCTTACTACGCAGCCCTCAGCGCGGTCAGCCAAGCCTCTGCGTTTCGGTTTTCCAGTACTTGTAGGAGCCTGCGGCCGGAGGTGTTGGTGGTTCGTGAGCCCCATGATGGATGTTTACTATTGAAATCGCCAGCGACGATCGTGGGAGTGTTTCTATTAAAGATCTCGTCGAAGTCAGCTGGGTGGACTGTGTCCTTTGGAGGCTTGTACGCGGAGTAAATGTTGATTTCGTTTGCGCCAGTCTTGATGCGCACCCCTGTGGTTCTCGTTGTGAGGAACTGGGCCCATGGCAGTTCTTCGTAGATGATATCTCTCCGGACGAGCGCCGCAGTTCCTCTGAAGGGCTTGCCGTTTTGTGTGAGCTCGTCTCGTCGGTATGTGAAGTAGTTTGGGATGGTCAGTTTGTGTTTAGGGGATAGCATTGCTTGTAGGATGATGTGGGCATCTTGTTCGCGGGCCAGGAGTCTCAGCTCATCAAGGTGGCTCCTTATGCCGCCTGGGTTCCAGTATATGACCCTTAGGTCCTTGGGTTGACGGCCCTCTGGAGCAGCCAGGTCAGGGCCCCTAGGATGGCTTGGGTGGGGTCCACGCCCCTGTTGATGTCCTCCAACAGGCGATACAGGATGGATAGCGCTGTCTGCATGGGGAGCTGCGGGAGGGGGGTGGATTGGTGGTGGTGTTGGGGGTGGCCCCTGGGTGGGGGGATTTGGGTCGCCTCTTGGATGAAGATAAATATTCAATACCTTTTGTATATATACGTTTTTTTAACTATTCCCGCTTTCGACGAAAGAATCCCGCATTATTCACTCAAAAAGTTCTTAAATCCCGACTTGTCAGAAACACTGGAGCAAAAGCTCATAACTTGACCAAAACTTGGTTCTGATTACTTCGTTGCTCTCGGGTGTGAGTGCTGATTGGTTAGATTGTTTGCTGTCGCGTCGTTTGATTAGCTATTAGATGGAAAAGTAGTAGGGGCGAGCCGGCGACATCGGTTTCCGTACTGATCCATGATCAGCCTTCTAACCTCTTTTTGGGTTTGGTGCCAACCAATGACCGAGAAAGATCAATGATCGACATTTTTTTATGTAATCAATAAATAGAAGATTTTATATATTTTTATAGATTGATCTCTTAATATGGTAACACCGACTCCCTTATTAGTCAACAAAGATTAAGCTTGACTTAGTTACTCTATGTGTTGTCTCTGTTCAGTAAATAACAAATGACACTAGAGTGATATAAACAAAACACGGCGTAACTAACCTAAACTTATTCATCGTTTTTTTTTTGTTTCTCAGGTTTTCATGCACACCACTCATTAAATAAAACAACTTTCAACGGTATATGCACTGATTTATTTATTTATTGACGTTTAAACCAACAGATACTGTTAGTTCTTTTTGTTTGCATGATTTAACATAAGAAGGAGATAGAAAGCCTCTCTGAGTTTATTTCGCCAATTCTTCTCAGAAAGCTCTCCCAATTTTGAAACAGGTGGTAGTTTACGGTAGTTAGGGTCAAATCTATACATATAGTAATAATGGTAGGAAAGTCAAAACTGTACATTGAATATTTTTTTAAAAGAATACTTGGGGTGTGATCTACAATCGATACCGAAGCCAAAAATATAGTTTTTAGAATTTTTGTCTATTTGTCTATATGTATGTCCGGGATAAACTCAAAAAGTACTGCATGGATTTACTTCAAATTTGGCACGAATATTATTAAGAAGTCGGGTCAACATACAGGCTACATATTATCACGCTATCACCTACGGGGAACGAGCAGTGAACCTTTATTTCTAACTAACCCAACGCGTACGAAGTCGCGAGCGGCCGCTAGTAAATAAATAAACTCAAAATTATAAAAAAACAACTAAAAAAATGGATGCGTGTAACTTATGTACGCGCGTGAGAAGTTATACTTCTTTAGCATCATTAAAAATATTTTTTAATTGCATGCAAATAATTAATAATTACAATAAAATAATAAAAGGACTGGAAAAGGATAGTTAACACAGTCAATTAAGTTCAGTTTTAATTTGAAAAATTAAATAAATATTCAAAATAATCAATTAAAATCACTACTGAATTTAAGTTATTAGTCCATATGTCATTAGCACGCGTAAGTAACTAAAACACGTTGTGTCTATATAGAAACTAGAAACATGTGGATAAATATTATAAATATGAAAACAGTGATCAGAGGCGACGAGCGTGCCAACATTGTTTTTGACAACGCGATCATCTTATGGAGCTCCGTGGATCGTTCAAAGTACCTTTCGAACAGATGTCTAATAATGGTGGATTATTAGATATTAGACACTAACATTCATAACGCGCCCGCGGCCAACTTCATTGTGTTACTATTGTGTTACAGTGATGCGCGCGCATCTCGAAATTTCACTCACATGATTATTTCATAACGCGCCCGCGGCCAACTTCATGCTGTTACTTTTGGGTTACAGTGATACGCGCGCATCTAAAAATTTCACTCTCATCATTTTTTCATAACGCGCCTAAAGAAGTATAACTTCAAAAAGTAAATAAAATCATAATTCAGACGACGCATCCTGAAAAGGATGCGAAACGCCAATAAATAAATAAATCAGTACCCCTATCACGAACCAATATCGAATTCGTATCGTTTGCGAGTCCGAAATGTCATTGTCAAATGTGTACTGAATTTTAGTTCTCGTTACGTACTTTGTGCCGCTGCTGTTCAAGTTTCCATACAAAATTTGACATTGACATTTCGGTTTGCAAACTATTCGATTTCGATAATGGTTCGTGCTAGAGGTACAGTGCATCTATACCATTGAAACTTGTTTTATTTTATTCGTCGTTTATTAATAAGGAGGCGACTGTCTATAGCTCGGTGTTACCATATTTAGTAATCGGTAACTAACTATATATTTTTCAGTGGCTGCACAAGGTTTCTAATGAGCATAAACTTACACGTAATAATCGATATGACTATCTCTGATATTATGCGTACCTCACATAATATCAAACATAGTCGTATCAATCATTGTTGTAACAAATCTGTGTGACATAATATCCGAACTAGCGCCGGATACGTACAAGCGTATCGTGTTATTAAATGTTGCGAGAACAGAAATTAATAAACCTTTAACTTTATTTTTCTGGGTCAATAAGCTATTTGTAACAATCGGATATGTTGATTTGCTACCGACATACAAAACAAACATATTCATATGTCATAATTTTATATAACAATTGCTAAATGAGAATTGGTATCGTGCAATTATGAAAAGTCAAATTTATCATCTCATAATTAACAAAAAAAAAATCATCTCATAATTAACATGTTTTCCGTCGGAATTTGAGCGCCCGTCTGAAGCAGAAACCTCCATCTTACAGAACACCACAGTAAAATAAAACAACCGTGTGTTCCAAGGTTCCAGGGCTCCACGTGGTAGGGGACTGGGTCAGGGTAGACAACGGCGCAAGTAATATTTTTGGTATCGCAAACGTCCATCTAATTTATTACTTAAGACGATTTAGGGGGAGAGGCGAGTAGATCATGTCTTATTTTTTCTTAAAAGGGCGTGGTAGTTCCCTTAATATCGTCTATCGTCTAATAGTTCTTTCGTAAGATCACATTCCATTCTCTGCTTCAAAGTAGTTGTTAACATGTCTAGCTAACTATTAACAGTACTGTTTTAGTTGGACAACTAGTTCACTAGTTAGAGTTGTCCGGAATTTATATATTTTACTAGAAAAAACTGATACTGGATCTTAATATCAAGGCAACAACAATGATTCCGAATCTATGCAAAACACATAGATTGATTTGCGTTAAGGAAACATGAGGGAATGTAAAAAGGAGTACCACAGACACAGGATACGAACTTGATTCATTTTCTTAAAAAAAAGCATCATAAGACGGACGTATGTTATTTCAACTTGAAATAGCAAATAAATGGTAAATAAAATATAAATAAATGGTTTTGGAATTGTGAAATTATTACGTTACGATATTTCCAGTCACCAAATGCGATTTCCAGTTGTGGTTCCTACTTTCGTCACGTTTAATGTGTTACCTACTTAAAATTATTTCCAAATTCACGTACGAGTAGACATTTTCGCAATACTCATTTATCGCTTTCTGTGTTAGTTGATTTTAGCACAAACACTTATTTTCTCAACCAGAATACACATCCGAACCGCGTGCATCTGGTTTTAATGCAGTGGTAACATCAACAGGACAGTAGGTATGTCCCCTGGACGACAGCCCCCCCCCCCCCCTCCCTTGTAGCTTTGTCCTACAAAGGGGGCGCGTATTCAGCCCCCAAGCGCGGGCCTACCTGCGCACGTCTGCGGGATCCCCACAATACCTCGGGAGACCCCTGCCGTGGAGCCCCGGCAAGGCCGGGAAGGTGCGGGGGTGCGGAGAAATCCCTCACCAGTGGATCTCGCGGCTCCGCATCAAGCAATGATGAAGGTATTCGCAGGACTTTTTTAGCAGATATTATGCCGTAAAGCGCTCATAAGAGGTGCGGGGTCCTTGGTGGGCAGCCACTTGAAAGCTACTTAAGAAAGACTTGCGGGAGCTAGGTGTGAGGTCCGTTCGGCGGTGTGCCTCTTAAAGGCGCCGTCGTCGTCTGTAAAAAGATTTTTAACCTGCGTTACAAAAAAAAGGACAGTAGGTATGTAAAACTGATTAAGCAACGCCGAACAATAATGTCATTATAGTAATTTATGTTTTAGCACGAACCAATACCAATAGTTAGCGAGTGCGAAATTTCAATATGAAATTTTATATGGAAACTCGAAAAACAGCGCCATAACGGACGTAACAAGAACTAAAAATCAGTACACATTTGACAATATCGCACAAACATTTCGCACTCACAAACTATTCGAATTCGATATTGGTTCGTGCTAAGGGTACGAGATTGTTAACATTTACCTTGTATTTAGCGAGTTTCCAATATTAATAAGCGTTTAAAACAATGTATAATAATGTCAATACCTACTAAAAATTATCAGCTTCAACATTTTGGTCAGATTAAATAAAAGTTGGTACGTAAAGGGAAATGAACACTTTTCGAAGTAAATATGTATATGGGAATACCTAATATTAGTTTTGCGATAAGACAGATAAATAGATAGTGGAGATTTGGAACCCTATCCAGTGAGGTATTATGACGATGAAAACGAAGACGAATTTATATCGACGACCTCCGTGCCCTTGTGATTTGTACGTCGGGTTTCATGGTGTCGCCGACTCGAGAGGTCCCGGGTTCGAATCCCGGTGGGGGCAGATGTTTGTGTGATGAATACGAGCATTTGTACTCCAATCATGGATGTTTAATATGAATTTCTATATAAATATACTTATATATGTACAATATATGTATTCTATCCAATACACTAGTATCCCATAACACAAGCCTTACAGTGCTTACTTTGGGGCTAGGCTAATTGGTGTGAGTGTTGGTAATATTAATTTATTTTATTTGGTTCTTAGATTTTCACGCACGTAACTCATTAAAAAAAACAAGTTTCAACGGATTAGATGCACTGTTTTTATTTATTTATTGACGTTTCGCAGCCTTTGCAGTAATGTAAAGGCTTATTCTGACGACGCATTCCTGCAAAGGCTGCGAAACGTCAATAAATAAATAAAATCAGTTTAACTATCTAACCCGTTGAAACTTGTTATATTTAACGGAGACGAACATATTTTCTAGTCCGCACGGGAAAATCGGTGGTAAAGAACTTGTACCTAAGTACATAAAGGTGGATCAAATGAAGCAACATATCTCCTGGAAGTGTCAAATTCAAACGACCACATCGCAATCACTGGTGAATGAATCATTGAGAAATCACTAATCTCCGTGTTTCACATTCTCGCACAATGAAGCGTTGAGTTACTTACCTGGAACAAGGGTCGTACCAGAGAATCTTTATGTTCCCATTGGTGTCGATTATGGCAAGGTTCTCGAAACCTAATCTTAAATTTGACAATAGTGTATCTTTGTCTTTCGCTATACGGAATAAAAAGGAGAGATTGATGTTAATTTTAGTTTTAAGTTTAGAGAATCAAATCTACGGCGGGAGACCTTGTACTGAGAAGAACCTGCAAGAAACTCAGCAAGTTTTTTTCTCCCTGTACAGAAATAATTATATACAGAGTCGTAAAATTGAAAAATGACTTCAATGTGGGATAACTCATGAAGTCACTTTCCATTACAAATGTAAATATAAAAATTATGACTATAAAATAAAAAAAATATAAAAACTGATTTAACAAAGTTTTTGTTGTTGTTTGTTTTATATATATCTACATAAATATATGTACCTATAATATAAACTTATGTGGGAACGGAAATAGGGCACAAACACTTCATATTTCTTTTGTTTTCCATCACCAATTTCCCTTGTTTACGCAGCGTCCTACGTGAGCGATCTGGAAGCCAACGCGAAACGGCGTGGTGCGGCGCGAAAACAATAAACAGTCAAGACCTTTTGAAGTGGCCCATTTCTTAATTCAATTAAAAATGTTTAGGTGAAAAGAAGAATTTTGCAGGTGCAACACAGTTCGCGCACATGTAGGACAGAGTTTCTTTCGCGTTTAATCCGCCATGTAAGAAAGTCTCTTAGATTAATTAATTAATTAATGTCACGTCTTGCTGCAATAAGAAGCATTTTTAGTGTCGTCTAGGACCAGACTAACTCGGCACGCTCACAAACGTCAATAATTTTTCAAGTTTCGCTGAAGTTAATGCCCCCTTTTTTCGCACAAACATTAAACTTTATTGATCTCTCCGAATGGCGCTCCGTTAGCCTCGTTGACACAGAAATTCAGAACAATACGACCCGCTAGTTGCTACACGTACTGTGTACCATTGGTAAGCGTCTGCGCACCACTCGAACAAGTTAATTGTGTTAAACCCATTACGGTGAGCATTACCCTACTTGCTGGCAGTACCTTCGTGCTCATTAAGCACAATTGGCAACCGATTTCATAGAAGAAATTCTTTTTCGGCGTCTCTTGTAATGGTCGTCTCTATTGCAACGGCACAGGCCTTCCCTAAGATTGGAATAGGGAGACTGGACCGTGACCCATCACGCGGCCCCAATGCAGATTGCACTGAGGCCTGGCCAGGAGGCCGAATGCGCTAAATGTCAAACGACTGACATGCATCGAACCGCAACTTTTAAGCCATTTCGTATAGCGCTAAAGTTTTGACAGCTAGTTGAGATGTAAACTTATCACGATTGGACCGTTACTCCAGTGAACTTCAATCAAAAACATAAAGTAGATTTCAGTTGGCAGATGAAAATTACCCCGATATCGATTTCGTAAGTTGAGTTGCAATTAGAATTGGACTAAGATAGCAACTTTGGCGGATCATCACACTAATATTAGGTTACAAAGCCGAAAGTTGATGAGTGTGTGAGTGTTATTTATTTATTTCACATTGCTCATGTACATTATTTATTATAAGGTCTTACATAGTTAATAGTGAGTGGTACATGACCCCGTTGGGGTGTTGCAACAAACTTGATCTTAACATTATATACATTAATTTCACGGCGCAAAAATGTTGTAGCTTAATTGTTGTTCATATGTGTATGTTTGTTACTTCTTCGCGCATAAATGGCTGCAGCGATTTTAATAAAATTTGGTATGAAGTTATCTGACACCCTCGATTGACACATAGGCTACATTTTGCTGCGGGAAAATATCCCTAATAAACCGGGGGGAACACCGCGGGACACAGCTAATTCAAAATAATAATAGATTGGACGGCTAAGGACTTGCTGGGACTAACGGTTTAACGTGCTTTCGAAAGCACGGAAGAGGTGGAGGGATTGGGTGTAGTAATGAACACATTTTAGGGTTCCGAATCCAAAAAGTAACAAACCTTAAACCCTATTAACGAGCCTCCGCTGCCTATTTGTCCGTCCGTCGTCGGGTTCTTGTATCTAACGAACTGCAAGACTACAGTAAAATAACACTATACTTACTAAATAAAACAAGTTTCAACGGCTTAGATGCACTGATATTAATTCCAATAAATCAATTAAAGTCTTTCGAACTCCACAAAGTAAATAAAAAATCATTATTCCGACGACGCATTCCTGCAAAGGATCATCATCATCATCAACAGCCTATCTTAGTCCACTGCTGGACATAGGCCTCTCCAAATGCACGCCACTCAGATCGATCTTGGGCTACTCGCTTCCATCTCCTGCCAGCTACCTTGCGCAAATCGTCATTCCATCGTGCCTGAGGACGTCCTACACTACGTTTGCCTAGACGCGGTCTCTACTCCAGAACTCGTCTACCCCAACGGTTATCGGTTCTTCGACAAATATGGCCAAAGGATGATGATCCTGCAAAGGATGCGAAACGTCAATAAATAAATAAAATCAATACATCTAACCCGTTGAAACTTGTTTTATTTTATGAGTGATGTGCGTGAAATACTAAGAAATAACTAAACTTACTTCTTGGTGGGGTTGTGTTTCTGTTTTTGAGTAAGCTTTTAGTGTTATAATTTTAATTTTTTAAGCATGTAACTGCTTGATGTTTAAATCTAAAGAAAATATAACTAGGAAAAATCCACGCGGACCAGGCAGCAGACAGGACTCGAACCCGCACCCTTCGCAATACGGGCGAATGCACTGACCAATTATGCTACCGCGGCCCTGACGGCCACGTCGAAATTCCTCTAGCCATTCTTAAGCTGCAAGGCAGCGCCATTTCTTCGCATTTTAGGTAACCCACAAACTATTTAAATAAAACTCAAAGGTGACTGATTGACATAGTGATCTATCAACTCACAGCCCAAACCACTGGACGGATCGGGCTGAAATTTGGCATGCAGGTAGATGTTATGACGTAGGCATCCGCTAAGAAAGGATTTTGATCAATTCTACCCCCAAGGGGATAAAATAGGGAATGAAAGTTTGTATGAAACATTGTCAATTTTAAACCGATCGGGCTGAGACTTTGCATGCAGGTATAAGAAGAATCATAGATGAATGGCATTATGTATAATCCAAGTCTGAGAACAAAAACTGTAGTCTACACTTCAGCTCTACACCGAAGCGAAGCGAGGGCGGGCCGCTAGTGTCAAATAAATACTTTTACAAGTATTAAACATTTGAAAGAGAAGAGAAGCTTTTAGTGCTTCGCGGGATATGGATTTTGAGTCAGGCCTTAGGTCGCCAAGGTAAACTGCACACTATTCTAATACATCAGCTATAAAATATGTTGAAATGACGACGGGAGAGTTGCTATGTCTTGTACGGAATTCAATAACATGTAGACAGTTGAAATCCTCGCCAGTTATGTCATTCCTTTCTCTGCCGCCATGACATCTTAGAATAAGAAAAACCAATGCATCCAAATTAGTCCCTTCGTTTAGGAGCTGCGATGGTACAGACAGACATTCAGACACGTTAAACCTGTAACATCCCTCTTTTTGCATTGGGGGTTTAAAAAGGGGGTCACGAAACAAGCAATGTATTTTGTCATGTCACAGTAAATTGTTTGGCTAATTTTTTACTATGTTCGAAACGCGTCATACGGAATCCAATGAATACTGAGCTTATTTTAAGAGCCAGTAATTTTATTTTTGATTCGATAGTTCGATATCATTTTTTATATATTTAAATCGGCATTTTTATTTATGTTTCTCTATCTTTCTATAATAACTCGTCATCTTCCTTTCCTACTGCGTAGGTTCGAAACAAACAAGACGTCTAATTAAGTTGTGGTATTTTCTGACACACAAGTATTTGTATGTTGCGGTCTCGGAAGTGACATATTCCCACGAGTGTCGGTCGCTCGGGCACAATGGGTGGCGGGTGTCATCGGATTACGCGGACTTCTCGCATTATGTACCAGTACCAGCTCTCAGAACAATCATCATTATCAAGAGCCTATCTTTGTCCACTGCTGGACATGGGCCTCTCCAATTACACGCCACTGAGATCGATCTTGGGCTACTCGCATCCGGCTCCTGCCAGCCACCTAGTGCAAATTGTCGTCCTACAATGTGGGCGTGGGTGGGCTATGTCAATAACTCATGTTTTCTGACGATTCTCGCGACTTTGAACTTGTGGATCAGCCTTACCATCAGTGTCCACGTCTCGGCTCCGTATGTTATCACAGGTAGGACACACTGATTGAAGACTTTCGTCTTTAGGCACTGTGGGATCTACGATGTCAGGATTCGACGTAGCTTCCCAAACGCTGCACAACCTAGCTGAATTCTTCTATTCACCTCGTCCTCAATATTGTTTTAATAACGCTGCCCGTCACCCCCTATACTATACTACCCGAAATAATCCGAAAGGTTCGCACTCTAAGCTCGTTTATTAATCAAGGTAGAGAGTATTTCCCTTCCCAACTTTAAATCTTACCGCTCTCTCGTCTCTCTCTTTGGATATATCTATTGCATTTATTATTCATTATTTATTTTCACCATACCCGTTAAAACCCCTTCTTGTTTCTCTTATTTATTGTACTATCATGGGTTGCCCAGAAGAGATTGCTGTTTAGCAATAAGGCCGCCTATTGTGTACGTTTTCACTGACATGCTTAATGTCTTGTGTTTGTTAGGTGTATGTCAATAAAGAATATTATTATTAAGTGTTCCTACTTATTATATTTCTTTCCTTGTCAAAATATTATTGACATCTCAGGGTTTTGACGCCAGCTTATTTAATGCGCCCAAATTGTAATTAATTTTATTAAGGGCCGAGGTCACATTGAACTGCGAGGGTGTAGGTTCAGTTCAGTGTCGCTACCGAAGGTTGGTTAGCGCCTGTGGGTGTGATGTGATACCCAACATGGTTTGTTATTTATTTACCAACATCTTGATCCAAAATAACAATATGTTATGAACTATTGACGGTAGTGTAGGAGTTTTTAATTTGGTCACAATTTTTATTGTCACACATTAACCTAGATTTTGTTTATTAAATTGTATGGAAAATTAAAATGTTGAAAGAATACTTTTGTGGCATTATGGACCTCTGGTGAATTGGTCAAAGACTCTGCGTCTGTGTGGTTCAAATCCCACTCATATGTTTTTGAACATTTACGTAAACAGTGATGCGAATGAGAATTTAAGATTATTGATCTGTATATGCTAGTTCGAAAGCTAAACGAAAAACAAAGAATATACCACCACGTTAGTGTCATATCTGAAATTTTACGTAAGGACTGACGATATATATACATTCTATACAGGGCGTCCCACGGGTTTGTCACACGGAAGTAAAGTACATATATTAAAAAATGAACATAGGAAATTTTACTGAAACAAGATATAATTTTATTTTTGATAATAACTAGAACTGCATTCACAGATTTTTTAAAAATCGCCTGCTGCAACTGGGAATCAAACTCGTGAAATTGAAAAAAAACACATGACGTATTTTGTGATAACCATCGAAAGGGTTAATTAATCATAAGGATTATTTTTCCTAAATAACATAGCATTTTAAATAAAAGGAAGATCATGAAATTAAAATTTTGTTCAGGAAAATTTCCTTTTACTTTTCCGTGCTTCTAACAACTAATGGTATAATTTCAAAGTATTTACTAAAGAAGAAGAAAAAAATAAAGAAATGTACAAACCTTGCATTATTATATGATAGTTTGTGTTCAATTATTTAAAAACAACACAAATTTCAGTCACAAAACACAAAAGTGAGCAGAAGCTCAATAGCAAATAACTAAAGAAAATTATGAACTTGACATAAAAAGTGCCAAGTGCGTGTTGTGCAGTTAGGGTTTCATAGTTGCCTGTAGTTACCACAATATATTTGAGCAGGAGTCTTTATTTTCTATATAGGAAATTAGAAAAACCAATGAATATCAACCTATGTATCTTAACTAAAATAACTAAATCATAGTTAAATTGCGTCTCAAACTCAAAATCAATTAGATTTTTTTTAATAGTGATGATAAGCGCCGTTTTTTTTTGTTTCCTCCCAGGCGGGGGAGTAGATGTGAAATCCTCATGGATACCTCACAACAGGCTTCAAGGTTATGTCAGACTCTTACTAACTACAAGCTTCCTCTGAATTGATCATCATAGGAATCTTTTCAAGTGCTTATATACTTTTTATAAATACGTAACGTTAGCGCGACTCAGAAGCCGTTGTCGTTGGTGCTCGCGGTAGCGTTGTGGAACTAATGATATTATATTGTGGTTTTTAAATAGTTTTATTTTTTTTATTTTGTTGCAATGCAAGGTTTTACGCTACAACAACTTCATCTATGTCATTGTTAATGTTTTCTTCTAAGGAATTTTCAATCTTAACTGTTATAGTTTTCCATAAAATTTCATAAATAGCACTAATAGTTGTTTTCATGTTTTTCAAGCCAATAGTTTAGCTTTTAGAGGGGGGGAGAGCCCTACTCGAACAAAATTTAGAAATATTAAACTTGAATATTTCGCAAAGGGATCCCTGAATAGAAAAATAGTCTTTGGAACCCCTAAGTAACTTTAAAGGACCTATTCAACGAAAAAAAACATCATTCCCCGGTTACATGTAGGGGGACCTACCATAAATTTTTCTTTTTTATAAATTGTATTCTACCATTTTGTCGGCGTGATCGATATATTTTTTTTCAGATTTCAGGAAGAAGTTGTGAGGTAGGTATATAGTTTTTTCCCGCGCCAAATTACCATGTGAAAAATTTTAATAGTAATTTATTTCATACACAATAGGGTATGTAGAAACATGTTCAGCTTAATTCTTAATAATTATTTATTACCCACAAGAGGCGTGTGAAAATTTTGATTAATCAGTTTTATTACTTAACAATGCATGTGTAATTGATATTACAATATAATGACATCGCATTCTAACAATTGACATTTGTCTAACTACAAAGTCAAGAGTAAGCTTAGGAATCGCAGCACCCATCTAGGGAAATAATATCCTTACAGAAGATAGTGAAATTCACAGAACACAGAAAGAGGTTAGAAAGGTGATCATAGACCGTTTGTACGAGAACTGATGTCGCCTTCTCGGCCCCACTACAATTCCACATAATAGATAATAGCCAATCAAACGACGCGTCATCAAACAATCGAACCAATCAGCACTAGCAGCGCAAAGAAACGACGCAATCATAACCAAGTTTTGGTAAAGTTATGAGCATTTGCTCACACATAACGGTGGCGCGCCTGCCCCGCCCACAAGGCCCTTCTAACCTTTTTCTGTGTTCTATGGTGAAATTCTTACCTTTTAATGAACTACGCAACCGCTTATTACGGTCAGGTGCTTACAAAGTGTGCCGTGTTTCAGAATTGTTAACTTTTTGACAAGTTATTTAATTATTTGTTTCTTAGGTTTTCACACACACCACTCATTAAATAAAACAAGTTTCAATGGTATAGATGCACTGATTTGTTTATTTATTGACGTTTCGCATCCGTTTCAGGAAAGAGTTTATACAAGCAAGGAGGCCGTAACGCAACGGGCGTTAGTGTCGCCGCACACGGGCCACCGACCACAACCACAAAACGCCGCCACAGGCATATTTCTTGTAGTTTTCATACATTTTATATGGACTCGCCACACACGATACGCCGATGGCCGCCACACGCTACAAATCGTCGTTGCTCGCTTCTTGTGGCCCGCACCGACCACATTATTGCGCCGATATAAAACGCCGCCACACGTCACTCGCGCGATTCCCCACCGCCCTTACCTTAGTCGGCCGCTGTCGCGCGCTTCATCCACTTTAGTAGCCGCTTCTAGCTTTTCGTGGCGGCGTTTGTGGCTGTGGCGTGTGGCCCGTGTGCGGCGACACTTACACTACCCATATAGCTACCCGCCTAGCTGCCTAGCTTGTTCACTAACGAAGATGAATGGTAAAGAAATAAAGGATTTCGGGAAAGGAGATGATGCTATTTATAAAATCTTGAAATTTTTATTGAAAATGAATTTATTACTATGTAAACTACACAAGTCGCAAGCACCCACTCAGTAATGATTAGCCCGCTAGTATAGTTATATAAACATTATATTAAATCAATCAATCATATAATCATGCGCTTACTTAATTGAATAGTACATCTCAAGCCTTCGAGGCGTAGATATAAGTACTTGATGACATACTTATAATTAATTTAAGGGCCGTATGTAGGTGTTACCGTCGTATCAACTGCCTAATAAGGCGAAGGGCTACAAACTACAAACACCATATGGCCGCATAAGGCTTTTACGCAAAACTCCCGCCCACGACGCTTGTGGGCGGGCGGCACGCACTCACACCTACGTAACGGGATATTACATCAACATAATAAGTATTAGATCAAAATATTGAATATCAATGTACACGATATTGTATTAATCTAATCATAATAATCACAATCAAAATCATTTATTCAGTTTAGACTGTTACAAGCAATCATGAATGTCTAGAAGCTACGCCATCGGTTCGTAAATCTACGGCGGGAGAATTTGTACTGAGAGGAACCGGCAAGAAACTCAGCAAGGGCTGTTATTTTCTCCCTGTTTTATTATTTACAGAGTCGTCAAGTTGAAAAATGACTTCAGAGATGATTCATGAAGTCACCTTTCATTACATAATGATTAAATATACATTAATTGTTTACCTGCATTTTGATTGCTGTGTCATACAGTATAAATACAAATAGTGTTATTTATATGAAGTGTCTTAATATAAATAATACTACTAAGTTTATAATAATATCGAATACACAAACATTAACATCTTCAATATCTGATAATCATAAATATAAATTTCATCGTAAAAATGAAGTGATATATAAAATATTAAATTAGTTGTAACACCTTTAATAGAACCTACTAACCTGACATATAAAAAATCTGACTCTGAATCATCTTGATGACCGGCTAGTGTAGTAGACACCTGTACACCGATTTTCAACGTGTCGACAGCTCTGAGGTCCTAGGTTCGAATCCGGTCGAGCAAATATGGTTGTATGATGAATTCGAGTACCTATTCGTTTATAATAGATAGTAACAGTTTCATTTCATCATAATAATCACCAGCCTACTAACGTCCGCCACTGCTGGCAGGCTTTTCCTATGGATGGAATAGGGAGGTTGGGCCGTCACTTACCACGCGGGCCCTGTGCGGATTGGTGGGCGCTAATGACTGTAACAGATGCAGCCGGGACCAACAACTTAACGTGCCTTCCGAAGGGCGGAGGAGTTCCGAGTTAATAAGTTTTGGGATCACCCATCTAATAACCGACCGCTGTAAAAGTTGCTCAACTTCCACAATCGCAGGCAGAACGCGCTAGCCACCGGCTAGCAATCGAGCTCCTCAGTTTTTCACACGCTGTTACATTACCTTATAAAATGAACTACTTAATATATTCTGTTAATTTTTCCTGATGGCGAGAACCTGACGATGGACTGGAAGGTGGCTGAGGAATCCTGGACTGCCTACTAGTAAACATATCGAGTTGGGCTCATTACATTCGTCTTAATATATCCTGTTCATTTTACATTAAAGTGAGTAAAATCTTTTAGTGGTCTACAGATCAAGGAACTGGCCTGTTCCAGGATAACAGGAAAAACGCCCTGCAATAGTGAAGCCTTATCGGAGAGGGAGAGGGTGCGTATTCAGTGGCAATAAAGTCGTTCTATGATTTGTAATAAACTAAAAAGCTAAAAATAAATTAATAGTTTAAAAAACTAAAAACACGCTTTTATTTGCTGCACTAAAAAGCTTAAAATAAACAAAATATACTCCGTTTACTTCATTAATGCCTATGAGTAAGCCGTGTTTACCGCCGTTTTGTGAAAAAAAATAAAAAAAAAATCCGTTTAGTTTTACCTCGTTTGTATTTATTGCGTTTAATTTCAGCTCTTGCACGTAAACTGTAAAACACATGCGCGCGAACTTGACATTGTCTATTCCCGGGCCGGAAATAGGGGCGACTGCAGCGCCGCACGCCGGAAACGGCCCTCAAAGGGGTAACAATGTTTCGGGGAATGCCTGACCGACGACAAAACGGGTCGTTCTAACGAAACTTCATTGCCAACATGTTTACTTTAACTACTGAATACATTGTTGTTAGCGTAGGGAAAATGTATGCGTCACTTGTTTCAAATTGACGGTGGCATTTTAGATTTATCGGGAACTAGGTACCTACAAGGGAAGGAAGGAAATGAGAGTCCAGCTGTTTAAACACCAAAATAAAAAATTAGTACCTGTCTACCTAGGCAAAATAAATAATTTATTGATTTGTTTAATTTGGTCGTAATATCAGGGGGCCAATCGACTAACGAATTGCTATGGCTCTACGATTATAGCTTACGATTTTATTTTGTTATTTCTGACCGCCGAAGGTTTTCATAATATACCTTACTCTCATTTTCATTGATATTGTTGTTACCAATACAAAACAAAAAAAAAGAGCGCTAGACATTTGAGAACTTTTCGCGGTCAGAAATAACAGAATAAAATTGTAAGCGAAAGTGATAGCCATAACAATTCTATTAGGCGATTGGCCCCTAGGTTATTTTGTAAAAGCTTACAACGATTTTGAGAGATTACAGTTAGTCAAATAGATAGCTGGCAGGTAGATACTCAAACAATCCTGAAAGTCTAAATATGCCCCATTTCACAGCTACATTAGAAACTTAACATAAGTAAGAGTAATATTTTTCTATTTAATAAGCATTTAACTGCTAGATGTTTAAATCTACTGAAAAATTATACTAGAAAAAAAACCACACGGACTAGACAGCAGACGGGACTCGAACCAGCACCGTTAAATGCTCAAAAAATAGTGGGTTCATCTGACATTGTGGGTTACCTACAATGCGAAGAGATAGCGCTGCCTAGCAGCTTAAGAAACACTAGAAAGAATTCAACACGGCCATCGGGGCCGCGGTAGCATAAGGGTCAGTGCAATCGCCCAGATAGCGAAGGGTACGAAGTCCCGTCTGCTGCCTGATCCGCGTGGACTTTTTTCTAGTATAATTTTTCATCGCTTGGCCTTTGGATTATTTCGATCAATTCGTCGTTTCCTATAGTATAACGAGAGTTGAGTAATATAATCGGTGTCATTGTCGTTTCTAACAACCATTTAGATAAAGGAGAAGCAAAAAAAGATCATAATTTTAAAACACCGCAAGCAGATGCTTTCTATTAATTACTAGTGGCCCGCCCTCGCTTGGTTCAGTGTAGAGCTGTAGACTATAGTTTTTGTTCAAAGGCTTGTAATAAACACAATGATTTTTTTTCATAATAATTATAAACCTTCCATTCCAAGTAAAAAATCGTTGCGCAGTTTAAGACCCGTTGTACCGTATGTAACATTGCTCTGCTGTTCCGATTTGAAGAAGAAGAAGAAAAATCATTTATTGGCCTTAAAACACAAGTATGTAACAATAAGAAATTATATACCGATAAAAATAAAAACAAACAGACAACAACAATATGCTGAAAGAAGAAAGGCCAATTAGGACCCTGCCTCAGCTTAATGCTGTTACAATGGGACGGGAATATTCCCACCGTAACAGCGCTGGTATTCTGGCAGGAAGATTTGAAAAAATCTTTTTGTATAGGACAGTGCATTTATCGAGGAAGGCTAGAGGCTGTATATTACCAGGCTACAACCAGTAGCAGCGGAGCGTCGATGAAAAATGTTGCAAAAACGGGTAAAAATATTCCATTTGTGAGATTCCGTTGCATGCGCTGGGAAAACGGTTAAAGTTAAACAAAAAACATGTACTACGGAATTATTTCCCTGTAAAAGTTCTGTAAAAAAGTCCACGACAGCCTATGTCCATATTTAAAGTTTGACTCAATATAAACCTTTTTCTTCAAATTAACGCGGGTGAAACCGCAGGGGACCTCTAGTTATGACATAACTGTCACTTGGAGATATTGGTATCCTCTATAAAACTTTAGTACATCACTTTGCTCTATTGTCAATGATTTCCGCAGCGTACTCGATATAAGGCTATTTTTTGGTATTTTTTTGCACACTTTGGGTTACATTATCGAAATTTTCATACGGAACCCTAACTTTTAAAAAAAACACTTATAGCCTATATTATTTAGTGATAATGTAGCATTCAAATGGTGAAAGAATTTGTAAAATCTGTCCAGTACTCTTTGAGCCAATTCGTTACAAACATACTTACATACAAACCTTTCCTCTTTATAATATTATAGTATAGATAAACTGTTAAGCTGCAATACACCAAAGTTTACAGCATCCTATTAGGTATTAGTGATGTAACGAATGTCATTTTTTGAACATTCGCGAATGCGGATGCGGATGCGAATGTCTGGTACGAAATTAAGATTTTTTTTAAATTAGCGCCAATTGTCTATGGCATGATGGCAGTCTCGTTCGAATTGCCGAGTTGATATGAACTCATCCGACTGAAGTGTCATTCCGCTCGCACCGGTCTTTCCGTAAACAAAATAAGTGAATTTTGAGGTTAGTGATTGTGAGTGGTAATAGTGATTTATTAACATGAGTAAATCGAATTCTAGTGAAACATGGACTTATTTCACACTTTGCGATGCTGAACGAGCTAAATGCAAACTGTGTAACAATGAATATTCAAGGAAAGGCAGAACTACAACTCCTTCAAATTGTTCTTTTCTAACATTCATATTCGCAAAAGATTCGCAGAGATTTTGCGAATGCGAATGTGAATGCGAATATTCAAAAATATGCGAATATTCGCGAATGCGAATGCGAATATTCGTTACATCACTATTAGGTATTTACGATTCAGGGAGAAAAGTACCTATTACTTACCTACGTACATCAGTTAACTTTGCTGGTTTTATTTTCATTATTACTAGCTGTGCCCCGGGGTGTTACCGGCGGTTTATTAGGGAATTTCATACGCAGTAAAACGTAGCCTATGTGTTAATCCAGGGTGTCAGCTCCATACGAAATTTTATTAAAATCGCTCCAGCCGTTTAGACGTGAAGAAGTAACAAACTTTTTTTTTTTTTTTTTTTCTTACACACCAATTAGCCTAGCCCCAAAGTAAGCACTATAAGGCTTGTGTTAAGGGATGCTAGGGTAACGGATAGAATACATAAACTGTACATATATAAGTATATTTTTATAGAAAATACATATTAAACATCCATGACTGGAGTTCAAATGCTCGTATTCATCACACAAACATCTGCCCCCACCGGGACTCGAACCCGGGACCTCTCGAGTCGGCAACACCATGAAACCCGGCGTACAAACCACTCGACCACGGAGGTCGTCGACTTTCACACTCACAATTGCCTTTATAATATTAGAGGGATTTTGATAATTACTAACATAAGTACCATTAATGAAGATTAACACTTTCAGTTGAACATGGACTTATTAAATCAGTTGAATGAAAAGAAAAACATTCTCAACATGTTTGTTGGGACAAGTTGAGGAAACTATGATAAGTTGTTCTCAATTCAAAAATGTTATACTCAATGAGGCACTCGCATCATTTGTATGGCAAGAACTTTTACGCAACCTATTACCTGCAGTGTTTTGTTCTCTTCCGCAATTTTAATCACAGGGAACGTAGGTACTTACAGCGTGGGAGCCAGCTTCCCATCCCATCCCTGCTACCCAGGAACACATGCCGGATCTCCGGCCACGAATAGCTGCTATAGCTTTGCGCCCACGCATCTGCCCGTTGTTCCCACACTAGCGCGTTTTTTCCACAATTAAGGATATTTTGATTTTATTATTTCATTAGGGCACATCTGAAGTGTTTTAAAATAGTTACTTACCTACTCATTAGATTTTAAGTAAGACCATAACTTAAGTAAGAATGATTATCCAATTTAGTATTGGTTAATATCTTGTACTTGTATTTATAGATAAATATTATATTTATAACTAGCGGCCCGCCCTCGCTTCGCTTCGGTGTAGACTACAGTTTTTGTTCTCAGACTTGTATTATAAACAATGACATTCATGATTCTTCTGCAAAGTCTCAGCCCGATCGGTTTAAAATTGACAAAGTTTCATACAAACTTTCATTCCTTATTTTATCCCCTTGGGGTAGAATTGATCAAAATCCTTAGAGGATGCTTACGTCATAACATCTACCTGCATGCCAAAGGACATCGACGAAATCGGCCCTAGCATGCCCAAAAGAATGTCCTTCACTATTATTTTTCTATTATTTTTTTAACTTATTAGCAATTAATCATAGTAAACGGACAATCTGTTTAAAAATTAAAAGTTCTGTTACTAGATACTACAGTCTGTTCATCCAACTTGGCACTCCTTTTTATTGAAAATACAGCATTAAAAATCAACTGATAACTGGATTCAATAGGTTACAGTCTATAATAACGATTTATTTTAATAGTTTATTGGCTTCGTTAATATTTTATTATTAAATGGGTGATTCTGTTAAAAAGTTGTGCCAAGATTGTTTACCTTAGTAATGCAATATAGGCGACCATAGGTATTTATCAACATAAAAATAGAACTAGGTACCTTAGTTAATAATACTTATTACTAGTATTTCTATTATATTTCTGAAAAGATTATTTCTGAAATTATTTAAAGATAGTTTATACTCCCATCCCATGTAATATCTGTTTATTTTTATGAAAATCATAATGATAACCAGGTACATACCTAATTACCGATTGTAAACTGCAGGAACAGGTAAATGGAAAGACTGAACATTTCATTTGAAAAGAAATCTATCATTACTTACTACAGGCACCGTACGTGAGAGTTCCAGCGTCAGTGACCTTGAGCAGGAGCGTGTATGCGCTAGGGTTGAACTTGGAATTTAGACTTGTGCCAATGAATATTTATGCATAGTAAGTTATCAAATGTAAACTGATTTAAAACTGATAACTGGATTCAATAGGTTACAGTCTATAATAACGATTTATTTTAATAGTTTATTGGCTTCGTTAATATTTTATTATTAAATGGTGATTCTGTTAAAAAGTTGTGCCAAGATTGTTTACCTTAGTAATGCAATATAGGCGACCATAGGTATTTATCAACATAAAAATAGAACTAGGTACCTTAGTTAATAATACTTATTACTAGTATTTCTATTATATTTCTGAAAAGATTATTTCTGAAATTATTTAAAGATAGTTTATACTCCCATCCCATGTAATATCTGTTTATTTTTATGAAAATCATAATGATAACCAGGTACATACCTAATTACCGATTGTAAACTGTAGGAACAGGTAAATGGAAAGACTGAACATTTCATTTGAAAAGAAATCTATCATTACTTACTACAGGCACCGTACGTGAGAGTTCCAGCGTCAGTGACCTTGAGCAGGAGCGTGTATGCGCTAGGGTTGAACTTGGAATTTAGACTTGTGCCAATGAATATTTATGCATAGTAAGTTATCAAATGTAAACTGATTTAAGGATACTCTCTCCGTACGTGAGAGTTCCAGCGTCAGTGACCTTGAGCAGGAGCGTGTATGCGCTAGGGTTGAACTTGGAATTTAGACTTGTGCCAATGAATATTTATGCATAGTAAGTTATCAAATGTAAACTGATTTAAGGATACTGGGGTAAATAATGAAGGATAGGTTTGATTTTATAATCAATTTCTAATCTTTTAATGTAGGTACTATAACAAATTGCTAACTTTTTATATATTTTCTCTTTTTTCGATTCGTTTTATAATTCTTATTATTATCTAAATAATAATAAGATGAAGTAGCGTAGTCAGTCTGTGCGTGCAATGCAGTGCAATACTATTATTTTACTATTTCGCTACTGCCATCCCTTCGGTCTCGGCAGTCGGCGACTGCCTTCTCCACGCCCCGCGCGCCGCGCAACGCCCCCGCGCACCTCCAGACACCCACACATTGCCGCGGGCGATTTTACGAGCACACATGCTTAAGTGTCGCTTCTTTTCGCGTAGTGTATATATTCTGTGCTACAGGTATCATAGGTGCCAACTGACAACACTCATAAATCAATATGAATAAAAGCATTTATTATTTTCATTATTAATTGCATTTTATGTTCATTTAATGCATATTATTTAAGTGCTTACATAGAGGTAAACACTAAATCTATTCAGAATATATAAAGTGTACATCTTTTATGATTAAGTATAATAATTATAACCTCAAAATCTAATACATTCTGTAGTAGGCCACGGTTCCTCAAGTTGTCCGTATCTCAACAAATGCTTATTTAGAGTTTATGAATGATTCCGAACACAACTAGCATTTGCTCATTGCTGGGCGTTCTAGGGCATTCAATGTATGGGGAACGAGTAATGTCCTTTCAGCCCGATCCGTCCAGTTGTTTGGGCTGTGCGTTGATAGGTCACTATGTCAGTCAGTCAGTCAGTGAGTCACCTTTGAGTTTTATATATATAGATGTGGCTCCATAGTTTATGTGTCGTACAAAAGCTATAGAACCGTATATTTTTTAACAAATTGACTTTTGTAGTAAATTTAGTAAACCAGTCAGCCTAAGAATACCAGGTTCTTAACATAAGTACTCAATAACATTCGTTATAGTTAGGACTTTACTATTTTCTTTCATATTTCTATTAAATGCAGACCAACAATCATGTTCTTTGCACTCAAAAAAACCAAAGTATAAAGAAACTCTTTCTCTATCTATATTCGGTTTAAACCATAAAAAAACATAATTCGTTTGTTCGTTCTGTTATTTTCGTTAGATACAAGCATACTTTTGTTGATTATAATGATGTCGAAAACCGCAAATAAGCATCGGGCGTGAGGTGCTCGCGAGTCGGACGAAATATAGGCCCGACAGGTGGCAAATCTCCAGTTCCCACACTCACAATAGCATTTTTTTTAACACAAGTGCCATCAGTTCTCTCTCACAGAACACGACTCAACAAAAAGTAATGTCTGTAGGTACTACAGTGATGTTCAGATATATTATTTTATTCTATCTTAAGGAAAATAAATATCCATCACACGAACCAGGAATTAATTATTTAACGCTAATCAGCATGACCTAATTAAAATTTAAATATAAATGTTATAGTAATTTCAAAATTGTTGATCGTACAAAATATTATGAAATGAATAATTTCCATTTAGCAAATTGATAACCAGCTTACCTTAACCTAAAGCTCTGTTCAGGAATGACTAAACTTACATAACAACGAGATAATAATATTGTTTAATTTAAATTAGTGCTAATTGTTATTACATTAATTAAAAAGCTAAATTGGGTTTTACAGCACAACGTCGTCAGACAAACTATGTATCTAAGGATACTTGTAATTAGTTGTAACTAGCAAACCAGTGAACCAAATGTTCACCAAAACCTGATTTAAAAAAAAATGTATTTAATTAATTGAGAACTTCGGAGATTTTGTGTGGTTTCGTTTGAAATTCGTGATTTCTCGAAAACCGGAAGTGCTATGTTACTCAAATCCGGTTTGTAGTCTTATCAGACTCTTCTTAACTTATAACTTAAATATTCTCTTTATCTATCTCTTACGGTTTGGCCGCTGTAACAGCACCACAGACGGACGGACGGACTTGTCTAATAGATAAGAGACTAGCAAACCAGTGAGCCAAATGTTCACCAAAAAAAAATGTATTAAATTAATTGAAAACTTCGGAGATTTTGTGTGGTTTCGTTTTAAATTCGTGATTTCTCGAAAACCGGAAGTGCTACGTTACTCAAATCCGGTTTGTAGTCTTATCAGACTATTCTTAACTTATAACTTAAACATTCTCTTTATCTATCTCTTACGGTTTGGCCGCTGAAACAGCACCACAGACAGACGGACGGACGGACGGACGGACTTGTCTAATAGATAAGAGATGCTTGTCTATATAGCTTACTCGACGTTAACATATATTTTACCACATTTGGCTTGATTTAAATTAGATTTCCTTATTTGGAATTCTAAATAGTTAGCTGTAATTTTAAATGCAGATCAATGAAGAAATCGTCTTCGTTGATTTTACTATGTATTGAGATATCTACACCATGTATTGAGCTGTCGCTAAATCTATTAATTTAAAATACTGTTTGATTACATTTTATATTAGGTTGGGGTAAAAGTTTCTTCGCATTTTATATGAAAATTCAAAACATTTGTTAATAAAGTTTAGTTGCATTTAACTAAAGTATGTAGGTGCCATTTTATTCCATTACTTTTTGCCATCTTGTAGGAAGGGACATGATCCCATTGCTATAGAAATTTTGGGACTTCTGATCAATAACCCGCGACAAGTGATAGCAATCCTCTCGAAATGTTAACCTGACACTACCCAAATAATTCTGAAGAGACCGAAACAGGAGGAAATCTAATGGTGCAAGGACAGGACTATATGGTGGATGCATTAACACCTCCCAGTCAAACTCCTAATTTCTGCTGAGTAGCTAAAGATGTGCGAGGTCTAGCATTACCATGATGAAAAACCACACCCCTTCTGTTAAATAATCCCGGCCGCTTTCTCTCAACTTCTAGCTTTAATCTCATCAGTTGTTTGCAGTAGAGATCAGAATCGATGGTCCTGACTGACTGACATAGTGATCTATCAACGCACAGCCCAAACAACTGGACGGATCAGGCTGAAATTTGGCATGCAGGTAGATGTTATGACGTAGGCATCCGCTAAGAAAGGATTTTGATCAATTCTAGCCCCAAGTGGATAAAATAGGGAATGAAAATTTGTATGAAACTTTGTCAATTTTAAACCGATCGGGCTGAGACTTTGCATGCAGGTATAAGAAGAATCATAGATGAATGTCATTGTGTATAATACAAGCCTGAGAACAAAAACTGTAGTCTACACTTCAGCTCTACACCGAAGCGAAGCGAGGGCGGGCTGCTAGTAATGAATAAAGCCCTTCCAATCCCACCATACACACAGCATAACCTTGTTGCCAATTAACCCGGGTTTCGCCAGTCTGTGAAGCTTGACCACGACCTTTTTCACACGTTCTTATCGTACGTGATCCACTTTACAGCACCAGTTATCAGCTTCTTTAAAAATGTCATAATAAAGAATCACAAATGAGTATTTTCTTTTATTATTAGGTTTCTTTCAGTGTGCTCGTGAGGCATCCAAATATCGAGCTTTTTTGTGTACCCAGCTTTTTCAAAATGCGCCAAAACTGTTTTGTTGTCAATTCCCAGTTCTTCAGTAGCTTAGTACAAAGATCCCGAACTTGCTCCACTTTTTTTAAAAATGGCATCCATTTTATCCATAACATGGCGACTAGAACGATGTGCATCTTTGACACCAGAATTCCCGGATTGAAAAGGCTTAAACCAAATTTGTGCTACTCTCACAGACACTGCACTAGGTCCATAAACATCACATTTTTTTTTCGCGACTTGCGTTTCATTTTTACCTTTTCTGTAGTTAAATTTTAAAATGTATCGAATTTCTTTATTAGATTCACTTTTTTTCACAGTAAGAAAATCAAATGAAAATCACTCATTTTTCTAATTTGAATATAGAATTATCTTCTTTTTTTAAAATTTATACTTTTTTAATAATACTAAAACCAGCCAGATACAAATGGTACAGCCAAAGAGATAATATTTTATTACAAGTTCATACAATAATGCGAAGAGACTTTTTCCCCAGCCTATTATAATATCTACAAGTTACGTTACAACGTTTCTAGGTGCTTTTCGTTAATATAAGTTTTACCAAGCTTTGGCTTAGATTTTGGTTAGTAACAATTAACAAGAGAGTGGTCTAAATCAAATTTTTTCAGGTAAAAAAATCTTTGGATATAAAAATCTAACAGTATTTTTTATCCTATTCATATTTATAAATGTGAAAGGTCGTGTGTTTGATGAAGATGTTTGTTAGTCAATCACGCAAAAACGTCTGAATGGATTGAGATGGTATACTATTTAGCCCGCAAAAAATGTTAGGTTCCAGTGGGAATCTCAAATAACTATTACGCGGACGAAATCGCGGGTGGAAGCTATTTAAAAGTACATGTAGTAAATCTTCATCGCTACTTCTTCTTACGAATTTTCTGTCTAATATTTGAGGTGAATTTAGGTTCTTTCTGGTAAAACATTTCTTTGAATTTCTAGGATTTTATGTATAAAATGTCGTTGCGAAAGTCATCGATAAATTCACCTCACTTTTGTACGTAATGTCTTCCGCGCTCCCATGCGTTATGACACTAACTAACATCAACCGGTATGCATGTACCTGAACACCTTTGCATCTCGTGCGTGAACAACACAACAAAAACAATGCCGGTGCCTACTACGCGGAAAACCGAGCAGTAAAGAAATAGGAAAACCTTCTCTTACAGATATTTAGAAAATTATGGGCTTTATGTAACCCATACTTTTAATGTCATCATTATTAGCCTAATCAATCAGAGAAAAATTGACCGAATACCTGGGTGTCGGCTTGTATATCAGTATTATCAGTACGTCAAAAAGCCTAAGAAGATCCTAAGATGAGGACACTGCAAAAGCAAACTACGTGGCATTGAACCTGCCAGGCCTGCTGAGAGATCCCGCCTCTGTTACCGTAAGAACAATAAAATCTGGACATCTTCAAGGCCAGAGTGAACAGGCCTCATCCTAGGCCTCATCATCACTTTCCATCAGGTGAGATTGTGGTCAAACGCATTGCCTATTATGCATAAACAAAAAAAAACAGTCAAGCGAGTGTATGGAGGTCAATGCCCGTATTACAGAATGACAACTAAGTGTTGGTCTTTACTTGAGTACAGTTAGAAAGGGATATCGCTATGTGCTATATATAGCGACATCCCTTTCTAAATATGCTCAAGACTAGATCAATCACTGAGAATCTTTCTATAATAGGGGCTTTCCCTATTGAAGAACAGACAACTATCAAAGAACTTAAAGCAGAGCAAGCGAGTGCTAAAGGAGGTAAAAGGTCAAGTAAATGCTAGATTAATAAATAACTGACAAACTATTATTTTCCCAACTGCCAGAGGAATGGGGAAATTTGGCCATGACTCGCCACGCGGGCCCAATACGAAATGGTGGGTGCTAAACTATGCTAACGAATGTAATTGCAGCCGGGACCAACGGCTCAACGTGCCTTGCGATTGCAAAGCATGGAGAAGCTTGAAATACCACTTGATGTATGGGACCTATCGATACTCGTACATCTCAACCGGTACTCACCTTATGTTAAAGGAGTAACAGACAAGATCGGGATCTTTGCGTGGGTACTCCATACCGACAATATATAGGTACTCCCAGCGGGCGAAGGACAATTTTGCTGCCCTCTTATTTAAATGGTTCAAATATTTTTATTATTTATTGTAAAATTTTGCCGCCCCTGCATGCCGCCCCCACTACGCTACGCCACTGGGTACTGCTGGCATAAAAGTCAGTAACTTCGTGGTACAAACACCGAGGATCAACAAAATACTCTGTAGCTGTGGCAGTTCCTACATCGGCCAAACAAAGAGAAACATACATGAAAGGGTAAAAGAACACATCGCCGCTGTGAAAGCCTGTCTAATAAATCAGCCATTGCAAGACACCTACCTGGAGAACACCACCCACCACCACGTGTTTTATCATGTACGCAGGTCCTTTCCACAAATCGCCACTTCTATTCAAGAGTAGTGTGCGTGAAGAGTAGTGGTTGAATATTACACAACTGTTCATGTAATATTTTTTATCGGATCACCGATGTAAATGTATGATGGTGTTATGATGATGAAAATTATTTTTTCTCCAGGATGTAACTAGTAGGTAGATAATTTGACGGCCCGCCCAGCTGTTAGTGATCGTTATTGCGAATCCCGGATACCTACTTACCTAGAATGAAGTAGGTACCTAGTTCAGTGACGGATTTTGAGGTCTATTTTCAAATCTGGAAAGCCGCCGGGTAACTTACGATTTGCAGTTAGTTATTTTTTTTTCTTTGTCCCTTGCCCCTGGGCCACAGCCTGCTGCCTTAAATCCGGCTCTGCGGTAGTTAGTATGTGTCTTTTTCAATATGCCAAAACGACGTTTTCACTTATAAATTTCATTCCATATAGAAGGCACTAAATAAGTTGACGTTATGAAGTCTATTACATTAATGGTAACTTTTTTTTATAAAATAATCAAAAGCATATCCTTACCAATTTTTATCCAAAAATATAATAACTTCATTAGATTAGAAGCAGAAAAAGGATTTGGGATAATCCTGTTGACTGGCAAAACTAACATGGCAATGATTGCAATAATCTTAAAGTAAATCTTATTGTTGCATATTTGGTGTTAAATTTTAAAAAGGCGCTTTTTCATAATTATTCATGCGTTAAGACCTTATTCATTCCATTCATCTGGATATTGAGTTTTAATTTTATTTATTGTTTACTTTTTATTCACTACGTGTACCTACGCACTACACGAATAGCATTATTGTTAGCTTGCCTATCATGTTATTTTTTATCAGGCGCACAACGATAACGATCTTGATTGCATAGATATTTTATAAATCTCTCAGATTACAAAACAAAATGCAGAAGGAGCGCACGGAACACGCAATGCGTGGCACCATAGCAAATACAAAATCAAAAGCCACCATCAATTCGCGTTAGTACACCACGCATCGTGTTTTGAATACGTCTCGTGAATATTAAGTTTTTATGAAAAGGCGGCACCTTATTCCTACATAGTGCAAACTGTTCACAAAGACAAAAAAACGAGCGAGCCTTACAGTAGTCGCGTATGATGTGTAACATTTGAAACCTCACCTTATATTAGTAAAATAAAAACCTATTGCAAAAGGAATAAGCCATTTGAACATTATGTTCTAAAATCAAATCAAATAGCGCGCGATTTCGCGACTTCCTGTTACACAATTCCGTCCCATTTCACGAAATCACTGCCACAAATTACAGGAAAGCGAGAGGAAAGATGTTACACATCAAAAACGAAAAGATGCCAGCCCAGCGTATACAATATTATTTTAATCTTACGAAAGCTATTTGAGGGAAAATTCTTTTACTTCCAATCCAGAACGGGAATAAAGTTAATTTGTCCCCGTATTGAACTTAAATTGAATTCAGATGTAATTGAGAAATTCGAAATCAGCATTCACAGTTATTTAATGTCCGTAATTTGAACAAATACCAAGTGAAGATAATGATTTGTTCCTCTTAACGAAAGTCATTATCAAGGTAGTATAATATTTAGACACAGAAAAACCACTTTTGACTTCGTATTTGCTTTGAAGAAGCATTGCGTGTACCGTGCGCTGCCTTTTCTTCTGTAATCTCGTTTCTAAGTTAAGTTCTCGTCGTGCGATGATTTCCAAAAAGAGATTTCTTCAAAGGTGTACTAATATAGCTTGTAGCCAGGGCCGACTTTAACCTATTGGAGGCCCTGGACATATTAGGATAATGGGGCCCCTATAACTTTGATGTGTATTATGACTTGAAATGGAGCGAGTTAAATAAAAGCTATTAAGTTGGTATTGTAGTCAGTAATTAAGGTTCGATTTCATCCAAATTATATAAGTTTTTTGGTAATAAATATTGGTTATCGTTTGGTGACCTGACAGGAACTAGGGACTTTGTATTTGATCTGAGGGGGGCCCTTTATCGATCGCGGGCCCTGTGCACTTGCCCAAAGTACCCACTGGGAAAGACGGGTCTGCTTGTAGCCCGTCGCATGAGCGCAGGTACAATATTTTCATCGCACGATGAGATCGCATCGCGTCATCGCACAATCGTTGCCAATTAGGACGACGACTAAGGCCCGTATTACAGAATGACAACTAAGTGTTTCATCATCATCAGCCTATTAATGTCCCCACTGCTGGGGCACAGGCCTTCCCTATGGATGGAATAGGGAGATTGGGCCATGACCCACCACGCGGGCCCAGTACGGATTGGTGGGTGCTAACGACTGCAGATGCAGCCGGGACCAACGGCTTAGCGTGCCTTCCGAAGCACGGAGGAGCTCGAGATAGTAAATTTTTGGTCACCCATCCAATGACCGACCACTGCGAAAGTTGCTTAACTTCAACGACCGCAGCCGAACGCGCTTAACACTGGCGCCATCGAGCTCCTCACTCACTAAGTGTTTATCTTTACTTAAGTACAGTTAGAAAGGGATGTCGCTATGTGTTATATATAGCGACATCTAACTATGCTCAAGACTAGATCAATCACTAAGAATCTTTCTAATAATACAGGCCTTAGTCTGCTTTAGTTTATGCATAGATCTTAGATACCTTTAAACTCTGATTACAGAATAAAAGGCAGATGGAACGCACGGAACACGCAAGTGCGGCCACCAAAGCAAATACGGAGTCAAAAGTTATGACTTTTTTGTCTTTGAGAACAATTTTTACAATGTTTGAACAAGGCGGCACAATTTTGATAAAAACTTAATATTCACGGTACGTATTCACAACACGATGCGTTATAGTGTAATGACGCGAGATGATATTCCCTTTTTGACTTGATATTTGCTTTGGTGCCACGCACCTGTGTACCATGCGTTAGTTCAGTAATCTGAACCTTTCAAGGTAGCCTATAATTCAAGATCACATACATTGCACTGACTGGTCTCTGGTAGCTGAAGCACTCGTGTTATAGAAAGAAGAAACAACGCAACGACCACAAACACCCAGACCCGAGTCAATATAGAACATTTTCTGTATTGTCCCAGCCGGGAGTCGATTCAGGAAACTCTGCATTGGTGATGTCATAAAAATTTATTAATAAGCTATAAATACCAAATGTCATCACTTACTGTACGACAAGTGAAAACAAAATAAAAATTTATAATTAATAACTAACCGTTTAAATTTATTTCAGGTAGTCTGTTATTTATTAGGTATAGTACTTAAATAGTAATCCATCGACACCAATGTATAACTATTATGTGTACATGTGACATACAACAAATAACTATATTATTTATAAAGTGAACTAATAACACAGAACAAGTAAAAAGTAAAGTAAAAAAAACGTCATTCAATAGGAAACATTATAACAACTTATTCTTAATCATTCTTATTTTAAAATGCAGTGTAAAATTTGTCTTACTAGCTATTTTGCCTCTTTAAACATGTTATATAGCACCGAACACAATCTGTAAATAGGTAATCCTACCACTGTGAAATAATCTCCTTCAACACGCTCCACAAAAGTTCCACCCACTCCTTGTATACCATAACCACCAGCTTTATCCCTAAAAACAATACATTAATACACTGTTAGTAAAAAACTTGATAATTAAAGACATTATTGCTTGTCTAAAATACGCCAGCCATAAAGTTTACTCCACATTCCATCAAAAACTTTTAATTAAACTAAATTTTTTTTTATACACACACCAATTAGCCTAGCCCCAAAGTAAGCACTGTAAGGCTTGTGTTATGGGATGCTAGGGTAACGGATTGAATACATATATTATACTGTACATATAAAAGTATATTTATATAGAAATACATATTATACATCCATGGCTGGAGTACAAGTGCTCGTATTAATCACACAAACATCTGCCCCCTACTGCGATTCGAACCCAGGTCCTCTCAAGTCAGTGACACCATGAAACCCGGCATACAAACCACTCGGCCACAGAGGTCATGAAAACGTTTGTTTATTAGTTGATATTATTCATTCAAAATAAATCTATGTAGGTCCAGTTCAAGTACACTTCTATTTTCTGATAAGATATAATAACTAACCAGCACTTGTAATTAAGTTGAATAGTAATTATCTATTACAATATTACTATTTTACTGATAAACTGTAATCCTAAGATAGAGAAAACACTAGACATCACTCTATTCTATACTTTATCCTTAGATTTTGTTGAACCTAAGACTGGTGTTGATTCTGGCATGATTCTCTAAACCAAAACTTGGAATTGACAACAGTATATCCTTGTCATTCTCTATACAGATAATAAAAAGGAGAGACTTGATGTTAAATTTAGTTTTAACTTTAGAGAATCGTGCCAGAATCAACACCACTATATCTCTTGGAGGATCTTATTGCTTTAAATGCATAACGGCGAAACAAGTAGGGTTTAGCGGAATTTTCTTAATCTTTCACCTTACAGGAGATCATAATGAAAACCAGTACCTTTTCGTGATTTATTCTGTAGGTGAGTAATGTTCCATGGCTCCATGGAGTAGGAAATTGGTAAGGATGACTGCAGAGCACACTTTCTTGCAATCTTTGCGACTGGAATCTACTTGGTTGGTAAAATTTTGTGGTGTTTTTTTTTATGTTGTTTCATATCCACTTTATTTAAAAGCCTAAGGAATTAGGGACTAGGTTCCTAATTAGTGTTTTATATAACTGTCTCATTTGTTGTTATGATGGGAACAGAAATATACTCTGTGACAATTTCAAGTGTATACTTATTCATGAAATACAACCTGCTGATGACATGAAAGATGAACTGTGGAGCTTTTGTTATAGTGTTCTAAAAATAATTGTAAAATAAATCATAGGGCCATAGCAGATTTTCTGCTCGGATTGTAGCACCCATCTGAGGAAGTAACTTACACCTTACAGAAGACCAAAGCGGAATAACACTAGCTTTTGGTGGTGTTGTTTCTGTCGATAACTTAGGCTCCAGGGCTCCACTTGGTAAGGGATTGGGTCACAGTAGGCAACTGTATGAGAGAAATTTTTGTATCGCAAGCGTCCATAGGCTATGTTGGCCGCTTACCAACAGGCAGGCCTTATGCTAGTTTGCCACTCCATTTAATTTAAATTTAAAATGAAAACACCATACTCACATAGGTTCCCCTGTTGCAATATATCCTTTTATCTGATCATCTTCTAGTTTACCAAAGAATACATCAGTTTTTTCTGTGAACTTAGTTACTTTGTCAAATGATTTGACCACTACTCCAGTGTACACGGTGTGAGATCTGCCTGATAACCTGAAAAGTGCTTTAATAAGATATGATCTTACAAAATGCGTTATGTATGTGTGGGGTAATGCTAACATATTTTACTTACCTACTCAACATTTCGAATGCCTCAACCTCAGAAGTAGGTTTTCCAAACATTTCTTTGTCAAGAGTGACCATAGTGTCAGCACCTATTACAACATCAGGGCTTACGCCTTGACTGCTCAACCGAGACTCCACTTCTAGCACTTTTTGTAAAGCTGTTTCCTCCACAAATTCCGAAAAGCTGCGGAAATCTCTAGGATTTAAATTCTCTTCAAAAAGTGAAGGACACAAAGCAACCTTTAAACCCTGGAAATGTATTATTTAATTACCTTCTAAAACAAAATATATGATAAATTAATATCTACTGAAGTGTATCCATACAATATTTTCAATAAGCTCCTTTCTTCTTGGAGAACCACTAGCAAGAATAATATTTTTCTGTTTCAAAATGTGCATCACAGGTTGTAACATTGTTGTTATGATGAAATTAAACCCAGGCGGAAATTATACTTATGAAGTTTTTAAATTACAGTAGAACACTATTAATAATATGCAGTTCATAAAAATGATTCTTTTTAAGCATTAAAAATATCACTAGAAACAAGCTTTTTCTTTTCAAAAACAAACTTGGCGCGCCACTTCACGTGTCTTTTTTTTTAATTTCTTTACCCATTCTGGGAAGGCAAAGGGTACTGTGCCCATACAGCCAATTTACGTGTCTGTCTATCATCACAGATAACTAAGACCGTAATCATTTAATATTCTGTGTCATGGCACATCGGTTTCATACATTTATTATGGGTTAGAGAGAGAGAGAAGTTTGAGCGCCGACACCACATAACACGTAAATATGTCTCTAACCATAGTAAATGTATGAAACCGATGTGCTTCTGGCACGCCACGACACAATGCGACACATTAATATGTTTCTGGCTTAAGATAGTCATGTCTATAGACATGTCATGACCATAGACGCAGTATGTCCATATGTCCATGGTCATGACGCGCGCTAGTGATGCGGATCACACATTGTATTATACCGATTGTTTCAAAATAATCGGTTTAAACCCCCGTTTTCTTGTGGACTTCACTGTATACGACTGTACGCTAACATCACGATCAAGCTAGCATAATAAACTGTATTCGAAAACTGTTAGAGCAAACGAATTTTTACAGAAAATACCCACACTATACTCTCTACAAAATTTTATAATAATAGCTCATAAAATAATAGCTCTTTTCCTCACTCTTTCAGTCTTTAAGATATATTATCGACTACTGCTTATTTTTACGCTTTTGCTAACGCTTGTAGCTGAGGCTTGTGTGTAGCTTTGTAACGATGTGGCATAGCCGCTAAAGATCTCCTTGTTTATTTTCTGCATACTTGACCTTTTTGACCACTAGCCACTACTAATTTTAAAAAGATTCTGTAAGGTTTTCATTTAGTTGGAAATTCATTTCCACCAAGGCAAAATTCACATCCTACCTATGTGTATACTAGGTAGGCAGGTATTCAACGGCGGGAGAGATCATTGCTCCCGGCCGGCCGTCTTCTGTTTTTCCGTTTTTTTTAGTATTGCTTATTAGTTGTTTTTACTTACTCTGTATGCGTGTTTAAAAAGATTAATTATTGAGTACCCAAAAGGAGGAAAAGAATAAAAAAAAAAAAAATTATTTTTAAATTATTCTAAAAAATCCGAAAAAAATCAGAGATACTCTATATAAGTAACCCAATAATCCCACGAAGTTTTATTAAAACATTCAATTTCACCTTACATAGAGTTATAATATTTTTTCTAATTTTCAAATTATTTCTTGCCTCTCCTGAAAAATTGGCTTTTGGCGGCTACGGTTATTCATATTACAAGTGACGATATGACTTTGTGTCCTAGATCTTTTTAATAAATATTTTTAAAACTATATCTTGTTTTCAATTCCAAATTAGTTTCTCTAGTACTGGTTTTAACTAAAGCTCTGAGTAACAACTAGTTTTATCTTAAAATCAAATATATCAGTGGTAAATTCTAGTTTTGACTAGTAATTTGTAGTTTTAACAAAGGCATTAAGTAAAAACTAATTTTAACTAAAAACGCGTTTCATCTAAAAACGGGTTTTAACTATAACATATAATGGTATCAATTCTGGCGTGATTTTCTAAACTTAAAACTAAATTTAAGGTCAGTCTCACCCTTTCCTTCTGTATAGAGAAGGACAAGGATGCACTGTTGTCAAATTTAAGTTTAGCTTTAGAGAATCATGCCAGAATCGACATCATTATATTACTAAATTCTTATATTTGTAATGATCTAAGTAAATCTAAAGAAAAAATTACTGAAAAAAAAAACACGTGGACCATGCAGCAGATGGGACTCGAAATCGCGGTTTTTGCTATCCGGGCGATTGCACTGACCATTATGCTACTGCGGCCCTGATAGCCGTGTCGAATTTTCCCTAGTATTTCTTAGGCTGCAAGTCAGAGCCATCTCTTCGCATTGTAGGTGCCCACAATGCCAAATTAATACCCTTACAAGTACTAAACATTTGAAAGTAATAATAGCAATTATAGTTATCAAAGCAAGAAATAATGTATTCTTCGCATATATCTAAAGTATACTTAAAGTCTTATTAATATTTGGAGTCAGTACCATTTACTGCTTGGGTTGGTATTGACTCCTTGAGGCAAGAATCGAATATCAATGATCTAGATCATTGAAAAATGTTTTACTGAATCGATTCAATATTACTTATCATTTAAATCATTCATTTGGCTAAAAATCGATTTATTTACTAACGATATCAGAACACATACCTAATTTATAAGAAAAAAAAAACATTTCGTTTATGGTTATTTTACGCCACAGTTGTGTCTTGTGGAAATATACGATTTATGCTATTTGTCATTTATAAACATACCAACAAAGGTAATGGAACCATAATTTACCGAAAATGAAGTCCGTCGTGGCTTATGTGCGTAGTTTACTTGGTTGGTGTGATGATAATCCGGCGATTAGAACTAGTTTCAAACGCGACAGGTACGTGTGACATGTTTACAACATGAACATTCTGGTCCGTTTAGTTATGGCGGCAAAGTCTCCAAGAAATCGTGTTTTTTCCAATATTCACACTAAAAAATATGATTAAGATCCCTCTGAAAGTTGCCTCCAAGTTTTGGATGTAAGTGAGAGTCTGTAAATGTAAAGTAAATGGAAATATTTTGTTTATATGTCAATATTGCTTTCCAGGGTAGACGATGATTGTTCGTCAGACGATGATTCGCCGGCATTCAAAAAGTTCAGACACTTGAAGAGAACTAGTTTTCCAGATATAATGGATTCTAAAGGTTTATTATAACTAAAATTAATAAACATGAACTTTAGTGATTTTGAATAACACACACCATATTATTGAGTATTAAATTTTCTTACAGATATTTTAGAAAAGAATGACAACAAATATAAACATGTTAGATATGTCCCAATCCAAGTGGAAGCAGGGTATCCTAGTACATCAACCCCCATAGAAACATCTGGAAAAGCAGCAAGTAAAGTGCGAACAGTTCCTATAAAATTAGTAGGTCTTACTCAAAATGGGCCCTCAACACCTACCCAAAAGCCGAGGATGCATACCCCGGTGAAGCCCATGATACATGCTGTGATTGATGATGAAGATGATGAACAAGAGGTAGTAATAATGATAATTTTAAAACGGACATTGCACTCCACTTAATGTAATCTCTAGAGCTGCTAGTGTATCAATGTTTAGTAATTTACTTCTGTCAGAGTAGATATAGCTTCAAAGATGTAGTGCAATCGGTTTTATGTTGATATTTACATCTTGCATACTCAATTAAACCAAAATACAACATATTTGGCATTGGGTGGATTTAAAAAGTCAAAAAACAATAGTTGTCTAATGTTGCAAGACTGTTTATCACCTATAGCAGTTTAAGACACTACCCTTCCTTATGGTAGATAATTATTTCCATGCAAAGTTAACAGCTGGTGAATTCTGGGGGCTAATTGTCTAACTTCAACTCATTCTGTGATACTCTTAAAAGCAAGTGGCAATGTGACATTAACTAATCTTTTTCCCAAATATGAAATTAAAAAGGTCCATGGAAGTAATGAGTGCTTTCTACAAACATGCTCCTGTTACTCTTTTACTCCCAGTTAGGTATTGCGGTTTATGATTTCTAAGTATTTTATGGGTCAAATGACTAATTTGATTTACTATTTTTAGGTAACATGGGTTGAAGATAATTGTAACAGTAGGCCATCAAAAGTTTATATCAATTTAGATGATGAAAATGACCACAATCAGGAAGATGATGATGTTATATTTGTCAGGAAGGTTAATACTTCCAAACCATACAAGTACTTTATAAAAAAAGATAGCCACAATGAAGACTTGGATGCAAGAGAAGATGTTCCATATTACAGATTAAGTAGAAAGTTAAATGATCGCAATTTTGCCAGTCTATCTCCTAAAGCACAAATTAGTAAATTTAAAGCCCCTGCTGGTATTACAAAAACCTACAAAAAAGTTCCAACTCCTGTACCTAGATGGATGCAACCAACGAAGTCTTTGAATCTCTCCAACACAAGAAATAAGTTCTTAAATCTTAATGGTAATACTAGATCAACTTTAAATGAAGTATTTAATTTGGATGAGAAGAGAAATTACAAAGAATTAATCAGACAAGTGGCCAATTCTATGAAACCAATAAATCGTGGAAAGCCATTAGATCTAATCAATCTTGCTGAAGATGCAGCATCATTTAGAATGACACAAAAATCACAGAAAAAGGCATTGGATGATATCAAATTAGTTGAAAAAGGATTGGCGGTTGATAAGGAAAATGAATCTGCAAAGGAGTACGATCCCATTACTGTGGCTTCTATCAATTCTTCAGATTCTGAGGTGGAAATCGTACCCTCTGAGTCATCTACTACATCTTCAGTAAGGATTGATCCTATTAATTCATTACGAGACTCATTCAGAGATAAAGCTGTCACAGCAGGTGATTGGCTAGCAAAGTTAGATAACAAATATAAAATGAAAAAGAAAGACACTCAGGAAAAACTTCGAGATGCACGGAGAGAGAGTGATATCATATCTAAAGTTAATAGTGAACAGAAAATAGCACATTTGGAGCACAAATTGAAGTATGAGCTTAGTATACCTGAAAGTTTGTTTGAGGAACCGCAACCGACAGTAGAATTACCACCTCTAACACCTGAGCAGGAGAAGTTGGTGAACAGAGCCCTTGGGCCTGGACCACCAGGGCAACTACTTGTAGAAAAATTCAATTTAAGGATACATAGGTGAATAAAACTTTATCTATATCATAGTAAACTATACTTGGGCCCGTATTAATAGATTACTCTCAACTCTGAGACTACAATCTTGAGATACTGTATTCTTATAAAACAGGATCTCAAGATCATGCTCAAGAACGTTCTTAGAGTTCAGAGCAATCTATTAATACTGTCCTAAAAGCCAGAATAGTGAAAATGAGCAATTGTTAATGGTGAAATCAAAACATAGCTTTATCAGCAGCACCTTACACAGTAAATTTAATGCTATATTTTCAAGAAATATCTATTTTATTTTAGAAAAAGTGTTTGAGTTTACTGCCCCAAAACTTGCATAGATTTTAAATATGTACTTTAATGATCTAATTTGACCATGCACCAATTCACATTACCATTATTTTTTTCCTAAGGCGTGACCTGCAGACGCTGGCTGGACTGAACTGGTTGAACGACGAAGTTATCAACTTCTACATGAACCTATTGATGCAGCGGTGTGAACAAAAGTCAGATTTGCCGCGAGTCTACGCCACTAACACGTTCTTTTACCCCAAGCTCATGCAGGCAGGACAAGCGGGTTTACGGCGGTGGACTAGGAAGGTATTTCACTCACTTAAGAATTTTATTTTGTTTTTTATTTGCGCATAAATTTGTGTTATTGTAAAAGATAGATTTGTCACTGATTTAAGTGAAATATCAATGATAGTTGATATAAGTTATAATAAACTGATTTTACTTGCGAAAAAGGAATGTTTCTTCATGAGAATAGATATTAAGTATTTTATCCAGAGTATTATTTTCATATTTCACGTCCATACAGTAGCCCAGGCCTGGCTCAAATACAATATCTAAATTAACTGCACAAGTTTTGGATGTTCATGTTTGTAAAAAATTAACCTGGAATAAAATGGCAAATGCCGAGTGAAAAAAGGGTTAACAATGCAAAGAAAAACCTTTTAGCTATATAAATGCATTTGGTTCATTCTGTTCCCACATAAAAATGTATTTCGGTTTTTAGGTGGACATATTCGCGCACGATATAATGGTAGTTCCAGTGCATTTGGGAGTGCATTGGTGTTTGAGCATAATAGATTTCCGGGCGAAGAAGATCTCGTATTTAGACAGTATGGGCGGCCGAAACCAGTCGTGCCTCGATGCGCTGCTGCAGTACTTGCGAGACGAACACAAGGACAAGAAGGGACAGCCCTTTGACGACAGCGGGTGGACTACGGAAATACTTAAAGTGAGTAAATATTGAGTAATTTTGAGCATAATAGATTTCAAGGCGAAGAAAATCTCGTATTTAGATAGTATGGACGGCCGCAACCAGTCGTGACTCGACGCGCTGCTGCAGTACTTGCGAGACGAACACAATGACAGGAAGGGGCAGCCCTTTGACGACACCGGGTGGACTACGGAAATACTTAAAGTGAGTAAATATTGAGTAATTTTGAGCATAATAGATTTCAAGGCGAAGAAGATCTTGTATTTAGATAGTATGGACAGCCGCAACCAGTCGTGCCTCGACGCGCTGCTGCAGTACTTGCGAGACGAACACAAGGACAGGAAGGGGCAACCCTTTGACGACAGCGAGTGGACTACGGAAATACTTAAAGTGAGTAAATTTTGAGTGATTTAGAGCATAATAGATTTCAAGGCGAAGAAAATCTCGTATTTAGATAGTATGGACGGCCGCAACCAGTCGTGCCTCGACGCGCTGCTGCAGTACTTGCGAGACGAACACAAGGACAGGAAGGGGCAGCCCTTTGACGACAGCGGGTGGACTACGGAAATACTTAAAGTGAGTAAATTTTGAGTGATTTAGAGCATAATAGATTTCCAGACGAGGAAGATCTCGTATTTATTTAGACAGTATGGGCGGCCGTAACGAAATCTTCATTTGTGCTACGATATTACTCATGTCTGCGGCGGTTAGTTAGGCGGCAGTCGGTAATGACGCCAAGATTCTTAGCGTCAGGGGACAGCCTGACTTAGACGTTAAGTGGCGGCGGATTCACGCGTTCTGGGCTGATTAGCAGTGCCTGCGTCTTAGCTGAGTTGGCGCACATACATAATAATCATAATAGCCAGTGAGTCAGATTCCCTTGTTTGACGACCTCCGTGGCTGAGTGGTTTGTACGCTGGGTTTAATGGTGTCGCCGATTCGAGAGGTCCCGGGTTCGAATCCCGGGGGGGGGGGGGGGGGCAGATGTTTGTGTGATGAATACGAGCATTTTTAGTCCAGTCATGGAAGTTTAATATGTATTTCTATATAAATATACTTATATATGTACAGTATATGTATTCTCTCCGTTACCCTAGCATCCCATAACACAAGCCTTATAGTGCTTACTTTGGGGCTAGGCTAATTGGTTTGTGTTGGAAATATATATATATGAAAAAAAAGGTGTCGTAGTGCTATGTTGGTAATATCGTCAGGTCCAGGGGCCTTACATGGTTGGACCTGGAGATCTCTCGTTGGACCTGGCTTGTGGAGTGAAGACGATGGGGCCGGTAATGACTACTTATAGCTAATTTACGTGTTCACTGTACCGTCGTTTCATTCGACGTGAAGAGGCGTGATAAGAGATCCGTTAGTAATTCGGCGCGGTCTTCAGCGTGGTTGCACGAGTGACCGTTGTTATAGATGAGGGGCCGTGGCTTTAGTGAGCTGCTTGCATAGGCGGTGAGCGAAGGGCATGTCACAGCCCACGATCTGCAGGTGGCTGTCCCATTGCGCGGCAGCGTGGTCAGGGCCCCCTTGACGTGGCTGATTAGCGCTTTGAATCTGGTCTTGGTGGTGGGGCAGCGGGTGGACTGCCAGAGCCGAAGAGCTCGGCACTTCTCGGCAATAAGTTCCCTTATGCCAGTGGGGAGTGGAGGATACGTTTCGGTATCGAAGCGGGTGCGTGTGACCGATAAAAGTGCAGAGCATAATTCACGGATGTGATCTCGCCCGCAGCTGCCTTGACGTCTGTTGGGGTGTTGATGAGTCGCGTAGTGATGGCGGATGCAGTGTCCTCCTAGAATGCGCCCCAGTCGATGATTACCCGCGGAGTAGGCGGACTCACGCGAGCAGATTGGAGGAGCAGTGTACATAGCACCGGTCAATGATCTGATGGGAGATCCAGCATTACCTCCTGGTTAATGATAGTGGAGATTCCGCGGTGCAGAGGACGTCGTCGACTCGTCCTGCTAGGTCGTGCCGTGTCGGCTCTGAGGGGCCCGACACTTCGTAGACGTGATCTAAGGCGTCCTGGTATATGCGGCGGCCGGTTGAGTTACAAGTTTTTTGGTCACCCATCCAATGACCGACCACTGCAAAAGGTGCTTAACTTCAACGATCACAGCCAAACGCGCTAACCACCCGCGCCATTAAGCTCCTCTTTCCTATTTCACATATGTTGAACGTGAATTTAGGATAAGGATAGCTGGTCGCAGGGGACTTTTATGGCGGTATAAGCAACGCAAGTCGTGGGTAGCTTATGAAGCAAGTTAACTGTATTGTGTAATTATAGCACTTAATGTGTAATTAGTAATTCCGTAAATGAAGGAGAACTTATTTTTAAAATGACACACTTTTTTATCATAAACACCATGTGTACTTTTTGTAAAATTGATGTATGAGTGCGCAGTGAATGGTGGAGTCGATCTGGTTGCTCGCTAGTCCTTATCTTTTACGGCATTCAATCATGTCTTTTTGTTTTAATTATAGTCATTTTAAATATTAAGTATATTGCAAAAGTGCTGTTATTCCACAGGACATCCCCCAACAAATGAACGGCAGCGACTGCGGCATGTTCGCGTGCACATTCGCCGAATTCTCGAGTCGCAACGCCCCGTACACTTTCAGCCAAGCTCACATGCCCTACCTGCGCCGCAAGGCCGCGCTCGAGATACTAACCGCACGACTGCTGCTCTAACAACAGGTGAGTCACTAAGGCTTGACACACTAAGGCTGCTTTTCCTTCTAAAGACTTCACATACTAAGGCTGCTTTTCCTTCTAAAGACTTCTCACACTAAGGCTGCTTTTCCTTCTAAAGACTTCACACACTAAGGCTGCATTTCCTTCTAAAGACTTCACACACTAAGGCTGCTTTTCCTTCTAAAGACTTCACACACTAAGGCTGCTTATCCACCAGAGATGTGCTATCCAGCTATGCTACGAGGATGTGTCAGCTAAGCTACGAAACTACGTGACCGTTTCCACTGATGCTAAGCTATGTAGCGGGGCGTGTAAGATGTGCTATGAAGATGCGCCACCGATGCAGCTCGAGCTAATTTATTTATTTATTTAAACTTTATTGCCAAACATAAGCAAACGGCGGACTTAATGCCGTAGGCATTCTCTACCAGTCAACCAGTATGATTGTTGATTGTTGGAGACAAATAGTATGGCGATAGAGCAAAGTTGCTAAAAATTAAATAAAATGAACAATACATATCAAAATAACAGCAATAAAATAATAATACTTAAATACAAATTGATGTACATATATAAAATACTCGTATATCCATACATAAACATACACATATAAATAAATAAATAAAATATATTTTATAAATTTATATACTAAAATAAAGTACGTATAAATAAATACATAATATTACAGTATATATAAATAATATAATAAAACAGTTATAGAAAACATATTAATAATATTTACATACACATAAACAAATACCTTACATAATACACTCCATAAAATTATATACATTAGATAAACATAAGTTACATACAAACCCATAACCACATATAAATATATAGAACTGAAACTTATTGTCAGTACTATGTATGCTTAGTGGAGAGCATTCCACAGGCGTATGGCAGTAATAGCTATGCGATGTATCTATGATTACTTCGTTGCGAGTAAACAGAGGAACAACGATTCATCTTCCGCCATGAGCAGGGCTTGAAACCGGTTTCGAAAATACCGGGTAAATAAAGGTTAATACCGGTTTTTAGTAAAGGTGTCGTTCGGAGCGCGTCCAAATTGAAAGCGGTACCTAAAACCTTAATAAACCGGTTTAATCCACAGCGACACGTGCACGCGTCGGCATCGCTTGAAGTTTGTTTTGTTTGCACTATTCAAGTCACAACTTGTTAATGCACAGAGATTGATGCATTTATTGACACGTTTGCTAGCGTTTAGTCAGTCAAGTTATTCATTTATATTCGATGTCGTCAGAAAGAGCGTAATGAAACCCTTTAAAAACCGCTAAATTGATTCAAAACCTATTTGATTTCACTCTTTAGGAAAACCGGTTTCTTAAGGTTAAGGTAGAGCCAAACCTAAATAAAACGCTTCTTATGTACTTGACACAGATTTAGATTTGTAAATTAAACGGTAAACAAGCCCCGGCCATGAGTTCTTCTTCGCACATTGCGAGAAACAAAATAACTTTTTGCTTCCAGGGTAGTATGTCTACTTTCAGAGACAAACGCGGGCACTTTTCTCTTGATATAGCTATACCACTCGCGGCCATTATAGCCCGCATCCTTCCATATAAAAAAACATAGCTGAGTTAAATAGTTAAATCCGTTTCCTCCAGTACTATGTGGACAAATGGTTTTGATTGGTGGATATTAGACTTGCAACGAATATTCGGTTACTATTCGGTATTCGGCTGCTTTTATTATATTCGGCCGAATACCGAATATCTACATATTATTCAGCCGAATATCGAATACTTAAATAATACATTTTGTCATAGAGAAATAATTGGTAAAATGAAAAATTAAAATTGATTGATTACATATATATTCATATAATCATTTAAGTAGTCATTGGTACATAACACAGGCACATAATCATCTTTTGAATTGGAAAAATGGAGGATTCTATGTATTTGAATTATTGTGGTAATCAAAATTAAGAAGGGTAAGGTGCTCATTTCTTTTATAATCATTTATTAAGTAGTCATTGGTACATAAAACACGTACACAATTTAATCATCTTCTGTATTAAACAAGTTAACAGTTTTTAATTCATTCAGTCATGTGATGAATGGTTACATAATAGCAATAATTTTAAGTTTACGCGCTGTGTTTGTCCATATCTCAAAAGTTGGTTCTGTCATTTAGCCGCATTTTAGCTTGAGGACGGCAGATTAGAACAAAACAAAGGAGCGCGAAACAATCATGTCTGTACATGTTTCTGGCGCTAAAATCCAGCCGAATACTTTTACCTAATATTCGGCTATTCGGTCAGGGGCCTCGCCGAATATTCGGTATACTGCCGAATAGACTATTCGTTGCAAGTCTAGTGGATATCAAACGCATCTACAGCAACGTAGCATAGCACATCTCTGGTGGAAAATCAGCCTAAAGGTCACGGCACGAAACTAGCGCTGAACAAAACGGGTCAGGGATAGCTGCGCATGGGTACGACTGGAGAGACAATCGGCGCAACGCATGCCCACCCGCGCAATTCGTTTCCCCCCAACACATCTTAATTTTTACTTCTGCGCAATAACGGTCAACGCTAGTTTTGTGCCGCGACTTATACACTCAGCACACTATAGTTGTCGAAATCACGAAGAAAATGTAGCTACTTACTCGTGGTCAGGTCGGACTGTGTAAAAATTTTACTAGAAAAAAATCCACGCGGTTCAGGCAGCAGGTGGGGCTAATACTACCGCGGCCCTAATTGCCCGTGTTGAATTTTCTCTAGCATTTCTTAGACTGCCATCTCTTCGCATTTGGCGCCATCTCTTCGCATTGTATGACCCACAATGTCAAATTAATACCTTTACATTATATTAAACATTTGAAAGAAGAAATAGCAAGTATAGTTATATTTTTGTTTTTCTTTATGTTTAACCCTTTCCTATCTGACGGTACTTTTATGAACTGACTCGCATTTCGTCTATTATATCGAGAACGCAAGCAAACAGCACGTCGAAAACACTGTTGTTCCTTTCTCGGATCACTCCCTTAGCCAATCAGAGCGCTTCATCCATATTCCGTGGTAAACGGATCAATCAATTCAATTTGCCGGTTACAACTTGTCGGGGACTTGACGAAGTTTATGAAGCTCCACTTGTGAATTGTTTTAAAAATTGTTTATCATAGGTAAGTGGCCTTTTATGTTATTATTCCCTTAGATTATGTAAAAAAGATTGTATAAAGATTTATTGTATGTATTATTTTGCATTATTTCATGCCTAAATGTTCCCAAGACTGGCGCGTACTAAAAAGTACCGACAGTAACTTTGGGTATGTGTTTTGTATGGTGTGCGTAGATAAAGAGGGTGGTTTATTTTTATTATTATTTCATTAGACACTTTATAAAATTATGTTTTTATATTGCAGTTGTCCCGATATGAATCGCAATCGCAATATTGCAAAGGATACAGCCCTAATCGAGGCAATATTGCTTGAAGAAATTCCAAACTGCGGCGATGTTTCGGAGGTGGATACGTCTGATGAAGAAAATGAGCATAATGTTCATCTACCCGCAACGGGAGCCCGGAGAGACTTCGATGACGTATTCGAGGCAGCTATCGAACAGGCCCTAAATGAAATGAAACTATCATCACGACCACCATCTCCAATTGACGAGGTATCTCTAGTTCCTAGCCCCACCCCTGACAATTCTCGTGATGTTCAACCTTCAACGAGTGGGTCCATGTCAAGAACTGTGCTAACACCTGCCTGTCCAAGACCCATCCCGGAACCGAATCGTAAGTAGAAAAAGCGGGAAGTAGTAAATAGTTTATCTGAATATACTGCAAATACCGAAGTAGTAGAAGAATGTTTTACCAACTGCTCCACACCGACCGATATCTTTTTGGTGTTGGTAGATGGATTATTGGAAAATATTTTATACCAAAGCAACCTTTTTGCTACCCAAAAAGGTAAAATATTGAATCTCAAGAAGGAAGAACTTCTAGCTTTTATAGGCATGAATTTCTTCATGGGTTATATAGTCGACCTGCTTGGACAGACCATTTCTCTTCCGCAGAGCATTTGAACAATGCACTTATATGCAAAACCATGCCGAGAGATAGATTCGCCGCGATTTTGGCTAATTTACATTGCAATGATAACACTGAAATGCCTCAAAATTGCAAAGATAAGCTATACAAAATCAGACCAGTAGTGAGGGAGTTGAACAGAAAATTTCAAGAGTGTTATCATGGAACACGTGAATTGAGCGTGGATGAGTCAAGGGTAGATCTGTATTGAAACAGTATCTACCAATGAAGCCAATCAAGAGAGGGTATAAGTTGTGGTGTTTGGCTGATCAGAGAGGCTTTATAAAGAAATTTCAAATTTATCAAGGGAGAGACGAAGAAATGTCTGAGAAGTTCCAGAAGTACGGATTGGGGGAAAGAGTCGTTTTAGAATTGACTGAACAAGAATGTTTAAGTCTGATTTGTTACTTCTATTTATTATTTTAATATTATTTGTTGACATAGTTACCTAAGAACTTCCAAATAATTATAACGAAGTTCCTAATGAATGTGATACATAAAGTTGCTGACGGTACCGATATGTCTAGGTACTGAAAAACCTAGTTCTAGGTACAATAAAAATTTGAAAAAAATATATGTGTTTCATTTTAAAAACAATATTCAGAAATTATCAAAAAGATTTCGAAATTCAAACGATTTCGGTATGCCGGGAGGAAAGGGTTAAACATCTGGAAGTTAAATGTTTAAAAATAAAAATAGAATCAAACTGTGCAGTTTAACTAGTTTGTTCAACTGTAATACTTTACCTGATGATCAAACAGGGTATTTTCCAAAAATTTAAAACTGCTTATATTTAAAGATTGGGACAAACGATTTAACAGAAAAATAAATTAATTCATATCTTTTTTTCACCGTTAGACCAATTAAAGTTGAATTTATTTTTAATGGTTTTGAATATACCGCCAAAACGCTGGGTTCGATTACGTCTACTGTATGACGTCTACTTTGTGTATGCCCTGTAATCATCTGAAGGTCAAATTATTACCTTTTTTATGTTCGAGATAAATTTATAGTATAATAGTGTCCCATCCTTCCAGTATTTTTTTTTTTCCAAATACTGGAAGGATGGGGAATTTGAAAATCTTATTTTTATTTATGTTTTCAACGATTTTACTCACTTCCAGTGTATCTATGTACATTCACTTTCATTTTTCTGTCTTATTTGACCGGATTATATGTTGAGTATTCGTTTGTCTCATCCATCAGAGTCCAGTCCTACCTTCTGCGGTTAGTACAGAGAAGCATACCAGACCACACGAACGACATCAATCAATGCTGGATAAAGAGGCGAACAAAAAGTTAATTTAGAATTTAAATACATAATCATTTGTATTGCTTCGCGCGGTCGCAGTTCCACTTCTCACGATATCTTTAATTTTAAACATTTGAAATACATATTTATAAGTACCTAACTTACTAAAGATTTGTACATAATAAAACATGCGATAGGAACGGTTATATTCTTCCAAGTAGTGAAAAATGTAATCCATATAAGTTAAATGATATTGCATTTGTGCATTGTGTTTGCATAAGAACTCGGAATACTGCTCCAAGAGTAGCCTGGGATATAAATTGTCGCACTTACAAAGTCACTTGTCTTTTGTTACTGAAGGAGAAAATTATACTTTACCCCTTTTTGTACCTTTTTTATTACCATCATAGGATTTTTTTTAATAATGTTATGTAAAATATGCCAACATAAAATTAAGTGCAAACATTAAAATAAATAAAAGCGCGTGCGTCTCGGGGTGCACGACAGAAGTGATAACTTATACTAATCTAAGCAGAGCCTGAGAGTGAGAGAAAAGGTGCCTGCCTATCGCTGCCGTATGCGTGAGAGAAAGGGAAGCCAGGCACACTGGCGCCGTAACGCGTTACATAACGAAGCAGTTACCCATGTAAAGTTATCACTTCAAAAATTTTAGTACTGAGTAAAGATGTGCAAATAAAAAAATCAAATGCATCGTAGGGTTAGTGACGAAGAATCCATGACAAAAGGGCAAGTATTAAAATTGCCCACCAATCGAAAAATATCCAATATTTAAAATTATTATTTAGGGCATTTTATTATAGCATATACTTAGTTCGAACTTAATAATCTGTAAATATTAAATGGTAAAAACATATCTGACACAAAAAATGCAACATAAAAGAGGCTGGCACTCGAATTATTGAGCCAGAAAATATATATCGTTGATTTATGGACAAGTTTGTATGGCGTGAGTTAATACAGACGTGTAGTACGTTTTTCTATGCAATAACTGCAAAAAATGTATTCTGATTTCATATAACAATTAGTCTAGAATTGCCAACTATATTTAAACAAATACACTTCCATATACTTACCCTTTTTTCATGTTATCGCCGTTAAATTAATTAATAATCATTACCCGATTATGTTTTCATTTAAATTTAGAACCTAAAGTTTCGGTACCACTATTTATGTAAAATATTCTGAAGAGACTGTAATTAAATTGGTAACCTTCGTTATTTTGAAACCTACGCAGTGCAGTAAGTCTTGGCGATGCAGTCGTATCAAAAGTTTGTACACATAAAAGCTGCTCGCTCGCCAAAACTAAATACATGTATCATTATTAAATAACTAAAACTCGTGTTATTAAAGAAAGCAATCTCAAATGACGACGTAAGATTCTGTCCTTCTCGCACACGCTATCCGAAGTAACATGTGACAAAGACAAAATGTCTTGCGTCGGCTTTTTCGATTCCATCCTGACGAGTTATACGGTTATACCTACTATGACAGTAATTCGTGATTAAAGATACGATCGTCAACTGTTTAATTCCGTCGCTTTAGCTATTGCCATGGTTTATGACGTCATCGCGGTATTTTGAGCAACTATATAAGTTAAAAGATTCGAAATTTAAATAAATGTCGGTAATCTGTGAATCAAGTCCTGCCCGTAGACTACATAGAAGTAGGTACTTGCAATCATCAGATTTCTCCAGCTAACTTAGCTTTTTCTTGCATGGTATAAGATTTACAAAAGATTGGATTGAATTGAATAAAAATACTCTGTACAGTTCAAAGCTTTCATAATGAGGGTGTTTAGAAATTTTTACGCCGCCTGTTGGCGCCACTTTGACATGAGGCCTTTTGTATGAAGTTTTTGGCGCGAACTAATTGAACGAGCATTTTAATTGATCCATAGACTATGACGACATAGGTGATTTGACGTATGAGTGGACTTTTTTTTAATTAATTGGCAATGGATACATTGTCCTTATGCCTATGAGTGGACCTTCCGTCTCAGTGTTGCCACCTGGCGCCCATCATTTCAGAAAACTACCTTCATTGGTGCAAAATGTCGCATTGACTTCATAAACTACCAAAGGAGTTGGGTGGTTGAACCTAAAGGCCGTACCGTGAAATTTTGTTCCAATTTTGACTGCTGCTCTTGGATCGGATAAGGAACATCATGGTACGACCTTTGTTATGCGTTAGGGAGAGTTTTGTATACGATGTGTGAAGCGTGAGTCCGACAGACGCTGGGTTGTTCTTGGGCCAGTCATTTACATTTCAGCAGACATAGATATAGGCTGTTCTAAAGTTCTCTGTTTAGCTGGAAACTATTCCTAAAAATGCTAATAACCGCTTTGCTATTCCGCTCGAATTGAAACGGCCGTCTCGGAAAGTCCTTTTTCTTGTGTTGTGTTGCTGTCGGTGTGTGAGGTTTCACTCCCCCTAGCATATGATATGATAAATATGCAACAAGCGCTGCAAGGCATTAGCATCAAACGGGCTATGCTTGTTTGCAACCATTTTCACATAAAACAAAACGGCTAACTTTTGACTGTTTACAATAAATCGGTTGAAATGTTGTATTATTAAAAAAAATTATGTAAGTCGCGAATGTCAAGGCCCATTCTCAACCTATGTCTTGGACAGTGTGAATTATTGAAAGTATTCTCATTTGTATATGTATCATTCCGCGATTCTGATGATTTGAAAGATTTGTGTTAAATTGTATTGTATGGTCGTATTGTACTTTTAATTCTAATAAAATTTAAACTTATTTTCTGATTTCGCGAAGAACGTGTATATTTTGCAACAATTCTCCTAGCCTAAATAGGGTTAACTTAAATTTGTAATGAAACATTTTAGAAATGAACACTGCAAGCATTGTGAAATATAGTATAGGTATAGATATATGATTAAATAATTGCTCCATCTTGTCACTTTGTCATGGACATCAATATTAAAAACCTAGCATTATATAATATAATTTATATTAATATTTAAGTTGCACTAACTTAACGAAACATTCGCAGTTGTTTGTTTTCACCCGTTAAAGTCCCCAAACAGTTTTATAAGTGATGGAATAAATAAATAAAACCATAAGAAATCGACATACAAAGATTTTCATTTAAACCAAACATGTGAACGCTTAATTATTAGCAAAATCAAAAATCATTGTTACTAAAACATTGCCACTTGAAAGGGAAGCAATTGTTATTAAACTTTTCCAGTCGTCCGAAATTAGAGGTGTCAATAAAATGTGGTTTGTCAAAGTATAATTTAAAACTTTGTGTAAGCGATCACTAAATGTTCAATAATAAACTATAAAAATATATATAAATAAATCAGTTAAAATAAAAATAAACAACAATGGGAAATGCCTTTCACGTGAGAATGTTTTGTGACATCCTGACTAAATTAAACAATTTTATTCATTCGACTGTTGTCTTAAAAGTCGGTGTTGATTCTGATCAGTCGTATCTTGTTGTCTTCGAGCAGTGCGATGCCCGAATCGTTTGTAGCTCCGCAGTAACGGTAGGAAGAGAAGACAGATATTAACTTACCGCGCAGTTGGCACTGTATTGATATAAATTTTATTATTCTCAGTATTGGTGGATACGGCTGGCTGTGCCATTTATTTATGGGCACCTACGTGCCTGTCCACATCTTCACGTCACGATGTCGTCAATGTGGAACGGTGCGTGTTCAAATGACCGTCGTTGACCACGCACACGCCATGTTTTTTTCTTTTCATCCAAGCGTACCTCCCGCTCTAGCTAAAGCGCGGGTGCAAGGCATATGCATTGGTTGCATAAAATTGAGTCTTAAGACAAATCAATAAATCTCAAATTGTGTTTATCGCGCGGATATATCTGCGTATGCGTGGCGTGCGCGGATGGACTTTGATAAACGGAAGCAGAACTTTATTGAAGTGTCATAAGACTCAAATTCTATACGATCAATTTCGAAGCGTGTTAGACGCACGTGCTGACGCGCGGGGCTTACGCGTAGCGTGTGCGTGTCGTCAAAACAAGACCTAAAGCGGCACGGTGCTGCGCAAACCTGATCGTAAATTTGCACGTTGTGTCAACGCATCGTGCCACATTACCGTACCGTTCACGTTAATGACGTCATGACTGGCAATGCGGAACATAAAGTTTAACTCGAAATTATCAAGATTAGGAAAAGAGTAACTGAACACATTTTTCATACCGAAAGGCAGGAAACTACTCAATTCCGATATTTTCTATTCGATTGCTTTTCTAAAAAGAGCTATATTCGTAATGCTCGCTCGAACTACTGTTATTGCTGTGAGGTACTGTTTTCTAAGACCTTATGAATGAAACCTTCCCATCTTATGGCTCAATTTGGACGTTAACTCGAATTCCATTGGCTATCGAATTCGGGTACACGAGTGTAAATGAACAAAGTCGAGTACGCCCGAGTTCGGATAGTTTTTGTTTTGGTTACCCGACACCGTCTTCCAGCCCGTATGCCAGTGTAAATATTGCTTCTGGTGCACGAATTCGAGTAATGTCTTTCGTGCACCAGAATTCGAGCTAACGACCAAGTGTAATCGAGCCATAATGCTGTGTTGTTGCATGGGGTCCAAACGTGAAAATAGCCGGTACTGCTGAGACCTTGTACATTGAACTATCAACAACTCCTTGGAGAAAACCTTGTGAGCTTGAACTTTATTGTATATCACTTATTACTACGCCGCGAAACACCATACACTAGACCTATACATACTCGTAGTACCGAATATTGTCATATGCCTATTCTTTTTGTATTTGTTCGGTGCATATAACCGAGAGACCTTGCATCATTTCAGTACCCTTAGCACGAACCATTACCAAATTCGATCTAGAGAAACGTCAAATGTGTACTGATTTTGAGTTTTCGTCACGTCCGTTGTGCTATTCAAGTTTCCATACAAAATTTGACAGGGAAGGTCCGACTCGTAAAGGTAACGAATTCGATATTAGTTCGTGCTAAGGGTAGGTACTTAACAGTGGATAGATAGACAATAAACTTATAAATGATGATAAGTATTGCAAAGAAAGAAGTAATGATTCTGAACTAATGGAGATGAGAAGTTTGGAACAATGAAATAAAGTATACATCTGTTGTTGAGCTTCTCAAGTACGAATTTAGATGCAGTTTCCATAACTTGTTTTGTCTTGTTGTTTTATTAGAATTTGCAAGTTGCAAGTAGACTGCAGAGTTGGCTTACAATATGTCCCCACTAAGACTAAATCCAAATATACAATTTTTGTTATTAGCCATAAATTGTGAATGGACAGATAGGGAAGTTGTCACCATAAAACCGTTCTGGCGAAGCTCGAGTGCGCGCCACGTGGGACAGTTGGTGGGGGACAGAAGCGATCAAGGGCGGCCAGGTCGGACACGTCACGAAGACGGAGAACTTAAACTAGGAATATGGCAGGCAAACGATGAGTCCTCACCTCGTCTGATTGTAAACGAGGCGCAGATGATGAAACAAGGAACATAGTAGTAATTCTCACCATAAACTCATTTTGGAAAAGCTCGTGCGAGTGAACCACGTGGGACGACTGGTTAACAGCCAGGAAGCGGTGGAGCGCGATCTGATTCTACACGTGACGAAAATGATGAAAATGAAAATAAAGAACGTGACCAGCAAATGGTGAAAGTTCTCACCAAAAATCCACTTTGGTGAAGCTCGTGAGCGCGCACCACGTGTGACAGCTGGTTAGCAGCCAAGAAGCGATCAAGGGCAGACTGGTCGAACACGTGGCCGGTGCCGCGCTTCGTGTTCGCTGCAAACCCCTCGTTTGAAGCCAGTTCCAGCGCCAAAGTCGCCGTCAGCTTGTTAGGTCTGAAAGCCGTTTTTTTAAACAGAATACTAAACTAATTTAGCTTTTTCTATACAAGAGCTGGCCAATATTGCAAGACTTATTGTGCACCTGTAGAAAAGGAAGACCATTTAATATCCCACTTTCCTTTTACCAACCAACTTTTCGATTGTAAGCAGGCCCTGGACAAGGGCCTCCTCGTCTGCACAAAACAGAATTCTCGTAACCAATTACACAGGTTCTCCCTGTCGTTGCCCTATCAATTGATAGGTTGGGAAATCACTGTATATGAACTCTTTTTTCGACAAACTGTAAGGTCGATTATCTGACTGCCATCGAAGTGACCTGAATACTGGCTCATGAACTCTTCTACCTTTGACTTCTGTTTATATAAAATACCAAGGTAAGAGCATAGCAAATGGATAAGTTCCATTATAAACTCAATACAAAAATTGACAAATCTCCTTAGCACGAACCAATATCGAATTCGAATAGTGTCGAGTGCGAAATGTGATTATCAAATGTGTACTGATTTTTAGTTCTCGTTACGTCCGTTATGACGCTGCTGTTCAAGTTTTCATACAAAATTTGACAATGGCATTTCGCACTCGCTAACTATTCGAATTCGATATTGGTTCGTGCTAAGGGTAAATATTTTACTACCTACTTGACGGGGTCATTCCACAGAAGCTCCCACGCAATAGAGCTCTGCTCGGCCGGTCTCGTCAGCGGCACTGGGACTTTGTCAATCGCAGTGATGAGTGGACACACCCAGGGCGGTGGTATGCCACCATGGCAACAGAACACCTAGAAGGCAGGTGTGTGAAGTTGTTCAAGCCAGTACAACAATATCATGATATACCTACTACACAAATCTTCATGCGAATATCCCGTTCCCTGAATGAGGCAAGCAGAGAATACATAAATGATTTTAAGAAAGGTTTCCTCTCAATAGGAGCACTTGTCTATGCAAGTAAATTTTATCTTTGAGACGGCAGCAGAGATTTTGTTGTAATGTCACCAGTACTCCACGGGAGCATAGATAGAACCGGCTAGGTAAGGGCCCGCGTGGTGGGTTACGGCCCAATCTCCCTATTCCGTCCATAGGGAAGGCCTGTGCCCCAGCAGTGGAGACATTAAAAGGTTGATGACGATGAGGTACCTAAGGGTGGCTAGATGCAGCTCTAACTCCACCGGCCTGTTAATATTCGCTTCAAGACTAGCTAACTATTAGGATCGAAGACGACAAAAATGATTATATAAAAATCTCTTATTTAATATTTCACCTTATCATCCACAACGGCTGCTAATGGTAGAGCGTCAAACACATTGTTGATTGCGTTCCACACTTTGGGGCCGTCAGTCTCACCATATTTGGCTACGCATTCGCTGAATAAAATTATAAGTAAAATTAATATTTGCATAAGCAAACGCAAACAGTTCTTTTTTTTACCCCATCTCCCCTACCATTACCAGGATGCTTTACCCTCAGTTTTTTTAAGTTTTATCGAAATGGATTTTGGAAATAAATATCAACTATTTCGGTAAGTATGTAGGCAAAATGTTTACTTGTAAAACGTGAACATTTTCTGGATATCCCTGGTTTCGTGGTTTCCGCGCACCATTAGCACAGCGTTGGGCCTCTGCAGCTTGGCGGCCAGCAGATAAGCCATCAGTTCCGCGCCGTGCGGACCACGGTCCACAAAATCGCCAAGGAATAGGAAGCGGGCGGGCCCAAGCGCAGTGCCCGACGGCCATAACGCTGATTCCATTGTCAGCAAAGCTCCCAAGTTGCCATGTAAATCTCCTGCCAGAATCAAATTTGAGCTCCTGACTAAACCTACCTAATATGCCGTTGTAAAGTAAGTATGTTATTAACCCTAATAGTGCTTAGCCAAAAGTCTGCATGAAGAGAAACCCTATAAACGACCTGTCGATTTAAAGAAAATTTTATTAAGTCCACATTTAGATTGACAAGAGCGCAGTAATCAGATAGATATTCCGTAGTGCGCTAAAAGTCACCCACAGAGAGATCAAATTAGGTGTATGAATTTATAAGAATAGGTGCAAGAAATATCTAATTGCTTGTAGATAACCAAATTATAAATATACAGATTTATGTATATGAAGTCATTGCTTGTTTCGAAAGGTTAACCGTTAATTGGATAAGTTCCTCTGAACTTATCCAGTAAACGGTTCTCCTCTGTGGGCCTCTGCCCAAGCACGAACTTTGGCAGATCAGTATTCGTATCGTCAGTCAAATTTTGTATACAAAATAGAAAAATATTGCTATCGTAGGTATTTTCTATATATTTTAACTATAAAATATTTTTTCAAATCCGACCATTAGTGCCTGAGATTTGCGCGTTCAACCAAAAAAATGCTGCATTCTGTACAAAGGGGTCCTAAAGTACGCAACAAAATTTTCACTATCAGTTAAATAAATTTGCATGAAAGTTTAATACCTAATTATATAAATAAAAACACTGTATAATACAAGCCTGAGAACAAAAACAATAGTCTACCTACACTACAGCTATAACCGAGCCGAAGCGAGGACAGTCCAATTGTCAAATAATAATACAACTAAAAGTTAAATTTAAAATGCATCAAAATTATACTTCCATACAAACATAGAAACTTTGACTGCGATACGATTGCGAATCTGTAGGTGCCTTGGACTTAATCTCACCGATAGCGTAGACCGGGGAGGCCAGACGCAACAGCCTGGGCTCAGCTGCGCAGATGGGTCTCACGGCTTCAGCGAGCTTCAATAAGAGGGAGCCCATCGCCGACTCCTCCGTAGCGTTGCTCCACGACCAAGCCGACTTGACAGTCAACAGCGTATTCCTGCCCCACCCACGTGCCTAGAAGAAAACCTGACTACCAATTTAACCTTACATTACCTGGGTAATGCACCCATATATCTGGTATGGTTTCGCTCCGGCTGAGTTTTGATTAAGTTGTGGTAAACTAATACCTCGCACCTGTATCAAGCTTTTCCAGAAAGTGCAATAACGTGTTTAACAAAAATTAAATGAGCCTTTTTCTGATAAACTACTCCTATTGGCTACTCTTGTAGACTCCACTTATGGCTCAGGAAATCACAAACTGTAGCTCCTGTTGGTAGACATACGAGGGGAGGTCAAAAAGTTCGCGGAATAAGAGGGAAGGGGGTTGAAATTAAACACCAAACTATTTTTCCTTTTTAATATATTCTCCCTTAACCCTAAGGAACTTAATAACGACGCGGTGTTCCATTTTCTCCATACTGGCTGACTTCTTTCCGATTAAGTTGTTTGCAGGTCGATAACTCAAAAGTTAATGACCCGATCAGGTTCAAACTTGGTATATATACACTTAATGAGATGCTCAACTAGTGTCTACCTGGACGAGTAAATCCAACCAACCCCTCCATTCCGCGAACTTATTGACCTCCCCGTCGTCGTCGTAGGATCGTAGTACGTAAACAAAAAATAAAGTTATTTCCTACTAATTCTGGTGTCAGATTTAGAAAAATCCTCACAGCACTGGTGAATTCCATCGGCGCAGCGAAATAGTGCACAGAAGCCAGCGCCTCCACTGGCAGGGAAGACGATCCCAGCGCCTCCAGCGAGGCTACAGCACTGCTCAACAGCCGACTCGAGGACGTGCTTACTGATGCATCTGAGCACGGTAAATGATTATCTTATGAGTTTTATAATATCACTTTCTACCGTTTTATATATTGAACCTATGTTTGCTTGTGACTGGTTAACTATGATGATCTTTATCGTCTAATGGCTCAATTATACTTAGTCGTTAGCCCGTATCCGGGTACACAAAAGACATTACTCGAATTCGGGCACCCGAAGCAATATGTACACTGGAAGACGGTACCTCGGGTAACAAAAACGAAAACTACCCGAATACGGGCGTGCTCGACTCCGATCATTTATACTTAGTCGTTTACCCGAATTCCATTGGCACTCGTATTCGGGCTAAGGACCAAATGTAATCGCGCCATAAAATAACCTATAGGTTAGTATACATTACAATTAACAATCATCATCATCAGCGTAATGCCTCCTCTACACGTCGCCAGCGACGGATGCGTCCGCAGACGCTGACAGATGCATCAGCAGATGGATCACAACGAGCCGAGCGACCACACGTCTGACGACGTCTGTAGGTCAAACAGTCTCATTCTCAACAGACGTAACCCGTACGTACACAACATTAAAAAAATAAATGTTGAGATCGTAGTTGCCGCAATAATTTATTTATTTACTTCTTTAACTAATACTTTTTTTTTTTTTTATAGATAGGTCTGACAAATGACTCCACCCCACCTGATGTTAAGTGGAGGTGAAGTCCAGACGCGAAGATAGCTGATACAGCAGTTCTACCTGCCACACCAGCCATCCTCACCCTGCCGGCCTGCATGTTGCTTCTTCACGCCTCTTTTAAAGGATCCCAGGTTGTAAGAGGGAGGGAACACGTGAGCGGGCAGAGCATTCCATTTACGGATAGTACGACAAAGAAATGAGTCACCAAATTTCTTTGTACGCGTTGGAATTGTAGCCACAGTTAGACGGTGACAACGTAAGCCAGCGCGCGTGGTCCTCTGAAGGAAAGGGGAAGGTGGAATAAGAGAGAATAACTCCTCAGAACACTCGCCGTGGTACAGACGATAGAACGCGCTTAGTGACGCCACGTCACGGCGTAATTGAAGAGGCTCGAGGTGTTTAGACACCTCCTCATCACCTATGATGCGTATTGCGCGCCGCTGTAACCTATCCAAAGCATCGAGCAAGTACTTGGCGGAGCCATCCCAGAGGTGCGAGCAATATTCCACGCAAAACCGAACCTGCGTCTTATATAACAAGCATAGTTGCTCGGGCGTGAAAAAACACCGCACCTTGTTCAGGACTCCGAGTTTGCGTGAGGCTGTTTTTATCACACTTTCGATGTAATTTTTTGGATTTAAGTCACAGCGAATCTCCATACCGAGCATGGTGATACTGCTCTCTAGCTCCAGTGTTGTGCCCTGAAGAGAAAGACATAAAAGGAATGGCGACGTTTTTGCCGTGAAGGCGCAGACCTGGGTTTTCTTAGCATTGAACTCAACCAAGTTCTTGGTACCCCATTCAGAAATGTGGTCCAAAGCCTGATTGAGTTCAATGACAAGATTCTCCCGTTTCTCCTTGGTTACCGCCTGCCCAGCCGCTGCTTGTCCGAGATACCCCGCATGCACTGTACTGTCGTCTGCATAGCAATGAATATTCCCAAGAGGAATTAGGTCATTGATATGCAGCAGAAAGAGAGTGGGGGATAGGACGGAGCCCTGGGGAACGCCGGCATTCACTGACATGAACCGCGAACTGCTACCATCCGTAAGGACACGAATTCTACGCTCATGCAGGAAGTCAGCTACCCAAGAACAGAACTGGGCCGGCAGACCGTATGCCGGAAGCTTGGAGAGAAGGCTTTTGTGCCAGACCCTGTCGAATGCCTTGGCAATGTCTAGGCTGATAGCCAACGACTCGCCCCGCTTGTCGATAGCCTCACCCCAGATATGAGTCAAGTACGCTAGAAGATCACCCGTCGATCGTTTCAGTCTAAAACCATATTGACGATCATTAATCAGGGAGTGATCCTCTAGGTAGCGGGTCAGATGGTTGTTAAGGACCTTTTCTAGGACTTTACATAATACTGAGGTGACTGCTATTGGCCGGTAGTTTGCCGGGTCTGAGCGATCCCCTTTTTTGGGTACCGGTTGCACGTTAGCATTTCTCCAAGTCTCCGGCACACGCCCCAAAGAATACGAGCACTGGTACAAACGCGTGAGTACGGGAGACAACTCCGCTGCACATTTTTTCAATACTACTGCTGGGATGCCATCAGGTCCACTAGCTTGCCGGACGTCGAGTGATTGCAATTCGGCACGAACCTCACGCTGCCTGATTTTGATATCAGGCATCGTTGTGCCACAATGAGGTAATAATGGTGGCAGTGCATTGCAATCATCGATTCGGGAGTTAGCCGCAAAGAGTTTTGCCAGTAAATCGGCTTTCTCCTGCGGCTTATGAGCTAGTGTTCCGTCTGGACATCTCAGAGGTGGCAGCGAGGGCTGGCAGAAGTTCTTTTGCACGGCCTTGGCCAAACGCCAATAGCTACGGGAGCCCGTAGGATGCGTTATAAGTTCGTGACCAACACGTGCAACGCGCTGGGCATCCGCTCTGATGTATGCCTTCTTACAGGCCTTGGAAGCAATATTGTAGGCTGCTTTTAGTGAATCGACCCCGGGATCCTTAAGAGCGCGGCCTCTGATCCAAGCACGATATGCCGCTTGCTTACGCGAAGCAGCTTCAGCACAGTCGTGATTGAACCAGAGGTTACGTGTGCCTTTACTGATGAGATTGGAATGAGGAATATAGTATTCCATACCCATTACAATCTCCTCAGTAATAGCAACGGCGCTGGCCGATAGGTCCTTGTCATTGAAGCAGCGCTGCTTCCAAGGGACGGACGCAAAGTAGTCACGCATACCGTCCCAATCTGCTGACCCATAGTGCCAGATCCGGCGTTTTACCACCGTTGGACGCGGAGGTTTAGCCTGTGGCGCTTTGGCAGATATCAGGCAGTGATCTGAAGAGCCCAGGAGGGCTCCTACCACAACCTGATAGCCCTGTGGATGGGTCGTGAGCAGAAGGTCCAGCAATGAAGGCGCTTGACTTGAAATATCTGGAATCCTGGTGGGCTGATCAACCAGTTGCTCCAAGTCATGCGTGAGAGCGAACGCGTGAGCAGAGATCCCTGCATGGTCAGTTTTCGAGGAACTTAACCACAAATTGTGGTGAGCATTAAAGTCCCCCAAAAACACCAATTCTGCATTGGGAAATTGCTCCTGCGCGTCATCTGCTGCCCGACTAAGATGTTCGAAAAGTCGAGTTGTCTCAACATCACCAGTATGGGATCTGTAGAGGCACACGTAGACTCTGGCCTGGGGACCTGAGTCGACGTGTACCCCCAATATGGAGAAGGTGGGATCTTCCAAGCAGCGGAGACGGCGACAACAAACATCCGCCCGAACATACAGGCATACACCGGCTTTCGCTTTGAAGGACTCTTCAAGCACGTAGCCGGGATAGTTAAGGTAGCCTGTGTCAGCAGGCGGAAGTATTTGTGTCTCCGTCAGGAACAACAATGCTGGCCGTGCTGTCTCAAGGTGGTGGTGGACAGCATTGAGGTTAGAGTGGAGTCCGCGTATGTTGCAGAACTCGACCTCAAACAGCGTTGAAGGCGTGGGGGTGTGCACCGCTGAACGTCCAAACTTTGTTTTAAGAGCTGCCATTATGGAAGTAAAAAAGAGACGTGAAACGAGTAGACTTTGTCGCGACAAGACCGGGCAAATTAGGAAGGCATGTTTCCCCGAATGATTGCCTGCAGAGGATATACGCCGACCCGCCGGACGGAAGGGCCCCCGCACCCTCCCGGAAGTGGCCGCCGGGACCCCACGCCCCGGTCACCAACCGGCACGACGGTCCACCCCGAGATTATGCGTGACATGATAGGGCAGCCTCGCAAACTGGTTAGGAACGCTCGGGCCCCTGTACTGTGCCACGGGCGGCCAGCGGGACAGCCGTTTCTACGGGTCTCCCTGGCCGGCGGGTCGATGCAGTCCTCCCGGCATCGGTTCGACGGATGCCTCGCCCTGGACCGAATCCGTCGCGACAACCTCCACTCGAGCCCTGGTTGTACGCTGGCTGACCCCGAAACGTGCGAGAAGCACTTCACGGGTTTTTCACCATGCGCACGGTGGTAGCAAACCAGGCGGGTGTTAGGCACCCTACCACCAGAGGAGCGGATGGAAGCTCCGATATCCCTTAGTCGCCTTTTACGACACCCACGGGAAGAGAAGGGGCGGTGAGTTGTATTCTTTCTCCGTCACCGCACGGATGAAAACGCAGTAGAATTATTGAATTAGTAGAAACTTGAGGTGCAACGCAGTAGCATTATCAAAAATAAATAGAAAAGAAGAAGGTGGTGGCTGCTGGGTATTTTTCGGATTCCACAAGTAGTTTTCTGCTTGAATACTACTCAAAGAATTAAAATGTTTCTATAGTACTCAAAATATTAGCCATTTCGGCGTGTGAGAGTAACGAACGTGCAAAAATTAATTGCAAGCACGCGTCAACTCATTCGCAACTCCAGTATTACTGATGCTTCGTGAGACATGTGGGCAGACACGCCGCCAGGACGTCCGCTGCGCTGGTATGAGGTAAATAGAAATCTCGTGCAATTTGTATCGGCATAATGAATCTGCACTTACTGAGTCGATCCTTTGTGGACGATTTTTTGTATTCAATAATCGGTTTTGGTATACCATCATAATGTGAGAGCTCTAAGAACTCATTGGGTGTCCGCTTGTGCAGGCGAACTGTGTAGACTGCTAGGGTGTAGTCGGTACGGCGCGCCATCGCAGCTATACCACTTGCGCCGGCGCCGGCGCTTGACGTAACTGTGCCGACCCTAGTATTCGCCGAAGAAGTGCCTATACATGTGTTAGAGGTACTAGTATGTTAAAGTAATAACAAAGGGTATTAATATAATAATAACAATTAGTAGTGTTCCTAGCGGAGCTAGGCTGGCAGATTAACATCAGACCCACACTTCAGCAGCATAACCAGCATTAGCACAACAATTCAGCTAAATGGACTTTGAACATGATGTGACCGAGTAGGGTAAATTATTCAAAATGTATCCAAAAGCCGATTAAACGCAGACTATTTTTTTTTCTACAGTTATCATCGCAAAACATTATAATAAAAACTTACTCGTTTGAGCGTTCACCTTTGCTGTATTCGCATTTTGTCTAATTAGCTCGCGATCCCGTTCCCTAAAACAACAATCGTGAAATTTTTTATGGAAAAAACATTCATTTCATCTTTTCATCTAAGTTTCATGCTGTTGACTACTTACTGCAAATCCTGGAGATATAAAGCGATGCTTTTCGGAGAGCGGAGTAAGGAACTTGTGCCGCGTAATCTTAATTCTCCCACCCCTCTTAGAAACTCAGCCAGAGGTAGTTGAGTGTTTGGTTGCATACCCAACTGTCTGTAGAAATAAATATGAGTACGCTCATCCATCTGACAATAATCCAACAAGCTATAATGTACTGCATGGTGCACCTGAGTCCAGAGCTATTGATAACTCAAATCTATGGCAACTACTTCTAATAATTTTCGGTTTTTAATCATCATGCATTGAGAAGGAGCGCAAAATGAAACGTCAAAATACCTATGTGAAAATGGAACTTTATTCCACAAAGGAACTATCCATCTTGAAGTTACCCTCGCTAGAGAGCCAGTACAGAAATGCGAAGCCGAATTGATACAGTACAAAACAAAGTCCAGTCAAATCTTTTTGAGATATTACAGTTCGACGTTGTTATATGCAGAGCAGGCATAAAGTGATTTCTCATTAAAACAACCATTTCTTGTCTCTTTATTATGTAAGATATTGAATTGGAAGGCAACACAACCTGAGGCAGACGTCAGCATCTCTGGCGACGCTCAGAGCGTCCACTGGCAGCTGCCTGGCAGCCCGGGTCGCTGCCACCAGCTCCTTGAACTCCACATATTCTAGCTTCAGGTCCCGGTTGCTGTCGAAATATCTGACGAAGAATCAGTGTTTATTTGACTCTGAGTGTGACTCAATGATTTTATTTATATCATAACTTTAAACATAATTCAATTGAAGAGCTCGAGCTTGGTTAGCGCATTCGGTCTGGAAGCTACGCTAAGAAGCCATTAGTCCCGGTTGCATTTGCAGTTATATCAGCACCCACCAATGCGTACACGGGCCGCGTCTATCCATAGGGAAGGTCTGTGCTTTACCATTATCCTTGCTTGACATCAGGCGCGCCCTGATCCTGGCCATATGCACTGAAATCTGTGAAGTAATAGTTAATGGTTGCGTTCAGTATCCCAGCACGAACCAATATCGAATTCGAATAGTTTGCGAGTCCGAAATGTCAATGTCAAATTTTGTGTGAAAACCAAGAAAACTTGAAAATTAGCGCCATATTGTACGTAAAGAGAACTAAAAATCAGTACACATTTGACAATGACATTTCTTACTCGCAAACGATACGAATTCGATATTGGTTCGTGCTAAGGGTACTGTACACTCCGTGCGCGGCTCTCACTGTGTGGGCGCGTGGGTACCACTTGCGGCCTTAATATTAATAGATTTTTTAATTGTTATCAATCGAATAAGCTTTAATTATTTATGTTACTCAGTTTGTGTATTCTATTGTATCCATATGTATTTTAATACCATTTTATAATTTATACTTTTGTTCTCGTTTCCTTCCTTCTTCTTCTTCCTAATGGTATGGTACCGGATTGATATAATTTTACCTGAATATATAACGGCACCGAATTTCAGCTGGCACACCAGAATGTTGTGTTGCTGGCTCTAATGCCGCCATCCACAATACGAGTTCTGCAAACGAGAGACCTCCACGCCCCGTCACGTCTGCCGCTCTGGTAGCGTTACATTAACAAAGAAAATTATTTATATATCACAACCATAAAAATACTAAATGTCTATAGAAACTACCGAGACAAGGGGCTGGCAACCTGTTTATCTACTATTATTTCTGAACATTTTAGACGCAACTAATACCAGTCGAATATGGAGAAGAAATGACTACCTGAACAGGCTTGTACATTGTGACCTCTGCCATCCGAGGTCCATCATGAACTGGGAGAACACGTGAGGGCTCATGTATAACGCCGGGAACACCATTACGATAAATTCTCGGTACATGCGTATTTGGTCTGTCAATAAAAATATAAAAAAAGGAAAAACAATAAAATCGAGAATTTTTTGGATATAGGTATTATAGCTGATAAGAAGAAACGCTTAAATTAAAGAAGAACGGTCATTAGTGACCTATTGCTCGACAGAAACGAGACATATCTAAGTATTTTTATTATTTTTTATATAATCTATATTTTGTTTTGTATTCGAAATCGATCGTTTACGAATTTTTGTAAATAAATAGGCATTTTGTATTTTTTTTTTGTAAAAATTGAACAAAAACAAGCTAATATTTTGAAGTTAGCCATTAAATTTCAAATATAAGAAATATATAATTTGACTATTTAAAAAATAACAAAACAACTTAGATATGTCTCGTTTCTGTCGTGTCTGGGTTGCTTTTTCTATGGGGCGTGACCGTTTTTCTTTACGGCAAAGTTAATCTAAAAACAATGTCGTAGAGCACTGACTCCTCACTACAATGTGAGACATTTAGACAATGAACATACAAGACTTTAACAGTAATTTTAAGAGGTGTGTTTTTTCCGAGTAGCACCAGAGCGCGGTGTTTAAAGCGATCGGAGAAGTTAAGAAACTGTCACAATGACTGAACATAACCATAATAAATATCTCTTAGGGTCACGTTTGACAAAAGTAAAGATTAAATACTATTTACATAGGAAATGCAGGGAGACATTAAGTTAATTATTTTAAAAGCTGGTACATACATATGAATAAGAACATAAAATATTTCACACATATTTAACGTATATACTCATCATAAATTCGTATATTTTTATTTTGCTGATAAAAGTATTTTAACAACTTAAGTTGACAAGGAAAAAGACCTAAAAATACAATCATTCCCAAACTTAAGACGTATTATATATAATACGACAAAATTCAAGAGTAGACATGATATAAGTATTTTACGATGAAGTGCTCCTTTGCTCCGAAGACCTTTGCTCTCCCGATCAACCTGTTGACGCAAGCGTGCATATTCTATCATATTTGTTAAATGCTTGTTATTTCCTTGAATTATTTGTTGAGTTCGTTGTTATTTTTTTTCTGTTAAGTTTAAAGTTGTTAATAAATTATGGGTAACATAAATTATACGTAATCATTAAGTAGTAGGTACTTTCTGACATCATAAAAGTTTTAGAACCTCAATTTCTTTGTTTACATTTTGTCTCACGCCAAAGTGAATAGTCGTATAGTCTCTCTTAGTTGTCGTAGTTTTGAACTACCTAACATGTAACAACTGTTCCATGGTGGTCGAAGTAGACCTACCTACATAGCTACATTAGATTTGTAAGATTCTCTCTAATTTACCAAAATTACGTTGTGGGTACTTTCAATGTCCAGATTTATGAAGATGAAATACCTTCCTTTGTATAATTGGCTGCTTGCAACAACTGACAGTTTGGCAAAGTAAGCGAGACCGCACCACTGCCTTCCATTCCTACAACGACATTCTCTTCGCAAATTTCTATAACCGTTCCATTATCCATATCCTGGAAAAAATATGATAACTTTGTATGAGGCACTGTGATATTCGATTCATGTAACCGGTGTCTGTAGCATTTTCGTTTTCGTGCGTGGCGGTAGATTTTAAAATACACCCCAGCAAACCACAGTAGTGCAGCTGAACAAAATGAACGCAGTCATTGTGTTCTCGCAAGTTGCTAGAGTTTCACAACGTAACCCTCGACTGTAGGAGAAAACAGGGCAGTCTACAAGTATCGCTGGCGTTTAAAGCTATGGTGGCCGCTTACCATCATCATCATCATCAGTCTATTAATGTCCCCACTGCTGGGGCACAGGCCTTCGCTATGGATGGAATAGGGAGATTGGACCATGACCCACCACGCGGGCCGAGTGCAGATTGGTGGGTGCTAACGGCTGCAGATGCAGCCGGGACCAACGGCTTAATGTGCCTTCCGAAGCACGGAGCAGCTCGAGATAGTAAATTTTTGGTCACCCATCCAATCACCGCCTACTGCGACAGTTGCTTAACTTCAACGATCGCAGCCGAACGCGCCATCGAGCTCCTCATCACTTACCAATAGTCGGCTAAAATTATGCTTGTTTGCCGCCCGCTTAAGGTGCCATCCCGAGACGGACTGCAGAACGCAAACTGCAATGACACCACTTGTTTCTTTGAATCTCTATGATGTAGATTACAAACGCGGCGACTCTGCGGCCTGCAGCCCTAACTACCTAAACCTGTATACACTCTACTCTTAGGTAGTGACCGCGGCGTAGACTGAGTAACTGAGGCATGGCTCTATGCATTGTGCAGTCTCGGCATGTTGCCGTGCTTGGAAAAGCAACCACGACCGTAACTTACGTACGTACCGTTACATGCAAAAATAATTAACGTACCGACTCGGTCTCTTTAGTGAGTTCGGCAGTGGCCATCTGCACAAAGTTGGCTACTTCAGGGCTCCGCAGCATGGAGTGAGCGCGTTGCCGTTCCAGCTCCGCCGAATTTAACCACTGCACGCGGTTGCGAATACCCTGGGTTTGGATAGGTAAACTTAATACGTATGATTTCATTGATCTCTTTTTTATCCGTTTTACGCAGAAATGGAGGTGCAATATCACACAACAGAAATTGTAGTAAGTAAATTAAATAAATGTTATTCGAACGGTTACCCTGAATTTTATGAAAAGATAAACAGTTTTGAATCAGCTGTTATGTAAACTCTTTTTTAATCTAAGTGTGAAACAGATCTGGTGGGTTTTCCAAAAAAATATTTTAAAACAAACCTTCTCCTCACTTCATCAGCCAAGCCGCGTCAGTATTTTTTATGAGTGTGTATGCTGTTGGTCGCAGATGACCTTTACAGCATCACCGGATTTGGAGACGGCGAGAGCCTAACGGGATCTCAAGCCGACAATTATCGAGTGCTTCTAGAGGTATTCCAGGCGGATGACATCTCCCCACGCGGGGGAGTCTCCTCTCCGCCTGGAGCCTGTAGATCACTCGAGCCTGAGGGGGTCGGCCCAACAAGAGGGCCTCTCTGAGACTCGGACTTCAGCTCTAGTTAGCCGTTGTCGCCGGGGGCGGAGCCCAGGTACTTACCTGTACCTGGTATAGCGTGTCGTGTGTAGACCGAGTCCTCGCACTCTTATCCTACGGATGCGGTGTTTGCCTAATGCTAAGCTAGTGTGCTAGTTTGCTAGCTGTGTAGTGTTGGTGTTTGTGGCCTGTGTTGGAGGAATCGGAGGCGCCGAGTCGGTCCGCAGATAGAACGAGTAGAGAGGTAGCTCTAGACGTTATGTGAGTAACCAACCATCAATTGGACGCCTAGGCCGTTCATTAAATACTAAAAGATAGCGGATTTTCCGCACTACACTTTTTTATCCGTTTTACGCAGAAATGGAGGTGCAATATCACACAACAGAAATTGTAGTAAGTAAATTAAATAAATGTTTTTCGAACGGTTACCCTGAATTTTATGAAAAGATAAACAGTTTTGAATCAGCTGTCGTGTATATTCACGTTAGCAAAGCTTGAGAATCATTCCAACATATTATGGCAACTCCAAAATTTTGATAACGAGAAGGAACGAGGGAGAAGATATTGTTAACTCTAAACTGTTGATAACCACTCAGTACACTAACGTCTTTTTATGTAGGTAGATAAGTACCTTAATCTTAATCCTTTTTTTAGTTTCGTGTTTAATTACGGTTTTGTAGATCGCGTGATAAACGCAACCCTGTGGATGGTTGGGTAACCAGATCTTGTAGACTCTCAGCGGTACGCATTGGGAGCCAGTGTCCACACCAAACAACTGAAAACACATACCACTTATAAAAAAAATACATAACTCTGTTTGATTTAAACATCTAGCAACTGAATGCTCAAATTATTACGTAATAAAGGTGTCAATTCTGGCGTGATTCTCTAAACTTAAAACTAAAATTAACATCAATCTCTCCTTTTCATTCCGTATAGAGAATGACAAGGATACACTGTTGTCAAATTTAAGTTTAGGTTTAGAGAATAGTGTCAGAATTGACACCAATCTACTTATAATTTGATTATATTCTCCCTATGGTTCTTAAAATGAAACTGTTCCTCGATAACTCGTATCGGTTCCCATTCTTTTTCCTAAGCCATGTGGAACCCCGGGAACATGACACATGGACAGAAATACAACACTGGTGGTGTTGTAGGTGTAGGTAGGCGGTACAAACGCGAGGCGCACACTTTAAGAGCACTAAAGACGAGGTAGGGTACCGGGGATGTACGGAATCTGGACGAATCTGGATCCACTGGCGAAAGAGATCCCAGTGAGGTAGCATCTTGAGAATCTGTAATACGCTACTCACTGCAAGAATGTTAAAGAATCTGTGTTGCTTACTGTTTTCTGACTGCAGTGCTATTCTGTGTAAGAATTTTCAATACGGAATTTCAAATCACACGCTACTGCTGTTTGGCTACGCTTCTTGTTAACGGATTGGTTGTAGTTTCACCGGACACCGGGCCGGTGCGTTATGTTTGTCTTTGTCTAGCCAGCAACACATCGATAAGAAGGACAAATATATTGCACCCTGAACATAATGACCTGCGCAGACGAGACTTTTGCCCGCGGAAGACAAAACCCCTCCCAATAAACATTTAGGCGTCAATTAGAGCTTGTTTTAGAACTGACCGAGATATAAAGGCGCTACAGCAGCAGCACTTACAACTTTTGGCGACAAAAGAGCGTAAACAAGCAAAATATTTCACGTAGAGCTATACCACAGAATTACAAGGTTGATAACAGGGTGAGTTTAAAGGTTAAAGACATACAGCAGCATTTTTTAACTCTACAATATGGGCAAAGCATCTTGTGTTATAGCTTTAAGTGAATCTTACAACTATAAGATCTAAATAAGAAGTGAACATTGACTACAACCCCCCAAAGTGCTATGCAAGCGATAATAAACTCTCGCCAAGAACCAAAAGTTGCACAAAAGCAATAATTACCACTACCAGTTCCACAATGGTGCTCATAAATTCTTTTGTACCACCAAATGCCTAAAGAGGTACAAAATGCTCTTAAGTTACTAAAAGTCGAACAGCAGAAACATTCTTCGCTATGATAGAACTTCTAGTGGTTATTGTGACTTCTGTATAACTTAAGGTAGAGTAATAGAGCTTAATACCACTTCTGTACCCCTCATTCGTTTACTTTGTTGTTGATAGTAATGCAATGGCGACGCAACTAAAAAAAGGTTAGAAAAACATAAGAAAACACGGTTTAATTGAAGTATTTTGCTTCATTGTGTTCTAACACTACTAGCACAATACCTTAAACTAGAATAGGCAACGTTTTATTAGATTATTACAAAAGTTTTATGTTACTCCATATCTAATAAAATATTTCTTTTCAGTAAATAGACAACAGACATCGGGCGCTTGAATAATTTGTTAATAATACATATACTTATTCACAGTGTACTTTCCTTCGCAGTAAAAAGTCAACTTCTGTGTCCACTAGGTTGAAACTAAAAGATTATACTTTTAATTTCATTTTCACAAACGAATGGTGGCGTTTTGGATGCGACAAATACTAACATACGCACTGTTCGCACATAAAAACGAGAGGTTAAATTATGTTGACGAAATAAAAAAATAGTCTTACAAGTTAAAAAGGTTAGCACCTGAAGTCCTTTTTATAGCTTTTGTGCGTCTATATTAGAGTTCAAAGCGGTAATAATCACCGACTTGCCACTCTCTTATCACTTAAAAATATAGTGAGCGACATTTTAGTTCTACCATACCACTTAGGGAGTTAGTATTCACCTATTTGCAGCCCTTTTAGCACCCAAAGGGTTAATAAACGATATTTTATTCTATTGTACCACTAAGGGAGTTTATCAGTCCCTTGTAGTTTCAGTTATCGCTATTATAGTTCTCTTATTGCTTTATTATATCTCTTAACCTATTCTGTAACTCTTATTTACCGCAATTAAACAACCTAAGGTGATAAAAAAAGTGTGCCCATTTCGGGGGTACAGTAGAGATATAGCGCGCTCTAACTCTAATGGGTAAGACTTATTTATAACTTTAGGATCTGGTTAGCTCTTTAATAGATTTACTATAACTCTTGTCTTAGCGCCTAAGTGTTAGTTGGGCTGAATCGTTAAAAAAATGTCCGCCGAGAACTTGTAACGGACTCGATCAAAGCACACGGTATGCGGACATTTATTGCTCGGAAATTTAGAGAAGAACACGCTATGGAAGCTTATATTCTGAGATTATGTTGTATTCTATCTAATTGACATGAAGTTTAAGAAAAAGAGAAGACGTTTTAAGCGAATATGTGTTACAGATAGTTCTCTGTGCAGATGATGTCTAGTAGCAGATAAAACGGCCGCTCTTGTGATCCGGAAATGCATGAGCGTGGCAGAACACCGTCCGGTGTTCAATCAATCCTCGGGACGTCGAGGACGTTCCTAGTAGCCTGTGAGAGTCCCAGGAGACTACTGCGCTTCTGGAAGGAGCTGGGCTCAGTGGCGGCGCTAGACCACATGTGGACGTCGGCGACATCAATTCGCGAGGCCTATTTTAATTCGCAGTTTAAAACCGTTAAATTAAGTGAGCCAAATTATAAAATAACGTGTGAGTAAACGAGTTTTATTGTTGATAATCAAATGATGACAAAAAATAATTACAAACATAGAAAGGACAATGTTAAAATTGGCCTAAGAACCAACACCAATTTGGCATTTATGATAATTCTTAGTATATTTTTTGCGATAATTATCAGTATTTAGATTGTGACGGACACTTCCAGTTAAGTAAGCTAAATTAAAAAGTTAAAAAATAATCTGAGACAATAAATACCATTTTATGTGTATAATCTATGGCAGCGCTGCAAACTGGAAGAAAAACACTTTTTCTTCCTAATGTCGGCACTTCACTTGGTTATTCGTATTTCCTATTTTAAAACATGACATCAGTCTGTCCTTTTCATTCCTTACTAAGCATGACAAGGACAAACTGTTGTCAAGAGAAGGGCCGGCATAAAATTCTTTACTCTGTGGTTGTGGTGCATGCAGTTTTCATTTGTAGTAATCTGTGGCATTCGTGCATTCCAAAGAGTAGTATATAATATACCGGAAAGTGCATTCTCATTTCGGATTACCTGTTGTGTGTGTTTATTTGCGATTGTTTTTCCTTTAATTTAACTATATCGGCTATCTAATATGCCATCGATATTACCAAAGAGCAGAGCCCTTATTACCAAGTGCTAGTGAACCTGTGCCACATCCTGAGAGGATCTAATCAATAATAATAGCCAAATTATTCAAGAACACCTGATACACATTCACGCTGCATATTTACACAATATAATGTGATATACAAATAAATGCAATAAACAATATGATACAATTAAGTGAAAAATAGTCATTAAATAAGAAGCAAAACTACAGTTTTTATTTTATTCATGATTCCTACCTAACCAAGTTTTTCCTAATAGTTATTCTTTAAAATAGCACCGAATAAAATGAATTAGTTGTAATATTAATTCACTTCATACTGAGTTCATACTAAATTCATAGGTTGACCTATGTTTCATTGAATATTAAACATAACCTCAAAAAAATTTTAGTTTTCCTAATAATTTAAGTTCTCAGCAGTGTCCGTCAATAATCTTTGTTTTTACAGTCATTTACTTACGACTTTGAACCTAGAAAATAATATTTCATGATTGTTGGTTTTTAGGCTAACTATGTATGGACGCTGAGCAATGTCCTTTAATTACAAAAATAGTGTTGTCAGACAGACGATTCTGAATACCCGTAAAGTACTACTCGCTTCCATCACGCACGTGTTCGAAAATAATAAAAGTCATTATCATCTGCTTAGCTTTTTCCCTGAATTGTTCGGGGTCGGCTACCTAAGCCAGGTCAGGAGAAACGAAAATAAATAGGTAATTTGCGAGGCCCCCTCAGGCGCGAGGCCGTCGGCGGTGGCCGACGTCGCCGACGCCTAGCGCCGCCACTGGCTGGGCTGGATGTGCTAGCTATCCCAATCAACCCTGCACCAACTATGGAGTCTACGTGCGGAAACGGGGGCCCACAACAAGTAATAGGTAAGAGAGTACTGGGTCCATCTCTTTAAATTTGATCGAGCGCGTAACGCAGGCAAAAATTCTCTTTGTGTGTTGCTGCACTTAGGCTCGTATTATAGAAAGATTCTCAGTGATTGATCTAGTCGCCGGACACCGTTTATTTTGGCTGATTACGCAATCAAAAAACCTAACTATGCCCGGTTTTATCCGGACGCGCCGGCAACGCTAGTCGTGTGCGTTACTCGATGCAGTTACAAGCGATCTATTTTGCGGACAAAAAAGTCCGCGGACGAAATTTCTTTGTCTGGTCTGCGCAGGCCGCAATAATTATTCTGAGATCACACCCACCCATCGCGTCGGTTGTCGGCGTCGTCCATTATAACAACGACGATCGTTAAAAGGGGGCCTTACTGACTGAATTGGAGCGGAAAATCCGCTTAACCCTACTACCTGTATCGAGATTAAATGACTTTTACCTCGAATGTGATCTTATGGGCTGTCATCTTCCAGCAGTTTTTTTCTGTTTTACTACATGGTAGCCAGAACTCCCCACTGGTTTCTTTGGAGAGCAGAAATGTTTTCTCGGTTGGACAACACACCAAAACGGAAACAACATCACAGATATCTTTATAGTTTTTGAACATCTTAACATAGGTACGATTTTCTATGAATACCTTGTGCTTGAAAATAGAAAGTTATTCTTCACTTGCTTAATTTCCGTATTTTCTTTATTTCAATTCTAATTTAAGCTAACTTTTTAAATAATAATGATGACTTATGACATTTTCTTTATAATCTCAAATCTAACTCACATCTCTTTTTAAGTCTCATACATTCAGCACTGTGATTCAGCGATATATTTTGGCAAGATTTTGGCGGAAAAAAAAGTCCGCGGACAAAAGTCTTATGTTTGTGCAGGCCATTAGACCTTTCCAAAGATACCCATAATGATTTTTTGCAAAAATTTTACACTCTTCTTTTGGGCCGTCGCCGCGTCGTGTTGGAAAACTTATATGTAGTCATGTTACGAAATTATATAACAGATGTCGCTAGCTATCGTAAAACAGCTGATAGAATTAGGGAAATCTAGTTTAATGTCTGGGTTTAATAAAAGCTTATTTATAAATGTTAATTTATTTTTTTGTGAAAGCATTGTTTAACTATATTATTGTAATTTTTACTTTCAGGTATTGATCAAAATTATTGTATACCTAAATACCAAGAACCACTAGTGTATGTGTATAGCATCTATAGATATTTTGATAGGATGACGTAGAGATCACGCCACCTTTTCAGACCGTTTGCTACTTTCTCATTGGCCGAAAGAACCATTCTATTCTCATCGACCACCAATCAGCTTGCATCTGGTCACATTCAACATGTTTAGTGAGGTGTATAAATAGTCGATTCCTGAACAATATACTATCGATTTTATAGTTTATTTTGATAGTCCATTAAGTATTGCTTTGATAGGTAATCTTACTGCTGGAAATTAAATTAATTAAATTACAATAAGAAATTGGTGGACACCATTCGATCAGTCGACACCATTGTAGATTAAGTAAACTGAAAAACTTAAGTGGACGTTTTTTATAGATGTATGGGTATGGGTATACATAAAGTTAGTCTTATCAACTCTATAATGTGTTTTTATTTTTCAGTTTTTATTTATTACTAATGAATGAGTATCTCTATGTTTCAGTTGAAGATAGAGCTCGCGCGAACATTTTTATATGAGATTGCCTAAGTTCATCTTCGTTCAGAGGTCAACCTAAAGTTTAGCCAATGTTTGTACATTACGTGGCACAGGAGTAGAAAGAAACACTAAAAAGAATAAACATGATGAGCAAGTTTTATAGCAAGTATGCTCGTTTCAGGTACTGCTTATATTGAGTTTCGTATTTAAATATTAAATAAATAAAGAAATATTACCAACACTCACACCAATTAGCCTTGCCCCAAAGTAAGCACTGTAAGGCTTGTGTTATGAAATACTAGGATAACGGATAGAATACATATACAGTACATATATAAGTATATTTATATAGAAATACATATGAAACATCCATGACTGGAGTACAAATGCTCGTATTCATCACACAAACATCTGCCCCCACCGGGACTCGAACCCGGGACCTGTCGAGTTGGCGACACCTTGAAACCCGGCGTACAAACCACTCGGCCACGGAGGTAGTCATGACTAAGACTAAGTCATTAAAGACATACTACTTAATTAAGAACATTTATTTTAGGCGTTTCATCAAATATTAATTATTATTCTTTTGTTTAAAGTTATTATGGATATTTCAATAAATAAAAAAAGCAGATAGGGATAATCAACCAGGATCAAACGATAATATTTTAGTTATGTAAAAAAAGCAGAAATTCCACTGCGCTATTAACCAATAATATCGTTACTCTGATTTGATTAAATAGATAATCGAATAAGGTTATGACAACTGTCATCATTAAAATTCGTGATTGGTACAGCACTATGTTCGGATTTGCGTGACGTTACGGCTATACTGTTTACCTCAAGTTTATTTGAACATTTAGTGATAATTTACAAGTGAAATATTCGAAGTGGACGCAAATACTGAAAGTAAGTACCTTTTAGAAACTAATTCCCAATCGGTGCACACGTTTTTGCAGGTAATCTATTTTTTAAATGATACTTTCCATAACCTATAAAACACTGCTGCTTTTTTGTGTTAAATTGTATTATTATTCTTTGTATATAATGAAATCCAGGTTGAATGAAAATAGACCTCTTTTTAATACAATATATTAGAAGGTAATATACATTATCCAACTCTTCCTGTTTGAATACATTAAGAATGATCTTAAACTACCGCCTACCGCGCACATTCTCTTGTATTAGAAATTTATTTCTTTCAAAAGAAGGAGAGTTCTAAAGTTCTTTTTGATTTAAATAATTACAAATATGCATCTTAGTCAATTAACAAATTAATAATAACGATCACTACTTGTTTCTGTATTTATTTACTCATTTAGAAAAACTGTAAATATGTATAAAAAATGGAAAATTTCAACTCCGAAACATTATATTATAAGCAAAGGAATTAGTTTTTATTATAAACCAGCTTTAGTATAATATTTAGGCAAATATTTAGCCACCTATATATTTATGTTTCATATTGTCATTATCATAAATACTTTGACACAAAACTTTATTTGGAAGTAATGTAATATAAATGAGGTATTTTCAGAATTTTTATTTGTTTTTTGTCACTAATTAGCAGGTGACGTAATAGAAAATGCAGAATTCAATCTAAACAATAATAAGTAATGTTTTCATTTGTTTATTTAAATATATTAACTATTGGGGATGCTTTGAGTGACCTAAGTAGCATCTGAATATAAACATATTTATTGCCAATTATGAAGTTTTTCTGTTAATGCTCTTGTGATGTCTATGTACTGGAGTGATTATACCACTGCAGGTGGTTTCCAGGGACCACCAGTTGTCTGTGGACGACCGTTTAATAACCACTGGATTAAAGTTTCATTGTGTTTAGACCCATTTTAGAAAATTTCATTTACTTCTATGAATATACAATAATACTAGCTGACCCAGCGAACTTCGTACCGCCCTAAAAAATAGGGGTTGTCCAGCGGACAAAATTGTTAATCTAAACCATTCTCAGATCCCCTTGAACACACAAAAAATTTCATCAAAATCGGTCCAGTCGTTTAAGAGAAGTTCAGTGACATACACACTCACTGAAGAATTATATATATACAATAATATTATTATTATTGTTTTTCTCAGATGAATCATTCACTGACTATTTGTCAGGACTCATGTAAAATTATTTATCTCAGAAAAAAATAATATACATATAATAATGCTTGTATATAATTTTCTATGCCCTTACATTGTTTCCAACTTTTATTAGAAGAAGCGGAATATGTCTAATTTCAAAGGAGGTAATTAAAGAGTCTGGTTTTTTTATTAATATATTTTATGGCTCTGGATTCTAGTCCTTTTTAAGCCAAACTAAAGAGTATGGAGTTATAAAAAAGAGTATCATTTATTTAAAAAATTTATAAAGATATTTTTTGGTACTCTCTGCAGCACATAACAACTTTTCATTATTTTTAATAGACTAGCACTAGTAGGTATAGTAAACACTGTAAAAAAGAGCATCTGAGCATCCTCTTTTAGTGTTATAGAGTACACCTACATAAGTACAGTTGGACCATAATAAGACTGCAGAAGACTGACAGTAGCAAAAATTAAAACTTTTCACATGGCAGTACTGCAAAACTAAAACACGTAATGCATTGCAACTAGGAGCAAATAATAATTGCTCCTAGCATGCCATATATAGTTAGTGAATGCTATTTTGGATCTTTGGCAAAAAAAATGTTTGTCAAAAATAGTTTTATTGTTGTTTGCGCACATATCCGAGAGCCATTTCGATTGGCCTTGTTTTACCATTAGGTATATAAAATAAAAAAAATATCTCAAAAAATTCAAATTGTTATTTTACTGATAGATAGTTAAGAATCCAAAACTTGAATTCCTTCATATTAAATGTCCCAGTCAACTTCCTATTTTTTTCGGTTCTTCTTATAAACAACCTCTCCTCTTACATTTTTAATATCTCTCCCTTCAAGTTCATACTCAACCTCATTTCTTTTTCTTGGTCAACTCTGCACAGCATTTCCTATTGTGATACAATCATCTGTAGATAAAGTACCTACCTAAGAAAACAAATTTTCAATTAGTGTAAAACAAAAATCTTGCGAATAGAATTACTACTATAAATTAATATGTTTTATGAACTTATTTTTTATGAAATAAATCCTCCGTAACTAATATATTATCTAACTTTATATGAATGTAACAGTTGATATGTAAATAAAAAATAGCTATACAAAAACAAACTTTTGAAGTTAGATATCTTCATAAAATTGCTCATTTTTCAAAAGAACTGACTTCACTTGATATTTTGTAGATTTATTATAACTTATTATTTAATAAATAACTTCTCCGACTCCACATTTCTCTCTTTTATTCACTCTACTAACAAAAAATTTCAAAAAATGTTCTTCAAACGAAAGATTCATGCATGACATGACATTTGTGACATTTTTGAATGACCTCGTAAAAGGGCTGCCAGATCAAGTTTTTCTGGTATGACCAGATTACTGGTGACACTGCAAAATTATCATGGTAAAGTACAACTGGCAACCCTACTTACAGGCATTCATTACAAATAATGCTCGTGTTCTAACTCATAGCTCTGTAATGTTACATTCAATAAACAATTTAATTGAATAAATAGCAACTGTATTAGTGATCTCTATCAACCATAACAATAACTATAAATATTTACTTGATATACTTACCTACTTGTATAAAAATAGTGAACATTTCTAATCTAAGAAAGTGTGTGTAATAAGAAAGAGTGAAAGAAAAAACATTAGAATGTGTCAGTTGCTAACCTTCCTGTGCAGATGGTAATTAATTAGTTCATCAACTTCAGAAACCACCATAAAGTGATGGATTAGCCATCATTTATCCCCATAATATTATTACAAAAAGCATCCTTTATCACAACAATGCCTAAATAAGATGTGATGTAATTGAAAGTTTGGCTTATGCGAAAGTTGGTTAAGTATGACAAGTAGACCGAACCCAATAGTCGTGGCACCATCAAGCTCCTCAGGGATATAAGTAGATATACTTAATTGATCTTAGTTTTGTGTATATCAATTAAATAAAGTGCACATAATAAGCTTCCAGAAATAAGAAAAATAATATGTTTACAATTACTTATTTTAAATTTATCTATCTATATACATATAATCAAATGGTAGGAAAGTCAAAACTACTATTTTTTTAAAAGAATAGGGGGTGTGATCTTCTATCTATACTGAAGCCAAAAATATAGTTTTTAGATTTTTTGTCTGTTTGTCTGTATGTATGTCAGGGATATACTCAAAAAGTACTGCATGGATTTACTTCAAAGGCACGAATATTATTAAGAAGTCGGGGTCAACATATAGACTACATATTATCACGCTATCACTACGGGGAACGAGCAGTGAACCTTTATTCTAACTCCACGCGTACGAAGTCGCGGGTGGCCGCTAGTTTATGATACAGCTAAATATTGGTGTAGATTCTGGCATGATTCTCTCAACTTAAAACTAAATTTAACATCAGTCTCTTATTTTCATTTTGTAAAGAGAATGACAAGGATGCACTGTTGTCAAATTAAAGTTTAGGTTTAGAAAATTATGCTAGAATCGACACCATTGTTATCTTTAATGTTTTTGAATTTATGAACAACTGGCATTAATATATTTTACTATATACTTATTATCGACTAATATTGGCTCAAAGTGCCTTGTGATCTTTACGTTCTTGTATTATTTGAATCAACTCAGTAGTTGTACACACACCAAAAACAATGACTGTATTAACAGAAAACATATAATGAGTATTATTCAAACAGTTACTGGAAAACAAACCAGAAACACTCTTAAGTTAATAATCATATATTCAAACTAACAGCAGTATTTCTATTATTGATAGGAAATATTAAAATTCTACAACTGATTCAGGCGTGTTAGTTTTTGAAGGACAGTTTTTCATAAAATTTTTAAGATCTACTTTGAAAGTTATACTGCAAACTTAACTAATTAGGACTTAATCTTTAATAAGTACTGAAAATTACAAAGTATTCAGAAATACTTTCATCTTAGCCTAATAATTAATATATCATTTGTTTTTTATTCACCATTTTGTTTGTTAGAACCTGATACAATGTGTCGCAAATTCTGCAAGGAAGTAAGAGGTAGATAAATCGAGTCAATGCCTATAGGTACTTGTACATTATGAAATGTTGAATGTTGATGTAGTGTTTTAAAAATTTCATGGTCACTAACATTGGAGTTAATTACTCCATTAACGCGATTGCCACCACGTGTAATGATCCTATGAATCCCCGATATTTCGGCACTTTTGCAAGTGTCATGTTTTGCCAAAATCAAGGTAAATGGTAGCAATACATAAAATATTTTGCCTAGCTAATATTTTAAACATTATACTTCAATAAAAAAAATTGGTATTATTTTTTCATCCAAGTAATTATACATTATATTCTATAGATTCTAACGTTATCCCCAAAGGGCTCCGTGCTCAGCAAGTTATGAGTTTATTTTTAACTTCGAGTTCGCTAAGTAATTCTCTCGAGTCGCGTGCGCGTGTGCGGAACATGAGTAAACAGCGCACAACAGTCGTGTAGAATCGCGATTTGTTACCGTTATGGACGTTGGACTTCGACCCAAGCAACATCATGCGGCCATTATCCCATTGGGTCCCGTCTGCGGTCCGCTCTTCCCGTACACCATCCGTTTGCAGGGGACGGATATGTGGGCCAAATGTTAGGACAGTCCCAAGCTAATTCCAGTGAACAAATACAGAATGATAAAAAGATCACCAACAATACTGTTGTGCTTATTAAGGCACAATTAATTGAAGCGCTTACGTTGAGTCCTTCGGACTGCACCTGGGATGAGTCCTCAAACCTCCTTTAGGACAACGTCAATGTGACTAACCTTCCAAATATATATAATTCATTGTTATTTAGTGAATAATTACCAGAAAGAATTTGAAAAAACATATAAAAGAATATTGACACATTTATTAGATAACTTTCTTACCATAGGAAGTTTGTTAGTTGTGCTATTGTTTTCTGCTGCTTTGGCGGAATATCCCTAACTAACTACCTAACAATAATGAATGGTTTCTTGCCACAGTTCTTGCTCATCGCCTACAGTTTCCAAAACTAGCCTGACGCGCAGTTAATTAGAAAATCATATTCCTATACCTACGTTAATATTATGATTTGGTTGGTATTTTATAACATTGAGATTGCTACGTCTCAGATCAGTCCGTAATATGTAAGAAGCAAAAGCAACTTATATTGCAATGGATTTGTGGCGATTACTATCGAATTTCTGAACGAAAAAGGACACGTTGAATCGTCTCATAATACGTGGTGACAAGTGGTCGCAACTCCGTTGCAAGTTTGATGAACATTGAAGATGTATGATGTTCATCAGGGTCTGATATAACGGTATCGTAATTGTTCCATCCGTAAATTTTATAACTTTATATTTTATGCGACGCACAGCTGCTTGAAATTAAGTTTTAATTACCTATATTTTATCCACTCAACGAGCGTATCTTGGCCACCCCGTTGCATGCCGGTCATCCTAATCCCACCGCATGTTCTCTGATTGTCTCACGTGTGTAGGAGTCTATGGATGGCAGCACAAATAACATTGTCAGCTCCATCTGGCTGCGTCGCCAGGGAATATAGAACCTTATCGCTGTTTATTGGAGCTCAATCCGCATTGTTTAAAGGGTCTATCAGGATGTCGCGATTGTTGCCTAGGAATTATTCTATTACGGTCCTCCACTTCTAAATGGTGATATTTATTGTTCAGAGTGCATACCGGTGATTTAGAGGAAAAATAGGACTAGTGATTTTTACAGACAAAAAGCTTGCTAAATAATATGGGAATTTGTATTCTTGGAAAAAGTGTTTTATTATCAGTATGTCTACTATAGATATTTCTGCAAAGATGGCACTGTCAGCAGTTATTTGCGAGAATAGTTTTTTTTATTTATTTATTATTGAGGTATTTAAATCTGTCATATTAGCTATAATTAAAGAGTAACACTGTCTGTTAAATGCAGTTACTATATTGGAACATTAAACTATGTCTTATATAATTGTACAACAATTTTTCCTATATTATGCTGTACCGTTCAGGTACTCGAAAACCTTCTTTCTCGTGAAATATTATGCTCTCTGTGGTGGACGATAACGTTCTTGTAAAAAACTACGTCGCTTCCATCCATCTCTGTGTCTCAAGGACAAGGGCAGCATAAATTAAGGGCGGCCTTCGTTACGAAGACGCATTGCAAGTCTGAAGATCTGCCCTTGATCACACGCGTAATGAACTTATGTGCCTCTGGATTGAGAGCACTAATTGCTTCGATTGATATTAAAAATCTTATTAGTGAATTAAAAAGCTATAGTTTATAAGGCAAATAATACATATACACTTTAAATGGGTATTACATAATAATATGATTTATCTTGGGGGTTTTGTCGGCTGGCAGCATGGACTAATAGTCGGAGAGCCGGCCGTATAAAAGTCCTATGGATCAGATACATGAATCATTTTTGGGGTATGAACAATAAAGCCATAGGTCTAGAGGTCGACACCCCTGAAGTTGCTTGATTTTGCCCGCATGCAAAATTATGACGTCACTTCCGGTTTTTATTTTAGGTGTAATTATAATTTATGAAATACATCAAGAAAATTTATGTCGAACGAAAGTTTTTGATGAGTAGAATAGAAACGTCAAGGGTCGACAAGCGCTATTTATTCGCTACCTTGAGTCGACCACCATTGGAAATATTTTTTTTTTAATTTATCTTAAGCCATCGAATACATGGATTTGCTTACGATTTTCTGAAACTAGAACCTCTCAAATGACTAAAAAAAATTGGTCGACACCTTTCATTTGCCCGGATCTGACTGTCGACTTAGTTTGAAGAATTAAAGAGCCTATGCTTATACATTTTATCTCTATGTATGTTTCATTATTTAATTATCTGCATATCTATTTCAAATACATTGATAATTTTTATATTCTTTTATACTGTTGCAATCTTATTCAATTAAAGAAAACAAATTCTCAATTATTCCATGATTTCTTGAAAGGAGCGTTCGGTGTGAAAAGAACTAACACTAATCTTTCTAGATCGCCTGTTGATTTGACATTAGAGCAAACAATAAACGCAGATGCTGCAAGTTCATTAACCGGTATTACACACTTCAGCACTTCAATAGCAGCCAGACAGCGTTGGGCATTAAGTCACAGCATGCGTACGAAAATAATATCGAAAATAATCGATGAAATTAATGTTTCTCAAAATGACGATACCCATCGTGAATTAGAGTATAGTAGATTAAAAAAAGATAGAGAAGCCGTTGATAATATCATAACAAAAATTAAAGAATATGTTAATCCGTTTGGTTCAAATGTTGATCAAGATAATTTGTTTAATATTGCTACTGGTCGAGCTGTATCAGATAACGTTGCTAATTATTTGTTACAAGCTCACAAAATTGGTGAAGACAAAAAAATACGATTCATCAACGAATGCAACGCTGATCCTGATCGATTTGAATCTAGAATTGTTAAGTTAAAGATTGAAAATTTTGCTTCCGAATGTTTAAAAAAAATAATAAAAACCGCAGACGGTGGTAAACAAACCGTTCTAAAAATGGAACGAGATATATTCGGTAGATTACTAGCACTTGCTTTAAGTCACAAAATTGATATTGAGTGTTGTCTGTCTTATCCATTAGCACCAGCACCACCTGCATTGTTTCAGTGCACAGGTGAAATGAATAAAACAGACAAATCAGTTCTCGCAAAAAAAATAAAGAAGATGATAGCACCAGAATATCCATTATGTGTAGATACAGAAATAATTGATGGATTTTATATGTTACATAAACTAGGGCCAGCGATGCCTCAAACATTCGGAAGAATGGCTGAATTTATATTAAAGAAAATTTGTAACAGTACAGCTGCTGAAATTCATCTCATTTTTGACCGGTATGTCGTTCCTTCAATCAAAGACATCGAAAGAATGAATAGAAATGAAACAGATATTCTATATACGATTGTTGGGCCATCTCAAAGTCGACCAAATGATTTTTATAAAGCTTTAAGAAATAAAAAATTTAAAGAAGCTTTAATAGAATTTCTAGGTCAATATTGGGAAAATTCAAACTTAGCATCCATTATAGATAAAAAAACAATTTTTCTCACTGTCGGGATTAAATGTTATTCGTATTCTGTAAGTAACAATACAATCGTTAAAACAGAAGAAAAACGATTAGAATGTCTGCATGAAGAAGCTGACACCAGGATAATTTACCATATAAATAATTGTGCTGATAACTCTACAATTATGATAAAATCATCAGACACAGATGTTTTAATTATTTTATTGGGAAATATCTTTAAATTACAGCGTTTTGAAATTTGGCTCTTAAGTTCAACAAACAGTAAAGACGGCGATGAATGTATTAATTGTACCAAATTAGCGAACCTTTTAGGTGAAAAAATGTGCAACGCATTGCCCGGGTTTCACGCGTATACAGGTTGTGACTATACCTGTAGTTTCTTTAAGAAAGGTAAAGCCAAACCTTTCAATATTTTAATGAATAATGTAAAATATCAAGAAATGTTTGCTTCACTTAATAATCTTGGTACGATTGAAAATAAGGAGATGAAGGAAACAATTCAAAAGTATACTTGCGAAATGTATGGTATAAAAAATTGCACGGATGTTAATTTATCACGATTAATCATTTTTCAAAATAATTTTTCTGCTGTTTCCACTGAAGAAGTGTTTTTGAATGAAATAAGAAATTATGATTTCAGCCTAATACCACCTTGCTGGGAATCGTTAAAACAAAAAATTCTAAGAACAATTTATGTTAATGCGATGTGGCAAAATTCTTTGTATAAACAATGTATTCTAATGAATTACGAAGATTGTGGTTGGATATATGATTATGATAATATTACCATAACGCCGAATATGTTTAATGGTAGCCCTACACCACTTCAAATAGAAGAAATCATTTTAACTGAGAGTAGCAATAAATTTTTTGATAACGATAATACTGACGAGTTCAATAATGATGGAAACAGCATTGCAGACAACAATAACGATAATGGTAATATTCCGAATTGTAGCGATGATGTAAATAATGATGTAGATTTTAATGACGATAGTTATATGTAAAATTAATGGTTAATCATTGTATATCATTTTTGTATGTAATAAATCTCATTCATGTGTTGACTCTACTATCTAAGACTTTAATTTCTTTCGTTCTATCTCACAGGGATTAATTAATAAAACTCAAACTCACAATATATGTGGTAAAGAATGAAAAAATGTACAGTAAGTATTTAAAAAAAATTGTAGTTATGTTAGAATTAATTGAAAAAAAAAAGATTATTAATGTATTTAGAAAAAATATGTAGATAATTGAATATGTATAGACATGAAACGTATAAGCATAGGCTCTTTAATTCTTCAAACTAAGTCGACAGTTAGATCCGGGCAAATAAAAGGTGTCGACCAATTTTTTTAGTAATGTTAGAGTCAAAGAAATAATTGGAAAAAAAAATTATCAATGTATTTGAAATAGATATGCAGATAATTAAATAATGAAACATACATAGAGATAAAATGTATAAGCATAGGCTCTTTAATTCTTCAAACTAAGTCGACAGTCAGATCCGGGCAAATGAAAGGTGTCGACCAATTTTTTTTAGTCATTTGAGAGGTTCTAGTTTCAGAAAATCGTAAGCAAATCCATGTATTCGATGGCTTAAGATAAATTAAAAAAAAAATATTTCCAATGGTGGTCGACTCAAGGTAGCGAATAAATAGCGCTTGTCGACCCTTGACGTTTCTATTCTACTCATCAAAAACTTTCGTTCGACATAAATTTTCTTGATGTATTTCATAAATTATAATTACACCTAAAATAAAAACCGGAAGTGACGTCATAATTTTGCATGCGGGCAAAATCAAGCAACTTCAGGGGTGTCGACCTCTAGACCTATGGCTTTATTGTTCATACCCCAAAAATGATTCATGTATCTGATCCATAGGACTTTTATACAGCCGGCTCTCGGACTATAATATTTGCACGGCATCAGTACGAAACAGATATCGATAATCTTATAAATATTAATAACCATAATTATGTTATGAAATTACTCGTGCGAAACGATCTTTGCCTGTTTAACATTTTTTTTGTGACAAATATAATTATTATTTTATTATTACTTGATTATTAATTTATCGTAGATTTAAATTGGACAAATGAAATTGAGGCACTCAAATCTAGTATAAGCTCAGCGTGCTATGCCATAAGAATTTTAAGGGATGCAAGCACCTTGAAGCAGCTTAAATTAGTTTATTTTGCTCTGGTTGAATCAAAACTTCGTTACAGTATTATGTTCTGGGGCAATAGTTACAAATATAATATTTTGGCAGCATTCGTCTTACAAAAGCGTGCGATCCGGACTATGATGCGTATCCCACAGACAGATAGATTCATGCAAACCACATTTTGAAGCATTAGGTATTATGACAGTCCCTTGCTTATATATTTTAGTTGTTTTATCCCATTTAATAAAAAACCTGCACAAATACGAATCTGATATAGACAGAAAAAAGAGAGAACTAACTCGTTGAAAAGCTTTGAAAAGTGCCTTCAGACCTAAACTTAACGTTGTCAATCACTGCGTGAGATTCCAAGCTATTTAATGTTCTCCCTATAGCATTGAAAACCATTTACAGTCCATATAAATTCCAAGACAAACTTAAAATGTTCTTATTCCATAGAAGAATATTTAGATGACAGAAATTAAAATCTAATATGAAATTTCTTTGTCATATTTAAATTATAGTCGATTTATTTCAAATTGTATGCTGCCATTTTAATAATATTTAATTTTATTAATATTGCATGAAGTAGTTATTTAATTGTAAATTGTTTGATTGACTTTGAAATGTTATTATATAAGAATTGTAATTTTATGCTAATCATATTTAAGTGGTTATAATTTTATTTTTTATCTAATATTTTTTTGTAAATTGTTTGTGATTTCCAATACGATGAAAATTGTTTAAGGAATAAATGACTATGACTATTCCCAGAGACAGCTTTAAAACCAAGTCCGCATTTTGTAATAAGACGAATAGTATCGATTCAGTTATTCTCTCTATGGTATTGGAATCCATTATGTTGTATATGGTGTTCCAACTAACATAAAACAATTTATAGCAGCCGGCACTGGCAGGTAGTTATTTATTCTGCAGAACTGGTTAGTTGTGCTCCATGCTCCACTTGAGCCAAGTAAAATTATAATTGCGCAGTTTTGCGTTAAAATATAATGAAAAAAAGTTGACCGACTGCCCGTATCTTATCGCTCGCTGTCTTAGTTGGGTTTTGTCCAGATGACCTTTACATTTTTTCCCTTTTTTTATTGTGATAACTTGACAAGATAGAATTAGCATTATAGATAGTAATTAACATTAGACCTTAACTTAGACATACACTCTTCGGTTTATTAAACATAACTAATTTTAATAAGCTTCATCATCGACAGATCCAATGTCAATGTATCCTTACTGAATACCACAGGAAAATAACGGTACTTTGGACGGTGTTGGGTTTCTGCCGGTGAATTAGGTTTCCAGGGCTCCACAGCGGTTGGCGATGGGGTCAGGGTCGGCAACTGTACGGTGTCACCAGCGTCTATCTATAGGCTATCTCAGTGGCGGGCAAAGTACGGCCCGCGGGCCACATCCGGCACGCCGACGGGTTTTCAATTTGGATATTATATGGTCTGAAAAAAAATACTTTTCAAGATTGGATATTAAAAAGTAGGTATACAAAAGGCCTTCCTTAAAAATTTCATAAATTTTATGGTCCGCCATTCAAAGAGTTTGCCTACCACTGGGCTATCTATATAGTTGCCGCTTCCCATAAAACTGGCTATAGCTTTACCTACCCCCGTTTTTGCATAAAAAAACGGGCATGTGCTGCTCAAATGCGGTAGAAGTGAAACCTACAATAATGTGAACACGTAAAAGTCCTTCATGACTAGGTACGTCTTCTGTGTTAAAATTCATCTCTCTAGGTCAAAATTAAATATTTCATGCTTAAATTGTTTCGAAAAGTAAATAATAGCAATAATATCAAAAAGAAAAAAAAATGAAAATGTGCGTTGTGTAAAGACATTAATAAACTCATCACTTTAAATGAAACATTAATATAATATTTAGTTTTATTTGCGTTACATTTAAAAACCTATAAAAATGCGAACACGTAAAGTCCTTCAGCCGCCCGCTGCTTTATTTGATACCATCTATTTTTATTTTATTTCTTTGTTTTTCTTATTTAAGGGTTTTTTCGAAATATTAATGAATACCTAGTAAATAAAAAATTGCAAACATTGGAAGGGTAAGGATTGTTGATAATAGCTTAATAAAAGAAAAAAACAATTAAAAAAATAGCCGAGCTCAGGATCGAACCACCGATCATTTGGTGTCGACCCCAAGACCGTTACGGTTCGGCTATCTGTCTCTTATAATAAATGATAAAATTACGGAGACCTCCGGATAGGATCTTGTGTCAAATACTCTACTTCCGAATCGTCGTTCTTCCTTTTCATCGAATCTCAAATCACAGTGGTGTTAAAGAAGTTATCACATCAAAAACAGAATCTCCCTTATTTAAAAAAACATTAACGTGGCGTAAGATTATTTCTACCATACCACCAAGATTCAAAGCAACATAGATATCTCGGAATTTATCTGCAGTCCAAGATATCGAATCGAATCCGTGAAGTCATAGATGACAAAACTATCGAAACCAAAAAAATTCCTCCCGTCCCACTCGACTCTTTTTTTTTGACTAGTTCGTGTGTTTACTACTAGTATTAATTAATGAACTCACATGTATATTTATTATAATTAATATTTATTATTTAAATTTTCCTTCGAAGTCATAGGATACATGCTATTTAACTGAATGTGTTATTGACTTCATCTGCCATTCATCACATGTATGTTTTATAGTCAACAGCCATTCGTTGTCTAATAATGTATGCAATTAAGCAAATTTATCCTCCCATCAAACGCTTTCCGGAAGCGTAGTAGCAAATTTAATGTGCTCCGGAAATCTGTCATCTGCGTGCCGTTCAATGTCAAAGACTGTTATTTTAGATGACCCAGTGATGTGGTAACCATAGACTTGGAAAAGACCAGGTGGCCGACGGACGGGGTACTCTAGTGATGTTGGCCCGCAGACTCCCCCGTTCAGCCGGTTTACCGTCTCTGAAGTCTGAACCGGTTCGCTCGCTATCTATTCGATTCGACTCAGTACAGAAACGCGCGCCGTCACCGACATACACAGACATCGCGTGCGTTCGAAAAAACGTAACATAAAAAACAGTTTTTCTATCCTATACATTCAAAAATACCAATTAAGTTTCCAACACGTGGCTGTGATAAGTCCATAAAGTGATATTTTACAAAGTTCCTCCTTTATATAATTTTACCTGGTTGTACTCGGTGAGTTTCACACATTTTCGCGGTCTCGTGACTACGTGAATTCTTTTAAATGGATAATTTAAGTAAAATAAGAAGTTGCGTGAATTCAAAAGTGAACGTGTTTTGTGTAATTCGCTTATACTTCATTATTTCAGTCATTTTGTCTGGCATTATTTGCAATAATAACACTCCAAAGGGTGTTATACAATAGGTACTGGAATGATAATATTTTACTCTAACGATTACCTGGCTAGTGATCACGAAAATTACTAACATAATGATTTAGTCAATTAGTCTTATTTTTTATTACACATGTATAAGTTTGTTTAAAATGAGACTATACCATAAGTATTCACATAAAATCTAATATCAACTATTTACAATTAACAAAAGATATCATCGTTGACTTGATATTTTAATCACAATAATATTATAAAAGCGAAATTGAGTGTGTGTGTTTGTTACTTCTTCACGTCTAAACGGCTTTAGCGATTTTAATAAAATTTGTATTGGTATGGAGTTAGCTGACACCCTGGATTAACACATAGGCTACGTTTTACTGCGGGAAAATATCCCTAATAAACCGCGGGTAACACTAGTATTAAAAAAAAGCTATATAATATCAGTGTTTGGACCAACCTCTGTTTTTTTTTTACTTTTTTTACATGGAAAGCTTATCCAATATAAACAAAAAGCCTTGAATACTGAAATCCTATACTCTTTCTTGGCCTACTTACTTAACGAAGTTGTGAAAGTCGTCGATGATTCGTAAGATTTGATACACAATTTCATGTCTGACTTTCTTTCATCTCATGGCCGTCTTATTAATGACTATGGGGAAGGAAATGCTTTTTCCGCCAATTAAATTATTGTCATAATAATTATTGACAGATAGAAAATCCATACAGTAATACAAGACTTTGGTAGGGATACACTCATAGGTATTTGTCATTTAATAATTCATAAAAAAGAAAAATATTCTCTATCAGGGTAACAATTTAACCATCTAACTTCAATTCTGTGGCATTTTTACACATTATTCATGATATTTACAATATGTAACGGCATTAATCTTCGCCTAACTGATATCAGAGCTGTTTTGAGGCTGCACATATGAAATACGTGACTTTGATAACATCAGAGGCTATAAATATTTAAATTGTTTACTTATTTCTTAGTTCGTCCAATTACTGTATTGTTTATGCGCCTAAGCACCGGATGAGGTGACAGCATTATTGTTTACTACAAAATAGTGTTGGTCATATTATTTTTTTTAGTTTGCGAGACCTTCTTAGACCATAGGTGTAAAACTTGTAGGTAATCGTTGAAGTGGCTGGTACAGCACCTATATCTTCCGCACTAGCAGCACTGATTTGGATTCCACTTTTATTAGGTGAGGTGAATTAATTCGCTCAGCCATCAACCAATTAAAGTCTCTTACATTAGATTTATAATAATGACTTGCTCTCATTATAAATCAAATTACATAACACGGATATTGGCTGTGTCTGATTAGCCCGGCTCAATCGATATTGTTATTCTGTAAAAGTTTCCAAAAGTATTTTTTGTTTACCAAAAATTAACCATTCTACAAAATGTGTGGATGATTAGTGACTAATGCTTCGGGTCTAAATGGATTTGAATACAAATTGTTTCATTGTAGAAGTCTCCTATTAGTTATATTTCTTTACTATCTTTTTAGTGGTTTTGACAGACGATCTGTTGTGTGGACTGTAATTGCGTTTCAAGTCAAATTATAATCTAAAATTAATCCATTATCTTTCATTTTCTATTCTAATATCATTTAAGTGAGATTCACCAAAATGAAATTTATGAATGTTTCCAAGAAACTGGTTAAAGTCAATTAGCTTTTAGGTATTTGTGAAAGTAATATTATCTGACATGAAAACATTCTTAATCCAAGTAAATCCTGTTTACTTATTTTGTAATATATATTGATAATATAAACAGGTAAGCTCGCCTGTGATATTGTTTTCACTCACTGAGTACGTGACTCAATTTAAGCATTCTGCCTAAAATTTATATTTTTCCTACCTACTTAGACAACGTTTTCCGAAACCGTTTTCTTGTTCAAGCAACATCCATATCCGGTAAATAAAATAAAAATGATTATAAGTTAATTAAAATCTTCATTGTATATAAATGTGTCGGTCGGTATGGTAGTTCATCCGACCTTTGGAACCAATATAAAGGTTATCTTATCCGCGACCCGTCTGTCCCGCCACCTCCGGCGCCTGTAACCTTGATAACCTCATCCGCGGAGATACCGTCGGTCGCGATGGACATTGCCGGATATCGATAAACTTTACGCCTATTATATTTTCCACCATCTGGCAACACAACACAACAGCAGACCGACCAGTCTCATTTCCTCGATGATAAATAAAAAAAAATTTTCATCACTCCAATCTACTGACCTCCAAAAGCAAAATAGAACATCACGTCTAAATTTATACCAACCGCCTTAGAATAATAACAAGAGTATTATTTATAAGAACTAGTTTGCAAAATTAAAGAAATGTAATGTATTATGTTAAAAAAAATACTACTCTTTGTGTCTTTCGTTATCACGAATAAGTGGTATTGATTTTATTTGAATTTAGGAAGATAATGATCTCTCTGACATTAATTCCTTGCCCTACCTGGTAAGAATTATCTGTAACGAATCAATCCTTTGTTTTATTCGAAATATATGCTTAAAATGTAAATTCATTAGCGATTAAGGTCTGTCCTAGCTTGGTTGAAGGTTCCTGTACAAATTTTGCAATACAGCCATTGCTATTTGGAAAAAATGCTTGATTAACAAATCCCCTTGTCAATATTTTGTGAATGGAGACCCTCTTTGTTGACCCTGTTTTATTATTAGTTGTTGTGATAGCGGCAAGCGGAGGCTTTGCCGTTGTCGCCATTAGCACGGAACCTGTAGGTATTTAACGTAGAAAACGTTATTATAATTTTACAAAAAAAGTCTCAATGTTCGCAATGACGATTATCTAAAATACGTTTATGTCACCGTGGATGACTATTAATCCACTCTAATTAGTTAGGAAATAGGCACTACTTCAATGAAAATATATCATTGACTTACTATAATTCATTCGCCGGAATAAACTGTTTAGGAATATTGACACTTCTGCGGGTTCATTATTTATGTGGGCAGTTTGAGATAATATAGTTAAACCTTTCCCGCATCCAGTTTCCAAAGTATGTCAAATGGCAATCAATAACAAAGATGTCGACCTTGACTCGGGTTCGGGGCCAAGGCCGCGCATCCAGTTTGTTTGTGCATCAAAAGTTCGTTTGATTTTTCCGGTATCTTGTAGCTCAGTTTAGTCCGAATTTCAACTTGTTGACACACCATGGCTTCCTAGGAGTTGATTCACCTACGCATTGCTTAAGTTCTTTGGGGTCGATGACATTTTGATGACAAAATAAATGCGCTGTGTCTGTCACCACTTTTTGTCTTCGTATCTCGCCCTCGCATACCATATATTGTGGTGGCATGTTATGTATAGGTATGTTTGTGTGTTATTAATGTTTGAACAGGCATTTAATAACAAATTTCACTGTAATAAACATAATAAACTACTAACATACCTACTGTGCCTGTATTATCTGCCTCTTGTTGTCTTACTTTAATTTCTATTTCTGCAATGTTTAAAGTTCATTCTTTCTCTGCTTGTTTATTTAATTACTTATAGCAACTTTTAACAATTGATAAAAAGAGAAGTGATATTTGAAAACTTTATAAACTATAAATAATATGGTGTTGCAAGTGGCCCTTTCCTAAATATGCAAGCCAACACATAAGATGACTCATTAGCGTCATTGAACTTAACCTACAGGCGTTTTTCCGGTTCCACAAATTTTGTACCGTATGGTAGGTCCAAAGTCCTTAATTGTTGATACATTCAGCTTCGCCTTTGTGTGTCGTCATCTCCGGAACAGTGCATATATCGGCGGACTTCGCTCCGCATTGTGCTTAACCTAAATAGGCTGAGGACTACCGTTTGAAGAACATTTTGTTTAATTGTACTTCATTCTGTTTTTGATTCTGACTAACTTGTTGCTTACATTTTGCCGTGAATCGGAACGCATGTTATTCAATTAATTCATTCCCTTATTGGAGACAATAATCCATACTCTGCTAAATTCCTAAAACCATTTCCTTTGTTGGACACTCGTGTCGTTCTTCGTTGTTCTTGTATTGTTTGAATTGCTTTGTTTTTGTGGCATCGTGTACAGTCATCTTTACAATGAGGAGGATCACGTGCGTTTTATTCAGTCGCGTCGCGCGATGCGATGAGCATGCGCCACTTCGCTGATATAATACGTTCGTACGATTAAATTATTCACCCCACAAGAGCGCCAGAATCAAACATTGTGCCTACCAAAGAAATAGATACTGAAAATGACGTAAGTTCATTGTTATTATTAATGTTTCATTACCTGAATAGATTAAGTTGTTTTTGATCACGGTATATTTAGTATTCTTATATCCTCAACTCTGACAATTGAAAGGTTATCCTCATTACCCTTTATTTAGCTGTCTCCGAAAAGGGCGACTAAGTTCGAAAGTACTTATTTTGTAATTTTCCACCAAGTAACACTTAGTTTTCAATAAACGATTGACTATTGTTGTCATCTACGACTTCTATTCTATATATCAATTATAATGATTTGCGATTGGTTGAAACATCAGTTACAAAGCTATGTTAGTTACATAGACGAACTGCACTCGAAAAGAAAACGGAAGGGGAGGAGGCTGCATCTGCGTCTGAAAGCAGGTTGCTCTCGTGAACTTTTGCCCTTTGTGTAGTGCACCGGCGAGTGGCGAATTTTGGAACGTTGCCTGAGATTTCTCATCAGTACCCCTAGCACGAACCAATATCAATACGAATAGTTTGCGAGTCCGAAATGTTATTGTCAAATGTGTACTGATTATTTGTTCTCGTTACGTCCTTTATGGCGCTGCTGAACAGCAGCGCCATAAAGTTTCCATACAATATTTGACAATGACATTTCGGACTCGCAAACTATTCGAATTCGATATCGGTTCTTGATAGGGGTACTGGACTTCTGGTCTTTTCGTAACTATATTTTTTAGTAGTATTTGATTACGTTTTAGGAATAAATTAGCTGCTAAATGATTGATCGCGGCCCCTATGGCCGTGTCGAATTTTCTGTAGTATTTCTTAGACTGCAAGGCAGCGCCATCTCTTCGCATTATAAGTAACCCACAATGTCAAATTAATACTTTTACGAGTATGTATTAAACACTTTATAGAAGAAATAGCAATGTTTTTTATTTTTAAGCATTTAACTGCTTTAAATAAAATATAACTACATATTTCTTATAGTATTATTTTATTTAGATTTAAACATCTAGCAGTTCAATGCTTAAAAATAAATAGAAACATTACTAGTTGTTATTTTCAACAGTCACGATCTATTCGAACTTTTCTCATTCGTATGTTCTGATAATGTAGAGTAAAAGAAGATTTGTAACGCTAGTGTTCCCAATAGTTAAATAAAATGGTTTTGAGTTAGCTCTTGTGGCGAAACAGTTCAATAAGCAATGCCTTTTATGCATCCCTCTCCTTTCAGGCCTAGTGAAATGAAACTTAATATTCCTCCTCGTTGCTCTTACCTTTAAGCAGGGATCGTCTTTCAGGAAGAAAATATTAAAGATTAAGCAAAGGAACGTATTGAGTATCCATCGGACTTATACACTAGTTGACTAACTTGGTAATCGTTGGAAATTGTTGATTTCTGCATTTGATAGCAAATTTTTTGAAAATAGTCTATAGAAAAAAGTCAAATAGGTACTAGAAAAATAAATATTTAACAAATGTAGGGTTCTACTTTGGAATTATGAAACAACACTGTTATTTTGATTTAGATAAGTACTATATTCGCGATCGACCCCTGTTCAGGATAAATAAAGAGATGTGAACTTAATTTATGTATTTCCCATAATCATTTCACTGGTAATTTATATCATGAGTCAACAAGTAACAATTCATAGTACAGAAGTCGCCACAATGAAATCATAAATAAATTCACAGTCTAAGAATTGATAATAACAAACAATAACGACACAATAACATGGAAATAGAATTTGACCGATATCAAATCAATGTTGATTCGTAGGTACTGTACCTGTTTCTTTGTATACTATATATATGAAAAACTTGATGTTGAGATAAGTCGATAAACACGCCATTTATCGAGGTCGTCTCTCGAGGTGTCTAAAGTTCGATTATGGCCATATGTACCTACTTTTTCCTCTTATTCTTTTTATATGGGTTATATTTGATGTACATTATTTTTAACATAAGAAGAGCGGTACCACGAATGAAACTGATTTGAGGGAATGGTAGTTGAGTCAGTGTTGTCAGTGAAATTTTTGTTAATTGTAAAAAAGTATTATTTAAACTGCCTAAAATTTAAAAATGATCTACCTGACAAATTATTGCAGAAATCATCAGTATTTCCAACAATGAGGGATTTCTCTCTAGAAAAGCTTTTACAGTCGTTAAATTTAAAAGTATGTATGTTGGTGTCGTATCTAGGCATGATTCTCTGAACTTAAAACTTCGTTTAGTCTCTCCTTTTCATTCTACATAGAGAATGACAAGGATACACTGTTGCCAAATTTAATTTTAGGTTTAGAGAATCATGTCTGGAACGACACCATTATCTTTCTAGTGTTGACTACACAAGGTATTCATCTACTTTGTGTTAAAATCTATTAGAGTACTCCAATAGACAAAACGCAATAAGGCGGTTTCATTATCTTCTTCAGAGCCTTCTGCGTAATAACGCTTAGGTCTATATTTAAAACAGTGCAATCTGATAGCTACCAACACCACTTGTCGTTGTTAAATGACAAAATAGCTGTATCAAGTGGGCATAATTGAGTTACTGAAGATCACGGACGTTTCATTGTGTCGCCTTAGCTAATTAATTTGTAAGCTCTATTAATTCAGAACATACTTCACTAAACGCAGAGGAGGTCACTTAATGCTCATCACTGAATTCGGCATTGTTGCTATTTGCCTAATCCTTTAGTTTTAAATTTTTATAAAATCAAAACTACTTGATTTTGTACACAGAATAACTAGTAATTTAATATAACAACTTTGCAAATTGTTCAAGTGTTTGGTTTACTTTATTTGGAAAGTAAATTTTAATATTGAAATGGGGTGAAAGAAGACTGATTTCCAGTCTGAAGTTACTGAGGACGACTACAACATCTGCCCCTTAATTCTATAAATTGAACGTCTAATAGACGTTACATAAAATTATTTTACATTTGAAGGACTTCTAAAATTTTCAATTACTGAGGTCGAAGCTTCAAATCAAATCAAATTTATTTATAGCATGTCACATTAAAAATGCAGGTAGTTTATAAATAGGACAGGAACTATGTGACGCGATGCAAGTGCATAGCAAAATTAGATTACATTATGTTTTCATAATATTAAGTTAACTCAAATTAAGTATACGAATCACAAACCCACAAGCAAGTATTCATTTTAAATTAGGTAATCATTCATTCATAATAATCAAATAATAATTTGATTTTTTTCATAGAAATTAACAATTCATTTAATACCACGATTCAAATCTTTGGTAATACCGACATTGTTTTCGTCGTTTATTATCCTTGAAATTTTATTAAGGCATAACATATAAATTATGTTTATGCCAATGCAAACGCCACTTTACTAAGTGGCGTTTATTATACATACGGCTGATGTATAATAACTTAATACATCAGCCGTATTGAACCTATTTGTTAACTTTCCTAAGATTAGCATTTATCTTTACTAAGCTATATACAACTCATTATCATTTTCTGATAAACTTGCGTCTTAATATTATTATATTGGTTAATAAAATAATGTTTTTTTTTGTGACGCTTTGTTCGTTTGACCTTTTTAAGAGTTGCGAGTTGAGAAGGAACCAATCAGCAATTTAGCCCAGAATTTGGCATAAATATACATAGTCACGCTGATCAAGTGGTAAAATCAAATCTTTTTATCCTTGCAATGATCATAATGTAACGCGTCAAACATAGAATCTCTAGCAACAATTTGTTAATAAACCTTTAATAACATCCAAAACATAAAAAAACGAAAGCTCACTTCTAAAGAATTATAAAACAAATTGCAAATTAATCAGATTCCCAAAAAATTAAAACACAAAGGTTAACGAAAAGCGACCTTTTAAAGATGAAATAGAATTCGACTGCAGAGATCGAATAGCAGAATTTAAGATTTTCTCTCTTTCTCGTAATCTGATCTGTAAGTGAGTCGTGATTCATGAATCACGATATCTTAAGATAACTTAGTTGCGTTCAGATCGCCATCGGAATAACCAAAACAAACAAAGCCGAAATTCGAGTTGTTGACGACTCAGACAAAATAGCGGAGCGATATTCTTTTCGCGCCGCTATGCATGGTCACGACACCGGCATCTAAGCTAACCCATGAACTAAAATATCGTGACGTATTGCGTTTTTGACTGCAGGCATATCATGAGTATACGTGTAATCCTAACTAATATTAGAAATGCGAAAGTGAGTTTTTGTAACACTTTCACGCTTAAACCACAGAATGGATTCGGATGAAATTTGGTACGCATATAGTGAAGACCTGGGTTATAAAGAAAAAACTATACTTTGGATCCCGGAAAAATTATAACGATTTTCGGAAAACTAAAGTTAACGCGGTTGAAGTCCCGGGCGGCCGGTAGGATGAACTAATTAAGAAAATTAACACGCAATTAAAAGTATTACGCGTCTGCATATTGTATCAGTTTTCAATTCGTCTCATCAATAATACCAATCTATGAATATTAAAAAGCGATGGCAGATCGTTATTTTTTTGTCAATTGCGTGATTTTTCGTTTACAACTAAATCTGAGACACAATGCGTTTACGCTGAAAATAGAGCGCGGAGGCTCGTCGTCTGCTGTCTCGATCTTGTGTCGTGGGCGTGTACTAGCTTCGTTCGGTATTTGCATCGCAGAGGCGACGGATTTTCGGTCATGTGATCACAGATTAATCTGAGTAAATTGCTATTAACCAACGGCACGACCGACCGTTAATTTCAAACCTTAAACAGAAACTAACCTCTCAACATAACAGATATATGACAGATAACCAGAGTAATCTCGTCGGTCAAAATACTCCGAGCAAACAGATTTACATCGTACTGATCTGAACGGAATTACCGAACGGTTCAGATTTACTCTAGATGTAATAAACGAACGATTCAGATTTCAGATTAAAAAGATTGACCAGACTCAAATACCGAACGCAGCTACTGTTTTGCGTGCGCGAGAATTTCGGTATTTCATACGTCAAACCTTTAATTATTAGAAAAATCCGTTAAGATTATTTTATTTGTATTTCTGGTGATGAAATCTATGGACGCTAAAGAATTCCTTCAACAAATATTTCGCCCTTTCGACCGGGAGACCTACTCTTTTTTGATGTATCATAATAATCCTTTATAAAAAAGAAGAAAGGAATGGAAAAAGAACTCCTGTTCTTTTTTCCACTTCTTTACCACGTACATCACTATAGAGGCGCACCGCGGAAGTTCGCTGTGTGCGATGACGCCTCTTGTCACATACCTACCTGTGTTCTATTTTTTTCATGGACTCTCGCGTACTTTCCTCCTGTTTGGTCCCTCGGTGTCCGCGGTACTTCGGGGGAATTTTGTGTGCGGTATTTTTTAAGCCGTCGTTTGCGTTACTCAGTGCAGTTATAAGCGATCTATTACGGCGGCAAAGAAAGAAAAATCATTTATTGGCCCAAAAACACAAGATCTTATAAGAAAATTTTATTAGTGTTTTATTTTTAATACTTTGATAACTGTGTTGGCTGTAGTATTTAACTATTTTTTAATACTCTATTATTTGTTTCAGATTTAAGAATACAGAAATGTTTATAGACGAAAATGAGACGTAAGTACCTTTAAAATACTGTCCAATTTTAATTTTAGCTGTTGGGCTCATTCATCATCATTAAAGTCTGTATCAAATAGTTTTTTTAGCAACGTGTAATCGTAATTATTATTCATCAGAAGCTGGCCTGGGTAACGTTTGTTTATTCCCAGTGGAAACTCTGAGCTAAATGCCTTACTCGCGATATTCTACAGTCGGCCGTCCAGCCAAACCTCTGTGACATTAGCTGCTAAAGTGTTCTTCAACTGTACTTGGTGTCATGGAAGGCCTACTGTCACGCGCTACTGATCAACCAAGACAGGGCTGATTGGCACAACATTCCCGTTGTTCTATCACGAACCGAATAATTTTATATTTCTCGTTAACGTAGTCTCCCAAATGTTTAAACTTCCTAGGTAAGTGTTTAAGATAAAAACTGTCAGTTATAAAGTTTTATCAAATTACGTACTTTCTGCATTCGGTCTATTGAATCTTTAAATTTAATAAATTTCGACGACCTCCGTGGTCGAGTGGTTCCGGGTTTGATGGTGTTGCCGACACGAGAGGTCCCAGGTTCGAATCCCGGTGGGGGCAGATGTTTGTGTGATGAATACGATCATTTGTACTCCAGTCATGGATGTTTAATATGTATTTATATAAATATACTTATTTATGTACAGTTTAAGTATTCTATCCGTTACCCTAGCATTCCATAACACAAGCCTTATAGTGCTTACTTTGGGGCTAGGCTAATTGGTGTGAGTGTTGGAAATATTTATTAATATTATTATTAATCTTGGCTTATCAGCATGATATTATCCATTCAAGATTGGGAGAAAGAGAAATAAATGTTAAATGTTTTCTTAAAGCTTCTCTGTTAAGGGAGAAAGGAGATTGCTCAAATTGTCCTAAGTGCACAAAAATATTGACATACACGGTAATTCTTGCCGCAATTTATAATTTAATTAACAGTCATAAGATTTCAACGGACACCTTTGTATAATATATTTACTTTAAAAAGTACTTTTAATTTTACCGGTTTGGAAAACATACGAATCATTTTTAATAGCTATGGGTGTAGTAACATTCAGCCAAAGACTGATCGAAGTTGTTTATATAACATAAAAACAAATCTATTTTGTAAAGATCGATAAAATAAATCATTTTTTTTTATTACACTGTGGTATTAATATCCACAACTATATTATCATTTTCACTAGATGCAAATGTGCTCAGACAATTATTACAGATGGTAGGCGACATCATTAAGTCTATTGCCATACATTTTTCGCCAAACACCTCCATAAACACATTATAATCTGTATATGTTAGACTTTAAGGTATCTATCTATGGGCCTACGTTCCTGACTATAAATTAATAAATAAATAAAATTATAAGGTGTGATACACTAAAAATCTAAAATATGGTTATCTTAAAAACAAAACAAAAATAATGAAGCTACTGAATATATGGCCATAGAACCTAAATCTCTTAGCTTTCTTTGGTTAACGAGAGTTTAAAAATTCTCTCTAATCTGTGGCACATTCACAATCATCACACAGTTTCTGCCACAGAGTACCTTATTATAACCGGAAATGACACCTGATTTTAAAAGTTACTCTTATGCATTAACTTTAAAAACAGGCAACGTTCTGTTAATCTACATGCTCTATACACCTGAATCTAATCCATAATTTCGGTACTTGGCTTGATTTCCCTAGTTTACTATATAACTTATTTGTTTTTTATTATTTTAATAATGTTCAGTGTATATGGTTTATAGAAGTTCTCAGGGGTGTTCGTCAATAATATTCGTTTCTACAGTAATCTCTTATCTATTAAACAAGTCCGTCTGTCTGTGGTGCTGTTTCAGCGGCCAAACCGTAAGAGATAGATAAAGAGAATATTTAAAGAAAATATAACAAGAAAAAATTCCACGCGGACCAGGCAGCAGACGGGACTCGAACCCGCACCCTTCGCAATCCGGGCGAATGCACTGACCAATTATGCTACCGCGGCCCTCACGGACCGCGTCGAAATTCTTTCTAGCTATTCTTAAGCTGCAAGGCAGCGCCATCTCTTCGCATTATAGGTAAACCCACAATGTCAAATGAATACTTTTACAAGTATTAAACATTTGAAAGAAGAAATAGCAATTATAGTTATAATTTTTTTTATTTTTAAAGCATGTAACTGCTTGATGTTTAAATCTAAAGAAAATATAACTAGATAAATAATATAATTGGTCAGTGCATTCGCCCGGATTGCGAAGGGTGCGGGTTCGAGTCCCGTCTGCTGCCTGGTCCGCGTGGAATTTTTTCTAGTTATATTTTCTTTAGATTTAAACATCAAGCAGTTACATGCTTTAAAAATAATAAAAATTATGAGAATATTTAAGTTATAAGTTAAGAATAGTCTGATAAGACTACAAACCGGATTTGAGTAACGTAGCACTTCCGGTTTTCCAGAAATCAGGTTTTGGTGAACATTTGGTTCACTGGTTTGCTAGTTTATATATAATTTCGAATCTAGGAAACAATTTTTCATGATTATTGATCTTTAGGCCAAACATGTATGGAAGCTGAGCAATCTCCTTTCGTCAACGTAGGCAGCGAGCTATACTTCTGCTTGATAAGACTAAAAGGATCGTATACGCCTATGGTGAACGCTCACTTACCTTGAGGGTCGCCATATGATTTCTTGGCACCCTTTTAAAATTATGATGATACGTTATCATTGGCTTTGTAATCAGTTCATACAACTGGTCACTGGCTCCGTCTTCGTATCCGTCTAAGCAACCTGTTATCAGATAATAGGTCCGTATCGGATCGACATAAATAAATGGATGATACCACATGATATATTATCACTGTTATTTCCTTAACATAGCTAGTTGTGCACTGTGCGTTCGTACTGAATATTTGTGACTTGTTAATTTATTTGTGATAATCTTGAAGATACACAGCAATGTCCTACTATAAACTGAAGTGAGTATTCATTTTTGAAATAGGGATGATGACTAATTTTTTTTTCTTCGTTTATCAAGTAGATTATCAAAAAGTGTTGGACACGTATTTTTTCTTTTTTCACATAATATAAACATTGCAGAGATATATTCATTTAAAAAGTCGCACGACGTCACGTTTAAGTACACTTTTAAGTGAAAATTCACTAAAAAGTGACGTCACGAGCCCCTACTCCCAAACTTTGACGCACTATAACTTTGTCATTTTTTGGTTTATTGCCCAAAGAAAAAATACGTGTCCATTATTTTTTGATCATCTAACTGACGGACTTTTTTATTGTACTGTACCCCGTCATCACCCCTATTGGGAATATTCTGAGTTATTTGCCAGTTCTTATTTTTAATTTGTAAGTTATTATATCATGAGCTTTTAATTACGGTATAAGCTGTTAATTTTTGCCATATATGACTGAGTCAATGGACTTTCGTTGTATTCCTGGTTTGTGACTAATGATCAACAAAATACTTTCGATGTGTTTATATTCCATTCCAATACAGCAAACGGTTAACAACACTGTTTGTACTTACATTGTATTAGTTAACTAAGCTTCGCACGGATTGAAATTACTGCTTAATAAAATATGGCGATTTCAGTACAAAAATACACGTGCGATTTCCTAATTGTCTGGCCGTTTCTGGCGTATTCCCAAGAAATTTCTTACGTAACATTACAAACCTTGTCCTGACAGTAACGTAACGAATACAACAAAAAATTGTCATAACGGTAAGTGATACTCCTGTCTACATTGGATGTATCTCTAAGAATAGCAAGAATAACAGCCTTTTATCTTTTTTAATTACTCTACTCGATAAATTATGATAACCTTTTATCATAGTATGCGCACTGTATTCCCAGTACAGGTGAGTACAATGAGTGGAATTAGCCAATTGGCGTCAAAGACTGTTTCTTACAACCGTAATAACTACTAAATGTGAGTAGAACGGTTGCACCACAGAGCTAGTTAAGGATAAAGATGTTTAATTTTAAGTCTATTGCACGTTCCTAAAAAATGGGATCAATAATAAGAATTCCCAAAAAAAAATAGACTAGTTTCCTTACCATGTTTATTCGTACAATGAACAATAATGTGGCGATTTTGCATTATATGTACAACAAAAAATACACTAATGTGTAAAAAAGCTTAAGGAAACAAAATTTATTCAAAAAGTATGAGCAAACTATAGTAGCTCATTACATTATGGGGTAATATTTTATTTATTCAAGTATATATTAAGTAAAAGAGTACATTTTGTTTAGTAATGTGCTGTTATTGCATTTCTAAACAATGACACGACATATAACTGCCAGTGACGTTAAGTTTTCTTGACTTGTTTGTTGTACAATGGCCTGACAACATATTGACGATTATATTCGCCATTGTGGATTTTGAATATCATAATTAACTTTAAAATTTAAAATGCGGTACTGAGACCTCAATAAAAACAAAATATTCAAATTTTAATGGTCGGAGTCGACTTGTTTTTGATTTCCTTTATTTCCATATTCTGTACAAGACCTAGCCCAAGTCAATTATGAAACGTCTTCTTTTGCTAAAACTTTTGCTGCCTTCGCTTGGAAACTGTTATTGTCACTGTCAAATTTATGAACTCATTTTCACTCGTCAAATGGTGCATACAATTTTTTATCTAACCGGTACTTTAACTTAACAGTTAAAGTTAGTTGGTGCAACTCACCCTTAGTCAAACATAAGTTGCCGGCATTGGCGTGGATATTAGCCGAAAGCGTGTATAGTTTTATTGGAGTATTAAAATAAGTACATTTACTGATAATGTAAATGTTTAAGTCATTGTGATTAATTAGTGATAACATAATTCTATAATTATTAGTTATTTCCATAGTGACCAACTGTGTAGATATTGTGATATATTAACCATTCTAGCAAAACTATATTCCTAATAACTACTAGGTGATTAGCGAAAGTAATCAATAGGAAATCATACGAATGGTAGATATAGTGTGCATAATATGTAGATATAATAATAATAGGAGATAATTTAAACATATAAGGTATGTTTACTCGCTTGAGTGTGATACAGATTTGGTTGATGGACTCGTAAAAGCATTCGGCGTAGTCTGCTCGCGATCAGATGACGTCACAAGGAACACGTCGAGGCTAAAATTAGCAATGCGTTCGTATCCGGTCAAAATTGCAATATTTTATTTCACGATTGAACCCAGCAAATTGTTTTTTTCAATATATGCAACTGATTTGAATACCGCATTTTATCACCGCGTTCTAGTTTTTTAATTGGATCGAAATAAATTTGATGATGACACGTTGCCAAATATTGGAAGTATCCGGTGTACTTTCAGGCATAATTGCGGTATGCTTTTCTGCACTCTGCCGCTAGGGCCAGCCGGTTCGTCGGGCACGGTTAAATGAAGCATCGATCGTAACTCGCTAAAACAATGCGGGTAACATACATAACTCGCTTGCTTGCATCGTCAGTCGTCACAAACCACTTTCACTGATGGAGTAGCATCAGGTTCTGCAACGAGTTCGGTATTTTTAACTTTAACAGTATTTTACTGTTTTGCCAACTACTTATTCAATTATGAACTGGTCTTCGAAAGTTTTATTTATAAATTATGATTTTTCAGAATTCCTTCGTTTTTCTTACTATTAAAGTTAATTTAAAAGTTTTTTACGTTTTATTCAACAAAGCTAATAATAATATTTAGGCGTGTAACATAATGTATCTATGTACAACGATTCATTTATTATTTACCTGATTTTATTTTTAAGGATTATGTGTATCACTGACCAAAGATTGATGATGTTGATAAGATTAGGTTATTAGAAAAAATAATACACGATAAAGTCGTACCAGTAACCTCTAACAAATATATGTATATTCCGGAAAACGGTGATGTAATTTAAATGATATTTTGCCTGCCTGAGGAAAAACATGACAAATAAAAGAAATTTCGGAGAGGTCGATGTTCCAACATCAAAATTGTGTTACCGGACCTCCGTAGGTTTCGTCGAAATACATTTTATTGTAAAAAGCTTAGGACTCATTAATTTATGAAATGACTACACTTTCTTCATGACTTTTTGCCGTTAAGTTTATAATGAAACAATGTTATAAAGAAGGCTTTCACCGCTTATTTTGCCATTTTGGTCCTATATTCGCTGCTTCTGCGTCGCACGCCTCTTGAGCACCATATTGCAAAAAGCTACCTACGCGTCTAAACGCCAAACAAAAGCAAGTTTGTGTCCGTGACGAATGCCTGTGTTCTCCAGTACTTTTTTTTGTGACCGCGTCCGGCGCGCTGAGAATAGTCGAGTGCAAAGTCCGAGCACCAAGGCAAGCGTTCAAGGCGACCGATTATCTGCCATGCTCTACACACGAGCACCAACAATTATCCGCAACACCAACCTGACTTTGTAAACACGTGCGTGCGCTCAAAAGAAGTGTCACTTGATGATCTGACGGTAAATATCCAGTGTATGTTATTGAGATGTAGTGGTGACGTCTTTTAAGAACTGATCAGTTTACATTGTGGGTTACCTACAATGCGAAGAGATGGCGTTGCCTTGCAGCCTAAGGCTAGAGAAAGTTCGACACGGCGATCAGGGCCGCGGTAGCATAATGGTCAGTGCATTCGCCCGGAAAGCGAAGGGTGCGGGTTCGAGTCACGTCTGCTGCCTGGTCTGCGTTGAATCTTTTCTAGTAAACTTTTCTTTAGACTGAACAGTTTGTATTCCTATTTCAATGCTGCTCATGCAATGCAATTCTCTTTTTTATATTTTTTTAATTATAATTAAACATTAATTTTGCCTTACCAACGTGTTATCTTTGTATCGAAAGGATGACTGGGAAAAATCTTAATATCACAGTCAAAACATAGTACACAAAAGCCAATCCTATATTCTTGAAAGTATTGTCACACACTTTTATTAATATTGACACGACTATGGTGTCGATTCTGGCATGATACTCAAAATAACAGTGTATACTTGTTTATTCTCTATACAGAGTGAAAAGGAGAGAATGATGTTAAATTTAATTTTACGTGTTTGATCATGCCCATATTAACACCAATGACTAGTAAAATAGTAATTATTGAAACCCTAAATTGATTATCAACTATCGGAGGTTCGTAGAAGCACTATAAAACTTACTCGTAACTACAGCCAATTATAAATGTTGCGTGTGGATGTGGAACGCAGTTGTACTAGTTTTACGTGCAAGTGACTGGTTTTATAAATCACCTGACCTGGTGTCTGCGTACTAGTATACTTTATTAAATGGCATCTTGTTACAATTTGTTTTTCTCGTTTGTTTTTCATTTATAATGTGGCTACAGTCAGGAGACATTAGAAATATTTTTTACCGTAGACATAATCATAATTTTTTTATCATTAAAAATACATAAGTGCTTTTTCATACTAATCAGGGGGCCATTTGCCTAACGGAAATGCTATGGAAAACGCTAACGCTTTCGATTTTATTTTGTTAATTTCTGACCGCCGAAGGTTTTCAAATACTTCAAGCTCTTTTTTTTAATATTATTATTGCCAAAAAAGAAAAAAAAGAGCGCGAGGCATTTGAAAACCTCAGGTGGCTAGAAATAACAAAATGAAATCGTAAGCGTTAGCGTTTTCCAAAGCATTTCCATTAGGCGAATGGCCCCCTGATCGATGATAATTTAATGTTATGGCTGGACCATTTTTAGTAGACATGAGTGTCGATTCTGGCATCTCTAAATTTATGACTACCATAAGTCTCTCTTTTTCATTCTGTATAGAGTATGAAAAGTATACACTATAGTCAAATTTAAGTTTAGAGAATCATGCCAGAATCGAGACCATGGGCTAAGTAAAATTCGTTTACTGCTCGGTACTCGGCATATTTTGAGTTTTTTTATTACACGTACCGTACTCGGCCGAATAACTCGGATCAATCGGATTGGAGTATAGTCGGTTATAAAGTGATATATTGGGAAGATATAATGAAATCAAGAGTATTTGTTAAAAACAATGAGTATTTCTTAATTTAAAAACTACTTTTAATTATTTAAGCACAGTACAGTTAAGTGCTACCAGGTGCACATAAAATACTCGTGCTAAACGTGCCATCTCCACAAACCTTCTTATACATTTTATTAGCTACTAGCGGCCGCCCGCGACTTCACTCACGTTTCAACTTTAGTTTATTGAAAATCCATCAGGAACCTAACACTTTTTCGAGATAAAAAGTATCCTATGTCTCAATCCAGGTCATAAACTATATGTGTACCAAATTTCATCCATATCCGTTCAATGGTTAAGGAGTGAAAACGTAACAAACAAAAAAAAACAAACTCGTTTAGTATCTCCTCGCGGATCTGAGGTCTAAGCACGCGCCCCGTTTTCGCGCCTCAAAAAAGATTGACCCGAGTTATTTGAGTTAAACCTCTTAAAACTCGGTACTCGGTAAAACCTGTACTTGGCCCACCTCTAATTTTTAGAGTTTTAGAAAATTGTATTATGCAGGGGTGGTGGAAGTGGCCCCTTCGCATTTGCGACTTCTGAGAGCAAGGTAAACAAACATACTTTATTGGCGGATAACTAAATCATGACTGTTGTTGGTTTTCCTTGTCCTTGGCGATCCTTGTTGGCTTTTTCCGTTCTGTCCACCATTTATAAAAGGCTTGTCCATATTGTATTTGCACATCATAATATTATGTAGTTTGCCGTAATAATTCACCTATATTTCCTTTGCGTTTAGTGATAGTACTTTTGTCACAGGAAGCCAGTGAACGTTTATATACAAAAAGTTTATTGTAGTTAACTTTTAAGTGGGACTTTTCTCTCGTAGGACTTCGAAACAACTGAAGTAGGCAATGTCACCCAGGGTAATTGTAGCCATGGGGCAAATGTAGCTGTTTGAAATAACTCGTTACTTTCCTTTTTAAAATAACAAACATATGTGGCTCTATAGAGCAAAAGTTATTTAAAGGTGCTGTCACACTATCTTTGTTGTCGCGGGAGAGGTCACGCCACGCAGGGTTCTCCTGACGTATGAGAACTCTTAACTTTTGAGATTTAGCAGAACCTATCTATACATGATACGAGGTAAATAGGTATCTCGTACACTTTGATATGAGTTTGTGTAATATACACAAACCAAAACAATTATTAGAAAGTAAATCGATGGAGCTCGATGGCGAAGGTGGTTAGGGCGTTCGGCTGCGATCGAACTTAAGCAACTTTCGCAGTGGTCGGTCATTGGATGGGTGACCAAAAAAAATCTTCTATCTCGAGTTCCTCCGTGCTTCGGAAGGCACGTTAAGCCGTTGGTCCCGGCTGCATCTGCAGTCGTTAGCACCCGCCAATCCGCACTGGGCCCGCATGGTGGGTCATGGCCCAAGCTCCCTATACCATCCATAGGGAAGGCCTGTGCCCCAGCAGTGGGGACATTAATAGGCTGATGATGATGATGATGATGAAATAAATGCCCAGTCCACAAAGGATCGTCTCAGTAAGTACAGATTCATTATGCCATCACTAAATGCATCCTTATTCGTATCATCGCATCATCACCTCGTATCTTGTATAGATACTGCTAAATCTCGAACGATAGAGTTCTAATACGTTTGGCAAACCTGCGCACCGCGGCCTCGCCCGCGACAACACAGATGGTGTGTCAGCACCTGTTTACAGAGTCACAGTTATTTGATATTTTGAAAACGAAACAGTAACGAGTTATTTGACTCAGCTACATTTGCCTCATGGCTACAATTGCCCCGGGTGACCTTATTGATGGTTACTAAAAAGCTGTCGCTGTCGCATAGCCAAGGAAAATAAAAAAATGCAAAGAAAATGGAAGAAATAGGCATTATAGACCCCGATATTTATATAACGACCAAGAAATACCCGATATTATTCCGAAAGTTCATTGAATAAACCTAAGTCGAGCATTATTATAAAGTAAAATAAATAGATATTTCTTACACTCACACTAATTAGCCTGCTCCTAGAGTAGGCACTGTAAGGCTTTTGTTAACCGCAACACCAACCTGACTTTGTAAACACGTGCGTGCGCTCAAAAGAAGTGTCACTTGATGATCTGACGGTAAATATCCAGTGTATGTTATTGAGATGTAGTGGTGACGTCTTTTAAGAACTGATCAGTTTACATTGTGGGTTACCTACAATGCGAAGAGATGGCGTTGCCTTGCAGCCTAAGGCTAGAGAAAGTTCGACACGGCGATCAGGGCCGCGGTAGCATAATGGTCAGTGCATTCGCCCGGAAAGCGAAGGGTGCGGGTTCGAGTCACGTCTGCTGCCTGGTCTGCGTTGAATCTTTTCTAGTAAACTTTTCTTTAGACTGAACAGTTTGTATTCCTATTTCAATGCTGCTCATGCAATGCAATTCTCTTTTTTATATTTTTTTAATTATAATTAAACATTAATTTTGCCTTACCAACGTGTTATCTTTGTATCGAAAGGATGACTGGGAAAAATCTTAATATCACAGTCAAAACATAGTACACAAAAGCCAATCCTATATTCTTGAAAGTATTGTCACACACTTTTATTAATATTGACACGACTATGGTGTCGATTCTGGCATGATACTCAAAATAACAGTGTATACTTGTTATTATTCTCTATACAGAGTGAAAAGGAGAGAATGATGTTAAATTTAATTTTACGTGTTTGATCATGCCCATATTAACACCAATGACTAGTAAAATAGTAATTATTGAAACCCTAAATTGATTATCAACTATCGGAGGTTCGTAGAAGCACTATAAAACTTACTCGTAACTACAGCCAATTATAAATGTTGCGTGTGGATGTGGAACGCAGTTGTACTAGTTTTACGTGCAAGTGACTGGTTTTATAAATCACCTGACCTGGTGTCTGCGTACTAGTATACTTTATTAAATGGCATCTTGTTACAATTTGTTTTTCTCGTTTGTTTTTCATTTATAATGTGGCTACAGTCAGGAGACATTAGAAATATTTTTTACCGTAGACATAATCATAATTTTTTTATCATTAAAAATACATAAGTGCTTTTTCATACTAATCAGGGGGCCATTTGCCTAACGGAAATGCTATGGAAAACGCTAACGCTTTCGATTTTATTTTGTTAATTTCTGACCGCCGAAGGTTTTCAAATACTTCAAGCTCTTTTTTTTAATATTATTATTGCCAAAAAAGAAAAAAAAGAGCGCGAGGCATTTGAAAACCTCAGGTGGCTAGAAATAACAAAATGAAATCGTAAGCGTTAGCGTTTTCCAAAGCATTTCCATTAGGCGAATGGCCCCCTGATCGATGATAATTTAATGTTATGGCTGGACCATTTTTAGTAGACATGAGTGTCGATTCTGGCATCTCTAAATTTATGACTACCATAAGTCTCTCTTTTTCATTCTGTATAGAGTATGAAAAGTATACACTATAGTCAAATTTAAGTTTAGAGAATCATGCCAGAATCGAGACCATGGGCTAAGTAAAATTCGTTTACTGCTCGGTACTCGGCATATTTTGAGTTTTTTTATTACACGTACCGTACTCGGCCGAATAACTCGGATCAATCGGATTGGAGTATAGTCGGTTATAAAGTGATATATTGGGAAGATATAATGAAATCAAGAGTATTTGTTAAAAACAATGAGTATTTCTTAATTTAAAAACTACTTTTAATTATTTAAGCACAGTACAGTTAAGTGCTACCAGGTGCACATAAAATACTCGTGCTAAACGTGCCATCTCCACAAACCTTCTTATACATTTTATTAGCTACTAGCGGCCGCCCGCGACTTCACTCACGTTTCAACTTTAGTTTATTGAAAATCCATCAGGAACCTAACACTTTTTCGAGATAAAAAGTATCCTATGTCTCAATCCAGGTCATAAACTATATGTGTACCAAATTTCATCCATATCCGTTCAATGGTTAAGGAGTGAAAACGTAACAAACAAAAAAAAACAAACTCGTTTAGTATCTCCTCGCGGATCTGAGGTCTAAGCACGCGCCCCGTTTTCGCGCCTCAAAAAAGATTGACCCGAGTTATTTGAGTTAAACCTCTTAAAACTCGGTACTCGGTAAAACCTGTACTTGGCCCACCTCTAATTTTTAGAGTTTTAGAAAATTGTATTATGCAGGGGTGGTGGAAGTGGCCCCTTCGCATTTGCGACTTCTGAGAGCAAGGTAAACAAACATACTTTATTGGCGGATAACTAAATCATGACTGTTGTTGGTTTTCCTTGTCCTTGGCGATCCTTGTTGGCTTTTTCCGTTCTGTCCACCATTTATAAAAGGCTTGTCCATATTGTATTTGCACATCATAATATTATGTAGTTTGCCGTAATAATTCACCTATATTTCCTTTGCGTTTAGTGATAGTACTTTTGTCACAGGAAGCCAGTGAACGTTTATATACAAAAAGTTTATTGTAGTTAACTTTTAAGTGGGACTTTTCTCTCGTAGGACTTCGAAACAACTGAAGTAGGCAATGTCACCCAGGGTAATTGTAGCCATGGGGCAAATGTAGCTGTTTGAAATAACTCGTTACTTTCCTTTTTAAAATAACAAACATATGTGGCTCTATAGAGCAAAAGTTATTTAAAGGTGCTGTCACACTATCTTTGTTGTCGCGGGAGAGGTCACGCCACGCAGGGTTCTCCTGACGTATGAGAACTCTTAACTTTTGAGATTTAGCAGAACCTATCTATACATGATACGAGGTAAATAGGTATCTCGTACACTTTGATATGAGTTTGTGTAATATACACAAACCAAAACAATTATTAGAAAGTAAATCGATGGAGCTCGATGGCGAAGGTGGTTAGGGCGTTCGGCTGCGATCGAACTTAAGCAACTTTCGCAGTGGTCGGTCATTGGATGGGTGACCAAAAAAAATCTTCTATCTCGAGTTCCTCCGTGCTTCGGAAGGCACGTTAAGCCGTTGGTCCCGGCTGCATCTGCAGTCGTTAGCACCCGCCAATCCGCACTGGGCCCGCATGGTGGGTCATGGCCCAAGCTCCCTATACCATCCATAGGGAAGGCCTGTGCCCCAGCAGTGGGGACATTAATAGGCTGATGATGATGATGATGATGAAATAAATGCCCAGTCCACAAAGGATCGTCTCAGTAAGTACAGATTCATTATGCCATCACTAAATGCATCCTTATTCGTATCATCGCATCATCACCTCGTATCTTGTATAGATACTGCTAAATCTCGAACGATAGAGTTCTAATACGTTTGGCAAACCTGCGCACCGCGGCCTCGCCCGCGACAACACAGATGGTGTGTCAGCACCTGTTTACAGAGTCACAGTTATTTGATATTTTGAAAACGAAACAGTAACGAGTTATTTGACTCAGCTACATTTGCCTCATGGCTACAATTGCCCCGGGTGACCTTATTGATGGTTACTAAAAAGCTGTCGCTGTCGCATAGCCAAGGAAAATAAAAAAATGCAAAGAAAATGGAAGAAATAGGCATTATAGACCCCGATATTTATATAACGACCAAGAAATACCCGATATTATTCCGAAAGTTCATTGAATAAACCTAAGTCGAGCATTATTATAAAGTAAAATAAATAGATATTTCTTACACTCACACTAATTAGCCTGCTCCTAGAGTAGGCACTGTAAGGCTTTTGTTAAAAATAAAATAGATTATTCTCTAACCCGTTTGTTATTTATCATTTACAAGTCGTTCAGTATAATAATGTCTTTGTTTACATATTTCTTCTGTGAAACTTATCTTTTCAAGATGTTTTTGTCGTCTGAAAATAGATGGACTCTAGATAAACACTGATTAAAATAACCTAAATTTTGCTACCTAATCAATTCCCTAATCCTGTTATCGTGTCAGGTACTGTTGTGTTATTCTAATATGAATATTTTCGTACGCGAACGCAAACTATTTCACTGTTGAATTCAGAATATTGAGCTAACGTGTTTATATTTATTTATTCATATTTATTATCATTGAAATCGTTGTTATTTAAGCCTGATTGAGCATCAGCTTAATCTTAATTAGCTTCTTCTGCTGAAGAATTATATATGCGAAGTGTTTCTGACAAATAGTCATTGTGTGGGTGAAACGAATGGTGGTGTGTATAATGGTTTATTAATCTAAAAAAAATACTAGTAAAATTCCACGCGGACCAGGCAGCAGACGGGATTCGAACCCGCACCCTCCGCTATCCGGGTAAATGCTCTAACCATTATGCTATCGCGGTCCTAATTGTCCGTGTCGAATTCTCTTTAGTATTTCTTAGGCTGCAAGGCAGCTCCAATTCGACACAGACAATTAGAGCCGCGGTACCTAATGGTATGCACTGACCATATCGCCCGTAAAGTTTAATAATTTAAAAATATACAACAAACATTAAAATTATGTAACTTATCCACATTTCTATAAGTATATAGGGTGTACTCAAAGACCTGAGGGTCTACTCTCTCTCTCCGAAACGAACTTTCGATAACGGAAGTTCAAACGAAATTTAATTTCGTCAATTTAAGGTTATACTTAATTTGAACGAGAAACTATTTTTTTTTCCAACACACACCAATAAGCCTATTGAAGCTTTCTTTGAGTAGGCAGAAAATTTGCACCTCAATCTATATTCCAATGGCGTATATTATTATTAAAAACGAACCAGAAACATAGTAAGAAATAAGAAAAGTAAAATGCGAAATTTCGTTTTTCGTCGAGAATTATTTAGAGAAATTAGGGGATTATTGAGAGGAATTAGAGTAGGTCTCCTGGTTTTATAGTCGATCGTCATTCAGCAGTGTGTTTTGAATATCATTGTTGCGTACGATACTGAAGAAGAAATATTAAGTACTTTTATAGACATTTATATATATATGAATTATATTAATTTTGTCTTATTATAGTTGATAGTTTGATGCACTATCAAACGGCCTTGCGGGCGGGCCTTATTTATTAATGTAGATCAGTCAGTAGTTGATGGTTAAAGTCATTATAGAATGCACTTGGAAACGGATTTAAAGAATAAATAAATGAAGAAGAAATTTCATGTTTTGGAGTTTAGACCAGTGGTGCTCAAACTTGAACTGCTGGCGATCTACCTCAAAATTTTTAGACTAAGTCGATCCTAAGTAGGATCGATTCTGAGAGGCTGCAAGTATGTGTGATGCAGAGTTGCCGTAAATACATGATACACCCGACCTACCTACCTACCTAGATAGGGTGTACCGTAGCATATATCGAGCCCTTACCGCCAAATTATCGTAAGCGACATTCGCCAAATTATCGTAAGCGACACTTTTGTCGAAATGCGATTTTTGTGGAAACTAATATTTTAAACCGTAACGGACCCATCTCTGTTGATATTTCCCTCCAAAAGAACACCGTAATAATATAATAGAGGGAAGAATAGAGGGAAATATCAACAGAGATGGGTCCGTTACGGTTTAAAATATTAGTTTCCACAAAAAACGCATTTCGACAAAAGTGTCGCTTACGATAATTTGGCGGTAAGGGCTCGATATTATGGTTATACGGTTAATTAAACGGTCCGTTTGAGTACCCCTGGTTTAGACTAAAAACTAATGTTGTTCAGGATAATGACATATCAATTGGACTTCCCAGCACCATTTATGGCGTCGTTAGGAAAATATTTACACGACCCAGTTCTTTGGGAAGAAACCTATTGATCGATATAAATATTATCGGTGCAATCGTGTTCAAAGTCTATTATTTAAGTACTACCATTACTTTTTTTTTATCTAAAGCTGTTTTTGTAATCATAGTCTAAGAGCCGGTGGGTGATCGACCTTCACCGATCTGATAACACGATGAGACATATTTTATATCAAATATAGTTTAGTAACAAATACCTATCCCTATAATAACTTGCTTATCGAAAAGTGTTCATAGCTATTATTAATTTAATTAATTTTCTTTCATCATCATTATCGAATGAATTTTATCTCAATTGATAGTTTTTAACACACAGAATATGCCTAGGTAAGCTTGCCTACTTATTTCTGTGCATGGCTACCTGGCAAGTAGATGTGAACAGGTAAAGCCTCGATGACACGGGGCGAGTTACAAGCTACTAGCGAACTCGCTGGCTTGTAGCTTGTGAACTCGCCCCGTGTCATCGAGGCTTAAGTCAATATAGGTAACTACATCGATATGTTAACCAATCGAAATTGATATCATAGGTAAGATATTTTAGAAACAATTAGCAATTATAAAGGCTTGCCTGCAAAAAATCGTACATAAAATAATTATTATTGCCAAACGTTTTAAAATTTTAGCTATTTGATAGGTGCAAGAGGGAAAGTAGAGTGTCCGAGGTCCGTGTGATAGAACAGGACTCAACATAGCAGCTGTACGCTACCTGACCGTCGAAAAATGTTCATAGACACTTTTCGATAGGCAAGTTATCATAGGCATAGTTGTTTATAAATTATATTTGATAAAAAATTATGTCTGCTCGAGTTATCAGATCGGTGAAGGTCGATCTCCCACGGTCTCCTCTACTATTACGTTATTCCGTTAATTTTTAAATGACTGAATTAAATGCCTTTGATACTAAAGTCCAAGGCTTGATGATAAACTTTAAACAATCTTGTTCATAAGTATTACGTTTATTGAAGGTACTAGTATACCTTTCAAGTGTATTGTTACTAACATTATGGATGAAATCAATAATTGTCCGAAATAAATATTTAATAATAATAAGTAAACCTCAAATTAATCCTCTTGGATGTTTATTTCTTACTATATGACGGGTTTTATTTAAGTCGACCGCTAACTACAAGCTCGACTTGATAAAATGAATAATTTCATTAGAGGCTCTCGTAGATATTAGATTGAATGAAACAGCAAATCGGTTTAGTTTGCTTACCGTCTCCCCAGTTGTATGGCTTTGTTGTTGATAATATGATTGTCTATAGATAGACGTCTATTCTCATATAATTTTTAGCCGACTTCAAAAAAGCATGTCTTTGCTTGATAATTTTACATTCAAAGAGGATCCCTCAGTAAGTACTTAAATGTTTCAAATAAAATGTTAATTAGAAGTAAAAGCTACTGCTATAGTTTGACCACATCAAATAGCTCTCAAAAATATTTGCATTCGGCCACACGTATTTTATTTGTAGAGGTCAACGGTATTTGTAGAGATGGAATCTCTAGGATGTTAATGAGTATGTACCAATATTGGAAATGATGTCGCATTTCCTCAATAATTTGAAAATGTGGTTGAAGTTCACTAGTAGTCCGTGGGAATGGTCACAGGCAAGCACGAGGCGGCATTTGTGGGTTCCCTTATCAAGAATCGATACACTGTGAACTAACACTTTCAATTATATCGAATGAACTTGACATGCTTAAACGAATATTTATGTGAAAATGCACCAGACGTCTATTAACATAACACCGCAAAAAGCACTAGAATAATCCTGGACTAGATTTGAAAAACACCCACAGAAAATTTTACATAAATTGGCTATTGATTTGTTTGCTTTTAGCTTCGCTTTTACCAACGAAACTCGATGCCTTGGGGGTTATAATAAACCCAATAACGTTATGCGACTCCCCGATTATGTAAACTTATTCAATGCGTAGACAGCAGACCATGAAATTGGTAAAGTTGTTTACTCCGAGCCAGTGCTAGATAAAAGAAGTCGCACCTTGGATCTCGAGAAGGAATTTAATTAGTTTCGCAAGGGAATTTAATCAAGTTACCTTATTAGACCTGAATGCTCTCAGCAAATGAGTAATGGTAAATACTAAGCTGAGAGCGCTTGATCACGGCATTTGAGCGTGCGGATGTTAATCCTTTCGTACTGATGTGTCCTCAGATAGGTGAAAGTCCTTATATTCCGAATTTGAAGTTAAATTAGGAAGAAAATCCTTTGATGCGTTAAAGAACAAGATTTCCAATTTGTACAGCGCTCATGTTAATGAGGTTTAAATAATGCTGCCCCAAGTTTATCATTAATTAATTAACTACTCAGCACATCTATAAATAGCACCACACCTTTCGATAAATAGAACAAGTGAAGGATTCCGAATACAGAAATCTTGACAACGAATGAATCAGTGATCGATTGTCTACTGATATGGAACTTCTTAATTTCTTAGTAAGAATAAGAAATTGTTTAATTAAGAGATACAATTCGTACAACCCCACTTTAGCTAATGAAATGTTCTGTTTCTTATGGTTATGTAATACTATATGGTTATTCCATGGCAATTTTATTTAACTAGTAGGGGGTAAACATTGTATACATATTTTATATATAATCGGGCTGGCAGATACGCTTAGAACGCCTATTAGAACACTGTTTATCTAAGAAAGTGTTGTAATATTACAAAACAAATAAACAAAGGCGTCTAGCTCTCTTGAGAGCATTCACTTCGAGTGTTCAACCGATACACTCACATTATGAGTAAATATGTTATAACCTGATAAGCAGTATTAATATTATTTTGGAAATATATTGCACACAATAATATATCTACGAAATGAATTGATAAAAAGTAACCTCTTGGACTTTTCAATTAGCATGGAATGAAACATAATTATGAAAAGTGCATAATGCCACTGATTCGAAATGATTATTGATTTCCATTTATGAAAAGAGGATTATTTTTGTAGTGCAAAAGAATTGAGTAATCAATAGTAGGTAAAGCGTCCTGAATCTAGAATATTTTCTCATTGGAACTATCTAAGCATATTTCTTGGGTGTCTGTCAGATACGGACTGAAAGTTCTCCAGTTATTTCAAGATAATGTAATACGTTGTATTGTAAATATCTGTGGTGATATGTGGTAATAAATACTAAATGAAAATATTTTTCCACTGTTATTATAACACATGTTACATACATAATGTGATTTCGTGATATTGTATGCATTATCAACTGCGAAATTGCACAGAGTAAATGGCAATAAATTTTATTCTATTAAATTTTATGGAGTTTTAAATCCTCGTTTACAAGCGGCGCCTGACCGCATCGTGTCACGATCTTACTCCTACACGATATTATACACGCATCATTCGCTTGTCATACTCATCCACTGTCCTAACTTTCACGTAATAGTATTAATAATATTTTCTGTTTCTTTTAGACCGGAGTCATGGTGGGTGTCGGCGGTTCTGAAGGCCATCAAGGCGGTCGCGCTGGTGTTCGATATCCTCACATTTCCCATACACCTTATTTTTCAAAGGCCTTGGAAGAAACGCGCCCTCTCGCGCCGGATAAAGGTAATCCATCACATAATATTATCCCATTCACGTTCAGCACTTTAGAATTGGTCCTTATGTTAATGTTATTAGGGCCTAATGTTAGGCATTGTTTGTCTTTGCTTCCTTTATACTACTGATTGCTCTCTGCCTTAGATATTGGATAATTAGCACTTCTATGAGGACTTTGTCCACTCGGTAAATGATACATAATTAGATGTTTTGGTTCGAGAATGATTCAGCAGTAAATCCTGTAATTTATCTTTCAAATTATATCATTGAATTAGATTAGATGACATGCGTATTGTGTTCTCACTTCAAACTATAATTAACATGCACAGTGTAATATATACACAAAATATATTGTATAAATACTGAGCATTTCGTTTTATCATCAGGCACGAATCATAGAAAGCACGACGAACAGCCTAACAGTCCGCTCGGTATGCGCTCCGAGTCAACTTCACATCAGGATGGTCCGCGACGGCGTCACCACCATGGAGACGATGCTGAGGGCAGCGGCCGCGCGCTGGGACGAGCGGCCCTGTCTCGGTACGCGAACGGTGCTGGGCGAGGAGGATGAGCCGCAAGCAAACGGCCGCGTCTTTAAGAAGGTCAGTACTGGGTCCACTCGCCGTCACCATGGAGACGATGCTGAGTGGGGACAAGCGGCCTGTCTCGGCACACGGACGGTGCTGGGCGGGGAGGACGAGCCGCAAGCCAACGGCCCCGTCTTTAAGAAGATCAGTACTGGGTCCACATTCATAACCTTACTGCAGTTGATAGCATTTAACCTCCAAGAGCTTTATTCGGTGAAGCCTACCTTTGAAACAGCCATGTGCTGACAGCAATAGCGAGGTTTTATAGTCAGGCCCTAGTGGTCTTGAGTCAGGGCTCCACTCCCAGGAGAAACGGATATAATTATAATAGTTTGTTCTCATTCAAATGATATTCCTTTCACCCGCAGTTCAACATGGGCAACTACGAGTGGCGCACGTTCACTGAGGTGGAGGCGGAGGCGGGCCTGTTCGCGTCGGGGCTGCGCGAGCTGGGCTGCAAGCCGCGCCACAACCTCGCCATGTTCGCGGAAACGCGCGCCGAGTGGATGATCGCCGCCCACGGCTGCTTCAAGCAGAGCATCCCCGGTGAGTGTGGGGATATACTGCTGCCCATAGTGCCACGTTCAGGCAAGGGCTGCGCGAGCTGGGCTGCAAGCCACGCCACAACCTCACCATGTTTGCCGAAACGCGTGCCGAGTGGATAATCGCCGCGCACGGCTGCTTCAAGCAGAGCATCCCCAGTGAGTGTGGGGATATACTGCCGCCTATAGTGCCACGTTCAGTCAAGGGCTGCGCGAGCTGGGCTGCAAGCCGCGCCACAACCTCGCCATGTTCGCGGAAACGCGCGCCGAGTGGATGATCGCCGCCCACGGCTGCTTCAAGCAGAGCATCCCCGGTGAGTGTGGGGCTATATTGACGCCACATTGAGTGAAGGGCCGCGCGAGCTGGCCTGCAAGCCGCGCCACAACCTCGCCATGTTCGCCGAAACGCGCGCCGAGTGGATGATCGCCGCGCACGACTGCTTCAAGCAGAGCATCGCCGGTGAGTGAGGGGATATACTGCCGCCCATAGTGCCACATTCAGGCAAGGGCTGCGCGAGTTGGGCTGCAAGCCGCGCCACAACCTCGCCATATTTGCCGAGAGTCGTTAGCATTCACCAATCCAAACTTAGACGGTGTGGTGAGTCGTGGCCCAATCCCTATTCCATCCGTAAGGAAAGCCTTTACGTCAGCAGTTTGAACATTAATAGGCAGATGATGATCCTATGAAAGAACAATTAAGATATCTCACTGTGAAACCAGATTAAAAGTAGATCGTATCGTAACAATATTTAATTTGATTTTGAATGTTTAAATAATTGCCTTATATAGATTTTGACTACGCGATCATCTTACGGAGCTCCGTGGATCGTCCAATGGACCTTTTGGACAGGTTCCGGCCACGATTTTGTTCGTTTTATTGTATCTAGGGTATTAAAAATCGTTCAGCTTCCTAGCTTCGATAGCTTCCAACTTATTAATTAACTTTTTAATTGTTCTAGTGGTAACAATATACGCAACCCTCGGCGATGATGCCATAGCGCACGGCATCAACGAGACGGAAGTGTCAACGGTGATCACATCCCACGAACTGTTGCCCAAATTCAAGAAGATCTTGGCAAAGACACCGAAGGTGGACACCATCGTCTTCATGGAGGACCAGCTGCATCCCACGAAGACGGACGGCTACAAGGAGGGGATAAGAATCGTCGGATATAAAGAGGTGCTGCGAATGGGATCTAAGTCGAAAATTGGTAAGTTCCCTTTTTTTTCTTAAGGTCGACCTTCTAGGCGAATCGACAGAATACCGGTTAAATTAACCAGGAAAAATTACTAATAGAAGGTTATTCCAAGAAACGGACTACTGGGTTAATAGAACTTAGCAGGCTGAACACCTGTGCTATTGTAGCCTTAACTGGACACTGCAAACTCAACATACTAATTTCATATGAAATTAAGTGACACTGATATTTGCAGATACTGCAATCAGGAGCGCGAAACACTAAAACACCTTTTAAGTGAATGTAGGCGTCTTATCGACAAATATAGTATTCATCTGGGGCGAGATATAATACGCCCAGAGGAAATCAAATCTCTAAAAGCAGGAAACATTTTGAGCTTCCTGGAATCTGTCGGGCTACAAGAGATATTTTAACTTGGTGGCGAGTCACAATATATCTTTTAAGTGGGACTTAACTACAGTTCCACTGGGATTACTTAGCCCCAAAGTTCTGAAATAATAATACTTTTACTCTACGTTTTCTTATCATAAAAGTTGATAAAGAATTTTGTCTTTATTGAAATATCCTTCATATCGATACAGTACTGTGCTGTTTTTAAAATGTATTATTAACGCCATGGAGAGTTCAGCATGATATTACTATTATAAATAGTGGTAAACGACCGTAACTTTGTCTGCGTAGAATAATAAATTTTTCATACAAACTTACTTCTCCTATTACACCCACTGTACTCCATCTATGCTCTTCTCTAAGATCCCGTTACTAAAATATTATTCACAAAAAATATTGCAGCGGATTATGTATAAACGTAACTGATACGGTTGCACTGAGATAAGTTCATGAGCTTTTCAGTTCGACTAAAGTTGATGCTGACACTTTTTTTGCGATAATAATAGAATGAGAGTATCAAAATTGATTTCACGTTTCTTAATATAGTTGATAGACTTACTTTCGAAATAATATGATAGAATAGGTATGATGACTTAATTTTTTTTCGTCTCCTATTAGGTAGATTATCAAGAATTAAAGGATTGGACACGTATTTTTTTCTTTTTTCACATGATCAAAATATCACAGAGATATATTGATTTGAAATGTCGCATGACGTCGCGTTTTGATACAATTTTAACTTAGAAGTGACGTCACGAGTCTCTACGCCCGATCTTTATTTTTTTTTTGTTTGATTGACAAAAGGAAAATACGTGTCTTATTATTTTCTATTAATCTAACTGATGGACTTAATAGTTCTTCGTTTGCTACCACTATTACTTTCGAATGATAATTAAGTATGGCTTTTTCTTTACTCTAGATCACGTACCGCCGTCCCCCGAAGACACTGCTATCATTATGTACACTTCTGGCTCGACGGGCGTTCCCAAAGGCGTAGTACTCTCCCATCGCAACATGGTGGCCACACTGAAAGCATTCGCCGATTCGGTGCCAATATACGACGACGACTTACTGATGGGCTTCTTACCGCTAGCACACGTTTTCGAGCTGCTCGCCGAGAGTCTCTGCATCGTGGCTGGTGAGTGGTCCACATGCTGTCCACACTGTAGCCACCCTGAAGGGATCTATCCTAGACGACGATATGCTGATGGGCTTCTTACCGCTAGCACACGTTTTCGAGCTACTCGCCGAGAGTCTCTGCATCGTGGCTGGTGAGTGGTCCACATGCTGTCCACACTGTAGCCACCCTGAAGAGATCCATCCTAGACGACGACCTGCTGATGGGCTTCTTACCGCTAGCACACGTTTTCAAGCTGCTGGCCGAGTGTCTCTGCATCGTGGCCGGTGAGTGGTCCACATCCTGTTCACACACTGTAGCCACTCTGAGGAGATCCTTCCTAGACGACGACATGTTGATGGGCTTCTTAACGCTACCACCTGTGTTCGAGCTGCTTGCCAAAAGTCTCTGCATCGGGACCGGTGAGTGTTCCACACTCTCTCCACCCTGAAAGGATTCGCCAACGGAATAGACAAAAAGTCTATTGTAAATTAGTCAAAATTTGCGCCATCCCGTAATAAAAAAAACCTTACACTTTTCGGTCGACTGGTAGACATAGAATGCCTAATGGCATTACGTTCGCCATTTGCTGTTTTTTGCAATAAAGAAAGGTATAAATAAACAAGTATTATGAATTAGAATAAGTGTTGCTGCTTTACTTCCGCTTTATCAAATGAAACAAATTAGTGGAAACATTATTAATGATCGATTTTTTGTTTTACAGGTGTCTCGATCGGTTACTCCACCCCGCTGACTATGCTCGATACGTCCAACAAGATCATGAAGGGAACCCATGGCGACGCGACCACTCTGCGGCCAACCTGCATCACCACTGTACCGGTAAGTTGTAAGAATAAAGAGTTTAAAATAGAGAAAAAGAGGTAACATTATGCTATGTTAAATTCTATGAATGAGGGTTTTCTGAAATTAAGATGGCTAAATGGCAACATCGGGGCGAAAGGTCTGCATCCGTCGATTTATTTTCTATTAATCAATTACAGAAGATAATAAATATATATATATGTGTGTGTAGTGTGTCACTCGTGACTCATTTCCGTTTCATCTTTTCCATAGGATGTTTCCATTTACACCCCGTCCGAAAATAAGTTTCAATTAAAAAAAAAATGGGTGCGTGTACTTATGTAGGCGCGTGAGAAGTTATCCTTCTTTGGCATCGTTTAAAATTAGTTTTTAATTGCATGCAAATAATTAATTACAATAGATTAATAAAAAGTCTGGAAAAGGACACAGTCAATAAAGTTCAGTTTTAATTTGAAAAAATAAATAAATAATCAAAATATTCAATTAAAATCGCTACTGAATATAATTTATTAGAACATATGTGATTTGCACTTGTATGAAACTCAAACACGTATTCCGAATATACAAACTAGTAACATGTGGATAAATATTATAAATATGAATACCTATAACTGTTACTTTATTACAAAAAATAAAGATGTGGTTTTTGGTTCTACTACACCAATGGTCCAGAGATGGCGCTGTAGTCTCCTGAATCGCGCTTTGGTTCCGTTGTTCCAGATTAATAAATACTTTTGATAGGCCTTCACAATGCAGTCGTTAGCACCCACTAAATAGAGATTCTATTTCTATTTTGTTGGTAGATTTTCTTAATGTGCGGTAAACACAAAAGTAACGCATGAAGTTGGTCGCTTTAGCGAAATGTTAAAATTTTGTGTTACAGTGATGCGCGCGCATCTTAAAATTTCACTCTCATCATTTTTTCATAACGCGCCTAAAGAAGTATAACTTCAAAAAAATATGTTTCTATTTCTTTGCTCTTTTGTTACTTTCCCGTAAACCCACAAGTTTCTAGTTTATTGCTCGACGCCATATCTTTATATATATAATTCTTCTGTGAGTGTGTATGTCACTGAACTTCTCTTAAACGACTGGACCGATTTTGATGAAATTTATTGTGTGTGTTCAAGGGGATCTGAGAATGGTTTAGATTCACAATTTTGTCCGCTGGACAAACCCTATTTTTTTAGGGCGGTACGAAGTTCGCTGGGTCAGCTAGTCTCATATATAACTGTTTTCTCGTTCCAGTTGATAATGGATCGCGTAAGCAAAGGCATCACCGACAAAGTGTCGAAGAGCGGCGAATTCGCGAGCGCATTCTTCAAGTGGGCGTACACGTACAAGCAGACGTGGATGCGACGCGGATACGACACGCCAATACTCAACAAACTGGTGAGTTATATACGATAATCATCACTAGATTTACAATCATCATCATCACAGGCCTCCCCCTATGGATGGAATAGGGAGATTGGGTCATGACCCACCAACCGGGCCCAGTGTGGATTGGTAGGTGCTAACGACTGCAGATGCAGGCGGGACCAACGGCTTAACGTGCCTTCCGAAGCATGGAGGAGATCGAGATAGTAAAGTTTTGGTCTCCCATCCAATGACCAACCACTGCCGAAGTTGCTTTACTTCAACGATCGCAGCCGAAAGCGCTAACCACTAGCGCCATCGAGCTCCTCAAGGATGGAATTGGGAGATTGAATACCTAATAGAACACTGTTTTTATTAATACTGTATGAAACAGCAATCAAAATGTGAGTGGATGTTGTATTGGTAGCGACATGTTTTTTTGTAAATGTTGCTAATTCTGTTAAATGCTGATGAGTTTTATGCGCCCATTCTTCTCATCAGTTAAAAGATGTCCTGAATGGATGATGATGAAGATTGTTTACTCACTGTTATCTTAATAAACATTTTCAAGCAAAACACATTCAGTATGCGTTACAAGGTCTCCCGCCGTAGATTTACGAACCGATGGCGTAGAGTTTGACTTTTACAAAACCTTGTAACAGCCTAGACTGAAGAAATGAGTTTGAATTTATGCTGTAAATACATATTATAACTTCACATGCTGGAAAATAAACCAAAATTTTGGCTATCAGTCCCTCTATCTAAAATTATTCTTTTCCACTAAAATCATACCGCCACATCGATGTTTGCTGTAGATGTTTGCATGAGAGTGTTAAAAGATTTATCAGCGACCTCCATGGCCGAGTGGTATAAACGCCGGGTTTCCAGATATAGCCTACTCGATCGGATCCCAGTGGGGGCAAATGTTAGTATGATGACTACGAGTATATTTCTATATAAATATATACTTAGCATGAAATATGTGTTTTCTATCCGAAACAGTTAGCAACCCAAGCCTTAGAGTGCTTACTTTGGGGCTTGGCTAATTGATGTGAGTGTGGTAAATATTATTGTTATTATTATTATATCTTACAATTTATGTACAGATGTTCACCAAGATACGCGGCCTACTAGGCGGCCGCATTCGCCTCATGCTGTCAGGCGGAGCCCCCCTATCGCCCGACACTCACGCGCAGCTGCGGATCTGCCTGTGCGCCGACATCGTGACCGGATACGGGCTCACCGAGACCACGTCCTGCGCCACCGTCATGGACCCGCACGATAGGTTTGTCAAGCTTTTACTATACCAATGAAGATCGTCATTTTATATTTAACTAGCAAACCCGGCGAACTCCGTTTCGCCACCAGATAGATGGCTTCGTTTTATGTAACATTTCGTATGGTGATTAAAAGAAGTTTTTTTTTATTTTTCCTGAATTTTCTTTGCTATAAACCTCACGGAGCCCGAGACCTTTCCAACGAATGCAAAACCGTGGAAATCGGTTCGTGCGTTCTGGAGTTATAGCGTCAGGAAGGAAAACCCGACTTATTTTTATATAGTAGATGAAAAATTAGCCGTAGTGTAAATAGTCTTATAAGAATATTACCATGTAAGAACGTGTAATTTATTGCAAATAAACATTATTTTTATTATTAATGTGCAAACCCTGTTAAGAGAGAAGTTCTGAAAGAAAGGCATTGCATTTGTGACACTTCTAGTGTTGCAAATCTATCTTCTAATATATACACCGTGAATTCAGACAACGATTTAGGTAATGTTTCCGCAAGGATATAGTGCAGTTAATATGTATAAGAACTATTCATTTATTTATTTGATCACCAACAAAGTTGCACTTAGACATTTCTTATTTACACATTTATTAGTGAAACTTTAATTATAGGCGTATACGACACGCAATTTACACTTAACTAGCAATGAAATCTTATAAAATTTTGATAATTACATTAATTTTAATACAAAGCAATTATGAATAAAAATAAAATTTTAAATTGTCAATAATTGAACAACAACAATTAAATAAATTAAAGAAAAATAGATTAATTAAAATAAATTAATGAAAATTGGCCGAACGATTTATTCGTATCTCACAATTATACATCATCATCAGTCTATTAATGCCTCCACTGCTGGGGCACAGGCCTTCCCTGTGGATGGAATAGGGAGAATGGACCATGACCTACCACGCGAGCTCAGTACGGATTGGCGGGTGCTAACGACTGCAGATGCAGCCGGGACCAACAGCTTAACGTGCCTTCCGAAGCACGGTTCTTCCGGGCTCGTGATAGAAGATTTTTGGCCACCATTCCAATGGGCGACCATTGCGAAAGTTGATTAACTTCAACGATCGCAGCTTAACGCGCTAGCCACCTGCGCCAACACACAATTATACACCCAGTTTTAATTCACAGTTGGACAGACACCCAGTCCATTCTTTATATCTATGGGACAGGGCAACGCTGTAATGAGGTGTTTGTGCTGTCCAACTATAAAGTTATAAAGCCATTTTTGTTCACATGTGTAGGTACTATAATCTAAACCCCTTTTGTAACCATTCATAAGTGTTTGGCCTTTATAAACTGTAACTACATAGGAGGAGCTCGATGGCGCAAGTGGTTAGCGCGTTCCGCTGCGATCGTTGAATTTAAGCAACTTTCGCAGTGGTCGGTCATTAGATGGGTGACCGAAAAATTTACTATCTCGAGCTCCTCCGTGCTTCGGAAGGCACGTTAAGCCGTTGTTCCCGGCTGCATCTGCAGTCGTTAGCACCCACCAACCCGCACTGGGCCCGCGTGGTGGGTCATGGCCCAATATCCCTATTCCATCCATAGGGAAGGCCTGTGCCCCAGCAGTGGGAACATTAATAGGCTGATGATGAACTACATAAATTTATTGCTAGAAAAACATATTTTTTTATTTTGTTCGCAGATCAACGGGTCGCGTGGGCGCGCCTACGACAGGCACGGACATCAAACTAGTGAACTGGGAGGAAGGCAACTACCGTGTCACCAACCAACCTTTCCCGCAGGTAACAAACAATATAGAGTGAAAATACAACTAGAAAAAATTCCACGCGGACCAGGCAGCAGACGAGACCCGAACCCGCACCCTTCGCAATCCGGGCGAATGCACTGACCAATTATACAATGCGAAGAGATGGCGCTGCCTTGCAGCTTAAGAATGGCTAGAAGAATTTCGACGCGGCCGTCAGGGCCGCGGTAGCATAATTGGTCAGTGCATTTGACCGGATTGCGAAGGGTGCTGGTTCGAGTCCCGTCTGCTGCCTGGGCCGCGTGGAATTTATTCTAGTTATATTTTTTAAGATTTAAACATCAAGCAGTTACATGCTTAAAAAAATATATAAATATAGAGTGAGCTAGAGAAAAACACGGACATTAGAGCCACGGTAGCATAATGGTCAGTGCATCCGCCCGAATAGCGGAGGGTGCGGGTTCAAGTCCCGTCTGCTGCCTGGTCCGCGTGGAGTTTTTTCTAGTAAAATTTTCTTTAGATTGAAACATCTAGCAGTTAAATGCACAAGGCATACAAAGGTATACAAATTGACTTTTATATAGCGGTACGCACACTGTTCAAAGTATTTGTTCATAGCAACATATTATTAAAAAAAAATAGATAAGAGTCCACTTTATTAGTTTAAATCTTAGATTAAAACAAAAAGGGAAGATATATTGTTTTAAACGTGTGCGTAATTGAACTACTCCGAAACGGCTCGACCGATATTCGTGAAGTTTTATATGCATGTTCTGTAGGTCTGAGAATCGGACAACATCTATTTTTCATACCCCTATATGTTAAGGGTCCACCCTTAATTTTTTTTATTTTGACAACATTTTTTGTTTTGATTTTGTTATGATACATCATTCAAAAATACATTCAACCCTTAATTTTTACCCTTCTATCACCAACCCCTATTTTTTATTGCGGTACGAAGTTCGCTGGGTCAGCGAGTATATAAATATACATCTCTTATCTATTAGACAAGTCCGTCCGTCCGTCTGTCTGTGGTGCTGTTTCAGCGGCCAAACCGTAAGAGATAGATAAAGAGAATATTTAAGTTATAAGTTAAGAATAGTCTGATAAGACTACAAACCGGATTTGAGTAACGTAGCACTTCCGGTTTTAGAGAAATCACGAATTTCAAACGAAACCACACAAAATCTCCGAAGTTCTCAATTAATTAAATACATTTTTTTTTAAATCAGGTTTTGGTGAACATTTGGTTCACTGGTTTGCTAGTATATATATAATAAGAATTAAAGAAACACGGTTAATCTTTATGTCCAGGGCGAGATAGTGATCGGCGGCGATTCCGTAGCCGAAGGATACTACAAGAGCCCGGAGAAGACGCGCAACGAGTTCGTCGAGATCGATGGCCGGCGCTGGTTCAAGTCCGGCGACATTGGCGAGCTGCACCACGACGGGTGCATCAAGATCATAGGTATTTTATACTTACATTTCGAATTTGGAAAAAACAATAGGCTATTTGACAGTATTAAAAAATATAGTGTAAATTGTTGGCATCTGTATTCAATATGAATATTAGAAGCGATTTTACTATTCCGAGGGAACAAATAGTTAATAACATTTGCAAAAAAAAAAATGAAGAGTTATGATTCACCAGACCGCAAGAAGGACCTGGGGGCCATTCGCCTAACGGGATTGTTTTGGGAAACGCTATCGCTTACGATTTCATTTTGTTATTTCTGATCGCCGAAGGTTTTCAAATACCTGATCTGGCCCCCTGGTCCGCGTATATTTTTTTCTAGAAAGAATTTCTTTAGATTTAAACATCAAGCAGTTAAATGCTTCAGAAATAAATAATATAACAATGATTTTATTGTTCTATGGTCACGTGACCGAAAATACCTGGGATTGGCGAAGACTAAAATGACGTCACACGCTAGTAAACTACCGGGCAAAGTGACATTATATTATATCGTTTCACATTTTAATGACAGTTGTATGACGTCACGCACTAGTAACTGCATAAACCACCTCTTGATTCATTCTATCTCTTTGTTTCTTAGGTTTTCACGCACATCACTCATTAAATAAAACTAGTTTTTCACGGGTTAATGCACGAAACTTTATTTATTTATTGACGTTTCATTCTATCTATCTTTAAATGATATCTTTTAATATAAATGTTAACCGCCAAAATCCCCAATTGATTCGTCACTTAACAAAATTTCTCCTACTCTTACCAGACCGCAAGAAGGACCTAGTCAAGCTACAAGCCGGCGAATACGTTTCCCTAGGCAAAGTGGAAGCGGAATTGAAGACTTGCCCCCTAGTAGAGAACATTTGCGTATACGGCGACAGCTCTAAGACTTACACCGTGGCTTTATTAGTGCCACACCCGGCGAGATTGGCAGAATTAGCGGCACGAGAGGGGCTGCCTGAATTAGACTTCGAGAAACTATGCAAATCGCCGCAAATTGAGAAGGCCGTGCTGAAAGAACTAGCGGATCATGCCAAGAAATGTAAGTATTTTATTTCTTTTTGATGAATAAAAGTGTGCTTTCTTAGGATTTCAGACAGCTCTAAAAATCAAGATGGTATGCTCGGAGACGATACCTTCCTACCAGGAAACGCTTAACGCCATGAACTCGAACATGATATGCTCGAAATTGGTGAAAGACTGCGTTGATAAACTGAATAACCTGGGCCAAAAGAATAAAGTTATTCTTAAATAGGTACCAGGTCATTCAGGGATAATTGGCAACGAGAAAACTGATGATTTAGCAAGAGCAGGGAGGGGCACAGGGGCAACAAATGGGACCAGAACCTTTCTGTGGCATCCCTAAAAACCATGCTATGCAAATTCTTAAGGACGACCTTCAAAGCGAATCGAAAAAATACTGGTTAAACCAACCAGGATTAGAGCACTCTAAATCACTTAACGAGAGGGGGAAAGAACTTTATTATTGGAACCTACGAGGGGAGGTCAAAAAGTTCGCGGAATAAGAGGGAAGGAGGTTGAAATTAAACACCAAATTATTTTTCCTTTTCAATATATTCTCCCTTAACCCTAATACATTTTTCAGATCTCTCAAATAACTTGTTTATACCATCGAAAAAAAATGATTTGTCTTTGGTGTCAAAATAGGCCGAAATTGCGGACTTCACTGCTTCATCGTCGTCAAATTTTTTTCCACGCAGCTCTTTCTTCATTTTTGGAAATAAATAATAGTCACTGGGTGCCAAGTCTGGACTGTAGGGTGGGTGGTTCATTTGTTCGAAGCCGCATCGGTGAATGGCAGCCGTCGCAACATGGCACGTGTGAACGGGTGCATTGTCGTGCAAAAGGAGCACACCTTTTGACAGCTTTCCTCTTCTTTTTTCCTTGATGGCTTCTTTCAATCTTTCTAGTAAAGAAGCGTAGTACTGTCCCGTTATAGACACACCACGTTCTTTATAATCGATCAGTAAAATACCTTCTGTATCCCAAAAGACAGTCGCCATGATCTTGCCAGCCGATTGTGTCACTTTGAACTTCTTTGGAGGAGGTGTGCCTTTTTAATGCCACTGCATTGACTCTTGCTTTGACTCGGGTTCATAGTGGTGAACCCAGGTTTCATCACCAGTAACGATTCGGGCCATAACTTCTTCCTTTCTCTCTCCACAGAGCTCCAAAAACTGGCGAGAACACTCGATACGCTCGCGTTTTTGAAGTGGCGTAAGCATTCTCGGAACCCATCTTGCACTGACCTTAGTCATCCCAAGATGATGATGTAGAATATTCAAAATACTTGTTTCGCATACTCCAATCATTGCTGCAAGCTGCTTCTTCTTCAACCGGGCATCTTCCAATACAAGTTTTTCTACTTTTTCGACGATTTCCGGTGTGGTGGCCTCAATTGGCCGTCCGGAGCGGGGGTCGTCTTCAATGGACTCTCTTCCTTGTTTGAAAAGACCATGCCACTTGTAAACCATGATTTTACCAGGGGCAGAGTCCGCGTAAACCGCCAACAGCTCTTGAAAAATAATCTGAGCGGATTTTCCTTGCTTGGTAAGGAACTTAATAACGGCGCGGTGTTCAATTTTCTCCATACTGGCTGACTTCTTCCCGATTCAGTTGTTTGCAGTTCGATAATTCAAAAGTTAATGACCCGATTAAACTTGGTATATATACTCTTAATGAGGTGCTCAACTAGTGCCTACCTGGATGAGTAAACCTACCCCCACCAACCCCTCCATTCCGCGAACTTATTGACCTCCCCTCGTATTTCGGATATTAATGGCCGCAAGATACAATTCGCGCCTTAGATGATTCAATTTTAATTCAAATATAACGATATCTATTGATTTTTTTTTATATATAGCTAGGTAGGCAAATGACTCTACCCCATCTGATGTTAAGTGATGATAAAGTCCAAATGCGAAGATCATTATCTCTTGTTACCTTACTAACACCAGTCATAATATTGTCAAACAGGTGGCTTGGAGAAGTTCGAAGTGCCGCTCGCCATTAAACTATGCACGGAAGTATGGTCTCCCGATATGGGCCTAGTGACTGCCGCTTTCAAGATCAAGCGCAAAGACATCCAAGAGCGATACAAGGAGGACATCAAGCGGATGTACGCCTCGTGAGCAAACTAATCCTCCCAGCGCCGAGTGAGAACCCTCTACACACGATCGCGTTAGCGTTTATGATTCGAAAGTCGCGTAAAAATGAGCCTTGGGTTCAGAAAATAAAGAAGGTTTTTACGTAATGCCGAAAAAACTCATTTTAAATGTAGCATGTATAATAGTTGCTCTTGGAATGTTAAAGGATTCCTAAAGGTGTATAAAACCTAAATCTATAAACTGCTGTTTCTTGTACACACACATTTTAATTTTCTTTTGTAAAACGGAATTTTAGTTCCCTTCAAGGTTTTTTTACGTAACGTCTACTATTTATATGATATTTATTATTTAACGTAAGCGCCATCTATCGGCGTCAGCGGCTATGATTGTTCCATTTGGATATAATAATGTGTGTATACGCGATCGAGTGCGGAGACTCGCAACTCCACACGATGTCTACGCATATCTCCATGGCACCGGCGCAACGGGCGCGGCTTAGAAACGGTGCGATTCAAACTTAATATGGCGGCTGTGGACAAACGAAATGTAGGATAATGTAGGTGCGCGTGTTATCTAACCATAGAGGTATAAGAATAGAGTAGGGGAGATATAGACTCTATGAGAAGTGGAAGTGTCCCTCTAATAGAAAGAGAAAGAAGATGAGAGACCACTAGCTTTTCTCTCTAATCGCGCATGCGCTTTGGCAACCGTAAGCATCTTACTATTTCGATGTGATGCCATGCGTCACAAGTAAGAGAGATAGCTAGCGGTCTCTCGTCTTCTTTCTCTTTCTACTAGACGAACACTTTTAGAGCCGCCTTCCGCACTCTATTCTTATACTGAATTGAAACGGGGCCAATCGCCTAACGCGATTACTAAGTCTATCGCTATCATTTACGATTTCTGACCGCCGAAGGTTTTTAAATGCCTCGCGCTCTATTTTTTCTTTTGCATTGGTAGTAATAATAATATTAAAGAAAATGAGCGTGAGGTATTCGATAGCCATAGCTATACCGTTATGCATTTGGCACCCAGTACCCCAAGCAGAAACAACTCACACGAGAAAGTATTCGTATCGCCATGTCAAAGTTTCTATGGAAACTTGAGAAGCGCCCCTACCGGACGTAAGAGCAAACTAGCTCTTTTCATAAAAAACTGACGATGGCGATACGATACTCTGTCGCTAGTTGTTCGTGCTTGAGGTACTGACACTTAACAGCCGCTAAAAAGTTTGAATCGCACTTTACCTGTATAGTATAAGTGCATGTAAATTATTTATTCAGACTTATTCGAGATTAGCTCGGAACGTGCCCGCGCCCATCTTTTTTTGTATATCTTGAACGCATCACGAATCGCAGTGCGACGTGGCTATTCCGTTGAACTATCTTAAAGTAGCCATTTTATAGTCGGGAATGTGTTACCTGTTTTATTAAGTTTTGGCCTACAATGAGCATTTTAAACTCTTCTATTCCTAAGTTTCTTAACTTTAGTTAACTATGTATATATAAAGGATATATATATATATTATATTATACTTAAAAGGCAAAAGTTTAACAAATTTTAATTGATTGTTTTTTCGTGTAGAATACGTGTAGAAAATTAGCATAACGATGAGAATCAAATTTTATCTACTCTATGGATAAGTTGGCTTGATATTGCTGTTTGATGATGGATCAACGGAATAAATGGGCGCGCGGTGCCAACGGAGACCAACTTTCTGTATTTAGTTTCTTGTAAGACTTGTACATATTTATTTTTCTCTAAATACCGTAGTTCTCTTTAACCGGGATAGTAACAATTGCATGTGTGAGTTCGGTCGACATATTTCTGTATAAAGTACATGTTTAATGAACTACTACTTATTAGATCGACGATGCGGTTCGTCGCCAACTCTAAGTTATGTTATAAACGCATAGATCTGATCGAATGGTTAAACAGTGTGAATGCAGTGCGTGTGCGCGTCTTGTCTACGCATAAGTTTGGTTTTTCTCACCAGATTCATTTTGTAAACAGTTGGCATACAATTTTTTTATTATAAAAATCCATTTTTAACTCACTTAAGTCGCGTTGCGTTGATAAAAAAATGTTATATGTAAGTTATTATTAAAAATACATGTGACATAAACCGCCTCATTCCAAAACGCAAACTAAAGTCCGACGCAGACGACCTCCGTGGTCGAGTGGTTCGTACGCCAGGTTTCTTGGTGTCGCCGACTCGAGAGGTCCCGGGTTCGAATCCCGGTGGGGGCAGATGTTTATGTGATGAATACGAGCATTTGTACTCCAGTCATGGATGTTTAATATGTATTTCTATATAAACAGACTTATATATGTACAGTATATGTATTCTATCCGTTACTTGGTGTGAGTATTGGTTAAAAAAAAGTTAGTCTTAGTTTAAACCGACTGTTGTGTCTGTCTTCTTTTTAGCAAACAAAAGAGACAGCATCACTTTAAATCCAGGCTTAACTTTAGTCTACGTTTTCTAATAAGGTGGAGAAATTGTTTACTGAATAAGTCTTGTGTGAAATAACCAGAGTAAAAAATGTTTAGATAAATGAACTTGTAGATATTGGCCTAGCATCTCAAATGTATAGTTACAGTGCGAGTGGTGGGGTCGGATCGTCATTTGAAAGTTAAGCAAAAGACAGCGCGGTCAGACTCCCATCTCACTCGTACAGAGTAACTGTACCCTTAGCACGAACTAATATCGAATTCGAATAGTTTGCGAGTCGGAAACTTGAACAGCACCGCCACAACGGGCGTAACGAGAACTAAAAATCAGTACTGTACCCCTAGCAAGAACCAATACCGAATTCGAATAGTTTGTGAATGGGAAATGTCAGTGTCAAATGTGCACTGATTTTTAGTTCTCGTTACGTCCTTTGTGGCGCTGCTGTTCAAGTTTCCATACAAAATTTGACAATGACATTTCGTACTCGCAAACGTTACGAATTCGATTTTGGTTCGTGCTAGGGGTACTTGATCTTAGTACTTAGAGGTATCGGGGTTACGTTTACACTTAAGTCTTTGTAATAATTTCGCAATAATAATGTCATTTACGTTTATATGTAATGCGATGTAGGGTGTATTCCGTAATATATACCAGTATACTGGCCAGTGCTAATGACGTCATGGATCGACGAAATATGAAAAATAGTGATTTATATAAAGAAGATTTTTTATTCACCTCATCAATTAAAAGGAATTGTTTTTGTTCGGATGCCATTATTGTTCTTTAAATAAAAAAGAAAATTCTCGATTATACGACATATTCGTTTTCCCGGTAAAAATATGGTAGCATACCAGTACAATATGGCGTCGAATTTGTGACGTCATTACCACTGGCCAGTATACTGATGTACATTTCGGAATACACCCGTAAAGAGTTGTGTTCTTGTGTGAAGTAACGGAGTTGCATAAATCAATAATATGAGCCAAATATGGTTTGTTTTAATATTGTTTAGTGACACAGTTCCGTAGGCAGCTTCGCGGGACGGGTGCGCTTTTGTTGATTAGTTTTATTGTGAGAAATAATATCATGGCTTATTTAATGTCGGTGCACAATCGCTGCACGGCACCGAGGGCTAGTCAAGTATACTTCGAATGTCGATCGTAATGTAGGTAGCATTTTTTTCCTGCCGCATTTCGCTGAGCATTTATGTATAACGGAACGACGCAATCCATACTTCTGTATTTAATCATATACCTAGTAAACAATTCAGTGTTTATATCTTTCGGTGGGTACAGGTGGTTACCTGAATATTCATATTATTCCAACATTTATTAAAATGTCATAATAATTATTATTATGTTAGTTAGATTGTGTGTTACTATAATAGGTAGCAACATATTTTTCTATACATACTATATAGAAAGTTTTTAAATTACTTGGGAGTTAAATGTGAAATCATAATTGTTAAGTAGGAGTTATTTGCTCAGTTGATGTGACTGTATTTTGTGTTTGAAATTCTTAAATATTGCAACTGCAAAAAAAACAATTTTGTATTATTTATTCAATAAATGTTAATAAAATCATGATTGAATGTTTTATTTTATATACCTAACAACTTTGTTTTGCCATTCGCAAAGACGACGAAAAGTAGCACACTATACGTGAATAGGCTGATATGTGTCGAACGGTCAAACTCGCTTGGTACTTACAATTTTCATGTTTCGTTTTGAACACAATGAAATTCTTATGCTGAAATGGTAAGGCGTTTAGCAGACGATGGGGCGGGGCGCGCTTTTTGTCCGCGAAGCAATAAAGACCGCGTCTGCCCGTCGATGTCTGCGGCTGCCCGCGCCGCGTACACAAAGCACACGACGGGCAGAGGCAGTCAGTTCAGGACGTTCGTTTTAGTGAATAGTCCATGACTAAAAAGCGCGTGGCGCGGACTAAGCTGACCGCCCCGCGCCGCCGTCTGCATTACTGCATATAAACTGGTAGTGCCCGCCGGGCACCTGCGGCGCGGTCTTTTTGCCCTCTGTGTGCGTTTGAAGTATAGGATTCACTTTGTGCTATCATTCGCGGCGAAATTGACCGGCCCGCTCCGCCCCGCCGTCTGCAAAGCGCCTAATGCGCCGATACAAAACGCCGCCACACGTCACTCGCGCGATTCCCCACCCCTCTCTCCCTTACCTTAGTCGGCCGCTGTCGCGCGCTTCAGCCACTTTAGTAGCCGCTTCTAGCTTCTCGTGGCGGGCTGGCGGCGTTTGTGGCTGTGGCGTGTGCAGACCCGTCTTTCCCAGTGGTCACTTTGGGCAAGTGCCCAGGGCCCCGCGGTCGATAGAGGGCCCCCTCAGATAGAAATACAAAGTCCCTAGTTCCTGTTAAATCACCAAATGGAAGCCATAGGGGCCCCATTATCCTAATATGCCTAGGGCCTCCAATAGGTCAAAGACGGCACTGGGCGTGTGGTACGTGTACGGCGACACTTATACTCCCCTCCTAGCCGCGTCAGCTGTGTTACTCTATATATATGATATAATATGATTCATAGGAAACCAGCCCAATAATGTAAAAAGTCGGACTCGTAATTGACAGCTGTTACTTTTTTAGTTCATGTAAGAAATAGCAATATAGTAAACGTAATGAAACAAATACTTAAATTTTTATTTCTGGTTTATTTAAATCAGTAAATAACATTTAAAACATTGTTTCAGTAAAATATCATCACCTCAATATATTACTTTTAGTCACACGTGGTTTTATAAGATAATAATACAAGTGTGTCAAGGGTATACAGTTGGAAGTAGCATAAAAAATATATAACTCAAGAGAATGTACCGGGAGCGGGAGCGGTAAATAACGGAAGATGGTAGACAAAAACAAAACTTATTAACAGCTCGAAGCAGATGTTTTTTCTGCTGTCATATTTTACCAAGGTAACTTGATATTTTGCTGTATTATTAAGTAGGTATTCCTTTTCTATAGAGCGTGCAAAAAAAACGGTTAAATTAAACAAATCAGAAAAGGATTTGGTCAATAATTCATTGTTTTAAACTTTCATGGTCACTAACATTATAGTAATATATGTTATTAACGGGATTGTTACCTTGTTTTTAGCGAGTTTGCGATATTTCGGCACTGTTGCATGCGCCATGATCACGGAGTAACTGAAACTTGCTAAAAACAAGGTACATGGTATAAATCCCGTTAATAACATATATTACTACAATAACTAATGTTTGAATATAAATACAGTATTAAAAATACTCTATGTAACAGTAGCAGAATGGACTATACACTAGTTTCGCTTACATAAAAGAATCTGCATGTTGCAATTCATCTATCAGTTCGTTATAGCACAAAGCTAGAGTATCAGACGCAATTAAAATAATAATTTCCAAAACCGGGAGATCCAAAGAGTTGTCGTTTTCTCTTTTAAACATCATCAGGTAGGTCTCGCTCACACCGAGCTCATCTTGCAGAGGTGTCGCAACTGCATGATCTTGATGTCGTCGGTGCCGAACTTGACGACGCCCTCCTGGTTCTCTATCGAGATGAGTTGGCCGACCGCCTCGCGGTCCTCGCCGGCGATGACCTTGACCTTGTCCCCGCTCTGCGGCACGACGGGCTCCAGCAGGTCGGCGAGCACGTTGACGACGCGGTCCTCGAGCGGCAGGTACACGGTGCACATGCCGGCGGACAGGCCGCGCAGCACGCCCGCCTGGCCCGCCAGCGCCGCGTCCTCGTGGGCCCGCACCCGCACCTCCACGTCCGGCGTGTGCCACTCCGCCGCCGCCTCGCCGCCGCCCTCGAACGGCGACCGCGGCGAGTACCCCACCGGGCTCGGCGTGCCCAGGTACGTCGCCGGGCTCGGCTGGTACGGGCTGTACGTGTGGTCCGACCCGTACATCGTGCCCGGCGTCTGCGGCGTGAACGGCCCGCCCGCTTGGGAGTAGCTCGCGGGCGGCTCGTAGCCCGGCCCCGGCGAGTCGTCCAGCCCGTAGTCGAAATCGGGCCGCGCGGGCGTGTTCGCCGCGGTCGGGTCCCACGCGCCGTGCGCCGGCGTGCGGCCGCCGTCGTGCGAGGGCGTCGCCGAGCCGTAGTGCGGCGTGCGCCCGCCCGCGTCGTAGATGGGCGTCTGGGAGCCGTGCATGGGCGTCTTGGCGCCCGTGTCGCGGTACGTGGGCGTCTGCGCGCCGTGTATGGCGGGCGTGCGGCCGGGCGTGCGGAACGATGTGCCGCCTCCTGGAGCGCCGGCGCCGCCGCCCGCGCCCGCGATGTGCCCGCGGTCCACCGATATCGTCTGACAGGTGGAGTGCAGCTCGACGCGGGCCGTGCTGCCGGTGGCGTCCTTGATGATGCCGACGTTGCCCTTGTACGGGCCGCCGGTGATCTTGATCGTCTGGCCGATGAGCTCGCGGTCTCGGGAGGCCCCGCCGCGCCCGGCGCCCCTGCCTCGAGGCGTGGCGCCGCCGCGGCCGGCGGGGTGCGCGGGCGACTGTATGCGCGGCGACATGAATCCGAGCCCGGGGCCGTTTCCGGCTCCGACGCCCCGGTTGCCGCCGGCGAGCTGCAGATGGCGAGTTTTACATACGAAAACGCCCCCGTTGTCGAGATACATCCGCGATTGCAGGAACGCGAAATTCCTGTATAGATGTTTGATCTCGCCGTTGCGGCCGGCGTGCGGTCCGTCGATAACTTTGACGATGTCGCGCTTCTGTATCGTGTTCTCCTCGGAGTCGAGGGCCTTCGTGAATCTGTTCTCCCGCCGCTTCTGCAGCGCCTGCGGTTTGCATTCGATCACTTTTCCCTGCATGCCGAGCACGTGAAAGTTCTCCTTCTCGAGGCGGACGATGACGCCGACGGTCTGCGGGTCGAGTTGGACCATGTCGCCCCATTGGAATTGACCGAGGGAGTCTACACCGGTCGCCATGTCGGAGCAGAGTTGCAAATCTCTCGGAAGAACTTCGAGCTCGTGCATAGTTAGATCGGAAACTAGAACGACACGTTGCGGTTCTACGCGGACAATTAGACCTGTGTCGCCTTCGTAACGGCCGGCCAGCACTTTCACATGGTCGCCCTGTTTGAAGTATTTCCTCAATTCGTTCGGTTTGAACACAAGCGGATCTTTCAAAGCATCGTGTTTGGGCATCACAGTAATCATGGAGCCGTCGATGGCAATAATTCTGGCCTGCAGATTCGCCAAATCACCGGAGCAAACTTCGACGTTGTCTCCCATTGAAAATGAGTGAAGGCTAGTCGGGTCGTCTTTGGCGGGTGCTGCGAGTTCTATATCTATACCTTCAGGTTGTTCCTCAAACCTTTCTAACTCTGTCAATGTTGGTTTCACCCCCTCCGCCAAGATGGCGGACATAGTGAAGTTTTTATACAAGAAACCTTTTCTTGAATATCTATTACCCTCAAATATAAGGAAGTCACCATCTGAGGTCACCTCTCCACCGATAGCGCGTATGGCTTCTGGATCAAATGGCTTTGCTGGAGGCCGTCTTTTCTTCTTCCTTTTAGCAGCTTCACTTTCACTTTGCACTGTCCTTAGGGCGCCTCTCAGCCGAGTATAATCGATTCTAGGAAGCAATTTAAGATGAACCTGATTTTGAGCCAAATCTACGTAATCTACTTGAGCTATGTCATCTTTGTACAAGCCTCTCTTTAGCCTGACCCATTGTTTTGGTTTCAAACCAGATTGTTCTTTGACAACTCGCAAAACATCTGTCATTTCTTTAATAGGGACCATCTCTTGCTTCCAAACACCCATTTTCAGAGATCCTACATTGTTTATTATATTCTTAACATGAGTCTGTTTGTATGCTTCAATGTAGATATACCCCTTAACACCTTCTGGTGCCACTACAGATTTGATTAGGAATGGCTCTTCAGAGAACTGATAAGCTATGAACTTTCTCATGAGTAGGAGAACTGTAGCTTTTTCTTCCCCTATGCGGCATTTAATCATCCATAAATTAGGGTCTTTGATTCCTGGTAGCAATGTTTGTTGCGTTATCTCGTCAGACATCTCCTCGCCTCCTTCGCCAAAGTGCCTGAGGGCAGCTGATTCGTCTGCATATTTGTTTCTGAGATACTCTTCTATTTCTTCTTCCTTCTGCGAGTCCCAGAGATTGGTGCCTCTCCTGCGTCCTTCAATTTCGCGGGCAGTAGGTCCGATTTCGTCGACCTCGTTACCAACGATGCCCATTTCTTGTGCACCCTCTTCCCATTCGTCGTCTTCGTCAACCTCATCGTCGACCTACAGTCAAGAGTATTTTTTGGGATTAAAGGTGCATTAATTGTAAATTCCTACACCCTACAACGTCAATAAATAGTAACCAATAACAAAAAAGTAATTAAAGACAATTCTTAAAATAATCATGACAAATCCAGTAGTCAATGCAAGATTCAAGCCCAGGATTCTAAGATGCACATGACAGACCTTACAGTATCCATCTGTTGTAATTTCTAGTTTCTGAGATACAATAGCTACCTAGTTCATGAACTATTTTGAAATCCTTAATTCGTGCACAACTTTATGGTATACATTTATATTTGTAAATAGAATTACACAGCCCATGATTTTCTTCATGTGCTTTAGACTACAAAATTTCCCTAGGAAAACTCTTTAGTGAGCCAATGATAGCTAAACTACATTGATTTAAAAAGTCCATGGGATACCAAAATTTATCTAAGACTAATATACTCTCAACAACTTACACTTTATTCAAAAATTAGTGTTATAATGATTTTTCTACTTTTTTTCGATATAGTAAGTTATAGTATTCAAATTCATTTAGCTGTTTTTGTATATTTAAGTTGAGGTTGACTTTCACAAATAGGATATCAGGTAGAATGTATCTCACCTCAGCTTCATCAATAATGAAACCACCATAGCGGCTGTCCTTTTTGCGTTTCTTGCGACGCCTTTCTTCATCTTCATCTTCGTCATACTCTTCAGAATCTACTAAATCTTCACCTTCTGGCTCTTGCTCATCCTATCAAAAACAAAATAATTATGAGAATTTATATAATATAATTATCGCCTCCTGAGTGACAAGGAATGAAATAGGGGTGATGGTATAAAGGGGTATGTTATATTCTAAATTCCTTACATTTAAACATCTTGCAGTTTAATGGTAAAATATAAGTAATAAGGTTATATTCTATTATTTAATACCATGAATCATCAAGCAATGTAAGCTCATATAAAGTTTATTACAATTTTTTATTAATGAAAGTATAAGCAAAATTTTTTAATTTCTTGCTATATTTTTCAGAGAAAAGTAATAGGACATTAATTTTACAATTTATTAAAAGATAATTTTTCACCTCAACTTCTTCATCCCCTGATGCTTCTTTGGCTTCATCATCTCTGTTGCGACTCCCATCAGAGCCAGCTGATCTACTCCTGTTGAAGATTAAGTTATAGCCACTTTTATTATAATGAAATATTTATATCTCATGTCAAGAGCGTAAAAATTCTGTAGTAGGCACACTTACATATTAGTTTAAAGGAAAAAGCTATTTGGTAAAGATGAAAATATCTATATATTACTAGCAGCCGCCTGCAACTTACTTCATTCACATTAACTTTAGTTTTAGAAAACCCCTCAACAACGAACAATTTTCCGGGATAAAAAGTATTGTATGTCATAATCCATGTCATAAACTATATGCTTACCAAATTTCATCAAACTATTTTTCTAGCCAATATGGTGTCTTACAGGCAAGTGAAGTCACAGAGCTTTAATTGAAACAGTAAAAAGTAATGTCACTTCGACAGTATGTTTACAAACAGGTGAAGTCATTTTAGGCTCCGCCAATCCTAGGCATTTTCAGTCCCTTGGCAATAGATAAAAAAATACTTTTCGTTTTTTGTAATATTATCAAATACTTTTTTATCACAATAGTAAATTTAATCCAAATATCAATGTTAAATACACAAACCAATAATGGTAACTTTATTTCTGTTAATTAGCCTATTCAGTGTGTTTTTAAAGAACCAGATTCCTGAAACTGTAACATATGTGGAGATCTACATGCTGCATATGACATTTTTACAGAATAAAAAAAATGTATAAGAAGCAACCTGATGAATATGCCACAATAAAACTTTCTTGACGTTAGTATATAACAGAACATTCTTGCAAAACCCAGTTTTGAATTTCAATATAATAACCTAATTTTTCATCTCCCTTTACAAAACCTTTTTCCTAGTGCTTCGCTGGCCTTTGTCGCTTCGCTAGTGCATTATGATAACTACACTAACCTAACCTGTCATGTCCCAGATCCAACAAGAACAGTTTGACATATTTTTATTTCTTTTTTACACACATATAAAGTAACTAAAACTTGCCCTACCTATGTTTTCCTTTGAAGGTGCTGAATATAAGTTTTTAAATAACTGCGAGGTCAACCAAATGGGACTGTTTTAAACATACGTGATATAATAATTATTATGTGGTTAGAGTGGTTTTTTATTAGTAGTTTTCTTACTACACAAACTAATAAATCTTAATCTATTTTATCCTATTCTTGAAAGATACATTGTACAGTCTTTGCAGAATGAATGCTCAGACGTACATTTTGTAAACTTCTCTGTATACGTTGAAATAATTATGCAAGGAAACACAGTTACAATAGGAATTCTTGTAATGAGGTTATATTTGAGTGTACCTGGATCGGGACTTTGAGCGCGATCTAGAGCGAGATCTAGACCGCGAAGGGCTACGAGAAGGGCTCCGACTTCCCGATCGAGACCTAGACCTCGATCTTGAGCTTGAACGTGATCTTGCTGAGCGATTCGAGACGGCACTTCTTCGGGATCTATTCGACGCTACACTTCCAGCGTCCGAAGCATTTCCAGAGTAATTGCTCCCCTCCGAGTCAGACATTTTAGAGTCCTGACACTAATTTAGCGACTAAAATCCATTTATTTAATCAAAAAGAATTTATATTTGGCATAATATTATTTTAGAAACTGGAATTATAAAATCAAACGTCACGGAATTCACGAACACAGAATCACAGATAACAGATAAGCGAGAGTAAGGAGTTGTAGTTGTGTCCCCAAGAGCAGTCTATTCATAATGCCGGCACTTCACTTCGATACTCGTATTTGCTGTTACTTTTAACTTGACAACAGACTGTCCTTTTTAGGTAGTTTTCCAATTACAGAGTATAATGCGCACAAACTGTATTAGTGATGCTAGCGCATCAGACGGCGAACTCTTATTGCTAAAAAAATTACATTACGACACCATGGAGCTAGGCTTGTTGAAAATATATCGATATATCGATATTTTTTGTACGATATATCGATATTTTTAGCCGATATATTTTGATTCGATATATCGATACATCGATACAAAATAACCAATATCGAAATTCGTATCAAAAACGATATTTTTTAATTATTAGCGGCATATCACGATCTAACTAAATTCGTATCTGGAAAAATCGTAACTGGATCTCAGATTAATGATATTCAACATATCTATGATCTGTGCTGTATTTAGTATTGTCTATGATTTGTAAATCTGTTTCGCTGGTGAATTGGTTGTGCTGAATTCCATTATATTCTGTGGAAGTGAGTAAGTAGAGGGACACTATTTTTAGGGAGATAAATTTCGTTCAATTATTATTCCTCGTATCATCTTTCGTGAGATACTGTACTGCCATTTAGTGTAGCGGCAATTTGGTACTTTGATAATTCTTTCTTTAATTATAATTTGTATTGTTATTATTACTGTGCTAGGCTGACCTAAATATATTTTTGGGAAAATTGGTCCGATATATCGATATATCGATGTTTTTTTCGTGATATATCGAAGCCGATATTGATATTTTTTTAAATATCGATGTATCGATATATCGATATTTTTTTCAACTTTCGACATCCCTACATGGAGCCTTACATATTAATTTTGACATTTGACTTTTTGCTTGTTTTTGTGGAAACGTATTTTTTAAAGATACTTGGATAAGCGTCTTTTTAGCCACATTATTTCCTGTAGGATATTGGGACCCGCTTTCAATGCTTTTATATAAAGGTATTTTGAAAAAAAAAAACATTGCACTATTTGTTATTTTTTTTATTTTGTTTTGTATTTATTCAAGGCTTTTAAATAACAGGCAACATCTTATTTTGTAGACGATGTGTATCAATGTACAATTGGAAATCAATTTCTAAATGAAGTGGTTGAGACAGAACCGTCAGCAACAGCCCGATCGCGCGTTCTGAGTCCGTTGGTGGGAGAAGTGGTGGGAGGCGCCGGACGCGACGGGCACTGCATGCCACCAATGCGCGTGAGCTGCGCGCGGTACTTTTGCAGCATTTTCAGAGGCCATGAAAGATGTGCGCTAAGTTACGCGTTTTTTTTAGCGTTCACTAGAGGAAGAAGAGTAGTTTGAAATTTGTGTCAAATTTCTTTGGTCTGTTTTGTAATGGAGTGAAATTAAGATAATAATCAGGTGATTTTTACAAATAATTAGAGAGAGAGATCGGTGCTTATTAATGATAATTATCATCTCTCGAACATGACCATTCGTAAACACTGCATATCTATATATATAAAACTCAAAGGTGACTGACTGACATAGTGATCTAGAATATCAATGCACAGCCCAAACCACTGGACGGATCGGGCTGAAATTTGGCAAGCAGGTAGATGTTATGATGTAGGCATCTGCTAAGAAAGGATTTTGATCAATTCTGTCCCCATGGGGATAAAATAGGGAATGAAAGTTTGTATGAAACTTTGGCAATTTTAAACCGATCGGGCTGAGACTGCATGCAGGTATAAGAAGAATCATAGATGAATGTCATTGTGTATGATACGCCTGAGAACAAAAACTGTAGTCTACACTTCAGCTCTACACCGAAGCGAAGTGCGGGCAGGCCGCTAGTTATTAATAATCACAGTCACCCATCCCAAAACCCAACCAATCGTATACAACCTGCATATTATTAATAATCGCGGTCACCCACCCCAAACCCAACCAATCGTAAACAACCTGCATATTATTAATAATCGCGGTCACCCATCCTTAACATGACCAATTAAAAACACCCTGCACTTTCAGAGTATCTAAAGAAATTATTACACCGAAACTATCATTAATTCATAGTTTTTGGGGTTGTCCATTAATCACGTGAGGTTAGAAGGGGGGGGGGGGGGGGGGTTTCATAAAAAATCAAGAAATATCACAAGGGGTGAGGGGGTGTAGTAATATATTACGTGTATTTTTGTGGGCCGAGGATACTAATGTTCATGTATTAGTATAAAAAAGTGTTTCACATTTCTTTCATTATTTTTATGTCAGTCAAAAACAACCTGCAAGCTTTCTATTTATAAATATTTAAAAAAATTGTTTGTAGGTACTAAAAATACACGGCCGGGAGAAGGGTTTAGTCTTACCTGACCATGTATCACCAAGGGTTAAATAATGCAAAAAAAAAACATCACGTTATTAATGGACGGCCCCTCTGATAAATATTGAAGAAACATGAATGCAAGTAAGATTAATCGTAAGATGATGATGATGAATTTGATGATTGAAAAAACAGCAGTCACGTCTTTATGGGCGTGGCGTGGCCAAACAGTTTTGATATCAAAAAAACAGGCACAGTAGACTAGTGATTCGAAAGGTATCTTTATCTTAAAAAAAAAATGTACTTTGAAAATACGTATTTTGTATCTGTTATCTAAATACTTGACTACCTGGTATCTTGGATTTTGTATTTTAGAAACTTTTTTTAATGTATATTTTACATCTCTGCTTATGTCATGTTTACTACAAACAAACACGAATAGTTTAGTAAAGTGCTAGAATAACACATATATTAATGAAAGTAGAATGAGGGTAGTACATAGGATAGAATTATACATATCATGAAAGATAGATAAGAATTTACAAGGTGGAATGAACAAGTTCACTGAAATATAAGATATGTATAATTTTTCATCGTACTCACTCAGTATGTCAATATTTTTTTCAGATAACATTATATATGACTGACTAAAACAATAGGGATTATGACTTTTTTTTCTTCGCCTATTAGGTAGATTGTTAAAAATAATTGGACACGTATTTTTTATTTTTTCACTTATTCAAAAATTTTATTAAGCGATAACAGTTATTTCAGTTTGCTTTTTATAAAACTGGGGAAGTGCAGCAGAAACTTAAGTCAGAACTTTAAGTCAGAACTAATACTTCCAAGATACTTTAATCGATTAATATTAATGTTTTTTGAACTTGTAACTCAACTATTAGCTCTTTTGACTGTATTTTAATAGAAAATATAATTAAAGTTACAATTATCTAGGTATAACAAAGAAATAATTTATAATAAAATGAGCTACAGTAAAACGACTAAGGAGATTCGGCTAGGCTATTTGATATAATTACATTATTAAAGTGATGGCCGTGCACATAGACTACAAGTAGAATCCATTGACAAAAGTTTTTTTCTAATGACAGACATGAGTAAAAAAATATTGTCTATTGATTAATCGCTGCCCCACCGATTTATGTGAAATTTTTATTAAAAAATCTACAATTTTTAATACATTGTGAGATTACTGTGATAAAAACTACTTCCGGTGTTATAGAAATCTTGGTTACGAGTTTTTTTTGCAAGGACTATAGCTCCAAACGTTAGTAGGATCTCTTGTTCTAATGCAGCTCCCCTTTCGCTGAAAGCTTTGCCTTCGATCGGATTTTCGCACGTCCCCGTGAAAACAATTGAGTGTTGTGCATTACGACTGGCAAGTGATCGATCGACAGAGGTGGAGCAGTGGTGCAGTGCGGGAGCGCGATGTACCAGTGAGTGAGTGCGGCTGGAGCCAGCGGCCGCCCAGGGTGTCATGTTGGAGACGCGGTCTGTGCGTGCCGCAGACTCGGTCTGGGCTAATAAGCCACTACCGGCGCCGCACGCCATGGCCAATACGAGGCACGGAAAGAACGCTCAGGTAGTTTGCTTCCTGTGATGTCTAATCATTTGTTATATCCTATTAACAAATCTTATTGTTCTTGCTTTGTTTATACACTTATGGTTGTGTTTTTGTTCTAGGATGACGTTTGCTATGTCGTAGCAAAGTATGACTATGCTGCTCAAGGTGCTCAAGAGTTGGACCTTCGTAAAAACGAGCGATACCTTTTGCTTGATGACTCGAAACACTGGTGGAGAGTTCAAAATGCCCGTAGCCAATCTGGTTATGTTCCCAGTAATTATGTGAAGAAAGAGAAACCTTCACTGTTTGACAGGTAACAGCTGTGTTATTTAGATCACCCATTACAATATAAAAGTGAAAATTTTCATATAAATCATAAGTAATAATAATAAATATTTCCAACACTCACTCCAATTAGCCTAGCCCCAAAGTAAGCATTGTAAAGCTTGTGTTATGGTATACTTGGGTAACGGATAGAATACATTTACTGTACATATATAAATATATTTATATAGAAATACATATCAAACATCCATGACTGGAGTAGAAATGCTTGTATTCATCACACAAACATCCGTCCCCACCGGGATTCAACCTCTCGAGTCAGCATTATAATTTTTATTATATAATTATCACTATCATTATAGGAAAAAAACAAATCCTAAAGCAAAAGTGTTTTTTTTACACATTACATGTGTTCACTATGATTAGTGAAAACATAGGAAATACCATAGCATTTAATTCTAAATCATTATTTTTGAATATAACATATTTCTAGTTTACGGTAGTTAGGGTCAAATAAATAAGCTAAAATTACAAAAAAGAATTTTAAATAAAGTACTTTATAACTATATTAACTTATAAATTCATACATAGACAATAAAATTTTTAAAATCTTCCAATGAAATAACCAAACGCTCAATAAAAGTCTTGCAAAGGTAGCTCGACAAAATTAAATAAAAAAAAACAGTATTCTGACGATGCAGACCTGAGAAGGCTGCGAAATGTCAATAAATAAATAATTTTTTTGTGCATTAACCCATTAAAACTAGTTTTATTTAACATATTTCTACAAAAAAATACTAATTCCTTGAAACTGATTATGCATTTAGCAGTATCAATTAATATTCAATTAATGGCTTGCATTGCAATAATGTTGATTATAACAACAGTCCTGTGTGTCATGACATGTTCTTTGGAAGATTTTCCTCTTTTATTACTATCTTGATTTTTTTTCCAGCATAGTATCCACATCAAAAAATGTTAAGTGTGACTGGAAACATTTATAATGATTTAAATATAACCCAGTTGAAAACTGATTTGTTATTTACCTTTTTATTGATCATTTAGCATAATTATTTTATTGAAAAACAAAACAGGAACATTTCTCCCATGCAGAAAATGTATGATGAGAATGTATACTAAATCTGACATATGTACAACAAGTTCAGGTATAATTATATAATTATTATATCTGAACTAAGCAAAGTTTCTACTATGATAACTAAGAGAGAGACTAGATCGTATATAATATAATTGATTTTTCATTTTCCTGATTCAATAGGTAAACACCTATTGAGTGCGCCATTGTGCCAGCAAAAAATTCAATTGGAATAAAAACAATTCACTGAAAACATTTTGTGGTTGACATTATTCATATAAACTCTTGATTACTATTTTCATGGAATTTCTGATGAGTTCGCCTTGAAATAGGCTCTTGGATGTAAATCTTATTAATTTTGTCAGTTTTCACATATGGGATAGTGATGAGATGATTTCATTATTCATGAGTTATTGTATGTTATTTTGTTCTTTCATAATTTGTAATCAATTATTATATACTTCTTTCTATAATTAAAATGATTTCTGTATTGCATATGATTTTAGTTCAGTTAATTTTCAGTGTGCTTGTAATGTTTCTGTATGATGTTTTATAAAATGTAAAAATGAGATTTAGCAACAACAAGGTCTAAGAACAAAAATGTTTAATCCACAATCTCTTCTCAGGCAGACGTAGCATTAGAGAGATAAATACAGCCAAGGATAAATGTAAAGATTTGTATAGAGTTCAAAAACTAAGTTTGCTATTTCATTTTTCAGTATTAAAAAGAAAGTCAAGAAGGGTTCTGGCTCGAAGACTTTGCCTTCTAATTCGTCACCAGTACGCGGTGGCGGGGCGGAATCGCCGGGGGCACGGCGCGTGGAGCCCACGGAGGCGCTGGGCACGGCCGTCGTGAAGTACAACTATCAGGCGCAGCAGCCCGACGAACTGTCGCTCACCAAAGGCACTCGCATATTGATCCTAGAGAAGAGCAATGATGGCTGGTGGCGGGGGCAGTACCAAGGGCATACTGGATGGTGAGACTTTTATTAGTTACCTGTTAGAATTTAATGTGTTTACATAACTTACAGATTCTATCTGGTTAATCAGTCATGTTTCACTTCTACTCCTATTATAATATCTTGGATTTTTTTATGTTAAAATAGTGACAAACAATCATGTGGCCCACTTGACGGTAAGCAAAGGTGGTGTTAATGGTTGAAAAAAATTATTAGTTAAAGTTAATGGTTGAATGAAAATCTGATAGTTTTATTGGTTGAAAATACCATTTAAATTTGTTTTTATTCAAACCCTTATATGACAATGTTGGTTTTCTACAATATTTACAACTCGCCACTTTATCACTGGCTTATTTATGTAGATGTGCACTTTCAAAATGTTCCCAAATTTCAGCATTATGTGTTGGCATTTTTAACCTTAGATAATTTTCACCCCTCTCAAATAAACATTCCAAATAAAATCACTTAAACTATATAAGTTAGCACTGAAATTGATCCACAACCATATAAATAACAACAAATAGAAATTAAGTCACGTCTGTTGCACAGAAATAACACAACACCTCATAAGGTAGTATTATTTTACTGTGGAGTACTGTGGTAGTATTATTATAAGGTGAAGGGTACTTTCAGACGGGCGCTCCAATTCGACCCGAAAATCTGCTTTGGCCTACTACTCTTCTCATTTATAATATTTTATCTTTTAATTTGTTATTTAAAGTTTGTGAATAACTTTCAAACAAAATTGTCATATAAAATTCTGAATAGAAGATTAAATAAGACAATAACAAATAACTTGGTTTGGTTTCTATTTCTAGTAGGGAATGTGAATCATGTCATACATTATAGTATTTTTTTCAATTATCGCTAAACTTCCAATATATCCAAATAAATCATTCATCAAATGTTTTATATTATAAAGTTATTAAGTTTTACTATTACATTTGTTGGGATAACAACTATATACAGGTTTAGGCTATATAGTTTAGGTTTTATTATATTAATTTTAAGCATTTACTGCTAGTTGTATAAACTATAAGTTTTAGTCATTAGGTCACACCTGAGAGTTACGTTTCTATCTTGACAAAAAATTATACAATGCCTAACTTAAGTTTTCTCATATCACGCAACACGATTTGACATCTTTTTTACCGCTTTAATCTTAAATAGGTATCATGTAACTCCAGAATTTATTAATCTACTTGAAGGATGACGCAAATTTGATTTGTTTTGAAGTTGTTTCAATTACAGTTCACTTACTCAAATTATGTCTTTACTTAAACTGTGGTATGCAGATGTAATGGCGGTCATTATAATTAATAGGTTTTAAGCACTACATTCGCCTGTAAAGCAGCCTGCCAGATGATTATTCAATTTAGTTATGCAATGCATGCAAAACCTGGGCGCGCCGCAGTTGAAATGTCTCATGAAACCCAAGGGCTACTAAGAAAATAATTCATTAGTATTCCATAAGAAATTAGAAACAAATATAATGTAGATTTGTAAATTATTATGCAAATTTTATCACTGATTTTCAATTACAGATGGTCAAACCCAAGCTTAACACAAGTAAATGGTTAAAAATCTTAATTTTGGTTGATTTTAAATTCTAATAATTACATTTTATGATCATACTCAAACTCTCGAGGGAGAAAGATAAATAAAAATACTGCTTTATTAATACAAGTGTTTTTTTATTACAAAAAAAAACAGACAGCATCAACTTTAACTTGTAAGTTAATAGAGATTTCTATGTGGTGCGGCGGAACATTTAATTAAATGCATATTGACTATCTTCTTAATCATTGTTATGTTAACATTTGATTAGTATACTAAAGGGGTTAGTTCCAAAGGGACATATTTAGAGGAAGTAATATAATATACATGTATATATAAGATTAGCCAGCTTAAATCCCGTTTTCTCACTGTCCCTTTCCATTATACCTACACACGATCATAAAAGTGAGACGCCTGCACGATCGCGCTCCATAAAATGTACGGTTAGCGCCTCAAAACAACAATTATTAATGTTAATTCTGAATAGATTAACACGCAGACACTACTAATGACTGCTCACTCAGTAACAGTACAGGAAGTTCCATTGATCTACTTAATTATATGCTTAATGGAGAAGTAACAAAGCTTATAATTAAATTGTACTTCTATTGTTCATGACATAGTGTTTCAAAGATTGTGTTGAAAGGCACTTTCGATTTGAGTAATATAATAACTAATGTAAGTAAAGCTTCATTGGATCGATAATTTATTTGTTTAATCTCCGTCGGGATCAGAAAAGCACGTACAGAATTTTATTTGTCCCGGTTAAATTAGGGGAGATTTAAAGGTTGACGATCATGTGCTTACTAAAGTAGTAACAAATGTATGTGCGATTTTCGGCATTTTTTCATCAATCTATTCCTTTCTTGCTCCTGCGTATATTAAAGCTCACGTTAAATTAGAGAAGTTGCAAGTGAAATACCAACACGTCTATCTATCCTGCTTTATTACACAACGCATCTGGCCTGTTTGCGAGCAAGGTGATTTTTTTTAAATAGGTCCGACAAATGGCTTCACCCACTTGATGTTAAATGACGGTGGAGTCCAGAAAGTACAGCAGTTCTACCTGCCACACCATGACATCACTGATATGAACCGTGAACTACTTCCATTCGTAAGGACATGAATTATACGTTCATACAGGAAGTCAGCTATCCAAGAACAGAACTGAGCGGGCAGACCGTATGTGGGAAACTTAGAGAGAAGGCTTTTGTGCCAGACTCTGTCGGAGTCTTTGGAGATATCAAGGCTGATAGCCAACGTTATACCGCCGTTAATGCTTGTCGTTAGCTTCACCTCAAATGTGAATTATGTATGCTAGAAGATTACGCGTTGATCTTTTGGGTCTAAAGCCATATTGACGATCGTTAATCAGTAAACCTCTAGCTAGGTAGTGGATCAGATGGTAGTTACGGACCTTTTCTTCGACTTTACACTATACTGAGGACTGGCCGATAGTTGGATAGATAATGAAAAATTCTGAAGAAAAGAAGTGTGGTGTCAGGGTTATATCTCTTATAATTTAGGTAGGTAAATAATTCGTGTTCTAACTATGGTAAAACATATTGTAGTAGAAAAATCTTTATTACTTAATTAAAAAAACATACGTGCCAAATTGAGTACCTCCTACTTTTTGAAGTCGGTTAAATACTTTTTTTTGCGCAGGTTTCCATCGAATTACACCAGTGAAGAAGGTGACAATGAGGACCCGGTCCATACTTACGCGATGGCGGAAAATGTCCTCGATATTGTGGTGAGTTGTCTGTGGAAAGACTAATCTATATATGTATATAAAAATCAATTGCTGTTCGTTAGTCTCGCTAAAACACGAGAACGGCTGAACGGATTTATCTTATTTTGGTCTTGAAATGTTCGTGGCGGTCTAGGGAAGGTTGAAAAGGTGAGAAATAATATATATATATACACAATATATATATATATATATATATATATATATATTGTGTATAATACAAGCCTGAGAACAAAAACTATAGTCTACCTACACTACAGCTCTACACCGAAGCGAAGCGAGGGCGGGCAACTAGTAGAATATAATTTCTATTTCGCTGTATTTTTTGGTCTTTTTTATTTAGTTTTATAAAAGTAGGTGCTGCCACTTCTATTTTTTAACGTCACATGCTGTTCACATTTTTAATTGAACACTTTTTCGTTGCTTGACGTTGTAATCGAAGCGCGCCGCAGTCGAAACATTAGTGATTGAAAACTGCATAATAACGCGTCTATATATGCAGGCTTTTTCTTATTGAGACTGATTGTGAGTCTGAAGTGCGGCTACACTACAACTTTTTTTTATTACTAAAACTATGTTATTAATATACAATATGGTAATTCCAGTTCAAAAACATTGCATATAAATATTTGTTACGCAAATTTCTGTATATTGTGGGTAGTTCGATTTTCTTGAAGAAAATCGAGTCGAATATTACGTATATTTGCTAGCAATAGCCGCAACTATAAGCCGATTTATACGTAACATTTAGATTATAATTTTCTTCCCTAGGTGGCGCTGTACTCGTTCACGTCGAACAACGAGCAGGAGCTGTCTTTCGAGAAGGGCGACCGGCTGGAGATAGTGGAGCGGCCGCCGTCGGACCCGGAGTGGTACCGCGCGCGCGACTCGCGCGGCAACGTGGGCCTCGTGCCGCGCAACTACCTGCAGGAGCTGGCCGACTACCTCACGCAGCCGTACGGGTACGTGCCGCTGTCCTCGTTAGAGCTCGTTCCCACTTGTCGGGTGTCGGATCCGTATATTAATCGGAGGTTCCAGTGGCAGAGCATTATTTATGAAGCTATTCACACTTATCGGAAACCGATTTTGTGTCGGCTCCGACAAGAAGTGTCGGGTGTTTTGCCAGCCCTCTACGCCCGGAAAAAAATCGTGTCGGAGATCACTCGCCTATGATTAAGAATGGCGCTGTTCATATTTGTCTGGTGTCGGGGCTGACTGTCCTCCCCCGCCACCCCTTGTTCCGTTCGTAACACAACCGTTTTTCAGTACAAATGCAGTCTCTAAGTCCTGTATTTTGGTAGGTTATGTTCAATAATATTTGAATCAGTAGATCGTTGAATGTTGATATTGACATCCTAAAATAATTAAAATACTTTTTTTTTTAATAAAAATACATAATCAATATATTTTTACATGAACAACACATCGAAATCATAATTCATTATTGTCACATAAAATATTATTTAAAAACAACATTTTAAGTTTATATTTTATATTTTTTTCATTAAGCGAATCTCTAAATTCTGGGTCCATTTTGTTTATGAGACGAGGTAACAAGTAATCTACAGTGCGTCTGCCGTAGATGTTGATTGCCGTTGTCGTGGCTAGCAAGCCGCGAGTGATCGCCCGGGTACCTTTATCGTGAATAATAGGTTTTCTAATAGAAGTATTGAAGAATTCTTCCTTAAGAAGTTGAACTTAATTTCGTCACTTCCCAATCTGTTATTAAGTTCTGAAATTTACCCAAAATCGAATCTTTCCCTCAGGAATATGTGCACCCAATATTTAATTTCCATGGCTGTATTTCTTTGTTTTCTTAAATAATAATAGGAACATCACAACAAGAACTTCGTCAATGTCCATTCTGAACAGTCGCCTCGCTTAGGGTGAAGCCAAACGAGCGTAATTTTGTGAGTTGTGAGTCGCTTATTTTCGGTCACTTATTTTACGTTCAACTGAATTTCTGTTGAGCTGTCATACGAACGTAATTGATTCAGTCACTATTGAGCGTTAGTAAGGGGTGTTCGTGTCGTAGAGTGCAATGGATCCATTAAAAATATTGTTTATTTACGAAGCATATTCAGAAGATGAGGCCAGAAAAAGAAACTGGGTAAACCCACTGAATAGTCAGAGGCTGATATGTGGACAGTTCCATACTTTATATGAACGTTTATGTGCAAATCCAGATATGTTCGAAAAGTACTATCATATGCCATTACGTGTTTTTCAAGAATTATTACACCACGTAAAACTTGTAACAAACTGTTGCTTCCCCACTCCTCTTCCTTGCCCTACCCTCACCCCGACCGAAATTCGGACGTGCTTATGCGCATTGAGTCGGCAGACAACTCATTTTGCGTTGTCGTGTGGCACCAACTGCCCATTTGTATGAAACCGAATGCAGCAGAATTTCTGCGACCGAAATTCTGCAACTCACCACTCACAAAATTACGCTCGCTTGGCCTCACCCTTAGAGTGCCTAAAATTGGGTAAAGCTTCAATCGAGACCGACAACCGATTATGAATCATGTGTGTGAACAAAGGCACCGACATCCGATTAATATACGGATCCGACACCCGACAAGTGGGAACCAGCTCTTACGTCGACAACGATCAGGAGCTGTCTTTCGAGAAGGGCGACCGACTGAAATCCTGCGTCGTAGCTATTTTCATATGATCTATCGTACATTCTCCGCTACTAATCCGCCGCGGATTTTGGTACGTCTGACAGTACACAGTACTTTTTTTTATTTCCATTCCTCCCTATTGGGAAAGGCAAAGCCATGCAGCCATCGTCTTATTATTGTACTAGCGGCCGCCCGCGACTTCGTACGTGTGGAGTTAGTTAGAAATAAGGGTTCACTGCTTGTCACCTATGGGGGGTGATAATATGTAGCCTATATGTTGACCCGACTTCTTAATAATATTCGTGCCAAATTTGAACTAAATCCATGCAGTACATTTTGAGTTTATCCCGGACATACATACAGACAAACAGACCAAAATTCTAAAAATTATATTTTTGGCTTCGGTATCGATTGTAGATCACACCCCAAGAAGTATTTTAAAAAAATATTCAATGTACAGTTTTGACTTTCCTACCATTTTATTATATGTATAGATTAAACTTTATAGCTATTAACGGGTTTGTTACCATGTACCTTGTTTTTTATGAGTCTCCGATATTTCGGCACTGTTGCAAGCGCCATGTTCACGGAGTTACTCCGTTAATAGCTATAATCTTAGTGACCATGAAAGTTTAAAACAATATATAGATTAAACCTAAGCCTTTACAGGCTACGAAACGTCAATAAATAAATAAAATTTTCGTGCATTAACCCGTAAAAACTAGTTTTATTTAATGAGTGATGTGCGTGAAAACCTAAGAAACAAATATGTTAAACTTGTTTGTTTTTATGTTTTTGTTATTGTCCACAGCGAATCGGGCGGCGGGGCGGCCCCTTCAGCGACGGGTCTCAGCGGTCGCGCGTGGTATTACGGAGCCATCACTCGCACCCACTGCGACGCGTTACTCAATCAGCACGGCCACGACGGAGACTTCCTCATCCGCGACTCCGAGACCAATGTGAGACTTGTTTTTTAACTCAACGCGCTTTAGGTCCGAGTTGCGAACTGGTATAGTTGAATACCAGTTCGCAGTATTCGACTTCAGTATTGTTTCTTGAGCAATGATATTAAATGTCTTGCCGATAGTAGACGCTAGGTAGAGAAAGCAGCCAATACCTAGACGAACTATCGATCGTAAGATCGCTTCGTCTCTCTCCCAGTTTCACTTCACAGACAGCGAACGCTTTCTCATCTATGTCTATATCACAACCTTTCGTTACAGGTGGGCGATTACTCCGTGTCCCTTAAAGCGCCCGGTCGCAACAAACATTTCCGCGTCCATGTGGAAGGATCATTATACTGCATCGGCCAACGGAAGTTCCCCACATTAGAACAGTTAGTTGCCCATTACCAACGTGCACCGATATACACCAACAAGCAGGGCGAGAAGCTGTACTTAGTGCGCCCTTTACCGAGAGCCAATCAAGCCTGCTGAGCGACCGCATTGAAGTAAGCGCCAAGTCAGTATGCGAACTGAAGTAAGCGCCAAGTCATCCTCACTTGTATAAGGGCCGGTTCATTACAGTCTTTAGGAAAGTACGTGATTACAATTGGAATAGAAAGCGCTTCATTATACGAGATAGTGAACTAAAGCTTCTTCTGTCTTTTAAAGAGCATTTAATTACAACCAGAATAGAAGTGCGAGTGAGCTTAAACGAGTTACGTATACTAAACAATAATAATAATATTCTTCCAAACACATGTGCCGGCCCACCTAGCATTTTAAGTTTTGACGCTCCTTAGCTATAAATGAATGTTACATTGAGCATAAAGTTATTATAATTATTATTACCTACGCAGTTTTGAAGCTGATTTATTCACCATCTTTTCGTGTGTTTTTAAAATGATTGCTCAACGATAAACATTTATTTTTTCACACACACATAACTTATAACACTTAGTGGGCCGATAGATATGTAGTGATGTGTTTTCTATGGCACGATACAATCAATAATTTAAATGCACACAAGACATAAGTTACAGTAAAAGAGTATTCAATAGGCAGCCTTATTGGTAAGCCAAAACACTTTCCTAAAGACTGGAATTCTAAAATCTACGCGTTACAGCTCTCCGCGACCGTCTGTTGTTTGTATCACACGATGTTGCTAAACGAATTTCGACCTTGTGAGCATCCGATTCGTACACTTCGCACCTGTAACTCAAAGTATTGGTCATCGCCTTAGTCTTAGAGTAAAAGTGATCTTCTATTATTATGTTTACCGTTCCATTAACCGAACGAAATAATTGTCAATTCCTATAATAGAAGTCTTTAAAGATATTTTTTATTTTAAAGTAGATTCGGTCAAGTTTTCTTTTGTTGTTATTTGTTGTTATATGTATCATTTTAATTCATTATTAAAAAAAAATGGGGATGGAAATGAATTTTGGATTTTTTGGACAGACAGAGTTGTTTAAGACTGACGACTATGCAAACTGGTTTATGTTTATAATATTAATTACTATTGTACAAAATATACTCTAATATGATGTAAGTTGTTGCCTAGAGTTGGCTTACCACTTTTAAAGCAAGATCTCGCAGTGGGTCTGGTTATCTAAACTTTTAACTTTTCATATTGTATTGAGTATGACAGGACTACTATATTGCTGTCAAAATTAATTTTATTTTTGGATAACCATGCTAAAATCAGGCCGTTGAGTGTTGTCAATCATGAACCATGGGTACATTTTTTTAACAATTATTTCAAATAAGTATTTAGTAAATTAGACAATTAATTTTGTCCAAAAATTTTTTTAAAATAACAGGACGAATAGGTTGTGAACCTTGAAAGCTTTTACAAGTATGACTAAATGCGGATATCACTTTAATCGATATCAATATAACGTACCGAGGCGGACGTGTATCGATACCATAATCGATTTTATTCTGTCTGTACTAAGAGCTGACCAGACTTCCAATCGATACCGAATGGTGAGGATCTGATGTTCACAAACCTGTCACTTTTTAGAGTTTGTGGGGGGAAAAGTGAAAAGTAGACGAGAAACATTGTAATGAAGAATCGTACAGATTCCCAAAGTTATTTGAGTACAATATCCCAGGAGGAATCTGTCCAATTCCAGCCAATTATATAATCCCCATGTCTAGTGTAATTAGGCGTTGATGCAACGCCAAAATAATAATTATCACGATAATAAACCAAATAAAATTGGCTTCTTACCGCATCTCTATTGGTAATTTAATAAGAGCAATTTTCTATATCATATTATTATATTGTTTAGATAAGTTCCCAGTAAGTGGTAGCGTAATTTTTAAATGGTTTTTTTATAGTGAACAGCGTTTTATAGGTAATTATTGTATCGGACAGGCGCGTATGTATACCGTCGGTCAAAACTAATCCATGTACTATCTAACGCTTTAGGGGTCTACTCTGAAAAAGTTAACGCAGTTTCGGGTGATTTGGAAATGGCCTTTTATTGTTTTTTTTAATTTATTTCATAGACTTTTTTTATAGAGCATTTATGCTGCAATGCAATGAAATTCTTCAAATATATTATTATAAGAGAATTTTCAAATCGCCCGCAACTCCGGTTACGAAGTTCAGAGTACGCCTCCCAGGTTTCCATGTGATATGTCCTGGGCACATCGGCGAATCTTCTAGAAATATGCTAGCGAAAGGGAACAAAACCCTTTGTCTAATGAATGAATTTCACGATGCGCCTGCGACTGTTTAACAAAAAATATGTACCACTTATACAAACACATGCATATATACATTGTGATGTTTGGCTACGTAAGTTAATATATATTATGTAAGTCATTGTCAGGGAATATCGTGGATGGACGGAAGGGGGTGGGGGGAGGGGGGATTTTTGTACTTTTCTAGGAAGGTGCACCGCATTAGATGCACCATCGCGGTAATATGGCACCATTGCAGCTGTTCAAAGTCTGATTAGTACAAGATAGTAGATTAATGTGTCCCTTAACGTTTTAGTCTTTATTACAACGAATTAGTGTCCTGCAAAATCACTAGGAGCATTTGGAGTTTAAATACACATTGTTTGGCATGTTCTGTTGATGTTCTGCACTTTCAACTTCTTCTTCGTTTCTTCAAGTATTGATATCTTTTTGAAGTGAAACTTCTTTACGCACGCTTGACTTGGGGGTCTGCTCTCGAATGCGTTACGCGTTACGAAAAGTGTGTTCGGGCGAGGCGAACGGGAGTTGAGTGGAGGATATAAGCAAGAGAAAGTAGTGCTCGCGCACATTATTTTTCTCTCTTTCGTTTATAGCTAGTTCATGAAATATGTACATATACATACAGATGGAGCTAAAGAAGTTTCACTTCAGTCGTGTGGTCATAAGCACACTTGCTTTTTTGTTCTGTTTTATCTGCTGTCAATTTCTATAACACAAGAAAAGATTGGATGAAAATGTATAGTGATGTAATTTAAGTTCTCACCAGTTTGAATTTCTATATAGTTTTCGGTCATATACAACTATCTAACAGATAAAGTTGGTTGATAAATGCTATTTAATCTTCACGATTTTTCTAACCAACACCTGTAAAAGCAAAATTTCTATTCTGACTGGCACATAAGTTCCTCGGGATAAGCTATCTAGGACTTTATTAGCCATTGGTAATTTAATACTTTAAATTTGTAAATTATAATGTTATTTAAACTCCATTGCGGGCTTGGAATCTCAGGGGCTGGTATCCACTGAAGTGACTGTTGCTAGTCAATAACGCCGACATCACAATTTTCGCTTCTACATACATACAAACATACATTCACACAATCATACACGCATTCATATTTTAAATCCAATCACTTTAGCACTGATATAACTACCTACATAAGTGTAGTCGTGAAAAATAACAACGGCAGCTAAAAAGTTGTATTTTTTATAATTTTCAATTTACTTTTATAAATTAATTTTATTGTTTTGTAATGCAATATTAATTGTTTTGCCCATTAAATTAGGAGTGATCTGATCAGTTATACATTGTTCCAGTGCAATTATCAATAATTATAATAGTGTAAACAAGCTTTTGTATGGAAAACCTTTGAACCTTTTAGAATTTCCAATCGAGCGCACTGATTGCATCGAACGGGTGGCGACTGATAGTGCTTGTCAAAAGTGATATAAATAACAGTGATAATTTTGAAAACTAGTATTAGAGCTGATCATGCGGCTACACCCCTATCAAATTGCCTTATAAATTAGTTTATTAAATTTAAACCGAAACTCGTCAGTAATTAATGAAGATCATGTTTGAGCGCAAAGATATATTAACTACACCCGTGCTGTGCAATCGTCGCTTTGTCAGTGAAAGCGTCCACAATTTTTGTAACGTAAGAACATAGTTTCCGCATTAAAATAGCTTTTCTAATAATGGAACGATTTATTTTTGTATGAACTTTTCGTTTACAGTGATGAGACAAACCATTTGTGTAATGAATGCACCAAGTGTAGAGATTTTTTTACGCGAAACTTAGTGTTTAAGATTAGGGAGTATGTCGACGAACGTTGTTGTATAGCTCGCTAGGGTGTTTTCCTAATTGGTCAAATAGTCGGGACATCTCTTTTTAGGATTTTCTTTAATTATAAGAAATTTCGCTGAATATTAATTTATGATGCAATATCTTCATAACGATATTCTAGATTTTTTTAGCCGGTTGAAAATAATAACTTTGATTCCTATGGTTCTAGGAAAACATCCTACAATGTCTTTATGACTGTAATTGCACATTATAATTAAATTAATTGTGATAATTTTGGTATACGACTTGTATTTTATTTTGATTCTTTCTATCTTACGAGGAATGATTTGGTCATTCTGATTAATATGAGATATTAATGATGAAAATCTAATTATAGATAGAATTAAATGAAAAAATCTTATGAAAAAAGATGAGGTTGAAAAGGGCTTGAAAATTGCAATCTGTATTACATTGAGTAATTACAGTGAAAATACGGGTGCAGAAACAGAAGAAATGATATTATCTCATTAATAAATAACAATTTTATTCGAATAAATTCCAAGTCGTATACCAAAACGCAGTGATCGTAAGTTACTAGATCTTTTTGATGTATTTAATACGTTTTATACTCAATATTGTAATTAGAATTAAATGCGAGGCAAACTCAACGTAGATATTTATTAGGACGAAATATAAAATAAAAATAGTTTAAAAACACACGCACGCTCCTCGTCCGTCGTCGGTGCGGAAGCGAAGTCGTGTCGTAGTCTCAAAAAAGGTAACTTATTTCCACCCTTATTTCGATCATAATACGCACCAAAATTGGTTTGTTGGTGATCCAATGTCTTCCGTTTTGACGAGGGAAGCATTTGTTAGCATTTCCAAATCTTTGCAGCACAAAGTAACGGAGGCTATAAAGGATGATTGGTGTATAGATAACTGACGACTCGAGTCTAGCGCACGGGGCGATTGTATTAAGCTCAATATGTGGTTCCTCAACATTTAAAAAGTAAAAATGGGGTTTTGTAACAAGTTCTTGGGAAAACATTCGTAGAAATTTTTAAATCAATGCACTTTTACATATGCCATTGTACAAACTTGAATGCTAGACTCTGGTCAATCAGAAATAAGTGTTATAAAGCAAAGCAATTGAATAACGCAGCGGAGTGTCACACAGCTAGTTAACGGTTAGGGATAATGTATAATAAAATTTAAATAAAATAAATAAAAAACCCGCGAATACACTAATTCTATTAATATTGAAAGCTTTACGAGTATCGAACATTGCCAAATGTACGGAATTAATGCTGACTTACATTCCTAAGCTTTTATTAATTCAAAATGAGTTGTAAGCATTTAAATGTTAAGTAGCGGGTCTCGAGTGCCCACCTACCAGGAAATCTAACTACATAACTGTATTTTATATATTTTAATGAATAGGTTGATAGATTATAGCGAGTGGTTGTTTTCTTTTTTATTTTTATATTGCTCAAAGTATATATGTGTATTATATATTTTTTTGTATTGTAACCATGTGTTTGAATGTTTTCATGTATATTCTCTGATGTAACGAGCATGATAATATGATACCATTTGTAAGTGCAGTGTATTATATCTAACATTATAATTTATTTATTAATTTGCAAACTTTCGTTTCATTCTCCACCTTCTGTAATCCGTTTAAGTTGTTTTCAGGCGGCATTAGCAAACATACACACACACAACGTACGTTTGCTTAGAAAACTACCGGCCAATAGCAGTCACCTCAAATTGCAGAGGTCCTTAATAACCATCTGACCCGCTACCTAGAGGATCACTCCCTGATTGATGATCGTCAATATGGTTTAGACCGAAACGATCGACGGGTGATCTTCTAGCGTACTTAACTCATATCTGGGGTGAGGCTATCGACAAGCGTGGCGAGTCGTTGGCTATCAGCCTTGACATTGCCAAGGCGTTCGACAGGGTCTGGCACAAAAGCCTTCTCTCCAAGCTTCCGGCATACGGTCTGCCAGCCCAGTTCTGTTCTTGGGTAGCTGACTTCCTACATGAGCGTACAATTCGTGTCCTTACGGATGGTAGCAGTTCACGGTTCATGTCAGTGAATGCCGGCGTTCCCCAGGGCTCCGTCCTATCCCCCACTCTCTGCTGCATATCAATGACTTGATTCCTCTTGGGAATATTCATTGCTATGCAGACGATAGTACAGTGCATGCGGGGTATCTCGGACAAGCAGCGGTTGGGCAGGCGGTAACCAAGGAGAAACGGGAGAATCTTGTCATTGAACTCAATCAGGCTTTGGACCACATTTCCGAATGGGGTACCAGGAACTTGGTTGAGTTCAATGCCAAGAAAACTCAGGCTTGCGCTTTCACGGCAAAAACATCGCCATTCCTTCCCCTTCCCCCTCTTCAGGGCACAACACTACCGCTACAGAGCAATATTTCCATGCTCGGTATGGAATTTCGCTCAGACCTGAATCCAAAGAACCCTTTGTTTCCCATGGTCCACCTCGTAGTTCATCTAGGTGGACCATGGGGATTATTTATTTCCCGTGGTTCACCAGGTGGACCACGGGTATTTTGTCCCCCCCGTAGTTCACCTGGTTGAACCACGGGAAATAATTTTTACCCGTGGTCCACCTGACTCTTCCTCAATTTATTACGGCTCTTGAGTGTCTTGAGCACAATAAGAATTGCAAAATCAAAAAGACGCAAATTAATTGAAAACAATGATTATATAAACTGTGCTTGTTGTACAAAACGCAAGTGCGGTCCTGCGAGGAATATTGCTCGCACCTCTGGGATGGCTCCGCCAAGTACTTGCTCGGAGCTTTGGATAGTTTACAGCGGCGCGCGATCTGAATCATAGGCCATGAGGAGGTGACTAAACACCTTGAGCCTCTTGAATTACGCCGTGACGTGGCGTCACTAAGCGCGTTCTATCGTCTGTACCACGGCGAGTGTTCTGAGGAGTTATTCTCTCTTATCCCACCCTCTCCTTTCCTTCAGAGGACCACGCGCGCTGGCCTACGTTGTCAACGTCTAACTGTGGCCACAATTCCAACGCGTACAAAGAAATTTGGTGACTTATTTCTGTGTCGCACTATCCGTAAATGGAATGATCTCTCCGCTCGCGTGTTCCCTCCCTCTTACAACCTGGGATCCTTTAAAAGCGGCGTGACGGAGCAACATGCAGGCCGGCAGGGTGAGGATGGCTGGAGTGGCAGGTAGAACTGCTGTATCAGCTATCTTCGCGTCTGGACTTCACCTTCACTTAACATCAGGTAGCGTGAAGTCATTTGTCGGACCTTTCTATAAAAAAAAAGAGGGGAGGCGCGCAAAGTTCTCGACTGATACCTCCTATATAGTTTTTATCACTAAAGAATTGATTTTAACTTACAAAAAAATCAAAACATAGAGGCATAGTATAACTACTTATTATTCTTTGTGTAAATTCGAGGAGGAAATCGTCGAGAGCCAAACCTCGAATTTTGCAATTTTTATACGCAATTTTCAGCGTTAACTACTGTTGTCCCTATCGCACGGTATTTGCCAATGCGTGACAGCGATAGTTTTTTCAAATACCTGTTTCTCAAATGTCTCTCAGCTCGCGCCCGCTCTTAATTTCTAAATTACTCGATATATTGATAAATACTTCAGTAGCTTGACTGTTTTTTTTTCTGTCAGTCTAGAAATTGTCTAGACTAGAACGTATTTTTTTATTTATATTAGTGACCAATTGGCCATTTACAACATAAGTAGTCCGCTTTATTTTAAGACGTAGACTTAAGTTAAACCTGGAATAAAACTGATTCTGTCACTCTGGATTGCTAAAAAGAATACGGACAACATTAAGTTTAAACCAAGACTAACTTTAGTCCGCGTTTTGGAATAAGGCGGAGTGAGTTGTATTCGACAATTCATGGTTTTTTTCAGTTCTTAAATACATTAATCTTAGATTTGTTTATAATATATCAGAAGAAGAAGAACAGTAAAAATCAGAAGTAACAGGCAACAGATTACGATAACACTTTCATAGTCCAAAAATGTTGCAATATGAATATGTAATTTAACATTTCTTGAAATCGGAAATTACAATGGAATTTCCAGTTACCTGGATATCAAAGCAAACACAATTCGTCAACAATTTAATTGATGGCGCGTATCTAAGGCTACTATTGACGTAACAACACAATTTGGTTACTTCTACCTCAACAAGCCTGACTGCAGAGTTCATTGACATGTTGTCGAGACGTGATAAGCTGCTCATCCAGCCATGGGACGACCGCAGATTCAAGGACCACCGGTCTAAAGTGAGTGTTGACTATTATTGCTAACTATATTTAAGATGCTAGCGACCGCCCGCGACTTCTATCGCGTTAACGTTTAGTTTTTTGAGAAACCCTCGGAAACCAATTTTTTTCTGGATAAAAAGTATCCTGTCTCAATCCAGGTAATAAACTATGTGTGTGCCAAATTTCATCTAAATCCATTCAGCTGTTTTTGCGTGATTGAGTAAAAATCAAACAAACTCACTTTAGCATTTATAATATTAGTTAGGATTAACAATCGAGTTCTATTTTCTTTTTATTGGAGTTAGAGCCTGGTTATTCTAAAGTAATAAGCTAGTGCAGTCACCTGTCTCGGGAAAGATTAATTTACATTTTCCTATAAAACTAATGTTTTTCATAATACAAGTTTCCATAATCTTCTTGAGAGTATAATAAAGAATGTTATTAGGTATTTTAAAGACGTTGCTAAAATGCCTATATTAAGCATCCAGGAAATTACAAGAAAGTTTAGGCAATAGTAAGTAGTAGCCAGAACCTACAAAAATGCTATAGGAATATGAATTTCTGCAAAACCTTTCGGTTTCCATCACCATCAGCATTTTTGACTACTTTGGTTTTATAGCCGTGTATGTACCGGTATCTACCACAACTTCATCGCTATGGGCGATGGCTTAAAGCGATGAGAACAAATGTACCAAAATGTTAGAAGCACACAACGACGAGATACCCACAGGTTAGCGTAAAGTCCAGCGTACCGAATGCACGCAGACCGTCTCGCTGCTCTCAGCGCTATGCCAATTTTCGTGGGTAGGCAATTAACATCTAATTTAAGTTTGGGGAGCTCGATGGTGGTGGTCGGTCATTGGATGGATGACCAAAAACTTATTATATGCAGTTCCTCCGTGCATGGATGGCACGTTAAGCCGTTGTCCCGACTTCATCTGCAGTTGTTAGCACCCACCAATCCACACTGGGCCCTATTACATCCATAGGGAAGGCCTGGGCGCCAGCAGTGGGGACATTAATGGGCTGGTGATGATGAGGCAGTTAATAGTTCTATGGTTCAGGTACGATCAGCTTTGCCCGCCATCGATGACCGAGCGCCGACAGCGCGACCTCACGTAGCTGTCAAGTTGAAGAAGTTCCAACGAGAGCTGGACCGCAAGCGCAAGATCCAAGCTGACAACTACAGCCTGCTGCAGCGGCTCAACGCCATCATGAAGGTTAATCGCCTGGACAACCACTGGCAGAAACCGCTGCCGAAGTAAGCTTGCTTTTATAAGTTGCTGATATAAGTAAGGTAGGTTGATTTCTCACTGAGACGGTAACTGCTGACAAACAAAAAATAATATAATAAAAAAAAAACACACATCAATTAGCCTAGCCCCGAAGTAAGCACTATATATAGGCTTGTGCTATGGGATACTAGGGTAACGGATAGAATACATAAATACTAATAAATATACAAGTATATTTAAAACCGTATAAATGCTCGTATTCATCACACAAACATCTGCCCCCACCGGGATTCGCACCCGGGAGCTTTCTTTCGATATTCAAGGCAAAGTCGTATTGTATTAATATAGTATCTACAAACATAGGAGTAATAAAGGTGCAGCGTTGTAACTTCGATTTGGAACTCACGCTGTACTATCGCGTTAGTACCAGTAAATAAAAATATAGAGATAAGTATATAAAGATTACCCCGTTTGCAAACTAAAAAAAAGGCACAAAAAAAAAGCCACATAAGTAACAAATCGTGTAGTTACAGATACTTTTATAGATAATTAGTAGCTGTCCCAGCGAATTCATAAAAAATATCGTAAAATTCCTTCATAAAAGTACCGCTATAAAAAAATAGGGGTTGACGGGAAAATTTAGGGTTGTATGTATTTTTGTACATTAACATTTAGGGGGATGAAAAATAGATACTGTCCGATTCTCAGACCTACTCAATATGCATATAAAATTTCACAAAAATCGGTCGAGCCGTTTCGGAGCAGTTCAATTACGCACACCGTGACACGAGAATTTTATATTTTGACAATCGCAGACGGACGTCTTTAAAGATCCAACTAGCCGAAACTGAATGTAGCGTGATAAAGTCGTGGCTAAGTGATATATTTGACGCACCTCTGACCGCGCGTGCGACAACTTAGATAACCCAGCAAGCGATTACAGATATATATTTTTGTTTGTAGGTCTAAATACTCCACCTCACCTGAAATTAAGTGTAGTGTAATTGGTACGGCCAAGAAACTTGCCGGTCCAGTCAGCCATGTTTACCTTGCCAATCTGTACCATATTCTCCTACCTTCTCAGACCTCTCATGATGATGAATCATTCAAAAAAAGTCCTTTAAGTATGTAGATTAGGTTCAAAATTATTTCACACTGAAAATGCTCGCTGTGTCGTTGCTATTTCAATGTGGATCGCCTAAGCACTGGCCTATGGTTGAAAATTTGAATACTTTACGGTTTTATCAGCCTGAAGTGATGCTGTGTGTATAATATAATAACCTGTCTAATCTTAAACGATTAAACCACCGTACTATAATTAGTTTCCAGCAGAAAGTGGGCCTATTTTACGATGCAGTGTCGCTAAACAGTCGCATTACGCTGCGATCACTTCAAGACGATACGACTGAGTCTTCATACAGTAACGTCAAATGTTACGCTTGTGAAGTTAAGAAGGTATGTAACTTTTTATATTTTTAACATTTTACTACTAGATGTTTAAATGTAAAGAAAATTTGACTAGAAAAAATTCCACGGGGTTCAGGAAGGAGACGGGACTCAAACCCGCGCACTGGGCTAGTTCACTTTGCCCGGCACACTTTTATGGAAAACGCTTACTACCATATATATATAGGTATATGTATCATAACGAAATACTTGATTCATAGTCACCCCCTAAACGAGGAAACAGTGTGATTAAGGTAGTTAAAAATTGTCATTAAAACGCATAATAATCAAAATAATACAATAAGTACATTTATTTACATTTGTCCTTACACCAACGTTTTTTTTCAGAGAAGCTACGACTACAATGTCTTGGAACCGAAACTCCGTCTGGATTCCTTGCCCTCATTATTTTGACGACTTTTGTAATATGAATCTTAATAAAAAATAAAACAATTTCTATATTGGACAGAATTTATTGGTATATAGATACAAATGGGTTTGTCAGAACATAATTTCATACCGTAAAACATGGTGTCCACTAGTCCTTAAATCTGTGACGATATTACACATATGGGAGTTAAAATCGAAACATAAATACTATGTTATTATTATTATTATCAAAAGCATCGATAGGAAGCGGAGTACATCGCTTTGCGTACGCGTCGTACGCTCGGGAGCCGCCTATTTCGCGCCCGTCGTCCTTTAATTACATTATGAAATCGAGAAAAACAAAGTTGAAACACTGTCAAACATCACATTATAGTCTTTATCACAGCGAGGCCGCGGCACGGGCGCCGCTCGCTTTACAAGGCGGCCGTGCCCCGGCCTGGCGTCCGCTCGCCTCCGCGGTCCGACGCCCAATGCGGGCCGCGACCGCCGCACCTAGCTTATTAGCTAGCGCTCACCACCATTAGTTGCCTTTGGCGAAGTGTATATAGCACGCGACTGACCGAACTAAAATATAAATATGAAAACTATCCAGCCTTTAGAGAGCTGTATGTAAGTAAAGCAATGCTCGGATACTCCATCCGATTCCATACAGCTAAAACTGAACTCATCAAGTAATTATTCGATTGAGAAAAAGAGGTACGATTCGTATGTAAAGTAGCGCTCGCATTCCCCATTGAATTCATCATCATCTATTAATTATTTGATAAAGAAATGCATAAAGGTACGAAAATTGAATATCACGACTGCAGTAAAGTAGTAAAGTTTCGGTCAATAGATGGCGCTAGTGTGCCAGGTTTCGGTCAGTCGCGCGGTGGATAGATGACGCTAGTTAACTCGCAGCTCGCGCACACGGTAGCTCCAGCTCAATGCTTGGGCGGCGACTCGCCGAGCGTTGGGAAGCGGTGCCAGTGCGCGTTGGAGTCGCGGGCGCTGGCGGGGTCGAGCGGCCAGCGAGCGAGCGGCGCGCGGGTGCGGCGCGGCTGCGGGGCCGGGGCCGAGGCCGAGGCCGGTAGAATGAGCACGCGCTAGAAGCGGAACCCTTCGTGGGGCCCGGAGCCCGCGCCCGCCGCCGGCTCGAACTGGAACCCGCTCTCCGCCGCCGCCGGCACCAGTGTTGCGTCCTCCTCCTGCGGACCAAACACGAACGTTAACACTTCTTTAGGACACACAAATGAGGGCTACCGTGTTTTGTGTCTCTGGTGAGACACAAAAAACGGTAGGTAAAGTATTTATTAGAGAATAGGTGTCGAGTAGCCGGCATACCAGATCAATCTTTTTGATCTTGCCCAAAACCTTCTTTATGAATAATTGTGTGAATTTTTTTATAAATAAAGTTAGTATAGAAATAGTCAGTCAGGTGAATTATAAATCCAAATAAAATTAGGACTCCACTCAACAGCACATTATCCTCAGGCTTAGTTCAGACCATCACCATGACCATCTGAGACCAAGCAAATTGTAGCAATACGAGATATAACTCCCCAAAACGCCAATACATTGTTTCACCAGAATTTGTCCACCGGCCATAACATAGAGTATGCGGTCTCTAGAGGAGGGGACAATGTGGCTATGAACCTATTCAGACCTAGTGCAGAAATTGGATGGAGGGAACAATGTGGCTATGAACCTATTCAGACCTAGTGCAGATTATTGGATGGAGGGAACAATGTGGCTATGAACCTATTCAGACCTAGTGCAGATTATTGGATGCAAACCGCTTAAATTGCCTTCCGAAGCACAGAGATGCTAAAAATATTTAAATTTTTGGTCACCCATCCAATGAACCATTGTGAAATTTCTCAACTTTCACGATTGCTAACTACTTGCGCTAGATCCTTATTAAAATTCACTAAGTTAACATATTTATGAAATCATTAAAAAAAAAAAGATTGTTTGAAATATAAAAATGTAAACAACTATGAATTATTCAGTAATGCGTGCTGATACATAAGCAAACACATTCCACTAAACAAATGTCTCTTTCAATATGAAAAATTTGGAACATTGCCATTTTCTTGGTAATCATGCGGTATGGTATTTATAAATATTTCTCAATACACAATTGCAAAATTCTATTCTATTCATTAAAAAACAACAATATCCTTACTTCTGAAACAGTTATTATTGCTCAATTAAATTTTGCAATAAAATAAAACTGTTAAGCTCTTTAGGTGTTTGATACAGGAATTTAAATGAAGACTAGCGACACGCTCCGGCTTTGTACAGGTATATCTTACTCATAAAGATATTATAGATTTTAACATGACAAAAAAACAGCAGACAGGGCCTACTATTTAGCATTCCCATGAAGCACAGAGGAGATTGAGATATTTAACTTTTAATAATTTTCTAAAGTCAACTTTCATTTATATCTTGGAGTTCTACTATTCACTAACAAAGCTGTTAAACCTCAAGTGTGTTGTTTATCAAGAAAGAAAAATATGTGAACCCAGAATACATTACTTTTGTTGCCAGTTGCCAAAAAAGAGAGACTTTTTCCACAACTGTGTAAAAAGTCTTTATTTACCTCTCCAGCGAAATATTGTTCAATGATATCATAGGCCATCTTGTAGATCTCAATCTTCTCGTGGCTCTGTAGCGCTTCAATCTTGTCAATGCCTCCACACTCCTCAATCATGCTGGCGATTTGTTCAGCATTCTCACCAGCCATCTTCAACATATTACTCAGGCCATCTAGCACCACCTAAGTTAAAAAAAAACACAATATTTATTAGAGAATAGGTGTCGAGTAGCCGGCATACCAGATTAATCTTTTTGATCTTGCCCAAAAGCTTCTTTATAAATAATTGTGTGAATTTTTTTATAAATAAAGTTAGTATAGAAATAGTCAGTCAGGTGAATTATAAATCCAAATAAAATTCATCACTTTTTACTTACACAAAATCATAACTAGGACAAAACTCTTTACAGATGTTTACATTTATTTTGGGGCTAATATTCAGCCCAGAATCTATAATTATATAGGTCTTGTTATTATGATAATTAAGCTGTACCGTACCGAAATATGACTTCACAAATAAAGATTTATAACCTACTCCCAATAGGCTATTTATAATATACAAGTTTTTTTTAAGCATTCATATGTAATTTACTAGTGTACGTAGTGTAGTGTTTAGGAGTGACTACTCCATAAAAAGTTTTTTTTTTATTCCTCTCAAGATCTGCAATCAGTCGAAGACTATAAGACTATCCATAAAAAGTGGATATTTATAATTCTGTTGCATATATCAGTAAAAAACGATATATGCAATGGAAACGTTTCCCTAGCAAATATGGCGTGTTTACAGGCAGGTGATGTTACACGGCTCTCATTAAAAACTCAATCAGTACAAAGTAATGTCACTTTTGACACATGTTTACAAGCAGGTGACGTCATTTTAGGCTCCGCCACTCCTAGGCGTTTTCGGTCGCGTGAAAATAGATCTAAAATACTTTTCTACTTCATTATTTCTTATCAACTACCTTTTGTCAGAATATTGAAAACACTCCCATGTTCATGCTACATGCCAATAAATGGTACATTATTTTTCATACTGTCAAATAGCCAATTTGAATCAAGTATTATTATCAAAATAATGGTCTTATTTCATCCCTACATAGGGTAACTGTTGATAGAATCAAACAGGAAAAATACATACATTGATGACTTGCGTATCCTTGCAGCTGAGGAGATTGCAGAAGGGAGGTATGACGCCACAGTTTATTAGCGTGGCGACTTGTTCCTTAGTTCCGCTAATGCTTAGATTGGAGATGGCCCATGCGGCCTCTTTCTGCGTCTGGAACTCGCCCTTGCGCAGGTTTTCAATGATCATCGGCAAGAGACCTGCGTCTATCACTGCCTGCACTTGATGCTTGTTACCAGCTGTGATGTTTGATAAGAACCATACAGCTTCCTTGCAGATTTTCTCTTTCTAAACCGAAAATAATGAAAAAAGATTAGAACTTGTTGGTTAATTAATAAAGTAGTGAAAGATATAGCTACTCATGCAGCACATATTAATAAAGAGACAGAGGAAATTGTATGCAGTAGCAATAGAATGCCTAAGAAATTTATTTTAAATAGAGGATTATTGATATAATGTAGCAAAGCTGCAATGCTGCTGGTATAAAAATCCTGTTTATAAACAACACTACATAGCTATGTTTTGTATTCCACACTGGCTGTGTAAACCGAAAAAACCTAGGACAGGTCGCATCCAGTAATATGCGAGATTTCTATTTCATTCATCTAGCATAAGGCTGTGCAGTCCATGATTAACATGGATTGATAAACTCTGAATAGAGACTGGAAGCACATGTGAACATGACAAAATCTAGACAAAAACAAACTACAGTAGAACCTTGATAACTTAAACCTCAACAACATAAAAACCTCTATAAATTCATAAAATTTTGTGTTCCCTTCCCCTCGGAGTCCAAAACCTCTTTTAATTAAAATACAAACCCTCTATAACTTAAACAAATAATTTTGGCATCCGTTACCTCAGTAAATAAAATTTTTAACAACGACAACCTTAACTTCAATCATCTATCAATGAGTCGTTGAAAATTAATGTGCCGTACCGTAACTTCAATCATCTATCAATGAGTCGTTGAAAATTAATGTGCAAAGAAAAAAGGTTCCCTGTAGACCACTGCTATTGCTTACACGTGTTTACCAAATAGCTTCAATTGTAAAAAATATACTAGGGTTCAGTAACTTATTTGTCTATCTCTATATTTCCTAAACATAGCTCATAAACAAAGCTCTGTAAGTAAAAATGTAAGAAAATAAAAACTCCTTAACTCAAACCCTCAGTAAGTAAAAACCTCAATAACTCAAATTATTTAACGTTTCGCTTGGTCTTTATCTTATCGAGGTTCTACTGTAGTAGCAAAGATACATACAATTTTTAGAAATATACAGAATATGATTTGGTTTATAAACCAAAGGCATCAGTACACCTTTTAAAAATATATAAGCCTTTTTCCAGTATTGATGTACTGACCTGGTGTGTCAATAACGCAGGGAAGTGTGAGAGGGCATCGCAGTTCAGAACAACTTGTGTTTGTTCATCAGTTCCAGTGACAATGTTGCCAACTGCTCGCAAAGCTGCTGTCTGCACCTTCATTTCTTTATGTGAGAGCAATGGGATCAGTTTGGGTACAATGCCAGATTCAATGACCATTTGAATTTGTTCGTTTCCACCATCTGTTAGATAACTGATGGCCCAAACTGTGTCAACTAGGATCTGAAATGTAAATAAATTATTTTCATTGCACAGTCTAGGTATATACCATATAAATGTTATATTCAAATCTGTAGTCTAATTGATTTTTATTAAGAATTATACATACTAATATTGTTAGTGGGTTGTCTGTGTTTTGGTTCCATGCCTAAGCCTCCTATTTAATGTTTTGCTTATTAAACAAAGGATCTTGGCAAATATAGTGCAATAGGGATTACACAGATTGATAAACGCACACCACACACAAGTTTTGAAAACTAACATATTAGTTTTTATGTATTTATAGTTAACTAGATATTACATACACAGTAGGCACTAATAAAGGTTGACAGTCTCTGTCTTATATATTATAGAAAGAAAGATTTTAGTTGTAATCAAATTAATGTTAAATATTGCTTAGTAATCTATTTACTAAAATGCAAATAAATATTAGTATGAGCAAACAAGGCTTGGGTAGACATACATGGGCACTTGTCCATCACATAGGTCAGTTTTACATAATTTTGTTATTACATCAACTAAAGTTACATTCAATGTGGCTTTGACTTTTGTGCACAGCTAAATTGATATTAATCATAGATCAAGCCCTCCAACTAATTATGATGAAAGAAAATCTTTACTCAGCTATCGCATTATTATTTTTTAAGTTTAAAATTAACTCTACATACTTTTCTTAATATAAATAAGTTATCTATCTATAAGGACCATCAACTGTGTTATAAACAATTATTTAAATATTTCTATTCAAAACTTTTTGTACTTATCACAAAACAAAGATATTTGTTTATCAAGATTACTGATAGCTATCAATCATTGTCCCGTTTGTCTGATGAAAATAAATCAAAGACATTGTATAAAACAATAATTGTTACTAAGAGTAGAGGTTTTATCAAACAGGTCAGAATAGTGACCTTATTATAACTAAATTCAGTTAAATCATTCACCTGGAAGATAAGTTTTTTGTTCACAAGTGATAGTAGATATCAAGAATGACTAATTTTTCATAGAATGAATTAAAAAGTTGCTAGTTGTATACTTACACTTGTGTCACTGTGCACAATCAGCACATTGAGGGCAGGAAGAATCTCCAAAATAGTTTTAGCTGGTGGCGGAGGATCCTTACTCCTGCACAAATTGACAATAACCCAGGTAACATTACGTAGAAAAGAGATAGGGATCTCTGGTTTGATAAAGCTTAACAGTGGCTTCACTACACCCATTTCTATGACGAAATCACGAAGCACTGGCCCATCACCAATGATGTTTCCTAGAGCCCAAACTGATTGCTCACAAACATTTTCATGGGGTGACATCAGCAGCTGCAAGAACAGGGGCACTGCACCAGCGTGTACTACTTTGTTTGTCTGTGCTGAGGTACCAGAGGCTATGTTGGTGAGAGCCCAAGAAGCTTCAAACTGTAATGTAGGATTATCTGCTCGTGATAGGCATTGCACTAAGATGGGAAGGATGCCGTTCATTATTAGTTCGTCTATTGGGGGGCTCTTGTCTGATGATAGTAGTTTTCTGCATTGCTGCACAGCTGCCAGCTGAACATCGGGATTCTCGGCGTTGGCTGCGTTCATCACCAACTCCTTGAGGTTCGTTGACGCCAACGTCCTCTCGATCTCGTCTTCATCTGTGGAGTCGTTGATGGGGACATTACGCCTTTTTTGTAAAGTTTCTTCCCTTTTATTCTTCCTTAGTTCAACTGTCACTTCGTTCCTCCGCCTGCGCATTTCCTGAAAAATCACACGTGAGAGAAGTAAGTAGGCCGTTTGATAGAAAAATGAAAGATATTGTACAACATAATGAGAAATTATTAATTCATTATACTCACATCCACATCTTTTCCAGTGTTCTTGAATACATGCATGCGGTTTTTCACTTGGTCAGTCGCCATTTTAATTGTGCACAATTTTATTTTATACGTGGAAATTACACAATGAAACAAAGAACTAACATAAAATATAGTAGCGGGAGCCTAATACATGTTTTAACGGCACTTATAGCGTTGCTGATTCATTTAACCTCTTTTCTACACAGAATATTCTACAACAAGAAAAACTAATCGTCCGTTTCCTCAAAATTCCTTAATTTTTTAAACCATAGACAATGACAAATATTTTTATAAATGTGGCACCACAGAATAAGGATCGATTAAGTAATCGAATGATGGCATCGAATAATAATTTGACATTTCAATTTAAAAGTATAGCGTTTCGTTTTGGGGTTTAGTTAGTTACCTTTTAAGTGTTATTTTAATTATAGTGTTTTCTTTATTAATATTTAATAATATTTTGTCTATTTTTTAATTTTTCATAATATTTTTACACCTTGCAATGTTTTGCTCATATTGATGTATTTCCTTCCTCCTGCGCGCACAAGCGCAGAAAATATAAATAAGGTTCCAAGTGCGTATGTGGTTCGTATTGATTTATTTGCCTGGTCTCATAATAGCGAGTTCTAGGTGCATCATCGCGGTATACTTAGCGTTAACTGATTTGATCTGACAATATGACGGTGCTGACGAAATCCAGCGACTTGCTGAAGAAACCGGAGATAATAAACACGCCGCTTGTTGTTGGTGGCACGAGATATGATGAGGTGAGATTTGCCATTTATTTTTTAAGATCTTTCTGTTTTGATATGGTAACTCTGTCAAAAAATCATTAATTAGGTACATACATTTTCATTAAGAATACACTTTACTTTCAAATTGTATTGTTGAACAATTCGCATTTTTTGTAATAAATTAAATTAAAATGAATAAATAAATACATAATATTTTTTTTTAAGTTTTAAAGTTTTATTTCCGCATTAAGTTAGGTAATGATAAAAGGAAAATAATTCAAACTGTTATCTTTTTCATATTTTTTAACCGACTCTCAAAAGGAGGAGGTTTTCAAGTCGTCATTTAAACTTATTTTTTTATCTTTGTTCGCGCATATCTCCGAGTATTGTTTAACTACTTAAATAATGCATGTTGTAATAAATTAGTTAACATGAATGATATAAAAATAAATGAAATAAATATTTTTCCATTAAATGCGTTTGCTTTTCATTATCAAAGTTTAAAAGGTTTTTATTTAATTAATTATGGGCAAAAAAACTGTGCGCCCAAGGTTGATATTAAAGATTGTTCTTTTATAAATTTATCTAAATGAATTTTGCGTGACGAAGATTCACTTTGTAATAATGTAAACACACCCATCCTCTCTTATTCCTATTTACGGCGGTCCTTTGTTAGCGCATTGCGCACAGTAACCTTCCTAACTAACTTGTTGCTTATTGCGTAGGTTACTGTGTACCTGTATGTACAAAATGGCTGATTATTCCCATGTTAGCAACACATTTTTTTGTAAATACTTATAGGAATATTCCTACTTTATTTGGGAAACAACGAATAATAATACAAAATACATTAAACAATAAAATAATTCGTTGGTAGTGGAGACTTCACCCACTAGTAAAAATTACACAAACGTTGATTTAGGTATGTACCTAAATAATAAACAATTAAAATTTTAAAACATACCGCTTACAATAATTTGGAAGAAATGAAAGCTATCCGTTCGACATGAACACAGCTTCTTCCATAGTTAGCAATTTCTTGGAGACATCATCTGTATATTAATCTTTCAGAAATGTAACTCTCATATTTACTGTCAGCTGAAAATTCATTTAGTACATGGTGCTACAAGTATATGAATAGAGACAAACCCTTACTTTATTTCATTGGCAGTAGTCGATCTTGGAGTAACTATCACTGTCTGGCAGAAATCTCTAGATAGTAAAATCATTCCGCCCCCGAAACACGTTAATTTATCTATCTATATTATTTTTCTTACAATATGGCCGTTATGCCAAAAGAAGCAACTGCTACCGCAATGTACGATTTCTCATGAATAGTGGCCAAATTCTACGCTATTAAAAATGTCTTCAAATTTTCACCTATTCCATCTAAGAATAAGAAGCCGCGAAGCAATTAATAGATCTGGCCCATCCACCGTAACGACGAACATTTATGTCGTTGCACCTTGCTCATGTTCTTAAAGATTATCACAGAACAGATTACCACTGTTCATGCGTCGGTGGGACAACGGTCAATCGACCACCATTAGCTGCATCTCCTTCGGTGTTAATTGCATCACGTAATAGTAGGGGAGCCCAAGCGAGGATTTACTCGAGCGCGGCAGAATAACATATGGGGAGCAACCTTGCACGTAGTTAAGTACTCCCACTATACCTGAGCCATCTATGTAGGGCCGAACGTCTAGGGCAGCAAAAACAAAATTTCAACAAACGGCCATGACTTTTGGTCGGGTCCAAATCGTCAGTCTTTGAATAGGAGCTACTGGAGGGTTCACGTAACATCCCTTCTCAATGTCCGACGCGCTCGGTTATCTTTTCCTATATTCTATCCTTTCGTACGGCCACCCCTATCATGCAAACCGCAGCAGATCAATATTTTTCCGTTCTAAGAAACGTTACATGAAGCCTCTAGTAGCTTATATTTAAAAGACTGACGATTTGGGCGCAACCAAAAGTCATGACCGTTCGTTAAAATTTTGTTTTTGCTGCCCTAGACGTTCGGCCCTACTTATAGGGCTCAGGTTTAGTGGGAGTACTTCACTAGGTGCAAGTTTGCTCCCCATATGTTATTCTGCCGCGTTCGAGTAAATCCTAAAATTTCCGCTTGGGCTCCCCTACTATAATTATACTTTACGAACGCAGTTTGGCTTGGTTCAACCGAATAAAAGTTAGGTGTACCGTTTCGATTTTCGTTTATTGGTGTTTTGACGAATTATTAAACAATAATTATGCGTGGTAATTTATCGAGCAGACCTTGAAATAAAGGCAGTAAACATTTGTATTATACAAGGAAAATTTACATCCATATTCCCCGCGGGAGTGGTGTGATAGGAACAACAATAGTTGACTCTGAAAATTGCGTATTAAAATTGTAAAATTCGAGGTTTGGCTCTAGACGATTTCCTCCTCGAGAATTAGGTAAATGTAAAAGAAAAAAGTTTACTATGCCTCTATGTTTTGCTTTTTTTTTTGTAAATGCTTATTAAATCTCCACGCTAGACGTCTGTAGTGATGATAAAAATCTGTTTATTTTTGGCCTTTTTCGAAGGTTTCTAGTTTCTCTGAAACACAAGTTATCGAAAAAAGTAAGACATAGGAGCATAGAATGAGTAAAATTATATTTTATGTATGAAAATCAATTCTTTAGTGATAAAAATTAAAGAGGAATCAATCGAGAACTTTTGTATGGAGAAAAATATTGCCCGCCTCCCCTCTTAAAGTTTGAATAAACTTCCTTTGCTCTAAGTAAGTACACTTTTACCAATAAAAGTTATCAAGAGCAACCGAAATATAGAGAGGGTGATATGGTGATACTTGCTGATAGTTATGGTGATACAGCTATGGAATTTTAACAGATACTGCCGGTGACCATTAGGGTTACACCGGCAGATAATAAATTCATGTTTGAAGGCGCCTACATTGTGGGTTCGTGTTGAAAAAGTCTAAACAATCATGTTAGTACAACTGCACTACTGTGATACAGAAGTGGGGCAATATACGGTTGGTCTTTTGAAAATCGGGAGGGAAAGATCGCGTGGCAACAGACAGCAGCAATGGAAGAAGACCATATTATTAATTCTCCATATTAATACTTCTCGATTTCACATTCCTGTTTTAAAATGTACAGTTTCCTCTAAACTTCGCGATAAAGTAAATATAGCTCAAGGACAAATACTGAACGCAGCAGGAGTAATTTAGGGAACATTGTTTATCATGGGAAGTAATACGTGGCATGCTGCTCAGAACATGAATCTCTAGACCACAACATATTTATGTGTTAACAAAGGCCGTTATAACAAGAAAAGTTACCTACAGAAATGTTTTAAATTATATGCCTCGCAGTTACCAATCATTTATTGACCATTTTCCTTTTATTGTACACATTATTAAGGTTTGCTAATCAAAACCACATTTTTTTTGTATTTTTTTTATTTAAATAATTAGTAAGATGAAAGATGAAAAGTAGATCAGGTAAAAAATAGTTATTCATATTAGGTACTATAACCACGCGGTCGAAGTCGCGGGATAAAGATAGTACCTACCTACAGGATAACTGAATTATTCTAATGCCTGCTCTACTAGACATGGGCGTTTTAGGTTTTGAACGCAAACGGATATTTATCGGATTTCAGATTTCAAAATCGATTTTAAAATCCGTTTTTAGATATCCGATTTCAGATGTGCTGAACTTAGCCAATTCACTAGTTTGTGTTATGATTTGGTTTTATTAGCCAACGACAATCACAAACAATCAACTCGTAGATATTCGCGATTTTCCTTCATGCTTTAAATCTAGGCTTAGGACTAGCAGAAAAGTTATGTTTACGGTTAAGAGTAAAACTTTTGCGGCGCATTTAAAAATCGGCTTTTATACAATGATTTCTTTTTACATATTTTTTAGTATTTTTATTTGTTATTCTGTTTGTTTTTATTATTTTTTAAAACCATTTACAAAATCAAACCTAATTACTTCAGGTTAGCGTCCAAAAATGTAAGTTGCTCGACTTTTGATGTTTTTAGACGACATATCTTTTCAGTGATAAATAATCCCGCCTCAGAGAACAGCAATAGATTTCCGTAAACAGCAAATCGAAATCGGAGTTCCGAGCAAGAAATCTGACTTCCGAAAACGAAAGCACGAATTTCGAATCCGATTTAGATTTGGATACTTGTGGTATTTGGTTTTGGTTCGGTTAGATTTCTGAAATCGGATTTTCTTGTTGAGAAATCGTTCGGTATCGATTTGCGTTTGAAATCGGATTTTGGATTCGTTTTGATATATCGGACGCATGCCTATGCTCTACACATTGATCAACATTGTGGCGAATATTGTGGCACAGAAATTAGCCAAGAGTTTGTGATAGCTTCCACACGTTGGATGCTTGTTTATTTTGATTCGGTACAGGCCAATGTGCAGACGAATTTATTAAAATGGACATTGAGACCCTAACTGCTGCTGCGCTTTGACCTCAACCGAAGCAAACTAAACAACCTTCCAACGCGTGGACGCCATCACCAACACTTGGCTAATATCTTTGCCACAATATTCGCCACAATTTTAGCAACGTGTAGAGCAGGCATGATAAAAGCCGACACCATATGGATTTTGCACCAACTTGTGGGCCAGCATTCAAATACCTACCAAGATAAACACAAACCCCTGCTTTACACGATGGCCATAGGTAATGACCACAACTATTCGCCACAATGTTGGCCAACGTGTAGAGCAGGCATTAGAGCATATCTACGCCACGCGGTCTTCAAATATGAGATTGGGATTGGGAGGCGGCAAATTTTACTGTGTTTAAAAAATAAATCTCAGAAGGGATTGTAAATAATGATGGATGCCCTCCCCTTATTAACTTGAATGGAGTACAATACTCTAAAATGTAAAATAACCTTTGATTGGTTCTTATTACAGGAGAACTTGAAACCTATCGTGCGCCCTCGCACCCGAGTCGTCGTGTACCGGTCAAGGTGCAGCAGCGCTCTGCTGGGCGTAGTCTTCTTCACCACTCTGCTTATGCTCATGGGCGCCATCTTGGCCCTCGTCTTCTTCAACGAGAGCAACAGGAGCCCGAAGCCGACCCGCTACAGGGGCTACTGCACTATTCCCATGGAGGTGTCTAAGGTATGGTGCGATTCAAACTTCGTGCAGGTTGTGAAGTTAGCAGCGAGCGGAACTCTGTGCAGGCTTCAGTTTAGTGCACCTACATTTCGTTTACTGCGCCATGACCACAAATAACTCCCGAGAAAGTTTTTGTTTCGTCATGTCTGCTTCTATAGAAAAATCGAGTGTGCTTAGACCACACGACTGAAGTAAAACTTCTTTAGCTCCATCTGTATGTATATATATACATATATATATCCATCTGTATATACAGATGGAGGAATGTGTACAGTATATACATGTATGTACATATACATATTTCATTTACTAGCTATAAGAGAAAGAGAGAAAGAAAATGTGCGCACCCGCACTGCTCTCTCTTACTTTTATCCCCTACTCAACTCCCGTTCGCCTCGCCGGATCACACTTTTCGTAACGAGTTCGTCAGCTTACTCCCTAAGTCAAGCGTGCGTAAAGAAGTTTCACTTCACAAACCAGTGTGTTCTTACGGCCGCTAGGAGCTCTGCTTAGTTTCCATAGAAAGTTTGACGTTGGCGGTACTAATACAGTACCCCTAGCACGAACCAGTATCGAATTCGAATAGTTTGCGAGTGCGGAATGTCATTGTCAAATATGTACTCATTTTTAGTTCTCATTACGTCCGTTGTTGAGCTGCTGTTCAAGTTTCTATTCAAAATTTGACAGTGACATTGCGCACTCGCAAACTATTCGAATTCGTTATTTTTTCATGCTAAGTGTACGGATCTGTCAAAATTGGTGCATATGGTTCAGTACCATATGCACCAATTTTGAACTTAGTAATCTATGTTGTGTAACATAACACTGTTTGTTATAGATCATGTTACTGCATTAATAGTGTTATTTGGCCGGCCTTATGCTTATATAAGTTTTAGTTGGGAGGTTCATCATCATCATCATCATCATCAGCCTATTAATGTCCCCATTGCTGGGGCACAGGCCTTCCCTAGGGATGGAATAGGGAGATTGGGCCATGACACACCACGCGGGCCCAGTGCGGATTGGTGGGTGCTAACGACTGCAGATGCAGCCGGGACCAACGGCTTAACGTGCCTTCCGAAGCACGGAGGAGCTCGAGATAATAATTTTTGGTCACCCATCCAATGACTGACCACTGCGAAAGCTGCTTAAGTTCAACGCTCGCAGACGAACGCGCTAACCACTTGCGCCTTCGAGCTCCTCAGTTGGGAGGTTACTTTAATTTAAATAATACAAACACTTATAAAAGTCTGAAAGCAGTGCATATTTGTAAATCTACGGTGGGGATCTTGTACGGAGCAGAACTGTCAAGAAAATAATCTTTACTAATGTTGTGAATGCGAAAGTGTGTATGCTGTTACCTCTTCACGGTTAAATCGCTGAACCGATTTCGATGAAATTTGATATAGATAGAAATAGTTTGAGCACACAATAGACATAATAGAAAGTAATCTACATACAAAGTGCGATCGAGCAACGCATACATAGAAACCACTCACGGACACGATATCTCGAACCAGTACAGTTCCCGTAGCATGAGCACCACAATTTACAGTATATATATATATGTTTTTTATTGCGTCTAACTGTCAAACTCCATAGTAATTTGACAACTATGCGGATAAAAACGCGTTTTATATCATATCGCGCCGCTCATGCATGGGTAGCACTCTTGAGTACTGTAGTAAGGATTCAGTACTCAGAGGGGGGCAGGATCACTGCGATCGCGGGGCACTCTGAGTACTGTAGTAAGGATTCAGTACTCAGAGGGGGGCAGGATCACTGCGATCGCGGGGCACTCTGAGTACTGTAGTAAGTGTTCAGTACTCAGAGGGGGGCAGGATCACTGCCATCGCGGGGCACTCTGAGTACTGTAGTAAGGATTCAGTACTCAGAGGGGGGCAGGATCACTGCGATCGCGGGGCACTCTGAGTAATGTAGTAAGTGTTCAGTACTCAGAGGGGGGCAGGATCACTGCGATCGCAGGGCACTCTGAGTACTGTAGTAAGGATTCAGTACTCAGAGGGGGGCAGGATCACTGCGATCGTGGGGCACTCTGAGTACTGTAGTAAGTGTTCAGTACTCAGAGGGGGGCAGGATCACTGCGATCGCGGGGCACTCTGAGTACTGTAGTAAGTGTTCAGTACTCAGAGGGGAGCAGGATCACTGCGATCGCGGGGCACTCTGAGTACTGTAGTAAGGATTCAGTACTCAGGGGGGCAGGATCACTGCGATTGTGAGTTTCTTCCGCTTGAGAAACGCGTCTGTGAACTATTTTGTGCAAAAATGAAAGAAACAAGTTAATACTATATCTGTTCAGTAAACGGTTTTATAAATTCAAAATTAAGCGGTGAATTGTAATTTTTTAATCGTAGTATCGTACGCCATACTAATGTTATAAATGTGAAAGATTGTATTTTTTTTTATTTAATCACGCAAAAGCTACCGAACGGATTTGGATAACATTTGGTGCACGTATAGTTTATGACCTGGATTGAGTCATATGAGGAGCTCGATGGCGCAAGTGGTTAGCGCGTTCGGCTGCGATCGTTGAAGTTAAGCAACTTTCGCAGTGGTCGGTTATTGGATGGGTGACCAAAAATTTACTAAGCCGTTGGTCCCGGCTGTAATTGCAGTCGTTAGCACCCGCCAATCCGCATTGGGCCCGCGTGGTGGGTCATGGCCGAATCTCCCTATTCCATCCATAGGGAAGACCCGAGGCCCATCAGTGGAAATATCAATAGGCTGATGATGATGTTTTAAATCAGGTTGCGCAAGTGCAAAAGGAGGAGCCCAACGAGTTCCGCGTGCCGCTGCGCTGGAGCTCGGAGTCCGAAATGACCGTGTTCACTAGCAACGAGGACCAGGCCCAAGGCGACTATTTGAACAGCCTGCTGGAGCGGTTCGATATCGATGGCAACTTGGAAAAGATCTCTGTCATCAACGGTGGGCAGAATGTCGAGTTTATTCACGATTTCAGCGCTAATGCTACTGGTGAGCAATATACATTTAATTTGTGGTAACTTATTATTTTTTAATTCTGGCCTTTTACTGATACATGGTCGTTTATTTGTCGAAATTCGACTTTAATAGTTTTTCTGTCAAAGAATCATTGTGTGTTGTTCAAATGTTAATGTTATGAATTCCATGTATTTCTTACACACTTTTTTATAAAATCTTTATTATTGAAAGCTTATTTTATTATGCAAAATCTCACAGTCCTCCATAAACAAAACGTGGTTCAAACAGAGATAATAAAGTTATTCTCTTCGTATTATTAATGATAATCCAGTAACTCTATCGAATAAAATGCATTTAACTTTTCTACAGGTATTGTGGACTCGCAGAGGTGTTTCGTAATGGAGTTGGACCCGAAAGCGGTGCTGGCACCCGTAGAGTTTGTCCTGCACATAGAAAGCGGCGAGCCGTTCGACGTTATGCGCGTACGACGCAGGCTGCGAGCACTGCTGCCCGCCGCTGAAGAGATGCGGCATCTGAGTGTTACACTGGCTGAGCAATGCCGCGACCGCCCCACCTACCGCCTACAGACCGACGACGAGAACATCAGTGAGTCGTCCATATATAACATGATTAGTTATAGGCCAAGGAGCAGGAAGCGGTGCTGTCCCCAGGTGTGTCTGTTCTGCACATAGGAAGTGGCACGCCGTTTGACGTTATGTGCGTACGACGCAGACTGCGGGCACTGCTGCCCAACGCTGAAGAGATGCGGCATCTGAGTGTTGCACTAGATGAGCAATGCCGCGATCGCCCTACCTACCGCCTACAGACCGACGACGAGAACATCAGTGAGTCGTCCATATATAACATGATTAGTTATAGGCTGAGGAGCAGGAAGCGGTACTGTCCCCAGGTGTGTTTGTTCTGCACATAGGAAGTGGCACTCCGTTTGACGTTATGTGCGTACGACGCAGACTGCGGGCACTGCTGCCCGCCGCTGAAGAGATGCGGCATCTGAGTGTTGCACTAGATGAGCAATGCCGCGATCGCCCTACCTACCGCCTACAGACCGACGACGAGAACATCAGTGAGTCGTCCATATATAACATGATTAGTTATAGGCCGAGGAGCAGGAAGCGGTGCTGTGCCCGGGTATGTTTGTTCTGCACATAGGAAGTGGCACTCCGTTTGACGTTATGTGCGTACGACGCAGACTGCGGGCACTGCTGCCCGCCGCTGAAGAGATGCGGCATCTGAGTGTTGCACTAGATGAGCAATGCCCCGACTGCCCCACATATCGCCTGCAGATCGACGACGAAAACATCAGTGAGTCATCCTTATAACGTAACGCTATCGTTATTTAGAAGCCACCTAACTTATAAGTGACAGGTTCATATAATATAACACTATCTGGGGGTTTTTACGCTCGTCAAGCACTGCCACTCCACTACTACTCTACCTAGCGGCAGCAGACCGACAACGGTGACATCAATGAGTCCTTTTATACTCATTTGGCAAAGGACGAGGAGACTGCTAAGTATTAAGACACTAGCAATCGGCTGCAGACCGCAACGAGATCGTCAGTGAGTCATCTATATAACATTACGCTATTTGGAAACCGCCATACTTATCAGTGACATGCCGATATCATATCTGGCGGTTTTCCTGCTCGTTGAGCACTGCCGCTGTCAATAGGCTAGTTGACTTATGTCGAATTATATTAAATAAATATTTATACCTACTAGCTGCGGACAATATGGAACAATTTTAATACTCGCTCGATTGATTCATGCCATAAATTTCTCTATGACCTCATTTCACAGTGGTGAACTTTCATAAAAACCTCACGTGATGATTTCTCTTAATTTTTACAGTACGAAAGCGTTCCGTCGATGAGCCGAAACAAGATTATCTGCATTTCGCCGGAAAACATCTGATGGAGATGTCCATAGAAAATATGGGGGAATTGCTGGAGTATGAGAAGGTTCATGCCTAGACCTTATTATAAGGCAGTATTTGTATATTAAATGAATTATAAGGCATAATGACTCTTACTGCACCGTCTCAAGATCTAAGTGTTACGTCTGATTCGGCAGACACATTTACTTACGAGTCGTAGTGTGGCGACATTAGGATGTTAAGATGGATAGGTTAACCAATTTTGGCCACGAGGGATCATTTTTAAACAAGAATAGAAAATAGAAGAAAGTTTTACTGTTCTAGTGTTTTAAAAAAATCCCGTGAAGAGAGTGCCATAAATATAATGATGAGTCATTTCTGTTCTTCTTGATACGTGGATTCTACCGTTTTGCGAGCATGATTATTTTGCTTAATATTTTCTTAAGAACTTTTATCAAACATTCGTGCTATCACATAAACAATAAACATATATGACAGAAATGCCTTAGCGTGTTTAGTTGACTTACAAGCCTGATACTAAAGACTTTGCTGATAACCCAATTCTAGGATAGAAATTTGCACTTTTTGGAAGCACTACGAATAATGACGTTGTGATTCATAGGACGAAGGCACACAAGCACAATCCTTTCCTTTGAATAAAAACGCACAAGAATATTATTTTGGCCTTATTGGCAGTATTAATATTAATTTTTAAACATTGGAAAGAATGAAGTATTATATAAAATCGATAATTAATGAGAGGTGCTTAAATTGGTCATAAAACTTATTAATTATTTATGCCCCCGGGTGTTTTCCTCTGTGCGAAATGAGCTGTTCGAAATTGACGAATTAAATATTAATAACGATTTAAATAAAAAAATATATTTTACGTGTATATGACTCACAACAGCATAGTTATAAAATTTCAGGAGAAACTTCTTATGATTGTGATGTAGCTTAAACAATGATCATACCTGAAAGCGAAATGCTAGTATTACTTGGCTGTGTACATTGTACAGAATTTACATAGATTACACAATATTATCTTTTCAACATAAGTTTTTACACTTGATAAAATATGTAAGAAGAACAAAAAAAGACCCAACGCCGCACCTGAATAAGTCAATGAATGTTATAGATTTCTAATAATTAAGAAAATAATTATTCAATGTCCAGTAATAAGTCTTCAGAGTTTTATCGATGCGAGACAAAATGAGTTTGTACTTCTTTTTCGTTATAGGTATTTTGACGCTAGAAACAGGCTTTGGATCTCAAAGAATTGTCTTTGCTTAGGTAGTGAAGTGTTATAAAATCAAGATTGAGCAGTGAAATAATACTATTTATCAATTATAATAATTTTAAGTCCATTCTCTGAATGAAAATCTTTGTTGTATCTTATACTCGCGTGCGCACTTTTCGTTGCAGTCAGCATTCCATTCCACCATAGATTTCTAGAGGGCACAATACTTTAAAAATCATTAAATTTTATAATAGCGCTTCTAAACGAGATCAAGAATTAATCAATGAGATAACATAAAATATTTTATTTCCCTCATCTGTTTTTGAATGTACGAGTTTTTTATGTATGTGGCAGAAAGTTGTTGTATTTTATACTTTTAATCTAAAAATACTCATATTCTGAGTTATGATACTGTGTTTGGAGCCGTAGCATTGATAAAGTAACGGCCCTATATTTTTTGAATCTCATTAATATTATAAGCGATATTTTAGTAGCTAGGTATGTTGTATATCAGTATTGTAACGACATTCTCCACTTTATTCCAAATCGTGGACTAAAATTAGTCTTGGTTTAAGCCTAATATATATTGGTGTCGATTCTGGCAAGATTCTCTAAACTTAAAACTAAATTTAACATCAGTATATCCTTTTCATTCTGTATAGAGAATGACAAAGATACACTGTTGTCAAATTTAAGTTTAGCTTTAGACAATCATGCCAGAATCGACACCATTGTCTCTGTCTTCTTTTTAGGGAACAAAAGTAACAGCACCAGTTTTAGTCCAAGTTTAACTTTAGTCTACGTTTTGTGATAAGGCGGATAGAATTTAATGGTCTGGTTTATAATATCAACAGTCACTGCATCGATTGTCGCTGTATCAAAAATGCTCCATCGACGGGTTTATAACCTACCCAAAATTTATTGAGTGTTTTCGATACAGCGACAGTCGATATTATGTACCTGCCCCCATAGCATGAACATCGCGATATGATTTAAAACGCGTTTTTATCACGCTCAATTGTCAAATTACTATGCAGTTTGACAGGTAGACGCGATAAAACGTGATATAGTGAAATTGTGTAGCTCGTGCTACGGCGACAGACCCTAGAACTAAACCTTGGTGACGAGAGAATTCCTTGGTGTTTGATGCTTGTGCTACGGGGACAGGCCCTAGAACTAAACATTGGTAAAATTCCTGGGTGTTTGAATACAAATATCGTGTTATAATATTATTAGGATTACATGTTTCATTAAGGAAATCAGAAATAAATATGAAATCATTATTTTGTGTAATAACTATTTTTGTTTTTCCTCGAGGCCGATAAGTACCTATATGATATGGTACGTAATTAAGTAAATTGTTTCAATTTTGTGTTTGATTTGTAAGTTCAAAACGGCATTATATTTTATAATACCAAAGATATTATAAATATCTAAGGATGTATTAATTCTAAAGACTAATTATCATTTATTAATAAGCGAAGAATTTAATTAGCTTGTACAAAATCACTGCGCAACTTGGCCAAACTTATTCTTCGTTAATTAATGAGGATGTTTTGATTCAAACGCATCGATGAAAATATCTTTCATATGATTCAAAGTAACCTACTTTTGTTGTGCACAAAGGAAGGAACTAGATAATATTTTACATAGGAAGGAACTAGATAATATTAGAGACACAGCTGTCACAATATAATGTACCTACATTTAACTAAAATTACGATTGAATCGATGCAATCTCAAATCGAGTACGTAGAATTTACTTTTTAAAGCAAATTATACATTAAATAATTATTGTGTGTCATAATATGATTTACAAAATCATTGTTAGGCATTAAGTTCTCTATGTGACACACTTTTTAGGAGAAAATTGTTAAAATTTATCGAAATAAAGTGTCGATTAATAATATTGGTATTCTATTGAAACCTTTAACTAATGTTTATTTCTCTTAAGGTTTTGATAATATAGTCAACTAACTACAGCCAAAACTTGAATTAGAGCGATTGCAGGCCGAGTGACTAAAAGAGGAGCTCGATGGCGCGGGTGGTCAGCGCGTTCGGCTGCGATCGTTGAAGTTAAGCAACTTTCGCAGTGGTCGGTCATTGGATGGGTGACCAAAAATCTTCTATCTCGTGTTCCTCCGTGCTTCGAAAGGCACGTTAAGCCGTTAGTTCCGGCTGCATCTGCAGTCGTTAACATCCGCCAATCCGCACTGGGCCCGCGTTCCCTATTCGATCTCCCTATTCCATCAATAGGGAAGATCTGTGCCTCAGCAGTGGGGACATTAATAGGCTGATGATTATGATCATGATATCTAAACGGCCAAGAATTCTGTAGTATTAGAAACTACGAAGGTTCTTATCACAAACACACACATTCGAGACCACATAGATAGATTGTTTTTCTAAGGTCCACGGTTAATCCATGGCATTGATGGAGAAACTATGAAAGATATGAATCATAGTGGTCGTCAAAAGGCTACATCTGCTTATAAGGCTACTGACACAGTACACACACAAACATCAATGCACTTTGGGTTAAAAAGTTTTCTACAGCGTATTCATTGATTTATGAATCTCTTATCTATTAGACAAGTCCGTCCGTCCGTCCGTCTGTCTGTGGTGCTGTTTCAGCGGCCAAACCGTAAGAGATAGATAAAGAGAATATTTAAGTTATAAGTTAAGAATAGTCTGATAAGACTACAAACCGGATTTGAGTAACGTAGCACTTCCGGTTTTCGAGAAATCACGAATTTCAAACGAAACCACACAAAATCTCCGAAGTTCTCAATTAATTTAATACATTTTTTTTTAAATCAGGTTTTGGTGAACATTTGGTTCACTAGTTTGCTAGTAATATCTAATACTAGCTGCCCCAGCGAACTTCATACTACCATAAAAAAATAGGGGTTGGTCGTAGAAAGGTACTTAGGGTTGTATGTATTTTTGTATGATGTATCATACAAAAATAAAAACAAAAAAAATTGACCAAAAATATATATATTTAAGGGTTGATCACCCTTAACATTTAGGGGGATGAAAAACAGATTTTGTCTGTTTCTCAGACCTACTTACTGAATATGCATATCAAATTTCACAAAAATCGGTCGACCCGTTTCGGACTAGCTCAATTACGCACACCGTAACACGAGAATTTAATTTAAATTAGATTTGATGGAAAGTTCATCTTCATACCTTAATGACAAATTGTTCACGCACAGTATATAATCAGATCTTTCTTACCACGCACGGTGAGGTTTTGGAATATCACTTCCAGGACATTGTTCAGCTACCCTAGGGATTACAATGTGGAGTTCTTCAAAGGGCGTCAAAAATATTTATCGGGTACAGGCGAGTGATGCTTGTTGTATTATAAGTGTTTATACCGAAGGCCACTAACCGCTTACCTTCATGGAGCAATTACACTTAGTCGTTACCCGAATACGATTGCCTATGGAATTCGGTCAAACTTAGATTATATACCAAGCTCTCGGCTGTCAAACGACTAAAGCCCTGTACATATTAACTTGTTGTGGCGTGCCGGTTTCATACATTTATTACGGGTTGGAGAGAAAGAGAGGTTAGAGCGTCGACACGACACGAAAATATTTTTCTATCCATAGTAAATGAATGAAACCGATGTCGTGCGCGCCAGAAGCGCGCTACGACACGCCATGACACGTTTATACAGGGCTTAATTAAGTGTAAATGAACGAAGTCTAGTACGCCCGTATTCGGACAGATAGAATTTGTTACCCGTTTTGGTTTCCCTAAACTGTCTTTTAGCCCGTGTTCGAGTAAAAATAATGTAAATATCTATACAAATAATAAAATAGTAGGAAAGTCAAAGCTGAACATTGAATATTTTTTTAAAAGAATACTTGGGGTGTGATCTACAATCGATACCGAAGCCAAAAATATAGTTTTTTGAATTTTTGTTTGTCTGTATGTATGTCTGGGATAAACTCAAAAAGTAGGTACTGCAAGGATTTACTTCAAATTTGGCACGAATATTATTAAGAATTCGAGTCATTATATCGGCTACATATTATCACGCTATCACCTACGGGGAACGAGCAGTGAATCTTTATTTCTAACGAACTCCACGCGTACGAAGTCTCGGGCGGCCGCTAGTTACCTATGCAATACTTAGGCAATGTATAGAATGCCTAAAACGTCAAGGCAATGCCGAATGCGCAGTCGGTAATGTCGGTAATTTTCTTTGTTTTATTTATCCTTTATCTATCAGGTGGCTGGCGCAGTTCAGGTCATAACACTAACCTAACCTAACCCAGTGTGAGTTGGTTAAATGTTCACTGGTCTGTAGTTCATTCGATGAGAGATAATAAAATCCGTCCCGTCCGTCATTTTTTATCAACTGGGTAGGCTAGGTTAGGTTTGATTAAGATAAATACAGCTTAGCCGGGCTGGGCAAGGCAAGTGCGAAAAAGACGGAGCATTTTGTGCTCCGTCTGGTTAAATTTTATCTATTGAAAACCCTTTTTATGGTTTGTTTACCTTTTGCAACAAAGGAAGTTGAAGTTGAATAGTGTCATATTCATTAAACTAAAGAAAATATGTACCTATTTTTTGGAAATTAGGAAGTTATTCAAAATATGGTACAGGTAGAAGTCTTGTAGGGGCAAGGTTTGGTAAGTATGGCGGATGAAGGAGAACTTCCAACCCTATCACTTGTAACTTAGAGAAAGTTTGCTGTGCAGTTTGTGGTCGCACGTTGTCGTCCACAATCTCAGGAGAACGATTGACCAAAGCTAGTTGGACATGTGTGAGGATCTCCATCATTGTGTTCAGTTCTTCACAGTACACATTTGCAGGAATTCTCATCCCTTTTGGTAAGAAGGTGTGATGAATGACACCGGCGCTATACCACCAAACAGTGATTACCGCTTTTTAGGGATCAGTTTTCGTTTGGGGCATTGTTTAAGTGCTGAACCAGGATCTAACCAACTTGTTGAGTGAGTGCTTGCCAGGATCTAACCAACTTGCTGAGTGCTCGCGATTCTCCATCAGAATCCATTTTTCTTCGCAAGTAACAATGCGAATTAATATGCTATAAGGAACACTATTATTTTGATGCTAACATAGAAAGCTGCTGCTAATTCAGCTGTAGATTGAGAATCGCCAGCTTCCACAATCGTTTTTTATTCGTTATTGTCGACGAAAGTTTTAAGTCGACCACGGGGTTCATTTCTTAGGTTGAAAATTTCATAACGGTAGCGGGCAAACCAATAACGGGTGGTGCGATCGATCGTTAATAGTGTTCGCTCCGTATACGTCGTTGATGTTGCGTACCGCTTCTGCCGCTTTGCTGCCATTACAGTGCTAATACTCCATAAGTTCCATAATATGACAAAAGACGGACAGATGTGCTGAAAACAGAACGCTAATCATTAAACAAATAATTAAGTTTCAAAAAAGAATTCCATATTTTAAAAATAAAAGTTATTTATGACACATGTGCGGTAACTTACCATAGTCACGAGTTTGTAACCAATTCCGCACGAATGTCATACAACATTTTTCAACATATTTGCGAGAAAACAGTAAGTATAACTAATTTAAGTAATGAAGTAAACTTTTTAGAATAAGAAAATGGCGCGCACTTCTAAATGGCAATGACCGAAATTTAAAAAAAACCGCAATGAATACGCACGGCGCCATGTATGAGAGCTCCGTTGTATGACCTATAATTTTGAACTTTCGAACAATGTATACAACCTCCGTAAATGTACTTTTGAGCAAATGTGTTGTAATTTGAACTAAGAATACTTGGTGAAAAAAAATGGACGTTTTTACTATTTATTTTTCAAACATGAAAAAAAATAAAAATAAATCTATTTTTATTTTATTTTTAATTTTTTTTTTGTTTTTCAATCATGAAAAAAAATAAAAATAGTAAAACGTACATTGAAATGTGCACTTGAACTGCCCAAAACCGCTCTATTGGATTTTTCATACCTGCGCAATTTATAACTTGAAAACGGTAAGTAATACAAAAAAAATGTTTATACAAAAGTTGTTGGTAATTATGTACGAAACAACTTTGCCATTTAAAGTTTTCCATTAAAATGATATTTTCAGGATGAAAAAGTGAAAAAACACATTTTTTTTGAGACTTTAGCGCCACCTACAATGCGCATTTTTTGTTGTACGAGATTGCAACGCTGACATAAATTGTAGTACTCAACGCCCTCTACAATTATGGTCGAAAAAAAAGTTTCTAAAATACATACAAAACAAGAAAAATGCGTTTCAAAAAAATTTTGACGGTTATATTGAGTTTTTCAAAAAACGCCTACGAGTTGAACATGCCCATCGCCAAGGTGGCTTACTGACATTATTTGGCAACAGAAAAAACAAGCCTTACCCTTTAGGTTTTTTTTTCACTGAAACGATATTTTTTTCGACAGATTGACTGTACTATAACCAGTACAGCAGAACGGCAATTTCATAGGCAAAGACTTATTATTTTTGACAAAGAAGATAAAAATATAATATCGTGAAAGGCCTTGCCGAAAAGTTATATACAAAAAAAATGGTTTGAAATATTCAATACTAGAAAAGTTTACAGAGGAGCTAAAGTTTAGCTTAATTAGACATATCGACTGGATGAAATAAAAAGCATAAATCCCCAAGTAATAAAGTCGTGGCTGGAATGGAGTACGACATACGATGCACTATTGTGCGACTACACGATATACAGCGAGCATCCAATTTGGGGGTCCCTTGGCTTTGCTTCAGTACACCCCGTACTGAAGCAAAGCAAACATCGATTAAAAACACCTAACAGAAAGCAGTTTAATTAACGTTCTAATACTTCTTTGTTCCATTAACTGCACCTAATTGTAAAATGTTGGAGCTAGAACTCTGAATTATTGAACTGCTACGTTTAAGTAAAATGGGTGTATTTTTAAATGTATTGTTATCTTTTATGTTCTTATTGTAGGTATGCGTTAAAGAGCACCGCAAGTTAATCCTTTAGCGCAAAATATATCATATTATTATACCTATGACATGAGATTATGAGAATGTCTAGGATGAGTGTTAAAGAAATACCTATATAAAAATACGCCAACTGTAATTTTCCAAGCTAATTTAGTTCTGTCTTTGTAACGTTGTACCTGAATATAGGTCTTAATATCAATAAGTTATAAAATTTAAATAAAATATTTTTTAATTTTTACTGTAAACTACGTCAATGGCGAAATTTTAATGCTATATCTTAATATATTTTGCATTGATACATGATAGTGAGGAGTTCAAATACGTCCCAGTTTCGCAACCGCGCGCGTGAAATTAAACGCGATAACGGGACGCGTTGATAACGGGAGTTTGTTTACGTAATATGAGGCGGGGCATTTGAACCTAACGGAAAGTTGAAATCCTTGCTGACCACTGAACCTTCGAAGGAGCTGGACCTTCGGTCTATCTGCAGATGGATATCTCAGGCCTGTTTTTTAACTAATACTCCCCCTCACCTGCGACGGCCAAAGAACTGAAATTGAGCACAATATAAGGATTATTTTCTACTGAGTCAATCTTTTATTTCCAGACCCACTACCTGCGAGCCCTACCGGCCGCATCTTAAGGGAGTGATGTTATGTAGGTATATGTATACAGAATTAAGACTTGAGAAAGGTTTTAAAATAAATATTGTATCGATCTAGCTCGAAGGACCAATAAGAATTTTTAATTGTGATATAACGTTAAACATTCAGTTTCATGTTTTAAAGAAATTGAATGCACTTTTAATGCAAAATATATTTTTCAAGCTTAAATCATTCTGCGTAGAGGCAGAAAAAATTACGGACCTATAGAGCCCGGTATGTTTTCGTGTGTAGAGTCCAAAATTTTATCATCGATTATATTAAAAGAATAACATATTTTTATCACCCCATTCCACTATATTCAACGACCTCCGTGGCTGAGTGGTTTGTACGCCGGGTTTCAAGGTTCTATTTCATCGAATACTCGAGAGGTCTCGGGTTCATATCCCGGTGGGGGTAGATGTTTGTGTGATGAATACGATGAGCATTTGTACTCCAGTCATGGATGTTAAATATTTATTTCTTTTTAAATATGTATCAGTATATGTATTCTATCCGTTAACCTAGTATCCCATAACAGAAGCCTACAGTGCTTACTTTGCGTCTAGGCTAATTGGTGTGAGTGTTGGAAATATTTATTTATTTATTCCAATAAAGTATCTAGAATTTTGATAGCTTTACCAAATCCCCAATATTTTTAGGAAACGACCTTTCTTCTTCAAGGAGTCTTTCGAGGAGACGGAACTCCAAACCATATATGGCACTTCCTTGTCCCTTTTTATGAATTCCGCACATAAAACGCGTCGCATCGGCAGTGTCGCATTGAGCGGGCTGCGCGCCATTGTGGCGTCATGAATGCACCTTTTGATACCTCGCTCATGAATTTGCTTGTAGAATTTCCCTGTACACCGTCGCGAACAAAATTTTACGGGTCACAATCTGTGAAATAGGCAAGATCATTGTCACTATGTTTGTGCGTGGTTTCTATGTGTTTTCGGAACGTTGAATATTTTTGGGGGCATCCATACATTCCAGCGAATATTGTTTTCAGTTATTCTGAGATGACTTATGCTTTGTTCCAGTATTCTTTTCGTTTTAACATCGTGATTGAATGTTGGGGTAATACTGAATAGATGGAATCGTGTTTGAAAATTCCATACCCGGGTCAATATCATATTTCACTACAATAAACTTTCAAAATCTTGCATCTTGCAGCTTAAGGCTAGGAAAATTTCGACGCGGCGAATAGGGCCGTGGTAGCATAATGATCAGTGCATTCGCCCGGATTGCGAAGGGTGCGAGTCCGGTCCGCTGCCTGGTCCGCGTGGTTTTTTTTTCTAGTAAACTTTTCTTAAAATATTTTGAGTTTACAGTGAGATGAATTGTAAAAGGTTCGAATGATTCGGAATTTCTTAAGCCGGGTAGTTACTCATTGGCGAGCTGTAACCATAACCGTTGCACGCACTGTAACCAAAAAGCATAGTGTGTACGTGGTTCGATAACCTGCTGCGAGAACGGTACGCGTGCGGTTTGAAGCGAGCCAACGTTCACAACTGAGCTACTAGCGTACACACTAGAACTTCGTACTGTATCACGCATGTTACGGTAACAGATCGCTAATGCGTACCCGGCTTTACTGTCTTCCGAACTCCCGGCAACAACAAAAGAGTTAAACAAAAACCAATTACAGAAAAAACACTCCCTCCACTTTCTTCTAGCGTTCTTTTTACATGACGCGCCCTGTACAAGTCCTAACATGTCTGTTCAATTACTTTCCGCTTTGCTAAATTGGTTTAGACTAGGTCGTGCTAGTTTATCCTAGAGTGTGCGTATTTATATCAGGATCATCTAGTTTGGCCTAGGCTAAACTGGTTTATCCTGTCGCGCTTAGGATAAATTAGTTTGGACTAGGCTATACTAGTTAATCCTATCGCGTATAGGAAGAACCAGTTTAGCCTAGGCAAAACTAGATTGTCCTGAAATCGGGTTTGGCCGGTAACATATATAGAAGATTTGGTTTATAAATTGCATACTTATTTATTTTAAGCTTAGCCTCGGATAATCTGCTAGCTCCGCAAGGAATGCATGACCTAAATTTATGTAGTAAAATTTAATATACTGTCTCAGAAAATTTAGATGGCCTAAAATAAGATTGTTATCCTTAACGTTCGACTGAGCCTACGCACTAACTAGAACTGGAATCGAGTTTGGTATCTTTAATATTATAGTTGTAGACATTGTCTTTAATCAGTTCCCCGCCGACTACTCCGAGAATCTAACTGTGTAAACAACGGGGAGGCACTGAAAAGCGGCATTAGCCTCCATTTGCATATCCCAACAATTACTTGTACGTAACTAGATCCATTATTATTAATCTTTAATTATGATTCGCTCATCGTTCCTGCTTTGTTTGCGCAAGCATGTAGCTTGTTTATTGAGTTAATATTGGCTGGTATCGGGCTGATACTGAAGTAGGTACAATGTATTGACGCGTGCCCTCAAATGTAAATATTTACTTTAGTAAAACAAGATTCTTGCACTAATTACTTACGATCTGTAGGTTTCACAATAAATAATCAAAATACCAGAAGTTGTAGACAAGTGGCCATCTTTCTCTACGGGCATACGCTAACTGTAACTTTTAAGTTGTTAATAAATTAAGCAAGAATATTTGGAATTATGTACTTAATAAAGGTATGTTTTATAATGTTTAAGCTAACGACAAGTATTTCATAGCTTATCTTTAAACTCGAATAGAAAAATGGTCACTTGTCTTAGCCTCCAGGAATAGCAATAATAGTGATTGTAGCCTGGGTAGTGTTGTATGTAATGTGTACCCTCTTTTCAGGATGCAACACTGGCGCAACGAACCTATGTTACCATGGTCGCTTTTATTTAGTTTCCAAATAAATTAAAAGTTTATAGTTTTAATAAATTAAAAGTTTATACTTTTATTTTATCTTTTTAAAAATCAAGCTTTTATTTATTTATATTAAAAATGAAGCTAAAAAGAATAAAATAAATATTTTCTTTAAACTATATCAATATACAATTGATATAATATAAAAGCTTGTCGCCAGATTTACGTAGGTATACCGATATTAACTTAGTTTGAAATTTAAACTAAAATGAAATTTTGTATATCTATCAGGAAAATCTCGCGACAAGCTTTTATATTATATAAATTCTGTTAAATATAAAAACAATAAATATTAAATATAATGTAGATAAGTATAAAAACTTCGTCCGCCATCTTTTTAAGTCCGACTATTTAATTTAAGGTGACGTCACTATATTTTTAGAGTTATTCCTAGCAAGCCCTTTTTATTTGATACCCATATTGTAGAAAAGTCTAAAAAACTTAGTCTCCACGTTTTACGAAGAAGTCTTAAACAGTGTGCGGCGGTTTTTCGCTCTTGATTGTTATATAATACAAAACGAAATCGAATGCTCCTGCATGGAATGCCGTATACATCGTTTCGATGGCTTGCCTAAATATGTTGGCTGATTGCTTTGGAAAAATGGATAGAGTTAAAATCAGGAGTACTACGACCTATATAGTGGTTAGCACGTTTAATCTGAGATTGTAGAAATGAAGTAAGTTAAGCATCAAATGGATACAGTGTTGCCAACTCTGATTTTGAAAAAGACGTACCCCCGATGAGAAAATTACGTAGAATTGGTAAATTTTGCATATGAAAAGTAAGTAGATCTACGTACTTTTTTCTGAGTGAAATGAAGAAGTTATTAAACCGAATAAAACGAGTATTTTGTATAACAATTTGTTTAAGAACGGGAGATAGAACAAAAAGTTCTTGGAGAAGTCGCTGCATTGGAAATTTGGAAGCATTTACCATGCTGTGGTAAACATTTACCATCAGACACAGATACTGGTGGGTGCCGATTCTGGATGGTTCTCTAAATTTAAAACTTAATTTAACATCAGTCTCTCCTTTTCATTTTGTATAGAGAATGACAAGGATAAATTGTTGTAAAATGGGCTAGTTGCCACTTTTTGGAATTATGTTTTAAATTGTTCTATCAGAACGAAAACAAATTTTTTTTTTACCTAGAAGACAAACAAAAACGCTCTTTAGTCTATAGACTTATCTATGCTATGACGTCAAAACATTTGTAAACAAACACTCGCAAGCACGTAGGAAATAAACAGCTAAGTTAATATTATAAAACCATGATTTCTAATAGATCACATGAAAAATATAGTAGTTATCATGATACACTTGGTAAAAGATTATAGAAAAGTTGTGGTTTAAATTGCCAAGAGAAAAAACATACTTACACATGAACATATGCTTAAAACTTGCTAAATCCTGTAACTTTATCGACTGAAAGTCTTTTCTTTTTCCAAAGATCAATTCGATGTGAGTAGGTACTCATAGATAGTAGTAAAAGTTTAAAAATACAATTTTTAAGGTTATGAATGTACCTACTAAGTCAAAGAGTTTTGTCGTTTCTGCTTTCACAAATCCTGCGTCCAGCATTAATTTAGTCAACAAAACCAATAACGGGAACCTTTTCTTCAAGATACAAGAGTGTTTAGATACATCTTTATAAGAAATAAACATTTGTATAGTTTTTCAGTAAAGTAACGGAAAATATTCTTCTTTATTCTAGTGAATTAAGTTATTTTACAAATTTGAAAGAAATTAAGAAAATACGTAGATTCTGGGACTGAAGTTAGTAGGTTTCCAGAAAAGGTCTAAAGTACGTAGATCTACGTAAAAAGACGTAGAGTTGGCAACACTGAATGGATAACAAACTATAATCTCATCAATCGCATTTGATATTTTTTAGACCGATAATAATGCACCTTCTTCGACCAAACCCATCTTTAAATGCAACTTCATTATCAACTTGTTAATGGAAAGAATAAATTAAAGAGTACGGGCAACGATATACGGGCCATAAGCCCATAACCCATCACGTGCGGATCTAGTGTGGGTGACATTGACTGCAGATCCAGCCGGGAACAGCGGCTTAATATGACTTCCGAAGCTTGGTGGAGTTTGAGATTATAAAGTTGGTTATCCATTCGATGCTAAACCTATATTTCATTTCCACAATCTCAGATTCTCAGGCTTACCACTATATAGGGCATAGTACATCTAATCTGAACTCCATCCATTAGTTTTAATTTATATTTTTAGTTTCATTCGGTTTTGACTTGATTCATTCTATTTTTATCGCAGAGAAAGTGACAGCAGGTGATGCTGACAACACGTCACTTATTGAATTGCACTGCCAATAAACGATAACTTCTAGATTCTAAACTTTACTCGTAAAGTTGCGTCAGGGAATAAATTCAATCGTCTATTAAAAAAAATATATATATAAAAAAAAATAAGCCTTTATTGCTGTTAAGCTTTGAAACATTTTCTTAATCTAATTAACTGTATATATATTTGTTTCTATTCTAAATTATCAGCGTTCCGGTCATTATTTTCTGACACAGCTTGTCTTTCGACATAGGCCTATTCTAAATACTTCCATTTACCACTATCTTTTGCAACTCTGATCCATTCTGAACCAGCCACCTTTTTTAAATCATCTTTTCGTTTGCCCACCTTTGTTTCTTTTACCGTCCCTTGGATACCACTCTGTTATTATTCTGGTCCATTTCTGTAACCTTTCCCTCAACATATGTCCGGTCCATCGCCATTTTAGTGTTCGATATACAGAATGTGCCTGTTTGAATTGAGTTCTGTTTTTTATTTCTGTTAATTTTACTTTATCTCTTCTGTTGACTCCAATGACACTTCTTTCTATGCTATTTTGACAGACGCTCAGTTTGTTTGTTAAGGTTTTCGTTAGTGTCCATGTTTGACAACCATATGTTAAGCAGGGCAGAATACAGGTGTTATAGACTTTTCTTTTAGCTTGTATTGGCATATCTCTGTCTTTCATAACTTCACTAAGCGACCAGTATCTCTTCCAAGTATTGGCTATCTTCCTATCGATTTCTTTGTCCATGGTTTTGTTAGGCGATATAAGTTGTCCTAAGTATATGTACTCGTCTACGTATTCTATTTGTTGTGAGTTTACTACGATATTATGTGTCTTTGAGGAATTTGTCATGACTTTTGTCTTGGTGGTGTTCATTGACAGCCCCGCCTTCGCACTCTGATCCGATAACTGTTGTAGCATGTGTTGTAGCTTTCTTGGGCACTCGGAGAACAGTATCAGATCATCTGCAAAACGTAGATGGCTTAGATTTTCGCCATTAATATTGAGACCATTCTCCTCCCATTCTAGGTTTCGAAATATCATCTCCAGGACTGCCGAAAATAATTTGGGCGAGATAGGATCACCTTGTCGCACGCCTCGCTCTATGGGGAATGTTTCGCTTGTTTTCTCCAATCTAACTTGTGCTGTACTTCTAGAGTATATATTCCTCAATATTCTTATGTATTTGTGCTATATTCCCTGACTGTGTAAGGCTTCCCAAATGTAATCGTGCTCCAAAGAGTCAAAAGCCTTATTAAAATCTACAAACCCTAAGTAGTAGTATTTATTGTATTCATTGTACTTTTGTAAAATTTGTCTCAGGACGTGAATATGATCGATAGTTGAAAACTTGCTTCGGAAACCAGCTTGTTCTTTTGGTTGGTTTTCATCGAGTACCGTAGTAATTCGTGATAACATAATTTTTGAGAAGACCTTATAAATATTGGACATCAAACTGATGGGACGATAGTTTCCGATTTCGTCTATTAAACTAAAGTGAGTATTTTGTCTGAAGTGGCTGGTTTCAGTTTGGCTAGGCTAGGTATTGAATTTGACTTCAGAAGTATCTATGAAGTAGTTTTTCAACTTGATGACTTTGTATATAACAATACAGGGAGAAAAAACAGCCCTTGCTGAGTTTCTTGCCGGTTCTTCTCAGTACAAGATCTCCTGTCGTAGTTTTGCGAACCGATTGGCGTAGCTCCTTGACCTTCACAAGTACTTGTAACAGCCGGCAGCCTAGACTGAATAAATGATTATAGCTATTAACGGGATTGTTCCCATGTACCTTGTTTTTTATGAGTCTCCGATATTTCGGCACTGTTGCAAGCGCCATGATCACGGAGTAACTGAAGTAATTGCGGGTAGATGTTATTGGCATATCGGTCTACCTTCTGACGTCGTCTTTAACTGCGCTCGATACCCCTACCATTGGTCATGTTCTCACTATACACTCGCACCTGTTCCCGACACACAATACTCACAGTATCAGATCATGGAACAACACTTTTTTGATTTTTGCGGTTTTTGCACATACGAATATATAAATTATTACACATAATATAAATGATTTTGTTTTTGATTTTGCATCACCATTAGCTGAATAAATTCACGTGTTGTTAATACTCGGAAAGATTCAAAACTCTCATTCTAATTCTAGGAATTCCATGATGAAAATTACCGATTTCTCATGTTTATTAATATTTATACAAATATTAGGTACGGAAACGCTCTTTCTCCGTATGGGGATTATATAAGCAACGTAAGGAAGATTTTGGGTTGCCAACAGTTAACAACACGGTAATGTTGTAATCACCAGCCTATTAATATCCCCACTGCTGGGGCACAGTCCTTCCATATGGTTGGACTAGGAAAAGTGGGCCGTGACCCGCCAAGCGAGACAGTGCGGATTGGTGGGGGCTCACGACTACAGATGCAGCTGGGACCAACGGCTTAACGTGCCTTCCGAAGTACGCAGAAGCTTAAGGTGCCTTCCGAAGCATAGAGAAGTTCGAGATAATAAGTTTTTGGTCACCCATCCAATGATCGATCATTGCGAAAGTTGCTTACTTCCACAATCGCAGGCCGAACCGCCATCGGGGTCTTCGGCTCCTCGGCGCTCATATTGATGCAGGCTGAAATAATTATAATTATTTCTCCACTATAAGTGCACAGTTCACTTAAGTTAGTTTTTCATGCTCCAAGAGATGGTCTAGTTAAGCTACGTGTTGCGACACCATGCTACAAAATGCGAAATTTTAAAGCAAGCAGCCTTTAATAAGTAATCTACGGATCCAAAAATACAATAATGTGGTACCTAGTAATATTTGTACATCAAAATAGTAACGTGTTGCAAACTGTTTGTATGGAAAACAGTCCCCTTTAGAACAGTTACAGAGTAACTTAATTATGTTAATTAGGTATTTAAAGAAATTGGGCAAAGTATGGGAGTTCGTCCGAAAACCAATACTGACACCATTGTGGTATTTATACAGGGGTACTTCAGCTACACTCAAATGCGAAGGGTTATAAAAATATGACCAGACAGTTTCAATAAAAAATACACTTCATTTATATTATATATTTTAGTATTTTTTTGTATAATTTGTTTATGACAGCTATTTCTGACTGTATTAGTTAGAGCCTAGAGTGGAGAACCCGCATTGACACCCGCGGCAGAGAAAGACCACCTAAGAGATGGACAGATGACATCCGGCAATAGCCTAGAATTAACTAGATGCAAGTGGTTGGGGACAGAAGTCGGTGGAAAGTTGAAGAGGAGGCCTATGTTCGAAGACCAACCCGAAGGTTGGCATAGATTCTACAATCTCAGGGTCAGATTTTGATGCCCCTTTTTATTTTCCCTTTTCTTAATTGCAGGCACCCCTACATAAATACCATAACGGCATTGGTTCCTGGACCACTTATTTCCAGTCTCCTTTGATCGCAATAATATTTGCCTGAAATATATGATATTGACACAGAATCCTTCAATTATGTCAGTATTTTATTTATAAATTGTTTATTCCAAATTATGTAATGGCAGTTGAATTCATAAATGACGACATATTTAAGTTATTTTTCAGCTAAACGTCTCTGTCTATATACTTACAGGGTGAAAAAACAGCCCTAGCGAAGTTTCTTGCCGGTTTTTGATGTGTAACATCTTTCCTCTCGCTTTCCTGCAATTTGTGGGAGTGATTACATGAAATGGGTCGGAAGTGTGTAACAGGAAGTCGCGAAAGCGCGCTTATTGATTTGATTTTAGAACATAATGTTCAAATGGCTTATTCCTTTTGTAGTAGGTTTTAATTCTTTTTTTACTATTATTCAAATGTTACACATGTAGTGTTTGTTCATGTTTTTTCTCAGTAAGAGGTTTTCCGCGGTAGATTTGCAAACCGATGGCGTAGTTTTTCGACTTTCACAAGTGCTTGTTTTAAGAAGGTCCAATGGACACCAAAAAAGAGGTCCAATGGGCACTTTTTGCTTTTGGGTCGAATTTTGAGGGTCCAATGGGTACTAGACCCTTGTAACAGCCTTAACTGAATATACAATATTAAGTATGAATTTAAAAAACATTAATGATATATGTATTATAATTATATTAACGGTTTTGGTAGATGGCTCAAGAGTGTATTCAAAATGAATTCCAAGGCTGGGACTACACTTTAAAGCATAGCCCGTTGTCGGCTCCGTAGGAAACGGGTAAGAAAGAACACAGGATTGCGCCTCGCATTAAGATATGCAAATGTTATTAGGAGACTACATTCGCATTATCTTTTAACTGGCTCCGATACAGCATCGTTACAGTGAATGCTGCCGATAACGGAACCGTTCAACTTTGGCTATAACGACGTCTAATGTCCGATTAGAGTTCATTCGATTCTATGTAAGGGGGGTTATTAAAATGTCTAATAGCCAATTTGATGTTTGTTCTAAAGACTAAACTTTTTGAACAATTAACATCCCTCATCTATTAATGTAAGTAGGAGTTTCTAAAACACATTTTGTGAGGCTTATCTGGAGATAATGGATAACATTAAATAATTGTACATATATCGAGCTGATTACACGACCATACACTACAAATTATTTTTATTACATGTAACTAAGATAGGTAATGCTTTTTTACCTACTAAGTTTACTTGTATAATTTTTTTATAGGGAAAGCAGAAAGTTCTGAAGGTCGAGAAATTATATTAATTTAAGTATTTGTCATTTACTTTCCCCAGTTTTTCTATCCTAACTTGATTGAAAGTGATTTATGTAATCAAATTTACGCTTCGGAGGAGGTCCTACAGCTTTGAATGAATTACCAAGTAGATTGCTGTATTCTTTGCAAATTTGGCGGGTTCTATTTCTGAGACGTATTAAGTATTAAAGTTTAAGCTGGCAGTTACTCGGAGGAACATTTCGTTACGCTGCATAGGTATGTAGGTACTGACAATGTTTTAACTAAGAAGCTACAGAGATGGGGAGGAAACTATAAACTTGGCCACACAATACACACGTCGAGCTGCAAAGTACTCTCGCTGCAGTTCTGCGAGCTATTGTTATACAGCCATTTTATTACCAATTCGTAGAACAAAGTGGTTCAAATACTAGGGGTTTATCGATGACTTTATGCACACATTGGCGAAGAAATGAAATATGTCTATGAGCAATCAAGTTTATAAAATGTAGATACTACTTATTTCATATTCTTATTTAAACAATATTTTTTACTTATTTTATGTTTTAACGTACACCTTTACCTGGTTGAAAGGCTATAGTCGTAACTGCATACCTAATCAGTTAATAATGTGGTCAGTATTTCATTTATTTTTATGTATATACAGGGTGTTACAAAAATACAAATAAATCTTGAAGGGCGTTGAAGTACATCATATAGGGAATCTTCTCTAATTTTCTTTATTACAGCAGATTTATTGCTACTCCTGGTAAGGTGCATGACCCCCAACTAGTGAAGTGTATTAAAATGATCGATATTATTATTAATCATTAAAAATAACTGTTTTTATAAAAAGTTCAAACTTCTTGCAAAGATTTTAAGAAAATTAGAGAAGACTCCTTATATGATGTACTTCAACGCCCTTCAAGCTTTATTTGTATTTTTGTAACACCCTGTATATTATTTCATTTTCTCCACTTTCTTTCTTTTTCAATTTTATAGGCAGCATACGCAACGAAATCCTTTGCACTTTGCAGCATAAAAAACAAACGTGGGGAAAACCCTACTACAATCTCGGTGAAATAAAATAATGAATTAAGTGTGTTGATTACAAACGTTTTAACGTAATGTTATGATTATAAAAAGATTCATTATGTAAATAAATTTATTATAATTATTATCTGTTTAAGAACTCTAAAGTAGTATCACCGGTATTTTTAGGATGGTGATGATGAAAGTGCCTATTTATTTATATAAATATAAAAAGCAGTTTTTATTGTTATAAAGAAAGAAAGAAAGGAAATCATTTATTGACGACATACATTAAAAATTACAATAAAAACACATCAAACATAAAACAAAAGGTACATCGTCAACTAGTCCCCACCTCAGAATGAATTGCCGCTGCAACGCTGATATTCTGGAGGGACATAATTTGGACATCAACGGACGAAGATGCAAGATATACAAAATAAAAGAACTCATTAATATAATAATATTAAAACAAAACAAAAGGAATCAGACCTTGCATCCCTTGCTCAAGGATGCAAAGTCCAGCACAAAAACAAAAAAAGAGTTTTTAGCGGGATTTTATCAAGCGCGGCTGGTGTATTTTTTTTTAATTATTCTTTAAATTCGTTCAAAGTGTATATTGTGAAATAAAATTGGTGTGATTTTGTGTTACAACTATCTGTGCACCTGAACAATTAACGGAATCTTTAAAATATATCGGTCAAGTGGATGTGAGAACTTTATTGTAGTGTTGACTACCTCACAGAAGCTTGTCGAGAAAGCTGACTCGATACATTTTGTGCCAAACACTCCAAGAAACATTAGAATGTGTCACACCCACATTCTAATGTAAAAAATGGGAACATTAATACAAAAATAAGACGATGGCTGCATGTCTTTGCCTTTGCCTTTCCCAATAGGGAAGAATGGAACTAAAAAAATGAAAAAACATAACAGGCTGTGTGGGCTCAGCTCTTTGCCTACGAAGATTCGGATATCCAAAAAGAAGTTTTTTTTTTAAATATTTCCAACACACACCAATTAGCCTAGCCCCAAAGTAAGCACTATAAGGCTTGTGTTATGGGATGCTAGGGTAACGGATATAATACATATACTTTACATAGATAAGTATATTTATATAGAAATACATATTAAACATCCATGACTGGAGTACAAATGCTCGTATTCATCATACAAACATCTGCCCCCACCGGGATTCGAACCCGGGACCTCTAGAGTCGGCGACACCATGAAACCCGGCGTACAAACCACTCGGCCACGGAGGTCGTCAAAATATAATAACTACAGAACAATATAATAACCATTACTTGTGAAATGTGGATAATCTATGGAATAAATAAAAAAATGGAGACGAGACGATAAGTAATGAAAACCATGTCATCGGACCATTTTACAACGTGGCAAGGCATCATAAAATAACACTGTTCAATATAAACCGGACCGGAGAGACACTGTACGATCGGCATTGTTTAGCGAACCAAATTCAGAATCCGTGGCCAGAAAAACCGTTCGCAGAATACCGGAGCCAACTGGAGCGTCTTCACCGACATAAATTGTTTTTTGTGAATATCCAGAAAGTGAGTGAAATTATTTCCAGTTAATGATGTTTTTTTAAGATGGCGTCTAAATGTGTACACTGTTATCACAGTTTGGTTACACTAGAGCCGTTTTAAATGCATATCTAATTAGTGCAAACAAGACGTCCAGTGGACGGCAACAATGGCCGCTGCTAATAGAGTCGGCGGGCAGTAACGCCGGCGCTCGCATTGTGCCCGCCAAGTTTATTGCTTCCTCCGGCCTCTTGCACTGCTACGGTCACATAAGTTCACACCAACCATCGGTACACTATTATAAGCCTACCTACTTACGATGAAATGGTGTTATGAATAATTAAACAAACTTTAGCAACTCTTTTCCAATTTGATTTTAATTTTAAGCATTTGACTGCTAGATGTTTAAATGTAAAGAAAATATTACTAGGAAATTAATAATCTACTATGCTATTGTTTCATCCTATAGAAGTTGTAGATCTTAAACACAAATAAAAAAAAACGAGCGAGCCTTACAGTAGTCGCGTATGATGTGTAACATTTGAAATCTCACCTTATATTAGTAAAAAAATAATTAAAACCTACATACTACAAAAGGAATAAGCCATTTGAACATGATGCTCTAAAATCAATTCAAATAAATTACACCACTTCTTATTCCACACTTCCGTCCCATTTCTCGAAATCACTCCCACAAATTGCAGGAAAGCGAAAGGAAAGATGTTACACATCAAAGAATGCTGCTGTGACTGGGAACAGATTCCAAACTACGATGTCTACTAAGTCTTCGATGCCGTCTCCATCCCTATCCTCATCCAAACTGGAGAAGACTGGTGTACGAGGTACACAACTTCAATGAGCTGGTTACGATCGTTACGGTTACGGTTCTCAAAGAAACGAAAATCTTAATCCAAAGCCTCACCATAAAATTATTGCTCATTCCTGCTCGCCACTGGCAGATAATTGCACAAACTGTTTGAAATTAACATTCACAGACAACATTAGATATCTCGGAATTATGATTGACTACAGTTTCAGCTTTAAAACACAGATCTAATACTTAGTATGTAGGGTTATTTTCTTTAAAAATGTAAGACATGTGGCTTTGATCGTAAGCTTATGTGACGACCTCCGTGGCCGAGCGGTTTGTACGCAGGGGTTTGAATCCCGGTCGAGGCAGATGTTTGTGTGATGAATACGAGCATTTGTACTCCAGTCATGGATGATTGATATGTATTTCTATATAAATATATATTTATATATGTACAGTATATGAATTCTATCCGTTACCCTAGAATATAACACAAGCCTTACAGTGCTTATTTTGGGGTTAGGCTAATTGGTGAGAGTGTTGGAATATTTTTTTTTAAATGTATATTTGTCCTTATGCTAGTCACTCTTGACTTACTGTGTCACATATTGGGGTGGAGCGGCTAAGACTGTACTATTGCAATTAGAAATCGCTTAAAGAGCCGTACTTAAAGTAATAACTTTTCACTCATTGTCGCACAGTAAGGACGTTGCAGGATTGGTGCTTACTGTGCGAGAATTATATATTCTACGTACTGTTTTAAGGCACCACTCAACGCAACCGTTTAACCCAGATTCCACTACATCGCACAGTACATTTACTAACACTATACCAAGGTTCCGGAGCAATTTTGTCAGGAGACACCTTTGTTCTTAGCTCTAATTTTATAAAAAAAAATATCATAAAAAATAAAAGTAAACATAAGAAATCGTCGCACGATTCTTGCGGCTTTGTCACAGCAGGCGGGGGCTGCACTCCCTCCGCGCCTCCGGGCTCTAAAAAACACTCTAGGGGTAGGAAAGACCAAGACCACGGCGTGTCGGGGTTGACCAAGTCGGTTCTGAATTAAAGACTGTTGTAAAGCCACATTTACCTTTTTTTCTAGTACCAGCCCATACTATTTTTTATTTACCAAAATCTCAAAACAACCACAAAATGGCGAGACATCTGTCATTTTGACAATAGTACCAACTTTTTGAATTTATTCATACTGCCCGGTCCAAGGGATAAATTCAAGCTACCTCAAACACTGTCTTATTATATGGGCATTATTAATAATGACCGGGCATTGTGATAAATAGGTGAGTTTAGATTGTAATTAATCACTTGCCCGATATGGCTGGGCATTATTCATACTGCCCTGGCATTATGAGTACTGCCCGCATTAATCACTTGGCCCATAACATATACATATAATAAAATCGGAAACATACGATTTAATATGAATAAAGCAAGCTCATGCCATGGATAGCATTAAAATGTTCTTATTACCTACTTATATTAAAAGTTTATAAAAATCAACATGGCGCGATTTTATCGCTTTTCGAAACAAGTTTCAACATGTAAAGCCCACATACAAACTGTGGCCGATTCCGTTTATATTTCTCGTAGTAGGTCCTCAAATTTGTGTCCCATTTGTCACAATTTGAAGATTGTTCCATAGCACAGTACCTACAACGTACAAGCAACAATATCTTCAGCTCAGCTGGTCCCACAGTATCAGTCCCACATAAACATAAGCTTTTAACTGGTACCGTGTTCACTACAGTATCTACAGGCGCAGTAACGGGTGGCCCGTCCTTGTTCCGTGGCTATGAAGATGTCCCTATTCGATTTGCATAATCTTAACTCTGTTGGGAAATGCCGTTTACGGAACGGAATGCAATAGCTAGACGTACACCCGATACACAAAATGATGCTAAGCAAACCCAATAATTTGGTTTAGCTTTAATTTAACTAAAAACAAAAATCTCTCTTTTCATACATTCACAATTTTTTCCTTCCAAATACCTACATGGCCTTACTAAATTACTAAAGTACTCTGAACTAATCAAAATTAAAGCAAAAAAAAAAAATGCCAAAAATCCAAGGCATATATCATAGTATACCTCCTTGATGTTATGCTAAGAGCTTAGCTTTTCGATTAGTGACAAAAGTGAACAGACGATTTGCTCACTACCTCAGTTAGCTACACTGTATACGACGCACCTAGGGAGGTGACTTGCATAGTTCCTTGCTTGTCTTCAAGCTTTGCACTAAGCGAGGTTCCATTAAGTAGCCATATGTTGGTTAGGTAATTCATTTGTCCTTACGTAGTGCTATACTGCTATTATATAGCTAACACCGCGTATAGTCAGCTCTGTGAGCGAAGGTGCTGCATATCTGACCTATTGTTCACATGATTAGTTCAGGATTACAGCAATATCGGCCGGTAGTCGGTAAACAAAGTACGCTATATCATGGCGGACGAAGTGGCCGGCTCTCTGGAGGCCTATATAACCTACAACCGGAGCCCAGACATCGCCAGTAATTGAATGTAAGGCTGGCTAATTGAATCGATGCCTGACGAAGGTCGAAAGGATAAGGACTGGCCTGGGTGAGGCATGATTCTGCAGGATGATTCGTTAGTTTAATTGTTTTATTTTTTAGTATTTTATTATTGGGTAAAACGTGTTGGAATGTCAATAGTAATTTGTCGTAATAAATTCAAACAAGTAGATACCTACTATCTTTATCTAATATTTATACAAATATTAGATAAAGATTTAGTTATTCCTTCTTCGTCCTTAAGTAAAGCTTGTATTATGAAAACGAAATAACGATAGACTATTAAAATTTTGATCCCAATAGCAGTCAAAATTTAATACCTAAATATAATATATGTTTAAATGTACTCCAAACATCGATTTATATTTAATAGTCCATGCATAAATATAAATAACAATATACTGTTCATATTTCTTTTTTCATTTATGATTTCTTAAACGTTTTATATGTATGTTGTGTACAGCACTACCACGCACCGGAAATCTGTATATATTCAGGTATTCTGTACAATACGTAATCTAGCCTACCCAGTTGATAAAAAAATGACGAACGGATTTTATAATTTTCATCGAATGACTAATGAACTTCAGGCCTACTCACAGTGGGTTAGGTTAAGTTAGTGTTGTGACCTAAACTTACCGCGAGCCGAGTGAGCAAAGCGAGCACAGCGGCGAAGCGCTAGCCAAATAAATAATTATAGATAAAAGAACACGATTAATTTATTTTATGTGTATTTTTGATGTGTAACATCTTTCCTTTCGCTTTCCTACAATTTGTGGGAGTGATTTCGTGCAATGGGACGTAAGTGTCTAACAGGAAGTCGCAAAAGCTATTTGATTTGATTTTGGAACATAACGTTCAAACGGCTTAGTCCTTTTGAAGTAGGTTTTATGTCTTTTTTTACTAAAATATGGTGAGGTTTCAAATGTTACACATCATACGCAACTACTGTAAGGCTCGCTCGTTTTTTTTATTCACTCGCGCTTTTTTTACACACTGCCGACTGCGCATTCGGTATTTATAGAATACTAAGGAAAGTATAAAACGAATAATATTTCATACATTGCCTTGATGTTTTAGGCATTCTATACATTGCCTTAGTATTGTATAGATTGACGGATTATGCAGATTGCTGGTAACATATAGGTACTATACAGTCATGACTCAGTAACAAATATTTATGCTCATCACACAAAAAAACACTCCTGCCGGGATATAAACCACAAACCAGATAGTACACAACGTACAGAGTGCGCTTAATCAATGCACACATAGACACCATTCACGGGCACGATATTTCGCGTCACCTGTCAACTTTCTGAGTGGCCAGTAAGGCGATTCTGTAAAATAACATCTCACTTCCGATTTCGGTAGCTGCCATTTTAGACATTAGTTTGATATGCATTACGCCATTACACGGCAAAATGTCGCTATGTCTGTAGAAGCAGCCAGTATTATATATTTGATATTTGTCAGAAATCCGAATAAATGAGAGCGTAAGTGAGATTGCATCTTACAGAATGCCTATGCCGGTATTTGAGCAGGAGTCTTTATTTTCTATATCGGAAATTAGAAAAAAACAATTAATATCAATCTAGGTATCTCAACTGAAATACCTAAATCAAAGTCAAACTGACTAAATGCTTCATCTGAAGCGATCGTCGTGAGAAACACAGTCGAATAAGTTCTTTTTCGACGTCGCAGGATAGGGTTTATCTCGCGCCGGCTCACGCCTTTAAACGATAAGTCTGTAAGAGCTGTCGGAATCGAACTGTCCCACTGGAATATTCTCATGGTCATTTTTAGGTTGTTTGCTCAAGCAGCCAGGATACAGTCAATTGGACTTTAATGATTTACTTGTTATGTTATTGACGGAAGAAAATAAACACAGGCATGTATAATCGTAAACATCATTGCACTTAGTACACTGTAGATATTCTAAGTTACTTATATTTTAAGCAGCAATAGAAGCAATGGAATTCTTTAAAAACAGACAACGTCCAAGTAATAAGTGTTGTAGCTCCGTAGCGGCTGTGTCGTAGCGAGGTGTTATGGCTGCTACGTTCGGCAGTAGTCCAACAACAGCTTTTTCAAGCAAGACAAACAATGACGGTTTTCTGGAATGTTGGGCGCCAGGTGGTAGCACATAGCTTAAGGGTCTACCCATCCGTCAAATCACGTATGTCGACCCCTCAGGTTCGAGTGGTCTAGAAGCTCCAGACGGAGAGGAGACTCCCCCCGTGGGGAGATGCCATCCGCCTGGAAAATCTCTAGAGGCACTCGCTAATTCTCGGCTTGAGGTCCCCTTAGGATCTCGCCGTCCCCAAATCCGGTGACGCTGTAAAGGTCATCGGCGACCAACAGTATACACACTCAAAAAAAAACCTATGTCGTCATAGTCTATGGATCAATTTAAATGCTCGTTCAATTAAATTGCGCCTAAAACTTCATACAAAAGGCCTCATGTCACAGTGGCGCCTACTGGTGACATAAATTTTCCTAAATACCCTAATTGCAACTGAATGTTCTCGCGGGGATGAAGGCGGTTAGCGGGAGGCTGCACTTTTCACATGCGCATTTCGAGCAATCAGTTTACTCTTAAAAAAAATGCATGGAGGATTTATTTTTAAAAGTAGCACAATGTAACACAGTCGACACAATATAAATCGAAGCAGCCCCGGGCTCCACCCGTGTCATACGTAAGTAGTACCTTTTCGTAGAGTTACCTAAACTATTTTAATCTAACTTGCTCCGCTTTTCGGCCCTTTGTAAAATTCGTTGCGAGTCCGTCACTCTCGTCTTGTTTAACGTTTCTTAATAAATACCCGCAACATTTTTACCATCCGAAAACCTCTCTTGATACCAAAGGTTAGAGTTACTTTTGAACGTCTGAACGTGGCGCTCTTGTATTTATTGTGCAGAGCGGAACTTTGGAAGCCTCCGTTATTGAATTTGTTACTGAATTAAGTTATATTCTGCGATCAGGACATGGGGTAGGTATTGATGCGAAGTCAAACTTGATTGCTTCTCGATAAAAATATGTATTTTGAAATACATACAATATGAAGTTATTGTTTGAATAAATTAGAAAAAAAAATACGAGTTGTATGCGTAGAACAATTAATTGATTTCCCACGCAAATTTTCATCCCTTTCATTCATTTCATTGCATCTCCTGCGTGATAATTTTCGTGACAGAAGTGACAGTTAGCCTGTATAGATATTGAGGCAATGTATACAATTTTATTTTTTAATCATTTAACTGCTACGTGTTTAGATTTAAAGAAAATTTTAGTAGAAAAATATGTACGTGGACCAGGCGGGACTCAAACCCGCACCCTCTGCTATACGGGCGGATGCACTGACTATTATGATACCACGGCCCTAATGGCTGTGAGGAATTTTTTCTACTATTTATTAAGCTGCAAGTTAGTGCCATCTCTTCGCCTTCGCTTCGCTTGTAGGTAACCGCAATGTGTGTGTAAGTGTAGATGCCTTGCAGCCTACGAAATACTAGAAAGAATTTGACTGTCGATGGTTCGACATAATGGTCAGTGCATCCGCCTGGATAGCGGAGAGTGCGGGTTCGAGTCCCGTCTGCTGCCTGGTCCGCGTGGAATTTCAACAGCTACGGGTCGCGAGTGCCTGTGACTGAATTTCCGAACCTAGGGCGGTCTATTCTGATCATCTTTAAGCAAAATATCGGAAGATTTAAATGGAGTTAACAATAATTGTGGAAGTCTTTAGAAGATTTTGTGTATTATGGGGCTTTCTTATACTCTTGGAAAATACTTACTTGGAAATACTCAATGAAAAAAATAAGTATCTACGAATGTTCAATAACCATATTCAATAAATTTTGAAATACAGAAAGGCTTTACTATAGGTTTATATATAATTTGTGGTCGCCTGTTGACTGAATCTCGATTTGTTTTAAAGAGTTTCATACTTTTGTTTTGCGTAGATAGGTCCGACAAATGACTCCACCCCACCTGATGTTAAGCGAAGGTGAAGTTGAGCTGTGAAGATAGCTGATACAGCAGTTATACCTGCAGAGATTGCAGTTTCCAATGAAATTAGCCTTTAGTTTTACAAGTAACAAAGCGCAAGGGCAAGCTTTAAAATATTGTGGCATCAACCTCAAAGGATCCTGCTTCTCTCACGGTCAGCTATACGTAGCTTGCTCAAGAGTAGGAAATTCGAAAAATTTATATACACAGTCAGGTCATAAGTATTGTCACACAGTACAAACTTTTCTTTTAGAATGCTGGCCACAAACAAGTTTATTGAATTCGAATTCAAAATTGTTCATGAAAATAAAAATGTATACTTTTTAGAATTTTACTCATTTTTAAATATGGAGTGGACGCTTAAAGAAGACCGTGTTGCAGTTACGCGCCAATTCAAATTTTTAACATACTGAAAATTTAGAAATATAACCAAAATCGTTTATCGTACGTACCATCAAACGACAACAATGAAGATTCTAGTGTAGATGACAGGTCAAGAAGTGGTCGCCCTCGGTCTGTTAGGACTCCAGCAGTGATAAAAACTGTGAAGACACGAATTCAAAGAAATCCCAAACGTAAGCAGAAACTGTTGGACCTTCAGATGGGGTTAAGCAGAACCACGGTGAAAAGGGTGTTAAATGAAGACTTAGGGTTTCGGGCATATCGAAGAAAAACAGGACATCGTTTGAATGCTTGTCTAATGGACCTGAGACTGAAGTGATGCCGCGTTTTGTTGAAGCGATACGCGCGAAAAAAACATCGGGAAGTTCTTTTTTCGGATGAAAAAATTTTCACCGTAGAAGAGAGCTTCAACAAACAAAATGATAAGGTGTACGCACACAGTAGTGAAGAAGCGAGTAACCGTATTCCGCGTGTCCAACGAGGTCATTTTCCATCCTCGTTCATGGTGTGGTTGGGAGTTTCTTATTGGGGCTTAACAGAGGTACATTTTTGTGAGAAAGGTGTAAAAACGAATGCAGTTGTGTATCAAAATACAGTCCTGACGAACCTTGTGGAACCTGTTTCTCACCCCATGTTCAAAAACAGGCACTGGGTATTCCAACAAGATTCGGCGCCAGCTCATAGAGCGAAGAGCACACAAGACTCGCTGTGAAATCGTGAAATCGACGTCATCCGGCACTAAGACTGGCCCTCCTCCAGTCCAGATTTGAGTCCGTTAGATTACAAGATATGGCAACACTTGGAGGAAAAGGCATGCTCAAAGCCTCATCCCAATTTGGAGTCACTCAAGACATTCTTGATTAAGGCAGCCGCCGATATTGACATGGACCTCGTTCGTGCTGCGATAAACGACTGGCCGCGCAGATTGAGGCCTGTATTCAAAATCACGGAGGTCATTTTGAATATACTTTATTGTCATAAGAATCTATGTTTTGTTAAGTTCATTTTGGTATATAAATGGTTACACAATGAATAAACTTGTTTCAATTATTTTATATTAAACATGTGACAGAATTTATGACCTAACTAGATATATACCCCGGACAATAAAATAAAAAATGATGTTTATAAACAAGTACTAGTGTAAATAATTCGAAAATGTTTTCAATTTTTTTTTTCACTATTTACGTCATATTTAATTTTTTTATTTCAACTACCACGTAATCTCATATCAACTCCCGAGCGAAGCCGGGTATTATATATAGTTATGAATAAATATCACGGTTCTCCATACACAAAATGTGCTCAAAAAGGGTAACTGTTAACTAACAGTTACCCTTTTTGAGCACATTTGGTTTTTTAAACGCTCTTCTCTCTCTCTCGCTTTAAAAAACCAAATTTTTGGCGGGCGTTTTAATTCAGAATAGCCACCCTGGTATATCGAGCTGGTTGATGCGTGTCATTAGCAAAACGTCCTGCGGTGGCGCCTTAATGTAGCCGCGAGCGTAAATCAACCGCCACGGTTCGGGAAACTGCGCGTCGCCCGGAGAAAATATTATGAAGAAAGTATCCGACGAAATATGGATAATATTAAAATGTGGAGGAGCGAAGGGGGGGGGGGGGCGAGATATGTAAATCCTATCGCGCGCCCATTTCCCCCTCCTCTCAGGCACGCGTAATCCACGGCTTGAAGTTTAATATAATATGTAGTTATTATCGAACTGAATGCGAGTGAGTGATGTAAGTACTCTTTGCTTTCCTACTACGTTGTATTGATTCACGCTGGCGCCAGTTGGGATTGCTACATACATCCTATCTATACAGTCGTTGCTTTCTTAGTGTATAAAAATCTCTTCGGCGGTGCCGTGTGAGGCGGTTCGTTGCGTTTTCTAAAAAATGGCTGTGCGAAGCGATGGCTCGTTATGCGTCATGCTCGTGAACTGGTGCTGCTAGCGGAGATGATTCTGCTCTTGCTACATTGGGTATTAATCGTTGTACTTTACTTTAATCGTTAATTTTTTTTCGTCTTACTGGACACGGCGTTCCTAAACTTTGTTAAACCAGTTTTTTTAACAAAACAGCTCTTGCTGAGTTTCTTGCCGGTTGTTCTCAGTACAAGGTCTCCCGCCGTAGATTTGCGAACCGATGGCGTAGCTTTTCGATATTCACAAGTGCTTGTAACAGCCTAGACTGAATAACCGATTTTGATTTTATAAATAGGGTTTGAGGTTATTTTTTATGTTAAAAGGGTGGCAAATAAGCTAATGGTCCTCCTGATGGTAAGCGGTCACCAGGGTTGGATTTTGTACTATAATTATAATATGTATACTACCTTTGTACTGTATACTATCCATATCTCAGGATAGTACGCTTAAATACTATAATTTAAAGTTTGCTCCCGAATGCGTTACGAATATTACGTCATATTTTGAATATTTCGACCGTGCGTGTATCCAACCAAATTCTGATCTTGCGATGTTTGCTGTGTTGATGGCCGGGGATTCCCCGATTATCCTGCGCAGTACACTTCTCTCTTTCTACTAATCTCGTCCCTTCCATTCCATTCGAAACTCAATCAAAGTTTGCTCAATGTTTTAACAATCGCATGCGAGTTTTTATGTAAAATAGTACGTTTTCAGTGTTTTAATAATGGAAAGTGGCATCAAAAGCTGTAGTGAAAGTGGAAATTGTACTGATTTTATTCCTACTGAGCATAAAATATCGATGTCAATATGTTGATGAGATGAAATGCCAAGGATGAAGATAGAACTAATAGTAATATTCAAGAACTCATAAACTTATAAGAGGAGCAAATTTTGCCTTAACGGGTGTCGATTTTATTTACTATTATTATGTTAAATAAAAAATAATGAAAATGAACTGTATTTTTTTTATAAATACTATCCTTTTCATTTTTTTCTGCTATCTTTTTCAACATACCTAAATCCAACCCTGGTGGTCACCATAGCTTATAGAGTAACCAAAGGCATGACTCGCTCCGTTGCCTACTGATCCTAGCCTACCCCGTGAATGGTCCCCCATGGATCCCTGAAACCTAACTCACCAACAGAAAAACAATACCATCAAAAGGTAGTGTGACTTCTTTAAGATGAAGGCTGTGTTCTGAAAAATCCGCTATGCCCTACGCCTCTTACATAAGTTTCTCGCTTAATTAAAGTTCTACTGTATTGATTGTATGCAGTTTGTGACACGCATGCATCTCTTCCACTATTATTAACGTTGCGCTCCGGGACACCTTTAGCTAGAGAACCATCATACTCGTAGTCAGATTTTTATTTACTTTGTGGCACGAATCCTTAGTGGTAGGCAGAGCATGAAAGGTGCAAACACCTATAATAGTCTCCCAACCTTGCTGCCTTCATCACATTAGCCATGCTAGAGATAAGATGTTGCCTAGTGTTATAATTATCATGACTATATTATCATTAATGAGTTGTGAACTAAAAAAGAACCTACTTGCATATTATTTACAACGCTACCTCAATAAAGACCACACGCCTCGATCGGGGCGCGCTCGATAAATACCGCACGGTCGATCAGCGCACGCCCCGATCAGGGCGCGCTACCCACGGTACTATAAAGCCGTTTTTTGTGATAGTTATAGCCTACTTTTGTGTTAAAAAGTTTAACCATAGATTAACTTGGCGAAATGACCTATATATAGAGCCGTAAAGTTTAAATAGCCTGCATGAATTTAAAGTTTAAAACCCCAAGCAACGCAGCTCTGCCAATACCGTCCGCAGCCCGCAGTGATGAATTTACAAAGGAACGCAACCGTTGCCACAACGGAGGACTCAGCGGTTACCTCCCACAGTTCGGTCACGTTCTTGCCACGCGCGTCATTTGGTGCTCGCGCCCGCTGCTGCGACGAAATTTCACGTAGCGGCAATAGTTTCATTAAACAATAACGAACGAGGCGATTGTTGGCGACGCTGCGGCGGCGGCGTATAAATTATTTTTATGCTTCCTATGCCACAGCGAACGGAGTAAGGTTTTGTCTCTGCAGCCATTGTGCAAACAATGCACTCCACACACAGCTGGGCTTAGCGCGGTCATTACGCGATTTAAAATGTAGCGCGGTGTCGCGTGACGCTTATAACGTCTACTTTGTTGTCGCCTTTGTGAAATTTACCGCCCCGAAGGCAGCATGCTTTTATGACCGAAACTACCGAAAGTGTTACGTTGAAAAATCTGCGATGTTTTATTTGTCGAGATAAATAATTTGATGTTCAGATTACAGCGAAAATCTGAGACTTAACGCTTATTTTCATTGTTCGCTGATCTTAATTAGGAAGAACAAATGAAATAAAAACGGTGTTTTCTTTTGTCTATTTTATATTTTTTTATCCTTTTTGGAGTACCTATTTCCAAATGATATACCTAATGCCTTTTTATGTGGGAGAATAATGACTGAGGCGGCGCAATAAAGATTAGAACAGAATTAATGCATCAAAAGTGTCTCGAGATCAAGTAAAATGTATGCAGAAAAAAGTGTTGTTATTTAGCAATTTTTACCAAATAAATGTCTTCTTCAGATTGCTTTTTTACTTGAATTGATATATATATATATATGTAAACGACGTAGCTCTATATTTTGTGAAAATTTTAGGAAATTAACCTTAAGTTAACCACGGCGTCAATTAAGTACAAACGTTGACTAGTTAAACTTAATACCTAGTATTTTTTTATAGGTATTAAAAATGTTTACATGAATGAATAAAAAATCTCAAAGGAGGTTAAATTACTAAATAAAAATACAAAATTTAAAAAGGCTAAATAAAAAAGATCATTCAGCCACTGACAAAAGATCCCAAAGACGGTATTAAACCGCTCCGTGCAATAATCAGCGCGGTCAGCGTTCAAGAATACGATTCGGAGGCGGGGTTAATTCGCAATTGAGGAGAGAAAACTCCATCAGGCAATCATGTGAATGTCCAATAGACGAAAGGAATGCTAGATCAGCGCCACAAAACAGATAGGCACAGAAGTCAATACATAGTGCGCTCGAGCAGTGCATAAGAAGACACCGCTGACGGATATGCTCAGACCGGGACCAGCGCGACCGAGAGTGCCATCCGCTTGAGAATCAGCATGTAAACTTTTTGTGCAAAAATTTAACAACAACAAAAATGAATGAATGAACATCAAAATAAATGATAAAGAAAAGTTTTTTATAGAAAAAAATCCACGCGGACCTGGCAGCTGATGGGACTCGAACCCGCATCCTTCGCAATCCGGGCGAATGCACTGACCAATTATGCTACCGCAGCCCTAATGGCCGCGTTGTAATTTTCCGCTGCATGTGCTTTGCAGCTTAAGGATAGGAAAAATTCCACTGCATGTGCCTTGCAGCTTAAGGATAGGAAAATTTCAACACGGCCATTAAGGGCCGCGGTAGCATAATTGGTTAGTGCATTCACCCGGATTGCGAAGGGTGCGGGTTCAAGTTCTGTCTGCTGCCTGGTTCGCGTGGATTTTTTTCTATTAAAACTTTTCTTTAGATTCAAACATCTAGCAGTTAAATGCTTAAAAAATAATAAAAATAAAATAAATGATAGTTTATATTTCCGTACTTCCTTCATCAATAATATACATATCAAACAACTAGATACGAGTGCCACTACCACGATAGTTTTTTTGGATAAGCCAAAGTTGACAATCCTAGCGAGAACGCTGAGCGTAGGTATGAAAAGTACATAAGTACTTACATAAAGTACATTCATGTGAATTATTTCTGTACCTAACTATTTTGTGTCGGCGCTTAGCGGAATTGGACACGCCCTTCACTAAAACCATTTCGTGGACACTTTCCTTCGATTTGCTTAGGTGAGAATTGAGAGTTGATTATTAGACCTTGTTAAAGTAGTAATACTTATATTAAGATTACGAACAAATATATTTAAAGGAGCTTTAAGATTTAGATTTGAGAAGCTCGTTGGCATCGTCCGTGGTTCGGAAGGTACGTTAAGCCGTTCGTCCCAACTGCATCTAGAGTTGTTAGCTTACACCAAACCTCACCATGGTGGGTCATGGCCCAATCTCCTTGTTATATCCTCAGCAGTGGGGACATTAATAGGATAACGATGATGAAAAAATAGTATTTCCGTTAGAATTACGAACATATATATGAAGTTGAGATATAACTGCGTATTATTTTTAAATTTTGAGTCAGTGAAAATGAATTGTATATTTTTCTTACAATAATTATTACAATTCAATATGTATCGTCGTGGTGCACAAAGTACCAAGTGAAATTATTTAAGAATAAATCCGTATGTATTTGCTCATTTTATACGGATTACAAATCAAAAAATAGAGATACAGATGTAAATAAAAATATTGAGTTTGGTAGGTATGAATGAGAATTACATTGGGCATAAAAATAGTAAAAAAAAACAAATTGTTTCTCCAGACTAGAAACTAGACAGAAGGAATAAATGTTTTTCAATTGAATTCCAAGTTTATGATCCGTAAAATACACATTGAATTTTCTTTGAAACAATCAATAATAGTTGGAATTTGAGAGGTCGAAACTCATTCCGTCTAATATCAGCGAATGACATTTCCATTTAAGTGACGATACAAAAGCTTTATTACTAAATTCGTTTTCATGCATAATGAATATGTTTTCATATAAATGTAGTTATGATTTCGATTGGAATTGATGATTTCTTGCAGGGTTATAAAATCAATTTTGCTGTACTACATTAAAAAAAAAGATAAAACGCCTACTCAAAATAGCTTCGCTATCACGTTTCAGAGACGGGGCCAATTTTCTTAGGTTACCTCCTATTTCATTTAAATTCTATGTCTTCGATTACGATGCTTTTAACTTATTTTTCAATTCTAGTTTGCTTAGGTCACGTTTCTTTCATTGATAGTTAAACACCATAGTTTTTTTTTCTTTTGTTTATGGCTTATTCCGTCACTGAGACTAAATATTTGATGTGACGTTAAGTATAATAAAATTTTACTGTCGATGACACAATCTTTCGAATTTATCATATGTAATTTCGTATAATAAACCAAAAACAAATATTGAATAAATATCAAATGCTAGTGTCGCCCTCGCCTCGTTTCGGTGTATAGTCTATGTACTATGGTTTTTGCTTTTTTGTACTTCATGAACAAAAATGAATTTCCCGAGAAAATATCTAAGTGACCGTGATAACTGCATCAAAATTCATTATAATAAGAAGTTATTGGATATTTTTCTACACAGAGAGCGAAGCGACTTAATTTTGTGAGGCGTTATGGATTGCTGAATTATTTATTTTTAAAAGTTTGGCAATTAATTTGAGGTGTAGGTGCGAGTTTTTGGAAGACTAATTACTTAGATAGAGTGTTCACAGGGTTCCATTGTCATTTTATATTTAAATAAAAAAATGCACACATTCATTAGGATAATTGTTGATTACTATATTCTTGATAATCCACCGTAGCGACTTTCGACACGCTTGCTTCAGAGCCTACTAAAACTTTCAAGACTAGACTCCCGTTAAAGACTTCATTAGACTTCCTTTGTCTACCGCATGCATTTTTAATGCGATTCACACGCTCCGTCCACATTAGCTTCGGTAAAGTGTGCGCTAACTGTGAAAAGTGTTACAGCCGCAAAGTGGTCACAGTATAAAACTTATAGAAATTCATAGAGCACTTGGGGTTATGAGCCGTCGCATCTTGAGGAGTTAACTGCCCTTGTCCGATATTCATAGTAGTCGGGAGGAGGAGGTTGCGCTATGAGTCTGTGACATCCTCAGTGCATTGGCTGAGTTCCATAATCGAGCCCAGTGGAAAAATATTCAGGCGAATTCCGTCGGCACACCCGATCGCGACACTACCGCCAGTAACGGCCTCGTTGCAGCAAACTGAATAAACGCGGTGAATTAAATTAAGCAAAACAATGTTTTGATGTTTTTTACTTTCGATGTCCATGTTTGCAACTATTACGTGAGGACATACTGTTGCAGGTAAACATAAAAGTGTACGGCTAGTTTCAGCTGTATTGGATGAATTCTGTCGCGTGGCGTACCGTCTCGCTCACTGTGTGCTGCATTAATATTTAAAAATAGAAGTATTTTTTGTTCAGCTAAATGGATTGCACTACCTGTGTTCTGTGGGGTTCCACAAAGGGGTTAATTGAGAGTAGTTCTGTGAATGTGAGTGAAGGGATATCTTTTTTATAAAGTTCTCCTTTCTGACTCGTCTTCAATAATCTCCAGTCAATAAACTTAAAACATTATTTGGTGGCTGCGCACAAACAGTTGTGAACCAAACGAGTTGTAAGTCAGGCAACATATTGAAGCCCTAATCTTTTTTTCAACTGCAAAACAATTAATAAAATTATGCAGTTAGAAAGGGATAAAAAGCCTCCGTCCTACATCTTTTACCGGCGCGTTTTTCTTTGGCGCATACTTACCGTCACATCATTCACCGGCATATCTTACTCCGTCCATTTTTTTTGTAATATGCCACAGCCGTTAAGGTTTTGGACCAAAAAAAAATTTTTACATTGTACTTCAAAGAAAAATGTATTGAGTTTGATGGTTTGAGTCTACCAGTTCTAGAAGAATATTGACCACAGAGCAGAAGCAGAAGCTTCGGCACTTCTCACGTTCCACTTTTTCGGTAAGTTATTTAATACTTTTCAATTTTAAAAGATTGATTTCATATTGTGGTTAATACGGCTCGTTAATTACAGGCGGAGCAGAAGGGACCCCTATTTACATAAATTCATAATTATTGAACTGGAACTTCCGTAGGCACGCTTGACTTGGGGGGTAAACTGGCGAATGTGTTACGATTTCGGGTTACGAAAGTGTCATCGGTGACTCATCAGTAAATATTGAACAATACCCGTCACAAAATACAAGAATCTTATGCTTGGTGGGTGATAACGGATCCAGCGCAGATTGGTGGGTGATAACAAACCCAGCGCGGATTGGTGGGTGATAATGGACCCAGTGCGGATTGGTGGATGATAACGGATCCAGTGCGGATTGGTGGGTAATAACGGACCAAGCGCGGATCGGTGGGTGATAATGGACCCAGAGAGGATTGGAGGGTGATAACGGACCCAGCTCGGATTTGCGTTTTTTTTTCTTTCAACAAATATTCAGGTTAAGTTTATGATTTTCAGATCATTGGAGCTAAGGCAGTTTCACTTCAGTCGTGTGGTCATAAGCACACTCGCTTTTTTTCATTTTATTTTACCGGCCATGTGACGGCCTCATATGAAGCGACCGTCATACCTTTTAATGATTGGCAAGCAATAACTATAGTTTTTTTTAACAAATTTAACAGCTCAAAGCGACATGGCCATTATTTTCTAGTAATCACATGTGAAACTCATGAATTACTTGATACTCCTACCTCTTTGTCAAGATTTTTATCAATCCGTACTAAATTATTAACGAATTAACAATACATTTCTTTGAGAATTAGTTAATTATGCATAAAAATTTATTTATTTACTTTAGGAAACAATATCCAGTAAAATAATTACTAAAGTGCAACTTCAGTTATAAAAATTCTTCGAAGGTTGTGTTTGTTGAAAATGATTAGATCCCAAAATCAATTAATCTTGTAGGAATGTGTTACTTACCATACTTATTACAGATACTACGATGGAACTATAAACCATCCATAAACACCTTGCTATCTTCAACGCCTCCGACGGGTATGTATTTAATTCGATCATTATAATATAATGAAAGAACATAATTTTAACGATATAATTTTAACCTTTCTAATGTCATACCCAGTAATTGAAACAACAGTTTTCAAGATAAATATAAATTATAACTTGGTTTTTGCTTTAAAGAAAAATGTTCAATTTACTGTAAAATATTAATTTAGAAAGGAATATTACACAATATTATACAATTATTTCTTAATATGTTGTAGATTTTATAATTTCTAAAATTAATTTAATATCTACATTTCATGTACATTACCTACTTATCTTTTATGTTTTTTTTCTCGAGAAAGCTAATACTTACCTTTCCCCTTCCAATCGGTGCAATGATAATATACTATTTTACCCCAAAGAAGCGCAATGTTACTGTGAAATCTAACCCCGAATAAACGCTATGTTACTCTGACGTCCTTCTACCCAGGCAACGTCAACGTATGATGTGTAGTGACGCCAGAAGGTCTGTCCAGTATTAGTACTGGACAGACCTTCTGGCAGCTACTTAGGTAGCTGACGAAGCCCCCTGCTTACCCCATCTCATCTACTTACTCCGATGAGTATGGGCTGCACCCTGTGCGCAGACTACCCTCCGTGCAGTCTACCCTAGGAGCGCTCCTCCTTCTGGACCTACAGATAACTTTACCTTTATCATTAACTAAAATTAACTTAACCCTTAAAATACCAAAGAGTTATCGACCAAATGCGCCATGAGCTGCTTTTTTTAAACTATTTTATTAATTGTAACGACCGTTTTATATGCGTTACCGTGCGGCTCCAGCCAGCGGCTAATTAAACTGCATTTTGTTACCTAACCTAAACTTAAAGTAACTTAAATTTAACTTTACCTTAACTAACCTTAACCTCAACGTTATCAAACTGATTTAGATCAATAAATGGAGTTTTAATCGGAGTCTATTTTTTATTTACCCCACTTACCCGGTTTTTCACGTTACAATATGTAAGTAAATTTATTTCAGCAAATTTCTGAGGACGTTGTCTTGTGAAAAATTCACCGCTTCCTAATGGCGCTCGTTGACGGTGTCAGGTCCCCGGTGATTTTCGCGTCAGATTTGCATTCGTTGCATTTGCGAAGACTTCGCAGCGTAGAAATAGAAATGTCGGTGTCCTCGTGTACCGGAATGACAGGTTAACCATGCACCCTTTGACAGATCTCTGTGAAGATAAACAAGGACGAACATAACCAAAATATATTATTAAAGTTTCAGCCACTATCCTTGTCTCGCTGTGTTTACTAGTAACGTATCAAAGTACTTGGGGAGAGATTTAAACTTCAGAGTAAGGCTAAAGATATTTGTTTCTTAGGTTTTCACGCACATCGCTCATTAAATAAAACTAGTTTTTACGGGTTAATGCACGAAACTTTATTTATTTATTGACGTTTCGCAGCCTTTTCAGGTCTGCATCGTCAGAATAATGATTTTTTATTTAAAATTGTCGAGCTACCTTCGAAAGACTTATATTGACCGTTCGGTTATTTCATTGGAAGATTTTTAAAATTTTATTGTCTATGTATGAATTTATTATTTAATTTACTTAATAAAGTATACTTATATATGTACAGTTTATGTATTCTATCCGTTACCCTAGTATCCCATATCACAAGCCTTATAGTGCTTACTTTGGGGCTAGGCTAATTGGTGTGAGTGTTGGAAATATTTATTTATTATTATTATTATTTATTATTATTTAGGTATATAGTTTTTCCTTAAAAACATTGAATATTCTAATAGATTTAGGTACAAAGGTCCTAACGATACCTTTTTTTTCATGGCTATTTTTATGGCCATCTATCGACAGATCTGTATATACAATTAAGTCGTATCACAATCGCCCCGGGGCATCAAACGATTTAACTGATTTATCTGTTATTGGCGCAGCTCTAATGGACCGGCCATCTGCACCTGAGTAACAAAAAAAAGCGAGAAATTAAAAAAAATACGTTTGCCTAGAGCTTTCTCTCTCTTGTCGAACGGAGACAGAAAAGCATGGTATTGAATATTGAGTAATTCGTGTTCACGCCTGGAAATTCATACTATATTCTATTGTTAATTAAACACTGGTGTCGATTCTGGTAGGATTTTCTTAACCTAAAATACATTTGGAGAACAATGTATCCTTGTCGTCTCTGCAGAACTAAAGGGAGCAATGTTAAATTTAGTTTCAAGCTTAGGGAATCGTGCTAGATTCGACGCCAATGTCTCCCCAGTGGTTCTCATTTATAGATAAATTGGTACGAGAACTAAATTAAAGATTCGCACAAACATGATTTAATTTTAAATAAGTAACTGATAGTCCCAGTATGGCGTTACTGTTTGTAACAGGAAATATATCAAGTATCGCTTTGCAACTCTAGAAGAATGAATTGCCGGGGAAATATTAAATTCAAAGTTGCCGTCGTAAAATGTGTTTAAGTGCAAAAAACTAAAAACTTAAGTGGCGCAGTGTTTCCTTCGCAAGATCTAATTCAGCTGCATAGTGAAATCTATATTTTAAAGCTATAATTTTAGAAATTTTTAAGTACCTACCCATGTTTCATAAGAACTGGGCAGTGGTGTTTACCCGTTGTTTATTCCCCTATAATTTGGAGCACTTATTGTAGCCTGTATGAAAATATTGCTTAGTTTTGTTTTAGAATTGTATTTCTGAGGGTTCCATTCGTAGAGGATAACAATGGAACACTCCGCCTTCGCTGTCACAGGGCTTTTTTTTTTGAACAGAAATAAGTAGGACACCTGGAAATATCACAGAACATTGTGCCGGAGACCAATGATAAAAGTTAAATAAATGTAAAAAGTAATATCATTTTCGTTCATACTTGCAACGTAATACTTTTCTTCTTATTTTGCTCGATCTAATTTTAAATATTGTAAGTACTATAATAGTCATAATATATAGTAGGGTATTTGACAAGTTTTAGAAAACGATCTCAAGTTATTGACTAATGTTTATGGAGTCCGTGAAAAGTGGATATTCATCATGCTGTTGTGTATTTCAGTAAAAATAACCAAATCAAAACTCCATTTTCAAGTTGCCGCGAAAACGTTTTTCTGGACAATATGGTGTCTTACTAGTGCGTGACGTCACACGACTGTTATTAAAACGTCAAACGATACAATGTAATGTCACTTTAACCGGAAGTTTACTTACGTGTGACGTCATTTTAGGCTCCGCCAATCCCAAGCGTTTTGGGTCACGTGACAATAGATAAGAAAACTATTATCTTTTTCGTGGGTTTTTAGTAAAAATATGAATATTATTTTTGGAAAAATAGTAAAAACCCCCGCCAATATTCATTCTAAACACAGATTGTAACAATTGCCACTTTATTTTTAATAATGTCAAATTCTCCCCATTGCCCTATTCAAATCGCCGTTGGTCTTTTTTCTGCATTTGAAACGCTTTTACTCACAGTATGTTATTCTATAACTGTGCCGCGGTTTCGTCCCCAAACATTCTAGGTTTGAATCATTGTATAGTAACGCCGTGTTTCAAACCCAGAATAGTTTTATGTTATGTTAGCATGACTGCGCAAACGAATTGTGTATTGTTTTTACTATAGCCATAGAACGATCGGATTTAGGAAACCGCTGAGTTCCTAATCCTAACGTGTTACTATAACGTCTTTGCTATATTATAGATCTTGTTAATGGGCCACTGTTTGTTAACAATATGTCAAATTAAGTAGATCATCTCGCGTAGATCATGCGGCGCAAACCTCTCTCTGAAGTGACGGATTAGCGGCTTATTAATCCTAGATCGATAGGAATTTATTATAATTACAGGCGGATTACATTGTAGCATATTAACGAAAGTTTAAATTTAACCTATAGATATTCCAATTCACTCTGTATACTATACTTATTGTGTTTGTTATTTCAATGTCCTTTATTATAGCCACAAAAAAATATAAGATTAAAAACATTAAAAATAAAATTAAACCGGCCATAAAACTGAATAGAAAAAAAAACATTTTTTTTTATCTTAAGTCAATGAATATATGTCTGATAGACCTCAGTTCCCATCTACTACTTGGATGTTTATTTTTTTCACGCTTTTCAGTTTTTTCGGCGGTTTCATTTTTTTGTTAAAAAGTTTTTATATTTTAATTTTCTGTGGTTATAAGTTTTGTAATATACATACACCTCATTATCAAAATCTGTGACTGAACAATTATTTCCCACCCCTAGGGTAGTATTTTCGTTTCCAAATCTATAAAAAAAATACAAAATCGGACTACTCCTTAAAAAGTTACGTGTCATACATAAAAAATACACGCATCGACTTGAAAAATCCCTCCGTTATTTCTTCAGTTAAAAATTAAATTATAAGCGATATTAAATCACGCCTAAGTTCCTTTTAGTTTTAAAATAATTATTCTTACTGATTTTCTATCAAATCATCACCAGTCTCCATCTTGAAGCATAAAACTTGAATAACCGAATTCACTGAAAATCAATTTATATGCGATTATTAAAGGAGGCTATCCTAACTAATATTATAAACACGAAAGTGAGTTTGTATGTTGCTCAATCACACAATAACGGCCCAACAGATTTGGATGACATTTCGCACACATATAGCTAATTACCTGGATTAAGCTAAAATGATACTTTTTATCGCGAGCAAATTTCAGTTTCTGAGAGATTGTCAAAAAAATAAAGTAAACGCGGACAAAGCCGCGGGCGGTCGCTACTGCACCTATAAGTAAACTGTGGTAGTACCTACGAAATGGCTTTTATAATGACAACCAAATATGTCAATCTCACCGAGACCCTTTCACGGTGGTGGTCATTACCAAGGGGACCCAGCCTAATCTAGCAGCACCCTGAATCACAATGAGCGTTGTAGTTATATCACGGTGTAAGCCCCACCGCATGCAGGACGTTGTCACGTCAGAATTAACGCGGCGACAAATGCCTTAATAAAAGAGATAAAGACTAAATTAAAAAAAAAAACTAAAAATGAAATAAAATAAAGCTGGATAGCTGAGCATAAATTTTGAATTGCAGTTAGCTAATAGTCATATTTAATTTCAAAACTATCAAGGAGCTTATACAACTTTAATGGTATCTAATTAAGCTCCAATACAGCTATTGCTTCGGGTTCTATAGCTATTACACAGCTGTAAGATAGCTAGAGCTACACAGCTGTATAATTTGGCGGCCATTTCGGCTATACAGCCCAAATACAGTAAAGTTAAACAGCTTAAAATCTTCCAAAATTTTATAATACAGCGTTTATACAGTTTTACTCGTAAATGCTATCTGGGAAAATGGCATTCATTTTATTTGTTTGAAAGTTAACGCTAACTTCGAAGTTTAAAGTTAGGCAATAGACATAAAATTCCTTGTCGCAAATTTTATCAACATTTGGTTATCTATAGAATAAACAAGCTTACAAAGTATAATATTAAATTTATTGCTTATTTTTAAACTTTAAGCTGACCAACGTTTTTGTTGAGCCACTTGTCTAAGCAACGGCCACAAGTGTTTGCAGGACATTGCAATTTTTTCATTGTACTTGAATTTAATAAAAAAATCTTCTTTCTTGCAAGTTTCTTGCGCCCATTCTTCTTATCAGCTATAAGATATCCTGAACGAGAGGTAGGGTAAATATTGGTAGATTCAAAGAAAAAAAAACATTATTCTGAAGATGCATTCCTGAAAAAGATGCGAAACGTCAAGTCAAAACGTCAAAAACCCGTTAAAAACTGTTTAATTTAAGTCAATTTGAATAAAATCATTATTTTTATTTCATTTAGTTTTGTACGGCACGGCGCCCTTACCAGGTACAACTTCGTGCCGTGCCGTCATACGGTGAATGACAGTACCGCGCCGGTTGAGAATTTAAGATGTGGGCACGCCGATACCCTTGTCTGCGGTGCTCATAATTATTAATAACCCCATGCTTTTAATGGTCGAGCATTTGGCCCATTCTCGCCCGGAGGCTGCTGTGCCCCGTTTATTATTTAAGTTCACACGTTAAGTGCTCCTTGTTTTTGTGAGAAAATGTTGAAACAGTTTTATGTAAAGGCTGTTTGTAATACTTAAACAACGGTAGTGGGAATGTCATGGTATATTTTTGCGAAACTAGCGGTCAACTAATTGTCGAAATTCGAACTGTGATTCTTCAAACACTTCAAACACAATTTTATAAAAATACTAGCGGCCGCCTGCGATATCGTCCACAATAACTGTAGTTTTTTGAGAATCCCTGATGAAAACTTTGACTCCCTTTCAATCCCCTTTTAAGGGGGTAGTTTTGGAAAACTAAAAATAATAAACTTTATAATTCATTTAGATAATTGTAGAAAAGAGGAGCTCGATGGCGCAAGTGGTTAGCGCGTTCGGCTGCGATCGTTAAAGTTAAGCAACTTTCGCAGTGGTCGGTCACTGGATGGGTGACCAAAAAAAAAAATTTACTATCTTGAGCTCCTCCGTGCTTCGGAAGGCACGTTAAGCCGTTGGTCCCGGCTGCATCTGCAGTCGTTAGCACCCACCAATCCGCACTGGGCCCGCGTGGTGGGTCATGGCCCAATCTCCCTATTCCATCCATAGGGAAGGCCTGTGCCCCAGCAGTGGGGACATTAATAGGCTGATGATGATGATGATGATGAATTGTAGAATGGTCAAAGGGAAAGATCTTCCACTGAGATGGGTGATGGTAGCTCGAGGGCCGCGGCTCGACTGGTGACCGTTGTCTTCTTGCGGGGGAATCTGTTCGCGCGGTGAGTGCCCTGCGAGCAGGCTGTGAACTTATTGTGGTTAGGTAGGGCTAAAAGTCAGTCAGTCTTGTGTTGAGTCAGGTTGTATTTGTTTTGGAGTCAGTCTGGTCTGTCAAGTCGAATGGGTTTTCAATATGTATTTTTTTCCCATTCGACTGATGTCGATGTGTGTATGGGCATTGCATATATTAAATGTTTGTCTCCGAATTTCCCTTGCGCGATGTAGGCTTCCCTTCCATACTTATTAATTAATATGCCGGGCGCTCCCAATCAAGGCGCTGTCCATCACACTTAAGGAGAGAACACCCAAAGAAGAGGTGCTAGTGCTAGGAAATCCAGAAGGAACAGTTATTTTATGTTTCTCAAATCATAAACAGATAACAGGTAATATAGAAAATGATATACTTACGTTATGCATTCAATTCTAACTTTCACGAATTTCGGGCTTAAAACGTATTGAACTTAGATATGGACTAGAATTATGGCTTTTGGTAAGAGCTTTCGGATCGGATACGGCTATTGTGTGTTATATATATCCATATACATACAAAGATAGATTGTGCATGTTTCGTACGATTGTTTGTGCGAACGGAACATGGCCGGCACCGCAAGGAATGTCCAGAATGTGCCGATCGCAACCCACATTTAATTGATCTGGATTCTAATCCTGAGAATAGTTGGGCATTCGAATAGTAGGTATTATTAAAATGTGACGAAAATAACATTGTAGGGGGTTATGTTGATTATTATTAGAATGACATTTCCAGAGGTTGACGAACGAAAACCTATTAAGGTTGTGGCACCGATGATCGACAGGAGCCACTGCTCGACATTTTTTTCTTCAATGAAAATAAGAGTGGTGGCCTGTCGGCTAAGGAGGCAACTGGCCTCTGTTCCGCGGCCTAGATTACATGGAGTAAGAACACTAGTACAAAAGTTGGCTGAATGCGGGGGCCAAAATATCATGGGAAAAAATGTCGTAGTTAAATGGACCCATTGAGATTTTATTTAACTAAATTTATTAATAAGGAGCGAAATATATAAAGAACTTTTTTTATTTATACATATGTTCGTACTTTAGGATTACTGTTTTAAGGAACGTCATTATTATTATTTTAAAGTGAATCATTAAATAATTTATGTTTTAACAAAAAAAATATTACTTTATTTCATTATTACTTTAAGCAGGCTTTATAAAAATAGGCTTTATAGATGTCGATTCATCTTCCTATAAATAGGGGGTCTTACATTTTTAGTGATCAGTTGCCCACTCTTATTTTCTTTGATCACGGAAGAGAAGTCGATCATTGATTCTCGTCGGTCATTGGTGCCACTACCTTATTAAAATGCCAATACCTTAATAATGGGACCTTTTTTGTTAAAAAAAGCGTTAGTCCTACACTAACGTTTTTTTTTCGTTTTCAGGCATATAACTTGTCATCGATTTCCAAAGAGGACGCTATAATGCATAACCTTTATAGAGTCTCTGTAAATCAGCCATAAATTAATATAACGGTCAACTGTGGATTCTCCATGATGGTGTTGGAGCTTGCAAGTGATGGGGCATCTTTCGCGGGCCAATTAGCGCTCCTTACTAAACAAAGCAATATTACGTATTCCTTACCCCCTTCCCCCTCACAGTCGCCGCGTGGAATGTCAGGGTTGCCAGTTCGCTTTGTTATTGTACAGGATTTGTTGGGATAAAAAAGCACGACACTCGAATGAGTGCTATCGCGTATGAATCCGCCGCTAGAGGCGCTTGTGTAGCGTGAGGTCTCCGAAATGTCAAATGTTATTGCTTGTGGGTTGATTACGCGGGTTTATTTCTGAATAAAACAATGTTGTGAATATTTGATAATAGCTCCGATTGATTATGGCAAATATGAGTTACGTGTCAATGAATGTCAGTGATTTAAAAGCGGAGCTAAGAAAAATATTATGTCCTCCTTTTCTTCCGAACAAAACAGAACGGCGCAACACTGTGGCATGGTCGATAACATTTACGATACGATTCTTTTGTATTTACATATGATTTAAATGTAAACTTTGATTTCACGCGCGTATTAAGAAACTTTAAAAGCTACCATTTTAGGACCTCACTCAACAGTGGCGTCATCTGGCGAGACAAAAAACGAAGCCCTCATTAATAACCTACTCTTTTTCGAGTTCAAGTTGATATATAAATGAATATTAGGTAGGTAGGTATGTAAAAAGGGGCATGATGGTCTGTCAAGACGCCATAACCAGGTGTTTAGGTATATTCAGGTATGTAAAAAAGGGGCATGACGGTCTGTCAAGATGCCATAATCAGGTGTTTAGGTATATTCAGGTATGTAAAAAAGGGGCATGATGGTCTGTCAAGACGCCATAATCAGGTGTATAAGTATATTCAGGTATGTAAAAAAGGGGCATGATGGTCTGTCAAGACGCCATAGTCAGGTGTTTAGGTATATTCAGGTATGTAATAAAGTGGCATGATGGTCTGTCAAGACGCCATAATCAGGTGTTTAAGTAGGTATATTTAGGTATGTAAAATAGGGGCATGATGGTCTGTCAAGACGCCATAATCAGGTGTTTAGGTATAGTCAGTTAGAGCCATACAATATGTTTATGTAAACGACGGGCATATAATTTCATTATCGTCGTCCATCCTAATTTAACTTAGAATAGGACACGACAGGACGAAATTCTAAACAAGTACCAAGAAATTTTGTTTTAAAAGTACGCCTCTAGTCTAGGTGACAACAGAAAACTGAGGAAGGCTGAAGCGTAAAAATCCTTTGTCGCTAATAATTCGGAAAACAAGGCATTTTCGCAGCTTGCATCCAGTTACCTACTACTCTCTTCCTACCTGTACCTCAAGCACAAACAACTAGAGAGAAAGTATTCGTATCGTCATGACAGATTTTCCATGAAAAAAAACTGGTTTGTTCTTATAACCGGTATTATATACGCTGCTGCTTATTTTTCATAGAAATTTTGAAGTTGGCGATACGAATACGGATCTGTTAAAGTTCGTGCTTGGAGTACTGTATTCTTAGCATGTACCAATATCGTATTTGTATCGTTTGCGAGTACGAAATGACATTGTCAAATTTTGTATGGCAACTTAAACATTAGCACCTTAGCGGACGTACTTGTACGGAAAATCCGCTATGACCTAGTATAACTAGAACTCTGTGGCCCTGTAATAAACTGATTTGATTAGTTCTTCGAAAGGCGCTGACAATCTGTTAATAAGATGATAAAAAACACACAGCCATCTCATAAAAGTACTTCTGCTTATACCTACTTATGTCATCGTGAAAGTCGGAGGGCAATGGAGCTATGCTGGCAACTCTGACGAAGATGATACTAATTGATTTTTTTATAAATTAACATTACTGACTTTGTTTGGTCTATTTTGACGTTCATTAACATGTGTTATAATTGCAAATGTAATGCGTGCTGAATGAATTGAACGACGCGTGTAGAATTGCCTTAGCTCTTTAACTTACCCAAACTAATAGTCCACAGTTCATTACCCCGCCAGTTTTGTTTCCAACTGACTCCACATCAAACCGCATGAGTGATTAATCCCTAGTTTTTCGAATGCAGAATAAACAAACGACCATTCGGCTTTGTTAGGCAAAGGGTTGCGCATAACGCGTCTCGCCTTTTACTTCAAATCAGGTGGAAATTGCTACCTATCCGCCATTATCCCAAACGCTTTGGTATTATTGTCTCTTCAGTGTATTTTTGGTGACGAACTATTTCAGACAAATACAGTTCTTGTTCTGAATCGATACACAACGCACCTTTATTCCAATACTGTCATTATCATAAAATAAAATTAAAATACAGGATTTGAAGTAATGTGTAGATTCATAACGTAGCAAATAGATGGCGTTGTAAACTATTTTTTGAAGAATTTTGTTTAATGACAGTATTGGAATAAAGGTGCGACAATTTGATGATCACTTTAACAAAATATGTGTCTCGCTTGAAGAAAGTTTTTCTTAAGAATTTTAATAGAACAATGATATTTTATACTCGTAATACATACATTGACCACAATGCTAAGATATCGATTGGTCACCTGCTTCATGCCATATTTTAATAGCTTATTCTTTCAATCGGCCATCTGGTTTTAACTAATAAATTGCCACCCAAAAAGATTGTGAAAAGAGTTCAGGAGTCATTACAAAAGAAGAGATCAAACAAAAACAAACTAACACACTCTCGAAACTGGCTTTTAATAAGTTATTTGTAAACCTAATTAAAATTTAGAACAAAATAGCTGTATCGCCCCATTATAAGACTCCTATTGTAAGGGTCGAAAGCGATTAAACCACCGTAGCCATAACGTAAACAACGTAGTATGAAACATCGTCCCCGTAGACCCAAAACATCGAGTGTACACAATAGTGGCGGAGCAAAAAAGGTAAAACTAATACTGAGGGTCGCAGCCCACCGGCAAATAATGGACTCTACCCACAAATTCTATTAAAATATCAAAGCTGTATATGTCAACAAGACTTGTGAATAAAATATAATGCCGTATATTAGGTGTATGTGAAAAATATAAGTATCTTAGGGGTAGGTGTAATTATATTGTAAGTACATATTTGTGATTCTCAGAAGGCAGATATTTAAGGAAGACCGGTGCCTCCGAACACATCCTATATTTGCCTTAATGGAGCCTCCAATCGATCATTTTGTGAATAAAGCTGGTTTAAAAGGAAAATAAATTATTTATTTTTATTATATTTCGTGTCTCTGATGAATATTCTTATTAAAACAAACTGCTAAGAAGCTTTATTTCATGTTTGTCTTGTGTGACGGACAAAATTTGAGTGATAAATTAATATATTTTTAATTGAAATCATATAAGCCGTTTTCTTATTTTCGTTTCTCTATCTATTTGGGAGAAGTTTCAGATATTATGTAAATATAAACGGACTTAAGAAAAGAAGCAGGTTGTTTTCAGGGTTGGGTCTGCAGCAGAAGCAAGTTTGTTCATCACGCATGGTGCACCTTCACGGTTAGGATTGTATTTTATTTGTTACTGGTTAAGTAATTAATCCTCTATCCAACCAGATAACAGAGATCGGATCTATGGTGTAGCGACCTTACCCAGAAGGAACATATTTACTCGGGCTTAAAAAAGAGTCGGATTATGTGGTTTACTCGAGCCACACTCAATTCAGAAATAGGATCCATGTAGAACCTCCGTTCGGGCTAGTGTGACAGTTCTGACTGGAAATGTATCAGAGGTTTAATTTTGTGATCAAGTTGTAGGATACCTCACCATACTTTTACGGCTGAGCTTACATTTATTACCCTCGTCAGACGTGAACACAAGAAAATAACATTCTTGTTTATTCAAAATTTAAGTTCTCCATTTCGCATAGATGTTATATAAAATGCCTAATTTGGGCGAGTACCGCTGCGTTGGTACAACATTTTCTGATTGTTGGCAACCCTGCCATTAGTCGGGATCATAATGAGCATATTACATAAAGGGTTGAGTCTATTCAAGGAAATAAATTAGATCCGAGCACAATGGCCCCCGCTGGCGGGGTGGCCGCGCCAATAATGATTGTGTTCGGAACACTCGCCGCTTGAGAGCTGTGCCTGCTCTGCCACGTGATCAATTCGGCTAAATCTTAAGCTGAAATACCTATTATATAATTCTACTAAGTTTATCCTGAGTATTAATAAACGCAGGTTACTTACCTAAAGAGCGGAATTTGAATCAGCTATAGACGCTCGCTGTTACCATATCTAGTGTTCAGCTACCCACTCCTAATTTCAGTGATCACAGAATAAATGTTGATCACTGACTCCTGTCGGCCATTGGTGCCACTTACTGTAAATAATCAGGAGGTAATAAAAATATAATAATATATATGCTTTTAGGGCCTAATACAAAAAATAATATTTAAATTCTTGTTCAACCAAGAGGGAGGAGGGCAATGTTTTTTCCATACAAACATATCAACCTCCTTGATTTTTATCACTAAAGAATTGAATTTCATACATTAAATATAATTTAACCCATTCTATGTTTCAAAGAAACCTTAACCTTAACTTATTATTCTTTTTGTAAAATTTCTTTTTCATTTATCTCATTTTCGAGAATGAAAACGTTGAGAGCCAAACCTCGAATTTTACAAGTTTTATACGCAATTTTCAGCGTCAACTACTGTACCCCTAGCACGAACCAATATCGAATTCGTATCGTTTGCGAGTCCGAAATGTCATTGTCAAATGTGTAGGTACTGATTTTTAGTTCTCGTTACGTACTTTGTGCCGCTGCTGTTCAAGTTTCCATACAAAATTTGACATTGACATTTCGGTTTGCAAACTATTCGAATTCGATAATGGTTCGTTCTAGGGGTACTGTTGTCCCTATCACACGATATTTGCCAATGCGTAACAAAATAGTTTTTTCAAATATCTCTCAGCTCGCGTCCGCTCTTTACAATTGCTGTTTATTTTAGTTTATAACAAAATTATTTCGAATAATGTAATGTCGTGTATGATGCTTCGTATTGAACGGTACGAATAAGATACTGAAATTGAAATGTATATTTTTTGTCACATATTTACACAACGACAGAACAGCAGAACTCTGTGATTATACCGGATTATTGTCGTGTTTACATTTTCGTAACAAATGATATCTCTATGTAGGTATTCCTTTTTTTTTTAGTAAATTTATCGTCACTCACCCACACAATCTTCTCACTCGTAGCTTACATCAATAACACTTAACGCGGTCAAAAACCGTTCGATAGTTAAATATATGAGGGATTGGATAATTGTAATTTAAATATTCGACGGAGCGATAAATCCGTGTATTTATTACGTCGTCATTTACCACCGCCGGGCAGCGAGCGTTGCGTCCATCATAACTCAAAATGTAACAAGCGAAAATTGTTACCATCGTCTTTAGGTATATTATACCTGGAAACGTCCCACTGAGATTAATGAGCATCGATTGTAGGTCGATTTTACTATGTCAATTGCGTGTTTTCGCTTTCCTGTCAAACCTAGACGAAGGTCGAGAGTAAGTTTGTTTTTCTGTTCAGGTGTTCATTTCTACGAACTCTTCCTGCTGAAGATCTATCTTAAAGGATATAATTGGTGGTGTTTTGCGTGAGGAGTCGGAATCACTCCAGCCAGTCCAGCTCCATCAGGGACTCCCCCAAGACCTTCACGTTGGTGATTGCCTCTTGGAGGTTTCATGGAGAGCCGAGATCAATAGGGATAATAACAGTGACATCCCTTTCTGACTATGCTCAAGACTAGATCAATCACTGAGAATCTTTCTATAATACGGGCCTTAGGTTTGATCTTTACTTGAGTACAGTTAGAAAGGGATTTCGCTAGGTGCTATACATAGCAACATCCCTTTCTAACTATGCTCAAGACTAGATCAATCACTGAGAATCTTTCTATAATACGGGCCTTGGTCCCTCAGTTAGTTTATCAAAAAATAATGTACACTTATTTTTTCTTTTGTCTTATTTTTGAAGTACTCCACTTCTTTTCGGACGGGGTGTAAAAGAAGAATTTTATGGAAAGGATGAAACGGTAATGCGTCACGAGCGTCACATGACTATATGTATATATATATATATGTGTGTGTGTGTGTGTGGGATGCGTGCGCAGTTCTTCCCGACGAGCATGAAAGTTGGAGTGTATCTCGGCGAAGGCTACGAGCGCGCTACGAGCGTCACGAGCGTCACACGCGACATATGTATATACACAGTTAGGTCATAAGTATTGTCACAGAGTAAAAACTGTTCTTTTAGAATGCTGGCCACAAAAAACTTTATTGAATTTGAATTTCGAATTGTTCATGAAAATAAAAATGTATATATTTAGAATTTTACTCATTTTTAAATATGGAGTGGACGCTTAAAGAAGACCGTGTTACAGTTATTGCGTTGCATCGTTGCGGTTACGCGCCAATTCAAATTTTTGACATACTGAAAAATTTGAATATAACCAAAAGATTCGTTTATCGTACCATCAAACGATACAATGAAGACTCTAGTGTAGATGACAGGTCAAGAAGTGGTCGCCCTTGGTTTGTTAGGACTCCAGCAGTGATAAAAGCTGTGAAGGCGAAATCAAAGAAATCCCAACCGTAAGCAGAAACTGTTGGCCCTCCAGATGGGGTTATGCAGAACCACGGTGAAAAGGGTTTTAAATGCAGACTTAGGGCTTCGGGCAATTCGAAGAAAAACAGGACACCGTTTGAATGCTCTTCTAATGGACCTGAGACTGAAGAGATGCCGCGCTTTGTTGAAGCGGTAAGCGGGAAAAACATATCGGGAAATTCTTTTTTCGGATGAAAACATTTTTACCGTAGAAGAGAGCTACAACAAACAAAATGATAATGTGTACGCACACAGTAGTGAAGAAGCAAGCAACCATACTCCGCGTGTCCAACGAGGTCATTTTCCATCCTCGCTCATGGTATGGTTGGGAGTTTCTTATTGGGGCTTAACAGAGATACATTTTTGTGAGAAAGGTGTAAAAACGAATGCAGTTGTGTATCAAAATACAGAACGAACGAACCTGACGAACCTTGTGGAACCTGTTTCTCATACCATGTTCAATAACAGGCACTGGGTATTCCAACAAGATTCGGCGCCAGCCCATAGAGCAAAGAGCACACAAGACTGAGAAAATCTGAGAAAAATCGACTTCATTCGGCACAAAGACTGGCCCTCCTCCAGTCCAGATTTGAGTCCTTTAGATTACAAGATATGGCAACACTTGGAGGAAAAGGCGTACTCAAAGCCTCATCCCAATTTGGAGTCACTCAAGACATCCTTGATTAAGGCAGCCGCCGATATTGACATGGACCTCGTTCGTGCTGCGATAGACGACTGGCCGCGCAGATTGAGGCCTGTATTCAAAATCACGGAGGTCATTTTTAATACACTATATTGTCATAAGAATCTATGTTTTGTTAAGTTCATTTTGGTATATAAATGGTTACATAATGAATAAACTTGTTTCAATTATTTTATAAACATGTGACAGAATTTATGACCTGACTAGGTATATGACCAGCATATGTCTGCTGCCTGGCCCTCGTAGATTTTTTATAGTAGGTAATATTTTCTTTACAATTAATATAATAAAAAAAAACCTTTTTGATAATCTACCTTATAGACGAAGAAGTTAGTCACCATCCCTATGATGAATGTGGTAAAGGAAAGAGGTGTGTCAAGTCCTGAGCAATTGGAAGCGTGGGGTCAATCTTATGAAATAACAGTGATCGCTGCGCAAAAGCAGATAGTCGGCTCAGCACAGAGCCCTTTTTCTATCATGCACACTGACATCTGACATTCTCACACAGTTTCAAGTAGAATTTGTTGGCGACTACCGACACGTGTTATGTAGTCAAATACAACAAAATCATACAGGAGCGGTAATTTTAGGTAATTATTCGAGCCCACCTGTAACTGTCTCCCAAATAATGATTTTATTCCTTTTTTATATATAGCCAGGTAGGCAAATTACTCTACCCCACCTGATGTTAAGTGCTGATAAAGTCCAAACGCGAAGATAGCTGGTACAGCACTTATAAACTGCCATACCAACTATCCTCACCTTGTCGGCCTGCAAAAATGCCTCTTCACGCCTCTCTTAAAGGACCCCCGATTGTACGAAGGAGGGAACATTTTAGACAACATCCTACCATAATTTCCTCTGGAAAGAGTTTAGCGGATAGTAAACGGGCTGAATGTTTAAACGTTTCTCGCCATTGTGTTCTGTACCGCGCTGGCGATCACTACAGATTGGATTGCGCGTGTGAAGATGTTATCTCAGCGCTTACGATGCAATCTCTATTGCTACTGTAACTATGAAGATTTTCAGGCGTCATTCCTTTGTCAAGTTTCCCTCGAGCTTCTACAGCGGATGACTGCGCTTTGTCATCAAAAACTATATTTTCAAAATTTATACTGTATACTCTATTTCAAAACAAACCCAAATCGTAAGATTTTAAGTTTGAAGTGAAAACTTCCACAGCGGCGTTGTACACTTTTTTTGTATGGGTAAAAAATGTTAAACTCGCGTCAGGTTAAACACGTGGGCTGATCGCATCATGACAGACAATAAAATTGGAAAGGTGGTTGACTTTCAATATATTGGACGAAACATAGTAATATTTTATTTTCCCGTATTATAATAATAACTCTCTATCTATGACGTCCACGTGGCAGCTTTATTGTGAAGAAAATGTATTTTTTTACAATAGATGTCGCTAGGTGCGCGTTAATGTGATTCATGTAAGTTGATTTCTTTACAATAGATGTCGCTAAGTGCGCTTAAACAGCAAAGAGATAAACTTTTTTAATGTGATATAAATTGTCATGTTTGTGTACGATAGCGCAATAAATATGTAAATATTGTATTCTACCACATACATGATAGTACTTTTATATTGATAATTAAAGCAATTCGTGCAAAATTATTCCCTAACCATTCCAAAATATCAAAAATGCAGAACGTTAATATTCAAGTTTTCACTTCTGCCGGCACTCTCGGAGTGCAACCCGTCGTTTTTTTTTAATTTGTCCATTATTACCCAAGGAGAGTGAAAAGAAGGAAGTCGGGATAAAATCACCTGTTTGTTATGCTTAAGCATCTGTCGTCCACTTTAGAAGTGGCCACTAACATTTTTATAGCGATTTTTCTAGGATCGCCCGTTCGATACTTCGATAGTAAGTTCTAACTTTTAGATCGGCGTGTCTCCCCCGCTCATACGTAAGGTAACACCGAAAACTTCTCGTTCGGAAACTTCTTGGGAGTTCTATGTTATCTTGTTCGTGAAAATTCACCGGCAGCTATGAACTGAAAACTACTTTGAGCCTTCACGTGTCGTCGTAAAATTATTATTGCCTACATGTCATTCTGACTATAGTTATGTGTCGCGACGCGTCAACTGCTGCGGTCTGTGGGTGCTAACAGAATGTCTCTAAACTGTGACACTAAAATTGTGTAAGTTGTTTAATCTAGCCGAGTTTTGGAAAACCGCTTGTTTTGTTGACATATGTCATGTCATATGTGCGAAATTAGATTTGTTTACATAGTACCTACTCTGAGGGTGACTTTGCCAAAGTAGGTTTCATCATAGATATTCGTGACTTGATAATTTTACTGTTGAACTGGCGTACCTCACATATCAAACTACTACCCTTAGCACAAATTCGAATAGTTCGAATTCGTTCTCGATACGCGTCAAATGCCAAGAAGAACTCTTGTTCCGTCCGTTGTGGTGCTCTGTTCACCATACAAAACTTCTTGACATTTAATCTTAGATTAAAACAAAAAGGGTAGATACGGCACTAGCCTCACAAATAAGATCCGCACCAATTGTGGCCCACGACCCTAATCGCTTTAGTCACAACTTGACATGCAAGCGACGTACATGTGAACGCCAAAAAGAAATATTGCTAATATTTTGTGTTTATATGATAAAACAATCCTTAAGTGTGTTTTTAAAAAGTGCTCAAGAACTAAAAATAAAACCCACGGCATCACTTCTCATTCGTAAGTACTATAAAATATATTTCTTCATAAAAATTGTTGTTTGTTTTGAATCTTATTCGGTAGTGACGTCGAGTACTGGTCGCCTGATTAGTCGGTAATGCAGTGACGCGGATCTCGCCGTCTCGTTTGCGCTGCCGTTGAAACTTAACGTGCTGTTTCGTTCGGGTCGGTAATGCAGTGACGCGGATCTCGCCCGCCGTCCCGTTCGCGCTGCCGTGGGATCAGTTTTTATTTGATGCAAGTTGAGCGTACCGTATCTACCCTTTTTGTTTTAATCTAAGCATTTAATACGTATCGAGATGGAATTCAACTATTCAAATGAAAATGTTCGTGTTAAGACCTCAGCTTCAGACTACTTGAAGTACGAGAACATACTTTCTGACAGATTTTTAAAGAACTTAATAATTATCGTGCATACGTGGCAATTGACGCGTATCAAGATCTCATTCAACTATTCGAATTCGATATTGGTTCGTCGCTAAGGGTGACCTCAGCTTCAGACTACTTGAAGTTCGAGTACGTACTTACTGACAGATTTATTAAAGAACTTAATAATTATCGTGCATACATGGCAATTGACGGGTATCGAGATCTCATTCAACTATTCGAATTCGATATTGGTTCGTGCTAAGGGTGACCTCAGCTTCAGACTACTTGAAGTTCGAGTACGTACTTACTGACAGATTTATTAAAGAACTTAATAATTATCGTGCATACATGGCAATTGACGGGTATCGAGATCTCATTCAACTATTCGAATTCGATATTGGTTCGTGCTAAGGGTGACCTCAGCTTTAGACTACTTGAAGTTCGAGTACGTACTTACTGACAGACTTATTAAATAACTTAATAATTTATCGTTCATACATAGATATGGTACTACTGTGGGTATGAATTTTCCAACAACGAAATTCATTCGTTCAGTCCATATCGTATTTGGTAGGTTAAATAATTACAACTCTACCGGAGGGGTTGACTTAATTAAAATCAGAATAATTACTCACAAACACGTTTTCACATTTATCATTAATGCCCACGGAAAATGTAAAAAACAACATTTTAATTGGAGATCTGTAAGAGAACATTTAATTAGTATACTTTTGTCGTATATGCATTGAAATTTTAACTGAAATATATTTTTTATGAATGCGTTCATATTTTCTTATTTGGTATTGAGAAACAATACCTATTTACTTCTTTTCCTGTTCAATAACAACAGCTTTATTATATAAAATATAGAAATTATTAGAGGGCTTGGAAAACTGAGACTAATGGTTTGAATTAGGGCGCCCTAATCAGTTTTTTTATTAAGTTACTCCTTAGTAACCTCCATCATATAGAAGACGACAGTGATATATCATAACCTGTACCCTTAGCACGAACCAATATCGAAATCGTAACGTTTGCGAGTCCGAAATGTCATTGCCAAAAGTTTACTGATTTTTAGTTTTCGTTACGTACTTTGTGCCGCTGCTGTTCAAGTTTCCATACAAAATTTGACATTGACATTTCGGTTTGCAAACTATTCGAATTCGACAATGGTTCGTGCTAGGGGTACTATACTCTTAGCACGAACCATTATCGGTGTAAGGTGAAAAATATATCCACTGTTTGTTACTTTTCTGTTACACAATAGTTCTTGGAGGAACATAACGGACAAGGCACATATTTTGACGAAAAAACGACGAAGCACTTCGAGCAAAGGTTCTATTAAAGGTAGTGGCTCTTGCGCTTCACTTGGCTTGTATTGTCGTTTTGGCAGATATTGACGAAAAGTTATTAAATAATATCTATTGTGTTACAAACAAAGAGATCCTTCCACAGGCGTAATGTATAATTTCCAAAATACCCGTTCATTTCTGTACTATGAGTATATTATTAGGTATGTAGATTACATCGGTTTCCATTACAGAACGTGTTTATTGTATTGATTGTCGGCTTTCAGGTGAATAATGGGCTTTGTCTCCTTAGTTTGATTGCGGTTTGTTTGTACGCACTTAGCTACTTTTATTTCAATATGGCTAAATAACACTTTTGTGCTTCCATTAAAGGCAAGACCACAAAATAGATAGGATAGAAGGTAATCTACATACAAAGTGCGCTCGAACAACGCACACATAGTCACCGCTCACGGACATGATGTCTCGGACCAGTTGGGACCACTGCGAGCTCGAGTTTCATTTGATTGAGACACGCCTTAGTGAACATTTTTGTGCAAAAATGGAGCAACAAAAATGTCGTGTTTCAATTATGTTTTTTAATTATTAATACATAGAACACGGACTTTTATCCTGAAATATTTTAATTATTATTGGTTTATATTTACATTCTGAATTTTTCATCTCCAAAATAAATCAAACAACTGAATACGAGTGCCACTACTACGATATTTTTTTTGTACTTATGCCAAAGTTGACAATTCTAGCGCGACCGCCGTGCGTAGGTATGCAATGTGAAGTACATACAAGAGATTACCTTCTGTAATATCTATTTTGTAGCAGGATAGAATAGTATAACGTAGCAATCTAAAGTTGAAAGCGCCGATAATCTGCCTGCACAAGTGAATCCATGCGAACTAAAGTTAGGACAATAGAGGGAGATTCTGCCGTCTTATTCCTGTATTCCCGGGATACGAGGCACAGTCGTCCGATTGCTGTGTTTGCCCTGTGCAATGGAAAATGTTGGGTAGGTAAGTCGGTATTACGAAAAACAATCGTCTCTCGTGGGACCCGGAGGTAATGTACACTGGGGGACACCCAGAAATATACACATAATGGAGTTCTGGAGTAACGGCGGGGAAATGGTGCGATTCTGTAGGGAAGTGGGTATTTTTGTCATATGTCAGCGAAAGACATCGGTGGCGAAATCGATTCGTCTGTTTTTCACTTATTCTGTTGGCTGTTCCCTTTTGCATATATGACAGAACTTTTAAAAGTATTTTCCTATTTGCAAGTATTTTTCTTGACTTCCACATTTGCTGTACATTTCGAAAAAAGATAGGTATGTGTGGATTTGAACGACTAAGTTTTGATTTTTATTTTTTTAAGCATGTAACTAGTGTCGATTCTAGCATGATTCTCTAAACATAAACTTAAATTTGACAGCAGTATATCCTTGTCATTCTCTATACAGAATGAAAAGGAGAGACTGATGTTAAATTTAGTTTTAAGTTTAGATAATCACGCCAGAATAGGCACCATTGCTTGATGTTTAAATCTAAAGAAAATATAACTAGAAAAAATCCACGCGGACCAGGCAGCAGACGGGACTCGAACCCGCGAAATCCTTCTAGCCATTCTTAAGCTGCAAGACAGCGGCCATCTCTTCGCATTGTAGGTAACCCACAATGCCTTGCAGCTTAAGAATGGCTAGAAGAATTTCGACGCGGCCATCAGGGTCGCGGTAGCATAATTGGTCAGTGCATTCGCCCGGATAGCGAAGAATGCGGGTTCGAGTCCCGTCTGCTGCCTGGTACGCGTGATATTTTTTATAGTTATATTTTCTTTAGACTAAGTTTTGGTTTTATCTTTCTTGATATAACAATCACAATAGCATTTAGAAAAGTTAACTGAACCTACTGTAGTAATTGGACCTTGTGAATCTTTTCATAATAATTTATTTCTATATACAGTACCCAATTGTAAGTGATTTTTATGAAACAAACGAAAAATTATTAAACTCGGTAGGTTACTCGTAAGTATTGTGTTATGAATGGAAATTTATTTAGAGAAGTAAGAGAAACGCGGAAGTTTATGTTGGTGTTATTAAAAAAGAACGAAAACAAAAAAGCAAAAAAAAAACCATAAAAAAATGAAAATATACATAATGGAGTAAAGAGAAAAAAAAATACATTAATAATAGTACCATTTGTGGTCAATCAGGACTCTGCCTCAGCATAATGCTGCCGCAACACGCTACAAAACGTGTCACAGCAGCGCTGGTATTCTGGCAGGGCCTGTTAAAAGGCTATTAAGGACGTGATAACATAAATTAATATTTTATATTAAGTTTGAGGACACAATCACTGCTAAAGTTTCAAATAAAACTTTCAAGTCTTTATTTAAAAAAAATATTCACTAATATTTAATTAAAACTTGAAATTAATTTAAATTTTAGATTATTTAATTAATTAATAAAATCAGGCAACGTAGGCACGTACCTTATGGTATAACATTATATCTATACAGATTTAAGTTATCCATCAAATGTTAGTAAATAAAATTACTACTTTATTCTTTTGTTTTGTGCATGTTATTTTTGATTTGTATTTTTAGCACACAGCGCTTTTGTCCTGAAGTGTAATCCGCAAGTCAGACGCAGTGAGTTACGTCTTCTTCCAGTTGTTTGCTTAGGCCGGCAGCTTTGCTTAGCAAATATAATTTGCAGCTCGATTCCGCCATAATAGTTTTTCATTCGACCAATACGGACAGGGTTAGGGGAGCGACAATTTGTGAAAAAGTATTGGATGGAAATAACTCAAATCGGCACGTGGTAGTATGAGGAAACGGTTGAAAAGGTTTTTTTTTAAACAATGTAAAAAACTTGCATAAATCTAAAGGCGCTACTACAAAAATAACAATAAGAAACGACGGGTTGCACTCCGGGAGTGCCGGCAGAAGTGAAAACTTGAATATTAACGTTGTGCATTTTTGATATTTTGGAATGGTTAGGGAATAATTATGCACGAATTTCTTTAATTATCAGTATAAAAGTACTATCATTTATGTGGTAGAATACAATATTTATTTATTGTGCTATCGTACACAAACGTGACAATTTATAAAACTAGTTTTTACGGGTTAATGCACGAAACTATATTTATTTATTGACGTTTCGTATAGCCTTTACAGGCTACGTCGTCAGAATTAAACTTTTATTTAATTTGTCGAGCTACCTTCGAAAGAACTAAAAACTAGTTTTATTTAATGAATGATGTGCGTGAAAACCTAAGAAACAAATATGACAATTTATATTACATTAAAAAGTTTATCTCTCAGAATTACTCATTTAAGCGCACCTAGCGACATCTATTGTAAAAAAATGCATTTTCTACGCAATAAAGCTGCCACCTGGACGTCCTAGATACAGACTTATTATTAAAATACGATAAAATAAAATATTACTATGATTCGTCCAATATACTGAAAGTCAACAACCTTTCCAATTTTATTGTTTTCGTCTTACGAATTTTCAACTTATAATACGATAAAATAAAATATTACTATGTTTCGTCCAATATATTGAAAGTCAACAACCTTTCCAATTTTATTGTGTTTCACGATGCGATCAGCCCACGTGTTTAGCCTGACGCGAGTTTAACATTTTTTACCCATACAAAAAAAGTGTACAACGCCGCTAAAGAAGTTTTCACTTCAAAAACAATAATCACGCTGAGGTTCGTCATTGAAGTTTTTATTGTATATTTTGCAGTAGTCCCTCTGTGTATTGGGAGCCTATAATGACATAAAGAGCTCCATTTTCTTTATGGCTAATATTTGATCTTGTAAAATGGAAAGGTCATCAGTCTTAACACCGTTTTGCTCCCATTTACGTCCATTTCCCTCTTTGCTTTCTCTTTGTTCTTGTAGGTTTACTTAATTAATAATGTACCTAATTTCATTTGCAACGATACAACATTAGCATAAAGAATTATTGGTTTCAGACTCATACGAGTTTGATTTTTACGATAAATGGTACACTAGCTTATGTTCTTCACATTGGTCCTCACTCCTTTTATGAATTCATCAAAATCGATTTTAATTCGTGAAAGACAGATAGATACTCTCGCAGCTTTATAGTTTGCATATCATATAAGTAGAGATATTTTCCAATTTTGTCCTAGTCGTATGTTGTAAAATTGTATGCCCGATAAGTCAACTGTTGATCCTTCTTCTGCACACCTAATTTAACATACCACACACACGCCTAACATATCTAATTTGTAAAACAGTTATTAGCAATAAAAAAAATATATTTTGATTTATAATCCAGCGCTACGGTTCTAATAAAAAAAAGAGTGTGCCTATGACGCGACTGAAGTGAAACTTCTATAGCTCCATCTGTATGTATATATATATGTAAAAATATACATGTATGTACATATATATGTTTCATTTACTAGCTATAAGAGAAAGAGAGACAGAAAATGTGCGCGCGCATTGCTTTTTCTTGCTTATATCCCCCACTCAACTCCCGTTCGCCTCGCCCGAACAAGGCCCGAACACAGTTTTCGTAACGCGTAACGCATTTCCCAGCTTACCCCCCAAGTCAAGCGTGCGTAAAGAAGTTTCACTTCAAAAAAACAGCGGGTTTAACTTCTGCTAAACTGAACTAATTCAAATTTCAAAACCAACAGAATAAATTCTCTGAATACGAATTAATTCATACCAACTCCTTTGTGTATTAATTTTTATTATGCATACTTATCGCTGTTTGGGTCGCGGTTAGTTTTGACCGAGTAGTTGAGCGGTTAAAGTAAACCGTCCTAAATAAGCACGTGCCGCCCTTCTATGGCCTTGGAATCAGGATAGGCGATAACGCTTTGATTCGGGACCCACCGACTCGACTGCGTAATGCTATGTAAATTTGTTACAAATATTAGACTTGCCGAGGGATCGCCTTTTGGTGGATCACTATGTATATGTTGGTTCATATATTGTGAACGGTATTGTTTCACACCTTTGTGATAATATGAGGTATACGTTTTATGAAGTGAAACTTCTTTACGCACGCTTGACTTGGGGAGTAAGATGGCGAACGCGTTACGAAAAGTGTGATCGGGCGAGGCGTACGGGATTTTAGTGGGGGATATAAGCAAGAGAAAGCAGTGCGCGCGCGTTTTCTTTCTCTCTTTCTCGTATAGCTAGTAAATGATATATGTATATGTACATACATGTATATAATATACACACACATATGTGTATATATATATATATATATATATATATATGTCGTGGCCATATCGTAGATTTGATCACTTCATGAAATGCTCGAGAATTTCATGAAATGGTCGCATTTCATGAAATGTTTCACTATCTATTGGCCACATCATGATGTGGTTTGGGCAGATCAATGATCAGAAATCGTTTCACGATATGACCAACTAAACGCGTGGCTACTTCATGAAATGGCAAAAAATATTTGATCATATTGTAAAGTAGTTACATTAACTACCGGTAGAGGTATATTCATATGGCGGCCGCTGCCTACAATGTTGTTTCTCGCAGTGAAAAGTGCATAATTCGTTATTTAACGAGGAAGAAAGTTAACAAAAGGGTTTTCGACGAAACAAATTAAGGAGAGTGGGGTGACTATGCAAAAGAAATCTATGGACTATTACTAGCTGTCCAAATATGGCATTTTGGAAACTGCGGTTAAGGTACAAAGTGCGGACGAGAATCAATGCCGTACATAGATATACTGTAAAACTGTACTTCCAGGGCCCCAGAGGTGATACTTGAATTTCTTTTGTAGAAAAGGTCCCTTTTAATAGAGTTTTTTTTCTGGCGCTTCGCCGGCCGCTGCCGCGGCACGCTCGTTTTGCTCGCTCGGCTCGCGCGTCATGGTTACAACACTAACCTAACCTAACCTAGTGTGAAGTATTACCGTTTGGGCCCTGGAAGAACAGTTAAACCTACTATTGTAATATGTACCAAAGTACCTTATTATTTCTAAATATTTGATAGTTTTCTAAATATAAATGTGTAAGTTCTTGACATGTTTGATGTTTAATTTAGGAAAAAAAATCTTTAATTTGTTTATTTTGTTACAGAAATTTGATTAAATTTGTTTGTGTCATTCTGACTCAAATAACAATAAACAAGTTCTTATATATTCTGAATTTTTAATAAATATTTTATGGACACCCTAATTATACGATCCGGCCAAATGTGGATGACCAAATCGTTAAATGTTGACGATTTAATGATCTGGTCAAATTAAGTTGGCCACATCATGAAATGTGACCATTTCATGAAATTCTCGAGCATTTCATGAAGTGAGCAAATCTACGATATGGCTACGACATATATATGACGATGACGGAGCTCGATGGCGCAAGTTGCTAGCGCGTTCGGTTGCGATCGTGAACTTAAGCAACTTTCGCAATGGTCAGTCATTGGACGGGTGACCAAAAATTACTATCTCGAGCTCCTCCGTGCTTCGGAAGGCACGTTAAGCCGTTGGTTCCGGCTGCATCTGCAGTCGTTAGCACCCACCAATCCACACTGGGCCCGCGTGGTGCCTCCCTATTCCATCCATAGGGAAGGCCTGTGCCCCAGCAGTGGGGACATTAGGCTGATGATGATGATGGATGATATATATATACACATACAGATGGAGCTCAAGAAGTTTCATTTCAGTTGTGTGGTCACAGGTAGTGTAAGCACACTCGTTTTTTTTATTGCGTTATATTATTGGAGATTGGATTATTTAAAGAAACAGTGTAGTTCACGATTTAATTAAATAGTTCGCAAAGTTTATTTACGTTCATCACGGGAATCGGATGTGTGGGTTTTCCCTTGATTTTGGGAATCCGTAATACAAAAGAAGAAACTGAACACATATAGGATAACTTCTTTGTCCATCTGCAAGACCTCATATCTTAGAAACGCTTGAAGGTGTCAAGTTCAAATAATTTAAAAAGCAAATGCCTACCATTTATAGTCCGAACTCACATACGGTATTACTGATTTACTGAATAGTTTTAAAAAAATCAACGTTTTACGTCCTCCGATTGTGACTTGCGTTCCACACGTTGATATTTACTCGCTCTAGAGTAACATTATCCATATATTGTTTTAAACTTTCATGGTCACTAACATAATAGCTATTAATGGGATTGTAACTATGGTATCTTGTTTTTTATGAGTCTCCGATATTTCGGCACTGTTGTGAATTGTACCCCTAGCACGAACCATTATCGAATTCGAATAGTTTGCGAGTGTGAAATGACAATGTCAAATTTTGTATGGAAACTTGAACAGCAGCAGCACAAAGTACGTAACGAGAACTAAAAATCAGTATACATTTGACAATGATATTTCGGACTCGCAAACGATACGAATTCGATATTGGTTCGTGCTAAGTGACTGATAGTAATATCAGTTACTCCATGATCATGGCGCTTGCAACAGTGCCAAATATCGGTAGACCGGGAGAACTGCAAAGGTCCGTACTCTACAGTTCTCAATATCTGACGGACAACTTAGGTTTGTGATAGATTACCGATATCATAGTTACCCTTAGGTAAAGAACCCTGTAACTGATGTTACTCCGTGATCATGGCGCTTGCAACAGTGCTGAAATATCGAAGACTCATAAAAACCAAGGTACATGGTAACAATCCCGTTAATAGCTATAATAACATTATCTAGTAATAGTATATGCGAGTACGGACTATTACAGTTCTGAATGTACATGCTGACAGACAACCTAGGTCTGTGATAGAATTCCGATGTCATAGTTACTCTTTGGTATAAAACCCTAACAACCTACCTAAGGTTAGAGCAATATCTCAGAACTATGTTGAGTTAAGGCGTTTGGACAGACAGTATATCCGCGTTAGTGCGAGACTGGGCGGTCCGTACTAAAACGTAGTGTGCGCAACTCATCTTAATAAGTTGCTAAACTGCAATAAAACTGAGCGAGCACTGGAATACAGGGAATAGGAAGGATTCAATAAATTTTATTACAACCGTCTCCCGCCGATTTTATTATTTGCATCGAGTAACTTTAAAGTTCACGACGAGAGCAAATATATTGACTATACACAGGGAATTATGGGGTGCCTACCTAAAAAAAAATACTAGCGAATTCAGAATTCATACAACGATTAAGTTAAGTGTCCGCAAAAAAAAGTCTGCATGTTAATGTGTCTCTCCACTAGCCTCTATACAAAGTTTTATGCGTCTGATCCAATTTTCAAAACAGTTTTTCCAGTCCTCAGTCTTCTCAAACGCTGCTAGCGCTTCTTCCGACGATGAAAACTGTAAACACGGAGCCAAATCAGGACTGTAAGGAGCGTGTCCCAAGACTCTGACTGGTGTGGAGTCCAGGAAGTCTTTCGTTTTGATCGCAGAGTGCGCGGGCGCGTTGTCGTGGTGAAGAAGGACCCCGTGGACCCAGGTGTTAGGTCGCTTGTTGCTCATTGCAGAAAAAACTTCTGGCAGGCATTTTGTGCTTTACTATTCGGCGTTGATGCTGCTTTGGTCTCGAAGTGAAATTGCAATTAGGTACCCCGTCAAAGTGAAGAAACTAACATAAAATTTTCCCTGCGCTCCTCGATCGCTTCACTTTCGTAGGCGTTGGTTCATTTTCAAAGGGTAGTATTTAAACGAGTGACGGTAAATTAAAGTTTTGAGTGACGAAAATAATTAATTTACCTTATAGTATTACTAAGTGAGCGACTGACTGCGAGTGACGAGAAATAAACAGAACAGCAACTTACAAACATTAATTTGATTTACATAAAATACAAAATGAGAAGCTTCTTAATATTTGAGCGACCTAATAAGTGTTTGAGTGTCAACGTTACGTCCTGCATTTTTTTGACGTGACAACGTCTTAAATTAGGTTGCGGCTGGGAGTCACTTATGAAAAAGTGTAACGCTCGGTAACGTTACGATGAGTCTCTCGTGTTAAGTTTAAGTTTACATGTACAATGTTTTAGTAAACAAAATATATTTCTATAGTTAAAATTTGTGCAATTCTTATTTTCATTCAATTCCTTGTTCCTATTGTGCAATTTAATTATATTCATATCAATAAATATTCTACCGAGAAAAAGACGTTGTCACGTAAAATCTTCGCCCGTAAAACCGACTTTACAGGCAACCATTTTTTTATATTTGGCAAATGTTTTATTTAAACTGAGCGGCATTTTATCTTAAATGAAGTGTTTCGAATAGAAAAACCACTTTGAAAAATACTATTATGAGCAGAGTACTGTGAGCTAATGTTTTTTTTAATTTTCTTATGAAATAACTATTTGAGGAAGCACTAGTAGCCAAGAAGGTACTTAATTCCATTAGCTGTGTTTGAATTTCGGGGTAGTTTTGATGTGGGGGGGGGGGGGGGGGGGGAGGGGAAGGTTTCCCCGACTCCCCACTCCCCACTAAAGATTTTAGGCGGAAATGCATGTTTTTTAGTCCTTCAACGAATAGTATATTCGGCAGTATACCGAATATTCGGCGAGGCCCCTGACCGAATAGCCAAATATTAGGCAAAAGTATTCGGCTGAATTTTAGCGCCAAAAACTTGTACAGACGTGATTGTTTCGCGCTTCTTTGTTTTGTTCTAATCTGCCGTCCTCAAGCTTAAATGCGGCTAAATGACAAAACCAACTTTTGAGATATGGCCAAAAACGGCGGGTAAACTTTAAATTATTGCTATTATGTAACCATTCATCACATGACTGAATGAATTAAAAACTGTTAACTTGTTTAATACAGAAAATGATTAAATTATGTACCTATTTTATGTACCAATGACTACTTAATAAATGATTATAAAAGAAAATTAAATATAACTAGAAAAAAATTCCACGCGGACCAGGCAGCAGACGGGACTCGAACCCGCACTCTTCGCAATCCGGGCGAATGCACTGACCAATTATGCTACCGCGGCCCTCACGGACCGCGTCGAAATTCTTTCTAGCCATTCTTAAGCTGCAAGGCAGCGCCATCTCTTCGCATTATAGGTAAACCCACGATGTCAAATGAATACTTTTACAAGTATTAAACATTTGAAAGAAGAAATAGCAATTATAGTTATAATTTTTATTATTTTTAAAGCATGTAACTGCTTGATGTTTAAATCTAAAGAAAATATAACTAGAAAAAAATTCCACGCGGACCAGGCAGCAGACGGGACTCGAACCCGCACCCTTCGCAATCCGGGCGAATGCACTGACCAATTATGCTACCGCGGCCCTCACGGACCGCGTCGAAATTCTTTCTAGCCATTCTTAAGCTGCAAGGCAGCGCCATCTCTTCGCATTATAGGTAAACCCACAATGTCAAATGAATACTTTTACAAGTATTAAACATTTGAAAGAAGAAATAGCAATTATAGTTATAATTTTTATTATTTTTAAAGCATGTAAATAATAAAAATTATTTACATTTACCGCGGTAGCATAATTGGTCAGTGCATTCGCCCGGATTGCGAAGGGTGCGGGTTCGAGTCCCGTCTGCTGCCTGGTCCGCGTGGAATTTTTTTTTTCTAGTTATATTTTCTTTAGATTTAAACATCAAGCAGTTACATGCTTTAAAAATAATAAAAATTATAACTATAATTGCTATTTCTTCTTTCAAATGTTTAATACTTGTAAAAGTATTCATTTGACATTGTGGGTTTACCTATAATGCGAAGAGATGGCGCTGCCTTGCAGCTTAAGAATGGCTAGAAAGAATTTCGACGCGGTCCGTGAGGGCCGCGGTAGCATAATTGGTCAGTGCATTCGCCCGGATTGCGAAGGGTGCGGGTTCGAGTCCCGTCTGCTGCCTGGTCCGCGTGGAATTTTTTTCTAGTTATATTTTCTTTAGATTTAAACATCAAGCAGTTACATGCTTTAAAAATAATAAAAATTATAAAGAAAATTAAATTTTCCCTACTAAATTTTGATTACCACAATAATACAAATACATAGAATCCTCCAATTTTTTGACCAACCAATGACTACTTAAATGATTATATAACAGAAATGAAAATATGAATATACACGTAATCAATCGATTATAATTTTTCATTTTAACAATTATTACTCTATGACAAAATATATTATTTAAGTATTCGGTATTCGGCCGAATAGACCGAATTCGTTGCAAGTCTCATGTTTTTTTTAATTAACCTAACCTAAAAATTTATATTTTTTTTAGGATGCAAGGACTAGGGACGTAGGAACCAGTACTTCTGCCTTATTCCCGACGCTGCGGGAATAGCAGCCCCTCCGCTTTTGCGTGACTAAGTCACAAGAATCACTCCCCTTCACACCTTTGGCTTGTTGGTCGCCACTTCCGGCGGCGACCAGCCTCAGGCGCTACGGGTCGCACGATGCTTGCGGCTTTATCACAGCAGGCGGGGGCTGCTCTCCCTCCGCGCCTCCGGGCTTTAAAAAACACTCTAGGGGTAGGGCAGTCCAAGATCACGGCGTATCGGGGTTGACCAAGTCGGTTCTGAATAAAGATTGTTGTAAAGCCACATTTACCTTTTTTTCTAAGTGTTGAGCCCATACTATTTTTTATTTATCAAGTGAATATAGCTCGCAGTACGTCCAAATATTATGTCACATTAAAACATAAACAAACGCACAATCCTGCGTGCGAGTCCGCATACTAACTCAACTGACTGCATTATTTCGTCGCCCCGCCTCCATTCGAATTCGCGCGCATCAAACAATCTGTAGTTTTCATTAAAAAATCGTATCAAAATAAAAAACAAGTACTCAAATAGAATATCAGTAACCAATAATCATTAATAAAGCAGCTTACAAAACTTTGCTTAAAGAGAACTTTTAAGTAGTTGGTTACGTAAAACATCAATTGGAAAAATCGTCTCCATCTTAATATTGAAGTTGTCCTCTCTGTAATTCTAGTCGCTCACTTAGTAATTTAGTCGCAGGGCTAGAATTTTAATGCTTGAAATGGATTAATCACAACCCACTTTGTGTAAGCTCGTTTTGGATTTTATTATTAATCAATATTCGTCATTAGTTTAGTTAATTTTTCGCTTACTCAAATTCATATCGCTCAAGTTATTAAAACAGTATCTCATCATTGGTTGCTAAGATTTTTTTTATTAGATCGTTTTATAATTCCCCATTTTGAAACAGCCAAACTGTCGACTGACACTTTGTTTCTGGATCGTATTGATAAATCCAGGATTCGTGCCGTGACGAGCCTGCATCAAATTTTTGTATCATTTCTCTGCACTAATCCACACAGGCCTGCTTCTGAGCTTCGGTGAGGTTGTGCGCGCACCCAGCGGGAAACTATCCTCCTTACGCAAAGGTGCTCGTGCAAAATCTTTTGAACACTTCCTGAATCAATCTGCAGAGTATGCTGAATCTCTTTGTACGTAATTCGTGTGTTTTCTAGAATTATTTTTTTTACTGCCAGCACACTTTCTTCGGTGACAGCCGTCGTAGGACGACCATTCCTTTGTTCATCCCCCAAAGTAAGACGACCGCATTTGAACTCGCTACACCAGCGGCAGATGATTGCTTTTGAAGGTCCTTCATCCATAAAAGCAGTTCAAAACCGATCAAATGACTCATCAGGTTTTAAGCCACATTTAAAATCTCATGAGTCATTTGATCTTTTTTATTTAAAGAACAATAACGGCATCTGAACAAAAAGAATTCCTTTTAATTGATGAGGAGAATAAAAAATCTTCTTTATTCGCCCTATTTTTAATATTTCGTCGATTTATGACGTCAGTGCACTGGCCAGTATATTTCGGAACAATTGACCAGTATAGCGTCGATTCATGACGTCATTAGCACTGGCCAGTATACTGGTATATATTACGGAATACACCCCTCATCTTCTTCTACTACTGGTGCCCCAATTTTTTTCCTTTATTAGGGTAAACAAACAATGATACAATCTTGTTACATTATAAACTAATACTACCAGTGTACTAACTGCATCATCTACTATAACAGTAATTAGCACTATTATTACAATCCTCACCAGAGCACCAAGAACAACTCGAATTTCAATGTAATCCGACTTGACATGATACACCGCACCTTTTTTTGTATTGACAATAATAATTTTAAAAAGTTCTTTCTTTTGCAGGCGGTTTGTTCATTCTAGTGGCATGCAATGAACTTTCCTTCAAGAACCAACCCCAATCTGTTGGTAGAATTATTTCGTTACCAAGCTACTGTTGTATTTGAAAATAACTCTAGACACTCGTAGAAACATGAGTAGAGGTTTCTTTTCTTTTGTATCTTGAAATAAATGTGAAAATATATTGTTTTAAACTTTCATGGTCACTAACATTTTAGCTATTAACGGCATTGTTACCATGTACCTTGTTTTTTATGGGTCTCCGATATTCATAAAAAACAAGGTAAGTACATGGGTAACAATCCCGTTGATAGCTATAAATGTGAAAAGTTTCGGTTATGCAGATTGAATTATGTTCCGAAGTGAGATATTCGAATTTATCGAAAAAAAAATTGAATTGTTTTTAAAGCATTCCTCCTTTTAACGTTTTGTAAACATCATTTTTTAGGGTTTAGAGAAAGCTACAAAGCTATGTAAATTAAATCTCTTTAAATCCCTTGGTGTGGAAATGACGTGAATTTAAGTGGTACTTGCTTGTAAATAGAGGGTTTGAATGGCCATAATTCTCCAAATGTATATTTTCTAGAAAAATAAACGCAAAACGAAATCTTTGTTTAAAGCAAATTCTTAAAGTTACAATTCAGTACTTTATAATTTTATTTCGTGACGTAATGCTATGAATGAATGAATGTTATAAGGTTGCTTACCTTAACACTCAGTAATTATTTTTTTACCATAAAATGTTTATTTATCATGATCCTTTTTGTATTCACATAACTAAATTGTACGTAACTTCAAGTACCTAAATTATGTAAGTGTATAAATATTTCAATTTGTGTAAACTTAAACTTTACTGGATTATTGTAAAGTAATAAAGTGTTACTTAATTGAATTGAGTAAAACGGTATGTTTCCCAAATGGAAATAAATAAATAAACGTAATAATCATGGGATATTTTGTAAACGTTAAAAATCAATATTGTAGGGGGTGTAGTACGTTAACTGTTTAAGAAGTTCTATTGAAATAGATAAAAATAGTGATTTTTAAAGAAAATATAACTAGAAAAAATTCCACGCAGACCAAGCAGCAGACGGGACTCGAATCCGCACCCTTCGCTATCCGGGCGAATGCCATTATGCCACCGCGGCGATTTTTTTCTAGTATTATTTTGTTTAGATTTAAATATCGAGCAGATACATGCTTAAAAAATAAAAAATATAGAGATTTTTATATATTAGATTTGTAAGTTTTTTAGAAATTCATGATGTTATAATTCTAGATTATGTCGGTAGTCTATCATTAACAAGAATTTCAGATATAATATTGCCCGTGGACAGGTTTTAACTAGGTAACTATCTGATTAGTATTGCGTTATTTAACTAATAACGTAATTCAAAATTTCCTCCATAGAGTACCATTTCTAGTAAGCAGGTGCCTGTATGGCGAGGAAGCTTGACGGCGCAAGTGGTTAGCGCGTTCGGCTGCGATCGTTGAAGTTAAGTAACTTTCGCAGTGATCGGTCATTGGATGGGTGACCAAAAATTACTATCTCGAGCTCCGCCGTGCTTCGGAAGGCACGTTAAGCCGTTGGTCTCGGCTGCATCTGCAGTCGTTAGCACCCACCAATCCACACTGGGCCTGCGTGGTGGGTGGGTCATGGCAAAATTTCCCTATTCCATCCATAGGGACGGCCTGTGCCCCAGCAGTGGCGACGTTAATAGGCTGATGATGATGATGAGGTGCCTGTTACCTAATTTCAGTATAATAATTGTATATTTGGGTATATTGGTATTCCATACGAATTTACTCTCTTGTAGTAGTAGTAGGTACTCGTTATTTAGTAGATATGTGTATCATAGGATCTTTTCCCTAAGCCTAAACTTTTATAAAAACGTTTTAGCGAATTAAATTTGAAAGCGATACGGGCAGACAGCGGAGTTACTTAGAAAATTGTAACATTTAGGTTAGAAAATAGGCTTGATAATAAACTAACTAACCGTCTTTTCCAATAGTTTCATCTTCAGAAGGGAATTTGCTTGTTTGCCCCATTTTAACACAAAAATGTTTCACTTATTAAGATGTATGCTTAATATTGATACAGATAAAATAACCCTAATTATGTTATGATTTTCTAAACAGAAAATTACAGTAGTCTCCCTTTAATCTAATCTTTCTTATATGGATTCTTCGCGTTTTCCACAATTCCACGAATGTAACTTAGGTAGCCTTAACACGAGAGCGATTGATTTTTTACTTAAAAAGTATTTTTTGAAAATACGTTTTGAGTATTTTCAAATTTAGATAAAGTTTAGAGAACCATCCCATAATCAGCCTCAATCATTATTTAGTAGTAGGCCATTTTTAAGATAACTGTTTAATGTTTTTTTGTTTAAGCAGCTAGAGTTAAATCGCATCCTCGACTATCCAGGCGGCAGCACTGACTATGCTAGCGCGGCCCTAATGGCTGTGCCGAATTTTCTCTAGTATTTCTAAGGCTGCAAGGCAGCGACATTTCTTAGCATTGTAGGTAATCCCCCATTGTTAAACGAATGCTAATTTTCAAGTATTAAACATTCGGGACGGTATGAAACAACAGACGGGACTCGAACAACTGTTTAGTTGGGTAGACATATTTGTTAGGCATTAGACTAAGATTTGTAAGTAACGAAACTATGCCCTAAATCTTGCTGTAATAATATAGGGATAGGATATTTGGTAGTGAACAACGTAGATGCGACGTACTTAAGGTCTCGAGCTCTTCAAGTTACCGTATGCAAATAGCGCGTCTAAATCAGTATTGTAATCCCGTGACCCTATCACATCGCGGTTGGTGTGGATTGAGCAACCTCCGTCGTCCTAAGCAAGCAGCCTGTAGGGGCATTATAGGGAAATAATTAGATCGACAGTGAAAAGAAACCCTCTGTTCATAGAAATAAGGAAGATATTTTGTTGTTGATTTTATTTATAAGGTGAGCCCGTTACGTAACGCGCTTCTCGCCCATTTTAAGCTCTGCGGTGACGTGTTAATGCTTTTAATTTTAACTGGTTTTTCATAATTACTGTTTATTGAAACAATGGACCAAACCGATTAAAGTGTAACATTAATAATATTTACGCTATTGACACCAATTAGCCTAGCCCCAAAGTAAGCACTAGAAGGCTTGTGTTATGGGATATTTAGGGTAACGGATAGAATACATATATTTGATACATACATATACATATATGATATATAGTTGGTATAGATATGTTACCTTCAAAGTAGGTAATTGCGTTCAAAATCTGTTCCAATTTCAAATGTTTTCGTGTGCATAGAGTATCATTTTAAGAGTCCTCAAGACGCTCCGATTGGCCTGTTTTCGAGTCTTCGCAGCGTGCGCGCTCATGACATATCTGCTCTTATATAATATCATTGTATATAAGTATATCGTATAGAAAAATATATAAACAGCCATGACTAAGGTACGAATGCTAAAAATAGTAAATACTGTCATAGTTATTTAAAATCGATAGTTGTTAGGAAAGCCTAAAGTGAAGATCTTCCTTCGTGCTGGGAGTTATATTAGGCCGATGTTGGCCGGACTCCATTCAAAAATCGCAGAAATTAAGTAAGGCAAAACGAAAGACGCACCTAATAAAGACAACTGATACGCGAGAAAACCAAAGACGTGTGCTTAATAATTAACAAAATCAGCCGCTCACTCGAGGTGAATTCAGAAATCGCAGTAATTGAAACAATCATACCAATACACGCGCAATACAAAGACAACTAACACGTGGGAAAACAAAAGACGCGTGTTTTAATAAGGTACCGAAATCCATTCAAAAATCTCAGAAATGAAAACAAGACAAGTGCGAAATATAGACAACTGACGCGCGAGTCAGAACAGTCAAATCGCGAAATAAATCGCGAGCCGGTGGTCGCGCGGCGACGCATATCATCGTAAACCGGCCGTCGCCGCCTACTGCCGCGAACACTTTTATGGCTTACCAAACGATAAACACCGCTGTCTGTATGAGTAGTTTTCAAGTATTTTCCTGCCGAACCGTAATCGAATACTGTACTTAGGGTTGGAACTCGTGGCCTACTCGCACCAAACTTGACTTTAAAACAATTAAATAAATAAATATTTCCAACACTCACACCAATTAGCCTAGCCCCAAAGTAAGCACTGTAAGGCTTGTGATATGGGATACTAGGGTAACGGATAGAATACATATACAGTAATTACATTTATATAGAAATACATATTAAACATCCATGACTGGAGTACAAATGCTCGTATTCATCACACAAACATCTGCCCCCACCGGGATTCGAACCCGGGACCTCTCGAGTCGGCGACACCATGAAACCCAGCCTACAAACCACTCGGCCACGGAGGTCGTCAACAATTGAGAAAGATGGAACGATATTTTTTTTAAATTTGAATTACGAATGTTAGTGTTACTGCAATTGGCCCTGTGTACAGATGTCTTTTTTGCTTTTGTTGGTCAAATGAAATTCATTTATTCAGTTTAGGCTTTTACAAGCACATGTGATAGTCGAAAGCTACGCCATCGGTTCGCAAATCTACAGCATGACCTTGACTAAGAAGAACGTGCAAGGTTACCATGAAAATCTTAGTTTGTCATTTGGCTTTTCTGCGTCTTGCGAAAATAATGTCAACATAAAATGTTGTTTACCTAAAAGCAACATAAATTGATGATGTCATATTTAAGTAAAGAAAAGGAAGTTGTCCAGACCCCAATACTAAGAAAGCATTAAAAATACGGCTGGGATAGTTCTTTTCGTTTTCTGTATCCAAAAATAATAAAATAAAAATTTCTATTGAATCCGTCATTTACTTTACCAAAACATAATGGATACCAACCTATCTAAACTTCTAAGTAAAAATTGTAATAAGACGTGACGTCATGCGACATTTCAGATCAATGATTATCACTGTAATATTTTAGTTATGTGATAGTTAGTCTTCATCCCTATTATTGTATGAGCCGGCAGCTTTTAATTAAACTTTAAAATTTGTATTTATTAATCATAAAAATACATACATATAAATAAAATTGGAGTGTCTGTTTGTAATATTGAAATAACCGCTTTTTAATACAAGCATATGAATATATATACGGCAAATATGAATATATATACACCAAATAATCTTTTTTTTTAATTTTATTCTGTCTGTCTGTTTGTTCCGGCTAATCTCTGAAATGGCTGGACCGATTTTGACGGGACTTTTGTTGGCAGATAGCTTATGTAATAAGAAGTGACTAAGGCTACTTTTATTTAAGGAAAAATCTTTTATTTTAGAAAAAAAAAACTAAAAGTTAACGCGGATGAAGTCGCGGGCGGCCGCTAGTAATAAAACATAAATGTGAGTGTCCTACTCCTATTTTTTCTCGTAAGTCGATTGTAACTGTTTTTATTCAGCTTTTATGTGTGACCAACTTTAAAGGCTTATTATTGTTTTTAAACTTTAAATTGCAATACATCTTGAGAATAATTGTGCAGTGGCAACCCTGTTTACACATTTTTTTATGTTTTGGCGGAAAACGGAAACAGGATGAAATATTGGCTCGGCGACACGGGAGTTTACTATTTTATCCAGAAATTATATCCAACCAACGGTAAAGGAAATTTCGAAAATAACTTCGGTGTCTAGTAGCTTTTTCGAGTTTGTCATTTTTAAACGCATAAAGGTAGTTAACATTGTAATGGCAGTTTATAATATAATACCATACATATTTGCTCTATGCAAAAGCATTCTTAAAATAAAAAAACCAGTGTGCTCCACACGACACGACTGAAGTGAAACTTCTTTAGCTCCATCTGTATGTATATATAGTATAGGTACATATACGTAGTCAGGTCATAAATTCTGTCACATGTTATATCAGGTGGTTAGGTTAGGTTACTTTCAATATTTAAATAATGCCTTATATTGATTTTGACTACGCGATCATCTTACGGAGCTCCGTGGATCGTTCAATGTACCTTTTGGACAGGTTTCGGGCACGATTTTGTTCGTGTTGGTGTATCTAGGGTATTTAATATCGTTGATATATATATATATATGTGTGTGTGTACAATTTATACAGGTATGTACATATACATATTTCATTTACTAGCTATAAGAGAAAGAGAGAAGGAAAGGTGTGCACGCACTGCTTTCTCTTGCTTATATACCCACTCAACTCCCGTTCGCCTCGCCCGAACACACTTTTCGTAACGCCACGCATTCGCCAGCTTACCCCTCAAGTCAAGCGTGCGTAAAGAAGTTTCCCTTCAATAAAAGTATATGACATGTACTACCAAATACACAAACAAACAAGTACTACCAATAATAATTTAAAAAGCTCTCGAAGCTCTATGGCGCAGTGGCTTGCGTTTGGTTATTAGGTCTGCGATCGTTCACTGCCATGTATAGTCGCTAACTCCTACAATAAGGTAGGCGGTTCACCAGGTGGATTCGACAAGTGGCCCAACGAACGCTAACTTTAAAATTATTCAAAGAGATTTTCCCGCCTCTTTTTTCTGATTGCAGACTTAAGTATTTGATATTTACCACATCTCGACACTTTCACGTGTTCCATTTTGAACGCGTGAAAGTATCAAGATGTGACTTGATAGACGAATAGACAGACAACAAAGTGATCCTATACGGGTTCTGTTTTTTTAAACGTTACCCTAAAAGAACGATATGATAACATAATCTCACACACACCTAACCACAATTTCACAAAAGTAATTATATCTCTTGGTCCGAGCGCTGCTCATGCTCTCATACGGGGGTTTATTTCAGCGGAATTAAGTGAATATTCAGCTCGATCCGACCGCGGTCGCCGCCCCATGAATTATGCATCGGTTCGACAAATAACTGACTTTTCACTCTTCCCACCATTTTTCTCGATATCTGTTATATCTCTCTCTTTGTTATTTTATTTTGAGCTTTTAATGTTTTTATTCACGCAAAGTTAATTGCGTGCGGTTTGCGTTCTTTGATGTGGTTGGTGTTTTTCGCCATTTTGTTTGCCGTATAAATTTATTCCGCATTTCTTTGCTTGTTTTGAATTAAACTGAAGGCGTGGTGCTTTATCTGGAGTAAAATGTTTCTTCGAAAGCGTTGGATGTGCCAAATTTGAATTGATGGAAATTATGATATTTTTTTGATGTTGTATATTTAGTTGGTCGCGAAAAGTATTTTGTTATTCTTCTCATAGCCTTGTAAACAGTCCTTAGTATTATTTCTATTTTCTTAGCTGTGGAGAAAAATGTTAACATGTAGTGACGTTACTGATAAAAATTGGGCTCAAGGGCCTTACTACAAAAACTTTATAATAAGTAATAACATTGTGATAAGTTTTCTTCAAATTTCGAATAAAAGAAATTCTGCCTTTTTAGCCAACAAAGTAACTTTTTTGCACTTTGTAATTTTTTGGTTGATTGACAAAATTAAAATAGGTGTCCATTATTTAAGGTATTAGACATAGTCGGTCCATTAACGAAGTCGATTTTCGTCTTTTTTTTTACATACAAATTTCAACCTCAACAAATAAAAAAAAATAGGAAATTTTATATAGCAAATATACCAATAACATTCTTTTTAGCGGAGTATCACATGGCGGTTTTAATGTTATAAAGAGGAAAGATTTGTATTTTTGTACAATATGAAGTCAAAAACTACGTTACTGGACCGATTTCAAAAACTTTTTTTCATTGGAAAGCTGCATTATTCTGAGTGATACCAAATCAGGGTGGATCGCTTGTATTAAAATAAGAATGCTATAACCACTTTGCACTGAATTCATAAGTCTCCCGAGCAACATTATGCTCCGGGGAGATGTATAAAAATTCATGATTGGACTTCCCGTTTTTAATTGAACGGTAACTTTAAATTCTCTTCTCATCTTGTTCATGGCCAGTACAGACACACACGTCAAACTGTTTTGCGTCGCAGGTTAATAACGATTCTTTTAAACCCAAACACGCGAGATCTGCTGTGAGAATCTGAGGAGTTGAGTCCTTGATGCTGCGCCATCACCTCTCCAGCTTGTGATCCTCAAATCCCTGAACAGATATTCATAAATTATAGCTAAGAACCAACTCAATCATGTCAGCTTGTCAGCTTTCGAATAGAAAAAAGACCGCATCCAAGTCGATCCATTCGATTAGGAGCTACGATACCACAGACAGACACACAGAAAAATCAAACTTATAACTCTCCTCTTCTTCCGCCGCGTCGGGGGTTAAATAAGTTAGGGGGGATTAAGGATTAGGGAGATCAAATATAATTCGAATTAATAGAAAGTGATCATGTTTTTTTTGAGGAGCTCGATAGCGCAGGTGGTTAGCGCGTTTGGCTGCGATCGTTGAAGTTAAGCAATTTTCGCAGTGGTCGTTCATTGGATGGGTGACCAAAAATTTACTATCTTGAGTTCCTCCGTGCTTCGGGAGGCACGTTAAGTCGTTTGTTCCGGCTGCATCTGCAGTCGTTACCACCCGCCAATCCGCACTGGGCCCACGTGGTGGGTCATGCCCCAATTTCCCTATTCCATCAATAGGGAAGGCCTGTGCCCCAGAAATGGGGACATTAATAGGCTGATGATGATGTTTTATATTCTACATTAGATTCAATGTTTCGGAATTTCGAGGCCGAATTTACCTCTTTTCATTGCTCTATTATAATCTCTTATCTATTAGACAAGTCCGTCTGTCTGTGGTGCTGTTTCAGCGGCCAAACCGTAAGAGATAGATAAAGAGAATATTTAAGTTATAAGTTAAGAATAGTCTGATAAGATTACAAACCGGATTTGAGTAACGTAGCACTTCCGGTTTTCGAGAAATCACGAATTTCAAACGAAACCACACAAAATCTCCGAAGTTCTCAATTAATTAAATACATTTTTTTTTTAAATCAGGTTTTGGTGAACATTTGGTTCACTGGTTTGCTAGTTATAACTAATATAAACCAATAATACACTCCTTTCCAGTTCTATGGTTCGTATATTTTATAATATGTACTCCTTTTTTAGAGTTCCGTAGTCCTGACAAGGAACGCTTATAGTTACGTCATGTCCGTCCCCGGTTTAGCTAGGAGATTGTTAGCACAAGTATACTTTTTAGGGAAGCTTCCATTAACCTTGGGATGATTATTTTTTCGTCGTCTCCCATCACGTTGGGTATCATTCCTCCTCTGATAGGTCCTTTAAAATGATTTTGGGGGTTTCTAAGACTATTGTTCGAATTAGGGATCTGTTTGCGAAATATTAAAAAATGCTAATTTTTACAATTAAATACTCCGTAAATGAAGATATTAAAACTTCTTAGTTATTGTAAAGTTATATCATAAAAAAATCAAATTTGAAAAAGGGAGACTTTTGAAGATGAACTACGAAATGGACTACGAAATTACTGCATTTGTTTTTGCTTTTGTTTCTAATCTGTTATTTATCATTCATATAAACCATGTATACAGTGGTGACGAGGAGCAACTACGGAATCCTACACTGCGCGTGGTACGACACGCACTTGGCCGTTTTTTGTGTATTTTGGTAATAAACCATGACCGCTTGCGACATGTTCAAACCCAGATTACATATTTTCTAGGACAGCTACTCTACTACGTATTAAAAAAAACAATTCATTGATTTAATTTATAATTTTAAGCTAAATATCTAGCATTTGACTGCTAGATGTTTAAATCTAAAGAAAAGTTTTACTAGAATTCATTGTTTGATTATTTATTACGCAGAATACTGCAGCAATACTTGCAACCTTTTAAAAGTATATACATTTTTATGAGACCTGATTGCAACTACATCAGACTTTGTATTGCTTCAAATGGTGTAAAAGGAAAATCTTTTAAGTCAGCAAGCGGTTCGCTGCACCTAGAATTCCCCGAGACCACGGCGAACCGGTCGCTTCTAACAACTGTTTTTCCCTACAAGTCGTTATTTTAAATAAAGTTAACACCAATAGAATCGGCAGCCGGAGTGTCGGCTTGTGGATATTGAATAATTCATGCCAACCGAACGAATAACCGTGATCCTGAGAGGGGGACGGGCGGGTGGCGGCGATATCTTTGCAAGTTACCCCTTTAACTATGCATGTTTTAATCTGCGCTCCTACGTTTTACAATTTTGCGTGTTTTTCGCTCGCCCAATGAGGTTAGATTTATTGCTTTCGGAGCTCTCCGGGATGGCTCACCCTACGTCAAACTAAAGCTTACTGGCTTTGCGTAGCGATATTAAAACTTGTATCAGAGCAGATGAGGAAGTCTGCAGTGAGCGTTGGTACTTTTTCTAACTTTTATCGAGTCGAGAATTCCGTTTCAGATGGATTATGTTTTAAAAAGTGGTAATTTTTTTTATTGATTCAAAAGGAGATTTAATGGCATTTCCGAGTACTTTGCCCGCTCGAAAGTGACATTTTTATCTTTATATTTTTCCGTAACTGTATATTTCTTTGGCGAGGAAAATGAAGTTTTAAATTTGAATTGCTTTCACTCGTAAAGATATTATAATTTTTCTTAGTGCACAAAATAACAATTCAGCGAAAATTTACAGTCTCGCTTTGAAAAAAGGTTCTGAAATGAAACCTCACAAAACGACAAAACATTTCATTTTTAATTCTGAGCAAATATAACAGGATCATGCATTCTTATTTTGTATGCAGTTAGTTTGAAAATAGAGATCAGATTTCCCTTGCATCTCAGCGGAGCTAGAATATCGAAAAATTCAGAAAACAATAGGCGAACGACCTCGCGTTGAAAAGCCGCAAGTTGAGTTCTTGTCACTTGTGTTTTTATTTGGCGCGCTCTGGGGATCGAAATCCAGCAAACGAAACGAAACACTTCGCTTCAATGAACAAGGACCAAATTCGCGTGAACCTGGACAGAGTTGTTCAAACAAACAGAAGTAGTTTGGAAAACTTTGGGAGCTAATTAATTTATTGGTGTTGTGGTTTATGTAAGAGATGTCTCGAGTGGTACGGAGGTGTGAGAAAATCGTTTAAGCTAACTTAGGTTTGATTTTGTTTTACCAATAATTGACATTATATTAGTATATTCTTATACCTGTATCCAACCACGCTACTATATGAATATTGCGAGGTATTTTGCGTGAGCAATGTTGGCAACACCAACAAGAATTAAGTTTTTGTCCTTGTTACTGTATCTTCTCTTTCTCACGTGTAATGGCGGTTTGTGTAAACTTTACTTTAACGTGTTTCCACGAATAAATTTAATTTATATTCCATAAAACTGGTTTTATCTTGCTGCCCACGACGCACCTGAAGATCTTGACAAGCAAGCTCTTTATTTTGGCTATTATATAGAAAAAGCATGGTGCAATTACTTATGATCCAACAATAATGCAGAAACATAGAAAATACTATGTTTGCCAACGTCTTCATAGAAATTATAGAACTGTCTTACCCTCAACATTCATATGGGTTTCTAGGAAGTCAGTCAAGATATCTTTCAATGCATCTAATGTCAAACTTTCTGTACCTTAAGTGCCTCTGAATACTAGTCGCTGCCCGCGACGTCACCCACGTATCTTTAGTTTTTTTTAAATCCCGCAAGAACCTAACACTTTTCCGAAATAAAAAGTATCCTATGTTTTAATCCAGGTCATAAACCGCACCAAATTTCCTCTAAATCCGTTTAATCAATTTTGCGTGATTGAGTACAAAACATACAAACTGAGCCGAGTGCTTTGTACGCCGTGTTTCAAGGTGTCGCCTACACGAGAGGTCCCGGGTTTGAATCCCGGTGGGACAGATTCATGCTGTTAATTTTTTGTGTTACAGTGATGCGCGCGCATCTTAAAATTTCACTCTCATCATTTTTTCATAACGCGCCTAAAGAAGTATAACTTCAATAAATAAATATTGCCAACACTCACACCAATTAGCCTAGCCCCAAAGTAAGCACTGTAGGCTTGTGTTATGGAATGCTAGGGTAACGGATAGAATACATATACTGATACATATATATGTATATTTTTTTATATAGAAATAAATATTAAATTGCTGCTGGAGTACACATGCTCGTATACAACACACAAACATCTGTCCCACCGGGATTCAAACCCGGGACCTCTCGTGTAGGCGACACCTTGAAACACGGCGTACAAAGCACTCGGCTCAGTTTGTATGTTTTGTACTCAATCACGCAAAATTGATTAAACGGATTTAGATGAAATTTGGTGCGGTTTATGACCTGGATTAAAACATAGGATACTTTTTATTTCGGAAAAGTGTTAGGTTCTTGCGGGATTTTAAAAAAAAACTAAAGATACGTGGGTGACGTCGCGGGCAGCGACTAGTATTCAGAGGCACTTAAGGTACAGAAAGTTTGACATTAGATGCATTGAAAGATATCTTGACTGACTACCTAGAAACCCATATGAATGTTGAGGGTAAGACAGTTCTATAATTTCTATGAAGACGTTGGCAAACTTAGTATTTTCTATGTTTCTGCATTATTGTTGGATCATAAGTAATTGCACCATTCTTTTTCTATATAATAGCCAAAATAAAGAGCTTGCTTGTCAAGATCTTCAGGTGCGTCGTGGGCAGCAAGATAAAACCAGTTTTATGGAATATAAATTAAATTTATTCGTGGAGACACGTTAAAGTAAAGTTTACACAAACCGCCATTACACGTGAGAAAGAGAAGATACAGTAACAAGGACAAAAAATTAATTCTTGTTGGTGTTGCCAACATTGCTCACGCAAAATACCTCGCAATATTCATATAGTAGCGTGGTTGGATACAGGTATAAGAGTATACTAATATAATGTCAATTATTGGTAAAACAAAATCAAACCTAAGTTAGCTTAAACGATTTTCGCACACCTCCGTACCGCTCGAGACATCTCTTACATAAACCACAACACCAATAAATTAATTAGCTCCCAAAGTTTTCCAAACTACTTCTGTTTGTTTGAACAACTCTGTCCAGGTTCACGCGAATTTGGTCCTTGTTCATTGAGGCGAAGTGTTTCGTTTCGTTTGCTGGATCTCGATCCCCAGAGCGCGCTAAATAAAAACACAAGTGACAAGAACTCAACTTGCGGCTTTTCAACGCGAGGTCGTTCGCCTATTGTTTTCTGAATTTTTCGATATTCTCGCTCCGCTGAGATGCTAGGGAAATCTGATCTCTATTTTCAAACTAACTGCATACAAGATAAGAATGCACGATCCTGTTATATTTGCTCAGAATTAAAAATGAAATTTACCCTAGCATTCCATAACACAAGCCTACAGTGCTTACTTTGGGGCTAGGCTAATTGGTGTGAGTGTTGGCAATATTTATTTATTGAAGTTATACTTCTTTAGGCGCGTTATGAAAACATGATGAGAGTGAAATTTTAAGATGCGCGCGCATCACTGTAACACAAAAAATTAACAGCATGAAGTTGGTCGCTTTAGCGACCAACTTCATGCTGTTACTTTTGTGTTTACCGCACATTAAGAAAATCTACCAACAAAATAGAAATAGAATCTCTATTTTGTGGGTGCTAACGACTGCATTGTGAAGGCCTATCAAAAGTATTTATTAATCTGGAACAACTGAACCAAAGCGCGATTCAGGAGACTACAGCGCCATCTCTTGACCATTGGTGTAGTAGAACCAAAAACCACATCTTTATTTTTGTAATAAAGTAACAAAAAGTATTTATTAATCTGGAACAACGGAACCAAAGCGCGATTCAGGAGACTACAGCGCCATCTCTTGACCATTGGTGTAGTAGAACCAAAAACCACATCTTTATTTTTTGTAATAAAGTAACAGTTATAGGTATTCATATTTATAATATTTATCCACATGTTTCTAGTTTGTATATTCGGAATACGTGTTTGAGTTTCATACAAGTGCAAATCATATATGTTCTAATAAATTATATTCAGTAGCGATTTTAATTGAATATTTTGATTATTTATTTATTTTTTCAAATTAAAACTGAACTTTATTGACTGTGTCCTTTTCCAGACTTTTTATTAATTTATTGTAATTAATTATTTGCATGCAATTAAAAACTAATTTTAAACGATGCCAAAGAAGGATAACTTCTCACGCGCCTACATAAGTACACGCACCTATTTTTTTTATTAAACTTTTACATTTAAATATTATTGGGATAGATACAAATTCCAGTATGTACGAGTATGTAGGTAAGTAAAGATCTACTTAAAGTGCACACATACAAAACGTAAAGTACTACGCAGTAAGTTCCAGTTATTATCAATTATGAGTTGATTCCCCCTACGCCAACCGCGAAACCAAATGTTTGCTGAAACAATATAGGAAGATTCAGAGAGTTTTCATTTTGTGGAGCGTCTCACGCATAGGGAATTGAGTTCGGCAAACATTGGCCGTATTCTCACCTCAATAAATGAGTTGAGGTGAGACATCGATAACACGATAAAAATATATATATGTTTTTATGTAGAGTCTGTGCGGAAAGAGAATGGGCGTGGCGAGAAACGGAACTAACATTAAGATTTTTATTTGGCAATCAAACCCAGCAATCTGTAAAACGTCAAAGTTTTGTATTGATACGGATTTGTTTGTTGTTGTGATTTCTTGTGGTTTTTTGTATTTAATCATGTCTTAAAGGGGTAAAACCTTACAAATACGGTAGAAAAGCACTACAGCGCCCTCCAATCTAAATCCCATTCTCTTTCCGCACCGTCCCTAATGTGCATACGAAGGGCACGAAATTTTTGTCCAACTTTTAAGTTGGTTAATACGTTCTACCTTTTAAGGTACGTAAATAATGAAAGAAAAATGATTTTATTGTTGACAGCACATAACATACACATAACATTATAAAATACATATAACATAAAGTAAATCAAAACGTGCAAGTAAAATTAGCAACAACAAAAAACAGCTGCAGAGAACAAATGTGTGTTTTATATGTTGCCAACACTGGATATGGCTCAGCATACACAGCAGGTAAAAACCTGCTGCACTGGTATTCTGCCATACACAGAGCAGTGACATCACAGAAAACAGAAGAAGGAAAAATACATCCTAATTACAAAAAGAAAAGAAATCAGAGTATAGGACAGTGCACATCCCAATATCTGTGGCAGAAATTATCTTTGGTTACAGAGATAATCCGTGGTAGAGGTACAGGTAGAGTCTGTGCGGAAAGAGAATGGGTGTGGCGAAAAACGGAACTAACATTAAGATTTTTATTTGGCAATCAAACCCAGCAAACTGTAAAACGTCAAAGTTTTGTATTGATACGGATTTGTTTGTTGTTGTGATTTCTTGCGGTTTTTTGTATTTAATCATATCTTAAAGGGGTAAAACCTTGCAAATACGGTAGAAAAGCACTACAGCACCCTCCAATCTAAATCCCATTCTCTTTCCGCACAGACTCTAGAATAGTTTTTACCATGGAGGTTAGAGAAAAGGAGAACTATTGCAACGTACTCGTAACAAAGCATTAGCCTACCTGAACCTGAAAAGTATAATTTATAGTTTATTTTTCAGCCACCAGCCGCGCTGCCGTCGGTAAGTAGTATATGTGTAGTTAGCTGTTTATGAGTACAAGTAGATGAAGTGAGTTGAATAATGTAGAAATTTTCTTCGCGGCATTGGTCATTTCAAATTAGCCCGCTTTTATTGAGATAACTTAGCGATCGTAGCGCCTCAGTTATTTTGTTCATATTTGTGGGACACTATTTTCTATAGCGATCGTTCTCCTTCTCTCTAACCTTCATGGTTTTTACACCGGATATTGACATCATTCACTCTCTGATGCTTTGATGGATTTAAAACGGGGGATGAAACTATGAAACCTAGATAACGCCGTAGGCAGAAAACAGGTAAAACATAAAAAAAAACTTATAATTTTTGAATGTCAATGGGTATCTTTTTTATTTGTCAAATGAAGCCATTTCCGGTCCCTTCTCTTTTAAGCATCGTATTACTTAAAACGAATGTAGTAAAGGTCCTGGGATGGGCTGGATTTGCGTGACTTATTGTTACTGCTGTTTGGGACAGAATTAGACTTCGGAGCCAAAATGAGAGGGCGTGGTAATATAAATATTTGCTACTTTTGTTGACGCCCTTTCTCATTCCCTAATGATGCTCACAAAACGAAATATATTAATCCTTAGTACCCGTACGATCAAATCGTAGATTTTGTTTACAGAGCATTTTTGACCGCTAGTAATTATTTAGGTCAGTATTTTAATGTTAAATAAAATTCATATTTAAGTGTAAGTTCAGTTTCGCGTTTGTCCCAAGCAGTTTTCATCATCATCATCATCATCAGCCTATTAATGTCCCCACTGCTGGGGCACAGGCCTTCCATATGGATGGAATAGGGAGATTGGGCCAGGACCCACCACGCGGGCCCAGTGCGGATTGGTGGGTGCTAACGACTGCAAATGCAGCCGGGACCAACGGCTTAACGTGCCTTCCGAAGCACGGAGGAGCTCGAGATAGTATTTTTTTTTTTTATAATAATTTTTATAATAAAAGCAGTTTTATAATAAATATTTTCGTCAAGTTTTATTAATGGTTTTGCCAGTCTTTTATATCAAGAAATAGCAATTAATTGTACTGAATTCATAAGGGCTCGTCCAGTACCTTTCTACGAATTATATTTAATACGTGGGACTCAAGAGCGTCAATAGCGTGTATTTGATGATGACAGTTCATAAAGTAGCCTCCTATAATTTAGTTTCAATTCAAGGAATTGTCACATGAATTAACTTAACGGCAAATGGTTTTTCGTTGATTGCAAACTGTTGTCGATTGTGTTCTCATATAGACTTCTCAACGAAGTCTATATGTGTCATCGGTGTTTATAACTAATTCGCAACAACTTTTTTTTGTGCTTAATTATTGTTTGCTTTTGCATCTCGCAAGCAAATGTTTGCCTTATAATCGACTTTGAAATTAGCTTGATAATCTTAGTAACATATGCATGTATTAGTTCATAAGATGTTGGTAAACCAATAAAATAATAATAATAAAAAAAACCTAAACGGTGATCACGAAAGGAGATTGCTCAGCTTCCATTCATGTTTGGCCTAAAAACCAATAATCATGAAAAATTGTTTCCTAGATTCGAAATTATATATAAATTACTCTAGAAACGAATATTATTGACGGACACCCCTGAGAACTTCTATACACTGAACGATTTTGAGGTTATGTTTGCAAATAGGTACATATGTATTAAAATAATAAAAAACAATAAGTTATATAGTAAACTAGGGAAATCAAGCCAAGTACCGAAATTATGTATTAGATTCAGGTATATAGAACATATAGATTAACAGATAATTACCTGTTTTTAAAGTTAATGCACAAGAGTAACTTTTACAATCAGGTGTCATCTATGCATTTCCGGTTATAATAAGGTACTCTGTGACAGAAACTGTGTGATGATTGTGAATTGTGATGACTAACACATAATTATACAGATTATAATGTGTTTATGGAGGTGTTTGGCGAAAAATGTATGGCAATAGACTTTATGATGTCGCCTACCATCTATAATAATTGTCTTAGTACATTTGCATGTAGTGAAAATGATTATATAGTTGTGGATATTAATACCACAGTGTAATAAAAAAAAAAGATTTATTTTATCGATCTTTACAAAAAAGATTTGTTTTTATGTTATATAAACAACTTCGATCAGTCTTTGGCTGAATGTTATTACACCCATAGCCATTAAAAATGATTCGTATGTTTTCCAAACCGGTAAAATTAAAAGTCCTTTTTTAAAGTGAATATAATTATAATACAAAGGTATCCGTTGAAATCTAATGACTGTAAATTAAATTATAAATTACGCCAAGAATTACCAATATGTCATTATTATTAATTATTATGTCAATATTTTTTGTGCATTTGGGACAATTTGAGCAATCTCCTTTCTATCTGGCCAACAGCTAGGGGAGCGGACTATTATGTAATTTAATACGCGAATTGAAGACGGCGACCGTAAACTTGCACGACGCGGATGCACGGACAAGTTTATAAGTTGGGCAAGTGAACTTGCAGCCTTATTACTTTGTCTTCCCAAAACAGCGTTCGCTAGATTTGATATTATTTAGTATAAATTCATAGCATATTTGTGATTCTAGAGAAGCAAAATGCGATATAAATAAATAATATATCTCACAGATACAGCATTTATTAACTGAACGGTATTTAAAATGATACTTCTTTTCCGGCGGGGTGGAAAAGTCCTATGAAAAAGATGCAACGGAAATGCGTCACGAGCGTCATACTACTATATGTATGTATATCTATATATATAAAACTCAAAGGTGACTGACTGACATAGTGATCTATCAACGCACAGCCCAAACCACTGGGCGGATCGGGCTGAAATTTGACATGCAGGTAGATGTTGAGACGTAGGCATCCGCTAAGAAAGGATTTTGATCAATTCTACCCCCAAGGGGATAAAATAGGGAATGCAAGTTTGTATGAAACTTTGTCAACTTTAAACCGATCGGGCTGAGACTTTGCATGCAGGTATAAGAAGAATCATAGATTAATGTCATTGTGTAATACAAGCCTGAGAACAAAAACTGTAGTCTACACTTCAGCTCTACATCGAAGCGAAGCGAGGGCGGGCCGCTAGTATATATATATATATATGTATGTGAGTGAGTGTGATGCGAGCGTAGCTCTTTCCAACGAGCATGAAAGTTTGAGAGTAACTCGGCGAACGCTAAAACACTAAGAGCGTCACGAGCGTTACAAGCGACTATATATATATATATATGAGTGGTGTGTGCACTGCTCCATTCACCTATGCCCTTTGCACCGCCTAATATTAGGTTATTTGAGAACTAAAGTTTCACTGCAGATGTGTGGTCCGTGCACACTATTTTTCTTTTTTGTTATATTATGAACTAGGTACTTTTTTTGTCAGAATAGAGATATTGCTCCCACTGTAGCATACAATAATATTATTATCACTACATAGTATAAAGCGAAGTCGCTTCCCTCTGTCTGTCTGTCCCTATGTATGCTTAGATCTTTAAAACTACACAACGGATTTTGATGCGGTTTTTTAATACATAGAATGTTTCAAGAGGAAGGTTTATATGTATAATACATGCATACTATAGTATATAAACACTGATAATTTTAGGGGTTTTTAATGTGAATAAACACATTTTTTTGCGCTTACATTGCAAACGCTGGCTGAACAGAGATCAAATAATCTACTATAGTATTTATTGTACATCTTAAAAAGGTCTACAAAAAAGTCCGCGATGGTAGATGTCTATCTCTTCGGAATAGCTCACAATAACCATTTCTTATCCTTTTAATTTATAAGAGAAATAATGGCTTATTTACAAAGCGATTTTAAGCAATACACCATCAATCCTTATCCAATGAAGTACCTTAAATACATTGTGCATTAAATATGGCAAATATGGCATTTTGCAGCATGTAATTTAAATGAGTATTTTTGAAAAAAAAAAATCCAGATTTAAGATGCAGGGACATAGCGGTTACCCGGGGCCGGGGCACGTGTATATAGTAATTATATAAATAAAGTCATTGTTTATAATACAAGCCTGAGAATAAAAACTATAGTCTACACTACAGCTCTACACCGAAGCGAAGCGAGTGCGGGCTACTAGTAATATAATACATATAATGTTGTTCATACTGTCAAATAGCCTATGAAGCAATAGCTCATCAGAGGATTAGTGATCAATCAAAAGCTAGTATCTCGAGTTCCACCATGCCCCAAAAGGCTCGTGCTGTTGGTCCGGCTGCATCCGCAGGCATTAACATATACCACTCCACACTGGGTCTGTGGGGTGAGGTAGCTTAGTCTACATGGATGTGCATTTTATTCCCCATTTTAATAGGGATGATGACTAATTGCTTTTTCTTCGTTTATCAGGTAGATTATCAAAAAGTATTGGACACGTATTTTTTCTTTTTTCACATAATATAAACATTACAGAGATATATTGATTTGAAAAGTCGCATGACGTCACGTTTGAGTACACTTATAAGTGAAAATTCACTCAAAAGTGACGTCACGAGCCCCTACTCCTAAACTTTGACGCGCTATAACTTTGTCATTTTTTGGTTGATTGCCCAAAGAAAAAATACGTGTCCATTATTTTTTGATCATCTAACTGACGGACTAAATAGAATTTCGTTTACTGTACCCAGTCATCACCCCTATTGGCCCGAGGTGAAATAAGGTCAAGGTCCGGTTTAAAAATCGTGTTAATTGGTGTATTTAAAGTTCCTTAATTTTCACAATTGCATGTCGATCGCGCAACGAGTAAATACTGTGCAATGGAGCTACTAGTTTTTGGTGCTATTTCCTGCCTCTTTCATAATAATATAAAATAAGATGGTGCGAAAGAATCTCGCTCCGGGTTCACGCACCGAATCGTGGGGAGCCAATAAATTCACTAATCCATTCGCAACGTAATCCCGAATTTATGTAGCGGTCCTTTCATTAAGTTTTCCATTCTTTCTGAATTTGTCCTCGATTCAATGGGGGCATGGGTCGATTCCGGCGAAAGGTGACTGAAGCAGTAAGTCTTCATATTTTTCCAATTTTTGCTTTCATATCAATGTCATTAAATTGGCCAAATATGAATCTGACTACCAAACGAAGGATTATGTAAGTAGGAGTTTATAAATAGATCGAGCAAAACGAGTCTAAAATATCACATGTATAGGGATAAAAGACGGGTACTTTATTTTAAATATGAAGTTCCATGTATAAAGAGCTCCTTTATTTTTTAATAATAATAATTTCATTTATTGCATTTGTTACATTTTAAACACAATCATTATTCTACAGGCTTACAAGTTAAGTTTTTTTTTATTATTTGTTATGATACCTTGTCTGTCATATAGACCAGGGTCGATAATTTTTGAGACCAAATAAAATTATAGTAGGATGAAACCCATTAGAAAAGGTAGAGAATATAACAAAAATGAAAGGAAAAATAAATTACGATCTGAGGTCGGGAAGGGGGAGGGGGTGAGTTTTTAAGGGTAAAAAATGGTTAATCTCGATTTCCGGTAAAACTGCAAGTCCTATGAAAAAAAGTTAAATGGCAAAGTTGTAGGTAATAAAAAGATCTACAACTTTTGTATCGACACTTTTTTCACATAACCTCAAAATTTATGTGAAAAATGCGAATAACCGAGTTTTTGGTTTCTGATTTTTATTTTTTGCAAAAAAAAATATTTTTTCTCGAAATTTGGTTAAAACTCACCTTTGTATGTCCCAAACATACAGTAATTTTTTTGATTTAAAATATTCATTTTCACCTTATTTTGACTTAATATCGGAAAAGCACCCTTATTTTCAATCGAAAATTCTCACGTCAAAATATCTGCTTTTTTAAAAAAGTTGGGGTGTTTTTTGTTTGTTGAAATCTCTACTTTCTGATGGTATAAAAAAAATATACACTTCTATGGTAAATGTTCTCAGAAACTGCAAATTAATCATGAGAAAAACTCCAATCCGAAAAATTGATATGAATCATTATGTATAATTTTGAACTATTTATTAAAATTTACACTTCAATTACTCGAAAAACGTAAGATTTCATGTTATATTGATAAACAGAAAAATTACAAACCATAAAACATGCAAAAATAGTTGTTGTAAGTAGATATTAAAAATAGGATTTTAGGATTCGAGTTTTTTTCATTATTAATTTGCATTTTCTGAGAACATTTATCATAGTACTGTATATTTTTTTTTATACCATCAGAAAGTAGATTATCGTTAGTAGATTTCAACAAACAAAAAACACCCCAACTTTTTTAAAAAAGCAGATATTTTGACGTGAGAATTTTCGATTGAAAATTAGGGTGCTTTTTGGATATTAAGTCAAAATAAGGTGAAAAAATGAATATTTTAAATCAAAAAAATTACTGTATGTTTGGGACATACAAAGGTAAGTTTTCACCAAATTTTGTGAAAAAATATTTTTTTTTTGCAAAAAATAAAAATCAAAAACCAAAAACTCGGTTATTCGCATTTTTCACATAAATTTTGAGGTTATGTGAAAAAAGTGTCGATACAAAAGTTGTAGATCTTTTTATTACCTACAACTTTGCCATTTTACTTTTTTTCATGGGACTTGCAGTTTTACCGGAAATCGAGATTAACCATTTTTTACCCTTAAAAACTCACCCCCTCCCCCTTCCCGACCTCAGATCACCCGTAATTTATTTTTCCTTTCATTTTTGTTATATTCTCTACCTTTTCTAATGGGTTTCATACTACTATAATTTTTTTCACTTTTTCCCATTTTTAAAATTATCGACCCTGGTCTAATAGTGATATGCATTCTGTGTAAGTTTCAGGTGCCTTTTTCCGATGAATAGATAGAATTCTGTGACAGACAGACAACAAAGACGTATAAATAGGATTCCGTACATAAATTACTAGGGAAAAATTAGAACTAAGCATCTGTCTCTTCGTCCGTCAGACAGTATGTTGTATAATAATGATAAAAAAACATAGTCTGCACGGACCACACTTTTGTTTTTTTAAATAAATTCACATTAGGCGGTGCATAAGGCATAGGGGAATGGAGAGCAGCGCACGCGTCACTCAAATATATGTATATATATATATATATGTATGTATATGATGATGATAGTGGTGCTCGTAGCGTTTCAGTCTTCACCGAGTTACCCTCCAACTTTCATGCTCGTCGAGAAGAACTGAGCACGCATCCCACACACACACATACGTATATATATATGTGTGTGTGTGTGTGTATGCTCGTGACGCATTTCCGTTGAATTTTTTCCATAGTATTTTTCTATTTACACCCCGTCCGGAAAGGAATTTCACTTCAAAAACATTTACATAAAGAAGTTTTCAATATAAAAAAGGCATTTTCATCTAGCACACACGCACAAGCTTATCGTAAATTTGGCATTGTCCCACTGCTCCCCCGTCCTCAAGGAGCGAGCTTGATACGGCATGATTTAGGTACCATACAGTTTCTTTCTCTTTTGGCCCTTTTATTTTTTTTATCTTTCCGGAACATTTGGCTACAGGGCGCGCCGCGACCTCCGGGCGCCTTTAGAAATACCGTCGTATAATGTTTATGCAATCAAATTAGACGTGATTAAGAAAGAAAGTACATAATAGATAATCACACTAATATTCTAATGTCACTAATTAACACCTAAGCTACGTTTTACTGCGGGAAAACATACCTAATAAACCGCGGGTAGCACCACGGGGCACAGCTAGTCATCTATAAATATAAAAAACCGGCCAAGTGCGATTCGTGCGATCTATACAACATTGGGCTCCATATTATAATACCGAGCAAAAAAGGAAGAAAATTACGTCTGTTGTATGGGAGCCCCCTCAAATATTTTATTTTAATTATTATTAACTTTTTATAGGCTTTCCTATAATCTACAAGCAAAAAGCTATACTCCATATTTTTTACAAATATTTAAACGTAGTAGTCACGGAGATACGGCGTTGAGGGACTTTCATCATTTTTATATTTATTTAATATTTTTTTAGCTATTAGGTCCTTACATATGAAATTAGCGTTTTGTCCTTCTGACCACTTTGATCTGAAATATCTTTTCTTTGGTTAAGAATTCCAAATTCAAATTTATAAATTAATTTATTTGCTTTTTTCCTCATTATTTTTCTCTTTGGCGTCGCTTATTACCGCACAATGGAAAACATAAAATATCGGTATATTTACGAGTACGAGTTCTACCGTGACACCAGTGCTGCAGAAACAGCTCGAAGGATTAATGATGCGTACGGCGCTGGTGTCGCAAAAGAAAGCATTTTAGTAAAGAGATCAATAAAGTACCGATGAGATGGCAAAAGTGCATAGATAACAACGGTGCATACTTTGATTGATTAAATATATTATACAAAAAAAAGGACTTTATATTCCTCCCGTACATAACGCCGCGCCGCTTTCATATGTAAGGGCCTAATATTAATTTTACACTTGTGTTTTATAAACCCTCAGATTGAGTCCTTTCATATGATACCTATATACATGACACGGTACACGAAGCTAAATTTATATTTTCTATTCACCCCCCAAAAGTAGCCCCCATATTCGAAATTTATTTAATTACATCATTCGTTTGTTTGGGTCACAGATATACATGTTTCTTATCTGTTTTATTATGTTTGTTTTAAATTAGTAAATAAATAAATGTATGTACCAAAGGACACCCGGCATTTTGTGCCAAAGTTGTATATTTTTTTTATCTGTGTTTCATAATTGGGTAACGTAGTCTGGCAATATTTGTCATCAGCAGCTAGCTGTCAATGTCAAATACGTAGGTTTGTCATCAAAAGGGTTTCTATATCAAAAAATATTAATCATTAAATAATTTCTTTCCACGATTCACTAAAAATATGGCAAAAGTAGTTTTATGTAGCAAATAATTTTGGCTTTATTTTGAGACTAAATTCAACTGTATACAAGTTTAGCATTTTTTCTATGAAAAGTGCCGGGTCTCCTTTCAACTTGATCGGTCCAGTACATCTGAGCAAATATACTGTGATGATTGGGGTACGGAATCCTAATAAAAATGAATCTCTAAAATGTTATGATATGTACGCTCGTCACATCCGAAACCCTTTTTTTGTGATGACAGGAGAAAAAATGCATTGCGCACGCCACATCATACGCCTGAGGACGCATGATCCAGCATGCTGCATTCGGCCGGCGGAAAGCCTTGCTACGTAGAGCAGAAGGCCGCTGACCGTCCGCATCCGCAAAAGGGCATTGCAAGCATAGGCGACTACCTGTCACTTCCGCGGCCGTCCAGCAGCCAACTCCAGGCCCGACACGATCCTGGGTTTCTCTGGTCAACGCGCCAGTCGGCTAACCACCTAACGTGACGTAACTGAGGTCCATGGTGGATAGTCGACCCCGCACTTATCGAGCATGGTCCCGGGTCCCCGGATTGGGAGTCACCGACTGTCATGCCCGAACTTCCGAAAGCCTAAACAATTGGTAGCTCGTGTATAGTTTTGTCGGTTATTTTGTTATGAAGGTTTGTGTATGAAAAAACATTTTTGGAAAATCCAACAGAAACCACAAGTTTTTTAGATATTATGGTGATAAATCCGGGGCAACGAGACAGTGATTTTGAATTGGATCTCAATATTATGACATTTATTTCAAGAAGCATTTTTAATTCAGTCAATTTATTTTGTACTTGCTATAATTACTTACCAATAATTTTATTTACTTAGCTCTCGAATCCGGGAAGCTCAATAATGTTATCGATCGCAAATAAAGAAAAATATTTATAGGTGCATAGTTTAGAGTATTCGCTCGCATAGCGTAGACTAATTACTTAATAGCGACAGTGTCTTCGGTTCCGTGAAATAACTAGATGGGGAACGGTTCAAGTGTCATCTGGCGGCGTGGCGCGTAAGCCCGCGCACCTTTAAGTGCATTCCGACTACTAACATAATAAACACGGGCCAAGTAGAGTATTTCCACTGTATGTTTGATGTTCTATTTTTTTTATTTTTTTATAGCTAGGTCTGACAAATGACTCAAACCCACCCGATATTAAGTAACAGTGAAGTCCAGACGCAAAGATAGCTGATACAGCAGTTCTACCTGCCACACCAGCCATCCTCACCCTGCCGGCCTGCATGTTGCTTCTTCACGCTTCTTTTAAAGGATCCCAGGTTGTAAGAGGGAGGGAGCACGTGAGCGGGCAAAGCAATCCATTTACGGATAGTGCGACAAAGAATGAAATTGTAATGGATTGAATTCCTATGTATAATATTTTTCTTTCACTCCGTGCATCTATCATAGAGCTGCATCCAATGAGCTGTAAGTGGCGAACCACACATAGCGTATTCTGTGCGATGCAACTTGCGTTATGTTACGCGCCTACATTGTGCCTAATAGAATTTCTATCTGTTACATTACATCGTATAAGTTACGGGCAAGCAAAAAATTTTATGAAAGGCGTTGTATGTGGCTCGACAATATAGTTATCAGTTCAAATTGTCGCAAAATGTGTTTTTCTATTGTAATTATGTAAAAAATAAAAATGGTGCCCATGTAAGTAGGTGATTTTTTCGTGTGTTCTGCTCGATATGGCACGGAATCCCTCGTAATACTGCTGTTTTTTTTAAATGTTTTTGATATAGAAACAGACTAAATTTAAAAACTACACCTATTAAAAAGTACCAAGGTTAATAAGCTCAGTTGAGGATTATATTATTATAACGGCAGAAAAATGTGCGTGGAATTAGATAAACTCTTTACGCTAAAAAATTGTATTGCTATACATTTTTTTATTTTCTATCGTGATATTATCGTGTCAGTTAAAAATATTTTGTTTTATATTTTGTAGGTGTGTCTGTAACGGTTTATGTTGATTAATGAATTTCTGATTTTGATATTTCATTGCTTCTCGCATTTCCCGCAAAAAGCATTGAGTATTTTTTATTGAAACAACACGATCGTGAAATTTATGTTACTTCCCCGAACAGTATTTAATACTTTAATCACAACCTCTGTAATAGTTTTGTGTTATCACAGTGAAAATCTCGTTTATACGATGTCATTAATACCATTTATACCTATGTTAAAGCTATTAAAGTTCGAAGTAGTGAAGGTGTTTCTAATGTTTTAAGAACATCTCTTATCTATTAGACAAGTCCGTCCGTCTGTCTGTGGTGCTGTTTCAGCGGCCAAACCGTAAGAGAAAGATAAAGAGAATATTTAAGTTATAAGTTAAGAATAGTCTGATAAGACTACAAACCGGATTTGAGTAACGTAGCACTTCCAGTTTTCGAGAAATCAGGTTTTGGTGAACATTTGGTTCACTGGTTTGCTAGTGTTTAAATATTTAATTATTTATTTCAAATTCATTTTATAACTAAATAGCTAAATATTTTTCTTGCATTGAAGTCCTTGGATCTTTCTCTTATGTAGTAAGTATACCACATGCATTTTTATTTGGCGACGCAGTCCACGCTGACGCCCGAGTACCGGCACTGTGCCACAGCGTAGAAATACGCTAAGTAAATTGAGATTTATGTTATTACATTTGTGAAGTCAGAAAACGAGGCAATTACTTCATTTAAAGTACGCTCGTGTGTCTGAGTGGTTTTATATAAATACAGTAAAGCTATTCTGCAACAATGATTTAAGGTAAGTGATACAAATAAGGCCTACCTAATTTCAAACACTCATTTCATTATAAATTATTCGAAGAAGGTGATAAATAAAAGCAAAGCATTATTCTTTGGTTCATAAATTTTAAGTAATTAAGAAAACATATTAAAATCTATAATCAGAAATTACTTAAAAACAGCTGATTCTGAAACTTTTGTCTTAGGCCTTTTTAAAACATAGTGACTTAACAAAGCCTATGTGCTTTAATTATAGGAATATTGTTATTAGAGTATAAATTATATTAAAATATGTATTTCTTAGCCTATAATCAAGTGTATCCATGAGATCCTTGAACAACATTATTTTATTTACTAAATATGTTGCTTAAATTCCTAGTCAGATTTAAAGTCGCATATTAACAAGAAATAAAGAATTATATAAAAAAGCGAGTAGCTTATTACCACACGGCTGATGTGAAACTTCTTTAGCTCCAATGATCTGAAAATCATAAACTTGACCTGAAGATTATTGTTGACAGAAAAAAAAACCACCAAAACCCCAAGTTATCACCCACCAATACGCACTGGGTCTGTTATCACCCACCAATCCGCACTGGGTCCGTTATCACCCACCAATCCGCGCTGGGTCCGTTATCATCCACCAATCCACACTGGGTCCATTGACACCCACCAATCCGTGTTGGGTCCGTTATCACCCACCACGCATAACATTCATGTATTTTGTGACGGGTATTGTTGATTATTCACCGATGAGTCACCGATGACACTAATCGTAACGCGAAATCGTAACACATTCGCCAGTTTACCCCCCCCAAGTCAAGCGTGTCTAAAGAAGTTTCACTTCAAAAACATATCTATAAAAACATAAATTTGAAAATTAACATATCTTAAAAATATATTATTAAATATTGAAAAATAGATATATCTACAGAAAAGTTTTACTAGAAAAGAATCCACGCGAACCAGGCAGCGGAGGGGACTCGAACCCGCACCTTTCGCAATTCGGGTGATTGCACTGACCAATTATATTAATTTCGACACGGCCATCGTGGTAGCATAATTGGTCAGTGCATTCGGACGGATTGCGAAGGGTGCGGGTTCGAGTACCGTCCGCTGCCTGGTCCGCGTGAATTCTTTTCTAGTAAAACTTTTCTTTACATTTAAATATCTAGCAGTTAAAGGCTTAAAAAAATAAAAACATGACTATAATTGCTATTTCTTCTTTCAAATGTTTAATACTTGAAAAAGTATTCATTTGACATTGTGGGTTACCTACAATGCGAAGAGATGGCGCTGCCTAGCAGTTTAAGGCTAGGAAAATTTCTACGCCTTGCCATCAGAGGAGTGGTACAATAATTGGTCACTGCATTCGCCCGGATTGCGAAGGGTGCGGGTTCGAGTCCCGTCCGCTGCCTGGTCCACGTGGATTCTTTTCTAGTAAAACTTTTCTTTAGATGTAAACATCTAGCAGCTAAATGCTTAAAAAAAATCAAAACATGAAATAGATATATTTTGATAGGCCTTAATTAAACAAGGTAACTTAATAAGGCCTAAGAACGTAATAAGTAGCATAATTTTCTTAGAAACCTTAATCAGTCTTAATTTAAGTACTATATAGTAGAGGTAACCCTATAATCAGTTTTAATGGTGGTGGTAATATTCGCGAAACAAAATACTGGTGATTCGAGCCGCATTGCAATATTGAAATAGTGCTTATTGTTCAAAAATCGACCGTTTTATTACCTGCTTAATCGACAGTTGTATAAAAATTTCTAAACGCCACCAAACGTTCATAAGTGATTGTCAGTGTTGCCAACTACTAGCATTACCCAGTTGCTAGACATCTTACAAGATGTTGCTATATTGACAGTTTTTATTACCCCAAAAGTTGCTAGAAGTAGCTAAACGTTACACTAAGGTAAAAAGGATACTATATTACAAGAAGGGATATGAACACTGACCGTAGACGCAAAAAATGAGTTTAAGACCTTTATTTTAATAAAAAAAACTTGTAAACTAAAATTATCATACTAATTTTTCCCGTCGAAAAAGTCTGCTTTCAAGTCAACGAGTTTTAAAATTCACGTACCTGTTTTGAACTCGACTTTTCTAAGTTTTTTTGTCCTAGCATGTTTCTTTATGTCAAATAGTTTAGCAAGAATTTCCGTAGAACAATTAGTACAAACGCTTTGCTTGAGTCTCTACTTGCTGCTTTTAACCAACCTGTCTGTGACAGTATTTCTGTGCGTATGTTTTTTTTCTCAAGGGTAAATATATTTTCACATTAAATTAAAACAGCGAGCATTAGTTTTATATGGATTAAACAAAAAACACTGGGTAGAATACGAGTGGTGCGTACCATTTTGGTTTTGTAAATAAGTACCCACGTTCTGTCATAGATAGCGCATTCTGTCGTAGCGCAACATTAAATGGGGAATTCCCGGCCAAGAACGACCTATACCATAGTATCTTTAACCTATGACCATAGAGTCGCGTTCAGTTTTTTAAGTTTAGCTTAATTTTTTTATTAAATTGTAGCTGTGTGACACCAAATAATAGCTAGATCTAGCTATAAAGTCGCTAAGTTGGCATCACTGGTAATTGTAACGTTCAATCGCCTGTATTGTAGATCTCGCTGGAGAACTTCTCATTTTGCTTGTCTAAAAACTCTGCCCACGCTCTTCTTCAGTCTCGAATATTGTGTGTTCGATTTGCGTTACGCGTACGCCGACCGAATATTTTGACGCCTCACTGACATGGTGACATTTTCTTATCAATAACTATGAAAAACACTACAAAACGTCTGTAAACCTCTCTAAACACAAATCAAAGCACACATAATTAGTTAGTACTGCGAAACAAGCGGTGATTGTATTTGACAATATACCGTCAATCTTGACAATCAGCCTCTTTTCATATTAGGATATTAAAAAATTAATTTCGTATGGATTTTTAGATACCCAGTAATTTTTTATCAAGTGATTTTAAAAATAATTTGAATGTCTTGTTATATTTTTTTTTCTACAAACTTAGTCCTGGCAATATCGAACACAACAAAAAAAGAATTATCCAATTTGGTTCAGTCGTTCGGAAGTGATACATACTTTTAGACGATTCATTTATATATATACAGATAAGCCATACGCCATTGATTTTTAGTATCCTATGATTAATGTATCTATTTCGGCGTAAAGCTTATGAAAAACTTAGTAAAAATATAAAAATTCTATAAAGAAGATACTAACCCGTTACTACAGTGAAAGGTGGTGCATCTCACCATCTAATAGGAAAGTCAATAAGCCATCACTGAAGTGATTACAAAAAAAAATTGTCTTGTTATAGTTTTTTTTTCTACAAACTTTGTCCTGGCAATATCGAACACAACGAAAAAAGAATTATCCAATTTGGTTCAGTCGTTCGGAAGTGATACATACTTTTAGACGATTCATATATACAGATAAGCCATACGCCATTGACTTTTAGTCTCCTATGATTAATGTATCTATTTCGGCGCAAAGCTTATGAAAAACTTAGTAATGATATAAAAATTCTATAAAGAAGATACTAACCCGTTACTACAGTGAAAGGTGGTGCATCTCACCATCTAATAGGAAAGTTGATAAACCATCACTGAAGTGAGAAGTGTTAATTCTAACACTTGGTCCTGTCAAAACTTTTTCCTTAGTTTGCTATCCTGTGGCGCTGCAGGTGTAGTAGAGTGGACCAGTGTTCTGATTGAATGGGGTGGTCAGAGAAAATCGGAAGGAGCCGAGCGCCGATGTAGCGAATTAAAATAAATCGAATCCTGGAACGCGCGTCTTTCAGCCTTAATAGCTTCTAGTGAATTCGGTTTTTACAGCTCCACTGCAGCTAATTGGTTTCGTCGATGTGAATTTTAAAATTACCAGTAAGTACTAGATATTGAATGCTAGGTATTTGCCTGAATTCGCGATTTTATAGAAATTATGCGAACATAACTTTAGAAAGTAGGTTATAAAATTGATTTATTCATTTTATTGTGTTTAAATGGAAGCTTAAATACCAAAGTTAATGACAGCATTATCAGAATATGGCGTCAGATTACATCAATCGAAACATGAACACTAATTTGCCTAAAATTTACAAATTTCTAGTGGGAAGTGATTTTCTTCGAATTTAGTATTTAGTTTTTCTGAATAGACACCAAACATTACATGCTCTGATTATCTAATATATAAAATTCTCATGTCACGGTGTGCGTAACTGAACTACTCTGAAATGGCTCAACCGATTTTCGTGAAATTTTATATGCATATTCAGTAGGTCTGAGAATCGGACAACAACATCTATTTCCCATTCACCCCCCTAAATGTTAAGGTCCAACCTTATTTTTTTTTTTACAAAATTTTTGTTTTTATATTTTTATGATACATCATACCAAAATACATACAACCCTAATTTTTCACCCTTCTACCACCAACTCCTATATTTTTAATGCTGTTACGAAGTTCGCTGGGACAGCTAGTTTTGATATATAATTTAAATTGTCTAAAGGCAAGGTAAAAGAGATGGTGTCGAAACAGGTGTCATCAGAGTAGAGATAAGACGTCCCACTTGTAAGCCTATATATGCTATGGTAGGTGGCTACATCAGTCATGTGCTCACCACATTTTGAACACAGTAAATGTAAAAGCAACAAATTGTTTTAATTAATCCTCTTCTCGAAATACGTTTCATAAGCGCAATATAAAACAAAGTATTCCAACGTAAGGTATTATTATTTACAAATGCGATATAACACATTCCGACGAAATATGTTTTGGGGCAACGTTAGGTAACGCAGGAGTACGAAAAACGTGAAAAATAAAACGGCGCAATTAAAGCGCAATGTTGCTTTTGTTAATTGCCGTTTTTTTCCACGGCGAAAATAATACTCGGACAGCGAAAAGCGCGCTTTTTGCCGAATATTCGGGACCTTTGTTAGGGGATTTATTATCTCATGGAGGGTCGTAATAAGTAAAAACTAACAATGGGACCGCTAAAATATGAGACACTGTGAGCTGAAACAATGAATGTCGCCATGCAGCGCTGCCTGGGACGCAGTGCACGCGAGCTCAGTAGGTGTTGGAACTGTTGAATTATGGGTACATGAATTATTTATAAAGTAAAGCAAGTTTAAAAGTAGTATGATTTTCTAATGATGCTCAAATGTTTGGACTACGTTTGGTTATCGCACTAGGGGCGGGAAAATAATGGAACATTTATAAGTTTAACGATTTCACGATGTCGTATTCATCAAGTAGCATTTAATGAAAAGAAAAACGAAAGGCACTTAAATTTTATTTGTTTAACTATTAAAATATCTCTTATCTATTAGACAAGTCCGTCCGTCTGTCTGTCTGTGGTGCTGTTTCAGCGGCCAAACCGTAAGAGATAGATAAAGAGAATATTTAAGTTATAAGTTAAGAATAGTCTGATAAGACTACAAACCGGATTTGAGTAACGTAGCACTTCCGGTTTTCGAGAAATCACGAATTTCAAACGAAACCACACAAAATCTCCGAAGTTCTCAATTAATTAAATACATTTTTTTTTAAATCAGGTTTTGGTGAACATTTGGTTCACTGGTTTGCTAGTTTTTTATAATAAGCCCTGAGCACTATTTTCAGCATTGCTTAAGTATAAATAACTTATTGTTTTTAATAATGGCAGCTACTCATCCGAAGTTTTTGTTGCACGACCACTTAGAATTTTCAATTTTTATTTTAATGCTTTAAGATATTATCAATTAATCTATGAGCTTACTTTGATGTGAGGCGATCACGTCACAATAATTAGTTATAAGCGAGCTACATATTAATTATCTGTGTTAGTAATCAAGATTAGTGACAGTTAAGCCGTGATAATAACACTAGCTGTTCTTAATTCAATACAATTAGAACACAGGTGTTGAGAGTTAATCTAGTTGTTGAACTATGGAAGTCTATAAATTTATTGGTTCAGCGAATTCTGATCGTAATGATTTGTGTAATGATCATTGTGGCAATATGAAATTGGTAACTTAGGCGAAGTGTAAAATGGAGACACATTTTTGTTGTTGTTTGAACAAGGTGAACATGAAATTTTTGGTGCAAACATATTTATTAACTAATTTTCTTTTGTTTGTTGTTCTTGAGAGTTAGATTGATTAGAGTAGTGAACAGAATTGTTTAAATTTTACCAACAAAGGTAAAAGACAGTAATTTTATGATAAATATATATTTAGCATTTTATTACAATAGGCTAGTTGACTCGTGTCAAATCGCACTCTACAAATGTTTATTTGTTATAATTTTTAGTATGAGGAACCTAAATACATCGATTTCACTTCATAAAATTAAAAGATGGCTGTAGTAATTTAATTTGAAAAATAGTTTTTTAGTCTATGCTTTTTAAACACTAAAAACGCTATCCACCATGATTGTGACGCCAACATATTAGCAAACAACTCAATGTCATTGCGTGTTACTGTGGTTTCTTTCGTCGGACTCAAATATTTTTTATTTGTGAAAGCAGGTACATTCATAACCTTAAAAAATTTAATAACAACATTTCTGGAGTCTTTAACGATGTGTTTCTATATTCACGTATAATACAATCATGATAATTACTATATTTATCATGAAATCTATTATAAATCATGGTTTTGTAATGTAAATTCAGAGTGTTTGATTACTATTTTGTTCCCGTCATACCATAGATAATCTATAGACTAAAATGGCCGTCAGCGTTTTTGTATGTCCATGAAAAATCTATTTTAAAATTAAAGTTTTGTAGCTTGCTATGTCAAAAAATATACAATACTATTTTTTAAGGTCTAATTGAACAATTATTAACCATTTAAATCATATTTCCAAAAAGTGTCAACTAACCTATTACTTAAGCATTATTAGTATATTTTAAAATTAACAACTGAATACATAAAAAAAACTTTGATTTAAACATCTAGCAGATAAATGCTAAAAAAAAATGTTATGTGCATGTATGTTATTTTAAACAATTACTTTGAATTTGCTCTACTGTGCATTTCTGCGCTGTTTTTGCGTATGAGGTCCAACGTAGATTCGCTATTCATGTAAGAATTCTAATAAAACGCTTATTTATAGCTCACCTCTATCGCCAATTATTACATTTTAGTGTTTTTGCAAAGCTCTTTGTTTGTAAAGGGTTATTTATAATCGATTTTAGGTTTTTGACGATTTTTATTAATCTGTCTTTTGTAATGAATACCAAGTATAGACGTAAGGAATCGTCATAAAGTATTATAACTAACTAACCGGGTACGAACTGTAAACCTACTGAATACGATGGCAGTAATAGGAAATAAGGAAAATGAAGAAGACAAACTTAAAGCTTCTTAAAGATTTACTCACGTCGCAAGTCAACTACATAATGCAACTTAAACAAAACTGAAATAGTCTTTGAAAAAGTTTTGAATATAGCATTAGGTCCGAGTAGCACTCATCTTAATAACAGAAGATTCTCGACAACTATATATATAGTAAAAGAATAATAGAACTTGATGAGCCAGTGGTAATCTTGCTCAAACCCGAAATAGCCCAACAATAAGATGATGTCCCACTCTACTCTCTTTCATAGAATATTGGACAATAATGATAATGCTGAGTGCTAGTGAGTTAAATATAGGATAGCAGAATTTAAGAAAATCGCCGCCGAACTGTTAATGTGGATTAAAAATAAAGCCTTTCGTAAACTCCTATAACGATGCCGCATCATAGCACGGCGTGGCGTCGTATCATGCTTTTGTGTTAGAGCCCTCTTAACATGTTGCAGTTATAGTATACTAAATTCTTTAATCTGTTTGAGAATCCAATGGGAGCCTATTTTTGCCAAGAAAAATCCTATCATAGTTATATTTTCTTTAGATTTAAACATCAAGCAGTTACATGCTTTAAAAATAATAAAAATTATAAAAATCCTATCATCTCAATCTAGTAATCAAATGATATGTGTGTGCTGAAGTTTAGCAAAGCCGTTGATGCTGCTATTGCGTGTTCAATACTAAAAACCAAATATTCAAGTTTTCAGTGCTTTTAGCTAAGAAAAGATGTTATTTGTCGAGTGTGCGCCCACCCTTGTTGAGTAAATAACATAAAAAGGTATAATATGGCAAAGACGCAAAAAAAATACAGGCAAAAAAGAGGTTCTTTGATGAAACCGACCAAAAATATCACAGTACAAAGTAGCGTCGTAAAAAATTCACGAGCATCCAATGGGATCCTAATATTTTGCCAAGAAAAATCCTATCATCTCAATCTAGTCATCAAATAATATGTGTGTGCTGAAGTTTAGCAAAGCCGTTGATGCTGCTATTGCGTGTTCAATACTAAAAGCCAAATATTTAAGTTTTCAGTGCTTTTAGCTAAGAAAAGATGTTATTTGTGGAGTGTGCGCCCACCCTTGTTGAGTAAACAACATAAAAAGGTATAATATGGCAAAGACGCAAAAAAATACAGGGGAAAAAGCGGTTCTTTGTTGAAACCGATCAAAAATATCACGGTACAAAGTAGCGTCGTATAAAAATTCACGAGAATCCAATGGGATCCTAATATTTTGCCAAGAAAAATCCTATCATCTCAATTTAGTAATCAAATAATATGAGTGTGCTGAAGTTTAGCAAAGCCGTTGATGCTGCTATTGCGTGTCCAATACTAAAAGCCAAATATTCAAGTTTTCAGTGCTTTTAGCTCAGAAAAGATGTTATTTGTCGAGTGTGCGCCCACCCTTGTTGAGTAAATAACATAAAAAGGTATAATATGGCAAAGACGCAAAAAAAAATACAGGGGAAAAAGCGGTTCTTTGATGAAACCGACCAAAAATATCACAGTACAAAGTAGCGTCGTATAAAAATTCACGAGAGCATTGTGTTGGCGGCATAAATAAACTATTATGACGCGTCGCCCGGCCGTCCCCTTATCAAAACTTTTAATTGAATTCCGACTGTCGTGTACACTAAAAATGTTTAATTCAACGCGTACAATACAAACATAGTCATAGATACATTTTTTGCGAGTTATTAGATTTTTAACGGTATAGAGCAAAATAGACTTGAATATGTTTTCTTAGCACGAGCCAATATCGAATTCGAATAGTTGAATTCGTTTCGATACGGGTCATATGTCAACAAGTTTTGTATGGAAAAGGACATTGTTCAGCGTCCATACATAGTTAGCCTAAGAACCAACAACCATGAAATATTATTTTCTAGGTTCAAAATCGTAAGTAAATGACTGTAAAAACAAAGATTATTAACGGACACTTCTGAAAACTTAAATTATTAGGAAAACTAAAAATTTTTTGAGGTTATGTTTAATATTCAATGAAACATAGGTCAACCTATGAATTTAGTATGAACTCAGTATGAAGTGAATTAATATTACAACTAATTCATTTTATTCGGTGCGATTTTAAAGAATAACTATTAGGAAAAACTTGGTTAGCGTAGGAATCATGAATAAAATAAAAACTGTAGTTTTTCTTCTTATTTATTGACTATTTTTCACATAATTGTATCATATTGTTTATTGTATTTATTTGTATATCACATGTTTATTGTGTAAATATGCAGCGTGAATGTGTATCAGGTGTTCTTGAATAATTTGGCAGTATGATCCTCTCAGGATGTTGTGGCACAGGTTCACTAGCACTTGGTAATATTAAGGGCTCTGCTTTTTGGTAACATCGATGGCACATTAGATAGCCGAAATAGTTAAATTAAAGGAAAAACAATCGCAAATAAACACACACAACAGGTAATCCGAAACGAGAATGCACTTTCCGGTATATTATACTACTCTTCGGAATGCACGAATGCCACAGATTACTACAAATGCAAACTGCATGCACCACAACCACAGAGTAACGAGTTTTATGCCGGCCCTTCACTTGACAACAGTTTGTCCTTGTCATGCTTAATAAGGACTGAAAAGGACAGACTGATGTCATGTTTTAAAATAGCAAATACGAATAGCCAAGTGAAGTGCCGGCATTAGGAAGAAAGAGTTTTGTTTGCAGCGCTGCCATAGATTATACACATAAAATGGTATATATTGTCTCAGATTATTTATAGCTTACTTAACTGGAAGTGTCCGTCTATATACTGATAATCTAAATACTGATAATTATCGCAAAAAATATACTAAGAATTATTATAAATGCCAAATTGGTGTTGGTTCTTAGGCCAATTTTAACATTGTCCTTTTTGACTCTTGTTATGTCTTGACATTTGATGCGTATCGAGATCAAATTCAGCTGTTCGAATTCGATATTGGTTCGTGCTAAGGGTACGGTAGGCACTAAGGTCTTAAACTCTTATTTTTTTTTAATAATAATTATCTTTATTTGCAAGTACATAGTTTGTACAGATACAATGTAAAACATTAATAACTACATTAGTCAGAGACTGTGTCGCAGTTATTAGCGCCCTACCTCGAACATGATAACTTGTAACAATAAACACTAAAAATAGCAACACTAACATCTATAAAAGCGTCGTTGTGTGCATGTGTGTATGTGTGTGTATCTCTATGTATATTTTGTAGGGTTAAACTTCACACGATACTTTATTTTTTTATTAGGAGCGAGTAAAGGTTCTTAAACTGTAGTGATTCAAGCAAAATGCCTATCTCCAGCGTGTATTTTATTTCACTTTCCTTCAGTCGTAGCCTAATACTGAGCGTCTGTGTTGATGTTCCTGACTAGATTTACCATTATTTAAGCAAAGCGGTTAGTGGGATTTTAAAACATTTTGAATAAGAAAGTGGGATTTTAACATTAAAAGTGGGGTCAGAATAAAACGGGTATCAATAGTTTTAGAATAAATAACGGGATTGCTACCATCAATAGTCTCTGTATTACATTTTCACTCAAACAAATCTAATATAGAAATGTAATATTTAGTTAGATACTAATATACTCATAAAATAAATCTAAGGAATATGTTGTACGGTTTTGAATACATGAACGATTCTAAGTATTGTAATATATTTATCTATATTCTATACAAAATTATAAAGAGGAAAAAATTGTTTATTTGTATTGAATAGGATCCGAAACTACTAGACCGTTTTGAGAAATTCTGTCACATTTAGAATCCTATATTATCTCTGATGAACATAAGCTATAAACTATTTTACAAAAAAGTAGTTCACGTAAAACTATAAACTATTTTACAAAAAAGGGTTCCTTCTGAAAACTTCGGTAATGTAACCTAACGTGTGAAAAAAAATACCAAAAAAATATCCATATATCGCGTAAACTGCGAAAGCCATTGACAATACAGCATAGTGATGTACTAAAGTTTTTTAAAGGACTTACAATCGAAAAGTATCTATTTTTGAAATCAGCTAATTATATTTTCCAGAACTAAAAAAGGTTGTATGACTAATCTAGGTACTTTGCTAAGAAAAAAATTAAACATCAGTTATTAAAACATACAGTTTCTGTAAATGAAGCGTGTTGCTTAGACATTTTGATGTGTGTATTTTGTAAAGCCGCGGGGAAGAGAGATTCCCGAAAAACGTGACCGAACCGGACCCGCGTTTCAATTGCATCCAAGCACGAATTTTCGACAGCTGCTTAACGTAACGTCATCTTCAAATTTTGTATGAGAAAAGCTAAAAGTTTGTTCTTACGTCCGATAGGGGCGCAGCCTAGTTTTTATAGAAACTTTACGATGCGATACGTTACGTAGCTGTCAAAAATTCATGCTTGGGCCACAGAAATTCTTTTGCAGCGTTGGCGTTTTAAAAGACCTTTTGTGATTGGGGCTGGTATTGAGATTGTGATTTTTTGACATTTTGTCGGATAATTTTGTTAAGATGAATCCTCTTCATCTTTCAGTTTTAAGCTCGCAACAATTAGTTTGTCCTGGCTATGGGAATAATACAACACTTTTTGAGGTAAGCCTCTGTGTTAAGTGCTATAACTTGATTCATAATCGAAATTGTGTCTCGTTAAGACTAAGGCCCGTATTATAGAAAGATTCTCAGTGATTGATTTAGTCTTGAGCATAGTAAGAAAGGGATGTCGCTATATATAGCACATAGCGACATTCCTTTCTAACTGTACTCAAGTAAAGATCAACACCTAGTTTTCATTCTGTAATACGAGCCTAAGACCTTTATGATACTGCCGCGATCGAAATTAAAGTTAAATAATCTCACCATCTCAAATATCTTTAATATACTATCAATAATTTTCGCAGAATCCGTGTTGATAACTCATTCTGCGAAAATAATAGATTGATAGTCGCTATCACAACAAATGCTAAAAATAAAATAAAGTATAAAAATAACGGCGGGACTTCTTAGAACATGTTCTTTGGTCTTGTTTTTGAAATAAAAAAAATAACAGTGTTCAAACGATCAAAGCGTTCTTAGAACAGTCCTAATCATAGAGAAACAATAACTTAATCCAAAGAAGTTCGTAATAAAAAATAAGCCGTACGGTTGTGTTAAGCGGAAAAATATCTCCCATCTTCATTTCACTCGGCAAGCAAGTACTCACTCACTTCCTTTTATTTCTTTCATCCAGTATCGCGCTTGTTAAAACACCTGTTATTTACTTATGAGTCTTTTTGAAGCCCTTCTAGTTAGTTGCATTTCACAATTTTTTACGCTTCATTTAATATTGAGAATATTATTGCTTTCCGCGCTGCCGTGTTGCTTTTGTAATTACTTTTATTTTCAAAAAGATGATGGAGAAAATGCTACTATTCGAATTCAATATTAGTTCATGCTAAAGGTACTATTCCGTGCATCGCGAGCGATCGCGGCCGCGCGCGGCCTACGACTGTCGTCGGTCGCTCGCGACAATAGTCATAGTATGAAAATGTATGGCATAGCTTCCGAGGCCAGCGACAGACGCGCGCGGCCGTGTCTCAAAGTTAATCGCTGTTGTTCGGTAGATCCCTCTAGACGTGTGTCTACCGAAGTCAAAATCATGGTCGAAGTGCTAATTAATTGACATTCTCGAAGAAGAGGAGGAGGATGATGTTATTATATTATGAAAAAATTTAACCAATCAACCCTATCTTTAAAAGCAGAAATGAAGAAGGATGCTACCAAATATTGATTCAAAAGTATTTGTATTGTGATGAAAAAAAGTTTCGGAAGTTTTCTCCTGCGTTCCTAGACATGATTTCGCCATGAAATTCAAGATTGAAATTTTTCAAGAAATTGAGCGCTGAGCACGCACGGCCGCGCGCGGCTCACGACAGTCGTCGGCTGCGCGCGTCTGTCGCCGGCCTCGGAAGCGGTGCCATATATTTTCATACTATGACTATTGTCGCGAGCGCGAACAGTCGTAGGCTGCAAGCGGGCGCGATCGATCGCGATCACGGAATAGTACCTTAAGGGTACTCCGCTTACGTTCAGCATAAAGTGGTAGTAGCAAATTTGCTACGCCTTGTTTAAAAAATTGCCCGGGTTGCGAAATTAGTGAAAATTTACAGCATCTAACACGATTACCATTAAATATGGTTTAATAAATAGAAATTATTGCAAAGATCCTAGCTAGAGGCTGCGCTATCGGCGGAAAGGAGGCGTCCAATGAGAATTATCGCAAGTTTTATTGCTCCATAACGGATTTAACGAGGCTGTTGTATAGCCTAATGAGAGATAAGCCGGTGCGGCGGGTACTTGGTACTGTGGCACTTGTAACTAACGGTCTTAGTACAAAAATGTTAGACACTTTTTTAAACCATGTTTAGGAAAAAACAGTATGTCAGTTTTTCTTAAACTCGACCTGAACGTATGTCTAATTTATTTGAGGTAATAAGGATCAGCATTTTTTTGTTCTTTTATATCACGCCGCTGTCTTATATTGGATGTAGCTAACAGTACTTTTTATTAGTATGGTAGGTAAAAATGTTGAATTATTCATAAAAGTTGTTCAGTACACTTCCAATTTGAATAAAAATAAGTTTTTTTCCAATAATAAAAATATAAACTTACACTAAATGAAATTAACTTAAAAAGTCTTATTAAGCAATCGGATGACAGAGACGTATGCAGTGGTTTTGGTACATTACACGGCGACGCCTGTAAATGAAAAAGAAAACCGGCCAAGTGCGTGTCGTGCCAAGCGCAGTGTATGGTTCCGTAGTTGCTTGTAGTTACCACAATATATTTTAGCAGGTGTCATTATTTTCTATATCGGAAATTAGAAAATCAATTAACTGATCTGAACTAAAATACCTAAATCAATTCATCAATCAATCGCGGATGAGCAGGTGTGAAATCCTCATGGATCCTTAGCCGGCTGCAAGGTTATGTCCGACTCTTACTGACTAAAAGCTTCATTTGAAGCGATCATCCCTTGAGAAGGGGATGATGCGATATAACTGCCGATCTTTTCAAGTGCTTGATGGGGTAGATGATGAAAAAAAAATCATCTCCAGGTTACATGCAGTAAGGGAAGTTACCCTATGTTTCTTTTTCAGAATTTTATTCTACCATTTTGTTGGCGTGATTGATATATATTCTCCACGAACTTACAGCTCTCTAGTGCCAATAGTCTCCAAGCAAAACCGGGGACGGACAGACGGACATGACGAAACTATAAGGGTTCCTTGTCAGTACTGCGGAACCCTAAAAAGTCAAGCATGACATAATACACGTTTAAAATTGTTTTATTCAGTGAAGTCTTTAAGTGCGGCAGTAACACTTTTTATACAGCTGTCCTAAAAAAGTGTATTGTATTACTGATTTTAGTTGGCTGCGGGGCTGCACTGTTAATGGCAGAAAAAGACTTCGGAAGGGTTAAGTCAAATCAAGTCTACTATTTCTACGATCAGAAAATTAATTCAGATTATTAAATCAGAGAACCTATATAAGATCGCAACTACTAGTAATATATTTAGACGCAAAATTGTTGACAGGTATATAATAGGTTTTGTTAATACAAAATATGAAAGACAATGACTGTTCATATTTTGTATTATGGACTCCAAGCAAAACCGGGGACGAACAGACGGACATGACGAAACTATAAGGGTTCCTTGTCAGTACTGCGGATCCCTTAAAAGTCAAGCATGACATAATTGTTTTATTCAGTGCAGTCTTTAAGTGCGGCAGTAACACTTTTTATACAGCTGTCCTAAAAAAGTGTATTGTTTTACTGATTTTAGTTGGCTGCGGGGCTGCACTGTTAATGGCAGAAAAAGCCTTTTGAAGGGTTAAGTCAAATCAAGTCTACTATTTCTACGATCAGAATCACATTAGGAACATCTGATGCAATGCGCACACACTCCTCATAGAAAAGTACAAGATTTGATTTGACACAACACACGTGGCGTGGCGTCGGGTCGCGTCACGTTTAAAAAGCCTGTTTCTAGCTTAAGGCGACTGCGACTAGAAAATATTACATTAAACTCATTTAAACACATCAACATTGGAAAAGCAAATTTGCTAAGACGCCACTTTGGTGCTGCTTAAAAATTAAGTGGCGTGTTAGCAATTTTGCTTTTCCAATGTTGATATTTCGGTGACCGTACTTTAGTAAACGTTTCTGCTGTAGTGAGGCCGCGGCCTTAGTATTATTGAAATATTTTTCGTAAATATGTGCAGTTGTTTCGGCATCATAGATTTGAGAGACAAAGTTATTTGTATGTGGTAAAGTTGAAATTCCCTTGACTTCGTTTTCGCTCAATTCCGATAAAAATTGTGTCATATGAATTTTGCATTCAAAGTATTATGTGTGCTATAGGAGAAATAACTGAGAACCGTATTCATATAAATCCTAGATGTGTATTGCGCTTCCAAGCAAGCTTGAGTTTAGACATTTGTTTTATGGTATTTCTTGGAATGCACAACGAGTTTCTCGTAAATATTTTGCGAGCTCAAAATTCACTGTGACGTATTTATTGAGTTCTTTTAACAATAACACTTATTTTTTTTGTGATCGTATTTTGTTGTTGTACTGATGGCGAGGAAAGAAATGATTGTAAAGAAAATTGATAGTTTGTGTATCTGTAATTTTGACGTATTGTTGAGCGCAATTGGTTAGTGTGTTCGGCTGCAATTGTTGCAGTTAAGCTACTTTTGCAGTCGTCGGTCATTGGATAGATGACTAAATATATACTATCTCGAGCTCCTCCTTGCTTCGGAAGGCACGTAAAGCCGTTAGTGCCGGCTGCCGTTGCCGTTGACACCCACCAATCCGCACTGGGCTCGCGTGGTTTGTCATGGACCAATCACCCTATTCCATCATTTATTGTGGGGAAACGCCGCCGACATTCAAACTATTTTTGTGCTGCAGAAGAGAGCTATTCGATCAATTTATAATCTTAAAGTTAAGGATTCCTTAAAAGATAGGTTTAAAGAATTTGGAATAATGGCGGTCGCATTACAATACATATACGAAAATTTATTACTTGTAAGAAAAAATATTAATTTATTTCTTAAAAACAGTGATGTTCACACACTTAATACAAGAAACAAAAATAAACTAACTTTACCTGCTACTAGGCTTCACAAAATCAATAATTCCTTTAAAGGTCTTTGTATTCGCTTATAAAGTCCCAAGCAATATCCAAGAGTTAACCATAAATAAATTCAAAGATGGTATAAAAAAAACACTTATTAAAAAAGCTTATTACAAAGTGTCTGATTATATTACAGACAAAAATGCTTGGGTTTGTACTGTTCCAATCATTCCAACAGGTTTTCTATATTAAATAAATCATGACTGTATTGACGTTGTAACAACATAATGATTTGTAAATGTTGTTACATTATACTTTTAATGTAGTGGAGTATTTTTAATTAATTTAGTGCTAAAATATGTCCAATAACGAGTGGTAGGGGAAAAAAATGTTTGGACGATTCAAAAGTGTTTTACTATACATCCAATTTGAATAAAGATATATTGATTTCTGATTTCATCCATAGAGAAGGCTTGTGCCTCTGCAGTGAGGACATTAATAGGCTGGTGATGATGATCTTGGTAGTTTTTTATTATTATTAATCATATTATTAAAAATAAAATAATAGCTGGTATTAACCCGAACAATAAAGTCCTGTATGGTCCTACAGAGATTATGACGCACGGAACGTGTAATATATATTTGAATTGGTAGAATTATTTCGTTAGAGAGGATTTACTGAATACTGTATTCAAGTTATATCTTTAGAAGGCATTTGAACTGTCTGTTATAAAGAGCGACATTCTGTAATCGATTGGAGTGCATTGAATAGACGCTATGAATTGGTGTATTAGGAAAAGCCAATACGTCCAGGAAACCTTCCGATATGACGACACATTCGCTCTGTCTACTAGAGCTAGGGCTGTCTGAGTTGCTTAATTTTTTTATCTACACCTAATCCTTTAAATCTCTACAAATGATTCTGGAACAGTTAGCTTATAAAATATCCTTATCCTAATAACCATAGGATTACCCAAACGGTGATTTAATGTTGTACTCGATTTCATAATAATACTCCTTAGCTTTTTGCATCCATTCGACGCCAAGGGTTTATTTATCAGACAGCCACTATCTTCTCTACTCGATGCATCTGAATTTCAAAAAAAGAACACTGTCATTCACGCGCGTTTCACTACTACAGCGCCGTAACTTCCCATGAATTTGAAGTTCTCATAACGCCTCACGGTTTCAGAGTTTTTTTATAGAGGATTCAGTATGATGGGCGAAGATAAAGTTTTGTACGCAACTGTTAATTAGCCTCCAATGTCCGTCTATTTGTCTGACAGCAAGCCATCCTCATTATTCCTAGTAGGCAATTCATATTTATTTATTTTATTGGTGAATCAAACCAAAACTTGCCCGTAGTACTAAACATGCCTTATTATGTCTAAATATAAAAAAAAAACAATTAGATTTAACTATACATTGGGGTCGACTCTGACATGATTCTCTAAACCTAAAATTAAATTTGACAACTGTGTCTCTTTGTCATTCTCTATACATAATGAAAAGGAAAGCCTGGTGTTAAACTTAGTTTTAAGTTTGGATTTCGGATTGGTAGGTGGTAACGACTGCAGATGCAGCCGGAATCAACGGCTTAACGGCCTTCCGAAGCACAGAGGAGCGCGAGATAGTAAATTTTAAATTCTTGGTCACCCATCCTATGACCGAAAACTGACCTTCTCGGTTTTTTCGAATCATAATTTCTCGATAAAACATAATATTGCTCAATACATTGTAGGAAGGCCAAAGGGGAAGATCTTCCTCCGAGCTGGGTGATGTGAGCTCGGGAGCCGCGGCCCGACTGATGTTGGTCGGGCATTGTATATATGGAGTGTTAGCCTCCGAATTTCACTTGCACGATGTAGGCTTCCTTACAATTGTGATCGTAGTGCAGGTAGTGCCATCTCTTGAGGAGGCGAGTGATTATTTCCTCCATGTTAGTTATATGTGGGTAGGGCTGCCATACGTCCGGGTTTCCCTGGATTTGTCCTAGTTTACGGGGCGTCCGGGGAGCGTCCGGGCGGGGTTCTATTTGTAGTCCGGGTTTAAAAATTTACGGTAACGCATGAGTGGCCCTAGGTGCTGCAAGTGTCCATGGGCAGCAGTGACCACTTATTATGAGGTAGACCGCTAGCTCTTTTGCCTAGATCAACATAAAAAAGTTGATTTGTGACATTTTTAACTGTTTTTTATTGTTCTGTCCGGGTTCTGGGCTTCAAAATCCGGGGTTATCACGCGTCTTATCCTGGTTGCCACATTTTAGAGATGGCAGCCCAATATGTGGGGCATGTAGATGTCACCGCCACAATATTAATGATTATCTTTCAAAAAAATAAATTCAAATTCAAAATTCGATCTCATTTATTCTGTCTAGGCTGTTACAAGCTCTTGCAAAAGTCAAACGCTACGCCATCGGTTCGTAATCTACGGTGGGAGACCTTGTACTGAGAAGAACCTTTAAACACAAAAGGAATGTTTTACTCCTTATTCAAATACATATTTAGTATAATACGTTTCTTTTATATTGTTTATAGACCGTGCAGGAAACACAAAGCAGGTTACGTCACGGATGACTAGGTTTTCTTAGGTATCTTTTGACCCTTTCTAATTCACCGTACCATTTACAATATGATAGTCCTTTTGATGTGTCTTTACTAAAATACGTGTACATTTGGGAGTTATTAAATCAGAGAACCGATATAAGATCGCAACTACTAGTAATATATTTAGACGCAAAATTGTTGACAGGTATATGATATGTCTAATTAATACAAAGTATGAAAGACAAAGACTGTTCATATTTTGTATTGTGGAGTTAAACTAAAATCTCTTTGTTGTATCTACTGTTCGTATGTGGTTAAAACATAGGGTTCCTATCATAAGTAAAATTTTAATATGTTGTTAAAAATATTTGCCACCGATTAATTTTCACATAAGTCCTTTATGCACTTAAGCAATCCCTTTTTTATAGCTAGGTAGGTAGATAACAAATGACTCCACCCCACCTGATGTTAAGTGATGGTGAAGTCCAGACGGCAAAAAAGCTGGTAAAGTAGTTTTACCTTTATATGGAATTATTTTTTTATCTTTGTATAAGATATCAAAACCTCTGATCTCTGGCAGAGAACGAAATGCAAAACTAAATGCTTTGCAGCAAGTTTAATTTTTATTATAAAACTGTGAATGCCGTTGTTTTATTTTTATGCAAGTACAGGAATTTTATGATTTATCATCATCCTATAAAGGTCCCCACTGCTGGGGCAGAGGCCTTCCCTATGGATGGAATAGAGAGATTGGGCTGTGACCCACCACGTGGGCCCAGTGCGGTTGGTGGGTGCTAACGACAGCAGCAGCCGGGACCAGTGGCTTAATGTGCCATCCAAAGCACGGAGGAGTTTGAGATAGTAAATTTTTGGGCACCCATCCAATGACCGACCACTGCGAAATGCTGAATGGGCTAGTTACCTTTTTTTCAGGTAAAAAATCTTTTTACAGACGACGGCGCCTTTAAGAGGCACACCGCCGAACGAACCTCACACCTGGCTCCCGCAAGTCTTACGGACCCCCCAGTGGCTGACCACCGAGGACCCCGCAACTCTTACGGCACAATGTCCTTTACAGCATAATATCGGCTAAAAAAGTCCTGCGAATACCTTCTACACTGCTGAATGTGAAGCCGCGGGGTCCCCGTTAGGGATTCTATGGGCTAGCCACCTGCGCTATCGGGCTCCTCCTTTAATTTGAAAAAATATCTTTGTATTGGATAGTTCATTTATCGAGGAAGGCTTTGGTTATACAACATGCCGCTATAACTAGTAGTATAGGAGCATTGATGAAATTTTTTGCGATTACGGGAAAAAGATGTTGGTTCCATTTGAGTATTTCCATGGCGTGCGCTGCGACACAGTTAAAGTTACAAAATAATGATGTATGACGGAATTGTTCCCTTTTAAAAGTTCTATGGAACAGCATATGTCCATCTTTTAAATTTGGCTCACTAAAACCTTTTTCATCAAATTAACCACATTCATCGACTTGGGGGGTACGAAGTTCGCCGGCTCGGCTAGTCTTATGCCGCAATTACATTTGGTCGTATTCTGGTGCATGAAAGACATTAATCGAGTTCGGGCACCTGAAGCAATATTTACACTGGCATCCGGGCTGGAAGACGGTGTCGGTTAAACAAAAGGAAATCTACCCGAATACGGGCGTACTGGACTCCGTTCGTTTACTCGGATTCCATTGGCACTCGCATTCGGGCTAACGACCAAATGTAATCGTGCCATTACGTATTACGCATCATCGCTTACCACCAGGATGTGTCACCCCGGAAGAATCCCTAAACGGGGATCCCGCGGCTTCGCGCTGAGCAGCTTAGAGGGTATTCGCAGAACTTTTAGCGGATATTATGCCATAAAGCACCCGTAAGAGTTGCGGGGTCCTCGGTGGGCAGCCACTGGGGGGTTCGTAAGGCTTGCGGGAGCCAGGTGTGAGGTCCGTTCGGTGGTGTGCCTCTTAGAGGCACCGTCGTCTGCAAATAGCATTTTTTACCAGCGTTTTAAAAAAAAAGGATGTGTCAGCCCTACGGTAATCCGTAGGCGGGTGCGGCGCGGCGTGGGCTGGCTGCGGCGCGTGCTGCGGGCGGGGCGCTTATTACCCCCCGTGTCTGATATATTTTAGGAATATTATAAATGTGAAAGTTTGTATATTTGGATGTTTGGCACTCTATCACGCAAAAACGGCTGAGTGATTTTTTTTTATAGCCTGGTAGGCAAATGACTGTACCCCACCTGATGTTAAGTGGTGATTGGACCTTCCAAATGCGAAGATAGCCACCTTGCCGGCCTGCAAAAATGTTTCTTAACGCCTCTCTTAAAGGACCCCAGATTGTAGGAAGGAGGGAATACCTGCGCAGGCAAAAAAGTCCACTTGCGAATAGTACGACAAAGAAATGAGTTACCAAATTTCTTTGTTCGTGTAGTAGCCACAGTAATTCGGTGACAACGTAGGCCAGCGCGCGTGGTCCTCTGAGGAAGAGGTGATGGAGGGATAAGGGAGAATAATCTTAAGAACACTCGCCGTGGTATAGTCGGTAGAATGCGCTTAATGGTGCCACATCGCGGCTTAATTGTAGGGACTCGAGTTTCTTCGATTACGCTGCAACGTATCCTATCAATTTGGATGAAGGACAAAGACATAGGATACTTTACTTGTAAAATGTAGGGAGTCCAAGTTAAAGTTGTGCTAGCGATCAATTAGGACGGTAACGGCATAATCGCGACCTTTGAGACCAGCAATATATGTTTTTTTTTATGCATAATAGGCAATGCGTTTGACCTCAATCTCACCTGATGGAAAGTGATGATGAGGCCTAGGATGGTACACGCCTGCCTAGAAGATGCCTGTTCACTCTGGCCTTGAAGATGTCCAGATTATATTGGTCCGGGAAAACAGACAAATAAAATATGTATGATAAACTGATTGTAAAGTCATTAATTATGTTGCCAATGCTATAGATTTAAGGAGATTTGAAGGTGGGCGGGTTGGTATGGCATGTGTTGCAATCGCGTCAGTTTCTTCGTAGCGCGACTCCACATTTTGGTATTGATAATGCAGCTAACGATGTCATCCTGATTTTAAGTGTATGCAGAGCTCAATTATTAAGAGTGCGGGAGATGCGAGAGATGCGAGAGAAAAGTCATAGTTATCTCGCCGGTCTGAACCCTAAAGGTTAGCTATGACTTTTCTGATTTCTTGGACTATTTCCGTACTCGAGGCACGGGAATTCTGAAGGCCGAATTCTCGAGTCTTCTCGAGTCTCGAGGATTTCAAAAAAGACATAATTTACTTATAATAAGTAATAAAATTTAAAGAAAAAAATGTAAAGAAACGTGTTTTTATTACCTCCAACTGCATTAACTTTACAAAATTCAATATAAAAATCTTCTAAGATTTAATAATCACATCTTAATACTAACAAGAATTAAGACACTAAAAACTCTTGTAACAAAATTAACTTTAGTATCAAGCTATTGCTTTAATAATAATATAATATTAGTATTTATTACCTTAACTTTGAGATTATTAAGATAATATAATAACAGAAACTAATACTATTATGTATTTATAATAATAATAACTAATGGAAATAGATACCTAAGGGAAGTACCACAACTACCCTAACCCCCTTATTAAGAAACGAGGTATAAGCTTCGAGGTATAAGTTACGCCGTGTTTTGTTCATATTACTCAAGTGCCATTGGTCACTCAATGAACAGAAAGCAAAACATAGAGTAACTAATCCAAGCTTAGTCTTCGTTTAATAATGAAGAGGTAAGAGTATATTATTGTGTAAAATTTTGCTACATAATCTTTGAGAAATATCAAGTAAAACTTTCTGAAGAAATTGGTTAGCTCTACTGATTTGTAATAAGTAATGTATAAGTAATTACTAAGTAACTACGTCTTGTGGCTCTACTAATTTGTAGTAAGTAATTTGCAAGGTGTGTGTGAGTGAAACAACCTAATGTGGGTCTTCTTTAAAAATGACAAATTGATTTTTTATTATGTATATTTTTTATGAGGTAGGGTTATATTGTCATATTATAAACGTGAAACTTTGTTCGTTATTACGGAACACATCGTGTACGAGTTCGAATCGCAATCAACCGGATTTTTAATCGGATCATTCCGTTTTAATACTGCATAAAACACCATCAATTTACGTACGTATCCGGAATATTTCTAGTATAAAGCTCATACAAGGATAACGTTTAAATTGCACGTTTAATAGGTATAAAAACCTGATAATAGCATGCAATTTATATTGAAATTGATTCATAAATCTTGTATTACCTGAACAAATGCTCTTTAGCGCCGGCTCGCTATTATGCCGGGAAATATGTGACTTGGATTGTATGGAGCAGAAACTGGCGTTATTATACCATGTAATTAATGGATAACTAACGTTTCTCTCAACCGGTATTAAAATTAAATATTATTATTTCTGAATCTTCTGTGTCTACCTAGTATTTATTTGGCTAAACTTGACTGTATGATTCTTACCAGAAACTGTTCATGAAGTTTAAAACTGCATGAATTGTTTTAGTTCAGATATACGCTACATTCTAGGTCTGTAATCTATATATATAAAACTCAAAGGTGACTGACTGACATAGTGATCTATCAACGCACAGCCCAAACCACTGGACAGGTCGGGCTGAAATTTGGCATGCAGGTAGATGTTATGACGTAGGCATCCGCTAAGAAAGGATTTTGATCACTTCTACCCCGAAGCGAAGCGAGGGCGGGCCACTAGTTTAATATATTGTCTGTCTCAAACGAATTTAGACCAAAAGTATAGAAACAGGTAGGTAAGTCTGACCATAGACAGTTTAGTGTTGGGGTTTCATAGAGTCTTATCAAAATCAATTGCACAATTGAATGAACATATTCTTAGAAATTGTTAAAAATCAATAAGGCATCATTTGTAACATTAATATTTTTTTATCGTCATTACTCAAAAACGAGCTCTGGCTGTCAACTGTATTTCGTAATATAGTTAACTATATTTCGTTACTTAATAAAACTCTTTTTGAACGATTGGTTTGCGTGATTTATTAAATATCTAGGTTCGTCGGCTAGCGAGCTCGCAGCATTATCCTGTTGAATGTCCTGCATTCACTTGGGTGAATTCTTCTTCTTCTTTTAATTCTTATAATTTACTATAATTCTTCTTCTACTTCGTTCAATAGTCAACTTTTGCGTTTATTATACAAATGTGAATAATTGTATTTATTATTATATAAAAAAATAAACTAAGTATATCAAACAAATAATTTTTGCATAATATGTTGAATTGCTGATAAAAATGAGATGATTTTTTAGCTCATAACCATTTATTTAATCGATTCACTATTCAATTATTAACGTCAATTGAAATATATGAATAGACTTTTCGGTGCAACACTGTTCAACCATAGACAACTGACAATTACTGTCTGCCAAAATAACCTTACTTTTCGACTTGAGTTTTTATTTATGATTTTTTATCATTTAATAAAGAAATAAGCGCTATAACAGATAGTGAATTAATATGTCAAACCCCTTTGAATGCAAATAAATGTGTTAAGAAATCAATTTAGTGATTCATTGCGTGGGAATTGAGAGGTGAAGTGTTTGTTTACCTTTGATCTAAATTCGTTTGGAATAGAATATAACTATTTGAAGTATTATTATTTGAAATGTCACGAGGTTTCATGGTGTAGTATGCGTTGAAATTTATGTTTTTCATTGATGGGTTTGCTGGAATAATATGACAATATACTCCATAGTTTTCTTCAAACAGTGCGTGTGGTTTTCGAATCATGCGTATTGCCAGTGATGACATACGGAGCTGAGACGTGGTCGTTGACTACGGGCCTCTTAAGAAGCCTCAGAGTCTTAGAGCGACCGATGCAGAGAGCTTTGTTTGGTATTTCTCTACGTGATCGAATCAAGAATGAGGAAATCGGATAGCTCAACGGATCGCCAAGCTGAAATGGCAATGAGCGGGGCACATAGTTCGGCGAACCGATGGACTTTGGGGCCCCAAGGTGTTTCAATAGCGACCTCGTACAGGGAAGTGCAGTGACGTTAGACCCCTCACCAGGTGGACTGACGATCCCCGGCTAGGCCGGGAGGCTGTGGGTGCGGAGACACGGCAGAATCCCTAAACGGGGATCCCATGGTTTCGCACTTAGCAGCATAGAGGGCAGTCGCAGGGTTTTTAGCGGATATTATGCCGTAAAGCGTCCGCAAGAGTTACGGGGTCCTCATTGGACAGCCATTGCGGGGGCTCGTAAGGCTTGCGGGAGCCAGGTGTGAGGTCCGTTCGGCGGTGTGCCTCTTATGGGCGCCGTCGTCTGTAAATAGAGGTTTTGCCTGCGTCAAAAATAAAGGTGGAATAACGACATTAAGCGAGTCGGGGGGACCCACTGGATGCGGAAAGCGCAGGATCGTTGTGTATTGAAATCCCTTGAGGAGGCCTATGTCCAGCAGTGGACGCCCATCGGCTGATGATGATAGTTTTCATAGCGTTGATTTCCCGTAGTTGTTTAGCTTTTGATATTGCCAACATTTTACTCCGGTGTTAGCGGAAAAGAGAGATTCTATGAAACGAACATTGAAAACAATGTAGGCGCTTAAAGTAAGTCCCTGAAGACTATTTCACACGTATTGTAATAAAATGTAAAGCTTTCAACTTTATACGGTCAATTCCTAGACACTGAATAAATAAAGCCTTGGACTTATCCAGTAGCTATTCCTCGATCAGAGGTTACTCGTAATTCCCTCTACAAATCTATACGACGGCTCTCGCCCATAAGTCGGATTCTTTCTGTTCATATTGTTTCTCTCCGATCAGCGATAAAACGAAAGGGACCGATTTATAGTTCCCCTTCGAGAAACTATCAAGGATTTTGTGCCGAAACTCAATTCTTACGCTTACATCGACGCTTGTTTCCCTATGTTAAGTTAGATCGTCTTCCAGAAGACACAATGGTTAGTGGCATTGCCGTAAAGTCCACTGGTTATTGTGGTGAGGGTGTCAGAATGGAGTCGCGGGGTCAATTTATAGCTCATACAATGTCGGGCGCCGGCAAATGTAAATGAAAACCGGTTTGCTGGTTTATTGAGTCGAAAGTTGTAATAGTTTTAAGCTGGACGCAATGGGCCGTGGCTCGGCCATAGTTGAACTTGTGATGGCGTCGTTTGTTACTATCGGATCGTGGTGCTATAACTGAACTCTTTATCGATTTTTCTGCTAAAAGTTCTTGTTTGATATATTACAAGTCACTTCTTTGACATTGACATGGCAAGTAAACGTGCATATGAGCTGTGTAATGTGGAACGACGAGGACGAGTCTTACAGAGTAATGGTCATATTCATACTAATATTATAAATGCGAAAGTGTGTCTGTCTATCCGTATTTCTGTCTGTCTGTATGTTACCTCTTCACGTTTAAACCACTAAACCGATTTAGACGAAATTTGGTATGCATATGAGCTGTGTGATGTGAAATGACGAGGACGAGTCTTACAGAGTAATGGTCATATTCATACTAATATTATAAATGCGAAAGTGTGTCTGTCTATCCGTATTTCTGTCTGTCTGTATGTTACCTCTTCACGTTTAAACCCCTAAACCGATTTAGAGTAAATTTGGTATGGATATAGATTGAGTCCCGGGGAAGTACATAAGATACTTTTGTCCTAGAAATCACCCTTTAAGGGGTGAAAAGGGGGGTGTGTTGTATAGGAAACCATTTTTTCCACTCAGACGAAATCACGACCACCTACTTGTTGTCTATATAAGTAGTTCAGTGTGTCACTGGGTTACTACGTAATGATTCGTGGATTTTAAATAAGAGCTGTCTACTGTACACATTATATTGCACAGAAATAATAATTTCAAGTTAGTAGTAATATTCAATACAATGAATATTTTTTATTAACCTGTTTAATTTAGAAGATTCTGTCTAGAAATTCATAAATGAAACGTAAATCTAATTAAATATATTTTTTTCAGTCCTATTTAGCAGTTAAGTGCTTAAATTAGGTAATAGTAAAAAGAAAAAAAAATGTCATGATAAATTTTATGGTGAATAAAAAACGCTATTTGCAAAATACGAAAATCCACGAATAAATTTAACCATTAATTAATTATTTTGGTTCTACAAAGGTATTTTCAGACACTACGTAATATAATTATCGTCGAGATCTCTGTTACTAGTTTGAACACAAGACACTAGTTATCAGTAGGACTTAAAAATCCTAAATTTGATGATTTGATTTAATTATACTTATTTTCTTTTTTTTATAAAAAGGTCCGACAGATGACTCTACCCCACCTGATGTTAAGTGAAGGTGAAGTCCAGACGTGAAGATATCAGCTATCTTAGCAGTTTTACCTGCCACACCAGCCATCCCCACCCTGCCAATGAATATTCCCAAGAGGAATTAAGTCATTGATATGCAGCAGAAAGAGAGTGGGGGATAGGACGGAGCCCTGAGGAACGCCGACATTCACTGACATGAACCGCGAACTGCTATCATCCGTAAGGACACGAATTCTACGCTCATGCAGGAAGTCAGCTACCCAAGAACAGAACTGGACCGGCAGACCGTATGCCGGAAGCTTAGAGAGAAGGCTTTGACTTTGATGATATAAAGTTGTTTTACACCTTGATACTGTTATTTCAACGTACTGATGGCGTATCGGTTTAGCATCCTTGTTGCCAGATCAAATGAATTAGTTTATGCACACATCAAAAAGTCATAATTTACAGCAACTGTAAGATTTATTAATTGATGTTGGCGTTGAACTACCAATATAACAAATATAAATTATTTACAAACTAAACTCCTAACACAAGCAACTCAAGCCACTTCTAGTACGACGCGGAGCTATAACTGTGATCAAAGTTTTTTTCATTTGTTAACCGAGCCATCTATGCCCGAACGTAATCAATGAGCAATGACACTGTTTTTAGTTCTACCCCCGACTTCAATGTATCTCCGTATTTAACAAAAATGTTATTTAAAATATTCTATGTCCTCATGGTAAGTGAATTTTGTATTTTTTTATGAGAATAAAGATCTAAAACCGTAAAACCGTATGTTTATTTTTTTCTTAAGAACAATAATAATTGTAAACCAATCTACAAAGTAGAACAATCTGCTTCTTCTTCAATCTACTTTGTAGATTGGTATACCTGTAAAACTTGCATACCAATCTTGTAGATTGGTATACAAACTTTTTTGTTTTCAAAAATATATTAGGCTGATTTTAAAAATAGAGACTTATTGTTTGTGTTAATAATAGTATAGTATCCTAAACATAATTGACTTATATATATTATATATATTACAATAGTAAAAATCGTTTAAAGGAATTTTTGGCGGGATCGGGAAGCGTCACTTTAGCAGGTTTGTTTTTCTTGTTAAAAACTGTGTTGTGGCGGATGTTAGTGTCTAATAATGGTGGATTATTAACCACTTAGTGTTCGGGAACATGCACTTGTGTTGGCAAGTGAAACGAAATAGCGGAAAGTGTCTTTCGACGTTCACTCAAGAAGTCCACGGGGAGGTTCTAGTAAATCCCCATACTTTTACTGAAACATAGGGAAAATTTACTTGACTGCCACTTACTTTGACGTGATTTATTACTTTGATCACGAGTGCTATAGTATTTGTAAACATTTTAACACTTGACACTGGCTAAATGCACAAACCGTGCGAAGCCAATTAGAAAAAAAAGAAAAAAAAATCGTTTAAAAGTTCAAAATTGTACAACATATTGCTTAGACGTTTTTTTATGAGTTTTTCAACGTCATCTGCGCTACCACGCTCTATCTAACTAGGGAGTAAATAATCAAAAATCAGATATACTACGGCCGCGTTGTTTGATAGCAATATAGTTTCATTCGACTGTAGTTAAAATGCTATAGAAAAAATAACCATTAGTAAAAAAAAAATACACATTCTACTATGATACGTGACTGATTTAAAGTCAAATTTAACTGTTTCAACAACGCGGCGAACACTTCTCTCGTTCTATTCAAAATAGATTTATACTTTTCAAGGACGTTGTATTCTAGACTAAGGTTATCTATGTGTTAAAAATTTAAATAGTATCTCCATAAAACCTAAATAAATAACAAATAATAAAACTTATTATGAAATGAAAAAGCTTATTTCAATATTTCCGTGCACATTAATAATTAAGTTAAAATGTTACAAAGTTCAAAATTCTTTCAAGATTTCACACTGAACGTAAAAGTTATATGGGAGGCTATTAAGCCCCTAGTTCGCCGAGATGAATCTTGGGGGTCGGAAGCTGCATAAAGCAAGAATGCCGGGAACGTCGCACTTAATTTCCGTATGAAGCATATGGATGCCGTGCTGCCCCACTGCTTTGGAACGCGGATTGCCGACATCTTAAGCATGTGACAATGTATCCTAGAATGACTAAAATGATTTCTGTAACAGAAAGACATCACTGACAGTGAGAGGTAACCTCTAGGCCATTTTCGAATTTCAATGGTGATTTTTTTTTTGGAAGCAATAGCTAAGAAGTAGTGTAAAGTCTAACTAGCCCTTACCAAACTAACATAATCGAACTGTATAAATTATCTCCTTAACTCAATAAAAAAATGGGTGCGTGTACTTATGTAGGCGCGTGAGAAGTTATCCTTCTTTGGCATCGTTTAAAATTAGTTTTTAATTGCATGCAAATAATTAATTACAATAAATTAATAAAAATTCTGGAAAAGGACGAAGTCAATAAAGTTCAGTTTTAATTTGAAAAAATAAATAAATAATCAAAATATTCAATTAAAATCGCTACTGAATATAATTTATTAGAACATATGTGATTTGCACTTGTATGAAACTCAAACACGTATTCCTAATATACAAACTAGAAACATGTGGATAAATATTATAAATATGAATACCTATAACTGTTACTTTATTACAAAAAATAAAGATGTGGTTTTTGGTTCTACTACACCAATGGTCAATAGATGGCGCTGTAGTCTCCTGAATCGCGCTTTGGTTCCGTTGTTCCAGATTAATAAATACTTTTGATAGGCCTTCACAATGCAGTCGTTAGCACCCACTAAATAGAGATTCTATATCTATTTTGTTGGTAGATTTTCTTAATGTGCGGTAAACACCAACTTCATTATGTTAAAATTTTGTGTTACAGTGATGCGCGCGCATCTTAAAATTTCACTCTCATCATTTTTTCATAACGCGCCTAAAGAAGTATAACTTCAAAAATTAAATATTACTTTTTATAAAATAGTTTTTTTTTCTCACAGAGATATTTTTGGTGGTCTGTTCGGAAACCAATTGAGTTTGATTTGAAACATGGAATGTGTAATTAAACCATTCATTATTAACATTGACGACCTCCGTGGCCGAGTGACTTGTACGCCGGGTTTCATGGTGTCGCCGACTCGAGAGGTTCCGGGTTCGAATCCCGGCGGGGGCAGATGTTTGTGTGATAAATACGAGAATAAATGTATTCTATCCGTTACCCTAGTATCCCATAACACAAGCCTTACAGTGCTTACTTTGGGGCTAGGCTTACTGGTATGAGTGTTGAAAATTTTTATTTATTATTTATATTATTGCTTTTGTCCTAGGAGTGGTACTAAATGTTTTACTTGACTTGTGATAGATTATTTAAAAATGACGAATTCTAAGTCTTAGATATTTAAGATTGAATAAATTGCTTATTAATAATCCAAACAGCTAATTTTAATATTCCAAAATATCTCAATAATATACAAAGAGCAAGACGCATTGCCTTAAAGAGCCAGAAAGTCTTAATTATTTTCGCAGGAACGCCGCGCTGCATAAAATATTCTAATTCGATCTTGCGAGTGCATTAACGGGCTCTCTCTGAGCTTTATCCATTGTCTGTCTCCTTCAATAGTGCTTAAAAAGTTTTGCTTTAATATTAGCCATTTAAACACCGTTCCTTATTAACGTTGTACGATTCAAGAAAACATAATTCAAGATTTCTTTAAAGATAAATTTTAAGATAACTTTAGTAAAACCTCTATAAAATAACATCCTAAACCGTTGAATTTATCAATACAAATATAGAACCCATTTGACCGCAAAGCTAAGCGTCGAACATGATAAATAAATCAGAAAAATCTATTTATAACTAAGTCACAGCGCTCTTCGTACATTTAATAACAAGTTATTCAATTAAACCTTCTCCTTTATCATGAATATTTAGAGAAAAGTTCTACTTACTAGTTCTTTAAGAGGGAATCAAAATTAAGAATTGCAACATCTTCGGTTCTGGTTTCTTAACGTGAGTTTTTAAACAGAAAACATTCATTTATCTATACTTATAATAAATCTGTAGAGAGGTCAATTCTGTACATGAAATATATTTTCAAAATAACTATCAGGGGGTGATTAATGATCGATACTGATGCCAAAAATGTAATCAGTAAAATTTTTGTCTGTCTGTCTGTCTGTCTGTCTGTATGTTCCTTATAGAAACAAAAACTACTCGACGGATTTTAACCAAACTTGGTACAATTATTCTTCATACTCCTGGGCAGGTTATAGTATACTTTTCATCACGCTACAATCAATAGCAGCAGAGTAGTGAAGGGAAATGTTGGGAAAACGGGAGAAGTTACTCCATTTTTTAAGCTTCCGTCGCGTGTGCAGCCTTAATGGTTAAAGTTACATAGAAATCATGTATGACGAAAATATTCTACATAAAATTGTCTAAAAAATATCCCGCAACAGCATATGTCTATCTTTTATGGCTGACTCACAATAACACGTGTAATTATATAAATAAAGTCATTCTTTATAGCACAAGCCTGAGAACAAAAACTATAGTTTTACACCGAAGCGAAGCGAGGGCGGGCCACTAGTAATACATAATAACATGAAAGACATTGTCTCGAGATTTTCTAAGATTTCTTTATTTTATTTTTTTATTTTTTCCCACAAATAAAAACGAACATAAAAGGCTAAGGCTGCACTAACAGACAGACTGCTATCAAATTTGGCTAGGAAGAGCGGGCAACTCGAGAAGTGAAGGTGAACGTTGATGCGCATCGCAAAGGGGGCCTCCTTAAACCTACACCGGGGTGGCAAGTCCCGGGAACTGCTCAGAGTTTCTCTCTCTGCCATACGATGGACCCGGCACCGGTACGGTGAATCGATGGATTGCTAAGAAGTTCGTCTCTTTCCCGCATTCAAATACTATCCTTCTTCCTACCAAATATACCTGGATTGAGTTGAGACATATGATAAGTTTTATTCCGAAAAATGTTAGGTTCCTGAGGAATTCTCAACATACCTAAAGATAACGCGGACGAAGCCGTGTCCGGCAGCTAGTGTTTTATAATTTTTCAGCGAAAACTCCGCTATGTCCTATATATCCTCTTGATGTGGCATAAATGAAGTCTAGTCGCGTACTGATGTGTTAGATATGTATTCTAGTCATCTTGATCTCATTCTACCCAAGCAGCTCTGGCACCTTATCGATACCAACAAAACACCACTTAAAAGCCAGTGGTGGTATTATTTATTTTACTGTGGTCTACTATGACAACGGAACTTGCTTGATTTGGTAGCAAAATAATTTTATGTAAATTTTCCTACTTCTGTTAAATGCTGACGAGTTTCTTGCGCCCATTCGTCTCATCAGCTAAAAGATGTCCTGGATGGATGGTTGGGAAATTAATTGGACCATTCAAAAGAGCTTTCAATAAATCAATTTGAATATAGTATAATTACATTTCTTTATATTAAGCTTCCGCTGTTCCTCCGTCCGTCCATTTCTCAGCGTGTTCATGATCATCCATAGTAGATTGATAGTTCAAGTTCATGATAATGATTATTGCTGTTATCGCTATTAAGATATTAGATAAAATGGCGTTCTCTAAAAGACTATCCGTTTCATTAAGTAAAATCTTGTACAGGACGGACGGCACCATTCGTGTCCAAATCTAACTCACATTTGACAGGCTTTCATATTATTATTCAGTTTATTAACAACCACAACAGCAGAACTTGTTAGAGGCAAACTAACAAATGCAAGTAAATTGCTAACACAAACAAATGTAACAAATTTCAACCTAATTCCAAAACAGGAATTTCGTTTACAAACATCGCAGAATATCCATCAGGCGGATCAGCGGGCACATTCTAAGTAAAACGGCACAAAGAAATATCGCAGGCATCATGTATAACAGTCATCGCTTTCCTTTCAAAAGTGAGCGAAGACGTTCCAATATCTTTAATGCATTTGCCCAGTTCCGCTATTTGACGATTAGCTGTCGAATTTGATAGATTGCTGCGTAATCGCGTTACTATGCCATGACATCATATCGTATTTTTATTTCTATGTAACATTGTTTTTTTTGTGTTTTGTTTTCTCGTCCTCGCTTTCGTGCTACAGTTTCGACAGCGCTTGTATCAATCTAGTTCAGACACAATGTTATCTGTCGGCCGTAAAGCTTTGTGTCGCATATTCTTAGCAGTTATTGCTACCTTAGGGTAGAAAGGTCGTAAAAGTCTTTTTATACTTTAAAAAATAAATTTTTAAAATCATTTTGGCTAATAACTTTTCTGTTCTTATAGTTATATTGACCCTATTAATTGAAATTTGTTATTTTTTATGTTATTTGCAATGTAAAGGCCCATAATAACATTTAACGTTACAGTCACAAAAAAAACAAAAAAAATGAATTTTCCTAATCGTGCAATAATGATCTCACAATTGTTGTTATTCAAACAGGAAACAGTGCACCCGAAGAGGCGGGCTTGCAAACTCGTCATCTTGTGAAATCTGTTTACCGCCATTCGTCGTGAAAACAAAGGACAGCCGCTGGCCCCACGCTTATTTGTGTGCGCGTCACCTTTTTGGTTTTCATAACAGGATTTGGATATAAAAGAGAGACCGTGGTGACATTCCACTTAATGTTGAGCTTTATTATAACGAAAACACTGAACTCATTTAATTTTAAATCGTAAGTTGTTAACTAGGGCTTTCTATATTAAATTTACCTAAACCATTCATTCAAATTATATTCAGTTGAAAAGCGATTGAAATTGTTGATAAAGTGTTCATTAAATGGAACACGCTTGGGAGACCTTTCTGAGAAGAACTGGTGAAACAAACTCATAGAGGCTTTTTTTCTCCTTCTTATGTTAAATTATGGAAACAAAATGGCATGGATTATGGAAACGAATCTAACGCCTTTTTTTTGAGACTGTATCTATTTAAAAAAAAATTGTATACCTACATATGGAAACTACACTAACGTTCCCAGATCTTTGAATAATAATAATCACACTATTATAATTTTCATAGACCAGGAAAGGGTTTTAAAACTATTAAAAGAACTAAATAAATCTAAAGGTCTGGGTTGTGATGATATACCTCCAGTCTATTTGTCTGATTGTGCGGATAGTCTTGCTTTGCCAATTACTATTTTATTTAATCATTCAATTAGTGAATGTGTTTTTCCTATGACTTGGAAACAAGTTCATATAATTCTAATATTTAAGAAGGGATCTAAAACTAATGTAAGTAATTATAGACCAATATAGATACTGAATGCGCTCAGTAAGTTCGAGGAGATTGTTCTGATGCATATTTATCCTATTATTACAAATGGAATCACGACAGCATAGCATGGTTTTCTGCAGGGTCGTTCAACTGTTTCCAATCGCGTAACAAGCCGCAGGTACTCCATGCTCACCTACGCAGCTACGGCCCAGGTTGTGGGTCCGGAATTCTAGACGGCGAAGCCATATCATAAACGTTCAGTGTCCAAATTCGTAGCCAAAGGAGTCGTAAAGCAATGCAGTCCGGGGGGCGCGCCAAGATCAGTAAAACGGGTCGAAATCACACAAAAGGAAGCAGAGGACATTCACAGAAACAGAAACATTTCGTTTCACGTTGTTCCGATTACTTTTTACATGTCGTTTTACTTTTCTTCTCACTACATGCGTTTCGTTTAACTCAAAAAAATAAAATAAAAAAAAAGAAGGTACCTCTCCGGCAACTAAAATCGATTTCAGGAATTTCAGTAAAACCCCCTTAGCCCCCCCACAGCGTCAGTTTTCCCAGAACGAGGAAGCTTATTTCTAAACCCAACCCCGCAATCATTCCAGCAGGACAGAACGATGTGTGTGACGTTAAAATTTCTGAATCGCGCTTACAAAACGATTTTCTTCTTGCCGCAACTTTAGTAAAACCAAAGAACTGTACTACCACTACAAAAATGCTTTTGATGACTTCACTTATCATCATCAGCGTATTAAAGTCCCCACTGCTGGGGTACAGGCCTTCCCTATGGATAGAATAGGATCCAGTGCGGATTGGTATGTGCTAACGACTGCAGATGCAGCCGGGACCAATGGCTTAACGTGCCTTTCGAAGCACGGTGAAGCTCGAGATAATAAGTTTTTGACTACCCATCCCATGATCGACCATTGCCAAAGTTGCTTATGTTAATGCACTTATGTCATTGTATGTCTGTAATTAATAAATCGAGGAGCTCGATGGCGCAAGTGGTTAGCGCGTTCGACTACGATCGTTGAACTTAAGCAACTTTCGCAGTGGTCGGTCATTGGATTGGTGACCAAAAATTACTATCTCGAGCTCCTCCGTGCTTCGGAAGGCACGTTAAGCCGTTGGCCCCGGCTGCATCTGCAGTCGTTAGCACCCACCAATCCGCACTGGGCCCGCGTGGTGGGTCATGGCCCAATCTCCTTATTCCATCCATAGGGAAGGCCTGTGCCCCAGCAGTGGGGACATCAATAGGCTGATGATGATGATGATGTCTGTAATTAATAAACACCATTCTGAAAGCCAACGGACTACTGACAAAGACTTTCGCAACAGTACGCAATAAATCGCGTCCAACCGCAGCGTGCCGCTTCTTTTAATTAACTTTCACAGCAAAACTGTGTTCGGTTCGGCCATTTTTAATTATCATCATAGACGCGCTCGCGGGACGCTTGTCACAATTCTTCTGTTATTAATTCGTCGCTTTTGGCGAAGGTAGAACAATATTACTTATTCTCTGTTAATATTAAAAGATGGAACCAAATTACCTTTTTTTGTTCTTGTTATTGCTAAAACAATGGTAATTTAAAAAAAATAACATTGTAATAGATCTTTAAAAAAAAAGAAAATACTATAAAAGGAACCACGTCGTCCAGGCTTCAGACGGGATTCGAACCAGATGTACTTCTCGTTCCGTGAGTGCGTCCGCCCGTTTTTTTACCTTGTGACATGTTCTTAGTATTTATAAATCTAGCCATTAAAAAACCTAAAATCCGACCTCCGTGGCCGAGCGGTTTTTATGCCGGATTTCAAATTGTCTTCAAGAATCTTGAGAGGTCCCGGGTTGGAGTCCCGGTGCGGGCAGATGTTTGTGTGATGAATACGATACTAAATGAATACACTTATATATGGAACAGTGTGTGTATTCTATCTGGTACCATAGCATCCCGTAACATAAGCCTACAGTGCTTACTTTGGAGCTAGGCTAATTGTTATAAGTGTTGGAAATATTTATTATTGTTTATTATACTAATTATAATTAGCTAAGATCCAACCAATGCCAAATATGGCCCATGTATATTTATAATGTTAACAGTCCAGTAATGATGCATTCTTATACGTATAGTAGGCATGCATTGCCGATTATGTATGCTTGCTTATTGAGAAAACAGAAGTGAAAAAATATAACATTGTAATAGATCTTAAAATAAAAAGAAAATACTATAAAGAAAACCGAACCAGATCTACTTCTCGTTCCGTGAGTGCGTCCGCCCGTTTTTTTTACCTTGTAACATGTTCTTAGGATTTATTTCAAATAGGTAATTTTAATCTTCTTAAACCCTACTTAGGTGTTTTACTCCCCGATTTCGTGTCGAAGTAATTTTCGACAAGGAACACTTTACTGAAATGGGTGAGTGACTTATTGTAGTGATCCCCAAGAACAAGCTATCGACATTCAATCCAAGTACTTGCACAATTAACATTCCTACCCTTACTGTTAAAATTTCAAAAGCGAATAATCTGAAAACTTCAATTGGAAATACCCCTAACAACGGATCGAATTCCTTGTCCCGACTCCAAGCTCAATTGGCAGACAATACCTCTTTTCGTTATTTGAATACTTGTCACTCGATTGTCGAATCGTGTTTTATACCAATTTTATGCAGAGTCAGCGATTTGAATGTCGAATATTTGATACCATTCTCCATCATTTTCATCATTAATAAGACAAGCTGAGAACAGAAAGCAGAGTGGCTCCGGCTTGGGATATAACCTTTGACTCACAGCTGCTTTATATTTGGATTGCTCGCTTTGCATCGAACGCACGATTTCTACAAATTTTTATTCAACCTAATAATTTCCGTATTTTTCTATCGATCGACTTAGCCAGTAGTGGCGGTATCGTGTTTTATACCAATTTTATGGAGAGTCAGCGATTTGAATGTCAAATATTTGATGCCATTCTCCATCATTCTCATCATTAATGAGACAAGCTGAGAACAGAGTGTTAAGCGAGCTGGGGCGCGGCGGAGTTCCCGCCTAATTTAGAGCGCCGGCTTGGGATATAACCTTTGACTCACAGCTGCTTTATATTAGAATTGCTCGCTTTGCGTCGAACACACAATTTCTACAAATTTTTCCATAAAATTAAATTCCGTATTTTTCTATCGATCGACTTAGCGAATAGTGGCGGCGAATGATAGAATAATTGTCTAAGGGCAATGCCCAATTTGTATGAGAATTTGGTTTAACATGGACAGACTTTTAACAAGCAAAACTATAAAATGCAAGAAGCTTAAACTACCCAGAACCTTTGAATCATTATAATTTTGTATCATTATCCTTTAAAACTATTTTTAGCACAGCGATGAAAAAAGGTAATATAAGCATAAATAAGTAATTTTTGCAACGATCTATAATATTCGAAGTTATATTACCAATCCGATGTCTAGGCACTGGATACATACATTTATTGTTACACAGTTAAATAAAATTGAAAATGAACATCTATTCTTTAAATATACCGCGAAAAATTTATATCGCGCAATATGGCGTGCGACGTTACATGCATATTAACAAATGTTTAAAACCAGAAACGCAGTGTTCTTTTGACAGCTTGGGTGCTTTCCAAACCTTTGCTCCAAGTGCAACTTTTCATTCTGACGTTTAAATTTTGACATAAATGTATGTAACTGTTATCGAATTTGACAAGTTGTACCTAGAGCGTGGGTTTGAAATGCATCCCTTATCTGCAAATGACATGTTAGATCCGGCCAATCCTAGCCGTTTTCGCTGACATGACGTGATTCTAACTTCTCATGTGATATTAGATAACTCATAGAAGGAAGTGATCGTATTATTTACATTTAATTTTATTGTATTATTAATAAAACTCTCTACTATATTACGGTTATAGAAATTGTTTAAAAAAAGATATAAAATTGTTGTTTGCAACTTGTTCACACTGAGCCTATTTTTGGTATTGCCTTTGTGTCACAGATTTTTAAGTTTTTTTCTCAATCTTTTTGAAATACATATACAATGACGGTTTTTTGTGAAGTTTTGAACTTATCTAACAATACAAGGCAAAAGACAATGGCATTAAATAGCGCCAGCCGCCCGCAGCTCACGGTCCCCGTTCTCGTTCTCCCCCACACCCTGTGTCTCAGATAATAAGTTGTTTACCTATAGTCGCTAACAACCTTATACTGAGAATTTTACGTTCCATTTTCATTGCGGTAATTACTGGTTTTTATGTTTCTTATGTGAAAATTTTCCTATTTCTTATCTTACCAGTGTTATAAACTAGTAAAACTGGAGGAACGATTTAAAAATACGGAAAAGCAGAATCATGCGACTCGGAAGTCGAAAGTGACTTTAATCGTTTTGGACAATACCATTTCAGGCGAGCTAATCAAAAATAAAACTCCGGAAGATTGCAATAGTTGTGGCGTACTTTATCTTTATTTATTTATTTATTATAAAACACTCACACCAATTAGCCTAGCCCCAAAGTAAGCACTGTAAGGCTTGTGTTATGGGATACTAGGGTAACGGATAGAATACATATACAGTACATATATATATATATATATACATATATATATATAGAAATACATATTAGACATCCATGAGACATCCATCCTGGAGTACAAATGCTCGTATTCATCACACAAACATCTGCCCCCACCGGGATTCGAACCCGGGACCTCTCGAGTCGGTGACACCATGAAACCCGGTGTACAAACCACTTGACCACGGATGTCGTCAGGTTAAAAGGGATTAAAGTAATTCGTTTCCATGACTAAATATTATCATCGTTTGAGAGTAATGATACGTTATAATTGATATATTGTATATCATACTTGAAATACAGTTTAGTAAAATTGTGTTCTCAGTCCTATTATAAGGATTATGTCAGAGTTTCATCGGCGAAGAATCTTTGTTAGAATACGGTTCGCAATTTATTGTTTACCATTTTAAACTTATTTGAGCATTTCTAGCTACCACTTTTACTTAAAATATTGAAACAGTTTTGTATTATAAATCCACCTTGTCCTTTACATTTTGAATCAGACACTGAGTAAATATGCTTTTAAAGTAAGTAAAACAGTTTAGTTTTTTATATAAAGTACTTTGGAATTCTCTTAAACGATATCTTTGAAAATTTTGAAGATTACGGTACTTCTGTTAATTGATAAATTGCCTAGATTGATCTTACTAATGATTTCGTCTACGTGGAATTCAGACTTCCCAAGGAACCTTTTTAGGGCCCAATTAAATAAAATAGGTACTTAAAAAAGGATAGCTTCGAAGAAGTAACAATATTTCCGCAAAAACAGGATTTTTAATATAAAATGTCAAATAAATTATGAATACATAGAAACTTTATGGTCTAAGGAACATTCTAACAAATCGCAAGTAAAACCAGTAATTAGTATTTAAAGCTTGGTGTCCAGTGGCGGCGCTAGACCACATGTGGACGTCGGCGACATCAAGTTCGCGAGGCCTTTTTTAATTCGCAGTAAAAAACCGTTAAATTATAAAAGCCAAATTATAAAATAACATATGAGTAAACGAGTTTTATTGTTGATAATCAAATGATGACAAAAAATAATTACAAACATAGAAATTTAATTACAAAAATAGTGTTGCCAGACAGACGATTCTGAATACCCGTAAAGTACTACTCGCTTCCATCACGCACGTGTTCGCAAATAATAAAAGTCATTATCATCTGCTTAGCTTTTCCCCGAATTGTCCGGGGTCGGCTACCTAAGCCAGGCCAGGAGAAACGAAAATAAATAGATAACTTGTAAATTTTTTTTGCGAGTCCCCCTCAGGCGCGAGGCCGTCGGCGGTGGCCGACGTCGCCGACGCCTAGCGCCGCCACTGTTGGTGTCTAATGTGCAATAATGATTTTAAAAATATAATGTATTTGGAAACCTCTTTTTTTAACTTGTATATTTTAATCAGAAGTTTCCCGTTTTTTTAATATTTTTGAAATTGCGTTGTTTATTGTGACCAAAGCAGTCACAGCCTTATGACAGGGTGCATAGCAACGAGTAAGAACAAACGTGCCAGAGAAACGGAGACAGCGCAACGGCATCGGTTACATTAAGTATTAATTTAACTATACATATAATAAAATGGTAAGGAAGTCAAGACTGTACATTGAATATTTTTTTTAAGAATACTTGGGTGTGATCTGCAATCGATATCGAAGCCAAAATATGGTTTTTAATATTTTGTCTGTTAGTCTGTCTGTATGTCCGGGATAAACTCAAAAAGTACTGCATGGATTTACTTCAAATTTGGCACGAATATTAATAAGAAGTCGGGTCAACATACAGGCTACATATTATCACGCTATCACCTACGGGGAATGAGCAGTGAACCTTTATTTCTAACTAACTCCACGCGTACAAAGTCGCTGGCGGCCGCTAGTTAATTAATAATATTATTATTGTATTCCATCTATTTCATAATATTATTCTATTCTTTAAAACACCTCTTTAATTTCCACACAGTTCACTCTTTTTCACTTATAAAGTTTCTTAGTTTCGGAATTCTTCATTCTCTTTGTATATAACAAAACTCGCGGTACTGATCACCATTTGGGACTGTTGGCGGAGCCATTTCCGTTGTTCCGAAGTTATTCATCAGTCGAAACAGTCACACTTAGCGAAACTATTTAATTATATGACCCTTCCGTTTCCGCCCGGCGGATCTTTTGAATCCGACTTTAAACGGTTTCTGCGAGGCTGCCCAGATTGGATTGTTTGTGCTGATGACTCTTTACTATATAGTTAGTCATTTCTGTGAATTTTCTATTTATAAAGCAGGGAGGTAGACACTTTAGTTTTTTTTATTTTCAAAATAAGTCGACATTATTATTTGTGTAGGTATTTATAGTACAAATAAATATGTTAAATATGTATTTATTGTATTATAAATATATAAATATGGTTTATATCTAGTTATTTAGGTATATTTATAGATGTTACATTATAATTATTTTATTAAGTAACATGTAGTTTTATCAATTTAATTTTGTTTTTCTTTCTCTGTTATTATAATGCATTAATTTAATTTACCGCATAATATCTCTGCTTAGCCCGATGGTTGACTGGTAGAGAATACCATGTGGCACTAAGTCCGCCATTTGTTACAAAACAATAAATAGTAAATAAATTATTTTTACATTGTATTACTCAATCAAAAATTCAGTTAAAAGTAGGTTGCTTATAAAGTGTATTTGTATTATATCTATTTTTTTTTAAATGCGTACCTAAGGATGTAGATATGATTAACAAAGTTTTTACTTCGAACATAACATTAAATATCGCACGTCACTCTGCTAAATTTATCTCTTATCTATTAGACAAGTCCGTCCGTCCGTCCGTCTGTTGTGCTGTTTCAGCGGTCAAACCGTAAGAGATAGATAAAGAGAATGTTTAAGTTATAAGTTAAGAATAGTCTGATAAGACTAAAAACCGGATTTGAGTAACGTAGCACTTCCGGTTTTCGAGAAATCACGAATTTCAAACGAAACCACACAAAATCTCCGAAGTTCTCAATTAATTAAATACATTTTTTTTAAATCAGGTTTTGGTGAACATTTGGTTCACTGGTTTGCTAGTTTATTATATTAAAAGAAATAAGTGTATAACAGTGTCTCATAAACCAATATTGGTTTTTCCGGACACTATGCCGTTCGCCATCGAGACCAGCAGGTACGACTACTTAATTAATAAATTAAAATTAAACCATTCATTCATCAGACATTAAACGGTAAGGTAATTTTATTAATATTTTTTTATATATAGGGTGAAATTGAATGTTTTAATGAAACTACGTGGGATTGTTGGGTTACGTATATAGAGTATCTCTGAATTTTTTCGGATTTTTTAAAAATGATTTAAATAAAATTTCGTTTTCTTTTGTTATATTTTAAGTCCTTTCCTCCTTTTGGGTACTAAATAATTATTCTTTTTAAACACGCATACAGAGTAAGTAAAAATTTTTAAAGTTTTTCTCTGCTTAAGAGATGACATTTGTGCTTATTATTTCAATAAAGGCATCTAAGACGACTTTATTGTATTTTGTGGAATCAAAGGAGTCAGCTGAACTCTGTGTAGAGGTACCTACTCACTCAACGGCTGGCGGACGCGGTCGGTCGTTGACCCGCGGTGGAATTTTAATGTTTTTCCATTTTTTAACAGTGCTTATTTATTAGTTATTTTTCACTGGATATGTAAGTTTGTTTGTTTAAAATGAATAACTGCTCAAAAGGAGGAAAGGACGTAAAAATACACAAATTATAAATAAATACATGAAAAAAATATACTTCAAAAAAATCCGGAAAAAATCAGGCATACTCTATACACGTAACCGAACAATCTCACGAAGTTTCATTAAAACATTCAATTTCACCCTATATACCGCACCGCCTTTAATAAAAAGCTAGGTAGCTGTCGGCCAAACACCGCGCCGAGTAATACACCCAAAGAGTGGAAACACACCGGCTGATTTGATGGGTTAATAAAATATATTCTATTCTATATAATTTTAGGGTAGTACATACAAAATAAAGACATAACGGTTGGAGTCGAATATATATTTGAAAAAATCCATTACAGCTATGATAGTGCAAAGTATTTCAGTCTACTCGATTAAATATCCAATTTCATTTGTACCGAGGGCAATTACGTTTCGCAGTCTCAAAGAATAGAAATATTTCTGCACAATGCACCGTGGCAGGAAACTCTGGCGTGGATCGCTGTCGCGTCCTGAAGATAATAATTTCCTGTGTGCCAATGGAAATATAGGAATGAATTATATTCTATGATATAAGTCCTATTCATTATCTACTACCTCTAGATTTATTTCAGCTGGTCAAACCGTTTATTCAGAAAAACTTCAGCACGTCGATCCCATAACATTTTATAGATATTGTTATTTAGATTTTTTGACAAATTGTTAAATATCTTTTACTACTGGAATAATATTTCACCAAGCCAACATTATGTCACTGAAATAATATGTATGCCGACGATTTGAATTGGCGTGATCTATTTACTCGAATGGTTTTGTAAGCCGTATTTGATCCTCTTAAATATATTGTAAAAATGCTCCTTTTAAAAAAAAATATCAATTGTATAATTTTTATATTAATTATTGCATTTGTATTTGTCGATATACGGATAAACTGTAAATGAACTGCATCCAAGGTAACATAATAAATATGTTCGAACACACTTTATTAACGTTTGATATACAAACATAATATTTGATCCTTTATTTTATTTGTTGTTTTTTTTCCATAATTGGTGGTTTTTATACCTACTTTGTATTTTCATATGAAGCTTCTAAAATAAAGTTCGATCTATATTTTACTATACTTTAAAAACTATTTGATATCACTAAAATTTTTATTGCTGAACATAATGAAAAAAATAATCTTTTGCATTTATGTGGGACTTTGTGGATATCCGCCGTGAGCGCGCGTGGTGGATCTTGACCCAATCTCCATATTCCTTCCATAGAGAAGGCCTGCGCCCCAGCAGTAGGGACATTAAAGGTGATGACGATGATGACTTTGTGGGTAAGTGATATACCTTTTCAGGCGGTGTGCGGCTTATAAGCTTACATTGGATTAAAAGTAGACAGTGTAAGTCACACTTGCAACAAAGTTCTTAATTCAAAACCTAAACTATAATATAAATAAATAATTATAAATAAATAATTGCAAATATAGACAACTTGAAAAGCTGCAAACCTTATTTCATACAGTACAAGGTATTAACGGTAACATGTATTTATATTCTGGAGGTGTGTAATTATGTTAAAAATCATTTAAAAGAATTTTCTACTTACTCGCGCCCGCATAACTTACGTCGCCATAGCAAATTGGCCCTACCAATATCTAAACTCAAATTGGTCCAAAGTAGCCCTTTTGCAATGTGTGTCAAAATATACAACAGATTGCCATTATCTTTAAAAAATGAGAGTTGTCTTACTGGATTTAAAAACAAATTGAAAAAGCTCCTTTGTTCAAAGGGCTACTATACATTGCAAGAGTATTTAAATGACAAATAATTAAAATGATGATTTTTAGGTTTTTATTGTGATATAATTAATTTAATAATATAATGTGTAATTTATTTAATGCAATTTTTATGACATAGAATTTTATTAATTTTATTGATTTGATGTTTTTTAAATTTATATTTATTTATTAAAAAAAATAAAAAGCTCTTTAAAGCACATTGCTATGCCCTAGCCGGGTTCGTGTGTAATGAATGTTTTGTAACACCTCTGTACAACTACATGAAAAAGCAATAAATATGATTATGATGATTATGATAAACGAATAAACCCTCATGCCTTTTCTTAAAAAAAAAAAAAATATCCACTACAAATAACAATTTAAAGGAGAACAAAATAAAGAGACCTAGTCTGCTTCCCTGGGGTATACTCAAACAGATACCTACTTTAAGCGATTTGCCAAAATTAAAAAAGGTTCAGTGTAAAAAAAACAATAAGGAAATTTAGGGCACCAGGCAATTTAGTTTTATTTGTACCTGAAATATTTCTCTATAAGGGTCATAACTACTGAGCCATACCGACAAAAACCTCGATAATGAATGTAACGCGTTTTTTTATTATTTTCCATAGCCTCGCGAAGAATCACAGTTATGGCCCCTGCGGCATAACTCGCACAACAAACGGTCCATAATAGCTTCGCTTATCCCCAAATTAGTTTGAAACACGCACTAGTTTCATAACATTGTACCAATACATGGGCGAATTGTCTCGTGCGGAAAGACGTTCCGGGGGATAACTTGGTCGAACGGTTGGCTTGGGAGTCGTTCCGACGTGACGTCGGCCGACTAATATCCGGACTGCCTAGCACGAGTCTCCGGTGACCACATGATTCTGTGCTTTAGACAAATGAAACAACTGAATGACGCGGTTTCCATATTTGCTGTTGGATACGAAATTGAAAGCGGAGTTTTTTCTTTATATCCATCAGTACCCTTAGTACGAGTTTTACAATTACGAAATCTATGATAGTTTTCGTGTGCTCTCACTCGTACTAAGGGTATTGATTTTATTGTTTTCGTTTCAATACAAATAAACAGTGTTTAAATTCTATCAATAAATCATTTGCGTGTTCTTAATTTATTTGGTTACTTTTCACCAAATGGACATAGAAACATAATTTACAATTACGAAAACTATGATAGTTTTCGTGAGCTCAAACTCGTACTAAGGGTACTGTCTCTGGTAATTTGCTAGGTATTTCGTTAGTACGACTATAAATGCCTTTATATAATTTAAAAATCTTTGTGTATCCTTTTATAATAAAGTCCGTAGCTATATCCAACAGCTGAGTTTTAATAAAATTAAAGTAACTATCAGAAAAATACTCATTGATAAAACCCATTTATGCTTTTGGTTAAAAATTTTTAGAAGGATACAACAAGCTTTTTCTATATTATGATATAGGTAGGTAGCTCTGTCCTCCTTATTGCAAATTCAGTACTTGCAGAATAGCGGTTTGGAGATAAATGCGATGAACATATTTCTTTAATATATAATCAAGAAATCTCTGTTACATAACTTTTAATGTCAAGTTTCTATTGACATACTTTCTTCTTTGTTTTAATGCCTTATTTGGATAAGATTCTCAGCACTGCATTTTCATCAACTTTCTAGGCTTGCGAGCATTACAGTATAACTAATACTAAATGCAATTCTTGGTTTATTACTGCAAAATCACTTAGCACGTTTTTAATACTGCGTTTTTGTAGTTAGCAATCATTTTGTTATTTTCACCACACGCAAATGCAGTAATGGTGAATACTGCGTTTAGTATAGGCGTCGCGAGAGTAGCTCTTTGTTATTCTGGCTACATTCAAATGCAGTAATGGTGAATAGTGCGTTTAGTTTAAGCGTCGCGAGAGTAGCTCTTTGTTATTCTGGCTACATTCAAATGCAGTAATGGTGAATAGTGCGTTTAGTTTAAGCGTCGCGAGAGTAGCTCTTTGTTATTCTGGCTACATTCAAATGCAGTAATGGTGAATACTACGTTTAGTTTAGGCGTCGCGAGAGTAGCTCTTTGTTATTCTGGATACATTCAAATGCAGTAATGGTGAATACTGTGTTTAGTTTAAGCGTCGCGAGAGTAGCTCTATGTTAATCTGGCTACATTTAAATGCAGTAATGGTGAATACTGCGTTTAGTTTTAGCGTGGCAGAAGTAGCTCTTTGTTATTCTCGCTTCATTCAAATGCAGTAATAGTGAGTACTACGTTTAGTTATAGTTAGAATTTGTTACAAACAAGTTAAATGCTGAATGAATATACGGTAAACGCAGCAATTTTAGCATAAGTAACATTTAGGTGCAAGTACTGCATTTCATGTTAAATGAAAAACATGTTTTTAATTAGAAAAAAATTGGAAATAAATTTATACCATATAGATTATGCCTCTGGGACGTCATTTTTGCAAAAAAGTGATCACAAACTATAGATTACTGCAAGTACCTAGGTACAATTAGCGGGGCAAAGCTATGTAACATGCTTTTAATATTAACACTTTACACAATAAGCAATAACATACCTAATAATTTTTAAATGTTGTTATATGATTTTGTTCTATGTTGTGAAGTATTTTTTTATGTTTCGAGATTCAAGGCACCCTACGTTATAACGTTATAACGCCACTAGCGCCAGCAGTTAATTCAATTTAATTTCCCACAGTTTAGTAAAATTGCAATTTTTCTTATAGTAAGAGCCATTCCAAGATCCAAGATTTGGAAGGCTAATTGGATATTTGTAGGGTTTCGTACTATTATATCTGATATTTGTTACATTTTTTGCTGCCCCGGCTGACCATTCTGTCTGATCAGCAATTTGGAACTAAAGCTTTAGTCTACTCAGTTAGTATCCGACAGTCCGTGTCCATCCTCCATTTAGTGCGGTTCCCTACGGATCCTTTAATTTCCATATATATAAATTTTTATACCTATATCTATGTTAAAAAATAAAGTCGCGAGTGTAATTAAAATGTTCTTTTTTAAAAATCCTTTCGCAAATATCCGCTTAACAGTACCTCAAAAAAAAACGGCACCCTTTTAGGATCACTTTGTGGTCCGTCTGTCGTTTATGTTGCGTACCTACAACTTTGTACTGAGCCCTCGGTGGGCGAACCCGACTCGCACTTGTTCGGTTTTTTTAAAGAAGCCGATGTCCAATTAAACAATATACTAAAATTTACCAAAATCGGTGCAGCGGCTTATTAGTGAAAGCGTAGAGTTACTTTAAAATTTAAAATATTTGTATGTATTAGTGAAATACAAAGTGCATGTTCGTAAATAATCTCGTACAAGGACGGAGGAACCAAGTTTTTTACGCAACATAATTTCAAAGTAAATAGAAGTAAAAAAAACAACTACAGAGGAGAGTAACAGCGCCACACAGCGTGTTGTGATCAACGTTATTAAATACTTAACGGTATTTAATATCGTTGGTTGTGGTCGTCATCCAAAGTTCACGAAACCGCGTGTCGTATCCAACTATTTGTTGCGTGTAAGTGACGTTATCGTGTCGCTTCGCTGGACCCAATGGCCGGAGCTTTGTACAATTTTATTCTATCATTTTCTCCCTTGAGTAACCGGTGTTCGACACGGCTTTCAATGCAGTTGATAAACTATTTGCTAGAAATACTTTTTGCAGACCTGTAGTAGCTCATAAATGGTTTTTGAAAGCTATTCAATCATGTAAAACAACAAATCGAAAGTTTTGCCTAGCCAAAAAAATATCTATGCTTATTGAATTGAGGATTTTTGTTGGTATTAATGTTAAACGATCTTAAATGGATTTATTAGGCTAGTTAACATTAAAATTTATTTCGTTTGTTGTGATTATAGTGATCTGCCAATTAGGAACTGGTGGTAATGAATAGTAGCTACTTTAAGCCTAAAAAAAGGTAAATTAAAAAAATCAAAAAAACCGACTGCTTACATATAAACTGAAAATAAAAAAAACAAGTTCAGTAGTATATAATTCTGTTAAGTAAGCAACAAAGCTACTTTAACAGTTGAGACCCATTAGATATTTGAGAATGGATAATTTTTTTGATATAATATTTAATTAAACTAAAGGCGCAGAATTAAATTTTCATAGCATTAGGTACAGCACCATAGAAATCTCATTTATTATCCATTTATCACCCAAAGTAGAGATTTACATCTTCTCTTCTTGTCGTTCTTTTTTAAAGCGTTCTCCAGTTACAGGGCACAGACTTTCTGGTCTACCTTTTTTATTAGTAGTGTAAAGCTCGAATACTAGTACTTCCACCTATCAATCGGGCTGCTAGCAGCCTAGTAAGTATTGCAAATAGTGCAACCTATAAACAAAATAAGAATAAGTATGTATACATTATTGAATAACAAATCATTGTTTACCAAAAATACTAAGTAACTTTTACAAATATAATGAATGAAACTTTATATTATTTCCTTTAAATTTTGCAAAATTAGCGTTTAGAATTACGAAACCAACATTAACGCGAGCTGATTAATAAATATAGGGAGTTTATTAAGTATGTACCTACTAGCGAATAATAAGTTATTTTTCATTATGTTAAGTAACTCCTGAGTAACATAAAGTAATATCGTTAAAATATAATTTAAAAACAGTATTATTCTATTTTTCATTAAATTTCAATAATCCGAACTATCTATCATGATACTTTATTTTTCATCATTTAATTAGAAGGAACTGTATTACAGTTTTATTTTAAGTATTTCGTATAGGATTAGATACTGCCAATTAACAATTACTGGCAATTATATTCATGTAACTTTTATTATTTTTGCAGTGCATGCCAAAATGGCTCGCAGATTTGAGTTTTTTTCCGTCTTACGTAACACTTATTTTTATATTTTGGCTAATTCACTCAATAACTACATAAATTATTATCTATATGTTATATATGTATGAGGTATTTTTTGAGTGAAAAAATAACAAATCTATACAAACGTAAGATTGAAATTAAAAGTGCAAGTGGTTAATATACAACTTTAAATCGTTCTAAATCTTAAACAGTCATATGAAAAATGGTGTAAGGAACCTAAATATCATTTTCGATTATCTAGACAGTGACAAAACCCACTCATTTCGTAATTTTTTTACTTTGTTACAATATGGCGCCTAATTATCCCCATATTGAATTTTGATTAATATCATATCTTTAGAAGTGGGATTGTTAATCATGGGAGTGCCCATGATTAACAATAATCGATTGACGTATGAATCATCAAAATCGGTTCACGCATTTGGTCTCAAGTGTGTCACAAAGGAACATACATACATATATAGACTTTTAAACATACCCTGTTTGTGCGTCGCGCTTTGCGCTCTTGCATTGCGCAGTCGGGTAAAAAAAGGACATAAATAACAGGATTAGATAAAAATAATTTTAATTTTAAAATCGAAATGAAATATTATACTATACTAGCTGACCCAGCGAACTTCGTACCGCCATTAAAAAATAGGAGTTGTCGGTAGAAGGGTGAAAATTTAGGGTAGTATGTATTTACTAATGCTGTATTATAAAAAAAATAAAAAAAATATATCTAATATTGAAAAAAAAAATTAGGGGTGGATTACCCTTAACATTTAGGGGGATGAAAAATAGATGTTGTCCGATTCTCAGTCCTTCCCAGTATGCACATAAAGTTTCATGAGAATCGGGAAAGCCGTTTCGGAGGAGTTTAACCACAAACACCGCGACACGATTATTTTATATATTAGACTAGCTGACCCAGCGAACTTCGTACCGCCCTAAAAAAATATGGGTTGTCCAGCGGACAAAATTGTGAATCTAAACCATTCTCAGATCCCCTTGAACACACACAAAAAATTTCATCAAAATCGGTCCAGTCGTTTAAGAGAAGTTCAGTGACATACACACTCACAGAAGAATTATATATATAAAGATATATCAATCCCCTTTCGCTTCGTAGGTAAAGAAAGAAAAGCGAAATATATTATAGAATTCCTTTAAAATATTCTTCGTATATCAATACTGCTTCGGGTCGGCTCCGTTCTTTTATTTATCATATCCTTCCAAACCCTTTGTTACACTCACCATAAAGTTTGTTCTTCTAAATCAAAATATATGGTGTCAGGTCCAGTGCTGAGAAGAAATGGCAGGATACTTGTAAAGTGCTGTTTTATCCCCAATGTGTTATTTTAAACCAGAAACTTACTCAAAACCTTAATTGGCGCAGTACGATTGCGTTTTAAAAGTATCATTAAGTAACTCAGTTCAGTAAGTACATTTCAAGTAGTTGGTTTTGTGTCTAAACTTTTGCTCTTATGTTGGTCTGCGAGTGGAAGACAACATAACGTCTTTCGGCTTCTAACTTTCCAGTGAGGAGCTTGTGGTGCGGGTGGTTAGCGCGTTCGGCTGCAATCATTGAAGTTAAGCAACTTTCGCAATGGTCGGTCATTCTGACCAAAAACGATGGGTGACCAAAACATTATTATATTGAGCTCCTTCGTACTTCAGAAGACATGTTAAGCCGTTGGTCCCGGCAGCATCTGCAGTCGTTAGCACCCATCAGAGTGCACTGGGCACTGACCTACCACGGCCCAGTCTCCTTCTGCCATCCATAGTAGTTAGTTTGAAAGGGATGTCGCTATGTATAATGTTTCTGGCTGTACTCAAGTAATAAGAGCCTAATATTGCAGGGCTTCAAAGGGTAGAGGAAGGGGTCGGAATAGACAATAGGGATGATGACTAATTTTTTATTCTTCGTTTATCAGGTAGATAATCAAAAAGTATTGGACACGTTTTTTTTATTTTTTCACATAATATAAACATTGCAGAGATATATTGATTGATAGGAGGGTAGTCGCCAAGTTAACAGCAAATTTTTGTAGCTCTACTTATTTTAAGTTTTAAAAACAGTAATTTTCAATATATTCTAGTAAACTATATGCTAAAATTTGAGGCATAGATATCGCTACTTGCCTGCAGTGTCTTTCCTATTTCTATCTCCTCTAACTACCACAACACTATGGACCACGCACAACTGGAGTCAAACATAAACAAGATGGCAAAGATGTTTGAGGAAAAGATGACAGAGTTCCAGGCTGAGCTCAACCAGGCGTCACGTAAGAACCCTAGCAGCATAGCAGCACTCAACACAGAGTTCACCAACTTTAAAGCTTTCGTCTGTAATGGCTTGACAGTACTTCGTGCAGAGATGAACGTTCTTAATAATAGGGTTGAGCGGATCGAGATGCGTTTTCGCAGGAAAATGTTACTGGTCCACGGCATTCCCGAAGACAAAGATGAAGACACTTGCGCCACAATCGTCTCCAACTTGGTCAAGTGCAACGTGCAAAATCTTACGTCTGGCAGCATCACCGCAAGTTATAGGATGGGTAAGCTCGTAGCCGATAACCCTAATCCGCGGCCTATTGTGGTTAAGTTTGCTGATGCGAAGGTACGGACAGCTTTATGGAACAAAAAAGTCGCACTCAAGGGTTCGAAGATAACGCTGTCCGAATTTCTTACGAAATCCCGACATAATGTCTTCATGGCGGCTAGGGATAAATTCGGCGTTAAAAACAGCTGGACTATGGATGGAATCATTCATATCAAGACACCGGACGGCAAGAGACATAAGTTAGAATCCATGTCGGAGTTTCTTGCACTCTCCGAAAGTATGCCCGTTAACAAAGTGTAGCTCTAGCTTCGTAACTGTTTTATCATGTCGTAGTGTGTTTTTTACCCACTTATTTCTTTAACTCATAATTTGTGTGCAACTTTGATTGTGAGGTAAACTTTAATTTTATTTTCCGTTTGTAATGTTTACAACAGCTATTTGTCATTATCAAACAAAGTGACAATGTCATTCGGCCAACCCGATGTGTCAAACCTAACTGACAGATATTATTCGTTCGGAAATGCGTTTTCCTTTGTGGTAAGCACGATTTGTCCATTCAGCCAATGTCAAATAAAACGGAGATGCATTTGTTGGTTGGGTGGCATTGTTTAATTTTGCCTTGATTTTTTTTTCTCTTTCTTGACATAAAATCATGGTCTAATGGTAAACTTTAAAGTTAATTTATTAAGTGTTATTATTTATATCTTTGTCTTGTTTCTTCTTTGATGTTGTTATGTTTGTGTAGTTGGTGCGATTCTCTTTCACACTGCTGGCGGAACGTAGCGATACACGTTTTTTTTTTTTTTTTTTTTTGATATTTAATCATTTATATATTTTGTAATATTCGTATTTATTCATATAATATTTAATATAATAGTATTTTTAATAACATATTATGTTACAGATGGATAACGACTCAGACAATTCACTGAGCGACAGCTCCGACTTTTTTTCCACTTCCTCTTTAATTGATAGCAGCTTCCATAGTTTATCTCAACCTCTCGATTTACAGCTCGAGTCCATATTCTCAACTACTCGGAAAAATTTCAACATAGTGCACATAAATACTCAAAGCATTCCCGCACACTATGCGGATTTAGTGTCCACCTTCTCTAACAATCAGAATATACATGCTATCATGGTATCAGAAACGTTCCTCAAGCCCTGTCTGCCTTCCATTACTTACTCCCTTCCTGGATTTCATCTAATCCGTAATGACAGGACTGGCAAGGGTGGTGGTGGAGTTGCAATATACCTCAAAAATAATCTCCCTTTTAATATTCTCGATAAGTCTCCTTCTCAGTATTCTGTATCTTCCGAACATTTGTTTATAGAGGTTCTCCTAGGCCATCTCAAAGTACTTCTCGGGGTGTTTTATAGCCCCAACCTCCACATTGATTATTTTTCAAAATTTGAGAACTTATTGGAGACTTTTGTACCAACAGCTGATCACACAATAATTATGGGTGATTTTAACACCTGCTTGCTGAAACACGATTCTCGATCATCACGACTGTGTTCAATTGTGGATTCCACCGATCTCAGTATTCTTCCTTCTTCTTCAACGCATCACTTTCCTGGTTGTCAGCCATCCTTGCTAGATCTTGCCATAGTCTCCTCCACCGATCTTGTTAGCTCCCATGGTCAGTTGTCTGCTGAAGCCTTCTCCTATCATGATCTCCTTTACCTTTCCTATAAAATCCGTTGTCCTAAACCCAAACCCCGAGTAGTCATGCAACGGAACTTTAAAAACTTTGACGAGATCAGCTTCATGACTGATCTTAATGGTATTGATTGGGATGCGGTATTTAACGCCTCAACTATTGATGGGAAGATTGAGATATTTAACTCGATGCTTATCGAAGTATTCGATAAGCATGCGCCTCTGCGTCCTGTGCGGCTGAAACACCTTCCTGCTCCCTGGCTAACACCAGATATTAAGACCTTAATGTCCAAACGTAATGAAGCAAAGTTGCGATACAGAAGGAATCCTTGTGATGCAACACTTCTTAAATACAAGGAGCTCCGTAACCGATGCAGCAGGATTTGCAGAGATGCACAACGAAAATATATTCATGCCTCTGTATCGAACGGTGATCCTGCGAAGGTGTGGTCATTCCTCAAATCACTTGGTATTGGTAAGGTTAACTCATCTTCTCCTTTGAAACTTGATCCCGATTCCTTGAACCTTTACTTCACAACACCTTCGTCCATCCCGTCTTACGTAAAGCTATCTACGCTGCAAAAACTGTCCGCGGATCATTATCCGAAGAGTCAGTCATCATTATCCTTTTCTTTTAGACCTGTGACCGAGTGTGAGGTCGAGCGATGCATTTCGGCTGTAAAGTCCAACGCTGAAGGGTTGGATGGAATTAGCCGGAAAATGATTTTATTAGGTTCCACGACACTTCTTCCTATACTCTGTCACATTTTTAACTTCTCACTTAGCACTGGGTCATTTCCACGCTGCTGGCGTGTTGCATCTGTTCTTCCCATTCCAAAGTTATCCAATCCTAGTTTACCTTGTCACACCTATTTCCATTCTCCCGTTTCTTTCCAAAATCCTTGAGCGACTTGTCCATCACCAGATCAATATATTTGCTAACACTGAAAAGATTCTGGGCCCTCTTCAATCTGGTTTTCGCCCAGCCCATAGTACGGTAACTGCCTTGACAAAGATAACCGACGATATACGCGAAGGCATGTCTAATCAACGTGTGACACTTCTAGTACTCCTAGATTTCAGTAATGCTTTTAACACCATTGATTTCGACATCCTCTTAACAATGTTGAGGTCGGTCTTTGTGTCGGATGTGGTAGTAGATTGGTTCCGAGATTATCTTGTTGGGCGACAGCAATGTGTCCGTTTTGATGACAGGCGCTCTGGGTTTTGTGATGTGACTGCTGGAGTGCCTCAGGGTGGAGTCCTATCTCCTTTCCTTTTCTCAATTTTTATCAACTTCCTTACTCCTCTCCTCACCTGCCAATACCATTTGTATGCTGATGACCTACAAATTTACCGTCAGGCTCCTGTTGAAGATATAAACAATTTGATTGCACTTGTCCAGGACGACCTCAAGGTCATATACGACTGGAGTTCTGCCTACGGCCTTTCGATCAATCCCAGCAAATCCCAAGTCATCCTCATTGGGGGGTCCAAACAAATTTCCAAGCTGGATGTTGCTAATCTTCCTCAGCTCTATTTTAATTCTTCTCCTCTGCCGTATTGCAACACTGTAAAAAATTTAGGTGTAATCTTTGACTCCACACTCTCTTGGTCTCCTCATGTTGCTGAGGTCAGTAGGAAAACGTTTGCTGCTGCCGGTTCACTGCGCAAATGGAAAAATCTTCTCCCTATAAAGACCAAAATTGAACTTGCGCAATCACTCCTTTTGCCTATTTTGGACTACGCTGACGTTTGTAACATTGACCTAAATGAAGTACTTCTAGACAAACTTCAGCGTCTCCAGAATCTTTGCATTCGCTTCATTTATGGCCTCCGCAAATTCGACCATGTGTCCGAATTTAGGAGGGAGCTAAAGTGGCTTCCTATTAGACTGCGTCGTGAAGAACATGCTCTCACTTTGCTATATAATGTGTTGTATGACCCTCGCACTCCCCCTTACCTTAAGGAACGTTTCAAATTTCTAGGTACGGACCACAACCGCATGTTGCGCTCCAAAAATGATAATTTGTTGGAGATCCTTTTAACTCGCTCAGAATACTATAGGGATTCCTTTACAGTTAAAGTGGCTCAACTTTGGAACAAGCTGCCGTCTGAAATCCGGAGTTCAAAGTCACTTCCCATATTTAAAAGCAGACTACATACTCTCCTTCTGCTGCGAACTTAGTCTATTTTACATTACATATGTTGTTAGTATGTAGGTATATATTTATGTTAAATTTTATATATTTTTATGTGGTATGTATGTATATATATATATATATATATATATATAATATGTATATGTAAGTGTATGATAGACAATTACTTATATGTACGTATATTATATTAATTACATTTCTCATCGACTCTGCTGGCTTACTACATCTTCTTTTCCGTTTAGCTTACTTATACCGCGAAGGTTGTCTGGAAGAGATCGCTTGTAGCGATAAGACCGCCTTTGCCCATATTATTGTTATTAATGTATTGTTTGTACCTATGTCCTTATGTATGTGAGCAATAAAGTGTTTATTATTATTATTATTATTGATTTGAAAATTCGCATGACGTCACGTTTTACAATTAAACAAGTACAATTTTCACTCAAAAGTGACGTCACGAGCCCCTACTCCCAAACTTTGACGCGCTATAACTTTGTCATTTTTTGGTTGATTGCCCAAAGAAAAAATACCTGTCCATTATTTTTTGATCATCTAACTGACGGACTAAATAGAATTTCGTTTACTGTACCCCGTCATCACCCCTATTGCGCATGCATCGCCAGCGTCTATAAACCGCTCGCCAGCATCATCGGGCGGCATAAATGCTTGTTTGCTACCCTTTTAACTAAAAAATAACATTCGTAACGTAGATTGAAATTAAACCTGGATTAAAACTGATGCTGTCACTTTTATATGCTAAAAAGAAGACAGAGACATTATAAGGTTAAACCAAGACTAAATTTAGTCCACGTTTTGGAATAGGGGAGTGACAGTTGAACAATATTATTACAACGTGGCAGGTGGCAGTAGTTGCAATTTTCGCCAATTCACAGATATGTTAGTGACTTTATTTATAAGTAAAACTAGTTTTAACGGGTTAATGCACGAAATTTATTTATTTATTGACGTTTCGCAGCATTTCAAACGAATACGAAACGTCAATAAATATATAAATTTTGTGCATTAACCCGTTAAAACCAGATTTATTTAATGAGTGATGTGAACCTAAGAAACAGTCTTTTGTTATATGTTATTTAGGAGATGTAGGGTAAATTGTGTATTAAACGTAACCTTAAAATATTTTTTGTCGAAATTTATCATTATAATGGCGTGAAAATATGTGTATGTGATTGTGTATACCTAATTGATGAAGTTCCGAAATTCTGAGCGCAGTTTTAATAATCTGCGAGCTACGGTATTCCGGGTGGGCGGTGTTGAAATAATATCGTTCATAATTCAATATCGGTCGGTTTGTTCCTCGGCGCACAGAGCGGTAGGATTAGGACCAACTGCTATTCTAAGGGTATCTTTGATCATAATGAATATTAGAAGTTTCATTGAATACGATTCATACTGTGGGTAGGTAGATACATAGATAGAATTAGCATTAGGTTGAGAAATGTGTTACGTAAAACTATATGTAACTTTTGTTAAATTGGGATACTGATGAAAAAATTAGAAGTGAAAACTAAAACACATGATTGATATCCTTTGCCTAAGAAAATCTTACCAGAAAACTTTTCCTGTAAAACACATTTATCACTCTACTGCATATTTTATCCAATAAGCAAACTAGGCCCTAGTTAAAATAAATCCGCAAACGCTTGCTTATTTCCATTCTCCATTCGTCAACAATAAGAGACAATCTCTATGATGTTTCCTCTTATTAGGGTCACAGAGACAATTTATTCATGGAGACAAACTAACGGCAGCGGCTAGTTGAGCCGTCTGCTGATCTATCAGTGTTCGCATGAGCAGGCGAGATAAGAAGCCACGCTGTTTAGAACCCGCTGTAATGTAACCGCGGTGCGAGAGTCCCGTTGCGTCATCAAGTCCTGCCTATAATGTAACCAATTTAGGGGTTTTCACCCCAAATTCAGGGGGAAAATTTTTGGTAGTGTTACCAATTTAGGAGTTTTCACCACGTGTTTCGGGGGAAAATAAACGAGCTGGGTTTTTAAGTGCAACCTTAGAAGTTGTAATTTAAACATTTTTGAATGTATTTGTAACGAGATTTTTTCCATTGATACAATATTTAAGGTACGTTAAATACTGAGTGAACCCTTTTTTTTCATTTATTGCACTCTTCGGCCCTGTAGAAATTTTGGGGTGTTTTTACACTTGTTTGAGGAGTAAATATTTTGGGAGTTGGTAGCACTACCTCGCCAGATTTTAGTGCTGGCAATAAAACAATTAAAATGACATCTCGCCCGCAACGCGTTTAGCCGTGGGCCGCACGGCAAAGGGCGTTAAAGAACACGCAACGGTACAGACGGCATCTTTATTGGTATTTTGTTTTTTGTATTTTTATTTTATCGTTCATCCAATAACAATTATTGAAGAGTAAACTCATTATATTTTAATAATTTAAGCCCGAATGGATGGTGTCCGAAACAAATCTTCTTAAAGCAGTGAATTCGATGTAAAACATTGAATAAAAATTAAGAATGGGGAGCTTTTGATTTTATTTATTTTATTATACAATTGGTAAGTACAATAATGACAACACAGTTGTGATAAAAATATAAAAGGTAAGAAAGGATTCTCTTGCAATTGCAACACTAAAAGAATATTTTTGACAAACATAATATTAGTTTAAACAGTGTTTTACTTAGCAATTAAAGGGAATAATAAATAATTCGTGGAACAATTATTATCAAGTACAAATTTCGTTTATGTAACTGTAATATGTAATGTGCTCCAATACTTTATCTTTACTTACTGAATTCTATGAACTTGTGCGGTTATTTGGAAAGCGTTTAATAAATTTACAAAAGTCAATGTACAAGGTAAGAAATACATAGAAATCTCCTACTAGCGACTTTGATTTTTTCTTCTTTGTATTAATACCATTTATTATTAACGAGCAGTTTTTATTTCAAAGCCTAGAACCCCTTGAACCCGTGAAAATTACCGGAGTTATATTAAGAAATAAAATAAAAAAAACTTGTACCTCAGTATATCTCAAGTAGTTACTAGGACCACATATTTTAGTTGCACAAGCTGAGAGACAAGCTAGGAATCTAGGTGTGTTTGCTATATGTCTGTTCACCATGATTAGTCACTAAGCTCTTATGACTTGACTCATAAAAGATCATTGTAGGATGTAAAGACCCCGGAAAACTTCTTAAGCAACGACCATAGACAAGGGAGCCTTTTTTGTCTGGGAAATACCTTACGCATCCTTCAACCACCGGGGGAGCGAGAAGTAGGTATGTGGGACTCCTCCCTGCTCATTACAGCCAGCTCTGGGGCCGGGTGAAACGAGCATACCCCCACCTAACGCCCTGAACAGGGCCACTAAAAACCAGACAATACTCCTGTCACCCGGCGTACATTTTGAGTGAAGATGCCACACCAATGAAGATGCCCCGGAGTATTAGGGACAACAACATCCAGAGAGCTTGTGCAATTCGTGATTCCGCCATTTGCTTTGTTATTTTGCAATAAAGTTTAAATAAATAAATAAATACCGGTAAACCAACTACTTTACAACCAAGTTTTCCTAATCACTTAATAGGCTTTTACAACATTTATGTAATGTGCAAACAAGCCTGTGACTCGTCAGGGCTACAAATAACTTTTTGACTATTAACTTCCGTTTTGACATTTGTTTTTATATCTCTACGTTCATAAATAAATTCATGTATTTTTTATTCATTTCGCACTTTAAAATAAATAGGCTTAATTGTATAAATAAAAAATAAATTAATTTAAATCATAGCGAAATCCTATATCAATGATTGAAATAATTCATTGAAATCACTAAAGACACGTCAACATTATTTAACGCGATGAAAGCGCACTGGCAATTAAAACGTCCAAGGCTCCGAATTCTGGTAACAAATTAGGTACCTACGCTACGCACGATAAACAAAAGCTACCAAAGAATTAAGATACGCCATATTAATTTATCTTCGTTTCCGGAAATCCGCGACGCAGGTGAGCCCACGAGCGCCAATCAACCTCCAATTACTGCGTTGTTTGTTTTGCGTGATGCCAGGTCCGTTTACGAATGAAACTTCCTGATTTCTTACATTTTGGCCGCTTTTTTCAATGTTGATCGCGTTTAACCTTTCGACACGGTCACGCGAACACGGCCTAACGTTGCAAAATCTTAATTTTTTTTTAGTAAACACACCGTCCGCAATGCTGTGTTGGGATCGAAAGAAGGGCGTTTGGTATCAAGATGATTTCTACCCCAGTCTAGGCCTGGTTTCCAATTGTGACTTCGTCCGATCGTCAGTTTGTTATGGGACACTGTGGAGATTTGTTAAAAGTACCGGCGTGAACAAGCTTAGCCGGCAACAGAATTAGCCCGTCTAATCTGTAACGTACAGAGCTATCGAAGTACGTTATGGAGAATTACTTAACGTACTTCTTTAGTTACAATATTTATTATTTGTCACTTTGCCCTATAACATTACAGGTAATAAAGTATTTAGCAACTGTCAGTAATCCGAATCAATGTATTTTCACACCTAGATTATAATGTAACTGAATCGTCATTATCTTCCTAATCGGCGCTCTGACGACACATCTAGGCTTCTTCAATGGGACCCTAGATGTTTTGTCAGAAGGCCGCTACCCTGCCCCGCTCACCTCCACTTTTCTGATGCGATCTGAATCTATTCTGATGCCTCACATCAGAAGCCATCACAGCACATCAGGACACACAAATATTTTCACCGAACTAAATATGTATAAGAAACCGACAACACGGCAAACAAATATAAATCCAGTATTAGTCTCATCATCAACCTATTAATGTCCACACTGTTGGGGCACAGGCCTTCCCTATGGATGGAATAGGGAGATTGGGCCATGACCCACCACGTGGGCCCAGTGCGGATTGGTGGGTGCTAACGACTGCATATGCAGCCGGGACCAACGGCTTGACGTGCCTTCCGAAGCACGGAGGAGCTCGAAATAGTAATTTTTTAGTCACCCATCCAATGACCGACCACTGCGAAAGTTGCTTAAGTTCACCGATCGCAGCCGAATGCGCTAACCACTTGCGCCATCGAGCTCCTCAGCATTAGTCTACAAAGACAGAAATAAAGGTCTAGTACACGTTGGACCCTTTAGGAAACTTTTTGCATGCTTGTTCACCGCGCCAGCTATTATGACCATTCCTTTGCTGTATAAGGCCGTATACAGAAAGAAAGCCGAAAGCCGATCGGCGCCGATCAGCGCCGATCGGCGCTTATCGGCGCCTATTGGCGCTGATCCTTTTTCTATGGACCGGCGCCGATCCGAACGCTCGACACGCGCTGATCCGAATAATAAATAATTTGTATTTTAATTATTATCCTTAGATTAAATCAATCTAAGTTATAATCTTTTTATAAATCTAATAACTTTATCTTTTATTAACTAAGCGCTAAAATTATTTTTTTCGTACTTACCGAATGGTGACAACTAGTCTTTCTTCTGGAAGGATTGGTTGTTTATGCCAATTGCCCCAATTTTTCATCAAACGGTTTTTCACTAAATCCAAAATGTAATAAAATGTTTCTTGAATCATTCTTGTATATGTATAAAATCTTTGTTCATCAAATTTAATTTTTTTTACAAATAAATGATGGTATTCTCCGAAAAGTTTCCTTTCTCTATTTATAGGATGTATAGCTGTTTTTCGCATTTTTAAATAAACATTTTCTAACAAAACCAAATCATCGTCCGATGAGTCCGACATTTTGCTTGATCTGCTTTAATCGGCTTCCTTTATGTAGGAAGGATCGGCGCCGATCGGCTTTCGGCTTTCTTTCTATATACGGCCTAAGCTGTTCGGCTTTGGAACTCGTTGCCTACTAATATCAGACGCGCTCAGTCTTTGAATATATTCAAACACCAGCTCAAACACTTTTATCTTTCGCCGTGAATCTGATTTTACTGTGCAAAATGTTTATCATATGTATGTTATGCATATGTATGTATATAAGTTATTAAATGTATTTCTGAATTACAATACATAGGTTTGATGTAAAGTTGTATGTACAGATGTGACTATTTACTCCAAGCCATATAACACCCGAACCTGCAGTCTCTGTATATCTTTTCATACTCACGGTTGTCTGGAAGAAAGCGGTCTTATCGCTGTTAGCGATAAGACCGCCAATTATAATATTTTTGTTAAGTTTATTGTTAGTTAATGTCATGTAATTATGTGTTTGGTGTTGTTATAAAGTGATAATCTATCTATCTTTTTCGACTTTAGTTTGTCAACCTCTCATTTGACTTGTCACATTACATGCTTTCGTTTGCTTGTCGATTCTGGACGCGTTTGATCTTTGTACGCCGCGCTTGTTGCTATTCGCTTCCTCCGCGGCGCATATTAATGGCATCCTTATTTTAAATCCGGGTGGATGTAAGGCGGTTAAGTCGAATCCCGGATAAATTACTTAGCCGGATAACCCGGTACAGAAGGGTAACTTTGCGCCCGCTGCCGTTTATCAAGGGAATAGATAATGAACTTGACGTCATGACATTTGCTATGATGAGAGGATCTCTTTCTTAATTACTACCCTATCTGCATAGTTCGGTTATGGTTATATGCTCTTATCAAAAGTACTGTGATGTCTATAGTAATGCTATCTTTGTTGTATGTCGGTCCACCCATAAGACAAGCCTTACAGTGCTTACTTTGGGGCTAGGCTAATTGGTGTGAGTGTTGGAAATATTTATTTATTATTTATTTATCAAGTAAACCTCAGATTTCGTGTGAATATTTATAAAGAAGGAAATGTCGTTAAGGTCAAAATTTTGAAGGTGAAAGGCCTCTCTAGTTTCGGTGACATTTTTAACAATCGTGTCACGTCGGCATTCCTCCGTCGTATCGCAGTTATCCTTATCTGGGAGTTTACGACCGGCAGGAGTGAAACGTTAATCGCCACGCGGAGATTATCGCTGTTAGGTCTCTTAAATCACAGCCTATGCCGATGTCAGCCTTACAGTTGAAAGAAAATGGTAAGTTTAAATTAAATCATTTTTTATTCTTCCGAAATTTTTTATTTTTTTGATGTGAAACTCCTTTATGCACTCTTGACTTGGGGGGTAAGCTGGCGAATGCATTACGCGTTTCGAAAAGTGTGTTCGGGCGAGGCGAACGGGAGTAGAGTGGGGGATATAAGCAAGAGATAGCAGTGCGCATTTTCTTTCTCTCTTTCTCTTAACTTTTTTTAGCTATTTTTAACTATGGTACTAGTTAAAAATAGCTTTAGAAGTTTATTTATGTTTATTGCCAACCAAGGTATACTGTAACATTTTTATGAATAAAATTCTATTCTATTCTATTCTATATCTAGTAAATGAAATAATTTAATTATGAAGCTAACATCGTTAACCACAATCTGATATTTAAATGAGTTGTCCGGAAAAAGTACTTATGGTACTACAAAAAATGGTATGGTAGACCTAAGCAAATTATTTATTTATTTTAATAATAATATTCTCTATTGTATAACATCACAAAGGACACAAAAGTAAGATTACATTGACAGAGAGATATTAGAAAATAGGTGGCCTTATTCTAAAAAGCAATCTCTTAAAGGCATCCCATGATGGAAAATCAAATAAATTATATAAGAACAAAAAAGGGAGGAAGGGTGTAAAAGCAATACTGTAAAAATATGTTAATTAAAATAATGTAAAGAAAATATAACTGGAAAAAATTTCGACGCGGCCGTCAGGGCCGCGGTAGCATAATTGGTCAGTGCATTCGCCCGGATAGCGAAGGGTGCGGGTTCCAGTCCCGTCTGCTGTCTGGTCCGCGTGGAATTTTTTCTAGTTATATTTTCTTTAGATTTAAACATCAAGCAGTTACATACATACTTAAAAAATAAAAATGATAACTATAATTGCTATTTCTGCTTTTAAATGTTTGATACTTGTAAAAGTATTCATTTGAGATTGTGGGTTGCCTACAATGCGAAGAAATGGCGCTGTCTTGCAGCTTAAGAATGGCTAGAAGAATTTCGACGCGGCCGTCGAGGCCGCGGTAGCATAATTGGTCAGTGCATTCGCCCGGATTGCGAAGGGTGCGGGTTCGAGTCCCGTCTGCTGCCTGGTTCACGTGGTTTTTTTTTTCTAGTTATATTTTCTTTAATAATTTTAAGTGTTTATATCTTCTAACTTATTTTTAATGGATTCAACAGAGCCAATCTTATCTACAAATATATGAATATATCGATATCGTTAAAATAATTATTACAAATGTCAGTCAGGCGAAATATTGATGAACATTTACCAGTATTGGCATTAGTGCGAGGTATTGTAGTATTGAATAATTTACTAGTTCGGCGAGCTCGCATTCGTAACCTGACTGGCACGTGGCAACTTATACTATTAATTATATCACTACAATCGTATTTACTGTAACAGAAATCATACAAAAGATTGTCTAGATTTAAGGGGAACGAAGTCATATTTTTCCAAAAGTGCTTATGTTTTGGCGCTATCACGCATTCATGAAATTCATATAGGTATATAATTCATATAGGTTGGAGCTCGATGGCGCAAGTGGTTAGCGCATTCGGCTGCGATCGTTGAACTTAAGCAACTTTCGCAGTGGTCGGTCATTGGATGGGTGACCAAAAATTACTATCTCGAGCTCCACCGTGCTTCGGAAGGCACGTTAAGCCATTGGTCCCGGCTGCATCTGCAGTCGTTAGCATCTACCAATCCGCACTGGGCCCGCGTGGTGGATCATGGCCCAATCTCCCTATTCCATCCATAGGGAAGGCCTGTGCCCCAGTAGTAGGGTCATTAATAGGCTGATGATGATGATGATATAATGTGGATTTGGGAAGCGCACGACCGTTGTTTTTGGAAATTTTGTTTTAAACTTTCATAGTCAGTAACATTATAATAATAGAAGTTATTTACGGGATTGTTACCATGTACCTTGTTTTTAGCGAGTTTCCGATATTTCGGCACTGTTGCAAGCGCCATGATCAGGGAGTAACTGTAAGTAACTGTTAGATCACGGAGTAACTAACAGTTACTAGGATAGGAGTAAATTCGTGAATAGTGAAAATGTGAACAGTGGTACGGGTATCGAACGCAATAAAAGACTTCGTCAGAGGGTTGACCGATATGTCTGCCAATAACAGCCTACCCGCAATTACTTCAGTTACTCCGTGATCATGGCGCTTACAACAGTGCCGAAATATCGGAAACAGGCTAATAACAAGGTACATGGTAATAATCCCGTAAATAACTTATATATTATTACTATTTCTAGATTATGCCTATGTCTAGCAGTTAGAGGATTCGATCCCGGTCAATTTTTCTGATCCCGGGATCCCAGGATAGTCCCGGGATTGTATTGGTAATAGAAAGTGGTAACAAAAAGACAGTAAACCATTACAAAATCAACTTTTTATTTTAAATCTTTAAAAAACAAATCTGATTATTATTATTAACACAGCGATAATTTATGAAATAATTTCATAAATTATTTACAAAATTGCCTAGTTTATTTATACTATTTTACAAAAAACTTGAAAAAATCAACTTCTTAAGACTTGAATAGATATACTGTAAAAAAGACTATAGGTGGTCCTTCATTATTTTGGCCCGTTGAGGAAGATGCTTTAGCAGAATCTACTTTCACGGAATGTTTTGAAGATAGATGAGTATGTACGCCTTTGGTTCATCCTTCTAAGGTCTTTAAAATAGCTAAGCAATGCTTACATACCTAGTGCTTAGCTAGCCGCTTTATCGTCTTAAAAATTACTCCACATCCACACTGACGAAACTTTTTTCAAAAAAAATATCAACACGACGTGAAGCGAAATTTTTACACACTTTTACAAATAATCCGGTACCTGTCGTTAACAAAAATAAATGAAGTCAGCTGTGTAAAAAAGATGGCCGTCAAAACGTCAAATGAAAGTAAGCACGTTTCGTTTCATGCACCCACCACGCGGGCCCAGTACGGATTGGCGGGTGCTAACGACTGCAGATGCAGCCGGGACCAACGGCTTCACGTGCCTTTCGAAGCACGGAGGAACACGATTTGGTCACCCATCCAATGACCGACCACTGGGAAAGTTGCTTAACTTCAACGATCGCAGCCGAACGCGCTAACCACCCGCGCCATCGAACTCCTCTACCTATGGTAGTGTCTTATAGTTCCCTCCACTTAGGGTGTTTATTTTTAACTGCGTTCCAGCCGGGTGTTCCACGACATTCACGTTTGATTTTTAAGGTTCCGTACTGAGGAGCTCTACCCAGAGTGGATAGAACCTGGGGATGTGGCGATTAATTAAAAGATACTGGTAGAGATAAGTTATTTTATATTTGATTAAGGCGAATATAATTATTTTTATCTAACTACGAGAGGTTTTCTTGGTGCCTGAAGATCTTCTCTTGAATGGAACCTTCTATCAAAAGACAGACGATTCCTTATTTCAAATCTTAAAATCATGACATTAACTTTTTAATATAACTGCCAACCGTAGGCATCGCAAGAGCAAAGAGTATACCTAAACAAGGAGGCTGCAACGTCACGGACGTTACAGTACCCAAAGGGTAAAAACGGGACCCTATTACTAAGACTCCGCCTGTCCATCAACAGGCTAAATCTCATGAACCGTTACAGCTAGACAGTTAAAACTTTCGCAGTTGATGTATATCCGTTGCCGCTATAACAATAAATACTAAAAACATAATAAAATTAATATTGAAGCCCCTTAACAAGCGTGTTTTTTCTTTGTTTTTTGCTCTATATTAATAACGACAACTGGTAGACACTTGAAATATTCACAGTAGATTCCAGAAGAGAAGATGTATATATACTTACTTTAAAAATAAATAGTTAAAATAAAATAAATGTTTAAGGGGGGCTCCCATACAACAGGCGTAATTTTTTCCCGTTTTTGGTGTGGAAAACTTCGTGCGGGAATCCGACTCGACTATTTTTTTATTACATTGAACATCAAGAGTGCTACGAAACATGTAGCAATTGTACGGTTAGGTACTACGAGGTTAGCTACGAGATTTAAAATCGTAGTCATTATCGTAGCTAAGAAATTGGCCCAAACAAATTTATTTGTGCGTCGAAATAAAGTTGGTTTCGTATTATTGCCGTATGTAAAATAATTAGGCAATTCCAGACACTCGTGCCTTTCAAACCAAGACAGCAGCATCTGGATTCGCAGATGCATACACAGTGCATTGCAATACAGTAAGCTTTTAGTACAAATATTATAAATGTTTATTTATAAATAAAAATAAAACTAAAATAAAATTCACTCGTATGCAGCCTGAGACCAGGCCCGAATGGATTTTTTTCTAGTAAAATTTTCTTAAGTTTTACAAATGTTAATGCTAAAATAAAAAAAGTATAATAAACTAGAAATTATTTCTTTCATGTTGCTCCAAAGTTTACAATTTGTTTTGTGAGCGGAAATATAGCATTTAATGAAAAAAATCTGAAGAATAAATTCTTGTATCAGGTACCAAATAGGACTCGAACCTAGCAACTTTTGCTGTCCAGGCTGCTGCTCTTAATTCAGATTATAGCAGGTCCTGTTTCATATTTTTTTAAGCATTTTAATATACTGTTAAAGTAACTGTAAGCATTTTTACTTTATGGCCAGTTTTATAATTTTAGCTTCCAGTCCAGCATTATTGTAAAATGGTAGAATTGTAACTGCCTATTTCCAAGTTACGACGCTGCCAAATTGAGCTACAGAATTAAAAAAAATATCTATAAAGTTTATACACTGCTCACTGTTATTCTACTCTAGTCATGGTATAACGTCCTCTATGAATATGTATTGCCACACGCTAACGAATAAAAATGGTGTTCATCTCGAGAGCAAAGTGCATCGTTAATGGATTTATACGAAGATCTAAGAGAATTTTCGCTAAAGTTATTAACTTTATAGCTCCAACTTAGCTCTGTTTATTTCCCGAGCTAAGATCGATGCGCTGGAATACCTGGAGGTAAGTCCGGCGAGGAAACAATTCATTTCAATTGGACTTAGCTAGATACTTCACCGTTCTAGAATTGAAACTTTGCGAATGTTTTTCGGAGGACAGGGAATTTTATGAATGAATAAAATTCCATTTTCAAATGTTTGGGATGTTAGCTCTGAGCCATGGTATTATGCATATTATATTATCCCCTCGGCTGTGTAGTCGTCCATTTTTTTTATCATCTGGAAAATCAAAAAGTTCCCGGCCGATTTTTCTCTTATTATTCAAATTCTACTGTATATCCCGGCTTCATTTATGTCTTAAATCAATCCTAAAGAGTTTCTCTACAAACTTGTCTATATATTAGATGTGTAAATTAAAAACCATTCTAAATATGATAAAACGCAGAATAGGAAGAATTCAAATATGAAATAAAATTTTCTTAACCCCTGGCAGAAATCATCCACTTACACAGCCGAGCGGTTAGTAACATTTTTAAGACTAAGAGCCTGCGCTGCGTTAGGCAGGAGCATGAATCGGACTTCGCTCTACGTGCAATTTTTATGTCACTTCACAAAACAGTGCTGCGTGGGAGACCTGCCTCCAACAGTCCTACACATGTTTAATTTCATAAAATAACATGAAACTAACGCGCGAAGCAGACGCCCGCTCCGTGTTCCCACTTAACGCTGCACAGGCTCTTAGAATCGCTGCCAAAACTCGATAACTAAACTTAAATACGAATTGAGAATATAAAGAGTGTACTTATGACATTACATCTCCCACGCCTGCGCTACCAAGCTTGGTAATAATTGCACAAAAATTTGCGTTCAAAATTTGAATTTAGCTGTTGTATCGTAATTAATTAATTATAAGGCTGCATCTATAGACGCTAGATGATAGCTCCACTGGCGATTTCTGCCATGCATAAGAGGCTGTGGGAGACGATAAATTGTGCAGCTGAAGGAGTGTACTACTAATTTGAATTTCAAACGCAAATTTTAGCGCTAAAGCAAAGCTTCGTTGCACAGCTGTGGGAGTGCTTATTGAACACTGTATTTGAGAGGAAAACACTAATTTGTAGTACCCAAGTACCTGAACCAATGGATCGGAAACTCTCTTGTTCAAATTCAAGAATATAAAAAAATATGGTATTTTTAATTACCATAGCGACGCCATTAAATCATTAAGTCATCGCCATTTCAACAATAGGGGTGATGACGGGGTACAGTAAACGTAATTCTTTTTAGTCCGTCAGTTGGATGATCAAAAAATAATGGACACGTATTTTTTCTTTGGGCAATCAACCAAAAAATTACAAAGTTATAGCGCGTCAAAGTTTGGGAGTAGGGGCTCGTGACGTCACTTTTGAGTGAAAATTGTACTTGGTTAATTGTAAAACGTGACGTCATGCGAATTTCCAAATCAATATATCTCTGCAATGTTTATATTATGTGAAAAAAGAAAAAATACGTGTCCAATACTTTTTGATAATCTACCTGATAAACAAAGAAAAAAAAAATAGTCATCATCCCTATTCAACAAGTGTCTTGCAATAAAATGATTATAACAGCTCCAAAGGCCACAGCTTTGTAATACTCGTATGTGACGGAGAAAGAAAAGTACGTATCTAAGTGGGTCCACCCAGACAAATACGTGGATATCAATATCAGACGACTCACTTATATCCCCATTTTAAACTTGCTCAGATAACTTAACCCGGATCACAGCCGTTTAACTTCTGACAAAAGGGCCATCGCCAGAAGAACAATGTTTTGTATTTTTCCGCAAAGCGCTTACCTTAAGAGGATTACTGCGGGGTCTGGAGGGAGGGGGCGGTTGGGCTAAGAAATTCACAGCACTCGTAATTTATCTTAGTAATGGCTCCAAAGCTGGGCTCCGCCCTTTTTGGATCTGCTCAGTGGAATCAAGGGCGGGCGAATTTAAAACGAGTGGGAATTTCTTCAGTGGCAGACGTTAATTTCGCTGGGACCACCCTGATTTAGTGCTAAGTGTTTCCTTCGTTACAAACGATGTTTGGGTAATAATGCTAGGCTAGTCTAATACTGTGAAGTTTATATCCTGGCTGGGTACATAGTCCTGCATAAAGATAAACAACGATATATTAGCTAGGCTAAAAGCTAAACACGACTGCTTATATAGCTTGTATGCTATTTAATAGTTTGGGTCGTATATAACCTGCCTACCTATTATCTACTACTGAAATACTGCTGACTCAGGGGGCTCTATAATGAATAACTGTTTCCAATAATATTTTAGTTTATAATAACACATCATCAGCTTTAATGTCCCCATTGCTCGGGCACAGGCCTTCCCTATGGATGGAAAAGGGAGATTGGGTCATGACCCACCACGCTGGCCCAGTGCGGATTGACGGTGCTAACGACTGCAAATGCAGCCGGGACCAAAGGCTTAACGTGCCTTCCAAAGCACGGAAGGGATAGAAGGTTTTTGGTCACTCATCCAATGACAGACCACTGCGAACGTTGCTTGACTTCAACGATCGCAGACGAACGCGCTAACAATCTGCGCCATCGAGCTCCTCATAATAACACGCGACTTAATAATTTGCACCAGTCTTGTTCTGATTTGTGGAATTGCTACCTAACTTCAGACCAGCATAGGTATTCCGTAAAATGCAATCTCATTTAATCGGTTATCTGACAAATATTTAATATTCACTGCTTCGCTGCTTCTACAGGCATAGCGACATTATGCCGTGTACTAGAGTCATGCATAACAAACTAATGTCTAAATCGACAGCTACCGAAATCGGAAGTGAGATTTCATTTTACAGAATCGCCCCCCTGGTTTCTACCTGCCGGTTGGCTTTCAGCTAGGAAGCTCCGAGAAACTATATAACGGGCTAGTAAACTAGCCCGTCACGAGTCCATTATCCTTGATCGAAAAGAAGGATTTCAAAGAATTGGAAGTAGAAGAAGAAAATTAGTAGTTACAATTTTTATTTTTTTAAGCATGTAACTACTTGATGTTTAAATCTAAAGAATATAAAACTAGAAAAAATTCGTTAGTATTTTTTCGTTATGTAGTTAATTAGATTTTATTCCTAGTTATATTTTCTTTAGATTTAAACATCAAGCAGTTACATGCTTTAAAAAAATAAAAATTATAACTATAATTGCTATTTCTTCTTTCAAATGTTTAATACTTGTAAAAGTATTCATTTGACATTGTGGGTTACCTATAATGCGAAGAGATGGCGCTGCCTTGCAGCTTAAGAATGGTCAGTGCATTTGCCCGGATTGCGAAGGGTGCGGGTTCGAGTCCCGTCTGCTGTCTGGTCCGCGTGGAATTTCGAACTGTACAGTCTGATCGTAACGATTTCTCGTAGTGTGTATGGCTACCATATTGGTCACAATACAATGGCAATTCATTGCAACACTTTATTATGATAAAAAATAAAAATGAGCGCTTCAGACATGGGAAAGGGATGTTACTTGAACCCTTGAGTAGCTCCTATCCAAAAGACTGACCATTTCGACGCGACCAAAAGTCATGGCCGATTGTTAAATTTTTCTTGCTGCCCAACTCGTTCGACCGCATATAAAGGGTTTAGGTATGGTGGGAGTGCATCACAAGGTGCAAGGTTGCCCTCCTTACGTTATTCTGCCGCGATCGAGTAAATCCCAAAACCTCCGCTTGGGCTCCCTGTGCCGTTTCGATAGAAATGAGTAGGCAACAAATAAGTAGGTTTTTTTATATATAGGGGTAGGCAAATGACTCTACCCCACCTGATGTTAAGTGGTAATAAAGTCCAAACGCGAAAATAGCTGGTACAGCAGTTATAAACTGCTACACCAATCATCCTCACCTTGCCGGCCAGCAAACATGCTTCTTCACGCCTCTCTTAAAGGACCCCAGATTATATTAAGGAGGGACACTTGCGCGGGTAAAGAATTCCATTTACGAATAGTACGACAAAGAAATGAGTCACCTAATTTCTTTGTTCATGTAGGAATAGTGGCCACAGTAAGTCGGTGGCAACGTAGGCCAGCGCGATATGATGTGGTCGATATGATTTAATTCTTCTTTATAATTTTTAAACATTATTCAAATTACAATTGAATCTCTTGAATTTAGAGCGTGCGTCCTAACATAGCAACTGTTCATGTAACTGTCAACCTGCCAACTACAGTCCTGGCAGTCGCTTCCTCTCAGTGGAAACGCAGCCAGATGCGGTTGGAATTTGTAGACACAGCAGAGGTGAGTATTTTTCAGCCACAGTAGCCGCCTAAGTGTCCCTTGTGTGCCCAAGGGTAGTTCCCAATACGGGAAATTCACAAAATCACTGAATTTTAGAAGAATTAAGCGATGAATATTTAAAATCGAATTTAAAATTAGGAAAAAAAATGAAGTGTAGTTTCCAATAAACAAGTTGTTTAGTCGACGCTGCAGAACGAGTGAAACAACGCGGCTCGCCAAATGCCCGCTCGATCACCGCATACGCATGAACGATAGAAATAGCTAAACAGCGGGTCCCCCGGCTTTGCTTTTTGATTTATTTTTATTTTGATTATATTATTTTTTTTGCTAGTTTTTAGTAGTTTTAAGTTCAATTAAAGGTAAAATTTAAGAATTTCTTTATTGTAATTTTTAATAAATATTTTTTTATTTATATTTTATTAAAATTTTAAGTTAATATTTTCTAGAAGATTGTAACGAAACCGTTACATCCCCTAATATTAAGTAAGGTTCCAGGTTTCCACGGACATAGATGTATCTCAAGACAGGAAACGCGTGTTGCTTTGGTATCGCAAGCGTCTATAGATTATGGTAACAGCTTGATCACTGATTCGACGATAGGCAGGTCTAAGGCTTGTTTTTTGCCATTTCAACGGACGGAAAAAACGGAGGCGGTAATGAAGTCGACGTCAATATTTGTTTATGTATATATATATAATATATAAAAAATGAGGTTATAATTTTTGTAAAAAAACGCAACATTAAAATCTGTAAGAGAACAATCACCTCTATTGTTGCACCCTTAGGGCAGGACTTTTATTTGTTTTGTTGTTTCTTTTTTCTTTTCAGTATTTTTCACTAAAAAAATGTAATGAACTTTTACAGAAATCACATTGCACATCTAAAATTGTAACTGCCACACGCTCACTTTGTAATTAATGAAGGCCACGTATAAAAGTTAATAAAAATAAATCCCAGCTCACGATACTTTTGTCGAAGTTAAACTTCCGAGTCATTAATCTTGCGCCTTTAATAAAACTGTCAATTAGAGCTTAAGGTTTCAAATAGATTAGAGCAGTTTTCACGGACATTTCATAACGCAAAAAGCTTATATTTTGAAAAATAACTAAGTACTACAGGAATTATATTGATATTTGCTAATGATGAACACTTATCCAGATTCAGGATTTCGAAGATTCAAGTTTTTTTTATAGAAAGGTCCGACAAATGACTCCGCCCCACCTGATGTTAAGTGACGGTGAATTTCAGACGTGAAGATAGCTGGTACAGCAGTTCTACCTGCCACAGCAGCTATCCTCACATTGCCGGCCTGCATGTTGCTTCTTCACGCCACTTTTAAAGGATCCAAGGTTGTAAGGAGGGAATATGAGAGCAGGCAGAGCATTTCATTTACGGATAGTGTGACAAAGAAATGAGCCACCAAATTTATTTGTATGCGTTAGAATTGTGGCCACAGTTAGACGGTGACAAAGTTCAATGTGCGTGGTTCTCTGAAGGAAAAGGGAAGGTAGAATAAGAGAGATCAACTCCTCAGAACACTCGCCGTGGTACATACGATAGAACGCGCTCGCTACGTCACGGCTTAATTGAAGAGGCTCGAGGTGTTTAGTCACCTCCTCATTGCCTATGATGCGGTTCGCGCGCCGCTGTAACCTATCCAAAGCATCGAGCACGATTATCTAGTCACCCAAGATAATATAATTGATTAATATGTTAGTTTAAGGGTCTTCTCTTGATATGCTCTGGAAAATAGCACAAAACTTGGGTTCAAACCAATCCCACCAATTAGGATGCGGACGACAAATTAATTTACAACAACAAATCTAATTAAGGCGAGTGGCTTGTAAAAGTTGTACCTACCTAAATCATATTGATACGAGCCAGGGCTTTGGGCTAAGCCCCCACAAGACTCAAGATGTGAACCAAGCTATGAGTTAACCGCGTATATTCAAGGTCGTTTATTAATTAGAAAGAAAGAAAGAAAGAAATCATTAACCAGTAATGTTTTTATTTTTTTGTTCAAGAATATTTCTTTATTTTAGTTCTAAGAAAACAATGGATAACTAATTTGCCTTACATATTCAACAGTTCCATTGGAGCACAGTTCATAAAGACATTTATGGGAATCCATTTATGAATTACTAGAGGTGCCCGCATTAATTTGAGGAAAAAGGTTATAGTTGATATACATTAAAAGATAGACAGAATTATGCTGTCGCAGGCTTTTTTATAGAACTTTAAAAGGGTATCAATTCTGTGATAGGGTGCTGCTGGCGGAGATGATTATACACTAACTACTTTGATTATTAAAGATGTTATCTAATAATGCCTAATATAAATTATTCTATTTCTCTTTATACTGAATGACACAGCAATAAAAATGCAGGTGAACAATTAATGTATATTTCACATTATGTAATGAAAGGACTTAATGAATCATCTCTGAACTCATTTTTCACCTGACTTGCTGACTCTGTAAGTAATAAAACAGGGAGAAAAAAACAGCCCTTTCTGAGTTTCTTGCCGGTTCTTCTTAGTACACGTTCTCCCGCCGTAAATTTCCGAACCGATGGCGTAGCTTCTAGACATTCATGAGTGCTTGTAACTGCCTAAACTAAGTAAATTATTTTGATTATTTTATTATTATGATTTTTGTGTAAATTTTACCGTTAATTTTACCCAGCACATGCAACGAAAGCTTACAAATCGTCTGCTTGCTGCGAAAACCAAATAAATGCGCTTTTTTATGAAATTGAGTTATGAACACAGTTATACGTAACTTTTTGTGCTTTTTCTACTGGTAAATTTGGATAAATGATAAGTCATACCGTTGCAAAGATAGTTAGGATGAAAACATTATAAAAAATCATAATGCATACGTTTCTTTGTTATTTTAATTCTTATTATTCCTGGCTATTGTAGCTACTAGAATTCTTTCAATTTATATATTTCAGAAGTTGTTTTATTTACTAACCTCATAGTAAAATGAAAAAAAAAAGTCCTTTACATCTTAACCAAATTTGTGTATCATTTGTATGGTGAAAAGCTGAATAAGAGAAAAAAATAACAAATTCACTTCAAGCAAAAACTGATAAATGACCAAAAAATGGCATTTATAGCTGTTTGTCTAGCTTTACAGTGTTAAAATACTAAAGTTACTATCAAATACAAAACGACGACATTAAGTTAAAATTAGACAATTAAGACGGTAAATTCTGAAGATAAAATACATTCCCTACAGGTAAAACCTGATACATGTACACCCTCCCTTGTTAAAATTCAATTTAAAACAGTTTTTACTATTACAGCACACAAAATTAAGGTCATATCTATAAAGAATGGCATTTGTTTCAACTTTTTTCAACAAAGATCAGCCTGTGAAAGATTATTATATTACTTTAAGAGAAGCCCAAATGTTTAAAATCGATTTACTCAGAATGCCACATTCTGCATTTATTCGGTTTTCGCAGTAAGCAGATGAAATGGAATATTTTTTTACCCTTTTTGCAACATTTTTCATCGTTGCTCCTTTATGTTGTAGCATTATGTTAAATAACTAATAGCCTACCTCTATATAAGCATTATCTAAAATAAAAAAAAAATCAGTAGGACCAGTAGTTCCTGATATTAGCGCGTTCAAGCAACCAAACCCTTAAATTTACAATATTAGTATAGATGTACTAATGTAAATATACTTTTGCGTATTAATATGGAGTAAAGATTTTAACACTAAATTGATAGTAGAGTCACAATAATATTATTGATCTATGGCTAAGTATAGATAGATACATTAAAAAACATAGTTTATAATCATAATAATTACAGCAAGTAAATTGTAGTACCGATGTTCGCAGACAATAGATAAATTAATCGGTGTAATTTTGACGGGTAGAACAGTATGAAGCATTCAATACCAACGTACTTAGTTGATCAATAAAGAAACGAGTGCGCTTATGACCATACGACTGAAGTGAAACTTCTTTAGCTCCATCTGTATGTACTTATATGTGTGTGTGTGTGTACAATATATACCTACATGTATGTACGTACATATACATATTTCATTTACTAGCTATAAGAAAAAGAGAAAGAGAGAGAAAACTCTGCTTTCTCTTGCTTATATCCCCACTCAACTCCCGTTCGCCTACTCCGAACACACTTTTCGTAACGCGTAACGCATTCGCGAGGTTACCCCACAAGTCAAGCTTGCGTAAAGAAGTTTCACTTCAAAAATATATTGTCTCCAGGCACGATTGATAGCAAATGGTTTGTTATTAAATATCGCGATCGTTTGTCACTTGTGCCACCACCCAAAAGATGTCTCTTCATTTTACACCAAAAATAAAATCTTTATCCGGGTATTAGGGAGCGGGTCGGGCTGCTATAATTTATCTCACTAATGGTTTTAAAGCTGACATCTGCCCTTTTGAAGAAATCATGAACAAGCGGGGCAGCGCAGTTTATTTGTTTAGCAATAAAAAAGCAAATTTGCCCGTTTAGAAACATAAAATGAATTAAACGGCAGTTCCTACGTCTGCACAGGCTTGGCTGCGTTACGCAAAAACTCGCATTGTGTAAATGATTTTGATAAAAGATTCCCATTTGGCACGGCTTTGTGTGTTAAGAGGTAATATCGTATGTAATAATAACATCGCTTCTTTACACACACACATATAAACGTATGGACAACTAAACAAAAGACATTGTATCGTACACAATGAGGTAAACGTGGTAGTTTTAGTGTAAGTATAATTATTGTTTAATCATCATCTGGACCTATAAATACACATATAAAATGATTATACTCCTCCGAAACGGCCGGACCGATTTTTATGAAATTTTGTAATCATATTCCGTGGATCTGAGAATCGGCTACTATCTATTTTTCATATCCTTAAGTGATGATGGTTGTCCACCTGTAACGTAGCGTTCTGAAACCTACAATGCGCCTTCGCGCCAAAATTCAAACTATTGGATATTGTAACGTAGTGTTCTCATATGGGTTAGGAGGAAGGTTATCCCAGGAAATTAATAGAACACTACGTTACACACCCCTAAAATTTTTTTGGACAATATTTATTTTTTTATAATATGGTATTAAAAAGTACATACAACCCCAAATTTTCTCTTCTACCACCTGCCCCTATTTTTATGGCGGTACGAAGTTCGCTGGGTCAGCTAGTGATACTCTATACATATACATGCACACACACACACACTTATTATATTCTTTTACTGTAATATGGATTAACGTAAGAAAATATAGTATTCATGTTATTTGTATGGCTACATTGCAACTAAAATTGGGGAAGGGCGCTGAAGCCAAAATACAGGATGAACTTCCTAGTTTGGCCGAGGATGTACTATATGTACATCTATATGTACTTTGTGTGAAATAATGGCCTTAGTTTTATATTTATAAGAATATCACCATGTACAGTTTTTTACAAATCAATATTATTATACTCTCATTTATTTCATTTCACAGTTAGGTTTTTTATAAAATAGATATAAAAGTAAAATACAAGAACGTAGATACAAAAAATAAATATAGTATAAAAACCTAACCTAGAAGGCCACCAGCAGTGGAGCCAGGCCCAAGCTACCGGTGGTTTAGGCCCGCAGAGAAAGAAACCGCCTGACGGAAACTCTTTGTGGTTCCGAAGTTTTATGCCTGTTCGAAAATGAAATAGAGTCAATGGCGAAATTTCATTTAAAATTCGTTCATTACCTGTATTCTATAAAATTCACGCCATCTAAGGCACCAGGCAGGTTGGATTCAAATCCTTTGTTTTCTGGGAATTACTGTACCTACTACCATACCTACTTACAATTTTGCTGCCAGCTTGATCTGCCATTTAGCATGATCACGCGGTATGATATATAACTCATTTTTATCACGCTAAATTGTGGAATTACTATGGGATTTGACAGTTAGACGCGATAAAAAACGTGATTTAATGTACTAAATTGTGGTGATCATGCTATAGGGACTGGACAGTAGTGGAGGAGTCTATTTGCCCCATGTATTTCTGTGTCTGCAAGACAGCACCGTCTCTTTAAATTGTAAGTACGATTATATTAGATCTGGAGGCCCGCTCGAATTCAACGAAAATCTAAATTTAGATCGAAACTTCTGACGTTTCTTAGTATTTCTCTTATTCGCTTCTAATTATAATAATATTCGTTCGACCGATTTTGATAGTTTATCGTTCAAATCGAGTATAACCTTAAGTTGACGAAATTAAATTTCGTTTGAACTTCGTTACCGAAAGTTCGTTTCGGAGAAATACTGTAGACACCCTGGACTCCACCACCTCTTAACGTTAGGTGGGGTGGAGTCATTTGTCATAACCCAACTTAGCAACCATAGGATGTTAATTCAACAATAATGTGTGTAACTGTAATTTTCCATAGAATTAAAACTGCGGAGTTGCATTAACGCAGCTCTCACATTATTTCATCTATTCTCACAGACTCGAGAACGAGCAGGAACGGTTAGACGGGTAGCTCAGGAATTGATACTCGAGCTAGCGTGTGTAATTCTGTAATTAAATTCCATTAATTCGTATACGGGAATTTTGATTTTTCTTTAAAAGAAAAACAGCGCCGACTTCCTAACATAAAACACAGCTCGAACATTAACAGGAAATAAAACTATTTAAATAAGCGTGACGGTCATACAAGATAGTGCTTTATGTGAATTTGGTTGTGAAACCAAAAATTACCCAACCCCATTTAAAACATTTTAGATTACTATCCCTTTGAAATATAGTTTAATAAATAATCTACTTATCTTGCAAAAATGTGTCTCCATCAACTTCTAAAAACGAACCTTTCCAGCGTTGATTGTCAGTTGTAACCAATATTAACGTTTATAATGTAGCCAATAAACCGCTCATTTCGCACCTACGTATTTCTCGTTCAGTGGATTGAGATAAGGGGCTGCAGCGTCAATAATGCACCCTCTCATATTTCGAAGCATTAATAACACTTCATAAAGTTATGCTTCTACTCTGAAACTTTAAGCTATGCGAGTCCACACTTTCGATATTAAAATAACGTGTTCATTATAGAGTAGCGGTTGCCTATTGGGTAAAATAAGATATATTGATTAACATTGTCTTCTGTGTGTGTGTCAAACTTATACACAGAAAAAAGTAATTAACTAACGTCCATAGGGACAATGATCGTCGAATCCACATCCCACGGTTACCGGTTGCGGTTACCTCGTGAGCCAAGTCCAGGTACTTGCTGAGCTTATCCTTCTCGGCCTTCACGAGGTTCTCGTCATGCGGGATGGTGATATCGATGAGCACTGTCTGGCGTTTCAATCGATCTGTCAATACGATATCAATTATTATTATTATTGAAGTGAAAACTTCTTTAGCGGCGTTGTACACTTTTTTTTGTAATGGGTAAAAAATGTTCAATTCGCGTCAGGACACGCGACATGAAAATTCGTAAGACAAAACCAATAATTTCTTAGACCTACCCAATATGTACAAAAATTTCATGAGAATCGGGAAAGCCGTTTCGGAGGCGTTTAACCACAAACATCGCGACACGAGAATTTTATATATTAGATTATTATCATGATTACGCCAATTATCATTGTGTGTTGTGTTCCCAGTTCTTAATTATTAGTAAGTATTACGTACAAGGTTTTAAAGCGGAAAAGTACTTTTTCAAGTAAGATAATAATACACAGCTATAATTTAGCAGAAAATTATGTTGCAGATTATAAAATAGTTTGGTTACAACTAACAATATGATGAAGATATACTGAAGCAATCATTTTGTAACCAATTACTGAACAAATATAAGAATTGATAAAACAGTTTTGTAAATTTTACATAACTGTTGTGTTATAACAACAAAACTATTTTAACAAATCCGAGTTTATCTACACTATTTTTAAAAATGTATGTTAAAATGTATGTTATTTGTAACTTAATTTATTTTCAGTATATACTACCTTTGGTACACCTTTTGGTGTCAAGCGTGTGATAGTTTAACTAATATTTATTATATCAATTTCACGTATTTCTTATATATTATTATTTGAATATATTAGCTTCCTGTCCTTATCCACATATACTTCTATTATGCTATGAGCACAATATAACAATGGGAGGCAAATTGGAGTGGCGCTTATTCCTGCCGCATCAGCCATCTTCGCAACTAGTTTTTGTGACTTCTTTCTTATACAAATAAAGAAGACTGTCTTTCTAACATTTAACATCCATTGCGATAAATAGATTCGCTGGACTATCATTAAAAATAAGTTCTAAAATTTTTTATGTGCTTGCTGGGCTTTCACAAGACCGTTTAGGTATGTCCTTATAATAACGAGTTGGACTGCGTAAAGAGGAAAAAAATTGGCCTGACCACACCGCTGCCGCGTTATATATGGCTGGTAATTAAGCCACATTCTCGTGTTAAGGCTGCGAACACAAAGAGAGTTGTGATGGAAAATCATACAAAAATGAGTTTGAAAGGAATAGGATCGCTGTGTCACGGTCAGTGTAATCCCTTGTGACTTGATGGAAAGCGATCAGACACAATATTTTATTTAAAACAAAGAATTCTCATAAAACAATTTTTATCCTATAAGTTTATTTTGTCGACCTCATGGCCGAGTGGTATGTACGCCGGGCTTCAAATTGTCGCTTACTCGATAGGTACTGGGTTCGAATCCCGGTGGGGGCAGATGTTTGTGTGATGAATACGAGTATTTGATGTTTAATACCCAATAGTTAATTAGGTTTTGTTAATGTAGCTGAAGTTAATTAAAATATATTGTTTTAAACTTTCATGGTCACTAACATTATAGTAATATAAGTTATTTACGGGATTGTTACCATGTACATTGTTTTTAGCGAGTTTCCGATATTTCGGCATTGTTGCAAGCGCCATGATCACGGAGTAACTGAAGTAATTGCGGGTAGGCTGTTATTGGCAGACATATCGGTCTACCCTCCGACGAAGTCTTTTATTGCAGCAGCAGTTATAAGCTGCTACACCAATCATCCTCACCTTGCCGGCCTACAAAAATGCTTCTTCACGCCTCTCTTATAGGACCCCAGATTATAGGATATAGGAAGGAGGGAACACTTGCGCGGGTAATGAATTCCACTTACGAATAGTACGACAAAGAAATGAATCACCAAATTTCTTTGTTCGTGTAGGAATAGTGGCCACAGTAAGTCGATAAGCCATAAATAAGATAACATAGGAACATTAGGTATAAGCTTTATAAAGTTGGTGTATAATTTAGCAAATCTATTCTCACGATTTTCCTATCCTAATTCTGCAGGCATTTAATTATATAAACAAGTTATTTTACGCTTTAATAACCCCAAAATAATTATTAATTGTCGATATCTCAAATGTTGTATGAGACGCTGTACATGTACAGGCGCCTTTACATATTTGAATAGAACAGTCATAGAGCAATTTATTAACTTAGAGTTAAATTGCGTTGCTATGTCCCCACCCTATATTTAACACTTACTCCTAGCTCTCAAGTGTTATAACCGTGGGACTAGGTAAACTTTTTGTGAATATTATTATCCTTTTAGAAGAACGTTTTATAAACGTATGAAAAAACTCCACACACTCATGAGCTTTTAAAATTACAACCAGACTGTTAGTGCGAACGCTATGCCGTTGTTTGCGTGTTGGAGTGTCGATGACAAATAAGAAAATTATTGAAATCACCACAGAAAATAAAACTAACTGATATAAAGAGAACGAAATACAAAAATTCATATCATATTGTTTTATTCAACTGCATAGGTTATAATGATTAGCATCGGGTGTAGTGTAAATTATTTGTTATTTTATCATCTCATTATCATTAAAATTTTGACGTATAATAACTATTTTTTTATACAGGTATATAAATTTAAATCTATGTATAGAAAAATCAATTTTATATTAAAAAAACCTTCAAAATACAGTATGAATATATATGTATATATTTATGTTTATATTATATTTATGTCTTATATGCACACACACACACACACACACACACATATGCATAAACACCCCGCTTAGTTGTTTAAATTGTATTTTTGTGTAATTTAGAAGTGCTTTGATTAGCGTGAGTTGCACCAACTTATTTCAACGTTTTCCATTTAACCTTAACTAGCTCTGTGGTGTAACTCACAATATAATATATTTAAATAAATAAACAATATATAAATAAACTCAAAATTACAAACAAGAATTTTAAATAAAATACTTTATTAAGTAAATTAAATAATAAATTCATACATAGACAATAAAAATTTTAAAAATCTTCCAATGAAATAACCGAACGCACAATATAATTCTTTCGAAGGTAGCTCGACAATTTTAAATAAAATCATTATTCTGACGATGCAGACCTGAAAAGGCTGCGAAACGTCAATAAATAAATAAAGTTTCGTGCATTAACCCGTAAAAACTAGTTTTATTTAATATATTTAATCTTAATAAAATGAATGACCTTACCATAATGTAACACATGCTATGGAAGAGTGGTTCTTTTTGGTACAGGTGTCTTACACTTAAAAAAAAGAGCCTACCTTTATCTATGTAACCAGATGTATGGTAAAGAAATAAAACAATTTTGAATTTTTGAATTTTGAATTATCATCATTTTATCAGCCTTTTCGATCCTTATCACCGGTTTCGAATCCCGGTGGGGGCAGATGCTTGCGTGATAAATACGAGCATTTGTATTCCAGTCATGGGTGTTTAATATGTATTTCTATATAAATATACTTATATATGTACTATTTAAGTATTCTATCCGTTACCCTAGAATCCCATAATACAAGCCTTACAGTGCTTACTTTGGGGCTAGGCTAATTGGTGTGAGTGTTGGAAATATTTATTATTATTATTTTAATGTTCCCACTGCTGAGGCACAGGCTTACCATATGGATGGACTAGGGAGATTGGGCCGTGACCCACCTCGCGGGCCTAGTACGGATTAGTGGGTACTAACGAGTTCAGATGCAGCCGGGACCAGTGGCTGAACGTGCTTTCCGAAACACGAAGGAGCTCGAGATAATAAAGTTTTTGGTCACCCATCCAATAACCGACCATTGCGAAAGTGGCTTAACCTCCACGATCGCAAGCCAAACGCGTTAACCACCTGCGCCATCGAGCTTCTCTTATTCATCAAGCTGTTTTAATTTTATCATCATCAGCCTATTAATGTCCCCACTGCTGGGGCACAGGCTTCCCTATGGATGGAATAGGGAGATTGGGCCAGGACCCACCACGCGGGCCCAGTGCGGGTTGGTGGGTGCTAACGACTGCAGATGCAGCCGGGACCAACGGCTTAACGTGCCTTCCGAAGCACGTGTTTAATTTTATACAATATGTAAATTATATTTATTTATAATAAAGACAAATCGAGCTGTAGATTTAACATAGACAAACAAAGATAAACATTTGCTTATATACATACCTACTTAATACTCTGCATTAGACGTTTTTTGAAATGACCTTTTTTTCTACTATATTAACGCGACGTAATATACGTTTCTGCAAATGGCGGCATAAAGTTTATTCGCACTTACTTGGTGGCTGTCGAGTGCCGTAACTTTGAAGTTCCTTAGTTTATTTTCAGGGCGGGGCGCTTTCATCTATTTGAATCTTAAGACCCACTAGGGACGAACTACTTGATCAAAGTAGGCGACTGGGAAGAAAATAGATTTTGGGTTCATTTGTTCGAATATAAAAAAGAAATATATTATCAAAGAACAAGAATAACAAAATTATGAAAACGTGTGTGTATGTGACAGACACAACTTTTGTACATATACAACAAATTCTTTATTCAATTTTCTATGTAGGGATGAAACGATACAAGTAACTACTCGATACTTTTCTTTCGATACCAAGTACTTTTGGCATCGATTCTTTAGAACTGAGTAATAAGTAGTACTTGTATCGGTACTCGGTCGGTCACTCATTGAGAAGTAAGTATCAAAAAAACTTATAGGCAGATTATTTACTTTATGGTAAGGTCATGATAAGGTCTAGTTGGAATTTTCGTTTCGCGAACGCATTTTTTCTACTGCTCTGTTGGTAGTCTTGCATATGATTTTTTATATTTATTCCAATTTATTCAGTTAGTCATTCGTTCATCGCGAGGCTAAAGCTGTTATTTTGTTTTCGTTAAATTAAAACTGAATCTGAATTCCTAATTGTAATATCGTTCGTTAAAATTTATCGATACAAGTAAGTATTGATATTTTTCATTCGATTAGGCATCGATACTTTATGAACGATACAGTATCGAGTAAAAGTATAGACAAGTAAGTAAGTATAGACAGTAAGATGTCACAATATATGTACATGGAAAATCTCTTAAACGTAATATTTTACACTGACTAGCGTAGGGCGATTATTGTGATAGTAAGTAGTTTTTGTTAGTACTAACAAGTAAGTTAATCCTGTAATATTTTTTTTTTATTTATAGCAAAATGTCATAATTATTTTAGCTTTCAGAAAAATAAATTACCTATAACCCCAGAAAAATATATAAAACTAGCTGACCCAGCGAACTTCGTACCGCCCTAAAAAATAGGGGTTGTCCAGCGGACAAAATTGTGAATCTAAACCATTCTCAGATCCCCTTGAACACACACAAAAAATTTCATCAAAATCGGTTCAGTCGTTTAAGAGAAGTTCAGTGACATACACACTCACAGAAGAATTATATATATATAAAGATAATCATCTCTTAATAATAAAAAATAAACACAAAGGTAAAGGTAGTAAATAATTCTTATGTTTTTTTTTTAAATAGGTTCGACAAATGACTTCACCTGATGTTAAATGACGGGGAGCCCACATGCGAAGATGGCTGGTACAGCAATTTTAACAATCACACCAGCCACCCTCACCTTGCCGGCCTGCTGTGTGCTTCTTCACGCCTCTAAAGGGTGGTGGCCTCCCACGATGTAGGAGGGAGAGAATGAAGCAAGAACACGTGAGGGGGCAAAGCATTATACTTGCGGATTGTGGGACATAATAATGACCCACGAAACAGTGGCCACAGAAAATTCAGTGACAAGTAGGCCAAGATCCTCTGAAGGAAAGGGGAAGGTGGGAAAAGTGTGAATAACTCCTCAGAACACTCGCCGTGGTATAGACAATAGAAAGCGCTAATGAGGCCATATCACGGCGTAATTGAAGAGGCTAAAATGTAGTATATTTTATAAAAAATGGTTGTATTTGTAAAAAATGTCTCTGCTTAGAACGATGGTTGACTGGTAGAGAATGCCATGTGGCATTAAGTCCGCCATTTGTTTTAAAATGACAATAAAGAGTAAATAAATAAAATAAATACATAAAAACACTTTTTTAACTGGGCATATACTGTGGTACAGTACGATCGATATGTGCAACAGTCAAAGATAAACATGAATGCAGATCTGCCACAACATGAATATTGCAGGCGCCATTCCTTTTTAAGAGTGGTATGTTACCGTTGTACAATATATTTTTTAATACATATAACTTTGATTGTTTTTATTTGAATTTTCCTTGAATATCGAAACCGACATTAAAATATACTCTTTAATGTCGAATTCGATAATCAAGGAAAATTCAAATAAAAATAATCAAAGTTATCACCAAAGTATCACGTTTTAACTGATGTGTTGCTTATCTTGATATTCAAATTGCAAGTTGCTGCTGATATTCAATATCGAATCCGACATTAAAATATACTCTTTAATGTCGAATTCGATAATCAAGGAAAATTCAAATAAAAATAATCAAAGTTATCACCAAAGTATCACGTTTTAACTGATGTGTTGCTTACAGTTACTTTATATCTTTGTTATTTGTTTTATGTTGCTTTTTACTTTATAAAACAATACCTACTACTTAGATAAATTTAGAATACACTCTACTGTGGTTGTGTTATTTTTATCTTTAAATGAATAGGGACTTCATCCTCTCAATATAAATCAACTGACATAAATGGTCACAATGTATGAAGAAACTATCGTGCATGCATGTTTTTGATTGAAGGAACCTGAATCCTTAATAGGTCTTACTTTGACCTTGCAGTGCTGAGTGCTATTTTCACTTAGACAATTCAACTGATAATAATTTTCTGCTAAGCGAAGAAGAGCTTGAATTATAAATGTCTTAGGATGATTTGCTAAATCAAATTTTCGCAATAATCCTAGGGATTTTCCTGGGTAATTAGATGCGATAATACTAAGATTGCGAAAAGAATCGTCGTTTATTAAAAACTCGTTAACAGTAAAATTGAGTAATGTAAACACCATTGTTTAATTATCCGCGTTTTTACATAATCCCTACAATATACGCGAAAATTCTATTTCATTTTTTTTTATTAAAATATGGAAGCCTACATCGCGCAAGAGAAATTCGGAGGATAAGAGTTATCCTATATTCTTATATGCCCGACCAACATCAGGCGGACCGCGGCTTTCGAGCTAACATAACCCAGCTCGATGGAAGGGTTTCCCCTTTATCCTTCATATACATTTGATACAGTTTATAAAAAAACATGAAACGGTTACAAATTAGTGCTCATCACATATTTAAATACCAGGAATCGAAATCAGCACCTTTTGAGCAGAAGGCAGCGGTGATACTGTTTTTTAAAGTTAAAGGTAGTTAATTTGTGTTGAAGTACAGCTTTTTCCAAATAATAACCGATCCCTAACGAACAGTGGCTAACGGTATACAACCTAAATAGTGGTAACCAGAGAAGTCGTACCAAAACCGCTGGCCAAAAGCGCAATGAAAATTTAATCTGAAATGATCGCGCGCCGACGACGCTGCGGCCCCAAATTTATTCATATGGCCGCTGCAGCCGTAATAAGTAAAAACTAACAAAGAAATGTCGGGTGAGTGTATATGTATGTATGTATGAGCGGAATACGGCGTAGAACAATACCAACTAAAAGTATTCTTGCTGTTTCTTTCATGTCTGTGGTGTGCGGGATTTTATGCTATTCTCGTTGAGGGACTTTTCAACTTTTTGATCACAATTACACAGTCCACGTTTAAAAGGTTGAAGGAGCATCAAAGGCACAATACACTGCATGCGGATCTTTTAATTAGCGATAAAACTTTTTTCTTAAAATTTTAAATTAAGCAGTTATATGCTAAAAATAAAAATAAACTACATGTTTTATGTGTTTCTTCTTCCAATTGTTTAATGGCTCAATTACACTTGATCGTTAGCCTGAATACGAGTGCCAATAGAATTCGGGTAGACGACTTAGGCCCATATTACAGAATGACAACTGAGTGTTGATCTTTACTTGAGTACAGTTAGAAAGGGATATCGCTATGTGCTATATATAGTGACATCCCTTTCTAACTATACTCAAGACTAGATCAATCACTGAGAATCTTTCTATAATACTAAGTGTTGATGAACGGAGTCGAGTACGCACGTATTTCGTTTCGGTTAGCCGACACCGTCTTCCAGTCCATATTCCAGTGTAAATATTGCTTCGGGTGCCAGAATTCGAGTAATGTCTTTCATCCACCCGAATACGGACTAAAGACCAAGTGTAATTGAGCCATAACACTTGTAAAAGTATTTCGTTTGACATTGTAGTTTACCTACAAAGTGAAATGGTGTCGCAACCTTGCAGTCTAAGAAATTCCGAAAGAAATTCGACAAGTCACGATAATATATAGACCTGCGGTATTTATAGGGTTTATAGGGATATTTTCCTACAGTAAAACGTTGCCCAAGTGTTAATCCAGTCTAACTCCATACCAAATTTTATTAAAATCGCTCCATCAGTTTAGACGTGAAGATGTAACAAACATACACACTCATACACTCACAAACTTTCGCCTTTTTAATATAAGTGTGATTTTAGTACACATTGAAGAGAGGTAGGGCAGCATAGCGGGTTTCCCGTCTGGGGAAGTAACCTCCACTTCACAGAAGACAGTAAAACAACAGTACCTTTTGATGGTCTGTGTTTCTGTCGGTGAGTAAGGTTCCAGGGCTCCACGGGGTAGGGGACTGGATCAGGATAGGTATCAGTGAGAGAGAGATAGATAGAGAGGCGGTATCGCCTATAGACTATGGTGGCTGCTTACTATCAGGCGGACTATATGCTTATTTGCCACCCTTTTATCATAAAAAAATAAACATTTACTTCAGTTTTATAAAAAAAAAATATGGGTGCGTGTACTTAAGTACGCGCGTGAGAAGTTATACTTCTTTTTGGAATTATTAAAAAATAGTTTTTAATTGCATGCAGATATTTAATTACAATAAGATAATAAAAGGATTGGAAAAGGATAGTCAACGCAGTCAATAAAGTTCAGTTTTAATTTGAAAAATTTAATAAATAATCAAAATATTCAATTTAAATCACTACTGAATAACATTTATTAGCACATATAAATTTCGCATTTGTATAACATTATAACACGTGTTAAGAATATAGACACTAGAAACATGTGGATAAATATTATAAATATGAAAACAGTGATCAGAGGCGACGAGCGTCCCAACATGTGCGACTAAGAGATCCTATTACTATTTTGTTGGAAGCTTTTTTTAGAGACTTACGAGTAATGTGCGGTTTAGCGGCCGACTTCATGGTGTTACTTTTCTGTTACAGTGATGCGCGCGCATCTTAAAATTTCACTCTCATATTTTTTTCATAACGCGGCTAAAGAAGTATAACTTCAAAAATATTTAAAGAAGGTCATTAGGTTTATAGCATAAGTTGCTTAACTTCGACTATCGCTCACTGACCGCACTTAGCCGCTACGCTATCAAGCTCACAGTCGCATAAGTTATTGAAATTAAACGAGCACATTGCGACCTTTATCCCACGTAAGGTCAGCGGATAAAATCGCCATATGACGGATATGGCATAGTGGGCGGTTAATGCGAGAGGCGGCACCAGCCAGCGATGATGTGGCTTTATCTTTCCGGTACATTTGAGCGAAGCGCTGAAACGACAAAAATGTTCGCCCTGCACCCTACCACATCGACACCCATTATGGTGACGATGTTATCACCAACTATTAATTGCGATAGGGTTGGACTCTGTTTGGTACAGATGTAGGAACAATGAGATACCCTTAGCATGAACCAAAATCGAATTCGAATAGTTGGCGAGTGCGGAATGTCTTTGTCAAATGTGTACTGATTTGTAGTTCTCGTTACATACTTTGTGGCGTTGCAGTTCAAGTTTCCATACAAAATTTGACATTGATATTTCGCACTCGCAAACTATTCAAATGCAAGTGGTTCATGCTCGGGGTACGGATATGTATGGGTACTGGAATTATCTCCAGCAGTGGTCAATGATTGTAGGTTTGAGAAACCACGTCTGTCAAGATTAAAAAAGGATGGATTTTATTTTAGTATATTTTTTTCTTTACTTGTAAGGCTTATAACGCGTCATATCAGCTGCTGTAGTGTGATCACCGAAACACGATGAGATATATTTTTTTGTTTACTAAGCATTTAACTGGTTAAATATAAAGAAAATTTCACAAAAAAAGAGGAGAGAGAAAAAAACCAGCCAAGTACGAGTCGGACTCGCGCACCGAGGGTTCAGTGCAAACCTGTAGGTATACAATAATTAAAAAAAAAGTGATCTTACTAAAAATTTACAGTTTTCGCAATTTTTCCTTTATCTGTGTTATAAGACGTTGATCCGTACCAAATTTCAAGATTCTGAGTTCACGGGAAGTACCATGTAGGATTTGATTATCATGCGTGTTTAGAAAATGTTAGGCATAAACGTCAGTATCTTTGGATTGCATTGACTTAGTAGTTTGAATTTTTCACAGCTCCATGGGACAGTAGACCCTAGTATTTGATATAAATTTCAGCTTGATACCTCCACGCGTTCCTGAGAAAATGGATCTTGACAGACGGACGAAAGTGATACTATAAGGGCGCAGTTGCTTCCTTTCGAGGTGCGGAGCCCTAAAATGAGAGAACTAGAGTCCCGTCTGCTGCCTGGTTCAATTCGTTGTTTTAATATATTGTATAACCGCTAGCCGAAGTTTTGTCCGCTTGTTGTCTATTCACCTGATTATAATCGTTTGTTTTTTCTCTTAATTTTGCTCTACAATCTCTAGATATTCATTTTGCTTATCTGTAATATTTTACGAGCGCACTACATCTGCGAACTATATTCACACTTTATTACCTAGATCTATAATTCTGAGAATATTTCCAACATTTTTTTTTGAGTTATTACCGGTATTATGTATTATGTATATTCTATAAGATATCCTTAAGTATTGTAAGTTTATTTATTTACTGTTCGATGCATTGAAATGTTGTTTTACATCACGAGCACTTAGGCTGTATTCAAAGAATCAAAATTCAATTGACCTTTTCTGGAGTACCGTCTCTAGTCTAAGGAATTTATTTTATTGCATCAAGTAGCTTAATCATTATTGTTTTTTTACTGTTTGATTTTTAATCTCATTGAGCTATTTTTTCATTGTTGTTAGAGCCTTATAAATAAATAAAAATTTTACAATTTTCGTTTTCATGTTGCGACATCCTCAAGTGAAATTTATTAAATATTTATTCGAAAAATTCTATGATACTTAACTTTACCTAGTCACAAACAAAGTGTTAATTAATTCATGTTATATTTCCGTAAACTCTGTTAGTTTAGGTTGGTCTAACATTAATGTGGTTGCGGTCAGTAAGTAATAAAGCATTTAAATAACTGAAAGTTTTGTTTATTTAGTAAATGAAGTCGATAAATGCAATAGTTTAAATCTGTTTGAACTAAGGAATGTATTCAAAGGATTGGATTACCTACTTATATGGAATTTATAGCCCAGAGTCGTAAATAAGTAGGTAACTACGTCTTCTGGTAATTTGATTTTAACCCATAATGTTGTTGATACCCTTGATTTATTTGTATTTAGGGAAGGTTTTCATAATATTTGACAATAAAAATGTTTGTTTTATTTTATTATTTACTTTGAATGTTCACTAGCTAATTAATTTAAAAAAATAACACATGTATGGACGTTTTGGGGGGATTTTCAATATGGTTAAGCTTTACGTAACTTTTTCCGACCTTTATCTGTAAGACGATATTAAAAAATATAAAGTTTTTGATAACAGCACACACAAGAGAAAGCCTCAAATTAATTTTCGAGCATAGGCTGGTCACAAATTAATTAATTTAATGAATGTAAAGTTTGCTAGTTAAGGAGATACCCCAACCCTCGAATGCCTCTTGCTTACACGGCTCAGATAGAACAAAAGTAAGATCTAATTGACCAAATGAGAAACAATATTTCAAACTATATTATTCGGTATGTGATAACGCTCAATTTGAATTTTTACAAAGCATTCGGTTCTGTGAAAAAGGCAATTACAGTTGTTAATAGTTATTTTAAAAACTTTTGAATATGGATTTGGTTAAAAAAATATTTGAATATAGCCATATGATATGGTCATTTCTTGTTTATTAGTAAGACTGGTAAATGTTTTTTACAAATAGTAATAAATTCATAGATGATTGAAGAAAATTATTAAACTTTTATACTGTATTTTATAATACTTTGAAGCAGTATGTAAATCAAAAATAAAAGTGCGAACGACCGGGTCGCAATGCACGGAATGACCTGAAAAAAGTAAGTGCGAGAATGGAAAGTTTTTAAGCAATGTTAATTTTATTCCAGTTACAGGATTCCGTTTGTACTAACGAATGAATTGAAATGTTCGATTGGGAATCGTCGAATCGAGAGTCGGTTTCATTCTATAATTTTATTGGTTATTTCGCCAATTAGTTAAACAAAATTACCGTTCAAACAAAATTGGCGCATACTAAATTTACCCGTCTCTACAATTTTTTTTTTACAAAATATGATTGTAAAATTTATTTTCTTTGTCCTAACACAGCTAAATATTATTTTGAGGTAGATGTTGACCCTGATTCTAGCATGATTGTAAACAATCATTAAAATGAAAATGTCAGGGAAAAATATATATTTGATAATTAATGGTTTCTCTTATGAACGAATAATGATTTGCACCAATAACCGCAATAATTAATCTTAGGATAGCTTATAGCATAACGTTTAGCATTTATATAATATTTTTAGACTTACATGATCCTTATTGAGCTTCACAAACCTTTGCCAAATATTGTCACCTCATGTTACGAGTGGGAGAGAGCTCCGCACTGTACTACGTGATGACCGAAAGAGAACTAAGAGAGTGAGATCGGGAGAAGTCATCTTAAATAGACTCAAGTGGGGTAAACGTTAAGATGGCGCCCAACGTCCGAACTTACAAACTTTTCAACTACCCTCTGACAATGTTTACAAAAATAACAATTTTACTGTTATCGCAGGTGTTGAGGAAATACATACAAAACATCTCAATCATTAAGAAAAAGGCAATGTCTGTTAGATTATAGCTAATATATTTTTTTTATAAATAAACTTAAATTTTACATTAGTATAATTATTTTTTACGCCCTTAGATAACCAAAGGAAGAAACCGCTATCAAATTTAGCTTGAAGCTTAGAAAATTGTGTCCGTATTAACCTTATTGAGGACGTAATCCCAATGTTTAACCATAGTCAATAACACCCATTTCACACTAACATTAGGCTTAATGATGAATAAATCATCTACTATTTACGACAAACTTGTTCATAATCAGTACTTACAGACAAACGACCGGCCCAAAAGTACCCCGCACCTTTTCAGGGTTAAGTAATAAATATGCAAAGTTTAAAGCACACCCAGACAAATCCGCATCTATAAGGGATGGGTGTTCAAGTCACAAATTTGTGAGCAGGTGCGGTTAATATGAATTTTAGGCGGGATATATTGCCGATCGGCTGTCGCGCCTATATATCTGAGCGGGCCTGTAGTCCGTGATTTTGTGAGCCAGATTAATAGATATGATGTCCACGTTTTGAGAGGGAAGAAATATTATGGGGAAATTTTAATATTGGCAGTGTAAAAAGATTGTACTGTAAGCTGTTGAGGAGCTAGTGAGATAGGGCATTCGGCTGCGATCGTTGAAAATAAGGAACTGTCGTAGTGTTCGCCTCTTTTGTATATGTAATATCATTGGTGGTCGGTATTTGGATGGTTGACCAAAAATATATGTACTATCTCGAGCTCCTCCGTGCTTCGAAAGACGCGTTGAGCCGTTGGTCCCAGTTGCATCTGCAATCGTTAGCACCCAGCAATCCGTACTGAGCCCGCATTTTGGATCATAGCCCAACCTCTCTATTCCATCCATAGGGAAGTCCCTGCAGTGGGGACATTAATAGGCTGATGATGACTGTAAGGTGTTTATCAAAGTGACTATTGTTAGTGAGTTGGTATAAAAATATGTGATGTAAAAATTGTCAGAGTAACATTTTGGTTAAATGGTATCGCATTAACGTTGCATTGGAATGTGATTCAAGCATCATGAAAGACCTGCCAATTGCGGGTCCTACTCGCAAACGATGGCTTTCGTCCTACAAGGTTAATAACAGTTGTAATGCAACCAGTGGGATTTGCAGATATACTGGTCACTATGGCCACGTACTTATGAAATTTATATCAATTTCGGTATTTAATATTTATCGCACTTTAAGAATAAAATAGGTGAGAGGTAAAGTTTGTATCAGAAAGCAATAATTGAGATACCAGCTAGTACCTTTCTTGACTTGACCTAACGTAAAAAAGTGAAAAGGTACTTAATACAGGTACAAATTCGGTCCGTTTTGATCGTTATGGAACTGTGAAAGTAACGGTATTTCAGCCGTTCTCAGAGAAGTCACATAATTTCTTTTTATTTGTGATTCAATAAATTATATATAAAGAAAATGATACTAGCTAAAAATCCACGAGGTTCAGGCATCCAGGGATAGCGGAAGCTGCGGGATCGAATCTGCCGCGTGGAATTTTTCTAGTAAATTTTTCATAAGATTTATAAATGTATATAATAAAATGTAGCAGTTAAATACTAAAAATTAATACTTGTATAATAAAGTGTGATTAAAAACTATATAGTACCAGAGGTTGTTGGTGTTTCGTTATCCAGGCCAGACATATTCCTCTTTTCTAGGCACATCAAACATATAATATTAATAGCAAAGATTTCAATCGTTAGATATGCCGTCACCATAGTTTGACCGCTCAAAGCTGACAGTACTCGAATAGGCTTAGTAGTGTATCATTTTAGTGACGAGCACTTAGTCCTAAAATTTATCGAATCGGTAATTTTAGGGCAAAGCTTTAAAATTTTACAAAACTATATTATATTATTTTATTATATTTAGTTAATATAATATATTATCCATAATTGTATTTACAGCTTCCAGTAAAAATTACGCGTTTAAAACATATCATAATAATATCTCTCTTTTCTTTATATCTAACTAGCTGACCCGGTGAACTTCGTACCGCCGAAAAGTTTAACGTTATTGCAAAATATGGCCACAGTTTTTCGGTTTCATATCTAACGATTTAAATCTTTGACTAATAGAGCTTAGTGTACCGTGGGAAACAAACATGCCAAAAGACCACCCAAATGAAATTGAATAACTGTTACGATCTAACTAACGAACTAACTAAAAATGGCTATCTAGTTAATTTATATGCGGTAGAAGTAGAAACGAGAGGTATCAAAATCTCTCTCTATTAACCTTCTAAAAGACTTCGGCCCGACGAGAACTGCAGTAAGTTCAATTTTGGAATGAGTAACTATGGCTGCACTAACAGACTCCTATCAAATTTGGCTAGGAAGGGCGGGCAACTCGAGCGGTGAAGGTGAACGTTGATGCGCATCTCAAAGGGATATATATTACATACATATTCTATGGTGATGTGGGATATTTATTGTTCTGTTTTTCGTGTTTACTTGGTTTTTGAATGTTTTACGAACCATTAAAGCGACCTTGCACAGACCCTGCAAGAATACCAGCGCCGACATGGTGAGAGAATTAATTTCTTTTCTCACTATGTCAGCTTATGCTAAGGCAGGGTTGCCCTGGTTGGCCGACAATTGATGAACTTTTATTTTTGGCATATGCTACTGTTATGCTGTAGAGTCAGAGTTTTTTATTTCATTTTGTTCATTTCATTTTTCATTTCAAGGGGGCTCCTTTAAACCTACACCTGGGTCCTAAGTCCCGGCAAATGCTCAAAATTTCTCTCTCATACGATGGAACCAGCACCCGCACGGTGAATTTGTGGATTGTTAAGAAGTTCGTCTCATATTACTGTAACTTTCCTTGCTATAACAATAAAGAAAGATAACACGTGACTTTTATCATTATGATCAGCCTACTAATCTCCCCAATATATTTAATCTGTTCCAGCCAAAGAGCACTGGTGTGCCCCAATACCACTCCTCTATGGCTGGAATAGGGAGATTGGGCCATGACCCACCACGCGGGATTGGTGGATGCTAACGATTGGAGATACAGCCAGGACCAACGGCTTAACGTGCCTTCCGAAGCACAGAGGAGTTCGAGATAATATTTTTTAGTCACCCATCCAATAACCAACCGTTGCGAAAGGTGCTTAACTTTCACGATGGCAGGTCGAATCAACGGCGGTAATCAACGGCGCTATCGAGGTCCACTTTACACGTGATTTCATTGTCATTAAAATTATTTGATTTCTGAGTTCAGCCGTATGTCCGCGTAAAGCTCAACTCATTAGCATTCCAGTGCCGTGTTATTTCCAGAACCCTTAATTTCTCTGAGGTAATCGATTATTGAACAGCGATTTATTTTTATTATTGGATATATTTTAATGGGTATTTTAAGTGATGATTTTTATGAATAAAATGTGAATGCCTGTTCTTTTAAATCATGACAGATTAAGCGTTAACTGAAGTTTTATATTTATAGCAGTCCTATTTTAACATTAAGAAAGAAAGAAAAGGGAAATATTTAAATGAACCTCAAAAAATAATAAATGCTCAGTTGCAAAGCAATTAGGTACTTTTTCTTTGACAAACATTTAAATATGCCGAAAGAAAATAGTAAGATCCTTTTTAGATGAAAACTTGACTTTTTATGGATTTTTTTATATGTAAAATACGGGTTGCATAAATGCGTCTGGCCCGCCTGATGGTAAGCGGGACCATAGCTTATATAGGCTTGCGATATCAAAAATAACTCTCGCACCGCTGCTTACCGTGACTTAATCGTCTACCCAGTAGAGTTCTAAAATCTTTCTCACCGACGGAAACAACACCAACAAAAGTTATTGTTATTTTTCTATGGTTTCAGACTAGCGTTTTATACGCGCGTATGACCTCGTTTTTGAAAGCGCATTTAATCGTGTATAGGCGCACCTTTTGCTACACGCGCATCTCGTGCTCGTACGAGCGCGCTCATAGGCTCGTATATGCGAGAGCCGCGAGAGACACTACTAGCGGTTGGAGCGTACACGCCGAAATATGCCCGTGTATGCGAGTACTAAATGGCACATCAGATATTCCATACAAATAATCATTTTCTTAGTTCGTTTCTTACTAACAAAAAGCTTCATTTTCTAGTTATTTTTTAACTCATACAAACTCTGACCTGTGTGGTAAGTGGTATAGCATCAAAAGTGCGAAACTATCAATTAATTTCTAACTTTGCTCGAAGTTGATGAGACTTTTGGAATAGCTGTATTTTAATTATTAAAGTTCGTACGATGGTGGAAGTTTTCTCATAATGAATGGCTGGTTTTATCTCATAATGACCCCAAATCATGTATCTGACATCGTATATCAAACGAATCTGTTTATCCTTTTCTGTACTTTATTAACAAACCTAATATAAAAAACACAATTCAATTAGAATTAAATTAGGCATGTGTTGGCGTAGCGGAATGTAAAAAAAGCTGATAAATTATTACATAGTGAGAAAATTTAATTTGATGCAAACAAAAAAGTGTACTTACTTTCATTAAAATGTATGAAAACGAGACCTGACTTTTGGCAGTTGTTTTAATCCCGTTAAATTATTTAAATTTAGCTAACTCCTGAATATCATTACGCATGGAACTTTTAATATGATTAACTGTATTTCAATTATCTCAGTTTGAAATAAAGTTTGTAGAGAAAGCTTTAGGGGGACTTTCACCAACTCCCTAATCGCAATTAAACTCTTATTTTAACATAAAATTCTATTTAATGCTCAAAAACGTCTTTCACTAACTAATAATCACGATTAAGCTAGCTGTCAAAAGTCATTTGTGTAGTTTGGTTGATTAGCCGCGCTAATTGAGATTAGGAACTGCCACCGGGCCAATTGAAGTTTCATTTTGACAGTTTAACGGAAATATTTCCAACAGTTTTTGTTATTTTTCGTTTATATTAATAAAAGTGCAGTGTTCATTGACATGAATTTAAAGACTTTGCAGTATTAATCGCCAATGATGATGAGAGATTCAATATCTACTTGAAAAGTTTTCGGCAACGAAGGATTGTCTCAACTCGCACAAATTGTTTAGAAACCTTAGATTCGAACAAAAAGGGAAGATACGTCACTCGCGGCTCCAAAGTGAACCGCTTAAATTGTGGTGCATGACCACAATTCGCTTTAGTCTCAATTGAACATTCAAACACGGTGCATGTGCATTCAATATAACAATATTGCGTATATTCTGTTTTATAAAGATAAAACAATGCCTTCGATGCTTCTATAAAAAACACAAATAGTTCAAAATCAAATGCCTAGGAAACACATTTCATTCATAAAACTGTAAAAATATTTTTTCTCAAAAATCACGGTTTGTCGTGAATATTATTAACGTTACGCCATTTTGTTATCAAGAAAAGGACAACAATACAGCTCGGCCGTGCGGACTCTGATGCAGACTCGCCGCTTCGCTCTCGCTGCGTTGAAACGTACAGTTCTGTCTCGCTCGCTCGATTGAATGTTTATTTACAGACGTGTGTGTGTGTAAGTTAAGGAACTTACACACATATAAAATAATATCCATCCATAAAATATGCTCCGACTTAACTTCATAAGGATGTAGTTGAGTCGCATATTTTATTTGATGCTAGTATTAGCATACCGTATCTTCCCTTTTTATTTTTGTTGTTAACTGTATTATTGTTGTTATACAAAACTGAACTCCAGATCAAAACTACAGAAAAGTAAGTAAGCATCGCAAATTTTTTATCAATCTTGGCAATTCAAATACATATTGATCATTGTGCTAGTAAAGTAATTCAGAATTTATTATTATGATTGAAAAGCATAAGAATGTGAACGTTTTTTTTTTTATTTTCGTGAAGCAATGTACTTTTTATTTGTAGATTATAGAATAATCCCTGAATGGGACAAAACAAAAAAGCTGCAAAACAGTCGTATTCGTCATAATGGGGAAACGCTTCCCTTAGCAATGTGGAATACGACGCAAGTAGGAGGATTTAAGTAGTACTAAGAACTATCACACTAATATTATAAAGGCGAAAGTATGTGAGTGTGTATGTTTGTTACTTCTTCACGTCTAAACGGCTGGAGCGATTTTAATAAAATTTGGTATGGAGTTAGCTGACATCCTAGATTCACACATAGGCTACTTTTATCCCATAAAAAATGTTAGGTTCCAGAGGGATTTTCAAGAAACTAAGTTAACGCAGACGAAGTCGCGGGCGACCTCTAGTATTAAATAAATTAAACAAAATATACTTTTCTTTTAAATTTTACATTGACAAGGAACTCTTATAGTTTCATCATGTCCGTTTGTATGTCCGTCCCCGGTTTCGCTTGGAGACTGGAGACCGCGGCTAGTGCCTCAATGTGCGGGCGCTCTTAGTGGCCACGGCTAATGGCTCAATGTGCGGACGCTCCAACATTGTTCGTCCAGAATTTTATAAATACATTACACAACAATGTTATATAACATTTTTGTTACATAATCTGGACAGACCGTTATGTTTTTATCAGCTTATTATTTACTATTTGTGTGACTAAAGCCATCCAAATCCATTCATTAATTCGTAAGTTTGAGTAAAATATACCTAAATTGTCACATTCGCAATTATCAGTAGGATTTTTCTCCCGTTCTCCGTGCTAAAAAAAAATTTGATCTCTAAAACTATATCTGATGGCGCTACCATTCAACAAAGCATACTGGGTCTGAGTTTATACTTTGTACTCACTGAAAAAAAATCTATCAATATATTGAACACTAACTGATGTCGCGGGTATCATCTGTTTAGAATAGCTCCCTTTATTATATCACTATCACTTTTAGCACTTATTTTTTCTCCATTCTATTTTGATCAAATATAAACTTGTTTATTGCAACATGATCTGATCTGGTGCAATATAATAGCATCGAAATAGAATTGTCTATGCCTTTACAAAGCCCCCTTTTCTTTATCGAAATCACCATAATCGATGCATAAGTTCAGCGTGACAATAATACTATATTTTATAATAATAATAAATATTTGTAAACATCCATGACTGGAGTACAAATGCTTGTATTTATCACACTAACATCTGCCCCTACCGGGATTCGAACCCGGGACCTCTCGAGTAGGCCTCTCGAGGTTATCAATTATCTCTTTTGTCTTGTGCCTATCTATCGAAAATCATTAATTTTGTCCATAAACCACTGCTATGTGCGTATAATGAATGATTCTGCCTCACGCAATAATTTTCCTTAACCTCTAAACCTCCCCACTCTATAACTTTGCTACAATTAAGCAAAACTGATATGGAATTTGTTTGCCTAATTAATATAATGTTGGCAATGGCATTATCTCGTACAACAAGCTAGCGTAAGCAGGACGACGTGACGGCGGTGAGGGGGGCGCGGATTAGGTAATCCCCCCTCTGGGGTAGTGCTTCGTATTAGGAAATTGTGTGCCCTTGATTTCCAAGCGTTTGCTTTACCTACCTATTCTGATAGGTAAAGCCTTTAGTTTCTTCTAAATCCTATCCTACTAGTATTATAAATGTGAAAGTTTGTTTGTTACTCTATAACTCAAAAGCTCCAGAACGGATTTGGATACAATTTTAAACGGGTATGACTGGGATTGGGACATAGGATACTTTTTTTTAACAGAAAAATGTTAGGTTCTGATTGAATACTCAGAAACTAACGATTACGCGGATGAAGTCGCGGGTGATCGCTTGTACCTTTATAATCGTTGCGGGATTGGCAGAGCAAAAAAGGTAAAGTGCAGCTTGAAAGTAAAAAATACATAGCCACAACAACATTTGGCATTAGTTGCTGGCTTTAAAATGTGGTCCGAGAACAATATGAAACAAAAGAAAACCGGAAATTCTATAACCTAAATAAATTTTCTTTTTAAACTAGAAAAAAATGACCATTATCCCAGTTTATTTTTCATTCCAGAGAGTTTGCGATGAGCACTTGTCCTGTCAAACAGGAAACCTTCAGAGGTTTACCATGCTAGCGTTTCCCTTATGATCGCTTGCCCTATCCTGAACCTTTAAATCTATTCATAGTCCTACTAAATGAAGCGGCGGTTATATTATATCAAATAGTATAAGAAAATCAAAGATCTACTGTTATAGAATAAATCAATAGTTATGGATAAAAAAAATTGCGTGCATGAACCACACATCTGAGGTGGAACTTCTTTTCTTAATTTACTTAACATTAGACGGTGCATCAGGCATATTATCGTGTGTGACTCTCGGGACGCTCCTATCGTTTCATCCTTCGCCGAGTTACCCTCTTTGCATGCTCGTCGGGAAGAGCTACGCATGCATCCCACACACGCACACACACACACACACACAATATACATATAGTCGTGTGACGCTCGTGACGCATTTCCGTTTCATATTTTCCATAGGATTTTTCCACCTCGTACGAAAAGAAGTTTTACTTCAATAATTGGAATCTCACACAAAAAACAATGCTTTTTAAGTTACACGGTTATTTTGCATAGAGATTGAAAATATTGCCTGAAAGTGTTTCGTACGCTGTACCCGTGTATCGGATGTGTCAACTATATTGGAACAGTTCTGAGTATACGTAACTGTTATCGCGCAGTTATCGCGAGGGCCAATAACGCGACGCTCCTACTCGTAAAAATATAGGACGCTACGCAAAAATTGCGTCTCGCACAGCGCGGAGTGCGCAAATTGGTTCTTTATTGGTTTATGCAAAATCAAATGATCCCGGTGAACTAGGGAATATAGTTTAGAATAAAATAACAGTGACATTTTGTTTTGTGCTTCATTTGGGTTTACAGTATCGGGTGTGTATCGAAAACTTAACAAACCAAACGAAACAACGATGAAATCTATGAAGTTGTAGCTTATGCTTCTGGCTATTCTCAATTGAGCTAAGAAATCGAATTAAGTTCCAATCACACCAACGTGCTACTTGAGTCACTTTTAATACAAGCACATAGCTTAGTTAGTTGGGTAACGGGAATATTATTAAACGCATTCACTCGATGTACATGTAGTTAATGTTCTTCACAAATACATATAATGTTTCGCCTGCAATATAAGATAGACAGGTATGTAGAAACAATCATCATCGTCAGCTGAGGTACAGGCCATCCCTATGGATACAGTAGGGAGATTGGGCCATGACCCACCACGCGGGCCCAGTGCGGATTGGTGGGTGCTGGCGACTGCAGATGCAGCCGGGACCAACGGCTTAACGTGCCTTCCGCAGCACGGAGGAGCTCGAGATAGTATATTTTTGGTCACCCATAAAATGACCGACCACTGAGAAAGTTGCTTAACTTTAACGATTGCAGCGAAACGCTCTAAAAATTATTAAAAAAAATATCTTTTGACCACGGAGTCTGTAAATGCTCCAATACGTCAAAATAATGAAAATGAAAGAATTTCGATGTCATGTCATGTCTGTGTAGCTCTCATATCAACATATTTTATTTTAAAACATAGATAAATGTATAGATAAAAGCGAGACGCCATTGATGAATGGATAAATGATTGGTCTCGCTACACTCGACTAGATACCGCTGGCGTACTGAAGAAATGCGGCAATCAATATTATACCAATTTCGGCTTACCAGAACCTTTATCTATGTTTTAAAATTTATTATTACAATTAATCTCATTTGGGAAAAAAGTAGCCCGTCTTTTTGCAGCTCAGAGTTTGCATGACCCTCTGCAAGTGGGCAAGCTGTGTTACGTTATGTGTGTCTAGCTTTTTTTTGTATATAAAATCTAATATTTTGTTAGCATTGTTGTTGTTGACCGTTTCCAAGGACGCTTTACACAGCCTCTCCTGTTGCTAGGCGCCCACTGGTACTCTGCCAAAAGGAGGCTTCAATTGTTCCGGTAGCTTAGCAACTAACGTGTGACTAGACGTGTTTCATCTTAAAATAGTTTTTTTTGTGACATATTTTTTATTAATTTATTTTATTATATAGTTTAGTGAAATAATAATTAGTCTTGACGCTATTTCTACTTGCATATCGGTAAATTCAATCACTGGCAGTGATGACGTACAACTCATTCATGACCTGAGTGCACACAACCCCGTTTTTTAAAGGTAACCGAGGTTTGAATATACTTATTGACAGGTTTTATAAATGCAATGCATGCATGCATTGAAATTCCTTTATTCACCGTTACGGTATCTTGATGACGAAACAATCACTGGCGAAATTTTAATCAACCGTTCTTTCATAAGCATTTTTGCCTTGATTGAAATTATTAAAAAAGCGAGCTATTTATTTCATAATCAAAATTTTCAACTGAATTATTACAATACATCATCACAAAATTTTTTGGCTTTAGCTCCTAATATCTCTATAATAATGCTAGGTCATCCTAGCCTAGCATCCTAATCTAGCATTATTGGGAAAACGCGAAGAAGTCCGGAAGATGGCGGAGTCTAGAGGAGGAAGGTTGATCTGACGATAACACGAAAAGACTGAGTACTTTCACATGAAAAGATACAAAAATACGAAGGAGAAACGGAAAGATCTGAATGTGAAAAAAACCACCAATAAAGGCGTCAGTAAATTTAAATATCTGGGCACTGGGTACGGTAACAGATACTAACAAAAGAGAAGAGGAGATCGACACCCGTATCCAAGGCGCACTCAGGTGCAAAGCTGCTCTTCACACAAGGTCTCAGTCTCCGAGCTATTACTAAGAAAGACCAAGATTCGGATCTATAATACTGTGATTAGACCGATCTTGATGTACGGTTGTGAGGCTTGGACGCTGACCCTTAGAAAGGAGAAGAAGCTGTTAGTCACTGAAAGAAAGATTCTGCGGAAGATCCTGGGGCCAACTCAAAGAGAGGATGGCAGCTGGAGAATGCGGACGAACATCGAGCTGGAAAATCTAGTGTCCGAGCCTAACATCATAGTAGAAATTAAAGCAGTAGACTTCGCTGGCTCGGACATGTAGAGAGAATGGGAGAGGATCAAGCCATGGAAAGAGCGTATTTGGGGCGACCGATAGAACGACGACCCGTTGGACGTCACAGATACCGCTGGAGTGACGAGGGGCAGAAGGACTTGCAGTCTTTGGATGCCGACTGCTGGCGGGACCTAGCCCGGGATTGCAGAGTATGACGTTATCTTGTGTCTGAGGCCAATATCCACTTTGGATCGCTGCGCCGCAGCAGTAAGTAAGCTCCTAATATGAAAATTCATTTTAATAAATCACTCTGTCTTTTAGGTTCCCTGATTTTGGATGCTACTCCATTTTTTTCATTAATGAACAAATTTCCAAATTTAAGTAGCCCTATATAAGTTTTTTTTAAAATAACCCTCATAATTTATGCTTCGTATTTAATTCGTTTTTGCTCTTGCGACCCATAATTCATATATTTTTACGTGGTACTCATTTTTGTCTTTTTCCAGAGAGACACTCTGCATCAATAACGTCATCCGCAGAGCTTTGGAGATAAAGCCAAAGGGACTCACCGAGGTAACTAGTGATCGAAAGGCTGGCAGTTACCTTGGTCAACACATCAGCCTTGCCATCCAATGTGGCAATGCTGTCAGTCTATTCGGCATTAATCCTGACTGCGGCCCTGGCTGGCTTTTACTTTGTAAATTATTATATTATTTAAGTAAGTTAGGTTTGTAAGGATTGTGACTATTATATATGAAAGGAGATAGTAAATCGCGCTTAAACAACTTCAAAGGGAATGCCGTTGAATAAAAAAAAAGTTGACTTTAAGCGGCACTTATTGAAACCTAATTGATATGAGAGGCGAAGATTCTTCGTACGGCCACTTGAAACATTCTCTTGTAAACGTTTTACTATACTCCAGTGTCTTTACACTGATTGTCATGACATTGAAAAAAATAATTTACACGATCTAATTTCCTTTAAGATAATTATATATGCAATTCTCATAACTAAAACAAGAAATTAAAATATGAGAATTGACCCGATCCGATTTCCTTTAAGATTCTTTGATAAGGGTAATTTCTCAACACAATAATTATAACAATTAGCCTCTCAACTTGATATCAAGTTTAGATTAGAGAGCGAGGCCCTCGTCTAACTGGTGTGATTTCAGCCGCTTGTCATCTCAAGAGCCGGTCATTATTTCCTCATGATGACAGCCGTACACAGAACAAGCTGACGGTTGGTAAACTCAGTTTGAAGTTTGACGGTTCGTAGATTTTGAGGCTTAGATGCGATGCCAACCCAATTGAATACATATGGCAGTAATAAATTGTGTTGACACTATCCAGACCATAATGGGTATAAACTGTTTTAAAGTTTTCTGTACTGTTGGAAACTTTTCAGCATAAATGTCCAAAAGTATAGAAAAGATCCTAATTAGGAACATACTGATGCAAATCAGCAAAGACATCAGATAAAATTATATTAGAACCTCATTCTATGGTATTAATTTGGCTGGTAATATTCTAATTGTAAATTCAGCATAATTTGATTTGAGAACGTTGATGGAAGTCTGCGACTTTACGTTATATTTAGAGAGATTCATAGAGATGCAAAGTTTTTTAATAAATATCCTTAATTACCAAAAAGCTGGATAAGAAGAAAAGAAAAATCAAAATGCTCATGCACTTTTTTCCTGTGCAGATCATGAAGGCGAAGCAAACTCTCAGTGGTTTAAACAGGTCTTCCGTACTTATTGAATATAAATACGCGAGTCATGGTTGTATGAACCCGTGATCAAACATATCAATGTGGAATATGTGTATTAAATGACGTTCACGTGATTTGATTTTCTCCTTTATTTGCGGATTGAATAGCATTACGCATTCTTGCGATGTTTAAACATTGAAAAAGAAAAGCTTTGCGTCAAGCATTTGCATCGTAAAATTCACATCGCAGTCATTTTCTTAACGAATCTAAGGACTCTATAGGGCTATATAAATTTATGGTTGTACTAGTGGCCCGCCCTCGCTTCGCTTCGGTGTAGAGCTGTTCTATAGGTAGACTATAGTTTTTGTTCTCAGGCTTGTATTATATACAATGAAATTTCTTTATATAATTATTTTTCTCACCTTTCGACCTTCCCTAGATCGCCACGAACATTTAAACACCAAGATAAGATGAATCCTTACAGCCGTTCTCAAGTTTTAGCGACACTAACGACACGGTAATAATATATACAGTATTCTATCTTCATACAAACGGTCGGAAAGCGAATCATACATACGCCACTCGAGTTCGGGGGAATCTCGGGGTACATCCAGTCGCGAATACGCCGCAGCGACGACCGAACGGTGTGAATTGTTTTTTATGCAGTTAGCCGTGCTTAAACATGCGTTTTGTATTGTAAATATTTGATTGAATTAATTAGATACCTACATAATTTAATATGGCAAAGAACAAACGACGATATTGTGCTGTTTTTAGTTGCTTGAACTCTTTAATAGACGCACGCAGAGATATATTTTTTTAAATTATCTGAAATATTGGAAAGGTAAGACTATAGAATATTTTTTTATATACCTATCTACTAGTACGTAATTTGTTTTTAATATTTAGGTATTTCGATTTTTCCATTGGGCAAAATATCTGGAATAATATATAAATAAGTGGATAGGGTGAAAAAAGAGACAAACGAGTAATCTACCTACTCTCACGTTAAAAATAAAACTACATAATAGGTATGTAGTTTCCTAGACTAGGCTATCTACTTACTTAACTACATACATTATTGAATTAAATGAAATGTCATTATGAAATAATTTTCGAGAGTAAAAAATGGTAGGTATTGTAGTGATCGGATATTTTTGTTGTATACTGGCAGCTTATTAGGTAATTTGGAAAAGAGACGGATAGTTGACAGGAATTGATAGCTGGAAATTAATAAAAAAAGGGAGATTTGTGCGGAGTTTAAAAAACAGTATTTTGTTTATTGATAATAATAATGTAATTTCTTGAAAATGAAAGTGTTTCAATGACAATAATTAGTTTGCATGAAACGATCCCTACAGTGCCTAGTAAGATTTACCTACATTCTAGGTAATTTCCTTTTAACCCGACTGCGCCATGACTTACAAATGAATATAACTTGTATGTTTAAAATAATATTCTTTTTAATGAATTATGTAAGAATAAAAATCAGCAGTCGGGTTTTTTACAAGCTTTTAATTAACTTGCAATATAGGTAGGTATGTAACTATGTTTGTTCGGGTGGAATCTTGCAACTCAATTTTGAAGCAGATATCTTCAACCGGTTGAGCTGAAATTTTGTATATACACGGTTAGCTGTGTGACGTCATTCTAAATCCAACATGGCGGAATAGTTATTTTTAATGCATTCCTACGATATGGGTATATGGGCTTGCGGAGAATCTTTACATATAAAATAAAATATTTACAATCACAAAACTAGAAAGAAACTCAATTATGTAGATGAAATTAAAATACTGTAGGCGGGCAGCCCTACCGCGTGTAACGCAGCGCTCGGTCGTATTTATTTCAGGGCCGAGTCACAATACTGTATAGATAATATTACCGTGCTAACGAACAGCAATTGATTTATACACATAGGTATATATAGAATTGGCATGTTTCCGGTTCCACTTCTAACCTAAATTTTATAATAGCTTTTCCGTATCATACTTTATACAGAATGAAAACGAAAAAAATTTTGAGTTTAAAGTTTAAAAAATCAATGGAATGACTCTGTCTACGGGCTAATACAAGTGTGTTAATTGTCAGAAAAAATCGACTCCCACTTTTGCATTTCGAATCTAGTTGGCATCCGATATTTCTTAGCGCTAATAATGTTCTGTACGCATCAAGCCTTAACAGCCGATTAAGTTTTACTTAAGCAAAAGTTTTGGAAGCACTTGATTTGTGCTTCGGGGTGGGAGATGGCAGACTCCTTTACGTCATCTAAGAGCCCCACGACTAAGGATCGCGTTAATCCGTTTAATATTGTCGATCAACAAACAATGGGAACAGCTGTGCGTAGTATTCAACTAAAGAGACTTTGGGTGTGTACTTGCTGGTGGTTCGAAGCGGCTTAAGTATTTCGAAGTAAGTTTGCTTTTGCAAAATTAGATTTTAAACGCGCATAAGGGAGATTGCTCAGCTTCCATACATGTTTGGCCTAAATACCAATAATCATGAAAAATGGTTTCCTAGATTCGAAATTATATATAAATTACTGTAGAAACGAATATTATTGACGGACACCCCTGAGAACTTCTATAAACCATATACACTGAACATATTAAAATAATAAAAAACAAATAAGTTATATAGTAAACTAGGGAAATCAAGCCAAGTGCCGAAATTATGGATTAGATTCAGGTATATAGAGCATGTAGATTAACAGATAGTTGCCTGTTTTCAAAGTTAATGCATAAGAGTAACTTTTAAAATCAGGTGTCATTTCCGGTTATAATAAGGTACTCTGTGACAGAAACTGTGTGATGATTGTGAATGAGCCACAGATTAGAGAGATTTTTTAAACTCTCGTTAACCAAAGGAAGCCAAGAGAATTAGGTTCTATAGCCATATATTTAGTAGCTTCATTATTTTTGTTAAGTTTTTAAGATAACCATATTTTAGATTTTTAGTGTATCACACTTTATAATTTTATTTATTTATTAATTTATAGTCAGGGAACGTAGGCCCATAGATAGATACCTTAAAGTCTAACATATTACAGATTATAATGTGTTCATGGAGGTGTTTGGCGAAAAATGTATTGCAATAGACTTTATGATGTCGCCTACCATCTATAATAATTGTCTGAGCACATTTGCATCTAGTGAAAATGATAATATAGTTGTGGATATTAATACCACAGTGTAATAAAAAAATGATTTATTTAACGATTATTACAAAATAGATTTGTTTTTATGTTATATAAACAACTTCGATCAGTCTTTGGCTGAATGTTACTACACCCATAGCCATTAAAAATGATTCGTATGTTTTCCAAACCGGTAAAATTAAAAGTCCCTTTTAAAGTAAATTTAATATACAAAGGTGTCCGTTGAAATCTAATGACTGTAAATTAAATTATAAATTACGCCAAGAATTACCGTGTATGTCAATATTTTTTGTGCATTTAGGCCAATTTGAGCAATCTCCTTTACTTCATGTCATTTTATGACATTTTTATTAAGATAACTTTAGCTTATGAAACAATATGCACAAATCTATTAAAAATTTTCAGTTATATTTTTTTCAGTACGTTAAATAAAAAAAAACTGGCGTCGTAACGAGTTACGTAACGAAGCTGTCTACCCTCCCATAAGAAGGTATCACTTCAAAATTAGGTAAATGTATTTTCGGAAGGAAATGCTAACAATTGGACATTTGCAAATAAAGCTGAAATTATACTAATAATGTAACGTACTTATATTTTTATTTTTACGTTACATGAGGATAAAATTTAATGGACCACTTATTATTATTGCGGGTTTCCGAACGTATTCAAATTTCAGGAACGAATATAAAAATGTGAGACTTTTTTAGGGTTACGTAGTCAAAAGCTGTTAACAAAAAAGCTAACAAAAAAGTTGAAGTAAAGAATAACATGTTTCACATCATGTAATAACAAAGTACCCTGACTTTAAAACTCTACCCCTAACGGGGTGAAAAGGGGTGGTAAATTTTACTGTGGAATATTTTGCCGCGGGGCTTGATTAAATCGGAAAACGGTTGAACCAATTTGGGCAAAATTGGCATACATATAGTTTATTATCTGGATTGAGACAAAGGACAGACACAGACAAAAAAAAAAAAAAAAAAAATTATCTCATCTCAAATGTAAGGTTCCTAAGAGACTTTTAAAAACTAAGATTGACGCGGATGAAGTCGCGGGTGGCCGCTAGTTTCAAATAAGACACAGTCGTTTCAGAAAACACCTTATTATTGCAATTGTCACGACATATGTCATTAATGTCGTTCAACTCGCATTACAACAATAAACTTCACCTGAGCGCCGAGTGTATCGGGAGCTGTATATTACTTATAAAAGAGCCGTACAATAGCTCCCCTTGCCAGTTATTAGAACTCTTGTAACGCAATATCGTTACTCGTGTGACAATTCATACATATTAAGAGGCAATTTTTTTGAAACATCGGAGGAGAATACAATGTTTTCGTTTCAATTATGATGTTTGTCAATGAAAAGTCCATATTTAGATTTTTTATAATCCAGTTCTTACGAACCTGATTTACGCGGTTAGAACTAGGATTCTAAAGATACAGGAAAAATAATATTTTTTATTAAAAACTTGATTGATAAATTTGAAAATTCATATTTCATCATGCCATTGACTTCTCATTTAAATGACATTTTTCCTAACATATTTATGCTAAACTGTTTGAACTAGCTTGTTTCAGCAAATTACTTGAACGTCTATGGTGGCCATAGGCCTACTTGTACCAAAGTTCTTAATCCAATTTAGGGCTTATTCGCCTTTAGTACATTATTCCAACCTTTACAATAGTTTTAATCCAAATAAAGATGACATGAGGCTTAAACATGATTAGCTTTTGAATTTGAATCAAGAGCTTTGGTCAAAATCGCCATTAATAAGTTTGCGATGAAAAACGTTCATTATTTGGAAAGCTCTGGAATAAAAAAGGGTGTAATTGCAATCGCAATGCAAGCACAATAAGACAAAAGAAACTAATAGCTGTAAAACACATTATTTTTTTCACGAAACTGCTTTCAGTTCCTTGAAGGTAAAACAACTACAAGCATTTCCGGTCTTGGCAGACGTTTATTTTAAGCAGAAATTTTTGGAGCAAGTACATATCAAGTAGGTTAACTCACTTGAGAATATAATAAGGGAAATTGATATGAAATATGAATATTTGTCAGACTATGTGGTCAAAATGCTTTCTTTAGAATATGGAATGGAAATGAGCAAGAGGTGTAACGTATTGTGATACTGTTTATGTCTAAGGCCCGTATTACAGAATGAAAACTTAGTTTTGATCTTTACTTGAGTACAGTTAGAAAGGGATGGCGCTATGTGCAATATATAGCGACATCCCTTTCTAACTATGCTCAAGACTAGATCAATCACTGAGAATCTCTTATCTATTAGACAAGTCCGTCCGTCCGTCCGTCCGTCTGTGGTGCTGTTTCAGCGGCCAAACCGTAAGAGATAGATAAAGAGAATGTTTAAGTTATAAGTTAAGAATAGTCTGATAAGACTACAAACCGGATTTGAGTAACGTAGCACTTCCGGTTTTCGAGAAATCACGAACTTAAAACGAAACCACACAAAATCTCCGAAGTTCTCAATTAATTAAATACCTTTTTTTTTTGGTGAACTTTGGTTCACTGGTTTGCTAGTCTTTCTATAATACGGGACTTCAAAACTTATATAGCGGGTACAGAATGCTTGTGCACAACTTCTTTTCATGTCGCTCCACGTTCACATGTGACTCATGTTCTGATAAATTCAAACGTAGGAAACTTCACCTTTCAGTGTTACTCTTTGGAATCATCAAAATCAAATGCTCTAAATACCTATATGATATATTAATTTGGTCTTAACAATGTAAATAGGTATACCAACAGAAAATGCTCGTCGCTGGTACGTTTTCGTGACAGTGAAGCATCGTACTGCTGCATAACGCGAATCTTTAAGGTTAGCAGCTTCACAGTGTTGGAATGTTCTCCTTCCTCCAGTGCACGATCTAAAACACATTAATACATTAAGAAAACACCTCAAAAATTAACAATCAATTATAGCGCAACTTTGTAAGTAATTCCTGCCTTGGTTTCTTTTACTGAATATAAACGGAGGAGCTGCGTCACAGCATTTACGCAAATTGTTCGTTGTCCGTAGCATGATTTGGCCTTATACTTTTTGTCACTATTAACTCCTGTTTTTTGAAGAACAGTACATATCCCTATTGCTATTATGAGTATGAGTTTGGGTGTAGGTTGCGTTATCATTCATGTATATTTTGAATTTAAATATATTTTCGGGCTGGAATTAAAGGGATTGATTTATGTTCTTATTATTTTTTAAGCATTTAACTGCTAGATGTTTAAATCTAAAGAAAAGTTTTTAATAGAAAAAATCCACACGGACCAAGCAGCAGACGGGACTCGAAACCCTTCGCAATCCGGGTGAATGCACTGACCAATTATGCTACCGCGGCCCTGATGGCTGCAAGGCAGCGCCATCTCTTCGCATTGTAGGTAACACACTATGTCAAACGAATTGCTTTACTTTGTTTTGCATTGCTTTGGTAGCTGTTGTATGTTTTTTGCTGTTTTTTACTCTCATTTTCTTTATTTATTGTTACTTGAAAGCAAAGGATGCTCGGCTAGGCCCATACATCCTTACAAGTAGTTATTTTACATGTCTTTTTTGTGCCACTAAACAGGTCCTGCCAGAATAATAGCGCTGGTTTAGCGACACAATGTCGCATCAGTTAATGCTGAGACAGGGCCTTGGTTAGCCATTAGATTTTTGAATTTGTATTTGTAAATGTGTAAATAAGAGGTTCTATTTTATTCTATCAAATTTAGTATAAAAACCCATCAGCACAGAGTCTTTTTAAAAAGGTTTAGTTTTGTGCGAAAAATTATTCTATTCCGAATTGGACTTGCCCACTTATTTAGTTATAAATTGTTGCATTTAAAGCCTTTTTCGTCTTTGTAAAGCTATTCGCTAATTGATCTCCGAAGCGGTTATAGGATCGAAGTAATTAATACAAAAATAAAAACCGAGGGCTCGACCGCCACATTAATTGCACTCCTAAATTACTACAGACCATTTTCAAAAGTAAATATGACAAAGGTTTCTCGTTAACGTTAATGGGCGATTTTCGAAGGCCCCTTTCTAGTCCATTTGATTAAAAAAGCTCTTTTTCCGTGGCAATTGATTTTCTTCTACAATTCGATCATGTTCTGCATTCAGTTATACTCAGTCCTATGTCTGAAGAATTAAAAGCGATATCAAGCAGTTGAGTGTTCTCATAAATTTGTGATTTCTTCAACAGAGGACCTCTTCATTTGGAAGCGCATTACGTTAAAAGAAAAGGCTTTAGACTATACGTTTTTCTTTTAATTTCCCCTATTGTTAGAGTCAGAAACAATTGAATATATCTGCCCTTTCAGCTAACGAGTCCTTAGAGTTTAGGCTTTTCTGTAGCGTTTTAATTAATATTTTCTAACAGCGAGGATAACGAATTTTTAAGAAGTTCCGTTTACAACCTTTCAATTTAAACCGATTAAAGTGAGTTACTACGTAACTTTACTTTTTATGCATAATTAACCTGAAAGCTTAATGTGTTAATTGCGATAAATAAAAAAACGTTAATGAACGTAATATTACTAAAATTAAATGGTAATATATGTTATTGCAGAAAAGGTTGTGAAGATATCAGAGTTGAATCTACTGGGAATGCTCGGAGTGAACGCATTACAAAATAATGGGTTTTCCTCTCTTTGTAGATTTTCTTACAACTGAGTACGAAACTATTCCGATATAATAGTTTAATCATAAGAATCAAAAAGGAAAACATTGTATTGGTCGATGTTTATTACAAACAGTGCAGTGAGCCAAGTCGCCGCCTTCTCGGCATTCAGAAATAAAGTCGCGATTTCTAGCGTAGAAACATTTCTCCTAGCAGAATGAAATCCAGTCTGCACTCTGGGCGAGAGCAAACACTAAGCTTTTCATTATTTGCGATGAATCTCGAACTAATCAACATGGATCTAGTTTCCGTGTTTCTTGTTCTAGAAGTTCTCAGATAGACATTTTCAATATTTGTAAAGATTTCTTTGTAGACAATGGCGTTTAAAGTTTTTACTTAAACGCCATTGTCTACAATAAGCTTTAAATCATGTCAGAAATCTAACTGCATTCACTAGTATCTACGGCGGAATAGCTGTATCACACGGGAGTTGCCACTCCTGCGGAAACTTCTTCACGCCTTTAAAAAATCCATGCTTTATTCCTTCGAGAAAATCTTGGCAAGGTTTTTTCTTTATAAAGTAAATCGAACATGTTTATTTTTTAACTAAGCGGGACGGATGCAAATAACTAATGAGAAAGTGAGAAAAATTATAGTGACAGTGAGAAAAGTGAGAAAAAAGATTTAAAATAAAATAACCAAAATAAAAGTGTTCATATTTTAATAAAAAAATACTACCCGGTTACGGATGTTTCTAGAGGTTTCTAGATGATTTTCTGAATAAGAATAAACCTTGGTATAAATACCTTGATGTGTCTAGAAAGCTGTAATTTAGCATATTTCCTTTATAGAATGCTATATTATATAAACACTAGCTGACCCAGCAAACTTCGTACCGCCATAAAAAAATAGGGGTTGGTGGTAGAAAGTTGAAAATTTAGGGATGTATGTATTTTTGTATGATGTATCATAAAAAAAATAAAAAAAAATATATCTATAATTAAAAAAAAAAATTGGGGTGGATTACCCTTAACATTTAGGGGGATGAAAAATAGATTAAATCCGATTCTCAGACCTACTGAATATGCATATAAAATTTCACGAAAATCGGTCGAGCCATTTCGGAGGAGTTTAACCACAAACACCGCGACACGAGAATTTTATATATTAGATTAATATCTACAGCCATCAGTGTCACCAATGTCATATTAAATTAAGTTACACTGAAATCAGGAGCGTGAAACACCAAAGCACCTTCTATGTTAATGTGGGCCTCTTTTCCACAAACATAGAATTCACCTGGGAAGACATTTATACGCCAAAAGGAAATCAAAGCTGGAAACGTTTTAAGCTTCTTGGAAGCTGTCGGGACAAAAAGGACTTTAAGGTCGCGGTGACTTCAGTTCCGCTGGGCCTTCATAGCCTCAAAAATATGAAATAATAATAATAAATTATAGATACATTAACGATGTTAGTTTTTAGGGTAACAAGGAATCAGATAAGTTGGAGAAATATTGATATTAATTAGGAGTATCTTGTCATCACGGAAAAAGCTGATGTCACATCCAGCGACTCAGATACCTCGTTCCATGTTGTGGATTCATATTTACTGCACTCCAGTACTCCGTATATTATTCCGGAATCGGTTGACCTGATTGCTACAGTGATTGCGTTAGCACTCAATATTTTCCGAGATATAATTGAAAAACAACGTAGGTAAGTATTTTCATTTCGCCCCGGCTAGAACGAAGTCGATGCAAGATTGGTTTAGTCATCTTGGATTATGTGTCACATTACAAATAATGTATTTGGTGATCTCCTTTGTATTTTATCCCTATTTTATACTTATGTGTAGTGATAAGGTTCTCAGTATTCCATGAAAATTCATGTATCAACCTATTTCTGTTTCAGAGATATAGCCCTGACAAACAGACAGTCAGACAGCGGAGGTTCATCAACAGTTATCAATATAAATGCCAGGAAATTATATTTTCGTCTCATTATAAACTCCAACACGAAACGTTTTTCCATACAAGTGGATAATCGAGATAACGTAACAGTAATTATTTCAAAAGGGAGGTGCTAATCTGTTACTTAAGCGGTGTGTTTGATGAGGGTACGAATGACGTCATTGTCCATTGTCATACCAGCCCGCGTCAGATAATACCACTATCTAACACCTGTTAATCAAGAAAATGTACGTTAAATTGTATGCTGCTAAGTTAAATCTTAAATAAACTTTATTTACGTTTAATATTTTTTAATTTGTATTGTATCGTATGTATATTATTCGGAAGCGGATAAATAAGAATGAGCAATTTTTTTGGTATAATATAAACTTTAGGCTTTTACTTATAATAAGGTTACTTACCTTTAAAGAAAATACATATTTAAAATCTTTATAGCCACTCATCAAAAAAGTTTAAGCAATATGTATCATTTAAAATGAAAATGAAATGAAACCTTTGTTGGCCATCTTAACAGAAGAAAAACTTATAAATACATCAATAAAAAAAAATACAAGAAAACTTAATTTAACGAACAAAAAATTTAAAAAAAAACATAATAATCTAAGATGGCCAATCAGGAGACCCTGCCTCAGCTTATGCTGGCACAGTGAGAAAGTACTTTATTTATGCAATCTGCAAGTTTCATCAATTGAATTTTATATTATCGTTATGAAATATAATATAATGTTTTGTAAATGTTTTTCTCCTTTAGTCAAAAGTTTAAGTATTGAAACATTAAATATCGGTCAAAAGTTTAGACTCTCTTGATGAGTATATTTTGTCTGCTTAAACACTGCTCTTGGCTTGAAGATTCACAAATTGTAGTAACGAATTCCAATCTTGTACAATACCCTTAGCACGATCATCATCATCATCAGCCTATTAATGTCCCCACTGCTGGGGCACAGGCTTCCCTATGGATGGAATAGGGAGATTGGGCCATGACCCACCACGCGGGCCCAGTGCGGGTTGGTGGGTGCTAACGACTGCAGATGCAGCCGGGACCAACGGCTTAACGTGCCTTCCGAAGCACGGAGGAGCTCAAGATAGTAAATTATGGTCACCCATCCAATGACCGACCACTGTGAAAGTTGCTTAAATTCAACGATCGCTGCGGAACGCGCTAACTACTTGCGCCATCGAGCTCCTTAGCACGAACCAATATCGAATTCGAATAGTTTGCGAGTGTGAAATGTTATTGTCAAATTTTGTATGATAACTTGAACAGCAGCGCCACAACGGACGTAACGAGAACTAAAAATCAGAACACATTTGACCATGATATTCGGACTCACAAACTATTTGAATTCGATATTAGTTCGTGCTAAGGGTACAGTACTTATACCTTATACTTAGGCCCCGATGTTTGATACATAGTTAAATGTGACTGACTATTAGTCAATGTCACGTCAGATTAGAGGCGGGTCGTCGACGTATTTTTCGTCGAGGAAACTAAACCGTCCACTACCGTCCATCGACTAGTCGATAAACTATAACCGAATAACTTTCGCAGTGGTCGGTAATTGGATGGGTGACCAAAAATTTACTATCTCGAGATCCTCCGTGCTTCGGGAGGCACGTTAAGCTCTTGGTACCTGCTGCATCTGCAGTCATTTGCGCCTACCAATCCGGTCCCGCGTAGTGGGTCATGGCCCAATCTCCCTATCTCCCTATCTCCCTATTCCATCTACAAGGAAGGGCTGTGCCCCAACAGTGGGGACATTACTAGGCTGGTGCTGATGATGACGTCACTAAATTAAGCTTATTCCTCGTTTATTTATGCGTATAAAAGACGGCTATAAGCATTTTGTTTTTCACTAATGATTTCGTAAAATGTTAATAACCTTATCTTATTACTATCACAAAGACAAAGCTTAATTTACCTGTCCGCTTTATAATTAATATTTAAAGAGGAGATATGAAATACGTAACAGTGTTTATCGATTTAGTTAAGCCGCGTATTCATTAGGCAACATTTGTTTATAAACAGTATTTCACTGTATTTTATCATTACTGTTTACAGTTTAGAAACAGTTTATAAACAAAGGTGTAACATTGTTTCAGATACATGTTGCCGTGTTTTCTATTCTGAATGGAGAGCAAGTCAAAACATATACCTAGTTTATAAACAAAAGTTGACAGGTGTGGACGTATTTTGAAGGATGTTTATAGTTTATTTAAACATGAAAGTAGTGTGGACTAATGACAAAGTTTCGATGCTCACAGAGCTTTATTGGTTACGTACTTGAAATCTCATGAATTACCACGTAAGCAGCACAGAGTAAATTAGTGTAGCTCCTCGGGCTAAACCCTAGCAACAACTGAAAAGTGTGGACGGCCAAGTTTCAGAAACAATGTTTACGGTAAACTCGTTTATTAAAAAGGTTTGATCAATTTCATAAACAGTTTATAAACAAATATTGCGTAATTAATACGCAACTTTATAGGCTCTGTTTTTATTAAATTCACGTGAATAACTGGCTTTATCTCACCGCTTCGGACCGTCCGTGCACTCCGCCGTTGAAGTAAGTTTATTTTTCCAAATATTAAATTTATTAGACTCCTTTCTCCGTTAGTGTAATAACGATGACACGAAAGCTATTAAACAATTTTGTTCTTTTGAATAGATGTCTTTTAAAATGTCAGTTTAGTTTAGGATTTAGGGTTGTCTTATGTAAAGAGGATGGCAAACATCCTCGTAGCTGCTTAATGGTAAGTTGTTCGTTCGTTTTACAATATCATTTTAGGGTTCGTTCAACCGGAAACAAAAACATACGGCGATGTATGGAGCATTCAAAGAGAAGCAGTTTTTCATGCATTTGTTTGAATTGAGTGTCACATGCGACGGGCATCGCCGCGTCAGACGTGGTAAATGAAGAGTCAGGTGATGCTGCGAAGGATGCGATAAGTAAGAGAAGGGAGAGGTGCGGGATTTGCGTTGATGTCGTGACGTCATTCCCGTGCTAGTGCAAGAAAGCTGCGATGCATAGAGCAATACTGTCGACGCGGCCAGGAGGGGGGGGAGTAGTCATCAACAGCTTTCCCCTCTGTAGAGTTGGGCGTACTCTGTAGGGTTTGGCAGTATATTATGTATTTTTTTAAGTGTAAGTATCACAGTCACCGTTTTGATTTTACGCGTTTACGTCAAACTGCTTTTGTGTGCATGTTCCTGCCCACAAAAAATACAGATTGATTTCAATAATATTACGTCGTTTTGGCAACTCTCTTCCGTATCGCTCTATGCTGCGACTCAATGGACGACGCCATGTGCGCCGCTGTGAACTACGCGGCGGTCGTAAACAGCTATTCTGTATGCCCCTTTTCTTCATTTAGTAATTTTCTTTATCTTTACGTTAATTTTCTAACTTATCTAGTTAATTTTCTTTATCTTTACGTATAAAATGTGGCGGGCGATAAAGCACTTGAAGCACCGCAGTCCGTTCTACGCACCGTGGCTCTTGACGCGTCACGTCTCCTTGAACGAACTCATAAGGCGCTGTCCCACGACCTGTGATATCGCGGTCTAGGCCGCGCCGGGTTTCCAAATGTATGAGAACTCTATCGTTCTAGATTTAGCAGTCTCTATACATGATACGAGGTAAATAGAAATCTTGTACACTTTAATATGAGATTTGAACAATGTCGACTGTTTATGTCATGTACACAAACCAAAAATATTATCAGAAAGTACATAAATCTATAGTCCACAAAGGATCGACTCAGTAAGCACAGGTTTATTATGCCATCACAAAGAGTACGAGCTTTCTATTTACCTCGTATCATGTAGAGAGACTGCTAAATCTCGAACGTTAGAGTTTTCATACGTTTGGCAAACCCTGCGCGGCACGGCCTAGCCCGTGACAACACAGATCGTGGGACAGGCGCTTTAGAATTTAATTTAAAAGTTGATAAAAACGTCATTACTTTAATTAACATTTTGCGCACAAAGGATGTTTTGCATATTTTTTTTATAATTACAGTTTACACGGTAAAGGACAGCAGAAAGCTAGCTATCAATATAATACAATCATTTACTGTCCGAAGTGAAGAAATGTGAATCTCTTCGTAAATGCTATAAAGATAAAGTATTTATGTGTTTTTTAAAATAATATTACACAAATATTTGTAAGGTTGCAATATATTTGCGCAACATAACGGTTCGATTATTGTTGAGATGTCATCTATTGATGTTGGATCGGTATTTTTTTATTTGATTACACTTCGTACCTCCTCTGTATTTCCTTATTCAATATGCCGCGCTCGCTGGGGGACTGTTGCAAGATTAATTTCTGAAGAAAAAAATGTGCTTATATAATAGAAAATGTTATTTCCACGAGCGGCAACTGATGGGAACACAGGAAACATTGGCGTAGAACTACAGTATGCGTATTTTATCATGAGAAATGATATGTGTTATTGTTAACTTAATCTGAATATAAAAAGGACTGTGTTGGCATATACATGTATATTTGTTTCTTAGAATTTTATATCATCACATCGCACTTTGCAAGAAGGCGTCGTCAGAATAATTTCTGTTCCTGAAAGGCTGCGAAATGTCAATAAATAAATAAAAGCAGTGCATCTATCCCGTTGAAACTTGTTTTATTTATATACATATAATATTTATATGATAACTGAATTGAGGACCTATAGAGATGTTCTGTAAAATGACCTCGCAATTCCAAGTTTGATAGCTCCAATTTATGATAATATTTAAAAATCATTACGGCAAATATCGCAATGACTATGAAGCAGCCCACTAATAGATTTTTGGCACATAAACATGACTTCAGAATGGTTTCAGTGCACCTGATTATTATGTCGAACACAACTATGAATAAAAATAGTGTGCCTGGATTACACATCTGAAGAGAAGCTTCTTTTCTTAAATAACCTAACATTAGGGGAATGGAACAGCGCACACATCACTCATATATATATATATATATATATATATATATATATATATAGATATATATATATATATATATATATATATCGTACAGCTGTGACGCTCGTGACGCCCGTAGGTTTTCAACCTTCGCCGACTTACCCTCCAACTTTCATGCTTGTCGGAAATAGCTGCGCACGCATCCCACACACACACACACACGTTTCATCTTTTCCATAGGATTATACCATTTACAACCCGTACGAAAAAAAAGATTCACTTTAAAAATAAATCACTAGAAAAAATCCGCTCAGTCTAGGTTTCAGATGGGAATCAAACCCGCATCTTCCGCTATGCATCACCAACCAGTGTTACCGTGGGATTTTTTTTTCCGACCATAACACTAGTATTAAGGATGGGAACCCTGTCACAACAGTGTAAAGGTATTTTCTTTATTTTTAAACATATGGCAGTTAAATGCTTAAAACTAGAAATATAATAATTTGACAATTGTTAAAATTTCGATTTAACTGAATCTAAAGTGAGATAGCACGTTACAGAACACGTGCTCGAAAAACAAGAGGCGTATTCTTTAATTCGTGAAAGATACACTGTATTGAGCACATCAAGTTATTAAGATATTTTTCTGTTTTATTTATCTTTACCAATAATTTTAGCGTAAACACAACGACACCTGAAAATCTGAAAATTTATAAAAATAAAACAAAGAAAAACATAACGTATCCTTTACAAGCCATGTGGTCAAAAGACTGTTTAAAGGTATTCGTATAAAAGATTTGGTGCAAAGAAACAAGCATATAATTTTTATAAAAAAAACCAACAAAGACAGATTTAAATATAATCACAAATCGCAGTGTTCCCTCACTTTTTAGGGTTCCGTACCTCAAAAGGAAAAACGGAACCCTTATAGGATCACTTTGTTGTCCGTCTGTCCGTCCGTCCGTCTGTCAAGACCCTTTTTCTCAGGAACGCGTGGAGGTATGAAGCTGAAATTTATATCAATTACTCAGGTCTACTGTCCCTTGAAGCTGTGAAAAAATCAAACTTCTAAGCCAACGCAATCAAAAGATACAGCCGTTTATGCTGCAAATTTCCGCAAATTTTCGAAACTCGCACGGGAATCAAAACCTACAGGGTACTTCCCATGAACTTAGAATCTTGAAATTTGGTACGAAGTAACGTCTTATCGTACATATAAAGGAAAAATTGCGAAAACTATAAATTTTTAGTTACATCATATAAGAAAAAATATTTTTGAAAATTTTAAAGTTACTACCACTTTTCTCATGAACGCGTAGAGGTATTAAATTGAGTTTGTACGGAACCCTCGGTGCGCGAGTCCGACTCGCACTTGGCCGGTTTTTTATAACAAATGGAACTTCGATTTCTTTGCAAGTATTTACGTTTGAGTCGGGAGCATCGCAAATGACGGCGGGAACTCAATACGGGGCCCTAATTGAGCCGAACTGCGATTGATAAATAACGACAGACAGACAAACGGCTCGTCCACTTGTTATCGGTAATGGGGGCTTGTGTATACCACCGGGGGAAGACGTTGTTTTATTGCTGTACGATAGGCTGGGAGCGTACGGAGCGTTGAAACGCCGCGTTTTTCTCTATAGAGAAAAAATTGGTTCAAACGATAAAGACAACTTTAACATTGAAAAAAAAAATGGTTGCCTGTAAAGTCGGTTTTACGGGCGAAGATTTTACGTGACAACGTCTTTTTCTCGGTAGAATATTTATTGATATGAATATAATTAAATTGCACAATAGGAACAAGGAATTGAATGAAAATAAGAATTGCACAAATTTTAACTATAGAAATATATTTTGTTTACTAAAACATTGTACATGTAAACTTAAACTTAACACGAGAGACTCATCGTAACGTTACCGAGCGTTACACTTTTTCATAAGTGACTCCCAGCCGCAACCTAATTTAAGACGTTGTCACGTCAAAAATATAATAACTAAAGATGAAAATGTGTATCGTAAGCTTTATCTGTATGACACATTTGATTGAAAAGAAAAGGTTGCTAAAAAATACGTCTTGTGACTTAAAATTTCGAAGTTTAATTCTTAACTTAACTGTTCACTTTACTTTTTTAAGAATCCCACAGAAAATATCATGTTTCTGGTATAATAAGTACCCTATATCTCAATCCAGGTCATAAACTATATGCGTACCAAATTTCATCCAATCCGTTTGTAGTTTTTACGTGATAGAGTAAAAAACTTTCATATTATAAATATGATATATTACTAGGATTTTTAAACTTTAATGATCATACCCTAACCTCCTATTTTGACTCCATGGTCACAAAGTGTATGTGAAAGAGATACAAATATTTATCATTATTTTGAGAATAATCAACTTTAGTTTTTAGAACTTCAGCAATATAAATTATTCACCATGAACTATTACTTCAAATTAACTTAGATTAATTTAGTCGTTTCTATCGGAGTTTCATAAGTTGATGTAATTGCTTTGATGTAATATTTTCTATTGAATTTGATTGACAAAGTGTTGTCTGTACAGTTTAATAAATGTATTTTAATGCTCACTGGATGAATCGTTTTTAATGGTTCGATTGTATAAGAAGTTAGAAATCTAAGTTTTAATTCTAATTCTTCTCACAACTGTTCGAGCCGAAACTTTTTAAAATATTCTCACGATACAGATGGTAAGGAATAGCTGATGAAATTCATAATTTTCATGAATTGTTAAGATAAGACATCACATAAGCGGATCATTTATATAACTATTTCTCTGTATTGCAAAAAAGTGGTTTATAAATAAAATTACAATAATATTAATGGTTTTCACATTTTGCTTGTTACCACTCCTGCGAAGTTAAAGAGAAAACAAAAAAAAACTGATATTTTCTGCACAGATATATGGTTAAGCTCCAAGAAACGATAGCCATGTATGAATGTGACCTAAATCCATAAATAAAATCGGATACACTATACTTAATGATACGATTGTAATTTGAGTTGTCAGCGATCACGGAATCCGAGTTAGAATTATTGTTGGTAAGGTAGGACGCAATTTTTGAATGTGAGGCTTCGTATACTTTTGAACTTTTTTACTATATATAAATAAGGACTAACTTGCCGTTCCATGTTTCAGGCTTAAAAAATCGATGGGTTGACCTCTAGGTTAGTGTCGTACTATTCAACAAAACTCCACAAGAATTAATTGGGCTTCCTCTCACTAAATTCAAATCACATGTGAAGAAGACACTAATTAGTAAAGGTTATTATAAAGTAGAAGACTATTTAAAGGATCGTAATGCATGGATATAATAGCCCTTGCATTAATTTATTAACAATGCATTTTGTATGATTATTATTCTCATTAATTAATTACAAAAAACTGTAAGCTATCTCATATACTATTTTTTTCGTTATTTTATTAGTACATATATGTTTGTTGGAGTAGTCATGCTCTCTTTATAGTCTCTGCGGTGGTGTGGTGTGAGGAGGGTCGTTGCGTTCCCTAAAATATGGTTCAGCGAAGCGATGGATGGTTCATACGTCATGCTCGTGAACGGATGCTGTCAGTGAGGATGAGTCAGCTCTGTACTATATGGTATACTTATTTGGATGTAACATTGCCCCAGATAAACCTACTGTCCTATATTTAGGACGGTTTAATTAAAAAAATATAACTCAGTACCCACAAAAGTTTGGCATAGGAAATATTATAAATAACTTGCTGACCCAGCAAGGAAGCAAGGAAGAGCTCGAGATAGTAAATTTTTGGTCACTGTAGTGTTTGTTTTTAAACAGAGCGTGACACTGACACACGTAGGACAGCTGTTTTGTCTATGATAGCGAACCGCTTACGTCAGCGTAACTGTCAAACTTCATTGATTGGGTTGGTAGCCTTGAGGGAAGAGTCGATTTTCCTATTCGACTAAAATATTCGCCTTGAGACTTATAAAAAAAAAAAAAAAAAAAAAAGTAATCAGGCGGGGAATCTCTGTGGGGGCGCGTGGATGAATGGATGGAGTTTGACAGTTGTTGAATTTTGAATAGTCTTTCCCAGATCGATTTGAGTCCTCCTTATCGGGTGCTGTTTTTTAATCGATTTTGAATTTTACTCGAAATTGAATTTCCTCGCTGATTTGGGTAGGTATTCCCTTTTCCTCAGCTTACGGCGAGCGTAGGTATATAGTTTTGAGTTTATTCTTCGGTTCGTCTCGAATGCGGCGGCTGTCTGTTTGACTGTGGCCTTTGCCTTCAGTTGAAGTGGGAAACAAATCATAGACACATGTTTGGGAGTAGACGATTCGTCTATCATCTATGAGCAATTGTCAAAACAACTTTTAAAATTTCACAATCTGTTTGTGGTACAGTTAACTTTTCATCTTTTCTTCTGCCCAAAGTATAATAAACGGCATATTATTGTCGTCGAAGTCGTGAGATAGATCCGAAAAGTTTATATCCCGAAGGATATTGGCGGAAAAAGCGCGGAGTCGCTAACCGAACTGAGTTTCGTAGGTGGACGAACACGAACCTTCGCAAGGCGATTGCAATAATAAGGCGGTAACTTGTGATAGGAAACAAAATACTTACGGATAGTTTCATAATTCGAACGGCTTGTACGTTCCCCTCAAGAAATACTGGAGGACTAACAAGGAGACTTTTGTTCTGTGCACGGACCAGAAGGGGCGCGGGAGTTTATTTGCCAGCCGCTCTCCGGTTTTATGTAACCCGGCCGAACAGCAGACAGATTATACACAGCTTAACCTATCATAATCAAGGTATTTCTCTACTAACCCCGGGTGAACGTGAAAAGGAACCAAGGAAGGCGAGGTTGGACCCCGACTTGCCCATTTCCATATATTTACATATACCTATATAACTGGTTATCTCACTGAGAACTAGAATTAACTAAGTTTGTCACCAATATCGATCAAACGAGCCGTAGAACCTCTGAAATCCACTCAATAGCTTATTCAGTCTAGTCTATGTGGTATTTGTGGATAAAATATATTAGTAAGGATTATATTGTAAGTACATGGTAAAGTGTTATGAATGTCTGATATTCATATAATTATAACCTTTCATGACAACTTGTTGGTTTATATACACATTAACTTTGAACTACTGTATTCAGCTTAGATATTTATAATTAGTGAAACATAGTTATTATATAAATAATAAACATAGTTGGACTTGTTGATTTATATAAGCAATAACTTAAAACTACTGAATTCCTATGCTTTGGTATCTAAAGTGGATAAAATATACTTATAACATTATCTTAATTTTTTGGTTTTCTTTTATTGTTCCTCCGGTGCTCTGAGTAAGCTAGTAAAGAGCTGTGGAGGGGAATTTAACATCACATGTGGCGCCCGAACAGGGACTCAAATCGATCTGGGAAAGACTATTCAAAATTCAACAACTGTCAAACTCCATCCATTCATCCACGCGCCCCCACAGAGATTCCCCGCCTGATTACTTTTTTTTTTTTTTTTTTTTTTTTTTTTTATAAGTCTCAAGGCGAATATTTTAGTCGAATAGGAAAATCGACTCTTCCCTCAAGGCTACCAACCCAATCAATGAAGTTTGACAGTTACGCTGACGTAAGCGGTTCGCTATCATAGACAAAACAGCTGTCCTACGTGTGTCAGTGTCACGCTCTGTTTAAAAACAAACACTACAGTTACAAGCCTGAAGTTCACATTGAAAAAGAATGATCAGATATGGGGAAAATACATAGATTACCACATCTGTGGTGGGTGAGGGAGTGAGGGATATTCACGGTCAATGTTTACACTTTAAAATTTGAATCACTACAGGACTGGGGGCCCGTCCCACCCGGTTTGAAGAAAATCAATTCCACGTTCACTAACTTGACAAGAATGATTAGGTATATTTGATGACAAGAATCACTATATTGTGCATAATGCAGTTCAATTAGTGCTAGGAGAATAAATATGAGATCAGATGATAGCTTACCGTTCATACATGTGATGTTAAATTCCCCTCCACAGCTCTTTACTAGCTTACTCAGAGCACCGGAGGAACAATAAAAGAAAACCAAAAAATTAAGATAATGTTATAAGTATATTTTATCCACTTTAGATACCAAAGCATAGGAATTCAGTAGTTTTAAGTTATTGCTTATATAAATCAACAAGTCCAACTATGTTTATTATTTATATAATAACTATGTTTCACTAATTATAAATATCTAAGCTGAATACAGTAGTTCAAAGTTAATGTGTATATAAACCAACAAGTTGTCATGAAAGGTTATAATTATATGAATATCAGACATTCATAACACTTTACCATGTACTTACAATATAATCCTTACTAATATATTTTATCCACAAATACCACATAGACTAGACTGAATAAGCTATTGAGTGGATTTCAGAGGTTCTACGGCTCGTTTGATCGATATTGGTGACAAACTTAGTTAATTCTAGTTCTCAGTGAGATAACCAGTTATATAGGTATATGTAAATATATGGAAATGGGCAAGTCGGGGTCCAACCTCGCCTTCCTTGGTTCCTTTTCACGTTCACCCGGGGTTAGTAGAGAAATACCTTGATTATGATAGGTTAAGCTGTGTATAATCTGTCTGCTGTTCGGCCGGGTTACATAAAACCGGAGAGCGGCTGGCAAATAAACTCCCGCGCCCCTTCTGGTCCGTGCACAGAACAAAAGTCTCCTTGTTAGTCCTCCAGTATTTCTTGAGGGGAACGTACAAGCCGTTCGAATTATGAAACTATCCGTAAGTATTTTGTTTCCTATCACAAGTTACCGCCTTATTATTGCAATCGCCTTGCGAAGGTTCGTGTTCGTCCACCTACGAAACTCAGTTCGGTTAGCGACTCCGCGCTTTTTCCGCCAATATCCTTCGGGATATAAACTTTTCGGATCTATCTCACGACTTCGACGACAATAATATGCCGTTTATTATACTTTGGGCAGAAGAAAAGATGAAAAGTTAACTGTACCACAAACAGATTGTGAAATTTTAAAAGTTGTTTTGACAATTGCTCATAGATGATAGACGAATCGTCTACTCCCAAACATGTGTCTATGATTTGTTTCCCACTTCAACTGAAGGCAAAGGCCACAGTCAAACAGACAGCCGCCGCATTCGAGACGAACCGAAGAATAAACTCAAAACTATATACCTACGCTCGCCGTAAGCTGAGGAAAAGGGAATACCTACCCAAATCAGCGAGGAAATTCAATTTCGAGTAAAATTCAAAATCGATTAAAAAACAGCACCCGATAAGGAGGACTCAAATCGATCTGGGAAAGACTATTCAAAATTCAACAACTGTCAAACTCCATCCATTCATCCACGCGCCCCCACAGAGATTCCCCGCCTGATTACTTTTTTTTTTTTTTTTTTTTTTTTTTTTATAAGTCTCAAGGCGAATATTTTAGTCGAATAGGAAAATCGACTCTTCCCTCAAGGCTACCAACCCAATCAATGAAGTTTGACAGTTACGCTGACGTAAGCGGTTCGCTATCATAGACAAAACAGCTGTCCTACGTGTGTCAGTGTCACGCTCTGTTTAAAAACAAACACTACATCACCCATCCAATGACCGACCAGTACGAAAGTTGCTTAACTTCAACGATCGCAGCCGAACGCGCTAACCACTTGCGCCATCGAGCTGCTCGACCCAGCCTACGGGTACGGAACCCTAAAAAGAGATAATCTTTTTATCTATCGACTAACCAGTAATTCGTAAGAGTAGGTATATAGATATTTTATGCCCAATTCATATTATCTAGAAAAGGTTCGAGGTCTAACCAAAATGTTCAAGGTTCTCATTTCTTATTTACGCAGCGAAGATCCACGGGCAGTCTGAGTCGATAAAATTTTAATAGGCGCACCGTCTACCCTGATCGCTCTAAACCCTTTTGTTTGATCTTTAATGACGATAAAATGGCCGATTGTAGGCTCCATCGGAACGAAATTGAATTTTTATTCGATAAGCACCGGGTAAATTCACTAGAATGTCAACGGGTACCATTTCCCTATCAAGCATACCTATTAAAATAGATGGTAATGATAAATGAGGTGCTGGCGAACAAAACGGTATAATTACGTATCTGGTCAAACTACTTTTTTTAACAGTCTGGAGGTTTCGGGCCCGTTGAATTTGAATCTCAAATAATTTTAAATCATCATCATCATCAGCCTATTGATGTCCCACTGCTGCGCAGGCCTTCCCTATGGTTGGAATAGGAAGATTGGGCCATGACCCACACACGCGGGTCCAGTGCGGATTGGCGGGTGGGTGCAGATGCAGCCGGGGCCAACGGCCCGGTGTCTTCCGAAGCACGGAGGAACTCGAGATAGAAAAGTTTTGGTCACCCATCCAATGACCGACCATTGCGAAAGTTGCTTAACTTCAACGATTGCAGCCGAACGCTCTAGCTACCTGCGCCATCGAGCTCTATAGAATAATTTTCAATCAAAATCGCCTAAAACAGTGTAAAAATACTTAATTTATGAATTAAAAAACATGCCAGAAGCTCACTGGAGGTATGTCATTCAGTTTTATACAGTTCCAGTAAATTGAATTTTATGTAATTATATCGTTTTTTTAGCCAGGTTCTCAAATACTTTTAATGCTATTGAGATTGAGTTAACTTATCTGGGATGAGCCACTGACTCCTGAGATACAGGACATGTCCTAGTTTGGGAGTTTGAGGCTCACACTGTTTTGAAAATATTATTGGTAAGGTGCTTATTGTAAAATTAATGTTCATGTATCATTTTACTATTGTTAAATAAATATTATTATTATTATACAAATACTTGCGATTTTCTATCACTATGTTTCATTGCAGTTGCTGTTCTTGTGACCCACTTCACTTGAACAGTGTATTGGTTTACATTAGTGCTTCGATTTGAGACAACGAGTATTGATATCGAATATTATTAAGTGTTTAATGTTAATATTTTTTTAAGTAGACTGATATGATTACAGAAATTATAAATCTAAACTCATTCATGTTATTATGGTTTGGCTTAGTGTCGCCGCACACGGGCCACCGACCACAACCACAAAACGACGCCACCGGCATATTTCTTGTAGTTTTCATACATTTTATATGGACTCACCACACACGGTACGCCGGTGGCCGCCACACGCTACAAATCGTAGTTGCTCGCTTCTTGTGACTTGTGACGTGGTCACTTAATGCGCCGATACAAAACGCTGCCACAAAACATCCACTCGCGCGATTCCCCACCCCTCTCTCCCTTAACTTAGTCGGCCGCTGTCGCGCGCTTCAGCCTCTTTATTAGCCGCTTCTAGCTTCTCGTGGCGGCGTTTGTGGCTGTGGCGTGTGGCCCGTGAGCGGCGACACTTAGTGTAAGGGACAGAGGGGTGGGGAATCATGTGAAGGACGTGTGGCGGCGTTTTGTATCGGCGCATTAAGTGGCCGACGCGGGCCACAAGAAGCGAGCAACGACGATTTGTAGCGTGTGGCGGCCACCGGCGTACCGTGTGTGGTGAGTCCATATAAAATGTATGAAAACTACAAGAAATATACCGGTGGCGGCGTTTTGTGGTCGTGGTCGGTGGCCCGTATGCGGCGACACTAGATTTGCTTAAGTCGTCGAGCATATAACGCTGTCAAATTTTAATTACATGAAGTATCAGGACAATTAATATATTAGGTATACATAACAGTCTGCGATTTTCTGTGAAAAAGCTAATTAGTTTTTTATTAACATGTTTCTAAGAAATGAAACTTAATAGGCATTATGAAAATATATTTACACACGCATAAACTTTTGTAATTTTATAAACTGACTAGCTGACCCAGCGAACTTGGTACCGCCATAAAAAATAGGGGTTGGTGGTAGAAAGTTGAAAATTTAGGGATGTATGTATTTTTGTATGATGAATCATAAATAAATTTAAAAATATATATATCTAAAATTGAAAAAAAAAATTAGGGGTGGATTACCCTTAACATTTAGGGGGAAAATAGATTACATCCGATTCTCAGACTTACTGAATATGCATATAAAATTTCACGAAAATCGGTCGAGCCGTTTCGGAGGAGTTTAACCACAAACACCGCGACACGAGAATTTTATATATTAGATGATATAGCAATTTAAAAGTACAGATACATGAAAAAGAAAAAGTTAAAACTTTGAAAATCGATTACTAAGAAAAACAAGGGAATGTTAGTTTTTTGCAATTTTAGAATTATCCACTGAATATATACCACCAGCTTGGGAACCTATTATACAGGAGATAAAATCCCAACCCCGAGCACACACTGCAAGACCATCAGATACCATTAGTTCTTTTTGTTTGCATAATTTAACATAAGAAGGAGATAGAAAGCCTCTCTTGAGTTTGTTCCGCCGGTTCTTCTCAGGAAGGTCTCCCAATTTTGGAACCGGTGATAGTTTACGGTAGTTAGGGTCAAATAAATAAACTCAAAATTACAAACAAGAATTTCAAATAAAATACTTTATTAAGTAAATTAAATAATAAATTCATACATAGACAATAAAACTTAAAAATCGAACAATGAAATAACCAAACGCTCAATAAAAGTCTTTCGAAGGTAGCTCGACAAATTAAATAAAAGTTTTATTCTGACGACGTAGCCTGTAAAGGCTACGAAACGTCAATAAATAAATAAAGTTTCGTGCATTAACCCGTAAAAACTAGTTTTATTTATTGAGTGATGTGCGTGAAAACCTAAGAAACAAATATTATTCAGTCTAGATTGTTAACAAGTACTTTTGAAAGTTGTAGATCTTCTTGTGGGAGACCTTGCCACTAAGTAAATGCTGAAGAGAAACAGCAAGCTTTGTTGTTTTATTAACATTATTAAAGGCTTAGCAAATTATCTTGCCCCACCTGATGTTAAGCGTACGCAAAGTCCAGTTGCGAGGATAGCAGAAGAGAACTGTGTCGCAAGTTTTTGGTTCCATAGATAGTCGCCAATTTTAAAAATTACTTTAGTATGGGCCTGGGTTTCTCATTCCATTTTCAATTTTGTCATATTTTTGGTATGTGTCATGGACTTATTTATGTTCAGTTATCAATAGTCTTTCTATTTTTAATTTTAAAATAATTGTTTGCTCTACCTATGTTAGGTAAATTAATATTGATTAAGTTGTGACGTCTCTCTCTGTGCGTGTGTTGTGCTTTTAGAAAGTGAACAGCTCAATGAGATCTAATATTTGGTTATTTAGAAGTCTATAAACTGCCATAATCTATTTGTACCGAGCAGTTTTTACCGGCTGTGATCGTGGAGGTTAAGCAACTTTCGCAGTGGTCGGTCATTGGATGGGTGACCAAAAATCTTCTATCTCGATTTTCTCCGTGCACGTCCATGCCGTCGGAAGGCACTTTAAGCCGTTGGATCCGGCTGCATCTGCAGTCGTTAGCACCCGCCAATCTGCACTGGGCCTGCGTGGGAGGTCATGGCCCAATCTCCCTATTCCAACCATAGAGAAAGCCTGTGCTCCATCAGTGCGGAGATTAATAGGCTGATGATCATGACGCGAAGGCTATACGGAGCCTTACTCCTGTCGCCAAGCCAGCAGTGGGGACATAAATAGGCTGATTGATGATGATGATGATGATGATGATGATGATAGAGAATCGTGTCATACCATTCATTAGTGAGACAATGCGTTGTTTTATATATGTTTATTAATGCAAGGCATTAGCTATTGTACATACACGTGTACGTTTGACTCTGACAGGCAAGTAATTTGAATTTAAATTGCAGAAGGAGAGCTCGCACGAGAGCGAACTTTGTCGTGAGCTGTTTGTCGATGGCGCACTCTCAATACAAACTTCAGCGGCAAGAGTCAATCCAAAATAAGCAAAATGAGAATTAATTTGTAAATAAGAGACGGAAATCTTTTTTGATTCTGAAAAATTGTGCCTTTGTTAGTAATAGCGCCCCAAGATATTTGGATATTTGAAACACTTTGTTCTTGCAAAAGTATTTTTTTTTTGCCAGAATTGTAGGTTTGAATTTCTCTTGGAACTACACACCCTTAACTTATTGTTAACAATCAGAATCATTTTAGAATTCATGATGACAAATGTATATATTCGGAGACGTCGACACGTTGAAGTTTCATCTAAGTGAAAATGCTTGCGATGACAGGCAGTATCAATCCTGGAGACAATTACTTCTCTACGAAATATGGTTATTTTCTAAAATCTCTTTACAAGTATTTCTAAGAGCATTTTGATGTTATTATTTTTCGAATATAGGTAGGTAAGCTGAGTTGCCACGAGAACTTAAATTATTAACTAACTTATATAAGTGGCCCATCTCTCTTTCCTACCGCGGCGCAGCTATCAGCATCTCAATAATTTCCCTCAGGCCCGTATCGAAAGGAATTGACTTAGGATATTGTTACAGGCCGGTGGAGTTTTCACAATTCGTCATTTTTAATTTCCATTTTTTCCCCCTTAATATGTCTCTTGATAGCCGATTCCATCAAAGAGTGATTATCATTTTTATTCAAAATCGCAACGTGATCTTTTTAATGATGGATATTGTTAGTAGGGTAGTTGATGAAACTTGGAGATTTTAGTAGGGCTATTAATTTTTCGTTTTCTTACAACATCTTTGATTCAAGTATATCAAATATGGTGTCTTGGTTCAAATGTATTTTGAAGCTGCCGTGAGTTTACTGCTTTGCCAATCCTGAATCAGAAATGATCACATAACATTTGCTCTACTTTCAACATTATATTCACCTGCATAAGGGCATATCACATCGCATTCATCTAACAGAAGTTCAAGCTAACAGAACTGGCGAGCAGCACCGTGTGTAAGATTTCACTTGTTTTTTCGTTGAAGTCAACAGCCAAGGTATACGGTTATCATGATATTAAACTTGGCATTTTCTTTCACATTTGTGTTTTAGATGAGATTCAATTATCAACATAGTAGATGATTTAGTGTCGCCGCCCACGGGCCACACACCACAGCCACAAACGCCGCCACGAGAAGCTAGAAGCGGCTACTAAAGTGGCTGAAGCGCGCGACAGCGGCCGACTAAGGTAAGGGAGAGAGGGGTGGGGAATCGCGCGAGTGACGTGTGGCGGCGTTTTGTATCGGCGCATTAAGTGGCCGGTGCGGGCTACAAGAAGCGAGCAACGACGATTTGTAGCGTGTGGCGGCGACTGGCGTACCGTGTGTGGCGAGTCCATATAAAATGTATGAAAACTACAAGAAATATGCCGGTGGCGGCGTTTTGTAGTTGTGGTCGGTGGCTCGTGTGCGGCGATACTTATGAGTATGTAATAATTACAAGTACATTAAATAAAAAGTTTATCATATATTTCCGTAGAAAGTTTAACGTCAGAATGGCTTTAATGATTTTTTTTAATCCTGACATAAAACATGGGTCTGATTTTATATTGTCACTCCTCTACTGATTTTATATTATCAGAGGTGTCCTGTGGTTTCACCCGCAATAATTTGAGAAAAAAGGTTAAAGTGGACCACCTTTAAAAGATAGACATATTATGATGTCGCCGACATTCGTAATACTCCTGGTTATGCAGACGTCTAAACACTTACCCGTAAACCATTTGCTCGTATGTCCCCTATAATATATAGAAAGGGCACGTGGGCGTTCGTTTAGTGACGGGTCGTCTTCCATTACAAATCCTCAAAATATAACACGGTTTGCAGTGCCTAGGTTTCTTAAAGATAGTTTCATAAATAAAATTAGCTCAAAATAAGCTATGATTGCTCAGATGCAAACTGATTAAATCGGTAAGGGACCGAAAAGCTCGACGTCTAGATCACTAATGTCCCGAAGACTGTTTTATTTCGTTTCCTCCGAGGCGGGGGAGCGGGTGCGAAATCCTCATGGATACTCTGTAGCCGGCTGCAAGGTTATGTCAGACTCCTAGTGACAAAAAAACACCCGTAGTTCATGCTTATGGCTGGAAGGTCCATGCTTACGAGCTTCATTTGAAGCGATCATCCCATGAGACCCGGATGATGTAGCCCGGAAACTGACGTTTCTCGTTTCACTCGTTTTCAGTCAGTAACACATGTTAAACGTCAGATGATGTTGATTAGTAACTAGTGTTGTCAACCCATTCGCCGAATACACCCAAGTCGGTTCCGGCTTGAAGTTTCGTTCAACAATCCACGACATACATATATACACACATCAAAAGTGTCTAGGGATCAAGCATTTTTATGCGGATTTCTTGAGATTGAGATGTGGCTTTGTAATAAATTTATGATTTTATAAATTTATATGGATCCTTTTTGGTGCATTTCATAATTTGAATCAGGAACTGTGAATCAAATTCGAGTAAAAGATGAAAATCAGCTGTCAATATTTTCCCTATAAAAACATACAACGCATTGAAGACATTATTAGTGCTACTGTTTCCCTACTACTGATTAAAACCAACGTTATTATGGAGCGGCGACGTCATTTAAGCAGGGAAGAAATGCTCAGAGCCGTGGGAATGATAGAAGCTGGTTCCCGGCAACGTACTGTGGCTTTAGCTCTGAATACAAGTCAGAGTGTTATCAGTCGACTTTGGACACGATACCGAAGCACTGGTACCGTGGCTGAGCGCCATGGAGGACGGTATCGCTGCACCACACGGAGACAAGACCGATACATTCAAATCTTAACTCGAAGAGCTCCAACAATAACCGCCATGATGTTAGCCGTGAGGCTTCATCACTCTTCAGGGAACTTAATTAGCGACCAAACAGTCAGAAACCGCTTGCATGAAGTGAACCTTCATTCCCGAAGACCGCTACGGGTACCACCTATAGCAATGCACAATCGTAGGATTCGATATCAATGGGCTCTTGAACACAGAAATTGGGCAGAAGAACAATGGCGTTTCGTGTGCTTTTCTGATGAGTCTCGTTTTGGTATGAGACCGGATACAAGACGTATACGACACTGGAGAACCCCTGGACGCCAACAGCGATTAAAATCCTGCCAGGAAGTCCATCCTTATAGTGGTGGAACCATCATGGTATGGGCGGGTATTTGGATCGGCGGAAGAACTGAGTTGATTTGGATCAGAGGCAACCTCAACGCTCAAATTTATGCTGAGACGATTGTATCAGACGTCATCGTTCCTCTACAAGTGCAAATCGGTCCCTTATTTCAGTTAATGCATGATAATGCACGACCGCACACCGCAAGAGTTGTAAGACAGACTCTCGCCGCAGCTAACATCAATGTCCTGCCCTGGCCTGCTCAGTCGCCAGACTTGAACCCGATTGAGCATGCATGGGATATGCTACAGAGAAGAGCTCTGCCGAATATGGAGGGTATCCAGTCGCAAGAAGACCTTTTTTTGTTGTTGCAACGAACATGGGCGGCCATTCCACAGCGTGATTTGGATGAACTCATTTTGAGTATGCCAAACCGATGTTCTTGTGTTGTTAGTGTTCGCGGTAGAAATACGGATTATTAATTGTTTAAGTTACCCAATAAAATTTTAGAGAAAACTGTTATTTCAGTCTTTTTTTCGAACTTTTGTGTTAGTGGTTCAAATGTCAAAAATCCCTTTATTAGGAAAATGGCAAATTTCTTTATTAATGCAAAGGTGACTTGGTTTATCGTTACTGTGACAAACGAAAACACTTTATTTGATGAATCCTTAAAGAAAATTTTAATTAATATCAATCAGGAGAAAAGTTATTGCAAAAATATATGTTGATCCCTAGACACTTTTGATGTGTGTATTTTGACATAGTGGTCAAAGAGAATGGATATAAATAGCAGTTTCTTCGAGTGAGTGCCTTATAATAAATGGTAACGGTTCTAATGTTGTCATAAATATTATTTGATGGTTTGATGAATGGTCAAAGTAGCTTATGCAAGGACAAGAAAAGCTACACAACAAGAGACAGGTCACGGTATCACTTCACTGCGAACGCGACAGAATATCGAAGCGAAGTGTTAAACAAGTTAGACGGCATACTGAAGCGAAGTGTTAAACAAGTCGCAGACAAATAAATGTCGCGCAATTTATCCGCTTGAATGCACTCGTAGATTTTATCTACTGATGAACTACAATCCAATTACTGCAGCGAACGATCCCAATCAGGTGTCACCTAACGAACGGGGACAATCAGGCGACGTGCCCCAATCACTGCTCGTAACGGGAAATTAGCAGAGCGCAGGCGACTTATTTATGGAATTCGGGGATTATTAAAATTCAAAGAGGAATTCGTATACGTTTTGAATATCTCTGGGTTTAATGAATCTACGACGACGAGTCTTGGAGGAGGTAATGTTTGCAGTGAAATTTCGGCAGTATGCGAATCGTTTGAGAAGGATATAAATACACAACTTCACGACTTGCCTTCTTTGTGTGGGTGTGTGTGTGTTGAATGTTTGAGATTGTTTGAAATGTTGTTTTTAATAAAATATATTGTTATATATAAACTTATTACAGTTCTGTACTTCTTCTTCAGGAAACTTGATTATGTAAAAATACCCCAATCCTCGTGAGCATAAAGTGTTTAAAAGGCGGCTACAAAGTTTTTCCAAGTGTTAAAGAGGATATTTACTATCTCACTACAAGTAACTTTGCGAAGTGGTTGTATTCGTATGTTATAGTGAAATCTAAAAAAAAGCACAAATCACTTTACTTTCATCTTCAAAAAACCATAATTATAGCCAAACAGTGGAATTCCTGCTGCTGTATTTCCGAGGTGATGTAATGCGAATCTTTTCTAGTCACGGGTGTACATGCTCTTTCTGGGTAAAGTCGTCCATCAAAGTTAGTGTAATTAATGTCTTCGGGATAGATCAAGACTTTTATTTAGAAAGGATGGTAGATTAACGTATGGCTTACCCTAAAGTAAGTGGCCAACCAGCCTATAAACGACTCAGACATATAAGAACTCTGGGAACAATACTCAACATTACCAAAGGGTAGTGTTATATCCGTAGATGTTATTTCACTATGGTCTTCGCTACTTCCCAGACGGGCGTTCCAGTTAGAATGAATATAACTGCTATCGCCTCTGCAAAAGAAAGGAATCGTTCGTAAAATCCTATCAAATTTTCTTAATAGCCACCCGCGACGACGTTACGTTACGTTTATTTTAGTTTTGGGAAATGCCACAAAATTCTAAACTTTTTCTGGGATAAAATGTATCCTATGGCTCAATCGAGGTCATAAACTATAGGCATACAAAATTTTATTCAAATCCGTTCAGTAGTTTTTGCGTGATTAAGTAACGAACATTTGTATGTTTTCACATATATTACTAGGATAGTAGGATTTGTATTTAATAGTCTTGGAGTATTCTTACAATGTTACGAGGAATATTTACGCGTAACTGTTTATATATCCTCATCCCATGGTTGATTTCATAACCTTAAAGCCATACATTATAACGCGAAGCCATTCAAATATATACATCGAAGAGTTTTCAATGTGAATCAATAAGGATATTAATAGAATAGCCACCGATTTCAAGATAATAATTATTATAATCAAAACACCAATCCAAACTCCGGCGGAGGAGACTTTAATCCCGTAGCAATTGTTCAGTTCATACTACACACCACTTAGCGACTGGAATCCAAGCTTGTTAAAAGCAAATTGTATCAATTGACCCCACTTTCTAAGGAAAACCAAACTTGGGGACAGAGTCAACAAGAGGGGGCATGCCGCAAACTTGGCCCGGTGGAGTTTCGAACTCGAGCCGGCTTTAGGGAATCCCGTGGACTAAAGCCCTTACGATTAATTCGTTAACTCGGAACGGATTTACTGGAGAAATTAAATCGATTCCAGACGGCAGCAGAACTCTTCACGGACATGCCAAGTAAAAGAAGTTTGATAAAAAGAAATCTTTTAACTCTATGGGCTACATGAATATTCGGAATCTAATGCGTGCGTCGGCCAAGCTCCCACTGAGATGCTTCTGATGTTCACCCATTTCACTATTTGCATTTTAAAAATATTCCAGTACTTGGAAATTCCTTGGGAGTTTTGTGAAGTTGTGCGGCGCCTACTTTGCCGTTCGGCGTATTCGCTACATACATTATCTTGAACCCAGGCAAAGCTCCATCTACGCTATGAACTTTTTAAACATCCGTTTTTTATGAAAATAAAAGGATGTTTTATAATACCGTTGTTTGAGATTTGAAATTATTAATCTTTCCAGTCGTGTTCGCTAACGATATTTACTTTAAAATGAATATTCTAGATCGGCCCTAAGCAATTTCATTTAACAATATATTAAGCTAATGATAATGAGAAAATTATAAAATAAATTACACAGAGATCCTACAAAATACACAGAGAGATATACAAAATACGCCGAGAGATACACACACATACACACACGTACACACAATCATAAACATACACACAACGACGCTTTTATAGATCTAAAGAAAAGTTTACTAGAAAACCATTATGCGTCGAAATTTTTCTAGCCTTAAGCTGCAAGGCAGCGCCATCTCTTCGCATTGTAGGTAACCCACAATGTCAAATGAATACTTTTTCAAGTATTAAACATTTGAAAGAAGAAATAGCAATTATAGTTATGATTTTATTTATTTTTTAAGCATTTAACTGCTAGATGTTTAAATCTAAAGAAAAGTTTACTAGAAAAAAATCCACGCCGACCAGGCAGCGGACGGGACTCGAACCCGCATCCTTCGCTATCCGAGCGAATGCACTGACCATTATGCTACCACGTCCCTATTAGCCGCGTCGAAATTTTCCTAGCCTTAAGCTGCAAGGCAGCGCCATCTCTTCGCATTGTAGGTAACCCACAATGTCAAATGAATACTTTTTCAAGTATTAAACATTTGAAAGAAGAAATAGCTTTTATAGATGTTAATGTTGTTATTTTTAGTTTTTATTGTAACTAGTTCGAGGTGGGGTGCTAATAACTGCGACACAGTCTCTGACTAATGTAGTTATTAACGTTTTACATTATATTTGTACAAACTATTAAATTGCAAATAAAGATTATTATTATTATAATTACACTAGTGTTGAAATTTGTAACGAAGAATCATTTAAAAAACATTGAAAACGTTACTTTACTTTAAAAAAGGCTATTGTTAAAACCAAGTATTACAATTTTTTATTAAAAGTATGAAATGATAACAAACTGTTTCAGAGATGAGCACCTTTACCTTTTTTTTTCTTAAAATAATAAAGTTAAGTTGAATAAGAATTAGTGAGTTGGAAAGTGAGGCCCATTTTCCAACACACTAATTTTTATTTAAACAAGCCAGTTAAATTAAAAATTATTCCAAGCATATTTCTACTCTTGTCATAAAGAGAATTACGTTCCAATTAAAAATGACCTCGCGGGAAAATGTTATACGAAAAATGTATTTGTCAATGAGCTAATTATTTTGTTAATTAAAGGACAACGGGGGAAATTTTTACGGTTCTGATTTATTAGGGTTCCTCGTGTAAGTAGCGGGATGGAAAGGATGTTTTCACAATTAAATTAATGCTAAGCGATGCCTGTTTTAATGTTTTTATATTTTGATTCAAGTCGCAAATGGCTTGAAGCAAATTATAAAAGCACATAGCTATACATATATTATGTCGATTTCGTAACTAAATCCTTCTTATATTACTAGAGCAAAAGTTCTAGTCTTTGTTAAACGATAGCGATGAATAATTGACTACAAGAAATTTCTTAAACAACTGAAGCATAAACTCTTTAATGTTAGAATTCTCAAGGCTATCCGTCAAGCGGAGGAGAATTACCGATTTTTGTTTTGTTTTAATAACTTATAATTATAATAACAAGAAATTGAAACATTATAAAAACCTTTAGAACTCGTAGTAGTCCTCTGTATCTGTTGCGAGATACTGTCCAGTTTACTTCTGAAATAAAAACATATGTGATAAAAATTCAAAAAATGATGACTGAATAGATATTGAACTATATATCTCATTGGCATACTTACATTAGTTTAAGAACCTAGGTATTAAGGTTAAATAAAAAGGTTTATAATTTTTTCCTTTTAAATTTTTGATCACCACATATCATCGATTAGAATCATTTGCCTAGCTGACTATAAAAAACATCATATTATTATTTTAATAGATAAGCACGCGTAATTTAAGGTTTATTGTAATCACGGGCGATCCACAGGCTAGCGTGGAGGATTTAATGTTGTACCGAGTCTTATATTGGCAAACGCCCGCGGCGTACTCCCACGCACAAGTAAAAAGCAAATTCACCGAAATAAAAACATTGAGTTTGAATTTACTTACTGATTGTTTTTTTGTATTTCTTTTCTGTAAATCAGGGAAAACCTGCTCTACTTTATTACCCTTGTTGTGTTTCATGAAAAATAACAGTCAAGAAAATATACACTGAAAAGGTTTTTTTGTTTTGTTTATTCGATGGGCGACGCATTAGCTTTTGTCATGCTATGCTATGCAAGGCGTATCGGGTTTATTGAGAACTGAAGCCGTATTATGATTTTTTGACGATAGGCATGATCTGTTACTAAGGTGACATTATCACACATTTACCTATGTAGAATGCCACTTTGTGCTCTGAAGGTTTCTAAGGCAAATTATTGCTATTATATTAGCAAAATGGTAGCCTTTATCTACGAATGTAAGGCAAACTTAGCCAGTTTTTAAACGTGCGGGTAGTAATAATTAGAACAAAGTATTTGATCTCCTTTCTTTTTAGTATCAAAGTGAAACAAAAGCATATATTAAAAAGTGCTTCCAAGGAGTTTCGACCGAAATAAAAAAAGGTAAAGGTGGCGCGTAATTTTTAACTTTCGAACAATGTATACAACCTCCGTAAATTCAATTTTGAGTAAATGTGTTGAAAATGTAATTATTGGTTTTTATAGTGCATAATTCCATACTTTAATACAATATAAAGAAAATAAAATAACTATAAATTAAAAACTATCTCATGTATAAAATTTCAATACACATTACCTAAACCTACATATTAATAATATCAAATTACAAAATGAAAAATATTTCACCACCAGCGCCGCCGTCAGGTATGGTGCCCTAGGGTGGCAGCACTGCCACGTTGCATGGCAAGGGTGATCCGACGACCAAGATAACTGCCAGCCTTTTGGTCACTAGTCACTTCGGTGAGTCTCTTTGATAATTCCTTACAAAAGGAACGAGAATGATTGGTTATTATTTACTTGATATAATTTATTTCTATCGCAAGCGAGAAACCATGACCCACCACGCGTGTTCCCACCGATTAGCCAATCCTAACGGCCATTGCGTAAGTTTCTTTACTTCGCTCGCTCACAACTTGCTCTATCCAGCGCGCCTCAATTTCTAAAAGTCCAAAAGAACTCTACTTTACCATCAGGCCTAACAAGCTTTTTCTACTCATAAAAAAGTGAAACGCGATCTGAAATAATCCTAAATAAATGTCTAACTAGCAGAATTAGAATATCAAAGCAAACAATATTATAATAAAGTACCTTTTATGTGTAACATTTATAATTAATTGAAGTAACACACGTTTAATTCCGGTATGGAGCGTCGAAGCGAGGTGCAAGCTGCAACAAATTGTTCTCGCAAGCTGTTTGCTGATTTAAATTTTTATGCGTCCCATGAACAACGATTTATTGTTGTGGCCCAAGTTGGAAACGACAAGCGACTTTAGTGATATATTGGCCTAACTAAACAGTTCCTGAGAACAGGGCCTTAACCAGTGTTGTACATAAGATAGGGCAGCGGTAATTACAGGTAATAAGCAGGGACGTGCTGCCCTTCGCAGCCTCCCGCCCCGCCGCGCCCCGTCCGTTTATATTTACCGCCATACCACGATGGATATTCTTGTGTCTAGGAAGAACCTACATACATGAGTAGAACCATAATTTCTCAATGCAGAATCAATATTTTTGTTACTTTCATCACAAAAAGGTTGGTTGACATCACAGGAGACGGAAGAGCTGGGAGCTACCTCGGACAAAGAATTAGTCTAGCTATTCAAAGGGAGAACGCTGCCAGTATCTTTGGAACCTTGCCTAAAGGGACTCCTTTTAATAAAGTATTTTAGTTATTATATATTTTAAAGTTTTTTAGTTATAAATATCTTACTATTTGTTCTTTAGTTAAATTATTAAATAAGTATATTCGAAAGTAAATATGAATATTCACAGAAATACTTTACTTACATGTCTTCTAAGCCCAGTTACCTATAAAATAATTTGTTGAATAACATACAGAGCAAAAAATTAATACTTACCTTATTCTTGGAACACGCTCCGCAACCAAAACTGCGAAAGTTTTTATTTCTCGAGGACAGTTGTGCCAGGTAAGTACCGGACGTTGTTTGTAAACTGCAATTAATATCCGCTCCTGGCCCGTCCCTTCAGCCCGAAATTTCATTTTCACCATCCTCATCAGGATATTAATGTCTCCACTGCTAGGACACAGGCCTTCCCTATGGATGGAATAGGGAGATCGATGGCGCAGGTCGCTGCGATTATGGAAGAGCAACTTCCACCATCGAAGGCCACTCATGTAATAATGATAAGTGACTTCATGAATTAACTCTGAAGTCAATTTTCAACTTGAAGACTGTAAATAAAAAAAAAAGGAAACCCTTGCGGAGGTCCTTGTAGGTTCTTCTCAGTAAGTCTGTCGTAGATGTACGAAACCTTATAATCTCGAGCTCCTCCATGCTTCAGAAGGCACGTTATGCCGTTAGTGTCGGCTGCATTTGCAGTCGTAAATTCCCACCAATCCGCTCAAGGGCCCATGTGGTGGGTCACGGCCCAATCTCCCTATTCCATCCAAATTTAATTCTATCCTCCAGTAATTAACTTTAAGCTAATAAGTAGATATTCAACAAACATATTGTTTATACTGGTTTTAATGAATTATTTAATCTATACAATTGTGTTGTTTGCTTATGTTCAACAATGTGGAATTCTCGCCAGCTGCTTGTTGGATCAATCTTTTGTTTGTAATGAATCTGCTCGATGTCTAATTAATCGATGGCTTTTAGCAGCCCCTAAGTTCAGAAGATGGTTGACTGAGAATGCTGAAACTTGAAAATCACAAAAGCAAAATTAGTACTCGCCTGTTGAAATAATAGAAATGGTGCGAAACGTCATATATAAATTAAATGAACATGAAAATAATATGATTATATACCTTGTACGATCTTTTCAAATTGTTTTATTAAAAATAAGTACCTATTCACATTATAGCTGGCAGCATAATACTTAAAGTAAAATAGTGATATATATATATATTAGCGATGTAACGAATATTCGACTTCGCATTCGCGAATATTCGCTTATTTTTGAATATTCGCATTCACATTCGCAAAATCTCTGCGAATGTTTTGCGAATATGAATATTAGAAAAAAACAATTTAAAGAAGTTGTAGTTCTGCCTTTCCTTGAATATTCATTGTTACACAGTTTGCATTTAGCTCGTTCAGCATCGCAAAGTGTGAAATAACTCTATGTTTCACTAGAATTGGATTTACTCATGTTAATAAATCACTATTACCACTCACAATCACTAACCTCAAAATTCACTTGTTTTGTTTACGGAAAGACCGGTGCGAGCGGAATGACACTTCAGTCGGATGAGTTCATATCAACTCGGCAATTCGAACGAGACTGCCACCATGCCATAGACAATTGGCGCCAATTTAAAAAAAAACTAAATATTGGCATTCGCATTCGCGAATGTCGGTACCGGACATCCGCAGCCGCATTCGCATTCGCGAATGTTCAAAACATGACATTCTTTAATATATATATATATATATATTGTATTTATATTTAGTAAAAAGGGGGACCGACTATGACCACGTGGAGTTTAGACGCGAACGTAGATGGTGCAGCAGTCTTATTTTTCCTTTTTTTTTCAACACACCAATTAGCCTAGCCCCAATGTAAGCACTGTAAGGCTTGTGTTATGGGATGCTAGGGTAACGGATAGAATACATATATAAGTATATTTATATAGAAACACATGTTAAACATCCATGACTGGATTACAAATGCTCGTGCTCATCACACAAACATCTGCCCCCACTGGGATTCGAAGCCAAACAACTTATACAAACGATAAAACAAACTTATACAAACCACTCGGCCACGGAGGTCGTCACCCGGTCACACCAGCCATACCTCACCTTGCTGGGCTGCAAGGTGCATCTTCACGCTTCTTTTAAAGGATCTTGGGTTGTAGGAGGGGGTGGGACGTGAGAGAGCAAAGCATATCTTTATTGATTTTCTGACACTTGTAAAATTGTTGTAAGGTCGGGTCAACTGTAGCCAGGGGGCAAATGTAGCTGTTTCCAATAACTCCTTACTGTTTCGTATTTAAAATAAGTTACATCTGTGGCTCTGTAGAGTATCTTTTATTGACCTACATTATTATAGATTTCGCTATTAACACGATAACTGTTTTATTAATAGAGCCATATATTATTCCGCCATTATTTCAGATTTCGCTATTAACACGTAGTTAACGTGTTTTATTTATAGAGTCATATATTATTCCGCCATTTTTTTACATGTTGGAGCTAATAGCCTTTATTCAAAAATGTTATCAAAAACCTTTTTTTGCGCAATATCGGAAGCTGTTTTACAAATGTGTCGTGAAATTATTAACGGTTCGTCATTTTTCATTAATTTGATTTATCCTACGCTTAAGTAAAATCAAGTTTTTTGAGACGGCTACTTTTGCCCCTTCCAAAATGATGAGTGGGGTAATTGAAGCTCTCTTAGTGTTATTTATTTTTTAAATTTTATATGAGATTAATTGAAGACCTTACTCAATGTTTTAGTTAGTTAATTATCATCATCAGCCTATCAATGTCCCCACTGCTAGGGCACACATAGAATAGGGAGATTGGGCCGTGACTGGACCCCGCGGGCCAAGTGGGAATTGGTGAGTGCTAACGACTGCAGATGCAGCCGGGACCAACGGCTTCACGTGCCTTCCGAAACGCGGATTTCTTCATTTGTAAAAATCAAAGGGTAATTCTCATAGGGCCTTGTCTCAAGGTTGATCAGAAAAATTAAATAAATTATAATAATAAAAAATAATAAAATAACTTCATTTCTCACCACAAATGACAAAAAAGGTTTTCAAAAATCTTAGGCGAATACTTATTATTTTAAGTCAGTTTTAGTGGTTTGATTATTCTGGCATGATTATCTAAAATTAAATTAACTATCAATCTCTCCTTTTCATTATGTATAGAGAATGAAAAGGATAGGTTTGAATCATGTCTGAATCGACAACAGTTCAAAAAAAATAGGGCCAAGTATATGCATAGTTTTTAGGAGTTTGAATGAATATTGTTTATTTCAATATACTTACACAAATAATTTTTGTGTAAATTTATTGTTCATTTATTTTTGTAATACGGAACAATTTCCTTTTGGAACAGATATGAAGTCAATTTTTATATAATTAAATATTTGATTATTATCACGAAAGTTGTATGCGAATAAAAAACGCGTAATATTTAATAACCAAATATTTTATGTTACAGGCTAGTGCGAAATAATTATATAGATGTTCCATAAGTCTTGCAAAAATCAAACTATAAATAGTTTGATATATAAACTTTTTCAAAATAAAAACCATCACTGTTAATACACTTATGCAAGCGTTCAAACCACATATTAAACATAATCTCCCACTGATCCTTTGTGACGTTGGCGCAGGCCTCATCCCATGCAATTATTAATTGGTCATCAGTTGCAAATCGTCGGTCTTTCAGCTGGCTTTTGATCAGCGGAAAGAGACCAAAATCACACGGCGCAAGGTTGAGGCTATAAGGAGGGTGGTCCAGCACAGTAAGCCCCGATCACTTTAAAAACTCCTGAATAATGGTCGCTCGATGAGCAGGAGCGACATCATGGTGCAAGTGCCAACTGCCCAGACGCGAGTTTGGTCGCAGTTTTTTCAGCTCGCGAATTATTTAACAACAATTGAGTGTTGCTGCACCACTGTGAAGAATCTCCTCAATCTGTCTGCACGTAATTCGCCCGTCAGTAGTTATCAGTTTTCTAACAGTGTCAATATTTTCTTGTGTCCTGCTTGTAATGGGTCGGCTCGGTCTTTCGTCGTCGTCTAAATTAAAGTGACCTCTTTGAAAATCCTTATACCACCTGAATACAGTAGAAAGAGAAGGGCTCTTTTTACCAAAGATATTAAACATTTCCTCGTGACATTCCTGATAAAACAATCCACGTTTGAAATTGTAAGAGAAAATCACTCTGTACTCGCGGTTACCAAGACTAGCCATTTTCACATTTTTTTCAATTGATTTACTAAAGAAAAGATTACCGATGCTTAGCTCAACAAACACTGCGTGCATAGACTTGTAATAAGTGACAGATAACCATACGCTCAGTCATACATGTCCAAACTTGTTACAATCTTTCTATTGAAACACTTATGGAACAGCCTACGTTAGATAGAGGCAGTTTCTTAGCCATGTACAAAGAACATTGTTTAACTTCCACGATTGCAGGCCAAACGCGCTAACCACTTGCGCCATCGAGTTCCTCATGCGACTTACAATAGGAAGATATACCGCTGCTGACAGCATAGTGACAACTTGAAAAAATCAACAAAAGCTCATTTCGCCTGGATAACGAAAGTGATAGGGTTCGCGTTCAATATGACGCCCGAGGCAAGTTTTTAGTTAAAAAGAGCCTGCTAAAAGGTTATTTCTTTTATTTCAGCTCCATTTTTCCATTACAGTTTTATCTTTAGACATAGATTTCCATTTTTTATAAAAAAATCTTTGAAAACTTTTTCCAGAATACACGTAGTAGTTAGCACCCACTGATCCTGGGGATCCATGGTAGGTACTGGGTTTTCGTGGCGGGCCACGAACTTTATCCCTGTTTCCACCCATAGAAAAAGACTGCGCCCAACAAATGGAGACATTATGGACTGTTGAAGATGACATAAATACTATAGTAAAAAAGAGGGAAATCATGTTGAATTTCATTGCGAATGCCTTTAACCTTTATACAAACACTGATATTGTATATTGAAGTTAACAACCCAAATAATTTATTAGAGTGCCTTAACTTTGCAGGTAAAAATTTTAATTGAATTCGTATCATGGTTTACGGTACGAACATTCTCTTTTTGAGCGCACGCAATATGAATTTTTCATCCGAATTTTTCCAAATAAATTATGACCATATCTCATAAGTATATTAAATGGTATTTCGCTCGTTTTTATTTAAACTCGTTTGAAGGATGCTTTTATTAAAATTTTACGAAGTAACTCTTAAGGAATACTTTTTAATTGTATATAGGTACAACTCGCAATGCAAATATAAGTGAAAAAAATGAATAGCTTAATATAAAAAATCTATCGGTTGCATGAATTGGTCATGCGGATGTAAATGTATGTGATTATTAAATAACACATGAATCTATACTTATTTTCCGCATCTATACTAATATTTTCAAACTGAATCAGGCTTATTTCGGACCTGTAGGTACGGTCTGATTAGAAAACTTCTTTTTGTGTTGGAAAATGCAAATAATGTATGCGTAAGCGGTTAGCGCGTTCGGCTGCGATCGTTGAAGTTATGCAACTTTCGCAGTGGTCGGTCATTGGATGGGTGACTAATAATCTTCTATCTCGAGTTTCTCCGTGCTTCGGAAGGCACGTTAAGCCGTTGGTCCCGGCTGCATCTGCAGTCGTTAAGACCCGCCAATCCGCACTGAGCCCGCCTGGTGGGTCATAGCCCCAATCTCCCTATTCCATCCACAGGGAAGGCCTGTGCCCCAGCAGTAAGTAACAATATAACTAATAGGGGCAGAGTTTTAGTGAAAAATGTTGCAAAATCGGGAAGAAAATTTTATTTGAGAGCTTCAATTGCGTGTACTGCGTAAGTGGTAACAGTTATACAAAAATCATGCTTTATATATACACACATCAAAAGTGTCTAGGGATCAAGCATTTTTATGCGGATTTCTTGAGATTGAGATGTGGCTTTGTAATAAATTTATGATTTTATAAATTTATATGGATCCTTTTTGGTGCATTTCATAATTTGAATCAGGAACTGTGAATCAAATTCGAGTAAAAGATGAAAATCAGCTGTCAATATTTTCCCTATAAAAACATACAACGCATTGAAGACATTATTAGTGCTACTGTTTCCCTACTACTGATTAAAACCAACGTTATTATGGAGCGGCGACGTCATTTAAGCAGGGAAGAAATGCTCAGAGCCGTGGGAATGATAGAAGCTGGTTCCCGGCAACGTACTGTGGCTTTAGCTCTGAATACAAGTCGGAGTGTTATCAGTCGACTTTGGACACGATACCGAAGCACTGGTACCGTGGCTGAGCGCCATGGAGGACGGTATCGCTGCACCACACGGAGACAAGACCGATACATTCAAATCTTAACTCGAAGAGCTCCAACAATAACCGCCATGATGTTAGCCATGAGGCTTCATCACTCTTCAGGGAACTTAATTAGCGACCAAACAGTCAGAAACCGCTTGCATGAAGTGAACCTTCATTCCCGAAGACCGCTACGGGTACCACCTATAGCAATGCACAATCGTAGGATTCGATATCAATGGGCTCTTGAACACAGAAATTGGGCAGAAGAACAATGGCGTTTCGTGTGCTTTTCTGATGAGTCTCGTTTTGGTATGAGACCGGATACAAGACGTATACGACACTGGAGAACCCCTGGACGCCAACAGCGATTAAAATCCTGCCAGGAAGTCCATCCTTATAGTGGTGGAACCATCATGGTATGGGCGGGTATTTGGATCGGCGGAAGAACTGAGTTGATTTGGATCAGAGGCAACCTCAACGCTCAAATTTATGCTGAGACGATTGTATCAGACGTCATCGTTCCTCTACAAGTGCAAATCGGTCCCTTATTTCAGTTAATGCATGATAATGCACGACCGCACACCGCAAGAGTTGTAAGACAGACTCTCGCCGCAGCTAACATCAATGCCCTGCCCTGGCCTGCTCAGTCGCCAGACTTGAACCCGATTGAGCATGCATGGGATATGCTACAGAGAAGAGCTCTGCCGAATATGGAGGGTATCCAGTCGCAAGAAGACCTTTTTTTGTTGTTGCAACGAACATGGGCGGCCATTCCACAGCGTGATTTGGATGAACTCATTTTGAGTATGCCAAACCGATGTTCTTGTGTTGTTAGTGTTCGCGGTAGAAATACGGATTATTAATTGTTTAAGTTACCCAATAAAATTTTAGAGAAAACTGTTATTTCAGTCTTTTTTTCGAACTTTTGTGTTAGTGGTTCAAATGTCAAAAATCCCTTTATTAGGAAAATGGCAAATTTCTTTATTAATGCAAAGGTGACTTGGTTTATCGTTACTGTGACAAACGAAAACACTTTATTTGATGAATCCTTAAAGAAAATTTTAATTAATATCAATCAGGAGAAAAGTTATTGCAAAAATATATGTTGATCCCTAGACACTTTTGATGTGTGTAAATTAGTAGTCACAGGTATGTAATTATTTCTGTAATACCTATGGTATGGTAGGTAATATATTTTATTCAGCGGCTATATACTCATATGTCACTCACCCCTTATTCAATAATTGATGTAGGGCATTGGTTTGGATATACGAAAAGGCTTACTGTTGTCATAAGATATTCGAGTGTGTGCTTCAAATGAAACATCACTTCGCACGACAGACAATTGAATTTCTAAAATTTCAATCTCTTTTTTAAATATTTAATAAAACTGTTACAATCAAAAGTTAAAAGGAATTATATTCTAGATACAATAAACAAAATATTAACTATTTATAATTAAAGTCAATATTCAGTCTTGTGGCCACAAAGTTTGAAAGTACCAGGAACCAGGAGCAATGAAGAAAAGATAAATAATAGCGCTTTATACCCGTTTAAAAAGTGTTTTCGGGTTACGCGTGTAAGGTAATAGATCTGTATCCTTAGCACGAACCATTATCGAATTCGAATAGTTTGCGAGTCCGAAATGTCATTGTCAAATTTTGTATGAAAGCTTGAACATTAGCACCATAACGTACGTAACGAGAACTAAAAATCAGTTGGACTTGCAAACTATTCGAATTCGATATTGGTGCGTGCTAAGGGTACTGTTCATTGAATCTCAAGTTTTTTGTATTAGTAAGTTATTAGTAAGTCATTAGTAACAATACACTTACCTGCGTAACTAGTTCATACTTTGTATATTAGGTAGAGAAGCCCAAGTGGGGATTTTGGGATTTACTCGAGCGCGGCAGATTAATATAAGGGGAGCAACCTTGCATCTTGTAAAGAATTTACACCATACCTTAGCCCTTAATATTATGTTGATCATCTAGGGCAGCCGTTCAGATTTGGAAAAAAATCGATCGTTGGAGAAACTCGAGCGCGTCGAGCAAATTAAGATAAGTTAATTACACGCAGGAATGTGTGAATTTCAATAATCTGACAATTTGAGCTTCACATTAGTAAATGGGAGACTTACAAAGTTGCAAAAAAGAGTCACTTGGACCTTCTCGAGCGCGATTATTTTATTTTTTATTTTGAAGGAAATTACTCATGAATCACGGAAACAACATAATCTGCCGATTTGCTCTAGCCGAAGTAGCTAAAATCATTAATAGGGTGTGGTACATGCAGTCGCTGGAAACTATGTATAAATGGTAATGCCTTTGAAGATGTCGTCATTACACTTGATATTCTAGGGTATACTCCGAGATTCAGGTATGTGTTTTTTTCAAAACCTCAATAATATCATGATGATATAAATAAAATTAACATTTTAATTATCATAATCATTATTTGTTGCTAATTGTACTCAAAACGTTGATGAAAACGACTACGTCGAACCGGAGTTCGAATACGAAGATGATTCCACTGTAGACGAAGATTGAAAATATTCGTCATAGGAACTATTTTTTTATTAAATACTGGATATAATTTATCTCTGTATACACATTTATTTTATATTGTATTTATTACATTCAATAATTTAAATAAATGTATGAATTGAAAAAAAAAATTTTCATACTGTCAGATTAAGAAAATTCCTCCACGTAATTGTCAAATTATTAGTCAGTACATTAAGGGCATCAAGATAAAGCGACTCTGTAATAATCTGTTGCGCTCGAGTAAATCCCTATTAAGCATCGTGGGCTCCCCTACTATAAAGGGGTCACTCAATGTTTAGAAGATGGTTGGCTGTTTATCTAGTAAAACAATGAAAATCAAACTTTTATTTTTCAATTAATTTGTAGAGATGTTTTATTTAACCAATGAGTTTCAGTAGAAGGTACGTTGAAATTTGAAGAAGTACAAAAGACTCATCGTGGTACTAATCACGGATTTTTAATTAATGTCACAATTCTAGGGTTGGCGCTTGTAACAAACAAAATAAATTGAAATATATCTATACTATATAATATTACAAAGTCTGCTTGTTCGGTTGAACTCGCTAATCTCTGGATCTACTGCTCCGATTTGAAAAAAATATATTTTTGTGTTGGATATTAATGGAAGTAAATTTATTGAGGAAGGCTATATCGTATATCGGTACGACCAGTAGGAACGGAGCACCAATCTAAAATGTTGTAAAAACGGGGGAAAATATTCCAATCCAGAGCTTCCTTTGCGTGCGCTGTGTAAACGCTAATAGTTCCACAAAAATCATGTCTGACAGAATTGTACCCTTTTAAAAGTTCTATCTTTTAAGGGTGACCCACTAAACTTTTTCCTCAAATTATTGGGGGTGAAACCGCAGGGCACCTCTAGTTATAAATAAAGAGGCTGAATGGCGTAGTGGTAGCGCATTCGGTTTGCAATCTTGAAAAATTAGCAACTTTTTGCTATTATCGGTCATAGGATGGGTGACTATTTATTTTTCTAACTTTACAAATCAAATCAAAATCCTTCAAAATCAAAAGCACAGTACACGGATACAGTTAAATTGTTAAATTTACAATTTTACAAAATAACAAAAAGAGAAACCACTTACAATATAACTTGACATGTAGTATACTGGCGTCGATTCCGGCACGGCTCCCCAAACGCAAACTTAAACGACCTGACAGCAGTGTATCCCTGTGACTACCTATAGAGAATGAAAAGGAGTGATCGATACCAAATTCAGTCCCAAGTTTATAGAAACATGCCAGAATTGATAATACTCTCCGTATCCACAGCTGCGCTGAAAAGGGCCCAGTTTAGCACTTGGTCAGTGCAGTGTGCACTGACGCTGGTCAACTGGGTTTTTTATCAGACATCCACTTCATCATCATCATCATCAGCCTATTAATGTCCCCACTGCTGGGGCACAGGCCTTCCCTGTGGGTGGAATAGGGAGATTGGGCCATGACCCACCACGCGGGCCCAGTGCGGATTGGTGGGTGCTGACGACTGCAGATACAGCCGGGACCAATGGCTTAGCGTGCCTACCGATGCACGGAGGAGCTCGAGATAGTAATTTTTGGTCACCCATCCAATGACCGACCACTGCGAAAGTTGCTTAATTTCAACGATCGCAGCCGAACGCGCTAAACACTTGCGTCATCGAGCTCCTCTTCAAAAATAATTTCAAACAAATATTAAATAAAATAAAGGCAAGGTTGTGTGAAATCGTTGCCTTTGCTATAGGAGTAGAAAATAAATTTGAAAAAAAATTGTATTATTGACAAGTTTTAATACTTCTCCATCAATAGGGAAGATGCATATATAATATTTATGAAAATTTTATAATTAAAATGTTAAAAAAATATAAAAGAAATGCCACTGCAACGTTTTTATTTTACATAATGTTGTTTTTTAACAATTATTACGAATTAAAAATACTTGAAACGGAACGTATTTTAAAACACCAATCAGCGTTTAGTGACGTCACTCCTGTTATGACAACTTCTTTGAGGTTATGGTTTTTAAAGTAAATATTATTTTATGGGAATATTGATTGCGTTTTTTTACATTTAATAAAAATGGAAGTTGCGTTTATCAAAGCAGACTCCAGGAATTTACCAAGAGTTAGCGTTGACATGGTTATAACTTTTTTTGTCCAAAGTGCAGAGTTTTTAAGTGTAGAAATGAAAGGGACTAAATTACTACGGTATGTAAAAATCGTAGTTGTTAAACTTTGTATTTTATTCAGCGGCTCCCACAAATCTTACGGCGATAATGCAATCGGCTATGTCCAAATTAAAAGAGATGGAAAATTATGTACAGTAAAAGGTCGAGTTCTCCGGAGCAAAAAGTACGTAAAGAAGGTTATCGTGTTACAGTTATTTTAAATGAAACGCAAAGCTTGGTTCAGTCCTGCCAATGTGAAGATTGTGCCACACATTTTAAACTTTATCTAATTTTTGACGTCATTCTCCAACTGTAAAATTAAAAATATGTCATAGACAGGTTTTGTAAGTATTAGGTAGGTTACTGATGCGTTTTTACGTACAAACAGATTAATTAAGCATATAACAAGTATATTCGCCGACTTACGTCAAAGTGATCTTCTCAGCATCGAATAATGGTCTTTGGAGAATAATTGTCATTTCTCTTCGCAGCTTGAAACCACTTTTTTTTCAGTTTTGGGTCAGAAGTTCCAGTCAAAAACAATTTATTTGGGAATTTTGTTGAAGTAGATTGGCACAAAACATGAGTCAACACGGTTTTTTTTCGGAATATTAGTGGTATTGTTATGATCACATGATGTTGATGGATAGTCCATTTTAAATTTTTCAAAAAAATAATTCGAAATTCGAGAAAATATGCAAAAGTATGAAAATTTAAAGCCAGCAACGAACAATTACGACCAGTGTCAGACAGGAGTGACGTCATCGCAACCATAGGTTCGTTTTCGCGCGAAAATTTAAATTGTCAATTTAAAACCGCATTTTTTCCGATAAATCACAATGTTTTAATTTTTAATATATCTGTGGTTTATTCTACATGGAATTCTTTAAAATGAAAACAAAAATAAATATTGCATCTTCCCTATTATAATATATATTTAAGCGGTCAGCGAGTTTGGAGGCGGAAATCATATACACTTAGTTTTTTTAGCATTAAAGAAGAGATTTTTTTACATTAAACCAATATTTTACTTTATTTCAGGAGTCATTTATAAATTTTTCATTAGATATAAGGTTGTTCCTGTCTAATTTAAACATTAATGTAGTGTCATCGGCAAATAATGCCATTTTATATTATTATTTTACCATAAGTGGTAGACCATTTATGTATATATTTTTAGGAAGATTATTGTTTGGTTCTGTGGTGACTTTAATAATCCTGCAAATATTACAAATGTGAAAGTTTGTATGTTTATATTATATACTACTAACATACAACAAGTCTACTTACAAATATGGATCACAGTTGTCTGAAATAAACGAATTATTATTATTCTTATACTCTCATTTATTTCATTTCACAGTTAGGTTTTTTATAAAATAGATATAAAAGAAAAAAATAAAAAAACGTAAATACAAAAATAAATATAGTATAAAAAACCTAACTTAGAACGCCACCAGCAGCGGGAGCTAGGCCCAAGCTGCCGGTGGTTAGGGCCGCAGAGAAAGAAACCACCTGACGATGCGCGCCGTGTCTAGGAGTACTGCCTTTTGCATCTGCCCCTTAACCCAACCATCTAGCGAGAGACTCTTTAGATGTTTATTATTATACACATATTACTCAATCACACAAAAATCAAATTTTTCCTGAGACAGCTTTAGACCTGGAAAGGGACATACAATTTACTTTTTATATCGGAAGAATGTTAGTTTCATAACTAAAATGAACGCAGACGAAGCCGCGGGCGGCCGCTAGTAATATAGTCATATTGGTAAAAGATTTAGAAGCACAGATAACTCAGCGCATTTAGCCAGTCGAATGTGATCGAAACATTTTCCTACGGAATTAATTTTGTTTCTTTGACATGGAGCAATATTTTCTGGTCTCCGAACGTTAGTCGCATCCCTACAAGCCATGTTTAATATTTCAACACAGAAGTATTAATTAAGGTGGCGTGTAAATATTCCACGAGGCTCTTTGGCCGCAGTGCCGTCTTTACAGTTTCATTTGACGAAGATTTTAATTTACTGCCGAGCATGATATACAGTTGTGTATTTAGAGTAATTAATAAACAGTCGAATGTACATTTTGGATTCGTCTTAATCTTAATAATTGTGCAGACTCGCAAAGATTTCCAATATGGAAAAAAAAAGCTCTAGCTCCGGTGAAACGGCAGGGCGCATTTAGTATATCTAAAAGTAACCAAATATACGTGTTGTGTTTGTCATTGCGAAGTTTCATTTTTTATCTTCGGATGTTTTTTCAGTTTTATTGAACCAAATGTAGTGAGTGTAGTTTCATTCGAATTTAGTAAAATCTAAATAATAAGGTAATCTCATTAAGCGTTTTATTTCATACGCGTGGAGTTAGTTAGAAATAAAGGTTCACTGCTCGTTCCCAGTAGGTGATAGCGTAATAATATGTAGCCTATATGTTGACCCGACTTCTTAATATTTGTGCCAAATTTGAAGTAAATCCATGCAGTACTTTTTAAGTTTATCCCAGACATACATACAGACAAACAGACAAAAATTCTAAAAAAAATATTTTTGACTTTGTTCTGTATTGTTTATATTAATTATTCTTTTAAAAAAATATTCAATGTTCAGTTTTGACTTTCCTACCATTTTTTATAAGCGCTACTATTTACGGACTCGAATTGCATGAGAACCAGATTGTTGGTTGAGGCGAGCAGTTCACCTTACCGAATCGCAAATGGACTTCCCATTGACATTCGAAGTTACCCCGGTGTTACCTAAGTGCCTTTGAATACAGTTCTGTGTAATCACAATCACACGGACCGATCGGAATTCACTACACATCAACATTTACAAGGCGTGTATCCGAGTCCGAATAAACTTCAAGTGTACTGGTAATTTTGTATGCGTTTCGTGTCAACTATAATTATCTCCATTATGATGATGTATCTCTTTGTCGTATGTATGTATGCATATTTTCTATCTGTTATGATAATATCAAGTAAAACTTTTATTACAACGTAACAATTTTTGAAGTGAAAACTTCTTTAGCGGCGTTGAACACTTTTTTTTTGTAAAAAATGTTAAACTTGCGTCAGGATCGCGTCATGGCCTGATCAGGGATCTGACGAAAACAATAAAATAGGAAAGGTTAGTGACTTTCAATATATTGGAAGAAACATAGTAATATTTTATTTTATCGTATTATAATAATAAGTCTCTATCTAGGACGTCCAGGTGGCAGCTTTATTGCGAAAAAATGCATTGTGTTTTACAATAAATGTCGCTAGGTGTGCTTAAATGTGATTCATGTAAGTTGATTTTTTTAACAATAGATGTCGCTAAGTGCGCTTATACGTGATTCATGTAAGTTGATTTTTCTGAGAGATAAACTATTTTATTGTAATATAAATTGACATGTTTGTGTACGATAGCGCAATAAATAAATTTTGTATTCTACCACATCAATGATCGTACTTTTATACTGATAATTAAAGCAATTCGTGCAAAATTTTTCCCCAACTATTCCAAAACATCAAAAATGCACAACGTTAATATTCAAGTTTTCACTTCTGCCGGCACTTCCGAAGTGCAACCCGTTATTTTTTTTTCATTCATCTTATTCATCATATTTATCTTATCGCGTTACATTTTTAATACAAAATTGAAATGGGTAATTGCGCATCCAAGATGTACTAAAAATTATATAGATACATAAACAACGTTAGACTCTATGACCTAATAGTTACTAGTAGAAGTTATACAGAAAAAAAATATAAGTATACTAGGACAATTAACCTTAAACTAAAAAAACCCTTAAAAAATATAAAATAAAATTAAAGTATATTATTCAAAGGAGTCCCTTTAGGCAAGGTTCCGAAGTTACTGGCAGCGTTCCCCCTTTGAATAGCTAGACTAATTCCGTATCCGAGGTGGCTTCCAGTTAATTAATAGGGATGATGACTAATTTTTTTTCTTCGTTTATCAGGTAGATTATCATAAAGTATTAGACACTTATTTTTTCTTTTTTCACATAATATAAACATTGCAGAGATATATTGATTTGAAAAGTCGCATGACGTCACGTTTGGGTATACTTATAAGTGAAAATTCACTCAAAAGTGACGTCACGAGCCCCTACTCCCAAACTTTGACGCGCTATAACTTTGTCATTTTTTGGTTGATTGCCCAAAGAAAAAATACGTGTCGATTATTTTTGGATCATCTAACTGACGGACTAAATAGAATTTCGTTTACTGTACCCCGTCATCATCCCTATTGTTACTAAAAATTTAGAACTTATCAACAAGCGTTGGTAGTTCAGTGGAAGGAAACTCGCTTGTGCGGGTAGCAAGAGTTCGAATCCCAGCCGAGAAAGCACTTCTATTTATTAATGACTAGCGGCCGCCCGCGACTTTGTACGCGTGGAGTAAGTTAGAAATAAAGGTTCACTGCTCGTTCCCCGTAGGTGATAGCTTGATAATATGTAGCCTATGTGTTGATCCGACTTCTTATTAATATCCTTGCTAAATTTGAAGTAAATCCATGCAGTACTTTTTGAGTTTATCCCGGACATACATACAGACAAAAAGACAAAATTTCTAAAAACTCTATTTTTGGCTTCGGGATCGATTGTAGATCACACCCCAAGTATTCTTTTAAAAAAATATTCAATATACAGTTTTGAGTTTCCTACCATTTTATTATAGATTTTAAACGTTTTACATGCATCGTCATTTTATAATATCATACCATTTTTGGTATTCTTAAAATTATTTTGTTAAGAAAAACTTTATTATTATTTTCGTCAAAAGAGTATTTCTTCGACAAATATTTATTCGAACATATCGATTAATCACTACAAAGTTTGAAACAAAGTCGCTTTTAGCTATCTGTCCCTTTGTATGCTTAGATCTTTAAAACTACGCAACGGATTTTGATGCGGTTCTTCTAATAGATAGAGTGATTCAAGAGGGAGGTTTCTATGTATAATAAATGCATAATATAGTATAAAATTACTATTAATTTTACAGGTATCTGGTACAATGTAATGTTGTAAATAAACACATTTTTTGCGCTTTTATTTCAAACGCTGGCTGAATCCTTCCTACGAGACAGATCAAAATAATGTACTACAGTATTGTACACCTTAAAAAGATCTACAAAGAGTCCACAATGGTATGTGTCTATCTCTTAGGGATAACACACAATAACCATTTTGTATCCTTTACTTTTTACGAGAAATAATGGTTTATTTACGAAGCGATTATTAGAAATACAGCATTAATCCTTATCCAATTAAGTACCTTAAATACATTGAGCATTTAATATAGATCAATGTGACCCTTTTCAGTATGTAATTTAAATAAATTTGGTCTCTCTCACCACTTAACATTAGATGGGGTAGAGAAATATGCCTTCCTGGCTATATATATATATATATATATCATCATCATTAGCCTACTAATGTCTCCACTGCTGGGGCACAGGCCTTCCCTATGGATGGATTAGGGAGATTGAGCCATGACCCACCTCGCGGGCTTAGTGCGGATTGGCGGGTGCTAACGACTGCAGATGCAGCCGGGACCAACGGCTTAACGTGCCTTCCGAAGCACGTAGAAACTCGAGATAGAAGATTTTTGGTCACCCATCCAATGACCTACCACTGCGAAAGTTGCTTAACTTGACCGATCGCAGCCGAACGCGCTAACCACCTGCGCCTCCTCATATATATAAAATAATAAAAAAATCGAAGATATTACAGATTTACAGTGCAGGGACAAAGCGGTAGTATTTTTGCATTTGAATTTGATATGTGGTCCGTGCTCACTATTTTTTTATCATTTATGAATACATTCTATTTTCAAAAATGACACGTTGTCGCTTGAATTCCCGCCACAGCATGCTAATTTTTCAAAAGCAATTTCATGGGTATTATTCGTAAATTTAGGAGCGCGCGTTTGATTTTAGCGGAACTTTGCTCTGGAAAGTTCTGAGGAGCCGAAATCAAGTGAAGGGACTTGAATAATTTGCGGTTTCCTCCATGGAAGGGACCAATTTGCTGACCGATGCATCCAACCACCTTATCCATAGACTTATAATGGTCTCATTAGAACAATATTATAATTTTATGTGAGTATATTAAAACTACTATCGTTATAGAATAGATTGGAAAGTTCTTTTTTAAATGATAAAAATACAAACTTACACTGTTTGACACAAGTTTAACTCAATTCAATTCAACATTTATTGCAGATCATAACGGAGATACAAAGGTGGTAATCTTAACAAATAACTACAATATTGACCTCTCAATTTAAATAGGAGAGGACGTTTTATTTATAATCCCTTAAATATATTTTTTTATCTGTATTAAAACTTATAAATAACTATGTATATATATAATGTTTGACAGGATTAATGAGTTACGTTATTTATATATTATATTGTACATATTATTATATTTACCGCATAATCTGTTATCACTCGCGCTCGATGAGCATTAATTAAGGCGAGCAGTTGGAACCAATAACTTTTTCTCGATGTATATTTTGAAGTAAGGTTACTTATATCTATGTGGCGAGCTTCTTCTGTACCCCAAGCACAGCTCCATAATCGTATCGCTATCGCCAAAGTTTCAATAGAAACAAACCAGCGGGGCGCTGGTTTGTTTCTGATCTTCTCTTGTAGGGGTACTGATCTTCTCTTGTTGAGTTTACGAGCGTTCTCACAACCGCGGCGGCTGCAGGTCTGCACAAAACAGCGATTTTGTGAGTTTTGATACAAAAAAGCTCTCATGCCACTGCGGCAGGTGCGGGTATAAAACGTTCCGTGAGTACCTAGCCTTAGCAGCCTCATCGGCATTGGCTATCTTCGCTACTCGACGCAAAAAATGGATAAATTTCAGCGTCTTGTACAAAAGTTTGTGAGGAACTTCGTAATTTCTAAAAGTATAAAATGGGAGTTGATAATTTGGAAGAAAACATAGAAAGTGTTTATCCCTGAAGATTTTTTTATAGAACGATGAAATTTGTAGATTAGACGAGAAAAAGCCCAGACACAAAGCTAGTTTTTAATAACGAGACCTTAATTGAATAATGATACATTTCGAATTATAAGAACTCAAGTTATGATTGTTGTGAATAAGTTTGGTTTATCATCGTCATCACAAGCCTTTTAATGTCCAAACTGCTGAGACACATACCTTCCCTATGGATGGAGTAGCGACTGCAGATGTAGCCGGAATCAACGGCTTAACGTACCTTCCGAAGCAGGAAGGAGCTCGAGATAATAAGTTTTTGGTCACCCATCCAGTGCCCGACCATTGCGAATGTTGCTTAGCTTCTACGATCGTGAGCCAAACGCGCTAAGCACCAGCGCCATAGATTAATTTAATATCAATCTAGTAGATCGGAGACCTATGGTAATGAAACAAGTCCTCTTACTTTTGTCGATCAAAACTGCCAAGTTGTCAAATTTTTGAATAAGTACTTTGCAAATTTGCAATTTAGCGGCAGCTTATACATATATTTGAAGTGCCCTCGAAGCTCAGAAACTTTGAGATGTAAAGTTTTGCAATTAATTTATCATTCAATGGTTTCCTATTTCCGCAGGTAATTAAATCAATCTTAAGGTAGATAGTATGTCAATGACACCGGCGTTTATAACATCAGGCGGCCTCAGTTTTGCTTGGCCCACTTGCAGCAAATTGGTTAATCTCGAATTAACTAGAACAAGATTAATTTAAACCATATAAAATGTCAAAACGTTAACGTCGATTGGTGTTCTAAGACCCAATTGCAGTAAATTGATTAAATCAATTTACATTCAACTTAAACTAGACCCATGCCTTAGAAAAATGTCACTAGAATAATGCTGCGTATTCATTAGGCAACATTTGGTGATAAACTGTTTGAGGTTCATCATAAACACTGTTTCTATAACTTTGCCGTCCACAGTACTCAGTTGTTACTAGGATCACTGAGCAAGTAATCTCAGATGTTTCCCGAGGAGGTAGTGTTGCTCTGTGCTACTTAAAGGAAAAGTTGGTGAAAAAATAGGAAAGTTTTTGTTTTTACATTGAAAATATGTACTTGATGACCTTCGTGGATGACAGGAAACGAAATTTCGGAATCCTATTCAGCTCCAGCGAAGATAAGCTATTACTTTAAGATTTCTTGCAACATCAAAACAATCAATCAGCAGGATCATACCAAAAGTATGAGCATCGAGAATTGGTCATTGTTCGAAACTATGATTAAATAAACTATAAAACTCTCGCAACACACCTCCACACCTGTCAATTTTTGTTTATAAACTAAATGTTTCGTCTTGCTCTCCATTCAGAGTGGAGAACACGGCGGCATGTATCTGAAACAATATGTCATCACCATTGTTTATAAACAATTTCTAGATTATATACAGAGGTGATTTAACATTGTCAAATACTGTTTATAAACCGTGTTTATACACAAATGTTGTCTAATGAATACGCGGCATAATGAGGGCATAATTAGAACGTCAAGCCGGCATTACCAGGGCGCATCGCTATTTTGGGAATTCAACAGCAATCTCTTCTTTTTATTCCCTACTGGCGGGTGCCCCGACTTCGTCTGCGACGAAAAAATGTTTTCCCATACAAGCTTCCTCTTGCACTCTCTGAAGGGTCATATCTGGAATAAAACCTCAAAAAATATGTAAACCAAAGTTCAGCTTAATCCCTTCACCAGTTTAAGCGTGAAGACTTTACAGATAATTAACACACATCTACATTTATAATATAAGTATGGATAGAGTATGAGGATACACTGCTGTTAAATGTACAATTAGTAATACCATCGAAAGTGTCAGCATCATAGATGCTGAAACATATGACGCAGCTTTAGAGAAGCTGTGTTACTCGAATGATAGATCAAACACCTGAATCTTTACAATAATATCAGATGAAAAAGAAATATTTTACAAAATAAAAAATAATTAAACAAAACATTCTTATTATTGTTGTCTTGAAGAGAGTCCACTTTTAAACGTTCCGCGTGCGCCAGAAGCTTTAAATTGTGTAACGTAGGGTTGTAGCAACCGCATTATACTTCCGGCTTCAAGCACCGAGGTCATTTCCTGTTCTCGAACATTGTAACCAGTGAATGGCAACACGGTTACACACCCCCGCATGGAAGAAAATAAATAAAGAGCGCAATGTGTTTTATTAATCATTTGTGTAAGCAACGAACTCGGCGTTCCAATCACCATAAATTGAAAGTTTTACTGGTTCGGCAATAGTAATAGTAAAAGTGTTTATTTTACACTCATCACATATTCGATATAAACACTCTTGAACAGGTTTGCAATGAGTTTAAAGCAAGTACATTTTATTGCATTCGTTTCAATGGCTTATTGCTCTTCCCGGTGGGAGGTTAACCAGGAAGAGCAATGTCGGTAGACCGCTCACCAAGTTGACTGACGACATCGAGTGAGTCGAGGAGACCTGCTGGATGGGAAAAGCGCAGGATCGTTGTATATGGAAATCCTTTTAGGAAGCCTGTGTCCAGCAGTGGACGTCCATCGGCAGATGATGATGAGGATATTTTTATTTACCATGCTATGCTACAATTTTCTCTCATCAATCTAACATCAGTAGTCTGCCATGTTCATCAATAGAGCACAATATAGATATACTACTGTTAATAAATATAATACTTATTCTGAGATTGACATGTTGCAGGTCGCTAATGTAGTGATAGCTAGTGCAGCAGGTGGAATTCCTGGACCAGTTATTTTTGTTTTTAAATAACCATTTCAATCGATAACGTTCGTTCGTTTTTTTGGTAATCCCAGAGGAACCATAAGGGTAATACTGTATATGTGGAAAGTTTAACCCAATCCTGATTAGCTGTTTTCGCGTGATCAAGTAACAGTCATAAGTAAAAGCCTGCAAGACTAGCGAACTGTCTCGGATTTGCGTGGATGCAATAATTTATTCCTTATTGAGGAGCTCGATGGCGCAAGTGGTTAGCGCGTTCCGCTGCGATCGCTGAATTTAAGCAACTTTCGCAGTGGTCGGTCATTGGATGGGTGACCGAAAATTTACTATCTCGAGCTCCTCCGTGCTTCGGAAGGCACGTTAACCCGTTGGTCCCGGCTGCATCTGCTGTCGTTAGCACCAACCAACCCGCACTGGGCCCGCGTGGTGGGTCATGACCCAATCTCCCTATTTCCATCCATAGGGAAGGCCTGTGCCCCAGCAGTGGGGACATTAATAGGCTGATGATGATTCCTTGTTTTCTTCTCAATTTTTATTGTGTAAAATCTTTTTTAGGGTTCCGTACTCTAAGCACGGGACTCTATTACTAAGACTCCATTGTCCGTCTGTGTGCCTCTGTCACCAGGCTGTATCTTATGAACCATGAGAGTTAGTTGAAATTTTCACAGATGATGTATTCTCTTGCCACTATAACAAGAAATCATAAAAACAGAATAAAATAAATGTTTAAGGTGAGCTCCCCATAAACAAACGTAATTTTTACCGTTTTTTGCTCTATATTTCATCTAACTCACATACAACAGTCGTGTTTTTTTGCTGTCTTTTGCTCCAAATTATAATATAGTGTCTAATATTGAAATAGATAACTGTGTGGAACTCTTCGTGCGCCCTCTCGCACTTGGCTGGTTTTCTGGGTAGGTGTTCGCGGTTATCGCTTGTTTGTGGTGGTGGCACTCCATAGAAAACTTCCTGTACCCTTAGTACGAGTTTTACAATTACAAAAACTATGACAGTTTTCGTGAGCTCGCACTCGTACTAAGGGTACAGATTTTTTTAGTTTTCATTTCAATACAAATAATCATTGTTTAAATTCTACCATTAAATCATTTGCGTCTTTTTAAATTTTAACTATATTTAGTTAGTTTTCACCAAAATGGACATAGAAACATAATTTACAATTACGGAAACTATGATAGTTTTCGTGAGCTCAAACTCATACTAAGGGTACTGTAAACATTTTTATTATAAGATTTTGATGAACTTCGGTATGGATATAAAGGATCATGAAGAAGCACACACGTCACTTATGTCTTGAAAACCTAATTTTAAGGAAGAAATAGGTGTTGTAGCCACATCTGTATATAAAACCAATTATATCACACAAACAAACCAACGCGGTCACGTAGATGTCTCAGGGTGTTTGTTAACTGGACAGTTTTCGCCGGGTCTAGGCACGGTTTTAAACCGTATCTACGTCGTTAATCATCATCACCAGCCTATTAATATCCCCACTGCTGGGGCGCAGGCCTTCCTTATGGATGGAATAGGGAGATTGGGCCATGACCCATCACGCGGGCCCAGTGCGGATTGGTGGGTGTTAACGACTGCAAATGCAGCCGCGATCAACTGCTAAACGTGCCTTCCAAAGCACGGAGGAGCTCGAGATAGTGAATTTTTGGTCACCCATCCAATGACCGACCACTGCGAAAATTGCTTAACTTCAACGATCGCAGCCGAAAGCGCTAACCACTTGCGCCATCGAGCTCCTCCTCGTCGTTAATACATGGAACACTATGGAAAATTGTTAACGCACCTGTGCTAGCGTCGGTTTAGGGTTGGTACAAACGTACAAACCTTGCTTGTGAAGAAGCTTAGCCTTCACCAACCCAGCAACAAACTGGATAGAAATCATTTCGTTGACAAGCACCTTCATAAACAACTAAATTACATTTCTTGTGGTCAAACTTTGCCAATTAATAACTTTAATCCAGGTGATTCTCTGAAAGTTCATTGCACTATGCCAACCAACAGCGGTGGTCGAACTAAACGCAAATTAGTTTGTATCCCTTTCACAAGGCAACTAATAAAAGGGCTTCAGAGAATACACGACGAAACTAAACGCTATTCACTTTTTAAGGTTGTAAATTAATTAAATGTAGCCATTAAAGTATTTTCATTATAAATAGAATTTAACATTCTAACGTATTTGAAGTTTAAAATAAACCCTTATACACGCCCTCGCTTCGCCATAATGATGACATTAATTTTGTTCTCGGCCTTGTAATATAATATATGCAAACAGTATCTTCATAGATAAAAGCATACAACGAAACAAAACTACCTTTATATTGTTTTAAACTTTCATGGTCACTAACATTATAGCTATTAACGGGATTGTTACCATGTACCTTGTTTTGCTTGTTTTTGTAACAACCGCAAAAATCAAAAACGTGTCATTCCGATCTGATACTGTGAGTAGTATTGTGTGTCGGGAACAAGTGCGAGTGAATAGTGAGAATGTGACCAGTGGTAGGGGTATCGAGCGCAGTAGAAGACGACGTCAGAGAGTAGACCGATATGTCTGCCAATAACATTTACCCGCATTAATTTCAGTTACTCCGTGATTATGGCGCTTGCAACAGTGCCGAAATATCGGAGACGGAGACTCATAAAAAACAAGGTACATGGTAACAATCCCGTTAATAGCTATTCAAGTTATAAAACTATTATATATAATAGCTATAAAACTACCTTTGTTTTGATGGTGTTGTATTTCTGCCGGTGAGTTAGCTACATTTCTAGGACTCCACACTACTGCGTCTTTCTCACCGGATCTTTGAAGTATCGTTTCGTTTTCGTTTCTGTACTAAAGTACAGATTTCTTATCGAGTGCATGCAATCAAGTGAGTGCCTCTTTACTGATTCGTTTCGGAACAGATTTTTTACCGAGCGCATACGCAACCTTCTGTACTGAGTCCTACTGAACCATTCGACTAATGCGCCGGCATTTTATTAAATGACAAACACAGTAGCAAATAATACGATACTGCACCGGAACCGAGCTGGCCAAGAACTAGTTCTCAGTAAACAACCTGTTCGGATTCGGTTCAGTAACGTATATTAGGTCAGAGTAGGCCGCGGAGAGATAATCTTGTTCACACTTGTCTCGTAGTGGACATACAGGAGCATCTAAATAAATCATTAAGTCAGATATAATGAATGACATAGGTTTCTCAGGTTAGGAAATGTGAGTAGCAAAAAAGGCGGTATATTAAAATGTCATCATGACAGTAGGAACTGGCTCGCATTTTAGCCGCGTTCGTTATTTTGATACTTTACTCAGGTGCGTAGCTGGCCTGAACTACATCCTTCTATAGGCTAAGGTACTTTCTAGCTTTTTAACAAAAAAATATTTTCAAACGGAAAAAACCAAAAGATCTATCTAAATTACCAATCCTTAATTCACTTCGGTGGATATTCTCTGAATCCCGCGGGCTTACTCTTTATTATATTTTCGTTCGAATCGGTTGTAAACTTCGTCGTGACGTACTACAATTAATAGTGTGTACATTATTATTTTAAGCATTTAACTGCTACATGTTGAAATGTTAAGAAAGTACTAGAAAAAGTTCCAGGTTTTAGACGACACCGGATAGCGGAGAATCCTATAAAGGATGCGTCGCCAAGGAATACGGTTTTTATTAGTAAATAAAAAGACTTTCGAAGGTAGCTCGTCTAAAATATTAGACGAGCTACCTTCGAAAGTCATTTATTAAACGTTGGGATACTTCATTGAAAGATTACCGAAAATGTTGTTTGTCTATGTATGAATATTAATTTCATTAATTTTTAAGCTAATTGAATTAATAAACTACATTATTTAATTCGTTATCAATTTAACATACTCAGATGCTGGCATGGTAATTATTAGCATGGCTATTTGTGTTTGCCTAAACTATAGCTATTCCTCCTTTTTCTTTCGAAAAGAAGATCAATGAGGCATAAAAAGGAGGGACTGTTGCCAACTACAGAAGTGGAAACAGAACATGATAACGACATACTGCTGTCCTTACAAAAAGCAAATATGTATAGGCATGATTAGACAAAAACCGTAAAATTAAATTGAGGCTGGTGCGCACGTTGGTCTTCTCGATTTTCTTTTATGGCACTGAATCCTGGAAGATAAGACAGAGCGAAAAGATCGACGCCTTTGAGATGTGGTGTTGGAGGCGAATGTTAAGAATTCCATGGACTGCACGCCGGACCAATGTGTCCATACTTGAGGAACTCGGCATCAACACAAGGTTGTCCACTATCTGTTACCAGCGCATACTCAAATATTTCAGACGCATCGCTCGCAGAAACCCTGATAACCTAGAGAAGCTGATGGTAACTACCATCGACCTGGCCAACTGGCCAGGTCGATGGGAGAAGACCACGCGGTCCCTCACCTACCCGCTGGTCAGACCTAGTAAAGTCACTCACTGGCCTATCAATAACCGAGGCTATAAAGACTGCCTAGGACAGGGATACGTGGAGAAGCATAGTGGTCAACATTTTAAGTTAGACAAGACATTCAGCAATGCAGAAAGCGACTAAGAAGATGCTTAGAAAGTGTTATCGTTAATCAATGACCTTCTATTGTTGTTAATATATAAATAAATTATCTTCGTGACAGTGACGGAAATGTGGTATAAGCAAACAGGTCATTAAATAAAGAAGAAGTCTAATAGCCATGTCAAATGTTACCATTAGAGCAGGATGGACGACAATACTAGTTACGATATATCGAAAGTCTATTTCAAGAGTAGATTACCGAATTGAAGACATTGCGAACCAACAAAATGTTCCGATTAAAATCAGAGAAAACCAACCGTAGACAACGACCGCAGGCTGTTACAGTGTCAGAGCTGATTTTATAACAGATAAGTGCACTAATTAAAACGTTGAAGCGCGACCCACCCCGCTTTTATAAATTGAGCTTTTAACATAAAAAATTCGAATCACAAACCCTATCTCTACTATTTCACAATGATTAATCAACTATGGTGGTATTTACATTAAGCTTTCCGCTACCAATTGACGGTGAAATTTCTCACGATCTAACCACCGTAAAGCGAATTCAGTGCTGCTTGTAAAGGAAATGTTTGGTTTTGTGATAACACTGAAACCGCGTTGTATAGTGAAGTATTTCACGATCTCTTTCGTAACCAAGGCTTGGAAAGGTTTCAGCTGCCACGCCCCCGGTTATCTAGTTGAAATCAAACCGGCTTTTTACGTTACAACCCCTTTTGTTTGTTGTTTCGCAACTTTCGTGCTCACCTGACTGGCTTTGTTTGTTTAATGCCATCAATAGTTAATTAGGGGAGTGTTTAGTTTGAGTTTCTAATATTAAATTCGGACAGCTGAGTGGTTGTTAAAATGTTAACGTGATATTTTAGCGGTTTTATAATAATTAATTAACAGATTTGCTTTAACAGTTCAGTTTTGATCTTATTTTATCAATAAAATCAATGAGTAGGTAAGATAATATAATAAAAGTTAAATAATTCAAGTATCAAAGTGTCTGAGAAAGTTAATAATAGCGATTGTACTTATTATTTCAGCCATGATCATATGAGTATGTGACTTTTAGAATAATAATGAAAATCCTATGCAAATATTTTAGGTAGATGTTGTAGGCCGGCAAACTGAGGATGGCTGGTGTGGCAGGTAGAACTAATACTTAAACATCAGGTGGGGTAGTCATTTGTCGGACCTATTAATAAAAAAAAACACTAAAATCATTAAGTAGTAGTGAATTTTGTATGTAATTAAAAAGGAAATTAATAACGATGATGTACCTACGTATAATTGTATTTTTTTGCAGGACATTAAGCCAGTCGAGCTTGAAGTGCCTACCTTTTTAATTTTAGTTTATTCTTGCCCGATGGTGAAAGGTTCATCTTCCTTCCAGTCTATCCTACTTCCTGGAAAAAGCCTATCTTTATTTAAACAATACGTTTTTTTGCACTTTAAGGGTGTCAACATAACCTCATTACTTAGCCACCCCGTCCGTCAGCATGTCATCGGGATGGAAGTAATTCAGGAAATTTAATTGCACATAGTTAAAATTTTCTCAATATTTTTGAGATCTTCGTGAGCTTTCTTGACTCGCCTTGACCGATGTTTCTATCTTTATGAGCTGTGTATCTTTGTGAGGCTTTAGTGAAAAAATTGATATACACTTTGATAGTCCCAGTGCACTAACTTCAACCAATAGTAGGAATTTGACAGACTGAGTGCCCGAGATGTTTATTTTTAATTTTAGATCCTTTATTTTTGTAATGGCCCCTTTTTTGTTTACTGTTTTATATAGATGTGGTAAATGTGGTGTTTACCTATAAATAATTGTAACATTAATATAAGTGTATCCGTCTCTATAATTGTAATTGCTTAAGTATTACAATTGTTGGTAAACCTATTAAATAAATAAATGAGAAAGTTGTTATCTGTCGAATTATATGTTTCTTTCGCAGTGCAGCTTACACTTAAAGTTATGGACAACATTGGACTGAGTGGAATAACTAGAATCAAAGCTACACATAAACGTGATATAACAAACAGATGCACACATATTTTGGAAGAAAGTAGGAGAAATTTTACCGCGATTTTAAGTTCAACAAGACTCTATCACAACAAGGCCATTGAATCAAGTTAAATTCAAATGTTTCGTAATGCTTATAAATAAAACTTCTGCGATGGCCAAAGCTTAGCTGCGGACCGGCCTCGAAGGCAACAAAGTTGGTGATATTGCCGCTCCCCATTATTTCGGAGGGTACGCGGCGAGAATTTATAATATTCATAAGGAAAATGAATTCGTGCTTCGAACATGTCGCTTGGTGGTGTTCCTGGAGTGGCGTTAAGGGTTCGCCTGCCGCCCCTTGTGGCGGCATTGTCTTGTTCAAGTAATGTTCGATAGATACTAGCGCCGAAAGGTCGGTTCTACGAAAACGAATATGGTAGTAAACGGCACGTTTCGTCCCCAAGTCGTTTATTCATTTGTAGATATTTATTATATGCGCTGCCGCTATTTGTAAATGATAAAAAATAAAGAAAATTAAAAAGGAAAGGGAACTTAAATTTTGGACGACGTTTTTTCTCAAATAGTATTAAATTCTTAACGGTAATTTGTTTTAATGGGAAACATAAAGATGGCACCAAATTAAGACATTGTCAAAGAAATTGCTATGCATTTAGCTGGTGTTAATGCGTAATTTAAATACATTTTGAATTTTACGTTTCAGCTGTTTCTAAATAGTTTATAGAACTGTTGTTTGGTCAAACTGCAGACGTAAATTTATTAAATACCTAGCTTACCTTTGTATGTAGATTGCTTGACAGTCAAAATGAGGCATTTCATTGTTATATCTCTTAATATCTTGTTTTCATTTTATTTGAGGCTTACCCTTAAGGTTGTTTAAAAAGACAAAGTATCCTTGGCTTGCTTTAAAGGCGTTTTCTCGAAAGGAGTCCTTTGTATTCAGGGAATACTTATTCCTTGTTATTACATCATTTTCCACTTTTATTTATAATTCAGCGGATTAGATCCTTTTTTTTATTAAAAATCCAGGAGAGGTAATTGAGTCAATTCGTATACAAATTCTGGGACAATTTGAGGGCCCGCGGAGCAAACGAAAGGAATAGTAACTTGGAAGGAGCTATTCAGACTTTTTTAATTTAATCTTTCTTGTATCACTCAGCATGCGGCTACTGCTTTAAACGTAATCACTTTAGGCGGTAAGTACGTATCCATGGTTCTGCTCTTCAAATAAAATTTACCTTATTCACTTAATTACCCTTTACACAGAATCTATCAATGGATAATGCGGTGAAGTGACTGTGCCATGGAAATGCTATAATAGTAATCTTTGCTACTTTTCACATCCTGCAATCGTTTACCTATATCAGATATTTGATCAGTGCAGACTTTTACAGAATTTTTGTGAATTGCCATGATAGTTATAGATCCTGGATTTCGTCCTTTATGGTCTTCACGTTTTGAGGTAGACCCGATAGCGCCACCATATTCTAAGACTGCTTTTAGATTTCAAGTAAGTTGAATGGAGTGGGAGAGGATGGAGCTGGCTGCACATGGATGGAGTTTGGAGTTGCTAGTTTCGCAGGATGGGCACTTCCAATTTCCTTTCCGGTCCCCAAGGTTCCAAGAACCTGTTTCTGTTATGAAAGTCGAAGTATTTGCTGAAAATTCAGCAACGTGCTATGTCCCGGGCCTCGAAGTTACAACCAGCACAGGTAAACATTTTAGCTTCAGATGTTTGGAAACACTGGTTTTAACAAGATGATCTAATGAAGCTGAGTTAGAGGGGGTACATCCGTCGCATTAAAGTACACGGACCGAACTGGTGATATGGTTGAGATAAAGAACAACCTAGGAGCGTGTGCCCCAGCAGTAATACGTCAATGATGATTTAGTATATTGTAATAATATACTAAGTCATCATCAGCCTACAAAACCTTTTATAAGAAACACCCCGAGTGATTATTTCGATGACTTTTCAAAGATATGTCTTCGATTTTTCCCACAAAACTCATGTGATCTTTTAGCATACAGATGCAGTTCAACGGTTCTCGACATTTACTTAAAGTCATGCGAATTCGTGATCAAATCGTTCGTTTACTGCATTCTAAAAATATCGCATCCTACAACTGGGTCATGTATGTATGTATGAGGGTGCATGGTGTCCCATTATCATACAAAACGCGTTCAAGCGCACATTTCGACAAAATCTTAAATTTTATCCCAAGCAGTCATACAAAAATTTCGCTTAAACTCGACACATTATAGGCGACTTTTGTTTGCTTTGCTTACTAGCGAAACCTTATTGTGAACGGAATAAGAAGTTAAGTTTAAAATTTTTAGTAACGATAACGTAATTAAGCTTGATTGTATTTGTTTAGGGGATAAAAAAAATAAACGATTTACGTGCCATATTGGAAGCATTTTATTCAATGTTTCAATAAAATTTCAAGGTATGCCTATTAGATGTTCTATTTTAAAGAAGAATATTAATTAGATAATTATTATTGTGTTGAATGACACACCGTTTTGATTAAACAGATGTCATAATCATAGTAATATTTTTAGACGGCGCAGGCATTTCTTTTATTGGTTTTATAACCATCTTGACGTAATTTTTACTAAAAATCAAATTTCGCACAATTTTTTGTACGTTTTTTTCATTTAAAAAAATTAATTTTTAGTTCAAATTACGTCAAGATGAAGATGAAACCAATAAAAGCAATGCCTCAGCCGTTTAGAAAAAAGAAAGAATCATGGGAAAATTAAAATCATTTCAACTCCACGAGTATGGAAAAACAAATGTCGGAAAAAAATTATGAAATAAATCTACCATGTCCATCATGATCTTTTGCAACTTTTCACCCTCTTGCTATTTTCTTCGATCACCCGCCGTTTTCAAGATACGCCGAATTGAATAAAATTATCAATTTTTGTCAAAAATTAGAATATTTTTGGTAAAAAAAATCGCACGATACTTTTTCAAAAACGAAAATGCAGTGTTTAATATCCTCTTTCAAACTGCGATGGATAAAATTGCAAGGAAAATTTTTTAACAGCCAGACAGCCCGTTCCCAGAAGACAAAAAAACATCGAAAAACTGCCATGTTCAAAAGCGCGTGGGGACTATAAAAAAAATTGTAAAAAATTATAAAAAATGGCAAAGTGAAGCTAAAACTGTCCCCTTCAAAACTGTGCTCATTAAATTCTCTTACGACCTTTTTCCACCAAGATATGGAACTTATACCGAAGCTGAAAATTTCGAGACGTGAACCCATACTTTTGAGCGGGAGTGTATAAAAATCATTTATTCTAGCCTGTGCTTTTTCAACTATTTTATGGAGAGGGGAGAAGGGGCGCTAATTTCGTCAGGCCTAGGGCGCCCGTTTTCGTAAACCGCCCCTGCCCACCGGGATTCAAACCCGGGACCTTTCGAGTCGGCGACACTATGAAACCCGCCGTACAAACCACTCGACCACGGACGACGGAGGTCGGAATAACGAAATAGATGCTTTAATTTATTTACTATTATCTAGGTAGACCAACAGCTGATTTACATTATAAAAAGTATCAGAAAGCCATTTATAGGTCGTAATTTTTAGTGTCTTTATATATTTCTGATTCCCTCTCTGGTGTATGATACGCAACTCTAGTTAACACCACCGAACATTAGCAGTTCAAACAAATAGCGAGTCATTATCAGCCGGGCTATCGGTGCTGGTGGAGTGATGCATCGCGGGGCGGGATGACGCATCTAAGAAGTCTCGCGCGAGTAGATCCGCGAAGCTCACGCATGCTCATAACAACTGAACGGTAAACTTCACTGAAAGCTTAATACAAATTACCATAATTGTCTGGGAGTGAAAGCTAAACTTAGAACAGAACTGAGCAGCCAGACCGTAAGGATAAGAACTCACGGCGCGATTTTCGCTTCGCCAGATCTTCGGAGCGGGGAAAATCTGCTCCGTGAGTTTTTAGCTTAAACCTTGATATTGATGACGATGAAAAATCAACAATCATCATCACCATCAACAACTTTATTCAACATGCATTAGGGGGACCAAACCATTACATTAGATTTGATAAACCACAGATCATTGCAACTGAGCAACGATTCATTCCTAGAATGATACGCGAGGCTATTGAGATTTAAAAATATCCAAATATCAATAGGGAATATGGTTGGTAGATACCACCAGCTTGGGAACCCATTATACAGGAGATAAAATCCCAACCCCGAGGACACACTGCAAGACCAACAGATACTATTAGTTCTTTTTGTTTGCATAATTTAACATAAGAAGGAGATAGAAAGCCTCTCTTAAGTTTGTTTCGCCGGTTCTTCTCAGAAAGGTCTCCCAATTTTGGAACCGATGGTAGTTTACGGTAGTTGGGGTCAAATAAATAAACTCAAAAGTACAAAAAAAATTTTTTAAATAAAATACTTTATTAACTAAATTAAGTAATAAATTCATACATAGACAATAAAACTTTAAAAATCGAACAATGAAATAACCGAACTCGTCTTTCGAAGATAGCTCGACAAAATTAAATAAAAATTTGATTCTGACGACGTAGCTTGTAAAGGCTACGAAACTTCAATAAATAAATAAAGTGCACGAAGCATTAACCCGTGAAAAACTAGTTTTATTTAACTTTATTCAATATATAATTATAATTTATTTGTTCAATCGATATGTCACGAACAAACCTTAAGTTTCTATTTATGGGTATGCGTACAATGGTTGTGCTGAACAAACTTGTCAGTGCAGTGAAACCTGGCTCATTGTTCCGAGATGGTGTCGAGTGTCACGCCCCGCCGTGCAAGGCGCTCGGTTCGTCTATCAGACGCCGTCAACTACAATGCCTCGTTACTGCTCATTATGCAGTCTACGCTGCATGCAATACAGGGACGTCTTTTAGACACCTGTCTTGTTTAACAAAACGGGATATGATTATAAATGTTGTTATCAAACGTGCACCTATATTCAGGATAATTCAAGACAAAAGAAAACCTTTTCAGCACATTATATTTTATATACTCAAATAGGAGCACCCGTCTGAGGAAGCAACGTCCACAGTAAATGTTACTTCCTTGGTAAGGTCCGTAAGGTGGTGACTCTCCGTGTTTAAACGCCTGCCATCAAATAGTTTTGTGTTCTTGCCGTAAAAAGCGATCACCATAGAACATTGAACGTGACTGATGTTCATTTCTCTTTCGCATCAGCCTGTTTGTAACTCACAACTTATCATCAGGTGAGGCGAAATAATGTTCTGGAGCTTCTGAAGAAAATATATTTACCATTGTTTGTTAATTTAACGTAAGACGAAGAAGAAGAAGGTGGTAAGGCAACCTATACGCTGGACTAATGACATCACCAAAATAGTGGGCAAGACCTGGATGTGCGTAGCGAGGAATCGGGTTGCGTGGAGAGACCATGAAGAGGCCTTTACCCGACAATGGGTAAACCCGATCCCGGGCACATATTCGCTTCCTGACAAAAAAGTATCATAACATGTGTTATGACATCTTTCAAGCATTAAATAGCAAATCTTTCATTTGCCCGGCTGTAAAATCGTTGTTATTGTGTTACGCATTGTAACCGCTAGATAGCATAATTTCCCCTTTTTCACTGGGCCGCTTCGTTCACTTCGTCTGTGTGAATAGTGTCACATTTTGTGATGCTACAGAGTGGACGTGTGATGTGTTTCTAGAAAAAAATAGTAAGGTATAATGTGTCTTTCTATCAGTAAGTTTTACATAATAATTATTACGAATAAAGTGTCATACATGACTGTTATGACAGTTTTTGTTTAAAGAAAACCCATGATAAGGTATATTTACCAAACTTCAAACCGTTTTAAAAAAATGAGTAGTAATACGTGCCTCGATTAGAATTTCTTAAAATTTAATTTAAGAAATGTAATTGATATTTGATTCTTAGGTTTTCACGCACATCACTCATTAAATAAAACTAGTTTGTTGTTTCGCCGGTTCTTCTCAGGAAGGTCTCCCAATTTTGGAACCGGTGGTAGTTTACGGTAGTTAGGGTCAAATAAATAAACTCAAAATTACAAACAAGAATTTTAAATAAAATACTTTATTTAGTAAATTAAATAATAAATTCATACATACACAATAAAATTTTAAAAATCTTCCAATGAAATAACCGAACGCTCAATATAAGTCTTTCGAAGGTAGCTCGATAATTTAAAATAAAAAATCATTATTCTGACGATGCAGACCTGAAAAGGCTGCGAAACGTCAATAAATAAATAAAGTTTCGTGCATTAACCCGTAAAAACTAGTTTTATTAAATGTAATTGATTTAATTAAAAATACTTTATCATATGAAATTATCATACAATAAGCTATATGTAAATCAAATTTCACGAAAGCAACTCTTATCGTTTTTAAACTATCTACATTCAAAGTAACAAAAAATCATAAGTCTTATTTTCTCAAAACGGCCTTTTTGTGTTGAGACACTTTTTTTGCCGAGAAGTGAATACAGTTTAATACCTGGATACATACAATACTTTTTATCCCGGAAAAATGTTAAGTCCTTAGGGTTTTCGCAAATAACTTGAGTTAACACGGACGAAGTCGCAGGCGGTCGCTAGTTATTACTATGTATAAACATAAATAGGATAAATAAGTACGTAATCTTTCTTTATTTAAAAGAGGGGCCGCCGATCAACGTATATTTAATTGATAAAGCTATTTCGTATTATTTCCAACTCGGCAGAAAATTTTAAAGGGACAAAGAGCACTTCCAACTAGTTAGGTATTTATTTTCACAAATGTTTTACCTGCTACTTCCGTTTAGCTGAGGTACAGTAGCACAAATTGCTTAATAGTTACAGTAAACAGTAGGCCTTCTATAATATGCTGTGAATAAATAAATCGCAGGAGCCCTTAGCGTCTATACATTCAATTTAATAAATTCGTCCGCACATTGGCTTGATGCAAACTGAACTACCTTCCAACGTGTGGTAGCCATTACAAACTCTTGGCTAATATCTTTGCCATAATATTTGCTACAATGTTGGCCGACGTGTAGAGCAGGCATATGACAGCGTAACAACGGAGGCTTAGTTTGCCAATGCGCGGATCCGATGCGGATCCGCTCTTAAAATTTTTACAGGATAGTACTGCAGATGTGCGTGTGTCAGAGCTGCTCATGTAGTTAAATCGGAGTATTTTTTAAATCGCAAGAGTCGTTAGCGTATATATATCCAATTTAATATATTCGTCCGCACATTGCCTTGAATCGAAGCAAACTGAACTACCTTCCAACGTGTGGTTGCCATCAAAAACTCTTGGTTAATATCTTTGCCATAATATTTGCTTCAACGTTGGCCAACGTGTAGAGCAGGTATATGACAGCGTAATAACGGAGGCTTAGTTTGTCAATGCGCGGATCCGATGCGGATCCGCTCTTGAAAATTTTACAGGATAGCACTGCAGGTGTGCGTGTGTGAGAGCTGCTTAAGTAGTTGAGTCGGAGTAGTTTTTTCGACGCAAGTTAATGCGTACCGAATCTTAATAATAAGTAAAATAAATAATATATAAATATTTTCAACACTCACACCAATTAGCCTAGCCCCAAAGTAAGCACTTGTGTTATGGGATGCTAGGGTAACGGATAGAATACATATACAGTACATATATAAGTATATTTATTATGAAATCTAAGCCTCTCGAGTCGGCGACACCATGAAACCCGGCGTACAAACCACTCGGCCACGGAGGTCGTCGAAGTTATTTAATGCCAGTTACAATTCATCCATATAAAAAAATCGACACCTTCTCCTTTTAGGGGGTTGTTTAGGAAAACCAAAATGGAAAACTTTATAATTTATTTAGATAAGTATTCGTGCCAAGTTTCAAGTCTATTAAATCAAAAAGAAAAATCTTATTCCTAAGGGAAGATACTCCCTTTTTGGTTTAATCTATATCGCTGGAATATAAGTGAGTGTGTGAGTACGACGGGCGATTAAACGCGTCACTCGCTCGCGGTGACAGTCTTGAGCAAAAACGCACGCGCACGCGTTTCGACGGCCAAACGAGCATCGCTGATCTACTGTCGCTGACCGAGTATTATCTTTGAGCTCTCTTGTTGCTCAGCGATAATCTAGTGGAGCGAGTTGAGAGCGAGAGTGAGCAATCAACTATTAATATATGCATCACTTTTTGTTTACACGGAATGTCTAATATATATATCTGTGCCGGATAGCGCATCTTTTATATCATTCCTTTATATGTCTTGTCTATGAGTTTTTGATACTTTTATACTTTTGAAGTGAAAACTTCTTTAGCGGCGTTGTACACTTTTTTTGTATGTGTGAAAAATGTGAAACTCGCGTCAGGTTAAACACGTGGGCTGATCGCATCATGACACACAATAAAATTGGAAAGGTTGTTGACTTTCAATATATTGGACGAAGCATAGTAATATTCTATTTTACCGTATTATCTCCGTATCTAGTCTCTGTCTAGGACGTCCACGTGGCAGCTTTATTGCGAAGAAAATGCATTTTTTTTACAAAAGATGTCGCTAGGTGCACTTAAATGTGATTCATGTAAGTTGATTTTTTACAATAGATGTCGCTAAGTGCGCTTAAACGTGATTCATGTAAGTTGATTTTTCTGAGAGATAAACTTTTCTAATGTAATATAAATTGTACACGGTAGCGCAATAAATAAATATTGTATTCTACCACATACATGATAGTACTTTTATACTGATAAAATTAAAGCAATTCGTGCAAAATTATTCCCTAACCATTCCAAAATATCAAAAATGCACAACGTTAATATTCAAGTTTTCACTTCTGCCGGCACTCCCGGAATGCAACCCGTCGTTTTTTTTTATTCAGATTGTTTATCTTTTGACATTAAAAAAGTATGTTTTACCTTGTCACTGCCACCACTGTTTTCTTTCTTTTCTTTAATAATAATTTAAAATACAGTCCTTATCTCCACAATATCTACTATACGTTTCTTGAGCAAGAACATAGCCGATGGTTAGTCGTAGGACAACTGCCTGATATAATAATTGATTATATTTATTTAGGTTACAAACATTTTTTGGGGCTGGGTACACGACACGAGGAGAAAAAATAAATCACTTAATTCCTAGAAATGAGCATAGTCATTATTACGACTACAATATTTATCCAGACCGGGAGCTATGTTACGTTATGTTCTCAAACTCAAAGGTCAAGAAGTCGTGATAATATTATTATACCTATACTAGCTGTGCCCCGCGGTGTTACCCGCGGTTTATTAGGGATATTTTCCCGCAGCAAAATACAAAAAATACAAAAATCTTTATTATTCTTCTACATCAAAGTTTACATGGTGTGAGTCTTCTTCTTTTAAGTTACCTGTATTAGAAGAAGACCGCTCCCTCATTCCGGTCTTGATAAATAATAATACAACAATAACTATACCTAATTTAAATTATACTAATTACACCGGTGTTTGTGTGTGGTGTGTAAGTGTGTGTGTGTGTGTGTGTGTGTGTGTGTTCGTCGTGTGTGAGTGATGTGTGTGTGTGTGTGTGTGTGTGTGTTAGTGAGTCTGTGTATGTTTGCATGCGTGTGGGGATGTGTGATGCGCTTGTGTGTATGGTGCATATGCGTGTATGAACTGGAATGTGAATACTCAATATGGCAGTAAAAATGCATGTGATAGGGATATTATTATTCAAGGGGTTAGTTTTTATATTATAATTTTTTATTAGCTTTCCATATGTACTTTATCGATGCAATGTTTGTTCCGTTTGTTCGTAATCCAGTCCCTTTAACCAGTCCGTTAGAATTTTCTTACACTGATTAACTGTCGTTGTATAAATGTGCTTTTCTCTGTTTACGTTATTGTATATTGTAATAGATAAGTTATGAAACTGCTGCTGTGCAAATACTGTTCTTATGGAATCTTGTTTTATGACAGAATGTGTTTTTTTTTTGAAATGACAAGTAAAACGTAGCCTTTGTGTTAATCCAGCATGTCAGCTAACTCCATACCAAATTTTTATTAAAATCGCTCCAGCCTTTAGACGTGAAGAAGTAAAAAACATACACACTCACACACTCACAAACTTTCACCTTTATAATATAAGTGTGATATAGTGTTTTAGGGTTCCGCAACTATAAAGGAAAAAAGGGAATCCTTAAAGGATCACTTTGTTGTCCGTCTGTCTGTTAAGACCATTTATCTCAGGAACGCGTGGAGGTATCGAGTTGATATTTAGACCATATACTAAGCTCTATAGGCCCTTGAAGCTGTGAAATAAATCAAACTTCTAAGTTAACATAGAAAATAAACAGGCGTTTATCTGTCAGTCTATCAAGACCCTTGACCTTGGAAACGCGTAAAGGTATCATGTTGGAATTTGAACCATATACTCAAGTCTACAATCCATTTGAAGCTGTTTAAAATCAAACTTTTATCTATAAATATAAAACTCAAAGGTGACTGACTGACTGACATAGTGATCTATCAACGCACAGCCCAAACCACTGGACGAATCGGGCTAAAATTTGGCATGCAGGTAGATGTTATGACGTAGGCATCCGCTAAGAAAGGATTTTGATCAATTCTACCCCGAAGCGAAGCGAGGGCTGGCCACTAGTATTACGAGAGATACGACCGTTTTTGTTGAGTACCTATAAATTTGTGCGGAACCCTGGGTGGGCAAGCGACTTGGACGCACTTATCCACTTTTTTTCCTACAATTACTAGAAAATTTATCTATTAAGTTTCTAAAGGAAACGCCTATAGCAGTTATCTTTTCACTGATCACGAAATAACATTTTGCGTACTAAACTCCAATGTTTGACGACTTGTGCGGTATCGGAACAGAAAATAGATTCATAAATGCCAGTCGTAACCTGCACCGGGTAGATAGGATCTGATGTATAGGCTGGTGAGTGAGCCGTGGCCCACGCTGAGCCGGCGTAATGGCGCAGATCGGGAGATATGGGAGGGCTGGCCATCGCGATGATGCACGCGAGGGAATAGTGAGCAAACAGAACACACCCTGCGTTGAAGAAGATCTATTGAAACTTCTCAGTTCAATTCAATGCAATTCAATATCGTTTATTCAGTCTAGGCTGTTACAAGCACTTGTGAATGTCGAAAATGCTATCGGTCTACGCCATCGGTTCGCAAATCTACCTTGTACTGAGAAGAACCGGCAAGAAACTCAGGTTCGTCAAGAATAACTAAACGGAAGTGTGTAACAGGAAGTCGCGAAAGCGCGCGCTATTTGATTTGATTTTAGAACATAATGTTCAAATGGCTTATTCCTTTTGTAGTTGGTTTTATTTCTTTTTTTAATTATGGTGTTGTTTCAAATGTTACACATCATACGCGACTACTGTAAGCCTTACTTGTTTTTATTTTCTTTACTTTTTAACGTTTGTTAAATGCAATCTATACTTCTTCTAAATATATAAAAGAAGCATCTGACATCTGAACGGACTGACTGACTGACATATCAACAGCCCAAACCGCTAGGTGTAGAGACTCCAAATTTGGCACGTTGGTTCATTATGAAGTTTAGGGGAGCATTAAGAAAGGATTTTTCAAAATTCACTCCCCGAAGAGGTTAAAATAGTTAATGAAATTTTGGTATGAAAAATCTTATTCCTTGATTTAATAGACTTGAAACTTGGCACGAATACTTATCTTAATAAATTATAAAATTTTCCAATTTTGGTTTTCCTAAACAACCCCCTAAAAGGGGATTGAGAGGGTGTCGAAGTTTTTATATGGATGAATTGTAACTGGCATTAAATAACTGTGAAACTTGATATTTTTCTAAAGACCAGATATAATGAATAACGTATATCAGGGTTTTTCGAAAATCTACCCCTAAGTGGATAAAAATGGGTATGAAAGTTTGTATAAAAAATCTTATTTATTGAGTTAATAGAATTAAAACAGTGTCGGGTATCGTTGAATAGATCCTTTAAAATTATTCAGGGGTTCGTAAGATTATTTTTCGATTTAGGAATTCGTTTGCGAAATATTGAACTTTAACTACTTAAATTATTATTCGAGTAAGCCCCCCCCTCTTCTCTAAAAGCTGAACTATTAGCATGAAAAATCTGAAAAAATCATGATGATAGTGCTTTTCATAAACTTTAAAGGTAAATTTAAACGGTTAAGATAAGTTTGTTAGTTTAAGAGTATAACTCTCGTTCAACTTTGGTTAAAGAAAATTTCTTACCTATTGAAAATTACTTATTGGAAAACAATAATAGATATACTTAGATGAAGTTATTGTAGCGTAAAACCTTTCCTTGAAAAACAAAATCTAATAACAACTATTTCAATTAAGTTCCACAAAGCTACCGCAAGTACCAACGGCAACTGAATGGAATTTAAGATAGCCAGTTATTGTTCATTAAAAATGAATTTTAAAAATTGTTTATTGTTTTGTTTTTCTACATAAGTGCTCCTGATTATAACGAACAAAATTTTATATAATATATAAACAAGAATTATCAAATTTGGTTGTCATTTGGAAATGAAGCGCATACATACTTTTCGACAATAAATCAATATCTTAAACATTTCAAACACTTCATTAATCACTTTTAACATTAGAAAAATGTAATAAGCCGAAAATTCGACAAGGAAAAACGTAGGTAATGTACAAAGAAGCCATTTACATTTCAATTCAATCTTAGCGGTAAAAGAAATTTGATTTAATGTTGCAATTTAAATAGAATGGCTCCTTTACTGCAAGTTTAATGCCTATAACTGCGAAAATTAACAGCGCTCCATGGAATGAGTCGTTTGGGGGAAAATATCCGCTCGCCGCGTAAACAGACGTGGCCACATTTTACAAAACATTTTAAGTATAGCGTCTAATATGTTTACATATATATATATATATATATAATTATCTTAAAGCATAACTGCTTGATGTTTAAATCTAAAGAAAATATAACTAGAAAAAATTCCACGCGGACCAGGCAGCAGACAGGACTCGAACCCACTGACCAATTATGCTACCGCGGCTCTCACGGACCGCGTCGAAATTCTTCTAGCCATTCTTAAGCTGCAAGGCAGTGCCATCTCTTCGCATTATAGGTAACCCACAATATCAAATGCTGCCTGGTCCGCGTGGAATTTTTTCTTGTTATATTTTCTTTAGTCTAATATATTTTTTTTCTGTTAAAAGGGTGTCAAACAAGTGTATGGCCCGCCTGATAGTAAGCGGCCACTATAGCCTATAGACGCTTCATCATCATCATCATCAACCCATATTCGTCCACTGCTGGACATAGGTCTCCCCTAATGCACGCCATAGACGCTATAGCCTGGGTTCCGAGCCTGGGGGTAATTACCCCTCCGGGGGTAAATCAGCCATACTTCGGGGGTAACAAAGAACCTAATTATTTGGTCTAATCTAAATAATACTACTAAATAGAGCATGCGCTCCTTCTTGCTAGTGAGCCCGCGGGGTGCTGAGTGTGGGAAGCGGGGCGAGATTATCTCCTGATGATGACATTAGTAGAGACGAAGATTTAGCGGCCAAATTGGAATTTCTTGGACTGATGATAACATTTTCAAGTCGGGGTAAAATCTGTTTACCTAATAGGTTACAGGGGTAGCAGTATTGGAAAGGTTAGGAAACACTGCTATAGACGCTTCATCATCATCATCATCAACCCATATTCGTCCACTGCTGGACATAGGTCACCCTAATGCACGCCATAGGCGCTATAGCTATAGACTATTTAATATTAGCTTTAGACGCTTGCGGTACCAAAAATATCAGTCTCACCATGCCTACCCTGACCCTATACCCTACCCCGTGGAGCCCTGGAACCTTACTCAGCGACAGAAACACAACACCAACAAAAGGTACTGCTATTTTACTGTGGTCTTTTGTAAGCTGGAGGTTACCTCCCCAGACGGGCGCTCCAATTCGAGCGGTAAATTAGCTTTGCCCTACTTCTTTTAAAAGTTTTATTCTGGTGGGATTTACTCTTACCTCTTGTCCTACAAGGCTAGGACTATGATTGACAGTCAATCTAATTTTGATGTCTATCAGACAATAGCTTGTAGTTTGGTAAGTGGTCGTCATTATAATAATATCAGTCGAATAACGCCCACTACCAAGAATAGGCCAGGCTGGTTATTTTCAGAAAAAAATATAATCTAATGCTGATTAATTAATTAGCCCAAAATTTTGAAGCTCATTAAAAGTAGGAGGATAACACTCTAAAGCAACACAAGCTATTGATTCTTTCTGCGAATTAGGTCGGTCCCTGAGTGTTTTGGTGGATACTGAATGCAAAACCAGCTGGAGTCAAACCAAATGGTTAAGCCGTTTCTTCCAAAAGACGAAAAATTTCAAGATTTTTCGTCACATTTCTGTATGGCGGGTCTACCTTGTGATGCAGAACTTTTAATATCATAATATTATTATGCATATCAGCGGATGGCATAAACTTCATTTCGCAGTCATTCAAACGCATCATTCTGTAAGCCTTTAGGCATAAATTTAATATCCACGATAATTAAAAGCAGTATCATCATATCGCAGTAAGTTTACAGTCACAATAGTTTTTAAGCATAACAAAAAATTAAAATTTCCTTTTTTATTTATCTATTATCTATGGTGACAAGCGGGAACCGGCCGCTGCCGCATTGACAAGATTAGGTCCCATCTAACCAAAAATACCGATTATGCTTAGCGAAATTATGCAGAATAAAATTCTGCTATCTTAAAAGTATGCTATTGTGAATTCGGGCATATATACATTCGGCCAATTAATAATTATACCTATTAAAAATATGCCTTACAAATATTCGTTTAAAGAAGATTATGCCATATGTGTCAATATCGGAGCAACGTAGAATCTTAACGCGTAAAATATTTAGCGTCACCATACGAATATGGAGCTGTCAAAGTTCATGTTTGGGGAAAGAACTTGCTAAACACTGTGAAATCGAGCAACTTAGTAGCTCCTACAAAGCTTTATTGATAGCAAATCACACCGCTCTTAAAAGAGGAGGACCGACTATGCAAACACAACTAACAAGTACTTACGCCACTACAACTTAATGGCCATTACGGAGAATTTTAACGGACTCTCCTGCGGAATAAGTAGTTAAGGAAAAATAATGTCTTTGTTTGGCGTTGCACGGGAATAAACAGTGGCAGCTTCGCCCGCCCACAGTTTTATGCAATCTTGTGCTATTGTATGGAGAAGCTCTCTTGAATATTTCTCTCTCTTGTCTCTTTGCTTTTCGCCTTTCAATTTCGATTTTTTTTGGCAACATCTTTGATCAGGTGAAAACCATATTCAGTATTTTGTAAAGTATCATTGATGTGGAATACATCAACACGTAACAATAAAAACGAAACGAAAGTAACATAACATTGGATTACGGACATATAAAATATACAGTCAACATTTCTTTTTGCCACAAAATGTTCTAAAAACAAACTACTTACGAAAGAATAATTTTTATTCACCTTTACAATTATTCCTTAAAATATGCGACGTAGTCGGCTAACGACTTAGCCTTAAGTCTAAACTAATATTATAAGGAAAGATTTCATTCTTTGTTTGTTTGGAATAGGCTCCGAAACTACTGGACCGATTAGAAAAAAATATTATTTTCAAAAAAGTTAGGGTTCCAAATGAAAACTTCGATAATTTAACCTAACGTGTGAAAAAATACCAAAAAATAACCATATATCGCATTTTTTTTTTAATTTATTTAGGACAACCAACAAAGCATAACACAGCGTCAGTGTTAATAGTTACAGAAGCAGTATAAAGCTAGGATTAGTGTCGCTTTAATTAGAGGTTGCCACGGCATGCGCAATAGGAAGCAACTAAAATTAACAAATTCTATCATTCAGCAACTATGAGCTAGTTTTAGCTACAAGGCACCCCAGACCAAACTCTGCTATGCTGTGGAATTCATCGACAATAGAGCAAAGTGATGTGCTAAAGATTTATAGAGGACATAAATATCATTAAAAAAGTATGGGTTGTCGTACGTCTAACTATCACAGTTATGTTACAACTAGAGGTTCCCTGCGGTGTCACCCGCGTTTATTTGAGGAAAAAGGTTATAATTAGTTAAACTTAATAGATGGTCATATTCTGTCGCAGACTTTGTTATAGAACTTTTTAGGGTAACAGTTCCGTCATAAATGATTTTTGTGTTACTTTAACCGTTTAGACAGCGCACGCTACGGAAGCTCACAAATTAAATATATTCCGTCCGTTTACTGCCGGCCACATTGGGTTTCCAGCAGAAACGAAGTAGTGAGCGTTTTAAACTTTAACAGAGACATAGACTCAAGGAAAGGTGATGGCAGATCATTCCATATTTTAGTTGCGGCAAATTTAAAACTCCCTCTAAACATTACAGCCTTATATTTAGGAAACAAAAGACAAGTTTCTCTGTGGCTCGTTATAGACCTTAAATGAGAGTTTTTTACCCATTTAAATTTCTCATTGAAATCGTTGAAACTCAATCACTTTACGGATTGTTACAGCAAGGTGGAGCAATCTCTATTTGTCATATTTCTTCTTCTCTATTTCTCTTTATTATTTTGGTAAGGTGTAATATGTAATCTTTTTGGTAAGCCATAGCAAAAAAGTGCACATGTTTTATTGATCTTTCCGTTTCTTTTAGTACTCTAGGCCTATATACAATGCCGCAATAGTTGAATTGTGACAGTATTAAAGATTCCACTAAGATTTTCCTAATATTTTCAGACAAGACTATAAGTGACTGCAGATGGTAAAACGCATTTTTAATTTTGGTATTAATATGACTGACAAAAGTAAGTTAGTAATATGACTACTTAAAAAAAGTAAGTATATATAACTACTTCTTAAAATATGCAAAAGTATTGCCGGTACAATCTAGGCCAGATTATTCGTAGCCGCGTATTATTTCTTATCCAAATAAATCACTTCTTATTCAAGACTCTCATAATAAGTATTACCTGAAATAACAGTCTTAATTTAATTTTTGAAATTACATTTTCGATTAGGCCATTACTAAGTTTCATACCATTCAAAAGTTACCATGACTGCAATAATTATGATAAAAGTGATGGATGTGTACAAACCACTGCGATACGTTTAATAATAAGGGAATGAAGCAATGGTATGGGGGACTAACTTTTTTTAACAGTAGAGCCAGTCATTACAATAGGTCCTAAACTACGCAACAAAATTTTCACTATCAGTTATATACATTTTCATCGCAGGTTTATAATTATAAAAATAACATCATTGTGTATAATACAAGCCTGAGAACAAAAACTAAAGTCCGCACTACAGTACCCCTAGCACGAACCATTATCGAAATCGAATAGTTCGCGAGTGCGAAATGTCAATGTCTAATTTTGTATGGAAGCTTGAACACCAGTGCCAAAAAGTACGTAACGAGAACTTAAAATAAAAAAAAAAAACTTGCTTATACATTTGACAATAATATTTTGAACTCGCAAACTATCTGAATTCGATATTGGTTCGTGCTAAGTGTACAGTTCTACACCGAAGCGAAGCCAGGGCGGGCCACTAGTCATCACATAAATTCACTCCGAGATTTGATGTTACTTTGTACAAAAGAGGTTTTTAGGCAACAAACCTACACCGATTAGCGGAAGAGTGGAACATACGAAAGTGCTCTTGCTTTTGATGAAATCCCGTCTCTGACTAATACTCTCTCAAGAGCTCTCTTCGTGAGGCATACATGAATTAAATTACCTACACCCGCAAGTAACATAATAAGTACTTTTGAGTACTTTCAACACTGCAGGAATGGTTGTAGCTTTGTCGCAGTCTATATTTAATTGTATTTATTACTCTCTGAAATTCAAGTAACATAAAACACTATAGCAGCAGAAGTAGAAATTATGGCTGCAAGGTATGCACTTAGTACACCTATTATAAAAATAAAAAGGCTTTTAGTTGCTTTGTACGTTAGTACGTATAATTATGAACTATGTACAGGGCCAGTCGGTGACACTGCCAAGCTTTATTTTACATTCTGGAATTATAATAATGTCATGAAATTAATTTACTACCACTTACACACAACTATCGGCTGCGATCGTTGAAGTTAAGCAACTTTCGCAGTGATCGGTCATTATTAAGGGACTGAAAATGCATTTATTTGTTGATTGATATAATGACATCCCTTTTACTCAATAAACAGAGCTAAAAAATACAGCAACTATTCCAAGCTTATTCTTAGTTTATTAATAAGGGGAATTATGTTATATTACCTGTCAGATATTAACTTAAACAACTAAAAAACTTAAGGATACATTTTACAAAAAAAAGTATAATGTTCCTAATGAAATACCAAAAATCAACTAATAAGTTCTCTATATCTCTATTCGCAAATCATTTCTAGAGATTGTTTCAAATCTAAAATCCGTACAGCGAGTAAAGTATACATACTATTTTTATAAATTCTTCATTCACTACGCTAAGTAACCTAGTTAGCAGGTGCTAACTAGCTTATTGTGGTGAATTTTTAAGTATACATATTACCTGCAATCTGTATAATTCGGCATTTGTATACAATACCTAGGCCATTGCCTAGGTATTGTATAGAATGCCAAAAATGTCAAGGCAATGTATGAAATGTTATTCATTTTATACTTTTCCTAGTTATTCTATACAATGCCGAATGCGCAGTCGGTAATATGTGTAAAACAAGATAGCGCGATTAAGGTTTGGTTAGGATAAGTACAGACTCAATCTGTTTATTTTACAATTTACCGGTGAGCCAGCAGGTAGTCTATACAATCCCTAGCAATTGTATACATGACCTAGGCAAAGTACAAAATGCAATATAATATTTACTATATTACAAACATTGCCTAGACGTCCCAGGTATTCTATACATTGCCTAGGTATTGTATAGAATTGGCGGGTGCGCGGCCATTCGGAGACGGGTGCCGCGACCACACCCGCCCTCTCGGCACGCACGGGGGACCGCGGTTCTTATAGTGCGAGTTGGGTGACGGTGCAGGAGTATTGTCTGGTTTTTGTGGCCCTGTTCAGGGCATAGATAGGGCCCTGTTCGCTTGAGCGAGCTCCAGGGCTGGCTGAAGGGGACAGGGAGGAGTCCCACATACCTTCTTCTCGGTCTCCCAGTGGTTGAAGGATGCGTAAGGCATTTCACAGACACAAAAAAAGGTATTGTATAGAATACCTGCATTATACAGATTGCCGGTGATATATACAGAAAATATCTGTCTCATGCCGGCACTTGGCTTTTCGTATTTTCTATTTATAAACTTAACAACAGTATGTCTTTAACAAGCTTTATAAAGACAGGAATGGTAAGGACAGATTGATATCAAGTTTACAAATTGCAAACACGAACAGCCAATTGAACATACATGAAGCCTAACTTGAAGTAGTTGACCTTTCTACATCAAGTATGTATTTTTAAAAGGCTATAGGATAAGCGACCATTAATTTCACTCTCTCTTGTCACAGCAGTCGTGGCCGAGTGGTTAAGGCGTCTGACTCGAAATCAGATTCCCTCTGGGAGCGTAGGTTCGAATCCTACCGGCTGCGAAGATTTTTGCACGTATTTTAAAAAATAGTTTTGTCGTTAAGCTATTAAAAACATAACCTGAAACCTGACGTTACCTGTTGAGAATTATATTGTTTGAAGATGAACTAATTGATGTTATAACCTCGGATTGAATTGAATCAGTTCTTTATACCATTTTATTTTGTACTAAAAGGTGAATAATAATAAATTAACGATTATGTCAGTAGCAAATTATGATGCCTTCCATGTTTTATCGGTATTTGAATTTTATCATAAACGGTATTTGTAATCAATTTAAATTAGTCCAAGTAATTATTTATAATGTCACAGGATGTTTTGATAAGTCGAATTTCCGCAAAAATGCTAGGAATTTTTCGAAAATGCAGATAACTAGACAACAGAGATGAGATTGCTCAACGTTACTGTTAACGAATTTTTTTTCTGGCGCTTCGCCGAAAGCTTCCGCAGCTCGCTCGTTACGCTCGATCTTCTAGCGCGTCATGATCACAACACTAACCTAACCTAGTGTGAACCCAAAAACCCACGAATATTTTTAATAAACTAACGATTCTTTTCGCGACCTTACTGAGGTGACTTGCTTTTTTTGCAAAAATCCTGTCTTTTTTCACTCAGATTCAGAAATGGCATCGCCAATGTGTAATGATCCGCGTTTTCGTAAAATCCCTAGGATTTTCGAGACTAGTCGATTTATCAAATAATCCTACGACATATTATACATAAAATTAAAGGTAAGACTATGACATTTATCAAAAGTATAAGTACAAACCCATATTAATATTATAAATTAACAAGCAAACCCGGCGAACTCCGTTTCGCCACCAGATGGCTTCGTTTTATGTAACATTTCGTTTGGTGATTAAAAGAAGATTTTTTTTTTAATTTTTCCTGAATTTTCTTTGCTATAAACCTCACGGAGCCCGAGACCTTTCCAACGAATGCAAAACCGTGGAAATCGGTTCGTGCGTTCTGGAGTTATAGCGTCAGGAAGGAAAACCCGACTTATTTTTATATAGTAGATCAGCTAGTTCGCAAATAAATTTAAAACTTAATCTACTATTCGTAATAACTTCGTATACAAAATTGTATCTTATTACAGAATTCTCACGTCACAATGTTAGTTACCATACTCCTCCGAAACGGCTTGACCGATTTTTATGAAATTTTGTATGAATATTCAGTAGGACTGAGAATTACTTACTTACTTACTATCTATTCATAAGGGTTGCCCACCCCTTTTTTTAACATTTAAATTTTTTTTTGGACATTTTTTTTTGATTTTTTTTATAATGTGGCATAAAAAAATACATACAACCCCTAAATTTTCACCCTTATACCACCAGCCCCTATTTTTATGGCGGTACGAAGCTCGCTGGGTCAACTACTTGAAATATAAAAATAGACACATTTTTATACGTTAAAAATAAACATGATAATAAAGTTTATACAATTATTTCGCTTGATTAATATTACGGTGTGATTTTTCATCACTATAACTATGCAAATTAAAAACACATAAAAAGTTTTAATAATAAAAATGAATACATCCGCAGTCGGTAGGATTCGAACCTACGCTCCCAGAGGGAATCTGATTTCTAGTCAGACGCCTTAACCGCTCGGCCACGACTGCTACTATGCAAACTGGCGAAAAACGGGATCCAAAGCCAAAATTCTTTTGATAAGTTAGCAAAACAAATTGGAATGTACTTAGCACGAACCAATATCGAATAGTTGAATTCGACCTCGATACAAGTCAAATGTCAAGAAGTTTTGTATGGAAGATTTGAACAGCGTCACATTTAAAATTTCGTTATTTCCGTACGTAACAAAAATTTAAAAATTCTCCATACAAAACTTTTTGTCATTTATATGACGCGTATTGAGATCGATTTCGATGTTGGTTCGTGCTATAAGGGTAGGGAATCACGTTTTCACTTAGGTAGTTGATAAATCTTCAGTTCAATTAGCACTTACTGAAAATAGCTCAATTCGATACTGATTTTCAGTTAACTTTCTACTGAGTCTGCCTGCAATATTAATGAGGCTATGCTAAGTTTACCGGTATAATTAAAGACGCTCTATTTACTTACTTGCGTTTGTGTTTCAGCACATTTGTATACTGTAAAGGAGGAAAAAAGATACTGGCAATTTGAAGTTACCTAGTTGCTATGAACGAGATTAATATTTCACTGTGGGTGGTAAACAATAGATAATCTTTTTGTGAAAGATATATTTATCTTATCGTTGTAAGTTGTTACAAATAATGTTCTCAGAGACGAGGAAAACAATATTCCGTTGCTAAATTATAATAATATTTATTGAAGAAGTTTTTTTTGTATTGAAAATTAGGGGTGATGACGGGGTACAGTAAACAAAATTCTATTTAGTCCGTCAGTTAGATGATCAAAAAATAATGGACGCGTATTTTTTCTTTGGGCAATCAAACAAAAAAAAATTAAAGTTTGGGAGTAGGGGCTCGTGACGTCACTTTTGACTAAATTTTCACTGAGAAGTGTACTCAAACGTGACGTCATGCCACTTTTCAAATCAATATATCTCTGCAATGTTTATATTATGTGAAAAAAGTCGTCATGCGACTTTTCAAATCAATCTCTGCAATGTTTATATTATGTGAAAAAAGAAAAAATACGAGTCCAATACTTTTTACTTATCTACCTGATAAACGAAGAAAAAAAATTAGTCATCATCCCTGATAGGGATCGTCACAATTAATCGTCACTTGTTTCGTAACGTATTGTGTGTACGTATGGAGTTTCTGTAATTGGTACTTAAGCCAATTCGTTTAAAAATTATATAGATTATATTGTGTAAAACGCTGTTGAAACTTTTTTCTAACAAAGATTACAATAAACTGCCCAGAAAAAATGTTCACCCAGTTTTCAAAAAAGAAAGAACAAATAAATGAACCATATTGAAAATCTTATTCTTTAGTTCATAGTTTATATGTAATTTAAACCCTCAGCAAGGATCCCTATATTACGAACAAGATAAAATGTTAGAGGAAAATATGAGAAATTGAAGTACCTTATTTAACGCCAAAATAATCTGATATGATAAGTATGTGTCGTGTGCGCTTAAGTGACTGTTAAGTAATCTGTGAGCATGTAGAATATTATGTCATGCGACTATATAAACATATACAAATATATAGAATTCATACACAGTACATAATACATTCTATACGAAAATGTTGTGCCATGCGTGTCTGATGTTAGTAATGATAAGAAAAATACTTTATTCAAAAAAATCCGAACAATCATTATTTTGATAGTTTAGTTTGTTAAATGTTTGATTATCCAATAATTTTGTTTACAGATTCATCACTCTTTGTGTGATTTTCTCCGAGGGTCAGGAGTTTGCATCAATACAACGGAATACGCCCAGAAAATTTCCAGATGGTTTCCAGTTCGGGGCAGCCACATCTTCTTATCAGGTGGAAGGGGCTTGGGATGTTGATGGTATGTTAGCAGCATTTAATGATAATGTAACTTCAATCTGAATAAAATTTTAATTGAAAAAAAAAAAAGTTCAAAAGATAGCAGTTAAATGTAACAATACAATTATCCCACAATGTGATTGATTATGGTTATTCTAATAAAAAAGCACTTTCGTAATAAAAAAATATTATCTAATGAAAAGTTTTACTAGAAAAAATAAAATATCGTTAAAAAAATGTGGGTTGCCTACAATGCGAAGAGATGGCGCTGCCTTGCAGCTTAAGGCTAGGAAAATTTAGACGCTGCCATTAGGGCCGTGGTAGCATAATTTTTCAGTGCATTCGCCCGCATTGCGAAGGGTGCGGGTTCGAGTCTCGTCCGCTGCCTGGCCCGCGTGATTTTTTTTTTCTAGTAAAACTTTTCTTTACATTTAAACATCTACTTGTAGCAGTTAAATGCTTAAAAAATAAAAACATAAAGAAATATTATGTTTAAATAACATTTAATTTATTTTAATGAGATTTTTAATAAGTATGATTTTTAATAGCTGTATGTATTCTTGCCTTGAATTAGTCAAGGTCTTAAAAATTAAGTTAAGTCTATTAAGAGATTATATTTTAAATACTACGAATAAAAGACAACGAGAACAATTTCCTTATCTTATTGAAATGTAGCAGACACAAACGAAACTCATTTCAATGGCTAGATACAATTATTTACTTTATCCCTGTATAATATTTATTTCTGTAATCTATGGGAATGCTGTGAAAATTAGGTTTCTGTATCAGCGAAGCCTGTGGGACCCTTACGCCCAAACGAGTTCCCCCACGGATGTGTTTTAGTCAGTATTAGTGTATGACATAACCCTGCAGCCGTCTGTAAGGTATCCATGAGGATTTCACTCACCCCCTTCCATCTACCTAGGATACAAATAATAATAATAAAGTTTTCAGCGCGTGCAAGAACTCGATTTTGCTTAAGGTTCTAATACGCCACAGTCCCTGAGTTTTTAACCGACTACTTATTGCTTTGTTTAATGTATTATTAGATTTTGCTTGTTTTATTGGATTTGTGTTGGAATGGAAAGATTGTTTGTAGTCTATCTGTGTTGCGGGGTAGAAAACATCTAAAACTTTCACACAAACAAAGGTCACGTGGAATTTCTTTTACAAAAAATAATGGGTTGGGTTAAGCTATAATTCTAATTATATCTCAATATTCCCGTGGATCACAAAAATTCGCTCTAGGTCAACATAGCTAGAGGTCTAAGAGACCTTTAAATTAAGATAGAATCCATCAGTGGCCGCTGTGGGGTATCCTTCCATGGTAAAGTAACCAATGTCCTTTAAATTAACTTTGTGTTAAATTATGTAATGCTGAATCAAAGTTCTATTGAAATCAAAATTTCAACTCGGTGTGCCTGTTTCGTATATTTGTAAAGTTTTTTTTTTATTTCAACTTCTTCTAGGAAAAGGAAGAAATATCTGGGATCACCAAACCCATTTAAATCCAAGCCCTATTGAAGATGCATCCAATGGAGACGATGCAGGCAAGTCATATTATTTATACGAGAGAGATGTTGAGATGTTGAGAGAAATCGGAGTAGATTTCTATAGATTCTCGTTATCGTGGTCACGGATCTTGCCAACAGCTTTTCCAAACGAAATTAATCAGGCTGGATTAGATTATTACAACAGATTAATAGATGAACTCCTGAAGTACAATATAGAACCTATGATAACAATCTACCACTGGGATCTACCTCAAAAATTACAGGAACTCGGTGGATGGAGTAACCCACATTCCGTTGACTGGTTCGGAGACTTTGCTAGAATTGCATTCAATGCCTTCGGAGACAGAGTGAAATATTGGGTGACGGTTAATGAACCAACACAAATATGTTATAATGGGTACGGCAATGGAGCTCTTGCACCATTTTATACGTATTCAGGAGCAGCCGACTATATGTGCGCTAAGTACCTACTTCTAGCTCACGCTAGAGCTTATCACATTTACGATGAAGAGTTCAGAAGTTCCCAAAAAGGATCTATATTTATCACCTTCAGTGCAGTTTGGTTTGAACCTGCGTCTGAAGACGATATTGTTGCTGCACAAGAAGCCAGAGTATTTGATGTAAGTAAATATATAGATATTAATAATAAAACACTCTTGACAACTCACAACAACAATGAAAAAAAAAAGGTTATACTGTGCTAATACGTAGTTTTTGACATCCACGCATACTTAGTCGCGGGCACAGCGAGTATATCTATAAACATATATATACAAGCATCTCCCGGAAAAACATTTGCGCTCATTACACAAATATACCCATAACGGTATTCAAACCTAGGATAATTTGGGCAGAAGGCAGGAGTTCTGCCTCTATCTGCACCGACCGGTCGAGAAGATTGATTCATCTTTCAAATTTTAAAATTTTCAAAGCACTGTATAAAATTGTTAATATCCCTATTGTGTTACAGCTGGAACAATACGCATATCCGATTTTTTCTAAAAACGGTGGCTGGCATCCAACTTTTGCAGAAATTATTGCGAAAAAGAGTGCCGAGCAAGGATTTTTCAGGTCCCGTTTACCCGAATTATCTGCCGAAGAAATCAAATATTTACATGGCACATCCGATTTCTTTGGATTAAACCATTACACAACGTACTATACGTATAGAAATGAATCAGAGATCGTATACGAGGCACCTTCACGTGAAAACGATTTAAATGTCATGACATACACACAACCCGAATGGTATTTAGATGAGGACGATAAAGTACGGGTGCGTAAAATGTAATTATATATATCCTTTTCACACGGAACTTTGAAACAAATCAACTCTTTTCACTATTTACCCGAATGAATTGACGATTGATTGATTGAGTCAAATTTCTTTTAGTACCTACCAATTTGTTTAGGCTGCAAGGTGTAAGACAGATTTATTATTTTAAAAACTAATTATTTAGTCAAACAAAATTTTACTTTCACATAAAAGTCTATGAGTTCAATTCTACAAAAAATGCTAGATATTATTCAGATTTCTTTTCCTTATCTTGGTCATCAAAGGAAAAGTTTTCTCTTTATTTATTTATTTACTCTTCTTTATCATTTTACAACAAATGGCGGATTTAATGCCACATGGCATTCCCTATCAGTTAACCCTCGGGCTACTCTTTGAATTCTATAACCGATAATGTCTCTGAATGTTTCAGAGTACACCTTGGGGTTTCCACAACCTACTGCAGTACATTCGAGAGCAATACGACAATCCCCCAGTTTATGTAACCGAGAACGGTTGTTCGTCTTACGCCAATGTGAATGACGACAACCGAGTGACCTACTACAGGGATTATTTAGGTGCTGTGCTGGATAGTATTGAGGCGGGTTCTGATATCAGGGCGTACACAGCTTGGAGCCTTATGGATAACTTCGAATGGAAAAGGGGATACACGTAAGTAGGTAAAACTGTACTTTCGGGGTCCAAGAATTGATACTTCACTATTATTTGGTGAAAAGGTCTCCGTTAACGAAGTCTCTATGCTAAGTCTCCACACAAAGACACTGATATGTTTTGAGAAAAATAGAATATTGTAAATTATTACTTTTCTTTAAGTATTTTTTTTTCAACAAAAAATGCGAAGTTTCAACTAACGAAAGAAGTTTTTAACTTGGGCCCTGGAAGTACAGTGTATCCTAGATCATATAATTACACAAATCTGATAAATATTGTTCATATTTAATTTAGTGTTATATGTGTGTATGGACCGAGCATTATGATAAAACAATTTGTTTAAAGTGAAAAGTTTATTTCATCGCCACAAATTATTTGGTTCTTCATTAGCAAGTCGCATTACATTTTTAACTAGTTGACCCCGTGTGCTTCGTACGGGTTAAAATAATTTGGAAGAAAAGACAGACCCGTGCCTACCGTACCAAAAGGGACGAACGTCAAATGGTTGACAGGAAAGAAGATAGAACAGTTTATATAGGAAAATAAATTGACGTTTTTACAATCTTCCTCGCAATTCTTCCATATATTCTTACCGTTTAAACCTTCCCTAGACCTCCACGAACATTTCAAGGCCAAGATAAAGTAAATCCGTTCAGCCGTTTATTATTATTAAAAAAAACAAACTTTATCAATCAGCATCGGTGGTTCAGTGGCAGAAAGCTCGCTTCCTATGCAAGCGGCCCGGGTTCGAATCCCAGACGAGGAAGGAATTGTTATTAATCATTTTTAAAATTACATTTGCACTGTGGTTTCATATAACCTCACTATTTTTTATTAACTTTGTCGTTGTGAGTTAGAGCACTATCAGACTGTTTTATTGAATCCCAGCGTACCATAATTATTTTTTCATAACACTCTAATACAATTATGTCGAATTTTCCATGTAATGTATGTATGTACGTTTGTATGTAAACAAACTTGTTGTTTTTATAAGGTATATCAATCATAGTATAACTATCGCGGTTGATATTGTCGCCTTGTCGTTTGACATCACTCAGATTTTATCAGATGGCTTTGACGTCATTTAGTGTTAGCGTTTTACAATATTGAGATTTACCCAGGATACCATGCTATTGGTCATAACCACAGTTATTAATTATTTCAAGAAATTAAAAAAGACAAAAATTAAAACTTCTTTGCAATTCAGATCATATTCCAATTTTAACAGAAATCTTCTGCGTTGGCAAATAATTAATATAAAAATTTATTTCTGTGATCCATATTGATCCCTTATTACTAAAAGGTGATAAGTACATCATGATTAATAATAAGAAAAAAATACTCTATTGGCAAGTTCAAGTTCATGGTCACTAACCTTATACTAATTAACGTAATTGGCGGAATTGATACTTATATTTGATATAGTAATTATATATAATAACTTATTTTTTGCGAGTTTCCAATATTTCAGCAAGTGTCATAATCACGGAGTAACTGTTACTGTAACTTTTACACATGGTAGCAATCCCGCGAGTAATTAATGTATCACTATAATATTTAATTTCCATTGTTTTTGATTAAGTGATGTTATTTTTTCATGGTTTCATTTCTGGGTTGTAGTATTGCATTGTTTAATAAAGTTCCCCTAGACCTGATTGAGCTTCCACTGACTAAATTTAAATCTCAGATCGAAAATACTCTTATGAACAAGGGCTATTATAAAGTTGATGATTATCTAAATGATCGTAATGCATGGACATAGTGTTTCTTATAATTTGTTATTAAATGGGTGTTAGTCATTTTTCATAACAGTAATATTTTACCTATCTAATGCCGCTTCGTATATACTAAATATATTTATTGTAACTTTATATTTATATTCTAAATGCTGTAATGGAAGGTGACTTCAGACGTATATCTGAAGTATTTTTCAACTTGACGACTCTGTATATAACAATACAGCGAGAAAAAATCAGCCCTTGCTGAGTTTCTTGCTTCTTCTCAGTACAAGGTCTCCCGCCGTAGTTTTGCGGACCGATGACGTAATTTCTTGACCCTCACAAGTGCTTGTAACAGCCTAGACTGAATAAATGACTTTTCATTTCATTTCAGTGAGAAGTTCGGTCTGTACGAGGTGGACTTCACGAGCCCGGAGCGCACGCGCACTCCGCGCAAATCCGCCTTCGTCTTCAAGGAGATTCTGCGCTCGCGCACCCTAGATTTAGACTATGAACCCTATACGACTGAAATGACAATTGACGATGATCATTAAATGAATAAATTCGTTATGTTTGATAGAAGTAATAACTTAATTTCACCTTCACCTTTTTACCACAGAACCACCAGAGAGACGGCAAAACGCCACAGATCTCAGACCAAATAAAAAGTAAAGACGGAGTCTGCCGAACAAAAAAGTGAAGCCTGTTTTTTATGCATGTAGTGCATTAGCCAGTGTTACCATAGTCAATTATTATACCCCAATATTGGAAAGCTCGGAGAGGAGCTCGATGGCGCCAGTGGTCAGCGCGTTCGGCTGCGGTCGTTGAAGTTGAGCAACTTTCGCAGTGCTCGGTCATTGGATGGGTGACCAAAAATTTACTACCTCGAGCTCCTCCGTCCTTCGTAAGGCACGTTAAGCCGTTGGTCCCGGCTGCATCTGCAGTCGTTAGCACCCACCAAAACGCACAGGGCCCGCGTGGTGGGTCATGGCTCAATCTCCCTAATCCATCCATAGGGAAGGCCTGTGCTCCAGCAGTGGGGGCATTAATAGGCTGATGATGATGATGATGATGAATATTGGAAAAATATAATTACGTTATTTCATAACGTTATTAATAACGTTATATAATATTAGAAAAAAAAACTAGTCCAGATTAGTTTTACACTAGCGCTAGATTTATAAGTTTAATAACTGTTACAGTAATAAAAGTTTAGTTAAAAATATATAATAAAAACAAAGCTTAACCTTTGGAGTTTTTGGCGGGATTTCATGGAGTGCGGTTAGCGTCATATTTTAATTATTCTTAATTCGTTCATAGTGAATATTGTGAAATAAAATTGGTGTAATTTTGTGTTTCAACCGTCTGCACGACTGAAGAATTATTGGAATCTTTAAAATATAAATTAACCTAAGTTAATTAGGATATGATTAATATTAAGTTAAGTAAAAAAAATACCTTTGGATATGCATTTTGTTTTACACGACGTAACCCTTTTGTTGTATAGTACAAATCGTCGCTCTGAAAATGAGTCGAACAAACCACGGTGCGGAAAGATGGTTGCCACAATGGTTCATTTCTACTCTTACGAATGACTGCAATCCACTTCTCTTTTAGATTTTGATCTCGATTAGGAAATTGTAAAAAATAACGTTTAATATATAATGTGTATTACATCCCAAAAAAAATATAAGAATACATAAAGAAAAAGATAATAAAGATGTTTTGTGTAATTGTTTATCCATGCATTACACTATTTGAATAATATAAAAGTATGCTACACAATGTATTTAATAAAATAACGTTACGTTATATTTCACGCTACCCAACAAAAGGGTAAAACTGTAACGTATAATCATGGCAGCATTTCGTTCAGGTTTTGTTTACAAAGCGACAACCTCGAATTTGATTTTGATTCATTGAAAATATAAGTTTATAACTTTACTTACGTATGAAATGTGATTCCATCCTGTTTTTTATTCTTGGAAGATTGGTTTCTACACGTTTTCACTACACAATTCGGCATTTTCTCTAATAAATATTATTATTTATTATTACGTCACACTCCGCGCGCCGGGATAGCTCGACAAGGCGTAGTTTCGTTGCATGTGTGTGCGTGTAACTGTGTATGTACACGGTGAGGCGTAGTTTTATCGGCTTCACTTTTTTGTTCGGCAGACTCCGTCTTTACTTTTTATTTGGTCTGAGCCACAGATACACCGTAGAGGTCCAACGGTTTGCTTCCACCTATATCGTCAGAACAGCTAGGTTGTGGAACTCTTTGCCGGAATCTCTGTTTCCAGTCAGGGGCTGTTCAAGTATTACGTAAGCACTATAGGGGGGCAGGGGGGGTCTTTGCTTTGCTTATTTTTGATGACATGAGTGGGTGGGGGGTAGAGATGGTGATTACGTCAGCATCATCGATTAAGCCTTTTTAAGTACTGCTGCTCATGAAGCTCATGAATCAATAAAAAACAGAATACATTAAAGGAAAAATGCATATAGGTACCAATGTTTACGTAAGGATGGGGGGGGGGGAGGGGTAAAAAAGGGGCAAAGCTCTTAAGCTTTGCTTACTTTTGCTAACGAGGGGGAGGAGGGGGTAAATAATTGTAATAAATCTGCTTACGTAATACTAGAACGGCCCCTCACCTATAATCTGGGGCTCTTCAAGTCGCGTGTGAATCGGTTTCTTCTAGGCAAGCGCGTCCCACCTTAGGCTGCTACGTCGCTCTTCATCAGTCGCGTGGCCGTCAAGCGTAAGCCTATTTAATGTAAAAAAAAGTCTGATTTATTAATTTATCATGTGCTATTTTACTATTTAAGCTTACAATCCCATTTTAAACTGCCCCATTGTGTTTTTTTTCTTTTGCGGAAGAATCGAAACCTTGTCTTTTCGCCGAGGTCTTCCTAATCTACATACAATATTTTATCATAATCTTTTCAGTGGCTTACGCGTGAAAACGCAACGTACAGATAGAGTTGCTTGATCATGATTTTTATTGATATTCCCATGATGAATGAACTATTAGCATACCTACAAGTTAGTACGGATTACCGATCCCGCTGCTCACGAGTATGATTCTCACAATAACAGTTCTTTTATTTAAACCTTTTTTTACTATGCTCATTTGGGCGACTTTCTTTATCAATAAGTATAGCGAATTAGGCAAAAACCTTTCGCAACATACTTATTTAGTTAACAAAACTAATAATTCCAAAGAACAACTACCATATTTGCCACACTAATTAATTTTACTGTTAATTATGTTACGCGGACTACATTAGGCCTACGCCAGTTATTCTCCCTACTGTTTTGTTAGCAACGAGCTTAACGTCGCTTTGCTCGCAGTCTAAACTAAATAATAACCAGGCCTGAACTCCGTGGTCAACTAATGTCCACTAATCTAAGTTTGTGTAATCCGTCTGGGACCTCTGAAACCCTTTTGTACACAGCACATAATTCTATATTAAATCTTAGTCAGTTCAAGAAGAGCTTGATAAACATTACAGTATTCGGGTCAGGGATAGCTTAAATTTTAATACGTTAAACATTGCCTACTTAGGTGCTAATAATAGTACGCCCTCGGAGACATTAATTTAATGCTCGTTAAATGGCACGCTCCCATTAGTGATAATAAGCTAACTGTGAAGTCTTTGAAAAAAAAATCTGTTTTAAACAAGTCGCAGAAACGTTTCTCTAAAATATGGCGTCTTACTGGCATATGACGTCACACGGCTATCATTAAAACGCCAAATAGTGCAAAATAATGTCACTGATAGAATGTTTACAAGTAGGTGACGTCTTTTCAGGCTCATCAATCCTAGGCGTTTTCGGTCAAAAATCAATAGAGTGGTTATGCAAAACAGCCTATACTTACACCAAATAACGACCAAGCAGCGGTTATTAATGACATATTACTGAACTCCTTTGAAGGACAACAGATTGTTTATAACTCAATAGATACTGTGGTTAACACTGACGATGCCGTTAATTATTCAGTAGAGTTCTTAAACACTTTGAAGCCACCGGGTCTGCCTTACCACAGACATTTACTGCGTGTGGGTACACCTTGTTATTAAGAAATTTAAAGATACCTAAACCTTGCAATGGCTCTAAGTTGCAAGTCAAAGCTTTGCATCGGAACGTACTAGAAGCCACAATTTTGAGCGGACCTGGGGGTCATTCGCCTAACGGAAATGCTTTGGAAAAATTTAACGCTTTCGATTTTATTTTGTTATTTCTAGCCGACTGAGGTTTTGAAATGCCTCGCGCTCTTTTTTTTTCTTTTGCATTGGTAATAACAATATTTAAAAAAATGAGCGTGAGGTATTTGAAAACCTTCGGCGGTCAGAAATAACGTTACAATTTTCCAAAGCATTTCCGTTAGGCGAATGGCCCCCTGCTCAGGGAGAAACAGTGTTTGTACCACGTATCCCATTAATACTAAACGATCTCCCCTTTTAATTCCAAAGGCTCCAAGACAAGACTTTCTTAAAGGGGAAACTGGTTCCCCTTGAAGATTTGTTTCGCCATGACCATAAATTAGTCGCAGGGGCAAACTCTCAAATTCGCCAAAGTAGACCTACGACATGACCGTTTCTCGCACGGTCAGTTCTATGTGGCATACTGTCGTGCAAATTCACCTCAAAGTTTGGTTCTATTGCACTTTAACAAGCATTAAGTTGTTGAACACTTCACCTGTTTAATTATTACTTCTACCTTACCTTCCGTTTAATATTAAGGTATCTGACTTGCAATGGCAAATTCACAACAAAGTTTAATTTGAGTTAAATAGGAACATGATACGCGTATCAAAAAGTGGTAAACGTTGCGTTCCCTAAAATATGATTGAGCGAAGCAAATGGCTGGTTCATATGTCATGCTCGTGAACGGGTGCTGCTAGCGGAGATGAGTATGCTCTATACTACTTTATTACTGTAATGATAGTAAATTATTTAAATTAGATTTTATTTTACATTATACATTAGGGTATTTTCCAAATTTTTGAAAACTGCTTATATTTAAAGATTGGGACAAATGGTTTAACAGAAAAATAAAATAAAAATAATTAATGTCTTTTTTTCTCCATTAAACCGATTAAAGTTGAATTTATTTTTAATGGTTTTGAATTTACCGCCAAAACGCTCGGTTCGATGACGTCTACTATGTGACATCAACTAGCTGTGTATGCTATGTAAACAACTGAAGGTCAGATTATTAACTTTTTTACGTTCGGGATAAATTTATATTATAATACTTACACAAAAATATAGGTTTGATTTTTGTTCATCTGTTAATGAATCACAGTAATTATTACTACTAATACTTCTGAAGTTATTACATCGTTAAGTAATCTTTTTTTACCGGCTAAAGAACTATCAGCCTTTTTTTTCCTGTTTTATGTCTGGGAAATGCCTTACGCATCCTTTTACCATCAGGGGAGTAAGAAGAAGGAAGGAAGGAAGAGATATAGTACTTCCATTCTAGACTAGACTAGACTTTCTCTGTTCTGCACTGAAACCGATCTGAGCCACGTCAGGATTTATATATATTTGTTTCTTAGGTTTTCACGCACATCACTCATTAAATAAAACTAAAGTTCGTAGTTAAAGATAAGACGAATAAAGTGAGAAAAGCAACGACTTTAATTAATTTATAACACATTTGCTAGTAAAGCGTCTCTTATTGCACCAATTTCAATATCATAATCTACCACATTACACACGAGTGCGGTAATGTAAAGTAAAACGCTCGGCTTATAATGTCTTAAAACGAACGATACTTTTTTAAATCTTGGCAAAGAGTTATTATGTCAGAAAGGTAGCCAACATTTTCTTGATAAAATTAACTATGGGAGATAAAATATTATATAAAAACATTTAATTCTTTAATTTGATTCATTTTGACAATAAATTACAACCATGTATCGGTAACAAATTCACAAAAATATTAATTTACTTTATTAGTTACTTTATTGACTGCTTTTTGTTCCTTTGCCTAAAAAAAGCGTTGATGCGCGCGCTGAAAAAAGTTATTTCTTTTTCATTTCGCTGTACTGTTTTTATTTGAAAATATTGTCAAGTAACGAATTTATTAATTAGACACCACCAGAAGTCGAAAAAGGCTACGCTAAGCCTCTTGCACGAACAATCCACGGATAGATATTTACAGTCAAGCGTATCAAAATTTCATCTTATGGAAAACAAACAAAGGTGCAAATTCATTTTCAGAAAGTACTTACGTAGGTAGTATTATTTCCTCGCAAATGTGTATAAAACGTGGTATGCCATACGTGCGGTTTGATAATTACAGCCTCTGCCTTCTTATAGCCGGCTATCGCCTCGGCTGTAATTCTTATATCATAATGTACTGTTACTTTCCATTAACAAACATTTATTATATTCGGCGTCAAGACCAGAAAACTTTGAAAGCTTAGATTAAGTAAGTATAAGTTGCGGTAATAAGTTACGTTTAGATTTAACAAGCAAGTAGATTATGAAGTTTGACCTTTATTTACGAAGGCTTGGGTTTAGTTTCAAAGCCATTTATTAAGAGATTAAACGGCTTATAATGAACTCTATTTATTAAAAGTAATAAATATTAAGTTGCGCTAACTTGTTGGTCATATTTGACTTATAAACAGACAGGTCCATAATTCTGATAAAGCGAATATAAATGTATTGTGCCCATAGTTACTATCAAAGAACAGAGGGTGCTCATAAACCGTTTGTAAAGGAACCGATGTACTACACTTTCACTTAATAGATAATAGCCAATCAATCGACGCGACATCAAACAATCGAATCAATCAGCTCTCACACCCAAGAGCAACGACGCAATCAGAACCAAGTTTTGGTCAAGTTAAGAGCATTTGCTCACACATAACTGTGGAGCGTCTGCCCCGCCCTCAAGGCCCTTCTAACCTATTTCTGTGCTCTGTGGTTACTATGGCTTCATATAAGGACCAGCACTATTTAAGGGGTCCATATCAAATGAGACTCTACGGCGGACCCTATTTAGCCTAGGCTTCTACTAAGTAAAGTCTATGTCCGTCCGTTTGTTAGCGGTTTGTAAATCATGATCCCCATTAGGTAGATCGCAAAAAAATCTAAAAATGTGTATTTCTATCGATCGTATAATAATTTGTAATAAAATAAATTAAATTGAATTAAAAATGAGGATCTTCAAACGTTTACCGTTACCACAGAGAAATCTCTTGTTTTTGCTAATCCCCATGGCGATGACATCAAAATGGTTTTATTCCAAACATTGACCTTGTACTGTTGTCGTGCTATTGACTCAATCTTGACAGACTTTCTGTAAATTATTTTTTTTGTTTTCTACTCTGATATTAGAACTTTTTGGATTAAGTCAAATATATCAGAATAGATTTGTTCTGCACAATAATACAGCTAAATAAGTAAGAAATTAGTACAAATCAATGTTCATTAAATTATAATGAGGTAGGTATGACTATAAAGATGAAACCTTAAAGTGCGAAGGTGTCCAAAAAGGATTTATGATTATGGCACTTAACCTTTGCTTGCTTACGTGGTTTCAACGAAAAGCTGAGTAGAAATATTATTTATTAGTTTGTTGGCCTGTTCAGATTATAATCTTTTAAGTTTTATTTATAGGAGTTCGTGTAGAGGTTAAAATATGGTTTTAGTTCTCTGTTAATATTTTAGTAATTAGACCATAATGTTCCTTATGAAATAAACAGTAGAGTAGTATATTAATCATACTTATATCAAATGAAAGTTTCAAACATATTTTTTTCAAATGTAAAATAAACAGTTTAAAAAAGTTTAAGAAAATAGATAAAATTCACCTGTCACCACCCTCCCCCTTATCTCCGATATTACTTCTGCGTCATAAAAAAGCATATATTTTAAAATATCTCTATTCTTTTACATTATAGAAAAACCTTTAATATGTTTATATTAATTAAAATAACATAAAAATATATGTAATGGGCAGGGGCTTCCAAACAACAGACGTGATTTTTTGCCGTTTTGCTTTCTATTATGATATAGTGTCTAATGTTGTATATATAATGATACGGAACCCTTTATTCGCGAGTCCGATTCCAACAAATCCAATTAATTTGAAGCTTAACACATTGCCTACCTTTAAATAGAAAATTAAGAGTTGAAGGAGGTGAAAAACATTAAAAATATGTGCTGGGAAAAGTTCGTCCCAAAATGGCAGCTACAACAAAATACAATTTCGCAGTCGGTAGGATTCGAACCTACGCTCCCAGAGGGAATCTGATTTCTAGTCAGACGCCTTAACCGCTCGGCCACGACTGCCACAAGTAACACGTTCAATATTAACACGCGTATGAGCAACTTTAAGTGCACTTTCACTTGGAATTGGAACGCGTGGCGAAATTACTTTGACCTCGAAAGGCCAGATGGCTCTGCGAGTCTTAAATGTAATAAACAAAGAAGTCATCATTAAAGTATACAAATGCCTATTTTAAAACAAACACAAAATATTCCAAGGGTCCAATCGCTTAACAGGATTGCTATGGCTATCGCTTACAATTTAATGTTATCATTTTTGACCACCGAAAGTTTTCAAATACCTCACGTTCAGTTTCTTTAATATTGTTATTACATAGTAGTACAGTCAATCTGTCGAAAAAAATATCGTTTCAGTGAAAAAAAAACCTAAAGGGTAAGTCTTGTTTTTTCTGTTGCCAAATGACGTCAGTAAGCCACCTTGGCGATGGGCATGTTCAACTCGTAGGCGTTTTTTGAAAAACTCAAAAAAACCGTCAAAAATTTATTGAAACGCATTTTTCTTGTTTTGTATGCATTTTAAAAACTTTTTTTTCGACCATAATTGTAGAGGGCGTTGATTGCTACAATTTATGTCGTTGTTGCAATCTCGTACAACAAAAAATGCGCATTGTAGGTGGCGCTAAAGTCTCAAAAAAGTGTTTTTTCACTTTTTCACCCTGAAAATATCATTTTAATGGAAAACTTTAAATGGCTAAATTGTTTCGTACATAATTACCAACAACTTTTGTATAAACAATTTTTTTGTATTACTTACCGTTTTCAAGTTATAAATTGCGCAGGTATGAAAAATCCAATAGAGCGGTTTTGGGCAGTTCAAGTACACATTTGGAGTGCACATTTCAATGTACGTTTTACTATTTTTTTTTTCATGATTGAAAAACAAAAAAAAAATAAAAAAAAATAGTTTTATTTTTTTTCATGATTCAAAAAAAAATAGTAATAACGTACATTGAAATGTGCACTGCAAATGTGTACTTGAACTGCCGAAAAACCGTTCTATTGGATTTTTCATACCTGCGCAATTTATAACTTGAAAACGGTAAGTAATACAAAAAAATTGTTTATACAAAAGTTGTTGGTAATTATGTACGAAACAACTTTGCCATTTAAAGTTTTCCATTAAAATGATATGTTCATGATGAAAAAGTGAAAAAACAGTTTTTTTGAGACTTTAGCGCCACCTACAATGCGCATTTTTTGTTGTACGAGATTACAACAATGACATAAATTGTAGCACTCAATGCCCTCTACAATTATGGTCGAAAAAAAAGTTTCTATAATGCATACAAAACAAGAAAAATGCGTTACAAAAAATTTTTGACGGTTTTTTTGAGTTTTTCAAAAAACGCCTACGAGTTCAACATGCCCATCGCCAAGGTGGCTTACTGACGTCATTTGGCAACAGAAAAAACAAGACTTACCTTTAGGTTTTTTTTTCACTGAAACGATATTTTTTTCGACAGATTGACTGTACTATAGAGCAACATGGCCGGTGATGTGAACAATTACCAATGCAAAAGAAATAAAAGAGCGAGAGGTATTTGAAAACCTTCGGTGGACCGAAGTAACAAAAAAAATTTTAAGCGATAGCGATAGTTATAGCAGTCCCGTTAGGCGATTGACCCCCAGGTATTTATAGTATTATATCTAGGAGTTTATTAGCATTGACTCCAAAAGTTGTTAATTTACCTTAATTTGGGTATGTACCAGGTACCTTCTTTAGATTCAATAATAATATATAATAATAATAAATATTTCCAACACTCACTGTAAGGCTGGTGTTATGGAATACTAGGGTAACGGATAGAATACATATACAGTACATATATAAGTATATTTTTATAGAAATATATTTTAAACGTCCATGACTGGAGTACAAATGCTCGTATTCATCACACAAACATCTGCCCCCACCGGGATTCGAACTCGGGACCTCTCGAGTAGGCGACACCATGAAACCCGGCGTACAAACCACTCGACCACGGAGGTCGTCATGCAAGTACAAGATGAGGTTATTTTTCTGAAGTTGTTACCTTTTGTTGAAAAGATTTTCATTTATGTTATTAGATAAAAGCTCACATAAACTACATATGTACATCAAAAAAGTCTACCGACGGTGTACGTGTATGTAGGTGTGAGTGAAACACGAGTTGGTTGAACACTGACTTTAATTTGATTTAATGTTTTTTTATGAATTTACACATGACAATGTAATGTCAAGTGTCTGTGATTATGTACAAAGTATGGATAAAAAACAGAAAACTATAAAAACATGGCATCATATAAAAACGGGTGATAAATACAAGTTGGTCGTAACAGTAGGTATAGCATTTCTACGTTTTATTTATTGATATTTTAAAATCATACTCTTGAGACCGGAGTCTGTAAAAGTATTAAAAACGCAGTTTAAGCCCGTTGCCAGATTTTCAGGTAACTCAAATTTTCGGCGTATATACAGTATTTCATATACTAGTTTGTTGCTAGGAAACTATGACGGTCCAAGTGGCTTCATTACCGTCGGCTTAGCATCGACAATCATCAAATCGGCTTAGTGATCAGTCAGAACGATCGTTTCGTAACCATTTCCATCGGTCGTGCTTAAACAACTTGTTAGTAGCTTTATCAATAGATATCATTAAACAATGCAGAGGCGAATACGTTACTAATTAACTCAATGAAATGGGGTAATTTTGAATATAATCTTATAAGGGTTAGCATCGATGAAAATTATATAGCCGGTATAGACAAGGGACGGTTGTTCCCCACATCCTGTCTGATGCTAAATGTTAAGGATGGTCCACTCTTAAATCTTTTCTTTGGACATTTTTTTTATTTTTTTATGTTACACCATACAAAAATACATACAAATTTTCGCCTACATCTACCACCAACTCCTATTTTTTATGGTGGTACGAAGTTCGCTGGGACAGCTAGTAAACGATAAAATTTTATTTATATTAACCAAAATGTTGAATGAGTAAGTTTTGTTTTGAATCCAAAAAGGCACCCATTTTCAGATTTACATACAACATAATACAACTGACGATTGTTAAAGCCTTTATTGTATTTGTGCATGTAATTGTACTTGACTTATTGCTATATATTAGAACTGTGTATATTGATTAATTAGTTTAGACACACTATGTAATTAGCACAAGGATTATAACCGACAATATTGTGATTTACGAGGGATTCGTGAAAATATACGGATGCCAATGTTGAGCTTGGATGAATATCTACAGGCTAAAGGGTCTGGAAACAGATTTGCTGTTTATCTATTTAATTTAAATAGAAATGTCAATAAAATCTTTTGAGCACCTTTCATCATTATCATTCCATTATTGTTCCTTCCCTATTAATAAATTAGGAAGAATGGGCCATGACCCACCAGTCATAACGACTGCAGATACAGCCAATATCAACGGCTTAACTTGCCCTCAAAAGAAGAAGAAGGCGTACAAGAAAAAAAACGGCGGGTTGCACTCCGGGAGTGTCGGCAGAAGTGAAGACTTGACTATTAACGTGGTGCATTTTTGATTGATATTTTGGAATAGTTAGGGAATAATTTTGCTTGAATTGCTTTTATTATCAGTATAAAAGTACTGTCATTTATGTGGTACAATACAATATTTATTTATTGCGCTATCGTACACAAACATGGCAATTTATATAACATTAAAAAGTTTATCTCTCAGAAAAATCAACTTTCTTCGCAATAAAGCTGCCACCTGGACGTCCTAGATAGAGACTTATTATTATAATACGATAAAATAAAATATTACTATGTAATATGTTGAAAGTCTAATATGTTGAAAGTCAACAATCTTTCCAATTTTATTGTTTTCATCTTACGAATTTTCGATTAGGTCACGTGTTTTGACGCGAGTTTAAAATTTTTTACCCATTACAAAAAAGTATACAACGCCGCAAAGAAGTTTTCACTTCAAAAACATAGAAATGCAGTAACGATTCGTCATTTTATTAAGTTATCTTTTTTATGTTAAAATTATGGCAAACAAGCATATGACCCACGTGATAGTAAGCGGCCACCATATGTTTTCGGATATAGTCGCTTGCGATAGAAAATATATAATTCGCGCCGGTAACTACCCTAACCCAATCCCCTATCCCGTGGCGTCTTCTGCCTGTAGCATGACCACCACAATTTACATTATATCACATTTTTTATCGCGCCTAACTGGCAAACTCCATAGGAATTTGACAATTGAGCGTGATAAAAACGTGTTATATATCGTGGTGCTCATGTTAAGTGGGCTGGAATCTTACTCACCGCGAGAAAAATAATACCACCAAAAGGTAGTGTTTCTTTACTGTGGTTTTCTGTAAGGTGGACTTTCCCAGGTGGGCCCTCCAATTCGAGTGGAAAGTCTGCTATGCCCTATATACCTCTCTTAGTATCATATGACGATTATAGCCACAGTGTGTGTTATAGTAGAATAAATAAATGAAAACAAAAAAATTGCAGTCCGTCTTCTTAATGTTTTAAAAAATCAAAAAATCAAAACTTCAACAATGCTTATTTAGTTTACGCTGATACAAACGTTTAAAAACTAATGCTATCGGTTCGAAAATCCACGGCGAGAACACCTTATACCTTGTACTGAGAAAAACCGAAGAAAAGAAATAAGCTTCGGTAAAAGAATACTAGTTATAAATAAAGAAAATGGTATTACAATAACATTTTAGTAGAAATCGGTTTATCTGTAATGATGTCATTAAATTTATATATTACTTACATTTCGTTCTTTACTTTGTTAAAAGATAACGTGCCATTTTTACTAAAAGTTTTATTAGAGAAAAAAGCATATAATATTTTATATGCTGAGAACTTTTTTCTCTGTGTATTATATCTGATTTTATTTTATAGTGGATGATATAACGATATCAATCAAGATCTTTTTCGACATAATTCTTTGTTATTACCATATAAGAACTTGCGTACATGAAAAAACACGATTCTGCGAATCTTTTGATGTTCTATAAAATTAAAAAGATCTAAGAATTAAAATTCTTGGAACTAATGATAAATAAAAGGCGTATCGTCTCATGTCACTAAGAATATTACATTATGTCAATATATTAAATTATTATAATTCAATAGTGAATAGTTTAAGTCCTACGCCTTGGATCCATTGTTGGTGTGTACTTGGTTGGAGTCCTGGACACTCTGGGAAGCGGCAGCTGAGCACGAGGGGGGTGGAAACCCCTACCCACGAGGGCGGTTATGATGCGAAGTCCGCACCATTTCCGGCCGACCCGTAACCCCGCACGAGGTGCGGGAGCGGGGGCTGCCACCCGAGGGTGGGAACCAAGAGGAGACAACCTCTCTAAAAATCCCGGATGTTAAGGCCAGGTAGGGCCCCCCCGCCCGGAAGGGGGAACCCCGTATAATGAGAATGCTCGATAATGGATGTTGTTTGCGATGCGATCCCGCTCTTGAGGTAGCTCGGCCTCAAGATGTTAAATCTGTTGCGAGCGGCCTATGCGCCCCGGCTGGCCACCGGCGCTGCGATGTAGCTGGGCATCACAGTGTTAAATCTGTCACTAGCGACCTATGCGCCCCGGCTGGTCACCGGCGCTGCGAGATATCCGGGTCTCGCAGTGTGAAGTTTGTTACCGAGGCGTCGTGTGGAGTGCTGCGGCTGAGAGGAGGTGGTGGTCCTAGCCCCTCTGACTCGCCGCGCGAAGGGAAGGAAAGGGGGCCGAGCTCTGGCGTAAAAGAGTACCAAAACCCCAAAATGGCAGACGTTAATTACTTAACTTCTCCCCGAGAGGGTCCCGGCTCAGCCGGGGAATCCCTCCCCAAGGGCAACCTTGGGCTGGCGCATGTATGCGGGGGCGCCAACGAATGCCAGAAGGTCATAGCTGCGGGACCGGGTCAAAACGCAGCAGGGAGTTCAGAAAAGTCGCTCCCCGAGGGTGGTGGGCCGAAATCGGCCGGTAGGGGGCGGGGTAAGCCCGCTAGGATAGGGACGAGGAAGAGAGCTGGCCCTGCGTCGTCATCGTCGCCGCCGCCGCCAGCGTTTCTCACCCCGGACGAGGGAATGTCCGCAGCAGACAGCGAGGCGATGTCTGAGGCCGCCTCTGTGGGGGGAAGCAGGAAGCAGCCGTCCCCGCAATCGGACGGCTACAATAACAGGCCCCTCAACACCGGCCTGAGCAAGGGGGATGAGACCGACCGCGAGTCGCAGCGGTCTTACAAGGATGTCCTGGCAGAGGACCCGGGATTGGGGTCTAGCCGCCGCTCCGCCCGCATTGCGGGAAGAAAGAGGGCGGGCGAGAAGGGTATATTTTTCAAACCCTCCGAATTAGAGTCGGACCCCTGCCAGACCTCCGAGACGGAGAGAGACGAGAGGGCCACGCCGCAGCCCCCCAAGGTGCCCAGAACGAAAAAGGGGCGGGGGGGCCATGCCCACCACGTGGGCACTTCCCAGGCGCGCCAGGAGCTGCGCAATGACTACTCCGACTCCGGGTCGGACACGGTGACAGAATGGGAGAAAGGCCGGCGCCGGTCATCGAAGAGGTCCGACGACCGGAGGGAGACTCGCTCCCCGGAATCGCTCCGCGCCGAAGCGGAGGCTAAGGCGAGCGCTGTACTTGGGGTGGTCAATAAGGCGGGCAACGTGAAGGGGTCCGGCGTCAAAACAATAAAAGAAGAGACCCAGGCCCTGTTGACGTTGGTGAGGGAGGCGACGTCGCTGGCTCCCTCGGAGGAGATTCGTCGGCTCCGAGCCGAAAATAAGCGGCTACGCGGCGAGATAGGCTCCATCGCGTCGGAGTTGAAGGCCTTCCGGCAATTTAGATCGGAACGTGGGCAGCCACCGGAACCGGCTGTGGAGCGTCGCCCTGCGGAGGCAGAGCAGGAGGGCTCGGTTTCCCGTGAGGAGTTCCTCCGGGCGATTGAGAACCTGCAGCAGGCGCTGCTCAGGGAGGTGGGCACCATGGTGTCAGTGCGCCTGGAGGGGCTCGAGGTGGATGGGCGGCTACTGGAGGGAAGGAGCCACAGACCGCCCCTAGCCTCCTCCAAGGCATCGGGCCGCGGCCTGGAGCGGCAGGCCCAAATGGGGAACACCACCCTCGTCCCGCCGGCTAACCTCCCTAAAAAGGCTAGGGAGGTCAAGAGGACTGGGCCAGCACGGCCGTCTATGGCGCCCCCGCCACCTCTGCCTCAGCAGGGACCCAAAAAGAAGGGCTCCAAGAGTAAGGAGGCGCCAGCCCCTGCCACCTCTGGTGAGGTGGGAGGACCCGCTCAAGATAAAGAGTGGGTCCTGGTCACCAAGGGCCGGAAAGGCAAGAAGGCCAAGCAGGCTCCAGCCCAGAGGGCCCCTAAGAAGAAGAAGGCTCTGCGGGCCCCAAAGACGTTGGCTGTCGTGCTGGCCCTTAAACCTGAGGCCATAGAAAAGGGCCTCACCTACGGTCAGGCCATCGCCCAGGCCAAGTCCGCCGTGAGCTTTGCGGACCTGGGCATAGGCCCGGCGAAGTTCCGGACGGGCATCACGGGGGCTCGGATCATTGAGCTCCCGAAGCAAACCTCCCCGGAGCAGGCCGACACGCTGGCCACCAAGATCGGGGAGGTCCTGAGCGATATGGCCAAAGTTACCCGGCCGACCAAAATGGCTGAAGTCCGAGTCGTTGGAATTGACGACTCGGTAAGCGCCGACGAAGTGTGCCAGGCGCTGGCGCAAATAGGTGGCTGCCCTGCCCACCAGATAAAGGTGGGCAAGTTACATACGGGGGCTCGGGGGACTGGTGCGGCCTTTGCATCGGTCCCCGTGGAGGCAGCCAAGCGCCTGGAAAAGGCAAAAAAGGTGACGCTGGGCTGGAGCTCTGCCACAGTGCATCTCCTAGAAGCCAAGCCCATGCGCTGCTTCCGATGTATGGGGATTGGACACCCCATACAGCGATGCCCCTCTGCAAATGACCGCAGCAAGCTGTGCTACCGCTGCGGTTCAGAGGGGCATCTGGCGTCGGGCTGCACTGCGGCGCTAAAGTGCGCCGTCTGTGCGGAGGCTAAGCGGTCATCGAACCATCGGATGGGGGGCCGGAACTGTAACCCCCCACCCGCTAAGGCCCGCACAGAACGGGCCAACGTAGCCCGGGTCGCAGAATCCGCCCCGACAGAGGAGCTCATGGATGTGCAAACAACGCAATGTCCAGTTACACCATCGAGCTCCTCCAAATAAACGTGAACCACTCCGGCGCGGCGCAAGATCTAATGCGCCAGTCAGCGTCGGAGTGGAACGTGGGGCTTGTGATTGTGGCTGAACCCTACACTATTCCGCCACAGTCGGCAGATTGGCTGGTGGACTCTATTGAGTCCGCCGCCATCTTCCGTCTGCCACACAGTACAGTCCCCCCTCTGATTTTGAGAGAGAGGGGGCCAGGGTACGTTGCAGCCAATTGGGGAGGAAACGTGGTCGTGTCCACGTACTTCTCCCCCAACCGGAGCCGGGCAGACTTTGAGGCATACCTGGTGGCACTGGAGGGAGTGGTCCGGCGGGCAGCGCCCCTTCCGGTCTTATTGGCGGGTGACCTAAACGCCAAATCCACGGCGTGGGGGTCATCCGCCACGAATCTAAAAGGTGGAGATCTGGAGTCTTGGGTTCTGTCCCTGAGGCTCCAGATCCTCAATGTGGGCTCGGCCCCCACCTGTATCCGGTGGAACGGTACGTCGCGGGTCGACGTCACCTTCGCCACCCCCTCCTTAGCCAGCCGTATATCGGGCTGGAAAGTTGAGGACGCGGAGACCCTGTCGGACCACCTGTATATCAGGTACAGGGTCTCCCCAACATCCCGCGGGGCCCGCACAAGCGAACGCCCCGCCGTGAGCGCATTTACTAGATATGCGCTCACGCAACTCTGCCCCGAACTGGTGGCGGAGTCGGCGATGGTGCGGGCGTGGGCAGAGGCGCCCCCCCCACCTCGCCGGGGATGTTGATGGCATGGCGGATCTATTTGCGGACGACCTGAAGATTGTCTGCCAAGCCGCCATGCCGAGGGTACGGGCCTGTCCCAGGAGGGGCAGGTGTACTGGTGGACGCAGGAAATTGCCGACCTGCGCTCCACCAGCCTGAGGGCCCGGCGTGCCTACCTCAGATGTCGTAGGCGCGCCACCAGTACACCCAACGATGAAGCTGAATTCCGTCGGGTGTACAAAGAGGCGAAAAAGGCCCTCAGGGTGGCCATCATCACAGCCAAAAGGGAGTCCTGGGAGAGCTTTATAGCTCTCCTCGACCAGGACCCCTGGGGGCGGCCGTATAAGGTGGTAAGGGGCAAATTTTCGGGTGCCACCCCCTCCACCTCGGCAATGGACGAGGGTCTGCTGACCCGGGTCCTGGGGGCTCTCTTCCCCGACCAGGGCCCGTTCGAGCCCCCCCGTATGCTCCCCCCCGATGGCCTGTCGGAGGTGCCGACCCTGCTCCCCCCTTCCGTCTCGGACGCTGAATTCGAGGCGGTGAGGGACAGGATAAGGGCGAAGAGGACGGCGCCAGGGCCAGACGGAGTCCCCCCGAAAGTCCTGGCCCTGGCCATTGGGCCGTTAAAGGAGCGGTTCCGGGCGGTGCTTAATTTGTGCATCGCCACGGGCCGCTTCCCGAGGAGGTGGAAGGAGGGGCGGCTGGTCCTACTTAGGAAGGACGGTCGCCCCGCGGACTCCCCCTCCGGCTACAGGCCCATAGTGGTGCTCGATGACGCCGGGAAGTTCTTTGAAAGAATCCTGACGGGGCGTATCATTGAGCACCTGGAGGGGCCGGGCCCGAATCTGGCAGAGCACCAGTTCGGGTTCCGGCGAAACTGGTCCACTGTGGAGGCGGTGGCCCTTTTGAAGGAGTGGACCGAGGCGGCCACTCGGCGGGGAGAGACTGCTGTTGCGGTCTCGCTGGACATCCGCAATGCCTTTAACAGTCTCCCCCACGAGTGTATTATGGAGGCACTGCGTTTTCACTGCGTGCCTCCATACCTGCGAACGATCGTGGAGGACTACCTGCAGGGGAGGTCAGTCCTCTACGAGGGGCCCGATGGACGCATGTGCTCTCGGGCCATGGCCGCAGGGGTACCCCAGGGGTCAGTGCTGGGTCCACTGCTCTGGAACCTGGGGTACAACTGGGTGCTGCGAGGCAGCCTCCTCCCCAATATGGAGGTTGTCTGCTTCGCCGACGACACATTGGTCGCGGCGAAGGCAAAGTCGGCAGAGGAGGCGGTTCGTTTGGCCTCGGTAGGCACTGCGCTAACCGTCCGACGCATCCGCCTCCTGGGCCTGGATGTGGCCCTCGATAAAACGAGGGCCATGCTGTTCCACAGCCTACGCCGCGGCACCCATCCGGGGCTCCATATCCGGGTGGAGGGGGTCCGTATACCGGTCGAGGGAAGCCTGAAGTACCTCGGCCTGGTGTTGGATCCCCGATGGAGTTTCGAGGAGCACTTCAAGCTCCTCGCTCCACGGCTGTGCGCCGCCGCAGCCGCACTCGGCAGGGTCCTCCCAAACGTGGGGGGACCAGGAGATGCGTGCCGTCGACTGTATCACGGGGTGATACGATCGATGGCACTTTATGGAGCCCCGGTTTGGGCAGAGTGCCTCAAACCCCGCACGATGGCCCTGCTGCGACGACCGCAGAGGACCATCGCGACCCGGGTCGTGCGAGCTTACCGCACGGTCAGCCACGGCGCCGCCTGCGTACTCGCGGGTATGACGCCGTGGGATCTCGATGCCCAGGTTCTGGCAGACGTGCATCGAGGTCGGGTCGAAGCCAGGGAGCGGGGTGAAAGACCTGCCCCAGCAGAGCTGCGGCAGGTCCGTACCATCGCGCAGGCAGAGGCCTTGCGGCGATGGGATGAGGCACTCGCCCATGTAAGCGCCGGCCACCGGACGATTGAGGCCATTCGTCCGGTGTTGGAGGAGTGGGTGGGTCGCCGGCGCGGCGGCCTCTCGTTCCGCATGGTGCAGGTACTGACCGGGCACGGATGCTTCGGTCACTACCTGTACCGTGTCGCACGTCGGGAGGAAACGCCGCAGTGTCATCACTGCGGCGCCCCGGACGATACGGCCGAGCACACCTTGCTGGAGTGCTCGGCCTGGCGGCAGCAGCGCCGCGACCTGATTGCGGCGCTGGGAGGCGGAACCCTCTCGCTGCGGAGCATGGTAGAGGCCATGCTCCGTAGCGAGTCGGCATGGGAGGCGGCTGCCTCCTTCTGCGAGAACGTTATCTCGCAGAAGGAGGCAGCCGAGAGGGAGCGGGAGGATGATCCCCTGGCCGCTCCCTCCCGCCGAAGAAGAGCGGGCAGAAGAGGACGAGTGCGTGCCCTGGCTACGCCCGTCCCATGACCCTGCCCGCGGGGATCCCTAGCTGGCCGGTACGGCGCATTGTGCCGTGCCGGCCACCGAGGGATCCCCTGACGGCAGCCCCCATCTTGTAGTTCTGTCCTGCAAAGAGGGGGGCGGCGGAGGGAGCTACACGGCCATGCCCAAGTAGTCCTCCGCAGCGGACGGGGGGCGGTACGGTGGGCACTAGGCCGCGTATTTTGCCCCCACGCGCGGGCCATCCTGCGCACGTCTGCGGGGTCCCCGCAATACCTCGGGAGACCCCTGCCGTGGAGCCCCGGCTAGGCCGGGAGGCTGCTGGGTGCGGAGACGCGGAAGAATCCCTAAACGGGGATCCCGCGGTTTCGCACTAAGCAGCTTAGAGGGTATTCGCAGGACTTTTTTAGCGGATATTATACCGTAAAGCGCCCATAAGAGTTGCGGGGTCCTCGGTGGGCAGCCACTGTGGGGTTCGTAAGACTTGCGGGAGCCAGGTGTGAGGTCCGTTCGGCGGTGTGCCTCTTAAAGGCGCCGTCGTCTGTAAATAGATTTTTTACCTGCGTATTAAAAAAAAAAAAAAAAAAAGGGATAAAACATGGTCTCTAAGATCATGTGATTTAATGCCCCTAGATTATTTTTTTGGCTTTATGTAAAATCGCTGGCCTATGCGAATAATCCAAGAACTGCCAAGACGTAAAGCCAGACATAAGAACCGTCATCAACGTGACGTACGTAATACGAGAGGTCCATTTTTTATGACTTTTTGACTTAATAGCAACTGTATCACGTCGATGACGCTTCCCATGTCTGGCTTTGCGTCTTCGACAATTCTTAGATTTTTCGCATAAACTAGCGATTTTACATAACTCCCGAAAAAAACAATCAAGGGACATTTAATCACATGATCTTGGAGACCATGCTTTATCCCTGAATCTTAATTTCGGAAGTCGTTGAATTAATCTTTTAATAAATTGACTGTTTATATGAGTACAGGTGCCTTTAAGTCAAAAAGATCTCTCGTATTCAGGCTACCATACCAAACTGAGATGATATTTTCAACGATGTCGTAATCCACACAAATTACCAAAAAGTAAGCTTCTAAATAAGCAAATGTAATGTTATTGTAAACAATATTTTGTTTTTATTCGAATTTATACGTACCTGGCTCTTATAGGAAAACCCTATATTTACCCACAGACATAGATCGAAATTGATAACGCAACATGTATTAATAGATTTCACCTTTTTATATGCTAGTTAATACTGAAAATGTTTATCAATTGTTGCTCTGCCAGAATATCAGCGCTACAACGGCCCTGTCGTCTCTGTGGCACAAAGCTGAGGCCTAGACCTAGACCTAGTTGGCCTTTTTTATTATTGCTTTTGTTATAGCACTGTGAAAAAAATCTTTCTTTCTTTTCTTTACTTCGCGTACCAAAAGGGAGACCAATGGTCATACTTTAGGCTTATTTATTTCTTCATGTCACCGTTCTCGATGCTGGATGTCAATTGTAATATTAAAAAATATCTATTTCATATTAAGCCGTAAAAACGATAATAGGTGACCGTAGGCCCATGCATTTCCAACACTTATTTGTTCGCGTGAGTACTTAAAATGTGACACGCTCGGTTTCCATACAATTTGAAGTACATGCGACGTGTAATTTAATCTAGGTCTGTGTACTTCCCCTTACCTCCCGTAAACAAAATATGTAGTCCAGTAAAACAAAACAAGGTATGAAAGACTTACGTGTCCATAAAATTAGCACAAGCATTTAAATTTCTCTGTCAATTTATTCAAAGTTAGGAATGCTCCTATACTGCAATGGGGATATTGCGCTCTAAAACAGTTCGCTACTCACAGTGCAAGGAATAAAATTAGTCGCTCTTAGTACACATAAAATAGCAGTGATAAAAATGTGCACGCTCTTGGGAAACTAAAATTACCGTTATTTTGCCAGACAACTCTCCTAGTCCACTTTAAAAAGGTATTTAAATTGCACCGGACTGCTGTTTCGTGGTTTGAATCCTTGAAGTCCAGCATAAGGAGGAGGAATGAAATTTTTTGAAGTTAAAACTTCTGCAGCCACTTTTGGCACTTTTAGAATGGGGAAAAAGCGCTTGCATTATACTATAAGGAGTTTTTACTTATAAATGTGTAGTAAATCTACATTTATAAGTAAAAACTCGGACTTTAGACGCTTCCCGATCCCGTCAAAAAGTTAAAATTGTGTTGTGGCGGATGTTAGTGTTTAATAATGGTGGATTATTAACCACAAAGAGTTCGGGAACCTGCACAAGTGTTGGCAAGTGAAACAAAATAGCGGAAAGTGTCTTTCGACGTTCCCTCAAGAAGTCCACGGGGAGGTTCCAGTAAATTCCCCACACTTTTACTGAAACATAGGGAAAGGGGGATTGACTTGACTGCCACTTACTGTGACTTGATTTATTACTTTGATCACGAGTATGACGTATTTGCACACATTTTAACACTTGACATTGGCTAAATGCACTAGCCGTGCGAAGAAAAAAAAAAGTAAAATCTCCTTATAAAAATGTGCATGTCCAAACTTTAAAGGTCTTTTAATACACTTGACCGCAAATCGCGTAAAATAGTAAAATTGTTAGTACCTTGGAACCCTGATTCGATTTTATCTAAAATTAGACTTACAACAAAGTTATACCTACAGAAAGTGTGTCTCATATTTATGATTAAATAAGTAAAATTTTATTCTAAAGTACTGTGTAATTAAGCAAGAAACATAATGCTACAGATTTACTAATTTTTGAAGAAAGTTGCCATTAACGTTTTTTTTCTAAAATGTAGATAATCTGATACTTCAGCATTACTTCAGTTTTTGTCCATAGTTTTCTCAGAAGCGCGTTTTTTTTGCTACGTTTGTTATTACCGATTAGCAAATGTTAGTAAACGAATCTTCTTTGGAAAACTCTTAATAAAAACTTAAGAAATTGCTAATTTCAATTAATTCCTTTTCATTTTATTCATCATGAAAGGAACTTTCTGTAGATATGACATTGATAGTTGTAAATTTTATACGTTTTGAGAAAAACAAATCAAAGTTCCGAGGAAGATAGTGACCTGATTTATTTGCTGTCCAGTGTAGTTGTTTCATTCACTCCTCCTACTTTCTTTTGGAAATCTAATATTTTCCTTATGTTACATCAATGTGTAACTAAATATGATCTATAATCTTATTCCATTTTCGTTCCTAAAAGACCTCAACAAAATAACTTAGTGTAAACTAAAACACCAGTTATTCAAAACCATTTTCCCGTTTAAGTTTATCATAACTACAGACTACAGTCCAACCGATAAATGATGCAAGCCGATAGCGCAATTAATAACACGCGGCCGTTAAATTGAATCGGCCACAGTGCTCCTCTGAACCAACAAACCGCTGAAAGTGCGCGTAATCAACAAAAAGCCCCACCATCTACTGAAGTTGAAGTAAGCAGTAGGATTTTTCTCTTGTAACAAATTCATACCGAGTGAGTAGTAAGGAAAGTAATCAAAATTAACGGTATTGCTACTGTTAACAATAAGGACAAAAAAAGGTTTTATTGAAGCGAACTCTTTTTTAGGCGCGTTGGTGTATCGTATTTTTTAAAAGCTAGATAAGAGAAATAATAAGTCCAGCCACATAATTTTTGTTTGGCCACGTGATTTAACTTCAGTAAACTATTTCATCTTTTATACAATTTAGATTTTTAGAGGCAAACCAGCGGCCCGCCCTCGCTTCGCTTCGGTGTAGAGCTGAAGTGTAGACTACAGTTTTTGTTCTCAGGCTTGTATTATACACAATGACATTCATCTATGATTCTTCTTATACCTGCATGCAAAGTCTCAGCCCGATCGGTTTAAAATTGACAAAGTTTCGTACAAAATTTCATTCCTTATTTTATCCCTATTTTATATGTCAATCATATATTCATATTCAATCATATATATGTCGATCAAAATCCTTTCTTAGCGGATGCCTACGTCATAACATCTTGCTGCATGCCAAATTTCAGCTCGATCCTTCCAGTGGTTTGGGCTGTGCGTTGATAGATCACTATGTCAGTCAGTCAGTCACCTTTGAGTTTTATATATATAGATAGAAGATAATGCTATTAAAAGGAAGCCTGTTTAATTAGTAACCATTTGATAGAATCCCTAACACGGTGTAATGAGTAACTGTGTTTGTCATTTTTCAAAAGAAATCTATTAGTTTAGTCTATTACATCAAATTGAAAACTAGACACGTTACATCAGTACTTTTCTAAAGTTATTCAACATGGCTGAAAACTGACCAAGTCAAATCTAACCTTAAAAAATACTTTAAGATCTCACATTTTTTAATAACAGCAATTGTTATAGGTATACAATAAAGCAAAGAAAGTGAGTTTAATACTTGTTCATAATGTTATTTTGTTCCTATAAATATGTTATAACATTATGAATGGGGATCCATTTACAAGAAATATGGTTAATCTAAACTAAGACCAGACACTTCAGTGAAATAATAAAGTTAAACTTCAATATTTATTAAATTTTCACATATTTATGAACAGAAAGTATACAGTAATAAAAAAAAAATTAACTAAAAAACAATTATAATCTTAGAAATGCGAGTGTGGTTGTGCATTTGTATAAGAGTACTCTCTGTGTAGATGTGTGTAGGTATTTCAGAATGGCATATTAAATATTAATGATTAAACATCCCTATTAAGCATATGTCCACGCATATACATTTAACATGTCGATGTCGATTCCAAATCGATATTTTGAAAAATACACTTTGAAAAAAGGAAAAAAAAAGGTGTTCCTCCTTTCTTCAAAGTTTTACTAACGTAAAAGGGTTACGTCAGAGGGTAGACCGATATGTCTGCCAATAACATCTACCCGCAATTACTTCAGTTACTCCGTGATCATGGCGCTTGCAACAGTGCCGAAATATCGGAGACTCATAAAAAACAAGGTACACGGTAACAATCCCGTTAATATCTATAAAGTTTTACTAAATGTTTGAAATGTGATAAAATGTTTTTTTATTGCACACACCAACTTTCTTTGATTTATTTACTCAAATAAATCAAAGCACGCATCATAATATTTTTTTTGTCAAATCACTTTTGTTTTAGAAATTGAATGTTACTCACCTATAAACCCGTTTTAATTCGTTACTGTATTTATTTATAAAAGCATGCATTTTAATTTTAAGGTACAATTCCGCAATAGGCTGCAGGCGACAACCGCAGGCTACACGGCTAGCGCCTGCGGCTGACCGTGCATTATATGCATTGTGCAGCCGCGGAATGTCGCCGCGCTCGGAATCAATTTCATAGAGATTCATAGAAACTAGTAATGTCCCCTGCAGTCTGCAGCTGCGGCCTGTGGTCTGCGGTTCAGTTCGAACTTGTAACTTTAATCATATCACAACAACAACATGATAACTAGTATTTAATTTTAACTAAGGGCAACAAAAGTCACACGTTATGGGTAACCAGTTACTTCCAACCTTTAAATTAAAGGTAACAGCGGAAAATCCTTCTGCATCTGTCAGTCAAGTATTCCGTTGTGCGAACGAGTTGCATGCAAATGGTCCAGTGATTAGTAAGCAGCGATCGAATTACTGTAACGAGTCGACACAGATTAGGCAACGCCACTGTGGCACACAAGCACACAACACACAGTCGCTAAATACCTACGTTCACACTGTATACGGGCTTCAGAAATTATTGCGGGATTTAGACTACCCAATTTTTAAGAGCTCTTGCCCTGACTAAGGGTGGTATAATGTGAGTTAGGGAGTAAGGGACATCATCATCATCAGCCTATTAATGTCCCCACTGCTGTGGCACAGGCCTTCCCTATTGATGGAATAGGGAGATTGGGCCATGACCCACCACGCGGGCCCAGTGCGGATTGGTGGGTGCTAACGACTGCAGATGCAGTTGAGACCAACGGCTTAAAGTGCCTTCCGCAGCACGGAGGAGCTCGAGATAGTAAATTTTTGGTCACCCATCTAATGACCGACCTCTGCGAAAGTTGCTTAACTTCAATGATCGCAGCCGAACGCGCTAACCAATTGCGCCATCGAGCTCCTAGGGCGATCAGTTTAGTGTAAAACTGCTACCACCGTGGGTAGTGGTCACGCACACCCTTTCGATCGGGCCCTTAAAATTGGGTAGTGTAAAGCCCGTTTACGTCAAAGCAAATGCGTACAGCTTCGAATCGAAGAATTGTTTGGCGATAATCCAACTCTTATTTTTACCGAACTTCAGTGCGTAGCGATGTGATTTTTCCAAACAAGATTGTATTGTATACTAGCGGGTGCGTGCGACTTCGTCTGTATGAAATATTGGTTTCCCATTCAAACTTTGTACCCCCGTTTTACTTCTTTAGAGGAGTGAATTTTGGAAAATACTTTCGTGCGCTTAGAAAATATTTTCCAGAACTCACTCCCCTACATCATAATAGCTAAATGTGTGCCAAAGGAGATGTTTCATATTTGTATGGGACTTGGGATGGGTCTTGTACATAATGTAGAAATAAAAGAAATCAAGAACATATTCGACTCCGACCAATAAAATTTCCATATTTTCCTTAAGTGTGCGGTACCAATATTTTAAATTTAATTACGACATTTAAAATCTTCTTCTTCTTATTTTATGATGGTTTGCGTTGTAACTCCGCCAGTGTCAAGTGAGCAGCCATTACACGTAAGGGAATGACAGTTAAAAATCAGAATTTTGGTTATTTTATAAGCACTTTTACCTGTAAATTTAAAATCTTCAAAAGCAAAGAGGAATATATCGTAGTTGTCAACGTCCGTTATGGCGTATATCAAGTTTAGCAAAACTAGTCTAACTGTACGGGAACTTAAACAGCAGCGCCACAGCGGATGTAACGAGAACTTAAAATCAGTACACTGAATATTTTGTTGAAGTGGTATTTTTTGCTGGATTCAGAATACTGTATTGTGTGCTGTGCGTTGACAGATTAGTCGGTAACGGTTGCCTTTTATATATACACATACATATAGGGAATTTAAGTAGGTATGTAGAGTTGATATTTTTTTAGTAATTACAACAATAGTCGCTAGAAAAGGTTTTTCATTAGGTATTATGAAAAGAATAAACCAACAGCTTTGCCGTTTGTTTCGTGTGGCAATAAAGTCTAATAAATAAATAAAAATTAGTAGAAATGTAACTAGAAGAAATTCCAGGCGGACCAGGCAGCAGACGGGACTCAAACCTGCACCCTTCGCTATCCGGGCGAATGCACTGACCATTATGCTACCACGGCCCTATTGGCAGCTTCGAAATTTTCCTAGCCTTAAGCTGCAAGGCAGCGCCATCTCTTCGCATTGTAACCCACAATGTCAAATTACATGCTTAAAAAAATTTAAACTAAATATTAGTAGTTTATTTTTGTAAATTTCTTAAAAAAAGGCTTCTTCATTCTCAATTGAATGTAAATTCTAGGTAAGCAAGCAAGATATTAGAAAATCATTTAGAAAAATTTTACTACATATTAAGTTGACTGTCGCTGATACATTTTTTACCGGTTTCCCCCTTTATTATACACACATTATATATACACAGTCAGATCATAAGTATTGTCACACAGTAAAAACTTTTCTTTTAGAATGCTGGCCACAAAAAAGTTTATTGAATTCGAATTTCGAATTGTTCATGAAAATAAAAATGTATACTTTTTAGAATTTTACTTATTTTTAAATATGGAGTGGACGCTTAAAGAAGGCCGTGTTGCAGTTATTGCGTTGCATCGTTGCGGTTACGCGCCAATTCAAATTTTTGACATACTGAAAAATTTGAATATAACCATAAGATTCGTCGTCCATCAAACGATACAATGAAGACTCTAGTGTAGATGACAGGTCAAGAAGTGGTCACCCTCGGTCTGTTAGGACTCCAGCAGTGATAAAAGCTGTGAAGGCGCGAATTTAACGAAAACCCAAACGTAAGCAGAAACTGTTGGCCCTTCAGATGGGGTTAAGCAGAACCACGGTGAAAAGGGTGTTAAATGAAGACTAAGGGCTTCGGGCATATCGAAGAAAAACAGGACATCGTTTGGATGCTCGTTTAATTGAGCTGAGACTGAAGAGTACCGCGCTTTATTGAAGCGGGAAAAAAATATCGGGAATTTTTTTCTTTTCGCATGAAAAATATTTACCGTAGAAGAGAGCTACAACAAACAAAATGATAAGTTGTATGCACACAGTAGTGAAGAAGCGAGCAACCGTATTCCGCGTATCCAAGGAGGTCATTTTCCATCCTTGCTCATGTATGGTTGGTAGTTTCTTATTAGGGCTTAACAGAGGGACATTTTTGTGAGAAAGGTGTAAAAACGAATGCAGTTGTGTATCAAAATACAGTCCTGACGAACCTTGTGGAACCTGTTTCTCATACCATGTTCAATAACAGGCTAATATAATAATATACCACTGGGTATACCAACAAGATTCGGCGCCAGCTCATAGAGCGAAGAGCACACAAGACTGGCTGGCGGCGCGTGAAATCGACTTCATCCGGCACGAAGACTGGCCCTCCTCCAGTCCAGATTTGAGTCTGTTAGATTACAAGATATGGCAACACTTGGAGGAAAAGACGTGCTCAAAGCCTCATCCCAATTTGGAGTCACTCAAGACATCCTTGATTAAGGCAGCCGGCGATATTGACATGGACCTCGTTCGTGCTGCGATAGATGATTGGCCGCGCAGATTGAAGGCCTGTATTCAAAATCACGGAGGTCATTTTGAATAAACTTTATTGTCATAACAATCTATGTTTTGTTAAGTTCATTTTGGTATATAAATGGTTACATAATGAATAAACTTGTTTCAATTATTTTATATTAAAATTGTGACAGAATTTATGACCTGACTAGGTATATATAACGATACCCATTTTAAAACTTTGTAAACTTTGCACCTACACCTGTATATAAATATAGAATAACACTGTATTTGTACGTTATTATTCTAAGGAACCAGGATGTAAGCTTCACATCCTTGTTCTAATATATTTTGTTTAATCTCCCTTTTCTCGGAAATCGCCGCGATCGCATATTGTTATCTTTGAACAAGCATATTTCCTTTTATACGGCTTCGTAATAGATTTTATTACGTTTTTTCGTATTTCCAGATATAGGCAGATGTACCGACGTTTTTTTAGTCATTTCAGAGATGACAAAATAAAGTACCTGTTCTTTTTGATTTAACTTTAGGGAAAGCATCTGTTTGGGTTTCGTACCCATTTAGTATGTTAGGCATAGGTTTACGGTAACTTTTATTGTTTTTGCAGTGCAGGCCAAAATGGCTCGCAGATGGGAGATTTTTTTCCGCCTTATGTGACACTTATTGTTATATTTTGGCCAATTCACCCAATTACTACATAAATTATTTTATATATGTTATTATCATATATGAGCTATATTACTGTTAAGTTTCATTAAAATCCGTTCAGTATTTTTTAAGAGAAAGACAGAAAGAAAATATGCGCGCACACTGGTTTCTCTTGCTTATATCCCCCACTCAACTCCCGTTTGCCTTGCCCGAACACACTTTTCGTAACGCGTAACGCATTCGCCAGCTTACCCCCCAAGTCAAGCGTGCATAAAGAAGTTTCACTTCAATAACGACGTTCGAGGGGTTACCATCAACCAGGAGAGCAAATAAAATAAAATACATCCTCGTTAGTACACTCCACTTCTCCGTTGCCTCAGGGCTCCAGGGCCTACACACACTAAATCCGGCACTACTTATCACTAAATTTGTACTAAAATTGCACTAAATTTGCACTAAAATCGCACTAAATTTGCACTAAAATTGAACTAAATTTGCACAAAATTCTCCCTGCTGATAGATAGCGCAAAACCTGCTTAAGAGCGAAATGTGAAAAAAACATCAAACCTTCCAGTGTCACCAGGCAAAAAGTATAATCACAGATGAGGGGGATTACGTTAATGAGTACCATGCCACATAACTAATCGTGCACAATTATCAATCAGTAGCTGATTGCCGATTCAAATCACACAGTGCCTGATTTAATTAACACCCACACATGTGTCTTCGTTATTCATACATTCAAATCGATTAACAATTTGTCATTAAGTTATTAAATTATAACTATGGAATTGCTATTAGCGATTTGCTATAGTATTGATGTCCTGTTGAAGAGACGTAGTAGGGCTTAGCGTATAGCTGAAGAAGTAACCTCGAAATAAAACAAGTTTCAACGGTATAGATGCACGGATTTATTTATTTCTGGCGTTTCGCATCCTTTTCATCATCATCGTCGTCATCATCATAATAATTGTGACGATTCTTTATAAGTAATTTGTTGCTCCGCGTATAAAAAATGGAGAGGCTACTTATTTGTTTCTTAGGTTTTCACGCACAGTCTCATCTTTCGTGATGCGTACTGTACTGTTTGAGGCCAGTTTAACAAACCTCGCGCACTAGTCCATTACTGGCCAAGGTTGCGGCCACGACCACGGCCAGTGCACTAGTCGTGCACGAGGTATGTAAAACTGACCTCAAACCCAACGGTGGCCGTGATCGTGGCCGCAACCTTGGCCATAGAAGACACCGAAGTATAATAGTTATGTTCATAACTAATGAACTATGTTGAATTATCGTATCCAGGTCCATTTTTCAAAACTGTATTGTTCACAAAACAAAATGTCAATTAAACTGTATTGTTCAAATCAGTTGTTCAAATATAATAGAAAGCTGTCAGAGCCGTATTATGAGCTCATAATATCATGCAAAAATAACCATTAAAGTAGGATGGCGCTCTACTGCCCGTATAGTCTTATCTTGCTCTAACAATCGGAATTTACATGGCGGAGTTCATAATAAAGCCTTAAGACATTTGTCCCTCAGGTTTTTCCAACGAGCCCGACACCGAGAATGAGATTATTTCTGGATGAGATCAAGATGACGTGACGGGCTTGCGTGTGTGTGAATTGGTGGACAAGCGGTTATAGTATGTGTTGATACCTTGGCGCCGTCATCACGTCAACAAGACTCTTAGGCCTAGAGCGCAACACGAATTTTTATCGCGTGATTTTTAAATCGAGGAAATGCAGCCTATCAGTGTGTAGAAATATATTGCCGCATGTGAAGTAATATGGCCAATGGTGGCCCGCGACATAAAATCGCCATCAGAGCCTCGAGGCGTTGTTAGTCAGTCGGCACTCCGCTTTCTAAGCGAAAACATGTCGGCGCCTGTTTCTCCTGAGCAGTTTGTGACGCTCGACGTAGACAAGTTGGTATTCGAAGTGCGAGCACGACCACCATTTTTTAGTATATATAGTCTAAGTTCACTGTGTTTCAATCTAAAGAAACCTTTGAGATATCTTTCTGCAGTAAAAGGGTGAATTCAGTATTAATAACTGAGCTCTTTTTTTCTTCATCCTTCCCTGAAGCAGCACGGCAAGACAAGCAACTTCTATAAAATCCAAGTCGAAAATGAAAAATCCAATGATTTTTTAATCACAGTGTGCGTACTGAATTTTCTGTTGCCATATTTTTCGAAGCGATTTTAAAATCGTGTCGCGATACAAAAAAATATTAGTGCGCGCTAGCTCTTAGACCTTTCAAACTTGATTGACCGATATTCCATTAAGAAGTGAATGTATTTCGCAAAGCCAGTTGATACTTTCGAATCTCGTACTTGTGGCAGTCGTGGCCGAGCGGTTAAGGCGTCTGACTAGAAATCAGATTCCCTCTGGGAGCGTAGGTTCGAATCCTACCGACTGCGTCGTATTTTTTTACCGTTTACTCAGGCTTACGGAGTGTAAAATTTATTCTTGTGTAGAAAGATAATTTATATTCAGGTCAGTGTCAAATGGATAGGGAAATAGAATATATTTTTAGATGTTTTCTGAAAATCAACACTGCTGTTAAAATGCAAAAGCATCTACTACAACAGCATTGCTGAGCCCGCGACTTGTTGGCCTTGTTACACACTAAATATTAGTATATTTCATGCTTTCTTTATTGATATACCTTTTTGCTTTTTGTATTGATTTCAGGCTGTGAAGGACATTGAAATTCCTTTTTTTTTTCTTTAAACGTATCGCATACTCTCTTTCTCTACCAAAAACTCAAAGAGAATGTATCTTGAATTTATATAAGCATGTTAACAGCTTTACCTTATCCAGTTTCGTTACTATCGAAGCAGATACAACTATTGTTTTTCTCCCCGAAACTTAATAGAGTGTAGATAAAATTTTATGGTGCCGTATAACGCAGGTGTTCTTCAGTTGCGATCTGGATAGTAATAACGGCCATATCACTGGCTTGTTCTATATTTATGAGGCAGAAACTTTTTGTTGTTCATCTTGGGGGAAACCGAATATTATGATGTTCGCATGGGATACATGTAAAGCCGCCGTGTGAGCTGTGGATGAGATAAAAAAGGTAATATATTCTCTGATTGAAACCAAATGTAAAGATTTTTTATTTTTAACTTCGGTTATATTTTGTTGTTGAAGTTGTTCGGTACAGTGCTGCAGTCTTCTGCACCAAAGGTACTGTGTAAGTTTGAATTCCAATTGGTTTTTATTTGTGTGATGAGCTCAAATATTATGCTCCTGGCCGTATTAACAACCCAAGAAGTAATCCGACTTTAAATGTTAATTTGATTTTAAATATAGTTTAGTTATTATATTATATTTTTTTAGGTTAACTGTTCCAGTATATAAATATAAGTACTACTAGTAACTATTACGTCATAAACTCATAAATATCTAATTTTGAATTTTATGTCAGATCTGATTAAGAATTTTTGTTTTTCATAAAATGTCTATGAACTAAAAGTTTCATTTATTTTTGTGTTTGCTGAATAAGGAAACATCGTTTTATGATGCAATGTTAAAGCGAACACAACAATTACATTCTGAAAGTTTAGAATGTAGTTTCTTGCTTTTTATTGGTTTAGTTTTGATGAAGTCGGTTTTTATTTTCGTTGAAAACCTAAGTGTTTATTTTCCACTTATTATTATAAGTCAAAGTAACATTAACTTACTAAGTATTGGTAACTTGGCCTGCATCATCTCTTTCATATCTCTTAAAATAATCAATTTGTTATTGTGGATTCCTGTTGTTTTTTCCAAAAGTATTCATTAGATGTTCATTAAATTAGTATTTTATTTATTTATTTAAGGACGAACAACAGAATATGCAAGATACAAGAAGCATCGGGGATGATTACATCGGGCCTATTAAGAAGACCATCTATGGCGAAAAACCTCGTACTGAGAAGAACCGGCATTCTGAAAATTTGAATTAAAATAGAGATTATGCATATAAAGAAACTCATTATTTAGACGCAATTTGTCATTGCTGACAGAGACAGCTAATACTATTGTTTTAATTCATTTTCTTGATTGACATTTGTCATAAAAAAATCACGTGATCTCTTCAGCCAATTGTTATTAACTTAAGAATGTACATTTACCGGAGCGTTCAGCAGTTCTAGTCTTTTATTGATCACTCCGGACATACTCGTAAGTACCTAAGCTTCCAAACTCCAAATCCAACAAAAAACAAGCTTTAGAAAATTTAATTTAGAAACTTGGGTGGACTGTTGCTGTTTACTGATCGTAATGACGACCGACGCACGACGCAACTTCTGCTCCCCACTCCCGAATCAATCTTAAAGTGAACGACTTTCAAAAAGTTTAGGTGAGATTAGTTACGACGCGGTAATAAATGTTCGAGTAGCCGTCTGTAACCTGCGCGGCTTTCGGTCATTATTTGAGGAGCTACTTAATGAGTCCTTTTGAAGTGTTCGACCCTTTTGTTTGAGTTTTGCAGCAGACGTTAGATGAGAGGTTTGTGCATAGAGAGAGCGAAGCGATATTGTTGTTGTGTTTCTATCGGTGAATAATGTTCAGGGACTGCACTGGGTAGAGTATTAGGTCAGGTAAGGCAACTTATATTTTTTGATTCGTACGCGTCTATAGAATATGGTGACCGCTTAAAATCAGGTGGGCCATGTTTGCCACCCTTTTGACATAAAAATATATATTACACAATATTACTTGGCCTGCAATTTATCATTATCCAGTATGGAATGGAAGGGTGGGTGCTCACGATTCCTGATAATGCAGTTGAAATCAACTTATTGAAACACGGAGGCGCTCAATGTAATAAGTTTTAGTCAGCCATTGCGAAAATTGCAAAATTTATACGATCGCAGACTGCCTACCTATATTTCCAATACTTCACCTGAATAACTTGGTCCAACCAGCGGTACTGCGTTTATCATATTGGCCGTCGACGGCTATTTAACTTTCTCAAAAACGTACGCTCGATCTCAGGATCAGATACTGTTCTCTTACATGTCCTACTATACCTACCTACCCATGTAATTAACATTGGTTTTCTTGATAACGTCAATGCTTCAAACAGACCTTGTTAAGCTAGTAATATTTCGTTTCACTGAACTCACAATGTTAATATAGATACCTCAGTAATTTTCAATGGAATTTCTATAAAAAAATATGTTCTGCTATTACTTTTAAATTTACGAAGGTTATTTAGCCGTGATAGTTTTCTGCTTTAACATAAGTAGTTAGGTATGTACGTATTCTTTTTTCATGTACCTAGTATGCAAAAATTGCATTTAGCTAACAGATGACTGCCTGAGTTTTTGAAAACTAAAGAGAAAAAAATCGCTACAGCAAGAACAGTCTAATAAAATAATGAGATATATATAATATTCTCGATGAAGGATGCGCTCGACAGTACAGCAAACTTCATTATATCTCCTTGAAATTTACCAGCGATTGCAGAAAAGCGCACAACAACAACAAAAAAATACAGGTGACCGGAAACTTGACTTTTACAACAATTAGAGGCTTACCTACAAAGGTATTCCTTATTTGAGAAATTAATTTAGGCAATCCCGCAATATTTTTAAATATCCATCTAAAGAGACAACAGTGATGATCAGACAACAAATAACATACTCACTTTACGTATTTAAGGAGCTTCTTATTTTCAAGATTTCTTTTTACTATATTATCAACTTTTTACTATAATATATCCATACCAAACCACAGTCTAACTTCATATGAAAATTTTATTTATTTTCAAGTTGAGAGGGATTTTATCTTAACACATGTTTCGCAAAACGTTATTTCCGGTATAGATTTAACATAAGGTTCGGATAAGATTTTTTTCAGTTTAAGCAAAACAAAATATATCTTTACCTTATTGCTTTCACTACTCTAGAGTCCTTATCGCCCGCGTCGTCTCCCGGTAATTACCAATAAGCCTCCCCTTATAATTGCGACGACCGGTTCGGTTTGTGTCGGAATTACGACAATTTTATTTGCATTGCTTACTTTATTCAATATTGAATGGAACAGTTCTTTGGGAGTTCTAATGGTGATATCTATTAAGGTGTGTAATTGCATTTGGACTAATAGAGGCGTGAGGTTAACAGTTAAGGGAAAACGTAATTCCATTCTTGAACAAGCGATCCATGTTAAAAATGTGTCATAGTCGGAAACTACATTTGGCTTTCTATTGTTTTAAACTTTCATGGTCACTAACATTATAGTAATATAAGTTATATACGGGATTGTTACGGAAACTCACTAAAAACAAGGTGCATGGTAACAATCCCGTAAATAACTTATATTACTATAATTACATTTGGCTTGTTTGAGATAATTAGGTAAAAAACACCTGCATATCTTTATAATAAGCTCTCTGTGATGGCAAAGAATAAGCCATATGGTGCCCGGAGACTGGCTTTGCAATTGTCAACTACCTATCATGAAACTGCTGCTTTCCGAGGTTGTTTCCGCTATGCAGCAACCAGATGCTGGAACAATAACCTCCACCTATTAGGGACCTGCAAAATAACAAATTATTTAGAGTAAAATTACGCAATTTGCTTGATATGCATCAAAAATCGCAGGAAACACTCTTACATGATACTAGTGCAATTTAAAAAATATGATAAGGATATTCACCTTGCATATGTGTCCGAAATTTGTTTATTTTTTAAGGTATATAATATTGAATTAAGAGATATTTTTTGTTTATTATTGAAAATTGTTCCTTTTGTTCGTCTGGTGCTTGAAATTAAAGTTTGTAGATTGTATAAAGAGAAAATGTAATCAGTCAAATGCACAGATTTAAGATTGTCTGGCTCCTAGACTAATATAGTTCTGTGTGTCTGACTGAATGGCAAGTCAGTCGTGGCTGCGTTTGGAACCTGCGCTCCGGGTGCAACTGTTAATATGGACATATATTTCGTATGTCATTTGCGTAGACGGTGGCGCCCCCCTGAACTGTTACTCATATTCTTGTTTTCTTTTGTTGGTGGATTTTATTTTTGTTATGTTTATTTTAATTGCTTTTATTGTTTCGTGTCGTCACTGAACCGGTTCCAACGGAAGACCAGCGCTGATGGCGATCATGCTAAGTTGGGAACGTTTTTCTTAAAAAAAAAAAAAATTGTGTGTGTTTTGTTTATATATTTTTTTACTATTGTCTCAAATATGTTTTCTTTCTTTTTTCTTTTGTAGGGCAATTGCATGGCATTTGAAAAAATTAAGATTAAACGATCTCACGTTATTTAGTAACTAGCAAACCAGTGAACCAAATGTTCACCAAAAAAAAAATGTATTTAATTAATTGAGAACTTCGGAGTTTCGTTTTAAATTCGTGATTTCTCGAAAACCGGAAGTGGTACGTTACTCAAATCCGGTTTGTAGTCTTATCAGACTATTCTTAACTTATAACTTAAACATTCTCTTTATCTATCTCTTACGGTTTGGCCGCTGAAACAGCACCACAGACGGACGGACGGACGGACGGACTTGTCTAATAGATAAGAGATGTTAACGAAGTAACAGTAGTAACTAACCATAAAAAGTGGATATTCATCATTCTGTTGTATATTCCAGTAAAAAAAACGAAAATTCCATTTACAAGTGGCCGCGAAAACGTTTTTCTATACATTATGGCATCTCACTGGTAAGGGACGTCCCACGACTGTCATTAAAACGTCTAAGGATACAGTGTAATGTCACTTTGACCTGAAGTTTACTTGTGTGTAATGTCACTTTAGTCCTCGCTAATCCCAGGCGTTTTCGGTCACGTGACTACGGAACAAAGACTCATTTGTATTGAATGACTTTACCACCACTCTGTTCTCCTTGCTGGAATCTCCTAATGCCCCTTTCTATCTCACTTCCCAATTTCAGTACTTATGTACCTCTTATGCTAAAAATCTTCAATCTTCCTCTAATCGCTTACTTATTGTTCCATCTCATCGCTCTGATATGATTCACTCGTCCTTCTTCGTCAAAGCTATTCTTCTGTGGAACGAACTCCCCCTAGATATTAGAATGTCCACCAACAAAATTAGCTTCAAAACCAAGCTACGAAGCTTTTTACAGGAACAAGCAGTCTAGCTTAAACGTTAGTCGTCATTATTATGTATTAGTATGTATATTTATATATGTATATGTATAGTTATTTATATGTAAGTAATTATTTATGTATGTGTGATTATATATACGACTGCTTCATATTTATATATGTTCGTTTTTCTGTAATTTCCATGAAAGTTGTGCACCCTACCACTATTTATCCACAACACCCTATGGTTGACTGGTAGAGAATGCCTATGGCATTAAGTCCGCCTTTGTACACTTGTGCATTAAGTATAAATAAATGATAAAAAAAACTGACTCTGCAGAATTGTTAAGGATTATATCAACGGACCACTTGGCCCAGCGGTTAGTGATCTCATTTGCGAATCCAGCAGATATAAGGAGAAACAATTGTGCCAGAATTGTTTTTCTTAAGTTCCTATCATATGTCTATTTACTCAAAAAATTATCGTAATTACTAGGGAAGTTTTTTGTTTCCTCCCTGGAGGGCGTGAAGTCATTATGGATACCTACCCTACAGCCGGCTCCATGATTATGTGAGACTATTACTGACCTAAAAACATCCGTAGATGCTTATGGCCAGAAGAGCCTTATAAGATTCATCTGAAGTGACCGGCAACTTGGGTAGCGCCAGGGCCTCCTGCGAACGAATTCTAGTACCTACATAATATAACCTTCATCTAATTCAGGGACATAAAATTTTCTACATATCTTCATCAAATTAACTAATTCAGTGGTTTCTGCTATTTCGGGTGCCAATTAGACACACGTTCATACAAAACACACTAACGCATAATTTCAGTTAGCTAATTAATCGTACAAAGGCGATTTGTGCCGAATCACTTTATTACGCACAAATTGATAGTGCTCTCAGTACAATTTCAGTAATGTCGAATGCTGGTACGCATTAGTTCACACTAGTTAGAAATGATTGAAATACATGCAACTTCGATGAGAATTGATAAAAACATTCCTTTGATATCTGCTGATTATTTAAAACATTCCTCGGGGTTTTACAAAACTATTGATTTCTTTTAATATTTATATTTTAGGCACTAATCTACTAGATTTTTATAACTAATGTTTTTTTTATATATAAAATATGCCTTTTTTGCTTCCCACAGATTACATTAAATATACTGCTCTAAACGCGCTGATATCGCAACCTTATAGGAGATGTCGGATTTCATATTTATACAAGAGGTTGCACCACATTGCACTAAATACAAAAAACAAACGCTGCCAGTTTCAAACAAAAGTTTTAATAACAAAAACATGTTCTACGTTTGAGCATAGTTTTCCCGCCCGCCGCGGTGCCGAGCCGCGCCGCGCCGCGCCGACATGTTTGACAAATCTCCAATCATAATCTGGTGGGGCGTAGTAAAAAACGTTCGCGACGCGTCGCGCATCACTCGTCGCCGGGCGAAGTCTGGGTGAGTCAGATAAGGCCGATATTGATGGCCCCAGGACTGACTGATTCCTCTTGCAGCGGTTCGGACGTTCCCATTTTTATTATAAATATAGCACACAAAATATTTACGAAGACGGGATATGAGCGTCATGTTCGCTTGCTTTCGATTTATCAGAGATAATTTTATGAGTACCTATAAAGAATGTTTGGTGGTACTCCAGTTTCTTATCCGTGTGCGGTGAAAGTTTGGGAAGATAGACTTAATATAAAATAAAAGAACAACAACAGGACTAATGAGAAATTCATACCGATACGACGTAACAAGTATTGATTAAAATTAAAATGAATGTCGTTCGGTGGATCTCTTATATTTATCTTAAAATATGAAGACATGATTCCATCTAATTTGGAATGAAACAAGGTCAAATTTAATTCTGTATTACTTCCGTTTTCCCTCAATAGACTTTATCTATTTAATTATGAAAGTAGCTGTTTTGGCTGTATTTAGGATAAACCATTGTAAGGAATATAACCCTTATCAATTCTATGACAAGCAAGCGTCCTTTAATATTAACACCGTGAATATGGGGTGACTTTGACAAGACCAAGACGTTGCGAACATTTTTATTGACCTGCGTCTATTTGAAATATTTATATTATAGAGCATTTTATTTATTTCCGCTTGTTTTTGTTATTGGACACGACAGCTTAGACATATTTATATTTATGAAACAGATCGCAAAGGAAAATTATTAAAAAAATACATAGCTAACCTAACCTAACCTAACAAGATTCCGGAATTTCAAGTATCACAAAAAAATCTCTGTACTGTCCTTGAATAAAGTAAGCACCTTAGTATTGTGCGCGAAACTGTGAAAACAATTACAGTCTTACTATCTCCTTTAGAGCATTGGAATCAATTAAAGGCACTTTCCTCCACTGCGAAGCTTTCAGCTGCTAACTATACAACATTGAAAGAAGGTCGAATCCAAACGGAGGCTCCAGTAGTATCTATCAAGGCGAAACAGCTGGAGCGATTAAAAGCTCTCATTCGAGGAACATTCAGAAACTCGGAAGGCACTAAGGCCAAGATAATTGCTGCAGATTGTCTCCGTAAGCCGTTGCCGAAGTTTAAAGAATTGACTACAGTTATCTGCGCGCGGAATTGGCAAGGGTTAATGTGGGTAGGTAATTAAACTTGGTTATCCGGTTTGGTTCTAAGTTGATCCGGGCGCGGCTAATACCCGTTTTTACTGTCGATCTGTTGTCTCTTTGTCGGGATAATTGGAGAGGGATTAGTGCCGGGGGAGCACATTGATTCGATCCTCGGTGAATCCGAAAGCTGCTGGATGCTGTTAACTTTGCTTAGAGTTCGCGTGAGCGTCGATTAATTAATTAAATTTTGAAGCGTAATCCAAATACATGATTTTCGGCATAAGCAATAGGCAATGAAAATTTAAGACCTTCTTGAGCTAACGGTCGCTCAGACGCGTCAAATTGGTTTTCGCAGTTTGATGAAAGTGAAAACTGTCTCTTTTTATGCGATAAATATAGAAAGAGAAACCAGGTGAAATAATAAATTATGGAACGTAAGTAATTTGTACTTAAAATGAACTCAGAAACTGAAACTTTATTGTGAACGTACACAACTCCTTTATTAAGATATTTATTTGGTAACCTCTACTCTTCAGTGTATCATGATACCTGGTCTAGTCTTGTCTTTAATTAGGTTTCCGCACCCAAAGAGAAAAAATGTAACCCTATTGCTGCCACTCTGACGTCTGTCTGTCTTTGCGTCCGTATGTTATAGGTCTCTAATTATATAATAATATATATATATATATATTATTATATAATTAAAATTTTGGTATTTTATGTAGAATGCTTTCCCAAAGCCGAATATTTTGTTAAAAATTCAATTCAATTATTTTTCATCTCAAACATGAAAAGGAGGATGAGGAAATTTTTTTTTTAAACCCCGGCATTTGACACATTATTGTCTAAGACTCGATAGCTATATTTTTTATAGTTAATGATAAAAATTTGGGGGGCTGTCAAAATTGTAATTTTTAGACCATTTTTGTTACGGGGGCTATCTCATCGAAATTTGTTAAGTCGCTTATGCTGTATTTAAACAACAAATTTTGAAAACGTCGATTCATAATGTACTTTGACGTATAAAAACATGATTATTTCTTTCGCGGTTTGTTGCGAGCTTCCATACAACAGACGCGATTTTTTTTGTCGTTCATTGTTCGGTATTTAAATAAATAGTGTCTTATGTTGTATACAATGTTACGTAGCCCTTCGAGAGCGAGTCCTACTCGAACTTGGCTGGTTTTTAGACTGTAGTGTGTGTACTAGCTATATACATACACACTCATCTCTCCTAATATATAAAGCATGTAATACTAATAAAGGCTCTCTTTAATCGCAGCCAGTTGTATTATATAACGCCCCGAACCGCTAACACTGCAAAACTGGGGTACAGGCCTTCACTATGTATGGAATAGGAAGATTGGGCAATAACTCACCACGCGGACCCAATGCGGATTGGCGGGTGCTAACGACTGCAGATGCAGCCGGGACCAACGGTTTAACGTGCCTTCCGAACGAAGCACGGAGGAACTCGAGATAAAAGATTTTGGTCACCCATCCAATGACCGGCCACTGCGAGCTTAAGTTCAACGATCGCAGCCGAACGCGCTAACCACCTGCGCCATCGAGTTCCTCAATAAAGATTTATCATAAAGTAATACCGGTATACTTTAGTATAGAATCAAGGGCTTTAAAACTTAAACAGTGCAAGCAAAGTAAGCCATGTCCCATGTATCAGAGACTATAAAGTTGTAAACTCGAAGTATCGCTGGCTGCAGCATGTTTATCCCGAGCTCATGTATATGCCACTATATTACAATTTAATACTATAGCTAGGTATTAACTTTGAAGAAGAATTGTTTTCCAAATCGAGTTGCGAGGTATTTTTTTGAGCGCTCGTCTTGGGAAGTATCCTCTACCAGTCTTCACTTTACAGAAGACAGATACAGTAAAATAACACAACCTGATGTATGTATGTATTTATGTTGTATTGTATTGTGTTTTTGTCGGTGAGTCAGGGTGGGCAAAGGCGAGTGTGATTTTTAGTATCGTAAGTATCTGTAGTCTATAGTGGCTGCTTACCACCAGGCGGGTCATAAGCTTGTTTATCACCCATACAACATAAAAAAAGTCTGATAGCTGTGAGCGTACTTTAAAAATCAACATTCGATGTATCAATTTCGCCATGTCGTGTACTACTTTACAAAAACTATGCAAGTAAGAGAAATATCGACGATTGACGATTGAAATTCAACTTAAGACTACAGGCTTCGGGCCGAGAGTAGGCTTGCCAGGAAATTCGGGACTGTCCAGGAATTTTGCATCTTGTCCTGTGTCCAGTTATTAGACCATATTGTCCCGGATTCCGATAATGTGCTAGTTTCGTAACAAAATAAACTAATAACGAGTGACACTGCTGGCCTGCTTGATGTTTAATTCTGGGGGTGATGCTTATTTTTTTCAAGGGGGGGGGGGGGGGGGTGAAGGCAAATGTGATGTGAATGTGATTTCACAGATTATCGTTTCAAAGGTGCCAATGTTTGCTTCCTGGTTTGGTGAATATGGAAAATATTCTCGGATTTTTCTAAAGTACTGTGCTGGTACTAATTAGGCTTCGTAGGTATTAGCCATTTAAGTGTCGCTGCTCAACAGTCACTCAATAAATTAAAAACACAGTTTAAGGTGATGTCTCTAGTAAGACATCGGAGTAGGTACATTATTTACATTTTATTTATGCATGATCAACCAACAGTTTTCATATTATTTTAAAGCACTTTAATACATGATGCTTAATTAGAAATTATCCTTCGTGGAAATCGTGATGTAATCGCGTCATTGCTAAGCATTTGGATATCCGAACGGATTTCTTAGAACAAAACTCTATCTCTAAAAGCAGCTTTACCCACACGATTATAATTATTATACTTCAAATTGAAGGAACGAAGTTTATAATTGCCTCGACAAGACGAGCAAATGATAAGACGTCTATTTCTAATGATCTCTTATCTATTAGACAAGTCCTTCCGTCCTTCTGTCTGTGGTGCTGTTTCAGCGGCCAAACCGTAAGAGATAGATAAAGAGAATATTTAAGTTATAAGTTAAGAATAGTCTGATAAGACTACAAACCGGATTTGAGTAACGTAGCACTTCCGGTTTTCGAGAAATCACGAATTTCAAACGAAACAACACAAAATCTCCAAAATTCTCAATTAATTAAATACATTTTTTTTTAAATCAGGTTTTGGAGAACATTTGGTTCACTGGTTTGCTAGTTAGGTGTTAAATGCGAATGGCAAGAATCATCTTATGGTAGGGAGTCCAAGCGGAGAATAATGGATTTACTCGAGCGCGGCAGATTAACATAAGGGGAACCTTATGGAATCCACCAGTAGCTTCTATTCAAAAGACTGACGATTTGGACACAATCAAAAGTCATGGCCGTTTGTTGAAAAATTTTTGATGCCCTCGACGTTTGACCTACATAGGGGGCTCAAGTATTGTGGGAGTACTTCACAAGGTTCAAGGTGTTACCTTATGTGAATCTGCCACGCTCGATTAAATCCAAAAATTCCCGCTTGGGCTCCCCTACTACTGTGGAGCGATGCCGGAACATCTCGGCTAATGCACCGAGATGCAGCGCAAGTTTTAATGGTGTGTCTGCCCGGGACCACGCCATTGATCACCTTCTAATAGCTTTACGATGACGTGGGTATTCGGGAACAGTGCGAGCTATGCAAATGCGGTACCACATTGGCATTTAGTTGGGTGTGAAACTTTATTAGATGCTTTTTTGTTTCAATCGGCGAAGTCTTCAAGATTTCTGTGAACCTACCTCCAAGCTTGATGAGTAAAGCTTTCGAGGAGTTTCTGTTTAGCCCAAGGAATCAGCGTGATGGTGATTTGACGTGAGTTAATAGGTGAAATTTTATTTAAGTTTAATCATTCCTTGCTACCAAGCAAATTGTGTGCTTGTATTGTAGAAGATTGTGTATTGCGTACTAGAATAGCTGTCATCGTCGTTCACAGATTAAAAATGCTGGACCAATGCCAAATACATATGTTGTCGTTAAATAAAAAAAAAGGTGAATGGGCAAAGGCTGGGAAAAAACGTTTATGAGTTACAGCGTTTAAATAAAATAAAAGCAAAATTTCAGTGGGTCTCGCACGCGACGATACCATAGGATATGATATTTTATTAAATACGGTGACCTAATCACTGTATCAGATAAAAACAGAAAAAGTCACGTAATTTTTATGGAGTATAGTTGTTCCGACGAGCTCGATGGCGCAGGTGGTTAGCGCGTTCGGCTGCGATCGTTGAACTTAAGCAACTTTCACAGTGGTCGGTCATTGGATGGGTGACCAAAAATCTTCTATCTCGAGTTCCTCCGTGCTTCGAAAGGCACGTTAAGCCGTTGGTCCCGGCTGCATCTGCAGTCGTTAGCACCCGCCAATCCGCACTGGGCTCGCGTGGTGAGTCAAGGCCCAATCTCCCTATTCCATCCAAAGGGAAGGCCTGCTGAGGTACAGCAATGGGGACATTAATAGGCTGATGATGATGATGATGACAGTTGTTCCATTGTTGGTTATTGAAGGGGCAATGGAAATGAAGACCTCGAAAAAATATTCCAATAACAGTCTGCAGGCTAATAATACACACTGACCATTTCAACAAAACCAAAAACCGGCCAAGTGCGTGTCGTGCCACGCGCAGTACCACGTTCCGTAGTTGCCTGACGTAACCCACAATATATTTGAGTAGGAGTCTTTATTTTCTGTATCTGAAATTAAACAAATCAATTAATATCAATCATGTATCTCAACTAAAATATCTATATCAAAGTCAAACTGCGTCTCAATTTAAATTCCATTTTTTTAATTTGAATGATAATCGCCGATCTTTTCAAGTGATTAACTTTATCACATCTTTCTTTTATATATATAATTCTTCTGTGAGTGTGTATGTCACTGAACTTCTCTTAAACGACTGGACCGATTTTGATGAAATTTTTTGTGTGTGTTCAAGGGGATCTGAGAATGGTTTAGATTCACAATTTTGTCCGCTGGACAACCCCTATTTTTTTAGGGCGGTACGAAGTTCGCTGGGTCAGCTAGTATATATGTATAATACACGATTCAGAATTCAGTACCGTTGCCGTAGGTACTCCCGTTGCAGTAGCTTTGTGGAACTAATGATATTTTATTCTGGTTTAAAATGTTTTAATATTTTAAGATTTTGTTGATGTGTAACATCTTTCTTCTCGCTTTCCTGCAATTTGCAGGATTGACTTCGTGAAATGGGACGGAAGTGTGTAACAGGAAGTCGCGAAAGCGCGTGCTATTTGATTTAATTTTAGAACATAATGTTCAAATGGCTTATTCCTTTTATAGTAGGTTTTATTTCTTTTTTTACTAATATAAGGTGAGGTTTCAAATATTACACACGATACGCGACTACTGTAAGGCTCGCTCGTTTTTTTGTTTTTCAATTTACTTTACAATAACTTCATCCATGTCAGTTTTGTTGTGTTGTAATGTTTTCTTCTAAGGAATTTTCAATAGGTAAGAGATTTTCTTTAACCGAAATTGAAAGATTATTAGTCTACAACGATAATTTTTCTTAAAGTACATAAAAAACACTATTACCATCAATTTTTCTAGGATTTTCAAGCCAATAGTTTAGCTTTTAGAGGGGGAGACGCCCTACTCTAACAAAAATTAACACTAAGTTCAATATTTAGCAAATGGATACCTAAATCGAAAAATAGTCTTAGAAACCCAGAAGTAACTTTAAAGGGCCTATTTAACGATATCCCACACGATAGGGTAAACGATGAAAAAAATCACCCCCAGGTTACATGTAGGGGAGCTACCATAAAAAAATATTTTTCTAAATTTTATTCTACCATATTGGTTGCGTGGTTGATATACATATCTCCACAAAATTACAGCTCTCTATTCCTAACAGTCTTCAAGCAAAATCGGGAACGGGCAGACGGACATGACGAAACTATAAGGGTTCCTTGTCAGGACTACGTAACCCTACAAACAAGGCTTCTTACCTTCCTTATAAATAAACCACACTAAAGCTTAAATTAATTGGATACTAACGGCCACCCGCGACTTGGCCCGCGCTAAATTTTTTGAGAATCTACAGGAACCTAAAGGACATTGTTCTGCGTCCATACATTGTTAGCCTAAGAACCAACAATCATGAAATATTATTTTCTAGGTTCGAAATTGCAAGTAAATGACTGTAAAAACAAAGATTATTGACGGACACTTCTAAGAAATTAAATTATCAGGAAAACTAAATATTTTTCGAGGTTATGTTTAATAATAAATGACACATAGGTCAACCTATGAACTTAGTATGAACTCAGTATGATTAGAATTAATATTACAACTTATTCATTTTTATTCGGTGCGATTTTAAAGAACAACTATTAGGAAAAACTTGGTTAGGTAGGAATCATAAATAAAATAAAAACTGTAGGTTTGCTTCTTATTTTTTAACTATTTTTCACAATTGTATCATATTGTATATTGTATTTACTTGTATATCAAATGTATATCGTGTAAATATGCAGCGTGAATGTGTATCAGGTGCTCTTGAATAATTTGATAGTATGATGATCCTCTCAGGATGTTGTGGCACAGGTTCTCTAGCACTTGGTAATAAGGTCTCGGCTATTTGGGAACATCGATGGCATATTAGATAGCCGAAATAGTTAAATTAAAGGAATAAACACACACAACAGGTAATCCGAAACAAGAATGCACGAATGCCACAGATTACTACGAATGCAAACTGCCTGCACCACAACCACAGACTATCGAGTTTTATGCCGACCCTTCACTTGACAACAGTTTGTCCTTGTCATGCATTAAGAGCCCTTTCACATTTTTTGTAAAAAATCGTAATTTTTGAGCGCCTTGTTTACCCCCTTAGAAAAGATTTTGACTATTTCCAAAAGAAACAGTAGATTTATTCTTCCTATTGTAAGTTAATTTAGAATATTTGCAAATGCTATTTTCCTTTTTTTGTACTGATCGTTCTACTGCAGCTAGTTTACGGAAAAACGATGATATCCACAACTTCAAACGCCTCAATCTCTCAATAATGTTCAATAAATTAGATCGAATTAATTACTACGACATCAGAAATATGTTTTTGTTGTAACATAATCTAATAGAATTTTGATTTTCCATCTCATCAAAAAAATCTAACCTCCGTGAGTTTTCCCAAAAAACAATGCGAGTTTAACTCGTATTTTGATATTGAATTAAATAGAATTACTATCAAAAACTTTCATAAAACTAATCTACCATCATTGAACTACTGAAATATGTATATGTTTTTATAATTAGTTCATTAATAATTATTTTATAAGACTCGAAACATCAGCCGTAAAATGCAATATATACTAGTGCAAATCTACCGACGCGCCGATCAGTACGGCAGCGGCGCAATTTTGTAAAAGGGCTCTTAACAAAGAATAAAAAAGACAGACTGATGTCAAGTTATCAAATAGCAAACACGAATAGCCAAGTGTAGTGCCGGCATTTGGAAGAAAGAGTGTCTTGTTTGCAGCGCTGCCATAGATTAAACACATAAAATGGTAGTCTCAGATTATTTTTTAACTTTTTAATATAGCTTACTTAACTGGAAGTGTCCGTGACAATCTAAATACTGATAATTATCGCAAAAAATATACTAAGAATTATCATAAATGCTAAATTGGTGTTGGTTCTTAGGCCAAATTTAACATTGTCCTTTATTCCAGAACAAAAAGAGTCTTATGTCTTAATCCTTGTACTAAACAAAATGTGTGCCAAATATCATCCAAGCCGTTTTTGAGTGATCGGGTAACACACATACAAAGGCAAACAATCACATAAACATAGGATGGTAAGATCATTGAACTCACCCACTTCCCAAAGGTAGTTTGTAGCATGCAGTACCCGTAGCACGAACCATTATCGAATTCGAATAGTTTTCGAGTGATAAATGACAATGTCAAATTTTGTATGGAAACTTGAACAGCAGCGCCACAAAGTACGCAAAGACAACTAAAAATCAGTACACATTTGACAATGAAATTTGGGACTCGCAAACGTTACGAATGCGATATTAGTTCGTGGTTTAAATAGTTTGCGAGTTAGAAATGTCATAGTCTTTTCTTTGGAAACTTGAACAGCAGCGCCACAAACTACGTTACGAGACTTAAAATCAGTACACATTTGACTGATTTGACTGTCATTTCGCACTAGCAAACTATTCGAATTCGATATTGTTTCGTGCTAAGGGTACTGAACTCGGTTCAACTATATTGTTTGATTACGCCGAGCGCCGCGTGATCTTTAATACAATGGATACAATTTAGTTTCCACAACGAGATAATGGAACATTTTTAGTTGCTTGGCTCAAGTAGTTAGAATAGAGAGTTAAGAGTTCCGTTCACCGCTATTCTGTTCGGTGTCACCATTATCAGCCTATTAATGTCCCCACTCAGCAGTGGGCACAGGCCTTCCCTATGAATGGAATAGGGAGATTGGGCCATGACCCACCACGCGGGCCCAGTGCGGATTGGTGGTTACTAACGACTGCAGATGCAGCCGGGACCAACGGCTTAACGTGCCTTCCGAAGCACGGAGGAGCTCGAGATAGTAAATTTTTGGTCACCCATCCAATGACCGACCACTGCGAAAGTTGCTTAATTTCAACGATCGCAGCTGAACGCGCTAACCACTTGCGCCATCGAGCTCCTCGGTGTAAATGACTTTATATCACAGCCACAGCATAAGTTTTAATAACACGCTGCTAAACTAGATATCGGTTACCTGCTAATGGGCTTGCGGTCCCGCCGGCTGTACTGTGTGGCCAGCCCAAACGGGGCTACTGATTTATTTAGCCTGTAAATCATTATCGCGAGCGCCGTTGTCATGTTTATGACATTAATAGTATTATGGATGAATTATTAAACTAACTACGGCACACGGTATGGTATGGTATGGTAAACTGCACGTGAAAATGTTTATGGACATTTTTATTATGTGATCCCATATTGATATTCACTCGAGTAATGCAGTCAGTCAATTCAATTAACATTCATTAACCACAAATGTGGGTTACCTACAATGCGAGGAGATGGCGCTGCCTTGTAGCTTAAGTATGGCTAGAAGAATTTCAACACGGCCATCAGGGCTGCGGTAGCATAATTGGTCAGTGAATTCGCCCGGATAGCGGAGTGCGGGTTCTAGTCCCGTCTGCTGCCTATTCCGCGTGGATTTTTTTCTAGTCATATTTTCTTTCGATTTAAACATCAAGCAGTTACATGCTTAAAAATTATAACAATTCAATTAAATTCAAAAAAGATTTATTCAGTTTAGGCTTTTACAAGCACATGTGATTGTACTGAGATGAACCGGCAAGAAACTTAACAAGGGCTACTTTTTTCTCCCTGTTTTATTTCATACAGTGTCGTCAAATTGAAAGTTGACATCAAACTTGCAAACATGTGTTGAAGTCAACTTCCATTAAATAATGTCAAATAGGTAACAATAAATAAATAATCATCGTCGAAAGACAATGTTATAATTTAGATTCTAAAAAAAATTTTGCATATTGTAGAGTTTGTTAAGCTTTATCGGGGTTCGACAAAGTAAAAAGTTGTATGGCAATAAATATAGTATGTAAGTATATGTGTGATGTACATTGATCATAATGTAATATCGTAAAAATGCTAGAATGGATTTCATGTATTAAATAAATTTTCAGCAAAATTAAAATTTTAGTTCATCACACAAACAACCACAATTAAATAAAACGAGTTTTGTTTAAATATCAATTGAGATTACCAAAATGTTGTTCTTTCATAAAGCCAATCTAAAAAATAAGAAAGGACTCATTATTGATCCCTGGGAGACTCCCATTAACAGCTATAAAAAAAAACAGATTAAAATAAAAACGGTCTCCACTTATTTTACGATAGTTCGAATAGCGTCAGAGGAAAAGCTACCGATTGAATAATTAATTTTTATGTGCGATTAATTCGTCTTTTCTCTCCCCGACCATTGTGGGGCTAATGACTCGCTTAATTGTCATTCCAGGCGATTTCCTCGTTGAGTGGCGAGTAGATGAGCTCCAACAGCTAATTCATTGCAAATCGACTCTCCGGGTAGTAGCGTTACTTTTCAATGAAACACTTGACCTAAGTATAATGCAACGATGGTACCAGAAAAAGCTGAGGAAGCAAAGTGGAATTGAAGGAAATCTTTTGTCTTGCGTTCGAAATATACCTTGTCTAAAGTGTTGAATCTGAGAAAATAATGTTTTGTTTAAGAACACGAATACCGCTGATGGGACGTTGTTTTCATAAGTTGTGGAACTAGAAGTATGGAATAGTATTAATGTAATTCAAAAAGTATCTTGTGGCTATCACTGATGTAGTTTGACGGAAAAGAAACTATTTTCGTAGATTAAAATTAAAAAGAGATTAATCATCAACCTTAGCCCCTTTATTAATAAATCGAAGAATATGCTTGGATTATTTGGCTCTGTTTATTGAATGACAAATGGCATTTGAGTGACACTAATAAAACACGGCGTAACTAGTCGAAGCTCATTCCCTGGTTAAGGGGAATAGTGTAACTATTATTATAAATGTAAAAGTTATAAGTTTGCAAGTTTATAACTCAATCACGCCAAAACGGCTAAACAGATTTGGACGAACTTTATCACACAATTATAGTTTATTACCTCGATTGAGACATAGCCTACTTTTTGTAGTAATAATGACAATTTCCCTTGACATTCTGAAAACACTAACTATAACGCGGTCGAAGTCCTGGGCGGAAGCTAGTAATGTAATAAAGTCAAAATTTTGTTTTGGCTGTCTGTAACACTTTCACGTCGAAACCACAGACCTGATTTTAATGAATTTTGGTATGGATATGAAGAGGAAGTTAAAAAACAAAAGCTACTATTTAATTCATTAAATAAATAATGAAGCAGACTATATTGATGAAAAAATCAAATTCTTTTACACATCCTAAATATCACTTCGCTAAAAATTAAGTTGTTAGAGATGAATTGTTTGCTTTTGTTAGTTCTACCAAAATATAACACCCAACTAATATCCTTGCACTCGACCAGATGGAACTTGAAATATGCGGCGCGTTATGAAGCTGAGCGAATTGAATTAACTATCCCGGTTCAGCTTAAGAACCACCCCATTTTACGTCAAGGAAACGTTAGGTTGCAGGCGCCACGAGTGCAAACATACCATACATCCTCCTTATCTAAGCAGATTGAAGTTTGTGCAATAAGAATAGTGTAGTATATGGTGTGATAAATTGGGAATAAATGAAACGTCCAACTTACAGCTGACTCCGTCCGTCAATGTAATCCCATAAAGCACATATATACACATTAACAAATAGAAGGCGAAGACGGTACAAGATATAAAGTCCAAGCACAGCACTAGAAGAATACAGTCAGAAAGATAGGCAATAGATAAACAGTTTATAGAAATGAAAAGCACAATTATATAAAGCGTACAGATCTAAGTATATAAGCGAGCTAAGAGAAGCGTGCGCTCCGCGTCGTAGTTCAGTCTCGACTGGTTTGGTAGACAGCGCGGTGGCGCGCGCGCATCTCTAGTACATAAGATAGACAAAAGAATTATGTACAAGACTATCCGCTAGTGCGTAGGGCGTGTCGATAACTGTTATCGATATATCGACAAACCAGTACACCATGATATGTAATGAAAATATAATATTGTTAATATAATTATTGTACTTATTATAAATTCTATATTAGATATTAATAAATATTATTAGATATAAGATGTAAATATATAGTGTAAGATAGTTAGTGTTGCGGTTTTAGAATATAAGTTACTTTGTATTTTATTATAATGAATAAATTTAAATAATATTTTATGTGTACAGTGTAAATATAGTTTGAGGATGTATTCACACCTCAAAGTAGCCTACACCACCCCCCTCCAGAGACCGTCACGGGCGATAAAAATCAGTAAATTTTACCTGCCGCCCAGAACGTGTAATATACTCCTTTCTAACTTCTGGTAAGGGGTCGGTATTAGTTTGGTCAGCCAGTATGAAGGCCGGTTTAATGCGGTCTATCGATACTGTGACTTCTTTTCCTTTTTGGAGAATTTTGAATATTTTGTCTCCTCTAGCTAGTACTTTGAAGGGGCCTGAGTAAGCTGGTTGTAAGGAACCACGTGATGCGTCTTCACGAAGGAAAACATGATCACTGGTTGCAAGTTCTTTATAAACGAACACCTTCGAGCTACCGTGACGAGAAGCTGGTGTGGGTCGTAATTTGTCAGCAATGTGTCTCAGGCGCGCAGAAAATTCTGATAGGTCAGTTGTACCACCAGTAGCAGGCTCAAAGAACTCGCCAGGTAACCTGAGTGGTTCTCCGTAGACAAGTTCAGCGGATGAACTTTGCAGGTCCTCTTTAAATGCGGTTCTTATGCCTAGTAGGACCCATGGCAAGGACTCTGTCCATCTATCATTGGCGTGGCAGACTATTGCGGCTTTAAGTTGTCGGTGGAAACGTTCCACCAAGCCGTTGCATGCAGGATGGTATGCAGTAGTCCGCTTATGCTCAAAACCAGTTATTTTGGATAGGCTAGCAAACAGCGCCGACTCGAACTGACGACCGCGATCAGTCGTAATATGAGTAGGGCAACCAAATCGAGCAATCCACGTTGTCAGCAGTGCCTTTGCCACGGTTTCCGCTGTGATGTCTTCTATCGGTACTGCTTCCGGCCATCGAGTGAATCGATCCACGACGGTTAAGCAATACCGATAACCTTGTGAAATAGGTAAGGGACCTACCAGATCTATATGGATCTGCTTGAATCGCACACGGGGTAATGCAAAAGTGCTAAGGGGTGCGGATACATGGCGCGTAATTTTAGCTTTCTGGCAAGACAGACAAGCACGTGCCCACTCCCTGCAGTCTTTTCTTATCCCAGGCCATACAAATCGCCCTGCTATTAATTTGGCGGACGCACTGACACCAGGATGGCTTAGGGAATGCAGGCTTTCAAAGACCTGTCTGCGATAGGGCTTCGGAACGAATGGTCTACTGACGGGTGTACTGCGATCGCAATACAGGGGTACATCAGTCCCAGGGATGGGCAATTTCTCTAACTGCAAGGACGTACCTTCGGCCAGTAGTTTCTCTAGTTCCACGTCACCTTCTTGACTTTTTGCTAATGTTTCAAGGTCCACCGGCGCTCCCAGTTCTTCAATCCGCGACAAGGTATCGGCTACGACATTGTCTTTGCCGGATATATGACGGATATCGGTCGTGAACTGGGAAATAAAATCGAGGTGCCTATACTGCCTAGGCGAACAGTTTTTCTTCCTTTCATGGAATGCGAAACTGATCGGTTTATGGTCAGTATAGACGACAAAATGCCGGGCCTCGAGCATATGTCTGAAGTACTTAATGCCCTCATAAATTGCAAGTAATTCCCTATCGTATGGTGAATACTTTACCTGCGATGGGCTCAGCTTGCGAGAAAAGAAGGCCAAAGGTTGCCATGCACCGTCCTGAAGCTGTTGGAGGACTGCGCCGATTGCCTTATCGGAGGCGTCTGTCACCAAGGCAAGTTTGGCGGCACAATCAGGGTGCGCTAATAAAGCAGCATTAGCAAGGCTGTTTTTGCATGCGTGAAAGGATGTAAGGGCGTCACCTGTCAAATTGATTGGTTGAGACCCTTTGACTGAGCCAGACAGCAATGCATGCAAAGGAGCTTGAAGTTCTGCAGCTCGGGGAAGAAATCTCCTATAAAAGTTGAGCATTCCCAGGAATGCCTTAAGTTGTCGCACTGTGGTAGGGATCGGGAACTCCTTGATTGCCTGCACCTTGGAGTCTAAAGGCCTGGAACCGATCTCAGACACAGAGTAGCCTAAGAAAGTTACTTCCTGGACTCCAAAAACGCACTTACCGGTGTTTACCACCAACCCGTATTCTTTGAGCTTGGCGAAAATATGGCGTAGGTGTTGCTCGTGGTCCCGCACGCTCTTCGAGAAGACCAAAATGTCATCCAAATAACAGTAGATGAAATCCATGCCTCTCGTAATCTCGTCCATAAATCTTTGGAAGGTTTGGCCGGCATTCCGAAGTCCGAAGGTCATGAAAGGGAATTCAAACAACCCGAATGGTGTTGTGATCGCGGTCTTCGGAATGTCGGCTGGGTTGACAGGTATCTGATTATAAGCCTTTAATAAATCAAGGGTGCTGAAGACTTTGCAACCGACAAGATTATGTGCGAAGTCATGTATGTGCTTAATCGGATACCTGTCCGGTATGGTACGAGAATTGAGCATGCGGTAATCACCACATGGACGCCAGCCATTGTCCCTTTTCGGCGCCAGATGAAGAGGTGAAGCCCATGGACTCTGCGATGGTCTGGCTGTACCGCTGGCAATCATATTCTGGAACTCCTGTTGGGCAACCTTAAGTTTGTCTGGAGCTAAACGGCGAGGATTACAAAAAACTGGAGGGCCTGGGGTCGTGCGGATGTGGTGAACAGTATTGTGTGCGAATGTGCGGTGTGTACCAGTTGGTCGAGTGATCTCGGGAAATTCGTCGAGAATTTTGTGATACCGAGTTTCACCAGTCAAAACTTTAACAGACGCTATATTGCTACAATTTGCAACTAAAGCTACAGATGACACAGAGGTTGTACTATCTAATAAGCGTTTGTTACGGCAATCTACAATGAGGTTGAAATAATTTAAAAAATCTACTCCAATGATTGGTTTAGTTACATCTGCAACTACAAAACGCCAACTAAACAATCTACGTAAGCCAAAATTAAGATTAAGTTGTACATAACCGTAAGTAGATATAGTAGACCCATTCGCAGCACATAAGTTGTAGTCCGTCCTAGCACGACGATCACGAAGCAGGGACCGTGGGAAGACGCAGAGGTCGCTTCCGGTATCGACGAGAAACTGCACCTTCGAAGAGCGGTCCGTGACAAACAGGCGACCAGTAGAAGATGTAGGGCAGTCAGCAGTCGCCATTATAGACCACCCCTGGCGTTTCCCGCTTTGTAATCGCAAGGCTTTATGCATCTGTCGGCTTTCTCAGCGAATTTATTATGATACCAACAAAGCGGAAACTTCCTGTAGTTCGATTGGGAGCGCTTGCTGGACGATGAACGGGCACGGGATGGTTTTCTTGGCCGTGATGAAGATCTGCCGTTCCTCTCCGACGCCAGCTTCTGGAACTGTTTCCGAAGTTCTGCAACCTCTCTGGTCAAGGCTTCGATGCTTGAGTTTAAGCTAGCTTGGCTTGTGGAAGCCACAGAAGGAGTTGGTGTTGCCAGCTCATGAATACGATCGGCCAAGTCCGCCAAATCGTCGGTAGGTGCTGTAATTGGCTGGCCAGCGAGGACTGTTTGGATCCCATGCGATAGACCACTCACCCAGATTGTCTTCAAAAAATCGTCAGGAATATTAACGCCGGCGAGACTTTTAAGATGGCGGTGAAATTGGGAGGGTTTGCGGTCTCCCAGCTCTTCGTGCATCAAAAGTTGTTTGAGCTTCTTCTCCTTCGACGCTGTAAGCCGCTTGATGAGCTCAGTCTTCAATTTGTGGTATTTATCTGTAGCAGGTGGGCTGATAATAAGGTCCTTCACTTCTCTGGAAAATTGGTTGTCGAGTTGGCCAATCACATAGTGATATTTGGTGGAGTCGCTGGTAATTCCAGATATGGCGAACTGCCCCTCCACTTGCGCGAACCAAATCTCAGGCTCTTCTGGCCAGAAAGGTGGCACCCGAATTCCTACTTTTAAAACATCGATACTTTTTATCGACTGGTTCCAGTCACTATTATTTGCCTGCGTGGCCGTGCTGGTTCCATGTGCATCTTGAAATTCTCCATCCATGGTTCTTAAATGGGGTCACCAGTGTAGTATATGGCGTGATAAATTGGGAATAAATGAAACGTCCAACTTACAGCTGACTCCGTCCGTCAATGTAATCCCATAAAGCACATATATACACATTAACAAATAGAAGGCGAAGACGGTACAAGATATAAAGTCCAAGCACAGCACTAGAAGAATACAGTCAGAAAGATAGGCAATAGATAAACAGTTTATAGAAATGAAAAGCACAATTATATAAAGCGTACAGATCTAAGTATATAAGCGAGCTAAGAGAAGCGTGCGCTCCGTGTCGTAGTTCAGTCTCGACTGGTTTGGTAGACAGCGCGGTGGCGCGCGCGCATCTCTAGTACATAAGATAGACAAAAGAATTATGTACAAGACTATCCGCTAGTGCGTAGGGCGTGTCGATAATTGTTATCGATATATCGACAAACCAGTACACCATGATATGTAATGAAAATATAATATTGTTAATATAATTATAGTACTTATTATAAATTCTATATTAGATATTAATAAATATTATTAGATATAAGATGTAAATATATAGTGTAAGATAGTTAGTGTTGCGGTTTTAGAATATAAGTTACTTTGTATTTTATTATAATGAATAAATTTAAATAATATTTTATGTGTACAGTGTAAATATAGTTTGAGGATGTATTCACACCTCAAAGTAGCCTACAAATAGCTTTTGTTTTGGTTTTCATAAAGCTGATGCAGAAATTAAATAGCAATTTTTAAGAAGCATAAAATTTTTATGAATTCAATTGACTATAGCTCTACTGACTTGGTCGTCAATACACTGCAGACTTATGGACCAGATGGAATGAATTCAATTCAAATTTTATTTTACATGAAATTGTAAAGGTATAAATTAACATAAAACTGTCAGCAGAACCACATTCATGTAACAACACTTGCACTGCACACAGTACCACTTCCAACTCGTAAAACTTCAAGTTCATGAATTATTTTGCTCCAGGTGCGTTCACGGCATGAACGCTCAAGTTTTCTTAGTGAAACTTTTGATTTGTGTCCGACTGGCACTAGACTTTGCATTTACAACTAGTGGCGTAACACCAGCGGACTATGGATGCTTATAGCTATCATATATGACGCAGTGATTACCTTCACCTGTGCCACGCTTTATTGAACAACAGAGATTTTTTTTATCCATTACTTATTGAGGTAATAAATAGATATATATCTATTAATCAAATAAAATCAAAAAGAATCCATTTATCATTTCAGTTAGCCATTATGTGCAACTATCTGTGTACATTTATCGAAATTAATAAAAATTATCTATATATATATAAAACTCAAAGGTGACTGACTGACTGACATAGTGATCTATCAACGCACAGCCCAAACCACTGGACGGATCGGGCTGAAATTTGGCATGCAGGTAGATGTTATGACGTAGGCATCCGCTAAGAAAGGATTTTGATCAATTCTACCCCCAAGGGGATAAAATAGGGAATGAAAGTTTGTATGAAACTTTGTCAATTTTAAACCGATCGGGCTGAGACTTTGCATGCAGATATAAGAAGAATCATAGATGAATGTCATTGTGTATAATACAAGCCTGAGAACAAAAACTGTAGTCTACACTTCAGTTCTACACCGAAGCGAAGGGCGGGCCGCTAGTCTTATGTAAAAATTAATTGCTGTTCGTTAGTCTCGCTAAAACACGAGAACGGCTGAATGGATTAATCTAATATTGATCTTGAAATGTTCGTAGAGGTATAGGGTAGGTTTAAAAGCTGAGAAAAATAATTATATAAAGAAATTCATTGTGTATAATACAAGCCTGAGAACAAAAACTATAGTCTACCTACACTACAGCTCTACACCACGAAGGCGGGCCACTAGTTAAAAATAAAATAGTCAGACTTCGTCTAAAACAAGTATGGCTTAAATGTTTCTAAATGGTCTCTGTTATCTTTCTTTTAAAGCTTTACACTCATCTTCCGAACACCCTGTATAACTTATTAAAGTAGTATATCTTTTTACTTGTTGGTAAGCGGCAACCATAGTCTGTAGATGCTTACAATACCAGATTTTCTCTTGGGTGATGTCTACATTAATCTCATGATCTGCCATTCTTTAAAAAAACTGCAACCGCAACTGCTGTACTATTGCAACCAACGCAGGTTGCAATATATAATTATGCACTAAACTTGTCAAGTATCTTGGGTTGATAAACTTCATAAAGATGATTGCTCAGCTTCCATACATGTTTGGCCTAAAGACCAATAATCATGAAAAATTGTTTCCTAGATTCGAAATTATATATAAATTACTGTAGAAACGAATATTATTGACGGACAGCCCTGAGAACTTCTATAAACCATATACACTGAACATATTAAAATAATAAAAAACAAATAAGTTATATAGTAAACTAGGGAAATCAAGCCAAGTACCGAAATTATGGATTAGATTCAGGTTTATAGAGCATGTAGATTAACAGATAGTTGCCTGTTTTTAAAGTTAATGCATAACAGTAACTTTTAAAATCAGGTGTCATTTTCGGTTATAATAAGGTACTCTGTGACAGAAACTGTGTGATGATCACGGAGGAAAGTGATGATTGTGAATGAGTCACAGATTAGAGAGAATTTTTAAACTCTCGTTAACCAAAGAAAGCTAAGAGATTTAGGTTCTATAGCCATATATTCAGTAGCTTCATTATTTTTGTTATGTTTTTAAGATAACCATATTTTAGATTTTTAGTGTATCACACCTTACAATTTTATTTATTTATTAATTTATAGTCAGGGAACGTAGGCCCATAGATAGATAGATACCTTAAATTCTAACATATATACAGATTATAATGTGTTTATGGAGGAGTTGTTTGGCGTAAAATGTATGGCAATATACTTTATGATATCGGCTTCCATTATTCCATATATACATTGTCTGAGCACATTTGCATCTAGTGAAAATGATAATATAGTTGTGGATATTAATACCACAGTGTAATAAAAAAAATGATTTATTTTATCGATCTTTACAAAATAGATTTGTTTTTATGTTATATAAACAACTTCGATCAGTCTTTGGCTGAATGTTACTACACCCACAGCCATTAAAAATGATTCGTATGTTTTCCAAACCGGTAAAATTAAAAGTCCTTTTTAAAGTAAATATATTATACAAAGGTGTCCGTCGAAATCTAATGACTGTAAATTAAATTATAAATTACGCCAAGAATTACCGTGTATGTCAATATTTTTTGTGCATTTAGGCCAATTTGAGCAATCTCCTTTCTTACTTCGTTTTCCTTACTTGGGTCAGTGTTGACGGTAATAGATAGGTACATCAAGCTAAGTTAAAAAGAAGATTAAAGTACAATTCAATTTACCCTTAATAGCAAAATTTATCTAATTGGCTATGTTACGTTATCCTACTTATTTTAAATGTGAAATTTTCGTGTGTTTTATATGTTTTTTACCCATTCACGCAAAAACTACTGAACGGATTTAGATAAAATTTTGTACGCATATAGTTTATGACCTGGATTGAAACATAAAATACTTTTTATCCTGGAAAAATGTTAAGTACCTGCAGGATTCTTAAAAAATCTAAAGCTAACCCGAACGAAGTCGTGGGCGACCGCTATCTAGTTTGATTTAAGATTCACAATCTATTGAGTTTTTTTTTAGTTTCTAGCAATTAATGTGTGACTGTCTGTACACCATTTAAGAGAGGCGTGATTTTTGCAGGCCGGCAAGGTGAGGATTTAGTGTAGCAGTTTATAACTGCTGTACCAGCTATCTTCGCGTTTGGACTTTGTTACCACTTAACATCAGATGGGGTAGAGTCTTTGCCTACCTCTATATAAAAAAAAGTATAAACTAAATTTACCACTATTCAGAGACCTCTTTGGTCTGGTACACTCTATGTGAAGTGGATGTGAAATTAGTAGGTACCGCATGAATTTTACTAATAACATGTTTCATGACCCTTTATTAGGTAGGTAAAAAGTTTCGTCTCCATCATTTCGCGATGTCTATTTCCAGAACTCAAGACGTAACGCTGCCTGGGCGCAAACGGCTCTACCACCCACTTAGCTGCGCGTGCGACAAGAGAACGCTTCTAGTTTTACGTCGCTGCTTCACGATTTAGATAATCGTTTGACGCAATCAGTGCACTTATGACGTGTAGGAGTAAAGGTGTGCACAGACTGGTACGATGTAAATTTAATAATATGATTAACTGTTGTTCTATCAATTACAAATTATTCTTCTGAACAAGTTCGTCTCATCAACAATGCCATTCGGTTCATCATCTGAATTCGTAAATTTGACCATGTATCTGAGTTCAGGTCTCAACATACATGGCTTCCTGTACGCCATAGAAAGGAGGGCAGCCGAGAATGCTTTGTACTCTAAATTCTATCCTGTTAAACAGAACACACTCTCCAGAATAATTAAGAATCAAATTTCAATATCTTTGTGATTTACAAGACAATCCACTTCGTTCAACTGATACTCTTGCACTATCTTTTCCTCTTTGTCACTCTGGCTATATGTTTCCTTTGCCCTTAAATGCGCAGTTTCAAATGGAATGCTCTGCCCGCTCACGTGTTCCCTCCCTCTTACAACCTGGGATCCTTTAAAAGAGGCATGAAGAAGCAACATGCAGACCGGCAAGGTGAAGATGCCTGGTGTGGCAGGTAGAACTACTGTATCAGCTATCTTCGCGTCTGGACTTCACCTTCACTTAACATCAGGTAGGGTGAAGTCATTTGTCGGACCTATCTATAAAAAAAAATACGACTCTGGAACAGGCTCCCTGACTCCGTTAGAAGGTCATCCAATAGGTATATTTTTAAGAAGAAAGATCATGAAATTCTTCTTGTAACGTTAACTTCATGTTCAATTAAACTCCAATTCGTGTGGAACATCTTGTCTTCATCTCCTTTATACATATATTTTTCATACGACTCATATTATATTGAACTACAACCCTGTCATTGCTGGTATAACGTACGAGTGCCTGTTTTTTTCAAACACTTCTATTTCATGCCAGTTCTCGCTCTTGCTACTTCTAGTGTTTTCATTCTGTATGAGTGCGTACTTTTCATGTCCACGTCAGCACGCCGCTTTAGTTTACGCAGAGGTTTATCACATCAAGGCGGCAGAGACAGTTGACGCGTCCGAGTTTTATGGTTATACGTCTTACAGAAATGGAATTGAAATGTGGATTTTATTGCGAAGGGCCGACAAACGACTGGCGGCCACGGAAACTCGCATGTGCATGGTGGCGGTCAGAAAATGTTTACCAGTTTTGAAATTTTTCACTAAAGTCTAAAATGCCATATCAAATATATTACCTTTCAAAAGTTATTTATTATGCAATATGACGCATCGAGAATAACAAAAAGAATTATGTATTACTTTTTGATATTGAAACTCATTCCTTTATTTGTTGAAATGACATTTATAAAAAATTTATTGTTTTAACATTGTTTGGACAAGAGCAAAATTTTACGAATAATATTTTCATAAAGATATAAAATGGCAAGTTTGACCCTGGAGCAAAGGGCTGAAATAATATTTCTCTTCGAAGATGGACAAGTATTAGTGCTATATCACGAGAACTCAATATATCGCGATTCACAGTGAGGTTTTGGCGTCACGGCGAAGAAGGGCACTTAACAGATCATAGAAATAATTCAGGACGACGACCAATACTAACCGCCGCGCAAATAACAGAAATGATTCGTCGTTACGAAGAGAACGGTTTCACACCAACTACATAGTTATTTTGCTGCTTTATATAATGTGAGTGCTCGGACGATCCGACGAGCTTTGCACAGTGCTGGAGTACACTACAGATACCATGCTATTAAAGTGGAGCTGAAACCTCACCACAAAATAGCCCAGCTTAACTATCTGCGACAACATCATGATTTTGCTTGATCGAATACTATATTTACCGACTAGTGGCCCGCCCTCGCTTCGCTTCGGTGTAGAGCTGTAGTGTAAACTATAGTTTTTGTTCTCAGGCTTGTGCTATAAAGAATGACTTTATTTATATAATTACACGTGTTATTGTGAGTCAACCATAAAAGATAGACATATGCTGTTGCGGGATATTTTTTAGACAATTTTATGTAGAATATTTCCGTCATACATGATTTCTATGTAACTTTAACCATTAAGGCTGCACCCACGACGGAAGCTTAAAAATGGAGTAACTTCTCCCGTTTTCCCAACATTTCCCTTCACTACTCTGCTGCTATTGATTGTAGCGTGATGAAAAGTATACTATGACCTGCCTAGGAGTATGAAGAATAATTGTACCAAGTTTCGTTAAAATCCGTTGAGTAGTTTTTGTTTCTATAAGGAACATACACACAGACAGACAGACAGACAAAAATTTTACTGATTGCATTTTTGGCATCAGTATCGATCACTAATAACCCCCTGATAGTTATTTTAAAAATATATATCATGTACAGAATTGACATCTCTACAGATTTATTATAAGTATAGATGAGAAACCTTTAAATCAAGCCAAATCAGAAGATTAACTTTACGGCACTTGAATCGAACTCGGTATGATGACGCTTATATCGTGCCTCAAAACGAGTCAGGTCGCATAACAGTAAACTTATGGGGGTGGATGAGCCTCGACGGCGTCAGAGAACTGGCTAGAGAATAGGGCTACTGTCATTAATTATGTGTCGTTTTTGGCAGAAGTGATGCTGCGAAGTGTATCCTGCAACAGAATTCCCGCCCATTACTTATGTTCAAGATTATGCACGGATATACACGGCCCGTGCTGCTATGGCGTGGTTCAACCTACACCGTGACATTCGTTCCATTCAATGGCCCGGTCGGTCTGCTGATTTAAACCCTATTGAAAATTTATGGGGACTTATGGTTCAACGCTGGGACTGTCAAAATGAAAGGAGCCCTCATGATCTTAGATCACACTGTGCTCGAGTATGGGATGATATTAGAGGGATCGATCTATACGCGCGTCTTGTTGCGTCTATACGAGATAGACTACGTGCCGTCATTGCTGCAGAGGGAGGTATTAAATAAAGATTTTTATTTTATTATTTCTTCATATTCATAGTTAAAAAACTAAAATATTAGATTTTTCAATGGTTTTCTATATTTGTTTGACGTCACGGCTAGTGCAGAGGTCGTCGTCTACTGCGCAACGGGTCGCGGGTTCGATTCCCGTACGGCACAAATATTTTGTATGGCCTACAGAATTTTGTCCTGGTCTGGGCGTATGTGCAATGTGCATGTGAATTTTTTTGTAATTACTCCCACGATACAGAAGAAAATCCTAGTGTGAGGCGAAGTATTTAAAAAAAAAATATATATTATCTTAAGAAAATATAACTAGAAAAAATTCCACGCGGACCAGGCAGCAGACGGGACTCGAACCCGCACCCTTCGCAAACCGGGCGAATGCACTGACCGGCTTTAAAAATAATAAAAATTATAACTATAATTGCTATTTCTTCTTTCAAATGTTTAATACTTGTAAAAGTATTCATTTGACATTGTGGGTTTACCTATAATGCGAAGAGATGGCGCTGCCTTGCAGCTTAAGAATAGCTAGAAGGAATTTCGACGCGGTCCGTGAGGGCCGCGGTAGCATAATTGGTCAGTGCATTCGCCCGGATTGCGAAGGGTGCGGGTTCGAGTCCCGTCTGCTGCCTGGTCCGCGTGGATTTTTTTCTAGTTATATTTTCTTTAGATTTAAACATCAAGTAGTTACATGCTTTAAAAATAATAAAATTTTTAAATATATTATCTTTATATATATAATTCTTCTGTGAGTGTGTATGTCACTGAACTTCTCTTAAACGACTGGACCGATTTTGATGAAATTTTTTGTGTGTGTTCAAGGGGATCTGAGAGTGGTTTAGATTCACAATTTTGTCCGCTGGACAACCCCTATTTTTTTAGGGCGGTACGAAGTTCGCTGGGTCAGCTAGTATATATATATATATCAAACCTTGATAGTAGTAGGTCCATCTCCAGACCTAGAGCGATAGGGACAAAAGTAGTTGACGTTGAAAATTGCGTATAAAAACTGTAATATTCGATGATTATTACGCAGTGAACATCTTGTTTAGATTATAGCAAACAAATCAAAGCTATAAACCCTACCAGTCATTGTAGAATATCCATAGCAAATAAAGTTATACATAACAGCACGCTTACCGCAATCGGCTTACATTCGTACGAGTGGAAAGTATTTCAATAAGTGTTGAGCCGCGAACCGAGCTATCGGGCCGCCATTGTACGATTGTACCAATCCCCCAACGCTGCCACTGGCTATTTAGTTTAGTTGTGCAACCTTTTTGCCAGCATTTGCTCTATGAAAGCAAGGTTTAAGCAGCCTGGCGTTAAATTCGGTTTGTATTTTATCAATCGATTGTTTTTTTGTGACCTTGTTCAAGAGTTCAAAAAGAACGTTTGATGGTCAGAATAACGCAGATAACCAAAATGTTTTCGCAATCCAAACCACTCCCTTTTCAACTGCGTTTTCGTAACACTAACAATATCGCATTAACTATCTACGACCATGGCCGCTGTTACGAATATTTCAGCCCTTCCAGCGTGATTAAGTAACAAATATCTATTGTTCGGCTTCTGTAAAGTAACACGTAGGTACTTGCAAGAATTTGTACTGCGTTTTTATTTATTCTGCTGCGATAGCAACAAAACGAGCGTGGGTGCAACTCAAGTGGAAAACTTTTTGTAAACTGCTTATTAGAGGTTGAATTACAAACTGCGAAGCCCACTTCACCGTACGACTAGCTAGAGCCAGTCTAACACTTCGGCCGGCAACCGACGCCTCGTTAGATCGGCTTGAAGCCGATTGGTTCGGTAAGCAAACGGCGTCGGATCTGAAATCCGTGAACTCTTTGAGAGCACTCGAGGAACTTTTTACCGATTCCTTGCCAACGCCGTGGCTGCCCGGGCAACAACGGGGAGACTTTTGTATTTTGCGCTTGTAATTGGAAAATCTTTTTGCGGGGTAACGCTCCGGTAAAGAGTTGATTTTCGCACGTGTTTGAAACTAACGGAAAACGATTTTTGCTCCCATTGTACTTTTGATAAGTTGGAGCAACGCTGGCCAGTGTTCGTAGCACACGTAGTACTATGTCGTAGCCGAATCAGAAAATCGTCTTCACGCGTAGTTCTGCTGTTTGGCCCTGGTATTTATAATTATCATAAATAAATAAAATAAAAATAAATATTTCCAACAATCGCACCAATTAGCCTAGCCCCAAAGTAAGCACTGTAAGGCATGTGTTATGGGATACTATTGCAATGGATAGAATACATATATTGTACATATATGTAAATTTATTTAGAAATACATTTTAAACATCCATGACTGGAGTACAAATGCTCGTATTTATCATACAAACATCGGCCCCCACCGGGATTCGAACCCGGGACCTCTCCGGGACCATGAACCCAGCGTATAAACCACTCAGCCACGGAGGTCGTCTATATATCATAATTGAGGAGCTGGCGAACAAAACGGTATAAATACATCAAATTTAATTTTACAGGAGCAGTCAAAAACTGAATGACATACCTACAGTGAGCTTTTGGCGTGATTTTAAATTTAGTTATTTTAACACTATTTTAGGCAGTATTCAATGACATGAGTTGAAATTCAAATTCAGCTGGCCCAAAACCAAGTTGTAAAAATAAAGTACTATATGGTCAAAACCACATGCGTAATTATACCGTTTTGTTCGCCAGCTGCTCAGTTATGTTACAAGTGATATTTTTATACAGAGAATAGGGGTCATGACGGGGTACAGTAAACGAAATTTTATTTAGTCTGTCAGTTAAATGATCAAAAGGTAATGGACATCTATTTTTTCTTTGGGCAATCAACCAAAAAATGACAAAGTTATAGCGCGCCAAAGTTTGGGAGTAGGGGCTCGTGACGTCACTTTTAAGTGAAAATTGTACCAAAACGTGACGTCATGCAACTTTTCAAATTAATATATCTGTGCAATGTTTATATTATGTGAAAAAAGAAAAAATGTGTGTCCAATACTTTTTGATAATCTACCTGATAAACGAAGAAAAAAATAGTCATCATCCCTATTAAGGCATTTGAAATTAATTACACAAAGATAACATTACAGTAAGTGAAAAAATATTAATAAATTTAAAAACGCAACAAAAAGAAAAACATTTAACTACCTACATTGAGCGGAAGAATCAGTTGCAAAATATCCAAAAAGTTTTTACGGTGTACAAATACAGAAGTTTACCGGGCGATCGCGTCCAAGTTCAATTCGCATTGGTGGCGGCTTTGTAAAATGCGTCTGGCAATCCGGCTTAACTAAATGTAACGGTCCATTTGGCCCAATCGCTGGGCTGGTGCGGCCTGAAGGAATTTACAAAACAGGTTCCATTGAGGCGGGTCGATAGGTACTGTGCCACGGATGTTGCTGTTGCGAGCATTGTGCATCTCTAAACTTTTGGAAATATAGCGTTTAGATATAATGGAGATACCCCAACCCCTAAATAAGTTTAGATCAGAGATATTACTTAATAAACTTAAAAATAAACAGGCACGGGATAAAACGAATTCATCACACATACTATATAATGTTTGCCACTGAGAAAACTTTTAGTGCAACAATGCCGATATTGCATCAACACAAGTTACAATCGATACCATATTTTACCAGAAGTGTCAATTAAAAAACTTTATTTTTTATATAGATAGGTCCAACAAATGACCCCACCCCACCTGATGTTAAGTGATGGTGAAGTCCAGACGTGAAGATAGCTGGTACAGCAGTTCTACCTGCAACACCAGCCTTCCTCACCTTGCCGACCTGCATGTTGCTTCTTCACGCCTCTTTTAAAGGATCCCAGGTTGTAAGGAGGGAACACGTGAGCAGGCAGAGCATTCCATTTACGGACAGTGCGACAAAGAAATGAGTCACCAAATTTCTTTGTACGCGTTGTAATTGTGGCCACAGTTAGATGATGACACCGCAGGCCAGCGCGCGTGGTCCTCTGAAGAAAAGGGGAAGGTGGAAAAGAGATAATGGAACTTATTATGTTCTAAATTTGTGGGGAAAAAATAAAAAATACCGGCTAAGTGCGTGTCGTGCCACGCGCAATGTAGGGTTCCGTAGATGCCTGTAGACAGTAAAATATATTTGAGCAGTTATTTTCAATATCGAAAATTAGAAACACCGATTTATATCAATCTATGTTTCTTAACTAAAATACCTAAATAAAAGTTAAACTACGTCTCAAACTCATTTTTTTAATACGATTGGTATCCGTCGATTTTTTTGTTTCCTCCTAGGCGGGGGAGTGGCTGTGAAATCCTCATGGATACAGCCCCCTGCAAGGTCATGTCAGACTCTTACTGACTAAAAGCTTCATCTGAAGCGATCATCCCCTGAGAAGGAGATGATGCAGTACAACCACCGTTCTTGTGAAGTGCTTATATACTTTTTATAAAAACGTAACGTTAGCGCGACTCAGAAGCCGTTGCTGTTGGTACTCGCGGTAGCGTTCTGGAACTAATTATATTTTCTTTTGGATTTTAAATAGTTTTTTTTAGTTTTTGTTTCAATGCAAGGCTACAGTAACTTCATCTATAGCACTATTAATGTTTTCTTCTAAGGAATTTTCAATAGGTAACAATTTTTTTTTAACTAAAGTTCTACGATTATTACTCTTAAACTAACAAAGCTATCTTAATTATTATAGTTTTCCTTAAAAGTCTATGAAAAGCACTATAATCATGGTTCCTAATCCAGGTTTTCCTAGCCAATAGCCATATGTTAGAGGGGGAAAATGCCCTACTCGAATAAACCCTAAATCGAAAAATAGTTTTAGGAACCCCTAACTAATTTCAAAAGACCTATTTAACGATATTTCACACGATGGGGTAGAGTATCAAAAATAAATCATGCCCAGGTATAGTATACTTGTATATATGTAGGAGAACTTATTTTTTTTTTTCAAAAATTTATTCTACCGTATTGTCAGCATGATTGATATACATATCTCTACAAAATAACAGCTCTTTAGTGCTGATAGTCTTCAAGCAAAAACGGGGATGGACAGACGGACATGACGAAACCATAAAGGTTACTTGTCAGGACTACGGAACCCTAAAAAGCGTACTCTGAAGAAAAAGATAAATGTGATAGTTATGTGAGAGTTTATAATTGGCATTGTAAGTGAGTTGTAGTATTATTGGCTAAAGTAAATATCGTATCTATTTCTGATCATAGCTTTGTTTCTCTTGGTCCGGTAAACGATAGTGCTTTAGCCCGAATGCTTGATGTAGATGGATTTTTGCCCACAATGCGAGCAACGAAGCTTGGATAACGTCGATGATCTATGTTTCGTTGGTAACAACGACCGATACTCTCAAGATTTGATAGACGCTACATTTTCAAAATTCACTATGCAAAACTACTTACTTATTTATTCATAGAAAGAAATTATGTCATGAAATATTCCGAACACCAATATAATATTAGAAATGAAATTGGGTACCTATTCAGAATTTGTTTTTTTCTTTGTCATTTATTATGGCAATATCTATAAGTTTTGTAAAAGCCAAAAGAAAATTTTCAAAAAAAGTTCGTTTTCCTTCCTTATTGGCAGGCATTGCATCTTGTGTTGTAGGAGTCTATGGGTGACGGTGACTGCTGACCATCAGATGAGCCGTCAGCTCGTATGCCCCCTATAATATAGAAAAAGGTACAACGCCGTCATCAGCCGGCTTATTCGCATTTTTTTTGGCATTTACAGTGTATAACTAAAGACCTGCGCAGAAGGCGCAGATGATTAGCGCGTTCGGCTGCGATCGTTTGAAGTTAAGCAACTTTCGCAGTGGTCGGTCATTGGATGGGTAACCAAAAATCTTCTATCTCGAGTTCCTCTGTGTTTCGGAAGGCACGTTAGGTTGTTGGTCCCTGCTGCATTTGCAGGCGTTAGCACCCGCCATAGGTCATGGTTCGTCATGGTTCAATCTCCCTATTCAATCCATAGGGAAGGCCAGTGTCCCAGCAGTGTTGATATTACTAGGCTGATGATGATAATGATGAACTGAAGAGAAAATTGCATATCCATCGATGCTTTTCAGAACAATTATCTTAATAGTGTATAGTAAAGCAGAAGTGGATCGCTAAATAGCTTGGTGATTATCAATTCCATCTGTCAAAAGCACTATGCGAATAACGAACAGGTCATTTGTTGTGATAGGGGCCTATCTGGGGCATAGTATTAGCTATTTGGGGCATAGTACGACTGACGAAGATGATACCATGCTGTAATAAATTAATTAGGTTGTATGAAAAAGATTACAGTGTATAATGCTAATTTTGAGATAGAAAGAAGGACAATGTTGATGTTTCTTTAAACCTAAACTTGACAACAGTGTATCCTTGTCATTCTGTACACAGAATGAAAAGAAGTGACTGATGTTAAATGTCATTGTAAGCTTAGAGAATCATGCCAGAATCGACACCTATTAATATACATTATTTGTTTCTTAGGTTTTCAAGCACATCACTCATTAAATAATCCAATGAAATATCCGAACGCTCAATAAAAGTCTTTCGAAGGTAGCTCTAAAAAGTAAATTAAAAAAATATTATTCCGACGACGCATTCCTGCAAAGGATAAGAAACGGTTATAAATAAATTAAATCAGTGCATCTAACCCGTTGAAACTTCGTTTATTTATGTATACATTATATTTTGAATAGCGTTTTTATGAAACAACTTGGTGTTCGAAAGCAAAAGAAAAGTTACTAAGTTTTTGAAGTGAAAACTTCTTTAGCGGCGTTGTACACTTTTTTTTGTATGGGTGAAAAATGTGAAACTCGCGTCAGGTTAAACACGTGGGCTGATCGCATCATGGCACACAATAAAATTGGAAAGGTTGTTGACTTTCAATATATTGGACGAAGCATAGTAATATTCTATTTTACCGTATTATCTCCGTATCTAGTCTCTGTCTAGGACGTCCACGTGGCAGCTTTATTGCGAAGAAAATGCATTTTTTTACAATAGATGTCGCTAGGTGCGCTTAAATGTGATTCATGTAAGTTGATTTTTCTGAGAGATAAACTTTTTTAATGTAATATAAATTGTCATGTTTGTGTACGATAGCGCAATAAATAAATATTGCATTCTACCACATACATGATAGTACTTTTATACTGATAATTAAAGCAATTCGTGCAAAATTATTCCCTAACCATTCCAAAATATCGAAAATGCACAACGTTAATATTCAAGTTTTAACTTCTGCCAGCACTCTCGGAGTGCAATCCGTTTTTTTTTAAAGATCGAGTTGATCGAGACCTTATTTACTCATAGCATGATATTAAAAAAAAATACCTTTTGAAATTAAATTAGAAATACTCATGAGTTGCTTTTATAGAGTCACCTTTACAGAACTTAGAAGCGCGATCTTCTCAAAACGATTAATCTGCAGCTCATTCGGATCTCGAGGTGCAGCCAGCAGCTGTCGAGTGCAGCGCAAAGGCGGAGGCTATTAAGTCGGGGCACAATTACACGCGACCTGAGTGAAGTGTTAATTTCCCACCTTCATTCATTCGGTCTTTCAACGGATCGTTCTGTTGATATGCGTTTCGTTGCATTAGCATACGAGCATAAAGTTTATTTTGGTATGTATTTGGGGGTGTAAAGTGTGCATATAGCTTGATGATATCATAAAATCAAAGAGTATGCGTTATATTGGAACAGAAACGGACCAGAACTATCTAAGTATCATCTTGAGATAATACAGTGCGACCATAGATGAATGATTGGTCTCGCTTTGCTCGACTAGATACCGCGCTCTCAAAGAACAACAGCTCCGTACATGCGGCAACTCATTATTGTAGAGTGTGTATGTCAATTTGCAAGGATGCTATCTTATGTCAAGAATCGTACAGCCAGTTGCTCAACTGCTACCCAAGTAATAGGGAACATATTGTATGCTGTGTTCTATTGGTTATATATATGTAGGTGGTTATAATTAATATGTTACAGGTTATAAATGTAGCTCATAAAATACTATAAGAAGAATCACTAAATTAAATGCAAATATATCATTATTTTTGTGTACGTATACGATTTAGGCGTAGGTTTCTTCTTCAGAAAAATGATAGCTGTGTTTAATTAGGCCTCAATTTTAATAGTGATTGCGTGATCGCCGGTCTGTGACGTTACGCTTATGTCGCCAAAGTAAAGTCGTATACCACGCCATTACTTGAAATCAATTGATGCGTTATTTTTTATATTTTTTACTTTGTCAGTATAGTTTGTATAAATTTAACTGTAACTTGAACAAATGGCCTACAATATTAATAAATATACAAATGAAAAAGTAGGGACATGCGTGCGCCCAATTACGTACTTTTTACAATTGTGCACAAAATTTATGAATATGGTTCACTTCCGATTCGGTTTCAAATTGAAAAAAAAGCTTTTAGATAACATAAAAATGAGCATATATATGTAATACACGAGTATATATAATCAGCATGGTCAACCGTGTTTCATTTTGTATTTCATGCAGCAAATTGGAAATTGGGATACGAATCTTAAAATCTGGCGGGTTGTCGAGTCAAACTGGCTTTAACATAAGGTTTGACTATTACCGGACATACGGCTGTAAAGAAACGTGAACAGTTGGTAGAATAGTAAGCAACCTTTAATCCAACTATGTGAGAGTCCGTCTCGCACGCAAAGGGTTCCATGTTAAAGACAAAATTTCCTTATTCAAATTGAAAGTACATAATACAACTTTTTTGAATCATCCAAATTTTTTCCCTAACATCTGTTATAGATATTTTTTAGCTGTGGAGAAAAACAGACAAAAAAATTTAATAGCGTTAAATTATGTTACAGTATTTGTTGCACTTACAAGGTTTTTAATATTGTAATATAGTAGAGACATTGCGATTTGCAAAAACGCAAAAATTATCACACATATCGTATCGTATAGCTACCGGATATTTTTTTACAATTTGATGTTCTCAAATTAAAAATAGCGGAGACTTTAGTAAAACTGTTTTATCATCAACTTTTAGGTAAGGAACGGTAACTACAATAATTTGGTCTCTGTGTATAAAATTATGAATAAATGAAAATTTGAAACGGACATCTATATATTTATGATATTTTAAAATTTCATGGTCTGTGCTCCCTGATCATGGCGCTTGCAACATTGCAAAAATATCGGGGATTCGTAAAAAACAACTTACATGGATGCAATCCCATTGATAACATAAATAACACATATATAATAACTTTTTACGAGTCCCCCGGTTTAACTAAAAAATAAAGATAAAGCGGGTATAAGTTTGGCAGTGGGGGCTTGTGACGTCACGACCTAGTTTAAGTAAAAATTGTACCAAAACGTGACGTCATGGGACATTTTAAATCTAAATATCTGTGTAATTTTTTTGATTTTGTAAAAAATATAAAAAAAAACGAGCGAGACTTGCAGTAGTCGCGTATAATAATAATAATATAAGTAATTGTATTATTATTATTATTATTATACGCATACGTAGGATGTGTAACATTTGAAACTCAATACTTTTTTTTGCGTTTTACGCAAGTTGAACAGGCAATCTTCATAGTTCTCTTTGAATACCACTCTTTAAATTTGTTAAGAGATTTTTATGAACCACGTTGCTTGCTTCACATTATTTATTAATTTACCAAAAAAAAAATATTATTTATAAATTTACAAAACCCGTTATTTATTGTTCATCCGATCGGGTCGTGTGTTTCGGCTGTCAGTAGTCGTGGCACGTAATGAAACTCCTGCAGGCGCTGCGCTCGGTTTAGACACGTTTCGCCGTCGCCGCGACCTCGGCGTCGTGTCGGCAGGTCGGCGCGCGAACTCTTTTATCAATATTTGTATCTTTCACAACTCTCAAAACTGTGACGAATATGAGATCTTTTTACGTGGTAGTCGTAGAATTACGGGAAATTCAGCGTGGGTGAAAGTTTTATGTTTTCTTGGAACGTTGTAAGAACTTTGTTTGCCATTATATTTAAAAGCAGCAGTGAAACTTTACAGGTAGATACAAGTAAATCTAAATCGATTTTATAATTGAAGGAGAGGTTGCTAACTTTGATTTTTATTTTTATGATTAGGTAATATCAAACTGAAATAGATTTGACATTTAAATTTGTGACCTTAAACCAAAAGGTGTATTCCTAAAAACTAATCCCGAACTTCGTCCTGTTGTAATCTGTGTGACTTCTCTAATAATGTCATAGTGTCAATCGATCACTGATACCTTGGTCATACGTACCGAATAAATGGGCAAGACAGTAAAATGTTTCGCGACCCAGACAGTGATGAAAGTAAAAACATAGTATGTACCATGTATGGCACTACGCAGGGCCCTTCTTGCCCCTCCATTCTGCCACTCACCGAGTATATGGCCGGGATGACGCCAGGTGTCCTCTTGACGGCTGCGTAGAAGATACATCCTGGGCGGCCTGCTCACGCCCGGAGCTCCATCACGTATTCACACTCGTAGCCCTTGGTGGATAGGGCCTCGATGATGTGGTGTTTTCCAAAGGTGTTCTAAGGTAGCCCTCGTATGGCCACCTCCGTGTTAAAAGGTAGCCCTCGTATGGCCACCTTTAGGCTGCGTTCTTCGGGGAGGGCGTATAAGTACCAGCTCTACATTATGGTGTTATTGGTAATAGAATTTGTAAGGTGTAATTTAATTTTAAGTTTTTATCTACTATATAAAAATAAGTCGGGTTTTCCTTCCTGACGCTGTAACTCCAGAACGCACGAACCGATTTCCACGGTTTTGCATTCGTTGGAAAGGTCTCGGGCTCCGTGGGGTTTATAGCAAAGAAAATTCAGGAAATTATAAAAAAAAATCTTCTTTTAATCACCAAACGAAATGTTACATAAAAAGAAGCCATAAACGGAGTTCGCCGGGTTTGCTAGTTTATTATAATTATTATTGTCATCATAATACCTTCTATGATCCATGAATGAATCCATGCTGGTCGAAGTAAATTGATTATTATTATTAATTTGATAAAAAATGAGATGAGATGTTACGTCGAAACATAAGTACCTTCATAACGGTTTTCACCACTACAAAAATAAAGGTAATTACCAATATACGGAATTTATGAGCATGGTTACACACGCAATATCGATACGAGTCAGCTTCACAGACCAATCACGTTGCAGAGTTCAAGTGTGTTGATTAATTTTGGATTATTCATTCGCTGAGCTAATCCGAAATATAAACAAATTCGATAGCACACAATGCAAATAGAGAGTTAATTAACCGTGCTTTTATTAACTATAATGTTGATAATGTTTACAGTATCATGTTTGAATCCAACATTAAAATAGACTTAACTGTGAAACTGTGATGGGAATGAGACATATAAACACTTCATCATCATCATCATCAGCCTATTAATGTCCCCACTGCTGGGGCACAGGCCTTCCCTATGGACGGAAATAGGGAGATTGGGCCATGACCTACCACGCGGGCCCAGTGCGGATTGGTGGGTGCTAACGACTGCAAATGCAGCCGGGACCAACGGCTTAACGTGCCTTCCGAAGCACGGAGGAGCTCGAGATAGTAAATTTTTGGTCACCCATCCAATGACCGACCACTGCGAAAGTTACTTAACTTCAACGACCGCAGCCGAATGCGCTAGCCACCTGCGCCATCGAGCTCCTCATGAACACTTATTCATCTTCAAATATTTATTTGGTATTGAGTAATAGAATCCGTGACTTGGTCCGCTTAGAATAGTTAATTTTCTACACAAACTTTCACCCCTATTTTTAACGATAATGGGCTACACTTTGTCACAAAAACTAAACTTGATGTAAGTTAAAAACTGTGCAACAACATCAGAACAATAAATAAATCAAGGAACAGACCACCATGTCCACCGTAAAATGAGATCAATAAACTTAAAACATACTCACCATCACTGACGACCCGGGAGAGAGTATATTGTGGTTAAAATACACAGAAGGTCAGACTCCAAATAAAAGTAAGAAAAGGGCAGGAAGAAGATGAAGAATGTAATCTCCGTGAGCATAAAATTCTCATTAACCTTGAAGAAAATGCGTGGATTCTTGACTTTGCTCATCTGCTTATATTGCAATGGGATAATACACAGAGTACGTTTTATTTGCCATGAAAATCCACTTTAAGTAATTGTTATTTATATTTTACAACCCATAGAAATGCATGACACATATCACAATGGGTCCCAGGACGATCAAATTAACTTGACAAGCATGCTTGATAAGATTTGACGTAAGGTCAAATATACAAATCAAGCATAATCCGCACTCATTTTCATTGTGAACTTACGCTCAGAAAACTTCTGCATACAAAAATAAAGAACGTCTCTTAATCTAAATATGGCGTTTCCAGCTCTCATAATTGCTTTGTTCGAGCTCCACAAACGAGCTTTAATAAATTTAAAGTAATAATATGGAGGTCAAAACAAATGAACCACATCGTTGCCACTGTGGAGAACGAGTAAATGAAAGGGGACATCAGGGCTTGCCCTTTCAGAGGAGTGCCGGGCATATAGGTAGGCACGCGTCAATCAACGACATCATTCGAAGAGCTGTAGTTACTGTTGATATTCCTGCAGTTTTGGAGCCATCTGGGGTATTCCGTTCGGATGGCAGACGACCAGATGGTATGTCACTTATGCCTTGGAGTATGGGAAGGTGTCTGGTTTGGGATGCAACATGCGTTGATACTTTGGCCACGTGTCACCTTGATGCGACCTCAGTTGAACCCTGTGAAGCTGCTATAACAGCTGAGTGTAATAAAAGGCGCAAGTACCGGGATTTGGGTGAAACATATTTTTTCCTGCCTTTTGCTGTAGAGACAATGGGTCCTTGGGGCCTTGCTGCAAAAGTATTTCTTAAGGATATGACTGCTTGCCTGTGCGAGGCTACGGGGGACCCAAGATCTGGTAGCTTTTTTGCTCAAAGAATTAGTTTGGCGATACAGCGAGGCAACGCTGCCAGTCTTCTGGCAGGGGACCGTGCCCCGCACAGGCGAACTCAATGAAATATTTAATTTGTAATTATTGTTCTACCTTTTGTTGACATTAGAAATAAATAGTTGAAATAATCATAATTAGTCACATAAAATAATCAATTCTATTTACAAAGGGCAGATCAAGTACCGCCACCACAATAGGTTTATCCAGACATTGTATTTGCCGTTCCCATCACAGAAAGACTTAAATCTCTTTACTGAATTGTGTCGTTCTAACTTTGTCTCGCCTGCTTAATTTATTAAACAATGTCGCCCAAAACTCGGCACTGCTTCATTCGAATTACTTACGTATGCAAATTAAATGTTGTCGATATGAAAATTATTCATTGCTGAAAGCATGAAACAGGTTAAAAAAGCTCCCAATGTAACCTAGGTTTTTCTTTTCACAAAATTCTAGGTGATTCGTAAACTAATGCATTTTGTCTTCACTTCATGAGGGTTATCTATGCAAATAGAAGGTGTCTGATTCATTTCCAATAATAAGTGTCCAAGCCAATAAGCAATATATTTTGCAAGGCGAATCTTTAGCGTCGCGTTACGGTACACACCCTATGTTATTACCTCCGAAGGCAGACGAGCGGGCAGGCCACCTGATGTTAAGTGGTCACCGCTGCCCTCAGTGCCAGTGTCACAGCCATGTTGCTTCCTTTCATGGAACTCTCTATTTAAGCCTCTTGAAGAGGGCCACGTTATGGTAGTGAGGGGACATGTGCACGCCAAGCAATTTTGACAACGAATTTTAGTTATATTGAATTTTTTTACCACGTACGACAAAACTGTGGAATATGTTGTCGCCAGCAGTGTTTCCGGAGCAATACGACCCAAAAACCTTCAAAAAAAGAGCGTACTCTTTCCTTAAAGGCCGGCATCGCATTTGTGATACTCCTGGTCTTGCAAGTGTCCATGGGCGACTGTGATCACTTACCATGAGGTGAGCCGTCTGCTCGTATGCCCCCTATAACATAAAAAAAAATTAAACGAATTTTGATGTGCTTGACAAGCAAAGTACGTGATTGACAATGCTTGATAAGTATTTACGTGCTTATCAAGCATGCTTGATCGTAGAGGTTTGCTTGACCAGCAATACATTCAGTATGCTGTAGAACGTCATAGCAAATACGCGCAACTGCAAAATTATTGTTACATTATTTATCCTCAATAAAATTTTGTATCATTGGGTTCCATCACATGAACAATCTTTTGCAAATGCTCATGGGCAAAACTGTTTTCTAACAAATACTACTGCTTATACCACCGCCTTGTTCGTTTATTTTTTGATTTCTGCAACAAAGCAATTATGAGAGCTGGAAACGCCATATTTAGATTAAGAGACGTTCTTTATTTTTGTATGCAGAAGTTTTCTGAGCGTAAGTTCACAATGAAAATGAGTGCGGATTATGCTTGATTTGTATATTTGACCTTACGTCAAATTATTACACATAAATAAATTATTGTGCTGTTAAGTCGGAGAAGAAACGGAAATACTACAGGAAAATGTGCCGTTCCCATCCTAACCTCGCCGGCTTGAAACTAAACTGGAGAATGCTAACGACTGCAGATGCAGCTGGAACAAACGGTTAAAAAGCACGAAGGATTTCAAGATATTCAACTACTCACCAATCGTTCCGAAGTATTATTTAGTCTGGTGCCAGCGGGCAAATAATTCCTTCACCATATCGCGAACGAATTTCATTCAGCGGTTTTTCCTTTCAGCTATGATATGGCGGTCTTCAAAAGGTGGGTAAACGTTTTTATTCAGAGGCGACAACGCATGAGTAGTGAACCCTTGGTGCTGCAAATATCTATGGGCGACAGTGACCACTTTCCACCAGGTGGACTATCAGCTCATTTGCCTGCATAAAAATAAAAAATCGTATGACTGAAGAAGAAGAAGTAAAGAAACTTTCACAAAAGTTCCTTAACTTCTACGACCGCAGTCTGAATTTCCAGTGGGCCATCGAGCTCCACAAACGAGCTTTAATAAATTTAAAGTAATAATATGGAGGTCAAAACAAATGAACCACATCGTTGCCACTGTGGAGAACGAGTAAATGAAAGGGGACATCAGGGCTTGCCCTTTCAGAGGAGTGCCGGGCATATAGGTAGGCACGCGTCAATCAACGACATCATTCGAAGAGCTGTAGTTACTGTTGGTATTCCTGCAGTTTTAGAGCAATCTGGGGTATTGCGTTCGAATGACAGACGACCAGATGGTATGTCACTTATGCCTTGGAGTATGGGAAGGTGTCTGGTTTGGGATGCAACATGCGTTGATACTTTGGCCCCGTGTCACCTTGATGCAACCTCACTTGAACCCTGTGCAGCTGCTATAACAGCTGAGTGTAATAAAAGGCGCAAGTACCGGGATTTGGGTGAAACATATTTTTTCCTGCCTTTTGCTGTAGAGACAATGGGTCCTTGGGGCCCTGCTGCAAAAGTATTTCTTAAGGATATGACTGCTCGCCTGTGCGAGGCTACGGGGGACCCAAGATCTGGTAGCTTTTTTGCTCAAAGAATTAGTTTGGCGATACAGCGAGGCAACGCTGCCAGTCTTCTCGGGACCGTGCCCCGCACAGGCGGACTCAATGAAATATTGAATTTGTAATTATTGTTCTACCTTTTGTTGACATTAGAAATAAATAGTTGAAATAATCATAATTAGTCACATAAAATAATCAATTCTATTTACAAAGGGCAGATCAAGTACCGCCACCACAATAGGTTTATCCAGACATTGTATTTGCCGTTCCCATCACAGAAAGACTTAAATGTCTTTACTGAATTGTGTTGTTCTAACTTTGTCTCGCCTGCTTAATTTATTAAACAATGTCGCCCAAAACTCGGCACTGCTTCATTCGAATCACTTACGTATGCAAATTAAATGTTGTCGATATGAAAATGAGTGCGGATTATGCTTGATTTGTATATTTGACCTTACGTCAAATCTTATCAAGCATAATCCGCACTCATTTTCATTGTGAACTTACGCTCAGAAAACTTCTGCATACAAAAATAAAGAACGTCTCTTAATCTAAATATGGCGTTTCCAGCTCTCATAATTGCTTTGTTGCAGAAATCAAAAAATAAACGAACAAGGCGGTGGTATAAGCAGTAGTATTTGTTAGAAAACAGTTTTGCCCATGAGCATTTGCAAAAGATTGTTCATGTGATGGAACCCAATGATACAAAATTTTATTGAGGATAAATAATGTAACAATAATTTTGCAGTTGCGCGTATTTGCTATGACGTTCTACAGCATACTGAATGTATTGCTGGTCAAGCAAACCTCTACGATCAAGCATGCTTGATAAGCACGTAAATACTTATCAAGCATTGTCAATCACGTACTTTGCTTGTCAAGCACATCAAAATTCGTTTAATTTTTTTTTATGTTATAGGGGCATACGAGCAGACGGCTCACCTCATGGTAAGTGATCACAGTCGCCCATGGACACTTGCAAGACCAGGAGTATCACAAATGCGATGCCGGCCTTTAAGGAAAGAGTACGCTCTTTTTTTGAAGGTTTTTGGGTCGTATTGCTCCGGAAACACTGCTGGCGACAACATATTCCACAGTTTTGTCGTACGTGGTAAAAAATTTCAATATAACTAAAATTCGTTGTCAAAATTGCTTGGCGTGCACATGTCCCCTCACTACTATAACGTGGCCCTCTTCAAGAGGCTTAAATAGAGAGTTCCATGAAAGGAAGCAACATGGCTGTGACATTGGCACTGAGGGCAGCGCTGACCACTTAACATCAGGTGGCCTGCCCGCTCGTCTGCCTTCGGAGGTAATAAAATAGGGTGCGTAACGTAACGCGACGCTAAAGATTCGCCTCGCAAAATATATTGCTTATTGGCTTGGACACTTATTATTGGAAATGAATCAGACACCTTCTATTTGCATAGATAACCCTCATGAAGTGAAGACAAAATGCATTAGTTTACGAATCACCTAGAATTTTGTGAAAAGAAAAACCTAGGTTATATTGGGAGCTTTTTTAACCTGTTTCATGCTTTCAGCAATGAATAATTTTCATATCGACAACATTTAATTTGCATACGTAAGTGATTCGAATGAAGCAGTGCCGAGTTTTGGGCGACATTGTTTAATAAATTAAGCAGGCGAGACAAAGTTAGAACAACACAATTCAGTAAAGACATTTAAGTCTTTCTGTGATGGGAACGGCAAATACAATGTCTGGATAAACCTATTGTGGTGGCGGTACTTGATCTGCCCTTTGTAAATAGAATTGATTATTTTATGTGACTAATTATGATTATTTCAACTATTTATTTCTAATGTCAACAAAAGGTAGAACAATAATTACAAATTCAATATTTCATTGAGTCCGCCTGTGCGGGGCACGGTCCCGAGAAGACTGGCAGCGTTGCCTCGCTGTATCGCCAAACTAATTCTTTGAGCAAAAAAGCTACCAGATCTTGGGTCCCCCGTAGCCTCGCACAGGCGAGCAGTCATATCCTTAAGAAATACTTTTGCAGCAGGGCCCCAAGGACCCATTGTCTCTACAGCAAAAGGCAGGAAAAAATATGTTTCACCCAAATCCCGGTACTTGCGCCTTTTATTACACTCAGCTGTTATAGCAGCTGCACAGGGTTCAAGTGAGGTTGCATCAAGGTGACACGGGGCCAAAGTATCAACGCATGTTGCATCCCAAACCAGACACCTTCCCATACTCCAAGGCATAAGTGACATACCATCTGGTCGTCTGTCATTCGAACGCAATACCCCAGATTGCTCTAAAACTGCAGGAATACCAACAGTAACTACAGCTCTTCGAATGATGTCGTTGATTGACGCGTGCCTACCTATATGCCCGGCACTCCTCTGAAAGGGCAAGCCGTGATGTCCCCTTTCATTTACTCGTTCTCCACAGTGGCAACGATGTGGTTCATTTGTTTTGACCTCCATATTATTACTTTAAATTTATTAAAGCTCGTTTGTGGAGCTCGATGGCCCACTGGAAATTCAGACTGCGGTCGTAGAAGTTAAGGAACTTTTGTGAAAGTTTCTTTACTTCTTCTTCTTCAGTCATACGATTTTTTATTTTTATGCAGGCAAATGAGCTGATAGTCCACCTGGTGGAAAGTGGTCACTGTCGCCCATAGATATTTGCAGCACCAAGGGTTCACTACTCATGCGTTGTCGCCTCTGAATAAAAACGTTTACCCACCTTTTGAAGACCGCCATATCATAGCTGAAAGGAAAAACCGCTGAATGAAATTCGTTCGCGATATGGTGAAGGAATTATTTGCCCGCTGGCACCAGACTAAATAATACTTCGGAACGATTGGTGAGTAGTTGAATATCTTGAAATCCTTCGTGCTTTTTAACCGTTTGTTCCAGCTGCATCTGCAGTCGTTAGCATTCTCCAGTTTAGTTTCAAGCCGGCGAGGTTAGGATGGGAACGGCACATTTTCCTGTAGTATTTCCGTTTCTTCTCCGACTTAACAGCACAATAATTTATTTATGTGTAATAATTATTTGGTCACGAAACGGTGGTAGTGAATTGATGATTTTAAAGTACTTAGCAAAGTCCATTTAAATAAATTTATTTTTGAATTTGAGTATGAGCTATCTTCGCGCCTTTACACTCTTACCTATTTGACATCAGAGGGGTGCAAGAATTTACTGCTTTTTTTGATAAGAAAACTGTGAGCTCGTTACTATAATAGGGTTGCCTTGCCATGTCTGTAGTCACGCTTTTTTATCAATTTCCTATTTGTGTATATTTTGTAATGTTATCTGTTTTCATTCATATAATCTTTTAACAATTTTTATGTTACTGTTTGTCTCAAAGTAAATGAAAATAATAATAATAGTCCACTAAACTACGGTAATCGGTATTTATATCGTAGATTTAACTGCAAGATTTGATGGATTAGATCACGTCTGATGCCTGGACCACGTGAAATTTATTATAGTAGAAATTTCTGTAGATTTACGCTTTATGGTAAGTAAACAGATGATGCACGTTATTTGTTACTTCCATGAACTTTTTTTGCAAAAAGTCTGTAGAAAAAACACTTTTATGAATTACGATTTTATAATAATTACTCTATGAAATAGAATAATAATTGTACGATTCTGTAAGCTAAAAGGAAAACCATTTTTAATCCCATTAAAATGGTTACCCAAGAGATTTTCTTAAGCTTCTTAAATAGTTCTTAAGCGGGCGCTATCGTCCTTTATTTCCTTCTTGCTAAGTTGCAGTTAAAACTCTTAAGTAACGAATGGTTTAAAAGGCCAAGAAAATTGTTACCTCAACGTGAGTATTTTAGTAGATATGAAACTTTATTGAATCTATAATTTCTTTTAAAACATGATGACTGAAACAGAAAACTCGTTTCGTTTTAACATGCTTTTTTTCAACTTACAATGTGTGTTTATTCCTTTCAAATGCACTATTATAATAAGGGTTTGAAATGAAATGACTAATGACAGGCTTTTTTTCCGATTTTTCAAATAAATGTATAAGGTAATCCCATATATTTTACATATTTCCCCTTTTGGGGATAAATAAATTTAGGTATAAACATTATACAAAAAAAATGGAGTAAATAAATACTAATAATATTTAACAGAATAGCTCTTAAACTGCAGTAATTGAGCGTGTGGGATTTTATCAAATGAAGTCCATGAAAATAAAATGAATCATTATAATATTACCGCATCCGCCTTTTTAGAAGCTTTTCTTTGATTTCCAATGCTTTCATGTATGTGCGTTTGATAAATTCTTGCAACTGAATTTTTAAGCAGATTATCTAAAACCGATTGAAATGAAAATGTACATACACATTTAGTTTGGATAACAATGCACGGTTTAAAAAAAAACGCTAACGCAAAGCTTTAACGGTTTAAATGCGTCATATTTTTGTGACGTTTCGCTTCCTTTTCAAAATACCGTTGAAGCTTTGTTTTATTTGTGGTGTGCGTGAAAACTTTAGAAACAAATAAATGTCGTCATTTTTAATCCAATATTTATAGCGGTATGCTTATGATGGCGGCCTTTTAATTTTTTGTGCATCCCCATTAAATGAAAGGTATCAAAAGAAAGATTTTCTTGAGTAAATACGAATAAACGAATAAGTATAAACTTAGAGAAGAATGCGAATAAGTATAAACTTATTAAGCTTAACCTTTAACTATGGACATAAGGACTCAGAGGCCGCGACGTCTTTGAGAATCTGCGAAATAACTACTTCGTGGCGCCCCCCGACACTGTGCCACAGTACCTTTCACATTACTTAGGCAACGATTGTGGATGGAGGTGGTTGTGTCGCTGGCTGCAAAATACGTGAGTAATAGACATTCATAATTTGACCGCGGCCTGTGAGACCTTATGTCCACGTGTCTCATACAAAGTATTTTACAACTTTTTATACTTTTGTTATAGATTTTTTTATATAAGTAGATAATAATAATATATGAATTATATGATAATAATTATAATAATAGTAATATATGTATATGTAAGTTGCTCAAACTTTCGCAGTGGTCGGTCATTGGATGGCTGACCAAAAATCTTCTATCTCGAGTTCTTCCGTGCTTCGGAAGGCACGTTAAGTAGTATCTGCAGTCGTTAACACCCGCCAATCCGCACTGGGCCCGCGTGGTGGGTCATGGCCCAATCTCTCTTTTCCAACCATAGGGAAGGCCTGTGCCCTGACAGTGGAGACATAAATAGGCTATGACATGACATGACATGAAAATAATCAAAATCATTTATTCAGTTTAGGCCGTTACAAGCACATATGAATGTCTAGAAGCTACGCCATCGGTTCGTAAATCTACAGCGGGAGACCTTGTACTGAGAAGAACCGGCAAGAAACTCAGCAAGGGCTATTTTTTTCTCTCTGTTTTATTATTTACAGAGTCGTCAAATTGAAAAATGACTTCAGAGGTGATTCATGAAGTCACTTTTCATTACATAATTATTAAATATACATTAATTGTTTACCTGCATTTTGATTGCTGTGTCATACAGTATAAATACAAATAGTGTTATTTATATTCAGTGTGACTAAACATTAACTTCAATATTAAGGAAGTTAGGGCAGACTCATCTCCACTGGCAGCACCCGTTCACGAGCATGACGCATGAACCAGCCATCGCTTCGCTCAACCATATTTTAGGGAACGTAACGACCCGCCTCACACGACACCGCCGAAGAGACTATTATGAGAGCATGACTACCCATACTAACTACAACATATTTACTTAAATTAAGGTCATTTACCAGTAAGACACAACAAACAATTACAAAACAAAGCAAAGGAGAAATCACGACCACGCCGTTTTGTCAATCAAATATTCTTAAACAGTCTGGTAATCTTACTTAAGTTATTAACTTTATATACAGCTTTCAGTTTAATTATAGTATTGTCAACACATAATTCATAATTTAAATCATATAGAAATACCCGTTGGAATGGTTGGAACAGTTCATACCCAAGCATTTTTGTCTGTAATATAATCAGACACTTTATAATATGCTTTCTTAACTAGTGATTTTTTAATGGTCGATTTAAATTTAGTCATGCTTAACTCTTGAATATTGCTTGGAACTTTATTGTAAAAGCGAACACTAAGACCTCTAAACGAATTATTGATTTTGTGGAGCCTAGTAGCAGGTAAAGTTAAGTTATTTTTATTTCTAGTATTATATGTATGTATTTCACTATTTTTAGTAAACAAATTAATATTTTTTTTTACAAATACTAAGTTGTCATATATGTATTGTGATGCAACTGTCAATATACCTATTTCTTTAAACTTATCTCTTAATGAATCCTTAACTTTAAGATTATAAATTGATCGAATAGCCCTCTTCTGCAGCACAAATATAGTTTGAATGTCGGCGGCATTTCCCCACAGTAAAATACCGTAAGACATTACACTATGAAAATAACTAAAGTAGACTAATCTGGCAGTTTCTATATCCGTTAACTGCCGTATTTTCATTACAGCATATGCTGCAGAACTAAGTCTCTTCGACAATCCATCAATATGTGGGCCCCACTGCAGCTTAGAATCTAGTGTGATTCCTAAGAACACTGTGGTTTCTACAGAGCTCATATGTCGATCCTTTATATTTACATTAGTTTTTACCTGTTTCACATTAGGTAATACAAATTTCAAACACTTAGTTTTCCCTTCATTTAGCATCAAATTATTAACATTGAACCAGTGGACTACCTTCGAAATAGACCTGTTCACGTCATCAATTTGTGACTCCCTACGTTTAATTTTAAACAAAAGTGAAGTGTCATCCGCAAACAATACTATTTCGTGGTTATCCTTTACAAAATAGGGCAAGTCATTGATATAAATTAAAAATAAGAAAGGACCAAGGATTGAGCCCTGCGGAACTCCCATCTTAACCGACGAACCAGGAGATTTTACTCCATTGATGTCAACCCTCTGAACCCTATCACTCAAATAAGATACAATAAGATCCAGAGTGGTATCTTTAAATCCATAGTGGTGAAGTTTCCTGATCAATGTTTCATGAAAAACGCAATCAAAAGCCTTTGATAAGTCACAAAATACACCTAATGCATCTTGCGAGTTCTCCCAGGCATCAAAAATTTGCTGTACAAGCTCAACACCGGCATCGGTTGTTGAGCGACCCCTTGTGAAACCAAATTGTTTACTATGAAGAATGTTATTACTATAAAAATATGATTGCATTTGATCTAGCATAATTTTTTCAAAAATCTTACTAAAGGTGGGTAACACGGATATAGGTCTAAAGTTTGTGGGGTCAGATGTGCTACCCGATTTATGTAATGGAGTTATTTTACTGAGTTTCATTAGATCAGGAAAAACGCCACAGTCAACACATTGATTAAAAATGCTAGCCAAAATAGGAGCTATTGTCTCAATTACTGATCCAGAAACATCCACGGAGTTACCCCACAGATCCGCAGTTTTCTTTTTATTTAATTGGTTGAAATATTTTATTACATCTTTACAGTTAACATACTTAAATTTAAATTGACTAGTATATTGTTTTGTGTGTTCTTTTAATATTGATTCAGCCGCAATGGGGGACGAGTTCAAAGATTTTGTAGTTGAAACAATGATGATGGCTGATGATGATGACGATGATGTCTGGAATGATACGGTCATGCCAATATTCCGGTAATTTTGTGGCAAAGAAAATATTCTGTTTGGACAAACACACACTACGGTCTATACCAATACGGCCGAAGATCGATCACCAGACTACTCATGGCTTCCGATGACTCGGATAACGAAGAAGAAATTGCCGAATTTTGCATTGATGAAGAAAATTATTTTTTGAGGATAAAAGCGAAGACGAGAATTACACGTAAAATGTCGCGAAAGAATCTTCCGTAGAGTAAAGAAACAGTTCGTTGACAATGTTCAAAGTCATTGTGTAATGATTGCCAATAACTGATTAAGATTAACCGCTGCCAAATTTTTATATTTTAATGTAAAGCGTTTATTTTCATATTTGTTAACTTTTTATAATTTATATTAAAAAAAAAGAAAGACTTTTTGTTTAATAAGCATTATTAAAAAAATATAATCCTAAAATTGATATCAAGTCATTATAGTCTATAAATGTACCTTAAAGACTGTTAATTGGTGTTAATAAGTATAATTTAGTAAAGAATAAAGTTGATTCATATATTTTTCGTTTCATTTCAACCCTATTAATAAATTCATAACAAAGTTTTACCCCTCGCTCCAAAATGGCATTTAATTTTCATCCTTGAAGTTCGTGGGCCTCAGAGACCGGTTGTCCATAGAAGTGTAATGAAAATTTGACGTCCATAGTTAAAGGTTAATAACTTATTAATCTGAGGCAGGGACCTATTTGGCCTATTTTGCTTTGTTCTATTTATGTAAATATGTGTTAAGGCTAATATTTTTTTTTTCTTTCTATTACTTCTCATTTTAAGCATCAAGATTGCTCTTTTAATCTACACTTCTGGAATGATCTTTTGGATGATTCAAAAGGGTTGTATTTTGCATCCAATTTGAATAATGAAATTGTGACTTTGAATAAAAAAAAACTAACTAGACTTTCCTTCCTCGCTCATTAAGCAATTCTATTCCCTCTACTGAAATTTGCTTGCTTGGTAACATAATATAAACCGGTTCCGTTGTATTTAGTGTTAGCAGTTCGCCGGAATTGTATATTCGCGTGTGATGAGACTCCCTCATTCGCACACAATCACGGGTCTTGTTTATTTCTCGTCCTGAATAGATATTTCTTTGACGAATTTACATATTCCCCCTTGTTCAGTGTCGCGCCACCACCATCTTCCTCGACCTTTGATCTTTTTGGCAACTCTCTCTCTGTGTCTTTGTAAACAAAGTAATATATAATATTTTCCTTTAGTTATACTCATGGATGACTATGTTATGTCAAGCACCGTTTCTTTTTAACTAAATAGGGATAGCGTGTCTAATTGTTTGTTTGAAAATGAGTTAGTACAATTTCTTTTTTTGTAAGAATTTTGTGTTTTTTTTATTAACAGTAAACTGTTGTGTTGATAGAATAAGAAATTAAATAGGTAGCTCTTTTTGAAACTATACATGGGTGCAGTTTACGGGTGAAATCACGAATTAAATTCAGATTTTAGTTCAATAACAGCATGCTGATTTCCAAATACCAGGCCACTCGAAAAGACAGTTTTGCGAAAAAACAGTTTTTATGCATAAGATACTGGCCAATTATAATTATTTTGAAAACTTCGATTATTCAAAAGTAAAAAATACCACTTTCCGATTTTCAAATTATTCTCTCCGCATTTTTTCGGGAGCTTATTAAATTTTTCTTGTCTAAAAAATATGGATCTGCAACGAGAACATTTTTGTGGTATGATTTTTTACGATTTTAATTGTGGCTTAAAACCTGATGAGTTGTTTGATCGATTTCGACCTTCAAAAGCAACCATCTACCGCTGGTGCAGCGAATTTAAACGCGGTCGTTTGAATTTGGGGGATGAACAAAGAAATGGTCGTCCTACGACGGCTGTCACCGAAGAAGTTGTGCTGGCAGTAAAAAAAATAATTCAAGAAAACAGACGAATTACGTACGAAAAGATTCAGCATACTCTGCAAATTGGTTCAGGAAGTGTTCACAAGATTTTGCACGACGCATAAGGAGGATAGTTTCCCGCTGGGTGCCGCACAACCTCACCGAAGCTCAGAAGCAGGCCCGTGTGAATTAGTGCAGTGATATGATACAAAAATTTGATACATGCTCGTCACGGCGCGTTTACGATATTGTGACAGGTGACGAATCCTGGATTTATCAATACGATCTAGAAATAAAGCGTCAGTCGACAGTTAAGCTGTTTCTAAATGAACCAATGCCTACGAAAGTGAAGCGATCGAGGAGCGCAGGGAAAATTTTGATCGCTAGTATCTTCACATTGACGGGGTACCTAATTTCAATTCCACTTCGAGACCAAAGGAGCATTAACACCGCATGGTATAGCACAAAATGCCTGCCAGAAGTTATTTCTGCAATGAGCAACAAGCGACCTAACACCAGGCTCCGCGGGGTCCTTCTTCACCACGACAACGCGCCCGCGCAGTCTGCGATCAAAACGAACGACTTCCTGGACTCCACACCAGTCAGAATCTTGGGACACCCTCCTTACAGTCCTGATTTGACTCCGTATGACTTCTTTTTATTCCGTAAAATAAGAAATCAGCTCAAAGGGATATAGTCTTCAGAGCCGGAAGTAGCGCTAGCAGCGTTTGAGAAGGCCGTGGAATATGTGTCTGCCGAGGACTGGAAGAAATGATTTGAAAATTGGTTCAGACGAATGAAACTTTGTATAGAGGCTGGTGGAGAGTTCTTTGAAAAGATTTAATAATAATATTTTTTTCATAGAAGTTAGTTTTTTAGTTTCTCTAAACTTTCTGAGTGTCTCACGTATTATGGTGGTTGTTCAAAAAAGTCATTCCACCAAATCCAATCAGCGACTCCATCGGGCTGTAATCGTACTAGCATTTTACTGTGTATTTTTATTAAGATGAACCCCTTAGAATGATGAATGCGAAAGAAATGAAAAATTAATCCCTTGTTTACTTTCTAGAATATCTACTAACAAAGACCACTGATATGAAATGAGAACATTTTTTATTTAAAACATGATTGAAATGTATTAGATTAGTTCAAATATTTTCCTAGCACCAACACACCATTCAGGACAACTTTTTGCTAAAAAGAGGAACGCGCAAGGAGCTCATCAGCATTTTACAGAAGTAGGTAATGACATTTAAATTAAATTATGTTTATAAATTGTAGAACATTAATTGTGAGTTACATACACTTGAAATTAAAGTTATTAAATAAAATAATATACTCTGTTCTAACACATATCTTTCCGTGTTTACGTAACATAGCTCCTCCTAAATGGTTAGACAAAGTAAAGATTCAATAAAATTCCAAAGTGCATTCATACGGTTTCCTGTCCCCCTAGCATGAGCACCACGATATGATACATAGCTCGTTTTTATTAGGTTGAGAAAAAAGTTTCTTTGCATTTTATAGGAATATTCAAAACATTTTTTAATAGAGTTTATTTATATTTAAACGGCGTGGTCGTGATTTCTCTATTGTTGTTTTTGTAATTATTTGCGATGTCCTACACGTAAATGACCTTAATTTAAGTAAATTCGGCGGTGTCGTGTGAGGCGGGTCGTTACGTTCCCTAATATATGGTTGAGCGAAGCGATGACTGGTTCATGCGTCATGCTCGTGAACGGGTACTGCCAGCGGAGATGAGTCTGCCCTAAGTTCCTTAATATTGAAGTTAATGTTTAGTAAAACTTAATATAAATAACACTTTTTGTATTTATACTGTATGACACAGCAATCAAAATGCAGGTAAACAATAGGGGTGATGACGGGGTACAGTAAACGAAATTCTATTTAGTCCGTCGGTTAGATGATCAAAAAATAATGGACATATTTTTTCTTCGGGCAGTCAACCAAAAAATGACAAAGTTATAGCGCGTCAAAGTTTGGGAGTAGGGGCCCGTGACGTCACTTTTGAGTGAATTTTCACTTATAAGTGTACTCAAACGTGACGTCATGCGACCTTTCAAATCAATATATCTCTGCAATGTCTATATTATGTGAAAAAAGAAAAAATACGTGTCCAATACTTTTTGATAATCTACCTGATAAACGAAGAAAAAAAAATAGTCATCATCCCTATTAATGTATATTTAATCATTATGTAATGAAAGGTGACTTCATGAATCATCTCTGAAGTCACTTTTCAATTTGACGACTCTGTAAATAATAAAACAGGGAGAAAAAAACAGCCCTTGCTGAGTTTCTTACCGGTTCTTCTCAGTACAAGGTCTCCCGCCGTAGATTTACGAACCGATGGCGTAGCTTCTAGACATTCATGAGTGCTTGTAACAGCCTAAACTGAATAAATGATTTTGATTATGATTATTTAACTAAAATATGTAGGTTAAGCGTTGCCGGATTGAAAACGCTTAAACCAAATATGTGCTATTCTGACAGACTGCACTAGGTCCATAAACATCACATTTTTTTTGTCAGTTGCGTTACCTTTTTTTGGTAAAAATTTAAAATGATCGCATTTCTTCATTATATTCACTCATTTTGACAGTAAGAAAATCAGATGAAAATCACACATTTTCTAATTTGAATTTGGAATTATCTTCTTTAAAATTTAAACTTTTTAATGATACCAAAACCAGAAAGAAGCAAATGGTATAGCCAAAGAGATTTCATAATTAGGTATTCATTAATATATAAAATAAAATAATACCTAATTAGTTGCCAGTCCCCGCCCTGATAAGTAGCTATGAAGCTAAATTAAATAAAAAAAACGACGGGTTGCACTCCGGGAGTGCCAGCAGAAGTGAAAACTTGAATATTAACGTTGTGCATTATTGATATTTTGGAATGGTTAGGGAATATTTTTGCACGAATTGCTTTAATTATCAGTATAAAAGTACTATCATTTATGTGGTAGAATACAATATTTATTTATTGCGCTATCGTACACAGACATGACAATTTATATCACATTAAAAAGTTTATCTCTCAGAAAAATCAACTTACATGAATCACATTTAAGCGCACCTAGCGACATCTATTGTAAAAAAATGCATTTTCTTCGCAATAAAGCTGCCACCTGGACGTCCTAGACAGAGACTTTTTATTATAATACGATAAAATAAAATATTACTATGTTTCGTCCGATGTATTGAAAGTCAACAACTTTTCTATTTTTATTGTTTTCGTCTTACGAATTTTCGATTACGTCACGTGTCCTGACGCGATCAGGCCACGTGCCCTGACGCGAGTATAACAATTTTTGCCCATTACAAAAAAATGTACAACGCCGCTTAAGAAGTTTTCACTTCAAAAAGTTTTTGTATTTACTGCCCCACGTAATGCACTGCGGAACCGTTTAAGACCGTTTATAAGGGGAATGTGTGTGCTACTTCGTTCTCGAAACTACATAGTTCCGCGGACATGATAACGGAACGAGGATATGTTAACGGACATGGTCCAAAATGTACAGGAAACAGGTGCAATGCAATAGAGGACATGATTTGTCTAGTAAGTAGCGCTGTAGCTGGCATGACTATGTCTGTCGTGTCCCTGTATCACTAGAATGATAATAATATTATCAGTATGAAATAACATTACCAAAGTGGTTTTAAATATACACGAATAAGATCTAACGTATACGAGTTACTACTCAAATATAATGCGGACGTACAACTGACCGCTATAGTTGTATAATATCTTTCATCTAAATAATGCATCTGTCCTCTATGAATTTTGCGTTGCGAAATAGAACTATAATGTATACTGCTCAAAGTTTATTTTTGACAGCACCCTGTTTAATAATTTTTACCAAGGAACAATATCTAGGTGAATTTTCGTTCAATGCCCGAGGCGGCCGGTAATGGTCATGTCTTTGTGGGATCCAAACGTAAACATAAGACTGCTATGTTGAATTTTAATACAACTTTGGGTAGCCGGGGCACTTTTGCTGTATATGGTGATTTAGTACATGCATTTATTGGTATATTAAATGTAAAATATTAACTAGAAAATGATAGGCACTTCCATCACGCTAAAAATAGAACTAGCATCTTTTGCATTTGCTTTTCCTGTAGCAATTCTTAGACTACAAAATAAAAATCTATCAGTCAAAATAAATGTGCAATCCTTAGGCTCAAAATTTAATTATCAGCATTATCAGCCTGTTAATGTCCTAACTGCTGGGGCACAGGCCTTCCCTTTGGAGAGATTGGATCATGACCACAGAAAGCCTTTCTGTGTCCTGTGACTATGACCCACACCGCAGACCTAGTGCAGATTCGTAGGTAGCTACTGACCACGGCTTGACCTTCTCAACTGTGCTTGAGAAGGTCAAGTAATTTAAGTACGAAAGTTTTAATGAGCAAATCGACATATATGCAGCTTTTAATGTGCAAGTGATTAATTATAATTAGGCATCTGATATCTAGAAAAAACAATAAAAACAATAACAATTTAGACCATGTGAGAGAAACCGCGCGAATAAAGCTACTTTAATATCGATACCTCCAGGATCAAAGGCGTTACGACAAAAAGTGCTTTACGCCCTTTGAGCCTGGAGGAGTCTATATAAACAAGAGCCACTTCGATTTCGGATTAAAACATTACATGAGCACATTTATACGCAAGTGTGTTCATAGCATCTAAAACGCGTACTCGGGCCGAATGTAAAAAGGGGAATGTGTAATATCCTTAATGCGTTTTCCGGCGAATGGATCGTCTACTTTATGAACTCTAAAACAAAGACACGAGTTTAACGATAATCGTTATACGATTTTTTAGCGCGGAGCCAGCGACATTTTATGTGGACCCCTTTATATAAAATGTTCGGCCTAATAAGCAGTTTAACGTGGTTTGAACTGAAAAATATGGATACAAAAAAAATTAAAAGCAATTTAACAGAGTTTTAAACGACTGCTATTTCAAAAGGTTTTTCCTAAATACCAAAAGTCTGCAACGGGCACATTGAATATATTTTTTTTAAGAAGGTCCAATGGGCACCAAAAAAGAGGTCCAATGGGCACTTTTTGCTTTAGGGTCGAAACTTGAGGGTCCAACGGGTACTAGACCGCCTGAGTGGGGGAACCCAAGCGGGGTTTTTCGGATTTACTCGAGCGCGGCAGAATAACATAACAGGGGCTAACTTGCACCTTGTGAAGTACTCATACCATACCTGAGCCCTCTATGTAGAGCCAATTTTTAACAAACGGCCATTACCTTTGATCGCGTCCAAACTGTCAGTCTTCTGAATAAGAGCTAATGGAGGGTATAAAGGGTTCAGGTATGGCGGGAGTACTTTTCAAGACGCAAGGTTACCCCCCTTATGTTGTTCTACCACGCTCGATTATTTCCAAAAATCTCTGCTCGGGCTCCTCTACTATGATGATAGATAAGCCGTACACAACAACACCAGGAGTACCACACGTGTTTCTGATTCTATAAAAACTTCTTTTTACTATTAACCTTGAAAGAAACTAAATTTAACTGTTCGATGTTTAAATATAAAGAAAAGTTTACTAGAAAAAAATATATAAATTAAATTAAAAAAAAAACTTTTAGGATTTTTTTTTCTAGTAAACTTTTCTTCAGATTTAAACTAATGTAATTTTACAATGAGAACATTCATTTCAAAAATTATACCTGCCATGTGGGTGTGTGTCAGGACCGCTTGAAGGTGTCCGAAAATTCACGGGACACATACTACAAAACTGAACTTAAATAGTACCAAATAGTACCGGAGAACATATAAATAGCACTTCAGACATTTAATTAATAAATAAGTAGTGTCATTCTCAAGCCATTCTGGTGTCTGGTTGACTTGTATAAACACACCTGACAAACGCGTATGTAGCCTTAGATTAAAACAAAAAGGATAGATATGGCACTAGCCTCACAAAAGTGATCCGCATAAATTGTGGTCCACGACCCTAATCGCTTTAGTCACAACTTGACATGCAAACGACGTACATGTGAACGCCAAAAAGAAATATTACTAATATTTTGTATTTATATGATAAAACAATGCCTAAGTGTGTCTTTAAAAAGTGCTCAAATTGCTCAAGAACTAAAAATAAAACCCACCGCGTCACTTTTCATTCGTAAGTAGTATAAAATATATTTTTTCATGAAAATTGCTGTTTGTTTTGAATTTTATTCGGTAGTGACGTCGAGTACTGGTCGTGTGATTGGTCGGTAGTGCAGTGACGCGGATCTCGCCGTCTCGTTCGCGCTGCCGTTGAAACTTAACGTGCTGTTTCGTTCGGGTCGGTAATGCAGTGACGCGGGTCTCGCCGTCCCGTTCGCGCTGCCGTGGGATCAGTTTTTGTTTGATGCAAGTATGAGCGTACCGTATCTACCCTTTTTGTTTTAATCTAAGTATGTAGCATAATCTAAAGCGGAAAATGAACATGGTGTTATCTCTTATCTATTAGACAAGTCCGTCCGTCCGTCCGTGGTGCTGTTTCAGCGGCCAAACCGTAAGAGATAGATATAGAGAATGTTTAAGGTATAAGTTAAGAATAGTCTGATAAGACTACAAACCGGATGTGAGTAACGTAGCACTTCCGGTTTTCGAGAAATCACGTGATTTCTCGAAAACCGGAAGTGCTGCACTAGGTCTGCGGTGTGGGTCATAGTCACAGGACACAGAAAGGCTTTCTGTGGTCATGATCCAATCTCTCCAAAGGGAAGGCCTGTGCCCCAGCAGTTAGGACATTAACAGGCTGATAATGCTGATAATTAAATTTTGAGCCTAAGGATTGCACATTTATTTTGACTGATAGATTTTTATTTTGTAGTCTAAGAATTGCTACAGGAAAAGCAAATGCAAAAGATGCTAGTTCTATTTTTAGCGTGATGGAAGTGCCTATCATTTTCTAGTTAATATTTTACATTTAATATACCAATAAATGCATGTACTAAATCACCATATACAGCAAAAGTGCCCCGGCTACCCAAAGTTGTATTAAAATTCAACATAGCAGTCTTATGTTTACGTTTGGATCCCACAAAGACATGACCATTACCGGCCGCCTCGGGCATTGAACGAAAATTTACCTAGATATTGTTCCTTGGTAAAAATTATTAAACAGGGTGTTATCTCTTATCTATTAGACAAGTCCGTCCGTCCGTCCGTGGTGCTGTTTCAGCGGCCAAACCGTAAGAGATAGATATAGAGAATGTTTAAGGTATAAGTTAAGAATAGTCTGATAAGACTACAAACCGGATGTGAGTAACGTAGCACTTCCGGTTTTCGAGAAATCACGTGATTTCTATTTCAAACGAAACCACACAAAATCTCCGAAGTTCTCAATTAATTAAATACATTTTTTTTTTGGTAAACATTTGGTTCACTGGTTTGCTAGTTATGTTATATAAGGTATAAGTTAGGTACATACGGCTCTCTGTCGAATTATGCTCCACAAATATGGACTTTTCCACAATCTAGGAAAGTTTAAGCTCCTGTACAAGAGTGGAGCTACCCCTCGGGGGCAGATATGATCCCGGCGCGAGATAAACTGATCGTGTACTAAGTGTGAGCCGCCGTAAAGAATCCCGCACTGACTCATGAAACATCCCAAGGGAGCGGTACTGAGAACATGGTGGTCTGTACACCGCACTGAGACGACAGCAAAAACGCGGCTATCGACATTGAAGAAAAACGCTCTTACCAGCGGTTTCGCTGGTGAGATCTTTTCAAATACAAAATCTAATCTAAAAACTGAATCTATGCCACCACTGCATGACTTTGTTTATGCATAGTATATGAAAGTAAAAGCCAGCGCCCGGTTAGAAAGAGGGGTAAAAAGAGTGAAGTGGTCGCTCTTGGTATTAAGTTGCAGACAGCGATAAAATCCGATACGAAAGCAATTTGCCACCAAACTAAAGGAAAAAAACATTTTTCTGAAATCCCCTATAAAATATATCGAAATACTTAGTAACAGCCTTAACCTTTTAACCTTCCTTAAATAAAAATTTAATAACATACCTAAATGTTGGTCTAAATTCAAATCTATATCTCTGGTAAACATCTGTCAAAAGATTGGTCATATTTTGTGTGGGAGTAAAATTTCATCATAAGCACGAGGCATATCCAGAAAGTAAGTGAATTTTTGAAGACTACATTTTTTTTATTGAAACAAAGAAATTACATGGTTACTGTAGTTCATATGTAAGCTATTTTTCGACATAGTCGCCATTCCTCTCAATGCAGGTGGTGAAGCGCGGGGGGGGGGGGGCTTTTTGTTGCGTTCCTCGAAGTAGTTTCCCGCCAATCCCTTCGTCCAGTTCTCCACCTCCTCTGGTCTGTCTCTCCTCCTCTGCTGTTTTGGGACCCACCCCGCGGACAGTTTCCGATATCTGACGGTTTCTGTGACGGTTTCGTGTAATAGAGATCTGGAGATTTGCGGAAACATCGCAGAAAGTTCATCCACAGTCAATCTGCGAACGTGACAGAGCGTTTTTTCAATATTTTCCACAATTTCGTCAGTCTTCCGCTCCTCTGATCATCATGCACACCGTTTTTAAACTCGCGACATAACTTGTACACACTCGTACGATTCATAGCTATATCACCATATACAGATTCTACCTCATTATAAACCTCAACTGGAGGTTTTCCTTTCCAAACTAGATAACGGATGACGCCGCGTATTTCGCACTTGACGGGAGAATGGATTGACATCTTTCACGTAAAGTGTTGTTGCGTCGACAATTCCCAACGTACTGACCTTGAACTGGTCTCTTTGCGGAGGGGAAGAGTCAGGCTACAAGAAAATGTAGCTAACATGTCGAAAATAAAATTCATTCGGTCGTGAGAGCCTCAGTACAGTTACTTCCTGGATACGCCTCGTATTTATATTTATAACAAAATTTTCTAAGGGACACCTGATTGAGCGAATTATATTTAAGGTATTTTATACAAATATTAAGTATGTAGGACTTCAGCATCAACTTTTCGCAGTATCAATGGTAAACACGTGTTTCTAAGAACTGATTCTTTGAAATATAAAGAAATGTTCAAATTGTCCATATTGTAACGTAAGCAACTGTCTTTATATGTCGAGATCAAAAGAGTATAACTCATGTTTGTCGTGTCTAAATCTCAAAAAAGTTAAGGTTGAAGTAATTTCTTGTAAATCCTCTAATGTAAGTCTGGGTAGCTTCAAAGAAATAAGTAACGAAACGAGCTCTTTCTAATCCCAGTGTGTCAACCCATATCGTCTCCCCGTGGACATGATTCAGTCTAATAGAAATATGAGTTATTAACCCCTGGCGACAAAGGCACTATTATCTTTACGATTGTACTCGCAATCATCAATGAGATAAGGATTTTATTGTACGCCTCGGGCGAATCGATAACATATACAATTTGAAGTTCGCAAGGCATCTCAATACAGTTACTTCTAAATTATCTTAATACGCAATTTCGCTGTTATTACGGCTCAACTCTCAGGGTGGCGTTCGATATGGGGCTTTAATTTTGCACAATCAGCTTTTAAGGTTATTTTACTGGTTTAATCATTTAGGCGTGTCGAGCATATTTTCAAATCGTTTTTTTTTAGTGTGTTTTCTGTTGGTCGCAGATGACCTTTACAGCGTCACCGGGTTTGGGGACGGCGAGATCCTAAAGGGACCTCAAGCCGAGAATTGGCGAGCGCCTCTTGAGGTATTCAAGGCGGATGGCGTCTCCCCACGGGGGGAGTCTCCTCTCCGTCTGGAGCCTCTAGACCACTCGAACCTGAGGGAGCCTTTCAAATCGTATTAAGCATACGTACAGTTACGACAAAACTACAATTACTATTATATTTTAAAGTAAAGTTACTATGATTTTTTATTATTAGTTTCAATCTTATCACCAGTTTTTACTGAGGAACAAATTGGGATTTTACAGACGTGACTAGCCAAATATTGTTATTTTCCAATTTTGCAAAAAATATGTTTCTGTATGTACAATTGTACGTTACGTACTGATATATGCATTTATCATCATCATCATCATCGACCCATGCTCGTCCACTGCTAGACATAAGTCTCTCCTAATGCACGTCACTGCTCCATATGCATGTATAGTCAGTTATAATTACTGTGTGATTAGGGTTGTCCCTTATTCATCCAATGAAATTTCATCCCATTTCCTTATTCATCCCAAAATAGTATTCCTAACCCATCTTTTTACATTATTTCAAAATATTTTCTTTATTCAACACAGTTACGTTCCTTACTCATCCTTTGTGCAGTATACTACGCTTCGCTTCGAGTAGTTTTTTGTTATATTTTTAAATCGACACGATTTTTTATACATCGATGAAAAGATGATATTCCCAGTGCAAATGTAGTTACTAACCCAGCCTCAAGTGTACATACATAAAGAGCGCGTTACTAACTGGAAATCAAGCTTACCAACTATTCAATCTTATTCTGTACTTTGATCTTATAATTGGATAGTGGACTTTTACCTTATTGCCATATTTTCTTATAAGTACACAATTAACATTTTCTCTCTCTGTTATATATTAGATATATATTAAAATACTATCCGACATGAAAATGCTAAATGTGAACATGTTTATAAAGAAACTATGTAAATGGCTAAATGAAAACAATTTTTATAATCTAAAAAGTTTTTTCAATTATAAAATTTAGTGATATGTATTAACTTATCCCATAATTCTACAGAAAAATGTTATAATTAATTAATCTCTTTTTTTTAATTTGTTCCATATTATGTAATTGCATGCTATTTTTAAAATGGCAAAACATGTGCTCAATCCACTTTATGTAATACCTATATACCGTGTAAATAAAGATGATTATGATTTAAAAAAAAAACATTTTAAGTGCGAGACGGACTAGAACAAAAAAGTTCTGTACAAAACCAAGTGATAATAGTATTTAAAAAACAGCCATAACAAATAACAATTTACAAAACCCTTGTATTTTTAAACTTTAGATATTTTTTTAGGGTTCCGTAGTCCTGTCTAGGAACCCTTTTAGTTTCATCATGTGCGTCTGTCCGTCCCCGGCTTGGAAAATTTTAGCACTAGAGAGTTGAAATTTTGTGGAGAGATGTACATCAATCACGCCGACACAATGGTAGAATAAAATAAAAAAAAAATGTTTTAGGGTAGCTCCCTTACATGTAACCTAGGGATGCTTTATTTTTTCATCGTCTACCCCGTCGTGTCTGATATCGTTGAATATGACCCTTAAAATTACTTCGGGGTTTTTTAAGACTATTTTTCAATTCAGGTGTCCGTTTGCGAAATGTTGTAATTTAAATTACTAATTTTTGTCATAGTAGCCCCTCCCCCCCTTCTAAAAGATAAACCACTGGCCTGAAACACCAGGAAATAATTAAGATAATAGTGCTTTTTATAAACTTTTAGAGAAAATTATAACGGTTAAGATAAATTTGTTAGTTTAAGAGTAGTAGTCGTCCAACTTGGGTGAAAGAACATTTCTTACCTATTGAAAATTCCGTACGAGAAAATATTAATAGTGACATCGATGAAGTTATAGTAGCGTAAAACCTTGCATTGAAAAACAAAATTTAAAAGAAACTATTTAAAAATTGATTTTCTTAATTTCTCCTCCTGCTCATATATATTATGGTAACGACATGCAACTGCGGAACCTTACACTGCGCGTGGCACGACATGCTCTTGGCCGATTTTTATATGTTATTATAGCGGCATCAGAAATACATATCCTGTGAAAATTTAAATTTCATTATCTGTTATGGTTCAAGAGATATATCTTACTGATAGAAGTAAAGACGGACAGGCAGCAAAGGCTTACTAGTAGTGTTTAATGTTCCCCTGTGTTAGTAAAAATACATGAAGTGAAAGGCAGAAGATTAAGAGACTGCGTGAAAGATCATACGAATACAGAAAAGGTAAGTTCAAAAAACTTGTGATTTTTCCCTATAGTTTGCATCAATATATATTATATTCATTGTATTTTATGTATGTTATGCATATGTATAAATATATATGTGTGTATGTTTATGTATGGTTATATGAGTATATTATATATGTGCATCAATTTGTATTTAATTATTATTATTTTATTTTCATTTTATTAAATTTTTAGCAACTTTGCCCTAACGCCATACTATTTGTCTCCAACACTCATACTGGTTGTATAAATAAATAAAAGGAGACGATACTAAAATCTAAAATAAGTTTACGATTTGGACAGAAAATAATGCAGCAAGGACAATGTGTCTGCAATTCAATTCAAAAATCATTTATTCAGTTTAGGCTTTTACAAGCACATGTGAAAGTCGAAAACTACGCCATCGGTTCGCAAAACTACGGCGGGAGACCTTGAACTGAGAAGAACCGTCAGGAAACTCAGCAAGGGCTGCTTTTTTCTCCCTGTTTTATTTCATACAGTGTCGTCAAATTGCAAGTTTATATCAAACTTGCAAACATGTGTTGGGGTCAACTTCCATCACATAATGTCAAATAGGTAAAAATAGACAATTATCAAATTTACTAACAATAAGTGTCATTACCTCGTATCATGAATGAAGTAAAAGCTCACTAGACCGAGATCCAAAACTAGGCTGGATGAAAATAGTTTTATCATTAAAAGATATCATCTAGGTAGATAAGTTTTTTGGAGGGAATAGCTAATACGGGAGGTAAAATAAAAATTTATCCGATTCTACCCACGACTTTGCGAATTTGAGGATCATAATATACCTCGAACCTTTTAGTGGGATAATGTATCCGTTAAACCCGGATTAGCTATACCTTTGTATTAAATGATTATTTGAAATCATGTACATGTGTTACACCTCGTTTGAGAATAGAATTAATAAATATATAATACCAACTTGCTTAGCCTGCTAGCTACTATGACCTAGTAGTAGAAGATCCGAACTAAAAACGATCTTCACCGAGCTGATAATAGAATGAATCATATTTTATAACAAATTTAGTATGTTAGAAAATATGTTGAAAATGGGTTGCCTAAAAAAATCCTAGACAGACAATTTTTAATTATTTAAAAAAATGATTTATTTTTGAAGTTATACTTCTTTAGGCGCGTTATGAAAAAATGATGAGAGTGAAATTTTAAGATGCGCGCGCATCACCGTAACACAAAATTTTAACGTTACTTTTGTGTTTACCGCACATTAAGAAAATCTACCAACAAAATAGAAATAGAATCTCTATTTAGTGGGTGCTAACGACTGGATTGTGAAGGCCTATCAAAAGTATTTATTAATCTGGAACAACGGAACCAAAGCGCGATTCAGGAGACTACAGCGCCATCTCTTGACCATTGGTGTAGTAGAACCAAAAACCACATCTTTATTTTTTGTAATAAAGTAACAGTTATAGGTATTCATATTTATAATATTATCCATATGTTTCTAGTTTGTATATTCGGAATACGTGTTTGAGTTTCATACAAGTGCAAATCACATATGTTCTAATAAATTATATTCAGTAGCGATTTTAATTGAATATTTTGATTATTTATTTATTTTTTCAAATTAAAACTGAACTTTATTGACTGTGTCCTTTTCCAGACTTTTTATTAATTTATTGTAATTAATAATTTGCATGCAATTAAAAACAAATTTTAAACGATGCCAAAGAAGGATAACTTCTCACGCGCCTACATAAGTACACGCACCCATTTTTTTTTTATTTTTGCAACATCAAGATAATAAGAAAATTTTTACCCTGACTTAAAGTATGAAACGTATAGAATGTGCAGCCGTTGGGTTGCCTATTATTTACCTGGACAAACTACTCGGTTGTCAGGTATAAACAGGTATGTCGATGCCAGTTACCTTCACTCGATTAGATAATCGAAAAAATTTTATATCAATATGAGCGTTGTTTTATTGCGAACACGGTGATATAGGGTTGTCTGCAAAAAACTTGGTCCTAATAGGGGTTTGCGAATTTTGAAGATTTTAATTTTAACGCGAGTGGAAATGTGTGACAGAGAGATCCGAATTGAGTATAGCGTGTAATAATAAAGGAGACAACATGGCACAACTGACATTTAAGTTGTAAATAATAATAATTATAATAATATTATAATACTAAAATATTTAACAATAAAACCTCAATTAAATAAATTAATAAATATATATAAATGAATTTACTTATTGACTTATAAGTATCATTATATATTTATACAAGTTTTTGTAACTCAAAATATAATGACATAAATAATACAAATATCAATACTTTGAAATTTTTTTTCTCTTTCTGGAAAAAATTATGAGAAACAAAGTGGACAGCCGAAAATTCAAATTCATGGATAAAAAAAAATAGACTAAAAATCTTGTATTACGTTTGAAAATTTTATTAATAAACAGCATAAATACAAAAATAATATCAATAAAAAATAAATTATAATAAATATTTTCTATTCTATATCTGATTCATCAGAAGTATAATTTTGATTCTCGAATTCATCTGACTCATTATTAGCTTCTTCCTCAATTTCTTCCATTTCGACAATGTCCTGGATTTTCAAAGGATCTCTGATAAAACCAGTTGGTTTTAAAAAATCATCTAAATGCCAACCGTAGCTTTCGGGGTTTAATTTCGCACATACAGCATCAGTTGCATTAAGCCACATAGAATTTACATATATAGTTCTTAAAAAAATTTGTAGCAGGGAAATTCAACATGGCGGTATAAAGTTGGAATCGCCATACATTTTTGCTGTAAACTCTTGAACAGCTTTCATTTTTTCATTAATAAAAATATCAGCTTCATCAGTTAATGAAGCAAAAATAGTTTGATACGTCTCATTTTTAGAAAATATTTTAAATGGTCTAATTTTTCCTTTATTATAAAATGCCGCAGTGTAATCACAACCTGTGAATGCGTGAAAAGCATCAAAATTTGACATGATAAAAATTAATTTTTTCATGTCAAATGAAAACCTGTTTGTGAATTATCTATTTATATATTTTTTTTAATTTTTAAGAAATATTTTCTTCATTTTTTATTAGCATCTATTTAAATAAATACCAAAACATTTCTGTACCTCATCCAAATCCGTAGAAGGCATTACTTTCTTCACCCTTAGTAGCTGCTTCACTAGAATGGACACTAGAATGTAGGCTTTCTGTACCTTCATCAGCAATAGAAGTATAGATCTGCTTCTAAAAGTATTTTTTTGTATATAACGTTGATATTTGAAATTTTCTTTTTATGGAAAACTGTATTTATATCATTAATACTTTTTTTGTCAAATTTTATTCGAGAAAATTATTAAGAAAAGTAATAAAAACTGAAAGAAAATAGAAACTGGAAAAAAACGAGCGAGAGATCTTTCAACAAAATAGTTTTGACGTGACAACGTCTTAAATTAGGTTGCGGCTGGGAGTCACTTATGAAAAAGTGTAACGCTCGGTAACGTTACGATGAGTTTAAGTTTACATGTACAATGTTTTAGTAAACAAAATATATTTCTATAGTTAAAATTTGTGCAATTCTTATTTTCATTCAATTCCTTGTTCCTATTGTGCAATTTAATTATATTCATATCAATAAATATTCTACCGAGAAAAAGACGTTGTCACGTAAAATCTTCGCCCGTAAAACCGACTTTACAGGCAACCATTTTTTAGACAATGAATTTGATAGAAATGATTGCTCGTTAGATAAAAATAAATATTCAACGAACGTCAAAACTATACGATTTCTAATTGTATTAGATAATAATTGAAAGAATAATATACTATATACTTACTGCATACTCTGTACAAAAAACTCCAAATTCTTCATTGTATTTATTGCCTAAAACAGTTACTTTTTTGTAACACGTGGTGTGGTAACCAACAAAATCGAGAACTGCTTCAGTTAGTTCAATGTTATGATATTTAAAGTTTTTTTTTACGAAAAGCTAACTTTAACGAGCACTTTTTGAAAGTTTCATTAGTAAAATCACTTAAAGAATTGTCCGAACAAAATAACACGTGTTGCGACTCCAATATAACGCTCACTGTTTACTAGAGTATCGCTGTCATTCTCTGTCATATGACTACCGAGCATGCGCACTTTCTGATATTCGAGGTCCCATTACATGCGACTGCCATGTTGTGTCCTCTATTATTACACGCTATACTCAATTCGGCTCTCCGTCACACATTTCCACTCGCGTTAAAATTAAAATCTTCAAAATTCGCAAACCCCTATTAGGACCAAGTTTTTTGCAGACAACCCTATATCACCGTGTTCGCAATAAAACAACGCTCATATTGATATAAAATTTTTTCGATTATCTAATCGAGTGAAGGTAACTGGCATCGACATACCTGTTTATACCTGACAACCGAGTAGTTTGTCCAGGTAAATAATAGGCAACCCAACGGCTGCACATTCTATACGTTTCATACTTTAAGTCAGGGTAAAAATTTTCTTATTATCTTGATGTTGCAAAAATAAATCATTTTTTTTAAATAATTAAAAATTGTCTGTCCAGGATTTTTTTAGGCAACCCATTTTCAACATATTTTCTAACATACTAAATTTGTTATAAAATATGATTCATTCTATTATCAGCTCGGTGAAGATCGGTTTTAGTTCGGATCTTAGACTTTACTTTAATCTTATGAACTTTCTACTGATAGTTCAGTAGAAAGTTCATTTGATGTGGAGTTTGCAAATATTGCTTTAAACTCCGGAGGCCAAACATTTAATTTTCTCCAGTTTTACTGTACTACAGGATGCACTAAAAGTCACAATAACAGTATCGGCATTTTTGACCATCTATTTTTCTTTTGTTATTAAAATTTTGACAAGCGTTGCCTCAATAGTTGTTTGTGGTTAAAAGCAATCCATATCACCTACAAAAGTTTCCTAAACTATATTGATCGTTAGTAGACCTTTACTGCTAGTGCTGTTAATGCCAATAACTAACCTACCCAGTATTTATTTGCTTTTAGTTCCAGATTGCGACATTATTATTTTGATGGACTTCCTGCCGTCCGATGGTTCCAGGAACTACACCAATTTCGTTATTAATAGTGAACAAAACTATTCTAATGGAGTTATAAGAGCGAACTCAAATCTCATGAAACTCAGTTTGAGACCAGATAATTGCTGCGAGTTGTCTGAAAATTATTATTACGTCTAAAAGTTACCTTTGACGTAGTGAAATTCTCCGAATTTTAATTACCATCTTGAAATGTTTGTCAAACACTGAAACATTGCTGGCTTGAATTCTCTGATGAAATATAAAAAAGACACTAAGTGTACTTCTATTTTTAGCTTGTTACAAGCTTTAAATAAAAGTACACTCTGACGAAAGACCTTTTTGAAAATAAAAAGAACAACGAGATTATGCAAACGCCCACGCGTTTATAACAATATATTATTTACAGTTGAATGAAATAATTCACTGTAGAAATTTGTTACAACTGTTACTTATGACAAGGCTTGCCAATTTATAATTTTGAAGGTAGTTATTTTCCTTATAAAATAAAGAAATCTGAGTGTATTGAGCAGTTTTATTTCAAATCCATTTGCTTTTAATTACTTTATAGAAGTTTCAAAGTGCTTATAAAGTTAATAGGTAATGGAATATATAACACGCGCATTTTAAAATTTCACTCTCATATTTTTTTCATAACGCGCCTAAAGAAGTATTTCAAAAACTGGCAAAGTGCGAATCGACAACATTAAATACTATATTGTTATATCAAGCAAAAAACCGCAAAAATCACGTCATTTGTATAGGAGCACCACTTAGATGTTTATTTTATTTCAATAATGTATTTTTAAAGTATTATTATGCTGACAATAGGAATCCTAAAGCACAGATAATGTTTTTGAAGAAAATGTACTGAAAGCTAATAATATCCAGTACTTTAAGAATGTAACCGACATAAATAAATCCATGGTGGTAAATAAATAAATATTTTCTAACACTCGCACAAATTAGCCTAGCCCCAAAGTAAGCACCTTAGGCCTGTTTTATTGGATACTAGGGTAAAGAATAGAATACGTAAACTGATACATAATACCAAAGTACGTAAATTGTTCTAGAAATATTATACACTTAAACATCCATGGCTTCTGGCTTCGGGGTGATTTAAAATTAAAAAAGCGGGACAGTCCCTTACCAATAAAATTAGTGAAATTCAAGATCCAGTTATTTTGTAAAAATAAACATAAATCTTGACGTGGCTCAGATCGGTTTCAGAGCAGAACAGAGAAACTTAGAAAAGTAGTATGAAAAACCTAAAATGATTGTCTAGGATGGAAGTACTGTAGCCGGTAAAAAGATTGCTTAACGATATGATGGCTATAGAAGCATTGTCAGTATTAGTAGTAATAGTTAATGTGATTCATTAACAGATGAACAAAAAAGTATACATTTTGGGAATCGGCAAAACTGTTGAATTTTGTTTGTAGGTACAATCAATTGAGGTATTAACAACTTCGTGTCGGTACAATTTTATCTTAAGATGTTAGATCCAACGACATTAAAAACCCTAAGTGTCGCCGCACACGGGCCACACGCCACTGCCACAAACGCTGCCACGAAGCTAGAAGCCGCTAGAAGCGACTACTAAAGTGGCTGAAGCGCGCGACAGTGGCTGACTAAGGTAAGGGAGAGAGGGGTGGGGAATCGCGCGAGTGACGTGTGGCGGCGTTTTGTATCGGCGCATTATGGCGCTTTGCAGACGGCGGGGCGGAGCGGGCCGGTCAATTTCGCCGCAGGTGCCCGGCGGGCACTGGCGGCGCGGCATGTCCGCGGCTACCCGCCGTGGATCATACAAACCAGTTTATATGCAGTAACGCAGACGGCGGCGCGGGGCGGCTAGCTCAGTCCGCGCCACGCGCTTTTTAGTGATGGACTATTCACTAGAACGAACGTCCTGAACTGACTGCCTCTGCCTGTCGTGTGCTTTGTGTACGCGGCGAGGGCAGCCGCAGACATCGACGGGCAGACGCAGTTTTTATTGCTTCGTGGACAAAAAGCCCGCCCCGCCCCGACGTCTGCAAAGCGCCTAAGTGGCCGGTGCGGGCCACAAGAAGCGAGCAACGACGATTTGTAGCGTGTGCCGGCTACCGGTGTACTGTGTGTGGTGAGTCCATATAAAATGTATGAAAACTACAAGAAATATGCCGGTGGCGGCGTTTTGTGGTTGTGGCTGGTGGGCCGTGTGCGGCGACACTTAGCCTGATTTACACCGGAATGACACCTTTGTTTATGATAACAGTACAAATACTTTCATTTAGCATCACATGAGCCAATGACCTAAGTAGATGTTTCCGAACCCAAAGTTTTATTACTCAAAAACCCGGTCGTACAAAAATACTCTAAAGGAAATTCAAAAAGTTTAACACGTAACTAATTTTATTATTAGGTTGCCGAAGTCACGCGGCAAGAGTCGGTAAAGGAAAACAATACTGACTAAAATAAACGAAAAAAAAAACCTGTTACAACAATCTGGAACTTTGAGAGTGGTGATGCTGACATCCGGAAAGTTGAGTAACACAAGAAAGTTTGACGTCTTTTGAAACAAGGAACTAATGTAAGGGCAGCAAAGATTGATACAGACGGTTACCCCAACAACCTTACAAAATCCAACTTCAGAAATTTCTTACTAAACAGTTAGGCTGTTTCGCGTTAGGTATTTACGCAGCAACAACCATAGTTATAAAGATTTTTTATGTTAAATGGTTAGCAAACAAGCATATGGCCAACCTGATGCTGAGCGGCCAACATCGGCCAACATACACGCTTGCGAATAGACGCTTGCGATACAAAAAATATATCTTGTGTCGTTGCCTACCCTGACCCAATCCCCTGCCCCATGTAGCCCTGGAAGTTTGCTTGTTTGACAAAAACACAACACCACCAAAAGGTAGTATTAATTTAGAAAATTACTTTGATATTTTGGGTCCCAAACGATAAGGAATTCTCTGGAATAATATAGTCCGTAAAATACATAAATATAATAATAATAATAATTCATTTATTGTGTATCATAGGTACATTAATGGGGTGTTACATCATATATACAGTTCAGCTATGTCCTGCCTTAAGGCGTACAATAACACAATAACATTATTGTCACAATTTAAATCAATATTATTATAAATGTGTAGCAATTAAATTTAATAACGTTAAAACATAGCAATATAATTCTTAAATATTAAGTCGTAGAAATATTATTATTTATTCAGCGCCATCTATCATCATGCATATAAATTATTCAATATCGAAGTCCACTTTGAAAAGCAACGGACAAATACAATATATGTGTGAACCTAGTAGTTGCATTTGGAATGTAAGTTAGAGGGAGCTAGTGTGTAAATTTTTTTAATGAGATGCCAAATTGGATGTGACGTCACATTAATGTTCTGGAAACATTGAGAGGCGGAGTCAGCAAAACCGGTCCGTTTGATTCCTCACACCAAATATGGTGATATGAGAGAAATTTGCAATGACGCTGTCACGTGTTGTAGTAGCCTATAAATAGCAGTGCACAACCAAATTCGCTCTCTTTTGGCTGATAGAACCTTGAAGACCATACTTAGAAAATAGCATTAAGACTAGCAATGGCAGTCAGTGCACTATATACTTGATATTTCTCCCCGGATTAACGGGTCCATTAATTTAGCTAATTAATAACAGTAATAATCACAATTACTTGATCCTGATTGGAATCTCCTTGGAAATATATATATATATGAGCCTGTGAAGCTTTCTTGAGCAAAAAGTGACGGGTTCACGTGATGACAGCAAGTCCTGCTTCATCCCTGAGGACACTTGAGTCATCCTGATGCTCCCATGATCTTGCCAAGCTAAGTAAAACTTATAACTTCTTGATATTTAACCAGTGCATACTCCGGAGAACCATTTCTGTTTAACGTGATAAAGGATTTTCTATTGGTAAACTGTAAAGCCATTATAAAAACATAACAAATTTTTATTGTTAAATTTTCAAAACTTAATATTTTATAACTTGTTTAATAATTTGTTTATATAAGAAACTTAAATTGAGTATTACTGTATTAGCACATGATCTTGAATGTATGAATATCTTTAAATCAAAAGAAAAATCTTTGAGGAAATATAACTATGTATTTATTAACTTGAATGTGACTAGTATTAAGTTTTAACCATGATGAAATAAGATCTGAATTCTTTTTACAATATAATATCTTGTTCACTGCGGTTTTAGACATTTTCATTTATCTCCCTCAAATCACAGTAGTACGGCGCCCTGATTATAAATTAAATAAATTTCGAGTCTCATGTAAGCCCTGAAATAGCCGGTGATAACAAAAATTGTTACAAAATGGCGACCAACTTTAGGGCCGAGCAATAAAATACTGTATTTGAGGGAAATACTGGTGTGCTGATATGATGATAAAAAGGTTGGCGGAAAAAATAAATGCTTAAATCCCCAATCAGTCTGAACGGCACACTAGAATTTAACATCTAATCAAAAAAACAATTTAACTTAAAAATCTTTAATATTCAGAATTTGTACTAATGTGTTAATATGATGATAAAAAGATTGGTGGAAAAATTTAATGCTTAAAATCCCCAATCAGTCTGAATAGCACATTAGCATTAATTAACTTAGCACATTAGAATTAATCAACTTATACTACAATAACACTTTCGTATTGATTGGATGCGTAAAAAATTGACCTTGAACAGTGAACAAGATAGTCTTTAAGAATTGAAACTTGTAATAATAAAAGTACCCTCCTTCAAAAAAAAAAAAATTTTATAAATTTCCTTTGTATTTAACTTTCTTAGATTAAATAACTTGAATAAGTAGCTTGATTTAAAAACTTGATTAAACGTAATTTAATAATTAACTTAATAATTAACTTAGTAACAGAAATAACTGACTTTAACTTAAAAAAAAATCTGAGAAAATGCTCTCTATACAAAAATATGTAAACTACTTAAGAAAGGATGAAATCATATATGAATTGGATATTCTTGGCGTTTCCACAGCTCCTGACACATCGGTGGATGCACTGAGAAAGCAGCTTCGCCAAATTTTTAAGCTGAAGAGACGTGGCAGCATCAAGTGTGCTCCAGTGATCACACCACTCCCGGCAAGCGAGCTCAAGGCATGTACGCCGAAAATTGCTGAGCTCGAGGATCTGCTGTCATCAGGTGACCTCGGAAAGGACAGTAATCTTCACTTACGTGTGTCAGTTAGGGCTAATTATCTAATCGATAGACTTGCTCGATTGGAGGTTGACAATGCTTCTCTTGTGGATTTGCGCCACAGGCTCATACGTATCTTAGCTCAAGTAGAACAGGAAGATGAAAGTAGTTCAGACGAATTAAGTGATAAGGAAGGTACTCCCAAGTGTAGTAAAACCGGCATGAAGGATGTGAGGGAACAAGAGACGGATGAATATGTGTTGCCTATCTCGAAAACAAGGATGAATGAAAAGAATGGAAGTGAGGAATTAATCGTCATTAAAGAAAAACCAATTAACTTAAATTCACTTAATTTAAAATATAATGGTTCAGGTTGCGTTAGAAGTTTTATTGAGAGGTTAGAGGAACTTAGACAGGCCCGCGAGATTCCGCAATCTCGTATGCTGACAGCATTTTCCGATCTCTTAGAAGATTCTGCATTGGCGTGGTTTAGAAGTAACAAAGCGAACTTTAACTCATATTCTGATCTATTGTTACACTTAAGAGAGGATTTTGATATTCCGGATTTAGATTATCGACTTAAAAACGAAATTAGACAACGCACACAAGCTAGACAAGAGTCAATTGTGAGCTATATCTCCACGATGCAAGGAATGTTTGCGAGATTGTCTATTCCCATGTCATTAGAAGAACAGCTAGAAATTTTAATGCATAATATTCGTCCGGAATATATGAAAGAGTTGGCTCTTCATAACGTTGATTCTATTCTTACGTTAAAACAATTAGGAAAGCGCTTGGAATTGGCTCAAGTCCGTGCAGAGAAATTTACGGAACCCAATTTGAATAAATTATTTATTTCAAATGACCTTCAGTCACGAAGAATAAAAAATAATTTCAAACCATCCCGTCAGATCTCAACCGTAACTTTACCTCAAAATGTCTCAAATGATAGGAGGTGTATGAGATGTCAGAGTCGAGAGCATTTCACTAGAGAGTGTGTAAATTCGAGAGAAATTCTTTGTTTTAAGTGTGGTAAAAAGGGCGTAAGACGACCTGAGTGCCCACAATGTAATCCAAGTAATAATTCAAAAAAACTAAAAAGTGGGAACTTCACATATAATTACGGTAAAAAAAGGTCACACATTAACTTAAATAACCGTGAAGTTCTCTTCCATAAGAAAAAGTTTGACAATAGACCTTATTTGCAATTTAAAATATTAAATGTAGATGCGTTAGGACTTGCTGACTCTGGTGCGTCATGCTCGATACTCGGCAAAAACTCGCACCTCATCTTTCTGAATTTAGGCTTTAAACTTAACACTTTAGATAAAGAGCGTATTGTAAAAACCGCTAATAGCACTGAATTGCATTGCGTAGGGTACATGTCTCTGCCCATTGAATATAACTCAATACTTAAGGTAATTACATTTTATGTTGTTCCGGAAATTACTACACCAATCATATTAGGTATTGATTTTTGGCACCATTTTGGTTTGACAAAAAACTTGATGTCATCCAACTTTAGTAATACAACTTTAAACTCAGAAAATCCTATTAACTCAATATCATTAAAAAACGGGTTAGAAGATTACAATAACTTAACGACGGCGCAAAAGCGAATAATTAATAAAATAATTGATAAATTTGACTTAATTAACACAGAAAAGGTTGGTCTTGGTAGAACTTCATTGGAACACCATAAAATAGATACTGGTAACCATAGTCCGATTAAACAGCGTTATTATCCCTTATCACCTATCAAGCAACTAGCACTCGAGAAGGAATTAGATAAAATGTTAGCCCTGGGGGTAGTTTCTCCTTCCCAATCGGCTTGGAATTCTCCAGTAGTAATGGTAGAAAAACCCAATGGTGAAACCAGATTATGCCTAGACTCTCGAAAACTTAATTACGTCACAAAACCTGACGCTTATCCCTTGCCTTATATTAACCAAATATTAGATCATCTTAACAACGCTAAATATTTAACCTCAATTGACCTTAGTGCCGCATATTGGCAGATTCCTTATGACTCTGCAGCATCTGCTGAAAAGACAGCTTTCACAGTTCCTCGTAGAGGCTTATTTCAATTTAATGTGATGTGTTTTGGGTTAGTAGGGGCGTCAGCAACCATGCAACGCTTAATGGATAAATTATTTGGCCCAGAATTCGATAATAAGGTATTTGCTTTTCAAGATGATATAATTTGCATTAGTAACACTTTCTCAGAACATATTGAGCTCCTAGAGAAAATATATCAGCGCCTGAAAGAAGCAGGCCTGACAATAAATAAAAAAAAATCACAGTTTTGTCGCAAAGAGCTCAAATATTTAGGGTATTACATTGATAAACATGGTTTAAGAACGGACCCTGGTAAAGTAGATATAATCCTTAACTATCCTACACCCTCGAACCCCAAGGAGGTAAAAAGATTCCTTGGAATGGCAGGTTGGTACAGAAGATTTGTGAATAATTTCTCTGAAATCAGCAAACCGTTATGTAAACTCACCCGTAAGAATGTGGATTTTGAATGGAACTCTGAGGCACAGAAATCCTTTAATTTGCTTAAAACTGCCCTTGTTTCTGCCCCTATTTTAAAAATGCCAGATTATTCGCGCCCTTTCCGTATTTTGACTGACGCATCTGCATACTCAGCGGCGGCCGTTCTCACCCAGTCTTATGACGGAGTGGAACACCCTATTGCCTACTGTAGCCGCTCACTTAATAAAAATGAAGTTAATTATAGTACAACAGAAAGAGAATTATTAGCTGTTATTTATGCATTAGAACAATTTAGACAATATGTTGAAGGTCAGGAATGTACCATAGTCACAGACCATGCTTCACTGTTGTGGTTTTATAAATTAAAAAACCCCACAGGTCGTTTAGCACGATGGAGCATGCGTCTTAGTCAATTTAACTTTAAAATAGAACACCGGAAGGGTCGGGATCATATCCTCCCGGATACTTTGTCACGTATTAAATTAGATTCAATAGAAATAGATTTATCAAAAGATAGTTGGTACTCTTATATGTTAAACGCAGTAAAGAATAACCCACGTAAATTTCCTAATTTCATGGAAAAAGATGGAAACTTATATAGATATTCGAAAAATAAATATGATCTTACTGGCGAATTTGATTGGAAACTGGTAGTTCCTGAAGAAAATAGATCGGCAATTCTTAGGAAATATCACGATGACCCTACTAGTGCACATTTAGGTGTCATGAAGACACATAGGAGGATCGCCTTACATTATTACTGGCCCCACCTATACGAATGTGTGAAAAAGTATGTGAGTGAATGTGAGACGTGTAAGCAATACAAACCTGTGAACACGGCACGTCCCGGTCTCATGGGAAGTCCTAAGAAAGTGACCAAGCCATTCGAAGCCATTAGTTGTGATCTATTGGGACCCTTTCCAAACTCAAGGAATAGAAATACTTATTTAATAGTTGTTTCAGATTACTTTAGTAAATATGTCATGTTGCACCCTATACGGTCAGCAACAGGCATGGCTGTAGCAAACTTTATAGAAAAATATGTATTTTTAGTCCATGGCGTTTGTAAAACCATCTTTATAGATAACGGTCCACAATATGTTAGCTCCCATTTTAGACAGCTGTTAACTAAATATAATGTACCAAACATATATTACAATCCTAAGTATCATCCCCAAACGAACCAAGCTGAGCGGGCAAATAGAAACATAGTTCATGCGATAGCCTGTTATGTAAAATCCGAGCATAGAAGGTGGGATGAACACTTAATAGAATTGCAATGTGCTTTAAACACGGCTGTGAATGAAGCAACTAAATTTTCACCCTATTTCCTAGTCCATGGTAGAGAGTATATAATAGATGGTAATTTATATTTAAATTCCTTCCCTCCATGTCCGTTAGATCAAATTACCTCAGACAGTACATTGGAGTATGGGAAAAAGTTGCTTGAACTTAATAATATCTTCCAAAAGGTGAGGAAATATTTGATTGTTGCCCACCAACGGAACGAAAAACAATATAACCTCAGAAAAAGACACATTGAATTAAGAGTTGGCCAAATAGTGTATAAACGTACTCATTATTTATCCAATAAGGCAAAGAATTTTTCTTCCAAATTAGCACCAAAATTTATTAAATGTGTAGTGACGGCTAAATTATCACCTTTAGTTTATACTTTAACCGATTTAAATGGTAAATGTTTAGGTAATTATCATATTAAAGATATACTAAAATATTCTGAACAACAGAACTAACAAATCTTTGAATTCCACATAGGATGCTTATTTTAGTCACTTTCAGTATTAAACGATTGGTTAAGAAGAGTTATGGTATAGGAAGAGTGCATATGGAAATCTGTGGGCTACGGTTCGAAACCTGCCTGAAAATTAAATTGTTTTTCTCTTTTAACTAAATAAATATTTATTTACAACTTTTTTTTAACCTATATGGTCACTTTAAAAAAAAAAAAAAAAAAAAAAAAAAAAAAAAAAATGTTTAAATGAAATTTCGAGGAATTTTAATATTTTAACACAAAAAAAAATTTTTTTGATAAAATTATTTTCGTCCAGTTGTGTTTACTGATATGCATATGAGTATGAGAGTAGTATGAAATGCGGGATGTATGAAAAGTTTTTTTTTTTCCAAAATAAGCACGTGCAATTTATTTTAATACTTAATAGAAAAATAAGACTTGATGTAAGAAAGGTATAAGCATAAGGAAGTGGACATATACTTTAGACTTGATAATTAAAGATAGGAAGATTGTTGGAAAATAATCTTAATCTTTTGAGTTTGAAAACATACAAACATCTTTAATCTTGAGTTGTTTTCTTAACTACCTTAAGTTCATAAGATGAACAGAAAAGTCATGTTATACCACTGGATATTAGATCCAAGAAAGGTATTTACATGAAACTAAAAGAAAAATCATTAAACAGCAAATATTTAATTGTTGCTATTGACTTAGAGTTTAGAACATTACGTGGAGTAAATAAATGGATACTCACGTTTATAAGTTTAAATTTTTTATCTTGGCTAATACTTAGTATTGTTGATTTGTCAGTAAGTCAGTTGCAGGTTAATTAATTAAAAAAAATTTTTTTGGGAAAAATTTTTTGAGATAAGGGGGATGTTGTGTAGCAATTAAATTTAATAACGTTAAAACATAGCAATATAATTCTTAAATATTAAGTCGTAGAAATATTATTATTTATTCAGCGCCATCTATCATCATGCATATAAATTATTCAATATCGAAGTCCACTTTGAAAAGCAACGGACAAATACAATATATGTGTGAACCTAGTAGTTGCATTTGGAATGTAAGTTAGAGGGAGCTAGTGTGTAAATTTTTTTAATGAGATGCCAAATTGGATGTGACGTCACATTAATGTTCTGGAAACATTGAGAGGCGGAGTCAGCAAAACCGGTCCGTTTGATTCCTCACACCAAATATGGTGATATGAGAGAAATTTGCAATGACGCTGTCACGTGTTGTAGTAGCCTATAAATAGCAGTGCACAACCAAATTCGCTCTCTTTTGGCTGATAGAACCTTGAAGACCATACTTAGAAAATAGCATTAAGACTAGCAGTGGCAGTCAGTGCACTATATACTTGATATTTCTCCCCGGATTAACGGGTCCATTAATTTAGCTAATTAATAACAGTAATAATCACAATTACTTGATCCTGATTGGAATCTCCTTGGAAATATATATATATATGAGCCTGTGAAGCTTTCTTGAGCAAAAAGTGACGGGTTCACGTGATGACAGCAAGTCCTGCTTCATCCCTGAGGACACTTGAGTCATCCTGATGCTCCCATGATCTTGCCAAGCTAAGTAAAACTTATAACTTCTTGATATTTAACCAGTGCATACTCCGGAGAACCATTTCTGTTTAACGTGATAAAGGATTTTCTATTGGTAAACTGTAAAGCCATTATAAAAACATAACAAATTTTTATTGTTAAATTTTCAAAACTTAATATTTTATAACTTGTTTAATAATTTGTTTATATAAGAAACTTAAATTGAGTATTACTGTATTAGCACATGATCTTGAATGTATGAATATCTTTAAATCAAAAGAAAAATCTTTGAGGAAATATAACTATGTATTTATTAACTTGAATGTGACTAGTATTAAGTTTTAACCATGATGAAATAAGATCTGAATTCTTTTTACAATATAATATCTTGTTCACTGCGGTTTTAGACATTTTCATTTATCTCCCTCAAATCACAGTAGTACGGCGCCCTGATTATAAATTAAATAAATTTCGAGTCTCATGTAAGCCCTGAAATAGCCGGTGATAACAAAAATTGTTACAAATGTCAATTAAGTTTATTTCCATATCGTTTTATGCACTTCATATAAATTGCCAATACCAATAATATATACAATATATATATAAAAAAAAATGTCAAGTGGTACCCAGAATGTCATTGTTAAAGGACAATGTTAAAATTGGCCTAAGAACCAACACCAATTTGGCATTTATGATAATTCTTAGTATATTTTTTGCGATAATTATAAGTATTTAGATTGTGACGGACACTTCCAGTTAAGTAAGCTAAATTAAAAAGTTAATAAATAATCTGAGACAATAAATACCATTTTAAGTGTATAATCTATGACAGCACTGCAAACAAAAAACACTTTCTTCCTAATGTTGGCACTTCACTTGGCTATTCGTATTTGCTATTTAAAAACATGACATGTCTCTCCTTTTCATTCCTTATTAAGCATGACAAGGACAAACTGTTCTCAAGTGAAGGGCCGGCATAAACTCGATACTCTGTGGTTGTGGTGCAGGCAGTTTGCATTCGTAGTAATCTGTGGCATTCGTGCAATCTCGTTTTTTTTTTTTTTTTTTTGTTTCCTCCCAGGCGGGGGAGAGGGTGAGAAATCCTCATGGATACCCTACAGCCGGCTGTAGGGTTATGTCAGACTCCTACTGACTAAAAAACACCCTTTATTCATGCTTATGGCCAGAAGGGCCTTACAAGCTTCATCTGAAGCGATCACCCCCCGAGAGGGGGATGATGCGGCGCTGCGTTAGTTTAAACTAGTGCATAGTTTAAAATAACGCAAAATGCGCTTAGAGGACAAGTGCACTCAGATGTGCACTTGAAACGGGAGGGGACTGAGAGGGATCGAACCTCTCTGTGTCGGGGGGGCGGGGGGGACTCATCGCGGGTGTTGGATCCTCAGCGGCCAAGAGGGCCGCGAGATCGCGCGTGAGTTTATTGTGTATGACTGTGAGTGCGTGTTTGGGCCTGCGGGGCCTGAATCGAGATGGAGTGTGTGGAGCGTATCCCGACGCCGATCTAATGAGTGTGTTAGAGTGCTCTTCTGCAGCTTTGAAGAACCGTTCCGAGCACTCTGTGAGGTGTGTTTGAATTGTGTCGAGTTGAAGGTCCCTGTGGAGGTCCGCGTTGCGGACGTACCACGGGGCCCCTGTGGCTATGCGGCAGAAGCGATTTTGAAGCACTTGAAGTTTGTTCAAAATCGCTTCGTCCGCGTGTGCGAACACTGGTGACGCGTAAGTGAGGACCGGGCGTATGCAAACTTTGTAAAGCGTTCGCTTGTTACGAAGTGACATTTTGCTGTATTTACCGAGCATCGGGTGGAGGCGGCTCATATAAAAGCGCGCGTTCGCGACTACGCGTGTGATGTGTGCACGGAAGGTGAGTTTTTTGTCTAGTGTGATCCCTAGGTATTTGACTGTGCGGTGCCACGGTATTGCTATGCCTTGCATTCGCAGAGACCGCGCACCGTGTTGTATGGTTTTGGTGCGGCGCTTGGGATCGAAGCAAATGGCCGAACTTTTGTCCGGATTTACGTTGTGATTGCCGGTTGGAGCTTGGCTATGATTTGATTGGTACTGGCTCCCCTAGAGTAGAGGGCCGTGTCGTCCGCGAAGAGAGCGAGCTCGACACCCTTGGTCTGAGGGATGTCGTTGGTGTACGCTGTGTATAGCAGGGGGGAGAGAGCGGACCCCTGCGGTACACCGGCTCGTAGTGGGCGGGGCGTTGATAGTGAACCTTCGTATCTATAGCGGAAGGTGCGGTTTGATAGAAAAGAGGCTACTAACCTAACTAGGCGGTCAGGTAACTCTAATTGATATAATTTAAAGATTAATCCGTCGTGCCAAACCTTGTCGAAGGCTTTGGCGACGTCGAAGAAGACTGCAATAGTTTTATATTTATTAAGTTGGAAGCCGCTTAGGGCGTGCTCCACTATGCGATGGATCTGTTGGGGGCAGGAGTGTTTGGCTCGGAAGCCGAATTGGTGGTCAATGATAATAGGATCGGATGGTGATAGGAGGTGCTCTCTTAGTCTGGTCAGTATGGTTTTTTCGAAAAGTTTCGCCATTGCCTTGAGGAGGCTAATAGGGCGATGGCTACTGGGGAGGTGCGCGGGTTTCCCGGGTTTGGGGATGCCTATCACTATTGCTTCTTTCCAGGCGGCTGGGAAGTAGCACAGATCAAAACATGCGTTAAAGAGAATTGCAAGCAAGGTTAGCATTTGGATGGGAAAATGCTTGAGCGCCTTGTTAGAGATGCCGTCGGCGCCCGGGGCCTTGCGTTGCTTAAAGTTTCTAATGGTCTGTCTGAGTTCGTCTGTCGTGACGGGGTCTAGGGGGTTGTCAATGAGTGGAAGGGCGGCCCGCCGGCGGACCTCCTCCTCCACTCCGCGAATATGTTGCGGGTTAGTTTCCTGCGTACTAGGCGTGCATTGCGCCGCTATGCTGTCTGCAAAACACTCAGATTTTTCGTCGTCTTCGAAGGCGACGGTGCCGTCGGGGCGAGTGAGCGGGGGGGTGTGAGTGGTGACGTCGCTACGGAGCGCTTTCGCGATTCTATAGTACGCAAGATGGGATGGGGTAATGTCCGCCATGAGTTCCTCCCAACGGGAGTGTCTCAGAGCGGCTAATTGGGACCTAACTTGTCGCTGAAGGCGATTAGCTGTAGCCCTATACTCGGGGGTGGGGTATAATTTGGCTCTCCGGAGAGCGGCGTTTTTGGTTTGGATTAGGTTCCGGATGGCCAGCGGGAGCTTGGGCTTTGGCAGCTCAACCTCCCGCGAGTTCTCCTTCGCCTTCTCGGTCACCAGTAAGGTTAAGGACTCTATAGTTTCGTCAATCTTGTCGGTGCTGTCGAGACTGTCCGGTGAGTTAGGGAACGGGGACTCGGGGGAGTCTAAAGCGGTCTCGAGAGCGGAGCGGTATCCGTCCCAGTTGGTGAATAGCCTCTTAGGGGGCGCGGGGGCGTCTAGTGGGTCTTGGGGACCTAGAACTAGAGACACCGGTCTGTGATCTGACCCCAGGTCGTCGAGCGTTTCGATCGAGCTGAGGCGAAGCGACACGTTTTTAAGGATCGCGAAGTCCAGGACGTCGGGTCGGTTTTGTACATTGTCTGGGTAGTGGGTGGGCGCGTAGGGACATATGACATCATAGCCAAGCTCCTCGGTTATGTGTAGTAATCTGCGGCCAGAGGTGGTGGTGGTCTCGCATATCCAGTCGGTGTGTTTGGAGTTAAAGTCACCGAACATTATGACTGATGTACCTAATGAAGTGAGTGTTTCGAAGTCTGCGCGGTGAGGGTGTGTACCTGATCTAATGTAGACTGAGGCGATGATTAAGGACTGGTGTCCTGTCATCGCCAGCCTACAGATGGTGGCTTCCATGTTTGTGAGCGCGGGAGTGGGTATAGGTGTGCAGTGTAGGTTGCGTCTATAGTAAATTGCGGTGCCGCCGCGCGCGTTGGCACCGTCGTTCCGGATTAATTTATACTTAGGGATCGACAGCCCCTTCATTTGAGTTGGTTTGAGCCAAGTCTCCTGAAGGAGCAGAAAGTCGGGTTCCCTATCTTGCAAAAATAATTTAATTTCGTTGAGGTTGGATTTTAAGCTGCGCGTATTAAATGACACAAGCGAAGCGCCTTTCGGCTTGGTACGCCCGGGGTTCAGTTGTGTGATTGTTATGTTAGTGTTTTGCGCGGTCATAATTTAAACAACAGTGGTGTTTGTTTGAGTTATCACCGCGTGTTTTGTGTATAGTGTTTTTGTTTGTGTTCGGAGTCTGGTTATTTTCCAATGTTATAATGAAAAAATTAATCGAACGCGGCAACGAGTTCGGGGTGTTCGGCTATAGCTATAGCCTTTTCAAGTGGTGTTTTAGCTAGCCGGAGCTTCGCGGCGAGAGTGTGGATCTCGGCGATATTCACCCTCTTGAGCGAGGAGCGAATAAGCGCCATGTCCTCGGCCAGAGAAACGTCTTGGGCTGGCTTAGCTTGTGTTGTTGGTGTGGTGTGTTGTGGTGGGTGTGGTTTTGGGCGGGCCCTGGCTGGTCCCCAGGCTGTCGGGGGCGCCGGGCTGCGAGGGGCGGCCGCCTTGGGTAGCCCCGGGAAGTTTGTGGTGGTGTTATTAGGTGGTGGTGGTGGGTGTGTTTTTGTAGCCGTGGTTGGCTTTGTGTGAGTGTGAGTCATGGGCCTGGGGCGTGGGGCCCGCGGGCAACCCCTGTAATTGGCCGGGTGGCCTTCTTGGCCACACAGCACGCATGCGGGTGCCCCGGGTGCGTCACGAGTGCGGGTGCACTCCTTAGTGAGGTGGGGTACGAGGCACTTGACGCACCTCGGGGCCGCCGAGCAGTTGGCTGCTGCGTGGCCATATAATTGGCACCTGTGGCATTGCCCAGGGGTGCCTCGCCGGTGTGGGGCTTCGACTTTGATATTGTCGAGGCCACAGACTGTGATGGGACCTTTAAAAATATCCCTAGCTGCCGGGACCGAGGTCAAAATGACAAGAGCCAACGGGTATTGCTTCCCAGTCCGGCTGTGCAACTTGTGCACTGCCTCGGCTGGGAAGCCTTTATCGGTTAAGTCGTTAAGAATGAGCTCGTTGGAGAGCTCGAAGGGGACTCCTCTGAGTACCGCGCGGACTTTGCGCTCCTCGGGGAGGGCGTATGTGTGGTAAGGAATTGTGTGAGAGGTTAGTAGCCTTGTGAGGCTCCTAAATGTGTCGATTGTGGGTGTGGTGATTTTAATGGCGTGACCGGTGTTCGACGCCTGTGTGTAGTGTATATTCTGAGCTTTGCAAAGGTCCGCGACCTTTGCCCATTGCGCCTTATCGCGCAGGAAGACGGGCGGCGGCGGCTTTGCCTTGATAGGTGCGGCGGTGCACCTAGTGTGTTGTTTTGTGGTGTGTGTAGTGTGGGGTTGTGCGGTCGGTTGGGCGACCGTGAGAGGGGTGAGAGGGCTGAGAGGGACAGAGGGCGCCGTTGGAGACGCGGTGTCTGCGCGGCGCTTGGAGCGCCGCTTCTTCTTGCTCACCACAGTGGTGAACACGGAGTCGTCTGACGCCGACACAATGGTCGAGTCAGAGTCGCAGGTCGAGACCGGGCTCGAGGCGGGGCGCTTGCCCGCGCTCGAGGGCCCGGGGAGGCAGGGGGTGTCGGGGCGGGGGGGTTCGGGGGAGGGGCTGGCGGGCGAGTCGCGCATGGGGCGCGCTCTCGCGACGAGCTCCCTGATGGCGGCCTCATCCAGGGTGAGGCCGAGGGCGGAGAATAGGGACAGTACTTGCTGTGTGATGTCCATGTTTGAGTTTAGTGTAGTGTGTCGAGTTGGTGTGTATGTGGTGTGTGTATGTGAGTGCCCTGACTGTGGCGTGAAGCCGCAGGTCCTAACACCTATACGACAGCGGTGGACTCCCCTGCCCGCGGCAGGGGGTCGGTTGAGGCTGAAAGAGATGTGTTCCGATATTCCTAGTGAATATGGGAACAACCGTCACCCTTGGGAAGGCCCAAGTGCAAATGGGATCGGGTCTTCCGGTTTCCGAGCTCAGGAGAGCTCGAGACGTACCGGGGCTACGCCGACCAGTTTCGTTAACACCGCTAGGTATCCACTGGTCCAATCTTGAGTCTCACGAATGAGTGCAGGCGCGTCGAGTCGACTCGAAGCAGGCAGCTGTGCGGCGGGGCGCACGGAGCAGGAGGCGGCGGTGCGACGTGGCGCACGGTCCGCGGTCGGAGCGAGAATGTCAGTGCAATCTCGTCAAAGAGGTACTTTTATATACGGAAAATTCTCGTTCGGATTACCTGTTGTGTGTGTTTATTTGCGATTGTTTTTCCTTTAATTTAACTATTTCTATTTCGGCTATCTAATATGCCATCGATGTTACCAAAGTGCGGAGATCTTATTACCAATCAACCTGTGCCACAACATCCTGAGAGGATCATACTGCCAAATTATTCAAGCGCACCTGATACACATTCACGCTGCATATTTACACAATATACATGTGTTAAACAAATAAATACAATATGATACAATTATGTGAAAAATAGTCAATAAATAATAAGAAGCAAAACTATTGTTTTTATTTTATTCATGATTCCTACCTAACCAAGTTTTTCCTAATAGTTATTCTTTAAAATCGCACCGAATAAAATGAATTAGTTGTAATATTAATTCACTTCATACTAAATTCATAGTATGTAACTTTATTTAATGACCTATGTTTCATTAAATATTAAACATAACCTCAAAAATATTTTAGTTTTCCTAATAATTTAAGTTCTCAGAAGTGTCCGTCAATAATCTTTGTTTTTACAGTCATTTACTTGCGATTTCGAACCTAGAAAATAATATTTCATGATTGTTGGTTCTTAGGCTAACTATGTATGGACGCAGAACAATGTCCTTTCTTTGTCAGATAAAAATTCCTTAATTGTGTAGTAGCATTTGTCAACTAAGTCTATGTCACAATATTACATTATATAAAAAAAATGTTAAGTGGTACCCAGAATGTCATTGTTAAATTTCTTTTTTAGATAAAAAATCCTTAATTATGTAGTAGCATTTGTCAACTAAGAAATTCTTTAACATATGCTTGATTGAGGACATTCTCATTACTTCTTATTGGACCAGGAATTTTATTATATATACAAAGGGCGTTACAGAACATACTCTAATTCATAAGTGCAGTATTCGAAGGAACCATGCGAAATTTATCCCCATGGCGTGCACTAGATAAGACATTAAACATATCTGTGTTATCCTTAACAAATAGGGTGCAATCCAAAATGTACAGACATGGAAGTGTGAGTATCCTATACTTTTTAAAATACGGTTTGCACGAGTAGGTCATGCATAAATTAAACATTGACCTAATACAACGTTTTTGGCATTTAAAAACGATTTCTTTGTCAGTTATATATATAATAACAGGACCTCAAGAACATCTCGAAAATGTCTGACACTGATTACGTAAGGGAAATGTAACCTTTATAAACTGATCAAACCATTTCAGTTACTTATTTATAAAACAAGATCGACCTCCACCAACTTATTTCCTGCATTATCCACGTGTAAGAAAAGCGTTCTTTCAAAAGTTACCCATTGTGTGACGAAATGAAAAAGAAAGATAGAAAAAATCCTCCACATTCGCTTGGAGTTTCCGAATCTTTAGAAACCAGCGTGCGGTCGTAATCCGCACAAAGTTTTTCGTCCTCAACTCAACACAAGACAAAAACTCGGAAGTATTCGTCGCAGGAACCTACAACGACGACGGCGAAAATGTTATTTTAATCAACAAGCTCCGAACTAGAGGACCATAAATATGTTTTTGTTCTTCCTTCGAGAAAATCTAGTCGGTGAATCATAGGTACCTACTTTAGAATTGACTGATCGTAAGTATTTGTTTCGTAACAAGAAACGCGTCTGTAAAAATGCATTTTAAACCTTTTTAAAATCTAGTTTCATTGAATGTGTTCGGTTCTCACGCGGGTTTGAATCGTTCTTATTAGTCATTTCAAATATTTTCCGTCTGAGTAGGTGATCGACGGCTTGCTGAACTCAATTTGGAACTACCCCAACACACGGATGGTATTATCGAAACTTTCGCCTGGCTCCGGTCAGAGATAGCAAATACGTTAACGGCAATCGTCTCAAATCTGAACGATATATGATTCTAATACATTGTAAAATCGAGTAATATATACAAGAGTGCTTTTAACTGTAAGTGGAGTGAACACTTTACCACGAAAAGGACTGTCTGCAAATCAGTGGCTAGGCAGATCACCTGCTGTAATATACGGCATCGATCTCAAAATCTAACTCGTACCTCAACGGAAAGCGTGCTACCAGAATAGCTGGGATACCTTCTGTGAGTTACCTTTGGCTTGTTGTCATCACCTCCTTCTCTGTCCTTAATTCTACACAGCGGGAATATCTACAATTAAAATCGCTCCTGACCCAGATTGTCATCTAGGGCTTTACCCACGTAGCCGCGTTGGCACATAATGAATTAACGTAATCCATATATTCGAATATTATTTGTTACTGTTTTTAGATTTAATCTGATCACATGATTTTAATTACGTGACAAATTTAAATGGAAAAAGAGCATAGTAGTGAAAATAAACGAAAAGATAAAACGAAAAGAAAGAGTGAATGTTTCAATAGATCTATGAGGAACATGCTAGTGTACCAACTATTTCACAAACATAAGAAAGTTAGTAAGATTTTTTTTATAACAGATCTTCCGCTTGAATTGCGTCAGCTTGCCGAAGTATGCTCCACTAGGGATAATATTATTTAGTAATGTTGTGTTCACGCATGGATTGAGATTGCCAGAGGTCTGTCCCTTCCTTCAAAAATCTCTCTACCTTTTCTTCAAAACGAGTATACCTTGTGAAACTAGCTATTTATCCAGACAATCGCTGAAACTGCTCATTCCATCAACAAAGCAGTTGTTCACTTCAATAATATCACTACACTGAAATAGGTCAGCCGAGAATTGTCACAATCAATTCGCACTCAGTAACTAGTACTTATTTGTTTTTCTACAGAACTAACAGCTGAACCACAAAATCAATTTGTTGCCGGTTGTTATGTCAAACCTTATTTCTTTTATTAGATATACCTGATTGCTTAAATATTTCAATAGTTTATGGAAATTTCTACCTTAATTGAGATTATAAGCAATGATTGCAAAAATGTGAAAAATCACATAATTTGCCGTGATCTATATTATTATGTTAAATACTTTCAACATCAACAGCCATTATTTTATACTTTTAATTTGTTATTAAAACTAAACATTATAATAAACCCATAAACTGTAATTGAAATTTAACAATAGATTAAGTAAAAATCCAGTACTATCCATTTCGATTCGTAATAATAACTAAAGGATTACCTACTCCTGCAGAGACTCTCAGTCATGTTAATATGTTAATAAAATTAAATGTATAAGCTCCCGTATGATAAACTCTGCAATTTCTCTATTCCCTCTGAACAAGGCCCTTTTAAACGATGACGAAGGCGTGGTACTGTTTACACATTCCGCTGTAGTAACTGTGAATAGCAAACACGACGTAATTTGGCGGAGTGGGGCGATAATAGGCCGGGCCCTTGTACACGCCGCAATAATACGGATCATTTTTACGTCACCTGCCCTTTCTTCCGCAGACCCTCGCTGATATGAATATTCCGACTGTAATAGTTTCAGGGGATCAATTGTCAAGTTGTTTTGTTGCACGTTTTGTTCGGCTAGATCTTGATATTATTTTTTTAGATGTGATTTGCGATTTGGGAATTGAAGAAACTTTAACAGTGGCCGTTGCACAATATCTTTTTATTCTGTGCTTTAGAACGTACTTGTTAACTGTACTTGCAGTCTGTAAGTTCGTGTAAGTAGTGTAGTACAGTCAATCTGTCGAAAAAAATATCATTTCAGTGAAAAAAAAACCTAAAGGGTAAGTCTTCTTTTTTCTGTTGCCAAATGACGTCAGTAAGCCACCTTGGCGATGGGCATGTTCAACTCGTAGGCGTTTTTTGAAAAACTCAAAAAAACCGTCAAAAATTTATTGAAACGCATTTTTCTTGTTTTGTATGCATTCTAGAAACTTTTTTTTTTACCATAATTGTAGAGGGCGTTGAGTACTACAATTTATGTCATTGTTGCAATCTCGTACAACAAAAAATGCGCATTGTAGGTGGCGCTAAAGTCTCAAAAAAGTGTTTTTTCACTTTTTCACCCTGAAAATATCATTTTAATGGAAAACTTTAAATGGAAAAGTTGTTTCGTACATAATTACCAACAACTTTTGTATAAACAATTTTTTTGTATTACTTAAAAATAGTAAAAACGTACATTGAAATGTGCACTGCAAATGTGTACTTGAACTGCCCAAAACCGCTCTATTGGATTTTTCATACCTGCGCAATTTATAACTTGAAAACGGTAAGAAATACAAAAAAATTGTTTATACAAAAGTTGTTGGTAATTATGTACGAAACAACTTTTCCATTTAAAGTTTTCCATTAAAATGATATTTTCAGGGTGAAAAAGTGAAAAAACACTTTTTTGAGACTTTAGCGCCACCTACAATGCGCATTTTTTGTTGTACGAGATTGCAGCAATGACATAAATTGTAGTACTCAACGCCCTCTACAATTATGGTCAAAAAAAAAGTTTCTAGAATGCATACAAAACAAGAAAAATGCGTTTCAAAAAATTTTTGACGGTTTTTTTGAGTTTTTCAAAAAACGCCTACGAGTTGAACATGCCCATCGCCAAGGTGGCTTACTGACGTCATTTGGCAACAGAAAAAACAAGACTTACCCTTTAGGTTTTTTTTTCACTACTCAACCTACAGATTGACTGTACTAGTGGTGTACGGTTCAATTAACCTCGCAATATTAAACATTTTCTATTTTGCAGCATTGCATTTTTCAGTGTACGTTTCAACCGCGACTAAACACATACACTATTTCATTAGTCAAATAAGTTTCGTGTGCCAATAAACGGTATTTCTGTAATATCCATTTTTCTTTTCTTGTACGTACACACATCCTTAGGGTTAGGGTTAAATGATGTTACTGCAAGTAAGACTTGCATCACAGCAGTTAGGGTATTGGTGAAAAGCCTATTAATAACAATTTAAGGATGTCATGCAACGGCATTTTACATGCCTCTTATTTGTAGAGTCTGTGTGGAAAGAGAATGGGATTTAGATTGGAGGGCGCTGTAGTGCTTTTCTACCATATTTGTAAGGTTTTACCCTTTTTAGACATGATTTAATACAAAAAAAACCGCAAGAAATCACAACAACAAACAAATCCGCATCAATACAAAACTTTGAAGTTTAAGATTGCTGGGTTTGATTACCAAAAAAATCTTAATGTTAGTTCCGTTTTACGCCACGCCCATTCTCTTTCCGCACAGACTCTAGCGTATTTTATTTAATAAGTAACTTGAGTAATTTTGCAAAGTTTGCCTATAGCTCTATCCTTAAAGATGTTAAAAGTACTCTGTTATTAATCACTTAAATAGTAACAGTGTTCTAATATTCTTTTTGATTTGTGTGTTTAAGAACCTAAATTGCTACTTAAAAGTCGCCTCCCTCACTTTTGAACAAACTAAACGAGATTATAGAGACGATTTAAACGTAAACTTGAAATAAATTGCTGAGCATAATTAATGAGACATATTTAGATAGATCTACAGGCATAAATTTATCTTAAGTTGCTTTTACTGCTCTTTGTAATAACAGTACTTAAGAAATTTAAAGGAAACTTTTCTATTTTTTTCTAAATTTATAAATTGTCATCAGTTAAACCTATATATTCATCTTACCCTCATTAGTCTTACTTTTTGATGACTCGTTTAGCAGCTTTACTATTTTGTTAGTCATTTATTTCGACTTATTCTACATGAGAAGAGCGAAATTCATGCTTTCGTTTGTACTTATTAACATCAAAATCTCTATTCTTAAGAAGTTGTGTTATTTACAGCCTAATAATATTATACCAAACATGTTCCAAGCTTTAATAAACTTATACATTTAGATTTTAAGATAGGTAGGGTAAACCAAGTTTTCCGCTTAAAATGGAGTGTGCGTCTGATGACATTTTCTCCACTTTATAGGAAACAACAGTCATCATCATCATCATCAGCCTATTAATGTCCCCATTGCTGGGGCATAGGCCTTCCCTATGGATGGAATAGGGAGATTGGCCCATGACCCACCACGCGGGCCCAGTGCGGATTGGCGGGTGCTAACGACTGCAGATGCAGCCGGGACCAACGGCTTAACGTGCCTGCTGAAGCACGGAGGAACTCGAGACAGTAAATTTTTGGTCACCCATCCAATGACCGACCACTGCGAAAGTTGCTTAACTTCAACGATCGCAGCCGAACGCGCTAACCACTTGCGCCATCGAGCTCCTCGACAGTACAACGACAGAAACAACAGTACAGTAATGCTATTGTTTTATATTATAGGAGTGGTAAACATGCTTATGCTTCATCATCAGCCTATTAATGTCCCCACTGCTGGGGCACAGGCGTTCCCTATGGATGGAATAGGGAGATTGGGCCATGACCCACCACGCAGGCCCAGTGCGGGTTGGTGGGTGCTAACGACTGCAGAAGCTTATCCATCCATTACCATCAGGCGGGCCGCCTAATGGTAAGCGATTACCATAGCCGCTTGCGATACTAGAAATATCACTCGTAACGTTGCCTACCCCGATCCTGTGGGTCCCTGAAATCTTACTAACCCATAGAAACACAACACTACCAAAATGAAGTATTATTTTACTGTGATGATTCTGTAAGGTGGATGTTATTTCCCCAGACGGGCGCTGCAATTGGAGCGGGAAATCCGCTATGCCCTACCTCTCTAAATAATACTTTTTCAGAGTGTTGTGTTTCTCTTGGTGAGTGAGGTTCCAGGGGGCCAATCGCCTATCGAGATAACTTTGGCTATCGCTATTGCTTACGATATTTTTTTTTTTCTGACCGCTGAAGGTTTTGAAATGCCTCAAACTGGTTTTTTTTTCTTTTGCATTGCTACCTAATAACAATATTAAAGCAAATAAGCGTAGGGTATTTGAAAACCTCCGGGGGTCAGAAATAACAAAATAAAATCTTAAGCGATAGCGATAGCCATAGCAATCCCGGTAGGCAATTGACCCCCAGGGCTCTACAGAGTAGGGGATAGTTTGCAGGTTAGCAAGGTAAGGATGGCTGAAATAACAGATTGTCATACATACCTCTCTGTATCTTCGCAACTGAACTCCATTTACACTAAGCATCAGGGCCTTCATTCTGTAAAATTGTCACTCGCGGATCCGATGCGGTTCCGCGCCAATCTGTATGGGAAACAAGCGGATCCGCATCGGATCCGCGAGTGACAATTTTACAGAATAGAATATTTTCATCAAGTTTGAAGAAAATAAACAATTTATGACAAAGTGTTTTTCCAAAAACATCTTCTAATGAGATCACTTATATCTACGTTAGTACAGGAATACATACTTTATTTTATACATTTACGTATCATCCCAGTAAGATATCATCCATAAACATTCCCAAGTATAAAGATACGGCTCATGAAAGTAGTGTTGGCATAATAACAGAACTATTAGTCACTGTTACCGATCTAGCGGATGACGGATATCCAGCTGTTGGCTGTAAAATATTGCGTTTAACCGCTAACGCGATATTAAGGCTAAGGACTCACGTAGCGATATTCACCCGTGCCCGCCGCGGCTGCGGGACCACAACTCGCATTGAATGTAAAATTGTTAGTAGAACGCAATTGCAGATTTTATGACGCAAGTTACGCCTGCTGCGTGAGCGATTGCTTGCGGCATTCGAGGCACTGGTACCTCATGCGGTCGCGATCACTCGCAGATGCAGCGAGCTAAGTCCGACTTTCTCTTATTAGTTTTATCGAAACCGCGGTGACTGAGAACCATACAAATATGCATTTACGTATTTTTTGCAATAAAAGAGCTCTAGGACAGCGCGGCGGGAAGTTGGAAAAACTAGCTCCGTGAGTTCTTAGCCTTACAACGCGTATCCGGAGCGCGAGGATGACGGCGCGACGCGATGATGTTCTTTGTCACAGTGACGATACGTTTTATCAAACACTATTCGCTTCACATTAGTCAAGTTCCGTAAGCCTACATACTCAATAGGTTGTATTATTAGATTTTTTGTAGCAGTAACCAAGCTCGCAAATAAAAGCTTAACATAAGATGTAAATAAGTTTTATCAACATGAAATTATGTTTTTTCTATGAAATACTTATTTGGTATTAGTGTTACGTTCTTCTATGGAGAACTTGGAGCGGAATAAAAAAACTAGAACAAGAATATTCCAGATGCAAAATCCTTTCGTTTTTATTTAATAAATCGGTGTCAAACAAGCATATGACAGTGGCAGAGCGTAGTAGTATAGACAGTAAACGCTCATCGTAGCATAATTACACTTGACACTTGCGATACCTGAGTACCACTCGCACAACACGAAACATTGAAGATTTGTATCCATCCATCCATCCATCAGCCTTTCTCCGTCCACTGCTGGACGTTTTATATAATACTAGCTGACCCAGCGAACTTCGTACCGCCCTAAAAAAATAGGGGTTGTCCAGCGGACAAAATTGTGAATCTAAACCATTCTCAGATCCCCTTGAACACACACAAAAAATTTCATCAAAATCGGTCCAGTCGTTTAAGAGAAGTTCAGTGACATACACACTCACAGAAGAATTATATATATAAAGATTAATAAATTGACAATCTAAATGAAAGCATGTTGAATAATAATAAAAATTCGCTTTTTGTATTGATATGACTTGAAATAGTTATATTAAGTTGCAATAATTAAAAACCTGTGAAATGCCTGATCTAAAATATGTATGGTATTTCATGAAATACTTTATAAACAAGTATGAAGCGCGATTTATTGAATTTTTATTTATTTTTTGATGTGTCGGATGCTCTGGAGTCAAAACACAATAGAGTTACTGATGCAAGAGACAAACACGTCGCCCTAGTCATTCTCACTTGTCGATTTGAACTTAATCTAATTCTCAGTCTTAGATTCAAAAAAGGGGAAGATACGGTATACTAGCTACTACTAGATACTAGCATCAAATAAAATATGCTCCGACTAAACTACATAAGTAACTCTCACACACGCACACTTCTGTAAATAAACATTAAATCGAGGGAGCGAGACAGAACTGGCCGCTTCAACGAAGAGAAAGAGAGAAGCACGAGCGAAACGGCGAGTCCAGCCGACTGCGTTTTCTTTTCGTTCTCTACAAACAACCGAATTGTATTGTTGTACTTTTCTGGATAACAAATGGCGAAACAATATGTAATATTCATGACAAACCGTGATTTAGGAGTTAAAATCTTTTTTATAGTTTTACGACTGAAAAGTGTTGCCGTGGAATTTGTTATTTGATCTTGAACTATTTGTGTGTTCTTTTTATAAGCATCGAAGGCACTGTTTTATCTGTAACACAGAATATACGCAAAAAGAATATATTGTTATAATGAGTGCACATGCAGCGTGTTTGGATGTCAAATTGTGACTAAAGGGAATTGTGTTCATGCACCACAATTTTAGCGGTACACTTTTGAGATCATCTTCCTTTTTTATTTTAATCTTAGGTCTCAGTGGATTCTCCGACCATGGACCCTTATTTTCATCGTCTGAAACACACCACCGCTAATAGGCAGTTTTACTTCACTGCGGTCTTCTTTAAGAAAGGTATATTATTCACTTCCAGGTGCTCCACTGCGAGCGGTAAAATATACCTTTAGGCTAAGAACTCACTATTTTATTTCAAACCTCACAAGGCCGCAGTTTCTTGCGGTCCTGCAGTCACCGAGGTAGCGAGAACACTCGTAAACTTAACAAGACAAGATATCTTTTCATATTCTACGGGAGTTGCGATCCTACAGAAGCGGCAGGCCAGAGTGAAAACCGCTCCGTGAGTACTAAGCCATACTCTCTAAAATTTAAAGTATAGTAATGTAAATGATGTTTATAAATTTTTCTCTCGAATTTCAACTAAATTCACTGCCAGCCGCGCTAGAGCTATAATTATGGTTTAAATATTTATGTAAAAACGCCGCAAGTGAAAGCAAATCGCTTTGTGTCAGTTCATTGTAAATATTTTATTATAATCGTTTTACGTATGTACTATATGTTGGTATGCATTTGAATAAATATTGAGTTGAGACATTTACAAAGGGAGTCAGATATTATTATAAGGTATTATTTATACAACTGCATTAGCACAAATTACATTGCGTGACAACTAACAGTTTTAACTTCACCCTATTTGTGAGTGGATTCAGTGGTTGAAAAAGGGGTTTCCATGTGTATTAGATTTCTATTTATTAATTCTTATCCCTTACATGAATTCGTTAAGTAATATAATCTTTTTTCTTCGCTACAATGGAGTTTTTTTATATTTGAGTATTCAGCTTTTTATTTGTACTTATTGTAAAGGCATTTTTAATCTATTGTAGAATCAGTACCACGCGTAGGTCTGCATTTATATTAAATATTTTGATTTTTCAGTTACTTTCACATGTATATATTATTACTAGTAACCGCCTTCGCTTCGCTTCGGTGTAGGCTAAAGATTTTTCTTGTTTCGGGCGTAATACCAACTATTAATAAGTTTAACTTTTAGTGAAAAAAATCTTCCAGGCTAGTTTAAACATAAACAAGTTGAAGTTTAGAAAACTTTGCCTTTTGAACCTTTTTTGAAGTCGGCTGTTATAAGATTGAGATGCTAGTCGTCATCTGTATTTTTTTGACTAGTTAAAGAACAGGAGCTCTACTCTCTTTCTCCGAAACGAAATTTCGGCAACGAACGAATTTTAAATGAAATTTCGCCAGTGACTCTACTCTATTTCATCTTTGAGCACGCACATAAAGTTCGGAATCACAGACAATTATCGTGAACGAATGGAATGAGTTATGTTTGTGAGTTCTTTTCGTTTACACTTTTTAGATAACGTTTTGTACTTCTAAACAATATTACTTTATGACAACATTTTTGATTACATTAAAACAACCTCTTTTGACAGTGTTAGCCGACTAATTTGTAGAGTTGATGCAATTGAATGTATGTTAACCTAAATTTGTCGTGTAAGACTTTGAAGTATTGGCAATATAATAATAAACAAAATTTAATTTATTTGTAAATTTTTCATTACTAAATAATGTTCCTCGCGCTAAGCAACCTTAATTAAAAATACCCTAGTAGTAGTTTTAGGTTCACTTTAAACAAAAATCCTAAAACGAAAATGAAAAGGTAACATTTTTCATTTCGTCAATTTGAGGTTAAAATTTCGAACAATTATCCGTCAAATTCAACTTTTAGTTCAAAAGTTTCGTGAATTAGAGTAGGCTTAGAGAATTTAAATGTCAAACTATTTTCGGACGAACGAATTTTCGAAATGAAACAGAAACAGAGTAAGGAACGTGCGAAATTTCGATCGAAATTTCGTTTTTCGTTGAAATAGAGTAGGCCTCCAGGTATGTTAAGCAGCCAAATTTGTAGCAAACATATTAAGAAGTAATAAAGCGGTGTACTCCATTTTTATTTATAAAGCACCTGTCACTATCGGCCACTCAATAAAGAATTTCGGACGTCGTGCGCGAAAAAGGAGAGTAAGTATATTTTTTTAAATATCAGAATAAAAAGGCATATAAACTAACTCGTAGTCCCTTGTCCCGTTCGCTGTGGAATCCGGGACGCACATTTTTCACGTACATATCCCCCGGGAAATATTAGACGGGAGCGCGGGACGTAAAGTGTCCCGACTCCAAGCTAATTCATGCAGTGGGTCAAGGCTGCGAGTGTGACATGAGGCGGCATTAAAACGGTAAAAATCTACTTTAGGCCTCTTCTCTGTTAACGGACAGTCTACTGTAATTGATGAGATGCGCTGATTGAGCGTACTTCAAGTGCCGTTCCACACTTAGCGTTTGATACACCACGCAAATTTCAATAACTACTTGCGGTAATTCCTTACCCGGTTTCAGTAATTCCAATAATTAAGCTAGAAATAGTATACCAACATATACAGGGTGGTCCAACTAGTGACGTCAACAATTTTTTTTAGATTCCTCGCACCTGGGGGTATCCGAAAATACCCCATGTATGTTCCGCGATTTTTCTTAGTTTTCGAGCTATAAATTTTTGTGTATTTTAATGATTTCTGCCAGCGAGATTTCAAAAATTCTTATATTTTTTCGTAGTAGGTATTTTGCAGTCTTTTTTTGTGATGTGAATAATTGTCTTAAATGTTTTTTTTTTTAAAAATAACTCAGCTTCCTGTAATTACTTAAAGTTACTCAAAAAAGGGCTTGAAAATTGGAACTTAAGTTTTTAGTAGGATTTACTCAAACATAGGAGTTTCCATAGGTTCTCGGTAAAATTAAAAACTCCGCATGCTTCTAAACTACCAAAAATCATAAAAAAAATTACTTAATCAGCCTATTTTTGTTGTAATTGGCTTTTGAAGGCGGATAGGCTAAAAATCATTGAAACATGATTAAAGCATTAAAAAATATTTTATCTACTTTTTATCATTGTTATGGTAAATTTAACTTAAAAATGTAATTCCAAATTAAATTCAATTGAAATACCTGTAAAATAACTTTAGCATGTGTAATTTTACAATAATATCGGTTTCACCACTTAGATTTAAAATGTGAGCAAGAATAAAGGCCAACGCCAATTAACATAGTATGGATATACACACATCAAAAGTGTCTAGGGATCAAGCATTTTTATGCGGATTTCTTGAGATTGAGATGTGGCTTTGTAATAAATTTATGATTTTATAAATTTATATGGATCCTTTTTGGTGCATTTCATAATTTGAATCAGGAACTGTGAATCAAATTCGAGTAAAAGATGAAAATCAGCTGTCAATATTTTCCCTATAAAAACATACAACGCATTGAAGACATTATTAGTGCTACTGTTTCCCTACTACTGATTAAATTATATGGAGCGGCGACGTCATTTAAGCAGGGAAGAAATGCTCAGAGCCGTGGGAATGATAGAAGCTGGTTCCCGGCAACGTACTGTGGCTTTAGCTCTGAATACAAGTCAGAGTGTTATCAGTCGACTTTGGACACGATACCGAAGCACTGGTACCGTGGCTGAGCGCCATGGAGGACGGTATCGCTGCACCACACGGAGACAAGACCGATACATTCAAATCTTAACTCGAAGAGCTCCAACAATAACCGCCATGATGTTAGCCGTGAGGCTTCATCACTCTTCAGGGAACTTAATTAGCGATCAAACAGTCAGAAACCGCTTGCATGAAGTGAACCTTCATTCCCGAAGACCGCTACGGGTACCACCTATAGCAATGCACAATCGTAGGATTCGATATCAATGGGCTCTTGAACACAGAAATTGGGCAGAAGAACAATGGCGTTTCGTGTGCTTTTCTGATGAGTCTCGTTTTGGTATGAGACCGGATACAAGACGTATACGACACTGGAGAACCCCTGGACGCAGCGATTAAAATCCTGCCAGGAAGTCCATCCTGGTGGAACCATCATGGTATGGGCGGGTATTTGGATCGGCGGAAGAACTGAGTTGATTTGGATCAGAGGCAACCTCAACGCTCAAATTTATGCTGAGACGATTGTATCAGACGTCATCGTTCCTCTACAAGTGCAAATCGGTCCCTTATTTCAGTTAATGCATGATAATGCACGACCGCACACCGCAAGAGTTGTAAGACAGACTCTCGCCGCAGCTAACATCAATGTCCTGCCCTGGCCTGCTCAGTCGCCAGACTTGAACCCGATTGAGCATGCATGGGATATGCTACAGAGAAGAGCTCTGCCGAATATGGAGGGTATCCAGTCGCAAGAAGACCTTTTTTTGTTGTTGCAACGAACATGGGCGGCCATTCCACAGCGTGATTTGGATGAACTCATTTTGAGTATGCCAAACCGATGTTCTTGTGTTGTTAGTGTTCGCGGTAGAAATACGGATTATTAATTGTTTAAGTTACCCAATAAAATTTTAGAGAAAACTGTTATTTCAGTCTTTTTTTCGAACTTTTGTGTTAGTGGTTCAAATGTCAAAAATCCCTTTATTAGGAAAATGGCAAATTTCTTTATTAATGCAAAGGTGACTTGGTTTATCGTTACTGTGACAAACGAAAACACTTTATTTGATGAATCCTTAAAGAAAATTTTAATTAATATCAATCAGGAGAAAAGTTATTGCAAAAATATATGTTGATCCCTAGACACTTTTGATGTGTGTACTTTTAGCCTTACAATTGAACATCCCATCACAACCAAAAGTTTATTCAGGGGGTGTAAGGTTTTTTTCGTTACGGATTTTCTTGATTCAGTCGCCGCGCTCAAAGCCCGCGATAAAATCTATGCAATAGCTTAAAATTTATGACTAATGGCCACAATAAAAGTTCAAGTAATTGATTGAGAATATGTGTGGGAAAAATTTATCAACATGAGTTGTCAATTGGCATGAAAAAATATGAACTTTCGAATTTCTATTTGACCAAAATGCTTAAAACAGCCGGTTTGATTAAATTACTTGAACGTCTATGGCGGGTATAATTAAACATTATCTACTGCTGGGCCGACACAAAAAATTCTTTCCTGACTACACAAAACTTTTTCCACTATGAAAATACCTGTCCCCCTATACAATATCTCACCTAAGACAGACAACGTGTTATTTGACTAAAATTTGATATTTTTCAATTCAAAAGGAAAATCCGTAGTACCTTTATTAAAACAAATGCCATTTCAAATAATTATCGAACAAAATGTTACACTTCAAGTGATCAAGCTGAATGGGGCGACTGTGCTTTTAAAATTGAAGACTGGCTTTGCATAACAAATGAGAGATTTTGATGTTTTCTTTTTTCTCGGCCGCGTTTACACTGGTAATCCCGGATATCCAAATTGTAAAAGAGCGGAATAATACTCGGAAGAACGTGTTCTTTTCATAAATAGGGATTGTTGAGACCCTCATTAGGGTCTGTAAGGCTTTCTAATCAACTTCAAAGGAAGCGAATGACACTGTTGATAACTTCAGTATTACAGGAATTTATGTTTTTAAAATTAACCGCTACATTTATAAATCTGAAGGATATTTTTACTAGAAAAAATTCCAGTCAGTCCAGGTGCAGACGGGATTCGAAACTGAAGCGATGGCGTTGCCTTGCAGCTTTTTTTTTATTATGCAGGCAAAACCTCTATTTACAGACATTGGCGACCTTAAGGAGCACCAACCAACGAACGGACCTCATACCTAGCAAGTCTCACGGGTTCGAAACGGAGAAGCCGTTAAGCAGTCCGCGCGGCTTACGAGCGCTTACGGCATACTATCCGCTAAAAAACCCTGCGAATACCCTCTACACTGTTAAGTGCGGAACCGCGAGATCCCCGCTGAGGGACTTCCCCGCGTCTCCGCACTCAACAGCCTCCCGGACTAGTAGGGGCTCCACGGCAGGGGATTACCCGGGGTATTTCGGGTGACCTCGCAGACGTGCGCGGGACTGCCCGCGCTAGGAACTAAGGCTAATTGCCCACCGCACCGCTCCCCGTCCGCTGCGGAAGGACTGCCAAGGCGTTACCCTCGCAGGCTTCCGCGGCCGTCTCATGTAGGACAGAACTACAAGAGGCTGTCTTGCAGCCTAAGAAATACTACAAAAATTCGGCACATCTATTAAAGATGTCGGTAGCATAATTGGTAGAGTCCGCCCGGATCGCGGAAGGTGCTGGTTCGAATCCTGTCTGAGCTAGAAGAAAAGCGGAAGGGCCATTAAGGTATCGGTAGCATAGTTGGTAATGTAAAATATGTAATCAAGTATGAAAAATAGCTTATGGAACCTATACTAACTATATTATTTAATTTGGGAGTAAAAGAATTATTTAATAGTATATTATAAAATATTTATATCTCAGGTATTGAAGGAGAGGTAGAACAGAGTGGAAGGCAAATCTGGGGAAGAAACCTCTAACTTAGAGAAAACAACAATGAGAGAACACTGCTCGCCTTTTGGTTATGTAGTGTTTCTGGCGAAAAATAATGCATTAAAGCAAACTAATTTTGTCTACTGCCCACTTTGGGAATAAATTATTTTTTAACGCCCCCATTTTTTCACCTACTTTAAAACCACTATATATTCAAATTAAATTAATTGTTGTGAGTTATAGTAGCGGAGATTAAACATTCAGTCTAAACGAGACTTTTACTATAACCCGCGAGAGTTAACTTGAAACCTGAGCGCAGTAGGTAGTACAGCGGCATTCAGGTCACAAGTTAACTCTTACAGGCTACACTTGAACACACACGCCAATGAGAATGATAATTGAAATGAAACTTTATAGTTCTCCTACAATACCTAAGATATGAAAAAAATATAATATGCTCTAAAATAATTCCTTAACTTCCAAATTAAATAATATAAGTAGTATAGGAAGTCTCAGACGTTTTGTTTGAAACTTAGGGTAGAATTGAGTGTGAAAATTCTTTGATTTGCATGACATGTTCACACTAAGAAGGCGTTCAATTACACCTAGTTTTTTATAATACCTATTCAAAGTATATGTTATGATTATATGCCTGTTAGTGAATCAAAATAAGATATAATCAAATAAATATATAAAGATAAAATCTTACTTTTGATGTTTTGTGAGGAACCCAAGGGATATATGACAAGATATAATGTTAAAAGCTCATCTCTTTTCGCAGAAACGTGGCTAGAGAGATACGCATTAAATTCGAGATGTGCCCTTTTTAACACTATTGACGCACTTCCCCACCTATTTAGTATTCACAGCCCAAGCTGTAAACCCCAAAGTCAAAGGCTTAACCAATTTTCTTTGCGTTGTTATGTTGGCATGTTCATTGAGTTCTGGCTACGCCCGCGGGGCCTATGTTTTATTCACGGGCAGACATCGAACTGGCGATCCCGGCGTTTGGTTAAATATTACGGGCGACAGACACAACTTGTGTGCTCAAATAAGGTACGACGTGGAGGTTGTGCATATGTGCGATCCTGTGGCAGGACCAGTGGTCAAAGGATTTATTTACCAATTTAGTACACACCAGAGTACAAAACGACGAAAAATAGAATTAAAAGAAATGTACAAAGACACTGCTTAGTTCATAGGTACCTAGTTTGACTTTTGATTATTATAACCTTAATATCCATAGTAATAAATATAATGATTTTTTACTTCGTATGGCGTATTCTTTTAGAGTTGCAACTTGCTGAATTTTATTAAACATTAATATTGGAAGGCATATATGCAATTAGTACAAAATTATCAAAACATATCTATATTTTTATCGCATTTTATTTAGAAAACTAAATATAAAAATGTATAATCGTAATAATTTATTTAAGTGTTTCTAAATGTCACCATCAAAAATGCGTCACCAATCTGATGGATGTACTTTTTCTTCGTTTTGTATATATAGAAAAGAAAATAATACCTGTTATTTGCATTAAATAGGGTTGACAAAAGGTATTCGCATATAAAACATATGTTAAGCTAAGAAACTATTTAGCCATATTAATAGCATGCAAAAAAATCTAACATATTAAAACATAACAGTCATATTACAGTATTCTCATTTTATCTATCATTCATTTAATAACAATTATTTTATCACTATAATTTAAATTCAAAATGTCAACAATAATTACAATTCCTAATGTGAGTTCCAAATAAAATATTTTATGCCAATTTACTGTGATATACTTACAATAAAAAAAAAATATAGTTTTAGAGTATTATTCAACTCAATGTCAATATTAATTACAATTCCTAATGTCAATTAAAATTGACATTTATATCAATATATTTTCATGTATATCCAAAGCAAAAATTAATCCAAAATCGACATCCATTACAATATTCAGGACTTGTTATTATTTTTAAAATCCTTTACAGCATATGAGCATTTATGTAATAGCCAATTTTTCAATACTTTCCTGACCCTGTTGTAGGGTAGTTGCCTAATTTTGTCAGGTACTTTATTATTTATATTTATAGACATTTTAGAACCATTTTTATTGAAACGGGAAGTTTTGGGAATATGTATTATATTCTGTTTCATCATCAACCCACGCTCGTCTACTGCTGGACAAAGGGTCTCCCCTAATGCACGCCACTGCTACCGATTATATATATATATATATATATATATATATATATATATTCTGTTTGAGATATGTTATCTTCTTATGAGACTTTACCAAGTGGGGATCTAATATATATACATAATATATCTTCATTTATTCAAACATCCATTACAAACAAATGTTTTGTGCGCACATAATCTCCTGTTCAAATATTGTCAGTTATATCATATTAAATAAAAAAATATCGAAAATGGAGCCTGCTGAGAAACGCAAATGCTCGAACCGGCTCGCCCCGCGGGACTGACAACCGTGGTCCTTTTAAATATGCGCACCGAGTGCCCGTCCATCTACATATTATTGTACAAACACACACATACTTCTATGAATTTTTCCGGAGTTCTGTGACGCCGAGATACTGAATGACGAGAAAAAAAATTGTTTGGGATTAAAGATCCAGGCGTTCGCTACTCCTTATTCTAAAAAAAAATTTGCTTGAAGAAATCGCGCGCGGTCCAGGCAGCAGATGGGACTCGAATCCTTCGCTATCCGGGCGGATGTATTGCCCATTTTATGCCACCGCGGCCTTAATTTCCGCTAGTATTTCTTAGGCTGCAAGGTAGTGCCATCTCATCGCATTGTAGGTAACTTACAATGTCAAACGAAATACCTTTACAAGTATTAAACATTTAAAAAAAGAAGAAGTTTAAAAATAAAAATATAATTTCTATTTTATGTAAGAAGGTGGCAAAAAGCATATAGCACGCCTTATGATGGGCGATCACCATACAGACTAGATCATCACAAGCACGTAGCCCACCATAACCTTAGCCTTAACTCCATGAAGGTCTGGAAACTATTCCCATTGTTGGGGCACAGGCCTTCCCTATGGATGTCTAGGGATATTGGGCCTTCAGAAGCACGGAGGGTCCTGATATCATAAAATGTTGCTTACCCATCCAATGACCGGTATTTGGGAAAGTTGCTTATCTTTCACGATCGCGTTAATAACCTGCGCCATCAAAATCCTCGTTTACTACACAACAGCTTGAATTAATACCGAGCCATGTGTATCAGGTCGTATATTATGTGTATTAGAAATAATAACCTTATTTGTGTTAGACTAAATGGAACTAAATTTTCATTAATCCATTCACTCGTGATTTTAATAATTTAGACCTTTCTCTTCACGTGTATTCATTATCCATTTCGCATTCTAGTCTATAACTATTCATAGCTCTTAGTTGATCAAGATTTGGTTAATATTCAGTTTCCAATTAATAAAAACAACAATTTGATTGAGACATTTTCTTTAAAAAAATAATAGCTGTCCAAATAAAATTAACACACACATCACGTCATGTCCCATGAACGTCATAAATCACAGCAGTTAAATGGTTCGGGCTAACCTTTTAACTAATTACTACAATTACTTAACTGAACTAACTATAAAGTGACAGAGAACTATAAAGAGACATGTAAATTAAGCGGAGTTAAAAATGCGTGCAGGTTGGTTTGCTAGCTTACGGCATTACGAGACTTACGACACGAAATATTTGCACATTATCGCGTCCAGACTTTGCTCCCTTTAAAGGATTTCGTAGTTAAAAGATATAAATATCTCTACATATTTAATATCAGATACATTGATATCTGCTTTTGTTACAAATAAAAAAATACTTAATTACAAGTGGACGTTGTCCGGTACTGCTGTCCGATAAAAATATTCATAAATCCCTAAAGTCTGACTGCAGCGCCACCTAGGTATCGCTTAGAGTTTTGAGTTAAGTACAGTTATAATTTATATTTTTGAAGCATGTACTTCCTTGATGTTTAAATCTAAAGAAAATATAACTAGAAAAATTTCCACGCGGACCAGGCAACAGACGGGACTCGAACCCGCACCCTTCGCTATCCGGGCGAATGCACTGACCAATCGAGATTCCTCTAGCCATTCTTAAGCTGCAAGGCATTGTTAAGTACAGTTCCTTAAATTTTCTTATTTTCTGGGCATATTTCTTAATTTTTACGTAAAAGCCTATTAGAAAGTATTATTAAAAATGCAAATTATCGCGACAAAGCTTTTAGGCGCTCACACCGTGAATTGTGTGTGAAGAGTACCAAGGTACTTTTTTTATTTCGAAGAATTCATTTTACTCGACCTTTATCGGATATGGTTTGCAGGATTTGTAGCAAAAGGGAATAGTTAACAAAGACGGTGGCGTGTGCCTTATCAACAAATTCGCATTAACTTCCGGTATTCAGCGGATGTGCATTACATTCAAGTTAAATTTTTCTTTATTCAAATTGGATGCATTATTGATGTATTAAAACTCTTTTGAATGTGCCAAATTTAGCTGGCGAAATTCGCAATGGCACATTCTTTCTTAAGCGGTTACATTTTAATATACACCGTAATTTAGCCAACAGATATGAGAACCCGGTTGGTCTAATGGTCACTCAGAGCAGGCAGGGCAGGCGAAATATTTTGGTCCAATCTCAAGGTTCTAACGTTTGTTTTAGTACTTACTGTTTATTTCGAGGTCGATATATTTTTAGCCTATATATTTTTAAAATAAGTTCTGATGTTCCGTATTTCGCAGGAGGCAAGCGACGCCTCATTCCTTTATTGAATAACTAATTATTCAACCCGCTATAAATTATCTTTCTTCATATGAACTTAATGCCATGAGATGAGTGAAGGTAAACTGTGAAGATTGCTGATATGGCAGAAAAATGTGCCGCTTTTACATAGCTAGCTGCGGCTTGAAACCAATCCCTAACCGCGAACCCAGGAATAATTGATAAAGATTTTGCTAGGAAATCGTTCACTGTAATATAATATTTTTTAGTTATCAATCACAATATTTTTTCAGCAATCAGCAGATTGGCCAGTAAACTTTTTACTTTATCACAATTATTTAATTAGATATTAAACTTATTTAATCAGAAGACTTCATTCGTTATTATATTTTTTTCTTTATTTCTCAGCTTACAGGAAATCTCTTGCACCGTTCATTTAATTGATTTAAAAAATTCTTCAGCATTAATGTTGGTATTTAATCATCGTAATCGTCTGTAAAATGGGGCTTCTTAGAAGATCCTCGGTCCAATTACAAGAAATAAGAATCAGGTGCGTCAGACGAAATGCTATTACTTAGTAGAAATTTTATATCTCATCCACAGGTGCGCATATTTGAAGCGCGCCTTTTTTTGACCGTGTGTTCGTTGTAAACAAAGCCTTCGTTAACAATATATAATATAAGTTATGAAACATAAATACAAAATTAAAGCCACATACTATCTCGCCAAGTAAAAATCATTCTTCCGAGACCAATTAGCCGGACAAAATGAAGAGTTGTTATTTATCATCCGCGTTAGTTTTTGATATGACTGATGACATTTGAATGGGTAATCAATTTGTTTAGGCGAGAGTGACAATATTAGTCACCCGAGGAGTAAATGGTTGCCAGTTCGAGTCAATTTCAATATGCCCGGTTCACATTACTCCAGTTCAGTAAACCTGCGAATCAATCCAGTCCAGTGCTGGACTATATTATAATATATTTCGCATTATTCCAAAACAGCAGTTCCAAAAATTTCACTGTCGAAAATTCAGTCCAGTACTGGAAAAGCAGTGTCCACTATTCCAATGGCAAAGAATGGGTGAGCTGGAATGAAAATGGACACTGGACTGGATTACCCACTGGAATGGTAAAATTCCAGAGTCGGTTCACAATATTCCAGTAGCATTTGAATCAAGTGATTGAATCCAGCACTAAAATGCTATTACAGGTACCATTCAATGCACATAGGATGATAACGAAACTCCAATATAATTAACTGTCTGTTTCTGTGTTTGACTATAGCTCATGAATAATAACAGTAGATATGCTTAAAGATCTATCTATTTTTCGCTTCACAATAAGTATGTAATAAATAAACAAAGATGAAAGCTGCACCTCATGCGCGAAGGGGTTTGGTTTATCATATCAAACGCTCTATTTCAAATATAAGACTTTGCGTGATGGTGCGGAATCCTGTTGTGTACTAGATAATTTTCTATATGTGTAATTGAGCAGAAAACAAATAAATGGCAATAGCAGCTCAAATAGAAGTAGGTTGGACATGTAGTTCGAAACGTAAATTCTTGGTGCAAACGTCTCCTAGAATGGAAGCCGTGCGGCAAAAAGGAAGACTACAGATCCGCTGGAAAGATGACGTGAAGCAGATTGCAGGCTCGAATAGGATACAGAGAAGAGAATGCCGCAGTGAATGGAATGTTGTTGCAATTGTTGAGGGAGGCCTACACCTAGATGGTCGAAAAACAAGGCTGAAGAAGAATATTTGATGGATATAATAGGCAATAAAGTCGTATGCAATAAGTTTAAAATATGGTAATGATGGTTGCTGAGGATGATGGGAAGGCTTCGAGTCAATTATCTTTTCGTGTCGTCTTTATCTAAATATTCTGTAGAAAATAAATATTACCTTAACACCCAACTATCAGAGATGTAATAGATACTCCAAGAAAGTATCTTAAATACAAAATGCAAGATACTACATAGTCAAGTATTTAAATTACACTTAAAAGATACCTTTAGAAAAAGTATTTGAAATACTAGATACAAGATACGTATTTTCTATATACTTATTTATTTATATGTACGAAGAGCTGGCAGCTACCTCGGACAAAGAATTAGTCTGGCTATTCAATGGGAAAACGCTGTCAGTATCTGCGGAACCTTGCCTAAAGGGACTCCTTTTAATTAATGTATTTTAGTTAGTTATAATACCTTAAATATATTTTTTTTAAATAAATTATGTGGTCTTATTTAATATGCAAAAACTTTATGAAAGAAAGCAGTTTCTTATTTGTTTCAAGATTTATATAAATTAAAAAGCGAGCCAAGCCAAAACAGCCCTTGCTGAGTTATTTGCTGGTTCTTCTCAGAACAAGGTCTCCCGCCGTAGATTTACGAACCGATGGCGTAGCTTCTAGACATTCATGAGTACTTGTAACAGCCTAAACTGAATAAATGTTTTTGATTATGATTAATAAATTGTATTACAATGCAAAACATTTTTCTTAATTTTGCTGAAGTCCGGGGAAGTAAACTTCAGCTTACGCGACCATAGTAAAATAACACTACCTTTTGATGGTGTTGTGATTCTGTCGTTGAGTAAGATTCCAGGGCGCCACGTGGTAGAGAATTGGATCAGGGTAGTACTATGTTGACCGTTACTATCAGACGGACCATATGCTTGTTTTCCATCCGTTTAACATAAAAAAAAATATAAATTCTTAAAACATTTTAATTGAAGCATTGATTTCTTATCCCAAAAGCAAAATGAATAAAATTGAACTCGTATGAAACTTTAAAAAAATTGGAAATTCCAAAAGTGCACGCCTCACACAGTGTACATTCACGAAACAGAAACCCAGTAAATAAAATTCATTGAATTTCATGATAAGAAATAGGGTTCATCCTCAGTATAAGTAAGTGGAAATTAATTCAAAAGGATTTATTACAATTAATTGCGTATATTTTTCTAAAACGTGCAGACAAACAAGTGCGCAGACCAACGGACAGCAGTACTAATAATTTTTTAACTACGTTTTTTTGCTATATATACCACGATATATATTAAAAAAATAAATGCAAAAATACGCTTACTTTATAATTTAATATGTCTTGTTTTCAAAAAACACGGGGTGTTTCTATGGATTTAGTGTCTTACTTGGGAAATAAGAGCGATTTTATATTGTAAAATCGTCACATAGCGGCCTATCGAGTTTAAAGCACTCTCACACGCTTATGCGTTGTGGGGCGTGCAAAATCCTGAGCTGTTCGCATCCAGCGGCTTTCAGCGACCTTTACTAGATCGTCGGTCCACCTCGTTGTCGGAGCGGTTAATATTACAAGAACTACTTAGGTACTCAATATAGATAAATTGATTTAAAGAAAGAATAAACACCGGACTTAATTCTGAGATTTATATAGAATTTATTCAAAAGTAAGCGGCTTACAATCGGTAAATGGCTTATGATAGCGCGCACGATGACAGCTAACCTTATCAGACTTGACGTTGGCGTGAATATCGGACAAAGGCCGTTTCAATAGAAACCTATCAATAAAACTCAGTTTTGAATAATTTATGCTTCACTATTGGTGATATTATCGAAGCTTGTCAGTGACTATTCGTACCTAAATTAAAGTAGACACTGAATAATAGTTATTTTGCTATCTGTCGCATAAGTCAAAATGCGTTGATGTATCATCATCTATCGATGTCCCCACTGCTGGGGCATGAATGATATAGGGAGAATGGGACATGTCCGGAGTTTTAGCCTTTTGTCCGGACTTTGCCCGACTTTTTAATTTGTGCGGATTTTTAATTAGATAGAATATGAGTAAAACTAATTATTAAGTTATATCAAATAAATTTCGATTTAAATATTATATCAAATAAGTCAAATAATCTTAATAAATTTCTCATTAATTTAAAACAAAATATAAATCATCTTTTAAAATCAACAACGAGACCCCCCTCACGATGCGAGCGTCTGCTACCACGAGTATAATATCACTGTAACTAAGTGTGTGATATTTGTGACTAAAATGTCTGGACTTTTAACGAAATGTCCGGCTTTTTGTCAGAACTTTTCAAATTTTTCAATAGTAACCCTAGTCATGATTCACCACGTGGACCTTGAGACTTCTGGGACACCTATCTATATCATAGTCTTCATACTGAAGAAATGTCAGATGCTGACTAGCCGGTAATAAGTGGGCTTTTTATTGGCCCCAATAGTATATAAGCTACGTGGTCTTCGGCTACAGGGTGCAGAAAGTCTTGCTCCAACTCTTGCGTTTTTCACGAAAGTGAAGTTTAAGGGGAGAAACCCTGCATTGTTCATATAACTCTTGCGACTACACCCTGGGCAACCAATTAGAGAAGTTCATGACCGAGAAAACTGAAGACCGTCTCGAGGACCATAACGGCAAGCTGAAGATGAGGGTCTTGTTCGGTTTTTATGAGCACTCGGATTGCCCTATGTCGGTCGCCAATCATCGACACCTCGCCACAAAGTTACCCAGCGGCATTAATATTGTATGACTGTAGTAGATGAATATAACAAAATGTTTTACAAGACATATCACGTTTTGCAAACCAACGCATGTATTTTTCTTTCAAAGTAAAAAGGTCTTGTACTAAAACTCCAATATATTTTATTTTTTTATTTTTAATGTTACGTGGTATCAAGATGAGCGATGATTCGAAAACTATGAATTTGTATTTAAGTACCTACATCATCCAGATATGCGAATGATCAATATCGGTATTGTTGAAAAATATGTCAATAATAATTTCTTAATCGCCACTGTGCGTACATCACAATTAAACAAATTCTAGCATATTTATAAATAAATGTGATGTAGAAGCTTAAATTTTCCATTTCTGAATTATTATGACATACATTTATTGATGTCATAATAATTATGCGACTGTCGCCCCTATCTACGACAAAGACATCAAAGCACCTCTAAAACACCTGCAAGCGTAGACAAACTAATTCCTCATTCATCACAGTTCGTACTTTATCTCTGTTTGCATCCTATTTAGACCTCCCTCGGACAGATAAAAAGAAGTCGTGGAAAACCTATCTCGTACTTTTACACTGCTAACTTCGCCGAGGCGAAAGATTTCTGTATGTGTGACAACCTTGTCTTCGGTAGTGTGTGTGCGAACGCAACTACTACCGATAGGCTAATTCGTGTGTGTGAGGTTCTAGGGTTGCCTAATGTCGGTGTCGGACGCCATCCGCGAGACGTCTCTTTGTCGTAATGCACACAGCATCATTAGTGCGGAGTGTAAGTCGCGGGTGCACTCATAAAAATTTCATTTGTCAATCTGAAAGCACGGTCAGTGAGCAAGGGTTGTGTGAAGTCAAAGATCAACGCGCGTATGCTTAATCCAGATACGTTTAGGATTCAGTTTTGCTATGATAAGCTAGCAAACGTTTGGATTTATAAATAATTCGTTGTTATAACTCTGCGTTACATTTTATTAAGTGAGTACCCAATTATTTTTTTCCTGTTTATTTATTCATATACATTGCATAACTAGAATACATATATCAGATGTTTTATATCACGTGTTGTTTCTTAGGTACATTAACTATCAATTATTCGTAGAAATATTAAATACTAGGCGATCTGCGCTGGCTTTGCACGGGCGATATTTATTAAATACTTATTGTAAAAGTCTTGTGTCATGCGTATCTCCGAATTTCAGAAACTAAATTTTTTAGGTTTCGTATATTACTTTAACTAGGTCAACGAAATATGTTTCAGTTTGACCGATTCCAGGTACAATTAGATAAAGAAAGATTTTACCTATAATGCGAAGAGATGGCGCTGCCTTGCAGCTTAAGAATAGCTAGAAGGAGTTTCGACGCGGTCCGTGAGGGCCGCGGTAGCATAATTGGTCAGTGCATTCGCCCGGATTGCGAAGGGTGCGGGTTCGAGTCCCGTCTGCTGCCTGGTCCGCGTGGAATTTTTTCTAGTTATATTTTCTCTAGATTTAAACATCAAGCAGTTACATGCTTTAAAAATAATAAAAATTATAAAAGAAAGATTTGTTAACTGGTGTTGGTCATCCTTCAATGCCCAAGATGGTTACCATAGATCCTGAAATCTTACTGAAACACATTGTACAATATGAAAATTTTTTGAAAGGCTTCTTTGAAAAGATATAATGATTTTAAATAAGGTATTTTTGAAATTAATGCTCAACATATTAATTAATAGATACATATAATTTGAGATAACAGTAATTTTGATTCCATTATTTCCATACAAAGGGTAAATACGACGTATTGTTTACTATTCATGAAAGCTTGAGAACTCTGAGGAGTACGAAATTTAATATAACAGGTAATGTATTTATAAAGGCTTTATATTGAAAACAAGAAAATTATTATTGAAAATTAATTATTATCAGCAAAATATTACAAGTAATGAAACAGAAAATACATTTACGGTACTTACAATTATAAATTTCGTTATAATAGGTTTTGAAACTCTGCTATTGGGTACCATTATTTAAACGCTTATTGCATTTTTTTTTATCAAATTGACTAGAATCTCATTTTTAAATATAATAAGAAATACAATTATATATCCATTCACCACCGAGTCACGAAACTTTTTCTACATTATAGTTTATTTTTATATTAGCATAAATATTTTTTGTATTTTCCGGTATTCTTACTGAAAGCAAATCTTTAAGAATATTAAATCAGTGAGGTCGAGCGTTGGATAAGAGCTATAATCTTCTACGTAGGTACACTGTTATTGAAGTTTTAGATTTTACTTTTACTCTTTGAAAAAAAATTATAATAACAAGAGATTATTGTAAATCAATTTTCATGCTGGTAATATTTGACATATTCCTATAACTTCTCTCTTAAAATCAGAAACTAGTGACTGCAAAAAGTAACATGTTTATTTTATCTTACCATTAGAGATCCTACAAACATTTTATTAATAAATTCAATTAGACTCATAAAAGGGGCTTTACCTATTTTTAGTTTAGTAAATTTCTTACAAAAGAAGGTTTTTCGTTAAAGAAACCGCAACGGTCTTCAGATGTTATTTATTTATTGAAAAAAAAAATTAAAAACATTATTTCCTCACTGCAAATTGAATGATACTAGTCAAAATGATAAAGTTTTTTTTTGACGTGACAACGTCTTAAATTAGGTTGCGGCTGGGAGTCACTTATGAAAAAGTGTAACGCTCGGTAACGTTACGATGAGTCTCGTAGCATGCTGGAACCCCGTAGCCGTGTAGCAAGTTTGCTACGAATCGTCGTAGCGTGGTTGCATACTACGATGGTATTCACAAGCACAATGCATTGTAATATGTTTTTTTGACGTATTATATATATTTCTATAGTTAAAATTTGTGCAATTCTTATTTTCATTCAATTCCTTGTTCCTATTGTGCAATTTAATTATATTCATATCAATAAATATTCTACCGAGAAAAAGACGTTGTCACGTAAAATCTTCGCCCGTAAAACCGACTTTACAGGCAACCATTTTTTTTCTAAAAGATTTATTGTAAGACAGTATTATTAAAAACGAAATCTCAATGTGTATTCGTGAAATCAGTGACTACATTACCTACCGACTTATCTGCGTTACTCTATGACCATTCCGCAGTCTTGCGCTCGGGCTCTAGTAGTCGCCGCGACGCCGAGCCGTGAGGACGTCCCGCGTACGGCAATCGCGATCGCACAAGTGACTAGTGCTCCGTAACTGTGACAGTGACTGTGATTGCGTGTAATGCATAGTGTTTGAATTGTGTCACGTGTATTCACAGGTATATCCAGATTTCAATACAGTTGCGAATTTGAAACTGTAAAGTGTTTTCAGTAAGTACCTACTCACGAACCTAATCTACCAAAACGTTTTTTTCTCCTAACTTTGTTTTGTCATGTTGTATGGCTACAGATAATAATTTTCTGAATCGTGTACGGTTATTGTACTCGTTACGGCACGTTCAAAGGACCTACATAATAAATAGCGGCAAAGCCACGTAGACTTACGAGCTTCACGTTGGGCGCCAAGCAAAAAACCTATTACGCCCGAACACATGAAACGCTTTGCGTATTTCGGTCAAAGCTCATTTTTTTTGTTTTCTAGTATCTCCAACACTAATTATATTTAAAGATTACGAACGAAAAGGTTATATTATTTTGGACGGAAAATGAAAATTACAATATTTTGAAGAGAACGAGGAATAAGAAATACCGCCCTAACACTGATTCATGGGATATAATTTCTACATTATTTAATCTTTATATATTCTATTTAGCAGTTAAGCCTTTATTACTTTATAAAACAGTAAATATCATATTTAACTCTTTAAATCTCATAGCTATTTATCAAAAAGGGTACTGACGCGTTTTTCATAGCTGAAATTTACGCTTTAGAGCAAGATAAATAAAATTTTACATCGTAGCCATTTGTTATTGTTTGTATGAAACCTGCTGACAGATTGACCGATAAACACATAGTAGTCCACGAGCTTTTACAAAAATATAAAAAGCTAGGCAATATTTATTATGATAGAGTGTATCAAATGGCTATCCATTAACAAAAATAATATCAGACCTCTATTATGTATAAAAGCAAGTTCGTACATAAATTATGGAATAAACTTCCCGCTGCCTGTTCCCAGGAGAGTGTGTGCCTTCAAATAGGCTCAAAAAGGTTTTAGCGGGATAACTTGGCGTGTTGACCGATTTATTTTTTGTTAATGGTTCCAACAACAAACATCATAGTACATTGGATAGCATATCTTGGATAATAATATTGTCGTTTCTAAGTCACATTACTTGATTTATTTGGACAGTTGCGGAAGATATAATGTCAAAGAACATTATCATCATCATTTGCTTACTTTTTTCCTAATTTCATTTTGGGAGTCAGGTCCGTCTTGTTATAGTGTAGGCTTCGTTGATAACAATTAAGAGTGTATACATGATCCATTCTACAATTACATAATGCTGAAATTTATTTCGTGTGTATTTTTATACTTCTACTTCTAATTTCAATTTGGATTAATATAAGTACTTAATTGACATTGTTGGAATAATATAATAATAGTTTACAAAATGAAATAACATTGCATGTCAGTAAGAAAAAATATGGCTGAATTAAATATCATTTGTATGTTTGTACACAAAAACAACCTGTATTCGCAATAACAATGATTTAAATTTGAATTAAACCGCTGAATCGATCATGTTGAAATTTGCTATAATTGTCGATTATATGTTGAGAAAGGGCATAGGGTATTCGTCGATGTTGATAATGAAAGTAATCTTCATCGATTGAGTCCGAAATTTAGTTGTAAATTTATTGTATAGCAAGTTTTAGAACCGATAGTTCTAAATCGAGTTCTTGTGGGAATGAGCACAGAAGTTCCACGTCAATCATCTTTGTGGAGGCTGGCAGAGCTTCTAAATTGTGATAACATAATAAATATTAATATATTTTAGTAACATATATTTTTTTTGGCCATACTCAAATTGTGCCCTGTTAAGTGAACATGATTCTTAAGCTTATAATAAATTTGACAATGAAAGTCTGCCTGTTACGCTTTTTTAAAGCTTTACCTTATATAAGCCGCTGAACTGATTTCGATTATTATTATTTATATGGCAATCTACATTACGTCTTGGTGAAGAACAGGCTACTTTGATCGTGACTGTAGCCTCGACTGTATAACGATCGTTCATAAATGAATTCCGATTGATATAGTATTTACTTAATTCAATGCATAGAATTCTCTCTATTCCATCCTTAAACAAGGCATATGACCTATGACCAGGCTGATGCTGATTTTAAAAGTTTTTCGATGTAAAGTTCATTGATTTCAGTTTTATGCAATCTTTTAACTATTCAGTAGGTACACCTTATTAGGATATTCCGTTGAAATTTTCAGTTTTTATCTAGTCTTTTCTAGTCATGGTAACCTCATTTATTTCTATTTTTATTATTATTTCCTCTTAAATTCTTTTTTTATTATTATGACATCAATGAAATATGGTAATTGTCACATTAGCGTGTTATTTTTTGCTTTAACTATCTTCACCCCATGCTTTGGGTGGGGTAGGCAGAGAGAATAGAGAGGGAATACAGAATTTATTCTGTAAAACTTTCAAAAAATTATACCATCGTGCACTGCTAGTTTGATCCGCTGGGAGAATTTAAATATTGAAAACAAAACACTAGCTTTGGAAGCAGTTAAAGAGTAGCAAGTAAGGCTAAAGCCACATCCTCCCCCCGGGAACAACAACTTAGAAGCTAGATTACGTCGAAAGTTTCGGCAAGAGACCCGCAAACAAAGCGCAACTATTGTTTCTAATTTAGTACATAATCCCATCTAACGGAGCTGCATTCACCAGTAGTTAACCTTAGGTACACCCATTATCTAACCTATTAAACACTGAACGCAGTACACTCGAGTAGGCAGTAGGTATGCTGGATTAATCAATGATCGTTGACATAATATCGGGCTGTGTTCGTGTAAGATCACTTCAATGTTAGCTTCTATAAGTGATTATGTGTCTGTTATTTAAGTGGTATTAAAAGTAATGAAATGAACTTTAATGGAGACATAAGAATATCTTCTTCGTATGAAATATAAAAACACAATATTTCAATTGGTGGCAACAATGACATATGCAAGTACCATATATTGACGACCTCCGTGGCCGTGTAGTTTGTACGCCGGGTTTAATGATGGCGCCGACTCCAGAGGTCCCGGACTCGAATCCTGGTGGGGGCAGATGTTTGTGTGATGAATACGAGCATTTGTACACCAGTCATGGATGTTTAATATGTATTTCTATATAAAAATCTTATATATAAATATACTTACATATGTACAGTATATGTATTCTGTCCGTTACCCTAGCATCCCATAACACAAGCCTTACAGTGCTTACTTTGGGGCTAGGCTAATTGGTGTGTGTTGGAAATATTAAAATTAAAATTTTCTTAAATATGCAGATTTCAAAAAATAAGTATAATACTATTATTATGCCAAGATTTTCTGTACTGTTATTGGAACGCGAAGTGATTGGTGTTGGCTGAATTATCATTTTTGCATAGTGAAAATCGTGGTTGGTTACGGCACTTTTTTGTCTTCTTAATTTTTTATAGAAAAGGTCTGTGCCTGTGTCTGAGTCTGATGATGACGATTATGGTGTGATTTTATAACATTTATATCTTATAATGAACTTTAAAAAATATTAAAAATCGAAATTAACACAAATAACTCTACTGCATAAAAACCAACTGTGACCACAATTTACTGTCTTCGACTAATCTATTTAAACTTGTGAACGCCTTTTGCCAAATTTTAATAAGTTACAAGAAACCTTTATCGAGTTTCCCGAATTGAAATTGTTTTATTTTTTAATTAATTACAGTGGGTAATACTTCTCAACTGACAAGGCACTGCTGCCAACTTTCATAGTTAAACTATGAAATTATTCCGTACTAGTACTTTATATTTAAATTTGTATGTAAAATTGTCCTTGTTAATTTTGAGAAGCTAGACTAGCACAGTATTTAACTTATATTGTTTTAAACTTTCATGGTCACTAACATTATAGCTATTAACGGGATTGTTACCATGTACCTTGTTTTTTATGAGTCTCTGATATTTCGGCACTGTTGCAAGCGCTATGATGAGTTACTCCGTGATCATGGCGCTTGCAACAGTGCCGAAATCGGGGACTCATAAAAACAAGGTACATGGTAACATTCCCGTTAATAGCTATAAATATTTAACGTATTTAGTCTGCGATTATGTAAGTTAAGCAGCTTTCGTAGTGGTCTGTCTAGGATGGGTGACCAACATTTTACTATCTCGTGCCGTTCATCCCATTTGCAACCATTGGCACTTTTAAAACATACTGGGAGCACGTAGTGGGCCATGGGTGATCTCCCTACTCATCAATGGGGGAGGCTTGCACCTCAGCATTAAGGACATTGATAAATTTGTTCAATTCAATGTCGTTGATTCAGTTTAGGCTGTGCTACAAACACATATGAATGTAGAGAAACTACTCCATCAGTTCGCAAATCTTCAGCAGGACTTACAAAGTCCTACTAAGAAAAACCGGCAGGAATCACAACAAGTGATGTAATTTGAACTTAGTCTAAGAGTGTAATCGTCAGTTACCGTAAAAACAGAGTAACTAAGCGTTTATGATTTGAAAGAAAACAGTGACACGCTATAAAAATAATCAATACATGCGTCATTAACAATAGAACAGAATGAGATGGCTATATTATAATGGACCCAAATTTCAAATCAATCAAAACTTTATGACATGAAAATTTCATAAAACAGTGGACCTAAATGTTTTACCTCACGAACTTACACCCATCGTTGTCTAAGCCATGCAGTACTAGTCGTCAGTCAGACCTGATTTTTTTTTCTTAGTATTGGTTGGTTTATTTGGTATTTCGACGACCTCCGTTACTCGATTGGTATGTATGTCGGGTTTCGAGGTGTCGCCTATTACCCAAAAGTCGGGTTCGAGGCCCGGTGGGCCAAATATTTGTGCGATGAATACGAGCATTTGTACCTAAGTCAAGTATGTTCATTTCAGTATTACTAGATAAATATACTTGTGTTGCCTAGTAAGGCTAACGGATAGAATACAGACACACTGTAAGGCTTGTGCCATGACACAAGCCTTACAGTGCCTACTTTGGGGTTAGACAATTCGGTGTGAGTGTTAGAAATAGTTATTGGTTTTCTGCAGACATTAAATATAGCGTCAAATTCACCCCATATCCTGCCTTAATCATGAATTTTAATATCAGTTACAGAATGGAAATGAATCGCACGACTAGGGGTTGTTCTTTTACAGAAACTTAAAGACAAGTTACAACAGACAAACGACGTCAAAATCTATAAATAGCGTATTATTAAAAAAATGTCTATAAATCGCCTATTTTCGCAAAAAGAAATGGTTGGGGATTTAGGATAAGGGTTTTTTTTTCAGATTTTTTGTCTGTTTGTCTTATAATTTATTTATAAGACAAACATAATTATTTAATAATAATTACATTAAATCATATTACGTATTTCTCTATAGCTAAGAGTACTACAAGAAACTACGCTATATTACTAATTACTGTATTAATCAGTTAACCAGCATTCATCGGAATTAGATTTTAGAATGCTTGATTCAATTTTATTTATAATTTTTAATATTATTATGAATTTATTTTATGTAGCTGCATATTATTTATTGATATCTGAGCGTTATTTAATAATTGAAAATCATTTCATTACTACTTTTATTATTCTATCGGTTCATTAATCTGTTGGGATTTGCTTTAATTTGATGTTTTAAATATAGTTTAATTTATTATTACATCTGTGATAGGTGGCAAATGAAACAGATTTTTAAAATAAACAAATCAAAACAATATTTAATTTACATTTATAGTAATAATACCTCATATTGCTATAGACAGACATAATAGGTCTATCACAGAAAGATCGTTACTTTTATTGTTAACGTTTTTTTACTAATAGTGCTCAAATTATAATTTTTACAGACGCCAAAACTAAAACATAGCAACATTTAGTAATAACACATCAGAAGAACATTTGAACTACTCTCTTAGCTAAGCTTTGTGAGGACTCTGAATTAAATCATAAGAAAAATAGGCATTAACCGAATTGAATAACAAATAGGAAGATTTGCAGTCGGGTAAAAAAGAAAACATACAAAACGTGTTATATTTTTAAAATGTATGTACATATATTATTCGATATATAATCTTTGCTTAATAGGGTATTTGCCAATATATTGTTTTAAAAATTGTCTTGTCAAATACCGTAACAAGACAAGTTTTAGAAAACGATCTCACGTTATTTACTAATGTTTATAGAGTCCATAAAAAGTGGATATTCATCATTTTGTTGTGTATTTCGGTAATAAAACCAAATCAAAAACTCTATTTTCAAGTTGGCGTGAAAAACGTATCTCTGGACAATATGGCGTCTCACTGGTGTGTGACGTCACACGACTGTCATTATAACGTCAAACCATACAATCAAATGTCACTTTAACCGGAAGTTTACTTGCGTGTGACGTCATTTTAGGCTCCACCAATCTCAAGCGTTTAGGGTCACGTGACAATAGACAAGAAAACTATTATCTTTATCGTAGGTTTTTAGTAAAATTATGAATATTTTTTCTGTAAAAATGGTAAAAACTTCTGCCAATATTTATTCTAAATAATTTGAATTTAGCTAACAGTTGGCACTTTATTTTTAATACTGTCAAATACCCTATTTCCGAAACCGGAAGAATATCTACTGAATACTGTGGAAAAAGTTTGAACCATCCGATTCACTCGCACCTCATCTATGGACGAACACCAAACCGAGTCGCGACGTCAATAATTTCGCCAATATTTCCATCCTTTGCGAAACTTCGGGGCAGCCCAATAAACGGGGTCCGAAACTCGCCCAACTTCCAGTTAAGAAGAATAAAATACGTTTAGAACTTCCTTCGGAGTGGAATTTTTAACATTTCAAAAGCACCATTTGTACTTCGGGCGATTATTGGACTTCATATAGCTCTGTTTGCTTCTTTTTTAATACTGATACAGTGTAATATAAAGTTTGTGTTTTAACCGACTACAAAATCGAGGAGGTTCTCGTTTTGTCAGTATTTTTTATTGTATACTCAGAAAGAACAATGCCCACTTTCCATACATTTGAAAACCTCATAATGAAAGTTAATGTATAAGTATTAACTATACTGGAAAGATTACGTATAAATTAAGAAAATAATGTCCTATAGTCATTTTTACGATTTAAACGCAGGAAAATTAGAAAAATATGAATTATTTTTTAGATTATATTTATTTTTTTGCAATACTGAATAACCTAACAAACAATTGTGAAGACTAATTTGCCCTAAGAGTGAAATAAGTAATTAATTTTGAGCAACATCAAGTGGATTGTATAAAACCACAGACTATTAGATGCTAACACAGCTTACAGCAATCCTACATTATTTTATTTAATATTAAACAAAATACCAAAGCATTCTAATTATCAAACTGTGCAGGGCGGGTTGTCAAACACCCGTCATATGTCAAAGAAATCCGTTTTAGAAATCGTTCAGTTGTACTGCACGACGAATTCATGAGGTGGTGATAATAAGTTTCATATAGAATAACATACACATAAAATACAGTGTAAAAGTATTTGAAAAGCATAAAAAACAGGGTTGAACAAATATTATTGACAAGTGGCAGTGTGTAAAATGGAATGTAGCAAACACTGGATAGTTGTAAGTGCGTTCGGAAACTGTAACTTACAGATACCGTAAGCATATTGAAATAATAGACTATCTTTTTTTCCTGCGTTTCTTTTACCACATTGATTATTGTAATCAACTTATAATTAAATTAGCTTTATTTTAACTTATATGTTATCTCTATACATGATCAGGTCAAAAATGGGTATTGTTCTTGGTGGGCCTTTTTTGATGATTTCTTTTTTTGTTTGAATCCACTTTTATCATGAGGATCCCATTTAAATTTGATGATGTCTGATAAGGACTTTCGAAAATAACAATAAAACTTCTCAACGATGTTTAGACGTATTGTGTTAACTGATATTGGCTTTAGAAAGTGAATGGTAAATATTTTGTAACAAAAATAAAAACTGACTTCACTAAAACTAACAAAAACACATTTAATGAATAAGACAGTCGCATTATACGTATCCTTTTAATTAATGTAAAGTAATACTATCATTCGGAGTACAGGAGCTTTACTCTCTTTCGCCGAAACGAAATTTCAGTAATGAACGAATTTTAAACGAAATTACGCCATTGACTCTACTCTATTTCATTTTCGAACAGGCACATATACTTCGGAACCACAAACAGTTTTCGAGTCATGTTTGTGAGTTCTTTTATTATCTACTTTTAAGATTACATTCTTTTACTTAGAAACAATATAGGTAGTTTACGGCAAATTCTTTGATGACATTGAAAGAACCTTCTTTGACAGTGTTAGCCGACTAATTTGTATAGTTCACACAATCTATTGTATGTCAACCTAAATTTGTCGTTTAACACTTTGATGTATCGGAATTACAATAAATAATAAAAAAAATGGTTTATTTGTCAATTTTACAAGCTAAAAATGTTTCTTGAGCTCTTGCAAGCATTTTAGGCTTAATTAAAACAAAAATCTCAAAACGAAAATGAAAAGGTAACATTGCGTCAATTTCAGGTTGAAATTTCGAATAATTATCTGTCAAATTTAACTTTTCCTTCGAAAGTTTTGTGAGAGAGAGTAGGTTTGGAGAATTAAATGGTCAAACTATTTTCGGATGAACGAATTTTTGAAATGAATCGAAAATGAATTTCCATCGAAATTTCGTTTTTCATTGAAATAGAGTAGACCTACAAGATCTGTACTCCGAATGTTAACATTACTTTAGTAGTTTACGTCGTACGAGCAAAAACAGATCAAGTTAGTTATCAGACTGTTAGGTTTTTTTAAACTATTTTAGCTTCATATTGTTTGAAGCAATATTCACAATAAGGAAGAATTGTTTTAAATTAAATGAAGAAAAGAACTCAATGAAGAAACTTAATTGTGTTTCATAATAAAATAAAGCTGTCAATCTCAATATTGTTTTATTTTTTTAATTTCAATTTGTTGTTTTAATATTCACAATTAAATGAGACAGGACACTTCATTTTTAAGTCAAGAAAATGAAAAAAAAAACAAATTTGGATATTAAGTTAAACATCCACTCTCGATTTCGTAGAAGGAAAGAAGCTTCTGATATAGATAGATTTATTTCTTAATCAAGAAAATAAACCATTTGTATTTGGATATTGAATAAAATTAGCAATTAAATATTTTAGACATAATTTTTATATCATTTACTGATTAGTAATTGTAAGTGAATTCATGAGTTTTCTGAAATTTCAGTCATTCAGAGTCATCTTTCAATTTGACGACTCTGTATATAATATAGTGTCGTGTTACGGCAAAATAAATAAATAATAAAAAAAAGTAAAGGAAAAAGCAGAAGTGCAGTTTGAGATATACATATAATATATATTTACAATTTAAAAAGAAAAGTATTTACAATAAAATATAAAAAAAAATAGCAATAAAAAGAGAAAGAGCAAGCATGAGAATGAGAAAGAAAAAGTGTGGGGTGTGAAGTGAGTTGTGTAGAAGGCGTAGGTCGTCGGCTATTTTCAGTGAATGCTTGAGTGGGTGGCCGTGCTGCTGGCTGCTCAACGACGCTTCGGGAAGGTGGAAGCGCTCCTGGACAGGTGTCTCTCCTCAAAGTTTTAAGTTTTTAGCCTGCCTTGCTGGTGGCTGGCGGCGCAGCTGGTAGGTTGGCCGGCGAAGCGTCAGGACGTTCGGCACTGCTGGTGGAACGGCAGGCGCAGCTGGTAGGCGGCCGAAGCAGTTGAAGGCTCGAAGATGCTGCTGGAGACCGGGCGGCACTCCCGCCGATGAGGTTGCTTTCAACCTCATCGGCAGTCTAGTCACTAGTCTACAGTGAAGAGGACGAGTAGAGTAAAGTTTAGAGAGAACCAAAGGGTGCTGTAGAGCTTTGAGGTCTTTAGTTGAGTCCCGGGGCAGCTGGCCCCGGGACCAGGCCTTTTATTAATTTAGAGCTCGGTAGCGAGCCTTTTATAGGTCCGTAACCATTTAAATTTAGACACGATTCGAATCGAACTAAAAAGAATCAAAGTAGGTGGTCTGTGGAGTTTGAATAGGCATAGACCTAAGTGGAGAGTGTATCCGTGTCATGGGTAGCCATGGCAACGGAAAAAAACATTAAGGTGTCACAAATGTCAAGAAAATAAATAAAATTATGCCTAAAAGTAAATTAAACTGGAGAAATACATTGAAATTAAATAAATAACAGAATGAACAGAATGAAGAAGAAATGCTGGTAAGTGTCCAGCACTCTGGAATAGTGATTTTAGTAAGATGGGATTCTAATACCATTTTACGAAATGATGAATAGTACGTGATATTTTTGAAATTGTGCGTTTCCAGGTATTAATAGTGAAAGATAAGAAAGAAAAGTGTATAAAAATGATAAATAACAATAATGATAGATGACAAACTGTGTGAAATGGAATCGATGACTGCCAAAAACGAAGGATCGTCCCTGAGGTACGTTACAACTTCTTCTGTATTCTGAGGTTACAACAGGGAGAAAAAAACAGCACTTGCTGAGTTTCTTGCCGGTCTCAGTACAAGGTCTCCCGCCTTAGATTTGCGAACTGATGGCGTAGCTTTTCGACATTCACAAGTACTTGTAACAGCTTAGACTGAATAAACGATATTGAATTTTTAATGGGAGGGAAGAATCTTCTGTTAGACTATACGCTACGAAATCGAGACTTGTAGTTTTATTTAATATCCAACTATAAAATTCTTCAATCCTTGACTTGAAAAATAAACAGTGTCCTTTCTCAAATAATTGTGAATATAAAACAACAAATTAAAATAGAAATAAAAGTCGGAATCGATCTGTTTACCTAACCTTTTCTTGAATATAATAATTTTCTTTGTGCCATACACAACTGATCTATTTGTCAGAATTTATTACTCCCAGACAGTTTGACAACACAATATATATTCAACATTGGTCGGATATTTGTTACTGTACTAGTTACCTTTAAATTGATTTTGGCTGTTCTCTCCTATCGACAGAAGTTTATGAATTTTATATCTATATGAACTAGCGGCCGCCCGCGACTTCATCCGCGTTAACTTTAGTTTTTACGGAATCTCACGGAAAACTACCATTTTTTCGGGACAACTTAAACTATATGCACAAACATTCAAACTTTCACATTTACAATATAAGTATAAATAATAATAAAATAAATATTTCCAACACTCACACCAATTAGCCTAGCCCCAAAGTAAGCACTGTAGGCTTGTGTTATGGGATACTAGGGTAACGGATAGAATACATATACAGTACATATATTGATATATTTATATAGAAATACATATTAAACATATAAGACTGAAGTACAAATGCTCGTATTCATCACACAAACATCTGCCCCCACCGGGATTCGAACCCGGGACCTCTCGAGTCGGCTATACCATGAAACCCGCGGTACAAACCACTCGGCCATGGAGGTCGTCAGTAGGATTTAGGTTTCAGCGAATCTGTCGACAATATTATAACCATATTCGTGTTCTCACTGCTTTAATGAGAGACGGGATAGTGAGAAGTGACCATTGCCGACTACGCTAATCTAGTGCGGATTGATAGATGCTAATGAACTTCATATAAATAAATGTTTACACACACACACATACACACACGCACGCACGCACGCATGCACGCACGCACGCACCAAAAGTAAGCACTGTAAATAACAAGATTATCATAAACTCAGGTGGGAGTGAAATTAAACGATGCATCACTGAATTATGATTCGAATCCGCGACCACTGAGTTGGCGACACCTTGAAGACTGGCGTACATACATGGAAAATGAATTAGAGGAAGTAAATATTTCACCAATCACAACGTAAATTCTGATAGAAAACGAAATTAATAATTTGGCAATACACAACAGATATATTTCCATTTTCATGGAGATCTCATTAGCTAACCTTAAAGTCTACGAAACTGTATTCAATCCGATTTTCAATACGCCCATAATTATTCAGATGGAGCGAGCGTAAATTCGCGTCCCACCTAATAAACTGTATTCGTTTGGAGGAAGCGTGTTATTTTACTTGTTAAAAGTTGTCCGAGTCAAGTTTTAATTGGTAAAAACATGCGATATCGGCACACGGTCTCAACTCCGACGAGAATAATTGCGGAATGGGACACGGTTAATGTGCACAACTTTGGAGGACGTTGGAGAGGTGAAAAATTACGCGACCGACTCGTATACTCACTCAACATAAGTTGACTCAACAACATTTTTGATGAAAATTCGTCCTTATAAGTTGTGATTTTATGGTAAAAGGGTGGCCAATAAACATATGGACCACCTGATGGTAAGCGGGCACCATAGCCTTTAGATGCTTGCGATACCAAAAATATCATTCGAATTCAATGCCCTACCCCGTGGCGCCCCCTTTTTTATACGCAGGCAAAAAATACTATTTACAAACGACGGCGCCTTTAAGAGCCACACCGCCTAACGGACCTCACACCTGGCTCCCGCAAGCCTTACGAGCCCTAGCAGTGGCTGCCCACTGAGGACCCCGTAACTCTTACGGGCGCTTTACGGCATAATATCCGCTAAAAAACCCTGCGAATACCCTCTAAGCTGCTCAGCGCGAAGCCGCGGGATCCTCTTTTAGCGAAGCCGTGGGATCTCCCCCCTTGAACTTTACTCACCGTCAGAAACACAACACTACCAAAAGTTAGTCTTATTTTACTGTGTGTATTAGGGATATCTTCTCGCAGTATAACATAGTGTATGTGTTAATCCAGGGTGTCAGCTTACTCCATGCCAAATTATATTAAAATCGCTCCAGCCGTTTAGACTTGAAGAAGTAACAAACATACACACACACACACTCATAAACTTTCGCCTTGATAATATTAGTGTGATATTTGTCTGTTCAATTTGTTTATCTAAAGATATTTTTAATTTCGCTCGGTCAAGCCTGTTTGATACCACGACACGTAGATTTTTTCAAGTAAAAATTTCCTTTAGTTTTAAAAGTTAATTATCTTCTTAACGAAATATTATGAGGTCATAGAAACTGATGGGCTAAATGAGGTGCACAATATTACGCTAGACAGAAAACCAACTTTAAACCTACCATAAAAAATACTTTCCCACAAAACATAACTACTACCAAGCCTTTTAATAATTCATCTATATATTGTGAGGCGGTGGTATATTCAAAATTTATTTTGTTTATAAAGAAATATTATGGGGCATAGAAACTGATGATTGGACGAGGTGCCGGTATATTTTAAAATTTCAAGCAAATATAACGTAATTAACGGTAATTATTTTTTTGGTGAAAAAAATATAATTATGTAATTGCTGCTTAGACCTAACAACCTCGCTCGAGTCCCTACAATTATTTATCACACAATAATAAGCTGTTTCACTTCTCAGAAATGGATTTCACGGTACACATCAATGGTTTTGTAATTTATTACTTCCTATCTTAGAGGAGTTCACGAGGAAATAAAAAGAATGCTTCACTGGTTACTACTGTTAAATGTTCGCTCAAACTGATTATGGAAACTTATGTTTGCGTAGGAGAATATTTATTCAGTGGTTCAATTTACTTTGAAAGCAACGAATACTTTTATCTGCCATTGGTACTGTGAGAAGTTTCTTGATAAGACAAATATTACAATCATCATCAGCCTATTAATATCCCCACTGCTGGGGCACAGGCCTTCCCTATGGATGGAATAGGGAGATTGGGCCATGACCCACCACACGGGCCCAGTGCGGATTGGTGGGTGCTAACGACTGCAGATGCAGCCGGGACCAACGGCCTAACGTGCCTTCTGAAGCACGGAGGAGCTCGAGATGGTAAATTTTTGGTCACCCATCCAATGACCGACCATTGCGAAAGTTGCTTAACTTCAATGACCGCAGCCGAACGTGCTAACCACTTGCACCATCGAGCTCCTCAAAATTATAAAATAAATATTACAATATACATATGTTACAGCCACGTGACGACCCGATCATGCCTACTCATTTGTGTTAATTACATTATGTTCTTTTTTAAATTACAATTAACTTTCTTAGAATATCGGTATTTTCATTAAAGTTAAAGTTAAGCAAATTGATCTGCCATATCAAGAATCTGCCTAAACCAGATTCTGTCCTTAACTGTACAAATGAATAAGAGCACTTAGGCCCGTTGTTCCATCGAAAGTTAAATTAAATTTTTTGACTATAGTTAAATCCTATACAAGAAACTAACCATGTGTCAAAATTTTACACATTTTCTATGTATTTGACGTGAAACCATAGTAAGATGCTAAGTAATAATGTTAGTGACCATGAAAGTTTAAAACAATATAAGATTCTAAGTTCTATAAAGAAGTTTGTAAGCACTGCGCCGTCTTGAACTCCTTTCTCTGTATTTAATCAGATCGGGGTGAAAATGTGCATATCTGTGTGTGTCTTATAATTAGTTATGTATTTATTTCCATATTGATATGAAATGAAGTTTTACTCTATTCAAATTGGCTTATTGAAAGCACTTCTGAATCGTCCAACATTTTTTTCAACCACCCATTCAGGACATTTTACAGCTGAGAAGAAGCATGGGCGCAAGAAACTCTTAGTGTCGCCGCAAACCGTCCACCGACCACAACCACAAAACGCCGCCACCGGCATATTTCTTGTAGGTTTCATACATTTTATATAGACTCGCCACACACGGTACGCCGGTGGCCGCCACACGCTACAAATCGTTGTTGCTCGCTTCTTGTGGCCCGCACCGGCCACTTAATGCGCCGATACAAAACGCCGCCACACGTCACTCGCGCGATTCCACACCCCTCTCTCCCTTGTTTTAGTCGACCGCTGTCGCGCGCTTCAGCCACTTTAGTAGCCGCTTCTAGCTTCTCGTGGCGGCGTTTGTGGCTGTGGCGTGTGGCCCGTGTGCGGCGACACTTAATCATTTAACATAATAAGCCACTTTTACAAAATCATGTCGCCACCAATATAACGTCCACTCACATTTTGACACAGCAATCATTCTTCTTATCAGCTGTAAAATGTCCTGAATGGGTGGTCAAAAAAAATTTTGGACGATTCGAATGAGCTTAATGTCATACAGTATAAATACCAACAGTGTTCATATTAGTTAAAATCGATAGCATCTCCATAGTAAAGCAGTATAGAGCAGATTCATGTCTACTAGCGTCACTCGTTCACTATCACAGCACTTTAACCATATTTTAGGAAACTTTAACGACGCACCTCACACGACACCACCGAAGAGATTTTTAATATAGTGTTGTAGAGTCCAGAAACGTCCAGTAGCTATTGCAGTAGTGTTACCTGCTATACAAGCCGTCCTCGCCTTGTCTATTTTGAAGAATCCCTACTTAGAAGGAGGAGAAATTAAGTGCGTAGGAACACAATTACAATTGAAAATAATAAAGCATAGAAATAACTCACCACATACCTTCGTTTATGTTTATAGAACAACACAAACTTCTGTACACAGGAGCGCGACTATGTTAACGTTGACACCTTGACCACAGGACTGTATTTCTCTGAATAATTTTAGATAACATTTTGACCGCAGAATTGTCTCTCTCTAAACAATTTTCGACAGTTATTCGATCGATGTAAGTATATATGTAGACCTTCCAAATAAATAATGACCGGAGTCCGTGTTATATTTAGCGTCGAGCGCATATTCAGTTTAGAGCACCGTTCTCGAAGCACAATATTCTCGCCTTGACGTACGGTTCTAAGGCCGGTATTACAGAATGACAACTAAGTGTTGATCTTTACTTGAAAACAGTTAGAAAGGGATGTCGCTATGTGCTATATATAGCAACATCCCTTTCTAACTATGCTCAAGACTAGATCAATCACTGAGAATCTTTCTATAATACGAGCCTAAGACTTTATTTTGAGAGAAAAGGCCGTATCTTATGATTTATGTAATAGTCCGTTTTGTTAATTTTATCGTTGAACAGCTCTCGCTTTTCTCACAATATTTTTATTGTTCAGCAGGTTCGGAATATTTCTTTTTTTATCATATTTCGATGAACGTGACTTAATGTAAAAAAAACATTTTAAACTTCAATGTCCAATTATAATTTATAAAATACATACAGTATTTATACCTAGTCCAGCCATAAATTCTGTTACAAATGAAAATACATTTCTTTTTAATGAAGTAATATAATACATATTTTTAAAATTTATACCGACATATTTACTAAAGTCTCAGCAAAAATAAAAAAAAAAACTATTCGCATTGGCCACCTTCGGCTTTTATTCAGGTCTTTAATCTGTTTGGCCACGAATGTATGGATTTACGCACTGTTCCCAAGGGAACTTTTGCCACTGCTTGCTCCAAAGATTTTTTAAGAGACTCAATGTCGCTGAGTGTTTAGAGCAGGCTATGTTCTCTAAAACTGACCATAATTTGAAGTGTAAAGGGTTGAGGTCTGGGGTAGGGCCAGTCTTCAGCTCTTATAAAGCCCGGAACGTTGGTTTCAAGCCAGGCTTGGGTAGTTCGTGCCTTATGTCGAGGTGCAGAAAACTGCTCGAAAGTCCACGGTATATTTTTAAAAAGTGTATTGCTGAGAGGTTTTGCAACATGATCCAAGACTGTATCTTGATACACTTTGGCTGAATTTTTCACTGCTTTTTCACAAAAATAAAGTTTTGTGACTCCTTGATAAGACATGCTCCACCAAACCATCACTGACGCAGGATGATGACCACGTTGTACCTTTCCGACCGCTTCAGCAGCTTCTTTAGAACTGTGAGCATACACTTTATCATTTTGCTTATTGTAGTGTTTTTCAATCGTGATTTTTTTTCATCGGTAAAGAGAATATATCTGTGTTTTTCACTTGCGTATCGCGGCAGAAGGTTTTTTGATCGATCCACTCTCTTATATTGTAAAGATTGATTTAGAGTATGTCCTGTATAAAGTACGAGCTTCAGGTCTTGTTTTATATTGTAGTATGTACAAAGTCCTAGCGGGAATCTTCAATTTTTGCGGAAAGATTTTTTGCTTCCTAATGGGGTTTCGACGAATTCTGGCTTTAACAGCATTAACAGCCTTTGTAGTTGTAACAGCACACGGCCGCCTCGATTTTTCTGGTCTTTGACAGATGAAGTGTTGTTGTATCTGTTGAAAGTACGACACGAACATACGGTTGATACCAAGCTTTTGGAGTGTCTGGAATATGACTGACGGCTCCATACCCATTTTATGCAAGGCGATCACTGTAATCCTATTCTTTTTATTCGCCATAACATATTGTGATTTGATAATGAACACGAATAATTATGTGGAATATCGCAAAATCGAAACAATATTTTAAAATAATATACGCGTTCCTAGTACAGAATAATTAAAAAGTTGAAAAAAGTAAAGTTTTTATGTAACAGTTTTCATGGCCAGACTAGTAATTATAATGTGTTACGTCGTATCAACAACTAACTCATTAGCGTCACCAATTAAAAAATATCAGAATCTCTAATTAAATAATTTTTGATAATTAGGGCGCCGTCATACTCGAAGAGCTGTTATCGATAAAGTTGCTATACAAAAAAACACTATAAATATAGGTAATTCTATGAAAAATAACCGAAAAGCCACTCTGTAAAAAATTCGGCGCAATACCTACCACTTTTGCGTTAACTTTAGAGAGTCAAAAAGAAACACATGAATATGAAACGAAATGTTAGAAACAGTGAAGACGTGGGTAGAATTCCTCTTTGGTTGATTATTTTTAAAATTTCGTGTTAGTAGGAAGTAGTAGGTACTATAGGGAAACAGGAAATAGGAATGATTTCATCCCAACTTTCTGGTGTTTCAAAGTTTTAATGCAAATTCATGATTAATTTCTTTATTACCAGGCGTAGCAGGTTTTAAAAAAAGTTTAAGAATTTTTTTCACAGCGTCGTCGGCTGATCAGAAATAAAACTTCTAAATTTCCTTTACTAATTCGAGTGCTCCCTTGTGAATAATTATTCAATAAAAACAAAAATATCAACGTTATATAAAAAGTAATTGAAAAACTATTTTTTATTCTAAATCAAAAAAGTCAATGCCAACTTCTACTATTGGAAAATGTATTGGTTCCGCGAACATGATAAATACGCCGCAAATAAATTTATGCAATTACTCCAGCGGTTTCAATATTCCTTAATAATTCGATGTATAGTATAGCATTGTCATCAAAGAAAAAACACATCTAAAAATCAGACCACAGATTTCGATCAACATCTACTAAATATGAATGTATACCTAATATAATCATAACGTGTTAAGTTAAATACACACGCTACATATACATGTAATAATAATGTAGATAATGGTATCTAGGCACGTTAAAGTTAGAGCAGAAAATATGATGCTCTATAGGTTTTCAATAAAGTCGATGGCTTTCCTCCGATCGGTCATTCTAGACGTGACTGGGACGTAGGGTGGGCGGCGGCGGCGCCGACACTGCGTGATGCATCAGGCGCATATATCAATATAATTCATTCCTGGCCGTAACATTGAAGTGACAGTTGGCAACTTTGATAGTGTTTTTTTAAATTTAGATGATTATCTTTCGCACAACTGTAGCCAATATAGTTTGCACTTCTGATATGTATCAAAATAATAAATACTCCAACCCTTTCTCTGATGTTATAGGCTTCAACAGACTCACACGAGAATTTCTGGCGAGAAGGCTCGCCGAGACTAGACCCGAGAAACAAGAAGGTGTGGAAAATCATGAGACCACTTGCCTCTCAAAAAATATTTTTAAATCGAGATAATGCAGTGTCGCAAAAGCTGCAGGAGATGGAGGGAAGATTATAAATAAATAATACATAAATATTTCCAACAACCACACCAATTAGCCTAGCCCCAAAATAAGCAGTGCCTACATTGCTTACTTTGCTTACACATGCCTTTGTGTTATGGGATACTAGGGTAACGGATAGAATACATAAACTGTACATATATAAGTATATTTATATAGAAAAACATATTGAACATCTGTGACTGGAGTACAAATGCTCGTATTCATCACACAAACATCTGCCCCCACCGGGATTCGAACCCAGGACCTCTCGAGACACCATGAAACCCGGCGAACAAACCACTCTGCCACGGAGGTCGTCAATTATGATGGTAATACAAAGGGACTAATAATAAAATCATCTAGTATGCAAAGAGAATGATAAGTAATTATATATTTGATTTCTCGGAATTTAAGTATACAAAGTCAGTGAATTTACCTAATTTAAGTAAAATTCAATTTCCATACAGCAGCTATCTATATACACCATCTTAGTCATCTCTAAATATTAGTTATATCGCTTCAAAATTAATTAATCAAACTTAAGGCTAATCCCAAAAATCATCTGCTGGAGTCCTCAGAAACAGTCAAAGAGATTCTAAAATCGGCTTTGGAATTACGACAACCGAAAGGCTTTTGTTAATCTTGTCGCTTTAGTACTGAGCTTATGTTTCAGTTGGTTACGCACAAATGGGTATTATTATGTCAATAACTGAAGAATGATATTAAAGAATCGGGTGCACGAGTGTGTGATGACGTCTGTGGTGTAAGTGGTATGTACACCAGCTTTCAAGGTGTCACCTACTCCGAGTTCCTGAATTCGAAACAAGATGGGTAAATTTTTGATGGTGAAAACGAGCATTTTTACTTAAGTAATGTTTTTTTTTGTATTTAACTGCTAGATACTTAAATCTCAAGAAAATTTTACTAGAAAAAAACCTTAAGATTTAAATAAAATAAAAATAAATGAATCATTATCTGTATTGTATCCGTTACCCCAAAAGTCTTACGAGCTTACTTTGAAACTAGGCTAATTGGTGTGAGTGTTAGAAATATTGATCTTTGACTAATAGGTATCGTGTTCTCGGTACATATAGGAATATACTAAACAACTTCGAACATTCGTGACTGTGTTTGGGATAACTAATTACTAACCCTATTTATAGCAGATTAAAATATATTATTATTTGTAAAAGGTTACTAAAATAACAAGTTGCGTTTGGTTACTATAAGGTATACTTATTGGAAATACGATGTTGGGTACAGCCATTAAAAAGCGTACCTCCGAATGAACTCATATTAATCGAAGTTTATTAAGTTATAACATTTTTACGATATGGGCATATATGATGTTTTAGTCTGTTATCAGTCAGGTGACTGATTGTAACATAAGAGTGACTTATCACGATATAATTACAAAATTTACACCACAATCTATGTACATCATATTGGGTATAATATAAATAACTTCTTTAAATTATAAACTTGTATTAAGTGTACAATATACGGTAACTGTCCTTCAAATAAGGTTACGTACTCCAAATCCAAAGCGAAAATATAGTTACCAAAATATAATCATTTTGAATTTGACGTTTAGATTAAGGGTTCGGTATCACGCAATTTAATATTTCAACCAAATGTTACAAAGTAAACACCTAAACACTTTCCACACGGACGCTCTGAAGTACCGGATGTGTACAGTTTTTTCAGCACTATCCGCAAATGAAGGGTGACCATGATATTATTCTTCTATACTAATATTATAAAGCTGAAGAGTTTGTTTATGTGATTGAACGTAGCTTATCTCAGGATGTGGTCCGATTTAAAAAAATCTTAATGTTTTCGATAGTGCATTTATCGAGGAAGATTAAAGACTATACAACATCACGCTACGACCAGTAGGAGCGGAGCTTCGATGAAAAATGTTGCGAAAACGGGTAAAAATATTCCATTTGAGAGCTTCCGTTGCGTGCACTGCGTAAACGGTTAAAGTTACACAAAAATTGTGCATTACGGAATTGTTTCTCTTTAATAGTTCTATTAAAAAGGCCGTTACAGCATATGTCTATCTATTAAGTTTCACTCACTATTAACTTTTTCCTCATATTAGTCACATTGATCGAGTGTTAGGCGACATGAAGTTCGCCGGGTCAGCTAGTCTAAACTAATATTATAAAGTTGCAGAGTTTACTTATACAATTTAATTAATTATTTTTGTTTTAGTTTGTACATATATTGAGGATGGCTCTAAGACTATGAAACATAACGCTACAACTTGGGTGGCTTACCAATTAAAAATAATGCAGAAACGAGAAAAAATATTCCATTTATGAGTTTTCGTTGCGTGCGCTGCGTAAACGGTAAAAGTGTCACAAAAATCATGTATGACAGAAATAATACCCTATAATAGTTTTATTAAAAAAACCGCGACAGCATTTGTCTATCTTTTAATAGTGACCCATTATAACCTTTTCGATGCAGGTGAAACCAAGCAAAGCAGGCAAGGTACCTCTAGAAGTTTATTTTTTACCAAAATCCTTAAATAAAGAACCGATTTAACATATTATTATAAAGGAGCTTAATGCCGCATATCGTAAGAGCGGCGGATGGATAGGGATGGGTGATCGAAATATTACTGTACCTGTACTATTTCGAGCTTTTCCGTGCTCCGGAAACCACACTGCGCTGTTGGGCCCGGCTGCGTCTGAACTCGTTTCCACTACTTCGCACTAGGCCCACGCGGTGGACCTTTTCTCGATCTACCTAATCCATCCGAGGGGAAGACCTGTGCCCCAGGAGAGGGGACAATAATAGGCTGAAAAGTATGGTAAAAATTTCAACTACCTGTTACGGTTCATTAGATACAACCCACTGACAAACGGACAGGCGTAGCGTAGGAACTGACAACAGAGGCTGGATACGTAGATTGCAATATCACCCATTGGTTACGGAACCCTAATTTGTGTCTGTAGCTTCAAAGATAACAATGTACCTAAATCATAATTATAGTTGAATATCATATTCATTCCCATTCAGCGTGTTGTAATTATGTTCAAAGCGTAAGTAATGTACACGGAAGTTGATGTAATAATTAATTATCCGTTTTTAATTATTTAAGACTTGATTGATGGCTACCCTACATGACACTTGTGACGTAACGTGGGTCCGAAGCGCTGCTGTATACATACATAAAGGACGCCATAACTCGCTCCGGCAATAAAACGCTGGTTGCCACGGCCAGCCTAAAACCCGTTAAATAATGTCAGATAACACTACACTTTATTCACTGCAGCTTAGCTGGGAGACCCTTTTGCTTTGGTATGAATATTAGATGAATCTTGAAATGAAACTCTTCCTAAATATAACTGGTTTGTCCTATTTATTACTCTGTTTTACGGTATTTTCCGAGAACTCAACTTTGAAAGTGATAAGCTTATCAAAAAATCTACCTTGCTACCACGGAGTCTGTAAAGAGAACAAAATTGTGCATAAACCTGTTCAAAAAGTGTTTTAGTTAATAACAAATGTGCGTAAAAACATAAGATATAATTAGAGCTAAATTATTTAGATCTCTAACTTTATTTCATTTATTACTAGCAACTTTACTAGCTTTCACTTCAGTTTTTAAAACTGAGAAAGTTTTATGTAGGATCAACAGGTTTTATGTGTTTACTTAAGGTATACTCTTTCCGAAGTTCGTTTAAAAAAAGTTAGCTGTTATATGGGGATTCAATGATGAACTTCCAAACATACAATATTTCATCCTTATTGTATAGACAATAGGATGGAAAAATAACTTAGGGTAGAAGTTCAGACACAAAGGTTTATTCTAACCCTTGATCATGGATCCCTAAAAAAAATATTAACTCAATAGTGTCACTTGTTTTCCTAAAACTAAATGTAACTATTTTGTATAAAATATTAAGGAGTCAACAATTGCCTTAACTAAATACCGTCACATGTTTTCCATGCAAACTAAACATTACTTTTTTTCATAAAATATTTAAGCGTTCACCGCTGTCTAAGCTATGTAGCCGTGGATCAATAATCAAAGTAAAATTACAGCTATTGTACGAATACAAAAGAATGACAGGTGTCATTGTGGGCTAATTACAAGTCGGCGGCAGCCAATGACCCTATCGATAAGAAGGTCAATAAATTGAACAGAAATATCTCAAATATTTTTATTGGACTCGTAACATGAAAGGAATTTATTCTCTTAAAAATCACAAGTATGTGTTTCTCAAAGGTATTGGTTTTGTAAAGAGCTATTCTACGGTACTTTGTGAGCTTCAATCATAAAGGTGTTGAAAGGTTTTCTTTACAATTTGTGTATTGGTGACCATAGCGAATGTACCCATTTCTTTTACACGCCAAACAATTAATGAAATATGGACCTGATTTGTATTTTTCACGTTAAGATGTTGAACTGTGTTTTTTATTTTGCCTCTCGTGAATAATCGTCTAAAAATAGAATACACAAACGATTATGAGATTGTCATTTATTATGAAGTGCCTTTGAAATCAATGCTTTCTTGTACACAGATTCCAGTAAAAGTTTTAATTAATAAGGCTCCATTATAATATTTCGCAGTACTATTTTGTTTTTCTCTCCACAATCAAATCGAAAACATCTGGCTCAATTTGAACCTCACCAAAACTAAAGTTTTCTGTTTAAGAATTAAATATTTAAAAAGTTTCTTTAATGCTTATTCCACACCTGTGCGACGTTTTTTCCAAATGCGCTAAAATTTGCGTTCGAAATTTGAATTAGTTCTGTCTTAATAAATTTGCAAGCTGTGTGTCGATAGACGATAGACAATAGACAATAGTTTGGTCGGCGATAATTTGAAACGGATAAAGTGTCTCACAGGCAGTTTTTTTTTGTGTGTGTGCTGTTGGTCGCAGATAACTTTTACAGCGTCACCGGGTTTGGGAACGGGAGATCCTAAGGGGACATCAAGCCAAGAATGGGCGAGTGCCTCTAGCGGTATTCCAAGCGAATGGCATCTCCCCACGAGGGAGACTTCTTTCCGTCTAGAGTCTCTAGACCACTCAAACCTGACAGGGTCGGCACAACTAGAGGGCATCTCTGAGACTCAGGCTCTAGTTAGCCGTTGTCGTGGGAGGGCGGGGAAAACGCCCAGGTTCGTACCTGTACCATATATAGCGTGTCGTGTGTAGACAAGGTCTTCGCACTCTTAGCAGTGCGGTGTCTGCCTAATGCTAAGCTTGTGTGCAAGTTTGCTATCTGTGTAATGTTGCTGTTTGTGGCCTGTGTGGGAGGAGTCGGAGACGCGTTGGCACGGGTGATTTCGGGGTACTCTAAGACGTGCCTAGGCCGACGGAATCGGAGGGAACAGGCAGACTTTGTGAGCCGCAATAGGTATGCTGTTATAACTTTCACTTTCTTGTCAGCTCTGGCCCATTTGTTGTCCCGAAGCAGTGGTAGGGATAAGATAATACTGGGATGCGTAAAAAGGATTTTTGTAAGCCTATTTGCAAATAAATTTTATGAATTTATGATTTTTTTTATTAATCTACTAGTGGCCCGCCCTCGCTTCGCTTCGGTGTAGAGCTGTAGTGTAAACTATAGTTTTTGTTCTCAGGCTTGTATTTTAAACAATGACTTTATTTATATAATTATACGTGTTATTGTGAGTCAACCATAAAAGATAGACATATGCTGTTGCGGGATATTTTTTAGACAATTTTATGTAGAATATTCTCGTCATACATGATTTCTATGTAACTTTAACCATTAAGGCTGCACACGCGACGGAAGCTTAAAAAATGGAGTAACTTCTCCCGTTTTTCCAACATTTCCCTTCACTACTCTGCTCCTATGATTGTAGCGTGATGAAAAGTATACTATAACCTGCCCAGGAGTATCAAGAATAATTGTACCACGTTTCGTTAAAATCCGTCGAGTAGTTTTTGTTTCTATAAGGAACATACACACAGACAGACAGACAGACAAAAATTTTACTGACTGCATTTTTGGCATCAGTATCGATCACTAATCACCCCCTGATAGTTATTTCGAAAATATATTTCATGTACAGAATTGACCTCTCTACAGATTTATTATAAGTATAGCTTTCACTTTAGGATTCATGTGTAATTAATTATATCGAAAAAACAATTTCACTAGAAAACTTCTTTAATATCTCAAAGTAATGATATGACGACCTCCTTGGTCGAGTGGTTTGTACGTCGGGTTTCATGGTCATCGCTGACTCGATAGGTCCCGGGTTCGAATCCCGGTGGGGGCAAATGTTTGTGTGATGAATACGAGCATTTGTACTCCAGTCATGGATGTTTAATATGTATTTCTATATAAGTATACTTATATTTGTACAGTATATGTATTCTATCCATTACCCTAGTATCCCATAACACAAGTCTTACAGTGCTTACTTTGGGGCTAGGCTAATTGGTGTGAGCGTTGGAATTATTTATTTAATGATGTTCACCTAAAACCATGACAAATACGAGTATATTATGTTTGACTCGTCTATCCAAACTCGGCAAATTAGAATTCCCTATTTTCAATGGGAGAAAGAATCTAATTAAAAACCTAACGCAGCCGCACCGTTCTGTCATACAGCTAGGAGAGTAACCGAAAAAGTTTAATAAAAAACGTCTAATCCGGCCCTCGTTAATCAAAGCCTCGGACTTGCATGTCACCAGACCGTGATCGATTTTTTTTACTGCGATACATGGAACATATTGCACTGATGCCGATATGGGTTTTTGATGATTGCTCTTGATAAAACGAAAATTTTAAATTTAAAGAAAATATAACAAGAAAAAAATCATGCTATCAATTATGCTACCGCAGCCCTCACGGACCGCGTCGAAATTGGTCAGTGCATTCGCCCGGATTGCGAGGGGTGCTGGTTCGAGTCCCGTCTGCTGCCTGGTCCGCGTGGAATTTTTTCTAGTTATATTTTCTTTAGATTTAAACATCAAGCAGTTATATGCTTTAAAATAATAAAAATTATAACGAAAATTTTAGTTGGTTTTAGTCGACAACATATACTTATAAAGAGACAAATTCAGATGTTTAACTGAAATTATTGGTGAATAATAACGTTTTAGGGTGACTTCATTGCCAAAAATATAGCTTGATTCCATAAGAACGACAGACAAGAGAGGGAATCATTTTTTGTATAGGCGATATACTGTGGCTTAAAATTGCAAGTAGGGGCACGCATAAATATGTGTAAGGCACCGGCGATCGCGATGCGTTTGCAGTCCTGGAGAGTTATGAAGAAGATAGAGAACCGCTCAGATCATCGGTACATTCGATTCAGGGTCTCCCCTGCACCTGAATTATCAAACAATCCATTCACCGTGCCGAGAAATAATAATAATAATAAACACTTTATTGCTCACATACAAAAGGACATAGGTACAAAGAATACATTTAACAATAATATGGGCAAATGCGGTCTTATCGCTACAAGCGATCTCTTCCAGACAACCTCCGCGGTATAGGTAAGCTAAACGGAAAAGAAGTTGTAGTAAGCCAGCAGAGTCGATGAGAAATGTAAATATGTAATTAAAATAATATACGCACATATAAGTAATTGTCTATCATATACATATACACATACATACCACATATAAATATATATAGTTGAACATAAATATATACCTACATAATAACAACGACGAGAGATGTGAGTTTTCCTACATGGGCAGTTGCCAGGTTAAACAGAAAGGCAGTGGAGGAAGCCTCCTTAATCCAGGCATGGTGCCTTGAATCTTCCAATATCCAAAATATAGATGAGTCCGCTGAGTGTTGGAGAAGCACGCTGGTATCCATCTGCAACCCTGCAATGTCAAGGGCCAGTAACAACCCTCGCAAAAGGCAAGTATACTGGTGGTTTGGCGTCAGGGACGCCGGTCTTAGGACAAGGCGAGCCTTGTGAAGATATAGACGCGGAGGAACCAGGATAGTAGGAGAGGAAGTGGCGTTTCTCCTCTTCTCTCCCTAATTTAGTTGTTATTCATTTTCACTATCTTTTTATCTATGCATTATAGAACTAAAACGGTTTTACCAATAGATATATCTCGTTATTTTTGAGTAAAATGTGTATTTTAACTCAATTTTGCAAAAATCGGCATTTAGTTGGTTTTCCTATTACCAGGCCGATATGTACAGTATAATGTATTCTATCCGTTACCCTAGTATCCATAAGCCTTACAGTGCTTACTTTTGGACTAGGCTAATTGGTGTGAGTGTTGGAAATATTTATTTATTATTATTATTTATTGTAGTTTCTTTATTGTAAACAGGTAAGGCAGCAGAGTTTCTCCATTTCAAATTGGAATCACTCGCTAAATTCTTAAGCAAAATGAGAGAATCAGAATTGCAATGTAAAATACGAAATCTGGCCCGACCTGATTCTCAAATCGGCGTGTACAATTGTGTATGAACAACGGATCCAATTATTTATTTGGTCCAAGAGATAGGGCGGCCTGGCATCCTGCGAATAGTACTAACGACTCTTTATAAATTGAATTTAGCTTCCCCCGGCACCGTTATAATTGGTGCTGCAGTACTGCGTACGAGCATTCGCTCTGTCGTCGTCCTTTTCTTCCAATGGAGCAGTCAAAGGGAAATGAAATTTAACAACCCACTTTCGATTCTATGCTCGAATTTAAATATTCTGCTAACTGACCCGGCGAACTTCGTACTGCTTACAGCGGGGGAGTATCGTATCGTCGTGTTAGCTTAATTTAGATTAAATAAAATAATTTTCAACGGCATAGATACACTGATTTAGTTATTTACAACGTTTCGCATCCATTGACGACCTCCGCGGCCGAGTGGTTTGTACGCCGGGTTTCACTCGATAGGTCCCGGGTTCGAATCCCGGTGGGGGCAAATGTTTGTGTGATGAATACGAGCATTTGTACTTCAGTCATGGATGTTTAATATGTATTTCTATATAAATATGCTTTATATATGTACAGTATATGTATTCTATCCGTTACCCTAGCATCCCATAACACAAGCCTTACAGTGCTTACTTTGGGGATAGGCTAATTGGTGTGTGTTGGAAAAAAATATTTATTTATTTTCAGGATGTTTCGTCAGAATTATGACACAGCCTGAAAAGGATGCTAAACGTCATAAATAAATCAGGGCATCTATACCAGTGAAATTTGTTTTATTAAATGAGTGATGTGCGTGAAAACCTTAGAAACAATTAATTTAGGTTTTTAATAATAAAATTAAAATGAGTTTAATAGTTATTGCGATAATCTATATAAATAAAAATTAATTGCCGGAATGTATGTACTTAACCGAACTACCGAACGACTGCACCAAATTTGATAAAAAATATAAGAATTCTTTTTGAATATATTAGAATAATTTATGAATAAATTATAATTTTAATAGAATGTTTTAGGTACAGAAGATTAATTAGCCTGTAATATAGATGAAAATAAATGAATCACGAAAGTCTTTTGATAGTTTATTGTTGGCGATCTTCAAAATGTTCTGTACCTATACCTATAGGATGACTAGGTTGTTTTTCTGTCTGTCACAGATGGTTTGATTGGTATCTAACGGACCGCAAGTTCAAATTCCGTGCATACATGTATGTCTGTTCACATTGAGCTCTTTGATTTTATATACCACTTAAAGTTAGCTAATTTTTAATTTCAGAATCAGAAATGATTATTGCGTTTCATGTGGTAAAAAAGGTCTTACTTTATAATGAGGTACAATTACATGAGTCCTATTAGGATATAACAATTTTGAGCTAATAGCTTAAAATAAATTAATCATCATTATCACAGGCCTTCGCTATGGATAAAATAATGAGATTGGGCCAAGACCCACCACGCGGGCCCATTGCGGACTAGTGGTTGCTAACTGCTGGGCCAACGGCTTAACGTGCTTTCCGAAGTACGGAGGAGCTCGTGATAATAAATATTTGGTCACCTATCCGATGACCGACCACTGGAAAAGATACTTAACTTCAACGATCGCAGCCGAACGCTCTAACCACTTGCGCCATCGAGCTTCTTAAATTAAAGGTCATTGCTCGTTCCCCATACATTGAATGCCCTAGAGCGCACAGCAATGAGAAAATGCTAGTTTGTTCGGAATCATTCATAAACTTTAATTAGGCATTTGTTGAGATACGGACAACTTGAGGAACCGTGGCCTACTACAGAATGTATTAGATTTTGAGGTTATAATTATTATACTTAATCGTAAAAGATGTACACTTTATATATTCTGAATAGATTTAGTATTTACCTCTATGTAGGCACATAAATAATATTCATTAAATAAACATAAAATGCAATTAATAATAAAAATAATAAATGCTTATATTCATATTGATTTGTGAGTGTTGGCAGTCGGCAACTATGATACCTATACCTACCTGTAGTAATAATAGATTTCTTTTCAAATGAATTATTCAAAGTCTTTTCATTTACCTGTTTCTATATTTTACTATCGGTAATTAGGTATATACCTGGTTATCATTATGATTTTCATAAAAATAAACAGATATTGGGATGGGAGTATAAACTATCTTTACATAATTTCAGAAATAATCTTTTTATAAATATAATATAAATACTAGTAATACGTATTATCAACTAATGATTAACTAAGGTACCTAGTTCTATTTTTATGTTGATAAATACCTCTGGTCGCCTATATTGCATTTATTAAGGTAAACAATCTTGGCACAACTTTTTAATAAAATCACCCATTTAAAAATAAAATATTAACGAAGCCAATAAACTATTAAAATAAATCGTTATTATAGGCTGAAACCTATTGAATCTAGTTATCAGTTGATTTCGAATGCTGTATTTTCAATAAAAAGGAGTGCCAAGATTGTTTACCAAATAGAACAAGTTGGATGAACAGACTGTAGTATCTAGTAACAAACAGAACTTTTTTTTTATTTATTTTTTAAACAGATTGTTCGTTTACTATGATTAATTGTTAATAAGCTAAAAAAATAATAGAAAAATAATAGCGAAGGACATTCTTTTGGGCATGCTAGGGCCGATTTCGTCGATGTCCTTTATAGTCATTATAAGTAACATTATAAGTAATAATTATCAAGTAAATATTAAGTCAAGTTTCTAATTCACCTTCCAAAAGTAAGCCCCCTATTCAGAAATTATTTATTTACTTTATTCGTCCGTGCTCCTCCCATACGTACCTTATTTACTATTAAAATAATATCAATATTTAGGGCTGGAGCCCGCCTTAACCGTACAACAGACTTGATTTTTTGTCGTTTTTTGCTCGATATTACAATATAATGTCGAATGTTGAATAGATATTGGCACTGAACAATTTGTGCGCGAGTGCGACTCGCACTTGGCCGGTTAAAAATAACATAACACATTTATATATAATTAAATATAATTACTTTTAAAAGAATTTCATTTGCCTACGTTTTTCATTTAATTTTAACTACCGTCACGACCAGAAATCTTTATATAAACTAGTAAAACTAAACTTTTCTACATAATGGTTATGTATTGAGTATGTTTTCTTGAGGTGTATAGGACAAAAATAGTTTACACGAGGAGGTCATAAGAGAATGTATTTAAGCAATTAACAAATTTATTTTTTTAATATTTATAGGTTAAAGAACTCTTAACATTTATGTATAAGTAGTAGTAATAATAATCATAATCATAATCAAAATCATTTATTCAGTTTAGGCTGTTACAAGCACATATGAATGACTAGAAGCTACGCCATCGCTTCGTAAATCTACGGCGGGAGACCTTGTACTGAAGAAGAACTGGCAAGAAACTCAGCAAGGGCTCTTTTTTTTTCTACCTGTTTTATCATTTAAAGAGTCTTCAAGTTGAAAAATGACTTCAGAGATGATTCATGAAGTCACCTTTATGAATGAATAATTTCACATTATGTAATAATGCGAAATTATTCATTAATTGTTCACCTGCATTTTGATTGCTGTGTCACAGTATAAATACAAATAGAGTTATTTATAATAGGTGTAATTAAACATTTATATCTTTAATATCAAAGTAGTTAGGGCCGACTCATTTCCGCTGGCAGCACCCGTTCACGAGCATGACGCATGAACCAGCCATCGCTTCGCTTTAATTAGACAAGATCAATATAGACGTACAATTCAAAATTATGCATTGCGTGCAACATGTTCAAAAAATAAATAACGTTTTTCGCTTCTCCTGACAAGAAATGATTCGTCCCTTACGCCAATTCATATTCATAAGATGCAGCCTAGTGACAGACAGACAGAGAGACTGACAGTGGAGTCTTTTTAATAGGGCCCTTTGGTTATGGAACCCTAAAAATAATACTTATAATTACTTGTGGCAGTCTATGGATCAAGTATTTAATATTTAGGTACTCATACTTGTAAAACTAGTGTTTAGTCTAGTATAGTGTTGCCAGGTGTCCCGATTTTCAGGGGTCTGGGGACGCGTCCCGATTTGCACCTGATTGGGACGCTATGTGTCCAGATTAATCAAAAAATTAAATTTAAGTAATTAATAAAATATAATACTAATATTTATAATACTTTCTTTAGTAGTTTAAAACGCAATAAATTAAACCCAGACTTAAAAACCCCTTGTTTTTTGTTGCCGATCTGCAACCCTAAGTCCGGATTTTTTTGACCGCATTTAAAACACATCCGACCTGGTAACACTAGTCTAGTACGACTCATCTCTAATCACTCTATACAAGACATTCTTCCACTTCCTGCTAGGCTTGTTGAAAATATATCGATGTATCGATATATCGATTTCGTATCAAAAACGATATTTTTTTGATTATTAGCGGCATATCACGATCTAACTAAATTCGTATCTGAAAAAATCGTAACTGGATCTCAGATTAATGATATTCAACATATCTATGATCTGTGCTGTATTTAGTATTGTCTATTATTTGTAAATCTGTTTCGCTGGTGAATTGGTTGTGCTGATTTCCATTATATTCTGTGAAGTGTGTGACTGTCTAATCTTGTTTACGAAAGAGACCCTGCAATCATTTACCTGAGAGGCCCTGCAATCATTTTCATTATTCGAAAATAGGGTCTATTTTAGGGAGATAATTTTCGTTCCATTATTATTCCGCGTGTCATATTTCGTGAGATACTGTACGATATTTTTGGGAAAATTAGTCCGATATATCGATGTTTTTTTCTCGATATATCGAAGCCGATATTGATATTTTTTAAAAGATCGATATATCGATATTTTTTTCAACTTTCAACATCCCTACTTCCTGCTGAAATTAGCGGGAAGAGGATGGAGTCTCCAAAAATAATAAAAGACACACAAACGAAAAAAGTGGTAGCAGGTCATTGCTACCTTTGTACTATATAGGTGTTTTCCAAACACATAGATACCGCGATTCAGTGACTTAGCAGCTCCATCTAATATTAGAAAGCGGTAATTTAAATGGAAAATAACAAAACAACGTAGTCGTTTTAAAGAATTGTTATTCTATATTTGAAAATTTATATTAACCTTTTTGTGTTTGATAGTTTACTATCAAAGGGTCCAGGGGTGAAATTCTAAACTTTCTATTTTTTTTTATTACATGTTAAGATACATTTAAACACTCCGGATTCACATGACAGTCACTAATTCATGGTATTCATTATTTTTTATTAGTCTCAGTACTGCCAGTGTAAAGAAATGTTTACTAGGAAAAACTCCACGCGGTCCAAGTATCAGACAGGATTCGAACCTGCACTTTCCGTTATCCGTGCGGATGCACTAAGCGATTATTCTACCAAAACCTTGGTCTGAACCAAATTCATCAACCAGCGGGTCTGTGGCAACCGTCCTCATTAGGTTATGGCACGTCTTCATAAGAAGAAAAGACAACAGTTTTTTTGATAATTATGCTCTATTTATTTTTCCGAGGTGAAACTTCTTTTCGTATCGAGTGTAAATGGAAATGGAATAAAAATGGAAAAGATGAAACGAAATCGCGCCACGAGCGTCGCACGACTATCTATACTAATATTATAAAGAGAAAATATTTGATTGTTTGTTTGTATTGAATAGGCTCCGAAACTTCTGGATCGATTTGAAAAATTCTTACACATTTAGAATCCAACATTATCCCTGATGAACATAGGCTATATAGTTTTTTTTAAAGTTAGGGTTCCGCATGAAAATTTCGATAATGTAACGCAATGTATGAAAAAATTACCAAAAAAATTGCCTTATATCGCGTGCGCTGTGGAAGTCATTGACAATAGATATGTGTACTAAAGTTTTATAGCAGACATCAATATCTACAAAGAAGTTTGCAATACCATATGTCTAACTACTTATGTCACAACTAGAGATCCCTTGCGGTTTCACATCGTTCGTTGTCATCATCCTACCTAACTTGTTTCATTTCCAGTAAATACTATAAGAAAATCAATTTCTAGAAAACAATTATCGGAACGTAGTTTATCGCACCCCCCCGGTGCGACACTGTCACTTATGCAAAGAAATCATTTTTTCAGGAGAAGCGTTGAAGCTTTAACGTCTCGAGACGTGCAATATTTAAAGTTTATTTTAATTTATTTTTTAGATGAATAGCTAAGCTGTATAAGCTTTTCATCACGTAAATATCTTTGAATATTGTATCTTTTGGGATGTTCAGGTTTTAGACGCTCATCCTGAAAAAAAAAGTTTTTGCATAAGTGACGGCGTCGCGCCGGAGGTGCGATATATATATATATATATAAACACATTTTACGCTCATGGAAACAGTGTTATATTTAACAATTATGTCGAAAATGTATCAGAGTATTTTTTTCTGAAACATCGCATTTACAAGAACATTGTTTCGCCGAACTCAGTCGACAAAACTAAAACAGCTCGCGGGGATTTTCTAAAACAATCCCACTTTGCTAATTCTTGAGATACATTTATCTGCAGATGTACACGAAACAGATTTCTGTATAACTGAGCTGAAGTTTGCAAACTAACAAACTACTCTAAGCTCGGCCGTTTGAAATAGAGTTAGACTGTGTTGTTCTATCTCCATGCCTACTAACTTAAGATGTCTCTTCTAGATACATAATACCTTTATGTATATAAAACGAGCAATTTAGTTTTAAATTGACACTTTTACGGTCGCGCCTCTACCATACTTAGTTTTTAATTAAATCTAATGCTTGTCGACATGACGTAGTGATTTATTCTAAAATATTTGCAAATACTGTGAGCACCGTCGTTTTAAAACAATACACAGAAAAAAAATATTACAAAAGCTGCAGGCACGTAAATTAATTTTTATTCATGTTATTTGATGATAAAGTGCTTTGTCGACTTCGTCTATGTGTCAAATCCTTAAATTTATTATAATATTTTTTTCGTGTTATTTGACAGATTTTAAGCCTCATGTAAAAAACCAATATCAAAATCATACATGAAAAATGTATCGGAGTATCTGGATTAATAAAAATAAAATAGCTATTGGTCTGTCAATTAGGCTGTTCACCCACTACACCGTACTCCGTCGCGTAGCGCGGGAGCACAGATTTGGACGTCGTATGCAGCTATCTCAGTTTGTATAGGAATCCTTCAACACACTGACTAAGCGGCGACGCGCGGTGACACGTCTCGCACGCAGATCTTAACATGAACAGTTTTTTTTTAAACTAGCGGCCCGCTCTCGCTTCGCTTCGGTGTAGAGCTGTAGTGTAAACTAGAATGACTTTTCATATAGTCATAAAAAAAACTGAAATTGGTATATTTTCCTTTTCCAAACTTCTATTGACATCACGTAGCTCAATTGTTTTGCCTTCCCGGAACCTCTCCACTAACAGTTGTTTATGGTGTATTATCAAAGTTCAAAATATTATAGAAGATATAACAACGCCCAGCAATTTAAAAACACATTGATAAAATAATCGAATGTTTTTGGTATTAACCATATTTAAGGTTCTATCACCAAGATGATCGAAAGTTTTTATTTAGCGCCGGGCCGAACTACAATGCCTTCCCGCGCAAGACGCGGAGTAAATCGCGCGGTCGCGCAGATCTGTCCGTCGTCGCCGCATGCGTAATCTGCCGTTCGGGAAGCGTTGCCAAAAGTAGAATCTCCTAATAGTCGTAGCTTAAGGAATACTAATAAAAACCGACCAAGTGCGTGTCGTGCCACGCGCAGTGTAGAGTTCCGTAGTTGCCTGTAGTTACCACAATATATTTGAGCAGGAGTCTTTATTTTCTGTATCGGAAATTAGAAAACCAATTATTTTTTTGCGTACCCAGCTTTTTTCAAATGCGCCAAATCTGTTTTGTGGTCAATTTCCAAGTTCTTCAGCTACGTCGTAACTGATATGGAGATTTTCTTCCATTTTTTCATGGCATCTTTTTATCCGTAACAGGGGGCCAATCGCCTAACTGGATTGCTTTGGAAAACGCTATCGCTTACGATTTCATTTTGTTATTTCTAGCCCCCTGAGGTTTTCAAATGCCTCGCGCTCTTTTTTTTTTCTTTTGCATTGGTAATAACAATGTCAAAGAAAATGAGCGTGAGGTATTTCGGCGGTTAGAAATAACAAAATGAAATCGTAAGCGATAGCGTTGTCCAAAGCAATCCAGTTAGGCGATTGGCCCACAGGGCGACCAAAGCGACGTACATATTTGAGATCAAAATTTCCAGATTGAAAAGGCTTAAACTAAAGTGCTACTCTCACAGACACTTCACTAGGTCCCTAAATATCACAAAACTAAAATTTAAAACAAAATAATGTTTTGAGGTTTAAACATGATTTTGTTTTAAATTTTAGTTTTTCTATCTTTTATTTAACTTAAAACAAAGATTGAGTGGTGTTTTAATCAGGATTGAGCTTAAGTTGGATTTATGAATGAGTGGCTAGTTTTGTTTTGTTATGGATAAACGTAATATCCGTTAATGGCTTTTAAAGGTTTGCCATAAAATTCAGCGATCCGTAAGCACCACATATCCATTTATGTGCTTATTGAAAGCTTGTCTACAAATAACTGTTTTCATTTTGTGTGAGGAAATACTCATTTAAGAAACTACACCGGTGATAAATGTTATGTTGTTGTATGTACAAAAATATTTCTTTTTTATCCATCTTTAAAATTAAAATTATACCAGGAATTCGACTGAAAATATAAATGTTAGCGGCTCGTTCGGTTATCTTGCTGTTACAATAAAATGAATTGGCTCGGGTAGATTTTTGAAGAGAAACTTCTTTAGGCACGCTTGACTTGGGGGGGGTAAGCTGGCGAATACGTTACGCGTTACGAAAAGTGTGTTCGGGCGAGGCGAACGGGAGTTGAGTCGGGGATATAAGCAAAAGAACGCAGTGCGCGCGCACATTTTCTTTCTCTCTTTCTCTTATAGCTAGTAAAATACCTAGTAATTATTATGTTAAAAGTGTGCTTAATTATGGTATAGTGTGTTTTTATTGGTGAAGACCTGTTATTGGCTTTCTGTTGTTATTTAAGTTTTTATTATTTTTATTAATAGCTGTTGGTCTGCCTAAAATTAAATAAATAAATTAAACATTTATAAGTACATACGTGTATATATTGTATACATGTATATATATTTATATATATATATATACAAATGGAGCTAAAGAACTTCAGTAGTGTGGTCATAAGCACATTCGTTTTTTTATATGAATTTATTTTCCCTCACTAAATGGATGTTGTGTGAAGGAGCGCATGGTGATTTACTGGTAAAACTGAAACAGGATAGTATTTTCTTATGAAAATTACGATTAAATTTAGATGCGATATTATAAAATAATAGTCTCTCCAATATTTTACAAGAATGGTAATCGTAACTCTCAAAAGCAATACAATTAATCTGTATGTCTCCGGAAGAATCTCTGGAATTATTGCTCACTGAACTTAGCCTTAGAATTTTAGTTAAAAAAAAGTCAAAGTAAAGATGAGTAATACAAGCATGAGAACACACCGAACACAGCTTTACATCGAAGCGAAGCGAGGGTGGTCCACTAATGTAAGAAATTATGGCTATTGGCGTTAAGATTGAATTAATTATGGTGATATTTTGTAGTCTATACTTCTATACTAATATTATAAAGAGGAAAGATTTGATTGTTTGTATTGAATAGTCACCGAAACTACTAGACCGAATTGATAAATTCTTTCACATTTAAAATCCTACATTATCCCCGATGAACATAGGCTATAGAGTATTTCTATTCAAATTGGATGTATAGTAGAACTCTTTTGAATCATCATTTTTTCCCCTACCACTCGTTATTGGACATATTTTTTTGGCTGCGGAGAAAAACAAGTGAAAAAAACTCCACAACAAGAGTAATGTACAAAACATTATGTTGTTACAACGTCAATACAATTATGATTTATTTCATATTGAAACCCATTCAGTTTAAACCCAAGCATTTTTGTTGTGTAACATCTTTCCTCTCGCTTTCCTGCAATTTGTGCGAGTAATTTCTTGAAACGGGACGGAAGTGTGTAACAGGAAGTCGCGAAAGCGCGCGCTATTCGATTTGATTTTAGATCATAATGTTTTTTTGTCCGTAATATATAACCAGACACTTTTTAATAAGCTATTTTATAGTATCTCTGGGTTTCTTGATGTTTAAATCTTGTATATTGTATAAGCGAACAAAAAAAGGGAAAGAAAGAAAAAAGATCGTACATAGCTTATAGGCCGGCATCGTATCTGTGATACGACTGGTGTTGCAGATATCTAAGGGCGAAAGTTATCATTTTACCGTCAGGTGAGCTATCAACTCCTATGCCCGGTATAATATAATAATAAATCACTCAAGAGAAGCGTGAAGAAGCAATATGCAGGCCAGCAGGGTGAGGATGGCTGAACTGCTGTATCAGCTATCTTCGCGTCTGGACTTCACCGCCACTTAATATCAGGCGGGGTGGAGTCATCTGACATTTCTATGAAAAAATAAAAAACTCAATATTTATATAGTTTGCTGAAGCATTCAATTATTATGAATGATTATACTTTTATTTGAAGTTATTTTTTTTTGAGTAAAATCACTAAGGTGTTTTCATTGCAGCGAGTCAATTCAGATATTGAATTTGCATACTTTGTCATTTCTATAAAACTTCAAGCTCACTTTGCATTACTTAAAGATAATTTGTATCTTAAAACTGAGGATACCCAAACTATGAATATTCAATTAAATTGCAATGCCAAAGTTATACCTAAATGAATATTTGAACATTTAATTACATCGCGGATAAATTAGACGAAGATCTATTTAGTCCGTCAGTTAAATTATAAAATAGGAATGGACGCTTATATTTTCTTTTGTCAATCAACTAAAATATTACTAAGATAAAACGCGTCAAAGTATAGGACGTCACTTTGACTCTGTCGACTTGTGACGTCACTCCTAGGTAAAAAAAATCACAGATCTCGTGCTCTACACGACTTGAAAGGGCATTGAAAATGAATCTACCTATTATAGATTATTCAAAAAAATAAAAATGAAAAACCCATTTTTCCAAAATATTTTTACATCATCTTAAAGCCCTTCGAATTCCGCGTCTTTTGAGCTCTCATACGTCTTCGTGGTAGCACGCGAGCCGCCCGCTGCGTGATATCGTATTTTGCGCCGCGCAATACTCGCGGCTATGGGCAACCTAACCGTCACCAATATCGAACAAAGAGTAATGACCTAAAATATTCCTTGGTTCAAACCAAGGTGCTTTTTTTCATATTTTCGTTTTCGAGATATTGGAAATTTTCTGTGAGAACACACGAATTTTCGGTCTAAAAAAGTCGGTTCTTTTCGATTTCCAAAAAAGTTTGTACCTATTTCCATATTATTTTTTTCCTTTTTTTATGAAAGCCCTTTAAATTCCGCGTCTTTTTAGCCCTCAAACGTCCTTTTGCCCCTAAACCTCGGGGTATCACGGGCGAGTCGCAGTTTCAGCGAATATGGGGGCTCCTGGAGCGAACGGAAAAACACCAAGACTTGAAGTCCTGCGAAATTTCAAATGAATATATCTGTATAGTATTTTAATATGATTGACATGATTTGATATGGTGATAGATTATGTGTCTAAAGAAAGAATACGTGTCCAACGCCTTTTGTAAATCTACCTGATGGGCCTACCACACGCACGAGCTTCACCACAGTTTTGCCTGCGCAGGCCGGTTTGTACACGGAACACGGTGCGTGTAGTTGGTTTTTACCAACTACACGCACCGTGTTCCGTTAGATCATAATGTTTTTTTGTCCGTAATATATAACCAGACACTTTTTAATAAGCTATTTTATAGTATCTCTGGGTTTCTTGATGTTTAAATCTTGTATATTGTATAAGCGAACAAAAAAAGGGAAAGAAAAAAAAAAGATCGTACATAGCTTATAGGCCGGCATCGTATCTGTGATACGACTGGTGTTGCAGATATCTAAGGGCGAAAGTTATCATTTTACCGTCAGGTGAGCTATCAACTCCTATGCCCGGTATAATATAATAATAAATCACTCAAGAGAAGCGTGAAGAAGCAATATGCAGGCCAGCAGGGTGAGGATGGCTGAACTGCTGTATCAGCTATCTTCGCGTCTGGACTTCACCGCCACTTAATATCAGGCGGGGTGGAGTCATCTGACATTTCTATGAAAAAATAAAAAACTCAATATTTATATAGTTTGCTGAAGCATTCAATTATTATGAATGATTATACTTTTATTTGAAGTTATTTTTTTTTGAGTAAAATCACTAAGGTGTTTTCATTGCAGCGAGTCAATTCAGATATTGAATTTGCATACTTTGTCATTTCTATAAAACTTCAAGCTCACTTTGCATTACTTAAAGATAATTTGTATCTTAAAACTGAGGATACCCAAACTATGAATATTCAATTAAATTGCAATGCTGTATCACGCGCCAACCCCACAGCGCGGCCTGCGCATTTTTCGACTTGCTTGAAATTTTGCCTGCGCAAGCCCGGCCTGCGCGTACTTGTCTGTGCGTGTGGTTGGGCGTTCAGTGTTCAAGCCACAGTCGAGTGTACTTTGTGTCGAGGCTCGCTCGTCGTTTCATGAGGTCGTTCGTCATCGTCACTCAAAAATGGCAGATTTGAGTACGTACAATCGCGAATTCAAGTCTGAATTAATAAGTTTATACAAATCTCTGCCTGCACTCTGGAAAATTAAATCTAAAGATTATTCCGACCGAAATAAAAAGAACGACACCTACGAAAGAATGATAAATAAAATGAAAGAGGTAAGAACATAATTTTTGCAACTAAATACCTATGCCTAATACCTACTACCTACCTACTTGCACATATTATGTACATATCCTATTGTTTTTACATGTTTTTTTTTAATAGCAAACACTTGAAAAATAGTAGCATAAGAAATGTTTCTTCATTAGGAAACATTGTTTCCACGCCAATGATTTCGATAAGAATGAGGCTTGCGCGTACTTGACTGTGCCGTGTGGTAACGCACAAAGTGTACAGTTTTTTCGTGCGAGATGCTTGCGCAGGCCAAACTGTGGTGAAGCTTGTGCGTGTGGTAAGCGCATGATGGACGAAGATAAACATCATCCCTGTTGTTAAAATTTTTCTTGAAACAAATTTAATCGCTTTCTGTTTCATTTAAGTTGATGCTGTCACTTTATTTGTGAAAGTAATAGAATAACACAATTCATCACTATGGAAAGAGGTGAAAGATGACATATCAAAGACCGGCCGGTAGTCACATGTCTCACCAAAGCTTCTAAGAAAACCAGCACTGCAACCACTTACGACTACACACAGGAGTCACATCTGCAAGATTACTTGATGTAATCAAGTGAAAGGATGTGTTTCAAAATTCAGCAAAAGTCCCCCAGTGAACAAAAAACCCGTTGCTGTTAGTCCGGGATGCCTGACACGTAGCAGGCTACGTGTCGCGAGATTGGACATGCAACGCGCAATGAATACGCCATTTTTATGACCCACCGAGAATGGGATACACTGTCCCAGGTGGGTGAGATGCAGGTTTCGTTACATCCGCCAAAATTAATAGACTAGTTGAGAAATTTTAACCAGAAAATATAAAATAATAAATATTTCTATCACTCACACCAATCTGCTTAGCCCCAAAGTAAGCACTGTAACGCTTGTGTTATGGGATACTGGGGTAGCGAATAGAACATACATACATTACATTATATATATAACATTACATTATATAAGTATATTTATCAGGACATACATATAAATATCAAATGACTCCCACATACGCTCTGTTTTGCTTGCACGGTTAAACTGCACAGGTAAAATATAACAACATTCATATTTTTTAGAGTTGCTTGTACAGGCATGGAAACCGGTTAGTTCACCACAGTTGAGTGACATACACGCGCCGGTTTATATTTACAGTTAATTTCAGGTACACCTTAGCGTGTAAGGCCTGTATACGTCAATAATAATATTATATAATAATAAATATGTCCAACACTCACACCAGTTAGCCTAGCCCCAAAGTAAGCACTGTAAGGCTTGTGTAATGGGATATACTAGGGTAACGAATAGAATACATATACTTTACATATATAAGTATATTTATATAGAAATAAATATTAAACATCCATGACTGGAGTACAAATGCTCGTATTCATCACACAAACATCTGCCCCCACCGGAATTTGAACCCGTCGGCGACACCATGAAACCCGGCGTACAAACCACTGGGCCACGGAGGTCGTCAATGGCTTAAAATCCTATCCTTCCCTTTAAGCTTTTAAATCAAGCATGAGGGTAATATTGGTGTCGATTCTGATATGATTCTCTAAACCTAAACTTAAAATTTTTGTCACAAGTGTATCCTTGTCATTGTTTATACAGACTGAAAAGGAGAGACTGAAGTTAAATTAAGTTTAAATTTTAGAGAATCAAGCCAGAATCTACACCAGTATGTACATATATTTGTCAACATATAAAAATGTAATTAAAATTGAAAAAGGATTTTAATATGTTCGCATTTATAAGATTTGTGATACTGTTAAGGTACACTGTATGTAATTATTCCGTCAGTTTTACAATACGGTTTTGCAACACAAATAAAAAAAGACGCCTCTTTCTTAGTTTATGATTTCACTTTGTAGCAATGTAAAACGTCGAATTTTCAGCGTCACTGCGCAAATTCTACGCATGTCGACTGCGTTTATATTCATTTCATACTCTTTCCGACACACCCAGCTCTCGCCTTCGTACATTAACGCTGTGACAAGCAGCGCGTTGTTTGTAGCGGGAGTACTTTCTGGCTGTGGTCTCTCAAGGGGCTGAGGGTGAATACCAATGTTCCGTTTGATATCATCAGTGGAAAGGCAAAATCGCTTCTACGCCACTTGTCAGAATGAGTATATATAATTATAATCAGCTTTTATTTCTGCGTCGGTCTGTTAATGTTTATTTATTTATTTATTTATACTTTATTGCAAAAAAAACAGCAAATGGCGGACATAATATATCAATAGAATACACAAATATTAAAATATATATACAATACATACATAAACATACACATAATTATGCCAGTCAAATATGAGAACGCAGATTAATTATATTAATTAATTAAATAAAAAATCCAAAACATAAAGAATAATGAAAAATCGCACATTTATACTTACCCATTCAAAAAGGATAAAAGTTTAGTAAGTTTTTATTTTAAGATTTCAACTGCATTTTTTAAATCTAAAGGGAGATAGTGTATACGCCCCCGCCCGGGATTGCCACGGATGCGGCTTCGAATAGCGTCTGAAACCTGGGCCGTGAGGATACTTTGGAGTAATTTTATTTCAGTAGGTTGTTTAAATCTAAAGAAAATTTTACTAGAAAAAAATCCACGCGGCCCAGGCAGTAGACGGGACCTGAACCCATACTCTACGCTATCCGGGCTTGATTGACAAAAGAAAAAATATTCTTTTTTATCCTAAATATTCTGAAAAACGTCCCAAAACACATTATGGATATTAAAAATATAAAATGGTAATGTTGCCGCGTGCCGCAACAGAGTTCTTAAAACATCTGTATTTCTTTATGGTTTCTAATTTACTCTTTATATCAAAATTGACAGTCTATTGACAGTATATTTTACTAATTCTGTAATCATAAGGAACAATTTGCACACGATTATTCACCGCAAGAAAAACGTTTTAGTTCTCAATTATTCCGATCCATGACTAACAGGTTACTTTGTGTAATACAGCAAGATTTCAAGTGTCAATACACAAAACTGGGATAATTTTCAACATTACTTTTGAATAAAGTCACCATACTATCAGGCTTTGGCGCGTCGGGCATGTCGTAAATTGCATATATCCATCATGACACTCAAGCTCTGACACCCTCGCGTCTGCTCTTCAGCTGCTTATGTCTAATTACCGCGATGCATATTCAGCAAACGAACATCACGGCGCCATTAACAAATTTTCACGTTGGAATTTGTGCTGTTAAACTGAAATTTTATATGAGTGAATTTCTTATGTTTTCACGAATACAACATTTAATTCTTATACAAAAAAAAAAACACTTTTTAACATTCAGTGAGCCTAAATCTGGTATCATTATTCAAACTCAAACTCATTTATTCAGTCTAGGCTGTTACAAGCTCTTGTGAAAGTCAAACGCTACGCCATCGGTTCGTAAATCTACGGCGGGAGACCTTGTACTGAGAAGACTACTCCCTGTTTTGTTTCATACAGTGTCGTCAATTGAAAGTTGACATCAAAAACTGAAAACATGTGCTGATGTCAACTATCATTTCATATTATAAATTAGCAATAAGTTTTGAATAGCCTCGACTGTATCTTTATCAACAATAAAGGTGACTTCAGAATTATCTTTGAAGTCATTTTTCAACTTGACGACTCTGTATATAATAATACAGGGAGAAAAAAACCGCCCTTGCTGAGTTTCTTGCCGGTTCTTCTCAGTACAAGGTCTCCCGGCGTGGTTTTGCAAACCAATGGTGTAACTTGTCAACTTGCACAAGTGATTGTTACAGTCTAGACTGAATAACTGATTTCAAGTTGCTTTTGATTTCAAGCTGTATGGAAAATCAAAAGGAGAGCCATTTCAAATTTAGTTTTAAATTTAGTTAAAATCATTTTTTATGTTATAAGGTTTTTTATGTTTAAATCGTACGGCCCGCCTGATGGTAAGCGGAGACCATAGCTTAAAGACGCTTGTTATACCAAACATTTCATTCGCACTGTTGCTTACCCTGACCCAAACCCGTACCCTGTGTAGCCTTACTCATCGACAAAATACAATACTTCCAATAGGTTATTTTACTGTCATCTTCCGTAAAGTGGAGGTTAGTTCTCCAGACGGCTGCAACAATTCGAGCTGGAAATCGGCTATCCTACCGCTCTTGTCATAAGTAATATGATATCTTCATTTCCTCCTCCTTTATTATTGGTCAATTTTGTTTTGATTTATTGATTGTGGTACATAAACGTAGTTCCGATTGGTCCTCTTTAAGATTCCGTCCACGCGCATCGAAGATTTCGCGCCCATTAGCAGCGTATCGGACCAGTAGCGCCCTCTCGCGGTTTATTATGTGTTTATCGTCGCCTACAGCTCTATTGGCCTGTTTGATGGCCGTTGTGTTGGGCAACATCCGTATTTATGATACCACAGTATGTATGAGGATAGCGTTATGGATTTCACAACATTATATTTTGTAAGATGTCCCGCGGTTATTACCTTTTTTAGGGTTTCGTGTCCAAAGGGTGAATACACATTCATATTACTAAGCCTTAATCATATTGCAATAGTATATCATGAAATGTACAGGTAGATAGTTATTTTTTGGCAAAACTTATGTTTTTCACTATCGTAATAACAATTTTCATTTTTGTCTATTTTATTGGATATTTATTGTTTACCTTGTGTGGGAGGGTAATAAAACTGGTACATACCATTTGATCTTCTATTTTAAGAGCGACAAGCGACTGCGACGTGTCGCTGCTAGGGTTGCCTGATGCTGATTTAGAAATTCTGGGACATTTGACCCCCCTCCCCTCAGAAATAAAATATCACATCAAAATATAGGTCAGTAACGAATGCCTTAACATGGCTTCCGCCGATCAATTCCTGGGCATTTGCCCCAGAATTAAAACCCTGTCTTAGAAGTAAACTATCGCACTTCCATCCCGCTCTCACTCACAGGCAGGCCAGTCATGTTATTCGTCATTACTTTATTTTGTTACTAAATTAGAACGCTTTCGGAATCCGTGACAATAAATTCCTGCTCACGGGACAAGTCACAAAATTTCGGGACAATCCCGGATTTCCCGGCCATCTGGCAAGCCTAGTAGCTGCTCACACCACACTGTCATACATTTAAGAGATTAACTTATAGATGCATTATCTGCATGGAAACGAAATAGTAATCTGACTCCACAACAACAAATTAATATACATTAGTGGGGGCATTAATAGGCTTATTAATCCCCCACTTCTGGAGCATAGGTACTGAGCTACAACGTTTGCCCTAGCCGATTGTTGGGTTCTTATGAATTCAGAAGCAGTCCAGGAAGAAGACCAGGAAAGTGCATTTTGAAACATGGAGGAGTTTAAAATGATAAATTTTTGATCACCTATCATATGATCGATCATTACGAAAGTTGCTTGAATTTCATGAACGCGGGTGGAACGCGCTAAGTAACCACTACCACAATGATCTACTTTATCTTTATATATATAATTCTTCTGTAAGTGTGTATGTCACTGAATTTCTCTTAAACGACTGGACCGATTTTGATGAAAATTTTTGTGTGTGTGTTCAAGGGGATCTGAGAATGGTTTAGATTCACAATTTTGTCCGCTGGACAACCCCTATTTTTTTAGGGCGGTACGAAGTTCGCTGGGTCAGCTAGTAATATATAACTCCATACAATGGCTCACTGGTTTTTATCACTTGTCTACTTCTGTCTAGGCATGTATATAACCATATCAATATCAACTTTATTTTTCGCAGAATAAAACTTGTGAAACTCTTTGAGGAAATATACCGGTTTTGAGTATTTTAGTGCAATAGAAACCAATTCCTCACATTTCCAATGCAGATCGGCATGATTAGTCATTCAGTAGATAACGTGAAGTCGAGTAGTTTAAGAAGATTCTTTCGTTTATAGACTATATTTAAAACTGCTAACAATTATAGCTGTCACATCATATAACTCTGTTTCTACCTACTTACTAATAACGACAAAACGTGCGTCCAATATTTGTCAGATTATCCGCTTTAAAGTGACGACTATTGAGCCGCACATAACCCTTCTGGAGAGTGGTAATGGGATAAAAAGATTTCTGTCCGAATGCGACCGGTGACGTGACAAGAATTTCAGGCCAGGGCAATGCCCCGCGACGCCGAGTCAGCTTTTTCTGCATACGAATGGGTGCTCATTCCAATTTGTGACGTCACGGCATGAAAAATGAATAGATCGGGGCGGTTTAGTCGAGCTTGTTTCGTGTTGATGTTTCAAATTATCCTTTAGTTGTCGCATGAATAGCAATTTCGCTAACGGACGTATTGAGAAATGGATAGGCAGGAAAAACCTTAGGAATTTCCTTATACTTCTCAGTATTAAGAATTTGTATATCTAATATTAACATCTTGATATACCATCAACAAATACATAATTAAAGATAGAAAAGAAGAAGAAGAAAGAAATAATACCTAGCAAGTAGTAAATTTATCGAGTTACAACGAAATGAACTAAATAGGCATACAACGAAATGTTGCCTATTTAGTTTAGACAGATTATTTTTACTCTACCTACACAATATCCTAGATTATCTGTCTAGTTTGTAATGGCAATTCCAGAGTTAAACTGAATCACGATGTTGGACGGGCAAATTATATAAGGAACTGGCAGGCCGCCGGGAGTGGAAGGCTTCGCCGATGCGCTCGGGGCGGCGAACGATAGTATCGTAAACCACCTGGGTCGCAACCAACATCTAACTGCGGATCAGCAATAAACATCAGGCTCACATCAGATCCGTATGAAACCACGACGTATTTCATCGAGGATCTTGCGGGGTAATAAATAAAAAACACAAACGTATAAAATGTATTCTATGGAGGTTACAGGAAAAAAGTATTCGAAGAAGAAAATGTTGGGGAGTATGAATTCTCTTTTGTTTTTTTTGGTGATGATTTTGCGCTTACGTCTCAGTTGAATAGTTCACAGAGTTCAGACATAACAATTTCAATATAGTCTTGGAATTATTTCATCTAGTGAATATGTAAGTGTTGTATTTTATTTTGTAAAATTGTTTCTGTTTTGTTACAATAATTCATATTTAAAAGTCCTAAAGTTGAAAGCAATATTTAGGAATTAACTCAAATTTATATTACAAGTCCCAAAGTTCCAAGAGGTTCCAAGCAATATTTGGGAATTAACACAATTTGAAATCTACCATGCTAACAATGCGTATTATAAAGTGTCTGATAGATATTACAGACAAAAATTCTGGGACCGTTCTAATTATTTTAGCAGGATTTTCTATATGTGATAAATAATAAATTATGAATCATGTCTTGATAGTGTAACTGTATCATATTTCTGTAAGTGTCATTGCTATTCATTGAACGTTGAAGAGATTTTTAGCTCTGTTGGAATGTTCAGAACACTTGTTTGGGAAATGAGAAGTGAGAAAATTTAACTCTGACTATCCCTAATGCCTATGCTACCAGTTGACTATTAATGTCGTTAAATTACAACGTAAATTCGATCAAGTAGAAGTTAAAATTTCCTATTTAATTTTCAGAAGTTTGTATTTTATTAACAAAAATATATTTTCCGGTCAATAAAAGGTTTGCTTATAGGAAGGACCTCATTTTTTATATGTTAATTCCAATCTCTCCCTGAGCATCTGTGAAGGAAATATCGGATGCCCAAGTATACGTTTAAATATATATTATTATATCATTTTCGTTAATCGTGCATATTGAACTGTAGAGCTATAGAAATACAGTGCTTATTACTTTGGATGATGGATTCATAATCTTGGTCAACTTACAATGCGATGAAGTGTGCGAAATTGGTCAAGTCTGATATTGGTCGAATCGGCAATTTTTCTTTGATATTGGTATAATCTGAGTTGACTCTATCTATATGGTGTACAGATGAAAATCGTTTATATCGCTATAATCATCGCAAATTCAGTATTTCTTTACTTTTCCTATCAGATGAAACACCTAAATATTTTTTGGCTCCTAAACTTAACACGAGTTCGCATTCGCCCGGATAGCGAAGGGTGCGGGTTCGAGTCCTGTGCTGCCTCGTCCGCGTGGATTTTTTCTAACATAATTTGCTTTAGATTTAAACATCTATCAGATAAATGCTCAAAAAAAAATATATAACTTAACACGAATTGTTTAAGATTTACCTCAGAGCTGTAAATGATCAAGTGAAAACGCTTGACCGAGCTTCGTCGCCTATCAGCATTTCATGTTTTTCCCGAATACATTTGTTTAGGTGTTTGCAAAAAGCGGGATAAGTGGTGTGATTTACATCCTAAATGCGCGGTGGATGATGTTCCCACGTGTTCTTGAGAGCGTCACGATAAATATGGTGATCTTGATCGATCAGAACATTAGTGGGAAGGTTCACTTTTGGTTTTTATTTTTGGATCCTTTTTGAGAAATGTTAGCAGAGATCGATAACGTAGTTAACTTGTCCAAGAAACTGAAGCAGACAAAATTATACTTATCAATAATAAAAAGGTAATTAATTGACGTTAACGTCATCCTGGAATATATTCCAGGATGACGTTCGACCTTCTTTGATATTTTGACCTTTTAGACTTCGTGATCTCACTATAGTGTGATCACGAAGTCTAAAAGGTCACCAACACATCAAAAAATATGTAAAAACGCGCTCAATACATGTTCAAATATTTTTAATTGGATTATTTTCACTGTCTTAGCCAGTACTCTAAAATTTTACTTTCGATAACTATATCGTGATCATCAACATCGTCGCCCTACTGCAACATACATAATGTTTAATATAACAGAGTGGGATAAGGTTCTACGAAGTTCACGATACACCTATACACGGTACACTTAAACAGCCACAGCATAACTTTAAAAGATAAAGTCTTCAGTTGGTACGTTAAAACTTTATGCATTATATATAATGTTTGATATTAATTACAATGTAATTAGGCAGGCATTCCCTTGAGTTTGATTAAAGACGGCATTATTCCTCGTCAAATAATCCCTATATGACATTTTCTTTTTATTTTGTATTGTTAAAATGATATTACTATTATTCACACCATTTTGGTAGCCAATTTTAAAATTCACTCGAAGATTCATGATTACAAATTTCTGAACTCTAATGATCATCACTATTTCTTAGGTTACACAAAATCTCATGTTATTTCACGGTGGCAACTAACTATTTCTTTTCTAAACAGGTCGATTTCTTGGGTTTTTATAAATCGTACACATCTTCGTAAACGGGCGCATTAGCGTGCGAAACATCTCGGTTTATGTGGGGCTGACGGACGGCGACTGGGGGTTGATATATCGACGGGCCCAGCCTCGGGAACATTCTCCACATGCGCCTAGAATTAGGGTATTTTTCCTAGGATTTCTACTTCGTTCGTTCTTGTGAATTAATTAGAAACGGAACCTGTATTTATTTTAACTAGGCTCAGAAGAATTTGTGAGTAATGCCTTTGTGTCTAGGCAGCACGTTAACACTTCATAGTGATTGTGATAAAAGTGGATTGTAAGTCTATGGTGTATCGGTGTAAGCGCACACTTAGCTCGATCCTTTCATAATATAGTACAGTTAATAACTGGTATTGGATAAACTTATCTGTTTCCAATAGCAAGTGAATGAAAATTCATTAATTTGGAAAATAAAGTTACACTTAAAGCAACTATTATCGTTTGTGATGTAATAATACTCGTATATAGTTAAAATGAACTGCAAAGAGTGAATACACAACATTATCAGATACTTTAAAATAGCTTACAGTACATAACCCGTCGAGAATATCTCCACTTACAACGCTACCTTATTTTCAAACGAAACGAAACATTTACGAGCACAAATGAAATGCCACACATTCACTTTGTCGAAGATAAACGCAGTCGATTTGTGGAATGAGCGAGGTACGTTATTCGACAGAAGCGCACTGTTTGCACGACCGACCTAAGGGTGTATTAGCTAAAACATATCACGACACAGTTGCAAAGCGGTCGTTTGGCTCCTCCAAGCGTTACGACTCCAATCAAATCCTATATACATACGGCATGAATGCAAATGAACACCCGCATAATACAAAACAGACCCAATTCGTATCAAACTTTTCTGTTCTCGAACAAACTCTGAATAGATCTAAAGGAGCAAAATCTACATTATCCCCGAATTATCTCCCTTGTTATCTCCGAACATTTCCTAATTGAAATATCAGTTGAGGTCTACGCAAGTTTAAGGCAGCCGTCAGATTTTCATAACATTTTCCTCAACTTACTTTATAACATTTGAATGTAGGACATATTGAGCAAGACGTTAATACTTGGTCGTTGGCAAGTTAAATCTTTATAGACAGAAGTAGATGCGACCGCGACGAATCACGGCCATTAAGGCGATAAAAGTTTTATTCGTACCTGCATAAAATCGCGATGGAATATTCAGGGAGGGTTCCGTAATGCTCCGAGTGAAATTAAAGAAGTTATGAATGGGGAAGTTTAAAGAATAAGGCGGGGCGCTCGGCATAATTCCTGGAGATCCTTCAAACAGTTTAATTAAGAATATTGCGAGCAAAAAGTGGACCACAGTGAGGCCTGTCCGGGACACCAGGGGGTAGTCACTAGTACTCGCGAACTTGGATGAATTTCCATTTTTCAATTCGAGTCTAGGATTCAAATGAGATGCGAAGACATTCCGATATTATAACAATTTTACCTGATTCAATTACAGATCTTTAGTGAAATCTAATGATTATGCTCCCAGGATAGTTTTCAGCTTGAATAGATGTTTTTTTTTATGTTATAAAGGGCATACGAGCAGACGGCTTACCTGATGGTAGTTGATCGCCTTTGCCCATAGACATCTGCAACACCAAGAGTATCACAAAGGCGATGCTGACCTTTAATTAAGGAGTACTCTCTTTTTTGAAGGTTTTTATGTCGTATTACTCCGGAAACACTGCAAGCGATAATATCCTCAGTTTTGTCGTACGTGGTAAAATTTTTGGAAAATAAACATGGTTGTGCATAGCCATGAGTAAAGATGATGGGGATGAAAATTTCATGGCAACGTAGGATAGCGAAAAGCAATTTCTCAAAACAATACTTTTGATAAAGACAGAGCAGAGCTAAGCTACCTCCCTATCCATGATCCCAAAGCCAAAGGATCAAGTTTATCGAAAAAAAAACGACGGGTTGCACTCCGGGAGTGCCGGCAGAAGTGAAAACTTGAATATTAACGTTGTGCATTTTTGATATTTTGGAATGATTAGGAAATAATTTTGCACGAATTGCTTTAATTATCAGTATAAAAGTACTCTCATGTATGTGGTAGAATACGATATTTATTTATTGCGCTATCGTACACAAACATGACAATTTTTATTACATTAAAAAGTTTATCTCTCAGAATTTCTCATTTCAGCGCACCTAGCGACACCTATTGTAAAAAAATACATTTTCTTCGCCATAAAGCTGCCACGTGGACGTCCTAGATAGAGACTTATTTCGTCCAATATATTGAAAGTCAACAACCTTTCCAATTTTATTGTGTGTCATGATGCGATCAGCCCACGTGTTTAACCTGATGCGAGTTTAATATTTTATACCCATACAAAAAAAAGTGTACAACAAGGTTTCACTTTAAAAAGTAAAATGGAACACAAACAAAATTAACGTAGAATGTTATTAAAAAGCACCAATGCCTCTTCATGGTGATACACCATTAATAATACTGTAACAAGGAATATTCCATCGTAACGGTGAGGCTACAAAAGAGCTAATCTTACACATCGTTATATAAACAAATTCTGAAATATCTGACTGTTTTTTTGGATGGCTATTGTGAACAGCGGTCAGTAAACCTCGAAACGAAAGGCCAAACAAAATAAATGTAATTCTTTTGACGAACAAAATGGAAACGGTTTAGTGCCGCGTCACATAGTGCGCGCGTCGCCGAACAGCCACAATATTTCTACGCGATTAAATTGATGTGGTAACAGCGGGCGCTGTGAAAAAGTCAAGCACACCTGTAATTGTCAGCTCGAATTCAAATTCATCCGGTGGCAGGGCATTATTAAAAAAACGCCTATGAGGAATTTATTCCAAAAGGCCACGTGAGGACCCACTCCTCGTTTTATCGCTCGAAAAGCCGCATTAAAATTCGCCAACCCATTAACGGATCACAGCGACGTACCATATTCGAATTCTACAAAAATGGTGTTGTGTTACCGTCGAGACTTACTGGTTAATGCTTCATTGAAATTTGGGTATTTTTCGTTACGTAGAGTTCGAAGGGGAGGCGGGGGGTCAGTGGGGGGAGATTGTAGAGTGAGAAGGGAGCAAGGTCGGGTCACAGAGTGTTAGTATGCCTGGCGCGCGGACCGCCTCGAGCATCTGACTTTCGTTGCATCCTGTACCTACACGAGTAATCCGGTCTTTTATAATGGTGTACCGCTCATTCACTCGCTTTACAAATTGAGGCTTCGCTTAGTAACACTAATGGTCTATTTGAGATTTGTAATACGCTTCAAAGGTGCTATGTCGTAAACTACTAGGCTGTGGCTTATGTTTTCATGAAACGTTAATCTCTCGAATCGTTCTCTGGACTTATAATACTTACTAGCCCCCCGCCTTTGCTTCGCTTCGGTGTAGCGCTGAAGTATAGACTACAGTTTTTGTTCTCAGATTTGTACTATACACAATGACATTCATCTATGATTCTTCTTATACCTGCATGCAAAGTCTCAGCCCGATCGGTTTAAAATTGACAAAGTTTCATACAAACTTTCATTCCCTATTTTATCCCCTTGGGGGTAGAATTGATCAAAATCCTTTCTTAGCGGATGCCTACGTCATAACATCTACCTGTATGCCAAATTTCAGCCCGATCCGTCCAGGGACTTGGGCTGTGCGTTGATAGATCACTATGTCAGTCAGTCAGTCACCTTTGAGTTTTATATATATATAGATAGATAGATAAATTAGCTATTGTAGTATTGTAATTAGTTTTTTTTTAATTTGGCATTATATATAGCCATTTTTTCGCCTATTCCTGATCTGAAACATTGCTGTCTGATGATAGGATTTTTGGTACCTGCGTGGGAAAATTACCACCTGGTTGTATCTATTGTTTTCTTTCCTTTACAGGCCAGCGTGGGAAATTTTCGATCTTTCAATTACGTTTAATGTTCTTTATTCATTGGTATATACGTTACGCTTGGGTCTAATAACAACCCATTTGCGTAATTTTACTGCTTCTAATAATATTTAGCCGAAACAAGATCAGATTTTCGTAACGATTGTTTATCGCTACAACGCGATGTAAAACGCTTAGTCAGCTCGTTAGAGAGCTTTTATTGCGAATCCAAGTGACAAACTTTTCGCTGTAAAGTTTTGCGCAACCTCTTTATGTACGGGCAGAGATAATTATAACGGTATTTTTATTTTATCGTTTCAATTAAACCCGACATTAATGAATGAAGTGAAACTTTCATCACCATCATCTTGATGCGTGGCTATCCACAACCGTGCGTTTTTGTTTATTTACCACGTACGAAAAAACTGTGGAATATATTGTCGCCAGCAGTGTTTCCGGACCAATACGACCCAATAACCTTCAAAAAAGACCGTACTCCTTCCTTAAAGGCCGGCATCGCATTTGTGATACTCCTGGTGTTGCAAGTGTCCATAGGCGACGGTGATCACTTACTATCAGGTGAGCCGTCTGCTCGTATGCCCCCGATAACATAAAAAAATTAAAAAAATGAAAAAAACTGACATGTTTTGATTAAGATTATTATAGGTATACTAGCAAACCCGGCGAACTCCGTTTCGCCACCAGATGGCTTCTTTTTATGTAACATTTCGTTTGGTGATTAAAAGAAGATTTTTTTTTATAATTTCCTGAATTTTCTTTGCTATAAACCTCACGGAGCCCGAGACCTTTCCAACGAATGCAAAACCGTGGAAATCGGTTCGTGCGTTCTGGAGTTATAGCGTCAGGAAGGAAAACCCGACTTATTTTTATATAGTAGATGACACTGAGGAGAATGAAGGGGAAAATTGAAAATTAAAATCAATAAAGTGCACAAAAATGAATACATGTACTAAATTGAAAAATCTTATTAAGTTTGGTCTCTCGTATCCCTGGTTTAAGGTCTTGTTATTGCTTAACAAAAAGCTTTAACAATAAAACTTATAGTAGTCTTAAAAAACTGGCCAAATGCGAGTTTGGCCTTCTTCCTTCTTCTCCTATTCCATACAATAACAAACCACGAAAAGAAAAAATCGTTTGCTTTTGTCACAACTTACAAAGTACATTATGAATCGCCGTTTTCCATTTATGGGATCTCCCGTGAAAAATATTTCATTAGGATTTTCAACTAAATATTCGGTTTTGTATGTCTAAATAATCATTCTACATAATTTCGTTTACGAACTAGAGATTCGTGGCAAACGTACAGACAGACAACAGAGTGACAGCAATAGGGACTCGTTTTTACTCTTTGGAAACAAAGCCCTAAAAACAATGTTCTAATTTCAAAATATCGATTCTCTCTTGTTTTTCTGTTTAAATGGCTTGACTGAACTGTTACTTTTTTTTAATATTTGACACAAGAGACATGCAAGTGCGACCCAAAAAGTTTAAAATAGGCAAAAGCTTTCAGCGCCCGTGTACTTACATTAGACGAGGCTCATACTCGGGTATTCACGCGGCGTGTAACATACTGTATTAAAATAATTAGGACAAAATATCATGTGCGGAACAGAAGCTGGCCACTGTACAACTTTCAAAAAATTTAAGAAGATTTTTATTTAAAAAGCTTTTGAATTAAAAGGAGGAGCTTTTTAAATAAAACTGAGGAATTAGCTAGGGGGTAGTCTTTACCTTATCCAAGACCAACAAACAGGTTAAGAATTCTATAGGGAAATAAAATGGGTCCAGTCCGGTAAGGTGTCTGGGAATTCTTCTGCCATCTAGCTTTCTCCATAACTGGACTTCATAACTCCATTTAAACAATTACAAGAGGGTACCCTCTTGTAGTGCTTAACAAACCACTGAAAAAGGGCATCCTCTTGTACTACTGGTTTGTTAAGTTGAATATTAAATCTTAAATATTTTTTCTTTAAGGTAAAACAATCCTATGGCCCACATTATAGTGACCGGCTGCCATAGCCTGACTGGCATAAATCTGTCGTTACTTTCCCTGTACCTTGTGAAGTCCGAAATGTTACTAGCCTAAAAGTTTTAAAATCGCATATTTGTGTTGTTTTTACAGCACGATTCAAAGGAATTCTAATAAGCATCCAGTACTGATAATGCTCATATTAAGAATTGTTTACTGTTAGCAACTTACAATATTCGATGTCCCTGTGTGCACCGTAAGGTTGCTTATTGTTTTACAATATATCGAAGTCCTTGTAAGGGTGAGGATTGAGGATAAGGATGCATTTAATAAATACTTTTATAAAATTAGCTGGTGCGAAAATGTTCAAACTTTAACTGAAATCGATAGCAATAATCATAATATTATTTTAAAACATTATAGAAAAAAAAAATGTCATTTGGTGGAGGTTGGTCTAAATTTTAAGATTACCTATGATGCATCGAAAATGAACGTTATTATGTTCAGCGTATTCTTTGGTATCCTAAATTAGAAACCGAAAAAAAATAAAACGCCGTTTTAGCGAATTTCAACCAACCGCTCCCGCCTTTTCTTTAGCGTACGTTATGGCCCGTCCTAAGCTGAACGTTAATTACGCTAAGTGTTTTCGGATAGTTGATCTCGACGCCCGACACACGTTCCCTAGTTTAGAGGCATTCACTTAAACGCTATGCTACGCCTGATTTTTATGTTACTTTTATCACCACTTAAATAACGGTCTTTCGTTTAAAATATTTAAGTAGGTTCCTCTAGGATGAACGGTAATTGTTTGCTAATAAAGACGAATGATTCGCATCTTTGAGCACTTTGGATTCTTAAAAACTTCCCTGTGGAATACTGGTAATTTGATTACTGTCAAGACAAAACACCAAACAAAAGTGTCACTAGCGTAGGTATTTGGCGTCGTTCTAATTTACAACGATTATAAGATGATACGCTGCGATCTCGTTGTGCGATAAGTTCAAAAATAAAGATTTCTTTAGAAGTGTCCTGAAGGAGTACATGTACATTATTTTCATCACACGAAAATCGTATCGTATCGCATGAGATCGTATCGTGTCATCGTACAATCGTTGCCAAGTAAGACGACGCTTCTAGGACTTTATTCCAAGGAAGGCTGATGAAAAGTGACGTCAGATGGCGGTAACACGATTTGATTTGGAAACCGGAAACAATGTCCTGGGAAGATAATTATGGATCAGGTGCGACTCATCCGACAACTATCTAATTGATGATGTAGATATAAATAGTGTTCCTGTAGCTGCAGTGAAAGATACATTACGTAAGTACGTTGTAACATTCAATACTTTCGAGACGATATAAATAAAAAGAACTATTATGTATTCTCATGACAAGGGAAAGAAACACAGAACCAGAAATGGTTATAATGAATAGACGGAAATACAACTGTTACAGCTGAAAGGCGTACGTGTCAATATATAAATACACATATAAGTGACGACATGTGAATGAGCACGAAGAATTTAACTTTAAATGGAAATATTTTCAGTAACAGCCCGCCTTGTGGACGACCGAAACATGTGTCGAACAGGAAGCGAACTGAATTTTCATTGTTTCTAATTTTCTTTTGTTTGTTTTTTGTTTAATTGCCTCCAAAAATGTATAAATCTACAACTGGAGCGTGTGGGAGGGGGTCCAATTAAGTAACGTAGTTAGGGAATTCATATTATCTTCTATTTGTAATAACTCGTTAGTGATAGTTTTGGTAATGATAAAGAAACATATAATTTTAAGACGATGAATTATAATTATCATTTGGATCGTTTATATTTTGATTAAGGCTTTTATACTGAATCCGACAAATGCGCCTATCTCAAGTAAAATAGTTTCCAGATGACAAAAGAAGTCTGGTTATTGTTAGGATGTATGGCTGGATCTCTTTTCTGAGCTTTAGATACAGGCACACAACATTATCAATTCCACACACAAATTGCAAAAAAATATAAGTAAAAAAAATCAATATATTGTCAGGGTAACACAAAACTAAAATTCAGTGATATACAAATTTGAGTACATTTATTCAAAGTCAGTGTACTTTAGCAAACTGATAGTGCAAAATTCACAATAAATTATTTCTTGCTTCCTTATTCCGGTGACTCAGACCTTGTCACACAGGTTGGATATAAAAATATTCCTTCATCTAATTCCTAGCACACAGTCATCTGTGTGTGTCTGATGTCCTGCGTGTTCTAGCACGGATTACATTTAGAATCCTTGACCTGTTGTGAACCGGGCCATAAGATAATGGAGATTTTCCGAGCGAGCAAACATGATTTGACATTTGAACATTACCCGGTCCAATTTACTGGAATGATATGGGACAATGTATTTGCAGAAAACATATAGGATGATATTTCCCAATATTAAAGTGAGTCGGGGTAGCAATATCAGCTGTAATATTTATCGGCGTTCGGAGCAAAGATGATGTTCGTCTTGGGTTTTTCGTGTATAGAAATACGGCACATTATTACATGATAAGTAAAAACTTTTTTTTTGGAAAACAGTTTTGATGAAAAAGCATTAATAAACCTAACCTAATCTTACCTAACCTATTGGTGGAACATGATATTCTACCAATAGGTGAGATGAAAAACAATCACTTAATCAAATCAATAAAGGAATCCACTTAAGAATGATTATTCCAATTTAAGCTCCGGCGGACTGTTTAAAATTAAAAGTATAGCTTTGTTACTAAAATTCGAGTTTGGTTTGTCATATCAAAAATCTGGATTGGATGGAGATCTGGACTGGATCGATGAATGATGCGTAACAGACTGCTGGTGACGATAGAAATCAAACAGATTATCGAGTTTGAGTACGCTTCAATGCCGCTCAGATACGTTTGTGATCCTCCGCCAATGCATAGCCATTGTTCTCATTTCTCTTTTGTCTCAGGTACTTACTTACTTATTGGAGAGCACCAGCGTTCAGAGATTTAGCAATAAATTGTTAATTTTATGCCGAAATTATCACCTTCGCAATATAGTTACCGTACCTTTTTATACAAATAAAGTAAGATAAAAATAAAATACGAGTTTCTTTGCTGTTCGTTTGATTGCCGATTCAACTTTAACTAAAGAGTTTGTGACACTTTCAGATTCAATTTGTTTGCCTGTGGTGTTGCTAAATAAAAAAGTGTGGGCTGTGTAGACACTTTACACTTGTTACACGAAAATAATTTAAGACTTGTGATGTAAAGGTTGGTGCAAAACCTCGCAAATAGCATCCAAACCTCTTACACCGTTTTAATGCACACCATCCGTTGCCTCGCCATGCTAGAGATACCGATTTCAGTTTTGTACGAGAATACCAAAAAAGTCCTCTGTCTAATTATTTCAATATTGTAATGAATTGTCGTGAACGGTTATGGTAATATTGTGTTTGAACGCAATTCTACCCTCTTGTGTAGTAATATTAACAAAAATACAGCAGTCATATTTAAGAGACATAATAACGGACACTCAATATGTTATATCGATATATAAGACACGAGTTTAAAAGATTTCCTTTTATGAAAAACATACCTATAAAATGTCGCACCTTTTCAATCAAACAGTTCAAAGAGGCCATCAGACAATGAAATCGATACTGGAAACGATAAAACTAATCTACTTTCTGGAAACGTAAATGCTATCGACTTTCCTGCGTGAACTTGCAATTTCTCAATCATAGTATCGATCGCGGTGTCGACTCGAGGTCACTTGATTGAAATGGATGGAAATGAAGGAATGAAATAAAGATAGGCTCCCTTCTATATTGTCCCAGAGATAAAGCTTTTTACCGAAGTATATACTCCTAAAAACGAAAGTCAACCTTGTAACCAATAGCATGGAGAATTCCTTAATAGCATGTTCAATGTTTTTTAACTTAACATTTTTATAGTAATTTCGGTAAAATAAGTTAAAGAGGTATGATAATGTTAATGATTTTCGTCGTCGGTGATTGACTATATAAATGAAAGACCATATAAGTTCTTCTATTAATAAATGTTACGATTCATTCAAAACAGAAGAAATGTTTAGAACACTTAGGTCACGACGCACCACGTGGGCTCTGAAAGAATCAGTGCTGCGGTTGAATCAGCTCAATAACGTTGACAGAAAACAATTTTGTCTTTCAACGCTATTCTCAGAATCAGTTCTATTGTATTATACTCGTATAGGTAAACAGCAAACTCAAACAAAGTACAAAGAAAAACAGCAACTCTGCTTCGGTCGCGCGTGCGTAGATAAGTACATTTTTTTGTGTTTGTACTAACTTGTATTAGGCATGAAAAAAATCCCCGAACGACACACTAACTTTTCTGTCGAAGAAGAAGAGTAATTAATTCCATTAAAAAAAAAATACAGCACTTTCTAGTATGACTGTAGCACCATTATTAATCTCTTTATTGAAATTCGCATTTGCGTATTACATTTTCTAGAAACAATATAAAATTGCTGCTTTGATGCAGTCATTGAAACTTACACCCACAAGACGTTAATATTTAATGTTTCACAGAATGTGATATCTCGCTCTGCGTGATAGGTAGGTACCAAAATTATATTACTTTGTAAGCGAGCCGTGATTTGGGCGCGGTTAGTTACTTACATTTTTGCTGTATCACCAGATAATATTTACGTATAAGTTGCTTCCTGAGCACGCGCCTGTAGGCGTTCGTTCCAAACTGGCGTTGCGTGACCTCTGTATGTAACCGTTGACCTGCTAAAAAGGTCCACCTTCGTTGTTTGGTGTTACTCATGTACTTTTAGCGAAATTTTGCTTCTTCAAGTATCTTTATATATCAACTTACATTGAGCAAATGTTCTGGCAGTCTGCACCGGTTCCTCCTGTCTGATACATGTAGTTTTATACTAAAAATTTCATTAAATCTTATTTTCTTTATTGATTATCGACATAGTTAGTATTTTGAAAAAAACTCATTCATTTTAGTTAAGTAATGGTAGGAATATATTTTGTCGTTTTAGTGCCAGTTTTTACGACGTCATTCGCTATTTCGAAAAACATAAAGTGCTTATTTTGAAGATTCACGCAATGTTTTGTTTCTTAGACCACATGATAGCGCTTACAGAGACAGGGTCCCGAATAGATTGTCCGCAGCTATCTGTGTCCCACTTATCAACCCGAAGGTTCAGAACAAATTCTTTACTTTCCCACAGCCACGGAAATTTATTGCAAACGGCCTCTGTACGCCTTTATAGTCCATAAATTTTTGTGAATTCTTTTATTACTAAAATCAACATTCTTGCTATGCATGTAGACTCTGATGATCAATCACAGTGCACCTTTGCAGGAAAGCACAATTTACACATATCTAAAACATCTTTTGTAATTTAAAAGATTTCAAGAACATTTAGTTATACAGATAACGACACGTGAGTGATTGAAACCTGCTTAGTTATCAAATGTTATATAGTTTGATTAAATATCAGTTTGTGCGAAATTCACTGGCAACATATCCATGTAACATCTACTGAATACAAAATGTGGTATGTTGAAGTATGTAGATAGCAATGAAGTCTTTAGTATTACACATATTTTGTCTGTGTCACCACATTATGCCTCATTATCTAATAAGGTTATTATATAAATATTATATTTGTCGAAGCAACAGACTTTGTTCATAAATCAATTCATCAAAACAAAGTAATAAAATATGATATAATTATTATTTATATGTAGCTAGGGTTACCATCTGACAGGCTTTTTCCGCATTTGATATGCATTTTACGGTTTAGACAGGCGTGCGGCCGGCGCTACGCTGAGACAGGCATTTTTGAATTTCGCGTATCACTCACGCTGTCAAGACACGCATGCACCGTGCGTGCGAGGCTAGTGTGGCCCATGTAATACAGTAAGGGAGAACAAGGTAGCACGAATTTGCTGGCGGTTGGGATCAGCGGGCGGCGGGATGCATTGTTAACGTTGGCCGAACGAATCATTTATTAATTTATTTTAAGGAGAATCAGTAATAGTTACAATACAATAAGCTAATGGGAAGAATTATATTAAAGTGGAACTAAGAGTAATGTTTTAGTTGCCACAGCATGCTTAAAATTAGGTATGAAAAAATTGATGGGGACAATATACCAATGAACAATAGGAATGATGACTAATTTTTTTTTCTTCGTTTATCAGGTAGATTATCAAAAAGTATTGGACACGTATTTTTTCTTTTTTCACATAATATAAACGTATAGAGATATATTGATTTGAAAAGTCGCATGACGACACGTTTTGGTACAATTTTCACTTAAAAGTGACGTCACGAGCCCCTACTCCCAAACTTTGACGCGCTATAACTTTGTAATTTTTTGGTTGATTGCACAAAGAAAAAATACGTGTCCATTAATTTTTTAATAATCTAACTGACGAACTAAATAGAATTACGTTTACTGTACCCCGTCATCACCCCTATTCATCAACACAAACACAAAATTAAAATCAGATAAAAAAATAAAACTATATAAACTAAGACATGATTAAAAGAGCAAATTAAGCTGTTAAAAGTTCTTAAAAGATTCTAAACTGTAGAAAGTTTTAAAATTTTTGACTTGTATGATCCAATACTATCGTTGTAAATATCGATACTGTGGCGTGAATTGAGTGTGAAAGCATCCTCCATGAAATAGATGTTAGCCCTATATAAAGCCAGCCATAACCAGCCCTTGTTATTAAATTTAATTAATAAATACGTTCTTTTTGATTGGCATATTAAAATTAATTTTCAATTTTAACATTGACTTTTTATACGATGACTATTTCTGAAAAGTAGTTCTGTAACTAGCCGTCTGAAGTAGGACAACATTAAAGGCGGGCATTCAACCGTTATTCAAATATTAACAGTAAAAACTTGAAAATGTTTCAAAGTGTTTCCGCCTCATAAAATAGATCCAAGAATCGTTGAGAACAATTACAATTCAAACAAATTAATAACGGTGACCAAGTACTGGAAACACAATCAAAATAACTTTCTAAAACAAGAGTATCAATATTTCACTTGTAAAGTCCCCTTATTAAAGAATCCGAACACAAAGGGGGAAAAAAATCGACACTAAAAATAGAAGTTTACAAAGAACCGAACCCTGTACTGTTAAATTTAAATCTGTTGGATCGCGATAAGGTAAATCCACGTTCAATACCTACCTGGTTACATTCGACTGTTGGATTCAGACTTCGGCACTCTCGGTATCTCACCCAATTTATCTCTTCCCCGATAAAGCAAAATACACGTCAAAATTGAGTTTACGTCTAAAAACCAATTTGGATTATCTGATTTGCCAGTTTATATATAAAAATGGATTTTGCACCGCAGCCTTGTAATGTACTGTATACACGGGTATATCTAGACACTAACAATGTACATGGTTTGTATCTCGCAGGCATCGCGTGAACATTTCGTTCCATTCTGTCGCTTCTTTATCTGGTATTAGATCTAGGTTACAATTTTCATCGTGTTGAACATTTTCCTCTGTCTGTGGAAATAATAGTCTTTGATATAGGTTGGACGTTGTACAAGGTCAGCATTGACTAGGATCGTTACTTTTACTTCTATTTTTTTAATTGGTTTTAGTTTTACTAATTTTAATGTGTCCGGTAAAGTAACTTCCTGCTAACAGACAGAACAATTTGTGTACTTATTTTACTAAGTTGGAGACGATTAATGCAAAAATTTCATGAAAATAAATAATAATATGTAGTTTTATATCATTAAAAAACTTAAGCAAGTAGAAAGGGTTCTTTACCTTAAAAATTCGCCATAGAAAGGAGTCAAAATTATGATGCAGTATTTTGAGTTAGGGAATCAGATCCGAATATCAAATTAAAATATAGAGGCAAAGTCAGGATGTTCAATTTAAATGTAGAAAAAGAATTCAATAATTGAGATTAAATGAAAAACTTCAAGTTTCACTGCTAAAGTATTAAAGTATCCAGTAAATATTTTTAAAATGAAGCAGTGTATTAAATTATTAGAAGACGGCCTACTTCCTCAACAGGAAACATTTGTTTCATCGTCATCATTTATTAGATTCCTCCTCTGCATCCTCCTGATATGATATAGATTTGTATGTATATACCTATATATGTAAATATTTATTATTATTTATGATTTAATGAATTCTTTTTGCACTGCCTTCTCTATAATTGCTTTAATTCTTCAGTTGACTGGTAGAGAATCCCTAATGGCATTAAATCCGCCATTTGTATACTCATTTCTGCAATAAAGTATAAATAAATAAATAACATTTAAACTATTGTTCGAGTTACTTCCCGACTAAAGTTTTTTAGAATTGCCATCCCCAATCAGTCTCAGAATTAAAAAACCACGGAACTATTAACAGTTTTGCTGCCTTTATCAGCATTCATAATCTTCCAATTAAATCGGGGAACGAACAGCAACAATTATTTGTTCTAAATAGAGGATAATATGGCAATATATCCAGCTTTACCAAAATCAATGCCTGAGCTCACCCTGTTCCATTTCACGTCTGACTTATTGTGTCATTTTAATGGCGATAGCTATGTTTTTCTACAATTTGAAAACATCAATGTGTTATTAATTAAACAATATTCTTGGAGAAGAAGGGTAGGATACAACTTCGACGGAGACTCCATGTGTGTGGAATCAACCAATAGACGCCATATATAAAGGAAACCCTCTCCCCTCACTATAAGCTTATAGGGAAGCCGGTCACGTAAACGCCACGTATCGTTTACGTATCGCAGTTCAAATAGAATGAAGGTAGCTAAAAATATTAGGATATTTCGATAAATACATAAATATGGAACGAATTCGATATCGGAACTGACGGATTTTTTTTAAATAACGTGTGTAGAATGTTTTGTCGCATAGATTGGCAATAGGTGACACTATACGAGTACCATGGAGCTGGTATCGGCTGACGTCATCGTTTACATGGACGGTACTATATTTCACCCGTTCGATGCTCCCTCTTGCCAAATGCGTTTCAGTGAACTGTGAGCTAAGCTAGCTATCTACTCAACCCATACAGAGATTTATGGTTTAGCGTAGTAGGCATTGATACAGCTAACGTTTCATCAAAACTTTTTATATAATAACTAACCTTATTACTTCAAAAATTTAGACATGCGTTTAACAAGGAATTACTCTTATGAGTTTCTTTCATGTTTAATTACACCTATTATAAATAACTCTATTTGTATTTATACTGTGTGACACAGCAATCAAAATGCAGGTGAAAAATTAATGTATAATTTCACATTATGTAATGAAAGGTGACTTCATGAATCATCTCAGAAGTCATTTTCAACTTGACGACTCTGTAAATGATAGAACAGGGGAAAAACAGCTCTTGCTGAGTTTCTTGCCGGTTCTTATCAGTACAAGGTCTCCCGCCGTAGATTTAGGAATCGATGGCGTAGCTTCTAGGCATTCACATGTGCTTGTAACAGCCTAAACTGAAGAAATGATTTTGATTTGATTTCTTTTTATTAATAATAATATAAGATATTAGAAACAGCTACGTAATAAATACCTTATAGGATGTGGAAAGCGTGATGTCTGCTGCCTGGACCCGTAACATGTGCTTGTAACAGCCTAAACTGAAGAAATGATTTTGATTTGATTTTTTTTTTATTAATTATAAACACTTTATAAGATATTAGAAACAGCTACGTAATAAATACTTTATAGGGCGTGGAAAGCGTGATGTCTGCTGCCTGGACCCGTAGATGACTTGTTGTCCACTGCACAGTTAACTTCGTAATAAAATCTACAAGCGTTTGCGAATACCTTAAGTGGACTCCACAATCGAGTTGTTAACCAAAAGGCTTTTATTTTATAAACGTGTATCGAAGCTTTATTAAATCATGAAAAACCTTTAACGGATTCCTTATCACTTTTGAGAAAGTGTGTATTGGATATCTTTATATATATAATTCTTCTGTGAGTGTGTATGTCACTGAACTTCTCTTAAACGACTGGACCGATTTTGATGAAATTTTTTGTGTGTGTTCAAGGGGATCTGAGAATGGTTTAGATTCACAATTTTGTTCTCTGGACAACCCCTATTTTTTTAGGGCGGTACGAAGTTCGCTGGGTCAACTAGTATTATGTATTTCTAGTCTGGATAAGAAGATATTTTACAAAATAGAATACCAACTGTGATTGGTTGATAACATTGCCGCCCATCATAAGTCCCTACGTTTTTGTTCTCTTTAAAAGAAAGGAGCAATGTTGTTGTACTAATAATATGATAATTATCTTTGAATGTTTTAAAGAGATTTATGTTAGTATTAAATTAAATTATTAGACTACCATAGGTTTTAATAATTATATTGTAAAAGATGGCGCCACTAATAACTTGTTTGCGGTGGGTCTAAAGTTTGATACTTTAGACCCACCTCAAACAAGTTCAGATGTCTGTAGATTTGATATTCACTTGTATCAGCGAGTCTTCAGATATTAGTGTGCAGCCTAAACAGCCAGGATCATGTGAGTTAAGTAATCATTTACCTATTGTTATTTAAAACTTTTATTGGAATGATATTATTGTTTAATATTGTAAGTTATAATATAATAATATGCTTTTGTCATTTACAATAGAAATTACTTCTTTAATCTTATAAATTAAAGAACGAAGAAAAGAGAAATTATTATTTGTGAGAAAATATTTTATACTTTGTTTTGATATTTTGGTTTAAATATGGTTTAAGTATGAAATAAAACAGGGAGAAAAGAGCAGCCCTCGCTGAGTTTCTTGCCGATTCTTCTCAGTACAAGATCTCCCGCCGCAGTTTTGCGAACCGATGGCGTAGTTTTCGACTTTCAGATGTGCTTATAAAAGATTAAACTGAATAAATGACTTTTGAATTGAATTGAATAAATAGATTTTTTAATTTTTATAATTTCGAAGGTAGTTATTTTTCTTACAAAGTAAAGAAATCTGAGTCTATTGAACAGTTTTATTTCAATTCCATTTCTTTTTATTGCTTTATAGAAGTTTCAAAGTGTTTCTAAAATAAATAGGTAATAAATCATAACACATTCAATAAATACGAGTTTGAAAAAAAAATCATACAAAGTATATCTAAATGAGATTTGAAACCATGTTTAACTTTTTTGTAGTAAGACCTTCGGCTCTCTATGAACTGAACAAAATGCACGCGGAGCGGGCAACCGCTCCGTGACCTGCTTAACGCAGCGCAAGCTCTTAGTCTTTCATTGATGAAAAGTCTGTTCTGTCAACGAAATTCAAGAGAATTTCCGTGGAGTACGCGTTGAGTGAAGTTTGTAGTAAGACCGTGTGTTTATCACTCTACAATGTCTTGTACAAAGTACGTCAAAAAACTCAACCGAATGAATTACATACACATTAACATTGTCTTCAAATCTATTGGATTAACCTATCGATGGTAAATGGCAAAACTATAATAATATAGTATATCTATGTATGCTATATATATTTGTTTCATTTTATTTCGTACAGCAGCGCTGCACATAAAAAATGCACGCAGAGCCGACGCCCACTCCGTGACCTGCTTAACGCAACGCAGGCTGTTAGTCTTTCGTTAATGAAAAGTCTGTTCTGTCAATGAAATTTAAGAGAATTTCCTTAGAGTATGCGTTGGGTGAAGTCAATATATTTCAACCTCTGTTCTAGCGGATCTATTCACTTTGAAAGACTCGAATGGAATGTTTTCAGCTAAGAAATATTCGTTGAAAATTTTCAGTTTATACTAACATTTTTTTTATGAATGCGAAGAAAAAATATGCAATATTCTAGTAAATGTATCCGCCAGCAAATAGTTATATTTCATATCGGTTTCATAAAAGAAACAAAAGAAATGAGTTACTAACTCAACGTTAGCTTGAAATTTATTTGGACCGAAAAATTGTCAATGGTATTTTCTTTTCAATTTTATTAATAAGGGTCGTACACGCGTAATGGGTAAATGGATAACAATTCAACTCGCCTCCCCCCACTGGACCGAGCCATTAAAGGGACTGCCGATAAATCGCGCTAGAAACGACCAAATCCGAGTTACTGACGAACCTTCCAAATAAACTTGCTGCGTACTACAGTTCACAGAAAAAAACACATTAAGTAATAATAATCTGTAAATATATTCGTCATGACGAGCTCTATGGCGCAGGTGGTTAGCGCGTTCGGCCTGTGATCGTGGAAGTTAAGCTACTTTCGCAATGGTCGGTCTTTGGATGGGTGACCAAAAACTTATTATCTTGAGATTCTCCGTGCTTCCGAAGGCACATTAAGCCGTTGGTCCCGGCTGCATCTGCAGTCGTTAGCACCCACCAATCCGCACTAGGCACACGTGGTGAGTAACGGCCCAATCTCCCTACTCCGTCCATAGGGAAGGACTGTGCCCCAGCATTGGGAACATTAACAGGCTGTGATTATGATGATGATATTCATCATGGTTGTCTGTTTGCAAAATTATGCCATCCGTTTCATTTATTCGATTCGACTTCATTTTTTCACAGCTAGAAAGAGAGTTCGTTGTAAAGAAATTTTACAACTTGACTTGGCTCTCGTAGAGGTTTTATTTATGTCCAGATAAAGGATCAGCCAAAGATATTGCTTATTACTAATCAACACTTTGATATTAAGCAGTAAAAAAAGGAAAATAAACGACGTTAACATAAAGATTAATGATTACCTAGTGTATATAAATGTGATTGTTTAGTAATGTTTATCAGTATTCATCATTTCAATGACACGCTTTATTGTTACAAATAACAAGACATTTACCCATAGCAGTGAAATTCATCATCTTTATGCTACTATTATTTCGAAAAGCCTCACAGTCTTCTGGACAAGCCCCAACCTTGAAAGGGGTGAAGCCCCAAAACCAATGGTTCTATTTAAAGCGGTTGGGGTAACTCTGCAAGTAATCCAGTCGTAGCTATTAGGGGAGCGCAATAAATCGCGATAAAAGCGGACAAGTCCGAATAGGTACCGATGAAAATCTGATAAGCGTTGGGTCAATGGAGTCTACTAAGTATTTTAGTGATGTTATCATTGTAGTTTAGACTCGTATCCTTTTATATATAAAAACAGAAAACATATTGAAGGTCTTAATGATGAAGTAACATTTAAAGCGGTTACTAGATAGACTTCCACAAAAATTATAGCACCAATAGAAATATGAGGTATTTTGTGAAAATTTCAACTGTTATCACTTACTGCGTTTCATGAGATACAGCTTGCTAATGGACGGACGGACAAATTTTTGTTAGTACTATGAGACTTAAACTGCCTCAAGTAGCCTCACCTTACTAATCGAAGCCCTCTACCTTCATATAAATAAACCTATATTAAGCCGTAATTAAAGAGACTTATCAAGTGTCTGTAGTAAACTAAGCTTGTGAGAAAGATCTGATTTCTCTCAGATTAAACATTAAGCATTATGATCGTACGATGCTAAATTTACCTAAAGGTCGAAAAGGGCAAGTAGATTAAGCTTAACAGCAAACAGAGACATTTTTATTGCAAAGCTTTCGTATACCAAGGGAAAAATATTGAGAGTCGAATTGATGTGACAGTCCCTAAACGGAGATAACAGCAATCTCTACTAAATCTATATTATTACAAATTAAAAACAAAACTACAATACCGACGCGTACTAAAATACCAGATTTTATTGCAGAATAGATGTAACATTTGACTTTGGCTACTTATGTACATTAAGTCAGATACAAATGTAAAGACAAAGTGCCCTCCAAATTGCCCCATTAAAAAGGGACTAACAATAAATTGAGCTAAACCTCGACACTCGGGGGTTATTTATCCATTGGATTAATATCCTAGATAAACTCAAAAAGTTCACTGGATGAGATCACTTTTGTGATCTGTCCATGCGTCAATATGATTAATTGCAATTAATAAAGATTTAGTAGAATAGCAAATAGGACGTCGATAATATTACGTGATTCTATTTATAGGATTTCATGCTCGTAGGTGTGGGGTAGTATAAAAGAAATTCCTCTGGTAACTAAAACGAGATAGCGTTGGGTTCTTCATTGCTATTTTAGCCATTTTCCGGTAGAATGGTTGCCGGCACTTTTTGTCGCTTCTCCTAGACGAGGACAAAATTTCTTAAGATTACACAAGCAATTTGAAATAAGCTTGCTTTGAGAGGATACCGGTACTAGATTTTTATTAAAATCTGACCTAGAAATTGCTTCTTTTGGAAAGCAAGTTTTTTTGAATTATTTTGGAAATGCATGGGAGCTGTGGACTAATGTTCTCTTCGTGGTTTTTTGCTTTTCATGGTAGTACTTCCATAATTTTATTGGTTTTTGTGAAAATTGCAATACCATCCACAATCGGGGGCATATACTTTATTTCAATATCGGTACAATCATTTAGTTAAGGCTGTTTTAGGAAATTAAAATCTTTTTCCCTCATTTAGTCCTAATAATGATTTGGTGTTATAAACAACAGCGCAGAATGAGTCAGCCGCTTCGCATCCAAAAAAAGTCGTGGAATCAATTGGGCTAAGGGGTTTGGCTTTTTATGGCTAATTGAATTGCACCCTCTCACTGTTGGAGTATCGACTGATACACGAATGTTGATGCACAATTTTGACAAAATAGCCTTGTTCATGAATCAATCTTTAATGTGGTGTCATAAGAATTTTATTCCGTTTTTATCCGTTGAAATAACAATAATGGCAAACTATCCTGCTCCTGTAACAAGAACTTGAGAACGCTACTTAACTCATTAAATTGTCAGCTACATTAGATTTTTCTTCTGTAGAAATTTTTAAAAACCAATTTTAATTCTTTTGAATATTGAAAAAATATTTTCGAATGGAGTAGCAAGCAAACGCTTAATTTATTAGTCAATAGACCACGTAATTTGTTAAATGGAAGAGGAAAAAAAAGCACGCAGCATTTCTCTTCAGTTTTAACTACAATGAATAGCCATAATCCAGGTTGCCTTATCGTCGCTAATTGAACGTCGTAACATTAATTTTATGCTAACATTTGAAGTTAACATAAAAGTACTCTCGCTTGAAATTCACAAAGGAAGGAGCGTTTATTCAATGTGTTCAGCTTTTTAAACGCTTCTTAATTGTTACTCACGTTCTATTGTTTCACTAACGTTTCATATTTCTGTTAAATGAATACCTTAATGTCTCCCATGCTGGACTGGGAACGAGTGGAAAAAGGTAGAACGGGCCAGTCCCCATCTTTATCGTGTCGTAATAGTAAAAATGTATCAAAGATTGGGTACTTTCGGAAACTCTTAAAGGCGAGAGGTTAAAAAACAATAACATAATTTTCGCTGAACACCGTATGTAAGCCAAACCTCGTCAATTGTAGCGCTAAGTGTAATCAATAAAATGTGATGATTTCTGATAAGTATAGTTATTTTAACTATTATCTTATTGGAATCGCGTTATATTAGAATATGTTAGTGTATTATAAATTATGGTGTTCGACATTCGTCTTCGTATGTACCATTTTGTAAGTGTATGTATCCATGCACAAAAGATTGTGAATATTATATTGGCTTATGTGAATGGCATATTGAAGCTCATACCACCCCGCAATATTTAAAGATAAACAAACTGTGAGCCTACATAAAATAAAAATACTTATATCAGATATCTGTTTATACACGAATCCTTCTACAAGTTAGCTAAAAGTTTTTGTAAGAGTTTTTCCAACGGCCACTCTCAAACCGTTTCGAAATTAAATACAACTCGACGAGCTCCCCTCGAACGTTGCGCAACAAAAACTCCAGAGAAACAGAGACTTTTTTTTTAAGTTTCCACCTCGATCATTAAGTACCAGCGTATTGAATTAGCGACAAAACGCTCGTCCACTGAGCTCGCCCGGCCGGAAAGTGGTTAAGCGGTGAAAACGCCTAAAATGGGAAGAGTTTCTTGCCGTTCTCCCGTTCGTTACCCATTTTAACAACGAAAATACTTTAGACCACAGCTCTATAACTGGATATTATTACGATTCAATCTGTTTATACAATCAAAAGTTAAAAGGGTAAAATATTCAAATTCTTAATTTCAAAAGTAGGTCACACCTTAACAATAAGACTTGTAGGCACTTAAATGATGAAAGATAGTAGTGATACATAATAATATGTTAACATAGAAATACCTTCTACCTCACTCATGATACACCTTATTTGTGAATTTAATTTTTAATCCCGCAAGAACATAATAGAGAGAATTTTATCTATCGAATGAAATTTAGAAATAAATAAACTGTGTTATCCAGAGGAGTCACTATCCTCGTAAAACATAAAAACAATATTAATGAAATACCAAGGTACTCATGATACCAATAAAATTGGGAATACGTAAAAATAAAAAAGTAAGCATGACTATATTAAAGTTTTCCATTCCGTTACTACAACTTATATACGATAATATGTAGTAAGTTATCCCGCCTCGCAAGAGTCCGCTAAGAAAACACCAAAGATTAAAGATAAATATGATAGTCCAAATAATATCGTCATTGGCACAAACAACCATCTCGATAGGAATGTTAACAAGCGGCCAGCTTGCAGTAACGAGCAACTGCTGCGTGGTGAACAAATATTGAAATACCAACTTGAAATGGAATTTTGATTTGATTTCTTCTTCGCGAATTATAATTTCAAATAAGTCGGGAGATGAAAAATCTGGATCGGACCATCAAAGTTTTGGACTCCGCCGGATGAGAGGTAAGAAGTAGGACCGGGAGGAGGGAGGGCAAAAATACTTGGCGTTCAGATCGCTTTATTCCAAACTGACTTTTAATGTACGTAATGCTAAAAGTTTCACGGCAATATTTGTAGCGTAAATGCTTATTAGGGAATACTTTTGAGATTTTTTTATTCTACTCCCCCGCAGACACATTATGCGAGATAAGGATTTGGAATTGGTACAATAAGACGTAATGATGAAACCCAAAGTCGTGGCATGATCTCGGTTTTGATTACTGATTCGTGATGGTTGACAAACTTGTTGATATTACGACGATAATATGACGATGACCTAATAGTACATGATGTTTTCCTGCAACTGTTCGTACCCCCATATATACACACGAACATCATCCAAAGTGTGTAATGCCAGCTTTGTTAACAAAATCATCATTAGTATCTACGAGCTTCAATATTTAATGCCCTTACTTTTTTTTAATTTTGTATCAAATTAATAGCTGTGAATCAGAGATTTTTGACTGCTAACTAGGCCTTGACCATACATTATATACTCATATATAGCTGTATTAGTGTTTTTAATGGTGAAAGACCACGAACAAAAGCAAAGCCGGCCGTTTCCCTCAAACCCATTAGCTAACATTAGAAAATCAAATCACTTACGGTCAAGGCCAATAATATAATGGCAATCGATATGAACATTAGGTCTTTGAAGGACAACTCTTGTGCTTTTAATAGTAAATAAATGAGGGGCGTGCATAAATTTATTTATATATGAGGTGTAGTAAATTACACCACCTTTTCACTACCTAATGTTAAGTGTAAAGGCCGTTAACGAACAGAATGCAATTATTCAATCTAACCAAAAAGCGCACTATAAAAACAACACAATCTTTCGTTATATGTGTACTACTCTAAGTCTGATAATTGTGTTCAATATTTAAAAGCTAGACTATAATTTAAAACCTCCCCTTCAAAACTCCTTGATATTTGATGCGTATTGGGATCGAATTCAACTTTTTGATTGGATAGTGCTAAGGTTACAGTTGCAAAGATAATTGATGCGACTGAAACATGTCAGTCCAGCCATCTCCACCTTATTAGTCTAAAGATTATGGGCAATGAGCATGACAAATGTACTACTCCGAACTTCAGGAAACACGTTAAGCTATGTACAGCTGCTGGTAGTGAAATAAGTAAGTGATTCTGAAATCCAAACAATAACAACAATATCAGCAACAAATTGGAAGGTCCATCAAATTAGATCCTTTTATTTTTATAGTCACGAACTTTCGTTTGTTAAAGATTTAAGTCGAAAAGAACTTAACTAGCTCAGCATCGCTTAAAACTAAATAATAGTTGTGATACGTTAGTAATTCATTATTAGCATTATTGCCTTACTGAAGTCCAAATCCCTGTAGTGAATCCCCAAGTACCAGGTAGCCAATGCTTATTAAACAATAAATACTTGTCCCGGACCAGTAATGAAGTATTAATCTAGTATTGTTTGACTTTTCCAAACTTTCTCCCGCCCCAGAGAAACAATTAAAATAACATTTTGGGTCAGATGCGCTGGGGATTGTACTTGCCGTAATAGCTTAAACAAGCACAGAAATTTTCATTAATTTTATGAAATAAACTTTAAGCATTAGTCAGTAATAACTTACATTCAGCTAACCTGAAAATATAATAAAATTATAGATCAAGTTGTTAGGGGTGGTGGAGGAATCATTCCTAGCTGCGCAACTATTTGAACATCCTATCATAAATGTCCATTATAAGTCAGAATTGTATTTTACACACTGAGTAACTAGAACTTAAGCCTGAGTAAGTTTTAATTGAAAAAGGTGAATAAAGGTATGCCCCAGGGCTCTATAACAGTGCCTGTCGTGTTTTTGTTGTTTGTAAATGATTTGGTAGATTATATATTTCTTAAAACTGGTAATAACATTTTTGGAGTGTTTTCAGATGATACCAATGCTCTTATATTACTGAGACTGACATCGGCGATTGAATACATCAATAACACATACATATCTAGAATACATCAACTAAAAATAGTATAACTATACAATCTCACTCAAAGTAATGTACACGCTGATGTACTGAGGAAATTTTGAAAAGGAAAATGAAAATAATGCCGTTATTTGCCACAAATATTGATAAGAACAATAATGCCTATAGGAGTAGGAGTCTTGTAGCAATAAATTAATTTTTTTGACTGGCTCTAGCCTTAACATTTGTTTTTATTGATATTTATGTTTAGTCATTTGTACAATTGCTAATTTTGAAAACACTTGTAAAATATTAGTATTCACTAGATAAAATTATTACCTATCAGGAACAGCTCAAATTCCATTGAATTAATGAAATGAGTATCTGTCGAGGTTTGGTTTAATGAAAATTACTAAAATCTCAGATGTAAATAAAGTTCCTAATTTATCAAAGTCAAAAAGTGTAATGAACGTATAAGTTACGTGCCATAGTATATTTAAATATTACACAAACAAAAGAAAAATGTGTAATCTTTTGTATTTATGAAAAAAACGAGTCTGTTCACAAATCTGCGCTCCTCCACCAAATCTCGCATAAAGAGCCCATTATAGATTCTTTTAAGCGATTTATGAAATCGGCGAAATTTCCCGAAGTATCTAATCAATTAAGTTCAAACGGTAATTGCTATCACCGGCCTGCTAGACCCCACCGAATAGCCGACAGCTCTGGACCCCTACAAATTATTTTCCCTCTCTTTGATTAATTACTAAAGTTAGTTGGAGTTTTTTTTTACTTCCACATTCACTTTCAACTCCGCCGTAATCTTGAATTTGCTACGGAGAGAAAACCAAATATAGCTTGATAATTATTTTATTTTTTCAGCATTTAAGCTGCTTAATGTTTAAATCTACAGAAATTATTATAAAAAAATCCTTTGAAACCATGTTCCAGATTTTTTCTAGTAAAATTTTCATTAGATTCAAATACAGATATAAATAATAACAGTCATAAATAAGTTATCCAAAACATAAAATAATGATAGTAAATTAAATAGGTGGGCCTAGCGAAATTTCACATATAAAAAACCGGCCAAGTGCGTGTCGTGCCACGCGTAGTGTAGGGTCCTGTAGTTGCCTGTAGTTACCACAAAATGTTTGAGCAAGTCTTTATTTTCTATATCGGAAATTAGAAAAACTTATTACCTAATATCAATCTATGCATCTCAACTAAAATACCTAAATCAAAGTGAAACTGCGTCCCAAACTCAAAATCAATTTGACTTTGTTTTTTAATAGGTATGATAACCGCCGTTTTTAGTCTTCATGGATGTCCTACAGCCGGCTGCAAGATTATGTCAGACTCTTACTGACTAAAAGCTTCATCTGAAGCATCTGAATCGGCGGTTATACCCCATCATCCCCTGAGAAGGGGGTGATGTGGTATAATCGCCGATCTTTTTAAGTGCTTATATACTTTTACAAAAACGTAACGTTATCGCGATAATATATATATAGTAAATAATATAATATTAAGCTAAAATGAATAAAAAATGTTGATATTAGTATATTTTTATTTGTTGGGTAAAAAATTATCGTATTTGGCTGGTAAATTGTATACGTACTAACTAAATTACAATTAGTGAATGCGTCCTCTTCTCTATTTGCTGTGCCCTGTTCAGGGTCTACAATGATCAAAGCAATGCACCTACTTAGATCTAAGAAAACATTGTAGAACGCAATAAAGTATTGATTGATTGATTGATCGTTTAGGGACGGGCACAAAAGCACATAAGCACATCGAAATCGATCCAACCGTTTCAGAGGATATCAATTACATGACACACGGATAAAATAAATATTTACTATCTAAAGATAATTCTAAATTAGATTAGCGTTTCGACTTTTATTTTACATTTCTTATGATAATTCAACGAAATCGTACCACAAGTCCTTGTATACTTTGTCTGTCTAACTACTGTCATCACAAAATAATAGGGCCGTTTTGATATTTGTAACTAGTTATGTAACCATAAGACTCGATAGACAATACTCACGATAAATCGATTCAAGCTTGGATGTGTATTTGATTGATTTGATTATGTATTGTAAAGTGCATTGGATTTAAGTTCTGATTAGGAAAATTAACTAAAATTTTTATATTGTACGACAGTTATAATTATGAAATATATTGTTTTAAACTTTCATGGTCACTAACATTATAGTAATATAATTATGAAGTCAATTAATTTTACTAAATGTCTTAAAAGATTCTGTCAAGCGGTCTTTGTATGTTTGAAATTATGTATTTAATGGTTTTAAACATGAAATATAAAGTTTCCGGAACCGGATAATTTAATATGATGTAAAAAAATATATAACGTCTCCAAATTACCGATTCAGTAAATTTAATGACAAACTGCGCGTTTCTAATGACAATGAAGAACATTTTTTTTTCTAGTCGAATCGAATCGAATCGAATTTTGAATATGAAACGACGGGTAGAGTTAGAAGCTTGACTCTATACGAGATCCGATAACTTTTTGACATAGCGTGACTATGTAACCATATGGTCTCGCCTTGGCAACATTTGATATTAAAATATTTTTGATGGGATTATTATTTCCGGATGACCATCTTTGCTTTGTCAATATCGAATATAAAGTTAAATTTATCAATATCAATATAATAGTAAGCATTTTATTGATTGTGGTGAAAAGCTTAGGATTCTATAAAACACAGAACACAGAAAGAGATTAGAAGGGTGATCATAGACCATTTGTCGCCGGCTCGCCCCCACTACACTTCTACCTAATAGATAATAGCCAATCAAACGACGCGACATCAAACCAATCAGCGCTCACAGCCGAGAGCAATGACGCAATCAGTACCAAGTTATGCTCATGTTATGAGCATTTGCTCACACATAACTTTAGCATGCCTGCCCACTAGGGCCTTCTGACCTCTCTCTGTGTTCTATGGTATAAAATATATTAGCAAGTTAATAATACTCGTAAATTGAGAGCTATTCGCCGCGATAGTCGAATTATGCGTAATGATAACAATTCATATCATTCAATTAATGGCTAAAAGCTTGATATCCAGGTCAACATTTCGCCACAGTGTAAGCATAAAGCAGTCTGCTCTTTGCTTTAGTGTCATTTAAAAAATATTTATTTTTAATATACAACTTTGACTTGTTTTAGTTTGGAACTTGGTGGAACTGCCTTTTATTCAGTAGATTCAATTTAATAAAAAAAAACTTAGTTAATATAATATAAATATCTATCTACATACAATTAAAAATAAACTATTTGAATATAAATAAAACTTTAGTTTTTAGGGACATTGTCCAGTAGGCTTACAGTTATACTGAGAAACGTAACTTAATTTAATGTTTCAGAAAAGAACGTATTGTTGTTACTGTGCTGTTATCACAAAATAAAAGTGAAAGACATGAAACTGAATAGATTTTTGTATCTGAGCTTCGTCAATTCAATAAAAATAATCTGGGCAGCGCTCAATGTGAGCGTTACTCAAAGCATTTTCCCTTCAGTCTGATTTCTCACTCGTTACTATCAAAAATAACATAAGACATGTAATATAATTCTACAAATATTTTATAGTTGTAGTAAATAGAAATCTTTTATGTCTGCAACTGAATAGGAGATGTGTATAAACCGTGATTACATCGCTTTACATCTTCTAATAATTTATGTCATTTTGAAATGAATCTCAGTATTGAAATCAGTATAAAAAATGAACATATTTTTATATGTATAAGATTTTGTATCGTTTTGTCACGTAACCAACATCACTACGCCCACTTCGAAAAGTTCTACTTTTAACAATTATTTTTCAAAGGCACTTCTAATAAGTCATTTTGAAATTAATCTCAGTATTGAAATCGGTATAAAAAATTACCATATTTTATATTTAGATTTTGTATCATTTTGTCACGTAACCAACATCACCACGCCTACTTCGAAAACTTCTACTTTCAACAATTATTTTTCTAAGGCTCTTCAAATAAGTCATATTGAAATTAATCTCAGTATTGAAATCGGTATAAAAAAATATCATATTTTTATATAAAGATTTTGTATCGTTTTATTACGTAACCAACATCACCACGCCCACTTCGAAAAGTTCTACTTTTAACAATTATTTTCAAAGGCTAACTAGCTCATCTGTTAAGTGAGTAGTCTGTGTAGTTCTCCTAACGCCCCTAGTAGTCGCGTCGAAACTACCAACAATCATTTCCGCAGTCGTCACGAACACCGAACACGCACGAGTCGCCGACACCTCGCACTCGCGCCTCTACTCCCACAGGGCTGGCAATGGAACAAAGGTGATAAATGATTAACGAATCGTTGTTAATTATCATCGCAAACAACCACATATTAAGGGCGCTTGTTATCGAGACGATTTCTACTCGTGCCTACGTCCGGTCGTCATTTAAGTCATCTTCATCATTATCAGCCTATTAATGTCCCCACCGCTGGGGCACGGGCCTTCCCTACGGATGGAATAGGGAGATTGGGCCATGACCCACCCCGTGGGCCCAGTGCAGATTGGCGGGTGCTAAAGACTGTAGATGCAGCCGGGACCAACGGCTTAACGTGCCTTCCGAAGCACGGAGGAACTCGACGTAGAAGATTTTTGGTCACCCATCCAATGACCGACCACTGCGAAAGTTGCTTAGCTTCCACGATCGCAGCCGAACGCGCCAACCACCCGTGCCATCGAGCTCCTCACACTATGGAGGTTTGTTATCACTTGGAGGTTTGGCTTTTCTTTATGTAATGGACAAAGATAGAATTATGATTATGGTTTTTTTAAACATTTAACTGCTAGATGCGTTAAATGTTTAAAAAAATTAAATCCAAATTAAATCCACGCGGACCAGGCAGCGGACGGGACTCGAATCCGCACCCTTTGCAATCCGAGCGAATGCACTGACCAATTATGCTACCACGGCTCTGATGGCCGCGTCGAAATTTTCCTAGCCTTAAGCTGCAAGGCAGCGCCATCTCTCTGCATTGTAGGAAACGAGTTCGAGTGTTTGAGTCCCGTCCGCTGCCTGGTCCGTGTGGATTTTTTTCTATTAAAAACTTTTCTATAGAATTATGAGTCAAATATCATAAGGGTTAATTTGAATTAAAAACTTTTGGTGCAAGAGGGCCTGAAAGAATGATACGTTTTTGATAAGTTAAATTCTCTCTAAGCTCTATTTTTGCTAGCCCTATGTCCAGCGGAAACTTGGAGGAACTTTTATGTTTTCCACGTCGCAACGGATGGTGGAGTTGGCGCAAACCGACGCCGTTCAAGGTTGCGTGTACACACACACACACACACACACACGCACACACATTTACACATACCCATATATTACGCTGTGTTTTATTCATATCACTCAAATGTAATTTGTCATTCAATGAACAGACACTAAACGTAGGTTAACTAATGCAAGCTTATTCTTAGTTTATTAAAAAGGCGGACAGAGTCGTGGTGATAGAGTTGTATAGGGCTTGGCTTCATTTTGCTAGCTGAGAATTCTCATTAGTAAGCATTGTTTATATAATTTAAATTCATTCATTCATCATCAGCCTATTAATATCCCCACTGCTGGGGCATATGCCTTCTCTACAGATGAAATAGGGAGATTAACCATAACCCACCACGCTAAGACGTGGATTGGTGAGTGCTAACGACTGCAATTGCAGCCGGTACCAACGGCTTAACGTGTCTTCTGAAGTATGGAGAAGCTCGAGGATGTAAATTATTAGTCACCCATCCCACGACTGACCACTGCAAAAGTTGCTTAACTTCAACGATCGCAGGGGAATGCGCTAACCAATTGCACCATCGAGCTCTTCCTGTTTTTAATTATCTATGATTCGCTTACGAGGAATAAGTGAATCATACCGATCATAGAAAAAAAATGGTTGCTCATTTATCTGCGTATCTTACTTTTTTTTTGAGTCTGTATGCTGTTGGTCGCAGATGACCTTTACAGCGTCACCGGGTTTGGGGACGTCGAGCAAGATGCTAAGGAATCAAGCCGAGAATTAGCTACTTTATTCTGAGCACGAATTTTTTATAGCTCCGGAACATATCGCATAGTCAAAGTTTCTATGATAACTAAGCAGCGCCCCTATCGGACGTAAGTACAAACCAGCTTTTTCCCTTTTTCCATACAAAATTTGATGATGACGATACCACGGTAATATTATCCATACAGTATTGTGACTCAGCCCTGTCCTTGAAATAACTGCCTACGGCCGAGCGGGGCGTATCCACGCGGTAGGGCTGCCCGCCTACAGTATTTTAATTTCATCTACATAATTGAGTTTCTTTCTAGTTTTGTGATTGTTAATATTTTATTTCAAATGTAAAAAAAAATATGAATGAATTAGGAAATGTTACATAAAATACATGTTATTTTAAGTGTAATATTTAATTCAAAAATATAGATTTGAGACAGAAAAATATTTACGTCTCGACTGAGACGTACGAAAAGCTTTATTATTAAATTTAATAGTATAATAAATACGCATTCGTATAAAAAATTTAATTATTGAAGAGTACAAGCAACCAAAAACAGCACAATATTGACTGTTGCTCTTTGCCATATTAAATTTTGTAGGTATCTACTTAATTCAATCAGCTAACTGATTTAAAAACATTTCACATCGTTCGGTCGTCGCTGAGGCGCATTCGCGACTGGATTCCCGCCTGGTACCGCGCGAACTTGAGTGGCGTAGGTATGACACGCTTTCCGACCGTTTGTATGAAGATAGAATACTGTATAGATAATATTACCGTGGTCAAAGTTTCTATGATAACTATCTAACTAAACTACAGTATCGGACGTAACCAGCTTTTTCCATACAAAATTTGATGATGACGATACGTTACTGAGCTGTCAAAAATTAAAAAATTAAAGAGAATAACGATGATGACGACCTCCGTGGCCGAGTGGTTTGTACGTTTCATGGTGTCGCCGTCTCGAGAGGTCCCGGGTTCGAATCCCGGTGGGGGCAGATGTTTGTGTGATGAATACGAGCATTTGTACTCCATTTGTGGATGTTCAATATGTATTTCTATATTAATATACTTCTATATGTACAGTCTATGTATTCTATCAGTTAGCCTAGTATCCCATGACACAAGCCTTATAGTTATAGCTATTAACGGGATTGTTACCATGTACCTTGTTTTTTATGAGTCTCCGATATTTCGGCACTGTTGCAAGCGCCATGATCACGGAATAACTGAAGTAATTGCGCGTAGATGTTATTGGCACACATATCGGTCTACCCTCTGACGTCGTCTTTTACTGCGCTCGATACCCCTACCACTGGTCACATTCTCACTATTCACTCGCACTTGTTCCCGACACACAATACTCACAGTATCAGATCGCGGAACGACACTTTTTTGATTTTTGTGGTTTTTACACACATACGAACCACTGGATTCCAGACATTTGACAATTTAAACCCATCCTCACGATTTAAATTCTTGTGTTTGGTTATTTCAATCGCTTCCCTGACCAATCTTGGTATGTAAAACAAGGTACATGGTAACAATCCCGTTAATAGCTATAATGTTAGTGACCATGAAAGTTTAAAACAATATAAGCCTTATAGTGCTTACTTTGGGGCTAGGCTAATTGGTGTGAGTGTTGGAAATGTTATTATTATTCTGTTTTATACCAGTACCAGACGTAACTAAAGAACGTAGTAAAAGTCACGAAATTTTGTGTCGTCGTGTTTAATAGGTACTCTAATTCAGCACTTCTAATAATTATTTCAACATTGAATATAGCTAGTTTATTTATTTTATTTAATTTAGTACAGTAGTAGTACAGAAAGCTAATATTTTAGATATAGAATAATGCATGAGAAACACATTAAATTATTAAAATAGACATCTGTAGCCTCTTTTGAGGCCATAATACGCCCAGAAGATTTTATAGACGATTGACGTTTCAAGTTAAATAAAAACCATTTGCTTTTTCATCTTTGTAATATTGCCGCTACACGCGACCAAAAGATTTATCGATTGTACCGCACACACACAAAAATGCCACCAAAATTAAATGCTACTTGTATCATGGTAAGTGGTTACATAGATCTTATATATCATAACACATAACGATGTTCGAATATTTTAACAGTACAATTTCGTCATTACCAAACTTTACTGAGGGATTTTTTCACTAGTTCTTTGTCTTCAAATGAGTATTATTTTCAAACAATCATAGAGCAGTGTTAAAACTTTACGTCAGCGGTAATTACAGACTTTGTAGGTTTATTCACATGATGGCCGATACGCCGACGTGTACAGGTGGTAAATATACCTCCAATGAAAGAAATAAAATAAAATTGATTTTGATAACTGATTCTTTGTTGCATATGATTCTTTAGCTTATAAAAACAAATATCCTTCTAAATACATATATTCTTATCATTAAAAAATAAACAATGTTATTTCGACACACACTAGCAAATATTTAGTATTTTTGTTGTGGTTTATATCAGATAACCTAGTTCAGTAATTTTACCGCTACGGAGAAAAATATAAGTAATCATAGACTTCTCAAATAAATATCAATCCAAAAAACTCATGTAATGAAAGATGATTCGGTAAATTCCAACGAAAAACGTTACAATCATATAATATGACAATGTTCAGGTATATTTTTTCTATTTAGCTAAAAAAAGTCACAAAATTCAGTGTCCATTGTTCGATACTCTAATTCAGAACATTCAATAAAATTATCTTAACATTGAATGAATATGCCTTGCGTGGGTTGGCGCAATTTATTAATGTAGGTAGATAACATCATTAAGCATTAAAAAGATTTTACTCAAGTTTTATCGATGATTTTCTATTGTTTCTAATGGCTTTTGTTTCGAAACAAATTCATATTACAGAGATAGAGATCGGTGGGAAAAATATGAAATTTGCTAAACTTACAGCGAATGTGTTCCCATTGAATTATATTTTCGTTATTGATCGACCCCAATGGGTCACTGGGAAGCCTACCACGTAACACTATAAGAAACTGGAAATCACACTTAGTCCTCCCCTTCCTTTGTTTTCAAATGAATTGTAAAATTATTAGCATCGCCAGCCTATTTAAGTTCCCACTGCTGGTGCAAAGGCCTCCTTCATGAGCGGTATAACGAAAACCGACTATTTAGAATTCCTTAATATTTGGTACCATTGATGTTTAATTGTATGAGTTTGGAAATTATGTTTTAGCGGCCTTTGTTGGAGGGAAATGCTTTCATATCACTTCTAATTCATTGGTCATGACCGAAACTCTCTATTCTATCCATAAGGGAAGGCCTGTGTGTAACTTTAATGCACTAATGATGATGAACATTTAAGATGCCAAACAGTCAGCGAATATTAATAAATCATTATCACTTAATTATTAACGCAGTGGTTCTTTGATGTACGTTAATTGATCATCACAATTGATCTATTAACAATTAATCAATTACTAATTACCAAACCAATTAATTACCATACCTACAAGTAATGAACGCTGTACTGTTATAACAATTATTATGCATTTACATGTTTTTTTAACGTATCAAAGCTGTATCTGTATCAATTTATTACCAACAGCAAACATGAAATATTAAACACACACCAATCAGCCTTTGTTGATCGCATTATTGCCCATTCATCCATAGGTGTTAAAGCTTTAGCTGACTGCAATATTCATAATATTATAATTCATTTAATGTCAATGAAAACGTGTCATCAGAAGACTGTGATTTTATTTTTGTAACACTGGCAATCAACGGACATAATTTACGCTTGACGGGTTTTAAGTTGCATTTGTTTTTCGAAGAATTAGTTGTGTATTCTGTAGAAGGGGAGCCCAAGCGGGGATATTTGGATTTACTCGAGCGTGACAGATTAAGATATGGGAAGCAACCTTGCCTCTTGTTAGGTTCGCACTACATAGAGGGTTCAAGTATGTCCCATTATACGTCTAGGGCGTCTAGGGCGCCAAAAAAATAAAATTAAAAGGTTGACCCGACAAGGCAAAATTTGGACGCGACCAAAATTCGTGGCCGATTGCTGAAAAAATTTTTCTGCTGGCCTAGATGTTCGGCACTACATAGCGGGCTCACGTTGGTGGGAGTTCTTCACAAGGTACAAGGTTGCCCCCCCCCCCAATGCTAATCTACTACGCTCAAGTAAATCCAAAAATCCCCGCCCCCTCCCCTACTATTGCGCGTGGCATGAACGGTGTGTAGAAATTCTATGAAACAGAATAAATGTGCGTAATACGACCCAAAATGAGCTTGGCGATGAATGTAGCGACGATGTACGAGTATTCGGTAGTTGTCACTGTAGCCTTCTCTTCGTGGTGAGCTTCAAACATTTTAGTATCAACTCTTTTCATCGCTCGGCACGTTCGCCGGTCACTCTAGCGTGGCGACAAGGCCATACCCGAGCCTTCAATACTTGTATTTCGGTAATAAAAGTTCTGGGTTGGCTTTGTGTTCTTGAGCGGAATAACTCATACATTTTCAGCATGATCGAATAAATGGTCAAGAGCACAGAGTAGTAATACACAAATTGACATGAATTCTCATGTACCTTTATACGGGTATGGATAATATTTTTTACTTTACATTTCGGAACCTTTCCACGTTTTCAGGGCACGCAACATTGAATTGTGGTAAATTAAACGAGATCTGAAACCATTTAAATAAATAGAGCCAAAATCCTAATTTTCTATATCAAATACACAGACAACAATCGTATTTACAAATAAGTTTTTCTGTGAATACGCTATTATGCAATTGCACAAACCCAAATCAATTCGGTAAAGCGCCAAAGTTTGAAAATAAGGTTTGAGCTTAACTCGTTGAAAATATTAAAGTCACCTGTTTGAAGTGGCAAGCAACGGTAACGCTTCAGGTGTGTTTAATGATGCTTATTTCATAACAGTTAACAATGAGTCAGCTGAACTTTAAGAGCTTAACTGAAAGAATTTGGTATAAGAAAAACGTATGAAACACATTAGTTAATGTAAAAAATATGAATGGTTATTTCTTAAATTAATGAATGAAGAAGGCTATGACTATAAGATACTTATGGTTATAATAAAACATTTATTTTATTACAACTTTTCGTAATATTATGTCAATTCTTTAGAGTCGTGTGTTGCAACATTTTTTTATAGCTTTTCACGCACACCATTCATCAAATTAAACAAGTTTCAACGGTATAGATGTACTGATTTATTTATTTATGACGTTTTAGAATTATGACGCAACCTGAAAAGGATGCGAAACGTCTTAAATAAATAAATCAGTGCATCTATACCGCTGAAAGATTTTTTATGTTTGAAATTGGCCAAGGACGAATGCAAAGGGTGCCATCGTATCATCGTACAAAGTTATTAGTATTTACATTTCCAATACCGCCATTGCGATTGTAGTCAAACTCCTTGCCTATTAAGCATAAAAAAAAGTATTAATTACTGCCGACAATATGATATATTATTTCTTTTATTATTTTCGGATACTTTTTTATCTTTAATATTATTTTGTTCAATGTTAAAATTTTCAACTATCTATCATTTTATGAGATATACAGCCAGCGGACAAACGGATGGACAGCGCAAGCTTATTAATAAGGTTCCTTTGTTACTTCAAATAGGGAGACAAGATATAAATAGTTCGCATAAAACACACCCGTAAACAGTTTCCTGACAATATTATTCATGCACAAGAAGGGTCACAGAAACAAGCAGTAAATATAAACAATCTCCTTGGCAAATCCTTTATCGTATAAACGACCGAAACTGCCCCATAATACATCATCCTTAAATTGTTGGCTCCATTTAACAAAGCATCCATCGCGCGCTGTGCTGAGATAATGTTTATGTTATCAAGTTTTAGAGCGGCGTGGGAAGAGGGCGAAGACTTTAAGTGCTGCAATAATTTATAGCCAAAACGATCCCCCCACAGAAAATTATTCTTGTGATATAATTTGCCATGTGTTGGCGCTGAAACGATTAATTTGCTGCGTGAAATTTAGTGTATAAATTTGCTGATATGATAATTTGTAGCGCTGGAAATTATAGGTTTTTCGGCTTATTTTTTTCAAAATTTTAAAGCATTTCAAGCAAAAAACTGTGTAAACATGTGTGTGTATGGCAAGCTATTGTTTTAGGCATATATATATTTCTGACTTTCTTCGGTAAAATAACACTCAGTCCTCCTCATTACCCTTGATTTAGTTCCACAACGCATTTCATTCATTTTTTTTTAATAAATTTTTTTGATAGTCGGTTTTGGTTCTTCATACCGATTTACTAAACTCGTCTCTGAATAACGTCACATCCAAGAATAAGCCCGTTTTCTTAAGGTTAACCGATTTATACTCATTCAAATCCAATGATATTTCAAATCTTAAAATTGCATCCTCAGTCTCTAAAAAAAAAAAGAAAAACGACAATTTTGCCTAAGATAATGTAATCTATACTTATTATATTATAAAGAGGAAAGATTTTATTGTTTGTTTGTATTGAATAGGCTCTTAAACTACTGCACTGATTTGAAAAATTCTTTCACTTTTAGAATCCTACTTTATCCCTGATGAACATAGGCTATAGAGTATTTTCAAAAAAGTTAGGGTTCCGTATGAAAATTTCGATAACGTAACCCAGGGTGTGAAAATAATACCAAAAAATTACCTTAAATCGCTTACGCTGCGGAAGTTATTGACAGTTCAGCAAAATAATGTATTGAAGTTTTTTAGAGGACATCAATATCTACAAAAAAGTTTGCGATACTATTTGTCTAACTATTACAGTTATGACACAACTGAAGGTCCCCTGCGGTTTCACCTGCGTTAATTTGAGGAAAAAGATTATAGTGAGCCAAACTTAAAAGATGGGCATATACTGTCGCAGATTTTTATATAAAACTTTTAAAGGAGAACAATTCTGCCATACATTATTTTTTTGTAACTTTAATCTAACTAAAACAAAACTTTACGCAGCGCACGCAACGGAAGCTCACAAAATGGTATATTTTTACCGGTATTTGCAATATTTTACATCAATAATCCGCTTTTACTGGTCGCAGCGTGATGTTATATAGCTTTAAACCTTTCTCAATAAATGCACTATCTAACACTAAAAGGTTTTTTTTTTAAATCGGACCATTAGTTCCTGAGATTTGCGCGTTCAACCAAAAAAATTTTGTGTATTTCGTGCAACGGGTCCTAAAGTACGCAACAAATTTTCACTATCAGTTAAATAAATTTTCATGAAAGCTTCATAATTATTTAATTCAAAAAATTCAAATCAAAATTCAATATCGTTTATTGAGTCTAGGCTGTTACAAGCACTTGTGAATGTCGAAAAGCTACGCCATCGGTTCGCAAATGGCGGGAGACCTTGTACTGAGAAGAACCGGCAAGAAACTCAGCAAGGGCTGTTTTTTTCCCCCCTGTATTATATACAGAGTCGTCAAATTGAAAAATGACTTCAATATGAGGTAACGCATAATAATATTCTATAAAGAAATTCATTGTGTATAATTAAAGCCTGAGAACAAAAACTATAGTCTTCGTACACTTCAGCTCTACACCGAAGCAAAGCGACCTTTTGACGACCTCCGTGGCCGAGTGGTTTGTACGCCGGGTTTCATGGCTGTCGCCGACTCGAGAGGTCCCGGGTTCGAATCCCGGTGGGGGCAGATGTTTGTGTGATGAATACGAGCATTTGTACTCCAGTCATGGATATTTAATATGTATTTATATAAATATACTTATATATGTACAGTATATGTATTCTATCCGTTACCCTAGCATCTTATAACACAAGCCTTATAGTGCTTACTTTGGGGCTAGACTAATTGGTGTGAGTGTCGGAAATATTTATTTATTTATATTTATTTATTTAAAGCGTTGGCGAACCACTAGTATTAAATATAATACTTCTTCAGCGGGGAAGGTTACTAGTTTCACTGGGTCAAGGCAGTGATAGTGGCTCTTGCGATTCGTACATATGTCTGCTAATTAGCTATTTTCTCAGCTGGATTAAACTGCTGGAGTAGTTTTCCAGGTCTTCATCATCATCTTAATCAGCTCATGGACGGTCATTGCTGGACTTTCCGCATTCACTGCCCCCCCCCCCCCCATTGATGACGTCAGTCGACCTGGTGAGGGTTCCAGGTCTTTTCCATCTATTAATACACATCTTTCTAAAGTAATTGTTTCAAAATAATAAAAACCATTCTTCAATTTCAATTCTCATTATGAAATTCTTTTTTCTGACATTAAATTTTCTCCATTGATATTCATATCAATAGCTATTGCTATAAAACTGACACAGAAAATAATATTCGTTGAAATCCTAACATAGAAACCCGAAAATGAAGAATCTATTACACAGAAAGCGTGTCCGATATAGGTTTCACTTTCATCAAAACATGGCTTCATTTATGTCAAAATATAGACTGCCTAGCTGAGCCTACAATATTTAACATCGGATGTAATCCAGTAGAGTATTTTATATATTATTCAGTAAGGCGATAAAACGTGGTTCTTGATAAAGTTCAGGAAGCGCTACGTCATTGTCTTGCCTTAATTGATGTGGAAAAGAAGCGATTGTGGCGTTCAACTGAAGTTGTCTTATAAGTACAGTCTCGTTCTTAAATATGAGAGCCATCTAAGGTTGAATATCGGACATATTTTTTACCAAATTCCAACTTAAGAACATGGTTATGACAACAGAACAAAGGCTATGACAATGCAATAAGCCCTGTTTAAAATTTGTCAAAAAAGACAAAACTGCTAAACTCCTTAAGGCGTGAAGACGCATTTTTGCAGGCCGGCAAGGTGAGGATGGTTGGTGTAGTTGTTTATAACTGCTGTTCCAGATATCTTTGCGTTTGGACTCTATCAGCACTCAACATAAGGTGGGGTAGAGTAATTTGCCTACTTGGTTATAAAAACATAAAACTCAGTTCATTTCCGATTTGTTACCAATCAATAATTATCTCCTTTACCTGCCGTTTTTCCTAATTATATTGTTTTCCTATTGAAGAAATATTATGAAAGTAATAATTTTAATGTTACAGGCGACAGACAGACAGACACCGCATCCGTAGGATAAGAGTGCTAAGACACGGTCTACACACGACACGCTATACCAGGTACAAGTACTTACCTGGGCGTTTTTCCCCGCCCCCCACGACAACGGCTTACTAGAGCCGAGGTCTGAGTCTCAGAGACGCCCTCTAGTTGAGCCGACCCCCTCAGGTTCGAGTGGTCTAGAGGCTCCAGACGGAGAGGAGACTTCCCCCGTGGGGAAATGCCATCCGCCTGGAATACCTCTAGAGGCACTCGCCAATTCTCGGCTTGAGGTCCCCTTAGGATCTCGCCGTCTCCAAAACCGGTGACGCTGAAAAGGTCACCTGCGACCAACAGCACACACACACACACACACACATTAAAAAAAAGAGGAAGGTGTAAGGCTTTTATATTCCCTTTTACTCTTTCTGAGCAATGGCAAATTATAACGTTCCCTTTAGTAAGGAGATTTTGCGTACTTAGTTATCCTCATTTCACCAATTATTCACCAGCAGCGTACTGGTGAATAATTCTAGCTCTACTGTTAATGTCATCTAAGTACCACAAGAGCTTGGTCGCACGCATCACTGTATCACGTGAAGTTTTTCGCTCAGGCCTACGTCCAACACAGTTGTTCTAGATGCGATAGCTAGTTTCAACGTGTCATTATAATTTACGATGCGGGATCGTCGCGTCCCAGAGGAATTTATTAATGGCGGTAATAAAATCTGTCCTGTGCCGCTGTCCGTGGGTTAATTCCTTTTTGAGAGCACGCGGCTCCTTGCCAGCTCTGGACGTGGGAGTTTCCAACCCCCTGATAGTTTATTCATGACCCTCACTTTGGTTACAGCAGATGCCTCCAAAGATTAGGCGGGAAGTTAGTAACTTAATTCGCGAAGTTTATTTGCCGGGGGAGTTAAATATTACAGTTTTATATCTCCCCGACTTTTGAGTTTCTTTGGTAATTCTTCGACTTGGAGGATGTGGAAATAAAAGGTTTTGAGGAATGGTGTAATGTAATTTTGTTTGGCGTTCTAGCGTGATATTTGCGTTGACTTTAAATGTGGTATGAGGACATGAACTAGCAAAATTAAAATGTATGTACATATTTTGTAATTCATAAAATTACCATATCCCACCTGGTTTTAAGTGTAGATGAAGTAAGATACGAAAACATACATATGTAACGTCCAACAGAGTGAAGAACCATCTGATATTGACTGACATTTTTTAGAAATACCAACACTGTAAAACCTAACCAATCTACAGTTCATAAAAGTTATAATAACCTTATTTTAGACCGCCAAAATATTAATAACTACGATAGCTTAAATTATGACCAATGTCTTTGTTGCAATGATATCAGTTTTATTGACTTAAAAAGCCTTTTCGCTCGTTATAGTATTCTGTAGATTTGTGATAAATATAACGACAGTCATAAAATAACAAAGGGTGTAATGAAATTCATCTTTCTGTCCTTAATGTGACTTAGCGGCTACGTTTTTATTGTTAAGTTTTAATTCCAAGCAGCTGCAGGTTTTGATGCTGTATATTGAGTCTCATCAGATTATGTAGAGTTGAAAGGAAAACACTTTATTATAAACATAAAAAATGAGATATTCATAAAAAGCAGTCTTATCACAGTACTGCCATCTTTTCGAGACAAACTTAGGTGCCTTCCTCACCGGGTCGATGCGGACTCGTTTCTGTACCGAATCTGTACAAATTATTTAACGAGAAACACTTTTTGATCGGTTCTGTTTTGTTGCGGTTTCGTTTCGTTTAGTTTGCTACGGTTTTATTTTGCGGGTATGATGGGACGGGAGTCGTTTGGTTCAGCAGCACTCGTTAGCATTCAGGAGCAATTGGTACAGAGAGCTGTGTATCCGCTCGGTAAAGATTCTGTACCAAAACTCTTCAGTGAGGAAGCTCTCGTTAAATTATATGCACTCGGTAAAGAATCTACACAGATTCGGTACAGAAACGAAAACGAAACGACCGTGCACCGACCTGATGAGAAAGGCGCCTAAACGGTGGATAAATAAAATTATAATATAACACATTACATATATTTTTCTTTAGGTCCCAGACCGGCACGATTAAAGAAATCTTCATATTACTCGGAACATTATTCACGTCATCCTTTCGTTGTTCACAGATCCTATAATGGATACGCGGGAAGAGCATGGCAGCCTGGTGTCCCTTCCCGCCATCCACACGTGACGTCACCGCCGGACAAAAATGGCGTTGCACGTCGCGCTATTCCTCGTACTTTGCCTCGTCCACTGCGATACCAAGACCGTGCTGCAAGATAAACTTGGTGAGTGGAACTCAACGATAAACAACTGACACAAGATTTAATCTATTTTAAATGTGCATTTATACCACTTTCGTTATTAATATAAGAATGTGACGTCACCATCGGACAAAAATAGGGTTGCATGTCGCGCTCTATTCTTCGTCCTCTGCGTCGTCCATTGCGACACCAAGACCGTGTTGCAAGGAAAACTTGGTGAGTGGCCGTCAACGATAAACAACTGACACAAGATTTAATCTATTTTAAATGTGCATTTATACCACTTTCGTTATTAATATAAGAATGTGACGTCACCATCGGACAAAAATAGGGTTGCATGTCGCGCTCTATTCTTCGTCCTCTGCCTCGTCCATTGCGACACCAAGACCGTGTTGCAAGAAAAACTTGGTGAGTGGACGTCAACGATAAACAACTGACACAAGATTTAATCTATTTTAAATGTGCATTTATACCACTTTCGTTATTAATATAAGAATGTGACGTCACCATCGGACAAAAATAGGGTTGCATGTCGCGCTCTATTCTTCGTCCTCTGCCTCGTCCATTGCGACACCAAGACCGTGTTGCAAGAAAAACTTGGTGAGTGGACGTCAACGATAAACAACTGACACAAGATTAGATCTGTCTTTATTTTTCACATTTTGTAAGCCAGAGCAACATCAATTACTATATATAGATGTCTGACCTGCGATCTCTCTTTAATATTTTTCAAAGTGTTTTTTCACTTTTTCACCCTGAAAATATCATTTTAATGGAAAACTTTAAATGGCAAAGTTGTTTCGTACATAATTACCAGCAACTTTTGTATAAACATTTTTTTTGTATTACTTACCGTTTTCAAGTTATTAATTGCGCAGGTATGAAAAATCCAATAGAGCGGTTTTGGGCAGTTCACGTACACATTTGCAGTGCACATTTCAATGTACGGTTTACTATTTTTTATTTTACTATTTTTTTTTCATGATTGAAAAACAAAAAAGAATGAAAATAAATAAAAAATAAATAGTTTTATTTTTATTTTTTTTCATGATTGAAAAAAAAATAGTAAAAACGTACATTGAAATGTGCACTGCAAATGTGTACTTGAACTGCCCAAAACCGCTCTATTGGATTTTTCATACCTGCGCAATTTATAACTTGAAAACGGTAAGTAATACAAAAAAATTGTTTATACAAAAGTTGTTGGTAATTATGTACGAAACAACTTTGCCATTTAAAGTTTTCCATTAAAATGATATTTTCAGGGTGAAAAAGTGAAAAACACTTTTTTGAGACTTTAGCGCCACCTACAATGCGCATTTTTTGTTGTACGAGATTGCAACAATGACATAAATTGTAGTACTCAACGCCCTCTACAATTATGGTCAAAAAAAGTTTCTAAAATGCATACAAAACACGAAAAATGCGTTTCAAAAAATTTTTGACGGTTTTTTTGAGTTTTTCAAAAAACACCTACGAGTTGAACATGCCCATCGCCAAGGTGGCTTACTGACGTCATTTGGCAACAGAAAAAACAAGACTTACCCTTTAGGTTTTTTTATCACCACTCAACCTACAGATTGACTGTACTATAATGCTTTAACTACATTTAAATTTTATTGAATATTGTTTTTAATTGTAAAAAATAAATTATAAACTTTATAAAAATATACATTTTACGGTTTATGAGATTATGTCCGTTGACAGACAGAGAGAAAGTGTGATTTACAGACAGCGAGTGCTTAGTAACAGCACGGATACCTTTATCAAACTTTTGGCAGCGAATAAATATAAAAAATATTGTATGTATTTGTGTATATATGTATAAATACACAGTCAGGTCATCAGCATTGTCACACAGTAAAAACTTTTCTTTTAGAATGCTGGCCACAAAAAAGTTTATTGAATTCAAATTTCGAATTGTTCATGAAAATAAAAATGTATACTTTTTAGAATTTTACTCATTTTTAAATATGGAGTGGACGCTTAAAGAAGACCGTATTGCACTTATTGCGTTGCATCGTTGCGGTTACGCGCCAATTAAAATTTTTGACATACTGAATTTCAATATAACCAAAAGATTCGTTTATCGTACCATCAAACGATACAATGAAGACTCTAGTGTAGATGACAGGTCAAGAAGTGGTCGCCCTCGGTCTGTTAGGACTCCAGTAGTGATAAAAGCTGTGAAGGCGCGAATTCAAAGAAATCCCAAACGTAAGCAGAAACTGTTGGCTCTTCAGATGGGGTTAAGCAGCACCACGGTGAAAAGGGTGTTAAATGAAGACTTAGGGCTTCGGGCATATTGAAGAAAAACAGGACATCGTTTGAATGCTCGTCTAATGGACTTGAGACTGAAGAGATGCCGCGCTTTGTTGAAGCGGTACGCGGGAAAAAAATATCGGGAAATTCTTTTTTCGGATGAAAAAAAATTTTCCGTAGAAGAGAGCTACAACAAACAAAATGATAAGGTGTACGCACACAGTAGTGAAGAAGCGAGCAACCGTATTTCGCGTGTCCAACGAGGTCATTTTCCATCCTCGCTCGTGGTATGGTTGGGAGTTTCTTATTTTAGCTTAACAGAGGTACATTTTTGTGAGAAAGGTGTAAAAACGAATGCAGTTGTGTATCAAAAAACAGTCCTGACGAACCTTGTAGAACCTGTTTCTCTAACCATGTTCAATAACAGGCACTGAGTATTCCAACAAGATTCGACGCCAGCTCATAGAGCGAAGAGCACACAAGACTGCCTGGCGGCGCGTGAAATCGACTTCATCCGGCACGAAGACTGGCCCACCTCCAGTCCAGATTTGAGTCCGTTAGATTACAAGATATGGCAACACTTGAAGGAAAAGGCGTGCTCAAAGCCTCATTCCAATTTGGAGTTATTCAAGACATCCTTTATTAGGGTAGCCGCCGATATTGACATGGACCTCGTTCGTGCTGCGATAGACGACTGGCCGCGAAGATTGAAGGCCTGTATTCAAAATCACGGAGGTCATTTTGAATAAACTTTATTGTCATTTGCCGAAACCAGAGCGACAGATATTACAACAAACAGAGAAGAGTAGCAAACACAAAGTTGCAACTCCGGCGGCATCACAAAATCTAAATTGTGACGAAGAAGGCTTTATCAAGGTCGAAAGGAAGAAGAGGAAGCCTGATCTCCGCAACCTGTGTGGTGGTGCCCTGACCGGACCATCTGCTGCGTCCCACCATACCAACGACGCCGCTGTACGTGCCCCGGATGGATTACTCTACGTAGGAAGAATAAGAGATCGTAAAGTATCTGCGGATAAAGATGAAGTTCTCCCTAAGAGTCGCACGGTTGGAATCTTGCCATAATGTGAACCGGGTCGATCGGTCGATTTTAATTCATTCGTGGTGAGAGTACCAAACGAACATCTAGCGAACTTTATTAAAAACGAGTTTTGGCCGAAAGGTTTTGTGTTGCGAAAGACACTTTCATAGTGGTAAAATGTGTGTGCCCCCCCCCCCCCCCCCGTAACTTTTAAAATAAGAGATGTAAGCTTCCACCGAAAATTGGTTTGAACGAGATCTAGTTAGTAAATTGTTTTTTAATTCGTCACAAATCGTTAACCGCAATTTACCTTTCAGTCAAGCAACTCCATTATAAAAATAAAAAAATCATTTAATTTCATAAACATAAACCGTGAACCATAATGTGTACTTATCAACTTAATAAAAAAAATACAATATTATTAAAACATCGATCAAAGTTACAACGAACTACAAGAAGTTTTATAATATGTCACTTGCTGCTATGGAACTCTTTATGGGCGAGTCCGACTCACACTTGGCCGCTTTTTATATGATGAAGACATCCTTCCATCTACTGCTGAAATTAGCGAGAAGAGGTAGGAGTCTTCAAAAATTTCAACCTCTAGTATATTATAAGGCACATATAGGCACTGCTTAAAATTTACGCTTTATTATTATCAAATAGTTTTTTTTGCAACGCATTGATAGCGCGATTTGGGAACTAAGCTAACAGCGCCATCTATCATGACCACATGGTCCTATTGACAAGACGTCCTTGGCGGACAATTTTTTCATGATATGGGGAAAAAAGTCCTCCGCGGACGAAAGACCCTCGTCTGCGCAGATACAGAAGAGATAATAGGACATAGGTATAGAATAGCTACCACGCTGTCAGCTTCGTGTCATTTTCGAAATGAATTACTGAAATTTATGTACGCACATAGCTTTTGAAAGACTGCAGCAAATTGGAAAATACATGTTGCCAAATTCAAAAATTATCATAATTTTATAAGACACCAAATATTTAATAATTTCTAAAGAAGTGCATTTTTGTAAAAGTTACAGTGTTGCACACTACTACATAATGAGATGCGATTAAACTCCTTCTAAACGGTTGGGTCGATTTGATTTTGTACTGTGTTTAACTGGGTTGGTTTTCTATACATAATAACCTAAACATGAAATTTGTGAGCGCGTTCGATTTGCGATCTTAAAAATTATGCTACTTTCGCAATGGTCAGTCATTGGATGGGTGACCAAAGACTTATTATTTCGAGCTTCTCCGTGCTTCGGAAGGCACATTAAGCCGTCGGCTACATCTGCAGTCGTTAGCACCCACCAAAACGCACTCAGCCCGCGTGGTGGGTCTCGGCCCATTCTCCCTATTCCCCTACACAGGGAAGGTCTGTAACCCAACAGTGGGGGAATAATAGGATGATGATGATGATATTTGTATGAAATTCCTATCTTCATTACCTATATTGTATAAAAGAAAAAAAGCTCACTTATAAAGTTCTTAGCGTAATTTGATGTAACGTAAATGCAAGCGTGACGTCAGGTCGTCCCTCGGGAGCCATTACATTTCGGAACGGGCTTACACAGGAACGGTACCCTAATGGGAATGTTTTATCCAATTGCAACCCCTTAACATAAAGTGATGTAGAAGGAAAGCCATTTTGCAAGCTCAAAAGGCGTCATTTGAGATTTATGCGAGAAGCAAATGATATTTCTTTTGAGAGGTATACCTAATAGGCATTTATTTAGATAGCTGTCAATTTGCTGGTGATGACCAACATATTATTAACTGCACTGCTACGATAGATGTAAACAAAAAAACCCGGCCAAGTGTATGTCGGACCACGTGCAGTGTAATGTTCCGTAGTTGCCTATAGTTACCACAATATATTTGAGACGGGGTTCTTTATTTTCTACATCGGAAATTAGAAAAACCAATTAATATCTATATATATATAACTCAAAGGTGACTGACTGACCAAGTGATCTATCAACGCACAGCCCAAACCACTGGACGGATCCGCTAAGAAAGGATTTTGATCAATTCTACCCCCAAGGGGATAAAATAGGGAATGAAAGTTTTTATGAAACTTTGCCAATTTTAAACCGATCGGGCTGAGACTTTGCATGCAGGTATAAGAAGAATCATAGATGAATTTCATTGTGTATAATACGAGCCTGAGCACAAAAACTGTAGTTTAAACTTCAGCTCTACACCGAAGCGAAGCGAAGGCGGGTCGCTAGTCAATCTATGTATCTCAATTAAAATACCAAAATCAAAGTCAAAATGCGTCTCAAACTCTTGCAACATTACCGAAATATCGGGGACTCGTAAAAACAAGGTACATAGCAATCTTGTTAATGGCATACATTAATATAGTATTAGTGACCTTGGAAGTTTAAAACAATATATTGTACAAACTGATTCTGCAGACGAAGTAGAATGATAAAAATATAGGTATTTAATTAGAATTTTGTATTGGGTACGGAAATTATATATATAAAATCTTCATTTATTACTTAATAAAAAATTATAAGTCTAAAGTTTTTGATATTTTGTAACTGGCTTCCTAAAACTTAGTATTACAAACTAAAACATACTTATAATTTTGATTTTTTAAGCATGTGACTGCTTGATGTTTAAATCTACAGAAAATATAACTAGAAAAAATTCCACACGGACCAGGCTGGCAGCGAGGTGTGCGGGTTCGAGTGCCCTTTCTACTGCCTGGTCCACGTGGATTTTTTTCTAGCTATATTTTCTTTAGGTTAAAACATACTTTTTATATTGTTTGCATCACCGCGGTCATTTCAACACCCTGTTTACATCATAAAATTCTATTATCTCAAAAGTAACTTTTAGGACTTAATGATTTCATGAATTGGGTCACCCAATTAAGATGCTTCCAACCACTGGGAAAGTTAGATAGAACTGTATAACACAAGCTTATGATGAAAGGCAAAATACGACATCAAAGTCCACCTGGTCGAGGCCATTCGGGCTTAAGATCTTCGAAACTGGTTCGGGATGAATGTAAAATCACCCTAATGATTGCTAATTGTTTCGATAAGAGAGTAATGCAAGAAGGAGACACTAAAGACATTTTATAATAACTGAGCAATGTGATGTTTTTGTTTGTAAACTTTCAATGTGTGAAGTAGATAAAACGCGATTGAATCAGGAATGAGGAAATCCGTAGAAGAACTAGAATAACCGTCATAGTTCAACGGTTCGCAAAGATGAATTGGCAATGGCTGGGACACATAGTTCGGTGGACCGATGGACGTTTGAGTCTTAAGGTGCACCGGGAAGCGCAGTATCAGTAGCCCAGGTTCACCAGGTGGACTAACGACATCAAGAGAGTCGGGGGACACCCACTGGATGCGGAAAGTGCTGGACCGATGTGTATGGAAATCCCTTGAGGAAGGCCTATGTCCAGCAGTGGATCTCTATTTACTATGCGGGTTTTTGTTAATAGTACTCTTAATTATTAACTTCCATTTCAAAGGACAGTAAACATAAACTATATCTCTATGAACACGGCATAAAATCCCTAAAAGGAAATAATTTTCAGTGTTCCCTAAGCATCATTATTTCATTCAAAATTGAATTCTAATGTCGAAATGTCTAAAGTTGATTCACGATTAAATGTTTGAGGCCTTCAATAGGCACGAGCTATTCCGCACGAACGATCAAAGCTCTCTCTAACTCCGTAGTTGGCTGAAAATATTTTCATGTGTGCATGTTTAGTGACTTCACTCTACTTTACTTAATACCTAACCCTGATAGGGAATTTGAACTAATGTATGTTAAACACAAAACACCAGCTTATTCCACGTGTTTTTAATGAAAGAAGCTTTCGTATTTTAAATTAGAGGACATTTTGGTGGTTCCATACCTAAAGAATGACACCACACCAGCCCTTGCCGGCCTGCATATTGCTTCTGCACGTCTCTTTCATAGGACCCCGAGCTATAGGAGGAACGGAACACGTGAGCTGGCAAAGCATTCCATTTGCGCATAATGCGACATAGAAATGAATCACCAAATTTCTTTTTTCGTGTGGGTATAGTGGCTACAGGAAGTCGGTGCCAACGTAGGTCAGCGTGCATACTCCTCTGAAGGAGGTGGAATTTAGACATTAGTTTGAAATACATTAGGTTTTTACTATTGTATTACACGACCATAAAATATGTCGTTTTGTCTGGTGAAGCATCCATAAGTGTCGCCGCACACGGGCCACACGCCACAGCCACAAACGCCGCCGCGAGAAGCTAGACGCGGCTACTAAAGTGGCTGAAGCGCGCGAAAGCGGCCAACTAAGATAAGGGGGAGAGGGGTGGGGAATCGTGCGAGTGACGAGTGCGGTATGGCGGCGTTTTGTATCGGCGCATTAAGTGGCCGACGTGGGTCACAAGAAGCGAGCAATGACGATTTGTAGCATGTGGCGGCCACCAGCATACCGTGTGTGGCGAGTCCATATAAAATGTATAAAAACTACAAGAAATATGCCAGTGGCGGCGTTTTGTGGTTGTGGTCGGTGGCTCGTGTGCGGCGACTATAAAAGATATTTCACATTTAACAAAATGTCAAAGAAATGAAATTGAAAGTGAAATTGCACGTTACAGAATACCTAAGCTGTTTCTCATTATTTAGACTAAACTGATGATGATAGATCTATATATCTATTGGTTGATGAATTATTGCTCAACGCAACGCTATTTTTGTTCAAAGCAATTTTTTGCATGGTGTCACCAAATTTAATATAAACGTTTGTAATTCATATGACGAAGCAGTGAATAGATAAAGTAGGATCGATACTTTCGTCATATCGGAAGAAAAACGCACGAAGAGCAAATGTGCGTTTCGCGAAAAAAAAAAAGATTAAAACGCGAATTACGATTGGCTATGTCACATTTTATTGCACCTAAATGCGTTTGCGGCAATAACTTGATCGTTTTACGACTACAGCTATGTTTTAAAATTTACCCTCGAGTTTTAAACCCAATTTTTTTTTCATTCTTTATAACGCAATAAAGTGGAGATTTATGAGTTTTTTTACAAGTTGCTCGTGAGGTGTATTTCTAAATAATGCATTCGGTTATAAATCTCATATTCTGGGTCGAAATGAATTAACGATGTTTTGTAATGCCTTATTCATATACATTATATAAAACACCACGTATTGATATATATATATATAATTTACCTCCTTTGTGTGTGGGAAAGAAGTTGCACCTTTCTTCCTTACCAGGAATAAGAGGATATGTGATTACTCCCCGCTGATTTTATCAGCTCAGACTCGGTGAGCTGAGCAGGGCTATACATACCAAAAACCACAGACAATACTGCAACAGTCACCTTACACGCATTTTGAGCACCGAGGTTCCAGAAATGCGTGCTGAGAGTGCGGAAGTGTTTGTGGTACTGTGTTAAAACTCACACATACTTATATATAAATAAATAATACATATTTCCAAGACTCACACCAATTAGCCTAGCCCCAAAGTAAGCTGGTGTTATGGGATATTAGGGTGACCGATAGAATACATATACTTATACATCATCATCAGCCTATTAATGTCCCCACTGCTGGAGCACAGGCTTCCCTATGGATGGAATAGGGAGATTGGGCCATGACCCACCACGCGGGCCCAGTGCGGGTTGGTGGGTGCTAACGACTGCAGATGCAGCCGGGACCAACGGCTTAACGTGCCTTCCGAAGCACGGAGGAGATCGAGATAGTAAATTATGGTCACCCATCCAATGACCGACCACTGCGAAAGTTGCTTAAATTCAACGATCGCTGCGGAACGCGCTAACCACTTGCGCCATCGAGCTCCTCCATACTTATACATACATAAGTATATTTATATAGAAATACATATTAAACATCCATGACTGGAGTACAAATGCTCTCTCTCTCTGTGACTCTCAAGTAGGCCACACCTTGAAATCCGGAGAACAAACCACTATCCGTAAATGGAATGCTCTGCCTGCTCACGTGTTCCCTCTTAAAAGAGGCTTGAAGAAGCAACATGCAGGCCGGCAGGGTGAGGATGGCTGGTGTGGCAGGTAGAACTGCTTCGCGTCTGGACTTCACCTTCACTTAACGTCAAGTGGGGTGGAGTCATTTGTCGGACATATCTAAAAAAAAAAACTCGGCTACGGAGGTTTTCTAAAACCTAATTATATATTTCAGACCTAATTTGCAACAAAAACCACAATGCAAGTGAAACTCTTAAAGTGTTTTACATAGCCTCAATTTTTTTCTGGCGTATTGAAAAAGGAAAATGTGAAATCGACTCTTCCTCGACCCTCGACTGGAAAATGAACCCGGGCCGCCCGTGTAGCAGGTGCACTTTCTACCACTGAATCATCAATACTTGGTGATAAAGTCTGAATTTTTAAACAACAATTAAAATAGGTAAATAAACGAAAAGTAGGTAGCGATGTAATAAAAGTTTCATTTTAAAATTTATATTATCAGAAATTATATGTGTGACGATATATTTTGAAGTGTGACGGCCTTAAACGGGTGCTTTAATTTCAACTGAATTTCACTGAGTTCTTTGTAAAAAAAAAAACATAGCGACAAGGAGCTCTAAAACTCCGCTCAACCTTTGCTCGGAACGTTTTGAATGTACGAACGAGCATGTACGTTCGGTATTGTACAGTGCATTCGTGTAATGTACACTTCGCGTGACAATAAATCATTCAACATTAGAGCCGAGCGAAAGATACAATTTCTTTTATTTATTACTCTTCACATAGCCGGTTTACAAGCCCGTATCATAATAATATAACGATACAAAAAATAAAACCGGTTAAGTGCGAGTCAAACTTGAGCTAGTTTCCGTACGAATGAAGAGGTTTAATAAATTGTTTATAGTTAGTTCATCACGGGAATTGAGGATTTTCGCCTTTTTTACCTTTGCCTTTACTTGTGGTATATGGCATTGCAGTATGGTACTTGTGATCTTACCTAGCTAGTGTTAACACAAGAAGATATAAAACATGTCACTTTGAAAAAAAAATGACTTCCAATGGTGAAACAGTTTTTGAAATAGCCTAGTAGTTTTGAGTTTATACGTTATAAACATACAAATTTTCCTATTCTTAATATTAGTACTTCTAGATAAAATGAATAAAATAACTTTTGAGGTTTAGAGAGAACTGTCAATTGTCGGGATTTGTTTTATTATGATCAACTAGCTGTGCCCCGCTGTGTTACCCGCGGTTTATTAAGGATATTTTCCCGCAGTTAAACGTTACTATGTGTTAATCCATAGTGTCAGCTCTCAGCTCAACTCCATACCAAATTCTATTAAAATTGCTCCAGCTGCTTAGACGTGAAGAAGTAACAAACATACACACTCACAAACTTTCGCCTTAATAATATTAGTGTGACAAGGCATCCACCTTCCATCTGCTATCTAATTAGCAAGAAGAGGTTGGAGTCTCTAAAAATACTACCTTCAATAGGTATGGACCCAGATTAAAAAAAGCTTTATTCCTATTACCTAAATAGGTTTTTGCAACACATTGATGCCGTGATTTAGGCCCTGAGCTGACAGCACCATTTTTTTTAATGTTCCTTATTTGAATTCGGCCGGACCAAGCCAAATTGCGTCCGAAGAGTATTTACGTGATACAATGAGGGTTTTCTGGAATGACGGATGCCTGGTGGCAGCACTGAGACGAAGGGTCCAGTTATCCGTCAAATCACGTATATTATCATAATCTTTGGATCAATTTATGTGCTCGTTCGAATAATTCGCGCCAAGAACTTTAAACAATAGACCTCATGTAATAGTGGCGCCAACTAGTGACGTATATTTTCCTGAACACCCTCATTAACACCGTGGCTGATGCAGGTAATAGCAGCTATAAATTGCTGCACATTTTATACGTTTTATACTGTAAGTCAGACAACATTTTCTTAATATCTTGATGTTGCAACATTTAATAAAAATTATTATATTATTTAAAAAAATAAAAATAGTCTGTCCAGGTTTTTTTAGGCAATCCCCTTTTATTATATTTTCTAATATACTAAATTCATGATAAAATATGTTTCATTCTATTATCAGCTCGGTAAAGGTCGATGTAGGCTCGGATCTTAGACTATAATGGTGATAGATTGACCATTCTCCCACCGACTAAAAGAAAACCACTAAACTTTAAATATAATAATATGAAAATATTATATCTTTTGATTTAGGTATATAAGAATTCAATATCGTTTGTCCAGTCTAGGCTGTTACAAGCACTTGTGAAATTCAGTCTAGGCTTTTACAAGCACTTGTGAATATCGAAAAGCTACGCCATCGGTTCGCAAATCTACGGCGGGAGACCTTGTACTGAGAAGAACCGGCAAGAAACTCAGCAAGGGCTGCTTTTTTCTCTCCCTGTTTTATTTCATACAGTGTCGTCCAATTGAAAGTTGACATCAAACTTGCAAACATGTGTTGAGGTCAACTTCCATCACATAATGTCAAATATGTAACAATAGACAATAGTAGTATAGGCAGATAGTGGTATCATACAGTACTGTAATTCGGCCTGGTTTTTGGGATTCCGTCGTGGTGGTCGTCTGTCTGTCACAGTCGATTTGCTCGTAATCTACTGGACCGATCAGATTGAAATTTTAATCATACCTACATGTATGTTCAAAAGCCACATTAAAAGTTGTTTACTTAAGAAAGCCTATTATATTATTTAAGAATATTTGAATGACAAAACGGCATGGTTGTAACTGCACCTTTGTTTTTGTTATTGTTTGCAGTGTCGTACAGATAAATTACTTTAATTCTAAGTGAATATTTTGCAGTTTTGTTTGAGTGGTAATGGGTAGTCATGTTCTCTTAAAAATCTCTTCGGCTTGTCGTGTGAGGCGGGTAGTTACTTTTCCTAAAAAATTGTTGAGCGAAGCGATGGCTGGTTCATGCGTCATCTGTGGACATGCTTGTGAACGGGGGTGCTGCCAACGAAGATGAGTCTGCTCTTTCTACATTGGGTACTATTAATCGTTGTATTTAACTTTAATCGTACATTTTTAGTAGGAGAACTTAGTTAAATCTATTTATCTTACATTTGTAAATGTTTGTCACTGCATTTTGACCCTTACGCCCCACTGCTGAGGCTCATATTCAAGTGGACCGCAACTCTCGGCCTTCATATTTAGGTACTTTGTGTCCCGAGTACATTGTGTGACGGCCGCGACGTTCTAGATAGATTTGTTTCCAGAGTGTTCGAGACATTATGAAGACTAATCAGCCTCGTTGTTTTTGTTTTAATAAAATTGACAAATATTTATTTTAGCGTAAACTATAAGGCTCATAAAGATTTATAAAAAGGACTTGTTCTGTTTTATAAATGAATATCAAAATGAAAAGCCTCCAAGCTCGATCTCGCTACCCGCAAATTTAAAATATTTTTTTCCGAATAATGATTCTTTTGATCGCAGGCGACGTGAAGTCGTTAACATTTTTCCCAAATAACAGTTTACATGAAATAATTTCCTTCTGACGCCAAGACGCTATAATGAAATTTACTATTGAAATATTCTGGCCGCGGCTCTTGAGCAATCTGCTTTGTTTTACATCGGGTTTCTTTCTGAATTACCATTATTTTAAGCGTATATGGCTATGAGAAGATGATGCTATTAAAACAAGGAAATTCAAATACAGATAGATAGAATAGAATAGATCGGATATAAATTTACTATCAAGGAACTTACTGTCGTATTTATAGACATGTAAAAGCTTTGATTAAGTAATTGAGCCAAATAATATAATTTCATATGTAATAAATTGATCAAAGTAAAAGTCTTTCTAATCACATTCGTTCAAAAAATAAAACCCTTCTTATTTCTTTTTATGATTGTATGTACCCGAAATCTGTATAATATTTATAAATACTACCTACTAAAATATAGCAAACAGTTGAGATTGAGACAGAGAGTTGAGAGAGAAGGAAATACGAGTACAATTGCAAAAACTTCTTCTTTAAGTCTATAAACTAATATAATACTCAACTAGAAAAATAAATCTTCCTCTTGCGATTAGTTGACTGAAGCCATCCATTCTATTTTAATATGATACTCTTTGGAATATCGGAAGAAAATAAAAGCACATTTTGTGGGTAGGTATTCCGAATTTCAATTTCAACAATTGAAAACACAGACTCGACAGACCAAACGACGAACGTCCGAGACAGATTCACAAGGCAACATAATGTTATTGCTTCCCGACAAATATTCTGAGACGCGAGTTTGTGTACTTCCAAACAGTATGAATGCAAAAAGAACTTCTTCTATTGAAGAAATATATTGGTGTGTTCGTTCAGTAGTAATAATTTTTATTTACAGTTTTGAAAAAGGGCGCCATGCATCTACCGCAATCTCGAAAACTTTTTATCAAAAAAGCCTTATATACCCAAATCTCCATAAAAATTAACATTACATAATGGCGTTAAAAACTAGTTCTTTCCCTAGGAAATCGTCATTAAAATTTACATTTCAAACTGCAAGTAACAGTTGCTTAAATAAATATCCCCAGTCAAGCACGCAACACTACTTTTAGTTAACTTCTCTAAAAAAAGTTGCAATGTTTATAAAGTAGCCCATTAGCAATTTTAGTCATTGCTTTGTTGTTTTCCAATTCCGTTTATTGTTTATTAATTCGGTACATTAATAGGTAGGTCGTAATACCTACTTACTCGTAGATCGAATTCTGAAGCCAAAACATGACGTTTTAATTTATATTACAAGACCTGTTCTTAGAATATGAAATTAAATCAAAGTCGCTAATTACTTAAGCAGTTTATATCTAGGTTTGTGTATGCCATTACCATGCTATTATTTAGATACTTTCCATAAAGAGTTTTCGAATCTAGCACAGATAGATCTGTGCTAGATTTACTTAAAATTATCAACAAAAAAGAGCAAATTTTCTAGTATTTGATACAGTAGCTGTTTTAATACAAAATGCATTCAAGCTAAATTTACTACGCATATGTAGCTAAAAGTGATTTTCAACGAATACTTAATATACGACGCAGCATATTAAAGAATAATTGTCTCAAAACGCTAATTGTTCTAATTATCATAATACTTATAATTCAGGAGTTACAGCATTTTAGGTAAGACAATTACTTACCCGAACAATATTCATTCTATTTAATTATGAGACTTGTGAAATTTATAGTAAATTAGATTTTAGATAAATTCTGGAGGTTCGGTCTAATCTCCGCAATTTGTTAGTCTTGAGAACAATACTGTTCAAGATAGGAAATATTAACAACATTGTTTAGATTTTTTATTAATTATATTTACATATTAATATTTAAATTAGTAAAGCTTAAAACTAATTATTAAATATATAAAGAAACGGGCGCTCGGTTCCCATGGTCCCATAGTCTCAACACCAAACGGTACAGATATGTAGTTCTCAATGAGAGCTGAATATTTGCCCCTCTTAGAGCACTCAGCACAAGCCGCCGCCGCCGCGGCCGCAGCAAGAGAGGTACTACCTGTATGGCACGGAGCAAGCGTATCCGCGCAAGTTGCGTCCCATACAAGAGGACGACCCTGCTTGACCAGCGCTCATTGGCGGGAGAGACCATGGTGTCCCAACTCACCGACGCGAGTTCCGCATCGACAGCGATGGGGGTGTTTGGTCTTCATGCTAAGTCTAAGTGAAACGTCAAGATACAGAGTGCTCCTGTCAAGCAAAGTCCCGATTTTGGCTGAAGGAAGAGATTGCAACCAGTAACCAGACTCTACCTGGAAGACTGCTAGGAGGCGAGCACGCGTAGCTGCGTTTTCAGAGGAAGTTAAAATATAACTCTGAAGACGCAGATAGAATAGCTCGTCTCATTGCCTCTGCGAAAATAAGGAGGATGGTTGATCTACTTCCAGGCATGCCCTACACCAAGCATTTGCTAGGTGAGCCAGCTCCACTATGCATAAAGAAGTACGTAGTATTTTATTAAAGAGATCGGCTGTACATGTGCAGAAGACAGAAAAGTGGGAAGGGCAATGTGTGAAATATAGCGGTACCTGGTCCTAGTGTACGAACAGGGAGAGAGGCCTGCTTCCAAGCATTTTCAGAAAATGGACAATTTTAAATTTTGGAAAGTGACTCCCTGAACGAACTATCAATAGATGACAGTAGCCCTGGAAAAAAAAACAAAAAATGAGTAAGTACTACGTAATAAATATATGAATTTTGGGTCAAATGCGCAAAAACAATGTTTAGTAGTTTATAAAAAAGTAAACTGTCAATAAAGTTAGTTATGTCAGCCTACGTTAGATGTTTCATTTCGTAGTATAGTGTGATGTGTGAACATTTGGTCCATAACTCGCCGGATTTGAATAAGTAAATATTATATAGATTTCAAGAAATATACATCATAAAAGAGAAAATTTTCATCGCAAAATACGGATAATTATTTGACAGTTGGCAAAGAGTATAACGGAAAGTTATTTTGAATACTCTCCCTTTTCTCTATTATTCAAAGAGTATAACGGAAAATTATTTTGAATATACTCTCCTTTTCTCTATTACTCATACCATGGATATATGAAAAATCTAAGTTGAACAAAGAGTAATATTTTATTGTGTCAAGTAACTGCAAGAAAAATGTCTTTACAAGAAATAATTATTACGCAAAATGAATTATCTATACAAATAAATAGAGCCTTATCCAATTTCAAGAAATTGAAAGCAAGAATAAATAAGTCATATATTGAAACAAGATTAGATTCATTAGAAGCAAACTTTCAATTATTCAAAAACAACCATTTTGACATTACGAAAAGGGCAACGCAAGAAGAAAAGAAAAGTTTAACATATTTTCAAGAAGATACGTACTATAGTTGTGAAGATGTCTATTTTGAGTTTAAGACTTTGATGAAAGAGAAATTGGAAGAATTGCTTTTAAACTCATCGACTTCTATGAATAAGGGAGAAGTTCCTGTCTCCACAGCTCCAGGCAAAGCTCTAAGGTTACCAACAATTGTAATACCTGCCTTTTCAGGAAGTTACAATGACTGGACAGGCTTCTATGATTTATTCAAGTCGTTGATACATAATAATACACAGTTGTCTAACATAGAGAAATATCATTACCTGAAAAGTAATTTAAAGGGCGAAGCAGAGAATTTATTAAAGCAGTTTCCATTAACAGAAGCAAACTATGAGAAAGCATTAGAAGTATTGGAGTCAAGGTATGATAACAAAAGACTTATAGTACATTCGCACATCACACGTCTACTTAATCAAAGGAAGCTTACGTTAGAGTCAGCCAAAGGGTTACGCGCATTATTAGACACAACGAATGAAGTATTGAACGCACTTAATAATGTTGGCGTAACAACAACAAACTGGGATCCTCTTATCACACATATCATTGTAGCAAAGTTCGACAATGATAGTCAACGTTTATGGGAACAACAGTTAGCAGGGACTAGAAATATTCCAACTACTAAGCAGATGTTAGATTTTTTGGAGGTAAGATTCAGATCGTTGGAGGCTTTGAGTGCTACACAACACAAAGAAGTTGTTACGCGTCAACCATCAATCAGATCGTTCAAAGCGGATATCGAAGTCATTTGTTCGTTTTGTTTGAAAGATCACTACATCTACAACTGCAAGGAGTTTGTGAAATTGAGCCCAGAAGAACGTAGAGACGTCGTCCAAGAGAAACAGCTATGCTTCAATTGTCTTGTACCTGGGCATAGTGTTAAATTTTGTAAGCAGTTTAAATCTTGCAAAATATGCAAGCGACGTCATCATTCTCTTTTACATCTGAGTTCCTATGAAAAGCAAAAAACTCATGCTACACAAGTTAGTAAAGAGCATGAGGAGGATAAAGAAGAAAAGGACACTTCCCAGCTGGCTGTCCATACAACTGATATTACTGATACACAGGTCTTACTAGCTACGGCCATGGTTCGAGTTATAGGTAATGATGGCAAGAAGTATCAGTTGCGAGCGCTGATTGACCAAGGATCACAAGCATCGTTCATTACAATATCAGCTGCTCAGCGGCTTGGATTACGTACAGAGCGTCATTTGAGCAAAGTGACAGGAATCGATTCAAAACTATCGATGATTTCTAAAGAGATTGCAGGGTTCGACATTTTTTCATTATACAATGAAACGCCGATAGTCAATGTAGAAGCTCATGTATTGAAGTCACTTTCTTCGATATTGCCACGCCAAGAGATGCGCTTGAATTTGTCATCAAGTATAAAAACATTGCCTTTAGCAGATCCTACGTTTTCAAAGCCTAGTAGTATTGATCTTTTGTTGGGGGCTGAAATATATGCTCAGATTATTAAGGATGGATTAAAGAAATATGGCTCAATAATTGCACAGAATTCGCTTCTTGGTTGGTTTATATCAGGAAAAGTTGAAGGAAAGCACACTGAAATTAGAGAAGTTGTCTTAATGCACAGCCAACTTGAGACAGATAATGTTATTACAGCGATTCTGGGAATCTGAAGAACTATTCACCAAAACCCGTATACTGACTGCAAGTGAAACAGAGTGTGAGGAGATATTTGAAAAGACACATTCTCGCACTGACTCAGGGCGTTATATTGTAGCACTACCATTTTCAAAGTATAATGGCACACCGCTCGACCAAACAAGATCTCTTGCTGTCAAACGATTATTGCAAATTGAACGTAGGTTTCAGAAGAATAAGATATTTCAAGAACGTTATTTAGAATTTATGTACGATTATGAACAGTTACAACATATGGAGAAGGTACCACCTGAAGATTTGAACAAGTCTGAGATTTGTTACCTCCCACATCACGGAATATTAAAGGAGGAAAGAATAACCACCAAGCTTCGTGTTGTTTTTGATGGTTCAGCTGAGACAAGTACGGGAACATCTTTGAACAAACAACTATTAATTGGTCCAGCTTTACAAAGTGATATAAGAGATATATTTTTAAGATGGCGATCACACAGAATTTGTCTTGTGGCCGACATTAAGCAAATGTATAGACAGATTTTGGTAAGAAAAGAAGACCAAGATTATCAGCGTATTTTATGGAGGAGGGACCTTGCTGAACCTATCACTGAATACAGGTTACGTACGGTAACGTATGGCACATCCTGTGCACCTTATCTTGCCATTAAAGTGTTGAAACAGTTGGCTAAGGATGAGTGCGGTGAGTATCCACGTGCATCGCGCGTATTAGAGTCAGATTTTTATGTTGATGATCTCCTTTCTGGTTGTGACACAGAATCGGAGGCTATTAATTTGCACAAAAATTTGACTGCATTACTGCAGCGGGGAGGAATGGTTCTTCATAAATGGGGAACTAATTCAAAAAATGTTATGAGCGCTATATACGGTGATGATATTCAACCACAAGAGTCATATGAAATCATTATGGAAAAATCAATTAAAACTTTGGGGATAAAATGGAATCCAAAAGAGGATCGCTTTGAGTTGAGTATTAAGTTTGGAGAAGAGTCAAAACCAAAATTTACTAAACGAGAGGTCCTTGCTGATATTGCTAGAATATATGACCCTTTAGGTTGGATGTCACCAATAGTTATAATTGCTAAAGTTTTTATTCAGAAACTGTGGTTACTTGGTCTTGGTTGGGATGAAGAATTGCCACAAAATCATAAAGTCGAATGGTTATCATATAAAGATCAAATGCTCAAAATGCCAGTCATTTTCTTACCACGTTGGATCGGAATGACTAGTTCGAATACGCGAATTGAGATTCATGGTTTTAGTGATGCGTCTAGCACTGCATTCGCTGGCGTTGTGTACATTAGAATTATTCATGATTTTCAGGTCAAAGTTAAACTAGTAGCAGCCAAGACTAAAGTAGCGCCACTCAAACAAATATCTATTCCACAGTTAGAGTTGTGCGGAACTGTATTGACCGCAAAATTGATGGAAAGAATTCAAAGTTCTTTAAATGTTTCAGACGATAATGTTTTTGGATGGACTGATTCCACTATAGTTCTGGCATGGCTCCAAAAACCACCAAATTCTTGGAAGACCTTTGTTGGAAATCGTGTATCGGAAATAATAAATGTGACGCGTGCTAATCGTTGGCGTCATGTTAATACAAAAGAAAATCCAGCAGATTGTGCTTCTAGGGGAATATCTCCAGCACAATTACCAGATTATGAATTATGGTGGAACGGCCCAAAGTGGTTACATACTACTAAGGATATTATGTCAACTAATGAATATCATGAAACTGATTTAGAATTAAAAGCTGACTTTATACAATGTTTAAGTGTTAATGTTATGCCGGAAGAATTTATTTTATGCAAGTATTCTAGTCTAACAAAACTGAAAAGGGTTTTGGCATATTGTATGAGATTTATTAAAATAAGTAAGCAACGCGTTACAAATAGAGTAACTTTAGATACAAATATGTCTAATGAATTCCCTAAGTATTTAACAACTAATGAATTAATACAGTCCATGAATTGTCGCATTAAGATTTCCCAAATGTATCATTTTCAAACTGAAATCAATGAACTATCGAATGGTGAATGTGTTTCAAAAAAGAGTCCTTTGTATTTTTTACGTCCATTTATTGATGAACATAACATAATAAGAATAGGTGGTAGGCTTAAAAATGCCCCTATCCCTTACGACGCCAAACACCCTATTGTAATTTCTGGAAAATCGCAATTAGCTAAATTGATCATAGATTACACACATAAGAAAACCTTGCACGGAGGACCATTGCTTATGTTAAATGTTATTAGATCCACATATTGGATCACCCATGTTAAGTCTCTTGTGAAATTACATGTTAAGCGATGCATTTCTTGTATACGATATGCTCCAAAATTTGCTACTCAATTGATGGGAAATCTGCCATCAGCACGAGTTACCGCCTCCAAACCATTTTCTAGTAGTGGTGTTGACTTTGCTGGTCCTTGCTATCTAAGATCTTCAAAGCTCAAGAAAGCTACTTTGTATAAAGCGTATATTGCAGTATTTATCTGCACCTCAACTAAAGCTATACATTTGGAATTAGTTTCAGAATTATCAACTAGTGCCTTTATAGCTGCATTCAAAAGATTTACTTCTCGCCGTGGGCATTGTACTCATTTGTTTTCAGACTGTGGAACTAATTTCATTGGTGCAAACTTTGAGTTAACAAAAATGTTGAACAAAGCTAGATCATCTTTGCCTGTAGAATTGCGCGAGTTATTAGCTACAGATGACACTGAGTGGCACTTTATACCTCCAGGTTCGCCACATTTCGGAGGGTTATGGGAGGCAGGTGTGCGTTCAACGAAACATCACATCAATCGTGTTGTGGGGGATACTAAACTCACATTTGAAGAGTATGCTACCCTTTTGACTCAGATAGAGTGTTGTCTTAATTCACGTCCCATTTCTGCTTTAACCAATTCGATTGATGATTATACCGCCCTAACTCCTGGACATTTTATCGTGTTTGGCCCACCAAGTGTAATTCCACACGAGAATGTGACTGATATTCCAATGAATAGACTTAACCGTTGGCAACATATTGAACACATGTTGCAGTCGTTTTGGAAAAGATGGTCTCAAGAATATTTAGTTACACTACAACATCGGTATAAATGGCATTCCATTAAAAATCCTGTTAAAGTTAATGATTTAGTTATTGTAAAAAATGAATGTTTGCCACCTTCAAAATGGCTGTTAGGAAGAATATTACAAACTCACCCAGGTAACGATGGGATAGTCAGAGTTGTTACGGTTAAATGTAATAATAGCATATTCAAAAGGCCTATTACAAAAATATGTTTATTACCCATAGAATCCTAATTTAAAGGACTAATTCGTCCTTGGGTGGCGGCATGTTTAGTAGTTTATAAAAAAGTAAACTGTCAATAAAGTTAGTTATGTCAGCCTACGTTAGATGTTTCATTTCGTAATATAGTGTGATGTGTGAACAACAAATTTAATAAAAGCCATAAAATTTTAGCCATTAAATTTGGTTGAACCTGACAGACTGAGTGCTTTATTATCAAGAATTTTAATATTAGGAGCTAAAGTCAAAAAATTGTAATAATGTATTGCAATTCTCCTTGCTGACAGCCAACAGATGAATGCAGCATGTTATTTTTAAAAATAACTTTAGTAGGTTTACTGTAGCATTGCTAAAGTAAATAGTAGGAGTTTTTTCCTAAATTACTGAAAGCAAGACACCTCTAACTACAGTGTTGAAGGCGTTCTTAACATTCACCTTCAGCACCACCTCCGCAGCGTCAAACGATAGAAAGGTGCAAGAGCGAACGGATGTTTCACAGCCACCCTTGACGCCAAAGCCAAGCTGAACTGTTGAAAATCAGCTAAAACTGACGGTAAATATAGTGACAGCAAATTTTTGGATGCTATATGGCGAAAGGTGGAGCCAACAGCTAGAGGGCGAATACCGCTGTCTTTTTTATTTAGAGCAATTACTCTATAATATCTTTCGCGACTTCGCCGAATAGCATTAAGTTTACCAAAAGATTTATATTGTGTAATAAGACTCTGCACACCGTCACCGATTGAGACGGAAACGAGGTCTTTTAAATATTGTGGAGACAGACCATCTAAACCACGTGCAGAGCCACTTTTAAAGGAGAATATCGCGGCTGAGATGGTACCTTCTTTGCTTATCAAATAAGAATGTTTTGTGGCAGGTGGCTAAGGTAGGAGAAGAGTCGGTGGAGGTGGTTACTTGTCCTCAAGAGCACTAAGGGTCTCCTGGCAGTTGACGGCAACAACATCGAGATTGAAGAGAAGGTTGGCGGCTCCTCGGATATCACCATCACTAATTTTACGCTCTATTAATTTTACGGAATTATTGGAATTTAGAGGCCGAGAGGGAGGGGTGACTAACGAATAAACAGGAGGATTTAGGCAGTTCTCCTTTATTTTTTGTGCAAGTGAAGAACGAGTACTGTTTTCATTAATGTGTAAACTTCTATAGCAAAATATTAGAAGTTCTGCCCAGTTCAGACGTGTTTACTCTAAGCTATTCGATACACTGTGATAAAAAAACGGCGACTGAAGACCGTGCAGGGCGAGGGATTCTTTCTAAAACAAGAAGTGTATTTTTGAGATTACCTAGAGTTTACCAAAGTGTACGCTCGGAGTGCACCTGCAGTCTCAGTGCGTGCGAAGACATGGTCGATGCACGACGCCACTCGTCTCCCCGCCGTTATACTCTCGCGCGTTACGTCCGATATGCAACACTGCAGCCCTTGTTCAAACAACATATCTAAGTATTTATTTGAAGTGGCATCAAGGTTCTGCTCCAAAATATTAATATTCACATCTCCAATTACAATTAGGTTACTTCTTTCTGGTACTCGACGCAGTAGTGTTTGTAACTCAATTATAAAACTAGATTTCTTCATACTTGGTGGTCTATAGACAACAAATATGTATGTACTGTAATTTTTTGTGTGTATCTCGCCAGTTATCATTTCGCAGTGTTTCACGTACGCGCTCTGTGGTGTAAAATTGATTTCCTTTTTCACATATAACATTATTCCGCCACCGCGCCTGTTTTCCCTAGTCCAGGAGTGTATATTGAAGCCACTTAATTGATATCTATATATTTCTTCATTTTTTATATTTATTTCTGTGAGGCATATAATATCTATATTATCGATACATGCCTTGATTATTGCAATAAGTTCACCAAAATGTTTTCTCAGGGAACACACGTTCACGTGTATAATTTGAAATTGTGTCGCCTGATTATTAATCGAATTATACCATATTTTTAGATTCGGGTATTTATTGTACTCACAGTCATTTAAATGTCGAGACAAAAAATTTGTAGCCATATTATATTAGTCTGTAAATCTTCTCATATTAAGTGTTTATTATGTTATTTTTTTACTCCTGGTTATTTTTTATAAAGGCCTCTATGTCAGTCTCAAAATTAATTTGGTAGATTTTCTTTTCGTTTTCACTTTTTTTAATAAGTATTCGTCCATTCTGTACCCATATATATTTATATGTTTCCCTGAGTTTATTTTTCACACTCCAAAACAGTTGCCGCATTTGACGCGTCAGATGCTCATTAATGTAAATTCGGGAGCTGTTTTCGTTTTCGTAGATAGTGCTATTAGTGATTGTTACTTTCTTGCACTTCAGCCACTCTGACCGAGCTTCTTGCGTTTGCAGTGAGACAATAATAGGCCGTGGTCTTTTATTATTAATATTTTCCCCTGGCATTCTCCAGGCTTTTTCAATGTCCTCAGTCTTCAATTTTAGTTCTTGGGCTATTTTACTCACCGTTGCTTGCAAGTTTTCACCTTCCAGCTTTTGTACATCAATAAGCTCTATCTGCATTTGGAGTTCCTTCTGCTCCAGTATCATTATGCGTTCTTCCAGAGCCCTATTACATTTTTCGATGTATATATTTGTCTGTTGCAAATCTTTTATTTTGTTATCTTGTTTCTTAGATTCTTGCTTTATTTCTTTTTCAGATTTCTCCAGTTCTGTATACTTTTCTCCTAAGTAATCGACAGCTTTTTCAATCTCGTCATTAGTTCTTTTTATATCCATTATTTGATTTTTTATTTCAGTCATATCAGTGTGGATCTTCGTAAAACGAACATTCTGTTCCTCTTTCATTGAGTTTAGGAGCAAGTTCATCGCCTTCATTTGCTCACTCAAGTCAGCCAGAGCTTTGTTCATAAGATCTGAGTTACAGCAAGATGTTTTTTGTCGTCTGGTTTCACGACTTATGTATGAATCGCTATCAGAATCGACATTTAATCGCTTTTTCTTTTGACGAGTTTTACTCCAGTCACGCGCATTATCCGCCAAGGCAGCGACATTCGGCTCTGATCCATAATAAACCTTATCTGTCTCCGGTGTACGGAGCATCTTGTGGGCCTATATTTATTAGCCGGCGGCAGAATAAGCTAATAACTTACAGTAGTGGAAGCCACTTAAGACATTGTATTAGTTTAACGTCGTCTCTGCCAGGGACGGAATTTGACGACATGCAATTAAGAAAAGCGTCAAGACTAATAAATTAAAATGACATTAACACTATTAAAACTGAAAAATTAATTGCTAATGTCAATTTCCTGATAGAGCACGTCCGTCAAGGTGGCCAGGCTACCGGAACTCACTTGTGGTTCGTTTGTCCCGCTAAAGCTCGAGAACGGCTGGGCCGATTTAGCTGATTTTGGCATTGAAATATTTGTTGCAGTCCAAGAAAAGTTTAAAGGGTGAGAAAATATGGACAAATTCGAAGGAAAATAGTACAATAGTACAGAAATACAACAATTTCCTTTTCTCATATAAACTGTTTTACCTACTTTACTGTCAACTTATGAAAATGGCCTAACCTGACAGTACCGATCGAAATTTTCAGCCATTTTAGCGAAGGGATATTTTAATAGCGTCAGGATCGATGATACAAAATACGTCGGATCTTCTAGTTGGTCATAAAAGTTAAAAAGACTTCCCTTAAAACAAAGTATTATTTATTTACCCACACTACAGTGGACAATACAAACCAATAGCTACGTTTTGTCTGGATTAATAATTTATCTTTGTTAATAAAAAAAGGTATCGTAAACAACGGCAGAGAAAAAATGTTTGAACTTCGTCTGGACTTTAGTTTTTATACTGTTATAGTATAAATATAACTAGTATCTCTGGAATAGAATAGTAATATAGTGCCTTGTTTTATAATATTGAAAACAGAACATTTCTGGCTTTTATTCAAAATCAAGTCAGATTACAAAACAAAGATTGAAAAACAACGAAAGGAGGACAATGCATATTGCCGGGACAATCGCGCTTCGTTGAGCGTGCTTTGTCTGCTGAGCGGGCCCGTGCTAACCTGAGCGAGCGAAGCGAGCGCTCACTAGTGATGCCACTTTTTGATAAATCACAGGATAATCTAAAGACGTCGAAAGGCCGACATTGTTGCGAGTTATATTTTTCTTACAGACACTTGAGGCGGACTCGGCTAACAATACGATCAGGGGCTGCTCTTTTCAAACTCAAGTTATATCAACTGTTGTGAAAATCTAAAGAATAACTGTAGTCAAATTTTGTTTCTTTTATTTAAGAGTTTCTTGAATTTTGGTAACTGTGAATTATGGATACATAAATGTTTTGAGATTATCTCGAAATATGTTTTGCTTAATGCAAACGGCATTGGTAAAAAGCGAAATGGAAATGTATTGACATTTTTAAGTTCGTTTGTACGTATTATACGCAGCGTTGTTAGGAAATAATGAGAGAAGGGAATAAGAATGTTTTACTGTTTAGTTTATTTAATAGACTCAACATAAAATATTTGGAACGCCAAATAATTTTCAGTCTATTTGCCAGTCTATAATATCATAATATTATACCTTCTTGTTACATAAACATAAGCTTAGTAAAAGCCTGTTCCCTTTACTTACATAGTAATCTTGGTAATCAAGAATTATAATGAATATTTGGAAATCATCGAAACATTAAATATTTTATGTTTTTTTTTTAAATTGCTTAGCTGCTAGCAAGGATTTTTTTTTTTTTTTGGATTTGTTTGATATTTACGTTACAAAGTCCTTACCTACACTTTTTACAATTTATAAATATCGTTATCTTTTTCAGTAAAATAAAATACATAATATCTGTTTAGAAGGATTTAGAGTGATGGCGTTAAATAGCAGTCACAGCCTTACTTAAACATAGAGAAGTGCGATTATCCGCGATATCTTTGTTATGTGGCATCACTAGTCGCGAGTATTTTCAAACGAAATTGCTTTTCGATCCGCTCAGCTCGGTACAGGTGGACGAACGCAATTTTATTTGATATTATACTTTTTTCACGTTGTCGCTGACGTTGTGGGCTCATCTTAAATTATTATTGTTATTTTTATTTCGATGTTCAGAAATAAAAATAGTTATTTATGATACACGTGCGGAAAGTAGGTTATTACGAATAAGTACCACATAGTAAAAACACGAGCGCAGTGAGTATAAACTATATGCTCAGGTCTCTTACAATATTTTCCAATGTATTTCGCGAGAAATGTAAAAAAATCAACCGGCCGAGTATTTTAAAAATGGAACTAAATTTTATTCCGAAGCATGGGAACCAAGGAGGTAACTATAGTGCGTTTCATCACATAGTTCCTATGCCGTCATGTTCGTTAACAATTTAACAAAGCAATTTGATTGGTTAACAAGTTAACCAGGAGAGATGTCTTAACGTGATGACACTGTTGACAGGCAGTGTGCCAACATGACGGCATAGTAACTATTTGTTTCATCAAATCACTTTAATCAAAGGTCTTGTTCAAATTTCAAACTGACTTACAAATATAACGCTATTTATTGAAAAAAATACAAAGGAACACAATGCTGCATGGCGCAAGGCTCAACTGTTAAAAAAAATACTTTTATAACACATTTGCTCGTAAAGCATCTCTTATTGCACCAATTTCAATATCATAATCTATCACATTACACACGCGTGAGGTAATGTACAGTAAAACGCACGGCTTATTATGTTCCGCCTAAAAACGAACAATGGTGTCGATTCTAGCATGATTCTCTAAACCTAAACTTAAATTTGACAGCAATATATCCTTGTCATTCTCTATACAGAATGAAAAGGAGAGACTAATGTTAAATTTAGTTTCAAGTTTAGAGAATCACGCCAGAATCGGCACCAATACCGTTTTAAATCTTAACAAAGAGTTTTTATGTCAGAAAGTTAGCCAACATTTTCTTAATAAAATTAACTTTGGGAGATAAAATATATTATATAAACATTAAATTTTTTAATTTGTTTCATTTTGACAATAAATTACAACCATGTATCGGTAACAAATTCACAAAAAATATTAATTTACTTTATTAGTAACACTGGCTGTTTTTTGTTCCTTTGCCTAAAAAAAGCGTTGATGCGCGCACATCGCTAATCTGTGAAAATGTTATTTCTGTTTCTTTTCGCTGTATTGTTTTTATTTGAAAATATTGTCAAGTGGTAACGAATTTATTAATTTGATACCGCCAGAAGTCGAAAAAGGCTACGCTAAGCCTCTTGCCCGAAAAATCCACGGATAGATACGAACAAAGGTGCAAATTCATTTTCAGAAAGTAATTACGTAGGTAGCATTATTTCCTCGCAAATGTGTTATAAAACGTCGTATGACATACGTGCGGTTTCTCGGCTATAATTCTCAACTTACCGCGCTTATATCATAATGTACTATTTCGAACACGTGCAGAAAACAGTTACTTACCACATAATGCTAATACATATAAAAGAACACTTTCCGAATCCGAAGCAAGTGCAATGAAAAACATTATTTCCTTTGATTCTTATTTATGTATCTTTATAGAGTGGCAAACAAGCATATGTACTGCTTGATGGTAAGCGGCCAGAATCTTCTTCTTCTTGCTACGGGCGTTTCCGCAACTCGACGTCCTTATGGCGCCTGTTTTGCGTGAGGAGGGTATATGGCCGGAATCACTCCAGCCAGCCCAGCTCCGCCAGGAAGGCACCCAGGGCCTTAACATTGGTGACTGCCTCTTGAAGGTTTCTCGGTGAGCCGAGATATTTCGTCCGGTATTCGGCCACTCCGTTGCATTCCAGCAGAACGTGAGTAGCTGCTTCAAGCGGCCACAACAGCCTATAGACGATAGCGATTTAAAAAAAAACTCGCACCGTTGCCTACCCTGTCTCAATCCCGTACCCCGAAGATCTCTGGAAACGTACTCACCGACAGAAACTACACCACCAAAAGGTAGTGTTATTTCAGTTCTTTAAAATTCTTTCTTTTTTGTCATGTACGATATGTGAGTGTAAGAGTAATTCTTATTATGTATACAAACGCCATCCTTCTGTTTGAATAAAATGTTCGTTGCTCATAAAGCTTGCGACAAGTAATTTCGTGCTTGATTACTTATTTTTTTACTCTTATATTAGCGTTTTGGAGTTTACTCCTTAAGAATCGATTTGCATATATAAGGGGCCCGGTATGAGAAAAATATGAGGAGTAAAATTTATTGATGAATGACATTAATGACCTCGTTACGTTTTTGTGCGCAACCTCATGTGCGCACCATTCACTTTTAGCCATGGCAACGGATAAAAAACATTAAGTTGTCACAAATGTCAATAAAATAAATAAACTAAAAATAGATAAAATCGGAGCAAAATTAATGAAAACAAATAAAAAACAGAATATAGAGAAATACCGGTAATTGTCCAGCACTCTGGAATAGTGATTTTCAGTACAGATGGAATTATAATACATATTTACAAAATGTGTAGTGTAGTGTGTGATATTTTTGAAATTGTGTGTTTCCATAAATACGTAATAAAATATATGATGAATATCGCTGATGTTAGATGATAAAATGTGTGACATGGAACCTATGATAGTCGAAACCATGGGACGATTCCTGAGGTATCTCTACTTGTAACCGACTTCTTCGGACTTGATTTTGTTTTGTGTCTCGTTCGACAAAGACAATCGTTTTTAGAGTGTGAACTCCGGTCGTGCGTCGGAGCTGACACACACAATTAATTTCTTTTAAACGAATAGAATGCCGGTATTCCAGACCCAATTATGTTTTTATTAATTAGTCCAGGTTAGAAGGATAACAAAAAATATGCAAAACAAACATACGATGAAACAAACAAAAATTTACAATGACAGAGATATATTACTCGTATGCCACAGTGCAAGATCATTATAAGGCGTCCTTCTTGGCTGATTGGTACACACGCCAGGTTTCAAGGTGTCTCCTACTCAGAGGTCTTCCGGGTTCAAATCCCGGTGGGGCCAATGTTAATATGATGAAGACGAGCTTTTGTACCGAAGTCAGGATGGGAGCATGTATATACACATATATATTTCTATATAAACATATAAGTATTTAGTTCTATAATATAATATAGATATGTATTTTATCCGTTACCTTAGTATCCCATAACACAAGCTTAGCTTACTTTGGGGCTAGGCGGAATTGATGTGAGTGTTAGGAATATTCATATAATTCATTTCCAATTAATTTAAATTTTATACATATAATTTTATCAAGTGACGATCGTATGGGCATAAATTAACGAGTAATCAATCAGAAATCAATATATCTTCATTCAAATTGGATGTATAGACAACACTTTTGAATCGTCCAAACATTTTTTTCCCTACCACTCGTTATTGGACATATTTTTTAGCTGCGGAGAAAAACGAGCGAAAAAAACTCCACAACATTAAAAGCATAATGTAACAACATTTACAAATCATTATGTTGTTACAACGTCAATACAATCATGATTTATTTAATATAGAAAACCTGTTGGAATGATTGGAACAGTTCAAACCCAAGCATTTTTGTCTGTAATATAATCAGACACTTTGTAATAAGCTTTTTTAATAAGTGCTTTTTTTATGCTATCTTTGAATTTATTTATTTTTGAATTTATTTCTAACCTATCTAACCAACAGTCCAAATATAAAAAAGAAGGGAGCATTTCACGGCTATGTTTCACCAAAAATAACCAAATATATAATTATATAATTACCCGTGATTAAATTGAAAACAAATTAATAAGTTCCCCGATCAAAGCTGATGTCCTTCTTGAGGCCGTAGAAGCAGTCCAGGCCAGCCACACCGTCGCAGAGGTCGCCAATTGGAGCGGCAGTAACACAATTCTGATCTCCCCTTAGACCAACTAATTTTATTACACCACATATTGCGGACAACCTCCGCCTATCACATAGAATTATTACGCCTCAATCTTAATTGAATTAGTCTTTATTGGAAATAAGTGGAACAATTTCAGTGGAACACACCACGAGCACGTCTTCGCAACCAATAACTCTTAACTTCCAAATCGAGTTTAATATCTGTTGTACCGTCCTTAATTTAATTTGCACAACATGCTACAAAGGACCGTCTGTACGTACTCCTAAACCCGAATTAAATCGTTTATAAAGTTTTACGAAGTACATCGTAGATAGTTTGGGGGAGTTTGCCTTTGTTGATTTTTGAACTTCGCCCGAAGTTTTCTGTCGATTAAAGGTTAATTTCTGTATTAGCAACGACCTCAACATTACTTTTGTCTTTAATTTCTTGCACACGTTTCGTTTGATGAAAGTTACTTCGGGGGTTTGGATAATTTAAATGGCATCGAGGAGAGCAATCCGCAAGAAAATGTGGGGGGAAACTTAGGGGTAGGTAATTTCTAACAAAATTAAGCATTAAATGAAACTACCCGATTAGAATTTATAAATTCCACCAAAAATATATACGCTTAGTTACCTATGATCTTATTAAGGACGCTTACTTATTTAATGATTTTTTTCTTACGTAATCTAAAATATCGGTCGTTATTCAGATATTTACACATAATCATAATCATAATCAAAATCATTTATTCAGTTTAGGCTGTTACAAGCACTCATGAATGTCTAGAAGCTACGCCATGTACACATATATACATACACTGGAAATGTAGCCCTTACATACTCAGGAGACGACAGTACTATATTAATGAGAAAAGTTTGTCTTTGTGACAGCCATCACATACTGTAATATGTGAAGAATAAAAATAATTTATTTTAGAGTATTAGTAACGTGTATCACTTAAATGTACCCTCAGCTTGAACCAGTTTCGAATTCAAATAGTTTGCAAGTGCGAAAGTCATAGTCTGTATGGAAACTTGAACAGCAGCTCTACAATGGACGTAACGATAACTAAAAATCAGTACACATTTGACAATGACATTACGGACTCGCAAACTATTCGCATTCGATAATAGTATTGAGCAGTGCATTTTTTGACGAATAGGCAATTGTACAATGCTCTTTTTGTAATTATTATGTTAAAAGTGTGCTTAATTGGCTTTCTTCATTTATTATTTTTAATAATAGCTGTTGTTCTTCCAAAAAATAAATAAATAGTTAGGAGTAGCTTTGATTTCCTTTATATTCACTTACATACTCAAATGTATGAAAATATAAAAGGGTGATAACGAAATACTTATAGCATAAAATGGCGGCACAATAAAAAAAAATCATTATTAGTGTACCCGAACATTTATGTATTACCGTAACTTCCTCACTCACAATGTCCACCTCCTGAGTTTTGTCAACATATTGTAATGCGAACCATTTAGAAAAACTGAAATGTTAGGTCTTGGCGTTACGAGCTCAGCTCAGTGCAAAAACCACTGTTTAATTGTAAGCTAAGTTAAAATTTTGTATTGGTGAATATTTTTTTTTTTTGTTATATTTGTGAGTGAAAACATCATATCCTATTATCCTCCTTCCTACTAATATTATGAATATAAAAGTTTGTTATGTTTTTTGTTTGCACGTTTGCTACTCAAGCACACAAACGCAAACTACTGAACAGATTTGGTTGGATATACGTATATAGCTGCTTATAACCTGGATTGAGACAGGATATTTTTTATCCCGGAAAATTTCTTTGTCGCTCTCTTCGTGCAAATGGAATTGTCTGCCCGCTCGCGTGGTCCCTCCCTCTTATAACCTGGGATCCTTTAAAAGAGACGTGAGGAAGCAACATGCAAGTCGGCAGGGTGAGGATGGCTGGTGTGGCAGGTAGAACTGCTGTATCTGCTATTTTCGCGTCTGGACTTCACCGTCACTTAACATCAGGTTGGGTGGAATTATTTGGCGGACTTATCTATAAAAAAAATAATAAGTTAACGCGACCGAAGTCGCTGGCGGCCGCTTTTAAGATTCTAGGTTTATATTTCATGGAAGTTTTGTTAAATTTGTCTATCAAGTAGTTTTAGACTTTGTATTGATACAGTTATACTACGTTTCACTTCACTATGCCAGCATTTAGTTTTTCTCCAGATGCCCCCATTTTTAAGGGGATTACGCTCTGAATAGGCTATTTGTTTGTTTTCTATGTTTTTTTTTCCAGCGACTTAATTAACTGATCTTATTTGGGGCAAAATAAAAATTGTTTCCGTTGTATTTGTGTTTAACTACGCTACAATTATACGAAAATACGGGGTTTTCAATATGCTGATTGCTGTTTTAACTAGCTTACAAATAACTAGACTCAAAATAAATGCTAATTTCATCGGCAACTATTTGTCTTTCTGTTCGAATTGAACCGTTTTATAGATAGATAGATAATTCTTTATTGAACACACCACAATATAAAGTACAAAATTAGGACAATAATTTAAAAAGGTGGACAAGTGGCGGTCTTATGGCTATGTAGCCATTTCTTCCAGACAACCATAAGATGAGAGACGAAATTGAATTAAAGCCCCCTGTGTGCAACTACAAAATCAAAATAGAAAAAAAGGAAAACAAAATATAACCATGATTAAAATCACTGTTCATATAATAGAAACTGATAAAAAAAACAAACAAAAACATACATCGGTACATCTATACTATACTAGCTGTGCCCCATGGTGTTACCTGCGGTTTATCAGGGATATTTTCCCGCAGTTAAACGTAGTCTATGTGTTAATCCAAGGTGTTCAGCTAACTCCATACTTAATTTTATTAAAAAATCGCTCCAGCCTGTTCGACATGAAGAAGTAACAACACACAACATACTCACAAAGTTTCGCCTTTATAATATTAGTGTGATTTATTTCTGATACAAGCAATGAGAAAAAAGACTTTTAGCGATTGGATCAAGTAAGACAACAAAACAGGACAGAATTAGTATGAACGTAGAAGACATGAGCCGTGACGCTTTTGAACAAAGTTTTTCTTCTTCTTTAATACGTCTAACTAGCTATTAAACGGAGTGATTTGTTAATCCAATATTCTTCAATACTCGTAACATGGCAGGGAAGCCTCGTCAACATTTTAATGAGGATTAAAAGTTAAAACACTCGCCCCTAATAAATCCAATTAGGTATGAACCCCGGCATTTCTTATGACACTTTACTTTGAGTTCTGTCACCTTGCAAAAAAGTCGAGTTTTTAAGGTGGCTAAATTTGGGGACAATAAAACTAATAATTGTGAGGAGCTCGATGGCGCAAGTGGTTAGCGCGTTCGGCTGCGATCGTTGAACTTAAGCAACTTACTTTCGCAGTGGTCGGTCATTGGATGGGTGACCAAAAATAACTATCTCGAGCTCCTCCGTGCTTCGGAAGGCACGTTAAGCCATTGGTCCCGGCTGCATCTGCAGTCGTTAGCACCCACCAATCCGCACTGGGCTCGCGTGGTGGGTAATGGCCCAATCTCCCTATTCCATCCATAGTGAAGGCCTGTGCCCCAGCAGTGGGGACATTAATAGGCTGATGATGATGATGATGATACTAATAAAACCGGAGGTCTAGAATTGTGATCGTTTTTGGTTGCATTATAGGAATATAATTTATTTTGAGTTTTTAATAATATTTGTTTATGTAGCCTAAACGGTTACCAAGTAAAGTTGTGCTCTGCTTTTTATCTTAAAAAGGGTGGCAAAGTAGCATACTATACAGTGGCCACCAAGGCCTATAGATGCTTGCCAATCGTGCGATACTAAAAATGTCACTCATGCCCTTGCCTACCCTGACCCAATCCCCTACCCCGGAGCCCAACGCGGGTAAAAAATGTTGTTTACTGATCTTGTCATTAATGTCTTTTGCTAACCACAGTGATAGTTATCACAGCTGCAGTTTTTTATGTGACTCATGGTTCAAACTGTTGTTATTTTTAGTGTCCGCCATTTTGATTAAGTGTCGCCGCAGACGGGCCGCACGCCACAGCCACAAACGCCGCCACGAAAAGCTAGAAGCGGCTACTAAAGTGGCTGAAGCGCGCGACAGCGGTCGACTAAGGCAAGGGAAAGAGGGGTGGGGAATCGCGCGAGTGACGTGTGGCGGCGTTTTGTATCGACGCATTAGGTGGCCGTTGCCGGCAACAAGAAGCGAGCAACGACGATTTGTGGCGGCCACTGGCGTACCGTGTGTGGCGAGTCCATATAAAATGTATGAAAACTACAAGTAATATGCCGGTGGCGGCGTTTTGTGGTTGAGTTCGGTGGCACGGCGACACTAAGTAACGAAATCCACAGTCCATGGTCTATCACGCCACATTTACATAAGATGTTCATTTGTAAACAGCATTGTTTTTGTAACGGTATGATCGCATAATTGATTCTTGCACTAGTACAAAGGAAAAAAATTACCTAAAGTTCACAAAATTCTTCATTACATGATTTTATATTATTTATTTAAAATACTTAATTAGACATGATGTTCCAATATTGTTATTGTTATAATGTTAAGGGTTTGCGAACGTTATCCGATGATTTTATCGTAGCCACAAATCTGACAACATCAAAGGATTTCATTGAACCTTCAGTCAAGAAAGACGTTGATATTGAAGTAATTATTATAGCTTTAAGAGAATTACGAACTCGATCTTCTATGTATATACCTACATCAGAAACTGTTTGATGATGCAAATTCTGACAATATGGATATAATATAAAATCGTTCGCTAAAGTATGAAGGGCTTTCTTTCAGGGCTTCTTTCTTTATTTTTTAATGTGTTTAGTAACATGGCATAAAATTTAAATTTATACGAAGACGAATTATTTATACGAAGAACTTCCGCCGATTATGATGTAGTTAATCCCTTTAAACAGAGTCATTGAGAATTCTAAAGCAAATATTGACAAAATGAAGATGATTTCAATTCCGTTTTTATATTAAAAGGACTGATTAGATATTTAATAGTAACCGAAACAATTGGCCGAAAATTCACTTATATCGAGTGGTCCTCAGTGTTAAATATTTTATAGGTTTTTTTTATTTTGTTACTCTTACACTTGAACGCTTTGTAAAAGTCAAAGCAAAAACTTTTTTTGCTTGAACAAATTTAGCTAAAAAAAGAGAGAGGCCATTTTAAATCCAACGCCGCTGTTACCGGCCCGCCCGAGTTAGTTGCGCCCGTTGCCTTTTTATAACGAGGTATTTCCGTACAAGGGGACCCAACTCGTAAGCTTCCTTAAGCAAAGTTTGAAGTAGAGCTCGATGGCAACGGGAAGTTAAGCGACTTCCGCAATCACTTGCCGGTCTTGGGATGGGTGACCAAAATAGTATTATCAATAAACTAGTGGGTGCGAGTTCGCCTGCGTGAAAATATTTTTTTTTAAACCCCTGTTTTACCACTTTAGGGAATAAGTTTTAGAAGATTTTTTCTCAGCACACGCCTTCATCATAAAAGTTTTATGTGTGTCAAATTTCAGCGCAATCTGTTCAGTGGTTTGAGGAATGCATTGCTATATCAGTCAGCCGGTAACGGTTGCCTTTTATATCTACAGAAGAAGACAAATATTTCTAACAAAGCCCCAGAGTAAGCACTGCTTTGGTTGCGTTAGGGAAACACTAGGGCAACGGATAAATACTTATAATGATACATAAATAAGTATATTTTTATATATATTAGGTTTCAAGAAACAGTTATGATTTGAGTACAAATGCTCATATTCATCATGAAAACATTTGCCCCACCAGAATTTAATACCGGAATCTCTGGGAAGGTGCCATCTTGAAAACTGGCGTACATCTAGCTAGAGCTTCACCGTTCTTTAGGAGGCATGTTAAATCGTTGAGTTTGGCTCCATCTTCAGTACCACTAGCACGAACCATTATCGAATTTGAATAGTTTGCAACCCGAAATGTCAATGTAAAATTTTGTATGGAAACTTGAACAGCAGCGGCACAAAGTACGAAACGAGAACTAAAAATCAGTACACATTTGACAATGACATTTCGGACTCGCAAACGATACGAATTCGATATTGGTTCGTGCTAGGGGTACAGGTGCTAGCATTCACCAATCCTCGAACACCACGTCTGATCATAGCACAATCTCCCTTCCATCCATCTATAGAGATCATCACCATCATCATCAACCTGTTAATGTACCCACTGCTGGGGCACAGACCTTCCCTATGGATGGAATAGAGATAGTGCCGCAAAATTATAATAGTCACCAGTCATCATCATCATCATTAGCCTATTAATGTCCCCACTTCTGGGGCATAGGCCTTCCCTATGGATGGAATAGGGAGATTGGGCCATGACCCACCACGCGCGCCCAGTGCGGATTGGTGGGTGCTAACGACTGCAGATGCAGCCGGGACGTGTGGCTTAACGTGCCTTGCGAAGCACGGAGGAGCTCGAGATGGTAATTTTTGGTCACCCATCCAATGACCGACCACTGCGAAAGTTGGTTAAGTTCAACGATCGCAGCCGAACGCGCTAACCACTTGCGCCAATGAGCTCCTCCATTACCAGTCACCAGTTACTACATCGATTATCAATTTCATTCAATCACTCAAAGCATCACATGGCAAATTAATCAGACACATTAAAATTCATGTCAAATTCCTATCTCTATTCTAGCGTATTGTCATAAAATTTGCATGTTTAAACTGTACCGCAATTAATCAAAATATATTACGAGTGACACGTGGCACCTTGGGCTGGGGACACATCGACCGCTGGTGGTAAGTTAATGTCATGCCTAATAATCGCTTGAAAAATCTGTTCCCAAGGTAAAATTCATTCAAGTAGGTTAATAACAGGGAAGTATTAATTTATCATCAGCCTATTAATGTCCCCACTGCTGGAGCACAGGATGCGCGTGGTAGTGCGGATTGGTGGGTGCTAACGACTGCAGATGCAGCCGGGACCAACGGCACAACGTTCCTTCCGAAGCATGGAAGAACTCGAGATAGAAGATTTTTGGTCACCCATCCAATGACCGACCGCTGCGAAAGTTGCTGGACTTCAACAGTCGCAACCGAACGCGCTATCCAATTGCGCCATCGAGCTCCTCGAAGGAAAAGTATTAATTAATCAAAATATAGTATGAGTGACGCGTAGCGCCTTGGGCAGAGGACACATCCGCCGCGGATGATACGCTGATGTCACGCCTAATAAACGATTAAAAGATCTGTACCTTGGTAACATTCATTCAAATGAGTTCATAATAGACAATCACTGCTTATTTTTTTTATTTATTCTTAAGCATTTAACTGCTAGATGTTTTAAATCTAAAGAAGAGTTTACTAGAAAAAAAACCACGCGGTCTAGGCAGCGGACGGGACTCGAACCCGCACCCTTCGTTATCCGGGCGAATGCACTGACCATTATGCTACCACGGCCCTATTCGCCGCGTCGAAATTTTCCTAGCCTTAAGCTGCAAGGCAGCGCCATCTCTTCGCATTGTAGGTAGGTGGTTATTTTTTCTAGTAAACTTTTCTTTAGATTTAAATCACTGCTTAGTTCAATAAACACTGTGAATTTTGAGTTACCTGAGAAACTTAAATATCGTGTGAATAACAATAGTGACAACAGTAATTAAAGTACTGCACTCTCATACAAAAATGTTGAAAAATACCCCAAAACTAAGTTGATAAAGCAACTTTATGATGATCGTGACTCTGTGGGTTGAGTTTTTAGAGGATACTTTAGGGGATAACCAAGAAAGACCCAGTAATTCCAAATTTGGCGTGAATATCGTAAAAGTAGAGCCCTATATACTTTTCTGAGTATTTATTGTTGAAAATATTTTTTTAATCCCGAGTTTCCAATCCTTTCGAATGAGTAACTATGTTAAGATTTAAGTTTACGTACCTATCGTAAAAAAAATACACAATGAAGTCGTGAAACAAAAGTTCGGCTAAGTTCGTCTAAAAGTTCGCTGTCTCCAGGCTGACAGTTAGCAGCTGACTGTGTCTCTTGTTTGCCTTCCTATATATTTTAAATGGAGTGTCTATAACTCAAACTCAAACTCATTTATTCAGTCTAGGCTGTTACAAGCTCTTGTGAAAGTTAAACGCTATGCCATCGGTTCGTATATCTACGGCGGGAGACCTTGTACTGAGAAGAACCGGCAAGAAACTCAGCAAGGGCTATTTTTTTCCCCCTGTTTTGTTTCATACAGTGCACAGTGTATTATGAAACCCATTTTTCGGACGTCTGCTTTTTATTACAAAATCCTGAAGTTTCAATCATTTAAAACGCTAGAGGAGCACTCCAGAGTATCAAAAACGCTTAGTTTTGGAAAAAGAATATTTGAAAATCTGTTTTTTTTTGCGGATATTTTTTTAGAAAAATTCCTTCTACCTAAAGCAAACATATTTTAAATATATGTCATAAATGATATGAAAGAACTTTACAAGCTTCATCTTTAAGAGCTATTAGCGACCTCGTAACTGCCATAGAAAAGGAGAAATTATTATTTTTCAGTTTTTCGTTTTTATTTTATTTTTCAGATAATCCACCGTATTTGGAAAAGTTATCCAGATGAAAATGAAGGTCCTAAATCCTTCTACCTACCACTAAAAATCACATCCAAATTGCGTGGAGTTTAGAAGCTGTGTTCAATTAAATATTTCGATCAGGGTTGTTACTTTTTTGAATTTTCAATATCCGGAATTTTATCTAAGGTGGGTGGGTGGTTTAAGTCCCACGTGTGGTGTGTAATATAACAAGAAACTATATAATGTTGAAAATACATAATATCATTTAGTTTTAATAAATTATGCAATATGTGAAATGAAAATTCTATTAAGTACCTAAATTTATTTCAAACACAACTTATAAAAGGTACTTGGAGAAGAAAAAATGTACAAATTCCGTTGAAAATTGATGGGAAACTACAAACCCTACATTGCGCGTGGTCCGACATCCGTGCGATTAAAAACAAATTACACGGGCGAAGCCGCGGGTAACAGCTAGCATTTAAATTGTATTACATACCCTATGATTATACCCTAATATTCCGGATATTTTTGAATTTGTGAATAGTGTCAACCCTAATGAAAAAAAACCCGGTTATTTACAAAACAGGCTGTATCATATAGACTCCACGCAATTTGGACGTGATTTGTTTGTGGTAGGTAGAAGGATATGGGACCTTCACTTTTATTTGGATAATTTTTCCAAATACGGTGTATTATCTGAATAATAAAATAAAAACGAAAAACTGAAAAAAAGTTGAAAAAACAAGGGCGCTAATAGCTCTTAAAGATGAAGCTTGTAAAATGCTTTCTAATAACGTTTGTCATATATTCAAAATATATTTGCTTTAAGAGAAGGAATTTTTCTAAAAAAATAACCGGGAAATAAAACCAAATTTTCAAAGATTTTTTTTTTCAAAACTAAGCGTTTTTGCCACTCTGGAGTGCTACTCTAGCATTTTAAATGATTGAAACTTCAGGATTTTTTAATAAAAAGCAGACGTCCGAAAAATGGGTTTCATAATACACTGTGCAGTGTCGTCAATTGAAAGATGACATCAAAAACTGACAACTGTTGATGTCAACTTCTATCACATTAACATTATTAATTAACAATAAGTTAAGTGTAGCTACTATTTTTAAATTTAGAAGTGGCGATTAAACAATTTTCAACCAAATTAAAGAAACTAAAACTAGTTAGTCTTTTGTATTAAGCCCAAGGTGACTTATCATTTAAGAATTCTTTAACAGTACAATAACCATTCTTCTGGAGATAGTTTTTTATACACACTTTAAACTTATTACAGTGCGTACTGTGCGCAGTTTTCGGCGTTTCGCTTGTTAACTCTGCCGCCCACTGAGTCAGTGAGCGGCTGGGAGGCAGCGAACGATGCTCGCGGTAGTTAGCGCGCTATGCCGTCGCAGCGCGCATTCAGATGGTGTGAGCGAAGCTACGCATTTTTTATATTTATCTTCATTTAATGTTTTAAAATCTGCGATAGCTAACAACTACAAATAAGCTGATCCGGTCCACAGAGCACCTCCACTTAGAGACCGTATAAAGGCACTCACTTGTGCCAAGCGTAGGCAGTGTTAAAACATACGTGCCCCCAGACGTAGACCAACGGCGGTACTTTGTTTTTTTTTTCCAAATAGGCTTCGCACGGCTTGTGCATTTAGCCAATGTCAAGTGTTAAAATGTTTACAAATACTATAGCACTCGTGGTCAAAGTAATAAATCAATACAAAGTAAGTGGCAGTCAAGTCAATCCCCCTTTCCCTATGTTTCAGTAAAAGTGTGTGGGGGTTTACTGGAACCTCCCCGTGGACTTCTTGAGGGAACGTCGAAAGACACTTTCCGCTATTTTGTTTCACTTGCCAACACTTGTGCATGTTTCCGAACACTTAGTGTTTAATAAACCACCATTATTAGACACTAACATCCGCCACAACACAATTTTTAACAAGAAAAACAAAACTGCTAAAGTGACGCTTCCCGATCCCGCCAATAAGTCCCGATACTTTGTTTCACCAAATTTGTCGGCTGACCGTGACATCATAGTGACGTGTCCAATCAAAATTTGGAGATTTCAGTGTCCTACAAAAAATTAGCACTGCGGACTCTAGCAGATATGCTCTGTGATCCAGTCGGAAAGTTCATATTTTCATCACGGGCCCGCGTTATGCGAGAGTGCCAATAGTGGTTAAATGATTTATATGCGCCGGCGGGCTATGTTCATGGATTAAACAGAACTAATAGATGACAAATAAATTGACATAGGTTCTGTAGTTAGCGTGACAGGAGGTATAATTAAGAATAACATGTTAGAAAGCACTAAATTCTAAATATGAACACCAAGCATGAGTTGCAACAACTTACTTTAACTGTTCAGTTAATCTACCGGTTAGGTAAAAAATAGGTTGCATCATTTGAAGATACTCAAAATGAGGTGACCATTTCACGACAGTCAAAATGAGTTCATCATTTGACGATAACCAAAATGAGCTCACAATTTGACAGTGACTATTAACTAACGAAGCCAGGTCAGTTTAAATTACAGTAAAATTTAACGAGCTCTGTGTTTCAACGCATACAGGATTATTTTTGTTCCCAAAACGAATTACTCGTTTTTATTTTATGAAACGAACAATTAACTGTCATTAGGTATATTCCACCATTAGCACGAGAACGTTTATTCCCAGAAAGCTGTCTTTATGTTGACCGGATAAATTCAGACTTCCCAAGCATCGCATGTTTAGAAAGCTGGAAAAGTGACGGAAATAAGCAATGATTTAAGTGAAAAAACATTCTGGGAAATCCCAAATTCTTTCAGTGAAGTATATCACTCAAAAGTTTCAGTTAATTTGCAATTTTCTTAACGTTCTTTTTACTAAGGTACTTACAACGTTTTGGATATTAGTGAATTTGTTGTAATTGACAACTCGGTAAAATATTTTTAGTACAATTTTATTATGCATTAATTGTTCTTCTAGTTCTAAGTAATATGTTATTGCAAATATCTTCTTCCTCTTTGACGACCTCCGTGGTCGAGTGTTATGTACGCCGGGTTTCATAGTGTCGCCTACTCCAGAGGGTTCGAATCCCGCAGCGGATGTTTGTGTGATGAATTCGAGCATTTGTACTCCAGTCCATGCTTGATATGTATTTCTATATAAATATGCTTATTTATGTACAGTATAATATGTATTCTATCCATTACCCTAGTATCCCATAACACAATCCTTATAGTGCTTACTTTGGGGCTAGGCTAATTGGTGTGAGTGTTGGAAATAATTATTGATGTGTCATCTTTCCTCTCGCTTTCCTGCAATTTGTGTGAGTGATTTCGTGAAATGGGACGGAAGTGTGTAACAGGAAGTCGCGAAAGCTTGCGCTATTTGATTTGATTTTAGAACATTATATTCAAATGGCCTATTCCTTATGTAGTAGGTTTTATTTCTTTTTTTACTAATATAAGGTGAGGTTTCAAATGATGCACATCATACGCGGCTACTGGAAGGCTCGCTCGTTTTTTATTATTTATATCTTCCATTTTTGTAATATTTTATTCTACAAGTGTCTATGGGCTCGTTTAACACCGAAAGTAAAGTAGAAATTATCCAACAATAAATTAAAAACATTTATGTTATTAAATATTTAAATATTTTTTTAATAGAAAATATCCACTTGCTCTAGGTTTCAGACAGGATTCGAACTCGCACCTTTCTGAAAATAATTATCTAATTAATGATGAATTCAAAATTCAAATTTCCATTTGAGACAAACAACCGTCAAAAAAGTGGTACCTAGTCAACATCTTACACATGGTGAGAACTGTAGACTTATCACGCTAACCAGTCAACCACAGGCAAGTTGTCCTAATACCTGTCTAATTGTAATAAATCTTTGCATAAATTGTATGCAGCTGTAATTACAGTCCCATATAATTTCTATCGGTCTCAGATAAATGGAGGTGCGGCTATCGGAATCGGTTTCTCCGGATACCATTTGATCGGGTTAACAAAGGAGTCGAATACACAACACGAACCACAAACGTACTCTGAGTTTAACTGCACCAGTTTGCGTTCGACGCCGAGCTTAAGATAAGCTGAAGCGGTTTCGGAGCTAATTCAATCAATTCTTCATTGCTTGACTAGTCCAGTGCACAATCGACAATCTAATATTGTGCAGATAGATAAAAGAGAGTTGTTAGCAAAATTTTTTCTTAGATTGAATACACTCAATGAATTCATTCGATTCGGTGTAGCTACTTACTCTAGTTTTATAATCAACTAGCGGCCCGCCCTCGCGTCGCTTCGGTGTAGAGCTGAAGTGAAGACTACAGTTTTTGTTCTCAGGCTTGTATTATACACAATGACATTCATCTATGATTCTTCTTATACCTGCATGCAAAGTCTCAGCCCGATCGGTTTAAAATTGACAAAGTTTCATACAAACTTTCATTCCCTATTTTATCCCCTTGGGGGTAGAATTGATCAAAATCCTTTCTTAACGAATGCCTACGTCATAACATCTACCTGCATGCCAAATTTCAGCCCGATCCGTGCAGTGGTTTGGGCTGTGCGTTGATAGATCACTATGTCAGTCAGTCACCTTTGACTTTATATATATAGATTGCTATATTTGCAGAAGAAGGTGATTGGCGGATTGGTTATCATTGTTAGATATGATTGTTACCTGCTCAGCCAAAACCGAGTGTAATAAATGTTACATGAGTATTTCAATACCTAGTCATTAACAATTGCAAACAAGACTTGATCTACACCCATATGTATACTCAATAAATTATTCTGGTACCATGGGACGTTCTAAGAACTCAAAAATTATAAAAAGTTACGGCGCTGTGGTAGTACGCACTGTAAATTTCTTTACTCATGTGGTGAAAGTGAAAAGCTCGGGAATGACAGTTCTTTTTTTTGAAATTTATACAGATATTTATACTAGGCTTCGAGTATTAAAAATTGTAGCTGTCTGATGATTAAACCCTTTACACGAGAAGGATCGAAAAAGTGAAGCAGTGTTATTACGAAGTTTAGTACAATATAATATATTAAATTATCATAAATTTATATATGACTATGGTAATTATGGGACTGGATATTTTAATGATGGCAATACGCTAACTGTTTGAAAATCTTTTATAGATATTTTAAAGCATGTGTGTAGATAAATAAACTCATGGCATTTTATGATTCTATCACTTGCACCATCAGATTAGGTTTGCGTGAGCGACGTCTTAACTACACGTCTCTCCTTTGGGATAGTTAAACGGTATCGACAAATTGACCCCGACCGATGAGAGCCTTTCGACCAACCGAACTACGTGCGTGTGAGGAAGTCGGAAGTAGCGCCCCTTGATATTTAGTCGGAAGAAATTTGTAGCAATGATATTGACAAGATAACACTTTTCCTCTCCCTCAGTAAAGAGCGAAGGTTATTACGCTTTGTTTCATAAAATCTTATTACCAAAAAGTCTTGCTTAGAAACTTTTTATTTGTAAGTTGTCAATTAATGAATTCGACGGAATAGCAATGAACAATTGCAGGTTTGCGTATTTAAATTAACCTGAATCATCTTTTTTATGCCTATTATTTATAAATAAATCCTGATTATCAGTTTAACAATAAAAACTTTTCAGAATCTGCTTAATGTGTGAATCTACTAATGAGATTATGAACTCGAATTAGACCAACAGATTTTAGCCCGGTGATTTCTTAAAATTAATGGTTTTCTTATTCAGTGAGAATGATCAATTAAATCGCCGTTATTTCAGTGTATTGTCTTGAACTGAAAAATTTACGCAGCAGACTGGAAACTTTGTCTCAATTCAGAATTAATTAATACAAAGATTTTTAGACTCTGTTTGAGTCTAATAAAAAAAGCTCAAAACAAGCTAAAATATCCGAACGTTCAATAAAACTTTTTCGAAAGTAACTATAATAATAATAATAATAAATCAAAAGTATTTAAAAAATATTCTCGAGAACACGGAACCTGTATGATCCAGAAAAGATCCGCCAGTATATGTAAAATATTTAAAAGCACAAAGTTTTCCGTTTCAGTTAAGTCTCAATTATCCCTAATATGTACCTACGAGTATCTGTTATTATAAAAGTGCATTGGACTTAAACAAATATGAAGCATTATTGATTAAAGAAATCAAAAGCTACGAAGTCAATAACCACCAGTACCAATACGACACATCATAAAAAATCTCATCCTTCATTATTTCACTCAAACTTCGGTGCGCGATATGCTCTTTGCTTACTGTAAAATTTATGAAATTGCCCGAACGCTGGGGCCCGCCGCGGCTATAAAGCTGAGAATCATATTCCTTAAATTTGTAAGTGTAAAATGTACCTACCTAGACAGGTTGCCGTACGATTCCGTACCGAGTGAAGAAGGCACAGAGGCAAATCTTCGTGCAGTGCGCGTGTGTGTGTACGTGTCAACATTAGTATGGCGTACAGACAGCGCGTACATTGGTACGCGTAGTCGGATACGCGTACTTATGTTCACGTTGACCGTACGCAGCTTGTCGTGTGAATCTTTAATCGGTGAACTGTTGTAATTAACATTTTTTTTCTTGTTTGTGAAAACGTTGCTTCACCCAGCAAAATAAAATAAACTCACACATAAACAATGACACAATATATCCTCAAATCCCTCACACACGATATCATATGTACCTATGCCCAATTCACGCAGTTGGAAAAAACTGTGTATGCCTACTCGCCCCTGGCTGCATCGGCCGTATTGCTCTATGCCGCTAATAGAAAAAATTCATTGCGTACGCGACAGCCGCCAGTGCTTACGCCCACACGCGCACTGCATGTAGCTTTGCCTCTCTACTGATGGGGTCAAACACATGTCACTGACTCACGCGCATACCTCTGCGCCTTCTCTACTCATGTGGCCATACTGAATAATAAATCGCCGCCCCTGGGAATATGATAGGGGAAATAATAAATAATGTAAATGGGCAATTAGGCACGACTTCACGTGATGCAATCGAACAACAATCACCACTGTCGTACCCACTTGAAGTAAGAGACGTCAAAGACGAAAGTTTCTAGAACGCTTGGGAAGAATACCGTTCTATAGATATTTCTAAATAAAAATTTGTTAAGTAGCTGTTTAAGATTTTAGTATCTGCTGCAATTGCATACAATTAAGTATCGGCTGCTTGTTTTCCCACGCAACAAGTAATAATTTATAGCAATGGATTTAGTGTCAATTGGTAACCCAACGTTGACAGCTTGTCAGTATTATAACCTGGTAACGCAGAACGGCAATTAAGACATCGTTTAGGTAGGTATAATAACTACCCCTTACTGGGAATATACTTAAAGACTTACTTATTAATTTCATTCAGACCCAATTTCACTAAACTTCGCCAAATCATTAGTTAACTAACGGTTCTTTAACCTAACAATGCAATTAAATTAATTTACGTCCTTAATAGGTCCTCATTAAATCAACGATCAAGCGAATGCCTTGAAAATCATTCACTCATATTTTAAAACGACAAAAAAATAATGTAATTATTTGTTTGGTATAAATATGATAACGTGTCTTACTTTTCACGACAGCATAATAAGGCGACAAAAACTGAAATGACATTCACTAGATAGATTCGATACACAACCAATTATGTTTTTATATTTGCCTTGGTTTTGGTCGTTGAAATGTCATATATTTCTGGGATTTATGGTTTATTGTTCTAATTGCAAGGTAAGTGGTAAAAGATTCATACCTTTTTATTTCATTTACAAGTATAAAAATGTATACACCACGGTATTCTTTCAAATCTGTTTTAAGAATTTTCAGAAGGAGTAATATGCTATCTAAATTATTCATATTATTTAAAATATTTTCATTTTTGTAAATAGTACTGTATCAATGTTCATTTCGACGTGGTTTGACATTTATAAATCATCTATTAATCATGTAACGGACCTTTACCTGTGATTAAGTTTAACACCGCATCAAGGAGGAAAATCCTCTGTTAAAGTTTAATGGAACACAAAAAAAACATTAACAGTCCTTTAACGGACTTGACAAGCTTTTATACGAATAACAATATTGAAATTAGGTCTCAGTGTTTTTAAATATTGCTTCAATACTATAGATTTTAATTCGCCAGTTAACTAGATAAAAATCCTACACTGATGATTGGTAAAACTCATTTTAGAAAACTATTATAAATATCTATTTTATACTTCTATTTTATTTATGTATAAGAAATACCTATTTCATTTTATCAATTCGTGTGTTGTTTTATTTCATGCTAACGAACTTAAAAACTTGAAAGTTGATTAACGTTGATAAGGCAATCGCATCTTCTCATAGCACTGTAGTTATCCTCGCACTAAATAACTGTAATAATTAGCAAAATAAGTATCCTCTGCATACCAATGTCATTATAAAACAGAGCTAAGAACCGTCATTTGCAAGCATTTTGCGTAATAATGAACGCGTAAAATTAATAAATCGGCAAGTGTTACGGAACAGCTGTGTCGGTTAAATGTATTTGTAGTGTAATGTATGCGCGGTCACGGCGCAGTTATTGTTCTTTTAAGCGTTTCCACATTTTCCCCAAAAGCTCTGGTGGGCGATAATGAACCCTATCTCCATGCAAAACGTTCTAGTGCAACCGCAAACCCATCTCTCTGGGAGCGTAGCTGCAATGCCGCAGTGTCGTTTAAACGACATTGGCTTTCCAATACAGGGCAACAATGCAATAATTATCGAACAACGGCTATGGGAAAAAAGAAGAGTTTTTATTACCTATGCAAACTTTTTAGATTATTTCCATTGGAAAAAGTTTATCGTTTTAAAGAGCACTTCGGAGGGTAGGAACACAAAGTACACAAGGCGCGCCCCTAGGAATAAACCAACAAGTCAGTGGGCCGATTTTTTTTGGTAATATTGAGTTGAGAGAGATCTCTTATGGTCTTCATTAAGAGATGATTATTGTAAAATTGTGGACCGTCAATTTAAATGACTGTTATGTTTAGCTGTTTACCCTGTCTGCACTTACAGTGGCTGGTATACATCAATCGGCACTAGGCTCATTGACAGTTATTATCGTAGCGTATAAATTCATATACATACCCACTTGCACCCCTACTAAGGCGTGATGTTTTGTGTTCTACATTCATGGCTTGGATTACGTTTAGACTGGTTTAATTGAAGAAAATGATTGCTAGAAAACGTTAACTATCAGCTTGAAATGGATCCAGTACCGTGGTATACGTGCGATACCGAAGGGTTTGTTGTTTTATCTAGGTCAATGAAAACGGGTTGATTAAACTTCTAGGGCTCTTGTAGGTATTCTAACATTTTAAATTAAATTATCTTTTCTATTTTCAATTTAAGTACTATATTGAATATACAAACCATAATATTATAAATTAAATTACCCATCTACTAACAAAAAAGTACAATTGTAACTGTAGAATTCAAATTAAATTTCTAATGAATAAGTAACGAAGCCGGTTTCTAAAATTAATAATTCATATTAGCTTACTCGTAAGTATATTTGGAAGAATGTCTTACAAATGGCAACATAATATTTTCACAGAATTGTTCTGAACGCTCGCCAACATAGTATATATTTGCTGTTGCTAATAATATCGGGAGTCCCTTGACAAGGTGATTTGGTTTAATAACGACCAAGGGTCCCGCGGGAGGTAATCGGCTAACGGAATAGGTACTGTACTGTGTCACTGGTATTATTAAGCTTGTAATATTAGCAAATAACTTTATCTAGCTAACCAACAGTGGTATTTAGTGAAGCGGATTTAGTATATTGTCAAATTTAATATTAGGTACTAAAATTATAAAACATTGGTATTGGTCGCTTATAGGCGGGCTTTCGACTTTTTTAAGTTCCATCCAACGTTATTGGTGTTATTCAAATAAGCTTTTAGATTAATTGCGTGTATTAGACAGGTATGGTCTTTTTTTAAGTGGTAATAAAGTCCAAACGCGAAGATAGCTAATACAGCAGTTATAAACTGCTACACCAATCATCCTCACCTTGTCGGTGTCTTGTTAAAGGACCCCAGATTGTAGGAAGGAGGGAACACTTGCGCGGGTAAAGATTTCCACTTACGAATAGTACGACAAAGAAATGAGTCACCAAATTTCTTTGTTCGTGTAGGAATAGTGGCCACAGTAAGTCGGTGGCAACGTAGGCCAGCGCGCGTGGTCCTCAGAAGAAAGGTGATGGAGGGATAAGGGAGAACAACTCCTCAGAACACTCGCCGTGGTATAGTCGGTAGAATGCGCTTTATGATGCCATATCGCGGCGTAATTGTAGTGACTCGAGTTTCTTGGTTACCTGTTCATCGCCAATGATGCGGGCAGCGCGCCGTTGCAACCTATCCAAAGCATTTGAAGGCATCGAGTAAGTACTTAGCTGAGTCATCCCAGAGGTGCGAGCAATATTCCACGAAGGACCGCACTTGCGTAACGTAATTTCAATGAGTAATGTAATTAAAATATTATATTTCTATACTTCTTCTCCACTAGAAAAACTGAAATCTCACAATCGTCTGTGCGTGGATATGAAAGTTTTTCCTTCACCCCTAATATAATGTGCCGTTCTTATAAATTTTACAAGATGAAAATTTATTAATTTTTCCTTATTATTTCGGAATAACTTCAACAACAATGGTTATTAACATCAACCAGGGTTGGATTTAAGTCAAGGCAGGCGAGGTTGTGACCTAGGGGCCCCAAAATAGAGATCAAAAAACGACAAATTTCAAATCATTAGTGTGCCCCATTTTAAATATGCCTTCGTTACGGCCTCCATACCTCTAAATCCAGCCCTGACACAAACTATTTTATTAACAAAGTTCGAGGTAAAAAAACGATCAAAGCAAAAAAAAACTTACTAGCATTTGTGTTAACCATATTTATGGATAGGTAGGTACTGAAGGGTTCTTCCCGAATGGAGAACCTGGGGGACGTAGCGGAAGATACTAAAACGAGAATGCTTATTATCTCGAACTGGATTTATTTGAATTCAGTTAAATACAATTCATTATAATCTACCGATCGAGTCTGTGCCTGAATTCAATCTCTCTAGAATATTCGATATGAGACAGAATGTTCTCATGTTTGAATCTTTAAAATAATGACATTTACTTTTAATACAACTGCAAGCCGTAGGCATTACATAAGCGTATCGTATCGTAAGACTTTATACTAGCAAGGAGGCCGTAACGTTACGGGTATTGCAGTACCTACCTATTATTTGAAAACGGTTTATATGAAACAAGTAAACATGGAATAAATATAAATATTGTTGATTGTTCAACCACATGAGTAAAGCTGACCCCACGACAACGGTTAACTAGAGCCGAGGTCCGAGTCTCAGAGACGCCCTCTAGTGGAGCCGACCCCCTCAGGTTCGAGTGGTCTAGAGGCTCCAGACGGAGAGGAGACTCTCCCCGTGGGGAGACGTCATCCGCCTGGAATACCTCTAGAGGCACTCGCCAATTCTCGGCTTGAGGTCCCCTTAGGATCTCGCCGTCCCCAAACCCGGTGACGCTGTAAAGGTTATCTGCGAATAACAGCATACACACTCAAAATAAAAGAGTAAAGAAGGCAAAGACAGAAAAACTTTGATTAACGCAGTGTGTGTGCTAAGTGAGCACTGTCGGCCTATTGTCGCCAAACAATCTTAAGCATGGGTGCCTTGCAGAACTAACTTATGTCTTGAACTAGAAATGTCCAGTTGAACTTTACTCAGTGTAACTGGTCGAATCCAAGTGGTACATAGGAACCTTGTTAAAAACAGCAACACAAAAGCACCAAAAATGTTGTCTCTTGTTGCAGTGGTCTTCTGTAAGATTACTTCTCCAGACGGGCAATTCTAAATATTTTCAAAAGAATCTATAAGACTACTATTGCAAGAGCTTGAAAAAAGTTAAAAAATGCATGAATGTGGTTCATGGCCCAATGTACTTATTTCATTCTATGGAAGGCCTGTGCTCCGGAAGTGGGGATATAACAGGTCGATGATGATGTAGAGGAATCTCTTATCTATTAGACAAGTCCGTCCGTCCGTCCGTCTGTGGTGCTGTTTCAGCGGCCAAACCGTAAGAGATAGATAAAGAGAATGTTTAAGTTATAAGTTAAGAATAGTCTGATAAGACTACAAACCGGATTTGAATAACGTAGCACTTCCGATTTTCGAGAAATCACGAATTTCAAACGAAACCACACAAAATCTCCGAAGTTCTCAATTAATTAAATACATTTTTTTTAAATCAGGTTTTGGTGAATATTTGGTTCACTGGTTTGCTAGTGCTTTTATAATTACTGATAGGTATAGACCGAATACATATGTTCTTAACAACAAACGTATTTTCAACAACCGCATATCAACACACTACGTCAAAATTTTTTGACAACTACATACGCTGGTTCAAACTTTATACTTTTTGTCGGCTAAAGGTTCACGTCACTGCCGCCAACAGAGCTGCAAATCCTTGTCATATTTCAAGGACGACTTTGCCACGAAATAAAGAGTCACAGAAGGCCGGCCGGTAATTTTAATTTATAATAACCGAAGCTCAGTCGTCATAGCGCTGTAATTACCGGTGTCGATATATTGTAGCAAAAATGCACTTCAAATCTGCGACTTACATCGGTGTTTTGAAGGGTACCTGTACGAAAGCGTATTATGACTTGAAGGTGGAAGCCAAGCTCACCTGATGATATGTGGCTACTGTAGCCTTTACAGGCTTGAATTTCCTATCACTCACGCGATGCATATTCTTTAATAGTGGGTATATACATGATTTTTGTTATTTATTATTTAGTTTTCTTTTATTAATTAGTTTGAGATATGTATGTATATATATTTTGTGTAAACAAGTTGTGATGCACGAGAGAGCGAGGCATTCTAATACAGGTATATGTTTACCTAAAAGAGTGCTTCAATAACTTTTATGTTAATTTATTTTGGTTACAGTCTAAATATTTTTTCATTTTCATTCTGAGCCCTTCCTCTATTCAGAGGAACTCTGGTCACCACCTTACAGCAGTAACAACGATTATTATAACTCTATCGGACAATTTTCTGCCCCTACCTAGACAGGTAGAAGTAGGAAGACTCCTACTTCCTATAATATGAAGTCAGCCTTCTGTGTTCACCTGTTTTGCGGCTTTACCGGGCAGGGTCGCGTTCCGCGCAGACTCCGCCGTGATTGAGCGTCGCACCCCGAATATTACAGCTCGAGTTTATTATTATTGTTTAATTTTAGAGTGTCTTCTTTCAGCCTGAAACTCGAAACACCGCTGTGGGCATGGGTGTTGGTTCGTAAATTGAATTTTAGTACAGCTCCGTGTAAATATGTAACAAGATATTCAACTTCCATTCTGATTGTAGGTAAATCCCGTTTCTCTGTGGTTAATTTAATGTAAACATTTTACGCAAAACATCAAACGTTTGATTGTTTCGTATTTCTCTATAAGAAATATAAGAAGGAAAATGACGGTTTTTTTCTTATTCTTGCATCTTATTTTCAAACAGATTCTTTATCATTTCGCCTTTCAAAGGACTGTGTTACCAGATAAATACATATATTTTCGTTTATATTTAATGAGTATACATATATTATTTGTATCTTAGTGGTTCATTATAATTATAATAATTATAATGTACCGCTAAGATACGGTAACATCATAAGATTGGGATATATAATATATCGCTTAGACTAGCGGATATACGGCTTGAATTGGTGGGCTCGTCTACCTTTTGGTAGTTAAGTAAACCCATTTAGATAACGAGTATCTTAGTGCCAGCTCTTAACGTAAATGTTATCATATATTGTATATATTGTCAACTAGTGGTAGGCCGTGCCTGCGTCCGCGTTTACTTTAGAACGCTCGCTTTACCCCTTTCGGGAGTGAGTTTTGGAAAATCCTTTCTTATCGCACGCTTACATCATAAATAATAATAAATAAACAAATATTTCCAACACTCACACCAATTAGCCTAGTCCAAAAGTAAGCACTGTAGGCTTGTGTTATGGGATACTAGGGTAACGGATAGAATACATATACTGATATATATTCCTATATACTAAATATAAAATTTATTGTAACTATATATCTATATCCTAATTAATGTAATGGAAGGTGACTTCAGAAGTAACTCTGAAGTCATTTTTCAACTTGACGACTTGACTTGATATATCAATACAGGGAGAAAAAAGCAGCCCTTGCTGAGTTTCTTGCCGGTTCTTCTCAGTACAAAGTCTCCCGCCGTAGTTTTGCGAACCGATGGCGTAGCTTCTTGACCTTCACAAGTGCTTGTAACAGCCTAGACTGAATAAATGACTTTTCATTTCATTTCATATACCTATATAAGTATATTTAAACAGAAATACATATAAAACATCCATGACTGGATTACAAATGATCGTATTCATCACACACACATCTGCCACCACCGGGATTCGAACCCGGGCCTTCTCGAGTAGGCGACACCTTGTAACCCTTTTTTTTTGTGTGTAGCATAAACACTAAAAAAAGGGGTTGGTCGCAGTTGACCTTTACAGCGTCACTGGGTTTTAGTACGGCGAGATCTAAAGGCGATCTCAAGCCGAGTATTGGCGTGTAAAGGCATTCCTGGCGAATGGCATCTCCCCACGGGGAGAGTCTCCTCTCCGTCTGGAGTCTCCAGACCACTCGAACTTAAGGGACTCGGCTCAACTAGAGGGCGTTTCTGAGAATCGGACCTAGGCTCCAGTTATCCGTTATCGTGTGGTGTGGGGAAAAACGCCCAGGTACGTACCTGTACCTGGTATAGCGTGTCGTGTGTAGACCGGGTCTTTGCACTCTTATCCTACGGGTGCGGTGTCTGCCTAATGCTAAGCTAGTGTGCAAGTATGCTAGCTGTGTAGTGTTGGTCTTTGTGGACTGTGTGGGAGGAATCGGAGGCGACTTGAAACCCATCGTACAAACCAATCGGCCACGGATATAGTCAATCATCATCATAATAGCTAAATGTGTGCCAAATTTCAGCGCAATCCGTTCAGTGGTTTGAGCTGTGCGTTGGTAGATCAGTCAGTAACGGTTGCTTCTTAAATACACAAATAAAATCTAATATATCTGAGCGTAGACTATATCAATCTAAATAACAAGACCGATGAGATCCACTTCATCACTCGTAACAAATGGATTACATTACAATATACATTGCTTTGCCGATACATACCAAAATAAATAAATAAATGTAATGTATTGAGCATGGCAGAAAAAACAAGTGATCCAAAGAACGTATATTTTCACAGCTGCCTTTTCAATTTACACACAAAATGGAGTCGAGAACCTTTCTTAACAAGGATACCTAACGGTTTTTTTAAATAAATAATAAATAACCTTAGTGTTCGATAACACTATATTATTCATCTGATCACTAGACGGGAAACTTAAAGACTATGGAAATATACGAAAATAAAAACGGAACTACAAATAAAATAAGACTTGCTGGGTTTGGGGTGAAGAAAACTAAAGAATGTGCACGCTTCTATATTTTCAGTGCAGATACGAGTAAAAGCCTATCAATGAATTTAGCATATTCAGGAACTTCTATAGGCGATATGTTGACAACCTGCCACATCAACTCGGAAAGGGATCGGCACCAACTAGCCTTTGGGATTGCAGTCAAATAGTCCACCTAATGTAAGCATGTGACGTAACGGGATAAGCAGCTTCAGTACATTCCGATCGGTTACGGCTGGGTGACACCACGCTTACGGCTCGCCGACACCGCACTTACGGCTCGCCGACACCGCGCTTACGGCTCGCCGACACCGTGCTTACGGCTCGCCGACCGCAGGTTGATGGCCAGGCGGCACAACTTCGATCAGTCATAGAGAAAGAACCTAACGAAGAAGATTTTGCTTCATCAAGCCAAATGTATGGTATGTGTGTAGTACCTTATTGAAATAAAATATCATTGTAGGTATTTTTCGAAACAAAAGCCTTTGACCTAGTGGGTCAGAATTAATTTAAAAAAATTGAATACTATTGTGATAATGGTATTCTGACCCAGAAATCAAGCGGTCCTGCGTTGTCGCGACTGGCGGTGCGACTTATTCGAGCTTTTCAAGCAATATTGGTGGTTTCGTTGGTTTTAAAATATGTAGATAAAGTTTAAAATTATTTTACACTGAAAGTGCTCGCTGCATCGCTGCCAGCCGCTGACATTCGTTTATGAATTGATCCTTAGACTCCAGATAAGCTGACGTGAAATTCAATGTATAAGCTCTTTGAATATTGAAGAAGACATAGCGATTCCTTATCCGCAAGTCACCTGTCTCATTCAATTGTGTTTCCTTAGAAAATGATATTTTAAATTGTTCTTATCTGGTTTGCTTTAATTCAAAAATTGAACTGCTTTTTCCAAGGAGGTTCTAATTCGTCATTATGTATTTTTTTACTGTCGTTCCATTATATCTCCGAGGTTTGAGACCAATTTTGATGATTCTTTCCCATATTAATTTGGTGAAGATCTGATAAATAATTTCGGAGATAAATAACGGAACTCCTCAAATACGAAAATTAAACAATACATATCGTGAATGATTTATTATACGAAATATGACAGATAGGTCTATAAGCCAGACATCTATTTTTAGTAAGATGATGTTGCCCTGGCTTATAAGAAGCGAAAAATAAGAACTTTTTTTTACAAAAATAATAAAAACCGACTTTATAAAAACAAAACCACTAAAAAGTAAGAAATAATGCATAATTATTTTCATGTCAAATTAACATTTGGACTCGGTGCCGTACCAACCCAAGCAGTAAATGGAAACTCAGATCTATCAATATCATCATCACCATCACCAGTGGGGCACAGACCTTCCTTATGGATGGAATAAGGAGATTGGGTCATTAACCACCACGCGGTCCCAGTGCGGATTGGTAGGTGCTAACGGTTTAACGTGCCTTCCGAAGCACGGAGGAGCTCAAGATAGTAAATTTTTGGTCACCCATCCAATGACCGACCACTGCGAAAGTTGCTTAACTTCAACGATCGCAGCCGAACGCGCTAACCACTTGCGCCATCGAGGTCCTCATTATATCTATCACAATATGCATGGCACCAACTCCAAATGTTAATTTGACTTTAAATGTAGATATAAATAAAGAATATGTTTTATTTCTTACTTTTTGTGGTTTTGTTTGTCGAAGAAGTCGGTTTTTATTTTTTAAAACATAACACTTAACTATGAAGAAAGAAATAAACTGCGTGCAGAACGTAATCAGCGCCATAAGCAATTTATGATGAATTAATTCACACCTCCTGGACTCGCAAATCCGTCTTAGCATTTTATTAGCAAAAACTGCCGTTGTGCAAACACCCCAACGATCGAGCGCTGTTTGCGCTGCAAATATTAAAGATAACGAGTTATTATTATGGTTCCATTCGGAGCGACTCTAGAGACTCTGGAGTTTCTAGACATTTCCTTTTACGAATTTGTAAGAATACTTAGCAATAGTTTGTGACTCATATTGAATTGCCTTGTCCCTTGGTACAATTTTACTATTTCCGAATCTTTCCGAGCAGCTGCCTTATATCCGTTGAAGCACATAGTTAGTGAAGCATACTGTTATAAAAAAAACGTGCAGGGTTCAGTACAAATTTGAAGGTACACAACATAAATGGCCGCATGTATTTTAACGTTAACTTAGAAGTTTTTTTTTCTTTTAAATTATATAATTATGCATATAAAAATCGTTAGTGTTTGGCATCCACTTGTCAGTTAAAGGACCCAGTTGAAAACCAGCGCCAGTGCATACTGCACTGACATTATGCTGAACTGGACCCTTTTCAGCGCAGCCGTGGATACGGAGTGATATCAGTCATTTTGTAAGTTTTAACTATAACAATTTTATCTGTATCCGTGTACTGTACTGAATAAACGATTTTGTTTGTTTGTTTGTTTGAAAGTTTTATATTTTTAAAGCTTGTAAGGATCGTAATCCTGAGTATATGGTTCTTTTAACTCAATACCAACGCGCTGCCGAGATACAGGGTCTTGACAGACAGACAGATAAACAGCCCTATCTTTTTTTGACGTTAACTTAAAAGATTGATTTTTCCACAGCTTCAAGGGGCCCTACACCTGAGTTACTAAAGTACTTTGAATTTCAACTTGATACTTTACGCGATTCCGAGATAAAGGGAATTGACAGGCAGACGGACACACGGACAACAAAGTGGTCCTATAAGGGTTCTGTTTTATCCTTTTGATGTACGGAACCCTACAATGAATATCATTTTATAATTTTTCGAAGAAATTGTTTTCTGTTTTCCTGATGAAAGTAACGCAATAAAACATTTTATTGTAAAAACTCAGTGATGTGGCTATGACTGTGAAATTAATGGAATATTTAAATGTTTAATTCTTGGAATGCGGAAAATTTAATATATTGAATTTATTATTAAGCAACCCAAAATCCAAATAGCTGGGCACGTTTCAAAGAATCGTTTTTAATTTTAACTACAGAAAGAATTCAAAGTGATTTACATTTGAGGCATAAAGTTATTACATTCATAAAAATTAAGTAGCAATTTATTTTAATAATAAAGCTGGTAGATGTTTATTTTGAGTAAATCAAAATCATAAATATTACTGAATGTAGCAGACAGCTGGTAATATTTTGTACGAGTATGTCTGAATTTTGCTCTAATATGTAAGAACCCTCAAATTATAAACAAGTACTTTATTTTAGATTATGTCCTGTGTATTGTATTTAACGTGTTTTTAAATTACAATAAAGATAAATTTATTTTATTGAGTATTATTAGTTCTGGCTATAAAGACAACAAATTATTTTTCAATCACATGACTTTATATTACATCAATGACAAGACAAAATTATAAAATACAACTGATAGCAAATTTAGTAATTAGTGAAAGTCATTGTATCATGAGAGGCGAAGGGCATTAAGGGTGATAGTACCTATTGGCTCCTACACACAATGCCGGCGGCACGTGCCGCAGAAACTTGCACAAAGCCTTTGAGCATCACTGAAATGGAGCCGCGCGGCACGCCCGCATACCCGGGTGGCCATGCCTAGGCTTCCTTTCTGCGGTAAATCCGGCGGCTTTTAAGCAGCAGTGTACACCGCGGCTTGTCCGTCGGCAAGGCAGGCCGGCGGGGGTGCCGCCAGCACTGTGTGTAGTAGCCATACTAGGCTACTATTGAGCATGGACACCATTTCATATTCATCCATGCCAAATGTGCCATCAGTGGAGAATTAGTTCCATCAATGACCAACCTTAAGCATGATCAAGGTGTCTGTACACACCAAACCAGCAGAACTTTGTAAACCGGAACCACCTTTGCCGCAGCATCTGCGGCCTGTATCATTCAGTAGTTAGTTATTGCCGAGTTTAAGAATTGACTGTGTGTATTTTTGTTAGACTAGCATATTAATAAATTAAAATCCACATGAACGCCACTATATTATGAAATCCAGCGGGCAACTTAGCCAGCGGACATGGAGTGCGCGCGGGCGCAACCCGCCAGCACGATTGTCGCAAAACAAGCCCGACTAACCCGTCCGCCCAACCAGGTCAAGTCGCTGGGCCGGCGGGTTTGCTGTGTAGACACGTACCTTTTCTATAATCCTCAGGGCATAATATATAAGACATGAACAATTTACTTTTCGTTCCTCGGTCTATAACTATTCAGTGCTGGATGTAGGCCTCCGCGTATAGGCAGCGTATGCTATCTAGCTCTTTTATGCTGTTTCTACCTTTGTGCTGTGCAACCAGAAGAGCACTGAGATGTCAGACGATTTCCCACTCCAACACGACCTTTCACCACTTACCATCGTTTCTGTAAAATATGTGGTACTTTTATGTCAGTTTCTGTCAGTTTCTTTCTTCTCCAGATTTCTGTGAATAGGAGTTTGTTTTTAGATAAACGTCCAAGTTCTGCCTTCATAGAATATCACAAGGACGATGAACAAGTTGTAAGCTCTGCGCTTATTTCATAGGTCTCCTTTAGATGATAGTAGATAGGGTAGCTGTGACACCACCAAACCACCCCAATCTAGTCTGATGTGGCGATCAATTAATTTCTCTTTTATGAGCCTCCAGACTCCACTCATTTACTTCACTTCAATAACTCTTGCAAATGCTGCAATTTTGCTGGTTTTCTTGCTGAGATAATAAGAGAGGTAGGGCATAGCGTATCTTCCGCTCGCATTGGAGTGCTCGTCTGAATTTTGCTGGTTTTCTTGCTGAGATAATAAGAGAGGTATAGGGCATACCGTATCTTCTCTCTATCTTTTGCTGGTTTTTTTTATGTTATAGGGGGCATACGAGCAGACGGCTTACCTGATGGTAAGTGATCACTATCGCCCATGGACACTTGCAACACCATGATGATGATGATGATGATTATCACAAATGCGATGCCGGCCTTTAAGGAAGGAGTACGCTCTTTTTTTGAAGGTTTTTGGGTCGTATCGGTCCGGAAACACTGCTGGCGACATATACATATAACATATTCCACAGTTTTCTCGTACGTGGTAAAAAATTAAATTGGACTAGATTAAGTCGGACCCAATTCGTTACTCGGTTTAACAAAGTTTTGACTTCAGACACAAGTTTGTTCCGGCACTCGATGACGTTTTCCCGTGAAATGTTGGCGCGGCCGGTATATAGGGCATCACCCGTGCTGTCGTCCGTATAACAATGAATGCCATGCCATCAATTTGAAGCATATCATTGATATGAAGAAGAAACAGCGTAGGCGATAGCACACAGCCTTGTGGAACACCAGCATTTACGGATTTGGAGTCCGAGCATGCACCGTCGACTGCGACCTTGATGCTCCTGTCCGCAAGAAAGCTAGTGATCCAACCGCACAGCTTTTCAGGAAGCCCATAAGAAGGAAGCTTCGAAAGAAGCGCTTTGTGCCAAACCCGAACGAAGGCCTTCGCGATATCCAGACCGACCGCCAATGCTTCCCCCTTGGTCTCGATTGCCTTTGTCCAACGATGAGTCAGGTAGTCTAGTAGATCACCAGCCGAGCGACTCTGACGGAAACCGTACTGGTGGTCACTGATCAGCTGGTGGTCCTCTAGGTACCGCAGGAGCTGGCAATTTATAATAGACTCCATTATCTTGGAGAACAAGGAGGTGATGGCTATAGGCCTATAATTAGTAGGGAGTGAGCGGTCGCGTTTTTTAGGAATCGGGTGCACTAAAGCTGTCTTCCATGAGTTCGGAACGACACCTAAAGAGTAGGAGAGCAGGAAAAGACGCGTTAGTACCGGAACCAACTCAGGAGCACACGTCTTCAGCACAATTGGTGAGATTCCATCAGGCCCGCTCGACTTGTGGATGACAAGGGAAAAGAGTGCTTTACGCACTAAGCTTTGTGTGAACCGGATCTCCGGCATAGAGCTCTCACACCGCGGGATGGTCGGCGGTATGTATCCCCTGTCATTGCTTTTCTTGCTGAGATAATAAGAGAGGTAGCGCATAGCGTATCTCCCGCTCGAATCGGAGTGCTCGTGTGAATCGGGACGACCTCCGTGGCCGAGTGGTCTGTACGCCGGGTTTCATGGTGTCGCCAACTCGAGAGGTCCCGGGTTCGAATCCCGGTGGGGGCAGATGTTTGTGTGATGAACACTAGCATTTGTACTCCAGTCATGGATGTTTAATATGTATTTCTATATAAATATACTTATATATGTAAAGTATATGTATTCTATCCGTTACCCTAGTATCCCATAACACAAGCCTTATAGTGCTTACTTTGGGAATAGGCTAATTGGTGTGAGTGTTGGAAATATTTATTTATTATTTATATTTAATTTTGCTGGTTTTCTTGCTGAAATAACAAGAGAGGTAGGGCATATCGTATCTTCCGCTCGAATTGGAGTGCTCGTCTGGAAAAGTAACCTCCACCTTACAGAAGATCACAGTTAAATAACACTACTTTTTGATGGAGTTGTGTTTCTGTCCATAAGTAAGGTTCCAGGGCCCCACAGGGTAGGGAACTGAGTCAGAGTAGGCAACTGCGCGAGTGATATTTCTTGTATCGCAAGCGTCTATAGGCCACGGTGGCCGCTTACCATCATTCGGACCATATGCTTATTTGCCACCCTTTCAACATTATTTTCTTTAAATATAGTTATCTACTTATAAAACTGACAGCCCGTCATGGCATAGCTTTAATAGAGTATCTGTCTGATCTGTCTACGTAAGTATTCAGCATCGCCATGCGTATTCCAACTTCGATTGTGAATATTGTCAAACTTCAGTTCGATTATAGCGAATCGAGATAAGTCACGTAATCCGAGAATCGAGTCGCGAGCCATAACCGAGAGCCGAGTTCGTTAGCTCCACGCGAGTTGTCTTCAAATTAAATTCATCAAACTTCAATAAGCCCCTGACGCTTAAAAGCAGCCCAAGTTTGCTTTATTAGCCGCTCTATCGAAGCGGAGTTCCCAGTTTTCATATGCTCAACTCGAAACGAGTCTTAATTCGGCATTCGTAATTACTTCTTTGCTAATTAGAGGGAGTCTTGAGCGGTTATATAATTCACGACGTCTCTTTTTTTGGATTTTGTCTTTCTATTCTAAGAACAACTCTTTAGCGGTGTAGGTACTTGTCTCTAAAAAAAAATATTCTTAAAATATTTAAGCGGTGAGTTATTTACAATAACCTGTTCTTGAGAAAGACAGAGAGCTGCGCTATCGTTTCATGAAACTACGGCAGAAGATACCGCACAAAATTGGCAGTGGCTGTATGCAACTCTAAGATTGTGATATACACATATGCAGTGCATATCCTTGTCTCATAATTTGTTTTACTTACATAATTCACAGAACCAAATATATAGGTGCCAGAAGTTAAATATTATTATTATAACTATCTATACTAATAGGTATTATAAAGAGGCAAGAGTTGTATGTGTGTAACAAATAATCTCTCATACCTGAACCTATTTCGAAAATTAATTCACTATAAGGTAGCCACATTATTTTATATATTTTTAAGCATTAATCTCAATAAGTTAATTAATCGGCTCGAATTATAATTCTAAAGAAAACTTTCACTTGAAAAAAATCCATTCTAACAACTTCTCCGAGAGGTTTTTTTTAAGTATTTTTTTTCTTTATAACTACATCATATCCGAGTGACATAGGCTAAATTCTAATCCGATAAAATAAATTTCACCTATGCAATATCGGAGCGGATCACTATCATACAAACTTCTTTTGAGCTTACTTCTTTTGTATTCTTATTCCTCAACGGCTGCTCACCAAAATCTTGCGATTCGAGTCAATATTTTTCCAAAGTTCACACCACGTAAACAGGGCACTTTGCGAACTTTTGATAGCGCAATAAATCGCGCCATGTTTCGCATGTATTTTAGTATTAAAGTGGCTGCTTGTCCAGAAAGTAACAGCACACAGCAATGATTTAATAACGAGAGCCATTACGGCCGGCTATAATTCATTTTCGCATTAGGCTGGCTTCGGAGCAGCGTACGAGGGCGGCTCGGGTGAACGCGACCGGAGAAGTGTTCTGACAATTGGATACAAGTACATGCTATTGCGACCTTCATTTTAAGCTATATATATAAATTCATACTAACATATATATATATATAAAATTAGCTTAAATTTATGAAAAGTCAAAAAGTATGTACGCGCATCACTTCTGGACAACTAAACCAATTTGGATATTTTTTTATTTATTGTCTTTATGGAATTATAACCGTATATTTACACATATTTACATTTAAATAAGAAAAACTTTAAAACTACATGATCACTTAAAAATTCCCACTACTAGTAAAAGGGTAGTATAATATAAATTTGGACACTTTTTGGGCAATGGACTGAACCCGAACAAGAATAACACAACCAATGGTTTCAAAATTTTGCGAATGTATAAAAAATTAAAGAAATGATAATAATATGTGTGTAATGTAATACCTATGTTTCACTTTAGCGTCACATCTTTAAAGTCTGCCAACCCGGCTAAAAATATTGCGTGAAATATATATATATATATATAAGCTTGTAAAAAATATGTTAATATGCTATTTGTTTCTTTTTCAGGTATGTTGATAAGCTGCTTATAATAAAAGCCACGTGGTATGTATGTATTTTGGTTCTGTTTTTCTCTGCGAGACAACAATGATTTTGATAGATATTAGAATGTGTAACTTCATAATTTTATAATCTATGCTTTGTACGCAATTGAAAACTCTTTGATTGACAACACCTTGACTGTAATCAATTAATGTAGGTACCTGAAATTAGTATTCGTGAGATTATTTATAATAGTATTTATTATGTACGCCAGACAGCCACAGTGTGTTTGAGCATATTTTAAGCAGGTTGAAAGTATAAATCTCATTCATGTAGCCTCCTATATGATAAGACCTAAAATAGTTGGCCCAAGTAATATGGGTAAAAAAAACCCTTTTACGACCTCTTATAAATAATAAAAGCTATGTTTTATTAAAAGGTTTTTTAAACGACCGCCATCAGTAAACAGGTCAATCTGGCAAAAATAAAATAATATATTTTACTCGAAATCCTTTCAAGCACGCCCCGAGCATTCAAGCAATAAATACAACATTTGCATGAATCTCGCGCTGAATTTTATATGTTTCACTATCATAAATTTGATGGAACTGTTTAATGAATGTCGTAAAGTAAACTTGCCGCTCGTTCGTGTTATTTGGCCGTTTTGCGTTAAAAACGTTTCTTTAACTTATGATTGTAATTTATAAATAAATTGTCTCGTCGGGCTCGCTATTAGTCCGTTCTTTTTTGGTAGGTATTAGGTTGCCTTCTTTTTTATCACCGACGTAATTATTTTTTTTATTAATAGGCAGATCAGTAGATTGATGAAGCATAATTTTTGCCATTTCTGCTCTGTCACAACATTATGATGATGAGAACCGTAATTGAAAAAGCTACAAAATACCAAACATTCGCATGTTATTGACTACAAGAAGGCGTTTGATAGTGTGGAATCCTGGGCAATTGTTCAATCACTTCAGAATGCTCGTATAGACTACAGATACACAAAGCTTATTGAGAACACCTACAATAACGCTACCATGAAAGTCACGCTGGTCGACCAAACGCAACATATAAACATCAAAGGAGGCATAAAACAGGGAGATACTCTTTCACCAAAATTGTTTACCCTGGTACTGGAGGATGTCTTCAAAAAACTTTCATGGGAGGAACGTAGTCTTAAGTTGCCGGAAACAAGACTGAATAACCTAAGGTTCGCTGATGACATCATTCTGTTTAGTGATAACCCTGATGACCTCCAAACTATGATCCACAAGTTGAATGAAGCTTCCATAAATGTCGGTTTGGAAATGAACCTCAGTAAAACTAAGATCATGACTAATGATCCCATACCATTTACTATTAAGGTAAACCAATCCGTCATTGAAAAGGCAGAAAAATATGTTTACCTGGGTCAAGAAATTAAAATGGGAAATGAAAATCAACTAAACCAAATAGATAGGTGCATCCGTCTCATGTGGGCTGCCTACGCAAAACTCGACTTTGCTTTTAAAATGAATTTACAGCGGTACCGAAATCCAGATTGTTCGATCAGTGTATTTTACCCGTACTTACTTATGGAGTTGAAACCTGGGTTCTGACAAAAGAAAGTATCAACAAGATACAAGTCGCCCAGAGGAAACTAGAGAGGAAACTAGTAGGGATTACACTACGAGACCGCAAGACTAACACGTGGCTTAGAAAGCAAAGTGAGGTCACTGATGCCGTTAAACGCATAGCGAGTTTGAAGTTGCAGTAGGCGGGACATATAGCCCGTAAGTATGGCTCGTGGGGTAGGGCGGTCTTGGAATGGAGGCATTGAGGCGAGAAACGACCTAGAGGAAGACCACAGATGCATTGGAAGGATGACATCAGAAACACTGCAGGGACGAATTGGATGTAAGTGGCGCAAGATCGAACTAGATGGCGTAATTTGAAGGAGGCCTACACCAGACTGGTTGAGAATGGCTGAAAAGAAGAAAAGAAGAAGAATGTTAGTAAAATTTAAAGATGATAGAAAAAACAACATGTTTAATTAATTTACTTAAATTGAAAGGGAAGTTCAATATTTTAAATATGTGAACAGGTCTCAGTTTATCAACAAGAATCCCGGGCACGGTAATAGTTACATAATATTCCTGTGACAGGTAATGCTGCCCTAATCGGTTTCCCACATCCCACACTTCACTTGTAAAATAAGCTGCATAACATAATGACGTCACATTACATTATAATGATAAACGACAGCCGATGACGCGCGATTCCAAACTAGCTCCATTATCGCTCCACAAAAACTCCGGCGGAGGGGAAAGATTACGATAATTCTAATTTACGATTTCGTTTAAATTCTTTCGTGACGGCGGCAGGCATTGCCGGCCCGCTTCTGGCCCAAACATTATGGTGACCGACTTATTTTTATTCGATTCAATATTCCGTCTAGAAATCGCTATCGGTTTAAAAACGAACGCTAAAACGGATCGCATAAATTTGCATGACAAACGCTCGGCACCGGGGACATTACTTTTTTTTAAGAAAAATATGACGACCTTCCCTCGATGGAGTTCCAGGTCTATTTCCATAAATAATAAATAACGATCGCGACGGGGCAAAAGTATTCGTGGATATTTATTCTGTTCGCGAATTTTCATCCACTTATCCTGGGTTTATCGGTTGGGTTTTGGCCCCGTGTCGTCGACTCGCTCGTGCGGATCTTGACATATGGCAACCTTATCCAACTTCCGAGGTTTCGGGTTTGACTCCCACTTAAATATATGTTGACACACATTCTTTTCATTGCAATTTTGATTGCTTGACGGAATGTGATTAAGTTACTCAGAACGTATATGCGTATATTCACTCCATTATTTTATTAGGAGGAGGCAGAAAATCAAAGATGCAGCTTGAAAGTAAATTATATTATAAACATTATTCGTAAAGTCACATTACAAATACCGTACATTTGGCATTCGATAGAGAATGTGTTGAGTATTTATAAAATTACCTTTTGCTTGTTAAATGTTTTGGTTTGTTCTCAAAAGTGGATACAAATGCGGAATAAAAGTAAATTAAGGTGTCAGTTCATATTAATTATTTACCACAAGTTATCTCGAGAGCTCTTACTATGAATAACAATTCATTTTTATTGTAAATAAATATTCTAGAAAGTTAGTCGAATAAAAAAGAAGTCATTGCCGCAGATACAGTTATAAATACAAAAAGTTGAGAAAAGTATTTGCCAAAGTTGGAAACGAAATAGGAAGACATACCCAGCAATGTGACTAACCAAAATAGAACTGTATTACTGCGAATCAATTCATAATATATTCACGTTACCTCAATCACTTCAAGGACTTATACATCATTTACTATATTGATATACCGGCCTTGGTCTATTCAACCTAACCTACTAATCAAATCTACAAAAGAGGAAGAGTGAACCTTACTTTCATTGTTGTAATTTCAATGTGAAATGAACAACCGAAAACGATGTTCCGACTATTGCGTCGTTTTAATACTGCAAGATTTATTTGAATTTAACAGAGAATGCAATAAAAGTGAAATGGGAGGCGGATCTTACTGCCCCTAATAACAACGCTCCTGACAAAACAGAAATGGTTATTTTAAAACTTTAAACGATTCTCGTTTCAGAGTGAAACTAGGGCCTCGGTGCAATCCAAAATGAGATTTTGTTCCTACGCTCTGCTACGATGAATGCTACAAATGTTATGACTATTGTTGGGCCAAACCTTTTTTATAACCTTTTAATTTAAACACCCTGGCACCTATTTGACGTGTTTTTAAATATTTATATTTTTATACGTCAGTCTTTCTGTTTGCTTTGACACACTCTTCTCTATTATCTACTTGTGTTATGACTTGTCTGTTTAAATATATCTCTCATATATTATAATTATATCTTGTAGCTATTCCACTGTGTTTTCCTCTCCTACGGTATAATAACTATAATAATTGCCGATCTCCGGGGCCGAGTGGTATGTACGCCGAGTTTCATGGTGTCGCCTACTCGAGAGGTCCTGGGTTCGAATCCCGGTAGGGGCAGATGAGAGTTTATGTGATGAAAAGAAGCATTTGTACTCCAGTCATGTATTTTAAATATGTATATCTATATAAATATACTTATATATGTATCAGTATATGTACTCTATCCGTTACCCTAGTATCCCATAACACAAGCCTACATTACTTACTATAGGGCTAAACTAATCGATGTGAGTGTTGGAAATATTTATTTGTTTATTTATTTATTGCTACGTCTCAACATCGTTGTTTATAAAAATAGTGGGTATCAATAGTTTACAAAAGTTATTTGTTATGTCAAGAGTTTCGTTTTTTCAGAATGTAGGATATAAGTGATATAACGGACATAAAACCACTTTTGCATTAAATAAATTTTAACTTCAAAGCAGTTAGTGGATATAAATTTCCGCAAACAGATTTTTACTACTGCTTCACAGATTTTTTGTATGAGAATTAAATGGATTAAGATTCATGGAAACTAGTCTCACTCGTTGGTGACGCATACGTTATTAACACGCTGATTTCTGAACTCAGTGATATGCGGAGAACCCTCGAAATCAGGCTGTCTGTATGCGAAGATTAATTAACTGCTGAACGAAAATGGTGCGATTCAATAGAGAATTAACACTAGACTTGGAGCACTTTGTATTGTGATTTTCTATCAAAATTAAGAAGAGGATTTAGTATTTAAATCGGTTTTCTGAGAACAATAAATGGCGATTTAAAAAATATCAATTTCATAAAAAATGCATGCTGCAAATTCAAATTTATTCTGTCATCATCCGTTGGCAAACTTATTTTTACGCATTGTTTAAGTGACATTCTTAATTCCAAACAAGGTTTTTTATAGGCTAGGCTTAGTATTTTATTTAAAACGCCTTCTTTTTTATACTTACTTAGTTTTTTTTTAATCAAAAAGGCGTATATAATATTTAAGGGGCAAAAAAAAAACAACACAGGGTAACATATTTGTTTAAATAAATTGAAACAAAAAAGTAAATCGATCCAGGTAAATAGATGACGATTCTAAAGTGATTCTGATCAAGACTTCAAAACTAGATTAGCAGAACGACAATGCTGTTTGAAAATTTCGGACTGATTCCATCGGAGCGTCTTACGAGAATCAAGAACACTGCTTGATCGAAGTCGACACTTAACCGGGGCACCCAGGTGATAGAATAAATTTGCATAACAACGCACAGGATGGGGCTGAAATAATATGGCTCGCTGTCAATTCTTATTTCCCAGTTCGGCTGGATCTTTCGCTATCAATTAGGCGGATAAAGCCTATATTGTACAGTTTCCCGTACTAACGGTTCGAGTTTGCTGATTTCTTTAAAGATTTTATATGTAGCGATCTTTGAGGTAGGCCTTTGCACAGTAATAAGCGTTGTATGGCAAACATGATGATTATTATTATTATTATTTCAAATTTTTGTGGAAATGGAGTCTTAATGGAACTGTAGTCTTGTGCCCTAAAAGGTCTATTGTGATTCCTCCAATTTGAAGTATCTCTTATAGCCCGACAGCTTCCACGAACGTTACTTCTAGCTTTTAGAGAATTGATTTCCTTTTTGGCAGATTGGCAAACATGATTATGACGAGATTGCGCTGACACGTTGATATTGATTTAAATCACCACATCACATTTGTTTTTAGTTTAAAACTGCTATAATGTTTCATTTGTTTACATTGGAGTTTCAGTCTGACAGTCGTGTTGATTAACAAGTACCTATTTACTTGTTGCTAATTACTTTACTCTCTTTTTTTACTGTTCTAACATTGATCAATTTGTGAAATATGAAATGAAAAATGTTACTCAAGTAATTATTTAATCAGAAGTTATTACTTTTACTTGTTAATAAATATGAAGGCAAGAGTGAACTGATGCTAGCAAATAATATAAAGATATAATTATTATTGTTCTTGGAAAGGACGCGTTTTAATTCCGAACCAGTGAAAAGGTATTTACATAGAAGTTATGAACTTTAAAAGCTACAATTACGTAAGTGTGCATTGGATTACAAGTGAAGAGGTACGAGGGAAATTATAAGTGTTGTTGTTTGAATTTGAGAGAATCCATTCGAATTATCGACTGCTGAAATAACGATTGGAAAAATGAACATTAGATCCAGAACTATTATTTTCGATGCTGCCTATCCAACATTATTATAAATATGAGACTTCGTATATTTGTGTGTTTGTATGTTTGTAACCCAATGACGCAAAAACAATTGAACTTATTTGGATGAAATTCGGTACGCATATAATGTATGACCTGGATTGAGACATAGGGTACTTTTATCCCGAAAAAATTAAATTTTTAATTCCTCTGGGATTAAATAAAACTAACTTTTTACGGGTTAATGCACGAAACTTTATTTATTTATTGACGTTTCGTAGCCTTTACAGGCTACGTCATCAGAATAAAACTTTTTTTCAATTTGTCGAGCTACCTTCGAAAGACTTTTATTGAGCGTTTGGTTATTTCATTGTTCGATTTTTAAGTTTTATTGTCTATGTATGAATTTATTATTTAATTTACTTAATAAAGTATTTTATTTCAAATTCTTTTTTGTAATTTTGAGTTTATTTATTTGACCCTAACTACCGTAAACTACCACCGGTTCCAAAATTGGGAGACCTTTCTGAGAAAAACCGGCGAAACAAACTCAAGAGAGGCTTTCTATCTCCTTCTTATGTTAAATTATGCAAACAAAAAGAACTAATAGTATCTGATGGTCTTGCAGTGTGTGCTCGGGGTTGGGATTTTATCTATATCGGTGGTAGTTTACAGTAGTTAGGGTCAAATAAATAAACTCAAAATTACAAAAAAGAATTTGAAATAAAATACTTTATTAAGTAAATTAAATAATAAATTCATACATAGACAATAAAACTTAAAAATCGAACAGTGAAATAACCAAACGCTCAATAAAAGTCTTTCGAAGGTAGCTCGACAAATTGAATAAAAGTTTTATTCTGACGACGTAGCCTGTAAAGGCTACGAAACGTCAATAAATAAATAAAGTTTCGTGCATTAACCCGTAAAAACTAGTTTTATTTAATGAGTGATGTGCGTGAAAACCTAAGAAACATATCCTCTGGGATTCTTAAAAAATAAATTAACGCGGACAAAGACGCGGACGGCCGCTAGTTATTAATATTTACTTCGTCAAATTATTTTAAAACACTAATTCGCACTAGACCTACGTATTTTTACAATACTCACTGCACATAAATAGATGTGGCTGGGTTCAATTATTGCACTTAGAAAGTCGTATTGCTTTTTTTAAATTCATGGACCGCTGGCTGCGACATTCTTTGCTTCGTCGGTACGTGCGAGTCATATCTTATTTCAACTGACTTGCTCTATCTAATGTGTATTGTAACTCCATTCTTGATAACTTTTCCAAAAGACTGACGTACTTTCATTTTCGAAGAGAACAAGTACAGAAGTTAAAAATCCAGAGTTCAAGGATATTCGTTATTTTATGAGCTCGTGATAACAGAGCCCATAAAGTAACATAGTCACATATGGTTGTTATATGAACTCTGTAAAATCATTTCGCGTATATCATATCGTGTATCGCGCGCTGGCCTTCGGTGTCACCGTCTAACTGTGGCCACAATTCCAACGCGTACAAATAAATTTGGTGACTCATTTCTTTGTCGCACTATCCGTAGATGGAATGCTCTGCCTGCTCACGTGTTCCCTCCTTCTTACAACCTGGGATCTTTTAAAAGAGGCGTGAAAAAGCAACAAGCAGGCCGGCAAGGTGAGGATGGCTGGTGTAGCAGGTAGAACTGCTTTACCAGCTATCTTCACGTCTGGACTTCACCATCAATTAACATCAGGTGGGGTGGAGTCATTTGTCGGACCTATCTATAAAAAAATAAAATAAAAAATCATGGCTTTAAAGTATACACTAAACTGTCACCTCCTCATTAATATACGAAGACTTTGCTCAGACTAGTTACTCCGTGTTTTGTTCATATCACTCAAGTGCCATTTATCATTCAATGAACAGAGCGAAAACATAGAGTAACTAATCTAAGCTTAGTCTTGGTTTATCAATAAGGGGGTCAAAGTTTATTAATGATATATTTCTTATCGAAAGAAAACTCATTTTCTCCTTTCTTTCCTTAGATTCATATTCAGTATATATAATTAGTACAAACAATGGAAAGTGACCTTCTTCCAAAATATTTAAGTAATAGAGACGGGCATAATAAATATATAACGTAACATTGTTCCGCCAGCGGAACACCACTGAAATAACACAATGGAGAATCATTTATTGTACCCTTGTCTGTGTTAGTTTAACATATTCAAAAACATGCTAATAGGCATTCAAAATGCTAAAACATTTCGATTAATAGGGCACTCGTGGGAACACCCCTTGCACAAAAGAACGGAGTCAAAACTACGCAACTTTAATTAGGTTACGAATGTTTTGAACCTTTTGTAAACGAGTTAACTAACCCGACCTTTGGTAATGTTTAGTTTTCTTGGCCTTAACGACTTAAAATTTTTCGAGGCAATGAACCTTACGTATTTCTTAAATAAGGCATTTTAACTTTAGGGGCATGCCTCCTAGAGGTAGGGAAAACGCTTATTTGTTATTTAATTATACATATTAATTTGAATGTTAACAAAAATACGTATTGTATGCTTATCAGGAAATTTTGCTAACTCCACTTTTGGTCAAAAATTATCTAACAATGGCGTTTGTTTCCTTTAATGTGAACACATCGTTTACGTAAATTTGGCAACTCCTTAAATAAAGTGGAGATAGCAAAGGAGATTGCTCAGCTTCCATACATGTTTGGCCTAAAGACCAATAATCATGAAAAATTGTTTCCTAGATTCGAAATTATATATAAATTACTGTAGAAACGAATATTATTGACGAACACCCCTGAGAACTTCTATAAACCATATACACTGAACATATTAAAATAATAAAAAACAAATAAGTTATATAGTAAACTAGGGAAATCAAGCCAAGTACCGAAATTATGGATTAGATTCAGGTGTATAGAGCATGTAGATTAACAGATAGTTGCCTGTTTTTAAAGTTAATGCATAAGAGTAACTTTTAAAATCAGGTGTCATTTCCGGTTATAATAAGATACTCTGTGACAGAAACTGTGTGATGATTGTGAATGAGCCACAGATTAGAGAGAATTTTTAAACTCTAGTTAACCAAAGAAAGCTACGAGATTTAGGTTCTATAGCCGTATATTCAGTAGCTTCATTATTTTTGTTATGTTTAAGATAACCATATTTTAGATTTTTAGTGTATCACACCTTATAATTTTATTTATTTATTAATTTATAGTCAGGGTACGTAGGCCCATAGATAGATACCTTAAAGTCTAACATATGTATATACAGATTATAATGTGTTTATGGAGGTGTTTGGCAAAAAATGTATGGCAATAGACTTTATGATGTCGCCTACCATCTATAATAATTGTCTGAGCACATTTGCATCTAGTGAAAATGATAATATAGTGGTGGATATTAATACCACAGCGTAATAAAAAAATAATTTATTTTATCGATCTTTACAAAATAGATTTGTTTTTATGTTATATAAACAACTTCGATCAGTCTTTGGCTGAATGTTACTACACCCATAGCCATTAAAAATGATTCGTATGTTTTCCAAACCGGTAATATTAAAAGTCCTTTTTAAAGTAAATATATTATACAAAGGTGTCCGTTGAAATCTAATGACTGTAAATTAAATTATAAATTACGCCAAGAAGTACCGTGTATGTCAATATTTTTTGTGCATTTAGGCCAATTTGAGCAATCTCCTTTACATGTTAGGCAGACGATGATTTACGAGTAGATACAATGCTACTTTTAAAGGAGATTCTATTTTATATAAACTGGTGGTCACTTTTTGCCCGTTATCTGTTTTCATTTGAACGATGTTGTGGGGTTCTTCGCATATTGTGTTTGATAGAAATAATACAATAATACATAATAACAAGTACAACTATGTGTTGCCTTGATGCTCCTCTGAATTACGCGGGAGACATCGTATCTTCGAATGCAAAAGTTAAACAAATGACTAACTCGCAACCTTGTCGTAACAATCACGTCTTTCCACACACGAGTCAACTTGAAAATCGCCAGCTTACCCGGAAAATACGGGCTAACTGCCCGACCCGGAGACCACCTCATTAGCATTGGAGATTGCACGGCGACATTTACATACCGCGTTTAGTATAAAATTCATAACAACTCCCTGTATGTGCAATGCACTAGTGAAGATCATGTTGTAACTGAGAGAATAGTGACAAGACTTCTTCCACCTGACCGAATAAGGCTGTCTAGAACTTTTAGCTTAGTTATTATTTAGCTTTGAATAAAATAAAAAAGTAAATAAGTCCATATAATCAAACATTGTTCGTTAATACTTTTACAAGATGCCGTACAGATAGGATCATGTTTTCTACTAAGTATAGTTTAGATTAACTTTCCGAATTTTATTGAAAGTCATACAAAAAAGTGTCGAACATAAACTCATAACCTAAATATAAAATTATATGTGTCTTCACAATGCATTTCAGTATAAGTACATTCATTTTATGTATTTGTTTTTAGATGTACTTGCTATTTTTTATAGAGGGAACCCGTGAAAGTATAGAAGAGTAGAGAGGAACATAGCAGATTTTCTGCTCAAATTGTAGCAGTTATTTTGGGAAGTAACCTTCTTCTTACAGAACACTACCTCGGAGTTGTATTGTAGTAATTCTAGTAGAGGTAATCGCCAATTCTCGGCTTGAGGTCCCTCTGAGGATGACCCTGAGGATTTCGCCGTCCCCAAGCCCGGTGACGCTGTAAAAGTCATCCGCTATTAACAGCATACACACTCAAACAAAATGTAGTAATTCAGAGTTCCGAGTGGAAAACCAGCCAAACCCTCTCACACAACAACTTCTTTATTTCTATTTGTTTTGTTGCTGGTATTATTATTGGGTTATAAACTGCCGCTCCTTAGTACTTTGTTTTATGTTCTTCTTGAACGACAATAACGTGACAAACATTATAAAAAATCTCGACAACAAATATTAACATCCAAATATATTAACAACCACCTTAGTACCTTATGAGGAGTTGGCGAACAAAACGGTATAATTACATAAAATTAAATTTTACAGTAGCTGTATAAAACTGAATGACATACCTCCAGTGAGCTTTTGCATGTTTTTTAATTTATAAATTTAGTAATTTTAACACTGTTTTAGGCGGTTTTGACTGAAAATTATTTGAGATTCAAATGCAACAGACCCGAAAGCTCCGGACTGTAAAAAAAATCGGTTGCCTGTAAAGTCGGTTTACTGACGATAGTTGAACGTGACAACGTTTTTTTACAATGTACATTGTTTTTACAAGTATGAATGTGCACTTTTTCACTGCACTTCATATTTGACGAAAACATGTAAATGTATTATTGTATAGCAGCTGTCCACGCAGACGCATCGCTCACTCAAGTAGGAGAGTAACAGTTGCCGAACGCGGAGGCCGATTGTGCCTCTTTGTCGCTCGTTGCGCGCTCTCGCTTGCACTTCAAGCCTTAAAATGGAACGCCTCAGAGCGAGGTAACGCCACATGAGTCATGTTTTTTCGTGCGTGCAGCTGGCTCCATCGAATTATAAGACGTTGTCACGTCAAAAAAAGTAGTTTGACCAGATGCGTAATTATGCCGTTTTGTTCGCTAGCTCCTCATTTCATTTGGTAAGCTAGAACCGAAACTTGCAATGATGACAATAAAAAAAAATCTTCTGAATTAGTACAAGGTTCTAACAAGGGTCATAAAATAACTGAAATAGTCATTGGCTATGGCCGAGCAATCGTGTACCAATGAGGCGAGCCTTCTAAAAAAGGAACCGCGCCAAACGGACTAACAAGAGCTTTGGGCAAATTGTTGCAAGATTGCCGCGATTCGGACCGCTCGTTATGCAAATGGCGGGAACGCATTCCAGGGACGTGCGATTTGTGCGTGAAAGGGCACACCGCGCTAAAGAAACGTGCGACGTGAGCATATAAGGCTAGATGTAAGTGAAGCTATGTTTTAATTGGAACGTTTGATTGATTCTTTGAGTTACGTGCGTAAAAAAAGGTAAATTTAAAAAATCAAAAACCCAACTGGTTTATATGTATTACTGCAAATAGAAACTAAAAAAGAAGAAAAACAAGTCTAGTAGCCTATAATTCTATTAGTATAGGACAAAGCTACTTTAACAGTCGGGACCCATTAGATATTCAAGAATGGTTAATTTTTTTGAAGTTATACTTCTTTAGCCGCGTTATGAAAAAATTATGAGAGTGAAATTTTAAGATGCGCGCGCATCACTGTAACACAAAAGTAACATAATGAAGTTAGCCGCGGGCGCGTTATGAAAAAATCATGTGAGTGAAATTTCGAGATGCGCGCGCATCACTGTAACACAATAGTAACACCATGAAGTTGGTCGCGGGCGCGTTATGAATGTTAGTGTCTAATAATGGTGGATTATTAACCACTTAGTGGTTACCATTATTAGACATCTGTTCGAAAGGTACTTTGAACGATCCACGGAGCTCCATAAGATGATCGCGTTGTCAAAAACAATGTTGGCACGCTCGTCGCCTCTGATCACTGTTTTCATATTTATAATATTTATCCACATGTTTCTAGTTTCTATATAGACACAACGTGTTTTAGTTACTTACAAGTGCTAATTACATATGGACTAATAACTTAAATTCAGTAGTGATTTAAATTGAATATTTTGATTATTTATTAAATTTTTCAAATTAAAACTGAACTTTATTGACTGCGTTGACTATCATTTTCCAATCCTTTTATTATCTTATTGTAATTAATTATCTGCATGCAATTAAAAACTATTTTTAATAATTCCAAAAAGAAGTATAACTTCTCACGCGCGTACTTAAGTAGACGCACCCATATTTTTTTTAATAATGGGTCACGACTGTTAAAGAAGCTTTGAATTATAGACTACTATACTTGTAGGGGTAATGGAAGGGTGATTTACCTATAAAATTTTATATGATTTGCTTAGAATTTTGCAGAATTGTCGTACAAAATATAAAACCAATATTATCGCAAGCTGATTAATAAATGAACTAAATATGATTTTCGATTATCTAGACAACGAAACCCCACTCGACATATTTTGACAACATATTTTTTTTACTTCGTCATAATATGACGCCTCATTGTTTCCATATTTAATTTTGATTACTGTCATATCTTAAGTAGCACTCCCATCATTAAGGGGAATCTACTGGTGTATGAATTATCAAAATCGGTCCACGCGTTTGGTCTCTAGTGTGCCACAAAGGAACATACATACATATTGTATAGACTGTTAAACACTATACCCTGTCTGCGCGTCGCGCTTCGCGCTCTTGCATTGCGCAGTCGGATAAAAAGAGTATTTTTGAAAATCTGTAACTAAACCTCCAATGCGTATCCGTCTTTCAGCTGGCTTATATCCGCTAATCGTAATAGATAGAGTTGTTTTTTTTACAAAATTATGTTTGCCTATTATTTCTACGCCAAATAAAAATAAACAATTAAAAGATAAAGTGTATATAAAACGTGATTCTGTCTGCGTTTTTGCTCAACCTTAATCAATTGTAAATTATAGGAAAATTAAAAAAATTCATGATCAATTTTACTTGGATAGCTATCACAAAATTCAGCACGGCAAAGCTTTTATTTTTAACAACACTAACCAAGCTTATATTAATACAGTTAGCTCTACTCTAAATGGCCGTTTCTCACTTTCAATCGTTAAGTTATCAAGTAAGGAAGGGAGGATTTGATTAATCTCCCACGCCGCTTAGCAACAGATCAAGAAACCTGGAACTTGAGGACAATGGCGACATTATAGTGGATAAAACGTATTCGACTCAATTCCAGAGGTTTAAAACAAAAAGCGCACCACGGGCTCAGTTAATGGATGCTATTGTTTTTAGCGGTCAACCGTCTTTGACTTTTCAAGTTGCGTTTTGCTCCACAAACCATTTGTAAATGTCCAAGGAGGAGCATTCCGCCTTTGTGCCTCGCCCCGAAGAGACTTATTGAATGATCCGCGCTGTTTGTTAATTTTTCGCTTGAGCGGTACGGAGACAAAAGAATAATGAGTTTATCAACGCCACGCTTCACGGTTGACTGGAGTTGAGTAAAAAATTGAATGATACTCTAAAATGTAGGCGAAAACTTTGTAGGTATCAAAGATTTCGGGAGATAAATATAATATTAAGCTATGCTGACTCTTTCGAGTCTTAAGAATTTAGAGTGTCTTTAATAAGTATTCAAAGCAAATATTATTGTGATAGTTCAATATTTTGTGGCGTTTTTGCGAAGAATTTTCTGCGTGTGGTTTGCTTGAGTATTTTTTCACGTAAATTTATTAGTCGTTTTATTTTATTAATGCATAATCAATCGGGTAATCAGTAAAATAGCCTTATCAAAATGTATGTTTCATTTATTTTTGAATGGAGGATATTCCAACACTAAAATGATATAAAAAAACATTTTTGTAGTTAAATTGTCTAAGTATATTCTTGGAATTATTTACTATAACCTCGTTGACTTGACTGTGTTTCATCATAAAAATCCTACATAATCTGCCTTAAATTCAAAGTCTTTTGGAATTGAATGGAATGATTAATGTAGTCAGACAAATTTGGTTAAAACACGAAGTATTTAATGAAAACAAAACACTACGGGGTGGTATATTAAATATATTGCCACACATTATATATTAAACCAGTAATTGGGCCCAATTGCAACAAAGTTCTTAATTCCAATCGTGTTTCAGCCTCATTCTATCCCATTCTGACTTTAAGCAAAAGATGGAATGATATGATAAACAAGATCAAGCCTTAATTTGAATTAAGTACTCCGGTGAACCTACATTCACCAAAGTTCCTATCTTAAAGAATGAAAAAAAAATTATATTCTAAATAAAACGAACTTCTAATTAAGTCATTGTTATGTAATATCATAAAATTGTAACATGGTATATTTCAACAGTTAAAGTTTCCCCTATTTATTTTATTTTAATGGGTATGAATAGGTAATATTTACCACAATGAAGGTCAGAGGTCAGATTATTCCATAGAATTACGAAGACCTTTTAAATATTTCGGAATTTTGTATTACCGTTTTTACTTGCATTTGGAAATGCATAGAGCAATACAGACGTGACCTGATCGCGTTCGTGTTGTGCTCTATAGGGAAATCAGATGAAATAAAATAGATATTCAATGATTGCGACAACCGACAAACATTCTAGCAACATGCTGCAAGTTGCTTAAATTTTTCATCAACTCTCATTCATATTTATAGTCATAGCATATTTTTTTTTGTTTTCTATGTCAGTAGTTTCCTCCCTGTATGTTAAGTCACTTTTATTGAAGTGAAAACTTCTTTAGCGGCGTTGTACACTTTTTTTGTAATGGGTAAAAAATGCTAAACTCGCGTCAGAATACGTGGCCTGATCGAAAATCGGAATCGGCGGGACCTACGATTGGAGGACGGGAGGGCGGATGTATGATAACTTATCGCTTCAACTAATAAGAGGTTCGGATGATGCGCGACTTTATCGAGGTAACGCCTCGAGGCGTCCTTCATTTACTTCGTGATGGAGATCTAACTTAAGATCGCGATGCAAATCGATGTTGCGCACGTACTACGATCAACTCGTGGCACAACGCAACACACGATTTTGTAGCATTTGTAGCGGTTTAAGACGCGTCGGAGGTACGTGGGCGAAGCAAACACTCGCGTAGATCATGATAGGGCGGATGCAACTTTTGTAAATTGTCAACTTATACCTAAGTGATATTTTACTACGCTTTCCTATGAGGTGGAGTAGCCTGCGTCGAATGAATGCTGCGCGATCACGAACTATCTTGGGATGAGGTGCAAATGTCAATCGGTTATCTAATGTGACTCCCAAGTGCTTCACTGCAGGGGATGACCTAGTCAAATAGTTGGATGCTCGGAAAAGAACACGTGGGCGGTGGTGTCGTGCTAAAGAGGATCGCGACGCTTTTTTCCGGACTAACCTTGATACGCCTTCTACAGAACCAATCGCCAAGGGTGGTAGCGGCTGATTGAAGTCTATCACAGACTGTTCCGAGACGTCTATCAGAGGTATAGAGGGCGGTGTTGTCGGCAAAAACCGCGAGATCGACTTTAGGAGTCTTGGGCATGTCGTTCGTAAAGACCAAATAGAGGATGGGCGATTGTGGCGAACCCTGAGTGACGCTGGGGCGTATAGGGCGAGGCGATGAGACGCGACGCGATAGCGAAACCAGCGGGTCCTTATTTATTTTCCTTCGTACAAATTCTCTTTAGTTTGAGACACAATAATTGTTGAGCGTTGTGAAAATTTTATTCGCGTAAAAAAATCTCTAGCAACAGAAGGACAGTCTTCTTCTTTAAAGAAAGTAGTCTTCGGCTGGGTGCGAGCGAAATTCGATTCTACCATATTAATCCCTCTTAAATATAATACTGTGGTATATCTTTACATGACATAATTCTGTGTTATTTTCTGTATAGCGGGCATGATGTTTGCTCGCCGTTTCGCCGCACGCTATCAATCTTAATTATCGAGTAAAGCGATATTTTTCTTCGTTTCCTCGTGCCAATCAATCTGATAGCGACGTCGCGACGATGCTTCGCTTTTAATGTTTGGATGTGACGAGACTAAGTATGAATACGCTTTTATGAAGGCATGGTTATAAATTTTGTTATGCCACTGATACCTAATGCTTTTATTTTTATTTCAAATCCCAAAAAAGAAACGGTCGAGAGAGGAACGTCGATCAGTGACTGGGACTTAGGACTACTGACGATATGTTTCTGGGAATTGTAGAAATTTTCCAAAAAATCAACGCTCCTGGGAACTTTCCTGCTTCCAAGAACCAGGAAATTTTTAAATTTACAATAAGAAAATTACTGACGTTTTTGAAAAGGTTTATTGGGCTACTTTAAAATGCAACACTCACCTCCACTGCTAAACTTTTTATTATATACACGCCGTGATAGAGCAATCCAAATAAATCACGCAAAGAAAACGATTCATGTTACGCGCAATATGTGCATCTAATGTCAGATTATTTGGAATCAGTCAATGTGTGCGTGTGTAGCGATGAGCTTATCTACCAGGTATAGTATATATTTTTGGGGCGCTTCCATATAGTTAATGCGGTACCTAGGGGTGTATTACATAATCAAAACTGCCGGCACTTTCCTCTTCACCTAATACTTAAAGTTCTTGCTAAATAAAATTTTATGTTATTAGCACCAGGTATGTCGCGTGCTCGTGTGGCGTACAAAGGTGTTCACTACCTATCAAAACACTCCGTTTGACATTTATCCGTTTCCTCATGCAAATGTTTGTGGTTCACAAATAGCTTTGTTTCCGAATTGTTTCGGTTCTACATTGCTCTTCCATTCTTGTTGGTCGTTTCGCTTAGTCTTTTTTGTTTCATTCACAAAATTTCCCTAGATATTCGTTGATAGTCGGCTTTGATGTAGATAATGTGGTGTTTAAAGTTACATGCAATAATGTAGCTTTCGAACATTTGTTGCGAGCTAGCAATATATTTACGGTGTTTTTACCTTTCATATACGAGTAATTGTAGCTATAAATAAATAAACGATAAATTTAGATAAATAAATAAAAATATGTTGTTATCTTATTGTATTTTGGTGACGGTGATTTGAATTTTGGCTTTGACCAGGTTGTGGTTATTACCTGGAATTTAGAATTATAACAGGTATTTAATCCGAAGCTATACTTAATGGTTTTCGTGTCAACCATATCTCTTGAAACATAATGGTACATATCAATATTTTTCAATAGCTTTCTCGAGAAATGATAACTTTTTAATACTAAATTTAATCCCATATTTTGACTAATTTTATTTTTAATTTTAGAATTGCAGTTATGTTTTAAGTATATAACTGCTATATGTTTAAATCTAAAGAAATGTTTACTAGAAAAAAATCCACGCGGACCAGACAGCAGACGGGATTCGAACCCTAAGGCTAGAGGAGATTCGACACGGCCGTCAGGGCCGCGGTAGCATTATTGTCAGTGCATTCGCCCGGATAGCGAAGGGTGCGGGTTCGAGCCTCGTCTGCTGCCTCATCCGCATGGATTTCTTTCTAGTAAACTTTTCTTTACATTTAGGGTTACATTTTCGCAATGGCCAATGAATTGGTTGCAAAAAATACACTGGGCCAGCTCTAAAAATCTCTATTCCATCTATAGGGAAAGCCTTTGCTTAAGCAAGGGGGACATTAATAGACCGATGATTATGCTAATTGCTTCCCACCAGTATACCCAAAGATTTTTGTTATTCCAACTAGATACATAGAAAATGTGAACAGAATTCTCGCGACCTATTTATTCACATAGACTAGTGACCGCCTGCGATTTCGTCCGCGTTAACTTTGTTCTTTTGAGAATCTCATAGGAACATAATATTTTCCGGGATAAAAGATATGCTGTGTCTCAATCCAGATCATTAACTATATGCGTACCAAACATCTAAATCCGTTCAGTAGTTTTTGCGCGATTGAGTAACTATATATTAGGTATAATTAATAGTAAGTTGGATAAAAAATTATATGTATACCTACAAAAATTCAAATAAATCAATTTTATTCTATTTTATCGGTGGCGGTCTTACGCAAATTGATTTCAAAGCGAGTCACGATCGCTTAGCAAAGCCACTGCAATGCTAAAATCTGAAAGAAAAACTTTCCCATAAAAAGTTTGTTGCGACAAACGTTTGCGAAAGTTGTGAGACTACGTCATCGGTCCGGGAATCCGAGGGTGGAGGCTTTGTACTGTGAAGAATGTACAAGGAACTCAACAAGGACCGTATTGTTTTATACAAAATTGTGTACTCACAAGTTGTGCAAGAGCGCTCTCAGTACAAAAATCTTCGGTTAGCTTATTTCGCAATAAATTTGGATTTGTTGATAATTTACAGTTGTTAGTGCTGTTAAAAATTTAATAATAACAAATGCTATGGATGCGTTTTATTCAACAATGGCCCGTTCTAGTCGTAGGTAATCTGAAACGAATACAAAACAACGTCATAGCTTACACTGAAAACAATATTGCTGATTGGAATTTGTCAAACCGGGAGCGTTTTATTAACCGTAGGTACGCACGGGACGTGTCCCTCGATTTTGTACAAGGGCGCAATTGTATTTGTTAACTCGGACGGGGAACCGGGCCGGTAACGCGATTAACCTGCCCGTTCCACTGAATACAAATACGCTGATCTATGGCCGAGCGCGAAGTCGGATGGCGCCATCTTGCGAGATTCAAACCGTCTTGTTCGATTATTCGAAAATGGGAGCAGTCAATTGTTTTTTTCACAGCTTTGTCTTCGTTTGTTTTCGGAATGACTTTTCGATAGTCTCTGCCTTGCCGTTCTGTTTTCACGACACTCGATTGTTTTGTTGAATTACTTTGTGACAACTTTTTTTTTGTATGTATGTGGTTAATGTCTAGAACGTGAATTTAGTGGGGTGAGAGATGTGAGCGACCGGATTGACATTAATTCACCAAAGCATTTTTTTTCTTATGAACTCGATTAGTACAATATGTACCTAGCTAAGTACTGATTGTTTGTTTATCTAAAAGCCTAAAGCCGAAACGCCTTTGAAAGTTAGCAAGTACTAAAGGTTTGTTAATAACCAGGCCAAACCACGCAGATACAAGACAATTCACTAAGTGTATGAGCGTAAAGTCGTATATAATAATTGCGAATAATTTGGTTATTACATCATCTCGACGAAAAATCTCTTACTTAAGGATATATTATATAGTCGTATAAATCTTAAAGCAAAATAAAATATTTCTTCTTCACCTACGTTAACATTTATTTAATACTGTACGGTTGAATTTAAATACCCATTAGTGCCGCTTTAAAGATAATTTCTTCTTTGTCAATTTTATTAATAAATATATACTAAGAAACTAGATCTATTTTTAGTTGCGAAAAGCTGTTAGTATATATTTTGTGTAGCATTTATATATATATATATATATATATATATATATATATATATATATATATATATATATATATATATATTTTACATTTTTCTTAAAAAAACCCAAATCTTTAACAAACATAAGTGCAGTCAACAAAAGAATACCACAACCTGTAATGCGTATCACATTTCCTCAAGAGAAAGTCAAAACACATTTCCGAGAAATTTCGCTTACAAACACAACTCAACAATTCCTCAAATATATTTTCCTTAGATGAAGTTTTGCGAATCGCTCCACATAAACGTTTTCATCGATAACAGACTGCAGATCGTCCAGATGGCGTCAAATCGTTTTGTTTTCGAATGCAAAACCTGGGCGCCGCCGCCGCTGGGATCGCTCCGATCGCTTAGCGACCATCAATCTTAATAAAGGCTTGAAAGCCATATTTTTCTTCTTTGGTACGGCCCTTGTCAATCACGTGGATTCACCGCTGATAAAACATCGTCCTTGAGCGTCGCCCAAGGTAGTAATAGACTATATAGTAATACACGTTAAGCTTTTTTCATGTTGGATAAAAAATATAATAAATATTTCCAATACTCACACCAATTAGCCTAACCCCATAGTAAGCACTGTAAGGCATGTGTTATGGGATACTATACAGTTTATATATAAGTATATTTATATAGACATACATATTAAACATCAATTTGTACTCCAATGCTCGTATTCATCATACAAACATGTTCCCCACCGGGATTCGAACCCGGGACCTCTCGAGTCAGCGACACCATGAAACCCGGCGTACAAACCACTCGGCCACGGAGGTCGTCAACCTAAATTACGCTGTAGTGAAAGTTTTTTTTTTATATAAAAACTCTTTTGTACAGTATGAACAAAAATATCGGCATCTTCATCGGCAATTATAATTTAATTGAAACTAATATCGGTGAAACCGTAGTGCACCTAAAGTAACAATGTAATTAAAAAAAAAACAATTAAAAAAAAATACAAAAGTTCATTCTAACACAGAATCGTCTTGCGTGCTTAATCCTATCCTAAATCAGACAGACGGGCAAATGTGTCCATCCTGTCATAAAGTGGTCACCCCATTTCTCCTTTCAGTGTGAAAACTTAGCAATTACCAAGACAAAACTAGAGCTAATGTGATCGCCATACAAACTAGTATCCCACTATTGGCCTCAATCAACGCAATTGTGCCAAAGAAAGAGTCAGCTGGAACAATGCGACGCTTTTGTCTCCACTTCCTTTGTGATTATTTATCGAGACGCCTGCCTGTTTACGCAGGCGATGTTGTCGTACCTATCCGACCTGTTATCTGACTCAGGAAATGATTATACAGAGAGTTCTGAACTATTTCCTGTTGTAGCTAATGGTGGTGGCCGTGTTTCTTGATAAACGGAGGAATGCGAATAATTAATAATGAGCACTAAAATTGACTAAGGCGATGTAAGAAAATGGATATTGTAGTTGATTTTTGTCGTTGTGTGTTAATAAAGAGGATGATTTTTGTCGAAACTCTGATTAGGGATAATAATCAAAATACGTTTTCGCCATTTATTAATTATCTCACGACTCTTACTAGTTCATGGACATGGCATGCATGTTTCTGCACCCAATAGAAGTTACCTGCCTATAATTTTTTTTAAAAATCCACCAGAATATTTTAAATATAGTTGCCTATTTAAGGAGGCTCTAAAATGTTCTGTAAGTCACCGTCAACCTCTTATTCCAATAAATCCACAACTTCAGACTGAAAGTTATAACAATCGGGTTTTGTGAGATTATGTGCCTGTACCGTGCTTCGGAGGGCACGTTAAGTCGTTGGTCCTGGCTATTTGAAGTCGATAGCATCCGCCAATCCGCACTGGGACCGCGTGGTGGGTCATTAATAGGCTGATGATGATGTACCTGTAAGAGTCTAGCGTTGCCATATGGCAACAGGCGAAAAAATCCACACATAACGCAAAACTAAATATTAACTGATTTTTATAGCCTTGTATTATAAAATTGAGTACTATTCATTATAATATTATGTAAAAATAAGTTGAAAAAAACTATTCAAACTAAAATAAAATGTAGGACTTACTTTTTTCTGATCTCCATTTCTGGATAATTTGTAACAACCCGGAAATAAAATCTCAATTACCTTTAAACTTTGAATAGAATTAGCGACTATTCGCATCTTATCAATTACTAGTACATGTAACTATGTGTTAAAAAGACATGATTGCTGCGGTCCACGGTATCTGACGTTGCCATATGCCAATGTAAGGCTATAATTTAAGTAAATCACGAAATCCCTCAACATCCTATATTAATGTTTTTTTTAATTTATTTTTTAAACATTTAACTGCTAGATGTTTTTGCTATTTCTTCTTTCAAATGTTTAATACTTGAAAAAGTAATCATTTGACATTGTGGGTTACCTACAATGCGAAGAGATGGCGCTGCCTTGCAGCTTAAGGCTGGGAAAATTTCGACGCGGCCATCAGGGCCGTGGTAGCATAATTGGTCAGTGCATTCGACCGGATTGCGAAGGGTGCGGGTTCGAGTCCCGTCCGCTGCCTGGTCCTCGTGGATTTTTTTATTTCTAGTAAAAAATCCTATATTAATTCATTAATTGCCTATTAATAGCCGTGACAGCATTATCTTGCAGTCATTGAGAGCAATCACGTGGTTTGTTTTGGGCAAAATTGTTTCAAGTTGCAATTTTGTATTTTGCCGAGTTACCATGTGTGCAACTTTATTACGCTTATCTTATTTCGCGAGTGCTTGTGCAATTTCCTCAATACCGGACCCGGTTGTAGGACAATCTAGAATGCACTCCCCCGAATTTCCGCCTCGGAAATGCGGCAACAATATTAAATAACGGGCTTGCACCGCCAGAGGTATAACAGCGAGACCGTCACGGAATGTTAATATTTTTACAACATAATCGTGCAAAGTTTGCGAAAATTCCTAAATATGTGGGCATACGTATTTTACATTTTTCATCACACAATAAGCTAAACAAATGATATCTACACAAGTTTGATCAATCCTTTCCTTAATATAGACCTAAAATGATTATTGTACTCTCATTGAATTATGTAAAATGTGTAACAAATTTTTGGGAAATAATTTTATAAAGATGTTGGCACTTTTAAACATTGTTATTAATTTCATTGCTATGTTATCATTCTTTTAAAGTAAATGTGTTAAAATAATTTATGTGGGCTTCCTGTACGGTTCTAACAGATTATTGATTATTCTCAACTCTTATATTTTTGTTGAGTTCTCAACTCTCTCAATAAAAATAAATTTACTTCACATAGACTTACAACAGGACAGAACAGTTATAATATCGCAGTTGATGAACACGAAATAAAACGATACTTCAACAATAATGAAAAATTAAAACAGCTCAATATACCAAACCAAAAGTTTACGGCTTTGTAGCAACACAAAATCATTGCACAATATCACAATCCCACAGAATCCCAACGTCTAAATTCTTGCCGCGTCCCTTTTTACAAATTCTATTACGTCGATTTGTAACCTCTACGAAACCCTTTCCACTAAATTAAGGAGTCGCTCCAATAAAGAAATATGCAAAGTGACCAATAACATGTTGTATCCTTTCAAAATCCTTGCAAGGTAACGTCGGGGAGGTACTATAATTTATGCGGGACGCAAGAATAGGTTTTTTCTTCGTATCGCGATCAAGTTTTGGCGGAGCACGTGTTGGGAACACATCTTATCGCTATAACCATGAATTGGCTTAGCTTTTAAAGGCGAAATGTAAAAGAATAAATATATTGTACAAAAGAGAATATCGTCCTTATGAAAAAATCTTAGTATTATATTGTACACGTTGTAATTCTTTTTCCTAAACTACTTACTGAAAGAAGATAGCTTTTTATATCAGAAATATTTTAATAGCAATACTACAAGATTATTCTAGGTAAGACTGGAAACGGGATCAAATACATCTTCAGTGATTTGCCACCAATGTATAAAAAAATAAAGAAGTATGTACATAAGTGATATAATGGTGTCTCATCAAATTCCTGTCTTAAATACTAGACGAGTTACCTAAAAACAGATATCATTTTACTACCATTACGACGGAGGATCATAAGATTTATTAGAAAAAAGAAAATATATTAGAATTTCCAGCAAGTCACTTACACTGGAACGGTCTCAAAGTAAATAACTAGCTCTGCTAAAGCTTCAATTGAATAAACGATATTTGACTCTGGGCAAATCAAATTCCTTACTGTCAAAAGATCGCTCAGTAAACAGAGGGATATGCAAACATTTATCTCGTTGCTTGCCGTCTCGTCGACGTAAGACCTATTCTCAAATGGATTTTTCTTGCAAAAGTTGTGCAATACAGTAATGGCGTGACACACGCTTGAGTTTAATATTTTGAAAACATTAAGCTGATGCGTGGCAGTCTTCTGAAATGCAATAATATTGTGAATGTTGCAAGCTCGAGCCGCTTCCGAGTCCGCATTATTCACGGCATTCGTTATAATACTCTTAAAGGAGAAACTTCTGATGTTGAGTCCATTTTATATTTATTCGTGGAGTGGAATCTAGTTGGATTAAACTAAAACTTGTCCGAGTGTTTCTTATTACCATTATTTGCGTAAAGTTTGGTTTACATTTTGATTAATGTTTCTCCACCAAAAGGATATCAATTCAAGTTACTGGCCTTCTATTATGAAACACAACAAACTGTATTGCCGTTGTTTACTTAATAGGCAGCGTAGGCAAAAATAGCTATTGAGATTTTGATGATGTTCTGTCAGATCTTTAAACCAACTCTCTTAACGTGTATTCACAATCAAGATAACAATAGATAAACATCATCACTTTACTTCTATCTATTCGACAATAGAGGGTCAAATACATTTTGAAGATAAAAATATCACTACATATATAGCTAAACCTAATTCAACGGTTATGATAACTAACTCTTATATTGAATTTAAATAATGATGATATTTGATTAAGATCTGTCGATACATCATAAGAATCTTAATCGAAGCATTAAAAGATGAAAGTATTGAAACAACTATTGGACTATTGTGGCCCAAAGACCGCATCGCGTGACGATTGTGCTTTGGAAAAAATTTGGCCAGCCATTGTTCGCCGTTATTCCTCCCAACACAGCATTAAGCACCTATTACTTATGTAAAACTTTGTAATACGTGCGGCTCCTTTCGCGTGAACATTGAAATTAGTTGAAATGAGCAGTTTCATAAATTTATGTTGCATTGCATTATACTGCTACATAGTTTTCTAGAAATATTTTAATATCGCATTATGATTTTTCATTAGAAAAAAAATCTACATTAAAGCAGCATAATTTTTTTCATAAAAAAAATGTATTATGGTTTATAAATACTTGCTTTCCTTTTCATACCAAAAACTCTTTTCCAACATTCAATAACCATGAGTTTTGCTTGTTCCTTCAAAAACGTATTAGAGGCGACGTTAGCTTCTATGAATACAAATTAAAAAACTCTTAATCGATAATTATCAAGGTCACTTAAACTAACACACATTTAGCAGAATACAATGACATTGACTTTTGTACATAACAATATAATTATTAAACGCAGCCTAATAGTATACTCATCATCTTGTCAAGGTATCTCCGCATATCGTTGATTCCTCCTGTTATTGTTTTTTTATAATATATGCTTAAATAACAAGAAATGCCGAGGCGTAGGTTATAGCTGCGGTTGCGTATTTGAGTCGGGGGTAGAAGTACTGAAGTGCCCGTCTGCATGAGGGGAAGCAATTTGTTGGTACCTACCAGCCTTAATTGCTGCCGCTTTGAATATAATCGTTCATGGGGATATTTGGTTCCTATAAATTTGTACTTTCAATACTAATAGCTGACTCATTAAGTATTTTGTATGACGTTGTTTTTATAACTTTCTATTTTTATTGTTACCCTACTTAGGCTATTATAATCTAACCCCGTGCTACTGTCAGTAACAGCCAACGCTTGCAAAGTTGTATATATTATTATATAACGTAATAAAGTATTGCTTTTATGACAATATTGTGCAATAAGACTTACATTAATTTTATACTGTTATTATTATCATAAGTGTAATAATATATAATGTGACTGTGTGACCAAATTTTCTGTTCCTTTATTCCGCTTACTAGAGAACACTACCATTTAGTACATTGTAGTGAATAATTTAAATTTCTTCATAGCTAAACTAAATAAGCATGTTCTAGAGCTCCATCTTTGGTTTCATCAGCACCTTCAGTGTCATATGTAAATTGAAACGCTTTTTATTATTATGAATTAATGATAATAAAGTGATATTTAGCGCCATTCATCTTTTAGGTGTAGAGTATTTTCCAGACGCGACGGGTACTTCAATTCGAGAGGTTAATCTATTGTGACCTATCATCATCATCATCATCATCATCATCAACCTATTAATGTCCCCACTGCTGGGGCACAGGCCTTCCCTATGGATGGAATAGGGAGATTGGGCCATGACCCACCACGCGGGCCCAGTGCGGATTGGTGGGTGCTAACGACTGCAAATGCAGCCGGGACCAACGGCTTAACGTACCTTCCGAAGCATGGAGGAGCTCGAGATAGTAAATTTTTGGTCACCCATCCAATGCTGACCACTGCGAAAGTTGCTTAACTTCAACGATCGCAGCCGAACGCGCTAGCCACCTGCGCCATCGAGCTCCTCGACCTATTGACCTATCATACATTGGATTAAAATACAGCACGAGCTGTGGTAATCACACCCTTGTTTTGAAGCTCTGAGAACTAGGAAGTAATTTGCTGCAACCCTTTAGTTGTCGTTTCGACAGAAAGCCCGCAGGAATTGCGAGTCACTCGAAACAGTGTAATTTAGAAGCACGAGATTATAGCCCTTAGACATGTGAAGGATTTTCTGGTACCCTGTTATCTAGTTGCATTAGTGCAAGCTCACGCAGATTTCGCTGTTTGATTCCTCGATTTTTTCTCATATACATAGCTTTAGTGATTTTTCGTGATATGTTTCCGTACGTTTGGTAAATAACGAAATACTGATGTAATAATCCCAAAAAATAACATATTCGTGCTTTTAAATGCGCTTCATTTTTTTACTAAAAAAGGATGAGGCATTCTCACATTTTAGTTCTAAAGTCGCAAAAAGATGCTAATAAAATATTGATTCCTTTCGATATAGAATTCTACTACGGAATTACTACGGACAACCTAAAACTACAATAACACAATTTTCACTTTCTAGGGCATTGCCCAAATTCGGAGGAAACTCATCAAACTTAGTTTTATTTAATTTCGTATTTGATTTTATGCTCGACATTGTTTTTGTTGAATAAATAAACCGCAATAATAAATCAGCCGCAAACTTTTTTGCGTCCTTTTCGGGTTGAACTATAATCTCTACTATATAATCATCACAATCACAATGCTTCACCATAGCCATAGCGCTCATTACCATATCGAATTCCATCAGCAGCCGTGGCATGTGAAGTGATGACGTCCCAGTTTATGTTTAAAAGATACGCGTAATGGATGACGCGCACACGAGATAACAGCCCTAAGAGGGGCTTAATTATATCAGCCTCAAAGTTCACTCTAACGTTTCACAAGAAATTGCTGTTTTCACTTTAAGCTTACACGGTATAAGTGAGGGGAGATAACGAAATAAATTACCGGTCTATGGGACCTTAATAACGTTTGATGGTTTGATATCTAACGATACTTAAATCCCATATACCAACCCAGTCATACTTATGATTGATTTATTTACTATATTTTGTAAAATACTAGGTAAAGCTTTTTTCGGTAATGTTCTTTTAATAATATAATTGAGATACTTCATATAAATATTTAATAGCATTGTTCTCGTTCGTTTTCGTTTCATCTCACAAAAAGTCAAGGTTTCATCGAATTCTTTGTGATATTTAATAGACATTGGTAGAGTTATGGTGGTGACTTATTTATAATTCAGTGTTTAAGTGTCTGTCATTTAATCGTGCTCAAACAGCTGAACAGAAATGGTTGATACAACTTCAGATTGTTGAATCCACAGTAATGTTATATTGAATATATTTTCGGTAAAAGATTACTCATGGGCCCAATTTTAAAGTTCAAGTAGCAGGCACAAGTTAGTATTTTATAATAAGTTTTGAACGGGTCCAAAACTTTAAAGTATTGCATAAAATTAAAATATATGCGCTTCGAAACATTTTTAAAGTAATTTTAAAGTTTGTGTTCTCTACTGGACTAAGAGCAGAAGATAAATTTTGCAGAGCAGTTGCAAAAGCCTATCAAAGAGATGAGATTGCGGAAACTAGGTGAGAGAACTATCAAATGCTTTCGAACAATATTTTGGACCCAACTAGTGCCAAATGTAGACTGGCCAACTAGTGTCATATGAGAATGATGTCTTTATATATTTTTAGCTCAAGTTGATATATATTCAGATAAATGACGTAAATAAATATATTTTAAAGTATTGTATCATCATCTACCTACTAAGATCCCCACTGCTGGCACAGGCCATCCCTACAGGAAAATAGGGAGAATAGGACATTATCAATCATGCGGCTCGGTAGGTGATAACAACTGCAGATGCTGTTGGGACCAACGATTTGACATGCCTTTCACAGAACGGCGGAGCTCGAGATAAGAAACTGCGTTATTTGTAATTTTCTTTATCATCGCTATACGACGCCCACTGCTGCGTATAGATAGGTCTCCTCCAAGGATCACCAATTGTTCCTGCGCTATTTGCAGCATGTTTTTGTTATTATGCTGTTTTTTGTATTTATCAGGACCCTCTGGCGCTTATTACTTGTACCATGCGAAGACTCAAGGTCGACATCTCGCCTCATAACAAGGCGTATCAGAATAATAAGGTTAACATAAGTACCGGCACCTTCGAAGCTAACTCCACAAAGCTTCCTAATGACAGGTGTCTCTTTTCTATTTACATAATTATCGCTGATTTATTTATATTCTCATTCCACTGAAGTAGCTTTTAATAGAATATGATTTCTTTTGTCATCTATGTGAAATCCTAATGGTTTCCACAAATGAGACGAGTAATCAGATTTATCCATCATTTGTATGATATTTTAGGTATCTTACAGCTTTCTTGTAAAAAAAAAGGAAATCTCTATAGATAGGTATATTAGATGAACAATGCAATAATGCTTTTGAAGAGTGTAATCATCAGCGACTATAGACTTCTTTGAACTGTGAATCAAAACGAAGAATAAAATATACTAGTTTATAATATTCAATTAAATAAAATATTTATAGCAGGCTAAAATGCATATTTTAATCTTAAACTACGGAATGTTTTTTGCGGGTTTTTTTTCAAATTAATGGATCACTACGATTCCCGACATTTGTTTGTGTGATCAACACAAATATTTGTTTGTCCCCCTTTCCAAAATGTCAAAAGCGCTGCATAGATACTCAAATACTTACATAATTTAAGTCAAATTAAAATAATTTACTCTAATGAAAATTGAGATTGTTAGTTTTAATCAAAACATTCTACGACCAAAATTCATTTTTGATTGAATATTAATTTGATTTAGAACATTTCTAACCTTCAAGGGCACTTTGATTGTTCTGTGCAAAATAGAGTTTCAAGAACGAGACAGGTGATAGGCCGCTGCAGATATCTGAGGTAACATCAAAGGGCTGTCTGTCAATGGTTTCGTTTAGTCTCAGAATAATAACTCGTGATTACTGATTAGCAATCAAACGGTGGTAATTTGCCAATTAGCAACTCAAATTCAAACTTTCAATTGATCAAAGTCAAATGTTTTTCTAAAGAAAATTTTACTAGAAATAAAATCCACGCGGACCAGGCAGCAAACGGGACTCGAACCCGCAACCTTCGCTATCCGGACAAATGCACTGACCATTATGCCATCGCGGCCCTGATGGCCGTGTCGAATTTTCTCTAGTATTTCTTAGGCTGCAAGGCTCTTCGAATTGTAGGTAACCCACAATGTCAAATGAATACCTTTACAAGTATATATTCTCATTAAAATTGGAAGCATATCACAACTCTTTTGGATCGTTCATTTTTGCCGTACCACCCGTTAAGGCTTTCAGGACATTTTTTAGCTGTGGAGAAAAACTGTTATATTATGTAACAATATTAACAAACTATTATATTCTTACAGTGTCCATACAAAATCATGTCCTGGTCATCATAATTATATAAACGGATGTCGGAACGTTTGGAATAGTTTTCAAGCATATTATTTGTAGTTATGATTTTATTTATTTTTTAAGCATTTAACTGCTAGATGTTTAAATCTAAAGAAAAGTTTACTAGAAAAAAATCCACGCGGACCAGGCAGCGGACGGGACTCGAACCCGCATCCTTCGCTATCCGGGCGAATGCACTGACCATTATGCTACTACGGCCCTATTAACCGCGTCGAAATTTTCCTAGCCTTAAGCTGCAAGGCAGCGCCATTTCTTCGCATTGTAGGTAACCCACAATGTCAAATGAATACTTTTTCAAGTATTAAACATTTGAAAGAAGAAATAGCAATTATAGTTATGATTTTATTTATTTTTTAAGCATTTAACTGCTAGATGTTTAAATCTAAAGAAAAGTTTACTAGAAAAAAATCCACGCGGACCAGGCAGCGGACGGGACTCGAACCCGCATCCTTCGCTATCCGGGCGAATGCACTGACCATTATGCTACCACGGCCCTATTAGTCGCGTCGAAATTTTCCTAGCCTTAAGCTGCAAGGTAGCGCCATCTCTTCGCATTGTAGGTAACCCACAATGTCAAATGAATACTTTTTCAAGTATTAAACATTTGAAAGAAGAAATAGCAATTATAGTTATGATTTTATTTATTTTTTAAGCATTTAACTGCTAGATGTTTAAATCTAAAGAAAAGTTTACTAGAAAAAAATCCACGCGGACCAGGCAGCGGACGGGACTCGAACCCGCATCCTTCGCTATCCGGGCGAATGCATTGACCATTATGCTACCACGGCTATTTGCTATTTTTTTCTAGTAAACTTTTCTTTATATTATTTGTAGTCCAGGCAACGAATGCTCAAAAACAGGTATAGAGGGAAATGCTTGGAACACAATTTTTTACTTCGTAACTTTGTTAGGACTAGTTAGGAGGTAAACATATCAAAAGTCCCCGCCCGTAGCCCTTAAGCCGGGGGGAAGGCGGGGATTGAAGGTCCCATTTTTAGGTTTTTCGCATATATCTCGGAAACTATGCATTCTAGCGACATAAGACTGTAACAAAAGTGAAAGCTGATTAAATTTGCTACAAGTCTTATTCAGTCAAGTTTTTTGATATCTTGTATAGTTTTCGAGATATCCGCTCTTGAAAGTCTGTAATTATGGAAAAAAAATTGCCACCACTTCCTGGGAATGCTGTTTTACTGCTCCCTCGGCGGGAGGAAGACAAGAGATATCAGGCTTGATGGTGGCCACTGATTTCAAGAATGACTTGTACCTGTAGGCATTGAGGGAAATCTCTTTCGCTGGAGCTCCATACCACCTTAAGATGCAGGTTTCACCTGCCTTTTGTACTTGAGCGGTGGTGGAGAAAGGGTGGGAAAAGACCGCTGCTGCTTTCTGGATTTCTGGTGACTTGATAATGTCTCTGGTCTCTGGGAAGGGAGGAAATTTCTCAAACCAATCGGTGAGCTTGGCAATGTCAGCTCCATCCTTGTTTTGGCGGGCTTGTCCGAAATCTGCATGCTGCTCACTGGTGGAACCAACAACCCTACGGCCGGCATTGTTGAAGAGTTATCCGGTCAAATAGAGCAAAAATGTGAAGCAATTTTTTTTTCCATAATTACAGACTTTTAAGAGCGGATATCTCGAAAGCTATACAAGATATCAAAAAACTTGACTGAATAAGACTTGTAGTAAATTTAATCAGCTTTCACTTTTGTCAAAGTCTCATGTCGCTAGGATGCATAGTTTCCGAGATATATGCGAAAAACCTAAAAATGGGAACTTCAATCCCCCCCAGCTCCAAAAACCTAGGTTCAAAACGCACCACAAGGGTGAGCACGAATATTTTGTTCGAATCTTTAGATTTGAAATTTAAGTGATCGTTCACATTCCATCGATAGTTATACCAAAAACAAAAAGCAAATTGTGTATTAGTATAACTAGCAACCGCCCGCGATCTTGTACGCGTGGAGTTAGTTAGAAATAAAGGTTTACTGGTCGTTCCCCGTAGGTGATAGCGTAATAGTATGTAGTCTATATGTTGACCCGACTTCTTCATAATATTCGTGCCAATTTTGAAGTAAATGCATGCAGTACTTTTTCAGTTTATTCCGGACATACATACAGACAAACAGACAAAAATACTAAAAACTATATTTTTGGCTTCGGTATGTATTGTAGATCACACCTCAAGTATTTTAAAAAAAAAATCTATTTACAGTTTTGACTTTCCTACCATTTCATTAAGTATATGTATAGACTAGCGGCCCGCCCTCGCTTCGCTTCGGTGTAGAGCTGAAGTGTAGACTTCAGTTTTTGTTTTCAGGCTTGTATTATACACAATGACATTCATCTATGATTCTTCTTGTACCTGCATGCAAAGTTTCAGCCCGATCAGTTTAAAATTGACAAAGTTTCATACATATTTTCATTCTCTATTTTATCCCCTTGGGGGTAGAATTGATCAAAATCCTTTCTTAGCAAATGCCTACGTCATAACATCTACCTGCATGCCAAATTGCAACCCGATCCGTCCAGTGGTTTGGGCTGTGCGTTGATAGATCACTATGTCAGTCAGTCACCTTTGAGTTTTATATATATAGATTATGCCATGCCATATACATTTCTAATAGTGTCGTCAACAAACTGAAGAGCCTGCCACCTGGAGTGGTGCACGCAGCACAGCTCTGATAGAGCACGCGTCCTCTTCTGAACACTCGCAGAACTATCAAAGCCGCAACTGGGTCGCACGCACCGCCATAGACCAACGAAGATGCGAACACAACTTCTATTTATCAATAAGCGCTAGCGTTATAAGGTTTTTCAAGGAAATAGCAAAAAGGTTATTCTACATCATAGGAGGCTGAAGAGCTGGCAGCTACCTCGGACAAAGAATTAGTCTAGCTATTCAAAGGGGTAACGCTGCCAGTAACTTCGGAACTTTGCCTAAAGGGACTCCTTTTAATAATGTATTTTAGTTATTATATTTTTTTTGTAAGGTTTTTAGTTTTAAGTTCATTGTTCTAGTATGTTCTTTGTTTTTGTTTTGTTTTAAGCTAGCATAAGATAATAGTATATTTTTTAATTATATTCTCTCTTATCTCATATTTTAGTCATTAAATATTAAAGTGAATTTATCATTTCTATAGCCAATATTTTCATTTGCGCATAATATACAAGGGGGGCTGATTGACTGTCCACCTGATTTACAATATCCGTAAAATGATCATGGGCATGGCCCTTGCATCGCCCAAAGTACTTACCAGTAACGCGTTTCCGATAAAATAAATTATATTATGTTTTCACTACCACGGAGCCTGTATAGGGTCCCAAACATCAAGAAAAATGTAAAAAATAATAACGCGCTTAACACCCTTTCACAATATTCCCCGCCCACTCACGTGTTCCCTCCCTCTTACAACCTGGGATCCTTTAAAAGAGGCGTGAAGAAGCAACATGCAGGCCGGCAGGGAGTGGGGTGAAGTCATTTGTCGGACCTATATATATAAAAAAATGATAAATCTAATCTCTGTATATATTATATATGTTAATAACAATAGGTTGAACATAACGTTCATGAAAATGATCACCAAACAATGTAAATCGATAATTAATATGCTGAGGAGTTCTGTCGCTTTTAACTCTATATTTTAACCCTCGTTTGCTCTTACCCTGGAAACCTCCTTCCGAATCCACCCTCCATTTTCGCTCTACCCTCTTACGCGTTCCATACGCTACATGTGAATAAGAACTGCCAATAACGCAGATGTGTGTACTTCTCGGTTAGTGTAATAGTGATGACTGAGGTGTATTTATGTTAATGACAGGGTATTATGGATCTACGCAAATGGAAACTTGAATCAAACTAAAATTGGAATTTACCAAATTTTCCAAATGCTCATAATTTGAGGATTACAGAGACGGTGGATTTGAAGGTTTTGTAACACCGAAATCATTAAAAAATTCATCACTTTATAGAAGATCATATTTTGCAACGCCAAAAATAGTTATGATTAATATATTTTATTTAATCTCAGATAGATTACTCATTTTAACTCCGATATTAACATTAAACTATCTCAACAAGTAATTTACAATTGTTAAGAATTTGTAGTACCAGAATATGTAGTACCTAAATTATCATTCATTCCGCCTCAAGTGCATACCCACACAATGAGTTCGTGTTTTGGTTGTCAACAGCTCATCAGTGTCACTGATAAAATTTGTTGTTTTGAATGTAAAAATAACTTCCATTACGGCTGTGTTGGATACACAAAGACCTCTTTCGGTAAACTTGCGGCTAAAGCTAAGTCAAACTGGAAGTGTCCAGCCTGTAAATTACCTCCAAAAAACGACGATAATACTCCTGTTAAGTCAATGTTCAACAGTCCTCCACCCCACGCACCCTTACCGTCGGCGGCGGGGAACTTAGATGAATACTTTAGAAACATGGAATCATCGCTTTTGTCCAAACTAAAGACTGAGTTGGTCTCTTTAATTGAAGAAAAAATACTGAAGGACATCCAGAAAAAGGTTGGTGCAATACCGCAAGTTAAAACACACCTTGATGAAATAACGCAAAGCCTGAGTTTGTTATCAGATAAGTACGATTCAATAATTGCAGAAAACCAGCAATCACGGGAAAAGATCAGTAGATTGGAGAAGACGGTTGTAAATATAAACAATAAGTGTGTGTATTTAGAGAAGTGCAACGTTGCGCTTGAACAGAAGATCCACGAATTCGAGCAGGCTTCTCTAAATAATTGCATAGAAATAGTGGGCATCGAAAAATTAACAGGTGAAAATCTCGAACAGCTTATTACTAAGGTTGCGGACACAATTAATGTAAGTACTTCAGAAATCGAGTGGGCCAGGCGAACCACGACCCGCCCTCTGAAAACTAGCGCAAAACCGGCACCTATAGTGGTGAAATTTAAGGCCTCAGGAGCTGACTCCCGTGACACCTGGTTGGTGCAACGCCGTAAATTGATGGAGGTGACGAGTGATAAAATCACAGGTGGGTCGGCCACCAACAAAATATACATCAACGAAGCACTTACTAAGGTAACTAGAACCCTGCTGTGGAACACGAAGAAGCAGCTTCATGGCGTATACAAGTACATATGGGTATCTAGTGGCAAAATTCTAGTTAAAAAAAGTGAAGGTGAAAAATCAATATGCATTCGTAATGAAAGTGAAATTGTGGCCTTACTTAACAAAAACTGAAGTATTTTTTAATAACTACTTAATAACTGGTATGTTTGTGTTTAACTGATCTTATAAAATTCAACGAATCATTTCAATTGGACTTAATAAGTGATGATGAATCTATTAATTATGTATGTACTGATAGCATAGATAATTGGATAAGTCAAAGTATCTACAAAAAAGAACTCTGTATTATTCACGTAAATATTCGTTCTATAAAAAAGCATTTTTCAGAACTTTTAGTAGCACTTAATAATCATTTAGATTATATAGATATATTAGTAATAACAGAACCTAACATCAATTATTCATTGTTAACATTTTATAGCATTCCTGGATTCGATGTTAATGTACACACTCGTTGTGGGCGAAGAGGTGGAGGAGTGTTGGTTTACTCTCGCGCGGGGTTGTGCGCGCGGCTTAATCAGAAACCTGTCCTTGTGAACGGCGAGTGCGCGGCTGAGTCTGTTTCCATTGTTTGCGACTGGCAAGGTGAGCAATTACACATTATTTCAATATATCGTCCACCAAGATATAATAATCAGAATAAAATCCAAGTTTTTTTAACCTACTTTGAAAAACTTTTACAGTCATTATCTACTATTAACAAAGTAATTATTTGCGGGGATATAAACATAAATTTATTAAAAGATACAGAAAAATATGTAAAAGGTTATGAAGATTTATTAGCCGAACATGGTTTTACAAAATGTATTAAAGACGTGACGAGAAGGGAGATTTTAATGGGTAATGTAGTCGAATCATGTTTAGATCATATATTTATTAAATCATCCTCAGCACTAATCGATTCTGCAGTAATAAAACATAAAATATCTGATCATTATTTGGTCGCGGCATCTGTACAATGGAAACAGACCCCGAAGGTAGCTCACTCGGACAAGATGTGTGAATTACACGCTGCGCCCGCCATTAACGCGGCCCAGCGCCGCCGCCGTGTGCTTGATAATAGATTGGTCAGAGAGAAATTATTAGAAACCAACTTCGATCATCTCTTAAATATTGATTGCCCAGTTAAATTATACGAAGAGCTATCAACTTTATTTAGAGACATATACAACCAATGCTTTAAAGTAAAAAATATGACTGGAAACAGGGACTTTAGGAATGAAAAGTATTGGATAAACAAAAGCTTAAAAAATATGGTTCTTGAAAAAGATAGATTATTCAAAATTTGGTGTAGCGATCCAAAGAATATGGTAAAAAGATTAACTTATACTAGGTACAGAAACAAATGTCAAAAGTCAATTTTTAAATGTAACGTAGAACATGATAAAAAAACAATCTTAGATTGTAATAATAATATTAAAAAAGTTTGGGATAAAATTAATGAGTTATTGGGTAAAAATAAGCAGTCTCTAGATAATCTAATCTTAAGTAACATAACTAGACAAGGCGGCACGCAGGCAGTCTGTAATGAATTTGCTGATACATTCTCAAATGAAATTGATCAAATAAAGCACTCCTGTCATGAAAAATGGCTGGAAAGGAAGACTTATGTTAAACTATCTAATGTGTGTATGAGATGGCAACCGGTTGATAGCAAGGACATAAAACTAATAATTGATAAAATGAATAAAAATAAGTCACCGGGCAGTGATCTTATACGCATGTCTGATTTAAAAATAATTATTGATAAGATTAGCCCTGTTTTATCTAAGCTGATAAATCTGTCTGTAGAATATCATAAATTTCCACAAAAATTAAAGGAAGCAATCATTCGTCCAATCTATAAGAGAGGAGATCGTAAAGTCTTTTCGAATTATAGACCGATAGCTATACTATCAAGTATTGATAAAATTATGGAAAAATGTGTTGTCAATCAAATAGGAACTTTTTTACAGCAAAATAATATCTTAACAGAAAGTCAACATGGCTTCCAGAAAAATAAAAGCACCAACACCTTATTATCAAACTTTACAGACGAAATTAATGCACATTTGGAAAATAAAAAAATTATACTAGCTGTTTTTTATGACTTTAGAAAGGCTTTTGATACCCTACAGACTGAGACCCTCTTAAATGGAATGGAGGAGTGCGGCCTGGGGCAGCCGCTGAACTCTTGGTTCAGCGACTATCTCAGGGCGCGCTCTTACCGTGTGAAAGTCGGCGACACGTTCAGCGAGGAGAAACAAGTAAACTGCGGCGTCCCCCAGGGTTCCGGGTGTGGGCCTGTGTGCTACCTGATGCACGTAAATAGCCTCTGTGGAGTATTACGTCACTGCTCCGCCCACATGTTTGCCGATGACCTTTGTACTCTGAGCGCTGGTACAGACCTCGCGGAAATGTGTCGCCGGGTACAAGAGGATGTGGATGCGGTAGTTAAATGGTCACATGATAACGGTATCATATTAAACGCAGACAAAACAAAAATGCTAATTATTCACTCCCCGTATTTACGTTCTATTGATAATCCGCCTCCTCTGATTGCACACGACTTTGATTGCTTCCATAATAATAAAATTAACTGCAAGTGTAATCCTATCGAAAAAGTTAATTGTGTAAATTACCTAGGAGTAAAAATAGATACCTCCTTTTCCTGGGATTCTCACATAGAATACGTATGTAAAAAATTAAGAGTATTACTGGAAAAGTTTCATCATTTAAGTTTTAAAGTTCCATTGCCAATACTAAAATGTTTATATTTTGCACTAGTGGATTCCATAATTGGTTACGCTCTTGATTGCTATGGATTAACATTTAAAACATACATAAATAAAATAGAATCATTGCAAACAAGATTTTTAAAATTACTCGTAAATAAAAAGACAAAGAATCAATGTAAAGGAGATTACTCTAAACTATATAAAATATGTAAAATTTTACCGGCTAGCCTGAAACATAAATACCTTCTACTTGTAAACAATCATAGTAAACAGGATCGTTTCACTAATTTGGTGCAACATAAAACTGGCACAAGGTCAATGTCCAAAGGTAAATTTGAAATACCTATGGTACAAAATTACTATGGAGATAGAACGTTAAAAAAACGAGTTCCATACTTACTCAATAGTTTACCCGAGGACATAAGACGTGAGCCTAAACTTACTAAATTTAAAAGTTTATTAAAAAAACACTTGTTAAATACGTTGTAACTTATTACGTAAATTAATTGTATTAATATCACCTAATTTAATAATTTATAAGCTATGTTTATATAAAGCGAGTTACCTGCAGTCAAACTGCGTAAGCAGTTTTGCGGGGCATGATTTAAATGAAAGTGTAACTTTTTATGAATAAATATATTACATACATACATACATACATACATCAAAAACATCTCTGCGACGGCTTCAAATTATATCAAATTTAGATAAATTTGCTTATTAATTTAAACCCTTGCGTCTTGGTCTTCTAATTCTATCACTTTGTGCAAATTTTATTCAAGCAGTCTTACACATCCTTACCTATGAATAAGCTAAACATTTATTCACGATCCATAGTCATGGTTATAAGCAGAACTTTGTCAATCAATTTGTCTCAATTGAGTACCTATTTCTGCATCGAGTGTTCGAAAAGAGGGTTCATCCGTGCGCTATCTACCCCCGATGTGCGTGTTAATTTTGCAATCCTGAACAGCCCTTCAGTACATCGCTAATAAACCTTCGTAATTCGTTTTTGATGAGTCGACGCCTCAGAGAAGTGCCCCAAAATATGGGGCGTGCAAAGATTCTTTATTGTTCACTAGGTGCTCAGCTACACCACAGACTTTATTGGTTCGAAGATCTGATACCAAAATAACTTAGCTGGCAAAAATACTGATAAAAATAATCAAATTGAGTCCGCAGTTTGTTGTATACACCCAAAAATTATATGAGAAGTTTGCTAGAAGTCTCACAATATAAACTTGTCACTACTTAAGATGTCGAGAATATAAACTAAGTTTGTAACTTTTACTGGTGGTGCTTACCGATTCCTGAAATACTTCAATAACAGCAATTATTATGTCATGCAATATAGTATTAGAAATTTTAATTCTTTTCTCGTCTTCGTTCATATAGACAGTATTTTTTTATTATTTACTCTGAAACATTGTTTACCTACCTGTATTAAATTCAACATTCTAAAACGGAATAGGAAGATCATATATCTAACTTTACATACCATAATAATAGTTCCAAAGATTATAGCTTTACTTCACCAAGTTATCGAGGAAATATAGTTAATACCTTGTAATTGTATAAGCGCCCGCTGGTTTGTTGGATGTTATGCGCCGTAAACTGATAGCGATATCTTGATGACGTCATAAATTGTAAATCCATAAAAAGGTACTGACAGATCTAGAAAAAAAAATCACAGATCTCGTGCTCTACACGATATGAAAATGAATCTACCTATTATAGATTATTCAAAATATAATAAAATTAAAAATAAAATTTTATAATAAAACAAAAAACAAAAACAAAAATTTCTTTATTCCAAATATTTTTTGTTTGTACAAAATTAGAACTGCTCTCATATAAGGTTACCCTGTGTTATGAGAGGCAGGCTCATCCTTATTATATAAATATAAAATTATAATTAACATGCAATTATATTTTCAAAACCAACTTTTTTTACATCATCTTAAAGCCCTTCAGATTCCGCGTTTTTTGAGTCTTTTGAGCTTTAATACGCCTCGTTCTCGAGATATCGGAAATTTTCTGTGAAAACACGATTTTTCGGTTGAAAAAATGCGGTTTTTTTCAAAATCCGAAAAAGTTTTTGACTTTTTCAAAATATTTTTACATCTTCTTAAAGTCCTTCCAATTCCGCGTCTTTTGAGCCCTCATACGTCCTTGTGGCCCTTAACCTCGGGGTGTCAAGGGCGAACCGCACTTCCAGCAAAAATGGGGGCCTACTGGAGCGAACGTAAATCATTTTCAATATTACTCGTAAAAGTGCAGAGAGTTGTAATGTGGTATGTTGTTATACAGAGTTGACGGAGTAAAATTATATTATACTCATCACTAACGAGAATTTTAAGATATGTAGAGCACAAAAGATTATCTGCTCGAATAATTGGAGCTTTGACTTCCTACTGGGGAAGTAAACCCCATCTTACAGAAGATCACAGTGAAATAACACTACCTTTTGATTATGTTGTGTTTCTGTCGGTGTGTAAGGTTCCAGGACTCCGCACGTACTAACCGTGCCCATGGCGAGCTTAGCTGACAATGGCCTAGGTAATAACCGGATGGAAATCATTTCGTTAACAAGCACTCTAAGACTAGGCAATGGCCTAAGTGTTACTAAAGTATCGTCTATATAGGCTATGGCTGCCGCATACCATTAGGCGGCCCATCATATATGTAGGTATTTACACTGAAAAATACTAATAGACAGTTTTGAAGATGAAGTTACAAAGCTCTTCTGAACTTCTTGCTTGCCAACCATTTTAGATAAATAAACTATATCCGCGACTACACCTGCGTAGAAATATTAGTTTTCTATAAAAACTTTGAACCCACACTTTACCCCTTTAAAAGGTGCGTTTTTGAAATCATTTCTTAGCCCACGCTTACATCTTAATATCTATATTTGTGCCAAATTTAAGCACAATCTGTTTTGTGGTTTGAGCTGTAAGTAAATGTCAATGTCAAATCAGTCAGTAAATGTTACTTTTATATATACAGATAAAAATGATTAAACTGAATTTCAGTCATGATGGCAAATCTTTTTTCCGTATTGGTTACCAGAAAGCTAATACCCTGACCTTATACTTCACTACGTCAAAGGACGCTCGCTGTTTATGGACGGAACACATGTCGGCTAATATTCCATTGGTTTTTGTCCCGTACGTGTAACATTTTATTGCCGACCTCTGGGTTCAAGTACTTTTGCCTGTATTGTTTTCATTGTTTGACGGTTGTGGAATAGAAACTTCTACGTTATACCAAATATATTGCTGCTACAGCATGATGAGATGACGTAGAAAAAGAACAGCAAAGTCGATCTAGCACGTCATCAAACTGTTGAAGCTTGGGAAAAAAGATTGCTATTGGAGAATGACGAAATACGTAATGCAAATTTGTTTTCCATTAATGCAAGCTTTTATTAAAATTGCAATGTTATGTTTGTTAGGGCAAATTGTGCGAGCTGAATAAGAACGACTTATTGGTAGGAATGCATTTAAGCTGAAATTTGGCACAATCAATCTTTAGTTGTGGTGATAATATAATAAGCAAACCTCTACACTGAAAAAAGTTTTGAGTTACTTATGTAAAAAAAATTTGGTTACGTATTACAAAAAAAAATGTGACAACATAACTATAGTTACTAATAAACAAACTCGGTTTTGTCAAAATAGTTTTGTTGTTATAACAAGACATTTATGTAAAATTTACTAAACTGTTTTGTAAATTCTTACACTTGTTCAGTAATTGGTTACAAAATGATTGCTTCGGTGTACCTTCATTATACTGTTATTTGTAACTAAACTATTTTGTTATCTGCAACATATTTTTCTGATGAATTATAGCTGTTTACATATTATTATCCTACTTTTTAAAAAAGTACTTTTCTGCTTTAAAACCCTGTAACGTACTACTTACTAACAAGTTATTACTCGGGGTCAACAGGGGATTGGTGTAATCATAAAACCCTGGTTCCCAATTTATTTTCAAATTCAATTTTTATAGACTCACCTTATGCACAAAACAATCTCTGTAGCGCAGTTCAACGGATGTACCGAACGTTTAGCAAAGCACATACTTGCAATCTGTATCCGAAATTTGTGGCTAATTTTCAGTTATTCATAGCGGTTTTTGTGCTTGCTAATAAATATCACAAAATAGTTGTAGTATGTTATGTTACAGATTATCGAAATCGAATTTAACAGCTTATAATAAAATAGTTAAGTAGTTTAACTCGATTAACTGATTAACTGAAATAATAATGTTAAATGCAACAGAACAGTTGGTTTATGAGTGACTGATATTTATTTATTAGTAACTAATTTTTTGATTTTTGAGTTCTGGAGTGGAGACCGCGTCTAGGCAAACGTAGTGTAGGACGTCCTCAGGCACGATGGAGTGACGATTTGCGCAAGGTGGCTGGCAGGAGCTGGATGCGAGTAGCCCAAGATCGATTGAGTGGCGTGCAATTGGAGAGGCCTATGTCCAGCAGTGGACTAGGATAGGCTGTTGATGAACTAATTATGGAAATTATTTTTTTCAGTGTATGAGTTGTGTTTTTTATGAAATCTATTCCTATGAACGTAACATCAAATAGGCTGAACTCCAGATTACAATTTTGTTAATTCAATATGGCAGCCACCAACTTATGTACGGGCGCCCTGAAAGTAAATTTAATAGATATTTTAAGCAGAATCAAAACTTAAGCTTGATTTTTTATAAATCCTTTTTATTGATTTTTGTATTCAGCCAGCGTTTAATTATACACTTATAAAGGTTATACTTGTTATAATTACGTAATGCCGCACCGCACCCGCGCCCGCGCCACCGCCACCGTTAACGTGATTATGAAAATTAATCACCGCGACCACAGCTAAACAAAAGCAGATGGCCCAATTGTCTGAGTGGCATAATTATGTCTTAGAATCGGGGCAGAGTGCGTCCCATTTTGAACACGCTGATAAATTATCCGCGGGGGTAGCTAGGTTTTGAGATATTTCTTCATATAAATTAGCGAGTGGAGTGCTGTTTCTGGTGGCGGGGCGTTCGTATGAATATGGAGTTTGAAGGGATTCTGATTGTATTAAGTAAGTACTGAAATGGTTGCGAAGAAAGTAAACGTCTGTTGCTACAATATTTCTTAAGTAACTGTTGCAGATGTTTCTGAAATTTTATTTTTGAATTGCAACTAATATTCAAATTACGGCAATCCGAAAAATTTGTGGGGGTAAGTGTAACCTATGAGGTTCCACCTTTTGCAAATATAGTTGATATGGTGGCAGAAAAGCATGCGGACCGCTTCATGGGAAGCGGCCACCTATAGACGCTTGCAGCACCAGAGTATCAATCACCCATTACGCTTACAAAGGTCCCACCCCCTGCCCTGTGAGCGCACATCTGCAATTACTCTCTTAAGCGTAATAAGTTTTTATTTTATGGTAAAGGGTGGCAAAAAAGTGTATGGCCCGCCTGATGGTAAGCGGCCACTATAGCATATAAACGCTTGCGGTACCAAAAACATCACGTACCGTTGCCTACCCTGACCCAGTCCCCTACACCGTGGAGCCCTGTGACCGTCTTTACCGAGCAAAACACCACCAACCGTTATTTTACTCTGATCTTCTAAAGGTGGAGGTTTCTTCCCCAGATGGGTGCTCAAATTCAAGCGGGACATTCGCCGTGTCCTACCTCTCTTATTGTTATTTTATTATAAGCAATAAGCTATCATCATCAGCCTATTAACGTCCCCACTGCTGGGGCACAGGCCTTCCCTATGGATGGAATAGGGAGATTGGGCCATGACCCACCACGCGGGCCCAGTACGGATTGGCGGGTGCTAACGACTGCAGATGCAGCCGGGACCAACGGCTTAACGTGCCTTCCGAAGCACGGAGGAGCTCGAGATAGTAAATTTTTGGTCACCCATCAATGACCGACCACTGCGAAAGTTGCTTCACTTCAACGATCGCAGCCGAACGCGCTAACCACTTACGCCAACGAGTATATATAAGCTAACAAATTTTTCAATTTAAATATTGGTAAGGTAACCCGGGGCAAATGTAGCTATAAAAAAAGATGCCAAACTACATTATAAATACAATTTACCAAATACAATTAATTATTTATGTTACACATGTATTAATGATAACTTAGATGAGTTTAGATTAATAGAAAGTCAATAAATAAATTTTAAATTGAAGATTTTCCACCTAAAGTCACCATATTTGCCCCCGATCTGGGGCTTATGTAGCTAACCATCCGTATGTCCAAAAAATGGCGAAATAAAATATGACTATAAATAAAGCAATTTACGTGTTAATGCCAAAATCTGTTTGTATGTAGGTCAATAAAAGTTACTCTACAGAGCCACAGATGTAACTTATTTTAAAAACGAAACAGTAACGAGTTATTTAAAACAGTTACATTTGCTTACTAGCTACAATAACCCCGGGGACCTTATCTAAATAAAATTTTACTAGTAGAAATCCATTCGGTAAAGTTGAGTTTGCCAGTGGATCAATATATATAAAATAATAAGTGATCTATATATACAATAACCCCTTTTAGCCGATAACAAGATACCACTGGTATGTTACTGACCCTGAAACCATTCCAAAGCTCCGAAAACTTAATCATCGACTAAAACTTATTGTAAAGTGTAATTTACTTTTCCAGTCTACAGTGTTTTACATTCACCGATCGTAAATTTCTGTAAAATGATTTTAAATATTAGCATTTAATACCAAATTATTGAGTCGATTTCATTTTTCTTCGACTCTGTTTAGTGGTTTTGTTACTTAATCTGATGTCACAATCCCTCTGGACTTGATTGTTGCGCCCGATGAAGACCATACATTGTATATGCATTAATATATCCGCCTTTTAAAACACATAGAACACATTAAAGCATCAAGTATTTTTATATATTTAGGTGTATCGTATAAGTATTACTCGAAACGTAACGAAATCGCGTCACCCATTCCTCGACGGACTGAAAGCCACATAATGAAGATGGATGTCGGCCGGTGATCATCCACAAACACCCGCCCGTCCCGCACCCGCTCCGCAACCGCCCCGCTCCCGTCCCGCAGCCGCCCCGCAACCGCCCGGCGAGTCCCGCTAATATTCCCATATTTCACTCTTAAACAATCGCCGGAATGGTTTGATTGATTGCGCCGAGCGGCCGATACGCACCGCTTATTAATTATACTGTGACAAACTTCGTTTCTTTTACCCGAATACACTGCATCTGTCGTCAACGTCAACATTCATGTACGAATTGAATGATAACCGTTTCATGAGTTATGAAGCCCGCACACTGGACGGCATCCAAAGATAGCGCTTAAGTTACCGAAACCTTTGATTTCGGAACTCGAGCAATTTTGAGGAGCTTAATGGCGCAAGTGGTTAGCGCGTTTAGCTGCATTCGTTGTGGTTAAGCAGCTTCCGCTGTGGTCGGTCAAAGGAAGGGTGATCAAATATTTATTATCTCGAGCTCCTCCGTGCTTCGGAAGGCACGTTAAGCCGTTGGTCCCGGCTGCATCTGCAGTCTATCTTCCCATTCCAACTATAAGGAAGGCCTGTACCCCAGCAATGGGGACATTTATAGGCTGATGATGATGAAGTAATTTTAGCGACGATCGGCCAGGTGCTCAAAAGGCCCTTCTTAGGGCCAAGGGGGGGTAGGAGAGGGACGGAGAGAACTACGCTCTCCCTCTCACTCCTGCGAGAGCCGCGAGCCTGTCCTGGGGGGGGGGGGGGGGGGGGGCTCGCATTGCACAAGCTCTCAGGATGTTGATGCCCCTGATGCTCCGGGGCATCTTCATCGGGGTGGGTCCGTTCGCGGACAAACACCTAGCGGGTGCGCGGCCATTCGGAAACGGGAGCCGCGACGGCATGCACTAGGGGGACCGCGGTCCTCATATTGCGTGTCGGGTGACGGTGCAGGAGTATTGTCTGGTTTTTAGTGGCCCTGTTCAGGGCGTTAGGTAGGGCCCTGTTTATTTCACCCGACCACAGAGCTGGCTGAAATGAACAGGGAGGAGTCCCACATACCTTCTTCTCGCTCCCCCAGTGGTTGAAGGATGCGTAAAGCATTTCCCAGACACAAAAAAAAAAAAAAAAAAAGGATGCATGTAGGTTTCCTACGCCATATCGAATGTCAGTTGATTGGTGACAGCTAAATGGACCGTGTACCATAAAGCTACAAGGAAAAAAGCAAAATTTTACCAAACAGTTTAGTCATGTTTAAATCTAAAGAAAATTTTAATTAAAAAAAAATAAACGGGGTCAGACAAACGAGACACGAACCCGCACCATCCGCTATCCATTCCCTGACCAATTATGATACTAGGGCTAGCTAAGTAGAGTTACCTGGAAGCCTAAGAAATACTAGAAAGAAATCTACACGGCCATCATGGTCGCGGCAGCATAATTGATCAATGCATCCGCCCGGATAGCGGAAGGCGCGGGTTCGAGCCCCGTCTGCTGTCTAGACCGCGTGGATTTTATTCTGGTAGGAAAAATTTTCTTTACTTGATATTTGTTCAGTAAACAAATTACTGAAGTATGTATTCTTTTACATAAAAGTATGGAAGAATTATTGATATCTTAGAAACTATGCCATATAAATGAGAAATGTGTTATAATGGTGGAATATATTTACTAGGGGAATCAAATGACAATGGCTTATCCATTGAATGAGGATAAGATAAACAGGATAAAGCTTGTTAAGAAAATTCAATAATGGAAAGACTGTCATTTGTGACAGTGACATAAAAGTTATGGAAGAATTATTGATATCTTAGAAATTATGCCATATACATGAGAAATGTGTTATAATGGTGGAATATATTGACTAGGGGAATCAAATGACAATCGCTTATCCATTGAATGAGGATAAGATAAACAGGAAAAAGCTTGTTAAGAAAATTCAATCATGGAAAGACTGTCATTTGTGACAGACATAGAGCAACGCGGCCGAAGCGGCCATGAGGGGAGTCGGCATTCTCAGCGTTCCCCTCTGTCTATTTTCCCCCGCTGTTGGACCAGCTCAAACACAATACTAAGTTGCGCTCGGATATTTCACTAGACTGAATCAAGTCGCGCGAGTGTATGTTACAGATCAAAAATACCAAAACGTTATGTAATTTGCTGTAAAACATATCTCAAATATTAAACTTACAAAAGGATGGTGTTAAACACATGCACAGTAGAATTATTAACATACTAGCGGCCGCCCGCGACTTTGTCCGCATTAACCTCAGTTTTTTGAAAATCCCTCAGGAACCTTGTTTATTCGGGATAAAAGTTATCCTCTGTCTTAATTCAGGTAATAAACCATATTATATGTGCCAAATTTCATCCAAATCCATCCAGCCGGTTAGACGTGATGAAGTAACATACACACTCACAAACTTTCGCCTTTATAAAATTAGTGTGAATTGTTTTTTCACTTCGCGTCGGTTTGTTTGGATCGTTACGGTTGTCTTAACTAGCACTATCGACGATCGACGTAATGTTTGTTTGTTGGTTGTTGAAGCCATATCCTTAAAAAAAGCTCGCCATCCATCTTGCCACAGTCACCTATCACCAAGTTGGTACCGTAAGATGCGAAAATTGTACTTGTAGCTGAATTCCTGTGTATTTGCCAATCATCGTTGTTGTTTTTCTGTTTTTGCATACTGCCTCATGTTTTTTGTCTTCTCCCGCTGTGAATTCATAGTTGTACACACATAAATCGGCAGCAAATTTATGATTATTATTTTTGCATTTGTCTAATTATTTCTTTTATTCTTACTATTTTTGTTTAGAAGTTCCAGTCTGTATTCTGTTCACCCACATATTATTCATTCTTTATTTTTAATCATTGCACTTTTCTTTACGGCTAAGATAGTAAAATCATTCAGCCTATATTCTTATTACTATTTTTTGATATGTATTAATTGGTATGGTTGTTTCTTTTGGTATATTTTTTTGTTATATTGTTTAAAAAAAATGTATCATCAACCTTGAGCCCTTTCAGAATTATTAGCGCGGCAGCAGCGCTGGTGTTGCCAGTAGTATTAAGCTGAGGCAGGGACCTAGTTAGCCTATCTTGGCTTGTTTTATTTATGTTAATATTACTATGTTTAAGGCTAATTAAATTTCTTTCTTACTTTCTATTATTTCTATTCAACCAATTTTTTACACAAAATTCATATTTTTTGTTAAAATTCAATCGTCGGAATTGTTTGACAAAACTATCGACTCGCCCGTACAAATTTTAGATCTGTCAATAAAAAATCTTATGTTTCACCTATGCCCGATTTAGCGCTGTGATTTTTTGTGTGAGTGTCGTTATTACAATTTCGTTTTTGCGAAAGTATGTTGGACTGCATTTTTGAGCATATTTCTTCCCAGCAATAAGCAGCAGAATTATTTCAGTAGTATTATGTCATTTTGGGTCCTCCCCTCCTAGGCGCGTCGGCTGTGTTGCTGTATGCTGACAGATGATATTAGTTGTTTACTGGGAAAAATTATTAACATTGTCGAATCTTAATATTAAAGAATAGAATTCTTAATTACATTACTCTTGTCTATAAAATGACAAGATATTTCATGAAACATCAAATGAACATAATTTGAAATTAATTACGACTGTCATTTTAGTAATGCAAACGAAACACTGCGTAACTAACTCAAACTTATCATTCCGTTATTAATGAAAACGCCCTTAGTTTTGGACAGTTAAGTTACAATTAGAATTTTAGAACACAACATCGAAATAAAATCAAAACCAGCCAGCGAGTCAGACGCGACCATAATTGATCGTTCCACAATGGCCGCCCGGCTCCTGTAATTGTTTCGGCCGATTCCGGTAAATAATTAAAAGCCACGGCCTAATTGAGAGCGGACTCATCAACACCGCTTCATTTGTGATGATTGTCAAATTCGCGTCAACGCCCCGACGAATTAACCCGGCGCGCTGTTCCGCGTAACGATGTTACTTCGTTGGCGCTAGCTTAGTCTGTTGTACAACTCAAATTCATATCTACATTGCAATGTTGTTGGTACTGATTGCCTACCTGAAACACTTGATGAGCTCGATGGGCAGTGGTTATTGCGTTTGCTGTTGTGGAAGTTAAGCAAGTTGTTCAATGGTCGGACACAGGATGGGTGTCCTAAAATATACTATCTTGAGCTTTTCCGTGCTCCAGCAGTCATCTAAAGTTTCTGATCAGGTTCCACAAATTTATACTAATAGATGGTCGGTCATGGTTTTTTTTATACAGAGATAGGCAAATGACTCTACCCCACCTGATGTTAAATGGTAATAAAGTCCAACCGCGAAGATAGCTGGTACAACAGTTATAAACTCCTACACCAATCATCCTCACCTTTCCGGCCTGCAAAAACGCCTCTCTTAAAGGACCTCAGATTATAGGAAGGAGGGAACATTTGTGCAGGTAAAGAATTCCACTTACGAATAGTACGACAAAGAAAGGAGTCACCAAATTTCTTTGTTCGTGTAGGAATAGTGGCCACAGTAAATCGGTGGCAAGGTAGGCCAGCGCGCGTGGTACCCTGAAGAAAAGGTGATGGAGGGATAAGGGAGAATAACTCCTCAGAACAATCGCCGTGGTCCATTATGTTCTCGTTATTTCTTCTGGCGGAACACCTGGTAGGACCCCAGCAGTGGGAACATCAGTACTTACCCTGACGCCGACGATGATAATGGAAATTTTTACCCCTAAGCCGGAAACTCCTTCCCGACAATTTTAGTAGGTATAGAGATAAAGGTTAAGAAGCAGCTTAAAGGCTACATTAAGCCGCGCAATAAAACTTGTACGTGTGAAATTGCGAATGAAAGTTTAATCTGCGCAGAAAAAGTTGTGGCCGCCCGCTAATAGTATTTATATAATTTTACTTTCAAATTCATACCTTACTAAAATGTTATATTTATGGAAGAATAAGTGAACGATAATAAACTTACTGAAGCATTCAATTCAATTCACGTCTCTAAATACAACCATGTAAGACTTTAAACTTTAATGGTATATATCTATCTACCTTTATATATAAGCAATTAGTAATAAACCGGTGAACGAGTCGTCGTATAGACCCGAACATTTTAATTATTCAATACCAGAACAATAGTACAGAGAGCCACACATCAAACTTCCATAAACTCAGAAAATTTCTGAAGAGATTGTGGAACTTACACCAACTGGAATTAAGCTCAAAGTCAGTTGATGAAATTTGTGAGTTTTGGTGAACTTGATCCGTGAGTGACTGTAACTATTCGTAGCCCTCCCATTGATATTTGATACGGTTTTCAGGAATTCGATTTATTTTATTCTACACAAAGACATAATACAGAAGGTGAGTGTAAAACTAAAATGATGTGTTTTTGATTAAGGTTCGCGGAGAGAACAAGCAAAAGGATAAAGTATTGCAAAGCAATGCATGTAACAGCACGGCCTTTAGATCCACTTGTAGCAATTTTGCTAATTTCTATTTGAACAAAACCAGATTTAGCTCATTCAAGACAAGAATTTCAAAACATCCATGTCAATATTACATGTTTCTATGGGTTAAATCTTGTTTTAGTTGAATCAAACTTTTGCAAATTGTATATACTGTAACAAGTTTCAATACAGATTATTAACCGAGAGGATATACCATTCGACTCGCCTATCCCGTTACTCACGCAAACAAAACTATACCGCACCGAAAACAAGCCGGTTAAAAAGCGGTTCTCGGTAAAGAAACTGTACAAATTCGGTACAAAATCAAAACGAGTCCGCACCGACCCGGCAAGGAGGGCACCATAGATAGAGAGTGACATATATCGAAGCGTCCAGAGTGTTTAGTGTTCAATTTTCAACCATATACAATCCTAGAGGACGTTCTCTGCAACTACATTGGAGAACGTTAGAGTACCTATCCTAATAGTATATGTATACCTTAGTCATCGGCAGGGAGTTCATCCACATACTTTGGAACCACACTGGTCGCGTACAGTGCGCTTTCAGAGGCACTTTCTCCCACGCACGCTGAGGTTGTGGAACGAGTTTCCTGTATCGGTGTTCCCTAGGGACTACAGTATGGGGTTCTTCAAGAAAGGTATAAAAAGGTTTTTGCAGGGTCGGCAACGCGGAAGTAACACCTCTGGTGTTGCAAACGTCTATAGGCTGCGGTAACCGCTTACCATCAGGCGGGCCGCATGCTTGTTTGCTACCTTAGTGGTATAAAAAAAAAACCTATCCTAATATATTCATTCATTTAAATGAATTTAAATGAATTGAATTGAATATATTTTTTTAGAGCAAAATAGGTGCATGCCTATATTTTTTTTATTGTGAAATATGGAATCGGAATTTTGTGTTCTTTAAGAATTTATTAAACTTAGAATTAGCGAAACCTTTTATTGTTATACGAACGTCGGGTTTATGGTATTACTGTTTATTGAAACAGTTGGACCGAAACTTGGCCAAAAGTTGTTGGTTAAATTTACTTTAAAATCTACAAAAATAATCTGCTTCATCAAAATGAGAAAAAGGCACAAATCTGTTTTCTTTAGATTCCTTGTAATCAAGTTGCAGATAATGAGAGAATTTATGAGTTTTAATTAAACTACATGCTCCCAATACATTATTGAGTGTTGTGTCGCCACTTGTGATATCGAAAGTCCTATGTATCACTTTAAATCAGAACAGTCTCTCTATTTCAAAATAAAATTACCGAACAATATCAAAAGCGATATTGATTGATCACTTTGATATTTACTGCGACAAGTTAATTGTTGGCCTTTTGTTCCCTATTTTCCGTTCGCCCGTGAAATTTAATTGATGCTCAACTAAAATGTAAGTAGGTACTTACCTACCTAACCTTTACCCGAAATGCCGATATAATCGTAACAAAATTTCTCCATTTTCAAATTTCCACCGCGTCGCTATACATAACGAACGGCCAACTTCAGATCCCTGGCGTTATTTAAAATTTATAACAGCCCTTTTTAACGCGAGTAAACACGCTCTTTAGCTTCTGAATTGTTGAAATTTGTTACGTATTGACCTCATCTACTATTTATTTCAACGAGAGTTGAATGCTGAAAAGACTCCAATTTTTTAATTATGCGATATAGGTACGTAAATGGTAATACAGTGGTAATAAATTTTGGCAAAAATGGAATAATGTCACCTTTTTCCTGAATATGTCGCAATTTCATGTAAATTGATGTTGGTACTTTACAATTTATTTAGCAATACTACAACTACTACTACAGTTACTACAATAGCACCGTACAATCATCGTTTGCACCCTACAATTCGCATTAAGTGTGTATAATTACAAAGACTTTAAAAGCAGCTGAAGATAATACTGACGATGATATGTCGATGAAATGATAGCTTAGCAGAAATCTATTTTAAGTCAAGGTGACATTTCGTGTGACACTGTCGCTTACAACGATCACCCACAATTCTCGCTCTGTAAAGTGTAAACAATCATATTCACAGAGGGCGAGTAACTCTTCACACTCAGGTGTCGCCAGCAAATATTTGCCGCCGTAATGTCACGTAACCGTAACGAGGGCATTGCCATTATAATTTCATAGAACAATTACAATGTTCATCCACAAACCAACTAAATAGAAGAACAAAATAGAAGCTTACATCATCGGCCTACTCATTAATGTTCCCACTGCTAGCATTAACATATTTGATAATAAGTCCGATTTGCTTCTAAGTTCTTAATTTAGTATCACAAAGTAAGTACTTAGCGGAGCCATCCGAGAGGTGTGAGCAATATTCCACGCAGGACCGCACTTGCGTTTTGTATAACAAGCGCAGTTGATCAGGCGTGAAAAAACGCCGCACCTTGTTCAGGATTCCAAGTTTGACCCTTTGTAAGACTTTACACAACACTGAGGTGACAGCTATCAGCAGATAAGATGGCCGGGTCTGAGCGATACCTATTTTTGGGCACCGGTTGCACATTGGAATCCCTCCAAGTCTCCGGCACACGCTCCAAATAGTACGAGAGTTGATAAGCGCGTAAGTACGGGAGATAACTCCGCTGCACAATGTTTCAGTACAACTGTTGGGATGCTATCGGGTCCACTAGCTTTCCGAAAGTCGAGTGATTGCAACTCCGCACAAACATCACGCTGCCTCATTTTAATATCAGGCATTGTAGTGCCACAATGAGGTAGTGTAGGTAGCAGTGCATTGCCATCATTGATTCGGGAGTTAGCCGCAAAGAACTTTGCCAATAAATCGGCTTTCTCCTGCGGCTTATGAGCTAGTGACCCATTCGGACATCGCAGAGGTGGCAGCAAGGGCTTAGCCGCAAAGAACTTTGCCAATAAATCGGCTTTCTCCTGCGGCTTATGAGCTAGTGACCCATTCGGACATCGCAGAGGTGGCAGCAAGGGCTGGCAGAAGTTGTGCTGCACTGCCTTAGCCAAACGCCAAAAACTACGGGAGCGTGCGTCAGATGCCTTATCAATTCGTGGCCAGTACGTGCAACACGTTGGGAACCCGCTCTGATTTAAGCCTTCTTGCAGGACTTGGAAGCACTATCTATTATAGGCAGCTTTCAGCCAGTCAACCCCGGGAACCTTGAGAGCGCGGCCTCTGATCCAAGCGCGATATGCCGCCTGATTACGTGGAACAGCATCAACATAGTAACCAGCGGTTACGTGTCTCCTTACTGATGAGATCAGAATGTAGATTGTAATACTCCATTCCCATTACGATCTCCTCAGTAATAGCGACAGCGCTGGCCGATAGGTCCTTTTCATTGAAGCAGCGCTGCTTTCAAGAGACGGACGCAAAGTAGTCGCGCATACCATCCCAATCCATATCAGCATATAGTACGACACCGTACGTTTGACCACCAGTGGTCGCATGGTCAGTTTTGGAGGAGCCCAACCACAAACCATTGTGGGCATTGAAGTACCCCAAAAAAACAAGATCTGCGTTAGGAAATTGCGCCTGGGCATCATCTGCTGCCCGACTAAGATGGTCAATTCTTTGAAAATGGTGGTAAACAGCATTGATGTTAGAGTGGAGGATATCTAATTATTAAGCTAATCATATTTAAGCTGTTCTTCCAAATTTGCCCAGTCTCCTTAGAACGATTATTAAATCTCAATTGGATGAAGAAGGAAAGATCCACTAATCTTGCAAAAAAAATGTATACACGTAAAATTCGGAAAGCTAGAACATCGCACCGCAAATCTAGTACCTAAATTAACCTATACAATCAAGCAATTGGATTGTAACAAAAAACCGAGTCAGCAATATTTAGAGTTAGGTATGTATACATAATTATGTAATCCTTCAGATACGATATCAATGCTCATCATTTGTTCATTAAATTGCTGCAACGTTTAGTTTTGCCTCTTGATTTTAGCATTGCATTCAGCTATGAAAATCTTTGATTAATAAAGTTATGATTTATTATAATTGTTTATAATTTATTCTTTAACATTCATTTGAATTATGTTCGCCATGTAAAATATATTTTTTTTAATTTGTTAATAGCTAACTAAGTAATTTAGTTGTCAAACATACAGTACATTATTCAACAATACTTTTGGGTAAAGCAACTTTACGACAACGATGTGTTGCATTAGCCGTTCCTTTTAGACTGAATATTTTGCCCTACACCAAGTGTGACATTTTATCGTTCTTGTCGCATGCTCGAACGTAGTAATATATTTTGTGACTTATAAAACATGATGAATCCGAGCAACATTGTATATGTTTTAATCTACCGATTTTTATGGAAATATATATTAACATTTTCAAACCGCTATTTTTAGCCGACTTCCAAAAGGATGAGGTTTTTAATTCGTCACTATTTATTATATACATATTTATTGTTGTGCCCGCATATCACCGAGGTTAGAGGACCGATTTTTATAAAGTGACGAGGGACGTTTTTTTGATGACCTCTGTACCCCAGTGGTATGTACGCCGGGTTTCATGGTGTCGCCTACTCGAGAGGTCCCGGGTTCGAATCCTGGTAGGGGAAGATGTTTGTGTGATGAATACGAGCATTTGTACTCCAGTCATGGATGTTTAATATGTATTCCTATATAAATATACTTATATAATGTACTGTATATGTATTCTATCCGTTACCCTGTATCCCATAACACAAGCCTACAATGCTTACTTTGGGGCTAGGCTAATTGGTGTGAGTGTTGGAAATATAAATATAAAGAAGTTTTTTTTAGTTATATAAACAGCAATGAAAACGATGGTTCGAAACGCCATTACATGAAAAGGGAGTATTATAATATTTATGTGCTTATTTGTGAACGTAATCATTTAAAAAGCCTTATTTGTGACGACATCGACACAAAAATAAAATTTGGTATGACTTAATTTTAAAAATATCAAGCAAAGATACAATGAGGAAATTAGATCTCAGGAATATCGGAATAATTTACAATTAAGATATTACTTTTAAATTGCTACAATCTTTTATGCCTGTTAAATGGAGATCTACTCGACTTTGAATGTTATTATAAGGATATCTTAGGAAATGCAATCAAACAGAATTATAGTAAATGCACTACTTTGTTATTTTTTGTGGGAAATAGAGGCAATTTGAACAAAAAATCATTGATTCAATATGTCAATGACCTGAGCTCATTAAATGTTGAAAAAATTATATTGTTTACATTGCCCTATTGTAGAAGTCTGCCAAAGGAGGAAAATATCTTAAGATATAAATTAAATATGCTTTTGTTCACAATGTGTAAAAGTGAAAAATTTCATATTATTGACACTAACAATTATGTTAGAAATTTATATTTGACCAAAGATAAATATTATCTTTCTAATTATTATAAAAGACAGATAGCTAAGTCGCTATCATATTATTTTTATATAACAGCCAAAAACTTGGCTAAACAAATTGCTTTTATTGAGCAATGTTCCATTGACTTGACAGTCAGTAATTCTTCTACTGACAAATTACAAAATAATAACTATTGTTTAAATTAAATAATGAGACAACAGACAACTCGTCTTGCTTAATAATAAATAATTATTGTAATAACTTGCATAAAAATATTAATTTAATTAAGAAAAATCCCAAACAATTAAAAGAAAATGTAAACTTGATCAACCTGATGCATATAAATATTCAAGGAATGATGGGTAAGGACTTAGAAATTGAATTATTTTTGAATTGTAACAATATAGATATATTTTGTATCACAGAGCATTGGCTTAAAAGTCATCAATTCATCTTTAATTTTAATAATCATCAGGTTGGTAGTTCGTTCAGTCGAGAAGATGCGATTCGCGGTGGCTCTTTAATTTTATTAAATAAGGCACTTAAATTTAAGGAACGTAAAGATATTGTGAGCCTCTCGGTTGAGCGAACAATAGAGATTGCCTGTGTGGAACTGGACCAGCTTGTTGTATTGAGTGTATACAGACCTCCTTCAGCATTGTATGATTGTTTTGAAACTATTATGGATGAAGCTTTAGAAAAAATTGTCAACACTGGTAAACGATTAATTGTTTGTGGTGACTTTAATATTAATCTATTAGAAACCTCTAATTTGAGTATTAATTTAAGAAATCTATTTCAATCATATAATCTTGAAAACTTGTTCATGGAGCCTACTAGAATAACTGCCACTTCGGCCACTTGTATTGACAATATTTATACGGATATAATACCACATTCAAAAGTAATTGTTAATCAACTGGATAGTGATCATTGTGGCCAGATGATTACTTTTCCTCATCCAAATAAAAATATCACCAAGAAATATATTACTATTGTGCCAAAATCTGTTAACCGTATAGAGCGTTTTAAAATTCAATTAGATAGGAGTTTGAGTTATTTAAAATATAAAAGTAGTCCAAATGATATGTATAATGATTTTTTTAATAATTTTTGTAAAGAATTTAATGATGTCTTTGTTCCCAAAACCATATGTGTTAGTGATGCAGTAACTTTCAGCGAGTGGGCCACCCCAGGCATACATAAAAGTAGAAGGAAACTTTATGAACTTTACAATGAACGCAGCATTAATACTAGTGAAAGTTTCAAAGAGTACGTACGTAATTATTCAAAGTTATTTAAAAAAGTATGTCGTACAGCAAAATCAAATTATTTAAGTAGTAAGATTAAGAATAGTAATGACAAAATCAAAATGACTTGGAACATTATAAACAATGAAACTGGAAAATCTAAAACTCGAAATACTAGTTTTAATTTAAACATTGAACATAGAAATGTTACATCAGATGTTGAAGTTGCTACAGCATTTGAGAACTTTTTCACTGATATTCCAGTTTCAACTACAAAATCTTTGAACTCGTCCCCCATTGCGGCTGAATCAATATTAAAAGAACACACAAAACAATATACTAGTCAATTTAAATTTAAGTATGTTAACTGTAAAGATGTAATAAAATATTTCAACCAATTAAATAAAAAGAAAACTGCGGATCTGTGGGGTAACTCCGTGGATGTTTCTGGATCAGTAATTGAGACAATAGCTCCTATTTTGGCTAGCATTTTTAATCAATGTGTTGACTGTGGTGTTTTTCCTGATCTAATGAAACTCAGTAAAATAACTCCATTACATAAATCGGGTAGCACATCTGACCCCACAAACTTTAGACCTATATCCGTGTTACCCACCTTTAGTAAGATTTGTGAAAAAATTATGCTAAATCAAATGCAATCATATTTTTATAGTAATAACATTCTTCATAGTAAACAATTTGGTTTCACAAAGGGTCGCTCAACAACCGATGCCGGTGTTGAGCTTGTACAGCAAATTTTTGATGCCTGGGAGAACTCGCAAGATGCATTAGGTGTATTTTGTGACTTATCAAAGGCTTTTGATTGCGTTTTTCATGAAACATTGATCAGGAAACTTCACCACTATGGATTTAGAGATACCACTCTGGATCTTATTGTATCTTATTTGAGTGATAGGGTTCAGAGGGTTGACATCAATGGAGTAAAATCTCCTGGTTCGTCGGTTAAGATGGGAGTTCCGCAGGGCTCAATCCTTGGTCCTTTCTTATTTTTAATTTATATCAATGACTTGCCCTATTTTGTAAAGGATAACCACGAAATAGTATTGTTTGCGGATGACACTTCACTTTTGTTTAAAATTAAATGTAGGGAGTCACAAATTGATGACGTGAACAGGTCTATTTCGAAGGTAGTCCATTGGTTCAATGTTAATAATTTGATGCTAAATGAAGGGAAAACTAAGTGTTTGAAATTTGTATTACCTAATGTGAAACAGGTAAAAACTAATGTAAATATAAAGGATCGACATATGAGCTCTGTAGATACCACAGTGTTCTTAGGAATCACACTAGATTCTAAGCTGCAGTGGGGCCCACATATTGATGGATTGTCGAAGAGACTTAGTTCTGCAGCATATGCTGTAATGAAAATACGGCAGTTAACGGATATAGAAACTGCCAGATTAGTCTACTTTAGTTATTTTCATAGTGTAATGTCTTACGGTATTTTACTGTGGGGAAATGCCGCCGACATTCAAACTATATTTGTGCTGCAGAAGAGGGCTATTCGATCAATTTATAATCTTAAAGTTAAGGATTCATTAAGAGATAAGTTTAAAGAAATAGGTATATTGACAGTTGCATCACAATACATATATGACAACTTAGTATTTGTAAAAAAAAATATTAATTTGTTTACTAAAAATAGTGAAATACATACATATAATACTAGAAATAAAAATAACTTAACTTTACCTGCTACTAGGCTCCACAAAATCAATAATTCGTTTAGAGGTCTTAGTGTTCGCTTTTACAATAAAGTTCCAAGCAATATTCAAGAGTTAAGCATGACTAAATTTAAATCGACCATTAAAAAATTACTAGTTAAGAAAGCATATTATAAAGTGTCTGATTATATTACAGACAAAAATGCTTGGGTATGAACTGTTCCAACCATTCCAACGGGTATTTCTATATGATTTAAATTATGAATTATGTGTTGACAATACTATAATTAAACTGAAAGCTGTATATAAAGTTAATAACTTAAGTAAGATTACCAGACTGTTTAAGAATATTTGATTGACAAAACGGCGTGGTCGTGATTTCTCCTTTGCTTTGTTTTGTAATTGTTTGTTGTGTCTTACTGGTAAATGACCTTAATTTAAGTAAATATGTTGTAGTTAGTATGGGTAGTTATGGGTAGTCATGCTCTCATAATAGTCTCTTCGGCGGTGTCGTGTGAGGCGGGTCGTTACGTTCCCTAAAATATGGTTGAGCGAAGCGATGGCTGGTTCATGCGTCATGCTCGTGAACGGGTGCTGCCAGCGGAGATGAGTCTGCCCTAACTTCCTTAATATTGAAGTTAATGTTTAGTCACACTGAATATAAATAACACTATTTGTATTTATACTGTATGACACAGCAATCAAAATGCAGGTAAACAATTAATGTATATTTAATAATTATGTAATGAAAAGTGACTTCATGAATCACCTCTGAAGTCATTTTTCAATTTGACGACTCTGTAAATAATAAAACAGGGAGAAAAAAACAGCCCTTGCTGAGTTTCTTGCCGGTTCTTCTCAGTACAAGGTCTCCCGCCGTAGATTTACGAACCGATGGCGTAGCTTCTAGACATTCATATGTGCTTGTAACAGCCTAAACTGAATAAATGATTTTGATTATGATTATTATGATTATGATTATTAATAAACAAAATTATTCAACAATAAAAAAGAAAAACACATTTTAAAGCCCATTAATTCAGGCCGAAGTTCGTCCTTTCAATTCAGCTTCTCCTATTGTAAACAAGGGAAGGTTCCACAATTAAGCCTCAACACCGGCTACGGTCCGCAGAGTGCACCGGATCGGGATCGAACTCGGAACTGAAGTCGTCCAGAGCCTCGTTACCATACTAATGGACTTTGGGGCGTGTACGTTATTGTATTGTTGCCGGCGACCGCCGCCGCGGGAATCTCCAACATCTGCATAACTGAACTTGTGGTCGCAATCCAGTGGCAGTTTGAACAGTACAACTTCTTTGTATTTTGTGAAATGCTATAATTTTCAGTTCAGAAAATTTTTCAAGCAAAATAATAATGTTAATTTTGTCATAAATTGTCCTAGTCTTTTATTTTAATGAATCAATCATTCATTCTTTTTAAAGGTTTTGAAAAAAATCACATCGAAGTTGGACAAATCGTAAAGTAACCAGCTGTAGAAATATATCACGTACAAAACCTAAGATAATCTAGGAATTCGTTTCCTGTATTGATCCGACTAAAAATAGAACCTCCAATATTTGAGATTTGCAAAATAAAGTTCACCAACCCAGATCATGTAATCAAAAGTAATATCATTTGTTACATTATCCAGTGATGATTTTACTTTACACAGATTTATTATCATTAATGTACCTTATTTTGAGCTTAGCTTACATATATGCTAGGATAGACGCTTTTGAAAATCTTAAAAAGTGCAAGAAATTATAACGATCCGTATTCAAAGTCCGTCCACTCCCTCGGGGAATACGGACGTGAATTTTCCTTATAACATACAACTCTTTACTGTCTTTATTTTAGGTCAGAATGCTACTAACACGGGCTGTTGAATAAACAACCACGCAAAATTATTATTTGATGATTACGTCAAAATTGAAATGGGATACCTAACTTTCATTCGGTTGCACCAAGCCAAACTGCGTTCGAAGAGTATAATTTCGTAATGCAAATTAACACTAAGAAGATGCAGCTAATGGTGGTCGATTGACCATTCTCCAACCGACGCATGCACAGTGGCGGTCGGCGTCTTTATGAACATGAGCAAGATGCAATGACATAAATGTTAGTCGTTACGTTGGGTGGGCCGATCTATAGACTTTTACCGATTTCATCTTGGATTTCATTCTAAGGTGAAATCGGTAAAACTCTGAAGTCATTTTTAATATCATTGAACTCCCATGATTAAGACTAATAGATTGACGTATGAATCATCAAAAGCGGTCCACGCATTTGGTCTCTAGTGTGCCCCAAAGAAATATACATACATCTATAAACTGTTAAACTCAATACCCTGCGAGAAGCAGGGGACTGTATGGAAAGCGCGACGCGCAGACGCTTCCCACTGGTTGCGTGCGCAGTTGGCTAAAAAAAGTCTTGTACTTTTGTCTTGATATTTGCTTTGGTGGCTCGCAATGTGTGTACCGTACGCTCCATCTGCTTTTTGTTCTGTAATTTGAGCTACTTACATGTTTTGTACAGACTTATACAATTTAACTGTGTCAGAATCGCCAGACAAAATCTATTATGGCTCAAGAATTTAAACGCGTGAAGAAGTTTTCATTTAATATTTTGTAAACATTATTTGCGTTAAAGTTTTGACAGTTAGTTATGAATAGAAATCGTGCCCATAACTCAGTTACGTAATTATGATTTTATTTATTTTTTAAGCATTTAACTGCTAGATGTTTAAATCTAAAGAAACTTATCAATATTTTAGGAATAAGTGTATTTTTTGACTTATTTTCAATTTGAATTCGCCTATCTTCAATTTAGAATCATAATTTATGGATTGGAATATCCCTTTGGCAGTCCATGTCCTACCGGAATCTACACTTGTCTGAAAGAAAGGGTCTCACTTTACATCTCCTAGAAGAGTATTTTAATCATAACTTACATAAGTGAAAAGTTTACTAGAAAAAAATCCACGCGGACCAGGCGGTCCCGTCCGCTGCCTGGATTCTAAATTGAAGATAGGCTAATTCAAATTGAAAATAAGTCAAAAAATAGACACTAATTCCTAAAATATTGATAATACTAACAGTATCAAGAAGGTTAATACTACTGTTAAAAATAATCACTGAAATAGTGTTGATTTTGTTATTAGTATACTCTTTATTGCATCATATAGTTCAAAACAGTCGGAGATTCCAAACTTAGTGGGAAACAGAAAGTGCAATAATTAAACTAAAATAATTTATTACAAATATAGTTATATATAATTAAATATATTACATAATACTTACTACATACATACATTTATTCAAAACTATTGTTCTATTATACTATTTCTTATGTTCAAAGGGTGACAACAAGCTTGTGTCCCGCATGATATTAAGCGGCCACCATAGCCTATAGACTAGGGCTTGAAACCTGTTTCAAAAATACCGATAAATAAAGGTTAATACTGGTTTTTAGTAAAGGTTTCGTTCGGAGCACGTCCGAAATGAAAGCGGTACCTAAAATATTAATAAACCGGTTTAATCCACAGCGACACGTGCACGCGTCGGCATCGCTTGAAGTTTGTTTTGTTTGAACTAATCAAGTCACAACTCGTTAATGCTCAGAGATTGATGCATTTATTGACACGTTTGCTAGCGTCTAGTGAGACAAGTTATTCATTTTGTAGTTGTGTATATAATTCAGCCGTCAGTAAAAGAGAAATGAAACCCTTTAAAAACCGCTAAATTGATTCAAAACCTATTTGATTTCGCTTTTTAGGAAAACCGGTTTTTTTAGGTTAAGGTAGAGCCAAACCTAAATAAAATGCTCCTAATGTACTTGACACTGATTTTGGTTTAAAAATTAACCGGTAAACAAGCCCTGCTACAGACGCTTGCGATAAAAACAATATCACTTGTTGCCTACCCTGACCCCATCCCCTACCCCGTGGAGCCATGGAACCTTACTTACCTACAGAAACACAACACCACCAGAAGTTGGTGTTATTTTACTGTGGTCTTCTGTAAGCTGGAGGTTACTTCCTAAGACGATTTAAATAACGTATTTCATTACTTGTTACAGCTGGCGTGCGCACGGTGGACGTACAGGCCGTGGAAGGCATGGTGGCACAATTCCCCTGTGACCTGGGAACCGCCGCTAACGATAAGGTCTACATGGTGTTTTGGTTCCGGGACGATGCTGGGATACCACTGTACAGGTCAGCAACTTTGTATAATGACGCTTTAGAATGAAGGTGGATTACATTTTAGCTTATAGATACCTGTAACAAAGTTTAAGTTCTGAGAGGATATTCTGATATTTGAACATGGAAATAAGATTTTATTTCAAGTCACTTTGGATTAAGGTTTCTAGTCGTTTCTTTTTATTGGAATGTTTATGAATTTATTTTCTAATAATCATAATAAAATATACTAAAAAGAGAAACACTTGACCAGATGAAGGGGATAAGCAGATTTAGGACCGTATTACAGAATGACAAGTAAGTGTTGATCTTTACTTGAGTACAGTTAGAAAGGGATGGCGCTATGTGCTATATATAGCGGCATCCCTTTCTAACTATGCGCAAGACTAGATCAATCACTGAGAATCTTTCTATAATACGGGCCTTAGAGTATGGTACATACATCGTGTGTGATACCAATCTTTTCCAAATTGTTTGGTTTGCTTTTTAATCCAATGCTCATCAAGATTTGAATGCATATTCCATAGCGCTGTGTCACATAACAACATTGTTATCCAACGACCTCGTACATTGTAAACTTTTGAAGGCACCAAGTTATCTCCGGTACAAGTTTTGTCTCAGATCTCAGATTAGATGCGTAACTAACATAGTTGTCGAGATGTAGGCTTCCGTATAGTCTGTGATATATATTCCTACATTCGAGTTACTTCGAGTTTACTTCTAAAACAAATCTTATTGTTGTACGAACTCGTATCACATCCTGATTGTAGTTACCTACCATTTTACTTTGTTCTTTTATGTGATTTAATAGAGCCATGTAACAATTGTGAAATTCTCTTGAAAATATCTACTTAACTGCATGATTTAAAATAATTGTTTTGTTATAACAACAAAGCAGTAATGTATATGGTTACTCGTAACATCAATCTCTTTTTACTCGTACATGACTGTTTTGTTGTAGTAGATTATATTAAGTAATTAACTCGGAACATTTTGGTAACTACCAATACAAAAATTTTATAAAATTCCAATATTAAATGTTAATGAAACTATTTTAACAAAACCGACTTTGTCTTGTAGTAACGAAAGTTATGTAGTCACTATTTTTATGTAACAGGTTATTTTTTGGTATAGTAACTCCAAACTTTTTTCAGTTTTATTAATACAATTGTTTTAGAAATCGGTGGTATCGGCCCAATTAAAATAAATTTAGTTTTCCATTCAATTTCGATTGTTTTGGAAGTAAAGGAACTTGTGCAATAGCTGGCTGTAGTATGGCTGTCCTATTTTTTTATATTTTTGGGGTTTCTTACCTCAAAAGGAAATATGGAACTCTTGTAGGATCATTCTTTTGTCCGTCTGTCTGTCAGAACGTTTATCTCGGGTTGAGATTTAAACCATATACTCAAGTCTGTGGACCCTTAAAGCTTAAAGCTTTTAAGTTAACGTCAAAAATATGAGAACGTAAGGTACGGAACGATGTCAAATGTCCCGTATAGATCAGTTTATATATCACAATTTAATGGACATTGATACAATACTTGCATTGTCTGGGCAATTTGGGTAAAAATTAGTTTATGTGCAATAGCAAATTTAAACTTCACAGCTAAATTACCATCTTTCGTGACTGCAGACAACAAACTTGTACAACCGTTGACTTGAAATAATTTTAGCACTTGTGTAGGCAGTACTTCAAATGTCGCCTCTGGAAAGTTGCATACTCGTACACTCAGCGGAAAGTTTATTCAGAGCAATTATCCGTACAGAATGTGAACCTTCGCCATTAAATATTTTAATGAAGTCACGTTTGGAATTTCTCTCGTGTTTTTGAATCAACGAATATGATACGGTATGTGAATACCCACAAAATTTTTGCCTCAAAAGATGTCAGGCCTTTTTACAATGGGACTTGAATTCTTTTGCTGTTATGATTAAGAGGAGTGAGAATTGTGCAGAACTGGGAATTTTGTAAGAAATGAAAATGAATAAACTGATTTCTATAGTTGCATCTATAAGTGCCTTCCGGAGCACGGAGGAGCTCAAAATAATAAGTTTTAGGACTTCCGCCCAATGAACATGCATTGCCAAATCGCAGACTGAATGCGCTTGCGCCATCAAGCTTTTCGTCCTGTAAAATAACATTTACAACTAAAATGTAAACTATAAGGAAATAAAAAGTTTATATTTATAACATTATATGAATAGACTTCGTTTGACTTGATCAATTCAAAGCAAAACGTAAATGAAATAATAACGACAAGCTTGTCAGCTTTAGAATATATGATGACAATATTGTTTCTAAACAACAAAATATAAATTGGATCCGACTATACCGGAGTGGTGTTGTTAGAGTGGGGAAATAACATGAAATATAATGATTAAATAACGATCTTTCATGTATATTTAAAGATCTTGTGTAATGATATTTTCTAAGATATTTGTTTCTTAGGTTTTCACGCACATCACTCATTAAATAAAACTAGTTTTTACGGGTTAATGCACGAAACTTTATTTATTTATTGACGTTTCGTAGCCTTTACAGGCTACGTCGTCAGAATCAAACTTTTATTTAATTTGTCGAGCTACCTTCCAAAGACTTTTATTGAGCGTTCGGTTAATTCATTGTTCGTTTTTTAAAGTTTTCATACATAGACAATAAAACTTACGAAACGTCAATAAATAAATAAAGTTTCCTGCATTAACCCGTAAAAACTAGTTTTATTTATTTTTCTAAGATATTGATTGTCAAATTTGACACACTGAACTCTTTAGAGTTCTCATTAACAGCTAATTTTAAACTTACCCATCTACCACCAGATGATTTAAAACGCCCTTTTATAGAAAAAAAAATGCACGAGTGTTGTGGAACACTCTGTTGGAACGAAGTTACAAAATATAATTTATATACCACCCACCAATCCCCACTGGGCCCGAGTGGCGAGTCTAGGTCCAATCTCCCTATTCCATAAGAAAAATTGTCTAACCCTCCAATCCGCAGTGAGAATCCCAGTGCGTAATGAGCATAGTGCGAAATGAGCTCAGTGCAGATTGGGCGCAGCACGGATTGATCCCAGCGTGGATTGGGTCCAATGCGGATTGGGCGCAGTACCCTTCCTTAGCCATCTTAATATTTTCGTATTGATAAAAAAGTATCCTACCAACCATTCCGCACTGGGGCAGCGTGATGAATCATGTAATGAGACCCCCATTCCGCTAATCTGTTAAACAAAACTTTAAACCAACTCCACAGCCACCTATCTAGGTACCCACCCAGCCTGCCTTGTTAGGTTGTGATGGAGTTTTTCGAATAGGCTCCATCCGCCATACCATCTAAAATCTTCCAATATAGAGATTACTCACTGTAATCGATACAGTGAGCATAATAAGGAAGTATTCAAATACAAAATCAATTTTCCAAAATGAAACTTCCGTGTTTAACTTACGTCTAAAGTTACGTTTATCTAAAATATAATTGTATTACCTGTGCTATTTTCAGTGTAAAACAAATTTACTTACTATGGAAAAGTATCAAGTTCCTATTTATGAAATGCCTTCGAGCATTTTCTTTGTTAGAACTGAGATTAACTTTGAAATTAATTATCATCTCAGATTTCGGATAGAATTTTCTGTTAGATTCTGAAAGAAAATTATTTCAAGCATCGATACTCCATTGAACACAAAAGCAAAACGTCAAATGTACCAGGAATTTACTTTAAATGAAAGAATAGGCCATCCGGTAAGTTTAAGAAAAGGGGTTGTATACATTTTGAATTCGTCTATATAAAAATATTTTATCAAGTCCTATAAATATAGCGTTTGTTTTAAAAGAAAATACATATTTAGGATTTTTGAGCACAGTGGATCAAACTTTCAAATTGGTGGAACTGTCGATTTTTCAAACATAATGATGAAACTGGTTTGTTAAACAGGAATATTGGTTAAACACTACAAGGGATTTAACTATACTATGTTAACGGAAACGAGTTAGTGGAGCGCTTTCTTTATCACCCAATCACTTACAAAAGACAAGAATGTAAGACTGCGTCTCATAAAAACGGAGGCTGTTATTGCCCAGAGTAACGAAAAGGCAACATCGTTATTACTCTCATCAATAGCAGAAAAGTTAGTACTAGCTGTTTAGCTGTTAGCGAAGGAACCCCTTTACCTCACACACACCGCGGAACGTTGAACTAACTCGTAACAACGTGACATAACGTCATACTTTTTCGTGAGTGCAGCCGGTGTTCATCGATTCATAAGACGCTATCACGTCAAAATTCCTCGCGGTCCAGGCATCAGACTGGACTCGAACCTGCATCTTCCGCTATCCGCCCAGACAGTCTATCTTGCCTGATGTCTGGAGCGCGTGGAATGTTTTCTTGCAAAATTCACAACAAGAAAACCTACTCACTACATACCAGCCTTGAAGTAAAACAATATGGAAATTGTTTGTTTCACGATAAATGATTTATTGCGAACAAAACGTGAAGCGAGCTAGATGAGACTTGTACTAGAGGGAGGCATGACTAATCGAACGCTCGTAATAACAAAAATTACACTGAAACACCCGCCGAGATGGGAATTGATTGTTCGTAAACAATATATTTTATCGATACTTGCCGCGTGAGGCCAGGCCGAGTTTTGTAATTACACGATATGCTAAAAGATATTTTGATATTTCAATATCACACACTTTTTATCACTCTTATTCATGTCTTTACATATTTATCAAATTCACTTCCACTGCCCGTACGAAGCGGCTACTAACTAGTTTGACCAATAATCATCATTAGCTTAGCCATACGATTCCCACTGCTGAGCATAGCCCCCCCCCCCCCCCCCCCCAAGGATCCCATTTCATCAATAGAATAATAAGAAAGAACTGGTAACAATCTACTACTCTTAATATAAAGTAACCACATTGAACAATAGCTGAATAAAATAGAAAAGAGACCTACATTTCTTTTATGCAAACACGTTTTTGTATATGTAATCTTGATTGTAACACTTCCGCATCTGTATTTTTGTTCTATTAAGGGTTCCGTAGCCCCCCCCCCCCCCCTCTAAAAGCTAAACTATTGACTTAAAAAACTTGGAAAAATTCACGATCATAGTGTTTTTCATGAACTTTGAAGTAAAACTATAACGGTTAAAATAGATTTGTAAGTTTAAGAGTAATAGTTGTTGAAATTTCGTTACGGAATTGCTTTGGAAAACGCTAACGCTTACGATTTCATTATGTTATTTCTAGCCGCCTGAGGTTTTCAAATGCCTCGCACTCTTTTTTTTCTTTTGCATTGGTAATAACAATATTAATAAAAATGAGCGTGAGGTATTTGAAAACCTTCGGCGGTCAGAAATAACAAAATAAAATCGAAAGCGTTAGCGTTTTCCAAAGCATTTCCGTTAGGTGAATGGCCACCCGATCCTTCGCCTGGGAAGAACCAAAAAAAAATCGGCGGTTATCATTCGTATAAAAAAATATCGAATTGATATTGAGACGCAGTTTGACTTTGATTTAGGTATTTTAGATGAGATATTATATTTTGAGATTTACATTAATTGTTTTTTCTAATTTCCAATATCGAAAATAAAGACTCCTGCTCTAATATATAGTGGTAACTATAGGCAACTACGGAACCCTACACTGCTCGTGGCACGACACGTTTTTGGCCGGTATTTCTTTTAATTCTTCGTAAGTGCCAACGACAGTTAATTACACCCTATCCTTTGATATGAAATTATGTGATTAGCTAAAGGACCTTGGTTAATTTTGAATGTTATATTTTGTGTGTATAAATTGTTTTACCGTTTAATTACGAACAATTGTTATCAATTTTATTTTCATATACTAACGTTTGATTTTTTTTAAAAGTAAAAGGAAAAATTTGGCTTTCTAAATATTGCTAGCCAATCACGACATGGCTCAATAGGGTTTTGGCAATGAGTAAGAAGAAGTATTCTTTAAAATAAGCAACACAAACGAAAATATTTTTTCTGAAATAAAAACAGATTCTTTTGAAAACTGTAATAGTTATTTATGATATTAGTACAGTAAGCTGATTATTATAAGTTTGTCAATACCAAATCCGCACGACTATCATACGAAGTCGCATTTGCGAGAAAACAATATACCTACCTAATTTAAGTAATGAAGCATACTGTTTACTTTAATTTTCTATATATTGGAATATTGTAAATAAAAACATTCTTACCAAATTTAATAAGTTGAGATTTGTACAAAATCAATATTCTATTTAATTTGTATCCTTTACGTAAACATTTGTACCTCACATGTATCATAATACTCGTGACAAACTTAACACTCCTTTATGAATCAAAATAATTCGCCACATCTCTCTATATGTACACAATGAACTCAAATAGTACTGAATATTTATGGTGGTTTTCATAATCAGTTACAATGATTTATAAGTGTTTTTAAGAGAGGTAGAGCTTTTCCGCTCGGATTGGAGCGCCCGTGTGGGGAAGTAACCTGCTACTGACTGTAACCTAACCTAACCTAACCTTACATAAAATAACACTACCATGCTTCCCCTGACCAAACCTGATCGCGTTTAGCGACGATGAAAAGGCCGAATGCCTGACCGACAGCCTGGAGGCGCAGTGTTCGCCTAGCACTCTCCCTGTCCCTCTCGAAAACGTCCAGTTAGTCGACTCGGAAGTCGAAAAATCCTCCTCCGTACCTCCCACCGCCACCCTTGAACCGGTCACTGTAGATGAGGTGCACTCGTTAATACATAAACTGCGCCCGCGTAGTGCCCCCGCGTCAGACTGAATCTCTAGTAAGGTCCTTAAGATCTTACCCGCCCAACTCCTTCGCTTTATCACCGCGATCTATAACGCAGCTATGACAAACATGATATTTTCCGCAAACTGGAAAGAGGCCGTCGTTATCGGGATCCGGAAACCCGGTAAGAACGGCGCCTTACCCTCTAGCTACCGCCTAATAAGTCAAAACGCTAAGGAAACTTTACGATCGCGCCCTCGCTTTCTTTTGTGACGCAGGCAAAATCTCTATTTACAGACGACGGCGCCTTTAAGAGGCACACCGCCGAATGGACCTTACACCTGGCTCCCGCAAGCCTTACAGACTCCCGCAGTGGCTGCCCACTGAAGACCCCAAAACTCTTACGGGCGCTTTACGGTATAATATCCGCTAAAAACTCTGCGGGTATTCCAAGCTGCTAAGTGCGAAACCGCGGGATCCCCGTTTAGGGATTCTGCCGCGTCTCGTCCTCGCTAGCCGCCTTGGTGGTATTGTGTTTCTGTCGGTGATAAAGGTTCCAGGGCTCCACGTGGTAGGGGATTGGGTCAGGGTAGGCAACGGCGTGAGTGATATTTGTTGTATCGCAAGCGTCTATAAGCTATGGTGACCGCTTACCATAAGGCGGGCCAAACGCTTGTCTGCCACCCTTTTGACATTAAAAAAAAAGTATACTTAATGCCAGAATATAAGAACTAAGTCCTCATACAAGCGAACCGAGAGTGATTACTAGTAAAATATGTATTCAAAATTTTATACTGCAGGTGTTTTTTTAAACAGTTTGCAAAATCATATTGAAAAGCTTATCAGAACGAACCACAGTTCGACACTTAACTAACCCGTTCATTATAACAAGAGCGGCTTATCCTTTAATATTCATCGTGTAGTTACTTAATATATTAATTCTGTGTTCGTTGGCAAATTCTAATGTAATTCCGACGCGCCTTCCTCAGACAACAGTCTCTTCCGACGCACACTTATAAGGCATGTTAATTGGTAACGTTCATTAGGGATCCATCGTGTTGGTGCGTCGTGAATTGTTCATCATTAGGAGGTTGTATTGATTCCATTCCCACAGCTCAGTACTGTGAACTGTTTTATAAGGGAACTTATTTATTCTTAATAATAATAATGTCTTAATTTGCTTGTAAACATGGTATACAGGGTGTTATAATAAATAGCGTCTCATGTTTAGCTACAATTTGATAGCATGCAAAAAATACAAAACTTTCAACTATCTTTAAAGGAAATTGATACAGTTCTATGTCAGTTTCATTTCAAAAAAAAAAATGGTTGCCTGTAAAGTCGGTTTTACGGGCGAAGATTTTACGTGACAACGTCTTTTTCTCGGTAGAATATTTATTGATATGAATATAATTAAATTGCACAATAGGAACAAGGAATTGAATGAAAATAAGAATTGCACAAATTTTAACTATAGAAATATATTTTGTTTACTAAAACATTGTACATGTAAACTTAAACTTAACACGAGAGACTCATCGTAACGTTACCGAGCGTTACACTTTTTCATAAGTGACTCCCAGCCGCAACCTAATTTAAGACGTTGTCACGTCAAAAAAAATGATTTAGATTATAAGATGTATGTGATAATAACCAATTACGCAGGTGTTTTTTAAATAGATTTATATTTAAGGTTCTGAATTCTTTTGGTATTTTATTAAAGATTTTGGTACACATAATTAGACAGCTTTTGTTGTACTGCATTGCTTTTGGAGCTATCTGTATCACTAACCTATTTGTATCTCTATTGCTTCTTAGATAAATATCACGTGCCCTTCAAAATAAAAGCTGATTTTGCTTTACAAATACACACACTTCAAATATATAGAGGGATGTTAGAGTCAGTGGCCCGTATTATAGAAAGATTCTCAGATTGATCTAGTCTTGAGCATAGTTAAATAAGGATGTCGCTATACAAAGCATATAGCGACATCCCTTTCTAACTGTACTCAAGTAAAGATCAGCACTTAGTTGTCATTCTGTAATACGGGCCAGTAACTGTGATTGACCAAATATGACGACCTTCGTGGCCGAGTGGTTTTTGTTGCCGACTCGAGAGGTCCCGGGTTCGAATCCCGGTGGGGGCAGATGTTTGTGTGATGAATACAAGCATTTGTATACCAGTCATGGATGTTTAATATATATTTCTATATACATATACTTATATATGTACTGTATGTGTAATCTATCCGTTAACCTAGTGTCCCATAACACAAGCCTTACAGTGCTTACTTTGGGGCTAGGCTAATTGGTGTGAGTGTTGTAAATATTTAGTTAAATAATAGACGGCATGTTGTCAGTAGCAGAACATCACGTATTGCTCTTATGCATTTTTAAGCAATAAAAGCTCTGTTTACCTCAGAACTATTACCCCATATAAGTAACCCGTACCGCAATAGAAACCCCCAAATAAGCGTGGTAGACAGCAATCGTTGTATTTGAGTTTGTAGCCGTTCTGACACAGTTTAAAGTATATCATCATCATCAGCGTATTAATGTCCCGACTACTGGGGCACAGGATTTCCCTATGGATGGAATGGGAGATTGGGCCATGACCCACCACGCGGGCCCAGTGCGGGTTGGCGAGTGCTAACGACTGCAGATGCATCCGGGACCAACGGCTTAACGTGCCTTCCGCAGCACGGAGGAACTCGAGATGGAAGATTTTTGGTCACACATCCAATGACCGACCTTTGCGAAAGTTGCTTAACTTCAACGATCACAGCCGAACGCGCTAATCACCTGCGCCATCGAGCTCCTAATTGCATGGACATTTTTAATCATAATTATTATTAAAGTTTACTAGCGGCCGCTCTTGAGTTCGACCGCGTTAACTTTGGATTCTTGAAAATCTTACAGGAGTCTGACATTTTTCCGGGATAAAAAGTATCCTACGTCTCAACCCAGGTCATAAATTGTATGTACGCCAAATTTCATCCAAATCCGTTCTGTATTTGCGTGATTGAGTAACAAACATACAAACATTCATATTTATAATATTCGGAGGAAGTAGGATTATCTAGATTTACCTTATTGTAATAAACTTAAATATATGCGACCACTCGTATAAGAGCCGCATTGGGTATGGTGATTCGTACCCACAATTTTTAAACATTGTCAATTTTTTTAGAAAAAGGAAAACAAACAGAAAATGTTGTTCATTTTGAAACTTTATTTCATACGTTAGAAAGAGCAGTACAGCAGACGAGTGAGCTCATTACTTTAAAAGCATTCGAGAGAGTCGACGCACGAGAGACGAGGGCGCCCCGAGACGGGGTAGGATCACAAAATAGAGAGTACAGAAGGTAATCTCATGTATGTACTTCACTTTGCATACTTACGCTCGGCGGTCGCGCTAGGATTGTCAACATTGGCTTATGCACAAAAACCTATCGCGGTAGTGGCATTCGTATCTATTTTTGTGTTTTATTGTTGAGAATGGAACAGAAAGAACGGAAATATAAACCAATAACAACTACAATTATTATTTTGTTAAATTACAAATTAAAAAAATACAATTCACCGCTTAATGTTAAATTCAAGCAACCGTCTTCTGAACAGGTATATTAACTTGATCATTGTTCCTTCATTTTTGCAAAAAAAAAGTTCACAGACGCATCTCTCAAGCGGGAGAAACTCGTGCTCGCAGTCATCTGAACTGGTTTGAAATATGGTGTCCGTGAGCGGTGTCTATGTGTGCGTTGCTCGAGCGCACTTAGCATGTAGATTACCTTCTGTACTGTCTGTTTTGTGGTCGAATGCTGCAACTGAACACGTCGAAAAACAAATTCCTTCCCAGCTCCAACCAACCGACAGGAAAATTGCCAAGCCCAGGTTCCCCGCAGGAAAAAAAGGAAGACGAAGCCCGCGCGGAACAATTTGTCTTAAGTGGCTAAAGCAGTGAAATATTCGGAAACTTTTAAACAGCATTAAAGTTCCGCCGGACCTTTGTAGATGTGAGAGGGATAAGGCCGGTTAGTTAGCGGCGATTCTCCGGAGGTGATGACGCGGATCAGGACTCTTTTTAATTAATTCGAAAACTTGCTCGGCACGACCCCCCCGCCTGCTTTCGAGTCTTTCTTAACTCCTTGTATAAATACGATAATGGCCCTCAGCCTCAGTTATTGTACTCTTCTAAAGTCTATTCCAATTTTTTACGTAAAGGGGGGAGCGTGACTGTTATTCGGTATTTTTTTTGCGATGAACCTCATTTGTGAACATTGATTTTGACGTAAAGCTAACATTTTAGCCGATAAAAATATAATATATTTCGTGAAAACATTTTAGGATATATTTTATGTGCGTGCTGAATGGCTGTCAGTTAACGTGCAAGCATAAGGGACGATTTTATGAAAAAGTTATCTTCACTTCATAAATCATCTCTAACGTTTTGTAAAGATTCAAAATATCACATTAGGTGCTAAAGTGTTTTAGGTTTTGTAACTTAGACGTCTTCCAGTAAGATTTAAAGCAGTAAAAAAACCTAAGAGTATTTGATTGAAATATTGGTAAATGGTTTTCAATAAATAAAATCGGAGTATAATCGGTTTTGTGAGATAAATTACCCCAAAATCGAAATCTCCAAAAAGTGTTATAGAACATGCCGAAGTTATATTGCTGTAAAATTTTAGGTTTAGAGAATCATGCTTATTGATCTAAAGAAATTGTTAAATTAAGTGATCTTATCCTTTAATATAAAATTCGTAAATGAGGGACGTCTGCTTAGTACTAGTATTTTGATTAGGTATTTGTTTAACATAAACGTTTTGTTTTTTGAGTGTGTATGCTGTTGGTCGCAGATGACCTTTACAGCATCACCGGGTTTGGGGACGGCGAGACTCTAAGGGTACCTCAAGCCGAGAAATGGCGAGTGCCTCTAGAGGTATTCCAGGCGGATGGCATCTCCTCACAGGGGACCCCCCCTGTGTCCCTCCCCCTCTCCTCCAGGGGGAGTCTCCTCTCCGTCTAGAGCTTCTAGACCACTCGAACCTGAGGGGGTCGGCTAAACTAGAGGGTGTCTCTGAGACTCGGACCTAGCCTCTAGTTATTGTTATGACATGGAGTAATGATCATGTCGGAGGCTAGATACGATCTAAATGCCGTATCAATAACATAATAAGAGCAAATAAGTAGTATTTACGTGTAATATGAGGAATAAAATAACCATCGGTTTACTACCTTCAAAATGTCAATATAATATCGTCGATACTCACAATAAAGGCCCATAATAAAATCGTTCCCCACTTTATGCAATAGCTATCGCATAAATATCGCTTGGCGCACACTCAATAAACTCGACAAATAATTTCTGTAGTGGCACAGGCAACCTGTAACGATTTCTGTGTATCTTTTTTCCGTGGCGTAAGGTTTATATTGGCGTGATTGCACATCGACCACCAAAGTCACGTTCCCCATGAATCGGCGTTTGTAGTTTACTGTAATTCGTGATATTCGCGGATGGCTGATACGCACCACGGCTGTTATCTAAATTAGACCACTTCGATTCTGCGTTAGTCTTCTGTTTTATTGTTTCGGTGAGCAGTAAACGCACGTAATGTTCGCTGTATGCAAATACTAATTAGCGGGAAACTAGAACACACAGGCAGATACGCCTACTTAAGATATAGCGGTTCTCGGTTCAATGGAAATGGTGCAGCGTAGCGGAATAATCAGAGGATTGGTAACAGGTAGGCTACAATAGTACAATTACAATAGATCGTAAGCAAACTAATCAAATCTAGTAAGGTATTTCAATTGTAACAAAATAACTGTTTATTGCACGCTGAACACGATGATTGCTTGAAAGGTTCTCGGTTAAATTCTACTAAAGGTATTTGTTTGTCTAATAAGCATTTATTTATCTTTCTTATTTTATTTGCTTACATTTTATGGGTTTACAAAAGCAACTCTTGACCCCTATTCAGGCCGAGAACAGGTGCGTTCATTATTTACGGTAGAGAAATTATTTTGTGGGTACCTATTAATGTGGTAGATAATTAATTTTTGATTTGAGAATAAAACTGATACATTATATTGATACATATCGGATGTTGATTGATACATATCACTGATACATTTCAGATGTTGCATGATTATGTATGTTAAGTCTAAATTATTACATGACTGCCCAAAAAAGAGAGTATAGTATTCAGGATTCATGTATGTATGTACAATTAGTTATTATAAAGATTAGTAATTTGAAGTAGTAATTTAAGATTTCTTTCAATTTGTAACTGAATGCAATGCAAATCAAGATAAAATAGGACCACTTACCTTGGTTGATAAGGTGGGCGCCAGTGACGGACGCACAGGGTCCATGACTAAAGGAGGATCAGGGAGTGCGGTTCATGAAGTAACCGCTGGGGCGGCGCTGCGGATGGGACTGTTACAGGTCCCTTCCAAAAAGGCAGCATCGCCGGCTGGGGCGGCACGGCGGGCGTTTTGGGCTCCTTCCACAAAGGCAGCGTCGCCGGGTAACGCACAAAGGCACTCGTTTTTACACTGCATTCTGGTTTTAAGCAAAGCCAGCATATTTCTTGTAGTTTTCATACATTTTTATGGACTCGCCACACACAGTACGCCGGTGGCCGCCACACGCTACAAATCGTCGTTGCTCGCTTCTTGTGGCCCGCACCGGCCACTTAATGCGCCGATACAAAACGCTGCCACGCGTCACTCGCGCGATTCCCCACCCCTCTCTCCCTTACCTTAGTCGGCCGCTGTCGCGCGCTTCAGCCACTTTAGTAGCCGCTCCTAGCTTCTCGTGGCGGCGTTTGTGGCTATGGCGTGTGGCCCGTGTGCGGCGACACTAAGAAATATTATTTATTGACAAGAAGAGAAACAGAAGCAAAAAATATCAAAAAGAATATAAAATACACTATGGAGAGGCGCAGATGGTTAACGGACCTGTGTTCACTTCATTGTGGCAGGTTTGATATTGGTTTATAACCTGCTGCATGCACCAAATATATTTTCTACCTACCAAACTTTTCCAAGATATAACGTAGATATCTATGAATAATTCGATGTACAATATGTGTATATTCTGTGCTGCAGCGCCATTCTGTAAGAATAAAATCACTTTTCACCGCGAATCCCGCTGGTGTGATTTGGAATTTATTTGAAATTCGCATTCTGATTTCAAATCACACCGCAGACTAATTAGCAGCAATATTTCTTGTTCTAGATATTCACTATTAACATGATTTTGGCGACAGTTGAGTCTTCTAACTTGTTAGTGTATATAATGTTTGTGTTGTATGTAATTTGTGATCATCGTAGTAATAACAATACACAAATTATCTAAGTACGTTAAACGTAGAACATGGTTATAATTGAATTTCTTAATATTCAACCTACGTAATATAACTTCGAATCTGTCGTTTGTAAATGTGTCATAAAAAGTTTCGTTTATTACTTCTTGGAAGGTTGTTGACATTAAATTATACGCCTATTTATATTTTCATAGCTAAATCGCAGGTCATCCATGCGAGACTCAAAGAAAAAAGAAACTACAAAATAATGAACAAATAAAAGGAAAGCATGGAAAATATCATGCAAATAAATATAGGTAACTTCTGCTTTGTTGTGCAAATTTTGAAAATAGAATATAATTTAGAATCTCAAAGGAATTCATTGGAGCAAAGTTCCAAAAACCTTTTGAGCATATTTCCACACGTTAATATGTTTTCCAAACATGAATAAACCGTAGCTAACGAAAGACCAGCGCTCCATAAAATCTGAGGAGGGTTACCGGACCCCGCGCGGCCTTCTGCCGTCACAACGAACCCGGATTCGCTATAATATAGCATATTATGCCCATAATAATGTTATTGTGTTCGTCTGTACCGTGTCAATATAAGTAATAAATACATTAAATGTAAAAAGTTAAGACGTAAAAATTCATAAAATGTGATGATAAATCGTCGACAACAGTGTCATAATGAAATTATTAAAACTTTATTTAATTGACCGCTAAAAAATAATATATGCAATTAATATTGTCGCGAACGATCTGGATAAAGATTTACCCAGCACGTCGCAGCCATCGCTTGACATACTCGCGAACCAAAGGACCTAAATGCGAAGTCAGAGTGTTGCGGTCCATTTGGATAAGAGCCTTAGCAGTGCGGCGTAAAGGTAAAAGTGAAATAACAGCTGCCAAATTTTTTACAACTCATGCGTACCATCTACGTGTAAGTACTCGCTGGTACTAGGAAACACTCTCTCTCTAGAATTCGTCGATTAGTATACACATTTATACAAGACTTCGGCTTCGTGCAGTTACATTTCATCTTCAACTGCGATTTCGGAACGATTACAATGGTGATTAAAGTGCAAATGACTGCACTGCTGCACTGGAATTCCAGAGGGCGATGCCGCCGCCTTTATTATTATTAAAACATGATAGGTTCCAGGTCACTACCTTGTGGTGTGCCAGGTATAACAAAATTATTAGTAAATATATTATAGAAATATTTTATTGAAGCTACAGTTCCTATACTAAGTATAAGGTGTAAGTCCTAGATAGGGAGCGTAGTTCTCGCTTAAATTCATATTGCAGCTCAGTATTTTAGTAAAATAAAATTAGATTGATTAGACGTATGACCCAGTACTTGAAATGGTAACTTCTATTAGTCGATACCACAATCATAATCAATGTTCTCCTCACAACCTAACGGTAATTGTTACCTTATTTGGTCCTCCTTTACATAAATGATCATGATTTGGTTATTTTTGTCTAAATGTCATAGAAGCCCAGGTAATGCCTGTATTTTAGTCTCCAGAAATCAGCCAACGCAAAACAGCAGTATCGAAATCCTTGGTAATAAGCGCACGCGCCTCACCGCCCAAATTGGGTGCACTGGAGCGGGCAAACGGAAGGGATTTAACACGTGCAATTTTTCCCTTCAAAACTTACGTACATATTTTTTTGTATAAGTTTCAATAAATGACTAAAGATTTCGCTCAGATGTAAAACCAAAAAATTCTGCTGCATCAGTAATCACTTAATACTGCAGCAGCCATTCATAACCATGCCGGGGTACAATAATGTTTAATTTCGTGCCCATGACTTCAATGAAATTATATACCTAACTAGCAAACCCAGCGAACTCCGTTTCGCCACCAGATAGCTTCGTTTTATGTAACATTTCGTTTTGTGATTAAGAGAAAACGATTTTTTTTTAAAATTTTCCTGAATTTTCTTTGCTATAAACCTCACGGAGCCCGAGACCTTTCCAACGAATGCAAAACCGTGGAAATCGGTTCGTGCGTTCTGGAGTTATAGCGTCAGGAAGGAAAACCCGACTTATTTTTATATAGTAGATATGTATATAACCTATTCTGTGAAATCATTTGTCATTGAAATTTTTAAAACAAAAATACGCTTTTAATAAAGTTATAAGAATCACCAATTTCTACAGATGAGGTTAACATAAAACAGCAAGCTACAAAGTTCGAATAATGTTTTACAGTGCAAATATTCACACTTTCAAATATCCGCAAGGTTCATTTATCAACAACCATTATTCAAAGGAAATTTTCACTCGCATTTCTCGTTCAGTGAGAGTTTGTTTAGTCTACGTGAAGTGGTATCGTGCAAATAGAAAGGTTCTTAATGAACTGAGTGTTTGCGATGGTTCATACACTCTCCAGAACAATGCTCGCGAAGCCGGGGAGGCGAGTCCAACAACTATATCAACAAATCACAGTTTCTCTCAATTTAATTCCGTTTTCTAGCTGGCGGTTGAATCCACTTCAGGTCTACTTTCTATAGCACATATTCACATAAACACTAGTAAATGAAACTTTTCCAATTAGCCATTTCTCTTGCACGATACCTGGTAATATTACTCGCGATGCTCTCTCGATGGCGCTCAGCGCTCTTATTGTGCACCGGTTTCTAAGTGCCACCAAGTAATAGTTGTAAGTAGTGGAGTTATAAGAAAGTTAGAAACAGTAGACAGTAAAGCTAATTTAAATGTTCGGGTCATGCCACAAGTTTAATTGGAACGAGGCGGGGCAATCAGAGCTTCGGATTAAATTCAAGCAAACAGAGAACTTGTTAAGGTGCGAGATTCCCTTTACGTCTTACGTTATTCTGATTAAAAAGTTTTTCAGTCGTGGAGGATCGGTACGCGTTACTTATTCGCGTTCGCGTTAAAAACATTCGGGTTCGATAAGCTTTTGTTAATTAGCAACTCAAGTTCAAAATTTTGGGATTGTTTAAGGATAAATAAAACTAGTTGTAACGGGTTAATGCACGAAACTTTATTTATTTATTGACGTTTCGCAGCCTTTTCAGGTCTGCATCGTCAGAATAATGATTCTTTATTTACTTTGTCAAGCTACCTTCGAAAAACTTTCGATGATGTGCGTGAAAACCTAAGAAACAAATATTGTTTAAGGATATTTTATTTGAAATGTTACAATTTAATACCATTATTAGTGACACTCCAACAAATTATTTCGGTGAACATTATTTCGGTTGAACTTAATATGTAATATAAGAAGACCCAAGGAATCAATTCTAAAAGAACTTCAACAACATGAAATTGCTTTAGAGCTTTGTGTGCTGTTGTAAATATTTAAGAGGGCATTATTGCTTCTTTCATATTTCTGCAACAATTTCAAACTTTAAGCGTACCTATAGCATACAGCGCTGTATCATGAAAGTCAATATCGAAATTTCATCATTGTAAAAACATTTTGAGGTGACCTTTATTTCATTTTCTCTGATAATATTATTATACTTTATAATTTAGTTTTATAAGTACCTACATATTTCTAAAGAAATTCTAAATTCTAACTCGAATAGAGTTAAAAATTAAAATAAAACTTATATAACTACTTCAAATTACTAATCTATATAATAAATAATTGTACATACATACATGAATCCTGAATACAATACTCTCTTGTTTTGGGCAGTCATGTAATAATTTAGAGTTAACATACATAATCATGCAACATCTGAAAGTTATGGATTTAATTCAGTTTGTTGCATCTGAAAATATTAACATTCAAATATGTGCGGCCATCGCACAAGTTGCAATTATTGTGTGTAGTGTTTTATTATTATGAATCCTAAAATAGAATATTTAAAACGTCACAGCTTTCACAATTTGACAGTGTTTTCTAAGTACAATTAATTATCCTTCGATTTATTTCAGTATATTTGGAAGGTTAAATGTTTTCAAAAAAATATTTTAATTTGAAAATACCCAAATTAAATTCTAATTTAATGAGCAGTAAAATAATGTACTATCAGCCAATTTGATTCCTGACACACAATAAGCCTATTTTCTTACAACCAAAAACACACATTGAAGTATAAATTCGTTTAAATGTACGTAGCCCTGGAAACAAAGTTGTTATTTTCAGAACAATCATATTTGAAATGATAGATTTTGCCGCCTCCATGTGACGTAGCGATGACATTACTTATTTGGATTTTTTAATTATAGCTTTAGGATTTCCCTATTAGTTTAAGTTTTTCATTATGTCAAGAAAAAAAAGATTATAATTTTGAAAGTTTCCTTGTCATTAGAAGGTCCTAAGTGCAATAACGCATTATTGCACTTACGACGATCTGTTTTGATATTTTTTAGCGATTTAGCTGGCAAGTAGGTCAGGAATCAATTGGTTCGATAGTACCAATTTCAAGGTTTAGGTATTTTTGTAAAAAAATCTGGAATAAATATAGTTCCTACATAATCGAATTTATTTTTTCTTCTCTTAATGATAAGAACAGTTTTATTAGAGCGTCATTATGTTAGTCTCAATCGACACAATAAATTATGTCCGGTATTAAAACCACTAGCAATTAGGTAACTTTTGAGGCTACATCTGACAGTGGGTAGGTGGTGCGTTGCCATAGCAACAGATTAACGGGCGGCACCGAATTAGGCGCGCGTGAGTTATGGCGGTTTGTTTATTCACGGCCGTGCGTTCATTATTCAGAGCTTATTCATTGCCGGCAAAGTGGCTCCCGATCTCTGAACTACGTTCAAAGCAATTTGGGTTTTTGCCCTGTTCATTACTGTTGCTTCTCGTATTGCTACAGATGAGGCATTGTAACCATTTGCGTATTTATTTAGTTTACGGAATCATAATTTCAATTTCTGAAGCCCAAAAGTAATTGACGTTGCTTGCAAATAAAATGAAATGATGTTCTTCTTAAAATTATTTATTTTCAATATAGATGTTAAGATTGATATACGAGTATAATTAGCAGTACCTTACGTTTTCTTATTTGACGGCAATACAAAGGAAAAGTTAGCTAGAAAACAAATAAGGAACTCAGTTGACGCCGAAGCTGAAAATCCAATCTCCATAGTAGATGCTGACTTCTTCATACCTACGTTTACCTTTTTGCTGAGAGACCTTATATACCTAAATTCGTGAAGTATTCATAGCTTAGGCATCACGTAAGGCTCTGTTTACAAGACAGCAGATTTATTTGCATTTTTTGCACAATTTAAAATACCTAATTCCTAAAATCCTGCTATTCATTAAAGATTTTCCTTTTGCGTAAAAGAGAAGACAGTAGATTTATAGTTATTGAAAGGAATACTTTTTAAAAGATTCTGCTCGTCGTCAAAGGTAATAAAATTCAGAAAATACGGATTTATTTTTTGTTTCTATGATAAATATTATTTTATGATTGATGAGATTTGTTAACGTGGATTCTGATACTTGAAAGGCTAACTGAATTTGAATGAAATACCTTACTCAATTGGAGTTGAAATGTTTGAATTCAAGTATACAAAGCAGTGATTAATACGGACAATGTCACAATTCCTTTGATTCTATCTGAAAGAATACGTTGTAATAGACGTTGATATCGTGACCTCGTTTCATTCTTCGTATTTTGAGGAAACGTACAGAGCGGAAAAAAAATAATTTAAAGTTATCATAACAAACTACTAAGCAATCACTGTATTACCATACCTACATATTACATCTGTTTTGCAGTCACCAAGTCAGATTCAATTAGCTTTATATCCCATAAAGGCTATATTGAATCTGATTTAGTGACGGCATTTGTAGCTCCTTTAAAATTCATCTATCTCGATATAGGCTTACCTAAGTTGGCACTGCTTAGATCCTTCATTAGTCTTCTTCAATCTTTATTCTCTAAAACACATTACTATCGCTTTCCTAGATTCGATATTGAGTAACAATATCTATGGAGGCGTCATGATAGAAGTAATGAATAAACTACAATTCAAGTTGCAATACCCGTAATATTACACATACCGTTGTTACATAATAATGAAATAATGATCCAAGGTTCACACAATTCCCATGCCCATACCGATAACTCTGAGCATTACAAAGAACATGCCCCTTATTGACGGTTGGTTTGTTATGCCCGAGACATTAGCTTGGCGTGTTCAACTGTGGGCAGTGCCTTACACCTTACAATAATCTGAAGGAGCTATTGTTCAAAACACAATACCAGCTCCCAGGTATTAAACACTTCGGGTTTAAATTGAAAATTTCCGTCGCGCTGAGAAATAATGGCGAATACGCTAGAGAACTTGGCGAATTATTGTTTCTGCCTTTATGAGCGTGGAGAGAGTTCGCGAACGAATTTTGGATGTTTATCGCGTACGCTTGCACCGATTTAATAAATTATCCGTTGTGCCGTTTGGTGCACGTAGTGTCTGTTTGTGTATGAGAGACTTATTGGTTACAATAGCTACTGCATATGTAGTAGAAAAACAGGAAGGGTTACTGCGTTGCGTTGCGCGTTTTTATTAAGTGTACGGCATTTCACGCGATTTAACGTGCTCGTGTGAGGAAATGGCTTCACTTCACAGACCACTTTAAAATAACATTATCTTTCGTTGAAGTCATTGAGCATATCGATTGATAGTTAAGATGAATACTATTAAATATTTTATGTAAGTACAATAGGACGTATTAGGAAAATCAAGATGTCCCTTACCGCATTTAATCAACCACTATCATTGAGCTAGTAATCACTGTCAGGAGTACAATCACAGGGAAACCCTAAGGAAGGAACCGTCCCGGATGAATGGTTTCGGACAAAGTAGGTTGAAGGATACATATCCGACTGCGGAAGCGGATTGTTCACACAATGACATGCTGATTACTTCGAATTAAGTTTGAGGTCTTCGCCTGCTTATGAGATGATACCCGTACATACAATTATCTTGATAAGAAGATTACGTTTCATTTAATGTAATTAAATGACACTGCAGTTAATGTCTCGTGTTAGTTAGGTACTTGATTATCTTTGTTGTTAATACGCAATTAAGAAAAGTCTCATCGGACCTGCGTTTTCTTGATATAATAAATATATTACTTTCATGAAGACCGGTAAATCTATATTTAACTATTGGTCACTCATTGGCCGAAATTATATTGTTGCAAAATTTTAACGTTATTGGGGTTATATTTTTTCATTTTTTAAGCATTTAACTGCTAGATGTTCTGATGTTGTAGTAATCTAAAGAAAAGTTTTAATAGAAAAAAAAATCACGCGGACCAGGTAGCGGATGGGACTCGAACCCGCACCCTTCGCAATCCGGGCAAATGCACTGATCAATTATGCTACCACGGCCCTGATGGCTGCGTCGAATTTTTCATAGCCTTAAGCTGCAAGGCAGCGCCATCTCTTCGCATTGTAGGTAACCCACAATGTCAAATGAATACCTACTTTTTCAAGTATTTAACATTTGAAAGAAGAAATAGCAATTATAGTTATTGAGGTTATTCTGACAAATACGAAAACTCTTTATGCATTCCGTTTATGTTGCAGAGACATGCTTGTCTGTGTAAAGTTTTCTTTTAAATAATGTTTAGGTATTACATTAGAATTATTAGCTTTTCAATATTATTATCTTCTTAATCATGTTAATTTTAGTCTGGTTCATTAGCAAATGTCCCTGAAAAGAGCAACAAAGTTCTTCCTTAATAACTAGTATTATAGTGATAAATTAGGGGAACAACAGAGTTGAATCAAAACAACAATAACAATTAAAATTTTGATATATCCCATTAATGGTCTATTTATATATCTGAATATGTAGGTACCTATCTACCATGAAATCTATATATATATATAATTCAAAGGTGACTGACTGACTGACATAGTAATCTATCAACGCACAGCCCAAACCACTGGACTGATCGAGCTGAAATTTGGCATGCAGGTAGATGTTATGACGTAGGCATGAAAGGATTTTGATCTATTACCCCTTTTCTTTACCCCCAAGGGGATAAAATAGGGAATGAAAGTTTGTTATGAAACTTTGCCAATTTTAAACCGATCGGGCAGAGACTTTGCATGCAGATATAAGAAGAATCATAGATGAATGTCATTGTGTATAATACAAGCCTGAGAACAAAAACTGTAGTCTACACTTCAGCTCTACACCGATGCGAAGCGAGGGCGGGCCGCTAGTAATTATTAAAACGTTCCCAGGTCTTATTGTAATATTTTAAAGTTTACTCTATAAATATTACTTAGTCCTCCAACTTCATTGCGATTTTCATTTTATCAAAAACAATGCTTCCAGCGTATGTACACTGAGACAGTATAAACAATGTTCTCTTTACAGAACGGAAGGTTTTACCATTTATCTGACTCCCAAGTGAGGAGGCAACGTTGGGAAATGTCAACTTTGTCTCCAAATGACCTGAGCTCCTAGGAATAATGTTGTGGTTCGTGTCGAATTAGCTCAGTACCAACCTTTGAGACCGTCCGCTCATGACATTGTCAGATTTACGTAGCCTCTTATTTCAGTTAAATGATGCTGTGACTGCATTTTAACCGCAATCTATGCCAACAACTCTTTATGTTAACAAAGATTTATCCTCTAAATGTTACATTCCGTTTGTATGACGTTCATTAAATATATTAAGAATTGCAATGACAACACAGCTGTAGCAAAGTAAAACCCAATTTTTATTGCAATCTATAATGTTAAAAAGGTGTTAATTATCATATATGGGATATGAAAAATAATAATGATTACAATATAAACAACAACTGCAAAGTTGAAATCACTTTAAAAAAGACAGAATCATTATTTATAAATCATCTTTTGCAATGCTAGTTTAAAATGCTTAATGTTTTCATTTCTTTGCATTATTTCTCACTGATTGATTGCATACTCAGATTCTGTATCTATGGTGTATTACTTGATTCCTAAAATTGACTTAATACGAATTGAATACGAGGTACTTTCAAAGGTTTCGCGGTCATGTAAAATAATAATGCCTTAGTAGGTCTATTGTATAACGAAATCGAATATAGATTAGCCTCATTGTTTGGCAGAAGGGATAAAATTTACTAAGGTTTATATAGATTTTTGGGAACGCACTCAACCATACTAAGTAGATCGACTAAAGATTCGATTTCGGTAAGTATTTTAGACATTTGTTTTGTTTCATAGTTTAGTAAGGTAGGTATATAAAATATTTTTTTGCATATTCTATACAAACAGATAACAACAATAGCTTGTACTTATGAAATCATCAAGCACAGGGTCAACGGATTAATTAAATGAATTTATGAATAAAGTGTTACATTCGAGTTTGAGACAAGTCAAAAGAACCACCAAAGCCCAACAAAGCCGTTATTAATTGCTACCGGCAACTCCCCGAACATTCTCCTACCCCGAAATTATACACACGAACAAAGTATTCGGCCGAATGAGATCAGCATCTATTATTAACCGCGCGATACAAAGACCAACTATTAACAATACCGTAACACGCCGGGACACTTGGGAACTTCACTAAATTGCACAGTTTCTGGCACTTACATATATATTAGTTAGTACAACATTACCATAACACCCGGCCCATTTGGAGCGCCCCTGCCAAACGAGTAGGTATATAGGGAAACAGGGCAAGTTAAACTCTGCCAGTTGAATGGAGTCAGTGTTACCAGATCTCCCGATTTTACAGGAGATCTCCTGTTTTTTCTGAAGTTTCTGCTGTTCTTCTGTTTTTTTACATGAATCTACTGTTTTTTTAGAATACGATTTTCTTTTTTAAATTGCATGTTGAGTTGCATTTTCCGCCATTAAAAATGTAGGGTATAATTAATTTAACGAAAATAAATATGTCATTGTATTAAAAAAACGAGCTTTGAAGGGCGGCAGAAGCCACAGAATCATTCATTACTGGCCTATATTTTGATTTGATTTACCAATTCTATGTGGGGGGGGGGGGGGGGGATGCAAATCGGAACAGAACACCTCTGCATCTACTGTTTTTTCTTTATTGTAGCTCCTTCGATACATCTACTGCTTTTTTCTATTACGCCTCCCGATTTTTTAAAATCGGACCTGGTAACACTGAATGGACTTTCCAAAGGTACCGTAGGATGTCATGGCGGATGTAACGCAGCGCGATCGTAAACGAGGACTGATGAAAAAAGGTTTGTATACGTAAAAATGGGAGGTAAACTTTTATGGGTGGTCGCGGATCGAGTTTGCTTTCTACGCTCGGGCGCTTATTGCCTAAATCCTTTTCAATAACTTAAGTACCGTTTCTTTTTGCTTTTAAAGTGAATGTTCTTTACGGAAGAGGTATAAATCGAAAAATCCTATAGAAAAGATGACACGGAATTGCGTCACACGTAACAATATATATATACTAGCAAACCAGTGAACCAATTGTTCACCAAAACCTGATTTCTCGAAAACCGGAAGTGCTACGTTACTCAAATCCGGTTTGTAGTCTTATCAGACTATTCTTAACTTAAAACTTAAATATTCTCTTTATCTATCTCTTACGGTTTGGCCGCTAAAATAGCACCACAGACAGACGGACGGACTTGTCTAATAAATAAGAGATGAGTGATGCATGCATTGCTCCATTCCCCTAAGCCTTATGCACCGCCTCATGTTAGGTTATTTTAGAAAAGAAGTTTCACTTCAGGTGACACAATTATTTTCTATCTTAGTTTACATGATTTGTGAACTTAAATCCTTACCATGTTACATACTTCCAGTTTTATGCAGTAATAAATTTCAGACATTTTAATTGTTGTAACATTGGTACAACAATTAACAGTGACAATTGTTGTTTCAGTCTCAAAGTAGAACAACACACCAAGAAATTGTAAACGTTCCTTGAGGTAAGTGGGAGTGCGAGGAAAATAACGTCTTGGTATAGGTATAAAGAATTAATTTAATTAAATATCTGTGATCCGAGAACAAATATTTTTTGATTAGGACACAAATTAATATCCCAACCGGCAATTAATTTTAGGACTTTTGTAGCAGAGGACAGGATTGCCACCGTACCACCCAAAGGTTATATTATCAAATAGGTATATATGTTAATATACAACGCAAATACTTATATATGTTAATATAAAGATACGCAAATATTCAACATATACATATAAGTGTTGAAATAAACTATAAAGTTTAACTAAAAGACTTATTAATTAAATACATATATTACATTATTTTGTCATAACTTAAACACTATCTAATGGCACAAAATATAGTATTATTGTAAACTACGATTTTAGTAAACATTTAGATGTGATTTATTTTTCAAAAGTATAGAAGAATAGTACTGCAATTTGACTACGATATAAAAATAAATGCAATTATCTAAAAAAATATTATATTTAAAGTTTGATAACAAAACTGAATGGAAAGTAAATAATATGATATCATATCAAATGATACCATAAAAGTTATCAGTCATGAAAAATTTGATTATAGAGTTTTACCATCCCTTAACTGGCAGATAAATTCTAGACTTTTGTGTCCGAAGCGAAGTCCGAACTCGTAAAATTTAGAGCTTGGCATGAAGACACCTCCTATATTGTACCATTTTATGGGCCTATAAAACCACGTTTAGGACCACGCGAAATGGGGATGGACAGCGCGTTATACCGATTCGCCGGTATCAGCATATTAATGTCCGGTTACATGCGGCGCCGGTGCCATCGGGAGCACACCTACAGCCCTCACGACCGGAATGAGTAACGGCCGCCATTTGCTTTCACTATTCAAGCGGCCGTCCACGAACGCCGCCAATAGAAGATGCGGGTGATTTTGCTAATTGTCCTTCCTATCCCTTATAATTTGTAGGGAGTCCAGATCGGGCCGTAGTTACGAATTAATCCGAAAGCCTATTAATTAAGCTTCAAGGGCTTTTCAGACGGAGCCGCAGTCAGTAGTTAAGTTAGATTTAGTGGCCCGTAACGAAATCCCATTCGCTATTTTTGTGCTTCTTGTTTGCCCGCCCGCCCGGTCTGCTTTATATGTAAACTCGTTTAATGCTAGACATATTTTAACAACGTTAACTTTGACTCCCGCTAATACTTCAGCTGTAAACGCAAGCGGATTTATATTTTAAATCAGTGTACTAAGCTTGTGTTTGCAAGCAGATGAATGCAAGTCTTTGAACAAACGAAACGGCTCGTTGTACCGTTTAATAGGCATGTAATCTTTATGCTGACTCGTCTTTTTTTAATAGGAATGGATTACAAATATACGTATGTTGCATTTTCGCTGCTATATAACACTATCTAGGTACAAGGTAAAAATAGCTTATTTAAAAAAAAAGACAAATTGCTTTGTTTTGACATATTTATTGAATCCAAGAAAATGATCTTCTTCCTATAGACGCTAGACAATATTTTCTTCGTAATAGTATAAATTATTCTTAAAAGTATATACTTGTTATAAGAATAATACATTTAATCCAATACAAAATATTACTTTAGCCAGGACACCCTGTATTTGGACAGCCATGTTAATGTTTTCTTCATACAAAAAATCATCTTTATCTCTCTTAAAGTAAAATATATCAATCTAAGAAATTTGTAGTTATTCTTAGATCGTTTTAATTCAAATCCATTTAATAGATATTAAGCTAAAGTACCTAAGTCTTGAATTAAAAATATTTTTCTTAATTATTAAGAAAGAAAAAACTACTGAGAGAAAGATGAGCAGTATTTTTGTTCATAAATTATTGCATAAGACAAAGTAAATATATTTTTCTAATAACGAAATATTTTAAGAATTAGGTTTTTCTTATTAAAAGAAGATCCTATTTTACCGAGCACGAGATAATACAGTAGATTAAGCGAATACTTACCCCGACACAGTGATATTTTTCTCATCGAAAGACAAATTGAAATGTAAGAAGACTTTAAACCTACCACAAATATTCTCAAGGATTCTTAGTCAAAGGACATAAAATGCAGTTTTGACTAAGAACCCTTGAGAATATTTCTTTAGTACATAAATATCCCAAAAGCAAACAGTTATCAACAGGAAAAGAAATACAAATGCAACACCTACTTATCTGATTTTTACAAGATCGAAAACAAACGAAACAAGCCTGGTACAATAAAAAAGTGTGACGTGTAAACAATGCGAACTGTTGTTAGCGAAAAGATGTTTGGTACAATTTTTTGTTCGACCGAATTGTGAGACCACGACAAACAAGAGCCGATACAGAAAAACAACCACTGTTTGTATATAGCCGCCCAAGAGAGTGTACATAGTATTTGTTTTTCCATTAGTGTTGCCGATGGAATGACTTGAAGGTTTCTCTTTTTGACGATAAAATATTTTTTTCCCGTTTGATGGCTTTGTTTATAAGGGCACGTTGACCTGAATTCGATTTTCAGCCTTAACGCAAGCGACATACGTACTACAGCTTTTGTAATGGCACAGTGCCAAAGAGTATGATTGCTGAGGACACGTCACTGTGTTTCTTTATTTAAACTTGATTTTATGTTACTTTTTAAATATAAAATAATAATTTTCTATTAGCCAATTTGATTCCTGACCCACTATAGTGTTATTATTTCCTTAAGCTTAGTTTTGACCATCGGTTTAGAATTTCTTTTATCATTTAAAAAAGTTTATCCTAATATCAAGAAGATGAAAAAGTTTCTGTTATTTTTAATTTTTTTTAAAGTTATTTCGAAATTCGAATTACGACGAATATTACCTTAGAGATGATCCTACTGCATTTAATAAAAGGTTAAATTAAAACATCTCTGACCCACATTAATACCGTTTCCTTGTTATTACAAGGTTCTAAGTTTAACTAAGCATTCTTAATAGAAGAAAACTTGTCTGTCTTGACAATTTTTATTTCTAATTATCGAGTAAGTGGGTCAGGGGTCAGTTTTTTAGATTGTACACAGGAAAAGAGCAATTATTTCTTTAAATTTAAACATCTAGCAGTTAAATACTTTTTTTTTAATTAATTATGTAATTTCCTGCTATGGCATAGGATTATTAGAAGGATTTTCTATTATAAAGAATTAAAATATGTACTTACATAGCAACATTTTATAAACTTTGTTGTTTTTTATGTATATAAAAATGATTATAACAGTGAATGAATATTTTTGTTACGATTTATTAAAAAAAAAATATTTATTAAAATCAGATTATAAAAAAGTAATGCTAAATAAGAAGGTAAGTTAATGATAACTCAAATTGCAGATATCAGAAATATGTATAACGTTAAATTTTGTATTAACTTAATTTTAGCTCTATTAAGTTGAGGTCTAATGCACTACAAACACCCTTGTAAAGTATAAAGCATCGATACGAAGTGATACATTTTCGAACGTGATTGAAATTTATGCAACGCTTGCATTAGCGGGAACCACATTGACCTAAAATCAGCGTCAGGAGTTCAATTCAAAGGTATAAAGGTGCAAATCATAAAAGAAACGATGTCGAATACTATCGGACATGCGCGTCACCAAAAACAAATAATGATATCAACAGCGTTTCCTCCCAAACAAAAAAAACCCTTTGGCACGGGTCTCAAAATGGTGAAAGCGGAGCGTTCGCAATAAAAACCCGGCTAATACTTAAGCTGGCACAATAATAATAATTTGCATGTGAAGAAAACGCCCTGCCTAAGCGAGTTTATTCTCTTTTTTTCGAGGAAAAAGTGGGAAATTCACGCGCCTCCATCTACGCCGACCCTTTATTGCGCCGCCCCGGAACCACGAAGTCGGGAACGAGTTATTGCAACAATAATATAGACAGCCTTTTCTAGGAGCAATCCATCCTCAATGCTTTATCGTCATCTCGTGTTTTTTTTTCATCTATCTTGAATAATTTTGCCAGGTTCGTTTATATTGAAAGGAGGTCGTGTGATACAAACCTCCATTTTGATGTCCTCGGATCTGCAAAGCGCTTCGTCCTTCAGAGCGTTACGTCAATATCGCGTAATCAATGACATTCAATATTCTATTTCATCAAAGGTATCAAAGTTTATTATTTTACAAAATCTCATGGAATTCTAAAAAAAGCTTAAGCTCATTGATTCGTCGTTTGTATCAGGTATTCAAAAACTGTGCAAATTTATATACTTCGGTTATTTGATTTAGTGATTCGGAATATGTTATATTTTTCCAAACTTATGCAAATTATTTCTGTATTGAAGGTAATGGTACTTCAAGTTGAATTAAATAAAAAACTAGATTGAATATGCTTATAGCTACTTTTCAGGTTAATACCACTGAACTACAATAGGGATGATGATTTCTTCGTTTATCAGGTAGATTATCAAAAAGCATTGGACACGTTTTTTTTTTCTTCTTTCGCATAATATAAACATTGCAGAGATATATTGATTTGAAAATTCGCATAACGTAACGTTTTACAATTAAACAAGAACAATTTTCACTCAAACGTGACGTCACGAGCCCCTACTCCCAAACTTTGACACCGCTATAACTTTGTCATTTTTTGGTTGATTGCCCAAAGAAAAAATACGTATTCATTATTTTTTGATCATCTAACTGACGGACTAAATAGAATTTCGTTTACTGTACCCCGTCATCACCCTTATTATTTTAATAAGTATATTAGAATTGAAGTGCATTTCATGGTCAATGTGAGAGTTTTTACCTAATTTATCGCGAACTTTTTTCTCCAATCCCTCTCATTTTTCAGCATACAGCAATCAGTACAGGTCTATCGATACGATATTTCGTATTCAAAGCTAAAACCTTCACTGAATCTCCGGAAGTAATAAGAAACACAATATTATGGATTTTAATATGTCAGACTTCATAATAAATACAATTAACTCATTCTTATTTCATTGTCGGATGCATTTTATTTTTATTTTTCCCATGTCACTTAGTTTAAGTGAATGGTTGGTTGAAATATGCTTATGCTTATTGTACTTTATGCTGTGATATCAGCTTAATGGGAACGATTTTTTGTTGAATAAAATGTAACATTCAAGTTGTATGCCTGTTGTTTTTCTCTTTTTCTCGATTTTAAATATAGAAAAAAATACTTAAGTATCTTGTTGGGGGTTGACTTCTAATATTTAAAAGTAGTAATGGTTAAATAGTCGGAGTACCGAAGCTTTATTAACTTTGAATACTGAACTAACAAAGAAATATTTCAGATATTTGTTACATTTTTTTTGCCAAAATAAATAAATAAAATAAATTTAGCTTCCATGTTATTTTAACCATTAGCAATATAAAAGATATTTTATTAGGTACCTTAAAAACAGAGAATTTAGGTTAAGTTTAATTGAGAAACCTATTTAGAACAACATAAAGAGTTTTACCAAAATGCCTATGACTGTAGGTATATTGAAAATAGGCACTATGATGCCGAAGCCAACCAGATCAACTTAAATTGTGAACATTTTCACTGGCCGATTAATACCGCCCGTCGCTTTGTTTGACAATTTTGCAAGCTAGTTATATTACGCGAGCTGTGACGTCACGTTTGAGCGGATTTGTGCCCGAGCACTAAGTCATATAAGCCAGAAGAGCTTTATAATGACTAAACCGCGTCACAATGAATCAAAAGCGCATTATATGTGAAACAAATTTGTTGTATTTTGAAATAATTCGCCACAATCAGTCGCTCCAATAAATTGTAGTGAATATAGAGATGTTACAGGAAACCACAAATGGAAAATGCTCAATACCATAACTGAGAATTATGAATTGTTGGGTTGATAATACAGTTACTGATTATTTCAAAATTTAAATAGAAGTTACGTAAATGAACTTCCTTCCATGTTTTGATATTCAGAAGCAAAATAAATCAGATTTTTTTAAAATATACATTAAAAAATATGTGAGTAAGATAATGTCGGTACCATCTAAGAAATTAGGTTAAATTTTAGTAACTGTAAATTTCTCTATTCAATGAAAAGGAAAAAATAAGGTCCCGTATTAAGAGTGTAATTATTCAGAGTCGAGCCTATTTGAAGTAACCTCAACACAGCGCCATCTATCCGCAATTAATCAAACCTATACAACGGGGGGATTTGATCGTAATCTATTGGCCTTTATCAAAATTTGTTCTTTATCTATAAAGGCTTTCAACTCATCAATCACCTGACGCCTGAATTATAGGACAATTAATTCAAAATGATCTCTAATGATACTGGTAAAGGATATAATATTTTGTTTACAGCAAATTCGTCTTAGTTATTTTTGAAAAGCAATTTGGTGTAAGGCTCTTTTTTAAGAAAATTTTTGCTAGAAAAATATCAAGTTAAAAAATAGATATAATTTTTATTATTTTTAAAGCATGTAACTGATTAATGTTTAGATCTAAAGAAAATATAACTAGAAAAAAAAATTCCACGCGGACCAGGCAGCAGACGGGACTCGAACCCGCACCCTTCGCATTTTTTCATTCTTTTCTTTTTATTTTCTTCATTTTTTTCTAGTTATATTTTCTTTAGATTTAAAAAGTAGTTTTATTTAAACAATAAACTTTTTAAATTTTACAAAAAATAAGAAGGCAAATCTTACGCTGATTTGACGCGTAGGTATTTAATTCAACAAAGTGGCCTAGTTGCTGTACAGCTTTAGAAGTTTAAATATACTGTGTCCAGACTGTCTAAAGGCCGGGATGACGGAGTAGTTCTGATACAAGTACCAAAGTAGTTCATAGCCTATTTGATATTAAGTGTTAGTCGAGTCCATTTGCGTAGATACATATTGTACCTACGAGCTAGGGGCCATTGACATTTTTTTATTGTAAATATTTATTTTCACATTTCACACAGAAAAACACTTAAAAACTATTTTTCTGCCGAACTGCAATGCAGTATGTCGGCCTTGCTTGTTGACCACCATTCGAAAATTCTTGATATTAATGCGTGAAGGAAAATAAAATTTCTACTAATTTTTAATAAAATTATGATTAAAAAGAAGATTGAGATATTACATAGTAAAAGTTTATTCAGAGAAGGAAAAGTTTATGCAGAAAACTGATATTTTTACATAATAATGCATCAGACGTAAATATTAAATAAACATGGAACTTTCAATAACAAAGAAGCATAGAGGAAAGAAGCCTGGATATAGGATTTCGCTAATAGAAGTATATTATTTGTCAGAAGAATTAAAAGTTAAATATCGATCAACAGAAGAATTATGGTCCAGTCGCAAGTCAAAATACGGAGTAAGTTTACGAAATTCTCGAAGACCCGTCAGTTTGTTTTTTAAAAAATAATAGTTTAATTTTGTCAATCAACCAAAAACTGACAATGATAAAGCACGTCAAAGTTCGAGAGTGGGGCCTCGTGACATCACTTCTACTTTACTTAAATATATATAGATATATATATGTATGTTTTATAATAAAAATCTTTATTGAACATTCCGACATAAACACTTAAACATCTGATATGATGACCTCCGTGGCCGAGTGGTTTGTACGCCGGGTTTCATGGTGTCGCCGACTCGAGAGGTCCCGGGTTCGAATCCCGGTGGGGGCAGATGTTTGTGTGATGAATACGTGCATTTGTACTCCAGTCATGGGTGTTTAATATGTATTTCTACAAATATACTTATATATGTACAGTATATGACTGTATTCTATCCGTTACCCTAGTATCCCATAACACAAGATATACAGTGCTTACTTTAGGGCTAGGCTAATTGGTGTGTGTATTGGAATAGTTATTTATTATACAAGAGTGGAAAGTTCCTTTTTAACCGCGTGCTCGATTTGGATGACCGAGCAAGCGAAGGATTCTAAAGTTGAATCACGAGCGCAGCGAGTGATTCTAAATTAGAATCCTGAGCGTCAGCGAGGGAAACAAACGAGCACAAGGTGAAAAATCTTTCCACTCGAGTGCAATACGTAACTTTTCATCCCACCTCAGCGAGGAAATGACAAAATGAAAAAGAAAACAATTTATAATGACAAAATATTTAAGCAATAAAACGTGAAAAACTAGAATGGCGCGAAGCACGCAAATAAAACAAAGAAACCAAGAAGGTTCCAAATTTAAATTTTTTCACAATTTAAAAAGTTCTAATCATAAATTTGGCACCATAGAGGTTACATTAAATAGGTTTAATGACGTTTAGAATTTACAATTATATTGAGTACTCATTATATGTGATGTTCTAAATTCAAATCTACTTTGCCGCTCAAGCGAATAAAATAGAATTTTCCAGCCAGATTTCGAAGCGCAAAATTACACTTTCCGAGGTGGTGGGATGAAAATATATATATTTATTTAAAAAAATAAAAACATGTTTTGATAAGTGTGTGTGATGTGTATGTGTAATTGTTCTAAAACGTCATGTCATGTGACATTTCAATCGATATATCTCTGTAGCTAATATTTTGAAAATTAAAAATACATGTCCAATACTTTTCAATAATCAAAACAATAATAAAACGAAGAAAAAAAAATTAGTCGTCATCCCTATTATTATCGCTACTGTGTATCAGTTCTCAGGTGCTAACCGCATGTCACACTCACTATATGATGAATGTTAGAGATACATTAGCCACACGGTGCTACATAATACGTTTCGTAGCCAGTTTGTTCTGCACATTCATTAAATTAATCACACATTGCAATAATCAGCAAACACGGGCCAGCATAACTAGAAATAAACAAACATCGCTCCTCTAATTAATAAAACTGTTTGTTGCGAATATCAGCGAATCAGCCTAATGCAACCAGTGATATTTAGTCCATACATTATATTATTATGGCATTCGCATCATTAGTATTTGAAAACACTGATATATGCACACACAATCAATGAAGTCTTAAATAAATAGTGTACAATAGCATCAAACATTTATATTAAAGCACTTAAGTTATCACAAAGGACATGGTGAAATTCTGTATGAGCGAATGCCCTAGCAATGTTTAAATATTGTATTTAGTAATATACACATATATTACTCAGCTTACTCAGCTGAGATTTGATTTATGAAGTATATGTTTCAAGAAACCTTCTAAAATTAAATCTAGATTTGTTACTGAGAAATGATCTATAACGGGCCTGAGTTTGCGTAGAGAAGCATAAGTTTTAAATAATATGAAGTTAGGCTCCGAGTTTCGCATCATAGTTCTTGTGTATACTTAGTTGTGATTGGTAGTTGATGGGTTTGATTTAGAACTTTTTGTACATTTTCCGGAGTGATCCACTCCACAATTACGGAATTCATATTATAACCTGAAGTCAATACAAGTGCGTTAAGAATAAGCTATGCGGAGTATCAATATTTTTGAGAACCTTTCATAAGAACTCGACTTACTTAGCGGAAGGCAAAAACTATTTTATTACGTTCCGCCCACCTACTTTCGCCTCATTCATGTCTTACCGTCCAAAGTGGTCATTATTACGGAGCAATATAAGCAACATTTGGGAAGCAAAACTTGGGCGTTCGGTCTGCGATTTTGGAAGTCAAGCAAATGTCACAGCGGCCAGCCTTTGGATGGGTGGCAAAATTTGTTCTCAGAAAATACTTTAATCAATTCGTTGAGGCGTCTTTTTTTGTCATCTTTTCGCTTTCTTTTGTATTTTTTCTTTCTATTTTGACTATAAACAAATTTTCTATGACACAACTTGTATCTCAAGCGCCCTAGAAGTTTATGCCAAGCATGTTTTCCATCAGCCTTGTGTAAAATTTACATACTTTTTTGCTTTTTTACTGGTTTAGACTTGACGCAAGATTATTTAACGTACGATACGTGTGATTTTAAGTGGTTTTTAAGTAGTATTTTCTCTTAAATGGAAGGTAAGTGATTTTATATTTTCTTTCTAACCTTTCTTTGTAATATTGTTTTATTTTTTTGGTTGTATTCATGTAATTAATTATGTTGTAATGTGTTTTTATTGGTGAAGACTTCTTGGCTTTTTGTTATTATTTTAAGTTTTTATTAATAGCTGTCGGTCTTACAAAAAAAATAAAATAAAAAAATATAGGTAAAGAAAATAATTTCTCATTTTTCCGTCCTTTTTACGTTTCGCCATACACAAAAAAAATTGATGAGACGCTGTTGTGTCATCCGCAACAAATCGGTTAAGCCGTTGGTCCAGAATTCGCAGTTTTTAAATCTTCATCAATGCACCCTAATATTATTATCTCCTTAACCCATAAGTCCTGTACTCTATCTGCACACTTGGCATTATAGCACCATGCATTAAGCGCGTTTCTATTTCTTATGTACCAGCAAGATCTGGAACGAACATCCCCCAGCGGCTTTCCCTCTTAGCTACGATATCATGATCTTCAAAAGGCGAGTAAAGGATAAGAATTCTTCAGAGTCTGCGACGCATGAGTGGTACCCTTGGTGCTCCAAGTACCTGCCAGCTCGCTTGCCTGCATACACAGAAAAAAAACCATCAATGAAAAAAGGCTGATTGTAGGCGACTGACCAACTTCCTTTTTGAGTTTTTAATTTTTATTACACTCCTTTACGCGCGTTCGATTTTCAAATTTAGACGCGACGACGCGCCTTTTGCGGCTCTGCGAAAAGATCATATTGATTTTGTTTGGACATTATTCTTAGTATTTTGCAATTATTATTGTAATGGTTTTTATTGTTAAATAATAAATTCAGTGGCATCAAGTGCGTATTATGACATTACCAATTTAACTGATAATGTTAATCAATATTTAATTATTAGAGTATACCAATTGCCATGTATAATAGATTTTTCTTGTTTAAGTTATTTTGTAGCTATTTAAATAAATAAAACCACCTCGGTTTCTGAATAAAACATCGAAGCTGAGAGTGCAGGTGCTCAAAACAAATCTTGAGATGTACAATGTCAGTTGCTTGCTGGAGCGCGCACCCATTTGTCAATGCCGCTGGCGACAGTCGCACAACTTGGGGTTAAACTAGTCTCATCCGGATTACATTGAAAAAGGTAAACTTAGAATTACCTACTTTAATAGCACTACTACTAAAACCATGCAGCTTACACAGTCGACTGTCGAGCGTAGAGACTACTCTCAGACAGTCGCAATACAAATATTACTAAGCCTGCACTCAGACAGAAATGTAATTTAATTTGTAAGTTTGGTTTTCTTGTTCTCTTCCGCTCTTTTCTTTGCGGTTGCACTAGGATAAGACATCACACCAGTGCGATTTATTCACATACCCGTCACTATTATCTTCGATCCATTATTAAGACTCAAGTAATATTAAAAGTGACTATCTTTATATATATAATTCTTCTGTGAGTGTGTATGTCACTGAACTTCTCTTAAACGACTGGACCGATTTTGATGAAATTTTTTGTGTGTGTTCAAGGGGATCTGAGAATGGTTTAGAATAACAATTTTGTCCGCTGGACAATGTTTTTTTAATTAATTTTTAATTTATTAATACTTGTTGATTTTGGAATGTTTTACATTGGATCCGACAGACGGCGCTACCATCGCAGTGTCAAATTTTCAAATTAAAGACGTGTAGACAGGACAACGTCTGTCGGGTCCGCTAGTAAATATATAATATTCACAATTTTGCATCTCGTATATTTTCATTAACTTTACTAGTATTTAGATGATCGTAAGCTCAATGCGTATATTTTATTCACATATTTTGTGCAGACTTTTTGGCGGGATCGGGAAGCGTCACGTTCTTGTTAAAAATTGTGTTGTAGCGGATGTTAGTGTCTAATAATGGTGGATTATTAACCACTAAGTGTTCGGGAACATGCACAAGTGTTGGCAAGTGAAACAAAATAGCGGAAAGTGTCTTTCGACGTTCCCTCAAGAAGTCCACGGGGAGGTTCCAGTAAATCCCCTTTTTCTGAAACATAGGGTAAGGGAGATTGATTTGACTGCCACTTACTTTGACTTGATTTATTACTTTGACCACGAGTGCTATAGTATTTGTGAACATTTTAACACTTGACATTGGCTAAATGCACAAGCCGTGCAAAGCCATTTAAAAAAAATTGTGCATTCAACAAGTTTGATGCAAGTGAGTCACCTATACTACATATTTTATACATGTATATAAGTGTGGACAAAAAATGAACATTGTATAAAATTTGGTTAATACATGTATTATACTTAGGTGTAAACGAGAGGTTATAAATGGAAATCCCCAAACGTACTATTTGGAAAGACTACATTAATATGTGCCATTGAACTTATAGTACAAGATCCGAACCTACATCGACATTCACCGAGCTGATAATAATAGAATGAAACATATTTTATCATGAATTTAGTATATTAGAAAATATATTAAAAATGGGTTGCTTGAAAATTCTGGACAGTCACACCAATTAGCCTAGCCCCAAAGTAGCATTATCAGGCTTGTATTATGGGATACTAGGGTAACGGATAGAATACATATACTTTATATTTATAAGTATATTTATATAGAAATACATATTAAACATCCATGACTGGAGTACAAATGCTCGTATTCATCACACAAACATCTGCCCCCACCGGGATTCGAACCCGGGACCTCTCGAGTCGGCAACATCATGAGACCCGGCGTACAAACCACTCGGCCACAGAGGTCGTCAACTTATTATCTTGATGTTGCAACCGTGGTTGCAACATTTCATATTTTTGTAAATTAATTAAAAATAAGCTTTCCAGATTTCTTTAGGCAACCTATTTTTAATATATTTTCTAATATACTAAATTCGTGATAAACTATGATTTATAATATTATCAGCTCGGTGAAGGTCGATGTAGGTTCATATCTTAGACTATTATTAATTCACTGTGACAGTAAACCTAACAAAATTAAAACTGAGCAGCAGGTAGTTAGTAGGTTACAAACTTTTATAAACCAGCTCAAAACTACGGTGTCCTCAAAGTGAAGTAGTTCTTAGTTGAAGTACGAAGTCTTTGAAGTTGGAAATCCATCTCGCTTTAAACATTTGTACTATGGTCGCGTAGAATATTATGCTTGTTGGGTACAACCGGTTTGGTTGAGAATAAAGCTCTAGTGATATTTCTCTAGACAGCGGTGCTGCATTGAGCGTACGCGCCATTTGTCAAAGGCATTCTCGCCACAAGATTATTTGCTATTGAACCAGATATTTAACTATTGCCATTGTTCGTGTTAGCTATATTTCATCGACAATAAAGATGTTAAATTATGATTGTTTTTTTTATAAAGACAACTCTGGGTTGATAGTTTTTATTTTGATATTAGGAGTCATCATCATCATCATCAGCCTATTGATGTCCCCACTGCTGGGACACAAGCCTTCCCTATGGTTGTAATAGGGAGATTGGGCCATGACCCGCCACGCGGGCCCAGTGCGGATGGGGGGGGGCTAACGACTGCAGATGCAGCCGGGATCAACGGCTGACCGTGCTTTCCGAAGCACGGAGGAGCTCGAGATAGTAAATTTTTGGTCACCCATCCAATGACCGACCTCTGCGAAAGTTGCTTTACTTCAACGTTCGCAGCCGAACGCGCTAACCACATGCACCATCAAGATCCTTAAACTGTAGCTCCTAAATTAGAAGTATCATACCTATTTTTAATAAGTGATAAATGAATCTTTATATATATAATTCTTCTGTGAGTGTGTATGTCACTGAACTTCTCTTAAACGACTGGACCGATTTTGATGAAATTTTTTGTGTGTGTTCAAGGGGATCTGAGAATGGTTTAGATTCACAATTTTGTCCGCTGGACAACCCCTATTTTTTTAGGGTGGTACGAAGTTCGCTGGGTCAGCTAGTCTTCTATATAATTACTAGCTGACCCAGCGAATTTCGCACCGCCATAAAAAAATTTAATTAAAAAACATTGTCCAGCGGACAAAATTGTGAATCTAAACCATTCTCAGATCCCCTTGAACACACACAAAAAATTTCATCATAATCGGTCCAGTCGTTTAAGAGAAGTTCAGTGACATACACACTCACAGAAGAATTATATATATAAAGATATCAAAATCAAATGCTGTTCGTTTGTATCGCTAAAACTCGAGAACGGCTGTACCGATTTAACTGATTTTAGTTTTAAAATGCTTGTCGTAGTCCAGGAAAGGTTTAAACGCTGAGAAAATATGGAAAAACAGCGAGGAAGATAGTTAAAACAACAGTTTCATTTTCCCATACAAACTGTTATATCCACTTTCCTGTCAAACATTTGACGTTCGTCCCTATCGTACTCCTTCTTCGGTGACAATATTAATTAAGGTACATTTAGATATTTTCAGCCTCAGCGCCTTAATTGTAGAATTATTAACAACTTCGCTGTACTCCTCTTAGACACCCCTTCAAAAGTGAACATAAAAGCCGTAAAACTGTATATGAACACCCTCCACGAAACCATTTACCACAACCGGGAGAAGCGCTTTTTCTGACACCTCACCACATTCTCCCACCTGAACAAAATACTTAGCGTAAAATGTCATACATCGCCTCTCCACGGCCACACAAAACTTCTGCCTATAAAGGCGGTGCAGCGATGGCAGTTAGGCCAAGAGTTATGACCGACACGTATCGGTTACAAGCGCATCCTCTCGTGTGAAGACTAGCTACTTAAAAACCCCCCGACTTTGTAAGCTATTGTTTTAAATAAACTACATTGCTCGCGCCGTGTGCAGCTCTTTGGTAGTATGGGCAAGTTGGGAGACAATGTATATTGTGTGGCGGTGCCAAGTGGGATGTTACCATGAAGGACGGGATGTGACACTCGAGGTTGAATGACTCATTTATCTGTACGAGGTCTTTAGTGTTAATAATGGCGGTTTAGACTCTATGAACATGGAATTAAAGGAAGTTTGCTTTACGATTTCTAGTAAAACATCGTGATAATAATTAAGTATAGGTTTGCAACTATCTACTTTTTAGATGTTTAGTATGAAAGCGCCACTGCATACGTTATATTAGGTACTAGCTGTGATCTGCGGTGTTACCCGCGGGATATCTGCCTACAGTAAAACGTAGCCTATGTTTAACACACCAGGGTGTCAGCTAACTCCATACCAAATTTTATTAAAATCGCTCCAGCCATTTAGACGTGCAGAAGTAACAAACATACACACTCACACAGTTACAAACTTTCGCTTATATAATATTAGTGTGCTTATTGTAAAGTTAAACATGAACAGAAACATATGAGGTGCTTTTTTCTCAACAATAAATAAATAGGAAGTAACTTAAAAAGTGACTGTTATGTCCTCGGAGCCTAATAATAACGCCTCCCAATTTAATTGTCGTGGATTTGAATATCAAAGCTTCTAATTAGTATGTAAAAAGTATAGTGGAAAACTGTTATATCACACTTCCTGTAGCGTGACTATTTTTTTGGTGTGTAATTTAACATAGGTATATGATGCTAATACATTTTTCAAATAATTGAAATATTCTAAATAATAGGGATGACGAGTAACTTTTTTTTCTTCGTTCATCAGGTAGTTTATTGTATATTTAAAAGTCTACTTAAAAGTATTGGACACGTATTTTTTATTCATTCACATAATCAAAACATTATAGAAACATTAATTTAAAATGTCGCTAGACGTCACGTCTTGGGACAATTTTTACTAAGCTATCTTTGGCATTTTATGGGGGATTGACAAAAGAAAAAAAATACGTGTCCATTATTTTTTGGTAATGGTAAATGACGGAATAGTGAAATTTCGATTACTTTACCCCGGCATCATCCCTTTTGTATAATTATGCTTTTAATCGGTCTGCGTCGTAGAAGATAGCACTTGGTATCACACAAAAAAATATCTGTGCACGGACCACACATCTGAAGTGAAACTTCTTTTCTTAAATAACCTAACACTAGGCACTAGCACCAATAAGGCATAGGGGAATGGAGCAGCGTACGCATCACTCATGTATACGTATATTGTATATATATATATATATATATATATATATATATATATATATATATATATATTGTTGCGTATGACGCACGTGACGCTCGTACCGGCCGGTAGCCTTCGACGAGTTACCATGGTTTACAACTTTCATTAGTCGGAAAGAGCTGTGCCCCGTCGTCACACACACACACACACATACACACACACACACGCGCACGCGCACACACACACACACACACACACACACACAAACACACACACGCACACACAGTTTTACTTAAAAAAACCTACTTGGTACTTTAATTATTTACTTTGATTTGTAACTATAAATCAATATAGGCACAATACCCACACTCAAATGCTCTTAGACCTTCTAGAAATTTGTGTTCAAGCTACAATGTATATTATGAAACTATAACTTAGATTGTTGTTATGATTTTATTTACAAAGAATTAAATGGACAAAGTATTACATCAAATCAACAATTAGCAGCCAGACTATCAACATTATTCACGCACGAAACAAAGCAATTAGCTATGTCGCACCCATCACAAGTCACAATAACACCATTAAACAGTGATTAGACTATATCCAATTAAAATAAGAAATACTTGTGTTACTTCTAAACATTGAGTAAAAAAAACTCCTTTGATTTTACTCTTAGATTAATATACCAAATCAAAATAATACCCAAACTTTGCACAAACAATGTTGTTCTATAAGTATCATATTTTTTTATAGCCTTATGTATCATAAATTTATTGTGAACATGTTTTTCACTGGAAGAGTTATTAATTGGATAATATTAAATTGAAGCCCGATTGTTAGAGATACGGCATTGTAAAGGAATTATAGCAAATACCGTTTTTACCTTGAATGCCTTCAGAGAAAACGATCGTAAGTATAAATAATCGGCTTAAATATTTCAGCAGTAACACTAGGGACGACAAAATTCACCATTAAATTTTCAAATAATAACCGATCATAATCCGATTATATTATATTTTAATAATTTTATATGGACGATGTCACTCTGACTTCTCAGTAAGTTATTGAACAAATTTTGCCAGAACCACTGGTACATAATTTGTTCAGTACAACGTCAAAATAGCTTCAGAGTTCTGTACAAATATTATATTGTTTGCTCTACTGCCTCCGTTTTGTTGAATGTAAGTTTTGAACGGAATAATTCAAGCATACTTTGTTTTATGCCTGTTTTACTACAATCGCTAATTAAATTCGTTACTTATGTTTATCCTGTTCAAACTTAAATTAAATGAGCGATGAAAACGTCAAAGCCAATTAGTATAGAAGTGGGAATAGTACAATATAGAAGCAATCGTGTATAGCATGGTATAAAGTTAAGGTAAATAGTCGAAAAGTTTTCATATTAATTTGAAATGTTCCTAATTATAGGTAGACCGCTTAACTGTGTCCTCACCTGTGGGGTAAATGGTCAGGGTATAGGTAGACCGCTTAACTGAGTCCTCACCTGCATGGTAGAGGGTGTGGGCGAGGACGAGAACGGGAACCGTGAGACATGCAAGCGACAGGCACATTCTTGTCAAAATTACAAGCGCCCGCCGCTCGCACCTCTCACTGTCCCCGTTCTCGTCCTCTCCTTCTCCTTTACCTCGCAAGTGAGGCCTCAGTCAAGCAGACCGCTCAACTGACCTATAGTAGGTTTCCTATTTAACTTTCTTCTTTCTTCTGCTTTTTTCTTATGTTTTTTCTGCCATTGTACTATTATTAAAGATCTTAATTATAAGTTTTATCAAAGGTATTACAGAATACTGCAGTCATAATATAAAATTATTGTTAAATGATGTGTGTCTGCAGTGAGTAAGATTTCTTATGATCTACGGAAAGAGTATGCGCTCAGAGTAGGCAATTACGCTTAGATTATTTACTCCATGTTATGTCTCTGTTTATTGAATGACAAATGGCATTTGATTGCCATAAACAAAACACGTGCGTTGAGTAAAATAGCACTACCTAACTGTTGGTGCTGTATTTCTGTCAGTGAGTAAGGTTTCAGGGTTTCACGCGGTAGGGTATTGGGTCAGGGTAGGGGATTGGGTCAGTGTAGGCAACGGTGCGAGTGCCATTTGTCGCAAGTGTCTATAGACAATACTGGCCACTTGCCACCAGGCTTGTTTGCCACCTTTTTAACATAAAAAAGAGCAAAATTTCTAGAGCACATAAAAAAATGATGCAGTCTGGCTAGGCAATGCGTAAGTGAAAGCAAAATGGCGAATTCCCATATAGTTTGAGACCCAGACATCAAGGCCCCGTTCACGAATGAAACGTATAGATTTTCGTACTGCTAAATAAGACTAACAAAAAAATCAATTAGACATCATTCTCATTTCATATTTCAACATAGTGTTTTTCATTTACGTAAGTATATAATAATATGATGTATTTATAATGTGATTCTCATGAAATTGTATCATATCTTCTTCTTCTCTATACAAAAACGCGACATCATAGACAGAAAAATCACAATAAAATATTCTACGTAAAATAAACACCGAAACGAACGAAACATCAAAAAATGTACAGACAATGACATTAGATTTTAAAAATATTTTTCCGTTTCAGAGAAGTAAAAAACCAATATCCGTTTATAAATTGTATAACGTTAACTTATTTTGTTTAATTTATCAAATCATCAAAATAATTAAGTTACATACCTATATAGTGAGCAATATCTGGTATAAATGTTATTCTGAAGTAAAAACAACTGTTTTCGCGTTTTATTATTGCTATAGATAATGTGATGTTTCGATATCGAAACTTAAATTATTTTATTTCTAAATGCAAGCTTTTAAAAATCTAGTTCATATCTTAAAAAAATACTGTAAGTCCCCTTATTTAAAATTTTAATGTTTCTATCATTAAACGGCTTCTTAAACATTTGGGCCTACATTCGCCGTTCTTCTTTTGATATTGTTATCAAAAGGCTGATGCTTAAGATAAGGGGCTTATATGCTTGTTATCTACCTACAAAAATGAAATACTTACTAGGTAACTATACCTATTTGTTACAATGCCCGAGCCATCATCAATTTTCGTTATATTTATTATAGTAGTAATTGACTTCCATTACACGACGCGCTGAAGTGTTTTACTAGCTGGCTTTATGCATAACTTATAATAATCATGATTAATGGTTATTCGAAAGTAGTAACGCCAAGGTTAATGATCTTCGAAATGATACATACAATACAATATTCAAAAAGCTATTTTCATAGATGCACACATCGAACATTGACATTAAAATAATATGTGTTGTCTTTACATTGTTGACTTTATGAGTATCCATAGCCTTGTCTATCTAAAATAGTAAAGTAATATCAAATAAACAAAAAAAAAATGGGTGCGTGTACTTATGTAGGCGCATGAGAAGTTATCCTTCTTTGGCATCGTTTAAAATTAGTTTTTAATTGCATGCAAATAATTAATTACAATAAATTAATAAAAAGTCTGGAAAAGGACACAGTCAATAAAGTTCAGTTTTAATTTGAAAAAATAAATAAATAATCAAAATATTCAATTAAAATCGCTACTGAATATAATTTATTGCACTTGTATGAAACTCAAACACGTATTCCGAATATACAAACTAGAAACATGTGGATAAATATTATAAATATGAATACCTATAACTGTTACTTTATTACAAAAAATAAAGATGTGGTTTTTGGTTCTACTACACCACTGGTCGAGAGATGGCGCTGTAGTCTCCTGAATCGCGCTTTGGTTCCGTTGTTTCAGATGAATAAATACTTTTGATAGGCCTTCACAATGCAGTCGCTAGCACCCACTAAATAGAGATTCTATTTCTATTTTGTTGGTAGATTTTCTTAATGTGCGGTGAACACAAAAGTAACAGCATGAAGTTAAAATTTTGTGTTACAGTGATGCGCGCGCATCTTAAAATTTCACTCTCATCATTTTTTCATAACGCGCCTAAAGAAGTATAACTTCAAAAATCGAGTCATACATGTTGTGGTTAACTTAGTTTCTTCGCTTTGTGTGAAAATATTTGTGTTAAAATCACGTCAGTCAGTCCGTCAGTGACATCATGGAAATACACGTGTTAGATTTGAATACACCGCCCGCGTAGTTTGATATAGCAAGCGTTATAAATATGTCACATAGAGGCGTAGCTTAATGCCATCAACCAATGCACTAGTAGGCCATAAATTTTCGTGAATTCAGTATGCTTCCATGAGAAACTATACTAGATATGTGTGATCTGAAAATACGAAAACGTGTGTCTGTCACGTTGTACACTGTGTGTCGCAGTGGAATTTCACCTTTACTGTTGTCCCGTATAACATTTCAATACTCATTAACACGCTCACATCGCACATTTCGCTAATTATTAATTACCAACAAAAGTATGAAATTTACACCATCACATAGTTGAATTTTCATCCTCACGTTAGAAGCGTGAACATCGCACTCAAATTTCGCAACACCATCAAAGAATTTAATTGCATTTTAAACCCATCCAGTTTCATTGTATAAATAAGCGAAATTCGCGCGGCACCAAGCCACTTGTTATCTGTACATGAATAATTTAGTGGAAGCCAAAATGTGAGCTTAAAATTTTAGTCGGACATTTTAATGTAAATTGTGAACAAGATGGTCAAATGTACGTCGGGCGAGAATCGTCTCTCGTTCCATTAATCTGCCGGTTAATATTGCAGGTCCCACCAGGAGTGGAGTGGACTGTGGAAAGATATGATAGTAATAAACATTAGGGACGTTTTAATTTCACCATCGTATGTAATTTGAAGAACAGGCGTTTCCCACGAGGAAGTTACGTTGGCTTTTATACACTTTTAGCCTCCGCAATGCCTTAATATTGTTGAGCTATTTAAAATTTTACAATTATTGTACTAGCCTTGAATTTGAATGAATAAAACAAATACTACGGTGTACTCTTTATTTTTGAGCATTTGACTGCTAGATGTTTAAACCTAAACATTTTTTTCCACGCGGACCAGGCAGCGGACGGGACTAGAACCCGCACCCTCCGCTATCCCTTCGGATGCAGTGACCATTATGCTACCACGGCCCTAACTGTCCGTGTCAAATTTTCTCTATAATTTCTTAGACTGCAGGGCAGCGCCATCTCTTCTCATTGTAGTTAACCCACAATGTCAAATGAATATCTTTACAAGTATTACACATTTGAAAAAATACATAGCTAGATTATGAGTTTTTTATAGTAAAATTTTCTTTAAATACTACGATTTTAAAGCATGTATGCACCTTGTATGAAACATACACGTACATAAGAATGAATGATTAAGTGACTGAACTCATTCCAGTTACTCTAGTATGGCAAGCATCCATAGGCGTTGATGGCCGAATACCATCTCGTAAATAATACTAATAGAGTAAGATCCCAAGACTGCCCGATCTCACTTATTTTCTCATGGACGAAATATGGATTATCGAGTTGTATTAGTGTGTACAACGAACGTATGTATACTCGCTAATTTGTGCTGTGGACCAATTTTCTCGAGTCAGGTGGTACAGGCACGTAAAATTTTACTCACTTTACTTACATTCTGGGGACTCATTATTACGTATGTTGTAAGAGAATATTGTAAAAAATTGAAATTAATACTGCCTAACACATTCGGTTCGGAGTATTTATTGCCAGACTTTTAAATGTCGAAAGCAAATACCGCAAAACTTACGTACAGTCTGAGACCTCATATTTATCTATGATATTTAGGGGGCTATTATTATATTTTGTAAGCTGCCGGTCAAAACTTCGAGGCCAAAAATTCCCTAAGCTCATTTTTCGAACTGCCACTGTGAGGACAGGCGCGCTCGTGCTTATTAAGTGTCTTTTTAATACAGCTTCATTAAAGTTATGTAATAAATAGGGTACAGGAAGCCTTTTACAATAATTAAATAACTTCTTATTATCTAATTATCAAAATCATTTCAAACAATAAGCAAGTTTCTGTTATTTGCTTTCGACATTAAAAGTGTCTGGCAATAAATACTGCGAACAGAATGTGTCAGGTAGTATTAATTTCAAATTATTTACAATATTCTCTACAACATACGTAATAATCAGTCCCCAGACTGTAAGTAAAGTAAGTAAAATTTTCACGTGCCTGTGCCACCTTATTCTTGAAAATTGGCCCACAGCACAAGTTAGCGAGTATGTGTACGTTCGTTGTACACACTAATACTACTCGATAATCCATATTTCGTCCATGAGAAAATAAGTGAGGTCTGGCAGTCTTCGGATCCTGTACTATAATAACAATTTAGCAAACAAAAAAGTGCTTATGTATTTAGTATAATGATAATGGTGTCAATTCTGGCATGATTCTTTAAACCTAAATTTGACAATAGTGTATCCTTGTCATTCTTTATACAGAATGAAAATGAGAAATTGATGTTAAATTTAGTTTTAAGTGTAGAGAATCACGCCAGAATCGACACTATTGTTATATTCTTTTAATTAAAAGTTGAAGAAAAGGTAACAATTTTGAGCACATTACCATTTCATGGTAAACTTTTTAATCTTTTTTTTTGTTGACTGTACTGTTCTCACAGTGAAAATTACTTACGTTGTGCTCAAGGTTGTGAGAATGACAAATAAATTATTAAGTCATAACAATGTTAGTATCAAGTCATTACGCCGAGTGGTTCTCAACATAGTGAGGCATTTTTTTTCGTGTCATTATTTTAATAGACTTTCAGACGAAGATATTTTTGATTAAATAAAAACATTTTCGTAAAGTTAAAATGTCTAGCTCATCATCTGACTTTCAAATTTTGAAGATACAAAGAACTAACAATCGAGCTTCAAGCAAAAAGAATTTTCGTTTTTTTATTAGGATCGATACTAACGGTTACTACTGACTTCGTCTGCATTGTCTTAAATTTTTTGGACATCGTTCAGGAACCTAACATTTCCGGGATAAAAAGTATACTATATCTCAAGCTAGCTCAAAAACTATATGCGTACCAAATTTCATCCAAATTCGTTCAGTAGTTTTTGCATGGATGAGAACATACATACAAATAAATGTGAAACACATTTACAATATCATTAGGATTTTTTGGCAATGCTAGTAAAATAAATGATATATTTTGCCATCGTAGGTAGCTAAGAGGTCATATTTAAAATTAGAACATACGTACTCGATTTTCATTTCGTACCTAAATTCCGTTAGGCCCATTAATCGGGAATTCGCTATTGGACCCAACGCCCTTACTCACATGGGATCGGTAATGTTGTTGAATTGGACTTGTATACTTTGTCAGTGTCGTTGGTTCGGCTATATGGACAAAGACAGAGGATTGAGTTCAAATGTCGATATATTACGGGCACAAATCCACTCTTAGCACGATACTACCATGAAATATTACCTGTATCATTAACAGAGTCTTTGAAACATTTATCATACTTTGTCATGAATAGTTTGGGAAATAAATAATCATCAAAATTATCATATGTACAAAGGCACACTTGCACCAAAGTTCTTAAATTATAAATTATGGCAGCCCAAGCAGGGCTTTTAGGATTTACTCTAGCGTTGCAGAATAATATAAAAAGGGCAACCTTGCACCTTGTGAAGGTCCCACAATACCTGAGCCCTTTATATAGGGCCGAACGTCTACGGCAGCAAAAAAAGTTATAATTGGCCATAGCTTTTGGTCGCGTCCAAATCGTCAGTCTTTTGAATAAAAATACATAGCCTCTGAAATATTTATCATACTTTTTCATGAATAGTTTGGGTAATAAATATTCATCAAAATAATCATATGTACCAAGGCACACTTGCACCAAAGTTCTTAAATTATAAAGTACGGGAGCCCAAGCAGGGGTTTTGGGATTCACCTCGAGCCTGGCAGAGTTACATAAAAGGGCAACCTTGCACCTTGAGAAGGTCCCACCATACCTGAGCCCTTTATACAGGGCTGAACGTCTACGGCAGCAAAAAAAGTTGTAATTGGCCATGACTATTGGCCGCGTCCAAATCGTCAGTCTTTTGAATAAGAGCTAGAAGGAGGCTGCACGTAACGTTTCTAATGACAGAAAAATACTAATCTGCCGGTTTGCATAGTGCGGGGATGGCTGTACGAAGGAGTAGAAAATTGGAAAAAAATATTCGAACCCGTCAGACTTTGAGAAGGGATGGTACGTGAACCCACCAGTAGCTAAAAATTTTTTGGTACCTTATACGTTCGACCCTATATAAAGAGCTCAGGTATGGTGGGAGTACTTTACAAGGTGCAAGGTTGCCCTCATATATGTAATTCTGCCACGCTCTTATCCTAAAATCCCCACTTGAGCTGTACTGCTTTTTTACTCATGTGCTCAAAACCAGCTTTTAATTTCTTAAACAGAACTTTCGTTGCGATGTAGCAATCGTTCGTAGCAAACTGCTACAAACCACTGTTCGTAGCAGTTTGTAGCACTCTGCTACGAACTACGATTGCTATGATACTTTTACTATCAACCGTCTACTGAGTAGTTCATTTATTTACAATAGTACAGTGTAAACATTAATTTACAATACTGCAGTGTAAACATTATGATAGATGATGGAATTTTAAGAAGTAATTTGCAGCAGCCGAGCTGAACAATGCTATACTAAGTATAGCTAGTCTAGCTAAGTGCTACTAGAATTCTAAGCCTTTTTATAAAAGTGGATATCATCTTATTCGGATTTTGCGCAAGGAATGTTTTCCATAGTTTAGGTAGAAAAAATAGAGAAATATATATAGAGAATAATGACGGATTCAACCAAAAACAGTACAAGTTTTTGTAAATGCATTAATTTGCGCACTTGTGTTCTTTATACTGTAATTTTCATTTATGTATTATGGAACACACGTCTCTGTATTTGGAGGTGGGCGCTAATAGCTATAACATAGTTCTTGAAACTAATATAGCTATTAACGAACCTAATTATACAAATGTAACCTTAATTAGTTATAATAAATATATTTTCATTTATATAATTTTACAACTTACTTAATTAAATTCACTGATACCGCACATTATGAATTAGTTTTTTACACACACACAGAACTAACTATGATAAGGAAGTAATGCAATATATTTTACGATTACGAATGATAAACACATCTTAATAACCAAAATGTACGATAAAAATACGAGTGCATTTCAAACTTTAAAATACTTTATTTCAATAATCAATATTATGCTAGTGTCACAGTATTCGAGAACCCCTAGAAGACAAGTTAATTTACCGGTGTCAGGAGCGCCCGCTCTTCCATAACTATCCAAACTTAATACCATATTGGTTACAAATACATGATAATATAGATTTTTTTGATACGTATTTACATGTATAATTTAAATTGCATTAGGTACGAACGGTGTCTACTTCATAGCATTTTCTTAAATTAATAAGAAGCTTAATTTGTTTGTTATTAAATAGTTAGTAAAAATACTTTTAATTCTTTATTACTTTTCAATATTATGTAATTTTTTTTATTAAATATTTTTTTATGGTTCTGTAGTTGAAAACGTGTCATGTACAGAATCTTGAGTTAGATACTAGATTGGGACATATTTTTAAAAAAACAAAAATTACAACATCTATCCGATTTTTTTATATAGCTAGGTAGGCAAATGACTCTACCCCACCTTATGTTAAGAGATTAGTTTGTCATTTTGAACAAAATTAACTAAATGAAACTAGTTTTATCGGGTTAATGCACGACCTTTATGTTGAAAACTCCTTTGATCACAATACGTTATGGTGATCTTTTTAATTTGTTTTTTACGTCAGTTGTCAAAAGATATTTTCTGTATTTGCAATTATAATAAAAATAAATATCTCAATGTAAAACATGTTCGTGAGTTTCTGTTAGTTATTATTATTATTATTATTTCTCAACAAATGGCGACCGTTTTAGAGGAAATTAAAAAACAACGGAAAAATCTCCGCCGTATTTTTACGAGAAAAACCAATGAAATATTAAGTCTCGTAGAAAATGAAAATACGGATTCCGACGACATTGCTGCAGCAGTAGAAGTACTAGAGACAAGAGTGCAAGCAATGTTTGACTTGGACGAGAAGATTTACCATCAACTCGTTCAAAGCAATATAGAGGAAAGTGAGATTGACGATGAGACAGATAAAGCGGACAGTTACCGTATGAAGTGGATAGTAATCAAGAGGAAGGTAGAAAAAAGAATTTATCCACTAGAAAATACACGTTCAGTATGTAATCACAACTCATCATATGAATCTGTAAGTAGTTGTAATAAGAAAAATAATTCTGACGTGACAAATAATACAAAAAAGCAGTATAGAAAATATAATTTACCTAAGATAGAGCTAAAAAAGTTTGACGGTCAAATTAAAAATTGGCTTTCGTTCTGGGGTCAATTCAGAAAAATAGACGAGGATAATGAAATAGAAGACGACGATAAGTATCAATACTTATTACAATCAATGGAGTTTGGTACTAATGTAAAAGAAATTGTCGAAAGTTTTCCACCGTCAGGATTAAGCTACCGCCACGCTTTGGAACAACTTAAGTCACGCTTTGCTCGAGATGATTTATTAATAGAAGTGTATGTAAGAGAACTTTTAGGGCTTATACTACTCCAAGCAAAACAAAGTAATAATATCTCTCTGACAAAATTATATGATCAACTCAGCGCGCATATACGATCTCTAGAAACACTGGGAGTAACCAAGTTAAAATATTCTGCCTTTATTTACCCAATGATAGAGTCAGCGTTGCCAAGCGAGATTTTAAAAATTTGGGAAAGAAGCCGACCTCAGACTCTTACTGCAGATAGTTCAGATAAAGAGCTCAGTAACTTACTATTATTTTTAAAGCGAGAAGTTGATAGTTAACAAAGAGTTAATATGGCACGTTCCACTTTTATAAACTCAGATAGAGAACAAATGACTACTCAGCAGTCAACCGCAGAATGTTTACTGACTAATGTGAAGAAACCTGATACTAAACATTGTTTGTTTTGCGAAAAAACATCTCATGTCAGCGTAGAATGTTATAAGCTGCAAAAAATGAATTTAGAACAAAGAAAAGAGTTCATAAGAAAGAAAAAAGCGTGCTCTTTGTGTTTAAAAATAGGACACTTCACAAAGTTCTGCAAAGCATACACAAAATGTTGTATTTGTATGAAGCGACATTCGGTCATTTTATGTCCCGGAAAGATAGAAGAAATACCTACTTCGTCATCAAGTAATAATAACACGGTCAATAATAACTCTACACAGGTTCAAAGTGTTACTCTTTTACAGACTCTGATGATTACAATAGTAAACAACGACAAGCAGATGAAAGTAAGAGCATTGTTTGATTCAGGAGCACAACGTTCTTACATTAAAAAGTCAGTTGTAGAAATTTTGGGACTAAAACCTGTAAGTAAAGAAATTTTAAGTCATTACTTATTTAGTGGAATTGAAACGAAGACAGAAGAATACAACAGTTACAATATTAATATTAAAAGTTTGGACAATAAATTTCATTTCAATAATTTATCAGTATTAGCTTTAAGTCAGATTTGTGGCAATATACCAAGTGTTAACATAAGTGACAGTAGTTTGTCAAAACTATTAAAGTCCAATAATGTATCTCTAACAGACAAGGGCACAAGTAGTTCTGAAGTAGGCTTATTGATAGGCGCGGATTTCTGTGGTCTTTTCATGACTAACGAAATCAAATCTTTAAGAAATGGGTTGACAGCGATCAAAACTAAGCTAGGCTGGACAATATTAGGTAAACAGTCAGGTGCAATGGACAATATTAACATCTTACTTTGTTCAACAGATATTAGTAATTTTTGGTCACTCGAAAATCTAGGCATTCGTGATCCTTTGCTTGAAAAAACTACTGCAGAGAAGGAAGCAGAGCTATTAGCGGACTTCGAAAATAATATTGGTGTCAATGAGGAGAAGAGGTACGAAGTTTTATTACCTTGGAAAGAGGGCTATCAAGACTTATTAAGCAATTATGATTTGGCGAAAGCACGATTATTAAGTACAACAAAACGGCTTAAGACATGCGGTAAGTTATTTGATTATAATACAGTATTTAAAGAGTGGGAAGCATTAGGTATTATTGAAACTATTGAGGAGTCGAATGAGGATCATGAATCAGGACATTATTTATCCCATCATGCTGTAATCAACGAAAATAGACTCACTACAAAAATAAGACCGGTATTTAATGCTTCTGCTAAGGACAAAAATTATAAGTCGTTAAACTTGTTTCTCGAAAAAGGAATTAATCTTATAGAAAATATACCAAAACTACTTTTAAGGTTCAGAAAAGGCACTATTGGAATAACTGCTGACATCGCAAAAGCTTTTTTACAAATAAGTATAGCGACAAGAGACAGAGATTATTTAAAATTTCTTTGGTGAGCAGATGAAACAGCGAATGAGATGAAAACTTATCATCACTGTCGCGTGGTATTTGGTTTATCATGTAGTCCTTTCATATTGTCTGCAACGATACAACACCATTTAAAAAAGGTTACTGGTAAATATAAGAACTGTGCTAACGAATTGCTTAAAGCTTTTTATGTAGATAATTGTTTATATAGTACGGATAGTGAGGAAGAAGCATTGAAATTTATGACTGATGCGAGGAAAATAATGAGCTGGGCACAGTTTGATTTAAGACAATGGGTAATATCTTCTACTAAAATCAACGAGACGGAGAAAAATGATATGTCAGTTTTAGGTATAATGTGGAATATTGAATCCGATGAATTATACTATAAAGTAGATTTACCTACTCCGGATAAAATTAATAGGTTCACCAAAAGAACTTTACTTTCATTAACACAAAAAATATTTGATCCTATAGGATTATTGTGTCCGGTGACTTTAGTACCCAGACTCATCATTCAAGAGATGTGGCGACGTAAGCTAGACTGGGATGAAGAGGTTCCAGACGACATATTAAGGAGGATTTTGAAATGGTATGAACAAGTCTTTTACATTAAAGACTATAAAGTGCCGAGGAAAATTTCCAAAGAACCAATAAGAGACGGTCAATTTACACTGCACACGTTTTGTGATGCCTGCAAAGATGGGTATGCAGCGTGCGTCTTTTTTAGAGCAGAATGTAAGGGTCAAGTATCGGTTCAGTTACTGGCGGCTAAATCGAAAGTAGCTCCTACTGAAAGAATGACTATACCCCGTCTTGAATTGATGGCAGCATTAATTGCAACAAGGTTAGCTACAGAAACGAAAAAAGGTTTAGATGTTTATATTAATGATGAATATTTTTGGACAGATTCGAGTGTTGTATTATGCTGGATAAAAAAGGAACTACCATGGAATAATTTTGTTGGTAATAGAGTGAAGGAAATAAGAGAAAGTTCATGTCCACAAAATTGGCATCATGTGCCAGGAGAACTAAATTGGGCGGATATAGCTTCAAGAGGCTGCGACGCGAAACAACTTTATGATATACGTTGGTTTGAGGGACCACGATGGTTACGAGACAGCGTAGAAAAATGGCCAAAGTCAGTAGTAAATATAGAAGAGTCAGAAGCAATAAAAGAATTAAAGAAAAGGTCAGATATAGTAGTTAATATATGTTCAGAGGAAAATTTCTTAAATAGATTTTCTTACTTTTCTAACTATACAAAAATAATACGCACATTAGGATGGGTAATGAGATTTATTCATAATATAAAACAAAGTAATAAGAGGAAACATGGTGAATTAAACTACGAAGAATTTGAAGAAGCTGAAAGAAAAATGGTTGGATTAATACAAAAGGAAAATCAGGCATTTATCGAAAAAAGATGTTCAAACTACAAAATATTTCGTGATTCATTAGGTTTATTGAGAATAGAAACTAAACTTACCTTAGGAGACTTTCCAGAAAGTATTAAGAAACCTTTTATATTACCAGCAAATAACTTTATTGTAGTACGAATGATTGAAGAATGCCATCGAAAACTTCAACATGCGGGGAGTAACATAGTAATTGCAGAAGTGCGACAAAGATTTTGGGTTATTGGCATAAGACTTAAAATCAAGACAATAATATCAAAATGCGTTGTTTGCAGGAGATTTAACGCAAAAAACATTAAAGCACCGGTGGCTCCGTTGCCCTTGGAGCGTGTTACTTGTGGTGCTACATTTGAGGTTACCGGTGTAGACCTAGCTGGGCCTCTATACTTACGAGGAGGTGGAAAATGTTGGATTGTGTTGTACACGTGTGCGGTATACAGGGCAGTACACCTGGAAATAGCTAGAAGTTTATCCACTGAAGAGTTTCTGATGACACTTCGTAGATTTATCGCGCGTCGTGGAAGAGTGAGAGTGATGATGTCAGATAACGGCACCAACTTTGTTGGAGCCAACAATTTATTTAAAGAAATTGATTGGAATAAGGTGCAAAGATATTCTAACATCATACGTATACAGTGGAAGTTTAATGTGCCTACTGCTGCTTGGTGGGGCGGATACTGGGAGAGGCTTATCAAGATTTTAAAAGACCTTCTGCGGAGAATATTGGGTAGAAGTGTATTAAGCTACGATGAACTGTTAACAATACTTTGCGATTGTGAAGCCACTATGAATGGGCGTCCTCTGACGTATGTAGAGGATGATGCGACTTCTTCATTGGAACCATTAACACCGATGTGTTTTCTACATCCTTTGCCTAATTCGGAGGTATCCGATATAGATTATGTAGACCGTAGCAATTTCAATTGTCGTTTACGATACTTACAAAAATTACGCGATGATTTTAGACACAGATTTCTTACGGAATATTTAACATGCTTGTTACAAAAGGGTAACCAGAAAAGTGAAGAACTCAAAACAGGAGATGTCGTAATCTTAGAAACCACAGAAAAGAGAGTGAAATGGCCACTCGGGCTAGTTATTGAAGTTTATAAGGGTAGGGATGGACATCAAAGACTAGCAAAATTGAAAACCGGCTTAGGTATCAAGGTAAGGCCTGTACAAAAACTTTATAAATTAGAGGTGTCGTCCGAAGCCTGTTCTAGCAATATAATTCAACGGAAAACTAGTAGTGGTCGGATAGTCAAGATGCCAAGCCGTCTTGGCATATATTAGATGCCCTTTTCTGTTAGTCATCAACGCCCAGCTTTTGGGTGTAGAGAATGTTGAAAACTCCTTTGATCACAATACGTTATGGTGATCTTTTTAATTTGTTTTTTACGTCAGTTGTCAAAAGATATTTTCTGTATTTGCAATTATAATAAAAATAAATATCTCAATGTAAAACATGTTCGTGAGTTTCTGTTAGTTATTATTATTATTATTATTTCTCAACACTTTATTTATTTATTGATATTTCGCAGCCTTTTCAGGTCTCCATCGTCAGAATAATGATTTTCTATTTACTTTGTCGAGCTACCGTTCGTTAAAACTAGTTTTATTTAATGAGTGACGTGCGTGAAAACCTAAGAAACAAATAAAATTAACTAACCTCTTATAACACACGGATTTATAAAATAAATTTGTGATTCTTAATAGCGATTTAGAACCCAGATACGATGTCATTAGAGCAGTAATTGGCTTCCCGACCGCATCTCCATTCGCTCAAGCTGCATTATAATATACAACTTAATTAGCTTTTGGTGCAGTGTGGCACATTTTCTATGTTAGTTGTACCACGCTGTACCAACCATTATAGTGTGACATATAATTAATGGGAGTTGTTATGGAGATGCACAAAGAGTATGGACTTTTTGAATTTTGGGAAATCCCTCTACATTTTAAGAGCCCCATTAGTTCTTGAGCTTAGTTCTTGTTACTATAACTTCATTTATTATTTGCTGCACATGTAATGAAATACCGTAGGATAAATTATACTAGAAGAAGATCGCTACTTGGTGAACGCCATGCTTCGAAATCGCTTTCTCACAGGAACTGAAATTACAAATCAGTTTCGACGCCGTTGACGAAGTAACCCAAGCGCATGGACAGTAAGGCGACGACTTTTTGAAGCTAGCTTGGAACCACTTAGACCTGCAAACGGCCATAAACCGGAGCGTGGGCATCGTATTTCAAGACTAAGATATGCCCAGAATTACTTAAATTGGACTGTTAATGATTGGTGAAAAGTTATGTTCTCTGACGAATCAAATTAGTTCTTGAGCTTAGTTTTTCTTGCTATAACTTCATTTATTATTAACTGTACATATAATGAAATACCGTAGGATAAATTATACTACAAAAAATCGGCTCAGGGAGCAGACGAGATTCAAACCTGCACCCTCCGCCCGGATGGCGGATTTTTTCTATTAAAATTTTCTTTATATTTATTTATAAATATAATAAAATACCGAAGAGTGCTGGTTCGAAGTAAGACTTATTTAGTGAAAAGTATTTTTTTTGTGTTTTATATTTTTTAAGCACTAACTATTAAGTTAAATGTTATGTCATGTTGTTAAATTATTAAATTAATATAGTTAAATTAAAATTACACAGTGATGTTAAAACTAAAGAAAATTTTACTAGAAAAAATCCACGCGGTCTAGGCAGCAGGCGGGATCGAACACGTATATTTAAATATATAATTCTTGCTATTTTTATTTGCAGTTAAAAGTAATCTGTTGATATATTGTAACTTTTCAATTGTTACAGGTAAAAATCTGCATCCAGAATATATTGGAATGGCCGCGTGATCAGGTTCCTGTCTGCCAAATCTCCGATCCTACAAACAAAGCAAGGCAAATTCTATTAGATATCATTTTGTTTATGTTACCTTCATAGTATCTTCATGTAAAAAATTAAGACATTGCATAAAATTTGTTAAATACACGTATTATACCTTGGTGTAAATGGGAGGTTATGATGGATTTCTTAGATATAGCTACATGATTAAAGTTGGTTATGCTTGCTCTACAGACGTACAAACTTACTTACTGTACGTAACTCGTACATATTGCCAATTTAAAAAAATAAAAAAAAATAAACCACAATAAAATGATAGAAATATCAATGTTCAATATTTAAATAAAATATACATCTTATTTGATCTACCTTCTAAAGAGATCCAAATTTTACTGATATTTATTCGACTTGAATTGGTTATTCTGATAAGATTTTCTATTTAATTCTATACAAAGCATAATTATGTGTAAGCAATGTGAGTGCATGAAGCATAATGACTTCGAAGGTGCTCCTTATTAAGTCCTCATGATAATATTTATTACAAATATGCCTTATTTATTTTTTTATCATTTAAGTTAATAAAGATCTTGAAACATGGAATTACTTATAAAAACCTAAGTCATGGATGTTTATATATATTTCTAGATAAAATATACTTATTTAAGTATACAGTATGTATTCTATCCGTTACCCTAGCATCTCATAACACCAGCCTTAAAGTGCTTTCTTTGAGCCTAGGTTAATTGATGTGAGTGTGGGAAACAGTTATTTACTGAGATAATGCTAAAACAGTTGCGAGGTGGACCCCTGTTGTACTGTTTGGCTGTATTGTAAAATACAAAGGGGGGAGAAATGTCGTGTCGCTTAATAGGCACAAGCGAGCTATTCGCGTCACAACCCTGCATTAGGGCGGACCCAGCTCCACAGCTCAATTGAAACCGACGGCTTCGCGCCTCCATTTCAATGGGTGCTTATACTTGTGTTACAAAAATCGTTTTAATTCAAAAGCTCTCTTATTTTAATATGTAAATGATTTTTGGAACGAAGTTCCTTTTCGGACAGTATGGTAAATGGGGGCTTAGCGCATTGCATAAGCATTGCTCTGGATGTCGATGCCCCTAATATTCCGGGGCATCTTCATCGGGCTGGGTCCATACAGGTGCACAGACAGTCAGCAACGGTTGTCACGACCACGCCCCTACTCCCGACGCGCATTGGAGGGACCTCGATCCTTAGAATACGTGCCGGTCGAACGGTGCAGGAGCATTGTCTGGTTTTTTGGCCCTGTTTAGGGCATTAGGTAGAGCCCTGTTCATTTCATCCGGCCCAAGGGCTGGCTGAAATGAGCAGAGAGGAGACCCACACACCTCCTCGCTTCCCCGGTGGTTGAAAGATGCGTAAGGCATTTCCCAAGACATAAAAAAGTGGTAGACTACTAACTGCGGTAACTTTGGATTGGTTCAAAGTTCATTTAACAGTTTGATGAAATCGGGGGATAGGGCCATGACTCGCTCATTCAGATTGATGAGTGGTTTATAAATATTGTTCATTTCATTCCAACTACATTCATGCACTTTTTTGGCCCCACCCCACCTAATTTCAAGTGTCGGTGGAGTGCAGACATGAAGATAGCTTGTGCAACAGTTTTCCTGCCACTTAAAAGCTAATACAGTTACATATTTCAATGATTTTAAAATCACTTACTGACTGCAACCGTGGACAAAACACGAGTTATAAACAAATTTTTATTCATAACACCGCAGCACAGTACACATAAAGATAAAAAGTATGAAGGTGAATATACTGTGTCTCAATTGGTGGCCTGCTGTATAAGTGAATATTAAGCAAACTTTCACAATAACCAATTTGTAATGGGATGGGTGACCAAAATTAGGTCCTAAGCTCCTACTGTTAGTCGCAGTTACATTTACAATAGTAAACACTAACCGATTTTATGTATGTTTGCGTCATACAGCAAAAAGGGCCGACGCGACCCGGAGTACGCATACACAGCTCTCCCCTCTGTCGAGTTGTTCATACAAATAGGACATACAAACAATACATGTGTGCAGGATTTGAATATGTATTGTGTCGTTGTTTATGCGTGAGTACCGTGTAGTTATGTTTTTATTACCCCAGCAGCGGGTACCTAACTTTCTTAATAAACTGTGTCGTGTAGCGGCAAAATAAACAGATTAGGAAAGAGAAAAAAAGAATAGAGAACGACAGTATAAGATTATAGAATATATATTTACAAGAACTAAAGAAACAAGCAAGTAATTATAAATATAAGGATTTAGAGAAAAGAGGTAAGCGTCTATCACTCTGGAATAGTGATCTTTGTAGTGATCCGTATTTACAAAATGATGAATAGTGTTTGATATCGTTGAAATTATGTATTTCCAGGAATGAATAATAAAAGATGTGTTTAAATAATGGTAGTATACTAAAATTGATGACTATATGAATGACGCGAGCTGTGAAATGGAACCTATATTTGCCAAAAGAAAGGACGCCCCTAAGGTACGTTACAAATGTTTATGATGATGTTACCCAAATAAAGATGTCAAGATTCTCATCTATCCTTATATAAAATAATATTCTGTCAAAAACTGGCGTGCTTACATCTCAGCTACTACAGCCATTACATCAATTAATTCTTTATAGATAAACACTCAAAAAGTTTAGGTGCCAGTACACTGATTTATGCCTCAATTTTAAAACACAGCCACTTTAAACTGTTGTTAGGCTGCTTGATTTGCTAACGCCGCGTCGACACGCGAACTAGGCCGTTTTATGCCTCCACAAAATTATACACTTTCGAAAACTAATTCATGAGAAATGAAAAATATAACGGTAAATGATACTGCACCACACTGTACACGAAGTGCTTAGGTTATTCCAATGTTCTTAGAATTTGCCAATTGATTTGTGGTCGATCCAGTAATTTTTAACACTTAAGTTTATTAAATGTAGGTTAAAGATACATCATTCTGGGCAAGTCTTACAGTCCAGCCAGGGGGACCACAAATTTTAAAGATTTGTTTATTATAACTGTTATACATAGAGCAACACGAAAAGGAGTATCCATAGCGACAAAATACTATTCAAGTCATGCTATGTAATTTATTACGGGGAGAATATGCACACAAATGCAGTGTATCTCGTTTAAAAGAACAAAATTGTAAACATCAACAATGATACAATAAATCGCCAAAGTCTGCGACTTACACATGTATCGTTTGTATTCCCAATTTGTATGCAAAAAGCTGTGTTTGCCCACTCCCCTCTAGGTCGCGTCCGCCATTTTGCTCAATGCTATTTTAAGAATACCTACTTATAATCACAATTTAATTATATTAACGATCGAAACTTCCAGATAGAAACAGAAAGTTTATAAAATTTGACAAAATCTCATTTAATTACATATTCAATTTGGTAGCATACCAAATTTATTTCCACGTAATAAACTCCTATAAAAAATACGAATAAATGCCACCATATTCTGAGTACAACAAATGAGATCGCATGCTTGTTACAAATATACATAAAGGAGGTTCGCTAATGAATTTAATTATCAGTGCTCGATCACGTCTCAACCCGCGAATGTCGTCGGGCGACTCTAATACGAGAAGAATTTAATAGAATTTGGAACAAAGCCTACAGCTACCGACTGAATTATGAACGAGCCCGATAAAGATGAACAGGTATCGGATCTGCTTTGAAGGCTTTTCTAAGGCTTAATTAGTAACGTATTAATTAGCGAGATCCGCAGAGACGCGTCGGTCGCTTACGACGCCTTTTAAATGTAAAAAAGAGCTCCGTGCAATGCCAAGAAAAATGTGCTAATACGACACAAAGCTTCGAAACGAGTCAAAAAATTTGTACCTAATCATTTCTAATAAAAATCTATTGCAGAATACAATTTGCACCGGTCTAAATGAATGAGCGTAATCTTTGTTCCAAGATTATGCTGATCACCCACCGATTGAGGTTCCATAAATTCGTCAAGCAAATTGTAAAAACAAAGCGAGCGTAAAAAAGATAGGTACATGATACTTATATAGAACTTAGCTCGCCCTCTACATATGAAATAGCTAATTCCGCAACGGGAATAAAAATAAATCCAGGGGAAAATAATTCGCGACGAACGTCAAGGGGGCGAAACACGGACGAAATTAAGTGTCAGGCGCAGTGAATAAATCTTATCAGGGAGCACACGCTCGGTGATTTTAAACAATCATGTTGCGAGACTGAATGCCAAAAAAGTACATCTGGCACAATAGGTCCCGTCTCTTGGAAACATGAGTTATGGATCCATCCTATGTTGCGGCTCCATTGAGGGACGCTGGACTAAGCCGATTCTCCTAAAGGGTTGATTTTTCCTGATTTATCTTAATGTGGGCTTATCGTGGCGAATTTTGACTTTTAAACGGAGTGCTTAATCTTTTTGTTCTTGTCCTCTCGCTTATGAGAAATACCAAGGATACTTCGCTAAGGATTTTACATTTGCGAAGGTACTGTGGCAACCCAACTTTCTTTACACGATTTTTTCTTGAATCTCGTACGAAATTACTTGTGGGACGTGTTCCGCTTTCATTATGGCAGTCATAAGGTGGGATTTTTGAATAGATGGAAGATATTTCAAAGTTTATGTTTATAGACTTTTTATAAAGTAAAATTTATTTTGAAAAAAAAACACACCATCATGTGTTTAGGAACGTGATTTCGTTTGCAAAGATCTTTTTCTCGACGGAAGTTTCGAAAGTGTATAAAGCTCCGTCGAGAAATAATGTAAGTTAGTACTTGCATTATTTGTTTAGAAGTAGATTCCAATCTCTAATTATATTATTAAAGGCTTAAAACATATTATTAAATACATTTTGTCTTAACATAATTCAAAAGGCACATTATGTAGTATGTGTAGATATTTCAATTATTATTTCGAGTGCTAATACCGTATGTTTCAGTATCCCTCATTTCTGTAGCCACAGAAATTACATTATTTTTGTAAATAACTACCCAATGAACTTCGTACTGCCATAAAAATATGGGCAGATGGTAGAAGAGAAAATTTAGGGTTATATGTATTTTATAAAACAATACCACATTATAAAAAAATAAATATTGTCCAAAAAAAAATTTATGGGTGTGTAACGTAGTATTCTATCAATTTTCTGGGATAACATTCCTCCTAACCCATATGAGAACACTACGTTACAATACCCAATAGTTTGAATTTTGGCACGAAGGCGCATTGTAGGTTTCAGAACAGTACGTTACAGGTGGACCACTATTATCACTTAGGGGTATGAAAAATAGATAGTAGCCGATTCTCAGACCTACTGAATATGCATATAAAATTTTATAAAAATCGGTCAAGCCATTTCGTAACTAACATTGTGACACGAGAATTTTATATATAACATATACCTCGACGTGAGGAACGGAAGCTTTTAGATACACATTTTATTGGGTAGGATGTATTATTATAACTAATAGTTTCCCAAACACTCGAATCATTGAACTAGCGCAATAACTCATCGCAGCTCATTGCCAACTCGCATTAAGGATAAGAAGCTTCTTTTATATTGTTATAAGCTCCATATGATGTGAAAATGAGCAAAATAACCTCTTCTATCTTTTTGATATACTATACCGAATACTTCGGTGGAAAAGTATTAAATTATTTTTATATAAGACAGCATATACGGGGTAGATAAGTCTGCTAACAACTTATAAATGACTGCTTGTTTTGCTTAAATTTTGCTCTCTGATATTCAACCCTTAACCCCCTACCATCTATTTTTGATCTGTAAACCCTATGTGCGGTATCAGAGACCCCTGATAGATAATGATTTGTCTATTATTATCTACAGTAATAATGGAATATATATAATAATGTTTTATACTCTAGAGCTCATATATGAATCGTATATTATAAGTAATGTAGTACTCCACATAGTAGTAAGTAGTAGTAGCTAATTTAATTCCAAGTAACAGTTTTGTTACAAACAATTAATATAACCATCCTGAGAAAGTAACAGTTTAATAAATTAATAAATAAAATATTTTATTTCCCTGTATTTCTTTGTTAAGTAACATAATTGAATAAATTATTATAAACTTGCTATGTCTTAATATTTACAATATATTGCGACAATGACAGCACAATTTTTTCTTCCTTGTGCTCATGTAAGTAGGCACCAATCTTCCACTTATTTTTTGGATCATACGTGAAAACGTCACTTTTATTCAAATTTTAAGCTTTTCAGCACTTAACGCCTCCTGGAAGAATGTCCTCATTATCACCCTATATTTCAGACTCGGATTCACAGACTTGAAGCTGCACGAGATCCTCATATATACTTATAAGGTCCAACGTCACAGCAATCCTCGTCCGGCATAACTTCCTCATCTGGCAACGATTCTTAATGCCATCTTTCAATATTCATCGTTTTTATTGATTTTAGTACTAACACCACGTCATGTGTAGTAAATATAGACACGTACAGAAAAAAGCTTCTATAGAGCGGGCGAAATTTTTCCTTTTTTTGATGAAAACAAACAAAACTTTTCAAATGAATTTTGATTAAGTAGTTATACATATTATAATAGAATCTTGTCCCTCGGTAAGCCAATACGATATACGTTGTTTTATTATATAGGTATTTACCATGGAAATAAAAGCTTATATTGTTTTGGATTGTTATAAGAAGACCTATATTTTTCGCGAACGCTCCGTTTTACGAAATACTTGCTTACTAACCTGCGCAATTAAAAAATGATAATTTAGCACTATTAATAACATAAACTCACAAAATATTTTTTTCCAGGATAAAAATTATGTTAAACTAGTGGCCCGCCCTCGCTTCGCTTCGGTGTGGAGCTGTAGTGCAGACTATAGTTTTTGTTCTCAGGCTTGTATTATACACAATCTTTATTTAATTATAAACCTTCCATTCCAAGTAAAAATATCGTTGCGTAGTTTAGGACCCGTTGTACCAAATGCAACATTGGTCTGCTGTTCCGATTTGAAAAATTATTTTTGTATTGGATAGTGCATTTATTGAGGAAGGCTATATTATAACCAGGCTACGACCAGTAGCAGCGGAGCATCGATGAAAAATGTTGCCAAAACCGCTAAAGAGATGTGATATAATCCATTTATGAGATTCCGATACGTGTGCTGGGTAAACGGTTAAAGTTACACAAAAATCAAGTATGACGGAATTTTAACGGGTTTCCCTTTAAAAGTTCTGTAAAAAACCCACGACAGCCTATGTCTATATTTTAAATTTGACTCACTATAAAACTTTTTCTTCAAAATAACGCGGGTTAAACCGCAGGGGACCTCTAGTTGTGACATAACTGTAATAGTTAGAATATGGTTTTGCGGACTTTTTTGTAAATATTGGTATCCTCTATAAAACTTTAGTAAATCACTTTGCTCTATTGTCAATGACCTCCGCAGCGTACCCGATATAAGGCTATTTTTTGGTATTTTTTACACACGTTGGGTTACATTATCGAAGTTTTCATGCGGAACCCTAACTTTTTTGAGAATACACTATAGCCTATATTAATCAGTGATAATGTAGCATTCAAATGGTAAAAGAATTTTTAAAATCGGTCCAGTACTTTTTGAGCCAAACGTTACAAACATACAAACCTTTCCTCTTTATAATATTAGTATAAATAAATAAAAAAAAAAAAAACGTTTATTTTCAGACAGCGTCCATAGATCTGTTAGTATGATTGACTTAAATGCTATGTTGGTAACAATATGACAATACAATAAAATTTAACAATTTTGGCGTGGAACCCCATACAGCGGGGCGGATTCACCAAACACGTGAACGCAGCACGGAGTCCAGCCGGTCCCCTACCATCCTCAGGAGGCTGTTCGTGCTCTCTATTACTCTTCTAACTAATGAGCCAACTTATTTGCGAATAACCGCATAGAAGTCGTCGACTCCTGTAAAGCTGGCCCACAGGCTGCCCGTATATAATGTCTGGCAGTATGCCTTGAACAGCGTAATTTTGACATCTGCTGAGCAGCGAGCGAACCTACGTGCCAACAGGTACCACGCACCGACAATGCCCTGCGCTCCCTCTCAATATCTGCATTAAAGGTACCTATCTATCTATGCAGGTGTATTAACCATTTAAAAAATTATAAATTTTGAATAGCAAAGTTACTATTTACTTAGAGAAGTCCTTATGATAATTAAAAAAATAACTGTTCTTTATTATATTTTTTAATCATTTAACTGTTTTTAAATGTCTAAATACTTATAAAGAAAATTTTAATAGAAAGAATTTTCACTAGCAAAATTTTCTTTATTTAAATTCTCATTAGTTCTTATATTTTCTCATATGCACAGTACAGTAAACCATATTTATCTTATAAACATTATTAAGTTTATCAAAACGTAAAATAAAATCAAACACGACGCGACTTTTCCGCGAGCGGTACACTTGAGCACTGGCACTGATATGTCACTGCGTACGTGACAGACAGCCAGTGGTCACTCAATCACGAGCTTTTTGCTTGTGGTAGTGAAACGCTCGCAGCGCGGTTGTACGAAGCTTTGTCTCTGTACGTCTTTTTACTCACGTGCTAAATCTACGACAATATCTTAATATATAAAAAAATGCACAACCACGTACGTGCGGTCTCGGAAACCGCTGAATATTTTTAATTACCCCAAGCGAGCAAGCATTTATTCGTTTAGCACACTTTCGATACTACGAATCGATACGATACCTAGAAAGGGTACCAGCCGCGTACCCTGGAACGCGCAATCCGTACGCAATTTCACACCACAGTGTTGTTTATTTTTTTATCATAACATTTTGACGTTATCCTTTTAAAGCGAAACCAAATAGGAGCTTATTGAGTTGCGTGAAATTGGTCGTTTTATTTGATATACCAGAAGCGATAGCAATAATATGGAACGTATTGGTATAAAAATAAGATTTCCTATACATTTGTGTATGCAATTTATCGTTTACTATAAAATTAATATAATTGAAGACTCAATGAGTCAACGGAAGCCCTTTACAAAGGTAAAGTAACTTTAAAATATTTTTGGATTTCGCTAGTTATATGTACTATCTCATCCGCTTTTCTGTGTGGAATAAAGAAGTTTACTTTAAGTTTCTTGGCTAGACCAGCCATTTATCGCAGAAATTTTAATGTCATTATATTATTATACGTATCATCGGGCATCCACTTCAAATTTTTTTTTCGTCTATTGGGGTCAGACAAAACATCTTACTTCTTTTGAATGGATTCCTTAAAACAGCTGATTTTATTTACAAATATATCAATATCATTAAAATAATTATCAAAAATGTCAGTTAGGCGAGATATTAGAGAACGTTTACCTGTTCTAGTGCGAGATATATAATAATTTTCTAGTTTGGCAGGCTTGCAGTCGTGGCCTGACTGGCATGTGGTGCCTTATACTACTGATTATGTCACTACAGTCCTATTTATTTATTCTTCATTTCGCAGAAAAATATTTGGCATTTGCTCAAACTCAAACACATTTATTCAGTCTAGGCTGTTACAAGCTCTTGTGAAAGTCAAACGCTACGCCATCGGTTCGTAAATCTCATTGCATTGCTCATTTATTATTTTAAACTCATAATAATGGTGTAAGCCAGAGTCATCTTTAGGCATAAGTTTAATATTCACAATAATTGAATGATCAAACGTTCTTACCTAAGTGAAGTTCCATCTGAATTATCCTATTATCGCCGAAGAGATTTAGGATCCCGCCCATCCTAATATTTTTACCCCCTAGTTATCCAACATCGTCAATGTTGTCTCTTATTCTGTAAAATATATGAGCATCGAACCGATAAGCAGCGGTGGCAGGGCGAGGTGAAGAGTGGGGATACCTCCCACTTTTCTTACTACACTATAATCTATGTCCAGAATGGCTGATGGTGACACAGTAAAAAATAATAAAACTCGGAGGCGATCAGGATAATTAAAAAGCAGAACCGTCAATCATCATTTCGTAGAAAGTTCACAGACAGAAACTTTTCCTTGCTTATTTATCAATTATATTCAGGTGACTGGCGCTTCGATGGTCACTGCCGCGGCATGCTCGCTCTGTACGCGCTAAGTTTAAGTCACAAGTTCACAATGCTAACTAAACCTGACCCACAGACCACAAACACCGATCATACTTAACAAAATTATGCAGAGAAAAATTAATCACGAAGCTTGACACGATAAAAAAAAATGTTTTAATCCTGTCCAGTAGATTTTACACGCTCAAATGGTGGCAAACAAAGCAGCCATCAGACTTATTTATAATAGTCAGTTTTAAACTGATGCTAATTTATTTAATCGTCCATAGAGACGTGTGCGATTACATCCGCTTTCATCGCATTTAATCAATAGCCTGTTTAGGTCGACGCTTCTCAATCTTTTTCTTTGTAATTATGTATTTTATACATTTGTATCCAAGATAAGATATATTATCATTCTTAATATGTTTCCACTTTGAACGCTGTTCTTATCACTTTTATTGTTATAAAAGCGTTTTTTATAATTTAAGTATTATAAGAGTATTTTTTAATTAAATGTGTAGATAACTTTCTGGTGATTTATTTATCGAAGTATATTATCAATTCAGCTTGTAAAACATTATTATGGGAAGAAAATAAATATCATTATTATTAGGCTACGTAATATGATTTAATGGAATAAATATTTTTGAACAAAACTGTTCTTGAGGTGGAGGGGGTTGCGATGTTTTTTTTTAACAAAGTTCACATGGCCACATTGTAGCTTCATCATCTCATAAGCTCTATGTCAGAAAACAACGCATGGTTCTCTGATTAAATAAATAAAAAAAAGATAATTATATTATACTATACTTATAAACTAACTTTACCTGCTACTAGGCTTCACTAAATCAATAATTCATTGGAAGGTATTTGTGTTTGCTTATACAACCATAACTAAATAAATTCAAAGATACTATAAAAAGCAAATATTAAATAAGCTTATTACAAAATATCTAATGACAAAAATACTTGAGTTTCAACTATTCCAATCATTCCAACAGGTTTTCTATATAAAAAAAATGCGTATTGACGTTGTAACAAAATTATGATTTGTAAATGTTGTTACATTATTATTTTATTGTTTTTTTGTTAGTTTTTCTCCGCAGCAAAAAAAATGTCTAATAACGAATGGTAGGAAAAAAAAGATTTTGGACGATCCAAAAGAGTTGTACTATATATCTAATTTGTAAATAAAGATATATTTATTTTCAATTATTGATTTTATTTTTAAGCATTTAAATGTTTGAGAATTTTTTTATGAAAAATTTTAGGTCATGTGGCTGCTGCTGCTGGCAAGTGGGTCAAATTTAACTTGAAGGATTTGATTATGAACAATATGTAATCATCGGGGCAATTGAAACTTATTTTACTTTTGAAAATGATAGAGCCCGCGATCTATTATAAAGCATAAATAAAAATGCTCGTGCTTCGTAGTTTTTATATTATTTCCTTTATTTTAGTTAAAAAAGATTGAAAATCGCTGTTTTAAATTAAAAACTGCACGCTACGTCCGAGTCACATAAAGGATTAATTTAAACGCGCATTGCATTATTCACTTCTAAACAAATGCACTGTGAAATTATTTAACATCAATGTTGTAGTTACGTAGCAGACCAACAAGGCCCGTTCTGACTCTAGTTCTTTTCAGGGTTTGATGTCAGTGTCACTATGGTTAAGTATTATATCGTATATCAAAAACGGAAATCGCTAGTGCCAACATCATAATTATAAAACAAATTTTGAGAACATTGTGTACTTAAACAGCTGACTTAAGTTGGGTAAACGCAAAATGTGTTCAAATTAGATCAAACTCTAGACCTTTGAAATATACACGTATCTTCCTTTCTACTCTATTGTTCCCCTCCTTTCTTTTTCTTTTCATTTCTGCTCTATCCTCTCTTTCATGCTCCTCTTCAGCCTCCCCCTCAGACTTTGGCCGTATTTAATAGCATCTAATTGCCTCGATCTTAGATTGCAATACTAAAGAATTATAAACATTCAGAAAATAAAAACAATTATTGTTTTTCTTCGCTCAACTTTTAACTCGAAAAGCAAGCTTTTCTCAATCCTAGGTACTGCACCTGACTGGACTATTTTAATGGATACATATGAAAAGTACTATAAAATACCAGAGGATACTGGTGTTTCGTCATCCAGGCCGGACATATTCCTCTTTTCTTGGCACATCAATCATATAGTTCTAACAGAGCTTACTGTATCATGGGAAACTAACATTCACAATACAATTTAACACATATTACGACCTAACCAACGAACTAATTAAAAATGTCTATCTAGTTAATTTATATGGGGTAGAAGTAGAAGCGATAGGTATACCAGCAAAATCTCTCTTTAACCTTTTTTTTTATGCTAAATAGGCAATGCGTTTGACCACAATCTCACCTGATGGAAAGCGATGATGAGGCCTAGGATGGTACACGCCTGCCTAGAAGATGCCTGTTCACTCTGGCCTTGAAGATGTCCAGGTTATATTGGTCCGGGAAAACAGACCTCGGCAAGGAGTTCCACTCCCTAGCCGTTCGTATAATGAAGGCCGAAGCCCTCGCCGCGCCTGGTCGTCCGGTGGTGGAAAGGGGAAGGGGGGATCAAATTATGTAATACCTCCGCACACTCTCCGAAATGTAACCGATAAAACACCGAAAGGCAAGCTACACGTCTTCGGTGGTCAAGGCTCCGAAGATTAGCCTCAATGAGAGCCTCATTGCCTATGAGTCTCTTCGCACGGTGTTCCACCGAGTCCAGTGCATCCAGCTGATACCGAGCAGATCCGTCCCAAAGGTGACAACAGTACTCCAAGCAGGAGCGAACTTGGGCTCGGTAAACCTTGTAAAAGACTTAGGACTCGAGAACTGCAGTCAGTTTAATTTTGGAACGAGTAACTAAGGCTGCGCTAAAAGGCTCCAATCAAATTTGGCTAGGAAGGGCCGCAGTGAAGGTGAGCGTTGATGCGCATCCTAAACGGGGCCTCCTTAAACCTACACCTGGGTAGCAAGTCCTTGGAACTGCTTAGAGTTTCTCTCTCTCCCACACAATGGACCACACCTGCAAGGTAAATCCATGGATTGCTAAGAAGCTGGTTTCAACCTGCGAAGAAATATAATTGATATTTATATTAAAGTTGTTACACTTACTAAACTTTTGCATGGGAGTTTTATATTGTTTTTTTTTCATTTCACGGATAAAGTTTTTCAATGACAGCTGAGGTAGTTTCTTTTAATTCTGGCGGTATCAGTAAATCTTCATTATCAGTAATATACGCGAGTCTCGAATAGATAGGAAAACAAATTAAAAACTCAATTAAAATAAAATAATCAGCGCACTATTTACTTTCTTTTTCTTTTTTCAAAATTAATTCTGAATGCAAACAGTATGATGGTAAAAAAAAAATATATTGCAAAGTCTGCAAAATCATACTGACCACATTTTGGAAAATAAATAAAAAAACAGCACGTTAACACTGAATTTCCATAGACTTTTCTGCCCGCTCAGCGCGTTCAAATATATTATCAATTCGAAATTCCCCATATTTATTATCAATTCGAACAAAAAATATCTTTAAAACAAATCACGCTGACGCCTCTGTTGTGCAAATGATAAAACATAGTTCTGACGGCGCTCGTCCCTAATGAGTTAAGAACGTTTTTCCGATCTACCTCGCTATTATCGGGTTAGGCCGCAGGTTCCCGTTGCTAATCTCCGCTTAACATACTCGATACCGTTAAGTAAATGCCTAATTCCCTCCCGCATATTAATTAATTAGACATAGATACTTATATGCTAATGACAACACTTTTATAAAAAAAAACTTTATGTTGGTACTCATGTCTAATAAAAAAAAAACGGTCAAGTGCGAGTCGGTCTCGCACGCAAAGGGTACCGTACTATTATCTGTACAAAATTAGACACTTTATTATAATATCGAGCGAGAAAAGACGGCAAAAAATTCATGTCCGTTGCATAGAAGCTCCCCTTAAATATTTAATTTTAAAGTGAATATACTACTTAATATTCTGTGAATATTTCAAGCGAATAGCCATCACGGTTAATGACAGTCTAATGTAATGACAGACAGATAGACTGACGGACAGTCAAGTCTTAGTAATAAGGTTCAGTTTTTACCTTTTGGGTACGGAACCCCAAAAGGTTAGTTAGTGTTAAGCTATCTGCAGTTTAGATCTATGGTTGACATATAATATTACAAGTGATTGAATTTCATTTGTACCATGAATCAATGGATAATACGCCCTGTAAACTTTTTCGAAAACTGCCAAGTTCCTGTCCATTACACTTTCCGATCATAAAACGCCTTGATTAAATACCTATTAGGTTTGCTCAATGGATTGGCCCGTACCCGGAACGCTCAATTTTCTATGGCTAAAATAGATTCCCGACTATAAAACATATTCAATGTAATAGGGATTTATCAGGTAGATTATCGAAAAGTATTGGACACGTATTTTTTCTTTTTTCACATAATATAAACATTGCAGAGATATATTGATTTGAAAAGTCGCATGACGTCACGTTTTGGTACAATTTTCACTTAAAAGAGTGGTCACGAGCCCCTACTCCCAAACTTTGACGCGCTATAACTTTGTTTTTTTTTTTTGGTTGATTGCCCAAAGTTAAAATACGTGTTCGTTATTTTTGATCATCTAACTGACGGACTAAATAGAATTTCGTTTACTGTACCCCGTCATCACCCCTATTTACTTCTCAAGCTAGTCACACTAATATTATAAAGGCGAAAGTTTGTGAGTGTTTGTGTTTGTTACACGTTAAACGGCTAGAGCGATTTTTATAAAATTTGGTATGGAGTTAGCTGACACCCTGGATTATAGTTCAAGACTAAGCGATATTCTTTTTATTATAAAGGTCTCACAAATTACGCTAGCCCACCGGATCTTAAGCCACTGTGGAGTTCACAGATGCAAAGAGAGCTGATGTCATAACCATCCTCTTTATCAGCCTATTAATATCCCCACTGCTGGATCACGGGCCTTACCTATGGATGGAATTGGGCCGTGACCCACCGTGATGGTCCAGTGCGGATCTGCAGGTGTTAACGACTGCAGATGCAGCCGGAACCAACGGCTTAACCTATCTTCCAAACACGGAAGAACCCGAGATAATACATTTTTGGTCACCCATACAATGACTGACCATTGCCAAAGTTGCTGAACTTTCACAATCGCAGGAGAAAGAGCTAACCACCTCCAAATTTCAATCGCGATAGCTGATGTAATTGTCTATAATTCATTACAATACGTTGTTAGTTGTTGCACTGGCTCAGGGACCTGAAAGTATGTCTTGTCGTCGATTAATAGCTAATAGGATCCATTCCATCTTTTTTATTACTAACATTGACCAGTTAAGATTATCTATTATATATACAGTTTTACAAAACTTTAATAGTTATTTATTATACAAGAGTGGAAAGTTCCTTTTTAACCGCGTGCTCGATTTGGATGACCGAGCAAGCGAAGGATTCTAAAGTTGAATCACGAGCGCAGCGAGTGATTCTAAATTAGAATCCTGAGCGTCAGCGAGGGAAACAAACGAGCACAAGGTGAAAAATCTTTCCACTCGAGTGCAATACGTAACTTTTCATCCCACCTCAGCGAGGAAATGACAAAATGAAAAAGAAAACAATTTATAATGACAAAATATTTTTATTTCAATTAAAACACATTAAGATAATCTATAAATTGAAGAAAATAATAAGAAGTAGAAAATAATTAAGAAATATTAAATGTAACGTTGCTACAGTTACTTATGTTAAGTTTAATATTTTTGTTAGGTAATGTTATGTTGGTGTTTGTGAATTGTGCGCTGTTTTGTGGTAAACTACTCGTATCAGTAATTTTAAATAGTTGTGCCGATTCATTGGATTCTATTGGCGTAAATGTTGGCGAGAGAGGGCTATTGTTTCCAATCTTATGGGGGCTCATTTTAGATGTAGAAGGGCGAGACCAAGAATCTGACAGAGGTTCTTTCAGCGTTATGGCCTCCACGATACTATTACAAATTTTTGATTTACTTTGGATTGAATCCTCTATGTATCCCTCTACAACCGAATTAGACTTCCAGCCTCCATGGCGCTTAAGCGATAGAAGATCAGCCCCTGATTCGGCCAAAAGTGTGGCTGAGGTTCTTCTAAAACAGTGACCGGTGTATAACGGGGGTTCTAAAAGTCCGAGAAAAGTTGCTATTTCTCGTGGAATACTGCCAATTTTATTCTGACCCATAGGTTGTCGGATACACTTTCCGTTGCGATATTGTAGAAAAAATCGTTCAATTGGGGTGTTAGAAGGACGTAAAGCTTGATATTTCTGAACAATGTTTACATATTCCTTGCGAATAACGAAGTTGCGGTCTTTTTTTGTCTTGGTATTTAGTACATTAATTAATAGCAATTCATCAGAATTATGAGAATATTTTGATACGTTATTGACATTAAGTAGTGTAAGTTCATTTGTTCGACATGCTCCGGTTATACCAATAATAAGAACAACCTGTAACAAAAGAAGTATTTATAATCGTAAATAAATTAATCAAATTAAAAATATTGTAAGTACTATGTACAATTTTATCAACAACAAAAAATTACACGTATTGACTTACTTTTGCCGCTAAATATACGGAATCAGGTGCTTCATTAATAAACTTTGCAATTTCAGATGCTGTGAAAACCTTCGATTTTTTTGGTTTATAACCAGATGAGGCTCTTTTTAAAAATGCCACTAATTTATGATAGGTGTCGATATGAACGTCTTTCTTCATCTTAATTGTTAATTTTAGCATTGAATACGTACTCCATAGCGTGCTTGCTTTCTTGGTCTCAGATAATTCTATAAAATATGCCAGCAAAACGTTTTCGGAGAAAGTTTTTGCTCCTTTAGCTAGTCGCCACATGTTAAATATATCGTACTGTTTCAAATACTTCTCTCGTGATTGCTGAGGGAGAAGGCTCATTTGCGCATTATTAACTGTTTCAGTTAACTCAGTTGGCGTTAGATAAACTTCATCGTCGCTAATGTCACTCATTTTAGTTGATTTTTTTGTACAGTTTTTAGGTTATGTTAATTATATTAAGCAATAAAACGTGAAAAACTAGAATGGCGCGAAGCACGCAAATAAAACAAAGAAACCAAGAAGGTTCCAAATTTAAATTTTTTCACAATTTAAAAAGTTCTAATCATAAATTTGGCACCATAGAGGTTACATTAAATAGGTTTAATGACGTTTTGAATTTACAATTATATTGAGTACTCATTATATGTGATGTTCTAAATTCAAATCTACTTTGCCGCTCAAGCGAATAAAATAGAATTTTCCAGCCAGATTTCGAAGCGCAAAATTACACTTTCCGAGGTGGTGGGATGAAAAATATTTTGGTTTTATCTACCGAGCGAGATTGAAAAGTATTACCTTTTAATTTTCGTTTTGGGATTTTTGTCTTAATTAAGCCTAATTTGACTGCGTATTTTTAATTATTGCTAAGTATGAGGAAAATTTTTTTGCATGTAAAAATAACGCTTAAACCAAATTATTAAAAAAAAATGTATTTCCAAAACTTCAAAGTAGTTGAAATACAATCGATTGCATCAACTCTACAAATTAGTCGACAAGCACTATCAAAGAAGGTTTTTTTTAATATCATCAAACATTTTGTCGTAACGTAATATTGTTTCCCAGTAAAAACCGTAATCTTAAAAATGGAGATAAAAAGAAGTTACAAACATGACTCACACCATTCGTTCACGAAAATAGTTTTTGATTCCGAACTTTATGTGCGTGTTCGAAAATTAAATATAGTAGAGTCACTGGCGGAATTTCGTTTAAAATTCGTTCGTTGCCGAAATTTTGTTTTGGAGAAAGAGAATAGAACTCCTGTACCGAATATGTATACATTCTTTACTGAAAACTACTTTCGACCAGCTCGGTTTCGTGTACTATGGTTTTTCACGCAAGTGCCGGACGGGTGAGTCCAATGGTTCGGTATCACTCATTTCCACTCGGCAGCCACGGTATAAAGAGCTGTGTTTCCGGTCGGTGTAGAATCTGTACCTAAACGAATGAGTAAGAAAGTTCTCATTTAATTACATCGGTAAACAATCTGCATGGATACAGTAGTACAGCTGAGTTTCTTGCCGGTTCTGCTGAGGTTCTTGCCGGTTCTTGCTGAGTTTCTTGCCGGTTCTTCTCAGTACAATGTTTCCCGCCGTAGATTTATGAACCGATGGCGTAGCTTTTAGACATTCATGAGTGCATGTAACAGCCTAAACTGAATAAATGCTTTTGTTTATGATTATTATGATTATAGTACAGAAACGAAAAGGAAATGAGCCCGACCCGGTGAGTTAGGCGACTAACCAAAAAATCCTATCTCAGCTTCAGTGTAATCAGTCGTTTCATTGTTCATAGAAAGTAGGCTTCCTGATATAATCTCTTGCACTTTGTCTGCTGTCCGATAAAACATTCCGCGGGTGGTTAATTTCTTTAATGAATTCGTTACATCTGCCCCTGGATTACAATGAACTCGCGACGCCTTCCGAAACAAAGGAGCCTGCTAATGGAAGCTTCTAATTAACCTGTATTCAGTGGGGACCCGTAACGAGATAATCAATTACAGTTTAAAATCGGAGTGCGTAACTATCCAACAATTTCATTAACAGAACGTGATCGCGTAATAGCGTTTTGTGAGCGCAGGCGCATTAGACAAACTTTGGCAGGTGACTATTGAGGAGATTCTGATGACTAGTAAACCGGTAAATATTAGCATGTTTTTAAGAGAGGTACGGCATAGCGAATTTCTTTCTCGAATTGGCAGCATCTCAGTCAACAAGATCATAGTCAAACAACACTACTTTTTGGTGGTGTTGTATTTCTGTCGGTGTATAAGGCCGTATACAGAAAGAAAGCCGAAAGCCGATCGGCGCCGATCGGCGCTTATCGGCGCCTATTGACGCTGATCCTTTTTCTATGGACCGGCGCCGATAAGCGCCGATAGGCGCCGACACGCGCTGGTCCGAGTAATAAATAATTTGTATTTGAATTATTATCCTATAAGTTATAATCTTTTTATAAATCTAATAACTTTATCTTTTATTAACTAAGCGCTAAAATTATTTGTTTCGTACTTACCGAATGGTGACAACAAGTCTTTCTTCTGTAAGGATTGGTTGTTTATGCCAATTGCCCCAATTTTTCATCAAACGGTTTTTCACTAAATCCAAAATGTAATAAAATGTTTCTTGAATCATTCTTGTATATGTATAAAATCTTTGTTCATCAAATTTAATTTTTTTTACAAATAAATGATGGTATTCTCCGAAACGTTTCCTTTCTCTATTTATAGGATGTATAGCTGTTTTTTGCATTTTTAAATAAACATTTTCTAACAAAACCAAATCATCGTCCGATGAGTCCGACATTTTGCTTGATCTGCTTTAATCGGCTTCCTTTATGTAGGAAGGATCGGCGCCGATAAGCGCCGATCGGCGCCGATCGGCTTTCGGCTTTCTTTCTGTATACGGCCTAAGGCTCCAGGCACAATACATACAAGAGCAGTACTCCGTCTTCATACTAGCGCCCGAATCAACGCACGCACACAGACAAAAGTCATTTACACGGCCGCTAACCAATCTTGGCAAGACAAATCTACGCAGTGCCACGTCGCGCGCCGCCGAGACTAGTCGTTGGCCGAGTTAAGTTAGCTGCGCCGCGCCGCCCGCGCCGTCTGCCTCCGTTTCGATTCCGTAACGTGCCAATAGTAACTATACACATACAATAAAAATCTACACAAATATGTTTTACATTTTGTAGGTACCAACCCTAGCACTCCGCTCAGTCGTAGGTATCAATTTCAAGACAACGGCTGAGTTACGCTACTGCTCTTATATGTATTGTGCTCCAAGTCTCCACGGAGTAAGGAATTGATCTCTTTTAATATAAAAAAAATGGTAACTATCGGTTCAATGACTTATTAAGAGCTCAGAGTACGCTGGCTGGCAATAATATCAAAATCTAATACAAATGTATATGTGTAAATGATGCTGCCTCGGAGCCTTAGTAATAGTAAAGTACTAATAGGAATTCGACAAATCCGTTAAGGTCCCAATATCACAATGGTCACTGCGTTAGCTCGGATGAAATGGTGCTATTTAAATGTGATAACTCGTCATCAACCACATGAGACCAGCGCCCAGTAAAAGTCGAAATCATCTCAGCTTTGATGGTTGCGGTTTTATTTACCTGTGTTCTAGTCTATAGCATGTTAAATTTACAAACAATGTTGGTAGCAGTAACACGAAAAACCTGTACCCCTAGCACGAACCATTATCGAATTCGAATAGTTTGCAAACCGAAATGTCAATGTCAAATTTTGTATGGAAACTTGAACAGCAGCGGCACAAAGTACGTAACGAGAACTAAAAATCAGTACGCATTTGACAATGACATGACGAAGAATTCGATATTGGTTCGTGCTAGGGGTACTGATATGAAATCTGATAAGTCTGTAGTTTTACATTACTAATTTGGTAAAAATTTGTTTAATCGCCACTTCTAAATTTAAAAACAGTCCCTAGCTATACTTAACTTATTGTTAATTAATAATATTAATGTGATGAAAGTTAAACAACACATGTTTTCAATTTTTGAGATCATCTTACAATTGACGAGACTGTATGAAACAAAACAGGGAGAAAGAAAAAGCCCTTGCTGAGTTTCTTGTCGGTTCTTCTACTCGTAAGTACAAGGTCTCCCGCCATTGATTTACGAACCAATGGCGTAGCGTTTGACTTTCACAACAGCTTCTAACAGCCTAGACTGACTAAATTAGTTTGAGTTTGTACCGTGCAAAGGTAGAAAATCCTTTTTCTCTCTGTGTCATATTTATAGAAATCTTCTATTTAACGTTGTGGGTGTAAAGTTCTCTTATAATTAATATAGCATAAGCATTTACAGCTTTTGATTATAATTTGGTAAGGACGCATTTCAGCGTAGGCGTACAATTAATAGCGACGAGATGAATTCCAAATTCATACTAAGATTATTACAAGTTATTGTAATTTCAAATTGAGTTGGCAATGAAGTCCTCACAATCAACTGTTTTATTCCATTATGCTTTAGAGCGCAACCAGAGCTAAGATTCATTGTTAGTTTTGAATATTATAATGATGTGAATGGTAATATTCTATGAATAGTTTATTTCTGAACTAGTATTCTGTGAAATTACATTCCTCTCAGTAGGAAAATTCTAGCGAGCAAGTTCGCTAATCCTTATTTTAGACATTATCTTTAAATATGAATAAGAACGTCAAAAAATAAAGCAGCTTGTAAAATTCGTAGAAGCAATAACAATAGATAATTATTTGATAAAAGGTCAAACATTTTAAGCAACAAAATCAAAAGTGAAATTGTTCGTTACAAAACTGACGTGCAGTGCAGTACTTGGTTTTACTAGAATGCGCTAATTTTATAATGATTATCTTTATTCTCTTAACTTTAATATGTTTACTGATAGCGATCTTTCCTCTTGATTTTATATTGAAGACGATAAGGATAATATTGACAAGTTTGAGACGAGACAAGACACACTGCAAGACCAACAAATACTATTAGTTCTTTTTGTGTTGCATGATTTAACATAAGAAGGAGATAGAAAGCCTCTCTGAGTTTGTTTCGCCGGTTCTTCTCAGAAAGGTCTCCCAAATTGATACATAGACAATAACATTTTAAAAATCTTCCAATGAAATAACAGAACGCTCAATAAAAGTATTTCGAAGGTAGCTCGATAAAATTAAATAAAAAAAACAGTATTCTGACTATGCAGACCTGAAAAGGCTGCGAAACGTCAATAAATAAATAAAGTATCGTGCATTAACCCTTAAACGTTAAAACTAGTTTCATTTAAGTTTATGTTTAGCTATTTTTTAAGCATCAAACTGCTAGATGTTAAACTCTAAAGAAAATTTTACTACAAACAAATCCACGCGGACCAGCCAGCAGACGGGACTCGAACCCACACCCTTCGCTGTCCAGGCCAATGCACTGACCATTATGAATAGCTTAACAAGTATAAAAAAAATTAAAGATGAAATAGTAATTCTAGTTATATTTTTAAGCATTTAACTACTAGCTGTTTTAATCTAAAGAAAATTTTACTAGAAAAAAATCCACGCGTATCAGGTAGTAGACGGGACTCAAACTCGCACCCTTCGCTATCCAGGCGAATGCACTGTCTTTTATGCTACCACTGATTACATGATACTATAAAATTATTACAGGTTTAGGTGCACTATTTGCATAAACGCAACTGGTCTGTCTACGATTATTGGACTGGGAGCTGACTCCTGAAATTTCATTAAAGATAATAATTGAAGTTCATTAATGTCTTTGGCATTGGGGGACCTTATATACAAGTCCGTTATATATATATATATACACGTTGCACAGAAAAGTGTCGTCCCAACTATTTTTTTTATGTGCATCGTGTTGAGAGGTATATAAATCACCTATGAATGTTCTACGATATTTCTTAGTTTTCGAATTACAATTTTTTAATGATTTTTTGCTTGGTTTCTCAGATTTTTTTGCTGCTGAATCTGTATGAACTGTGAATTTATGCATAAAAGAAACAACCTCTTAGCTTTAATGAAAGTTACTTAATAAAATAACCTAAAGTTGAAAATTTATGTTAAGTGAGTTATCATTTAAATTTTCAACTTAAAATTAATAATGTAATCTGGAAATTTCTTAGTTTCTAAGTAGCTTCAGAGAATGCTTTAGACTTTCATAATATTAATAAAAATGTACTACTTCATAGGCTATTTTTTGCTGAAATTAGCCATTAGACAGCGAGGTGGAAAATTTGAAAAAAAAAAAAAAAAAAATATCTTTTTTATCATTTGTAACATAGATTAATTTGTTAACTATCCAAAAAGGACTCCCATAAAAGTTAAAATCCAACATAATTTGAACGTTTATTTAATTATAAAGTGTTCCGTTTCGCTTAAAGTTAAGAAATTATGTAAAGTGAGTAGGTTTGACTGAACCATTCAAAATTTTCTTGAGTAAACAATAAAGAGTTAACGTAGGTACCTACATTAAATAAAACTCTTACAAAAACCAGTGCTACATTATCGTTAAATTTTAATGGCGTATCTAATATAACTCTGACACGGAACAAGGCTTAGTGGCGTATCGCTGAATAACAATCTAAACGAGCATTTGGGATTTTCAATTAGATATAACACGGCCGCGCTAAATAGCCAGAGTGGCTTTTAGAGACGCCGTTTGTTATTGTCGCGACAGACCCATGCAAAGTTTAAAACCGAACGCGACGGCTTCATAAAATTGTAACAAATAACCGTAAAGTAGAATAATTTATTTATGAGTCACTGAAAATGAGTTGTATAATTTTATCTTCTTTCGGTTTTGTAGTTAATGCCACACGTCGCCGTTGCCGCAAAATGAGTAGCCTCCTCCCCGTAGAAGCGTTATTATCAGTTGATGAGATCGGATGCGTTATTTGGTCAGCAGTTGTGACAGTTTCGCAGATCTGATGGTCACTCCGAGAGACATCAAGATAAGATTTCGGTTCGATCGTATCGTATCCTTTTACGATTGTAAAAATGGGACCTTATGACATACGGAGAGTGGTGTTAGCAGCTCCACTGTCCGTATGTCTGTCTGGGGTGTGTTTGGCAACGCGTGGTGGCCAATGATTCTGGTAAAGGCGAAGCAAGCAAGGATAATCCCAAACTTATACAGAATCTTGGTAGACTTCTTCTCAAACCGGGGTTAGGTCTTTTTGTTGGGAACCAAACAACTGATGAGGATGGGGGTTTAAATTTTTATTGAAATAAATAAAAAACTAAAAATTTTTGACATAACATAAAAATAAAATTATTGCCTTGAAAATGCGATTGCGATGAAAATAAGTTAGGCGTTTAGGAGTAAAGCGTAATCAAGTTGAATTGTTGGTTAGTTATTGTTGACACGTTGATTTGCTTCGCTCAGTTAGCACTATTGTGGCACTAATAATATAAAGAATATAACATAAGCGAAGCGTTTTGCTTCGCTCTCAATATAATATTAGATTCTTGAACGATGCAAAAGAGCTTATTAATGCAGCTTTTCATTATATTAGCTCACTGTCAAGTATCTATACTTGGGAGTTCGCTAATTACCTGGTTTAATAATTAATAAAATGAACTTACCTGTACGAGAAGTACTATTTTCTTTACAAACAAAAGGTTAGAAATGTTTGATTAGTTTATAATTGTAACTATCTTAATTTAATAATAGAATCAAACTACTATAATATACTAAAATAAAATATTTCTAGAGTTCTATGATCAATTATCGTAAAATATTATCAATAGGTAATTTATTATTTTTATTTTCGAAACAATGAAGTATTTGAGTACTATCTAAGCAGATTATAGAGCAAAAAATACTATGACTATAATCAATTTCTCTATTTTCAAATCTGGCACGTGCTCTTTAATATTTAGGTATTTGAAGTCCTGTATACACTTTTTTACACTTTAAATATACAAAAAAAGTAATATAATCACATTAAAGCGTAAATTTAAAAAAAACAATTTACCGGCCGCAGCACGAAAACAGATAATGACATTCAAGTTGACGCGCACTGAGAAGGTCAGCAGCTGTCAAAAAACTTTTTAAATTCTCTCTTGGACAATCGTGGCTGGCAGTGGATACAAAGACAGGAGTACATGTAAGTTGAATGAAGCATAATGCAGCAAATAATAGTGACTGTAATTTGCTTTTATTCAGCCTTTTCATCTTTCTGCTTTTTTAAGTGAAAATATTAAAAAAAGTACCTTTTCATCCCACCACCTCGGAAAGTGTAATTTTGCGCTTCGAAATCTGGCTGGAAAATTCTATTTTATTCGCTTGAGCGGCAAAGTAGATTTGAATTTAGAACATCACATATAATGAGTACTCAATATAATTGTAAATTCAAAACGTCATTAAACCTATTTAATGTAACCTCTATGGTGCCAAATTTATGATTAGAACTTTTTAAATTGTGAAAAAATTTAAATTTGGAACCTTCTTGGTTTCTTTGTTTTATTTGCGTGCTTCGCGCCATTCTAGTTTTTCACGTTTTATTGCTTAATATAATTAACATAACCTAAAAACTGTACAAAAAAATCAACTAAAATGAGTGACATTAGCGACGATGAAGTTTATCTAACGCCAACTGAGTTAACTGAAACAGTTAATAATGCGCAAATGAGCCTTCTCCCTCAGCAATCACGAGAGAAGTATTTGAAACAGTACGATATATTTAACATGTGGCGACTAGCTAAAGGAGCAAAAACTTTCTCCGAAAACGTTTTGCTGGCATATTTTATAGAATTATCTGAGACCAAGAAAGCAAGCACGCTATGGAGTACGTATTCAATGCTAAAATTAACAATTAAGATGAAGAAAGACGTTCATATCGACACCTATCATAAATTAGTGGCATTTTTAAAAAGAGCCTCATCTGGTTATAAACCAAAAAAATCGAAGGTTTTCACAGCATCTGAAATTGCAAAGTTTATTAATGAAGCACCTGATTCCGTATATTTAGCGGCAAAAGTAAGTCAATACGTGTAATTTTTTGTTGTTGATAAAATTGTACATAGTACTTACAATATTTTTAATTTGATTAATTTATTTACGATTATAAATACTTCTTTTGTTACAGGTTGTTCTTATTATTGGTATAACCGGAGCATGTCGAACAAATGAACTTACACTACTTAATGTCAATAACGTATCAAAATATTCTCATAATTCTGATGAATTGCTATTAATTAATGTACTAAATACCAAGACAAAAAAAGACCGCAACTTCGTTATTCGCAAGGAATATGTAAACATTGTTCAGAAATATCAAGCTTTACGTCCTTCTAACACCCCAATTGAACGATTTTTTCTACAATATCGCAACGGAAAGTGTATCCGACAACCTATGGGTCAGAATAAAATTGGCAGTATTCCACGAGAAATAGCAACTTTTCTCGGACTTTTAGAACCCCCGTTATACACCGGTCACTGTTTTAGAAGAACCTCAGCCACACTTTTGGCCGAATCAGGGGCTGATCTTCTATCGCTTAAGCGCCATGGAGGCTGGAAGTCTAATTCGGTTGTAGAGGGATACATAGAGGATTCAATCCAAAGTAAATCAAAAATTTGTAATAGTATCGTGGAGGCCATAACGCTGAAAGAACCTCTGTCAGATTCTTGGTCTCGCCCTTCTACATCTAAAATGAGCCCCCATAAGATTGGAAACAATAGCCCTCTCTCGCCAACATTTACGCCAATAGAATCCAATGAATCGGCACAACTATTTAAAATTACTGATACGAGTAGTTTACCACAAAACAGCGCACAATTCACAAACACCAACATAACATTACCTAACAAAAATATTAAACTTAACATAAGTAACTGTAGCAACGTTACATTTAATATTTCTTAATTATTTTCTACTTCTTATTATTTTCTTCAATTTATAGATTATCTTAATGTGTTTTAATTGAAATAAAAATATTTTGTCATTATAAATTGTTTTCTTTTTCATTTTGTCATTTCCTCGCTGAGGTGGGATGAAAAGTTACGTATTGCACTCGAGTGGAAAGATTTTTCACCTTGTGCTCGTTTGTTTCCCTCGCTGACGCTCAGGATTCTAATTTAGAATCACTCGCTGCGCTCGTGATTCAACTTTAGAATCCTTCGCTTGCTCGGTCATCCAAATCGAGCACGCGGTTAAAAAGGAACTTTCCACTCTTGTATAATAAATAACTATTACGCCTTATTAATAAAGTAATTCTATGTTTTGTATCTGTCCATTAATTGACAAATGGCATTTCAGTGATATGAACAAAACGGCTTAACTATTCAAGCTTATTCCTCGTTCATTAATTCAAGGAGGTTCAAATATTTGTAGATTTAAATACAGAGCCAGTGTTTTCTTAAAAACGACACAATAGCTTAACCACATTAGAAGATTTGTCAATCAAAATTACTTTGCTAATTATTGTTTCCGCTGATCTTTACTGAATACACAAAGAATGTTGAATATGGTGCATCCTGTTATTTTCTTTCGAACCCAGTCCAGCATGAGAGAGTAAAATTAAAAAACGATACCAAACAATAATAATGTTCTGCAAAATACAAAAAAGCAGATTTAACAAATTGCTATCGTGTCGTATCGCCATAAATTATGGTATTGTAAAGCAAATAATACGGAATACGTAAATGAAACTGCTTCGCAATATTTATTTTCCAACTGACAATGGAGACGATAATATGCAATACTAAAAGCAATTTATTTTCATTTGGGATAAAGAAACCCTACGCGCCTCGAAGCGTTGTAAACGATGTTATATGATACTTTGCAAATATCTGTTTAATTTATCTGACACTACACTTGACCGGTGTTTGTATAAAGAGCTCGATAGTGAAGTGGTTAGAGCGCAGTGCAAATGAAGTAAATTCCACAATGGCCGATAGGGGTGATGACGGGGTACAGTAAACGAAATTCTATTTAACCCATCAGTTAGATGATCAAAAAATAATGGACACGTATTTTTTCTTTGGGCAATCAACCAAAAAATGACAAAGTTATAGCGCGTCAAAGTTTGGGAGTAAGCGCTCGTGACGTCACTTTTAAGTGAAAATTGTACCAAAACGTGACGTCATGCGACTTTTCAAATCAATATATTTCTGCAATGTTTATATTATGTGAAAAAAAGACGTGTCCAATACTTTTTGATAATCTAACTGATAAACGAAGAAAAAAAATAGTTATCATCCCTATTGTAATATACCTAGGTTTGTTTTATGTTATAAGGGTAGCAAATAACCGTATGGCCCGCCTGATGTTAAGCGGCCACCATAGCATATAGACGCTTGCTATACCAAAATATCACTCTCCGTTGCCTACCCTGACCCAAACCCCTACCCCGTGGAGCCCTAGAACCTTACTCAGCATCAGAAACACAACACCACCAAAAGGTAGTGTTATTTTACTGTAATCTTTTATAATCATCATCATAATGGCCCCACTGCTGGGGCACAGGCCTTCCCTATGGATGGATTAGGGAGATTGGGCCATGACCCACCACGCGGGCCCAGTGCGGGTTGGTGGGTGCTAACGACTGCAGATGCAGCCGGGACCAACGGCTTAACGTGCCTTCCGAAGCACGGACGAGCTCTAGATAGTAAATTTTATTTTTTTTTGGTCACCCATCCAATGACCGACCACTGCGAAACTTGCTCAACTTCAACGACCGCAGCCGAACACGCTAACCACTGGCGCCATCGAGCTCCTCCATCGAGATCTTTTATAAGGTGGAGGTTATTAAATAAGGTTGTATAGTAAGGCACGTTAAGCCATAGGTCCCGGCTATATCTGCAGTCACTAGCATTCAATAATCCGCACTGAACCCAAATTGTAGAGCAGAAGACGGTACAATTCCACCTGATCCAAACCCCTACCCCGTGGAGCCCTGGAACCTTACTCACCGTCAGAAACACAACACCACCAAAAGGTAGTGTTATTTTTCTGTGATCTATTGTAAGATGGAGGTTAATAAATAAGGCTGTATAGTAAGGCACGTCAAGCCATAGGTCCCGGCTATAGCTGCAGTCATTAGCATTCAACAATCTGCACTGGACCCACATTATAGAACAAAAGACGGTATAATTCCACCTGACCCAAAACTCCTACCCCGTGGAGGACTGGAACCTTACTCACCGTCAGAAACACAATACCACCATAAGGTAGTGTTATTTTACTGTGATCTATTGTAAGATGGAGGTTAATAAATGAGGTTGTATAGTAAGGCACGTTAAGCCATAGGTCCCGGCTATATCTGCAGTCACTAGAATTCAACAATCCGCACTGAACCCACATTGTAGAACAGAAGACGGTACAATTCCACCTGACCCAAACTCCTACCCCGTGGAGCCCTGGAACCTTACCCACCGTCAGAAACACAACACCACCAAAAGGTAGTGTTATTTTACTGTGATCTATTGTAAGATGGAGGTTAATAAATAAGGTTGTATAGTAAGGCACGTTAAGACATAGGTCCCGGCTATATTTACAGTCACTAGCATTCAACAATCCACACTGAACCAACATTGTAGAACAGAAGACGGTACAATTCCACCTGACCCAAACTCCTACCCCGTGGAGCCCTGGAACCTTACCCACCGTCAGAAACACAACACCACCAAAAGGTAGAGTTATTTTACTGTGATCTATTGTAAGATGGAGGTTAATAAATAAGGTTGTATAGTAAGGCACGTTAAGACATAGGTCCCGGCTATATTTACAGTCACTAGCATGGAACCTTACCCACCGTCAGAAACACAATACCACCATAAGGTAGTGTTATTTTACTGTGACTTGTAAGATGGAGGTTAATAAATAAGGTGGCTATATCTGCAGTCACTAGCATTCAACAATCCGAACTGGCCCCACATTGTAGAAGAGAACACGGTACAATTCCACCGGGACATCCATTTATAAGTAAAGGACTTGTGCCTTTTATACAAAGTGAGCTCAATCGTGTTTCCAAGTCTAGAGAAGTACACCCTCGCAGCCTACCGCGCGCTGGTAACGGCACAATGTAATAACGCGCCACTTTATAATGAAATAATAATTGAGACGCAGCTGCGAGAAGGGCTCGGTTTATTTATCAAAAGATAATATTAGGATTTCGAAGGGCCCGCCTTCAGAGTTATTACTGGGATAATCCGCAGGATGACATCTTATCGAGGCACCCACTAAAAAGTAAGATGGCCGTATTAAGGCTATATCTTAGTTTATGTTTTCCTGTAATGTAATTTTGCGCCACGGGCGGGCGCGCTGTAAAACGCGTCGCCCGAGGTATTAACATTTTTAAGGTGTGAAAAATCTTATGAACAATTCGCCGTGCTGGTAAATGTTTTTGATAGCACTAATGTTTTCCATTTGAAACGACGTTGTCTAAATTTGGCTTCTGATTGGCTTTTCTCTGCGTCGAGTATTTGGGGAACCTTTTAGTAGAATTATAAGTATCTTCGATATATCCCTCTGGAGTTGGTTTAAAGCTAGTTATAAATGAATAGAGGTGACCTGCGGTGTCCCCCGCAATAATTTGAGAAAAAGGTTATAGTAGATCACTCCTAAAAGATAGATATACTTATGCTGTCAGGTTTTCTCTAGCCTTAGGTTGCTAGGCAGCGCCATCTTTTCGCATTGTAGGTAACTCACAACGTCAAATGAATACCTTTACCAGTATTAAACATTTGAAAGAAGTTATAGCAATTAAAGTTATATTGTAGTGGTGCGGGTTCGTGTCCCGTCTGCTGCCTGGTCCGCGCGGAATTAATTTTAGTAATATTTTCTTTAGATTTAAATATCTAGCAGATTTAACTGCTGCTTAAAAAAAAAATAATATAAATATGATGTCACGGTCATTTTTATAGATCTATTAATGCGGAACAATTTCGTCATACATGATTTTTAATGTGTTACATCTTTCCTCTCGCTTTCCTACAATTTGTGGGAGTGATTTCGTGAAATGGGACGGAAGTGTGTAACAGGAAGTCGCAAAAGCGCTCGCTATTTGATTTGATTTTAGAACATAATGTTCAAATGGCTTATTCCTTTTGTAGTAGGTTTTATTTATTTTTTTACTAATATAAGGTGAGGTTTCAAATGTTACACATCTTACGCGACTACTGTAAGGCTCGTTTTTTTGTGTAACTGCTACCGTTTATGCAGCGTACGCAACGGAATTTGCAATATTTTGATTGGTGCTACGCTCCTATTGGTTAAATCATAATATTAAATAACCCATAGCCTTGCTTGATAACTGCATTATCAAATACAAAAACATTTCTTCAAATCGGATTAATAGGTACTGAGATTAGCGCGTACTACCAAACAAACAAACTATTCCCCTTAATAGTATAAGAAGAATAGATATATAATAGCCCAAAGTTTTATTGGCACTGTAATGATTTGAACGTACCTATAGATTCTAATAATGTTATAAATGAGAAAGTATGTATGTTTGTTACTCAATCACAGAAAAACTACTATATGGATTTGGATGTAATTTGGTACGCAGATACAGTTACATACATTATGACCTGGATTGAGAGATAGGATACTTTGTATCCAAAAAAAAAGTAGATTCCTGTGGAATGGCCTAAAAACTAAAGTTAACGCGGATGAAGTCGCCGGCGGCCACTAGTAAATGATATATCTATGTTATAATCTTAAGTGGATACGTTATTTACGGGGTAACTACCATGTACCTTGTTTTAAGCGAGTTTCCGATATTTCGGTACTGTTACAAGCGCCATGATCACGGAGTAACTGATCATGGCTCGATCATGGCGCTTGCAACTGTGCCGAAATATCAGAAACTGGCTAAAAACAAGGTACATGGTAACAATCCCGTAAATAACGTATCTTACTATAATGTTAGTGTCCATGAAAGTTTAAAACAATATATTACATGTGGGTGTCTAATAACACTTTTTTTTGTGTTGTGTAGGTTGATAAATTTCCTCAAACACTATCGTCTCATCCTTTCCTGTTCCGGTGAATGGCTATCGACCTACGCTAATTATTTCAACGACGGGCACTACTCGATCATAAAACCCACGCAATACTCTTGCTGGAACTTTACCGAACATCGTGAGGAAATAAAAACGCCAACTACTGGCAACACGAAGTGATAAAAAAGTTTCCTGGTTTGGGGTTCCTTGCGCAAAGGGTGCCAATGGAACACTATGATTAATTATATTATAACTGTTGAAGTAACATTTGTTTAAATTTTAAAAAAATACCTAGAAATGTTATTTATGAAAGTTTTTGTTATATTTTAACGATGTGACATTTCTTTTTTATGTGACGGCCCCTCGTTTTGAATTTATTATTTGTCATGGAATCACTCACTGGTTTAACCTCGGGCCCTTGGTCAAAAATAGATAATACACATAATGTCTCCCCATAAAGATCTCCACGTTGGTCGGTCCAGAACTGTCCGCATTCAGCGGCTTCCCGCGACCTTTCTATAGATCGTCGCTCCACCTGGTGGAGACCTGCACACTGAGCGTCATCCGGTGCGTGATCGCCACTAGAGAACCTTTCCACCCCAACAGCTGTTAGTTCTCCTCGGTCCAGCAGCCCTTAGCCAGCAGCCACTTCAACTGTACCCTTAGCACGAACCAATATCAAATCCAAATAGTTTGCGAGAGCGAAATGTCCTCGTTACGACCGTTATGGCGCTGCTGTTCAAGTTTCCATACAAAATTTGACAATGACATTTCGGACTCGCAAACTATTCGAATTCGATTATGGGTCCTGCTAGGGGCATTATACTATCCTTCGAGTGATGTCGGTTATTTTAATTCTTCTGTGGATTCCTTTTTTTCCGCATTCTATTACGCAAGGAAATACCGGCCATAGCTCACTCTATTGCCCGTTGTGCGACCATGACTAATGTGTGCCTTAATTTCATCTAAATACGTTCAGCCGGTTTTGCATGATTTAGTAACAAATTACCTATTAAATTTAATAATAATAGTAGAATTATTTGTCCACATACACTATAACTCGTCGTCGCCCGTGACAGAATCGTTGCGGTGGATACCGAGCGCTTTTATTTTAAAACACACAAAAAACAGAATGTACATTTAAACGTTTCCCATTGTCCATAACAAGGGTCAACAAGAATACGCATCGGGAATAGGTTTTGTGCCAGGACTTTTTTCAAACGTTTCGAATTTTTAAAAACCAAATTGTGAAATTGTTTTCCTGTTTTCGTGTCGCGTAAATGGAAGCTTTATAAATACAGCTTGTGAAGAAAACATCACAAACATTGGGGCCGCTTTGATCCCGAAGACTCAACTTTGTATGGCGTTTTAAGAAAAATATATTACTTAGATTCAAAAAACAATAACTTCTTTGATTGTTTACAAATGGGAATACCTTGTATCGAAGTTCTTTTAATGTATATTACCAGATGTCATCAAAATCATTTCGCAGGAAACCATTTGGCATTCACTCATTAAGCAGACATTCAAACACATAATTTTGTAAGCTATAATTATTTTTAGGCATAAATTTAATATCCACAATAATTATAAGGCAGAATCATCATATCGCAGAAAGTTTACAGTTAGAATCGTCTGGCCTACAGATGTATCCCATCAGACAGCTAAAATTCCTTAACTAGAAAGCTCTTTATACATTCTAAACTCCGACGATTCTTCAAAAACTATAGCAACAATCTCCCACTATGATTTATGGAGCGTGCAGAGCAAAAACTTGTTTACACTTTAATCCCGTAATACTATAGCAATTGGCGCTCTGGTCCGGCCATCAGTTTGTCGTCGCTTATCGGGCGGCTGTCCGCTGCTGTCACAATGATTAACGATGCCTCCGAGACAAAGGCAGCCCGGGAACCGACAATGCCTTGGACAAAAATATATATTACACACTCGTCTTGGACTATTGTGGCGACCGGCTTTTGTCGCGTTATCGAGCCATCCGCTCGGCCGACCCCTGGCTTAATTCAAGTGCCGTTTATGAGTTCTCCCGCGTGACATAATCTCTAGCCAACCGCGACGATTCCAAATATTGTCACAAGGGCCACCGCGGTAAAACATAAAGCGGAGGTCTAACATTGACATTTATCACGCCCTATCCAAATAATTGTCGGAACTTCGATTCATCATAACGTGCTAGTCCCGCACACGATTATGTAACAAAAACGCGCGGAAACTATTATTCATTATAAGCGAATACGGATATTGGGTTAAACTTTTGACATTTCCAGACAGCGAGCGACTGCCTCAACATAAATTGTACTGCCGTCGTGTGACACGACGCAAACCCACTGTCAGCAATTTGAGAATAGTTTTGTTGCTTCTTGCCGGAAACTTGTGAATAATATACCGTTACTCGGATTATATCCTGCCATGTTCACGTGAGTAGGTACTTTTACGAGAAATGATGTACTCAACTCTGCAACGACAATAATTGTGATATAACTTTAACGTCAAGTGATTTTTTATGCACTTCAGTGATAATTAGTGTTCTTTTTGGAAATTTTGGAAACTAGAGCCCATTTACATTCATAAATCAAATTTAATAACTAATCTTTAATAATCCTTAATCCTCACCTCATGCTATTCGCCAATGAAACTGAAATGATGTTTATATTAAATTTGACAAAGATATAATAATGTTTAAAACAGGTAATTCTATTATGGCTATTTTTTATTTATACATAATCTATTACTTTTTAATTGTCCCCCTATCAATAGATTTCAATAAAATTCCTTTTTGAACAAAAGATTTGTATTGAAAAGTGCGAAAAACCAGTGGAAAATTCGAATAAGACTGGTTGTGACGTAAAAGTCTATATCAACAAACAGACGTCATGTTCAAAAGATAATGTCAAAATCAACGAGACCTAGTACGAATGCGTAGTGCGAGTGCGTTACTCGCGCGCACCTAACCTCTAACTAATCTAAATGTCAATTCGTTTATTTTGTTGATATAAACTATGACGTCACACCAAGTGTTTCAAAATAGCGAGCATTTAAAATGCCGGTGCTATTTTTATACATTCTTAAGACACATAATACAATTTTATGTTATTACAAGTGAACCTATTTATTGTAAGCCAATACCAAAAAGCTAGAATTTATAAATATTAGATGTGAAAAACGACTTTTTAATGAGGTCTGTAACTATGAATAAATGTGGAAGCTGCTGTTTTTTTTCTAAGTCCTTCATTATAATTTTAGACGAAAAATATAATGAAGTCATGACGCAAATGTCAGTCAGTCGAGTAATTACAGGAAATTACTGTACAAAACTGAAGAGGCCGCGTTCACAATTATGAAAAATGGGAGTTTGAGCCCCGAAATACATAATCGAATTGCGAACGGACCAAGGAGCTTAGTCGCGCTAAATTAATGACCGGGATAATACCCAAAAATACCGATCCTGAGGCTTGTGAAATTTCGACGTCTAAATCTTCTGGCAATAACTCTCGGAGTTGAGGATAAATTTTGGGCTTCATAATCTCAGATCGGTATTAATTTACGGAGATCGTCTAACTACAGCTGCTGTGGGGAGGAATGTTAAGGAACTAACTTGTGCTCGCGACTTGATCCGCATGCTCGTGTACTTCATAATCGCGATCACTAAATAAATAAATATTTCCAGTACTCACACCAATTAGTCTAGCCCCAAAGTAAGCACTGTAGGCTTGTGTTATATGATACTAGGGTAACGGATAGAATACCTATCATCATCAACCTATTAATGTCTTCACTGCTGGGGCAAAGGCCTTCCCGATGGATGGGATAGGGAGATTGGGCCATGACCCACCATGCGGGCCCAGTGCGGGTTGGTGGGTGCTAAAGACTGCAGATGCAGCCGGGACCAACGGCTTAACGTACCTTCCGAAGCACGGAGGAGCTCGAGATAGTAAATTTTTGGTCACTCATCCAATGACCGACCACTGCGAAAGTTGCTCAACTTAACAGCCGCAGCCGAACGCGCTAACCACTGGCGCCATTGAGCTCCTATACTGATATATATATATAAGTATATTTATATAGAAATACATATTAAATATCCATGACTAGAGTACATCTGCTCGTATTCATCACACAAACATCTGCCCCCACCGGGTTTCGAACCCGGGACCTCTCGGATAGGCGGCAATGAAACTCGGCGTACATGCCACTTGACCACGGAGGTCATCACTAGATCACTGGATAATATTTTATTGGAATCGAGAATAAGTCAATTGTCCCACTGCCGAAGTAAAAGTGAGTAGTGCCCGATACTAGAAACGATTTGTTGAGCAGTCGGAAGCGATTGCGTTGTTGCGATAGTTTTATCGCTGGGCTATGAGTTCGAGTACAACGGTCGATTATTTAGCCCTAATAAAACAAGCACGCACACGTGTTACGACGGCTCGCTTGGCCGTCATTGGCCGCTGAGCGAGTATTATCTATGATAGCTCTTGTCGCTCAGTGACAAACTAGTGGAGCGAGATCTCGTCGGCGGAAGTGAGAACAGCCAGCGATCAACTGTTAATATATGCGTCTCTTTTGCCAACACATATTTTAAATTGTCTATTGTACGTTTCTTAAGCGAATAGCTGATAGTCGCTTCCTCGCCTGCTGACAACCTGGGACAGCCTCACCGCCTACCGCGCTAAGAAACTAGACGTTATCGAGTTCAAGATTACTTAAATGATCGAACTATCACAATAATATTATAAAGGCGAAAATTTGTGAGTGTGTGAGTGTGCATGTTTGTTACTTCTTTTTAATAAAATTTGGTATGGAGTTAGCCGACCCCTGGATTAACACATAGGCTACGTTTTACTGCGGGGAAATAATCCTAATAAACCGCGGGTAACACCGCTAGGCACAGCTGGTCTAGAAATAAAACACACTTCCCTCATTGAAGTAGGCAAAGTCAACTATCTAACACATAATTAATATGTCTAATTAATTGTATTGGTAGCGATATTATTTTATGTAAATGTTGCAACTGCTATTAATGCTGATAAGTTTCTTGCGCCCATTCTTCTTAATAGCTAAAACATGTACTAAATGGGTGGTAGGGAAAAATATTGGACGATTCAGTGTCGCCGCACACGGGCCACCGACCACAACTACAAAACGCCGCCACCGGTATATTTCTTGTAGTTTTGATACGTTTTATATGGACTCGCCACACACGGTACGCTGGTGGTCGCCACACGCTACAAATCGTTGTTGCTCGCTTCTTTTGGCCCGCACCGACCACTTAATGCGCCGATATAAAACGCCGCCACACATCACTCGCGCGATTCCCCACCCCTCCCTCCCTTACCTTAGTGTCGCCGCACACGGGCCACACGCCACAGCCACAAACGCCGCCACGAGACGCCAGAAGCGGCTACTAAAGTGGCTGAAGCGCTTGACAGCGGCCAATTATGGCAAGGGAGAGAGGGGTGGGGAATCGCGCGAGTAACGTGTGGCGGCGTTTTGTATCGGCGCATTAAGTAGCCGAAGCGGGCCACAAGAAACGAGCAACGACGATTTGTAGCGTGTGGCGGCCACCGGCGTACTTTGTGTGGCGAGGCCATATAAAATGTATGAAAACTACAAGAAATATGCCGGTGGCGGCGTTTGTGGCTGTGGCGTGCGGCCCGTGTGCGGCGACACTCACACTCAAATGAGCTTTCTAGAAGTCAATTTGAATAAAGTATGATTTCATTTCTAGCGTTAAAGTATTAAAGTATTAATAAGTAGTGTGCTGATTAATTAACAAGTAAATAGTACCTATTTATATTATTGGACAACTTCAATATCAGGAAGTGAGTGCTTTGTTGAGGTTGAAGTTTTGAGGAGACTTTAAGCGGTGATGGCAAAGTACCGCTTTAGCTTGGCAATTAATCCTTCGGTCGATGCCAGCTACTTCTTGCGGAATTCCCAAATTCTGATTCTACACGCGGGAAATATAACGTCGCATCACTTTTCAATAGCTTCACTAACATTGTAGCTATTAACGGGTTTTTACCATGCACCTTGTTTTTTATGAATCTCCGATATTTCGGCAGTGTTGCAAACGCCATAACAAAGGAGTAAAAATCGGAGACTCTTAAAAAACAAGGTAAATGGTAACAATGCCGTTAATAGCTATTATTTTAATAGCTTATTATTATTTGATAAGATCTCAAGAAAAGTTTACTAGAAAAAAATCCACGCCGACCAGGCAGCGACTCCAACCCGCACCCTTCGCTATCCGGGCGAATGCACTGACCATTATAACTGACTGACGTAAACTAGTAAACATTTTTTTTTCAAGCAGTTACATGCTTTAAAAAAATTATAACTATAATTGCTTTTTCTTCTTTCAAATGTTTAATACTTGTAAAAGTATTCATTTGACATTGGGGGTTACCTATAATGCGAAGAGACGGCGCTGCCTTGCAGCTTAAGTATGGCTAGAAGAATTTCGACGCGGTCCGCGAGGGCCGCGATAGCATAATTGGTCAGTGCGATTGCGAAGGATGCGGGTTCGAGTCCCATCTGCTGCCTGGCCCGGGTGGAATTTTTTGTAGTTATATTTTCTTTAGATTAAAACATCAAGCAGTTACATGCTTTAAAATAATAGAAATTATAATAGTAAACTTTTCTTTGGATTTAAACATCTAGCAGTTAAATACTTAAAAAATAAAAAGATAGCTTATCTGTTATTAGGTGGTATTTAAAATATCTCATCTAAAAGTATACATTAAGGAGAGACTTAATACTCAAACATTATGCTTAGTACTGCGCGCACCTGGTTACTAATGTTAATAAGCGATTTTCGAATTCCCTCGGGCAGATACAAATATTTTATGCGTAGCGGCAATCTACTTCATCTTTTCGGAATATCAAGCGATCCGGCCAAGGCTAAATAATTCGCTGTTCACACAGTGCGATGGTGTGCGCCGTCTTCATCAGATTTTGCTTGAAACTAATAAACTCAAAGTCCTGCGAACACTTCGAAAGAACCCTAATTCATTATTCATATTCAGGGGCACGTTTCCGAAACGGTGATAATTATACACGCTTTTGGATCGGAACCGAATAAATTGACAGCGTTTGCCTAATTGACTTTTAATTTACAGCGATTTTCTCTAAACTTCATTAAAAAATATAGTAAAAATGTAATGTAAAGTTTTTCATCTTTGTATTTCTACAAATATAGCTGACCCCGTGAACTTCGTTCTGTTTACATACGGAGAGTGTCGTAATCTTAGCTTCGTTTTGGGGTTTTAATAACGAAATAATATATATATATGCACATATTTATTTACATCGTTTTCGAAAATTTCCGCGATATTTTTTTAAATGTTCTTTTATACAAACATTGTCCTGACCATATGTCTTAAATGTAAAATAATAACTTAATTATCCAATTTGGTGCAGTCGTTCGGAAGTTATGCACTTACGAGTACATACTTTTCGGCGATTAATTTTTATATATACCTTCATATTAATTTTTATATATATAGAAGATAACCTGAACAATTAACGTGATTTTTATAAGTTAATTGAAATGTATAGTCATCGAAAGTAATGGGATAATATGAAATATCTCTTCAGTCTATCATATTTTAAACAACTTTATCCTTTACCAAAATTAATTTATTTATATTTACATAGAAATATTTTTACATATTAAATATCTTATTTTTTTATTCTTTACATTCTTCTTTAATTATTCTTTTTCACTAAATCGTATACTTTTTCAATAAATCCAAGAACTTACTGTAAATTTTTAGTGGTTCTATTCCTACACAAACTGCAATCTTACGTTTAAATTAATTCATATAAAAATCAAACTTACCAAAACCCTTTTTTATACAATCTTGGTGCACCTTTAAGAACAAACCTAAAGAAAGTAAAACTCTGCGAGTTTCAAGAGAAGTTTTACCAATAGTCAATAAAGTGAAAAAACACAATGAAAAAATGTTTGGCTCCTCTTGAATCTCTAAGTGGATATGAATTATGGAATATTAGCAGTGACAAAAATATATGGATTTAAATGAAAGAAATTGCTAATAAATGCACGATGTTGACCTTTATCCAGGTTATAACTAAGAATAACAATTAATTAGCAGAAAAACTTTTACATCCTGAAACAGTGAAATTTATATACTTTTACTAACTTTTTCCTGCGACTTCGTACGCGTGGAATAAGTGATTTGAGTAGCATAGTTTTTACTCAATCTACTTTTTTATCAGTCTGCTTATATTAAATAATAAAAGGTAGTTTTGATTTGAAAAAGGCCGGTAACAGCTTTCTTATGGTTTCTGGTTCTGGCACAAAGACTGTCGATTGCCAGCCAGCGTGGCAATGCTGCAAGCATAATGATACGGGGTGATATTTGACGATGACATGATATTTACATTTTGTGTGAATGGAATTGTGTTTATTTGAAAATATGAATAATATGTACAATTCTTGTACGTTATATAATTTGGGGAAAGACATATTAAGAGAGGTATGAAACTGCGACCGTGTCGTAAGCATGTTTATCGCCCAACGAAGTGGGCTCGGATTAGCCAGTGACAAATATGAGGAAGAGGAGTTCAAAATGAGTAAATCGACCTTAATTCGTATTACAAAAGAATCCCTTGATTGGGCGAGTCTGATATCACTTATCAGACTAATCGCTGGAAACCCAAGTAGATGAAAATAAAATGATATCGGAAACAGCCCTATCGTGCGTAGGCTAGTATAGTACCACGTAGCTTTTATTTTTCATTCCAAGAATTCGGCCGAGTTTATTATTATCATGTACCTAGTTGGTTATGCTAACAAACATCATCATCAGTCTATTAGAGTCCCCAGTGCTGGGGCACAGGCCTTCCCTATGGATGGAATAGGGAGATTGACCCAACACGCGGGCCCAGTGCGGATTGGCGGGTGCTAACGACTGCATCTGCAGCCTGGAGCAACGGCTTAACAAGCCTTCCGAAGCACGGAGGAACTCCAGATAGAAGATGGTGACCAAAAGGTCACCCATCCAATAACCGACAACTGCGAAAGTTACTTAACTTCAGCGATCGCAGCCGAACGCTCTGCGCCATAGAGCTCCTCAACAAACTTAAATGGATCGAAGTTGTTATTTGGTACACGAATTCCGAATTTTGTTTATTTTACACTAAGTAAACTTGTCTATATTGTAAAAGTATTAGTTTTGCCTTTTTTCTACTTTGGTTTAATTTAAAGTCGGTTTTTATTTTGATTAATACTGTTAAAATTCCTGTTCACCAATTAAATCTAGTCGGCGACTATTTGCAACGGTCATTTTAAATTCTTAAAGCGAAGAAAGGTAAAAGTTAGAAAGAAGATTATCTCTACGATCGATGACAGTTTAAGGAAATCCCGAAGTTTCTATTATATCAGCGGAACAAATTTCAGTTAAGTTTTACAACGCAATCGCATTAGATGTAACTCGATAACGACTGGTCCGCTTCCCGTAACGAACAAACAAAAATTACAACCTAATTCTCTTTCGGGGCCCAAAAGTTTCCTTATCTTTTAATTCTTATAATTATGATTTACGTTGTTTACCGAAAAAATCTAAATCAACTTTTTTCTAACGAATACGCAATTAACCGGATTAATGTTTAAGTTTCTCGAAATTTATGCTTGAAATGTTAAGAGGTATTTTACCTTCGCTGGTATATGGACTTAGAGGATTCTCTGGAGACCTTTCCAGCAATTTTAAAACTGCTAATAAATTTTCGAAGAAATTAATTATGAAAAACGCATGTTATAATAACGTCATTGATATTTTTTTACATAATCATATTTTTAACATTATTAAAACAAAATCATACAAGTAGAGTCAGATAAAGTAATTCTCAAAAACAGTCAGATTCTCAACGTACATAATTTATGTGACTTAACACCACGTACAAAGCGTTATGTAAACACGGCGCTGGCTTTCCAAGCCCATAAATAAGGCGGGTGAGGCATACATTAGCAAAACGAATCTGTCGCTGGATCGAAATCAAAACATAAACCTCTACAAGACGAGTGGCGGTGAACACCTCACACAATATTTCGCGTTGACTGTCAGCACAAACTTGCCGCTATTTATCGCTTGGCAACTTCCCTTGTGCCTTCTCCGCCGCCCCCCAAACCTCACACCTTGTCACCCTCGCACCCATCTAACCGACCGGAAAACTATTGCGAGTTTCAAACTGATGTCTGAGTTGATAGGAGGCGTCAACAAGTTTTCTTTGAAGTCAGAAATACTGCCTACGGCGCGCTGTGAAGTAGCCTACATCAGGACCAATGCCATGGTTACCTGGATGTTCGACATTTCAATATACTGCCCTTACATAAAATTCGCCGATCGACCCATGTTGTCATTGATATACTATCAGGCACCTTTGACAATTTACACCGTTCGCTTTTATTTATTTACTATTCGTTTTTGTTCCCGCTTGTTTTATTCACTTACTACTATTATATGCAGACACATTACGAGTATATTGTTTCTGCGTTTGCAATAAAATACAGAATTTGTCATGCCGCAAGCGATATTAAATTTGTAATTTATTAATATTCAAAAGACATTCTTTATTGCATTAATTTTCTTAATCTATATTATTATTTATAAGTCATTGACTTTGATCTTCAATAATTAAAACAATAATATTATTACAGGACATCATTTTCCGTACAATTATAAAAAGTGAGGTGTATTTCTTCTTTCTGTGTGATTCTGCCGGCAGGGAATGTTTTTCCAACTTCTTTTTTATTCCATTAGGTTCTTTTTTTATTCACGGGGTGATATTTGAGTCCTACAGATGCTTTGTTTTGACTATTTTAAATTTGTATTTATTTAATACATTTAAGTTTAATTGCGCTGATGCGCAAACGTGTGCTGCGCTGTTATTCTATAATTATGTTAAATGTTAGTGCTTTTATTAATACTGATACTAATAGCCAACGTCTGTTTCTGTATCATTATTTTGTTTATTTTTCTCTTTTATTATTGTATTATCAGCTTTTTTATTCCAGTATTGGGAACAAAAGCAGGTTTATAATGATGATTCCAAGAATCTGAAATTGAAATGTTCAGTTTTATACAAGTTTAAATTTTACGGTAGTCATAGCGTAACCAGCGTCACGAAGGTTATAAAGATTTTACTAGACTCTTCTTATAGTAACGATATAAAACGCCGTGAAAGTAGATCTTATTAAAAATAATCTCTCACCATAAATCGCCGAATTCCAATAGCCCCTTAAAGTATACGAGGCTCTTTACGGGCCCCTAACAAGTCGCGTTCAATGTGTGTTTTAAGCGTTTTATTTATTGCTTCCACTAATCTACTTGTGAAATATAATGCCGTGTTGACCTGATTTCGGTGGGCGTTAAATTTTTCATTTTCACTACTAAGGATTGAAATTGCCGTCTCAACTTTTAAATTCTAATAATATTAGCTACCAGAGACGTGAGTTTAATTTTAAATTGAAAAACATTTTATGTGAAATATTATTTTTCCAACTATACCCGGACGCGAAAATTAATTGATATCTCTGAGTAGGGTCGTTAAGTCTCTTATTATCAATATTAATTATTTATTTGTTTCTTAGGTTTTCATTTCACGCACATCACTCGTTAAATAAGACAAGTTTCAACGGGTGAGATGCACTGATTTTATTTATTTATTGACGTTTCGCATCCTTTGCATTTAGGCTGGCTGAATAAACGATAAAACATAACTTAACAGCCTAAACTGAATAAACGATATATTAAATTTGAATTTAACCTGACCCTATTCCCTACTCAGTGGAGTCCTGGAAAAGGTAGTGTTATTTCACTGTGGTCTTCTGTAAGGTAGAGATTACTTCGCCTGACGTGCGCCCCGATTCGAGCGGGAAATCAACAATGCCCTCAACCTACATCTCTCCTACCTTATTAGGTACCTAGTAAGGTAGGAGAGAGTTAGTATTTCTCTCAATTTTCTTACTCTAAATTCATAATACAATAAAGCAAACATCACATTTGCTTTATTCCAAATGAGTAAGCTTAAAAGGGGAAAAATGCAGTTTCCCTCAGCAAGACGGAATAATTATAGTTCAGGCGAGATTAATTCCTCCACAGAATAATCCGAGTAAATATGTTCTGTTCATTTGAAAATACTGTTCAAAGCTAAGCCACATCTTGTTATCTAATTACAAACGGGGGTATTTTCAATGGGATTCGCTGCAGTTATTAGATGCCTTCCCCCAGGGCGTAATGCGGAACCCAATAAGTACACATTTAACTGAACATTTAAATAAGTTGGAACGACATAGTCCGACCGAACTAATTTCCCGTCGCCCCCATCAGGTGTTCCCGAGAAAATTGCATTCAATTTCAAGTTAGAGTGTAACGTTCTAAAAACGGATATTGGACAGTGAAACTTGTATGAAAAAAGTTAGGTAAGCGACGAGGACTCAAGATACGCCTTACAAAGAACAGGTAAGATTGTTGCAAAGTTGATTTATATGCGACGGGTGGTCTGCAATAAAGTAGAGTACTAGCTCTGGCTCTTAAGATCGTCAATGAAAGATACAAAGTTATAAGACAAGCGTCCGCCGAGCCCCAGCCGTCAGCCAATAAACCTCTGGATCCCCGGAATTAGCATTATCTTTACGGTCCGAGGTTTGTAAGCAAGACTGTTATTCGTCAAGCCTAATTGATTGTATTGTATATTTTTCATGTTATTGTTAAGAGGAGCTCGATGGCGCAACTGGTTAGCGCGTTCGGCTGCGATCGTTGAAATTAAGCAACTTTCGCAGCGGTCGGTCATTGGATGGGTGACCAAAAATTTACTATCTCGAGCTCCTCCGTGCTTCGGAAGGCACGTTAAGCCGTTGGTCCCGGTTGCATCTGCAGTCGTTAGCACCCACCAATCCGCACTGGGCCCGCGTGGTGGGTCACGGCCCAATCTCCCTGTTCCATCCATAGGGAAGGCCTGTGCCCCAGCAGTGGGGACATTAATAGGCTGATGATGATGATGATGATGAATGTTATTGTTACTTCGTTGTTGGATGTATCTGTTTTTAATATGAGTGGTATTGATATTTTAGTACTTCTAAATATATTTTTCTATCTTTACAGGTACTGATCAATCAAATGGAAGCGTAGGTACTCATCTCTGTAGTCATCGTAAGAACTATAATTCTCTATATTTTTATTTTTTGGATTTGTTTTATAATTGTCAACTCCGTCAAAATAAGTTTTCTGAGTAACTTTTTTAGCATCTGTAATAGTAAATATTAACTGGTATTTATAGTAATTAATGAGACGTGATTATGATTGGTATTTTAACTAGGTATTGGGCTCGATTCTGGCATGATTTTCGAAACTTAAATTAAGTTTAACTACAGTATGTCCTTGTCATGCTCTATGTAGAATTAAAAGGAGTGACTGTTGTCAAATTTAGTTTTAAATTTAGGCAGTAGTCCCACTGCCGAGCCGACGAGGAAGCGACTAACTATCGGCTATTTTTTCGCTCAAGAAACGTTCAATAGATATACATTCCGTGTTAACAGAAGAGATACTTAATTGATACTTGATTGAACAGTTGCTCACACCGCCGGCGAGAACTCTCTCCACTAGAGCGAGTGGCGCCAGTCGTACTCGCACAGTCGCCTATAGTTCAGCGATAAAACTATTGGAACTGCATACTTGCTTCCCGCTGCTGGTCAACCTTTCTAGCTCTACTTGCTTTTCGTTCATCGACGGCGATGGTACAAGTACCTTAGACAACCACGCTAGAATCAGGCCCATTACAAGTATAAAAACTTTCAAGTACAAATTTATTGAGGAGTTCGGTGGCGCTGTGGTTACAGCGTTCAGAGCAGTTTTAAAGTTTGCACCGGTCATGGGCCAGGTGAGCAAAAAGTTATTGACTCAAGCTTCTACGTGCTTCGGAAGACACGTTAGACCCAGCTATTGGCAACCACCAATCCACACTGGTCCCACCTTTGTCCCAGCAGAGGGATATTAATAGGCTGCTAATATAGAAATAAAAATTTGACTTTCTGATATATGCATTTTCATTAGTGCTGGTTAAAATAAACTTTATTTTACGGAAGAAATAATACCAAATGCTTTGTAAGATGTCGTAAGATGAACTTTGTTATATTTAAGCAAGTACTACATAATATGAACTATCATATATAGTTCTATGTAGTCATGAATAATTATTACATAGTAGATGAAAGGTACGTCTATAATACGGACATCGAGCAAGGAGCAGCTGGTAGTAATAAAATTAATGATGCACTACAGTTAATACCTACTCGGCAGCAATATTAAGATAGAAGCTGCGTTCTCTTCGAGGAGCTCTTTATTAATTCAAAGTTTTCAAATACATCAAAGATCCAATCCTGTAGAAAATATGACGGCAAATATTATTCGCTCGGTAAAAGTTAAGTCACGTTTTGATTGACGACATTTGGGATCTTTTAACTGTGCAGTTACTTTCAGCATAAATCAGGGATCGGGTACGCGGTGTGCTTGATACGCCCGATATTAGGAAAGTTGGCGCGAGACGCAATCTGCCGGACTCACCGCCTGGCCTTCTCGACGTGCCATACTAATTACTACAATTTCCACTTGATACTTCCTTAATTTCACTAACTTCGATTGTTACCTCTCCAAACGCATCTGTAGGTTAACTACCCATTACAGCTAATAAATTTACTTCAGCGTGTTCGATTTCATTGCCCCGTTTATTACACCGCATCGTTTCAAACCTTCCCCTTTTATATAATACATCGTGGTTATTATTTTCTAAACTGCGCCAAAATATTCGCTATATCCACTAGGAAGCTTAATGTCGTCGTTAAATCTGGCTCGAGCACTTCAAAGTGTTTTCGCACAACTACTTTATCCGCTGTAATAACCTCATCTTTTTCTTCGGTAAGGTGTTAAGAAGACATTTACGCAGTGTAATCTTGAATAACTTTGGGGAGTATCAAAAAGTGTTGCGTTATCGTAGGCTCATTAGTGGATTGGACGTGAGAGGGCTCTATTAGTCGGAGTCGTAAAGGGAGTTTATTGCCTCCAATAGAGGGACACAAACTTTCTGATTTATACAGTGCCAGTAATACCCCCGACGGCGTAATGGGCGAGCAGGCTCGCGGCAGAAGATGCCACTTGCCCGTTCGAGTAATATGCCTTTAATAGCGGCCCATAAAAGCTATCAGACTGTCCCCCTCAATGAAATTCGAAATTTCGCCGTTACACTGTCATTGTTGATGCCGTGACGAATTTATTTCGTGACTGCTAAACCATAGGAATAAAGCATCATAGTAACACTAAACTGTTATTTTAAATAAAATAGCTAAACAACTGCTGATTATAAATGAAATCAATCACAATAAATTCATTCATGCATAATATTAATAGAAAAAAGTCAAAGCAATAATTACGCTCTAACTTTTTTTCTGTGAAAGCATTGCTAACATTCCATTTTATTTCAAATCTTTTCTTCAAAATAATGCAAGAAACATATGAATGTAAATTTTAGTTAAACGATAACTAAAATATATCTATATACATACACTCTTCAAAGAAGTCTTTAAATTATTGTTATGAAATGTATAATTTATTCAAAGCCTTTTTTGTTTCAGTCGCTACCAAATCAAATTGGTTATTATAAACAAAAGAAAATAAGAATTTAAAATTGGTCAAACTTAAAAAAGTTTATGTAGCTTAGACTCTTTTGATGTTTTAGGTATCGTACCCTTCTATTACATTTTACCCAACTGAACTTTACTGTTGAAGCTTGTCGAAGAATCGGACACAGAATTGAAATCAATAAATTTTAACCTCAAATGTGCTTCATACTAACTAATATTAGAACGAAATTCCACTTAAACAATCCGAACTTCAGATAGGATATTTAGGAAACAATAATATCACGAATTATTAATTGACGGTCCAAGTGGCACAGCGAATTGAGAGTTGGATTCCCGTTCAACTTTCGGCTTGGTACTGTTATAGTTCTATGTATTTTTATAACATTCGTTATTTCAAATGTCGTGAAACAATATTGCTTGTTTCGTTACATATTAAACATCCTTGACTGGAGTACAAATGCTCGTATTCATCACACAAACATCTGCCCCATCGGGATTTCAACTCGGGACCTCTTGAGTCGGCGACACCATGAAACCTGGCGTACAAACCACTCGGCCACGGAGGTCGTCAAAGAGTAATGGAAGTTAATATTTTTTATGAACATTTTGTTTTTGAAACAATTTAATTAACGCCATAAATTTCCAGACTCCATTTATCTCGAATGAAATGTTTGTCTTATAAAGGTCAGAGCATTTGTGAGTCATTACGTAGTTCGGTTGCGGGCAGCGGCGTCGCTCGTGCGCCTCGCTGGCAACCAAATTTCATTTGAAACTGAAACAAACAACCTTAATATTCTAATTGCTCATATAATTTTCAAACTTCTCGTGGTTTGCGCACGTTTGACAGTTCGCTAGAGGTTTTCAACTTACCCCTCACACTCGTATGTGTTCCAGAAGTCGGCAATAGAACGTTGTAATATTTCCTTTGAAAGATCTAAGATATTGTAATTGGAGGGTGCCATAACAAATACTTAAAATCATATAAAATAAAGTTAAGGATGTTACTGCAATTAAAAAAACCTTATGCATCATTATCATTAGTTGTATACTGTGATTTTAAGTTATCTTTAGGAAAGCAAAAAATAATTTGAAAATGAAGAATTCAGTTAATTGCAGATTAATATCAAGAGCTATATTATATAACATTCCTGTTGACAAACACAGTGATAATTTTATACATTGTGATGGAAAAAAATCAATGAAATAGGTTTATGTAGACATAAGATAAATACCTCTTTGCTCCAATAGATTAACACTTTTACCGGAACTGTAAGAATATTTGGAAAGTAAAAAATTCGATGAGGCAGGCAAACCGTCAAAGATGTACCTAAATCGTATAATTATATTCAATTGAATCGCTGTTTAGAGCCACTCCGAATTCTATTCGACTCATTATTAGAGTCCAATTATTCAATTTGTTAATTGGTTTGTAATTGCTTTGCTGTTCTTCATCACTAAATAGTATTTCATCGTGTTAAAGCTAACAACTGTTTTTTTTTCATTTGCATTAAAACAATCGTATCGAAATAATATTTCTCTGGTACTTTGAAATATTTTAAAATATTTTATTTTTTGCATCTGATAAGTTGTATTTTAGTAGATATATGAAATGAAATCGCGTTTGAACCCGCCGCTAGAGGCACTTTTGCAGCGTGTGGTGTCCGAAATGCTAAAAGTCTTTGCTTGTGGGTTGACTACGCGGGTTTATTTCAAATAATTAAAATAATATACTCATAGGTAATGAATATTTGATTTTGTACCCGACCTTATGACGTCTGACGATGAGATGTTTAAAGATGGCGGCATATGAAACTAATAAAACACGTCAAAACAGACCATAGACAAATAAGAAAAGGGCAGAGACTTTTCATAAGTTACACTGACCCTACTAGACCCTGTTTATTTTTACCATCCTGAATGAATTAGTTCCTTCAAAAATTACTTCATATTTATTTTCAATTAGTGGCCCGCCCTTGCTTCGCTTCGGTGTAGAGATGTAATGTAGTCTACAAAACGACTCTATAAAAAAAACTAAAAATGGTATATTCGCCTTTTCCAAACTTCTATTGACATCACGTCACTCAATTGTTTTGCCTTCCCGGAACCTCTCCACTGACATTTGAAATTTATGGTATGGTATTAAAGTTAAAATTGACTTTTAAGTATTATTACTCATCGTTTGTATGGGAGTAAATAAAAGTATTGTATTTGGACTTTTTCAGACATTTTTTTTAATTTTCCTCTGCGTAAGAACCATCCTCGTACTTCAAGGATCTCGAGAACAGCTGAATCGAAATCGGTTCAGCTGTTCTCGAGATTTGCGCTTAGCAACACATTCAGCGTTTCATTTTTATATTATAGATATAAATGATGTTAATACTCTAGTTACGATTGATATTAAAAAAGTAAAGCTCGTTTGAGCACTTTTAATGGTCTCATTTTATTTCAGTAATCAAATTGACTCGTAAAAAGAGGTAAACGACGAAGTACAAGGAAAACCACTCAGGCTTTCACTTACAATAGACTTTGAAATAGCTGACTCTCTTGTATTGTATTGGTGACTTCGAATATCCTATTCTATTAATATAAGGGTACAAATTAAACAGGTTTATTTTTAATAGCATTATTCGCCTCTAAAAATATAAATTGACTTCTAAATAACTAAGCCAGCCACAATCAACTCGAATCTGGATAATACTATCGCAGCAGCTATTACCGTCTATGTAAGCCACTGTAATTATAACTCAACGTGGTGGTAATTTTTTAGCATCAATATTTGTAACATGTATTTAAGCAGTAAACTTCTAAAATATTAATATTATGTCACCAAAATAGTAATTATGTAAATTTCCAAATTTTATAACTCAGTAGGTACGTTAAAAATGTAATCATCTTATACTAAGTTATCGTCAAATTAATCTACAATTTATCATCAAATAGTATATTAAAACCACTATATGGTAAAAAAATAGAATATTGTCCGTCGATTTAAGGGCCGGTAGCATGGAAAGAGGGTTGGGGATTATTTTTGAAGAGCTTGTGTTGAAGCTGTATATCGCAGCAAAATGATGATAAGTTGTAAAATCCATGGCTGAGTTAGTAAATTACGTGGCAATGTATAAATAAGAAGTCCTAATAGATATTGTTGATCATTTTTTTAATATTATGTGCTTTTTAGATAAGAGTGAGTCGGATACACCCACCGAAGGCTCGTTACGAATTCGTAGGTACGCAATCTCTAAACGGCGGCCGATTTTTTGGAGTTAAATTTTTTAACAGCTTCAAGGGAACTGTCCCTACAGTATATGGTTTCCATGTGTTCCTAAGATAAGAGGTCTTTTCAGACAGATGAACAACATAGTGATCCTTTAACGGTTCCGTTTTTTTCCTTTTGAGGTACGGAACCAACGATATTAAATTACCTAGATACAACAACACGAACAAAATCATGGTCGAAATCTGTCCAAAAGGTACGTGACCGATCTACGGAGCTCCGTAAGATGATCGCGCGGTAAAAAACAATATAAGGCATTATTTAAACATTGAAAGTCACCTATAATGTATACTATATAAGGTCTTAATTAAAACGGTTCGAAATGTAAGTTCGTAAAATTTTACGACTTATTGCTATATGCGAAACAATATAGACCTTATTTCTTTAATTGTACGCGCAATTCTGAATGCGCTGTTAGCAATATAGCAGAAGGGCGCGCGAGGAAAAGAGACGGCTGTATAACCGACCATGCATTTAAATATCAAAAATATTTTCTATTTAATCAGTTTATAGTAAGTATTAGAACAAAATTTCCTTCAAATGTGTTAAATTAACCAACATTGACTAGATACCACTTGACACTTTACGTACTTTAATATTTTTTTGCATTTTTTCACAGAGATCTGCAGCATATTGACTTTTTAACGGTCCGCGCGTGACTGTGAACCAAGAAGTGCTTGAGAGGTGTTCAAGTACTTCTTAATTGGGCCACATTTTGAGCGTACGTGGTGTATAGCTAGGGTATTTAATATCATTGTACAGAACCCTAAACACAGTAAAAAGAAAGATGGATGTCATAAAATAAAGAATAAAAAGAAGTCTAGTACGTTCGAGAAGACTTTAGAAATAAATGATGAACAATAGATGTAATAAACAATCTATGTCAAATTTAATCACAAGCCGTTCAGTTGTTTTTTTTTGTGATTGTGTGCTAAACATTTAATCTTTTAAAACTGTATAATAATAGAAGGATACGACATTATAATGTTAGTAGGATACTGGACCCCGGTTTTAGTTTATTGTCCGTTCCAAATATTGAACTCCATTTAAAAGTTACATTCTCGTTCCAACAGTGACGCGTTAAACTTTTCTAATTAATTTCCTTTGGAATCTGTTTAAAATTTGCCTGAAATAAAAAAAATATTTGTAAAACTTTTGTCGAATACTTCATTTTGGACTTCAAAACTGAATTTGCAATTATTATTTTTTGATTGGCATTCTTAAGTTGTACCAACTCTCCCTAACATTTTAAGTTCGTTTAGAGAATCGAGACTGCAAGAAAACGCATCAGTATTATTGATAATAATAATAACCCAACTACATAACATAATATTCCTTAAAATAATAAAAAGAACAGCCGGTGTTCTGGAAATAAATCCTAAAAACATAACGACCATAATAACGAGTGAAACATAGACGGTATAATAGAAACAAAGGCATTAAGTAACAACGGTTGCCGGATGAGAATAACATCAAATGACTGTTTAGGAACTACGGGTGGAACGGTCTGCAGTCACGAACACACGGAGACAGAACAAACTCTTTATTTAGTCCACCGAAACATACCACTGAACAGGTGAACACTACATTTTTCAAATGGGGGATCTCCCACATTTTATTTATAGCTTGAATTTAGCAGCGTGAAATTTTGTGGACAGCAGAAACGTATTAACGAAATTCACGGGTGGTAGTTGCTTACCTACCGCAATATTGCTGATTCGTGTTCGTAATTTATCTTCCAGTACCTATAAATTATGAGCTTCATGTTTGTTCGATAACATTTTATTTGCTGGGTTGCTTTAAGACAGTATATTTGTTTAATGGCAAGTGATTTGTTTCAAGCTTTTGCTACACCTTTTCCTTTACCATCACGACTAGTTGGCGCAATTGCAATAAACATGCTTTTCTCTGGTAAAGTTCCTGGGTTCGAATTTTTTAATTCATCTTTATTATGGGCATTGTCATTTAGTTTTCTATCTTGGTAATAATAAAAAATATATACACACGTTTATTCATGTTCAGCGATAAAAAAAAACATTCCGAATGTGAAAAGCGCTGTCGATTAAAAAATCTTAGACTTTGAAATACAAGGATGACAATCCATATCAAGATATTGAAATTATTCTTCAAATAAATAACCCACAACTACTGCAATTACTGTACAATTTAACACCCACCTAACTTTTAACTGTGAATCACAAATAAACTAATTGATTGATTGAACCGAAAAAGAAAACTTTAGAAGGGTTGTTTATATACCATTCTTTGTTTTCTTAATTGTACTCCGTACCACGGTTTAAGTAAATCCATCCGAACACTTATCCCAAAGTCAAATATTTCCGCAGACAACTTTCTCTTAGGTGGGACAATAAAATGACTTTCAAGATTATTCGTTCGAAGTTTTAATTTCAATATTATGCGTACTCTTACCTGCAAGTTGGTGAAGTCTTGAAATATTGTGGCGCAGCGCGGCTCAAAAGTAGGTCGAGCGTTTTCATTCGCGCAATGTTTTGTTAGTATATTGTTAGCTACGTCAACTGTTTTTATCAAAACGGTTAACTATTATTTAATGTGAAAGCATTAGCAAAAATGCGCTAAGTATCAAATAAACAAATATTAAACACTATTAACGGATACAGTTTTGCCATAGTAAGAAACAACGGAGGCGCTACAACAATCAGCCCCGAGACAACAATCAGCCCCGAGCTAAAGTATTAATACAATCTTTTTAGATTGGTCAGGCTAAATTTTTCTTATAATCAACCTGAAATCCAATATAAGTTGAGTGTTGGAATTCTAAAAAATAAACACAATTAGTTGACTTACGAATTAAAAGAATCTTCAGGAATAATCAGAATGCGTAGAAGAATTGGCTTAAGGCTTTGCTTTGAATACAATAGAAAATTCAATCAGATGTGAATGTTGCCACGAACCACATACAATATCTCATAAATTTATAAAATTCTATTACCACATGTATGGCGGATAAATATTTGAGGATGAAATTTGATAGTTGTGCACTGAATTCTTAATGTTAATTTAAGAGAGAGCTATTCAATCAAAATCGTTAAAAGAAAAAACAATGCAATTTAACAGATGTTTGTAATGCAATAGTATATTATCATCGGCCTAAAAAATCAAATACCACGAAAAATCATTTATTCACCAGTCTAGGCTGTTACCAAATTTCCTGAACGGTGGCTGGCAAGTCTACAGAGTGAGACCTTATACTGAGAAGAGCCGGCTTTATTACACACAGTATTGTCAACTGAAAGATGACATCTAACTTAGAAAACATGGCTATGGTAATACGGACCCAGAGTATGTATAACCTCGAAGTGTATAAAGCTCTGTAGCAAAACAGAAGACATATTATAAAATCTGCTGAAACTAAAATATAGGATATTCGCAATAACTTTTTAATAAAAGCGGTAAGCCGTCCAATAGTCTGTGTTAGCGAGGAAGCTAACTCTCATAAAGTATCCTATTTCATCCGGCACGTACGATGCAACCAACTTTGGTGTTACGCGCCGCGCTACAAGGGAACTTAATAATCTTGTTCGCAACAAAAGGAATGCGCATCGGCCTCGCTAACAAGCCGCGCGTACAAGCGCTCTGGCTGTCGCGAGGGCTGCTGACGGTAACCACAGAGTACCCTCACAAGAACCACTATTACTAAATTTTTGTTTGAAATCTGAATAGCCAACGTTGGCGGAGTGAGAGGAGGGTAAGCCACGTTTTGATTGGACTCGTATGTGTGACGTGGCGGTTGACTGACAAATGTGGTGAAATAATGCATCGTCATTGGTCGACGTCTGGAGGCGACTCACACGCATATGTAGTAATACTACCTAGGCTAAGCACAAACGGGTGCCCTTGTATGCGGTCTCTTGTGGAGGTGCTCTGTGGCGGCAACACTGAGCCCTATTAGGGTGCAGCATGTGACGGTGGCTGTATCAGAACATGTTTCGCTGAGAGTCTTATTAGAGCTAATGGCTTTATAAAAACCTTTATCGACTGGTTGTGGCTTTAAAAAATTAAAAACGCCTCTTTTTAAAAAAGAAAACACAAATTTAAGATAAATATATTTATCTAGTATTGAAACTTTCTCTTTTCAATACTAACCATATAAACCATTCATTAGTTATAACTAATGGATTTTTATACCAGATTATGATTTTTTATACGTTATTTAGTTAATACAAGCTCTACGTAGTTGATGATTGAATAATAGGTGTCAGTTGTCTTGGTTTCCCTTTCCATACATGGTTTATGCGAATAAATACTCGCCCAATTCTGGCAAATTCCTACACTCTTAAAATTAAATATAACAGCAGGATATCAATATCTTTCTGTTCTATAGATATTGAAAAGGATTGACTGCTGTCAAATTAAGTGCCAACTTCTAGTCAGTTTTCTACTAAGAGATAAACGAACCGATAGCCAAGCCTTAGTACCTGATTGGGTCTATTTTTACTAAAATTTAATAACGTTTTAGGGTCGTGGACCCAAAGGGGCTTTTGATTACAGATCCCGTTTAATTAATTTTGCATTATTTCCGGTGTTAAAGTATATCTTACTGATTTAGGAGTTCAGCTTTTTTGCTGGGGTTTTTAAAGTAAATCTGCCCCTGTAAGCAACTTCTTATCGGGAACATAAGCTGATTATTAGCGGCACTAATATCTGCGTTGTGTAACAGATAACTTCACAACCATTGATGTTATGATTTTGGTTAAGAGGCCTTATTGATTCGCATCCGCATTTAGAAGATCAGCCCCGGTGCATAATTTGAAAATAAAGGATATATTTTTTAAGTTGTGAATCGTCGAAAATTTCACCACGAGGCACAACATTAACTTTTATATTTCATTTTCAGTGACACACCTATACCATAAAAAAATACATCTGCTTGCCCTACCCTAAAGCAACGTGTCCTTGATTGATTTAGTTGTTTAAAAGTTTATTATACCGGTTTCATAATCTACTCATCAGCTTCAACATTCTACAACAGAATGCAGTTTTTCTCATTCCAAACTTTCCACTGGATGTTATAAAAGACGCTTATCTCAGTAACAGCGTAGCGTAATCCCAGTATCCATTAATAAGCAGCCACTGTAATGCAACTTTTAGCAGTTGAGAAAGCGATTCTGTCTCAGCGCTCATCAGAAGTCGCGTCAAACATGAAGATTGCAAATGCGAGTCCCACTGGGATCCAACGAACTTCATTATAAGTGCGAACTTCTGTGAGCAAAAGAAAAATATCGCGAGAGTACTCTCGCGCGGGAGGTGTGAGGTATAGCTACCTACCTACCTTTAGTTACAACCGAGCAAAATCCGTGAACAACTTCTCGGTACATTTCCCTTTAAATATTAACATTTTTCGTCCGCACACGTAACTCGATATAATAAGAAATGTATATTTAGCTACGTATTAACTGGCGAAATGTAACTTTTTTCTTGTTGTTATTCTTGGTCAATTTTATGAAATTCTTTTGTGATCCTACTCCAGAGTATGGAAGTTTTGTGACAATAAACATTAACATCAGTTTGGGTAGTAGAAGTAGCTTAGCAGCAGATGGATTGGATGTCGTATTGATAATGTTAGCATCAACTATATTAGTTACGCTGACGATATGGCTCTGCTGAGCCCAACTGTCAGGGCACTCAGAGAGCTACTCGGCATCTGTGAGCGACACGCTCAGCGGCATATCCTTCTTTATAATATTAATAAAAGTGTGTTTACGATCTTCGGGGCGGTAAAAGGTAAAACTAAATGGACATAATCTAAAACGCGTTGACCAGTTTAAATATCTAGGAAATTGTATTGACGACCGCCTTAGTGATGGAGCTGATATTGAGAGGGAACGTAGGGTGCTGGCGGTGCGAAGTAATATGTTGGCACGTAGATGTTTGTTGAAGCCAGCAAGTAAAGAGAAATCAAGTAAGACAATAAAGTAATCAGGGCCGTGGTAGCATAATTGGTCAGTGCATTCGCCCGGATTGAGAAGGGTGCGGGTTCGAGTCCCGTCCGCTGCCTGGTCCGCGTGGATTTTTTTCTAGTAAAACTTTTCTTTAGATTTAAACACCTAGCAGTTAAATGCTTAAAAAAACATAACTATAGTTGCTATTTCTTCTTTCAAATGTTTAATACTTGAAAAAGTATTCATTTGACATTGTGGGTTACCTACAATGCAAAGAGATGGCGCTGCCTTGCAGCTTAAGGCTAGGAAAACTTCGACGCGGCCATCAGGGCCGTAGTAGCATAATTGGTCAGTGCATTCGCCCGGACAGCGAAGGGTGCGGGTTCGAGTCCCGTCCGCTGCCTGGTCCATGTGGTTTTTTTCTAGTAAAACTTTTCTTTAGATTTAAACAAGTAGCAGTTAAATGTTTAAAAAAACATAAGTAAAGACAACATTATTTAAAGCTTATTGTCAAGTTTTCTACACGTACAGCTTATGGGCTGACTATACGTAGCAAGCCATCAGCGATCTTCGGGTCCAGTATAACAATGGGTTCAGAGTATTGTTCGGGCTGGCTTGTTATTGTAGTGCGTCGAATATGTTCGCTCAGGCACAAACCTATGATATATACGCTATTTTAAGAAAAAGAGCAGCCTCAATGCACACGGAGTGCGGATTAGTACGATTCACCCATTATATAAAACTAGTTTTAACGGGTTAATGCACAAACTTAATTTATTCAGTCAGAATATTATGTATGTTTATTCTGACGATGCAGACCTGAACAGGCTGCGAAACGTCAATAAATAAATAAAGTTCGTGCATTACCCCGTTAAAAAAAATGGGTGCGTGTACTTATGTAGGCGCGTGAGAAGTTATCCTTCTTTGGCATCGTTTAAAATTAGTTTTTAATTACATGCAAATAATTAATTACTATAAATTAATAAAAAGTCTGGAAAAGGACACAGTCAATAAAGTTCAGTTTTAATTTGAAAAAATAAATAAATAATCAAAATATTCAATTAAAATCGCTACTGAATATAATTTATTAGAACATATCTGATTTGCACTTGTATGAAACTCAAACACGTATTACGAATATACAAACTAGAAACATGTGGATAAATATTATAAATATGAATACCTATAACTGTTACTTTATTACAAAAAATAAAGATGTGGTTTTTGGTTCTACTACACCAATGGTCAAGAGATGGCGCTGTAGTCTCCTGAATCGCGCTTTGGTTCCGTTGTTCCAGATTAATAAATACTTTTGATAGGCCTTCACAATGCAGTCGTTAGCACCCACTAAATAGAGATTCTATTTCTATTTTGTTGGTAGATTTTCTTAATGTGCGGTAAACACAAAAAATAATCTTAAAATTTGACTCTCATCATTTTTTCATAACGCGCCTAAAGAAGTATAACTTCAACTAGTTTTATATAATGGGTCATATGCGTGAAAACCTAAGAAACAAATATCGCCCATTATAAATAAATGGGTGCAACTTTCTATCACAGGCAGGCAGATTGTGGCCCAATAGTATTTTTTTTATTTCTATGTCCTGAGAGGGTTTTTTTTAATATTTACTAATATAGTATATAAGTGAAATTGTTACTAACGCTTTATGTTGTTATAGCAACGCGCATAGTTGTTCAAGTAAATAAATTAATATTATTACAATACATTTTGTAGTATCGCTAAACATCAAACATTATTAATGGAATCCTTCCCAATTATAAAATGTATGAAATACGAAATCTTATCAACATCAGCTGTTACATTTGTCGGTTGTGTGTCAAATTAAAAAGTTGCTGGTTCAATATTTACATCTCTTATCTATTAGACAAGTCCGTCTGTCTGTGGTGCTGTTTCAGCGGCCAAACCGTAAGAGATAGATAAAGAGAATATTTAAGTTATAAGTTAAGAATAGTCTGATAAGACTACAAACCGGATTTGAGTAACGTAGCCCTTCCGGTTTTCGAGAAATCAGGTTTTGGTGAACATTTGGTTCACTGGTTTGCTTTGTTTAATAATTGTTTTAATAGATTATTTTCTATCGAATATTAAAAAAAACATGTACCTACAGTTATTTTGAAATTATTTATTTATTATGTTAACGTGCTTAATTAATTATTTTAACGTGCTTAATTATTAACAGAAAATTTAAAGAGTTAATACACGCTAGTGTAACAAAAATGACGAATCGAAATCCATATGATAAGTTGGTGATACATTAATTCGAGCATTTTTCACACCAACCTCTACATTAGATCTCATTGGATGAAATCCATAAAAAAATAAATCCATCCAATCAAGTGATTTACGCCGCCGTCTCTCCCACTTCCTTCTAGTCCTCTCCATCCAAAGGTAGTCTGGAAGAGATTGCTCTCAGCGATAAGGCCGCCCATTGTTACACTAGTTTTAATTGGTTATGTAATAAATGTAATGTATGGTGTACAATAAAGTGTTTTGTATTGTATTGTAAATCCCAGTTTGTCAAATGTTTAAAAAATCAGGTCGTTTCCTTCAAAAATAATCGTACAGGTATAACGCATTGCTAATACAAGCGCAAACGTTGATCAGGTCGTTAGTCAAGTCATAAATTATACATGCACTGAACAAGCTTATAAACCCAGCGAATTATTCCTAAACCCTAATCGGCGTCATCAGTCGACGTGGCCATGTGTATTATAATTGCTTATTAACCGATAAGATTTAAGACCAATTAACCATTTATTTAGGCGAAGGCACAGTGAAGTGAGCCGTGTTCGAAGGCGGTTTATCACACTCGACTTGCTTTATAGTTTTACGATGCTATAAATGTTTTGACAGAAACGAAATATTAAAAATGCAGTTTTCTTGTCTATCCAATTTATCATCGTCGTCAAGTAATGTATAGCTTAATTTTATCGGTTTATATAGAACTAGCGGCCCGCCCTCGCTTCGCTTCGGTGTAGAGCTGAAGTGTAGACTACAGTTTTTGTTCTCAGGCAACAACAATATTTATTTTTTACACAAAACATATGTTTACATGTCGTTGTGTAAATAATAAAAAATAAATGTTGTTGTTGAACAACGTTTATTTTTTACACAACGACATTCATCTATGATTCTTCTTATACCTGCATGCAAACAACAACAATATTTATTTTTTACACAAAACATATGTTTACATGTCGTTGTGTAAATAATAAAAAATAAATGTTGTTGTTGAACAACGTTTATTTTTTACACAACGACATTCATCTATGATTCTTCTTATACCTGCATGCAAAGTCTCAGCCCGATCGGTTTAAAATTGACAAAATTTCATACTAATTTTTTATATTACCTTGTGGGTAGAATTGATCAAAATCCTTTCTTAGCGGATGCCTACGTCATAACATCTACCTGCATGCCAAATTTCAGCCCGATCCGTTTAGTGGTTTGGGCTGTGCGTTGACAGATCACTATGTCAGTCAGTCAGTCACCTTTGAGTTTTATATATATATATATATATAGATTTAAGCTTGATGCAGTTCAAAATGTTTTACAATTATATTAATGTTCATTGTTCATCCAGGTTATATCTGGTAAAATAACATAAAAGTGTAATCACTATCTGTATGTCTAATTTTATGCAATCCATTCAGCAATTTTTGTGATCGAGTCACAAATATTCAAACATGAAACAGCTGTCTCATCATAAAAAAAATTCGCACATAATAATATAAACAAAAAGTTGGATATCCCAAAATAAAGTTGTAATAGTACCTAATGCATAAAGTAGTAAGAATAATAACTAAATATACCGACCAAGTGCGTGTCATGCCACGCGCAGTCTTGCGTTCCGTTGTTGCTTGTCTATGTCACTATTAATGTTTTCTTCTTAGGAATTTTGAATAGCTAAGCAATATTCTTTAACCAAAGTTGAGCAACTATTACTTTTATTAGTCTTAAGCTAACAAATCTATCTTAACCTTTATAACTTTACTTAAAAGTTCATGAAAAGCACTATTATCATGATTTTTTCCAAGTATTTCAATCCCATAGTTTAAATTGGGACGCCCATACATCGCAAACGGATCCCTAAATCGAAAAATAGCCTTAGGAGCCCCCACACGACTGGGGAGGCAATGAAAAAATCATCCGCAAGCTACATGTAGCTACCCTAAAAGAATATTTTTCAAAATGTTATTATACCATTTAGTCAGCGACATTGATATACATATCTCCACAATTAGAGCGTTCTAGTGCTAATAGTCTCCAAGCAAAACCGGGGACGGACAGACAGACGGACACGGACAGACAGACGGACTACGGAACCCTAGAAAGGAACTAACATTAATATCAATAGTTCAGACGCAGTTGACAAAAGAGATTGATTGGCATTTGCTTTAGTAATATAGTTTAGACCACTTTTTTATTTAATTATATTAATTGGAAAGATCGTCGTCTGTATTTCAATCCTGATGTACCAAACTAGGTAAAGCTAATCCTCAGTATTCCTCATTTCTTTTTGGAGTTGATAGATCGAATTAGGTTCCGTCTGATTGGTCCGTTGATTGAGGCTTGCGAAGCGACGCCGTTTCTTGTCCTATACGGGTGACCATCGACATTTGCAGCGTTTTTATGTCCATGTGAAGGTTCTTGATCAATACAAACTGAATATTCGACTAGCTAGACGGACAAAAAGATATAAACGTGTAATCTTCGGCATTGATTCAACAACCAGGACGTTTTAGACAAAAGAAATTTCGTTTGGAGAAAATGGAATAGAAAAAACCTGAAATGCGTTAATTTAATTTGTATGTGAACTAAACTTTTTAATATTCAAAAATAATAAGAAAGAGATCGACCTTCAGAAAAACTTGGAGGACTCAAGTTGTAGATAAATTAAATAAATATTCTGGTCCCCTAGAGCTGTAAATTAATACCTACCATATTCTTGACATTTTCGTTCCCAAATAAATTGGAAGTTACTTCCCGTTCATTCAGAATCATTCAATTATGTAAGGCAGCATATGGAAACTCCCAACAGAGAAAATCTTTGTTTATTTTTCTACTTTCTATTAACTTATAATTACAGCTAAAGAATTGATTGTGACGTTTTTCAACTACAAAGTTTTTGTCTGTTATTTACTGTTTCGTTACTTTACGTTTAGAATATATCATATCGCGATGCTCATGCTTGGGTAAATGCAATACATGTAAAATCGAGTTTAATATTTTACTTTCACGAAAACTACATTGTGGTATGCAAAGTTGGCTACATCGCATATTTGATGTGTTTGGTCCTTTATTTATAAATAATTATTTTAGGTCCACTTTCAGCATTTTCGCTAAATCCTAATTTACCTAAAAATATATATAGTTCAAACAATAATGTCAAATTGACATTGACATTTTGATACTTTTCTATGGGATTTAATTAGTTTTAGTTGAATCGAGATTCAGCAAAATTTCTTTGAGTGGTTCTAAGTCTACCAGCTGGCATTATTAAAACAAGGCTGAAGAAAAGACACTACGTGTCCTTTGTCCTTCTCCAAGTTCCAGGCTTCCCATCTATGTGTTTACCAAAGTTTATCACAATCGGTTCAGAAATCGTAACAGACAGACCAAGTAACTAGGAACTTGATTTTACGGACCCATTGGTTTGCAAAACTGTGAACCAAACTTCCATTTCTCTAATTATAATTTAATGTCTGAATATATATTTTTTTTGTTGAAATTTACTTCCGTTTGTACAGCAAAGTAACACTAAACTTACCAAAGTTGAAGTTAGTACTCGGGTACATTTAATTACTTCAAACAAAAGAAGTTATTTTAAGAAATAAATCCTGAGTAGGTTCGCGTGTCTCAGACGACGCCCTGAGGCAGCGTGCTTTCAGGTATTATATTAAATTCGTAATTTAGTTAGTAACTCACTTAATTGAAATGTTACACGACTGAGCATAACTGCCATTGTTTCAAGCAATAACGGTCACGTTATAATGGTATCGTGTAATCCTACCGGATCGAAGTTTAGAATAATAACGACTAGAAGCCTAGTACGCGCACGAAAAAGGCACAGCAAAGTGAGCCAGTTCTAGAAAACTAGTTCTTGTTCGTTCCGCGAGCGTCGAACAATATTGACGCCAAGTCTAAGCGACGCAAGACAGAATGAGAATAGATAAGAGATGTAAAGTCCCGATACTGGCTGAAGGTAGAGCTTGCAGCCAGTAACCAGGCTTTTGCCTGAAAGACCAAAGAAGGCGAGCACGCTCAGTGGCGCTTTCACAGGATGCTAAAAGATCACTCTGAAAACGCAAACAGAGCGGCTCGTCCCACTGCCTCTCAGAAGATAAGAGAGGATGGTGAATCTACTCCCGGGCATGCCCTAGACCATGTGCTTCTGCCCTCTGCAAAGTCAGCCAAGTCCACTACGCCCAAAGAAGGGAAGAGAATAATATTCTATTAAAGAGCTCGGCGGAACAGAAAGGCGGGAAGGGCAGTGAGAAATATGGCGAGTACCTCAAAACCAACAGGGAGAGAGGCCTGCTTCCAAGCATTATCGGAAATAGTGCAATTTATAATTTTGGATATTGTCTCCCTGAGCAAACTGGCAATAATTAACAGTTGCCCTGGAGAAAGCCAAAAATGATAAAATATATGAATTTTGGAGCGAAAGCGTAAAATCGAATTAAATATAAATCCATGTGAGGATTAATTTTTAATATATTTGTACTGCCGGTAAAATGTGGTGACAATAAATTTTGGATGCTATACGGCGAAAAGTGGAGCCACCAGCGATGGGGCGAATACCACCGTCGGTTTTATTTAAAGCCATTCTATGAGTCGACAAGATATGTGCTGGTAGGAGACTGGGAGAATATAAAAGATAAAAGTGCGATGCTGAGTTTGTGTATCTTTACTGTTTTCTATAATATCAATATTGATATCTCCAATAAGCTGAATGAACTCTAATAAAGTGTTATGCTGGCGAACGCATCACTTTTCTTTTTTTTTACGGAACTTTAATCATATTCATTTTGCCAAATACTTTGGGATTGCATACACAAAGCATCCCATTTCCCAAAATTGCGAGTTTACAACTGGTGATAGGAACACTAAAATCATGTATTTGTGTGCGTAGATACATTTAATCTGCTCATACTAAAAAAAATAATTCGGCGCGCTTGTTTCGGTTAAGACATGACTTCTAGGCGTTATTATTCTAATCATATAAGTATCCAGCTTTTCTCTGAAGTCCATTTTCTAAGAGGCTTTGGTTTGGTGGTTTAGGGGATGGCTAGCCTGATTTTATCTTGTGTCAGATGTTCAAATAACCTTCTATGCTTTCAAGGCAAGTAAAAAATATCATAATATTGTGACATAACATTTATTATGTTTCTCATCGTTGGAGCAAGCGAGAAATGAGCAAAATGTGTAAGATATCATTGGCACATTGAAATATTTCAATGTTGGCAATAAGCCAACCGTTTCAGAATCTTATATAGAGGTTTTAAAGAAGGGTGCAGATAAAATTATTTATTCATCTATAGCATATAAAACACCTAATTCTTACCTATAACTCTAATACAATCTTATATGTTGCAGTTGAATTTCAGGTGAAATTTACTACCAAAATTGAAATAGCAACAATATAATGAAATGCTTTTATTGTTTCTTCATCTTCATTATAGGAAACAGGGTTGCGATTTCCTTGTAAGAATTGACTGGGTTAAAGTACCCAAACACACACCAAATTTGCTAAACATTTCATTTATTGAAATGGCTTTCATCATGTTAATACAATTTAATATAATAACGGCTTAATCCGGCTTGCGGATCGGAAGGCAAGGCGACAGATAAGGGGTCCCTCTTGGATGGACGGACGGACGGACCGAACGTATGCGGACAGATGCGGATCACACGCCTCTATTACCCTGGTGGAATATGGCAGCGGATTATCGTTTCAGATCCCACGTATTATGCAAATTTTAATGAAGCTGTAGGTATAGGCTTATCGTTCTTTGTGTGAACCGTGATCATAGGTGGGAACAAATTAAATGGTCGCTTGCAATTCTCTAACTCGACTATCATTAGTGACATAATTTAATTTATACTATTCTTGGGATGCCTAAATGGATAGATAATACCTTATATCTATTCCAAAATAACTTTATTTTTTATAATGTATTGAACCTAATTCAGTGTTACTGAGACCATAAATAAAAATTTTAGCATATCCACTATCATCATCAGTCTATTAATGTTCCCATTGCTGGGGCTCATGCCTTCCCTCTGGATGGAATAGTGAGATTGGGCCATGACTCACCACAAGGCGACAGTGCGGATTGGTGGGTGCTAACAACTGCAGATGCAGCCGGGACCAACGGCCCAATGTGCCTTCCGAAGTACGAAGAAGCTCAAGATAAAACTAGTTTTTACGGGTTAATGCACGAAACTTTATTTATTTATTGACGTTTCGTAGCCTTTACAGGCTTCGTCGTCAGAATAAAACTTTTATTTAATTTGTCGAGCTACCTTCAAGCTTTAAGGCTACGAAACGTCAATAAATAAATAAAGTATCGTGCATTAAGCCGTAAAAACTAGTTTTATTTAATGAGTGATGTGCGTGAAAACCTAAGAAGCTCAAGATGATAAATTTTTGGTCATGATAAGTTATTTAACTTTAACGACCGCAGCCGAACGCGCTAACCATTTGCGTCATTAAACTTCTCTGCATTATTTTAAAATTCTCTGATGGAAACATACAATAGATAATTTACAGGACAGTCAGCTGTCTCTCAAGCTGGGTTCCTACTCCCCAAACACCCGTCTAACTGTCATGTAATAAAAAATAACAGAACATAAAAATTTTACCCATAATTGAATAATTGTTGTTAGCCCCGTGAGCCTACGCACTAATTGTATTTCGACAAATTAGTGGTACGACCGATAGTCGACATAACGTACCACACGAGTGAAGTGTAATAAATTATGATTTCAAATAGATTTTGAGTAGATATTTTTAAACAAATGACTTAATGATGAATAGGTACACTTACAAATTTTGTGTAAGCAATTATATTAACTTATAACCCGACAGTATGTCAATGTACTCCCCAGCCAGTCACGACAAACTGTCATAACAACTCTTCACAATGAACAGACAAAAAAATAGAAAATGAATACACCTTTATTACCGGTATCGAATCGCTCTGGGGATAGCTCCAAAAGCATAACCGGACTAATTTTACTTTGACTAGCTAAAGAGGTTTTATTTCAAACGGACAAAGAATCCGCCCCATCCCGCCCGCGGGACGTTATTATAATCTTGTTCCGAAAACCGTTTCAGTTCAGTCCCCGCAAACATTCATGGAGCGCTAAACTGCTGAAGCGGACCGCATTTATTGAAGAACTAATATCCTGCCCGGACTAGATCCGCCGGCCTGAATGCAGTTTCCGAGTTATGAAACTGGGTTGGTTGGTGGGACTCACGCGGCTCGTCTATCGTGGACAAATATCTGAGTTGCAACTCTGATGTGGAGGTATAAAGCACACGCGATCTCTATACGAAAATGAGATGATTTCAATTTCATTCAAATATGACGGGCAAGATACAAAATTTTGCTATCCGTATTTTATAAATCAATCAACTTATTCAACGAAAAACCACGTAACAAAAACAATAATATTACATTCTAAATAAATCATTTATGTATGATTCGTATACTTTTTTCACACTTTGAATATCATCATCATCAGCCTATTAATGTCCCCACTGCTGGGGCACAGGCCTTCCCTATGGATGGAATAGGGAGATTGGGCCATGACCCACCACGCGGGCCCAGTGCGGATTGGTGGGTGCTAACGACTGCAAATGCAGCCGGGACCAACGGCTTAACGTGCCTTCCGAAGCACGGAGGAGCTCGAGATAGTAAATTTTTGGTCACCCATCCAATGACCGACCACTGCGAAAGTTGCTTAACTTCAAAGATCGCAGCCGAATGCGCTAGCCACCTGCGCCATCGAGCTCATCCTTTGAATATACAAAAATGTAATATCTATATATATAAAACTCAAAGGTGACTGACTGACTGACATAGTGATCTATCAACGCACAGACCAAACCACTGGACGGATCGGGCTGAGACTTTATATGCAGGTATAAGAAGAATCATAGATTAGAATGTCATTGTGTATAATATAAGCCTGAGAACAAAAACTGAAGTCTACACTTCAGCTCTACATCGAAGCGAAGCGTAGGCGGGCCGCTAGTTATCATATAAAACAGATAATGACAATCGAGATGGCGCGCGTAAAGCAGCTGTCAAAAAACTTTCTGACTTCTCTCTTTCGACAATCGTGGAGGCCGTACAGTGCAAAAACAGTACTTCAGTAAAGAAGCATAATTAAATGTGAGTAATTCTGATTGATCCTTGACGACTGAATGATTTCAGGTCAAATAAATTTAACGCGTAGGCAGAGAGGCGTAACACACATGCAGTGCATAAAATCCCTTATCTGACTACCGGCCAGGAAAGTACAACCCAGTTGCAGAGACTTTTTCAGCCAGTTTGCAGTCGCATCGCGCTCCGAATCGCTATAACAAAGCCTCTTCCCCAATCCGCTGACGGAGCAGGGACAAAACTCCCAACTATATTTTTCAACGTATCTCCTTCGTTATCTCGGCTGTTTGGATAAAGGAGTATGTGCTTGTGAGCATCGGATCAATAAGTGATGTTTTGAGAGTCAATGATATCGGATTTTCTTATTTCTGCTTCGAAACATGACCGGGTAGCGAAAGAGCGTCGATTTATTTCTTTTATTGTTATTTAGTTTTTTTTATCGGCCGCTGGCTGTTTTTAAAAACATTTTGTCATTGTTTTTGTTTTTTTTTTTAAAAATTTACACTGCGAATATTTATACTCTATAAATAATGTTTGTGTGTCATGGGCTGACAACTTGTTTTATTTGTTTTCGGGCATCAACTAACATTAAAATGTGAAATGAAAATATAAGCGATGAGAGACTATACGACACGGTGATTAACATGAATTTGGATGGGGAAAAAGAGAAAGATCAAAGAAATTATTTAAAGACTCTTTGAAAGATATTACGACGACAAAATAAATAGGGAATGAATGATGAGAATAGCAAACAATGGAAAACAAAAATAATTCCAAATAGAATAGAAGCAAAATTTAAATTGGGAACAGGTCAGGTTTACAACGAGCTTACTTCTAATTGACTCACGTTTTATAAATTTAGACTTTTCATAGGTACTGAAAATGCTGCCTTGAAAACTTACTTTACGCTAGCGGCCGCCCGCGACTTTGACCGCGTTAACTTTAGTTTTTCGAGAATCCTACAGGAACGCAACATTTTTCCGAGATAAAAAGTACATAAACTATATTTGCACACCGAATTTCATTCGAACTCGTTTAGTAGTTTTTACGTGGTTGAGTAACAAACATGCAAATAAACAAACATTCGCATTTACAATTTAAGTAGAATAATAACATCGAGCTCGATGGCGCAGGTGGTTAGTGCGTTCGGCTGTAAACGTTCAAATTAAGCAACTTTCGCAGTGGTAAGTCATTGGATGGGTCACCAAAAATTGACTATCTCAAGCCCCTCCGTGCTTCGGAAGGCACGTTAAACCGTTGGTCCCGGCTGCATATGCATTCGTTAACACCCACCAATCCGCATTAGGCCCACGTGGTGGGTCATGGCCCTATCTCCCTATTCCATCCATAGGGAAGGCCTGTGCCCCAGCAATGGGGACATTAATAGGCTGATGATGATGATGAATAACATCGACTCGATTTGTTGACAATTTGGTAACGAGTCACGATAATTTATTTTCCGTTGATTAATTTAATCAAATTCCTAAAACGCATTCAATATTAAAATCAATACTTTTGAATAAAACTCAACTCGCCGTCGAGCAGCTTACTCGCCAGGCATTGATGAACCGACAAAGTTAACTTCGTTCAAAATTCAACTATTCCAAACTGCGCAGTCTAACTAACTGTTAGTGCCGCAAACGTGAGCTTACTAGTTTTTGTTTCAGCTTCAAATCTGTTAACGAACATACAAAGTGATACAATTTATCCTCATATCTAAAACTTCGTGTAATCATTTTTGAAATAACAACAATAATTCCATTGTTCATCGTCATCATCCTATTGATATCCACATTGCTGTGGCTCAGGCCTTCTCCATGAACGGAATAAAGAGATTGGGTCATGACTCACCACTTAGTTAGGTTTGCTGGGTACCGACGATTACAGATGCGGCCGGTACCAATGGCTTACCGTACTTCCGTAGAACGGAACACAACACACAAAAAAAAACGACGAGTTGCACTCCGGGAGTGCCGTCAGAAGTGAAAGCTTGAATATAAACGTTGTGCATTTTTGATATTTTGGAATGGTTAGGGAATAATTTTGCACGAATTGCTTTAATTATCATTATAAAAGTACTATCATGTATGTGGTAGAATACCATATTTATTATTTTTATTTAAAGTTTATCTCTCAGAAAAATCAACTTACATGAATCACGTTTAAGCGCACTTAGCGACATCTATTGTAAAGAAATCAACTTACATGAATCACATTTAAGCGCACCTAGCGACATCTATTGTAAAAAAATGCATTTTCTTCGCAATAAAGCTGCCACGTGGACGTCCTAGATAGAGACTTATTATCATAATACGATAAAATAAAATATTACTATGTTTCGTCCAATATATTGAAAGTCAACAATCTTTCCAATTTTATTGTGTGTCATGATGCGATCAGCCCACGTGTTTAACCTGATGCAAGTTTAACATTTTTTACCCATACAACAAAAGTGTACAACGCCGCTAAAGAAGTCTTCACTTCAAAAAAATCGCAGCCATCGTATGACCCGCCGTTACGAAAATTGATTAGATTAGATGCGAATATGAATCGAAAATAGATGAAACCCGATGACCACCGACTCATCGAGCTCTTTCTTTTATAATGATTTGACTTAATTATTATTAGAAATCATAACATAATGATCCCAAATCTAATTTTGCAAAGACTAACCATATCTATCTTTAGTTATTTACCCTGGAAGTAATTGGTTGGTACCTACGTCTAAATGTTAATATTTCAATTACAACAAAAAAAAAACGTTAAAAGCGTGGGAGCTAACTTTTTTTATAGAAGCAAAAATATACGAACAATAAAATGTAATTTATTTACTTTTCATATGAAACACGAAAAACTATTGTCGTTTTTTGGGCAATTTATTTATTCATACTATGTCTGAGCGCCATCAAATTTCCATTAATGTTTAGGCATAAGCTTCCTTAAATGGAATCAGGTAACTTTCTTGACTATAATTAAATAATAACGGTATATTTCTTAAAGCTTTTTGTGAAGAAGCGACCAGCCTTCGCAGGACTTAAATAATAAAAATAGCGTAAGGATACTTGGGCAAAAATATTACGCAACGCTAAATAATTTCTTTTAAAATACGTTTATGCTAATCTAAAGAAATTCTTGACTAATGGACTACGATTTCCATGTACCTTTGATACTTTTTTAAATAAGGTACAAGAATCTTAATTATACGTGAAAAGAATGACTTAATAAGTTTGAAATTACCTCTCATAATTAAAAAGATGTTGCGTCCTGTGATCTTTAAGATTAAATTATTTTCATAAAATTAAGTTAACTACGGGATAAATTTTATTTTTGTAAAGACGGCTACGACGTTGAACTGTCGACCCAAATGGAACAAGCTGAGTCAAAGTCTCATTTGTAGGTATCGATTGCAAAGTCAAATACATAGATATTTTTCAGTAAATTGTGAATATTCTGCTCGAATATAAGCGTCCATCAAGGAAAAGATAAAGCACTGCTATTAACTATCCTATTCATGTCTTTAACCGATTAATATACATACGAGTATATAGTAAAGCGACGGCACATTAGATCAAAAAGTAAGTATGCCTAGGAATATCTATCTGTATTCGGTTATATGTCAAACCAAATTATTTTTAAGTAGAGAACCTAATCTCATATATAAAATTTTCCTGTCACAATGTTAGTTACCATACTCCTCCGAAACGACCGGACTGATTTTGTGGGTCTGAGAATCGGCTTCTATCTATTTTTCATATCCTTAAGTGATAATGGTTGTCCACCTGTAACATAGTGTTCTGAAACCTACAATGCGCCTTTGCGCCAAAATTCCAACTATTGGGTATTGTAACGTAGTGTTCCTATATGGGTTAGGAAGAATGATATCCCAGTAAATTGATAGAATAACACACGTTACACACCCCTAAAACTTTTTTAGACATTTTTTTTTATAATGTGATGTATACATATTAAAAAATACATACAACCCTAAATTTTCTCTTCTACCACCTGCCCCTATTTATGGCGGTACGAAGTTCGCTGGGTCAGCTAGTAGATTTATAATCTTATATATATAAAAGAAAGTCGTGTTAGTTACACCACTTATAACTCAAGAACGGCAGAACAGATTTGGGTGAAAGTTGGTAGGGAGGTAGCTTAGAGCCAGGAGACGGACATAAGATACTTTTTATCCCGTTCGACAGCGTTCCCGTGTGACTTGACATGAAACGTCAGTCAATTTTTACCAGGTTTATGTTTTTAACCATGTAATAACTGCGCTCAGTTTCTGTACCTATTAAATTACTACATAGTATAAAGCAAAGTCGCTTCCCGCTGTCTGTCCCTATGTCCCTACGTATGCTTAGATCTTTATGCGGATATTGATGCGTTTTTTTTTAATAGATAGAGTGATTCAAGAGGAATGTTTATATGTATAATACATGCATAAATAAAATAGTAGAGAAACACTGATAATTTTAGAGGTTTTTAATGTAAGGTTGTATATAAACACATTTTTTTGCGCTTACGTTGCAAACGCTGGCTGAACCCTTCGAGATAGATCAAAATAACGTACTACAGTATTTTACACCTTAAAAATGAGCGATTCCGACGCTACCGGGCGGGGGGCCTGGCGGCGCGTGCCTATTAAAATTAGGTATTAGAAGAATGTCATTTTGTATAATACAAGCCTGAGAACAAAAACTATAGTCTACACTACAGCTCTACACCGAAGCGAAGCGAGGGCGGGCCACTAGTATATTCTATAAAAGAATCACCACTAGCAATGTATGTCGAGATGAGAAAATAAAAAAAAAACGTCGAAAAGTCAGTCAGTATCTTTCAAAATCTGAATTTATAATAGAAAAACAAAATCCTTAATATTAAAGATACAGTGCAGCGTAGACTAAATTATTTGTTGTTGAAATGTTTTCTTCTTCGTTAGGTAGGTTCAATCAAATAAACTGCAAAACAAGCTATTACAAAATCTTACAAAAAAATTATTGCAAATATTGACCCCTGTCGGAAAATTACCCCTAAAGAAGTTTATGACAAGCTATGAAGGCCTGAACAAAGAGTGCGCTCTATGCATGATTTATCGCTCCACTAACAACAAACGACTAAGGAATTTATAGGGTTTTTATATTTTTTGCAAAGAACTAGAACTGGCCATTATAGGGACATGTAGTTTAGCCATACTGCTGAAATACTGCACTGTTTTCATTTAAAATTGGCCTAATGAGGTACCTAGTGGAATTCGGGTGATATACATCTACATAATTATGCACTTCTTGTAGAATTGTAGTTTAACATACAACCAACGCCACCAAAAACGAGTATCATTTCATTGTGGTTTTTTTATACGGTAGATGTTATTTCCCCAGACAAACGCTATAATACTAGCGGAAAAACTGTTATACCTTAGCCCTGCCTCTCTTGATATACTTACTTTGTACTTTAGTTTGCAGGAGGAGCGTTCTAATTGATGTGAATCATACTTAATCGACTGAGAGCATTTTGGTTAAATAGATATTTTGTAGGCAAATAAATAAATATAAATAAGGCTAAAGATTTTGATAAGAATATTAGTATCATCTACTTTTAAAAGTCACGTTAGAATATTCTTTTATGTTGATTAAACGCTTTTTTTACAATCTTCTTTATTTATAAAGGTATGCCAGTCCTATTATTTCCTAACATTATAAATTACAAAATTAATATAAAACTACGACGATTCATTGCTGCAAAAAATATATATAAGGCTTTTGAATATTTCCGACTGCGAATCTGCCAATATTGTTGCGAATTAAGCGCTTATTCCACTAGAAAGTATTAATCTAAGTAACGTAATAAGTAAGAAAGTATTTTAACGTAACTTTTAAAATTATATGAGAGTAATATTCTTATTTCAAATTAATCTCTTAGCATAACTTAGCATCCTAGGTATTCCTCACCAAATCGGATTAGTAGAAAGGAGAATTACACCTTCCGTTCATAGTAAATAATCATAACAGCTATTTCCAATAGGCATGGATTCATTGTACTTATCAGCGTTGTCTAACAGAAAGTACTTACTTGTATCGCTTAAATAAAAAATATGTGTACTTATACATAGGTATGGCTTGGCATGCTGCTATCAAGTTCTGTAAATCTTGTAAAATCACAAACAAAAGTTTAGTTACTATTTTTTTTGCTAAAAATAATATCGTTGGTAACTGTTGTTAATTATTATGTCATATTTTAATCACTTCAATATTTGACATTGAAACTGAAAATAAAAGAAGTTAATTAATAACATATTAACTAGGCTAAATATTTAATAAAATAATATCGTATTAACTATGCAAAATGGCTCAAATTTGGAGCAAAAGCAGCACTGACTAACATCACGTGTTAACTCGGGCAAAAAAAATTGTTGGTCAATGTTGTTAATTTTCACAGCATATTTGAATGACTTCAATATTTGACCTTCATTTAACCACAATAAAGTTCAAGTTATAATAAAGTAACGTTTATTTTACTGTTTCGTAACTACCAATTTTAGCTTCGTTTAGACATTATGCTGAAAAATTAATCACTTGTAGAACTGATTTTTATTACATTGCGTGCGGTCGTGACGCGCGCGCACAAAGAAATGAGCATCGAACCGACGATTAGCTGCGGCAAGGCGTGGTGAAGAGAGGGGATACCTCCCACTTTTTTTACTACGCTCTAAACTGTGTGCGGACTCTGTAGTACCCTCAATACGACTGGCCAGTCGTACTGAGGGTACTACATAGAAAAGAAAAATAAATCTCGGAGGCGATAATAGGATAAAGTAGTGTGCTGCTTGTCAACAATTTGAAAACGTGGGGGAGAGCGATAACGATACGTTTTCATTATTAAAATGGAGATTCTAACGATTTATACTTACCTACTTCTGTTCTATTTGAAAACCCGGAAACACCTTATAAGCCACTTTGTAGGCTGTTTTTACACACGACTTGTTCATGTCACGGTGATTGACGGTCGCTATACAGCAATACGTTGAAGCCTTTGAAGTACTAAAAATAGTATGTTCCGAGACGTCGTATTCGCCGCGTCTGGTAGTGGCGGTATGCCTTTTGATGTTTCCACTCGAAAACTAGTCGGAATGGGGAGTTCGCAATGTCAATGGAAGATGCCTTTAAAGGTAGAAAAAAGTCGTGAGTACCAATGAAAGTATACAGAGATGACTTTTGATAAAATTATCGTGCTCGTCATTTTCGTTCATCTTAATTTAAATTACAAAGCTTTTAATGCGATAGAGAAATTCACGACACGACGAGGTTCACTGTACATCGACTATATTGTTTTAAAGTACAAAAAGCCACAGATCAAGATCCCAAAACTGATAACTGACTATGAACATTTTATAGCATTTACAATAGATCAACAACCTATTCAAAAAATTGACAATTTGTGGTAACTCGTCTGCATAACCTCAGATTTGTATACGGTGACATTCATACCATTATAAACTTTGCCTCACATTTATTGTAAGCCAGACCATTTTTTTTTTTTTTACTTTAATGTTCGACTTACAAAGCGGCAATAGTAATTCTCTATTTGAGATTTTTTTTACTGCCGATCTATTTGTAGAGTTCATGTAATACGCTATAAGACTAATGGACGAACCACAGCGAAGGCTTAGTAATAAAGTCTATTTTTGCACCTTAAATGCCATAATATAGCTTAAGTATACTGTTTTTTATCTACGAAAACAAACTGAGCAGCCAGTGGCGCATTTCTGCTGCTTTTATAATGCTAGAATAAACCACGAGGTGTAGATTAAGAAAGATTTATTTCCTTTTATCATGCAAGCTAATTGCTTTTTAATTGCCAGTTTTCTCTACACCCGTGTTCTTTACACTATTAGTAAGATTTAAACTGTCTTTGTAAATATAATAGTTATTGTTGTTATGAATAAAAGTTGCTTCATTAGTCAGAAAGTATCAGTGTCTGTCTGTTATATTGATTTTGATAAGTTTTCTCTATACCCGTGTTATTTACACTGAAAATAAGATGTATGGCCTGCGCAGACGACGGATTTTTGTCCGCATATGATTTTAGTCCGCGAATTATAAAAAACGAGCTCAACGCACACGGTATGCGGACATTTTACCCGAAAATTTAGTGAGGCGCTATGGAAGGAATATTCTGAAATAACGTTGTATTGTAATTAACATGAAGTTGAAGAAAAAAGGAAGATGGAAAAAAAGGAACACTGGTCCATCCCTTTATATCGGATTGATTATTTATTTGTATTGTTGTATTGTATGCTTTCACTATAATCTATATATATATCAAACTCAAAGGTGACTGACTGACATAGTGATCTATCAACGCACAGCCCAAACCGCTGGACGGATCTGGCTGAAATTTGGCATGCAGGTAGATGTTATGACGTAGGCATCCGCTAAGAAAGGATTTTGATCAATTCTACCTCCAAAGGGATAAAATAGGGAATGAAAGTTTGTATGAAACTTTGTCAATTTTAAACCGATCCGTCTGAGACTTTGCATGCATAAAACTATTAAGACAAGCATAAAAACAAAAACTTTAGCACCGAAGCGAAGCGAGGGCAGTCCACTAGTCTTGTATATAACAATGTTTCACGATCTTTCTGAAAGATAATTAAATGTAGTTCAAGTGGAAAGCGAAGACGACAAACAACATACTTGAAGTTGAATTAATCACTGAAAATATGTTTATATTTTAAAAGACATAAGCCACGATAAAAAGTCTTATAACTTTATTAATTTTAAGTTTTTAATTCCAGACTTAGGCAATCCTCCTCTCCTCTCCCTTTGGCATTTCTGATAATGAAATCTATAGAGTTCAAAGAATTCCTTCAACAAATATTTCTCCATGATACTTTCGGTCGTAATTTTGCAACGTACCTCAAGAACAGTCCCTCTTTTTGGCAATCATAGGTTCCATTTTACACATCTTATCATATATATGATCATCAATTTCAGCACACTATCCTTTTTATATAGTGGAAGACCCCAACCACCATCGACCTTCACCGAGCTGATAATAGAATGAATCATATTCTATCATAACTTTAGTATATTAGAAAATATATTAAAATTAATTAAAAAGAAACAGACAGACTATTTCTAATTAATTAAAAAAAATTGCTACATCAATATAATAAGAAAATGTTGTCCTGGTTTAATATATAAAACACATAGTGCAAAGAACTCTTTGCCGGAATCTCTGTTTCTAGTCACCTATAATCTGGGGCTCTTCAAGTCGCGTGTAAATCGGTTTCTTCTAGGCAAGCGCGTCCCACCTTAGGCTGCTACGTCGCTCTTCATCAGGCGCGTGGCCGTCAAGCGTAAGATCATTTAATGTAAAAAAAAAAGAGTGTGCAGCCATTGGGTAACGTAACTGGCATCGACATTCCTGTTTATACCTGGCAACCCAGAGTAGTTCACGAAGGTAAATAATTGACAAGACAAGGGCTGCACATTTTATACGTTTTATACTGTTTTTAGGACAATACATTCTTGTTATATTGATTTTTCAACATTTAATTGTTTTATTTTTAATAAAAAATAGTCTGACCAGGATTTTTTAGGCAACCCATTTTTAATATATTTTTTAATATACTAAATTCATGATAAAATATGTTTCATTCTATTATCAGCTCGGTGAAGGTCGTTAAAGGTTCGGATCTTAGACCAATATTATGTTTTATGGAAACGCACAAATTCAAAATTATCACACACTTTTTATTATTTTGTAAATACGTATAGGAATTCCAACAAGAACTAACAAGTGTCTGAAAATCTTTCTCGTTTTTGTTTCAAATACACAAGTTTAAAGCATGATTTTAGCTATTTACCATAGAAAATCAGAGTATTTCGGCGACATCGACAAACGAAATTGACATTTTTTATATTTTTCTAATAGATCATATTTTAGTGCAGATTTGTAATAGAAGTAAAAAGTACAAATAACAGTACACACGAGCATTTTTGTCCCTTGCCTTCTGGCCCAAGGCATACCAACGACCTTTTCAAAAAGGCATAAAATGTGCCTTGTGAATGGCTCGGAACAGAATACTATGGAAAATATACGTATAATACAAACCTACTCTTAAGTCGCCCGAGTTCTATAAAGCACCGAGCTTTTGCTCTGCAGGTCTAAAGCACAACATTATCCTGGACCTGCTCAATCCGCCTGTGCGCCACGTAAAGATTTCAACAGTGAAACTCACGTGTTTCACGATCCCTTTGTATGTAACGTTATCTCTTTGAATCTGCTATACACATGCGTCTGTCTGTTGCCTACACTTATTGGAACAAGCTGTATTCTTGAAATATTAGCTTTAGTTATATTTTTTATTATTTTTAAAGCATGTACCTGCTTGATCTTTAATCTAAAGAAAATATAATTAGAAAAAAATCCACGCGGACCAGGTAGCAGGCGGGACTCGAACCCGCACCCTTCGCAATCCGGGCGAATGCACTGACCAATTATGCTACCGCGGCCCTCACGGACGGATATTAGCTTTATATAAAATAACATGGCGCCAAGATTTTCTCGAATACAAAACGTTTGAAGTGTACAAAACATTTGAATTAAGAACCTCGTACTTTTTGAACTCGGTAAAAAAAAAGTGTCTGAAGCAATGAAAAAATAGCAACCTTGCACAGACATTTTGAACGCTCGCTATGTTGGAACACTTGGTGTGACGTCATAGTTTATAACAACCCAACAAACAGGTCTACAGTTACTAGTTTACATTAGAGGTTAGGTGCGCACGCACTATGAACTCGCACTGGGTCTCGGTGATTTTGACATATCGACGGTTCCGTACCTCAAAAGGAAAAGGATCACTTTGTTGTTCATCCGTCCGTCTATCAAGACCGTTTTTCTCAGGAATACGTGGAGGTATCAAACTGAAATTCATATCTAATACTCAGGTCTTGGAAAAAATCAAACTTCTAAGCCAAAGCAATCAAAAGATACAGCCGTTTATGCCGCAAATCTTCGAAACTCGCACGGGAATCAAAACTTACAGGTTACTTCCCGTGAACTTAGAATCTTGAAACTTGGTACGAAGTAACGTCTTTATAGTACAGATAAAGGAAAAATTGCAAAAACCGTAAATTTTTAGTTACATCATATAATAGATAATATTTTTAATAATTATTAAAATATGCGTCGTTATATTTTAATAATTATTAAAACATATTTTTAAGGTTTGTACGGAACCCTCGGTGCGCGAGTCCGTCTCGCACTTGGCCGGTTTTTTAATAATTATTTTTTGCTTAAATTTTTTTTACTAAAAGATATACAATATAAATTGTCCATTCAGTAAAAAATGGAGCCTTATTTGAAATACATGCATATTCCTTATTGTTAAATTCTTTTCCCTTTCAAAAATTACAATAACTACATGATACTTGCATTGGAAACTGTGGCTACCACTACGGCTCTAATTTCGAGAACTGTGACGGTGACAAAGCACGACGTCGGAGTGACGTGTAAATGCAATATGTCACTGCTGTCGACGGTGTCAAAGCGGATTCATCGGCTCTGAACGGAAATCGAAGTGCATAATGTTGACAGACATGCTTCACAAACGTCAATTTTGATAGTTTGTTACCTTATTACAAATGTAATTGCGACTCAAGTTTTATTATAATGTGTAGACTACTTACAAAAATCTCTTTTTTCTACTTAATTTAAAATCATAAAATAATGGTATAGCACTTTCAAAATTTGGTTTACAGAATCGTTCCGCAATCAGCCCCAATAATTTTCCTAGCATGATGTAGCAATCGATAATGACAATTATTTTAAGTGTCTCTTATGATTGTTTTAGTTAGCTCAAATAATTTAATTTAAATTTGGGAGGTGGCCTTTAAAGAGGAGGTGATTTATCGCAATTTTTGGGATAACTACAATTCCAATCAATAAAATATAAATGGCAAAGTTTTAGAAAATTTAAAGATCCACAACGTTTTGTATTCACACTTTTTTCACAAACCCAAAAATATCTGCGGAAAATCAAAATAACCGACATTTTATTTTTATCTACTGCAACACTACTTTTTTCCCACAAAATTTGATGAAAATATATTTTTTTTGTATCCCAAACACGCTCAAAGTATTTAAATTAAAAATATAATTTTTACTCCTAATATTAATAGTTTATTAAAGTAATCTTATTTTCAATAGCAAAATCACCCGTCAAAAAAGTGTTGAGCTAAATCATTTTATAACCTTCCCAATATCGAAATATCAATTCATTTTTTTCGACATCCAGGAAGTAACTTTCACGCTTCAAGTATGCAAAGCCCATCAACTCGGTGTTATTGCCACCCAAAAACCGGTAAATGAAAAGTGTTCCGCTCGCCCCCTTTAAAAGTGTTTTACGTTCACTCGCATCGCGGCCCCCGGAAAGAGACATAAACAAATCGGCCAATATCCATCGGAGTGTCTCAGCCCAGGGAAAATATTTAATTCAGCGCGCGGAGTCAATATCGTTAGAGCGCTCGTGACGCGCTTCCCAACTCCTCCAAGTTCGCGGGCTTTCGTAGAACCCTCGCTTGGTTTTTAAAGCGCTAAGCAGGACTTTCGCTCGTTGAATTGGGGCGTGTTATGTCACTTTGCTGTTTCAAACTGTGCTGATGTGAGAAAGTATGGGACTAGAATTGAAAGCCGCTGAATGTAGGTATGTTAATGAGATAAATGAAGTGTTATAAAAGATCTAAGCTAAGATTACTTACTGTATTTGTATATAATAAATTTATTGATTTGGCCATATGAATAAAACAATGGTTTTTTTGATAAAACATAGGTATTTGTTGTTTGCTTAGAGGTAATAATTTATTAATTGCTTGGTGTTTTAAATTTGAAATTGAAATCCAAAGCGGGATCCTTTGCTTTGTTAAGGAATTATAACATAGAAAAAGTACTCTGTGCCATAGTTCGTTCTCAATCATTTAAGCGAACTTCACGCTAACTATCCATACGATGTATACAACATTTCATTTAAAGGCAATTAAAAATAATGGAGGTAATTTAATAATTTAACTAAAGAACAAATAGTAAGATATTTCTAACTAAAAACCTTAAAATATATAATAACTAAAATGCATTATTAAAAGGAGTCCCGTAAAGCAAGGTTCCAAAGATACTGGCAGCGTTCCCCCTTTCAATAGCAACAATAATGTTTTGTCCGATTTTGATTTGTCAATTAAAAACATTTCCAAAGTCAAAAATATAAAAGGATCAATTCTAATCTAAACATTACCTAGTACGGAGTCTAGAGCCCTCTTCATTCTACAACCATCTGTCTCAAGTTTATTGCGCTCGACCGCAGCGGGCGAAGTGACGCCAGTGACGCGGGTTCTAGTCCCGGCCGCGGCGCATGATTCATCGCTGTACGACGTCCGCCTTCCGGTACCGGATTTATGTTCCCGGCAAATTCTACAACTACCTACAATGTACACCCAATTTGCATGAAAGCACGCCCTATAAGTTTCGTGGCTTCTTCTGTACGAAATACAAAAGGAATAAGTTGTTGAAGTTGATGTATTGTAGTTTGGCGTGGTATTGATCCATATTAGAGCATGTTTTGAATATGTTGATAATTTTTTTGCGTGACTATGATGAATATTTGTTGCCTTGGCAGCGGTTTTGCTATTGTGAACTCCTTGGTGCACTATATCGGACAACTTTGACAATTTGACGGAGTCTTCGATGCTTATATAACCTTAAGTATGTAACTGTTACAATGTTTCCCAGGATAAATGTTTTATGCGGATTTATATTTTAGGTCACTTATATTTCAAGTAAAAATTAAAAGACAATGCGGACCATAATACAATCAATCTTATTTCAATATCAGGAACCTTATTAGCGCTAATTTACACACTATTATTGTTTATTGATTAAATAACAGAAGCATTCAAATATCAAACACTTAAAAACTACTTATTATTCAATAAAAATGAAGCACAAGAAATATCAAAAATAGCTACTAGTATTTCATTTTACCTTTCTGTTCCACTCTTAAATAATCAGGGCTAATCTGATTATATCAAAAAAGGGGTAAGGCTATGATAAACTGAAGTCAGAATTTAAAGTAGTGCACCTTCAAAATATTCTTATAATTCATTAATCCGCAGGAGCAACTCACCAAAGTCCCGTCAAACAACCAAAAACACTAGCGGAGCCAGAATATTCTCCAACGATACATAGAAAAGAAAACATAGGTATTTTCTTGTTTTTTTTTTTGTTTTAAACTTTCATGGTCACTAACATTATAGTAATATAAGTTATTTACGGGATTGTTACCATGTACCTTGTTTTTAGCGAGTTTCCGATATTTCGGCACTGTTGCAAGCGTCATGATCACGGAGTAACTGCTAAAAACAAGGTACATGGTAACAATCCCGTAAATAACTTATATTACTATAATAGGTATTTTCTACCAACACTCTCAAGAAATGTTTACGACCATCCCAAAAGATTGTGGTAGAAAGCCTATATACGAGTATGTGTAATCGTAAAGCCCTAAAAAGAGTATACAATACGAGAAACTCGTGGGTGGAGTTCGCAAGGTGCCGCGTGACTGATTGAACGACTGTTGATTGATGAACCGGCTGATGGATGCGATGCCAAATATGTTCGAGTTGTAATTGAGAGAATCAACTAGGTAAATTATTGATTGTATTAGGGGAACCGGTCGAGTCTCTTCTTTGCTGTTCTTAGATAAATAAGAAGCTGTTTTATACCTATACCAATGAGACCATTGATTTGGACGATCAACATAATTATATTTATATTCCTTGTTGATGTAATATGTTTTTATGTAATTTTAAGAGAGGTAGGGCATAGCGGCTTTCCCGCTCGAATAAGAGCGCCCGTCTGAGAAATAACCTCCACCTTACAGAAGATCACAGTAAAATAACATTATTATTTGATGATTTTGTGTTTCTGTTGGTGAGTCAGGCTCCACGGAGTAGGAAATTGTGTCAGGTTAGGCAGCGATGCGAATAATATTTTTGGTATCGCAAGCGTCTATAGATGGCCATTTTAACATAAAAATATATATAGGTGTAGTATATTGTATGGTAAATTGGGAATAAATGAAACGTCCAACTTACAGCTGACTCCGTTCGTCAATATAATCCTATAAAGCACATATATACACATTAACAATTAGAAGGCGAAGACGGTACAAGATATCAAGTTTGACTTGCACAGCACTAGAAGAAGACAGTCAGATAGATAGGCAATGGATAAACAGTTTATAGGAACGAAAAGCACAATTATATAAAGCGTAAAGGTCTTAGTAAATAAGCGAGCTAAGAGAAGCGTGCCGTCCGCGTCATAGTTAAGTCTCGACTGGTTTGGTAGACAGCGCGGCGGCGCACGCGCATCTCTAGTAGCGGTGGGCGTTTAAACGATAAGAGCTTAATTAAGCGCGTTTAAAATATTACGCTTGTAAGCACGCTTTTAAGTATAAGCGTTATAAGCTTTTCACTTAAAAAGTGTGAGTAAGCTTTTCACTTAAAAAAGTGCAAGTAAATTTTTTACTTAAAAGTGCTAATCCCGCCATCTATGTTTTTGCCAAAAAACTACATACTTCGACCCTTCTAGTCCACTACAGTATCGAAAAATGGGTACGCAGAATTTCTTGGAACTAAATATTTCACAGCATCACAGCCATAGAACGCGCGACTACAGCGCCGCGTCGGCGTAGCATCTTTCGTGAGCCGGTTAATACAGCATGCGAATTATTATAATGCGACGTAAAAAAAATGCACTTTTTTAAAATTTGGTCGGATAACCAAACCCTTTTTTCGTTAAAAGCGTTTAATTAACGAAGTCGAAAAGCAGTACGCTTTTCACTGTGACGGGGTAAGCGCGCGTGTTTGTTGTACGGTGTGTTTGCATGCTTGCTTGTGTTAATGCGTTTCGTGTATTGATTTAATGTGCATATAAAATATTTAAGTTTGTAAACTTTTTAATAAAAATTTTATTAATAAGAACATAAAACGCAATAAAACACTTAAACACATTAAAAACGACAATAAACTTTTCACGCTTTTTTAAACGACATAAACAAAAACACAACACAATGTCGCGCTTTTTACCCATGCTTTTGAACGTTTAAGCCAATAAGCGTTTAAACGAAAAAGCTTTTTTTCAAGCGCGCTTATTTTAAAAAGTAAGCCGTTTTTTTCATCTCTAATCTCTAGTACATAAGATGGACAAAAGAATTATGTACAAGACTATCCGCTAGTGCGTAGGATGCGTTGATAATTGCCATCGATATATCGACAAACCAGTACACCATAATATGTATTAAAAATAAAATATTGTAAATATAATTATAGTACTCATGATAAATTCTATATTAGATATTAAAAATTATTGAAAGATATAAATATATAGTGTATGATAATTTGTGGATGTGCTCACACCTCAAAGTTGCCTACATAGGTGTATGATTTTAATGCAATGCCAAAATCTATATTTTTTTTAAATATTTGTAATATTATTATTATCTTATACTGTCTATTACGAAAACAAGTAAACAAAAATAGGAATAACCAGATATTGTTCAAGTAGACCTTTGTTCGATGGGGAATTCAAATAAATAGGATCGCATCTGGCTTGCCATTTTATTTATTCTTTGATCCCTTTCATGAGGAAACAAAGAAAATTACGATAGCAACAATCACCTACTACGCCGTAGAAAATACGTATAGAAGGTTTGTTTACTCAGGGTAGAAATTAAATTCGACTAACTTCTAGACCTTGACACCTCGCGCTCAGATAGCATACTACGATCTCAATAGCGCAGCGCACATCAGAAGAGGAGAAAGAAGAAAACCATAATACCTGTATCATAAGTAGGCAAACATGAATAAGAGCAAGCGGCGCACAGTGCTGTAAAACATAGCTCGGAGTCGCCGTTCCCCCCGTGGGGAGATGCCATCCGCCTGGAATACCTCTAGAGGCACTCGCCAATACTCGGCTTGACGTCCCATTAGGATCTCACCGTCTCCAAACCCGGTGACGCTGTAAAGGTTATCTGCGACCAACAGCATACAAACTAAAAAAACGACGGGTTGCACTACGGGAGTGCCGGCAGAAATGAAAACTTGAATATTAAATTTGAGCATTTTTTATATATTGGAATGGTTAGGGAATAATTTTGCACGAATTGCTTTATCAGTATAAAAGTACTACAATACAATATTTATTTATTAATTATTTATTTATTGCGCTATCGTACACAAACATGACAATTTATATTACATTAAAAAAGTTTATCTCTCAGAAAAATCAACTTACATGAATCACGTTTAAGCGCACCTAGCTACCTACATCTATTGTAAAAAAAATGCATTTTCTTCGCAATAAACCTGCCACGTGGACGTCCTAGATAGAGAGAGACTTATTATTATAATACGATAAAATAAAATAGTACTATGTTTCGTCCAATATATTGAAAGTCAACAACCTTTCCAATTTAATTGTGTGTCATGATGCGATCAGCCCACGTATTTAATCCGATGCGAGTTTAAAATTTTTTACCCATACAAAAAAAATGTACAATGCCGTTAAAAAATTTTCACTTCAAAAATCGGAGTAGCCGGTGTGCGCTGCGCCTATCTGATCACTTTTTATCTCCTTAATCTGTAATATTCTTTCAATGGCATTGTTTTGCAGACTTAAATTTGATTATTGCAGTTATGTATTGTTAACCGACTTGATAAATAATGTTATAAATGCGGAAGTGCCTGTTCACGCTTGAACCGCTGAACCGATTTAAATGAAATTTGGTATAACTTTGAGTTCCAAGAAAGGAAATAGGATAGGTTTTATCCCAGAAATCCTCCTTGAGAAGGTAGAAGTTTGGACATGTAACCAATTAAACCACGCAGATAACTTTATCCGTGAGTACCCTCTAGCGTATTTATATGTCAAACGTGCCACACGCTTTTGGCGAAACTAAAATGTAGTCTTCATTGGCTTGGTCATTTATTAGGAATGAAAGATGTTTGGGCAGCCGAATATTTTATACCTCAGAAGACAGACTATAGCAAAACTAATAATACGAAAGATTTTAAAGAAATTTAGATGTTCCACTGGTCTATATCCGAAAATCAATGCACCACATAGACACATGCGGTTAAGTAACATTGAATCATTGAATTTTTATCATCATAATTTGACTACCTCCGTGGCCGAGTGGTAACTATGTACGCCGGGTTTCAAGATGTTGCCTACTCGTAGGTCACGAGTTCGAATCCCTGTGGGACAAGTGTTAGTATGTTGATTAGGAGCATTTGTATCTCAGTCATGGATGTTAATGTGTATGTCTACATAAAATATACTTATATATCTATCAGTATATGTATTCTATCCGTTAGCGTAGTATCCAATAATACAAGCCTTTCAGTCCTTACTTTGGGGCTAAGCTAATTGTTGTGAGTGTTAGTAATATTTATTTATATATTCATCATCATCATCAGCCTATTAATGTCCCCACTGCTGGGGTACAGGCCTTCCCTATGGATGGATTGGGCCATAACCCACCACGCGAGCCCAGTGCGGATTGGCGGATGCTAACGACTGCAGATGCAGCCGGGACCAACGGCTTAACGTGCCTTCCGAAGCACGAAGGAACTCGAGATCGAAAATTTTTGGTTATCCATCCAATGACCGACCACTGCGAAAGTTGCTTAACTTCAACGATCGCAGCTGGATGCGCTTACCACCCGCACCATCGAGCTCCTCGTATATTATTATTTATATATTAACTGCAATATACTTAATATATTATCAGAACCTCTCCCTGGAAACTATTCATCCGGCAAGATTTATCGCACAAAACACAAACACATCCACAGTCGCGTGTGATTCAAGCCGCCTTTCGCCCTTAAGGCCCGCCAGGGATCGGCGTCATGTTTAAATTTGCAATTCAACTAGCATACCTTCCCTAACTAGGAATGTCGCCCCTCCATATTTGATAAACAAATATGAAAATGAAGAACAGGCGCGTCTCACAAAACCGTCCTTGAATAATGAAACTGACATAGGATTGATCTGTCTGCCTGTCTCTCTGTGCACATATTTAGATGCGGATATATTATCTCCATGAATAATACAGGGGTCCTAGCACACCTAATATACATACCTACATAGTAAGTAGATCTTCATAGCAACGTTTACGGGGTGAAATGTCTTCAAAGGAAATTGATTGCAAAAGATAAATATGTAAAATCTATACATATAATAAAATGGTAGGAAAGTCAAAACTGTACATTTGATATTTTTTTAAAAGAATACTTGGGGTGTGATCTACAATCGATACCTAGGCCAAAAATTATAGATTTCAGAATTTTTGTCTGTTTGTCCGGGATAAACTCAAAAAGTACTGCATGGATTCACTTCAAATTTGGCACAAATATTATTATGAATGCGGGCTACATATTAGCACGTTATCACTTACGGGAAACGAGCAGTGAACAGAGGTCTAAAACGGGGTCAAAGTATGTGCACCTAACTCCACGCGTACGAAGTCGCGGGCGGCCGCTAGTTTATTTAAAAATGTATAATTTATGTATCAGAAAATCGCTTATATTAGTTAGTTCTTATAATTGTTATTTTTTTAAAGCATGTAACTGCTTGATTTTTAAATCTAAAGAAAATATAACTAGAAAAATTCCACGCGGACCAGGCAGCAGACGGGACTCGAACCCTCACCCTTCGCAATCCGGGCGAATGCACTGACCAATTATGCTACCGCGGTCCTCACGGACCGCGTCGAAATTCCTCTAGTCATTGTTAAGCTGCAAGGCAGCGCCATCTCTTCGCTTTATAGGTAACCCATAATGTCAAATGAATACTTTTACAAGTATTAAACATTTGAAAGAAGAAATATCAATTATAGTTATAATTTCAATTTTTTTAAAGCATGTAACTGCATGATGTTTAAATCTAAAGAAAATATAACTAGAAAAAAATCCACGCGGACCAGGTAGCAGACGGGACTCGAACCCGCACCCTTCGCAATCCGGGCGAATGCACTGACCAATTATGCTACCGCGGCCCTCAAGGGTGTGGGTTCGAGTCCCGTCTACTGCCTGGTCCACGTGGATTTTTTTCTAGTTATATTTTCTTTGCTGCTTCTGTGGCTTTTCCTGCTAGAAATCAAAGATACTTGTGAGTAGCACGTCTCCAAATTTGTAATAAAAAAATTGTCTTTAAAATGGTGAGGTTTAATTAAAAAGTAATAAAAAAAAGAACTCCTTCGGCTGAGAATCGAGCCAGACCCATCCCAATCCAAACACAGTGAGTATGTATGTTTGCTTTGGGTTGCTGATCAGCTCTTACTAGGTTTTGATTTGGGGCTTATGGTTTACTTTGTGCACTTACTAACACTTACTAGGTTTTATGGTATCACTAAATTGGTAATGAAGGCCTTTATAGTAAAACGGGTTTTTACATATTGTGTCACTTACAGTGTCAAAAGAATGGGGTGAAAAAGTAGATTTTGACAAAAATGGTCCTTACTCTGTTTTGATTTGGGCCATTGGGCTCGCTGAAATATTATACTTTGAACTGTTATTGGTCTAAAACCTCAACTACCTGCCTGTGAAGCGAATATGCTCACTTAAGCAATGCCTTCTGACATCAGTTCAGTTTGAGACAAAAAGTAACAAACGAATTACGACGTAGAAGTGGATACTTAGCAACTTTATAGCTCGTCGTTTTATTATCAGCACCGTTTTTATGTTCCACTGCAGACTGCAGAAGCTACATTTATCAATTTATCTGTCATTAACCCAAATTCAGGTAACTAAGTTTTACTTCGCAATAATAAAATCTCTACGACAAAAATGACAAATATACGATTTTGTTTCTCTCCTATAATTTTATTTTTATTAACCACTTTCTTGTCCGAGTATTTAAATATTAACCTGTCATTCTTCTGGTTATAACGAAAAACTGAATAAGTTCCAAATGCAAATACTCATCTTCTTAAAATATATATATAAACTAGCGGACCCGACAGACGTTGTCCTGTCTAATATGGTAGCGCCGTCTGTCGGATCCAATGTAAAACATTCCAAAATCAACAACTACTAATAAATTAAAAATTAATTAAAAAAACATTGTCCAGCGGACAAAATTGTGAATCTAAACCATTCTCAGATCCCCTTGAACACACACAAAAAATTTCATCAAAATCGGTCCAGTCGTTTAAGAGAAGTTCAGTGACATACACACTCACAGAAGAATTATATATATAAAGATTACACGTCACGTTGTTTTTTCCGGGATGGACTCCTAAACTATTTAACCGATTTTAATCAAATTTGCTTACCGTGTGCAGTTTGATCCAACTAGAAGATAAGATAGCTTACATCTCAGTTTATAGTCGCAATATTATTTTATTGCAAATTATTACTTTTGGGACGAAGGTCGCCGAGTCAGCTAGTTGTTAAATAAAAATGATGTCATGCGCTCTAAAACTAGTTAAAAAGTTTTATCAAAGCTTTCAACCGACGAAGGAAACGGAGGAACTTGTCAAGTCGACGCGTATTTTTTTATGTATAATCACGCATAACTTATTAAAGAGAAGTCTGATTTTGATAATTCTTTTTTATTGGATAGGGATAGGGTTTTCTTCTTTTAATTTTTTTGGTACAAATTTTTATAAAGGTTTGATACAAGTTATACAATTTTATAATGAAATTTCTGATGCTATTATTGAGTTACCCATAAATGAGTTCAAAAGCTACATTAAAAGTTGTTTACTTTAGAAAGGCTAATATACTAATAAATAATATTTGAATGTCAAAACGGCATGGTTGTTACTGCACCTTTGTTTTTGTAATCGTTTGCAGTGTCGTACAGATAAATTACCTTAATTCTAAGTGAATATTTTGCAGTTTAGTTTGATTGATTATGGGTAGTCATGCTCTCTTAAAAATCTCTTCGGCAGTGTCGTATGAGGCAGATCGTTGCGTTCCCTCAAATACGGTTGAGTGAAGCGATGCTTGGTTTATGCGTCATGCTCATATACGGGTGCTGACAGCGAAGATGAGTTGCTACACACTACTTTACTGTTGTAATGATAATTAATTATATGTGACATTTATATATGACACAGCAATTAAAATGTAGGTTTACATTTATTATTTTTCTGGTAACGACTTAATAGTGTATAGGTAATCACATGCATGTGTCCTACAATTGTGTTTAGAGTATGTTATAATAATGTACACTGGTACTTATATAATTATTTTTTTCTATTTTGCAACCTATTATCCATATGTGGTTATGGGTAGTCATGCTCTCTTAAAAATCCCTTCGGCGGTGTCGTGTGAGGCGGGTCTTTACGTTCCCTAAAAATGGTTGAGGGAAGCGATGGCAGGTTAATGCGTCATGCTCGTAAATAGGTGCTGCCGCCGGATATGAGTCTACTCTTGCTACATTGGGTACTATAAATCGTTGTATTTAACTTTGGCCGTACATATTTGTATGCCTTAACAGTAGGGCACGCCAGTACGACAGTGCGACACGGTTTCAATTTGGCGACTCTGTTTAAAATACAAGGAGAAAAAAAGAAGCCCTTGCTAAGTTTCTTACCGGTTCTTCTCAGTACAAGGTCTCCCGCCGTAAATTTGCCGGCGGCCGATTTGCAAACCGATAGCGGAGCTTTTTGACATTCACAAATGCTTGTAACAGCCTAGACTGAATAAACGATATTGAATTTTAATATGTCATATGAATACCTTTAAAAGAATTAAACATTGTACTACATTTGCTTTAAGCATTTAACTGCTAGATGTTTAAATCTAAACACGTATAATTAATTCAAAGGTTTTATTCCTATAGTAATTAATCAAATTTGTTATTATCAACAAACGAACAAAATTATTAAAAATCGTTGAAAGTTCTTAAAAAGTTCATGTTGCTGAGACTCTCTTAATTAGTATATGTAGTTCAGTTATAATGGGTGTTATAAATGGAATCGAGTTATCAATTGGAGATGCGATTCACCGACGCGGCGTCTTTCTCTGGTCCGATCTTACTACGAATTAGCAGTTTTCTAACTTATTCTTTGCTTCAGCTACATGACATTGCTCCTTGCCCATCTCAAAGATTCTAGGTCACCGAAAAGTACCATTTAGGTAAATTTGGATTCTTTTGTAAGATTAAAAATGTGCGACATGAAAGGAATCCCGATAACTTTGAAATAACTCAGTCACTGTTCCAAGAGACTGTATTATTCGAAATTCGATGGATAGAAAAATGGCCTTGACATACATGTAGACAAATAGACGGGTAGACAGCAAAGTGATACTTTCTGGATTCTGTTATTTTAATTTTCATGTACGGAAATCTAAATGTACATACGTTATATCAAAGTCTCAAGAATCCTTTGTAAAATAATGATGGTTAAGAAATTCATCGGGTTTCCACGATTCTATTGTTGACACAAAAACCAAGCTCCATCAATTTGTACTAACTAAGCCGATTACTGTGAAACAAGAATCATTTACCGTAAATGAACCAAAATCTTATTTTGAGATCAAACAAATTTCTTGCTTTAACATTAAATATTATTTACTTAATTTAAACAGGACAAATTAAATAAAAACAATTTATTTCAGACTTTGTCCATAATGAATATAATTACATGGAAGTGTTAGTAAACAAAAGGAAAACTGAAATTTATGTTATTAGATTATTTTAAAAATGTATAGTATTTTGTTTTTGTTGTGCATAACGAAATTGATGTTTTCCCCTCAAAAGAAACTTCTCAACGCTACTCAAAAAGAGATCGAAATCCTCCTGACTTATTTTCATATAATATTTTGGAATCTAATTTTTTATAATAATATAAGTTATTTACGGGATTGTTACCATGTACCTTGTTTTAAGCGAGTTTCCGATATTTCGGCACAGTTGCAAGCGGCATGATCACGGAGTAACTGAAGTAATTGTGGGTAGGCTGTTATTGGCATACATATCGGTCTACCCTCCGACGAAGTCTTTTATTGCGTTCGATGCCCGTACCACTGTTCACATTCTCACTATTCGCTCGAAACTGTCCTTGCGACCGTGCCGAAATATCGGAAACTCGCTAAAAACAAGGTACATGGTAACTATCTCGTAAATAACTTATATTACTATAATGTTAGTGACCATGAAAGTTTAATACAATATATCTAATTTTTTAGACCAAGAACCTAATTGTTAAACTGATGCCATAAACAATGGGGACAAAAGCAACTGGATCTTGGTAATACAAGATGAGTATAATGCTCTAATAAAGAATGGAACGTGGACACTGGTTGATTAACCTAAAAATAAACTTGTATTCGCTGTAAGGCATACAAACATAAAAAGGATGGAGGACTATAGATCAAGGTTTAATCTTAATTCTTTTGTCTGTCACTTTGATATTATCTCTTTATACACACTGTACTGTACATACGCTACACAACACGCACGCAGGTACATATACATACACACTAACACACACACATACACATACACATACACACACACACACATACACATACACACACACACACACACATACACACACACACCACATATACACACACACACCGGTTAATGCTATACCTAGGTACTTTTTTAACATTATTTTCATATAATTTTTATTTAGTAGTTTTAAATTATTGTAGCTCTAAAGTAACAATAGTGGGGAGAGCACTGTCTTCTGGTCCTCAGGATAACCTTTTCCAGAGGGCAGGGTTCACATTATCATGTACGAAAATGTAAAGGGTTTCCAATAAATTATTTTTATTATTACTGTTTAACTTAGTTACCTAATATTATAACTCTGTACAATCCTTATAAGTTTTTCTATTACAACAATAAAGCTTTGATGAGTCCTTTGCAACTAATAATAATAAGAAACATCGCATTATTTCTGAGTTAGGAAGTTTTATTATTAGATCGGGTGGTCAGTGAAATGGTATTTTTTAAATTAAGTATTCAGTTTAGAGATCAATTTAATTTGTAAGTGAATTTAGTTATCGTTATCTTTTTCTGAGTAAGTGTAGCGCGCAGCTAACATTTAGACTGTTATATAAATATAGTAGTGTAATGGTCAGTGCATTCGCCCGGATAGCGAAGGGTGCAGGTTCGACTCCCGTCCGCTGCCTGGTCCGCGTGGATTTTTTACTATTAATCATTTCTTTAGATTTAAACATCTAGCAGTTAAATGCTTAAAAAAATATATAGCTTTATAAAAAGTTAAAATAATGGACTTACTTTATCAGATGGACACATAAACGCAACTTCGTGAGATGTTTTATAGTTCTAGTCCCACGAGGAGAACTATTCAATGGTATCGGTCGTCAAAGACCAAGGGACAACGGAAACGGGAAAAAATAAGCGAAGTCGTAAATAAGGACTTTGCTCTTACGATCTCACATGACATGAATTCGAATTTTTTGCACGCAAAGTTCTCCATAACATGCTGTGGTATTTGTCCAGATCAAGATGTAAATGTATATACAAAAGAATGGTATTCTTATTTCACTGCATATTATTTAAATGACTAAAATTTATTCACAATATATACATGTATGTACATTTAACAAAAGAACAAATAGGAAGATATTTATAACTAAAAACCTTATAATAACTAAAATATATTATTAAAATGGGTCCCTTTAGGCAATATTCCGAAGATACTGGCAGCGTTCCCCCTTTGAAAAGTTAGACTAATTCTTTAAATTTATTAATATGTTAATTATTTAAATTATTATCTTCTTTTATTTCTCACATTTAAGCATAATAGCATTATATCATAACCCAAGAGTAGAATATCATTGTAAAATTATTCTATTCCCAGAAAATTCTTTTAATAAATTCTGTATGGGGCTCTACGCCAATATTTGCTAAATTTTATTTTATTGTATTGTCATATTGTTACTAACATAGTATGTAAGTCAATTATACTAACATATCTATGGACTCTGTCTGAAAATAAACGATTTTTATTTTATTTTTATTTATTATTATTTTTTAACACTATTCAATCGTTTATTTGGATCTAAAGTAAAAGTTTATAAGTGAATAGGTAGGTGGGTTTTTAAAAATATCACAATTATGTTTGCACAGTTGGTAAGTTTTTGTGACTCTATTACTAATTTTACAAGAACAAGAATAGTTGTAAGTCCAAATAAAAATATATTAAAGAGTGTTAGACAAAACTATGAAAAATCAATTGGTATCATGTTCTGACAAAATTTTTCATAAATTTTGATGATATGTTTTTCTAAAATGACTAAGATTTTTAAAATCTAAAGAAAATTTTAGTACCATACTACCTGTAAAATTCTAGTACAATATTCTTTAGATTAAACATCTAGCAGGCTTAAGAAATATAAATATAATAAGCAATAATGTTTTCGTAAAAATTCCATTGATATTATAAATAAAACATTCAATTTCAAAGGGTTCGAGTCCCGCCTGCTGCCTGGTCCGCGTGGATTTTTTTCTAGTTATATTTTCTTTAGATTTAAACATCAACCAGTTACATGCTTTAAAAAAATAAAAATTATAACTATAACATTCAATTGTCAAATCAAATTGTCTTTACCTACAATGCGAAGCGATGGCGCTGCCTTATTGCCTAAGAAATACAAGATAAAATTCGACACGACCATCAGGGCCGTGGTGCATTCGTCCGAATAGCCAAGGGTGCAGAGTCCCGTCTGCTGTCTGGTCCGCTAAATTTTTTTCTAGAAAAAGTATTAGATTTTAATGTCTAGCAGTTAAATGTTTAAAAATAAAAAAATAACCAAATTGTCTCTGTTACATCTGTAGTATTTATTCAAATAGAATTATTTTATGAAATTAAATTTAAGTTATGAAGATGGTAGTATAGACAATCTCACTATTTCCCAGCTAGACTACCTACTTGACGCAATGGCGTAAATTGCAACGCACTCGTCGCAAAGGGGCAAATGTGGCAAATTGACAAAGGACCGAGTGGATCGCCGTTTTGCGGCGCACGTCGCATGGAATACGAGATGAGCCACGTTCTATAACACGAATCTGTGAAAATATCCACCGTATATCACGCAGGTAGTAATGAAATAAATCAGAAGTAAAAACTTTTTAAAAACAAGCTTTTATTTAAATGCTATAAACTTTTACTATCAACTTACAACGCCATTGCAAAATTTATATAATATAAAAGTAGCTGTATACTGATATTTACTAAGTTTGAAAATTTTGAAGATTCAAATAAAATCAAATTTTGTCTATCTAACAAGTAAATATCGCAACAAGATTTTATATTATATAAATTTTGATTTAAGCTGTTCTATAGAAAGAATAGTCAGAGGCGACTTCAGTGTTGTACAAATACCCGGTCTGTTCACAGATTTCGACAACATGAAAAGGTTAGCTAGTAGCTTACGTATTATAATTGTTTTTCTTTCAATTTCATTTCATTTTAGTTGGTTTTATTCATTGTTTTTTGTGTTTTTATCATTTAAGATATAAAAGTTACAAAATCAAAAGAACTTAAAAAATTGAAACAGTAAAAAGTTCGCAGAACAAGAAGATAATGTAACGACCTATGAAAACAAAGGGTATTAGTAAAAAGCAATCCATTCTCCTGGGAAGTAAGCAACTGAAGTATGAAGTACCAGGGCACTTTAGTAATTACCAAAATAAGTCATAAAAAATAACGAATACCTTAAAAAGCAACGCTATTTGAAAATCCAACAACATAAAGTGTCATGCCCCAGAAGACTCCTATTTTAATCCTGTAGCGAGCGTAAGGAGACACCTAACTTAAGAAAAGGAACAGGCTGATAAATAATAAAACAGCCCTAGGCAGCCTCGTCGTGTCCGCTAGGGATAACTGGAATTAACAAGTTATTGTGTATTTTTGAAAGGACTGTTTTTAAATAAACAGATTCTAAAATAATCTAAACAAGCTAAAAAGATACAATGTCATGTTAGGCCATTCCATCTCAGTACTAATTTTACTGTTTCCAGCGCGCTGCACCGCTTCTCCTATTAGCCTTGTGACATGTAATCCCATTTCACATCCATTTAGTAACTCCAAAAAAATCTCATTGGGATTCTCTAAAACCAGAAAGATTTTATGAATTCACATGTTTGAAGTCACGTCTTACCGTTATGTTTCTAATGTTTAAATAAAGAAAATGACTTCATCTATGTTTATGCTTCATTCAATATAATAAATGGCATTGGCAGAGAGACGAAGACGAAGAAAAAAACAGAACCATAAAAAGTACTCTAAATAATAACAAAACGTTCAAGCTTAACTTGGAAAGAATATTGGAAATGACATAACACCAATGAAATCGTTTCCGGACGCAAATATTACCTCCCTGAAATACAAAGATAAAAGTTAATCTTTTAAAACTGAAAGTGGCAAGGCGTGCGAGAGAGACGCACACAGGCAATTTTTCTCTCATAATCACTTTTATGATTATGCACTTCCATTCGAGGTCCTTTATTCTCGGCCTGGCTTTTGAATTTTCCACGTAAGCGATTATGCTAAACCATGGGGCATGTGAGGTTTTGTATGATTAATGTTCAGGATCGCCACTTAATGTTTACCCTTGTTTTGTTTGTATAAACATTGAGAAACCTTGCTCCAGTGGAGCAGTTGCTTGGGTAGACTGATTCGCCGTTGTACATTAATGTTTCTTAAGCAAACGATGACAAAATACTTGGTAAATATTATTATAGTTTCGAACAATAATTGCTTTGGTTTATCCACTTTTAAACTGGATAGTGAAAGTTTCTATAATTGAAATTGATCTATTACAAATAATGGACTCGATTTCAATTATGAAACATTATTAGGTAAATTCTCGAGCTATTGTAATTATTTTAGTCTAGCATTATTTTTCGTTATTTATTGTTCACTACTATAATTTTTTGAGAATCTAATAGGAACCTGTTTTTTTTCCGGGATGAAAAGTATCCTTTGGGTCAATCCAGGTCATAAACCACATGTCGTGGTAGAATCCCTAACGGGGACCCCGCGGCTTCGAATTTAGCAGTGTTTAAGGTATTCTCAGGACTTTTTTAGCGGATATTATGCCGTAAAGCGCCCGTAAGAGTTGCAGGGTCCTCGGTGGGCAGCCACTGGGGGTTCCGTAAGACTTGCGGGAGCCAGGTACGAGGTCCGTTCGTCGGTGGGCCTCTTAAAGGCACCGTCGTCTGTAAAAAAGATTTTTTACCTGCGTTATAAAAAAAAGGGTCATAAACCACATGCGTACCAAATTTCACCCAAATCCTTTTAGTGGTTTCTGGGTGTTTAAGTAATTTACATATAAACTTTCAAATTTATAATATTATAATAATGGGATGATACTTTGTCTTGCATTTGCTACCAATAAGTACATTTGATATCCACAACAATATAGAATTTAATTTATTTTATTTTATGTTCAGATTAAATACCACATGAACATACGTTCATACAGCAATAAAACTTTTTCATATTTTCTGTTCGAACTATGGAAAAATATGATTTTTTTATTCAACCAACTCATCGCACAAAGCTATTATGCTAAAATCTACCAAAAATAGTCGGCTGAAAGTCATTGATAAATTTGAGGCTCTTTGTTGCGAGCACAAAACGAACAGCGATTTCATTAAACCAATTTTTACTTAAAAGGCTTACTCAGTGAGGAGTGGAGGTTTATTAGAATTAACTACAAGTCGTCAAGCACTTAACTTAATTTTTTGAAGTTGTTCGCCGAGTGAAATTGCAAAATTATCTCATTTTCTAATAAGAGCTTTACCGTAAGAGATTTAAAACATCTAAAAATAAAGTACAACTTTATGAATTGTTTAAATTGGTATTATGGTAATTAACTACAATTTTATCGCTACTTAAAAATGTGAATATAAAATATGAAAAATTGATCAACTAATTAAAGAAAATAAAACGAATAAAAATTGACCGTTTACTGAGGCTATTTTAGACTCTACTAAAGAGGCGTAAAGTAAATAATTACTCAAAAATGTAATTAGGTTGTATTTAGCAAGTGCTTAGTTGAAGAAAATTTTACTAGAAATAATTCCACGCGGATCAGGCAGCAGACGGGTCTCGAACCCGCACCCTCTGCTGTCGGGGCGGATGCAATGACTATTTTGCTATCGCGACCCTAACGGCCATGTCCAATTCTTTTTAGTATTTCTTAGGCTACAAAGCAGCGCCATCTATTCGCATTGTAAGTAACCCACATTTTTTTCTAGTAAATTTTTTTTTAGATTTAAACAACTAGCAGTTAAATGCCCCAATAATATATAATACGATTGCCTATGGAATTTAGACTAACGACTAAGGCCCGTATTATAGAAAGATTCTCAGTGATTGATCTAGTCTTGAGCATAGTTAGAAAGGGATGTCGCTATATATAGCACATAGCGATATCCCTTTCTAACTGTACTTAAGTAAAGATCAACACTTATTTGTCATTCTGTATTACGGACCTTAGTGTAAATGAACGGAGTCGAGTACTCCCGTATTCATTTTGGTTCCCCCCAATCTGGCATGACTGAGGTACATTTCGACAATAACGCGGGTGCAGGATCGGTTGCTGTGAGTAAAACAATGTAACTATTGCATCGTACGCTCGAATGCGAGTAATATCTTTCGTGCACCCAAATACGGGTTAATTCAATTTCAGTGAGGTTTAAGGGACTTACTTGTCACGCTAATTAGAAACCGTATCTCTTATCTATTAGACAAGTCCGTCCGTCCGTCTGTCTGTGGTGCTATTTCAGCGGCCAAACCGTAAGAGATAGATAAAGAGAATATTTAAGTTATAAGTTAAGAATAGTCTGATAAGACTACAATCCGGATTTGAGTAACGTAGCACTTCCGGTTTTCGAGAAATCACGAATTTCTCAATTAATTAAATACATTTTTTTTAAATCAGGTTTTGGTGAACATTTGGTTCACTGGTTTGCTAGTAATAATACTAATATCATGTTTTGTTTCATCATTTTAGATTAACTGATAAGTTAGTAGATATATTTTAAAAATCGATCATTGTTGTTGTTCAACCTCTATACGTGTATCCGCCGTATTCACATGCGTTACGTTACAACTAACTAATCGCAATTCTAACGCTCCTCATTTATGTCAGAGTTACACAAAGAGGTGCACAATGCTTGCTTATATCAGTACAGCCATCAATAAAGTTTCCCCGTTCGAACTCCATCCACGCGGCTACATCCGCGTCACTCGTCAATGGGCTATCTTCATGTATGACAGTACATATAATGAAATATAGCCTGCGAAATGCGAACGCTGCAACTTGTGTCGGTGCCGTGGCACAAGTTTTGATCGCGGGCCACACCGAGGGCGAAATGAGGTTTGTTTCACTTCATACCTTATGTTACTCAACTACCATGACTGGCTTAATTATTAGTATACACTGCATGGATGAGAAGGAGACGAGAACTCATGTCCTGCTACAATTCAGAGGCGTAGCTAGACAACAGATGATACACCTGGGTAGCCCGCAAACGCTTCTCGAGACCTGTAAAGACATCAATAGATTATTGAGATTCTTGGAGGACCTGGGATGGCATAACTGAAGTCATCCATTCACACAAAATAGGCACCTGATGTCGAGTTGCCTAGAATACCCACCTTGAAGAAGAAGAGACCGGAGTAGGAAAAAATAAGGTGGTGTCCCCGAAAAATATAAAACGTCTTGTCTTTTCTTAAACTTCATGTTAATTACAATACAACGTAATCTTATATGTACTTCCATAGTGTGCGCTTCTCTAAATGTCCGGGCAACAAATGTTCGCACACCGTGTGCGTTGAGTCCATGACAAGTCCTCGGCGGACATTTTTTACGATTCAGGGACTTCATACTCCATGGATAAAAGTCCCTCGTCTGCGCAGGACATAATGATGATGGATAGCCATTCGCTGGACCTCTCTACAACATATGAGAGACGATGCTTCGCTTCGCTGAGTTCGTCTGATTAATCTGCACGCCATGCATTGCTATCATTTTATACCATTTGGAGAGGGAACTGTGACCCAAAATAAAAAAAACCATAGCAGGTAGGTATATTTTGACAAGAGGAAAGCGATATAAATTTTTATTCGCTCGCGGCGTGGCCCGACTCGACGCGTCGGCGGTGACGTGCGGTTTGCGGCAATCGCGCTCCCGATGCACGCCTGCCACTGACAAATATTTTTGTCCGTTTTAAAATTTCGTTGCGCAGGCAGCCAGAAGCTTCCCGTTTATAGGAGTCTGGACCTGAAAAGTCCGGAGCCCCAATGGTAATAGGGTAACTATTATTAAGCCTTCGTTGACCTCCTGTCCGTCTACTTGTCAGTGGGTTTGAGTTGTATACGATGAACTTTTCAACTTTTGAAATTTTTAGCTGTCTTTCTTAGACAGCTCAAAATTTCTGTTTTTTTGGCTTTCGTCTATTTATCTCGTGATTTATATTTCGGTTTTTTCGGTCAACAATTCGGAGTGTTCAATCATGTATAGCGTTATACCGTTTTTTTTGCTTTTCCTGAAATCAATGCCCTCTGGTATACATACTTGATCAGAAATAAAATTATATCGTTCGTCTTGTTAATATAAAATCGTGCAATATAAAAAACTACAAAAGAGGTGGATAGAAAAAAGTGCAGTCTCGTGTTGTGTTTTATTCTCAACCGGGTTTTTGTATTCTGTACAATTGCGGGGTTTCCAATCTTTTCTCTTTTCAAGTTCTTGGCGATTCCCGACTCCTGTCTCATTCCAGCACCGTATAATGTTGAACGCGTTGCTATTTAATTTCTTTTTTGTGTTTTTATCCCGGTCTACATTTTTCATTCGACGAATTTTAACCACATATTTTCGTACGTCTATGAAATTATAATTATTGTAGCAATCTAGAAACTTCGATTAAAATTAGAATAATAATATAGTATATACAAACTTAGTAAAATTTTATGAAACTTTCATCTAATCATTTTAATGAATTGTATTTATAACGGCAAACGGATATTAATAAGTTTTGCTTATCTTCCTATGCTTCTAGAATTAAGATAAGATAATAATATAAAAAGTTTATATAGCAAAAATCGTGCCGATTATCGAAACCGAAAGCGTAGCATATACAGACAAAATAGTTAATTATTTCTTTCTTTTATTTTTTGTCATTGGAATGCAGGTGTAAAGCATTTTATTGATGTCTTAAGAATATTCGTTCTTTTCCTTTACCTCTTTATATATTTTTTTAATTAAACAAAATATAAAATAAGCGTAAACAGCAGAGGTAGAGTAGTGTAGACACCGGAGTGGGGAAGGCAATTAAAAAAGAGAGAGCCCACATTTGCTAGATACTTTTTTATGATAAAATGGTGGCAAATCAACGTATGACTCGCCTCATTGTAAGCGGCTACTATTGCCTATAGAGTATACATGCTTGCGATACCAAAATATCACTTGCATCGTTGCCTACCTTGACCCAAGTCCCTACCCTGTGGAGTCCTGGTAGCAACAAAAAGATAGTGTTATTTAACTGTGTAAAGTGAAGGTTACATTCCTTGACGGGCGCTCCAATACGAGCGGGAAAACGTCTTTACTTATTTACTTACTCACTTTTCGTCTATAAATTTATACTTCTCTTTACCAATACCGTATACATTAGCATCGTTAGTAGAATAGCTATTATTCTAATAGCTAATACTGTGTACAGCGCACTTAGGTGCATTTTTATTAAAATATCAATTCATTGTTACAGCTTCGACGTCCGCGGCAAGCACCTGTCAGAAGCGCGCCACTGGTCCGCGCCGGAGGTGTTCGGCCCCCGCGCGCACTTCTCCACCTCACCTCCGCCCGCGGCGCTTCTCGTGCGTGACGTGAAGCGCCGCGACGAAGGCGTCTATAGATGCCGTGTCGACTTTCGCAACACGCAAACCACAAGCTTTCGCTACAACCTCACCGTCGTAGGTGAGTACCTCAGATTTTTGTAAGGCTAGAGATACTGGTTTTCCATTTAAATCGGTGTCTTCATCTCATCCTCGCCCGCGGCACTGCCTATGTGTGACGTTAAGCACCGCGACGAAAGGGTCTATAGACGCCGCGTCGACTTTCGCAAAACGCAAACCCTTGTGGTTTGCGTGTTGCGCGGCGCTGCCTATGTGTGACGTCAAGCACCGCGACGAAGGGGCTTTAGATGCTGCGTGGACTTCCGCAACACGCAATCTACCAGCTTTTGCTACAACCTCACCGCCGTAGGTCAGTACCTCAGATTTCTGTAAGGCTAGAGACGCTGGTTTTCCATTTGAATCGGTGTCACTGCCTCACACCCGCACGCGGCTCTGCTCGTAGGGGACGTCAAGCGACGCGACGAAGGGGTCTATAGATGCCACGTGACTTCCGCAATACGCAAACTACCAGCTTTCGCTACAACCTCAATGACGTAGGTCAGTACCTCAAATTTTTGTAAGGCTGGAGACCCTGGTTTTCCATTTGAATCAGTGTCTTCATCTCACCCGGCGGCTCAGCTCACCCGTGACGACAAGCGCCGCGACGAAAGGGTCTATAATAATAAATATTGTGTTATGGGAGACTAGGGTAACGGATAGAATACATATACAGTACATTTAAAAGTATATTTATATAGAAATACATATTAAACATCCATGATTGGAGTACAAATGCTCGTATTCATCACACAAATATCTGCTCCCACCGGGATTCGAATCCGGGACCTCTCGAGTCGGCGACACCATGAACGTACAAACCACTCGGCCACGGAGGTCGTCTATAGATGCCGCGTCGACTTCCGCAACACGCAAACCATCAGCTTTCGCTACAACCTCACCGTCATAGGTCAGTACCTATCTCAGATTCTTGTAAGGCTAGAGACTTAAAATCGGAGATTCAACCCCCAATATGAATGACTGATGATTATGATTACTTATATTTAGGTATTAGTCAGAGATGGCGCAGGGTTAGCGCGTTCGGCGATATTGAAAGTTAAGTAACTTTCGCAATGTTCGGTCATTGTACTGCAGATACAGCCGGGAGCAATGGCTTAACATGCCTCACGAAAGACGGAGGAGCTCAAGCTAATAATTTTTGGGTCGCCAAGCTTATTACTGACTATTGTGAAAGTTGTTTATCTTCCGCGACCATGCCGAAAGCGCTACCCAATAGAAGACAAACAGCCAAATAATGTTATTACTTATATAGTATTAGCATTATTGTCAACTAGCTGTACACCGCGGTGGTACCCGCGGTTTATTAGGGATATTTTCCAGCAGTAAAATGTAGCCTATGTGTTATTCCATACCAAATTTTATTCAAATCGCTCCAGCCGTTTAGACGTAAAGAAGTAACAAACATACACACTCACAAACTTTTGCCTTTATAATATTAGTGTGAGGAGGTTACAAAACTTAACAGCGGGTGAGGATGGAGTCAGATCCTGTATCCATCGATTTCTACATAGTGTTTACTTATCAAATCTAATGTAATGGTTTGGTCCCCCTAATGCATGTTCACACACTACAGACTTATTTTCGCGCCTATGTCCAATGAAATATCCGAAAGCTCAGTAAGTCTTTCGAAGGTAACTCGACAAAGTAAATAAAAAATCATTATTCTGACGATGCAGATCTGAAAAGGCTGCGAAACGTCAATAAATAAATAAATTTAATACATTAACCCGTAAATACTAGTTTTTTTAATGAGTGATGTGCGTGAAAATCTAAGAAACTAATTAGTCTATCAAGTAAAAACAAAATACAAATCGGCCCACGCTCAACTCTCGGTTTCAACAAAAGTGATTTATATCTTTTTCTGAATCCCACATTTGTAATCAACTTGTGTGTATATTTATTTCGACAAATTGTTAGTAGATGTGCCTATCCACAAATTAATTGATAAATCTATTTCGGTACCAATTATTCCAGCATTAACGTTCACGTGTTCATTATGTAGGCTTAATTGTTAGCTAACGTCGCCGAACAGTGGCTGCGGTTCGTGGTAGATATACGAGGCATAGGCGCGGGCCTCGGTCTGACTTATGACTAGACTTATAGGCCCGCCCGCCAGCTTTATTGCTTCAACCGTTCGGAATCTACGAATGTCCCGAATCGTATCGTATGTGAAACTTTGCGAAATGTTCGGAATCCGGGGTCTGGTGAAATTGTCTGCATTGGGAAGGTACTGCTTTATCGATAACATTATTGAAATGTGTAATGTGCTTGTGTACCTACCCTAGAAATCTTAAAATGCTGTCAGATAGACAAATGAAAACACACACACATCAGAGGCTTAGTCATGGTCTGCTATAATGGAATTTTAACAACTTTCTCATATTTGACGACCTCCGTGGCCGAGTGGTTTATACGCCGGGTTTCATGGCGTCGCCGACTCGAGAGGTCCCGGGTTCGAATCCCGGTGGGGGCAGATGTTTGTGTGATGAATACGAGCATTTGTACTCCAGTCATGGATGTTTAATATGTATTTCATATAAATATACTTATATATGTACAATATATGTATTCTATCCGTTACCCTAGTATCCCATAACACAAGCCTTTACAGTGCTTACTTTGGGGCTAGGCTAATTGGTGTGAGTGTTGGAAATATTTATTTATTTATTTATATTGCAGTCAAAGGATGTGGTGGGTCATGGCCCTTTCTCTCTTTTTCATCCATATGGAAACCCTGTGCCTTAGGGCAATGCTCACAGTGAAGACATTAATTGATGATGATGACACACTTTGGGTACTTATAGAACATATAGAATCGATGATGCACAAGGTTGTACGGCGATTCGTACATGTTAAGAAAGTAGAATTTTGTCAGGACCTACTCTAAATGTGCAACTGACTTCGCTTTTTATATAAATAAACCGAATAACATAAGTGCTAACATATTGCACTTCCGTATAAAATTACTGTTTTTCACGTGGTGATAAATCTTAATATATATAAATCTCGTGTCACAATGTTTGTCCTCAATGGACTCCTAAACCACTGAACCGATTATAATAAAATTCGCACACCATGTGCAGTTCGATCCAACTTGAGAGATAGGATAGTTTAAATCTCAAATTATAGTCGCAATTTTAATTTATTGCAAATTATTACTTTTGGGCGGTACGAAGTTCACCGAGTCAGCTAGTATAATACTATGTAAATTAGCATACAACTGCCGGTCTACAACATCATGTTTGATAATTTACAGAGCTAAATCAGGATCACACAAGAAAATCGTTATTGATCTTTAGCCTTTTATTCCTTTATTTTATTGTTTGCATTGCGTGGTAGCTAATAGGAATACAGATACTAAGATGCTTTACGTGTGGTCTTAATCTGGTCGTAAAATAGATGATAATTATATCGTTTTCAGTGACTTACACTACTCCGTAGTATTAGGAGATAGATTAAAATTATCTATCACCTCCTGATGCATTTCCAAGTAGCCCTACGGTAAGTCAATCTAATTTTTAAAAAAATTACCATTTATCAAATATTATTCCTATATGCTGCACCAAGAGAGGGGTAGTATAGAGTTTAAGCACCCGTCTGGGGAAGAACCCCCAACTTACGCAAGATCACAGTAAAATATCATTTCCTTTTGGTGGCTTTATGTTTCTGTCGGTGGATAAAGTTCCAGGTCTTCACGGGGTAGGGGATTGAGTCAGGGTAGGCCACGGTGCGAGTGATATTTTTGGTATTGCAAGCGCCTATAGGCTGCGGTGGCCGCTTACCATCAGGTAGGCCATGAGATTGTATGCCACCCTTTAACAATAAAAAAAAAGACGGGTTGCACTCCGGGAGTGCCGGCAGAGGTGAAAACTTGAATATTAACGTTGTGCATTTTTGATATTTTGGAATGGTTAGGGAATAATTTTGCACGAATTGCTTTAATTATCAGTATAAAAGTACTATCATGTATGTGGTAGAATACAATATTTATTTATTGCGATATCGTACACAAACATGACAATTTATATTACATTAAAAAAGTTTATCTCTCAGAAGAATCAACTTACATGTATCACATTTAAGTGCACCTAGCAACATCTATTGTAAAAAAATGCATTTTCTTCGCAATAAACCTGCCACGTGGACGTCCTAGATAGAGACTTATTATTATAATACGGTAAAATAAAATATTACTATGTTTCGTCCAATATATTTAAAGTCAACAACCTTTCCAATTTTATTGTGTGTTATGATGCGATCAGCCCACGTGTTTAACCTGAAGCGAGTTTAACATTTTTGACCCATACAAAAAAAAAGTGTACGACGCCGCTAAAGAAGTTATCACTTCAAAAAAAACAAAATTACGAAATCATCAAATCTAATTTTGGTAGAACTGACTTGACCATTATAAACTCCTGTTTGCAGGAATCCAACAATTAAATCATTCCATCTACACATTAACAGCGAAGTTTGTGCGCTCACACCGCCTGCGCCTGTAGGAGACGAAGTACCTAACTTACGACCAGACTTATAGGCTTCCTCGAAAGGTTTATAGCTTCTCAAGAGTGTATTGCACTATTGCTGCCCCACAAATTTACTACTGTTCGCCAGAATTTAATGCAAACAGTAATTCTACCGTAGTGACGAACTCGTAGTGCAAAATTACGAGGTTTTCTCTGCCGTTTTCAGGTTAGGTAACTTTTCAAAAAGCAGATTGTTTAATGGATAAGACTACCCAAAACTTTTAAATACTTATTAACAATGTCTATTTTTATACTGTCCTTAAGTATCTGCAATTTTAGAATACAGTTATTATTGTCACTGAGAATAGTTTTATTGTACCTATTTATTGCAACTCTTGTGAATCCAGATCCAAAACCAAGTATTAAAATCGATCACTCTTTATCAATCATTTATATACATTCCGTTAAGCATCGAGACAATGATAAAACACCAACCTATATTTGAAGCAAGCAATATTTCTATATCAGCTTGAGAACAAACGAGCCCTTATTATCGCATTGCGCGTCCAATTTTATTGCAATAGATCATTTGCCGGCTGATGGATGGTGTAATAAACTAATTGCCCAATACTCCCCATGATGCTTAATTCATGAGATTGTAAATGGCCCCACTCGGAGTCGAGGCAATTCGTCTTTGATGATGTCACCTTCCCTTCCTTCTATCTCTATATTAATACAATAATATCCATGGAACTCTATAATTACTGTTCCATTTCACAAGCTCTGTCGAAATATAGTTGCGTCAATTGAATCTTCTTTTTAATGATTGACCGAAGATTCACTATCAGAAACTTCTCTGTCTTACTTATCTTATATCTCTTTTCTATCTACGTCATATTATGACTTGTTGTTGCGAAAGTTAATTGACTTGAAAAGGCTAACCGCTGTTCTTTATATATATTAGATAACACATAAAACATAACGTTTCTGTCATAGAAATGGTACGTTTTACCTGGTATAGTAACATACCAAACAGTAATTCAGATATGTTGCTATTTGCTCTGCTTCGTTAAGGCTTGAATGATTGTTCTTAATAAAGGTCGCGTGACAAGCACGAAAAACTGACGGGTATGCATGCAGGCGGCGATTGATGAATGCTCGGCGAAAGATGTGTGTCAGTCAGGACTCTGTTAGGATGTAAAGATCGATTGTCTTCGCATATCGCTTTGTAAAACAGGCATGACCTGAAAACTTCAGGTTGGTTAGTATTTGACTGAATAAAGTTACGGATCTTTTAATTGAGTACAAATATGCAGGGGTTAAAGTAATCTACAAATAATTTGGTGTAAAAAAGTAAATTCGTGTATTCAAATAATTTTAAACAAAAGAAGATACTAAAGATTCTTTTTGTTCTAATTAGTTAACATCATCAGCTTTATAGTTATTAGTGGGATAGCTACCATGCACCTTAAGGGTAAACAAAGTAGCAAAAAGGTACAGAGTGACATATTGTTAAAAAAAATCTTGGTCACGAACATTACAGTTATAAGTGGAATTGCTACTTTGTACCTTAACGGTAAACAAAGTACATGGTAGCAATCCCACTAATAACTATAATGTTAGTGACCATGAAAATTTAAAACAATATGTCATTCGCTTGTTGTTCTTCTCACTGCTGGAGCATAGATCTTACGTAGGTATTATGGATGGCGCCCACCAATCTGTACAAGGCCTAATGTGTATTGGGACCAGTGCGGATTGGGCCCTGTGCGGATTGGACACCGTGCGGATTGGGCCCAGTGCGGAGTTTGCTTTGTGTGGATTGGGACAAGTACGGATTGGGGCCAGTGCGGATTGGGGCTTGTGTGGACTATGCACTGAGCAGATTGTGATCAGTGCGGATTGGGCTAAGTGTGGATTGGGCCCTGTGAGGACTGGGCCTAGTGCAGCTTGGGCCCAGTACAGATTGGAATTAGTGCGGATTGGGATCAGTGCAAATTGAGCTCTGTGTGGATTGGGCCCAGTGCCTTCCCCTATCCGTCTCAATGTATTTTTCCCCTAGCCGCCATGCGGGTATCGCTATAACGTTCGACCACAAAAAACAGCACGTTAACAATTAATTTTCATAGACTTTTTCTGACTGCTCAGCGCGTTAACAATGGATTTCCATACACTTTTCCAGCTCGCTTAGTAGTACAACAGCAACGAGGTCCTTTCTGCTTTTTTTTTCAAATAAGAGACACTTTCTGTGCAGGTATAATATACAGAGTATTGCTACATCATAGTTCTATTGTAAAAAGATGAAATTAGGCAAGCAATATCAACTTGGAAGTTTTGGGAATTTCCAATCAGTGTTTGAAACAGTCTTCGGAAGCAAACAGTACTCGTCAAGGGTATTTAATGGAATTGATTGCGAATTTAATTAAAGTAAGCTGTGACAGCATTGTAGCGTTATCAGTTCTGTTGCGGTGATGGCTTTAAATTAACTCTTAACAAGGGCATAATAGCATGTATCAAATCAGCTTTTTATTTAGTTTGTCCTTCTGTTGATATTGAAAAGATTAAATCTTTGTGCATTTTTAATTTCACACAGGATAAGAATTTTAGTATCTCTTCGTTACAGCAAGAACTTTTTTAAGTTATAGCGTTTTATAGGTTTATCATCACGTCTTGTTTTTCTTAATTTGCCATGAAAATCTTCGTATCAGAATTTTGAACAATATCTTTTTCCAAAAACTCCAATACACACGTGGAATGATTAACTTTAAATTGTGATGTCACTTTTTATCTTAAGACCAAAAACATACTAAGAAATCAGTTAAAATAAATAGCCTATCAGATTGTAATCAAGATAGGTATATTTATTACCCCTTTAAAAACAATCAGGAATCTGCTGGACATCACATCTGGCTATGTGGACAAAAACACCTTTAATCTCACATTACACGGAATTTGTTACTTAAATAGCCTAAAAGGTCAACAATTAAGATGTAATTTGGTAATAAAATGGGAGTTTGGCAAAAACTAAATGTCGCAACAAGCCCCAAAATCGTTTTCCCAATTCATCAAGCGGTAGAGGGCGTCTCAGCTAACGGGCGTAGCTTTTATTGCCCCCTAATGTGGAGTTGCGATGATGCATGCCCCAATTTCTCGGACGTTAACTCAGGACGCTTCACCGAATGGCACCAATTTTTACGGAACTTACGTAAGGAAATACGGCTTTTGACATGGTATGTTTACTGTTGGAGTAACAAGTAAAGGAAAAATGTTTGATATTTATATATAAAGAATTTCTTAAATATTAACTCGGCCCTTGTATAAAGCTGGATACGAACCAGTGTTTTTCATAATCCAAGCTGTTGGAGTAACTAATCTGCAACTGATATCTAATGCTTTGCAGCCTGTACTGTACTGGAAGTAATTTGAGAAGTAAACTTTTTTTTTCTTCTAAAAAATCTAGCCTGATACCTACCTTGGCAAAATAGTAAAACAATATAAAAGTTTAAAAAAACGCAGTTTTCTCTTCCTTAATATTATTATACACGAGCTATATGTCCCGGCTTCGGTGGAAGCTACAAACGTTCAAATATTTCCTTTAGGTATGCCATTTAAAGTAGAAACGATTTGAAGAATGAAAGATTCATTGACTTTCAAAGAATAGAAAACTGAATTTTGGAGATGATAAAAATATTTGTATAAATATTATAAAGAGGAAAGATTTGATTGCTTGTTTGTATTGAATAGGTTCCGAAACTACTAGACCGATTTGAAAAATTCTTTCACATTTAGAATCCTACATTATCCATAATGAACATAGGCTATAGAGTATTTTTAAAAATAGTTAGGGTTCCGTATGAAAAAATCGATAATGTAACCCAGAGTGTGAAAAAAAATAATCTTATCTCGCTTATGCTGCGGAAGTCATTCATAATAGAGCAAAGTGATGTACTAAAGTTTTATAGAGGACATGAATATCTACAAAAAAGGTCCGCGACACCATATATCTAACTATTACAGTTATATCACAACTAAAGATTTCACCTGATGTAATTAAATAAAGAACACAGTTTTAATTAGCAAAACGTTTTTTATTCTTTATGGGAACTTTTATAAACCGAGAAGTACAGTAAGGTAGACAATGCTAGGGAGCGATGCAGTGTTGCCACACCTCAAGATCATAGATAATAAATTGTATAATTACATTGTCATATTCTAACACCCCCTCTCAATGTAATTACACCAAAAACAATCTTAATAGCTAAACACAGTTTTACAACTTTTCTATGTTACCCATACCACATTTTTCCAAAAAGCGAGTTATCAATTCCATATTTAAAGATTTTGTGAGCATGTCTGCTGGTTCATCGCTTGTTTTAACATATTTTAAACATATCTTATTGCTCTTAACTAATTCTTTTATAAAATGATACCGAATATCAATATGTTTCAAACGCTTAACAGTATCAGTGCAGGCAACAGATATGGCAGACTGGTTATCACAATAAATATGTACAGGACATACTTTATTTATTTTAAAATCGTTTAACAAATTAATTAGCCAGCAAGCTTCACTGGCTGCCATACTGACTGCAACATATTCAGATTCGGTAGAAGATAAACTCACAGACACTTGTTTCTTTGAACTCCATGAAATTAAGCAATTAGAAAATTTAAATAAATAGCGTGTTGTTGATCTCCTATCTTTGAGATCCCCCCCCCCCCCCAATCGGCATCACAATACCCCTCCAATACATTATCTTTACATTTGTATACTAATTTATATTCCAAAGTATGTTTGACATAACGTAAAACTCTTTTTAATGCTGATAACAACATATTGTTAGCACACTGCTGGTACCTACTTAATAAAGATACAGCAAAGCATAAATCAGGCCTGGTGCCAGATACAGCATACATGAGAGACCCTATAATTTGTCTACACAATTTTTCAGTATTTTTGTCTGGTTTGCTTTTATTTTCAAGAGTTTTTACATTAAAATTCTTATCAATTGGGGTAGACATGGGTTTACAGTTTCCCATATCAAATCTTTGAAGGACATTTTCCAAGTATTTTCTTTGACTCATTTCAGTGACACCTTTCTCAACATTTTGTTTTATATTTATGCCTAAGAAATCATTTACAAATCCTAAGTCTTTCATTTTAAATTCATGATTTAGTAAATTTTTCAGCTGTGTTATTAAACTACTATTTTTGCCAAAGATCAAAAGGTCATCGACATATAATAAAACATACATTTGATCATTATCATTACACTTTGTATAGAGACAAGAGTCAGAGCTTGATTTAATAAAACCTTCTTTGAACATGACAGCACTGAATTTATTATTCCAGCACTTTGGTGAGCTTTTGAGCCCGTAAAGTGATTTATTTAGCTTTACAATATTGTTACTACTTGAATAGACACCTTCTGGTAGACTAACATATACATTTTCATTTATGTCTCCATATAAGAATGCTCCTGTTACGTCCATTTGTACAATAGGTAAGTTCAGTTTAGTTGCTATTACCACAAAAAGTCTAAGAGTTGACAATTTTGCAACAGGTGCATAAAAATCATTTATATCTAAAGTACTGTCTTGTTCGAAACCCCTAGCCACTAATCGGGCTTTATACTGATTACCTTTAATTTTAAAAACCCACTTACTACTTACAACTTTTTCATTTTCTGGTACATCACAAATTTCCCACGTATTATTTTCTTTTAATGTCTGCAGCTCTCTGTCAATTGCTTCCTTCCATTTACTGCTGTCACTTCTCATCATGGCCTCTCTGTAGGTAACTGGTTCACTATTTAAAGTATAAGCATTCTGACAATAATAAAACACAGGTGGTTTTCTTACCCGCTTACTGAGTTCCCTTTTTGGTATCTGAGACATATTAAGTGGCTCTAATGAACAGTCCTCTTCATCACTGGATGGGTTATAATCGCTTCCAGACACGTCTGGCCCCAATGTCGTGTCATAGGATGTTTCTGATGCGGTTACCTCCTCCTCATCCTTCACCAACTCTTCATCATGCGACTCGTTCATATTGGTGTCTTGATTTTCTTTAATGCAGTTCAATTTTATTCCACTTTCATTGTCATAATGCTCCTTTTCCAAGAAAACTATATCCCTCTTTATTTCTACATCATTTCTTTGTGGGAAATATATCCGAAAGCCTTTGACAGTATCTCCATATCCAACCATTACACCTTTCTCTCCTTTGCTATCCCACTTCTTCCGCTTTTCTTTCGGAATGTGTGCAAATACTGGGGTACCAAAAGGTTTCAATTGTTGAATGTCATAGCTTCTTCCAAACCATGCCTCATATGGGGTATTTTCACCATCTCTACTACTCCCGGTCCTGTTCAGAACAAAGGCTGCTGTGTGTATGGCCTCAGGCCACAGAGACTTCGGCAAACTCTTGCAGGCACTCAACATAGTCCTAGCTGCTTCTACCAGCGTCCTATTTTCCCTCTCTGCTTTCCCATTCTGTTCAGGGGTGTAGGGGACAGTTGTTTCATGCAATACCCCACATTTAATAAATAATTCTCTGACTTCTTTATTCACAAACTCTAAGCCATTATCACTCCTGAAAACTTTCACTTTATTTCCCGTCACATTTTCTGCCTTCTTGATAAAATCTTCAATCGTATTCTTTATATCGAATTAATTCTTGACAAAATAAACCGATCTATAGTTTGAGAAGTCATCTTTGAATAATACAAAGTATCTTGAACCGCCAGTTGAAATAACCTCCATAGGGCCGCAAGTGTCCGCATGAATTAATTCACATGTTTTCGTAGTAACACTCTCGCTGTGTCCGAATGGCAATCGATGCATTTTCCCTTCCAAACAACTTTCACATTTTGCAACTGAAGTTTGTTCTACGTTAATGTTATTTTTCTGAAGTACCTTTTTGACATGATCAAAGTTTTGATGCGCTAATCTTTCGTGCCACTCTTGCAATGTACTTTTCACAGTCTTAGCAACATTAGCCACTGTATTTTTGTATCGCAATTCCAAGTAATACGAACTTCCAACTCGATTCGCAACAGCGCAAACCCGGTTGTTTTTATAAAATTTGCAGTTCCTTCCATCTGTCAACATGACATAACCTTTGTCCGACGCACAGTTGACAGAGAAAAGGTTTGTTTTTAATTCCGGCACGTACAAAACTTTGTCTATGGTCGTTTGAACCCATTCACTCCCGTCGTATACCTCTACGGCCATCTGTCCGTGGCCAAGTACACTAATAGCTGCACCGTTACCGATAATCACAGATTCTTGTTCGGCGCTAGTAAATGATGAAAAAAGTTCACGATCACAACACATATGCTGACTTGCGCCTGTGTCCACTAGCCACTGAGATTGTTGATATTCTTTTAATGAACTTGACACCACAAATGCGTTACTTTTCTTTTGGTCCTTGTTCTTCCTAAACCAACATTGAGCCTTGTTATGTCCAACTTTGCCACAGAAGAAACACTTGTTATTTTGTCCCTCACTCTTATTGTTGTTGTTGTTTTTACACTCGCTAAGAAAATGTCCGAATTTGTTACACTTAAAACACTTTATATTCTTCTTGCCTTTAACGACAAAAGCAGACGAGCCTGGAGATTGTTGATGACCCTCGCTCTTCTCTTTCATTCTTTCCTCTTCAACGAGTAATCTTGCAACTAGATTATCGATTGTTTGTTTGCTATCTGTGGCTGACTCCCAAGCGGATACAAAGTGTTTATACTCATCAGGCAATGACATTAATACTTTTGTTATTACAAACTTGTCGGAGACTTCCTCACCCATCTGTTTGAGCTGATTTTGCATTTCCTGGATTTTTGACAGGAATCTAGACATTTCAGTGCCCGTTTCATATTTGTATTGAAAGAAACGCTGCTGTACTATGTGAATGTTTGTTTCTGTTTTCTGCTCATAAACACTTTGTAATTTTCTCCACATTTCTGCTGAACTCGAGCATGAAATAATATGCAACATAGCATTTTCCGTCATTCTCGTGACTAATAGGGTTTGTGCCTTCGCGTCTTTATTCTCCCAAGCGATTCGTGCTGTAGGATCTTCGGGCTTTGGAGTTCCTCCCTCGACAACATCCAACCAGCCCTGACCTCGTAGCAAAACTGTGGTTTGAAACTTCCAGATGTTCCAGTTGCTGGCTCCTTCCAGCTTCATCAAGCCGCCGTTTGAACTCAGATTTACTTCCATTTCGCTGTCCTGCCTTGCTCCACAAATCGAAACAAGTATTTTTGACTTTCAGCTCCACGTTGTTATGCAACCTAACCTCACTTTCTTTTTTTTTCGATTGCACTTTTTTTTATGAAACTGACTTCCCTGTATTCTTTATACAATTTTTATGCAGGATTATGTGCCTGGGCCCATAACCTGATGTAATTAAATAAAGAACACAGTTTTAATTAGCAAAACGTTTTTTATTCTTTATGGGAACTTTCATAAACCGAGAAGTACAGTAAGGTAGACAATGCTAGGGAGCGATGCAGTGTTGCCACACCTCAAGATCATAGATAATAAATTGTATAATTACATTGTCATATTCTAACATCACCCGCGTTAATTTGAGGAAAATGGTTATAGTGAGACAAACTTCAAAGATATATGTGGGCATATGCGGTCGCGGACTTTTTTCATAGAATTTCTAAAGGGGAGCAATCCCGTCATACATGATTTTTGTGTAACTTCTTTCATTTACGCAGCCCACGCAACGGATTCTCCCAAATTGATATTTTTACCCGTTTTTGTAACATTTTATGTTGATACTCCGCAATTACTGGTTGTTGCGTAATATTATATAACCTTAAGCCTTCCTCAATAAATGAATTATCACCATCTAACACAAAAAGATTTATTCAAATCGGACCATTAGTTCCTGAGATTTGCACGTTCAACCAAAAAAAATGGTGCATTTGATCCTAAACTACGAAACAAAATTTTTACTATCTGTTAAATAAATTTTCATGGAAGGTTTATAATTATATAAAGAAATTTATTGTGTATAACTATGATCTATACTACAGCTCTACACCGAAGCGAAGCCAGAGCGGGCCACTAGTTCAAGATAAACTTGTAGCAATGATGAGAAACAGACATTTGCAATGAATGGCATGATTTGCTGATGATACGTAAATTCATTAAGAAACAATGGATAAAAACCATGTACTCTTGCGTCAAAGTTTCGCACTCTGAACACCGGCCATGTGAAGTTTAAATTGTTTCGCCACATCATAATTCCATCAATTATCTTTCATGAAGTTGAAGCGGCGTATGATATAATACTTATTAAAAGGCATTCCTTAACAAAGGAGGCGTACACAAGAATTGATGAGATGGATAATGAACGAGGCGGTGGAGTAACAGCTATTATCAAGTGTTCAGTTACCAACTCCGATACCGTACACAAAAGCGGATAATAAGGCGAGGAGTTTACGAAAAATATATTTAATCATATACAGAAAAGAAGTCTTTTTAGGGTTCCATAGAAAAGAAAGGGACCTTTATTTTGTGACTTTGTTTCTTTTTATCATTTAATCCTTTTTTTATATATAAGTAGGCAAATGACTCTACCCCACCTGATGTTAAGTGTACAATAGCTGGTACAGCAGTTATAAACTGCTAGGTACACCAATCATCCTCACCTTGCCGGCCTGCAAAAATGCTTCTTCACGCCTCTCTTAAAGGACCCCAGATTATAGGAAGGAGGGAACACTTGCGCGGGTAAAGAATTCCACTTACGAATAGTACGACAAAGAAATGAGTCACCAAATTTCTTTGTTCGTGTAGGAATAGCGGCCACATTAAGTACGGTGGCAACGTAGGCCAGCGCGCGTGGTCCTCTGAAGAAAAGGTAATAGAGGGATAAGGGAGAATAACTCCTCAGAACACTCGCTGTGGTATAGTCGGTAGAAATATTTAAGAGAGTAAGGGCATACGGTATTATCAGCTTGAATTAGACGATCCATCTGAGGAATTTTATTAACCTCCGCTTTACAGATAATTAGTTGGGTTAGGTTTTAAGACTCCACGAAATATAGCCAGGGAGGCAATGACGCAAGTGAATTCTGCATAGCAAGCGTCAAAAGGCTATGATGGTACCATCAGGCGGGGTATAATTATGTAACAAATTTACCTTTATAACACATTTTATAAATAAAATAAATAAATAGTTCCAACACTCACACCAATTACCCTAGCCCCAAAGTAAGCACTGTAAGGCTTGTGTTATAGGATGCTAAGTATATTTATATAGAAATACATATTTAACATCCATGACTGGAGTATAAATGCTCGTATTCATCACACAAGCTTCTGCCCCCACCGGGATTCGAACGAGGGACCTCTCGAGTCGGCGACACCATGAAACCCGGCATACAAACCACTCTAATTATAATATAATCAATAATGCGTATAATTATATACGCATAATCTCGAGTATTTACTTCAGTAGGTAAATACTAGTATGTATCTCATCTCTCACGACTTGAGTTCTCATGTCCGACACAAACGTATCGCTTGAGGGATTGGAAATTCGAAGCCGACTCAGTTGACCACTTGAATACATAGCTAACTTGATCCAGTAGCGTAGTTGCTTATTAATCTATACATACATATATAAATTTGAAACCTGACATCTCATCTACAAGATTCTTTTAAGCAAAGACAAAGAAATTATTTCGGCACTAAAATATGCCTTAGAAAAAAAAAGTTAGGTATTACAAAAGAAACCGTTCAATATTGTTGTATCTTGAACGACCTTACTACGAAATGCCATGTAAATGCTAATCGCTTCCATTCCTCGCACTTGTTGAAGGTGAGAGGTGCAGATAAAAGGCCAGACACAGAGGTAGTAATTCTACTTGAAGTATATCTCCTAACTTATATACCCTAGGAACATTATAATTATTTGATGATAAATACGGAAATTTTACGACAATGTCCTTCCTCTTTATACCTTACTAGCGGCCCGCCCTCGCTTCGCTTCGGTGTAGAGCTGAAGTGTAGACTACAGTTTTTGTTCTCAGGCTTGTATTATACACAATAACATTCATCTATGATTCTTCTTATACCTGCATGCAAAGTCTCAGCCCGATCGGTTTAAAATTGACAACATACAAACTTTCATTCCCTATTTTATCCCATTGGGGGAAGAATTGAACAAAATCCTTTCTTAGCGGATGCCTACGTCATAACATCTACCTGCATGCCAAATTTCAGCCCGATCCGTCCACTGGTTTGGGCTGCGCGTTGATAGATCACTATGTCATGTCAATCACCTTTAAGTTTATATATATAGATTTCTGAGCTTTTATTGCATACAAAACGGATTTTAATTATCAATTCAAACTCACACACAGCATAAACAATAAAAATATGTTGAAATTATGACGCCTCCAAATCCACTCATGTAACTTTTACGCTGAAGACAAGAAATTGTCCACCAGTTAGCCCATAGAATTGTTATAATTGTCCACCAGGAAAACCCATATTCAAAGGATAAGGAATGAACTAAATATATTAATGGGAAGACACTCGCGTCTCAGTTTGAATAACAAGCTTCTCATTTATAACGCGGAATTAAAACCAATTTGGACTTACGGCATTGAACTTTGGGGACAGCGAGTAACTTGAACCTAGAAATCCTGCAGCGATTCCAAAACTCAATGTGTTACAGAATACTATCCATGGATTGTGAAAAACACAGAAATGCACGACTACTTGCAAAGCAACACTATCAAGGATGAATAAACGCTATTGCTAAGCGCTACCAGGGCAGACTTGTTCACCATGTTAATAAACTTGGCTCTCCCTGATGTTAACAAACACAGCAAAAGACTCAAAAGATGTACTATCGGTGAGCTGGAAAACAGGCATTAACTGAAGATCGGTATGGAACAATGAGAGAAGAGCTTTTTGTTGAAAAAGTCATCTCGCACGCCCGAAAAAACATTGAAATGTTCTGCTTATAGTGCAGACTGATTGCAGAAAGCGGTATCACAAAAAAAAATATGGCGCGATATATGTTGAAATTATGACATCTAAATAATTTTACATTTCATTTCATTTCACTCGTCATAGTTGCACTTTTAGTTTTAATTCTTTGTCATCTACTGGAATATTTCGGTACAAGTAACAACTTCATAACGCATCGAACTGAAATCGAAACAAATCCAATGAACAAATGTGAAACACCTACAAATTAAAAAATATTGGAAAATTATCACTTAGAGTGGAAGTGGCACATTAGAATATTACCGCCGCAGTGCCGGGCCACCACAACTGGTCGCAGTATTAATTAATTTTTCAATTATGACCCACATACATCCGGATTTTGAACGTCACAATCAGAGGGTAGTGTATTTCGAGCTAATTTGATTGCCACCGAAATTGGGTACAATCTATCGAGGAAACCGAATATTGATATTGCTATAATGTTCATTAGAGATTAGGTTTGGTAACTGCGCAATTCATTTGCGTTTGGAAATTACAACAACGTATAAGTTTGTATATATCTTTGGCAATCCTGTAGTGTTATTATTTGGGTTTTTGTTTTGTTCTACAATATATGATTTGGTTTGGATGATATTGTGCAAAATTTCTACACATTTGCTGTTACATATCAGATATCTTTTAACCTTCAATCAACATGATCGAAACTGTTAACGGTTCATTTTAGAGTTTAGCTATCCTAATCCAATCAAAAGATCAGCTGCAGGTCATAATCAGGTAATTGCAACGTTACCCATCCATTCTATTCAGTTAGTGTAAAACTGATTACCACATCTCGGGCATAGAGCTGCCGGTACGGCGCCCTGAGTCCATATATTACGGGGCTGTTATCACATTATCGTTGTTTATCGCCGTCGCCGGCCGTAACGAGCCTCGTCCCGGCGGATTTTACGTAATTACCCGACGGACACCGCGCATTAATTGGATTGGCCTTTTGAAACATCACGTTCACCCGATAGTTAAAAACCATCCGATGCTATGTCGTTAATACATAATTACCTATATCCGATGCAATCGTAACGTATGTCGGCTTTTTGCAGAGCGTCCCGTGAGAGATCCACGGTCTATCGCAAATTCGAGATCTCGAATGAAACTGAGTTTCATTTCGAACACCATTACTTTGTAAACATTTCTGGTCTCAGAAAAATGTTGGAAGCCGGCAGCGTTCCCGATCGTGTTGCTTGAATTCAATTTTATTCTCTTTGAGGCGCTCGTCGATTTCCATTTAAGTTTTGTGAATAGATCGTCCAGTGGGCGGGGCGCGACGCCGTCCGATTTCACGGCCAGTTGGTCGCTTGTTTGTCGCTCGCCGTCCGCAGCTCGCTTCGCTCGTGTCAATGCCTGCCGCCGACCATCGTTCCGCAATCGAGTTACAAACTTTAAATCACTTCAGGACGCTATCCCCAGATCCCGATCGCAGCCCGCCCGTGAGATCTGATTACCACTCTGTTGTCTTTCTATTATCCACGCCGTTTCCGGCCCTTAATCCTACTCAATTATCCATGCAAATCCATTTACCTTTTGATTATGAAAAAGCACTTTGTTTTATTACAATAAACACTGAAATTTAAATCAGCTTAATCTTATCTGTGGCATTGATCACAGTTTAATTATTGCCACATTTCTATGAAGAGAATTTTTTCAGTATGCTACGAAGGATGGTGAATATTTTACTGTTTCAGCTGTATAACCACGAACAGTGGTAAAGGTAGGTAACACCGGGGGCTAAAGTTGGATTGGACGCCGCTGCGCTGCGTCGAATGTAAAAGCCAATTGGGCTTTGATGCTTTAAACGGAACCGTTCGGAATAGCCCAGCATTGTGGCGGTATCGAATCTGCACCAGTTCCGTGGCGTTATATGATTTTCGACCTTATAGTTTCCGTTTAGAACCTCCCGCAAACGTGATGGGCGCTTCACCGAAAAGCAACGTCGAGATACGCTCAAAGTTAATCGAACGGAGCCGTTAGTAATCATCGGTGTAGTATCAAACTGATTGATTGCTTTCATATTCGGAAGCTCTTTCTATAATATCGTTTATGACTCCCGTTTTATTCGGATTATAGCTTTGCAAGCTTCTAAGTCTCAGCTTTGTTCACCCGCGAACTTAGTAATCATATGCTGCATTTGTGTTTGAATGGCGTTAAACAGATTCAGTTACAAAGCGAAGCAGGCAAGAAGTTGCGGAATACAGAAAGGATTACATTTAAGAGAGGCAAACAAAGTTAATGAATTAGCCCGCTAGCTACAAGGAACTAATTAACGCGAAGAGCGCCGCGTCCTAAGGGAATTTACATTTATTGCAGTTTATGTTTATCGATAAAACGCAGACTTTTGAATAAGAGTAGACAAGATAGTGTTCATGTTTCACTAAATTTTATGTTGGAATTTATAAATAAGTATTTTGAGGCCTGTGCCCCAGCAGTGGGGACATCATTAGGCTGATGATGATGATTTTGAGTTTACTTACTTCAAAATTTTGTAGATTCAAGTCATTAGCAAATTGTCTGATAGAGATGGGTGGTGATGATATGTGTTTAAAATAATTTAAATTAATATTAAAATACTTCATAATAAAATAATTATTTTATCTTCAAAAGTGAAATAATTTAGTTTTAGGTAGCAACCATCAATGGCAATAAGCAACAAAAACATTTATTTATCTTGGTTACAATCCATTGCAGATTATAAAATTATACCAACGGTGTTATCAAATTCACTTTGTCAATAATTTTGTGACAATACCTCACTATTTTCCGAACAACATCTTTCATCCCAATCAGTCGCAATCAATGCCAAATATGGCGATGTCGAAGTAAATTTACATGTTTTATGTTTCCTTTGTTGTGTGCAATAAAGAATATTATTATTTACCAAAGCGTAGTTTACACTAAATTAAAATTATTTATTCCCTATAATGCAACTAACTTTATTCGTGGGGTTTGATGTGGGGTCAAGTCGTTATTTCGTGACTGTTTATTGTGAGATCTTTATAATCATTTTATTTCGAATGTTAAGTCTTACAGATCCCTTGTACGAGTCCTGCTCGCATTTGTTTTTTGTTCCTTAATGCGATCGTATAAAATATATGCATATTTAAAAGGCACTTTCAATATCGATATAATTTATTGAACTTACATCTGTGCCGAACATATATGAATATGAGACGAGATTGGTAGCGCCCGGGATAGACCTACACGCAGCCAGAAATAAAATCCGCGCAAATATCCTGACTTATTAGATCGAGGGCGCCTGCCTTGTTGCGACATAATGTTTGATATGTATCATAAAATATATAATACCTTTAGCTTTATTATTTTCTCTTGAGAAGCTTAGATACAAATGTTTAGTCAATGTCACAACCCGTATGCTCATACGGGTATTACTAAACCGTTTTATAAAAATACGCGAAGGAATATTTTTGTATATCCTTTTTAAGGAAATTATGTTGATGGAGTATTGATCTCCTCTCTGCTGGGGCACAGGCCTTTACTATGGATGGAAATGGGAGTCTGGGCCGTGACACACCACGCGGGCAGAGTGCGTTTTGGTAAGTGCTTACGACTGCGGGTGCAGCTGGGACCAACGGCTTACCGTACCTTCCGAAGCACAGAGGAGCTCACCCATCTAATGCAACCACTGCAAAAGGAGACCCGGCACTTTTCATAGAAAAAATGCTAAACTTGTATACAGTTGAATTTGATCTTAAAATAAAGCCAAAACTATTTGCTACATAAAACTACTTTTGCCTTATTTTTAGTGAATCGTGGAAAGAAGTTATATAATGATTAATATTTTTTGATATGGAAACCCTAAATCTTCAAGGTACAGAATTTTACTTCAAAATATTACTCAAGTGACTGTAAAACCCATGATTCCTTTGCTTTTTCTAAATAAAAAAACCAAATGTCAATTTGACAATCCTAAAATACAAACAAAAAAATCATTCGCATTTCGCATCCGCTCCCGCGTACTGTGATTGTGAATGTTCTCTGCTGTGATTGCCTTTTTATCCGTTATTTCTCTTGACGACCCGGCTACTTAGAGAGGTTATATTGACAAACCTACGTATTTGACATTGACAGCTAGCTGTTGATGACAAATATTGCCAGACTACGTACCCAATTATGAAACACAAATAAAAAAATTAAAAAAGTATACAACTTTGGCACAAAATACCGGGTGTCCTTTGCTTAACTTACACGATCTCAGGCCAAATGCGCTAATTACCTGCACAATCGCATTGAAATAATAGACTTGTTTAAGTTATTCTCTTGCAGCAGTTATTCTTGTCCTGTGAATAGCAAAGCCGGCACTTATACGCTCTTGGAGGTAATTATCTTTGAGGGATCGACAAGTTGATTCATTGAAATGCGTTTTCAAACTGACAATGTAAATGTATACAAAACTACATTCTATTTCCTCTACTGTAGAATTCTCTGTGGAAATTCAGATCCAATAGCCAGGAGCCAGGCAATGCCTTGGAAAACACTTTTTACGTTTTGTCTAGGTATTGTGTACAATGTAGACATTTCGTTTTAACATCAGTACCCTTAGTACGAGTTTTACAATTACGAAAACTATGATAGTTTTCGTGAGCTCGCACTCGTACTAAGGGTACTGATTTTATTGTTTTCATTTCAATACAAATAAACAGTGTTTAAATTTTATCATTAAATCATTTGCGTCTTCTTAAATTTTAAGTAAGTTTGGTTACTTTAAACCAAAATGGACATAGAAACATAATTTACAATTACGAAAACTATGATAGTTTTCGGGAGCTCAAACTCGTAGTAAGGGTACTGGTTTCTTTGACGGTCTGCTGGGCTGAAAGCTAACACATGAAATCTCCATTATGTTTTATTTCAAAAAAATGAATGTGGTTATGACCACACGACTGAAGAGAAACTTCTTTAGCTCCATCTGTATGTATGTATATGTTACCGGCCAAACCCGATTTCAGGACAAACTAGTTTTGCCTAGGCTAAACTGGTTCTTCCTATGCGCGATAGGATTAACTAGTATAGCCTAGTCCAAACTAATTTGTCCTAAGCCCGATAGGATAAACCAGTTTAGCCTAGGCCAAACTAGTTGATCCTGATAAAAATACGCATACTCTAGGATAAACTAGTATGGCCTAGTGTAAACATTATAGTATATCTAGAAAGTCAAAATAAATAGATAAACCGAATAAAATAATCCGTAATTGGAAAAATAATATTTTTTATTAAAACCATAATGATTCATCGTTACAAGTTATGGATAATTAGTAATACAAAGAAAAGTAAGAAAAGTTTAATTTTTCTAGTAAACTTTTCTTTAGATTTAAACACCTAGCAGTTAAATGCTTAAAAATAAATAAAAACACTAACTATAATTGCTATTTCTTCTTTCAAATGTTTAATACTTGAAAAAGTATTCATTTGACATTGTGGGTTGCGTGGTTGCAACCTACAATGCGAAGAGATGGCGCTGCCTTGCAGCTTAAGGCTAGGAAAATTTCGACGCGGCGAATAGGGCCGTGGTAGCATAATGGTCAGTGCATTCGCCCGGATTGCGAAGGGTGCGGGTTCGAGTCCGGTCCGCTGCCTGGTCCGCGTGGTTTTTTTTTCTAGTAAACTTTTCTTAAAATATTTTGAGTTTACAGTGAGATGAATTGTAAAAGGTTCGAATGATTCGGAATTTCTTAAGCCGGGTAGTTACTCATTGGCGAGCTGTAACCATAACCGTTGCACGCACTGTAACCAAAAAGCATAGTGTGTACGTGGTTCGATAACCTGCTGCGAGAACGGTACGCGTGCGGTTTGAAGCGAGCCAACGTTCACAACTGAGCTACTAGCGTACACACTAGAACTTCGTACCTTATCACGCATGTTACGGTAACAGATCGCTAATGCGTACCCGGCTTTACTGTCTTCCGAACTCCCGGCAACAACAAAAGAGTTAAACAAAAACCAATTACAGAAAAAACACTCCCTCCACTTTCTTCCAGCGTTCTTTTTACATGACGCGCCCTGTACAAGTCCTAACATGTCTGTTCAATTACTTTCCGCTTTGCTAAATTGGTTTAGACTAGGTCGTACTAGTTTATCCTAGAGTGTGCGTATTTATATCAGGATCATCTAGTTTGGCCTAGGCTAAACTGGTTTATCCTGTCGCGCTTAGGATAAATTAGTTTGGACTAGGCTATACTAGTTAATCCTATCGCGTATAGGAAGAACCAGTTTAGCCTAGGCAAAACTAGATTGTCCTGAAATCGGGTTTGGCCGGTAACATATACATATATGAGGAATCTATATATGATGATTGGACGATCGATCTATATAAAGTCATGCTTAAGTTTATATAAACTTTCTTGAATACCTCTATAGTAAAATAAATTAAATTAGTCTCAGGTATCAAAAACAACTGTAACCCGTAAACATGCGCTCTTATTAAATAAAACAAGTTTCAACAATATAGATACACTGATGGATTTGTTTATTAACGTTTCTGGCTGCGTCGTCAGAATTATGTTTTCATTTACATTGTCGACCTGCCTTCGAAAGACTTTTATTAAACGTTCGGGTACTTCATCAAAAGATTATTGAAATTTATCTAACTAGCGGCCGCCCGCGACTTCGTAAGTGCGGAGTAAGTTAGAAATAAAGGTTCACTTCTCGTGCCAAATTTGAAGAAAATCCATTCGGTACTTTTTTAGTTTATCCCAGTCATACGTACAGACAAACAGACAAAAATTCTAAAAACTATATTTTTGACTTCGTTATCGATTGTAGATCACACCCCAAGTATTCTTTTAACAAAAATAATCAATTACAGTTTTGACTTTCCTACCATTTTATTATATGTAATAGATTATATGAATTTATAGGCTTAATATACGAAGAGATTATTATCATTAGAAACGTTTAAAAAAATTGTTTGTTCTCAGTGCCTCCTGAAAAACCTGTGGTCGTGGATCGTTGGGGGAAAGTAATCAACGCCACCACACTTGGACCACACGAAGAAGGCGAGGATGTACTACTCACATGCCGTGTATTAGGAGGTAAGCAAAAATTAATCTCAGTTTTAGGGTTCCGTAGTCCTGAAAAGGAACCCTTATAGTTTCGTCATATCCGTCTGTCTATCCGTCCCCGGTTTTGCTTGGAGACTGTTAGCACTAGAGAGCTGAAATTTTGTGAAGACATGTATATCAATAACGCAGACAAAATAGTGGAATAAAACTTTGGAAATAGTTTTTTTAGGGTGGCTCCCCTACATGTAACCTGGGGATGATTTTCTTTTTCATCGTCTACCCCATCATGTATATCGCTAAATAGGTCCTTTAAAATTACTTTGGTTTTTCTGAGACTATTTTTCGATTTAAGGATCCGTTTGCGAAATATTGAACTTTAAAGCACTAATGTTTGTTCGAATAGGGCGTCACTCCCCCTCTAAAAGCTAAACTATTGGCTTGAAAAACATGACAAAAAAAAACATGTTACTATTAAATGCTTTTCACGAACTTTTAAGGAAAATTATAAAGTTAAGATAGATTTGTTAGTTTAAGAGCAATAGTCGTTCAACTTCCGTTATTTTGTTAAATTCCGTAGAAGAAAACATAAAAAAATATATCAAATTGATTTTGAGTTTGAGACGCAGTTTGACTTCGATTTAGGAATTTAAGTTGGGATTAGGGTACATTTTTGATATTAATTGATGTTTTTAATTTCCGCTACAGAAAATAAAAATACTTTATTTTATACGCTCAAATATATTGTGGTAAACACAGACAAATACAGAACTCTACACTGCGCGTGGCACGACACGCATGTGGCCGGTTTTTTAAGGTTATATTCAAAAGACATGATGAAATTTTGAATGAGCGACTGCCCTAGCAATGTATAAATATTGGACTAAATAATATTTAATGCTGAATGGCTGAAGATTTATAATTTCTATGAATTTATTAGATAATATATATAATTTTATTAAATTAATAATAATAATATATTTTCAAATATCAAAACGGCAGACGTGATCAAATGCATTTCAAATTCGCCAAAAATCGATACCTGTCTTACCTGAGCGCGCGCCGCGTCCACCAGTTGGGGCTTAGTGAACCCCCATCTCATATATGGTAGGTATAGGAGCCTCACTGTACAAAACACCAGGTCTGGTCAAATATACATATACAGGTAGCCGTCCACTGGCTCTTAGACTATTTAGTGGCACTACCATGAGTAAGTTAAGACGAATCGATTGATGTATGAATCATCAAAATCGGTCCACAGGTTTGATCTCTAGTGTGCCACAAAGGAACATACAGACATTTATAGACTGTTAAATACTATACCCTGTCTGCGCGTCGCGCTTCGCGCTCTTGCGTAGTCGGGTAAAAAGGCCATACTCGTCCTTTAAATGAAATCACGTCACAATAACACCGTAAGGTTAATCTAAACTCCATAAATATTAGTCTACTAGTGGCCCGCCCGCGCTTCGCTTCGGTGTAGAGCTGTAGTGTAGACTATAGTTTTTGTTCTCAGGCTTGTATTATACACAATGACATTCTTCTAATACCTAATTACAATAGGCACGCGCCACCAGGCGCCCCGCCCGGTAGCGTCGGAACCGCTATGTCCCTGCATTTTAAATCTGTAATATCTTCGAAAATATTCATTTAAATTACATGCGTTAAATAGCCAAATTGGTCTATATTAAATGCACAATGTATTTAAGGTACTTAATTGGATAAGGAAGAATATTATATTGCTGAAAATCGCTTCGTAAATAATCTATTATTTCTCGTAAAAAGTATAGGATATAAAATGGTTATTGTGGGTTATCCCTAAGAGATGACAGATACCATGGCGAACTTTTTTGTAGACATTTTTAAGGTATACAATACTGTAGTACATTATTTTGATCGATCTCGTAGGGTTCAGCCAGCGTTTGCAATGTAAGCAGAAAAATCTGTGTTTATTTACGACCTTACATTAAAAACCTCTAAAATTATCAGTGTTTCCAACCGTTACACAAAAATAATCCTTATAGCATGATTCAGTATTCACGTGCGACGGCGCGATGGCTTATTTCATGTATAAGTTTGGTGTTTATATACCGATTTCTATGATTCTTTTTTTATTGAATAGGTAATAATGTTAACTTTTTTAAATTAGGGATGAGTGAGAGTATTATAAACGTAAGAGTAAACAAATATAATCAGAATGCTCCGAACTGCTAAGCTATCAGGAGTTACACGTGTTATTGTGAGTCAACCATAAAAGATAGACATATGCTGTTGCGGGATATTTTTTAGACAATTTTATGTAGAATATTTCCGTCATACATGATTTCTATGTAACTTTAACCATTAAGGCTGCACCCGCGACGGAAGCTTAAAAAATGGAGTAATTTCTCCCGTTTTCCCAACATTTTCCTTCACTACTCTGCTGCTATTGATTGTAGCGTGATGAAAAGTATACTATAACCTGCCCAGGAGTATGAAGAATAATTGTACCAAGTTTCGTTAAAATCCGTTGAGTAGTTTTTGTTTCTATAAGGAACATACACACAGACAGACAGACAGACAGACAAAAATTTTACTGATTGCATTTTTGGCATCAGTATCGATCACTAATCACCCCCTGATAGTTATTTTGAAAATATATTTCATGTACAGAATTGACCTCTCTACAGATTTATTATAAGTATAGAAGATAGAAGATATGTACTCTACCTATATGACAAAATAAACTTTCCTATCTTGTACACAAAACCTGACAATGTGCCCATTCTGACGAGATGGATTACTCGTCTCAAGCAACTTAGCTAACGGGAAAAGCACACAGGCTGGAGAATGAAGACCCTCCAATAGATGCAACAATCACTCTTAATTCGAAAGCTTTAAGTACGAATATTCTGTGCGCTTCTTTAAAAAGTCTGAGAAAAAAGGAGTTATGAATCAAGATTTTGTTATGAGTCAACGTAAACTTCTTCGGTGACATTACAATTATCTGTATGTACAGAAGTGTGATTTTATCACAGATGCAAGGGACCGAAAACCTGTGTACTTATACGGTTTTAATTTTAACTCGATACCTCATTAAATTGTCAACGCAAAGAAGGCAACAGTAATAAATCAATAGCCCAGTCTCAAAGTAAGCACTGCAAGGCTTAAAAATATGGGATACTAGCGTAACGGAGAGAATACATATATATATTTATAGCGGGGCAGACAAATGACTCTACCCCACCTGATGTTAAGTGGTGATAAAGCGCAAACGTGAAGAAAGCTGGTACAGCAGTTATAAACTGCAACACCAACCACCTCGCCGGCCTGCAAAAATGCTTCTTCACCTTCTTCAAACCTCTCTTAAAGGCCCCAGATTGTAGGACGGAACACCTGCGCGGGAAAAGAATTCCACTTACTAATAGTACGACAAAGAAATGAGTCACTAAATTTCTTTGTTCGTGTAAGAATAGTAGTCACCGTAAGTCGGTGGCAAAGTAGGCCAGCGCGTGTGGTCCTCTAAAAAAAGGAGATGCAGGGATAAGGGAAAATATTTGTTTCTTAGGTTTTCACGCACATCACTCATTAAATAAAACTAGTTTTTTTTGGGTTAATGCACGAAACTTTATTTATTTAACGTCAATAAATAAATAAAGTTTCTTGCATTAATCCGTAAAAACTAGTTTTATTTAATAAGGGAAAATAACTTCTCAGAACACTCGCCGTCGTATAGTCGGTAGAATACACTTAATGATGCCACATTGCGGCGTAATTGTAGACACGAATTTCTTAGTTACTTCTTCATCGCCAATGATGCGGGCAGCGCGCCGCAGCAATCTATCCAAGGCGAGGTGCGAGCAATATTCCACGCAGGACCGCACTTGCGTTTTAATCAACTACAAACTGATAAATATACACATCCATGACTTAGGTACAGATGCTTGTATTCATCACACAAACATTTGCCCTAGCGGGATTCGGACGCGGGACCTCTGAGTTGGCGACACCTTGAAAACCAAAACATCTTTCTTTAATCAAAATGAAAAGTTAATGAATGTCTCGAAAGTACGTGGGAAAATTATATATACCTATATTGTAGAGTACATCGTTCTCTGATAGTTACAAATCATTACAAAATTATTATTGATAAAATCTTGTAGCATCAAGAATCTCTCTTAATCTGAGAGCTTGTAGAATTGTATGGCATGTACTAAGTAGTCGATATAGTTGAGCGTCGTATGGGCCAAATGATAAGCGTCTTAATGCACACAAATATTGTAAACAAAATAGCAATCAAAACGTTAGTTTAAGAGAAGTATGGCACAGCCGATTTCCCGCTCTCATTGTAGCTTCCATCTGGGGAAGCAACCTACAGCTTACAAAAGAACCCAGTAAAATAACTCTACCTTTTGGTGATATTGTGTTTCTGCTGGTGAGAACTTCCCGGGACGGGGATTGGGTTCAGACCGAAAAGGTGAGGATGGCAGGAGCAGCACACCTTCTACCGCATCATCTATCTTCGCAACTGGACTCCACTTCCACTTAACATCAGGCGGGGTGTCGTAATTTGTTGCAGTTTGTATAAAAAATAATAAAAAAAAACTTATTCCTGCTCCATTGCTAGATTAGGGAAAGCATTCACGAATTAAAGTTTTGGTCTTTTTAGTGATCGCAAGACAATACAAACTTTTCAAAGATAACAAAGCAGATTATTATGATACTTACTTGAGTCTCAATTCTGTACGGCAAATCTTGTGTTGAAATTTGTTTCTTAGGTTTCCACGTACACCACTCATTAAATAAAACCAAGTTTAACGGTATGCATTGATTTATTTATTTATGACGTTTCGCATCCTTTGCAGGCGGCGTCGTCACAATTATCATATATTTAAGCGAATATGCGATAACAAAATCAGTGCATTTTTGGCTATTCCTTAGGCTTAGGCTATCCTTTTAGGTCAGAATTATAATAATTCTGACGATGCAGCTAGAAAAGGATACGCAACTTCATAAATAAATAAATCAGTGCATTTATACCGTTGAAACTTGTTTTATTCATTGTGTTGATGTTATTGATTACAACTATTGACTTTGAAAATATTAGAGTGGGGGAATGCGTATGGAAATCAAATTTTTACTTGTACGACTCAGAACGTTATCACAATCCTTTTAAATGCCACCAGTTTGAATATAATAATTCGTAATATTAAAAAAATTATCAACAATCAACGGGTGCAATTAATTAAATTTACAAATTAACGGGGCACACCTGTGGATGTTCACTGAGAGAGACTCAATACAGTAAAACCTTTGAGATTTTTCTGATATACTCGTAGTTTTGGTAACGTAAGACCTTTTCAAAATTCTCTCTTTGGACATAGAAATACTGTAGTTTTATTTAAATCTACAGAGAAAATATAACTTGAAAAAATAAATGGTTAGTGCATTCGCCCGGATAGCGAAGGGTGCGGGTTCGAGTCCCGTCTGCTGCCTGGTCCGCGTGGATTTTATTCAAGTTATATTTTCTCTAGATTTAAATATCAAGCAGTTACATGCTTAAAAAAATAAATTATAACTATAATTGCTATTTCTTCTTTCAAATGTTTAATACTTGTAAAAGTATTCATTTGACATTGTGGTTTGCCCACAATGCGAAGAGACGGCGCTGCCTCGCAGCTTAAGAACGGCTAGAGGAATTTCGACGCAGCTATCAGGGCCACGGTAGCATAATTGGTCAGTGCATTCGCCCGGATAGCGAAGGGTGCGGGTTCGAGTCCCGTCTGCTGCCTGGTCCGCGTGGATATTTTTTCAAGTTATATTTTCTCTAGATTTAAATATCAAGCAGTTACATGCTTAAAAAAATATAATTGTAGTTTTATGTTTAATGATTTCAGCATTAGAAAATACTGCCATTTTTCTACCTATTTATACCCGCTGAAATCTTTAAAATCGCGACATCGCTCCAGTACAGTATCAAGGCGAGCTCCTTCGCGACTCCCGACTCAAGTTTGTTTGCAGACGGAGTGTGTAGACACAGAAACGCTTTTATCGCGCGAAATATTGACAAATTCTTATGTAATAATCGATAAAAATACCTTTTGTCACAGCTGTCTCGGGATATTGTCCGTTCAGGAGGGGGAACAAAGTTGATATTGCGTTGATGTTTATTCGGGATTCGTGAATGTAAAAGGTCACACTGGTTAACAACGTCTTTGAGATAGTAAATAAAGGATCACATAACATTACTTCTACGAGGCTTTAAGGGATGCCAATCTTAAATGTGGTTTCGTTACAGTCATTGGTAACCTTCGCATAATTACGAATGTTCTCTGCTTTTAAAACGATTATCCTAATTATAATATCTATGTCATATTACAGTTTTCAGTAGAAAAGCAAATAGAGTCTGTGTGGAAAGAGAATGGGATTTAGATTGGAGGGCGCTGTAGTGCTTTTCTACCGTATTTGTTAGGTTTTACACCTTTTAGACATGATTCAATACAAAAAACCGCAAAAAATCACAACAACAAACAAATGCGTATCAATACAAAACTTTGACGTTTTACAGATTGCTGGATTTGATTGCCGGATAAAAATCTTAATGTTACTTCCGTTTTTCGCCACGCCCATTCTCCTTCTAGTCTCTAAACTAAGTTTTAAGTTACCTGAGCAATATCACTAATTAAGACATCGAATAAGGTTATATTTCAGCAAAAAAAAAATAAGTAACTTTTTTTTCGAAAGATGTTTCGAATGTTAATAATAATAATATTTTTTTTTTCTTTAACATGGTTTAGTTACATTCTATACTCATGATTGAAGCCACCTTTTAAGCAAATAATGCCTGTGACAGGTGACTCCGCTCTTCCATACCGACAATTACAATTACATGTTAATTGCTATAAATTGAATCAAATAAAACTACTTTTAGGATCTATGCACTTCAAACGAATAATAATTCCATAAAAGGTATATTTTATACAAATTTACGACGTTTTAGGATATTTCTTAAAAGATATAAATCAATATTTTTGTATGGGGGTGTGGTAAGTTTACTGTTAATTGTTAATAACTGATCGCACCAATTTTATTAACACGATTTTTAAGTTTCTCGGATATAATAATACAGTGTATAATACAGTATTCATACCACTACCCCTCTCTCTTCAATATAAAGTTAAATTTTGCAAACAATTAAGTCCACCTACTCTATGCAAGAAATGTATCTACTATTTAAGATGAAGTACAAACTTAATGATGTTAATTAGAAGCAGAACGATAGAGAAGATTGTAGAAAATAAATAAAACTAGTTTTTACGGGTATTGCACGAAACTTTATTTATTTATTGACGTTTCGCAGCCATTTCAGGTATTCTGACGATGAATAATGATTTTTTTATTTACTTTTGTCGAGCTACCTTCGAAAGACTTTTATTGAGCGTTCGGATATTTCATTGGAAGATTTTTAAGACCTTATTGTCTTTGTTTGAATTTATTAGTTAATTTAGTTCATAAAGTACTTAATTTAAATAAAACTAGTTTTTACGGGTTAATGCACGAAACTTTATTTATTTATTGACGTTTCGTAGCCTTTACAGGCTTCGTCGTCAGAAGATTCGGATTCTGACGACGAAGCCTGTAAAGGCTACGAAACGTCAATAAATAAATAAAGTTTCGTGCATTAACCCGTAAAAACTAGTTTTATTTAATGAGTGATGTGCGTGAAAACCTAAGAAACAAATACTTAATTTAATTTTTTTTTTTGTAATTTTGAGTTTATTTATTTGACCCTAACTACCGTAAACTACCACCGGTTCCAAAATTGGGAGACCTTTCTGTGAAGAACCGGCGAAACAAACTCAGAGAGGCTTTCTATCTCCTTCTTATGTTAAATCATGCAAACAAAAAGAACTAATAGCATCTTGGTCTTGCAGTGTGTGCTCGGGGTTAGAACTTTATCTCTTGTATAATGGGTTCCCAAGCTGGTGGTATATACCAACCATCTTCCCTATTGAAATTTGGATATTTTATAATCTCAATAGCATCGCGTATCATTCTAGGAATGAATCTTTGCTCAGTTGCAAGGATCTGTGGTTTATCAAAATCTAATGTAATGGTTTGGTCCCCCTAATGCATGTTCACACACTGCAGACTTTTAAAACTAGTTAAACCGTTAAAACTAGTTTTATTTAATGAGTGATGTCCGTGAAAATCTAAGAAACAAATATTGTAGAAAATAATTTATTCCCCATAACACTGCTTCTCGTCTCAAAAGGTTGTCTCTGAATAGAAGTTTTTTGACAAAGTTTAGGTATATATACATATATTATGCTTGTAACTGTATGTACCGTGCATGGTCGCTAGTAGAAACAGAGAAACGCTTTTAACTTCACACAGACTTAACAGAATCCCGTTTCAAACCAATCACTACTCAGTCGCCGTCGCTCAGTCGGTTGTGTTTGTTATACCTACCCACTTGCGAAATCAGATATGTTATGATCGTGTACAGACAACAAAATGCGTAAAATAAAACTACGCCTGAGTGAAATTCAATATGCATGTTTTTTTTTAAAATTTTATTTAGTGGTTTACATCTCTTTAGACATTATGTTTCATACAATGTTGGCAAAAATTTAAATGTCATAATGAAAAGTGCATTCGATGTCTAGAGGGAAGTCGGCTTTGACCATAGAGGTATAAGAATAGAGTGGGGAAGGCGGCTCTAAAATAGTCCGTCTAGCAGAAAGAGAAAGAAGTTGAGAGACCTCTGGCTATCTCTCTCTCTTGTGACGCATGGCTTCCAATGGCATCACATCGAAATAGTAAAATGCTTACGGTTGCCAATGCGCATGCGCGATTAGAGAGAGAAAGCTCGCTAGCTTCATCTTCTTTCTCTATCTATTAGAGGGACACTTCCACCTGTAGTAGAGTCTATATCTCCCCTACGCTATTCTTATACCTCTATGACTTTGACATCTACGCACTCGCACTATAATCTCGTTGCTATTGACATTTCCTGTAAATATCACGTTTCCTATATTTTTACGTCACAACCGCTTTTGACGCGTTTCAAAATATTCGAATTTTCCATCATTTTGAGTTCCTCGGACTTTTATATCGTTAGTTTCTTGCTGGAAAAGAAATTTTATTAACAAATATTGGTGGAGTGACAACTTAAAAGTAATAGAGTTTATATAAAAACTAGTTGTCCCAGCGAACTCTGTACCTCCATAAAAATAGGGGTTGGTGGTAGAAGGGTGAAAATTTAGGGTTGTATGTATTTTTGTATGATATATCATAAAAAATCTGAATATGCATATAAAATTTCACGAAAATCGGTCGAGCCGTTTCGGAGTAGTTCAATTACGCACACCGTCACACGAGAATTTTATATATTACAGATACAATGAGGCTTATTTGAATTTCATGCATATTCCCTATTGCGAAAGTTACGCTGTTATGCTTTCTCACCTTTGAGTTTCTGGGTTGTGATGATATTTTATTAAGAGACAGAGGAAACCTTTAAGAATGATTTATTTAACTTTTTGTTGAGAGAATATTTTTATTATAAATCTAATAAGGAACGAAAGTTCACCAACTACTGTAGGTAAAATCTATAATCGTCTAAAAGAATATTATAAGTAAAATTAAAGACAGCACCTCCAATACCGTAATATAGATACTTTTTCTAAATTGATCAAACCAGGAATCCGAACCGGTTTTTGTTTATAGCAAGGTAGGCAAATTACTCTACCCCACCTGATGTTAAGTGGTGATAAAGTCCAAAAGTGAAGACAGCCGGTGCAGCAGTTACAAACTGCCACACTAATCAACCTCACCTTGCCGGCCCGCGAATTGCTCCTTCATGCCTTGCTTAAAGGACCCCATATTGTAGAAAGGAGGGAAAGAATTAAAAAAGGAAAGAAGAGGCAAAGAATTCCAAAGATAATGTAATACCATATTTGATTGCCATAAATACGATGGAGTAATTCATATAAAAAAAACATTTGAACATCGTCACTTAGACTGATTTAAAAAGAAAACTCAACTGAAACTCTATAAGTAACCATTCGCAGATCTCCCCATTTACTATTCAGTTCATCAAGCCCGAATCGGAAACGACTATTCTAACAATGATGATGAAATCTCATTCATATAAATGGAACGTTGCTTTACAGAATAATCACCAAGTTAAAATTACGCGATTCCAATCAAAATGGATTTTATCTGATTATAGTATACCCCTCAAACGGAATCCGAATTGACGGGGGCCACCGAATTTGCATAATCGAGAAATTGATTGAAGCGTATCTGCTGAAAGTAAGCGGGGAAAAAAAATATTCAATTCGACGGAGCGTAGATGTCTTTCTAATGACGCCGGCTCGTGGTTTCCGATGGTACTACGTGCCTGTTGCATGTGACACCTAAGGTAGAACGATTCTTCACCTAAACATTTGGTAAATAATTTAAATGCGATAAATGCACTTTTAGTTTTTTTAAGTTATAAAACGATATATTTCATAAACTATTCTTTATTATGAATATTAGCGAATATCTTTGGTTGCATTAATTTTAAGATGTTTTACATATACTTTTCTTTCCATAAAATGTGGCAACAATCGTAAATATTTAATGGTGAAATGAAATCGGTATTATCCAATCTTATGACATTGGAAAAATCAAATGTTCTACAAAAAAAAAAATGGTTGCCTGTAAAGTCGGTTTTACGGGCGAAGATTTTACGTGACAACGTCTTTTTCTCGGTAGAATATTTATTGATATGAATATAATTAAATTGCACAATAGGAACAAGGAATTGAATGAAAATAAGAATTGCACAAATTTTAACTATAGAAATATATTTTGTTTACTAAAACATTGTACATGTAAACTTAAACTTAACACGAGAGACTCATCGTAACGTTACCGAGCGTTACACTTTTTCATAAGTGACTCCCAGCCGCAACCTAATTTAAGACGTTGTCACGTCAAAAAATACTAAAATAACTCATCTTCAACGCCAAAGAGATCGGGCGCAGTTGTAATCTGCACATAGACGATCTACGACATCGAACTCACCCATTATACAATGGGTGTAGTGTATACATTGTAGCTCAAAATTATTACGGATTTTTTAGTTTCAGCATTGACTTTATCATCATTGTGCGTAGAACTAGTAAGAAGGATGTTTTTTTTCCTGCAGAAAAGCCTCAGGACGTAGCTGATTATTTTGACAAAGTTCACAAATGACAAACTCACTATTCTTTTTTGATAAATATGAATTAAATCGGGCAAAAACGCTTATTAATTAAATAATTAAAAAATTACACTATAAGTAATAACATAGCCTCATCAAAATAAATAAAATATAAAAAATAACACTATAAAATTTTGCCTTACTTAGTTGGTGACGCGCGACTCCGGCACCGGGTTTTCACCAAAACTCCGTAATGTGTACCCGCTTCGCTGATACGGTACTCGGCATCAGCCTGCTGGCTAGCGGTAGGGGAATAAGGTAGTCGAAATCGCCGTTTCATGTGATAAACGGTAAAAAAATATAACGCGTAATAAGTTGCAGTATTGTGTGCGGCAAAATTGCAACTTTTTATCGGAGGTTGACTTTTACCCCAAATAGGTAATATCCCATAAAAATTATCTCCTAAAACGCTAACATGTTTGGCAAACCTCGAAAGTATATTGAATGAAGGTAAACAAAGAGCATTCACAAATCCTAATATCAAAGCATCTCCGAAATGCTGTAGACTGCTAAATTTAATCTTCATTTGGCGAGACAAGAGTTGTTTGCGTTAAAAATATCAGAACCCAATACAAAGCGACATTGTTGTTTACTAAAGCGCGCGAGAACAACAAGAGGCACGAAACGCCTGCTGACTTTTGTTTCGTCGAATTTTACGACAAACGTGGAAGCTGAACTCTCTCCCTAGATTACTTCCCACAATCATCAGAGTATAACTGGATCATCCTAGGATGTATCACGAAAACACGAAAGGCTCGCTGAATAGATTGAATCCCATTACCAAGTTTGGAATATTGCAGGCTGCGCAAGGACCTGTTTGTGTCAACACAAATCCAAATTAAATCCATTGACATTCGGAATTAGATCGCAGAACCGAACAGTGCCGTAGCACTTCAGACCTGAACTAATTCAATTTGGTCAAAGTGGATCTAAGGATAGTTCAGCGGATCCGGGTACAAACAAAAGCACACAGCAATGGACAAATAAACAGACAAATAAAGGACAAAGGGCTCACCAGCAAAAGAGAATGCCTCCACGGAATTTATTTACGTACAAGCCACAACCGACCGACCGACCGCTGGAATGCGGAAAGGTTTTATATTGTGGCAGTTAATTGATATTTGCGTTAGAATTGAGCATTTCATGGACAATGCCAATTAACATTGTGTACATTCTTGTCATTCGGTTATTCAATTAGTAATCACGTAGAGCTTGCCACTCTGGAAAACAAATGTTATGCTCCCACAAATGAGTGCGAACAATTTATTCACTGTTATATGTTTTTTTTGTATAATGCTATTTGAAGTTATATCTACAGACTAGTGTACGGCGTATGTACTGTCCTATCCAAACAATCTTGTAAAAAATAATCCTAATTAATAAAACTTAAGAATCCTGCAATTTGTGGTCTTATCAATCAATGGTCATAACTCGTCCGAATAAATTTAATTCGCCAGTAATATATCTTTTATATTATAGCAAATAACCATTATACATAACACACTTGCTGTTATTATAAAAACTTTAGCAATTAACCATAAATCTGATGACCTTTTAGAAGCTTAAGGCTTGCGACACTATAATGACACTCGATCGTTGCCTTACCTAACTCCACCCCTTACTACGTCGAGCCTTGGAATCTTTTCTCACTGACAAAACTCGATTTCTCCAGAATGTAGTGTTTTATATGTATGGTGGTGTTTACTTCAGCAAAGGGGCGTTTTAATTCAATTATTACTTAGATAATTAATAACTCATAATCTAAATATGACACAATGAGAAATTGGCTGTCAAAGAGATGAGACGTCGTAATTGTTATCGCAAAAGTAGTTAAGCATCAACTACAATGAAACTTAGGAAGCCGGAGTGTGATATTAGAATGAAAAGTACACGCGTAGACTGCAAGGGTCTTAGACAAAAAATATTAAGAGTTAAAATTTCATGCAGGTCGACCAGAGCCTTCAGTGCAATGGCTGGTGAACGGGGTGCTGGTCGACGAAGAGTATGAGCACAACACGGGTGACGTCATCGAGAATCGGCTGCTGTGGCCTGCGATACGCCGCGCCGACTACGCAGCCGTGTTCACTTGCCAAGCGGCCAACTCACATCTGGTGCCACCCAAGGAGGTCTCATTAGTGCTAGACATGTTCCGTGAGTATCAAAACTTTTTTTCTATAAATTATTGTTGTTTATGGTAGAGCACAACGCGGGTGACGTCATTAGTGGCCCGCGATACGCCGTACCGACTACGCGGCTGTGTTCACCTGTCAAGCGGCCAACTTGCATCTGGTGCCACATAAAGAGGTGTCATTGGTTTTAGATATGTTTCGTGACTACCGAAACTTTTTTCGAATACTTATTATTGTTTATTTGTGAGCACAACACGGGCGACGGTATCAAGAATCGGCTGCTGTTGCCTGCAGTACCCCGCGCCGACTACGCGGCTGTTTTCACTTGCCAAACAGACAATTCGTATATCTGGTGCTACCTAAGGAAGTGTCATTAGTACTAGACATGTACCGTGAAACGAAACTTTTTTATAATCTTATTATGTATTTGTAAGTACAACACGGGTAACGTCAACGAGAATTGCCTGCTGTAGCCCATGATACGCCGAGCCGACTTCTAGGCCGTGTTCACCTACTCAGCAGCCAACTGGCATCTGGTGCTACCCAAGGAGGTGTCATAAGTTCTAGACTTATTACGTGATAATCGAAACTTATTCGAATATCTATTTTTATTACGCACCTAATCGGTTATCAATCAAAACTTTTTTGCCCTCTTAATTTTAAGAAGCAACTGAACAAAAATTGTTTTGGAACAGCAATCGTAGGTATTAAAACAAAAAAAAACTAAAAGCAGTCGCTGCCTATTGCAAAAGTTCCATAATTTTGAAGCGCCTAACGGCTCGCCTCACAATTTGCAATCAAAGTAAATTCTTGACAAAGTGCCGGGTTATCTTATTCTACTTGATCCTACTACTATCAAAAAGAAGTGATAGCATCAACCTTATTCTCACTCCAAAATAAATGACGTCTATGATGAAAGCCTTATCTGTGCAAATACATATTTACTGCAATTATTTCCTACCTACCTTTGCGGTTACTATAATGGGTTGGTCGCTAACTCGGCTAAAATGACAATACTCGGAATTTGCGAGGCAACGTGCAAATTAATTATGAGTTGGTTTTATTTACAGAGTACACTTACAGCCGAATATATAAAAATTTACTGTTTTTCTGTCAACAGTAAAGCCACTGACAGTGGAGATAAAGAAACCATCAGAAATGGGCGAAGGCGGAGTTCTTACTGCGGAACGGCGGTATGAAGTCACTTGCGAGTCCGCCGGCAGCCGTCCGCCTGCTATGATAACATGGCATAAAGGCAAACGACTTCTCAAAAGAATCACGGTAAGTACTTCTCATATTAAGTACTCTACAGAATACTCTGCACTAATATTTATCATAGATAAAGCATATGAAATAAAAGTCACTGATTAAATAACGTTTAAGACAGAGAAAATACACACATCAAAAGTGTCTAGGGATCAACATATATTTTTGCAATAACTTTTCTCCTGATTGATATTAATTAAAATTTTCTTTAAGGATTCATCAAATAAAGTGTTTTCGTTTGTCACAGTAACCATAAACCAAGCCACCTTTGCATTAATAAAGAAATTTGCCATTTTCCTAATAAAGGGATTTTTGACATTTGAACCACTAACACAAAAGTTCGAAAAAAAGACTGAAATAACAGTTTTCTCTAAAATTTTATTGGGTAACTTAAACAATTAATAATCCGTATTTCTACCGCGAACACTAACAACACAAGAACATCGGTTTGGCATACTCAAAATGAGTTCATCCAAATCACGCTGTGGAATGGCCGCCCATGTTCGTTGCAACAACAAAAAAAGGTCTTCTTGCGACTGGATACCCTCCATATTCGGCAGAGCTCTTCTCTGTAGCATATCCCATGCATGCTCAATCGGGTTCAAGTCTGGCGACTGAGCAGGCCAGGGCAGGACATTGATGTTAGCTGCGGCGAGAGTCTGTCTTACAACTCTTGCGGTGTGCGGTCGTGCATTATCATGCATTAACTGAAATAAGGGACCGATTTGCACTTGTAGAGGAACGATGACGTCTGATACAATCGTCTCAGCATAAATTTGAGCGTTGAGGTTGCCTCTGATCCAAATCAACTCAGTTCTTCCGCCGATCCAAATACCCGCCCATACCATGATGGTTCCACCACTATAAGGATGGACTTCCTGGCAGGATTTTAATCGCTGTTGGCGTCCAGGGGTTCTCCAGTGTCGTATACGTCTTGTATCCGGTCTCATACCAAAACGAGACTCATCAGAAAAGCACACGAAACGCCATTGTTCTTCTGCCCAATTTCTGTGTTCAAGAGCCCATTGATATCGAATCCTACGATTGTGCATTGCTATAGGTGGTACCCGTAGCGGTCTTCGGGAATGAAGGTTCACTTCATGCAAGCGGTTTCTGACTGTTTGGTCGCTAATTAAGTTCCCTGAAGAGTGATGAAGCCTCACGGCTAACATCATGGCGGTTATTGTTGGAGCTCTTCGAGTTAAGATTTGAATGTATCGGTCTTGTCTCCGTGTGGTGCAGCGATACCGTTCTCCATGGCGCTCAGCCACGGTACCAGTGCTTCGGTATCGTGTCCAAAGTCGACTGATAACACTCTGACTTGTATTCAGAGCTAAAGCCACAGTACGTTGCCGGGAACCAGCTTCTATCATTCCCACGGCTCTGAGCATTTCTTCCCTGCTTAAATGACGTCGCCGCTCCATAATAACGTTGGTTTTAATCAGTAGTAGGGAAACAGTAGCACTAATAATGTCTTCAATGCGTTGTATGTTTTTATAGGGAAAATATTGACAGCTGATTTTCATCTTTTACTCGAATTTGATTCACAGTTCCTGATTCAAATTATGAAATGCACCAAAAAGGATCCATATAAATTTATAAAATCATAAATTTATTACAAAGCCACATCTCAATCTCAAGAAATCCGCATAAAAATGCTTGATCCCTAGACACTTTTGATGTGTGTACATCAATAGGTAACATGGGAATTCCATTACTTATTCACTTGAATTTGCTAATTCTTAGGCTGAAATTGCCTACCTTAACATTCTAAAGTAAAGGGTGAAAGTTAAAGGGAAATAAAGGAAAATTGAATCACCTAGAAAATAAACCTACAGGTTAGGTCATCACCTAGAAAATAAACCTACAGGTTAGGTTCGGTTACTAATCGTATTTTTTTCAAGGTGAAATATTTTATTTTATTATCATTACTAGCGGCCGCCTGCGACTTCGTACGCATGGAGTTAGAAATAAAAGTTCACTGCTCGTTTCACGTGCCAAATTTGAAGTAAATCCATGCAGTACTTTTTGAATTTATCCCATACATACACAGACAAAAATTCTAAAACTATATTTTTGGCTTCGGTATAGATTGTAGATTACACCCCAAGTATTCTTTTAAAAAAATATTCAATGTACAGTTTTGACTTTCCTTCCATTTTATTATATATAGAAATAGATTAAATATGTGCCAAACTCGAATATTACTTTTAAACCATTACGAGGAGAATAAACCCCTTACAATAAATTTACACGAGTTCCTATATGTTAAACTACGGTTTCTGATTGAACTGATTGTTATTGATGGCACATTTGCATTTTATCCTTTTGAAAATTCATAAATATCCCTGTACCAAAGTAGTTTCAGAGCTTTATCTTTACGTAAAAGAAAAATTTATGCATCTTCATATCATACTAACTTTGTATTTTTTACTGAACCAAACAATCTATTCTCTGAAAATAACAATAATTCATCCTGACCACATAGCCCTTTAGATTATTCTATCTATCAGGTTGTTATTACATCGTTCATTGAAGCTAACAAGATTATTATCAGTATAGTGATATCTTTGGCAGTAAACACTGGCTACTAACTGTTCCTCTCCTATTTCTGATATCTAATATCCATTACAGTGAGTTGTCTCAACAGATTTAAGAAAATCTCTGCATTATCATCAAATCAAATACTCGCGAGGCTTAAATTTGGCGATTCGGAGACATACATATCAAATAACTGTAAAACAGAATAAAATATGTATAAACACACACAAACATACACACACATAGACACACACACTCACACACGAAGTAAATTTGAGTCTAATGAAAGATTACCAGCAGCAGAGAAAAGGTCAAACACGATTTATGAATTTCCTTAAATTTTAAGCATTTTTAAGCAAACGGAAAAAAGATTTGCTAATTCAATTTAGCTAAAAGAATTTAATAACGTTTACACAACTATATAAAAAAGTAAACATAATTCTAGACTGACCTTTAGAAGTAATTATAGTAATAATCTTTATGTTTTGGGTAAACTTTATATATTAACAAGCCTTTAATTTATTGGAAGATTGAGAGACATTAAGTCAAATAAAGAAAAAAGATGGGAGAAAATCACAGCATGATCAAAAGTAGATAATATGACAAACTGTCCAATATCCGGATATGTCACACTTGAACCTGCAATTAGTGGGCATTAAACCGTAAACAGTGGCAAGACAAGTGGCAACGGAGCAGTGGCGTGCATTAGGAGAGACCTATGTCCAGCAGTGGACGAGCATGGGTCGATGATGATGATGAAACCATAAACAGTGATGTTGTTACGCATCTGTGTGTGAATTTATAGATAAGAGCACCGTTGTGATGTTTGCTCAGCAATAACATGCTTGAAGAGGGTCGTCGCTTGCTGTAGTACTAGCAACCGCCCGCGACTTCGCCCGTGCTAACTTTTGTTTTTTGAGAATCCCACAGGAACCGTCCAGGTCATAAACTTCACTACACCTATATATTAGTATGCGTACTAAATTTCATCCATATCAAACAAACTCACTTTCGCATTTCGCAACTGATATGAGTTAGGATATAGAAACGATCATTATTGGAAAAATCAGTTATAATTATGGTAGTTTATTTGTTATTATTTTTTTAATTAGTGACGTTTAATTTTAGATACATTTAAATGCCACAAACTTCAAACATTAAATTACCACAGCTTTTTAGAAGAATATTCAAGTTCATTAGAAGTATTTGATAAAGTTACTAATGTTGGATCAACATATGCTACTAAAGATGTGTACGATACGTTATGATATTTTCCTACTTTTATCAGTGTACGAATTGATCAATTTAAAGATAACGAAGAAGTTATAAATTAATCTCTAATTAATATAAGATCATGTCTTATACACGAAAAGAGGCATTTAACACAAAAAGCTTAATACAAAACAATATAAGCATAATTTTAATGATTTTATACTATATAAAGAAGAGCATGTTGTAATATAAAATTATATTAACATACACACGCATCTTACTCACAACAGAAAACCTTTAACTAATTAAACACCAGTTAATATTTTTTAAACTATTGAATAAACAATGAATAAGCCATGATTATTAGATATCTACAGTGGAATATTCTAAATATTCGTATGAATTTATTGCTTAAAGCCTAACTGAAATAGTAAATTGGGTTTAGAAAATCAGCGTAACTCACTAGCCGAACCCTACTTTACAATTAGCATGTTTTCGACTAACTACCCTTGATTAATTCTATCTCAGTGTTCCTACAAGCACCCACGGCGTCTCCGCAAACGAGAGCTTCAAGTTATTTTGATGCAAAAGTTTCAAACTAGTTGGTATTGATTTTGGTGTGACGCAACGTGTTGGAGGGCCACTAGGAGTTCGAGATACAACCATCAATTCCGTGTTCAGTAATTCGATGAACTAAGTACACACTCGTTCACTCTTAACTACCATTAAAGGATTTGCAGTTAGAAGTACTTTGGAAATGTATGAAATTTCACTGTATGATTTTGGGGTAGTAGTTTTTTAACTTTACAGCGTATACTTTTTTTGTGTCAGCAGATTCATTATTTTTGTGTCAGCAGATTAACTAATCAAATATAAAATGTAATTAATATTGCTGTCTGTTAATTTGAACATGTTTCTACTTTTATTGTGTTTTTGAAATAAATCAGAATATCATAGGAATCTATACTCGATCAACATTTTTTTGGTAAAAAAAAAGAATCGCTGGAAGCAGCTCGGCTTCGTTTTGATGCACAAGCTGTAGACTAGTCGGTATTGATTTTGGTGTTGCAGGCGTGAGCTGGAGTATCGCCAAGTCAGAGATCGATCCACATCCATCATCGCCCAGTAATCACTGCTCCTGAATTCACCTCGTACATCATAATGCTTCCATGTTCTCGCTACTGTGAACCGATCTTAAATAGCGCTGTAAAAACTTATTCATTATTGAGATAATAAATAAACATTTCCAAAACTCACACCAATTAGCCTAGCCCTAAAGTAAGCACTGTGTTATGGCATGCTAGGGTAGCTCGTACTCATCACACAAACATCTGCCCCATCGAGATTCGAATCCGGGACCTCGCGAGTCGGCGACACCATAACAGTTCAGTTAAAATTTCTCGTCACAATAGATTTAAAAAAATAATAAGGAATTTGACAGTATTAAAAAAAGTGCCAATTGTTAGCATCTGTGTTTAGAATGAATCTTGGCAGGGGTTTTTACTATTTTTACAAAATAAAATCATAATTTTACTAAAAATCCACGAAAAAGATAATAGTTTACTTATCTATTGTCACGTGACCCAAAACGCTTGGGATTGGCAGAGTCTAAAATGACGTCACACGCAAGTAAACTTCCGGTTAAAGTGACATTACATTGTATCGTTTGACGTTTTAATAACAGTCGTGTGACGTCACACACTAGTAAGACGCCATATTGTCCAGAAAAACGTTTTCGCGGCAACTCGAAAATGGAGTTTTTGATTTGGTTATTTTTACTGAAATACACAACAGAATGATGAATATCCACTTTTCACGTACTCCAGAAACATTAGTCAATAACGTGAGATCGTATTCTAAAACTTGTCAAATACCCTATTTGGATAATTCTTACTTTGTTTGTCTTAAATAAGAGCGTTTAATTATCTCAATATTAATGCTTCTTAAACTGAAACGTCCTATTGTGTAGTCCAATTTACTGAACAAACCTGAATATACGAGCCGCAACACAATCGCATTCGGAACATAACTGACAAAGCGTCTAAACCGTTCATTCGCCACTGCATCCTCGTCAAAGTATTTACAGGCGCACCAAAGCGCTGACGCGTCAACTTCCACCCACTGAATCGCAACGTCCGAATAAGAAATATCGCATATTCAGGTCCCGTCCACCATCGACCTTATCTCTTGCGTGGACGTTCCGTATTGCAACACCCAATTCTGCGAAGTGGCCAACACGTTATTCGAGAGATACTCGCTCAGTTCACCGTTTTGAATCTTTTTAAATTGGATCAAATAAAAGTTTCATAGTATAGATTTTCGATATTCCCATATCCTCATATCGCGTGATCGCGGAGTACTTACGTGCAGCGAAGTTGGACCACCGCCAGCCTTCTTTTCAACGTTTTGCATTGCTGTAATCGATACCGTTAACGCGTTTATTATCCGGCAATATAATTATTTGGACAAATTCACCCCTTTATTGTAAGTCCATAAATGTCCGGTTTGCTGGTATGTTTTTAAAGTCTGCTTTTGTTTGCGAATGCCAGATTGCGTTTTATGGGTTTATCGTCGGTCGACGATTATCATAATAATAAATTCGATAAAAATATCGCTGTAATAAAAAAATAAAACGTATTTTTTTAAGCATGTAACTGCTCGATGTTTAAATCTAAAGAAAATATTAATAAAAAAGATTCCACGCGGCTCATGCAGCAGACGGGAATCGAACTATAATAGCTTTTTCTTCTTTCTAATTTCAATAATAATTATATAAATTCAGTTTAATATTTGTAAAGGTGTTCATTTGACATTGTACGTTACCTACAATGCGAAGAGATGGTGCTACTTTGCAGCTTGCTAGGAAAAATTCGACACGGCCATCAGGGCCGCGGTAGCATAATGATCATTACTTTCGCCCGCGCCCGGATGGTTCGAGTCCTGTCTGCTGCCTGGTCCGCGTGGATTTTTTTCTAGTAATATCTTCTTTCGAATAAAACTTAAATTTATTTACCTTTTCACACTAAATTTATTTATGCAAACCCAAAACTACTGTGGAATAACTATCAGGAATTGAGAAAACAAAAGAGTGATTTATGGCAGTATATTATTTATGGGAGCCCCGAAAAACAATAGAAGAACTTATTATTATTAATTACAACTTCAGTCCGCGTTGCGCGATCGATCCGATATAAAGGGATAGACCCAGTATTTTCCTTTAGAACGTCTTCTCTTTTTCTTCAACTTTATGTTAATAACAATACAACATAATCTGGGAATATGTAGTTCTATAGCGTGCGCTTCTCAAAAGTTTTAGAAAACAAATGTTCGCACACCGTGTGCGTTGAGCCCGTGGCGGTTATTTTTTTCAGGATAACGCAGGTGCATTATAGATTTCAATCAAGAATTTTAAAAATCAAAACATTGCATTCTTTGAATTACTAAGATTAAAAGGCAGATATATCAATGATCATCAAAAAAATTCTAGGAAATTGACCGTCAAAAAAAACCTCACCTAACCTTTGAGTTAGGATAGGAAATATTTAAGTGTTCTTCATAAAAATAATAAGAGATCACCTAATAATACACTTAATAGTATTATTAGGTGATCTCTTATTATTTTTATGAAGAACACTTAAATATTTCCTATCCACTTAAATATAATTTTCCTGGTGAACCAAAAACTTCAGAGAAACCTGTTGATGTGACGGAACCAATTTCCTTACAGAGCCCGAAGTTTGTAAAACGAAATAGTAGACAGAACTTAAAATAGTCCCGTTGCGGACATTTTGCTCTCTCCTGTAGAAACGTAAGCTGATAGTATTTCTTGGGGAGGACCGCGCGGCATGCGGGTACGTCGCAGATAGTCGCCTGGCGTTCGGCCAACACCTACATAATTATCCTCTATTAATCGCGCAGCCAAATCGCTGCCTGGAAGCAGATTCCCAAAAAACTAACTTCCAATGAAAGAGGAGGACTTCCATTGTTATATTAACAATGGATATTTGCTGTATTTAGAATCACGGCTCTTACTCTGTTACCTATGTTTTATGAATTTCATTTTGGCATTCTAACGAAATAGTATTATTTATATTTAACCAAATGTTATTCTTGCAATTTCGTAGTATTTCTTGCTATTTTTGTCCTTAATATTTAAAAAGGGAGCCTCCTTTATCTATATACATAGGTCATTAAATACTGTAAAGCGCTTTTAAATGGAATACAATCACTTAACTAAACAAAATTGAAACCTTAAAGATCAATTACTTACATTACGACCGAACATCGCACAAAACAAACAGAGGATTATATTTAATTACATTACAGACAATCGCTGCGATAAACAAACAGATCTAGTGTGTGTACACAACTGCTCATGTTTCGTACATACAACATACTATACATTAGACCAATTTAGATGATAATACGTGAGCAAATATTTATTCTCGATCGGGGCCCGCCTCCCCGAAGGCTCCTCGATATTCAAAAATAATAGTATAACCATCGGCCGCTTACTTTGTAAACAGGACCGTAATATTCAGGGGAAGTTCGGGTATTGAAACATATTACAGATTTGCCACATGAACGATTACAAAACGATCAGTCGTGCATACAATTAGCCGCTTGAATGAACATACCACAGCCCCCGTAAGTAGTAGGCGAACTAACGAAATTATAGTATGCTAAAGTATATTGAATAAATTAAAATCGCGAAATTGCGATGCTGTATGGCGGCTGTATGATGCGTGTCTAGTCTAGTGAAGATTGCGCCTGTCCGCGATTGTAGCAGTAAAGTAATTTACGAAAATAATTGGGTAAAACAATGGAAATCCATTTAAATCAAAGTAGTTAAATCACTTTAGTAAGATCGTATAAACACTATAAAAAACTGGTTTAATATATAAATATGTCAATGAGAAATATTTCTTTGCTACAAAGCTAGCTGTCTTTTAATATTCTGTTCTGTATTCTTAGAATTCGAAATGACTTATTGTCATTCAATCCCTTCATTTGCAAAGTCTCATATAAACCGTGCCGCCTGGACCAAAAATGTGCCCTGAAATCGCTTTCTTAAATGTAAATAAAAGTGAACAGGGAAATAGACACATAAATTATTTACCAAGTCACAACTCTTCAGTGACGCATTGTCGTGTGGTACAAATCGTAAGAGATATTTGTAATGAATTTGACCCGATTTACAGTTCCAGTTGATGATATTAGAAAATAGAAAGAAAATCTATTATTCATTTACAAAAGTATTCACACGTTAAATCATCTATAGAAAAATATAATATACCTGTTACACGTAGAAATCCGTAGCACATTCGTGCGTCGTAGCCGTAGCAAACTCGATTACAAAGATACTGCGGTAAACTTGTTATGTACGGTTCGTTATTTTACATGGTGATGAATTTCTTATCACATTCGCGCATTACTCATGCCATCCGCCCTTAGAATTATGCATAGGCCGTGAAATGTTTTATGAGGGCCAAGAAAAAGTCGGGTGGCCGAGAGTGCCGTTATCTTATTCACTCGCTCGGCCGAGTATTGCTCTGTTTTATTTTATCGGTCGAAAACGAAAATCGAAAGAGAACTGTTGGCGATGCTGAGATCGGAAGGCTTTTATCGCTGTAGACCGTTGACTTTTCAACTTTTTGCTACACCGTTTTTAAACGAATGAAATAAAGAGTTTTTATGAAATGGTACTCAAACATCGGTATATTTTTTTGCTTTCCTTTCACAATTTCCAGTAAAATTTTATCATGACCTGAAAAATACGTCATGTATATTATAGTTTTGTATCAAGAATTCTTTTACATCAAATATCAATCTCATGAAATCGGGTAAGGATGCAGGAATAAATTACCATAGTATTGCAGTTTGTGTTCAGGTGGGCTCTACAGTTTTGAACAGTAAGGATTATAAGTATTAAAATATGGATATCAAAATCATTCCCTATAACTGAGAATGAAAACGAACTCTGAAATATCAGAAACAAAACTTTTCTATATATGTTTCATCAATGGACAAGTTTCCATTGTAAACACTATCTTCCGCAGACCCTCTGTGCATTGGGACATGCGTTGGGACTCTTTCATGAGAAAAAAAACCGACACTGATCGGCTACCTAATATATTCCTAATGTATTCACAAACTCAACATGAAGTGTATCTTACGGAAAGGCTTCTTTGCTACATCAATATTAAAAAATACCGCGCAAAAAACAATGTAGATACATCGCAAAAATTTATATTATGCTCTGCTCAATCTTTTGTGATAAGATGAGCTGTGGTGGAGCCAGATTCGAATTCGGGCAGGCAAATTGGTTATATAGTGTGCTATTCACCAACTTACGAGGTCTCAAAAAAATCGGCCATCGAACCTGAAGTATCGTTTTTATTTTATTTCATTACTAGCTGACCCGCCATATTTCGTACCGAACAGTCGAAGAATGTGGTTATCTTCATTTTTTTAGCTTAGTGAAATTAAAATTTTTACCATATATACAGTTCAATGGGTTATTAGGATTAGTTAGAGAAAATAAAAATACAATGGCGTATCAACGAATTTTAAAGCGGGGTCAGTTGGCAGGTCTTTGCCCAATATTCTCCAAACACAGCCGTTTCTTAATCTTTCAGTACCTTAAGATTTCTTGTCATAGGTATGTATGGATACTAAAACGATTTGATTATAAAGCGATTGCAAATGACATCGGCAATGAATAAAAAATGGACCAGCCGTTCGTGTGTTATTAGTAACAAACAAGACTTTGTTTTGTACAAATATTAAATTAAGCAAAGCTAATTTTTTTGCCAAATGCGATTTGACGGACAGCGGGTGCTTAGCCATAGAATTATGGTGTCGCCTTAGTGGGTACGGAATCCAAAAATAAACAAATCGCTTAGTGTTCTGTACGTCCAAGGTATTACACCTTAATTTTTTGGTGTTAGGTAATTATTTCTTGAAGTCCTGAAACAGAACCATTCGCATTTGTATCATTCGTATAAATAAATTAACAAGTGAATTATGCGGTCGACAAAGCGCGACCTTAGCTTTTGTTTACCGTACCTTCGGAACACGAAAAGAGTCGGTCTAACGGAAATATTTGGACAGTATCGGCACAAAGTTGTATAGGCCGGCCGGGGAAAAAAACTCCGTCGCCACGGTCGGAGTAAAAAAAAAACAGCTTTATCATCCGGAAATCTATCAGAGCGGACGCCCTAAAAACAAACGATGAGGCGACGGAAAAGTCAGGAAATAAGCGTAGGACGTGTAACGAGACGGGATGGGCGGGGCGGCCTGCATTGTTCCCTTTAATGAATAAACAGGCTTAGGCCGCGTCCAAGTTGAAACCTTTGCAATTTATTTTGCAAACCTGTGCTAAAAATACAGTTTTTGTATGTGAGCAAACGTGAAGCGCAGTGTATAACGTAAAAGGAAATAATCTGATGGTGACAGAAAATGCTCATTTCATTTTTGGTAGAGTGTGTTTTTATTCGTGAGTAAGGCGCAGCGCATATCAGGATAGCCAAGGCCAAGAGCTACGGATTTTTTTGAGTGTGTATACTGTTGGTCTCAGATGACCTTTACAGCATCACCGGGTTTGGGGACGGCGAGATCCTAAGGAAACCTCAAGCCGAGAATTGGCGAGTGCTTCTAAAGGTATTCCGACGGATGGCATCTCTCCACGGGGGGAGTCTCCCCTCCGTCTGGAGCCTCTAGATAACTCGAACCTGAGGGGTTCTGCTCAATAAAATGGCGTCTCTGAGACTTGGATCTTGGCTCTAGCTAGCCGTTGTCGTGGGGGGGGCGGGGAGAAACGCCCAGGTTCGTACATATACCTGATATAGCGTGTCGTGTGTAGACCGGGTCTTCTCACTCTTATCCTACGGGTGCGGTCTCTGCCTAATGCTAAGCTAGGATGGAAGTTTGCTAGCTGTGTAGTGTTGGTGTTTATGGCCTGTGACAGAGGAATCGGAGTGCACCAACGGTTTCAGGGCTGGAACCTCCCAATTTTGTCTCTTGTCATTACTTCACAGCACGTAGTAAAACGTGTAAAACGTAAAACGAATAAGCGTCACAAGTAACAAATAAAATTTCAATAAACTGCAATTGTACGAAATTGTCCGCGTGTTTAATGGCTGAAATCACAATTTAGTGTCAGAAAACGGATAAATGAAGCAATAAAATAAACATTCTTATTTTATCACCATTTTAATAAGCAGCAAGCAAGCAAATATTAAGCGCTTAACGTAACATCCCAGCTCATTTCCTACTTTTTAAATGTAATTTTCTAATTGAAGCGTAATATTTTACCTGCCCAAGTCACGTAGCGAACAGAAGGAAGTCTGCACAATACTACGGCCATTGATCGACCCGCCGAAGTTCACTTTTGATCGACCGCGCAAACTGTCAAAAGTGACACCTGGGCGGCAGGGAACTGTCAAAGTCGTCCTATGGCGCCGCCTGCTGCGACATTATCAGCTTGTATTGGCAGGTATTGATAATATCATTATTGTTGGGCTGTGGAATTTAACAGAGGTATCGTGTCGTGTCATATTATGACATACAATTACGGACAAGTCTCCAGCACACGCACACATACATATCTTCCTTCAGGCTGTGTCAAAGGAACAGAGAGTCATAAAGCACCGTCTGTACTAACATACGGCCTCAGAAATGTGGAAATATTATCAAAAATCTCTCCCAATACTGTTTGCCGTCCTTATATTTTTACTAGCGCTTTCCCGCGACTTCTTCTGTGAGAAATGATTGTTTTTCTATTTTCTTTTGTACGGTCGTACTTTGTATTGGAATCACTTCCCAGTTTCATCCAATAGTAAATTGCATCCGTGTATGACGCTCGCTATAGTTAAAACTTTATGTTGACAACCTCCGTGGCCGAGTGGTTTATACGCCGGGTTTCATGGTGTCGCCGTCTCGAGAGGTCCCGGGTTCGAATCCCAGTGGGGCAAATATTTGTGTGATGAATACGAGCATTTGTACTCCAGTCATGGATCTTTAAAATGTATTTCTATATAAATATGCTTATATATGTACAGTATATGTATTCTATCCGTTACCCTAGTATCCTATAACACAAGCCTTACAGTGCTTACTTTGGGGCTAGGCTGATTGGTATGAGTGTTGGAAATATTTATTTATGTACCTACTACCTACATTACCCACCTACTTCGACAAAATGTCCACGACCGCGCCACCTGTTAAATGCCTTAACATCTGTCACTGTCAGCCATCATACTAGGCTTTGTTTTCTTTTGTTCTTTATGAAATTCAGACCCTTGTCTACCTGAAATAACAAAAAGATGGTGTTGATTACCTTTAAATATACTAAGGAGAACATAAAACAAGTAACAATAGTCATCTCATCAAAACCAAACCAACAAGCTACACAACTGGAATATTGCATAGAGGATACCTTGCTTTTCACTAAAGGCGGTGCGGTATATATAAAAAAATATTAATAACTATATATATAAAATTACCTTACCGATTAATGTATGATGAATGAATGGTTTAATTTATATTTGTTGATGAGTAGACGTACCTGCGGGTCTTGATGGCGAACGGCAGTGACCGGGAAAACCAATACTAGTTTATGAGACACTGTTATACACTTAAGATTATAATGTATTTCTTATAATATAATAAAAAAAATGGTCGTTTTTTTAGATATTTTTGATATCCGATGCGCGCATCGATGCCAAGTGAATGTCAGTCTAGCTAGTATCGTAGTATCACAGGATACAATGCAATACGAATTAAACATATACATAAAAGAGATCCTGTATCTCTATCGCTTTTCCGTGTACAGCGTTATCCCGCATGCTGGATTATCTGGATCATCATAATCTATAAAAGATTATGAACAAATAAATTCATAAATGAACGATTAATTGAAGTTATTTTTTTTTTAACTTTCTGGCTGCTGCAAGTACCTTTAGAAAAAGCTGACCGACTCAGCATCATACCTGTACTATACAACCTTAAATTATTATTTCTGTGTGTGTAAATAAAAAAAACGGTTTCCTTCTGAAAATGTCACAGGAAAATAAGTGAAGAAAACGCGGAGTCGCGTTGAGGTGAATTTATTACAGTTCTTGGGTCAAAAGTGTAAACGAAGGTGAATTTTGGAATGGCGTAATCTCCCGGCTATAAGTCGTGTGCCAAATTATTCTTCGAGATTAATGCGCCCCATGTTTTCACAATCTCGAGAAGCAATCTGGTGTTACAAAGGAAACGTTTTAAAATCGAATTTCATTGCTTACCTACCAAGGTAGGTGTTTGTTTAATGGTTTTTTTTCAGTATACTTATTTTTATATAAAACAAAGTCGGTCGCGTCTGTCTGTCAGTGTTTGCCTGTATGTATATTAACTATCCATGAAAACCAAGTATTTTATGTTTTCAAATTTCTCTAGTTCTTGAGAAGTCATGAAAGCATTTTTTTTTATTTATATATTTTAAAGTTAAAATGAATTTGAAAGTCAAAACAAAAGACTGTAATAACAAACTTTTTTTTACCTTAAGAATAACAACGAAGCCCTGAAAAAATGTCTACGGTTTCATATTCCAGTAACGAAAAGTTTCTTTTGCTACGACTTTTACAAACTCTTGATTTTGTGAACAATCACTTGTTATTTCCCCGACCGCTTATATCTAATATGGAGTATTATGAAATATATTCCTCATCCTTAATTACGTGTACAACAATGGTCGAACGGGTCAAGGTTACAGCACCGCTCGCGTTAATTAGGACAGAAGAGACATGGGTTGCGCTCGGGTCACATTATCGCAGAAAGCGTTCGCGTCAGGTTAACACGATAAAAACTGCTCCTAAAATTAGACATCTGATAAATATCGGTACTTTATGGACAGAAGGTGCGGATGGTCTTTGGAAATAATGTGGAATTTCCATCATTAGTCTATTATTACCCCCACTGCTGGGGAACAGGCTGTCTCTATAGGGAGCTTGGTCAATGAACCACCACACAAGCCCAGTGCGAATTGGTGGGTGCTTACAACTGCAGATGCAGATGGGGCCAACTGCTTAATGTGCCTTCCACAGTGCGGAGGAACTCAAGATGAGTTATACTTTTTGGTCACCCATCCGATGACCGGCCATTTGGAAAGTTGCTTAACTTCCACGATCACAGACCAAAAGCGCTAACTACTACTTGTGCCAATGATCTCCAAGAAATTTCTGCATTATTTGCCGAACGCCGAATGCTTGAGAATCGATGGCTTAGCTTTTCGCAATTAATTGCGAAAAGCTATAAACACTTAAGTGTTTATATATTTAAATCTTATTGAAGTTCGAAGTTGTATATGTCGCAGGATGAAAAAATCCTAGGGATTTTGCGAAAACGCGGATAATAATTGTTATAAAAATATTTATTTATTTATATTTATAATAAGACAATGGTGATAACATTGCTGAATCTCACTGTTTACGATTTTTTTTCTGGCGCCGGCCGCTGCCGCTCGATAGACTCGCGCATCATAGTCACAACACTACTTAACCTAGTCTGCGGAGCTATTCTGTAAAATTTTCACGCGTGGATCCGATGCGGTTCCGCGCGAATCTATATGGGAATCTCATTGCAGTTGTCTAATTATCCCCGTTTTCGTAAAATCCCTAGGATTATCGCGAAAATTTGATTTGTCAAATCATCCTACGACATTAACAATTTTTACTTTCGAGCTTCTCTTCTGAAAGCATTGGTCCGACACTAATAAAATTGATTTTTACTTTGGTTCCTTGCTTATTGAGATTTATTTAGAAATTTTAAAAGTCGCAGTGTGTATAGAATTTATCCAGTTCATCTTATATAAACTGGATAAATTCTAAACACACTTGCATATTATTCTTCTTACTATTAGTAATGCCATAGATATTTTGTGGTACTTCTATTGTTCTTCTGTTAAACGCATTTGTGAGAGACTGCCGACAAAATAGTCGACAGCGGTCAAAGTCACATCCAACCGTTAAATAGGGCGGAAAAGCTTACTGCAGGTAGCCATGTTGAAGAGAGGTCTGCTTTCACCGAGGCATAACTTCTATGGCATAATAATCTATTTTTCTTTTTTAAACTTTCCTTTGTTTTTTATTATTGTATAGTGTGTGTACTCCACAAAAAGTTGATGGGTGTTTATAATTATGTAGCATGTATCGGTTAAAAAGCGAAAAAAAACATGGCTGTGTTCAAATAGGTATGCCGCGGAAACGTTTGTCTAGCAAAAAGGTATGGTCCGCTTAAAGGCAGGTGATCTCACACGGCTCTCATTTAAACGTCAAACATTACAAAGTAATGTTACTTCGACAGCATGTTTACTAGCAGGTGACGTCATTTTAGGCTCCGCCAATCTTAGGCGTTTTCGTACACGTAACACTGGAACAAAAAATACTTTCTATTTCTAACTACTTTTTTGGCAGTCTAGTGAAGTCTAGTGAAATCGCTTACAATTTTCTTGTTAAATACACATGCCAATATGAAGTTTGTACTTTATTTCTCATACAGTCAAATAGCCTATCCAACTTATTATTGACTATAAATAAGCATTTATTCATATTTTTCATGGAACAGAAGGGTAATCGACAATTCAAGGTCTCAATTTATTTAACATTTGTTATGTTAGTAGTAAAATAACTTAACCATCTAAGTGATAATGTAATATACAAAAAAAACACTCATCTAACGCGACAAAAATCAATTTATAAATAGTTTCAACACATAGTTTTAATACCAATGATTCGTATCAATACACAGATTCTCCGGTAATTTTCCTAATAATTGCTTTTCTCACGAGTAGACACGCCCAGATTGAAGTGGGTAATGGACTTTATTTAAAATTCGATAGAGTTCAAATTCAATTAATATTTTTTTAGATTTCACGTAACCTGTTGTACTTTTTGCTGTACTTACATTCAAAAGTATTGAGCTTGATCCAATTGGTTTGATAGCAAGCTCTTAAGCCAGTTGGCTGCGACCCCCTGAAATTTGCCCATTTTCAAGACTGTCTGTCAGCTATTTTACAAGATTCTTTAATAAACCTTAAGGTTCTTTAAGCCGTAATCTCGTTTACGACTTTGTCTTTTTTCTGTTGTATAATTTATAAATCGAATGTACCAAACTCAATGTTTTATGTATATTCGTATCAGAGATTACCAATTGATCAATAGGTATATTTAGTGAAAATTTTTGGTCTTTTGAACCTTCTTAGACTGCCATGAAAATTCAAAATAGTTGAATAGAAGATTAACCTGTTCGGTTGCGATCGTTGAAGTTAAGCAACTTTCACAGTGGTCGGTCATTGGATGGGTGACCAAAAATCTTCTACCTCGAGACCCTCCGTGCTTCGGAAGGCACGTTAAGCCGTTGGTCTCGGCTGCATTTGCAGTCGTCAACACCCGTCAATCCACACTGGGCCCGCGAGGTGGGTCAAAGCCCAAACTCCCTATTCCATAAATAGGAAGGCATGTGCTCCAGCAGTGGGGACATTAATAGACTGATGATGACGATGATGATGATGATTAAGAGCAAAGACGGTTGTAATAATAGTTAAATAATAATAAGGAGAAGTGAAAGAGAAACAGATAGAAATATAAAAATATTGTAGTATGGAAGACTTAAAATGCGGTTAGCTGATGTCAAAGTTGTAAATCCTTACTTCCTTACTAATATTATAAAGGCGAAAGTTTGTTTGGATGGATGTATGGATGGATGTTTGTTCCTCTTTCACGCAAAAACTACTAAACGGATTTTAATGAAACTTTACAGTAATGTAGCTTATAGATCAGAATAACACATAGGCTACTTTTATCCCGAAAAAAATGTTAGGTTCCAGAGGGATTTCCAAGAAACTTAGTTAACGCAGACGAAGTCGCGGGCGACCTCTAGTAATTTCATAATGGTAAAGACTTAGGTCTTACATCTCCCAAAGTTTCATGAAATATAGAAGGTTTAGTAAGTTTTATATCTCAGGAATATATTCCTACATCAGAAGATCACAGTAAAATAACTCCATTTTTGTTCCATAGCTCCACGGGGTAGTGGACCCCCTCAGGTTCGAGTGGTCTAGAGGCTCCAGACGAAGAAGATATTCCCCCCATGGGGCGATAAAATCCGCCTGGAATACCTCTAGAGGCACTCGCCAATTCTCGACTTGAGGTCTTCCCCTTAGGATCTCGCCGTCGCCAATCTTATTTGACCTGCTCGAATTTTGGCGACTCATTTCTTTGTCGTACTATTCGTAAGTAAAATTATTTACCCGCGAAAGTGTTCCCTCCTTCCTATAATCTGGGGTCCTTTAAGAGAGGCGTGAAGAAGCATTTTTGCAGGCCGGCAAGGTGTGGATGATTGGTGTAGCAGTTTGTAACTGCTGTACCAGCTATCTTCGCGTTTGGACTTTATTACTACTTAACATTAGGTGGGGTAGAGTCATTTGCCTACCTCTATATATAAAAAAAAATACCCAGTCACGCACACTGAAAAAAAAGTATTAATAGGCAGAGTCAGGGTAGGCAAAGGTGTTAGTGATATTTCTTGGTATTGCGAGCGTATAAAGGCTATGGTAGCCGCTTACCAGCAGGCAAGCTACATGCTTGTTAGCCACCCTTTCAACATATAAAAGGGAAAAATACTAAGCGTAACCGTGACAGGTAACAGGTTTTCTGAAACGATTAGAACAGATACGAAAATGAATAAAAAGTCAAAAAGAAGCACCGGGTAACGATTGAGCGAACCACCGTGATTAAGGCCGCGGCTTCGAAGCCAAGCTCTTCCGCAACCCTTAAACGCAATCAAACCGAAGACGGTGAGGAAAATACTAAGCGTAACCGTGACAGGTAACAGGCTTTCTGAAACGATTAGAACAGATACGAAAATTAATAAAAAATCAAAAAGAAGCACCGGGTAACGATTGAGCGAACCGCCGTGATTAAGGCCGCGGCTTCGAAGCCAAGCCCTTCCGCAACCCTTAAACGCAATCAAACCGAAGACGGTGAGGAAAATAGTAAGCGTAACCGTGACAGGTAACAGGCTTCCTGTAACAATTAGAACAGATACGAAAATGAATACAAAATCAAAAAGAAGCACCGGGTAACGATTGAGCGAACCGCCGTGATTAAGGCCGCGGCTTCGAAGCCAAGCCCTTCCGCAACCCTTAAACGCAATCAAACCGAAGAAGGTGAGAGTTACAAATTAGATCCCTCGATAAAAAAGCTGGTCGTACAAGCGAGGGCGGGGCGGGTCAATTTATCGGCCGGCGGGCGCCTTTCCTTGTCGCATCCCTGCCGGGGTGCGGTCCGGCCCTGTTTTAATTTCCGATGGAATTCCTTTCAGGGAAACCGAAGCGTTAATTCGTCCCTTCCTTAATGAGTACCTGGCTGACGCGATAGTTCAATCTTGTAATTAACAAAGATCCAACTGAGATTTAGTTTTAGGTACTAGTAATCAATCAGTCAATTGTTATTTTTCTAAAATTTTGATCGCAGAACAGAAAAGGCAGCTTCACTAATTAATAAATCTATGAGTTGTTCAGTAATCGTTAACAATATTTTTACCAATTTTATATGGGAGCAGCTGTTGAGCAAAGATGCTCGCAATGGCAGACACTCCATTGCCGAAACACGACGGTAGAACGTCGAGTCGTGACTATTTAACTATCTTCAGCTTGACTTTAGTCAAAGAAAAAACGTTAATTTGCGCGTTTTTCAACTAAGTTTCCATATTTCACTTCTATCAGGCGTTCCGCTACGGGTGATATTTTTTATACAAGATGCAGCAAATTATCCCAATACCATACCTAAAACTTAAGTATGAGGGGAATCCAGTCGCGACGATAGCTGATGCGGCAGAGAATTGTCCCGCTCCAGTCATCCGTACCTTGCTGACCTGAACCCAATTCACTGCTCCGAGGAACCCTGAAACATTACTTATTGACATTAAAGTACAACATCATAAAGTGAAAATATTTCATCAGACGGGCGCTGCAATTCCAACTATGCTCTTCCTCTCTTTTTCTCTATCATCCGTTCCTAAATACGTTTGTTACAAGTCGCCTCATGAATTTCACTGATATGAGATATTATTTGAAGAAATATTTTTCCAAACAAACTTTATTTCTAATAAATAATCCATTTTCAGAACAATTTAGTTCTATTATAAATGAGGTGCTGGCGAACAAAACGATATAATAACATAAAATTAAATTTTACAGGAGCTGTACAAAACTAAATGCTTACATTTCCTCCCTGAGTCCCTTTTTTTTTGTTTAAAGATAAAGATCGATAAGCAAATTGTAATTTTAGTTATGGAAGAGCGGAGTCACCTGTCACAGGCATTATTTGCTTAAAAGGTGGCTTCAATCATGAGTATATAATGTAACTAAACCAATGTTAAAGAAAATAAAATTTATTATTATTATATTAAATGACATTCCCACATGAGCCTTTGGCGTGGTTTTTTTATTTAGAAATTTAGTTATTTTAACACCGTTTTAGGCAGTTTTGATTAAAAATTATTTGAGGCTCATTCATTCAAAGGGCCCGAACCTCCGGACTGTAAAACAGAAGTAGTTTCATCAGATGCGTAATTATACCGTTTTGTTCGTCAGCTCCTCAATTATATTCACTACTTGTTTCTTAGGTTTTCACGCACATCACTCATTAAATAAAACTAGTTTTTACGGGTTAATGCACGAAACTTTATTTATTTATTGACGTTTCGCAGCCTTTTCAGGTCTGCATCGTCAGAATAATGATTTTTTATTTAAAATTGTCGAGCTACCTTCGAAAGACTAGTCTTTAAAGTTTCGTGCATTAACCCGTAAAAACTAGTTTTATTTATATTCACTATTTATTACGTGAAAGCAAAACTTACGTATAAAGATTTGCTTACTTAAAGATGTGATTATGTTTAAGTACATTTTCGAATCGAAAGATGTGTTGGGTGTTAGCATAATTATATTTATAATGGAAAAGGAGTGCAGTGCAGTAATGTTTTTGAAGTGAAACTTCTTTACGCACGCTTGACTTGGGGGATAAGCTGGCGAATGCGTTACGCGTTACGATAAGTATCTTCCGGCGAGGCGAACGAGAGTTAAGTGGGGGATATAAGCAAGAGAATGCAGTACGCGCGCACATTTTCTTTCTCTCTTTCTAAAAACGCATAAAAATGCACCAGACAGAGATAATGTACCTACATTAAATTGATAAATAAACAAATGCGTTTCACAAAGAGAGGTATAATTGTCATTAAAGAAGAAAAGTTCATGTGTGTAGATGGTGCTTTTAAAAAGATCGCACGTTTAACATTTTCTAAAAAAACATATAATTTTATTTATCTAACAATAATAATTATCTTTTAATCATCAACCAATACCGAGGCAAAAGTCTTTTTTATTATAGAAGGAATATGTTATGTATGACCCACAAGGCTTGAAGGTGCATCCGAAACCAACGACTTTACATAGGTACTTCAGAAGGCACATTAGCCTTTTGGAGTGTGGAAAGGTGAGAATTAATAAATTTATGGTTTCATATTCAGACACCAAACGCTCCAACCACTGTGCCATCGATCTCGAACGCATTACACAAATTTTATTGTTAGATACAGTAACAACTGAAATTAATTCCACGACCCTTATAACAGGTTTAACATGTATGTGACAGGGGTCAGTGCCCTCCTCAGAATATAATAAGGAGCTTAATTATTATAACAATGAACAATATTACAAACAAACTTATTTAAATTAATATGAACATAATAAATGTAAGTTCTTACTTACTTAATGACTTACAGCTGCGAGCTGCAACGATCCAAAGTGGATCTTGGCCTCCGACACAAGATGACGCCATGCTCTGCGATCCCGGGTTAGGTCCCGCCAGCCGTCGGCACCCAATGACTGCAAGTCTCTCTGCACCTCGTCGCTCCAGCGGTATCTGGGACGTCCAACGGGCCGTCGTCCTATCGGTCGCTCCAAATACGCCCTTTTCACGGCTCGATCCTCTCCCATTTTCTCTACATGCCCGAGCTAGCGAAGTCTAGCTTTTATTTCTCCCATGATGTTGGTAAATGTAAGTTCGCACTACATAGTATTGCATCTGAGGGAGATAGATATATACCTATACATATCCTCCAGCATGTCAACACCTTGCTGGTCTGAATTCAATCAGTGCTTATAATTTCATTTAAAGTCACTAACGAGACAATTTTTAATGTTGTATTTGACGACCTCCGTAGCGCCGGAGTGGTATGTTTACATATTTTCAACGTGTCCGAGGTCCCGGGTCCGAATCCCGGTGCGGTGGGGTAAATATTTATATGATGAATACGAGCGAAATTTGTATTTCTAGACTAGGGGCGAATGCACACTTATTTTTGGTATCACAATATTCTGTCCATTTCTTTTGGTCTTGTATATGATTTTGTTTTATGAATTGACCATATAAGTGATTATGAGAGAAAAGTTGCCTGTGTGCATCTCTCTCACACGCCTTGCCACTTTCAATTTTAAAAGAATAACTTTTATCTTTATATTTCAGGGGAGGTAATGTTTGCGTCCGGAAACGATTTCATTGGTGTTATGTCATTTCCAATATCCTTTCCAAGTTACGCTTGAACCTTTTGTTATTATTCAGAGTTTTGACGACCTTCGTGGCCGAGTGCTTTGTACGCCGGGTTTCAAGGTGTCGCCTACTCGAGAGGTATCGGGTTCGAATCCCGGTGAAGGCAGATGTTTGTGTGATGAATACGACTATTGTACTCCAGTCTTGGATTTTAATATGTATTTCTATATAAATACACTTATATATGTATCGGTATATATATTCTATCCGTTACCCTAGTATACCATAACACAAGCCTACAGTGCGCTTACTTTGCGGCTTGGCTTATTGGTGTATTTTATAAAAAAAAAAAAAATAGATTTTTCCTTTTGCCTGTCAAGGCTGTTTTCCTTTAATATTATAGGAAAAAAATATATTATAAACCCAATCTAGTCAAATAAAATACATTAAATAAATATGTATCAGCTTATGTATTCTATCCGTTACCCTGTATCCCATAACAGAAACCTAAGGCCTTTGGTTAGTGTGAATGTTAAAAATATTTTTACGTAAAGCCCAATTCTTTTTAGTCAAATTAGCAAGGAGTTCTTGGCTCTGAGATCTATATTCATCCTGAGTTATCTAGAACAGCAATGTTTGCTCGAGCTAAACGCACCGCGAAAGGGAATTAAATGCTCACCAGTGCTCTTGCTCAGCAATAACAGATACTACTGTTCTAAGAATAAGACCCACTATTCCGCAACACTTGCTCTTCAAACAGTATTTTAATTTTGGAGTTTATTTACGCATTTTATGTCAGTCCCTTTTTCAGGTGATTAGAAAATGTCCAAAGGTGTTATAAATTGTGTGCGGATGTCACTTCTTGTTCTAAATGGAAAAAAAACTTTCGGTCAAAAATAACTTCTTAGAGAATAAGACCCACTATTCCGCAACACTTGCTCTTCAAACAGTATTTTAATTTTGGAGTTTATTTACGCATTTTATGTCAGTCCCTTTTTCAGGTGATTAGAAAATGTCCAAAGGTGTTATAAATTGTGTGCTAATGTCACTTCTTGTTCTAAATGGAAAAAAAAATCTTTCGGTCAAAAATAACTTCTTAGAGAATAAGACCCACTATTCCGCAACACTTGCTCTTCAAACAGTATTTTAATTTTGGAGTTTATTTACGCATTTTATGTCAGTCCCTTTTTCAGGTGATTAGAAAATGTGTAAATAAAAGTTTAATTTTAATTATTAATTTGTAGCCGACATCGGCGACAAATTTTGTTTTATTTATTGGGTTATATCTACACTTTCTGGGGAAATTACAACTGTCCCTTTATGGAAAAGTCCATGAGACCCCGCAGACAGACGGAAGTACAGGCGGACTTACGGACAACGGGGGCTTAGTAACAGGGTAGCGTAGCGTAGGGTAGCGTTAAGCGTTTAGGTAGCGAACGTAATCGTTGAAATAATTACCAAATCCTGTAATCTGGACTTACAACGACAGATAAAAATAAGACTGCGGTACCTACCTGCTGCTGTGTCTGCCCTGATATAGGGAATGACATCTGAAACTAGCATAAAGTTTAAGAGAGGTAAGGCTTAGCGAGTTTTCCGCTCAAATTGGAGTGTCCGTCTGCCACAATTTCCGAGGCCTTGGAATTTGAAATCAGATTTTTAAGGCCCTTTATTGCAATAAATTAAATACTTTATTTATTAGGTGTAATAATTTTGAAACATTTAAATAACATCAACTTAAAAACTATATAGCTTAACCTATTTACCAACGTAGGTAATATTGTATTTATAGACCAATTTAAAGTACTACAAAAGGGACGAGTACATAATTTTATGATACAACGATGACACGATAAAATGTCTGATATGAATGGCGATAAAAATGGCGAGTATTAACGAGTGCATTCCCCGTAGTTTAACCATCAAATAAACATTATATCACGTTTTTTATCGCGTCTAGCTGTCAAAACCCTTAGAAATTTGACAACTGTGCGTAATAAAAACGAACATTTGCCATATCGCTGTGCTCGCTGTGTGTGTGAATGAAGCATTCATTAGCTAGCGGGATACGATTTGCGACTTAATTGATGATCGCGGCTATAAGCGACTATTTCTTATACTAGCATCAAGTTTAAATAGAAAGAGTTAATATGCTTCAACGCAATCCAAAGTAAATAAACTATTACATTACATAAGTTTTACTCGAAACGCTAGCAATTTCCGTCCTATCGGCCTGTTTAGTTTTTCTTTCGTATAACCTTAAGCCATGACAGCTACTCGACTCCAGGGGACAGTGCGATAATGATAACAATTATGAGATAAAAAATCTTCCTTATTTTGAATTCTAAATAGAAATCATAACAAATCCAAATAAAAGATCGTAAAAGTAAAAAGCTCTGATTCTGAATAACTTGACGAGTCTCGAGACTCGATTCGCTTACATAACAATATGTTATTCTGATGATGAAATCGTGCAAAGAAATCTAACATATCGGTTATTTATTTTTAACACCTCTTTTACCCCTGGCAGTATCCCTAGCAGCCTCGGGTCGAAAGTGGTTTAGACCCCTTAATCACCACTTATTTTGTTAGTCACGTACAGACAATTTACGTCAACCCACAAAAGTATTAATACATCCAAACTAGACAAAAAAACACATTAGTTAGTAAAGTTACTTTTAAATCTAGTCAAAAAGCTTGGATATTTTACATTTAAAGCTATCAATATTCCTATTGTTGGAACAGAAATCTTCAATCGTAATAAAAACGAGCTTACTTATCTTCTGTTTCATCTTCAATAAATCTGTCTTTTTCTATAAACAACGTAGCAACTATAATTATAGCCAGATCATACAGACTTACAACAATATACACACTCATAATATGAGTAAAATTAATAATTAATACTAAAAACAATTTCACATCATAAAACTATAAAATACACTAACTATAAACAAATAAGTCTCTATCTAATTACATAATTACTATATATAAGTAAAATATAAATACAAGAACAATAAAACTAAAACTAAAAACCTTAAAACATAAAATTAATAACTAAAATATATTATTAAAAGGAGTCCCTTTAGGCAAGGAACCGAAGATACTGGCAGCGTAATAAGTACTATAATTAGTCATTCAAAGAACTTACGTAAAAATGAAGTTCAACCATAATTATACGAAGTTCAATGTCCGGAAACATTCAATCAACCATGTTAACCTATTTGTTTCTTAGGTTTTCACGCACATCACTCATTAAATAAAACTAGTATTACTATATTTAACTCTTCAATATATTTATTTTCCTGATAAAAAAATAACGCATGGAAGGCATTCGTCACAAAAAACTAATGACTTGACAGATGGTAACAGATGACAGATAACATAGAGAGAGATATTGTTTTTTAATATTCTGTCTAAATGTGTGTCGAAGGACGTAGCAAAACTTATTACATGGTGAATTAAATGGGGAGGCCCTTGAACTGAATTATAATACGGTAACAACTATACTCACCAGATTGATAAATGCTAAAAACTACAATTTACAGTAGGCTAATTAGAAAATTATAGAAAATCTAGGGATGGTAAATTCATGGTCACCCACCTTGATGTAAATGATGCAAAAAGGTATAAATTAATTAAGACAGCAGAATCTAATCTATAAACAGAGACAGTAGCCTCAAAAACTATACCAAAGTTGGGGGCTATCAATCTTTTACTTTTGTTCCTGAACAGCTTAAACCCAACCAATGTCAAACTCAGGGTCGTGAAAGGGACGCCATAGGAGTTTGTTCTCGTAAGTGGGCAGTAAATAATAAGACGCACTTTTGTTTTTCTTCAAGTGAAAGTGAAATACCTAGATAAAGTATTAATGCTATTTCCTCAATATTGCCCACCATTATTTTCTTCGCATACAGATTTATGAATTCAAACAACATATCCAAAGACGAAGTTAACACAGTAATTCATTGCATTCTCGCACCGCGCTCGCTGCCGCCCTATCCTAAACCACTGCATTGTAAAAGATAATATGTGAATTCATTCGTACTGTGCTGCACCGCTAAATTTGGCTCGAAGCACTACCTTACGTCCAGTGCCATTCCCTGGTTCTAATTACAAAATTCAAATCGTGCTTTGGACTTGATTACGGAGTAGCCCGGTGCTAACACGAACATTCCGCGGATCCAGGGAGCCTACTCTATTTGTTCGATGATAAAGATCATTTTGTTTTTCGATGTTGCGTTGGCCTGCAACATCCACTTTTAATTTAATTCAGGACTCTTTTGATCAGTATCGTTCTGAAACAAATTCAAATCAAATGAGTAACTGTAACGGAAATCATTGAAATCTAATTCCAAAATGATAGAGTTCTTAGATATTAACTACTAGCGACCGCCCGCGACTTCCTCCACCTAATTTTTTTTTTAATTACCCATACGAACCTGAATTTTTCCCGGGATAAAAAGTATCCTGTCTAAATCCATCTTAGAAACTATATGTGTACAAAATTTTATCCAAATCCGTTTAGTGGTTTAGGCGTTAAAGAGTTAGAAACAACTTACTTTCGCATTTATAAAATTAGATAGGATTAGGTTTAGTATGTCCGTATGTGAGGAGTTCTAATACTTAATCTCTACGTTTCTAGTAAAATAAAAATAAATATATTTTACAAAAAGTTGGCGAACAAGCATATGGACCACCTGATGGTAAGCGGCTACCATAACTCGTACACGTTTTCGACACCAGGGTATTAAACATGCTTTTGCTACCCTGGCCGGGTCAGTCTTACTCACTGTAAAGTATTACCTTCAAAATGGTAGTACTATTTAACTTTAATCCACACTCCATACTTATATTCACACTAGCATACTAACCATACAAATATTATAAATGCGAAAGTGTTTCTGTCTCTTACCTCTTCACGCTGCTTAAACCGCAGAACGGATTAAAATAGAATTTGGTATAGAGATAGTTTGAGTCTCGGTAAAGGACACAGAATAGATTTTATCCCAGATATCGCCCTTTAAAGGGGTGAAAGGGGAGGGGGGGGGAGTTGGCATGGGAATTTTTTTTTTTCACTCAGACGAAGTTGCTTAACTTCTGTTGACTTGCACTCTAATTAGATTAAAGATTATGTTATACACTACCTATCTAAAAACACCATCGAACACAATTTCTATTTGTCACGCGTCATTCATAGAAATCCCAGAACGCCCATAAATAATAGGATTTACGTGCCCGCAGAATAGGCCCCTTGGATTTGCATCCTCGCTTAGTCCCGCTGCCGCTTCGGCATCCGTCGCCACATCCGTGGCACGTCCGCATTGGCCGGTTGCCAGTACTGCGTCCGAGTGTGTTACTCTAACCTCTCGCCGCTTACTAATCGCAGCCAGATGATTATACACTTTCTTTATTCAGTCTCTTATGGAATAGTTATTTTTTGTCATCAATTATGAATATAATTATCGATCTTCCATTTGGTGCGACAATCAGAACGAACATGTTGGTCTTTCTACGAACGTGCGAACTTTGCGTAAGTTTCATTCTCTTCTAATTTTTCCGGTGTGGTCCTCAGGCATGTGTTTAAATCTGCATTTTCAGGTAAAAATCCAAATATTTTGTATACCCGATTTTATTTTGATAACATGTCGAGCCGCCTATTTGTAATAAGAAATTAGTTTAAAATTAATTGAAACGAAATGATGCTTAATAATAATAATAAAAAAAAATACATATCATCGCAAAATCTACCAGTGACATTTTAATATCATAAATCCTAGCAATAGTAGTTTCGCAGTTGTCACATAATTTGCATCATTAAATTAACCACTTAATAAATTAATAATAAATAGCGAACGGTTTTTAGAATTAGTTGATTTCAATAATTTATGTATTTTAGAGCTAACTCTGCGCTGACGTCATGGCCTGTGATTGCATTAGCTTAGCAGGTCAGTAGTCAAGCGAACAATGAAGCCAAATGAAGTCCTTCATAAACTCATGAAGTTCAGAAGCTAGTTTGTGCAGGCGAAGTTCAGCCAAGTTCCATGACTTGTTTGCTCCTGGATTAAACACGTACATAGATTAAATTACATGTATTCATCCAACAGAAGTAACGATAAATTAGAAGAACTTCAAATAGTTTTTACACTAATAACTCCGACGGGTGACACAAAATCTCGAAAGAGCTTTTATTAAAAAATAAAATCTCTTCACAACCGGTTTACAAGTGTCTTACTAAGGTGAACAACGGAGGAGCCGCGAACCGCAGTAGATGGTAGTTGCGCGGATGGTTATTAGGCATATAGGTTTCGTAGGATGATTAGATATTTCGATTTTTTGCGTAAATCCTAGGGGTTTTGCAAAAACACGGTTATGTAGAAAATGGTGACAACTGAAATTTCTCAATCATACTGATAAAAGAAAGGATTTTTGCGAAAACGCGAGCTGCGTTAATAATATTTAGGGAAATTTACATTCATGACAAGGAACCCTTATAGTTTTCTTATGTCCCTCCCCGGTTTTGCTTGGAGACTATTAGTACTAGAGATCTTTAATTTTGTAGAGATACGTAATTATATTGATCACACCGACAAAATGGTAGATGAAGGTAGAATGGTAGGTAGTTTTTTTCATCATATACCCCATCGTATGGATATCGTTGAATAGGTCCTTTAAAATTAATTTAAAGTGGGGTTCCTAAAACGATTTTTCGATTAAGGGATCCTTTTGCAAAAAAATGAACTTTAAAGTGCTAATTTAAAAAAATAACAGAGTTTTGAAAGGGGGTGGGGGGCTTTTTTAAAAGCTAAACTATTGGCTTGAAAAACCTGGAAAAATTCATGATAGTATATAGTAATAGTGCTTTTCATGATCTTTTAAGGAAAACTATAACGGTTAAGATAAATCGTTACTTTAAGAATCATAGTCGTTCTAATATATATTATAATTATAACATATAACGTTCATATTTATAACTTTAGTTATACAATATTTCTTACCTATTAAAAATTCGTTATAAGAAAACATTAATAGTGACAAAGGTGAACTTATTATAGCGTAGAGCCTTGCATTGCTACAAAATTTAAATAAAAACGTATTTCAAAACTCCAATAAAATATCATTAGTTCCACAACGCTACCGCGAGTACCAACGGCAATGGCTTCTGAGTCGCGCCAATATATATAATATAATAAATGCAAAACATATATAATATTTATAAAAAGTATATATGCACTTGAAAAGATCGGCGATCGCTTTTAGTCACTACGAGTCTGACATAACCTAGCAGCTGGCTGTAGCATCCATGAGGATTTCACACCAGCTCCGCCTGGCAGGAAACAAAAAAAGTTGGAAAAAACATTCGTATTAAAAAAAAATATCAAATTGATTTTGAGTTTGAGACGCAGTTTGACTTTTATTTAGGTATTTTAGCTGAGATACATAGATTGACATTTTTTTTTCTAATTTCCGATATAGAAATAAAGAATCCTGCTCAATATATTGTGGTAACTACAGGCAACTACGGAACCATACACTCGCGTGGCACAACACGCACTTGGCCGGTTTTTATTTACCTACACCTCACCAAATTAAACAAAAACATTTGAAAATAGAATTCCACAAAATACCTACGTAACCGCCGCCTTTAACCTGTATGCAGATGCCACTTAATTAATTTATGCTTTGTTAATTCAACTGAATTCTCGAGCTCGCTAATTCGATTTCTAGAAAAGCTACTAGCCTAAGAGCACAACAGTCTTCTTTTTCTATTTCGTTAGCAAAAAGGTCTGCCAGATCGCAGTCGCAATTCAAACCCCACCGCTAGTTAATCAACTTAATTAACCAAGATTCACCTCAACAAAACTACCCAGCAACACTTGATAAGCACGAATACTCGGATTTTTCCATACGAATCTCTCAAAATTAACTTCAACCCCGGCGCTGGCTGATTCATCTTGCTCTATTCAGGGAATAATCCAATTTTTATTACCACTCCTTAGAATTTATGCTGGACGTTCTCTTCGCGGCTCTAAATGAACATGACCATCTAAGTAAGCTTTTAAGCTGACGAGAATTGGGTAGCCAATTGCAAGCCGTGTCGGGACTTTGCCTGCCTTACAGATGATGTTTCAGGATTTCTCCTAAGAAAAAGCCCGTCACTTTGTCTGGATGTATCCGGTAAATAAAATAAAATTATTAGTAAGTATATTCGAGAATTGAACGTATACTTATACTAGTAGGTCTTTTATCTTGGACTTATATATTTTTATTAACTTTGTTAGTCTGGTGAGTTGACATTATTCCCCAAATATGACAATAACTTATTCGTAGAATAACAAAATATCTTCACCTTGTACCATTTGTGGGCTCGGAAAAATCCACACGAAGCAGATATGAATACTTATCTAACTTTCCAACAAGCTGAAGGCTGGTGAAAAAATAACTAACATAAGCCAGATGCTTATTTTAATAATGACTACTTTACGAACAGTAAAGATGACGACAGGTTAATGTAAACGAAATTCTATTTAGGGCAACAGTTACAATATAAAATATAATGGCCAATATTTTTTTGTTTGCCTCAAAGCTTAAGAGTGGGGAGCTCGTGATGTCACTTCTAAGTAAAAATTTTGATGGTAAATTTAAAAAAAAATACGTATCTTTTTTAGATAAAATCTACCAGATACATGAAGAATCATTAAAGTCTTCATCCCTATAGTGGTTATATGTAGTTAATTACCAACCTAATTTTATGTATAGGTGCAATCTTTAAATCTAAGCAGGTTCCACCATACTTTTAAAGTTCAAGATTTCGAACAAAAATAAATATCCGTAAAAACATTTTCACATTACGAACAGTATAAAAATCTTGTCGGGCACGATCGTCTTATATTGCTCAACAGGCGTTAAAGCACGTTTCGCGAACCTTAATGCGCGACATCGACAGCGTCCAATCCCAACTCGCACAATAAAGTTAATTTACTAAGCCTTCACTAAGCTAAGCACTTCTCGGAAAGGCGGCGACGTCTAACGGCGAGAGTGCGGTGCACTCACTTGCTTCGATAAGTGTTATAAAAGAAAAGCATACAGGAAAGTGAAACTATTAAAATCATTAATAAAAAAGGCTGAGATACGAACTCGGGCCGCCCGAATAGCAGGTGAGCTCTCTAGCACTGAACAACCCTTTTTTTATTGTTGGGAAAATGCGTGACGCATCCCCCGCCCCTGGGTGAGATACGGGGTTATGAGGGACTCCTCCTCCCCCCAAATAAGGGGGAGGGCTACCCACGAAAAACCCAAGAGTGCTTCCTTGCCTGCCAAAACAGGTTTCGTGGGATCCTGATGCTTGTTAAAAATTTAAAAATAACATGCTAAAAATGAACGAAACAATTTGTAGCTTTGTAATAAAAGTTTCATTTTAAAACGTTGACCCACCGGAAAGCAACCAATTTATTAACGTACGAAATATTAAGGAGTAGCACTCGTTTGTAGCATACCCTACCATGTGAAGCTCTACAAGTATTCTTAGTCGAACATGCATGCAAGGACCATTTATTTGTATAGATTGATTCGAATGACATGACAACTACGCGCTGTCATGCATCTTTTTTATGTTAAAAGGGTGGCAAATAAACATAGGCTTATAGTTATAGTTAGGAAAGGTGCTAGTTAGAAAAAATATATTAGTTGCTCGCGATAAAAAAAAATTGCGGCGTTGCCTTCCTTGACCCAATCTCCTACCCCGTGGAGCCTCTTAACCTTACTTAGCGACAGAAACACTATACCAGCAAATGCTACTGTTATTTCTGTACTGTAGTTTTCTGTAAAGTGGACTTTACTATCCCAGACGGGCGCTCCAATTTGTACGGCAAATTTGCTGTGCCCTAACTCTCTTAAAAATCTCTTGACCTCTTTGAATAAATTATCTCTTGATCTTTAATTTTAGTTCATAATAGTTTTGTTTAGCTGCAGTGTCCTGTAAGATGAGGTTTGCTTCCCCAAGTAGGCGTTGTGTTTCAAGCGGTTAAGTCGCTGCCTCTTTTACCTTGCACAGATATCGTGCAAACACTCTCTCGATGAACGGCCACTTGCGCGCTGCGCCACTCCGCTGTGCACACACCCTGCACAAAGATGTAGGATAGAAATTGACTCTTTGAAAAAAAAAGCATTTTCAATTCCTGCACTTTGTATTTTTTTACTGCGACTTATTTCAAGTTTTGTTCACTTGTGTGTGTGTTTACCAATTTTAAAATTATTAGCTGGTTCCTTTCATTGTTAAATGAATTATATTCAATATATACACAAAAGTATTTTAAAGCCTTAAGAAAAAAAAAAAACCTTCGTAAACTTAAAGAAAATATAACTAGAAAAAAAATCACGCGGACCAGGCAGCAGACGGGACTCGAACTCTGCCTGCTGCCTGGACGGCGTGGATTTTTTTCTAGTTATATTTTCTTTAGATTTAAACATCAAGCACTTACATGCTTTAAAATAATAAAAATTATAACTTCATAAACTTCTTCACAAAAAACCCTTTTTTTGAAACATAAGTTTTCTTCAAAAACGGGCGCCCGCCCGGATAAGAAAAGGTCCGGTGTGGAATTCTTTCTAGATTTTTTTTTTTTTGTCTAGTAACTTTATATAAAATCTAGCATCGACACGATGTCAGATAATAGTTTTTTGGTACTTCTAATATCGATACTGTAACTAAGCTGCAGGTAGATGCATCTTAATCCGAGTATTACCATCAGCTGACGAATTAACTCCGAGCGGCCCGAGTGCGCCACTCGCTGAGGCTAGCGATGGACTACAGAGTACCACCACTAGAGTCCACGTTATAGTGTGACCAAGATATTGTGGCGCTTGGCATACATCGGTATTATTTTTAGGAAGATAAAAATAAACCTTTTAATTATAGAGGAAGGTGTGAATAAGCCTTTTATATTTCCTTTTACTTTTTTCGAGTCATTAAAAATTATAAAGTTTATTTTCGTGAGAAGATTGTACGTACTTAGTAATCCTCATTTCACCACTTATTTACCAGCAGCGCCCTCCTGTCAATATCAGCTAAGTGCCACAAAAACTTTTTTTTTTCGATGTTAGGGAATAAAAAGGCATTATATCCACGACAATGACCAACGCCGCGTTGGTTTGCCATGGTAAATGCATGGTGCATTCGGCCAGCGGCGAGGAGCCTGCGGGCCACTTGTCAGTGCAGATATACTTTGACGTGTACTCACGCAAGCGTGGCAGACGTCAAACCACCCCGCATCTGACCGGAAGCCCGGCCTGCACCCGCTTCAGGCGATCCTGGGCTAATCCGTTCACAGCGTCACCTGACTAGTCGCACAGACCGCAGTCCGCAAGCTAGCCGACCTGCTCCCGTACCTACCAGGCAAACCAATTCTCCGATCTACCCCTCACCCTCCAGGCATAACTGCGGGATCCAGTTAAGAGTCGCTTGTTACGCCTAAGTTCCTACCCCCTCGCGATGGTGCGGCTGACACCCCCTTCCTACCAATCACAGAAGGTACCGCTAGAGGGCCAGCAGGCAGGCTCGGTGCCGCCGACCAGTCCTCCCCCTCCTGCGTTGAAGAGAGTTCGCGTGGATTTGTTCCTCGTGAACTCTCTCCGCCGCCTCCAAGTGCTCAAGACCTAGTCGCATTTAACTCAATTTTTGGTAGAAATCGAAATCGCCGAAGGTGGCAACGGGGAAGGTTAGCCGCGTTTTGATTGGACACGTCAGTGTGACGTCACGGTGGGACAACAAATTTGGCTTATTATGTAGGTATCGCCGTTGGTCCACGTCTGGGGTCGTGTCACACACTTATTCGGTAATACTACCTAGGCTTGGCACAAGCGGGTTTTTTTTATGTTGAAAGGGTGGCAAACAAGTTTATGGCCCGTCTGATGGTAAGCGGTCACCATAGCCTATAGACGCTTGCGATACAAAAAATATCACTCGCGCCGTTGCCTATCCTGACCCAATCCCCTACGCCTTGGGAGTCCTGAAACCTTACTCACCGTCAAAAACACTACATTACCAAAAGGTATTGTTATTTTACTGTGATCTTCTGTTTAGGTTGGGTTTACTTCCCCAGACGGGCGCTCCAATTCGAGAAGAAAATCCGTCACACCCTACTTCTCTTTGGCGTGCCCTTTTATGCGGTCTCTAGTATAGGTACTCTGTGGGACGGACTCATTACGACACCCCAACGTCCCACTTCATACCATTCCGACGACTAATGCCGACAAGATTCATTTTAATTTCACTTAGTGCGTCGCGTCCCCTGGTGGTGGCTGAAGTCATTGCGGTAAATGCCATGTTCTTTCTAAGAGGATAAGTTTTAAGTAGCAGAAAATTGAAGCTTAGCCATTTCAGTGACTTATACAGTGACGATAATATGTAATTTCTCAGTGCAGGAAAACCTTTTCACCCGAAGGAGTGTGAGATTTTGAGATACAATACTAACCCGCATCCATCTTAAAATTTAGCTTTCCTAAAATTATGGATAACTGGCGGTTTCTAGCTCTCACTCAGTCTCTGGAGTTTGAGAACATGTGCTTGCTACAAATGGCATAGAACAACCTAGTAAGGACTGCACGACAAGCAATTTTGATAAAAATACTGGATACAGTACAGTACAATGTCTTACTGGGTTACAAATGATAACAAGCCCTAAAACGTTACTAAAATACTCGAACCCTCGTCTGTTAACAATACTTTTGTACCACTGCAACTTTATGCCGCCAGACTAAATGAAGTAATTATACACGGGCATATGCTGTCTATACTTGGCTATTTGGTAGATTTGGTTTACCTGCCTTCCAAAGCACGGTGAAGCTCGTTAAAATATATTTTTGTTCGCCTATTCTATGATCAGACATTGAGAAACTTTTTAAACTTCTACACACTCCATCCATCACATTGTTCCATAAACTAAGATAATAATACTCACAAATATTTTTATTAATCCAAAGAAATCTAAACGTGAAATATCACTTATTTAATTATATAGATACGGACAGCATGATTAGTGAACGTCTCCACGTGAAATAACTTCGACATGTTCCTTGAAAAGACCGTTTTCCATAAGTGTCCGACCCTCTTTACCCGTGCACACAATAAAGTGCATCATCGTGGCACTACCCGAGTAAGATCATCATTTTAAGGAGCGCTTCCTACGAGTTTATTTATTACTAGCGGCTGCCCGCGACTTCGTACGCGCGGAGTTAGTTAGAAATAAAGGTTCATTTCTCGTTCCCCGTAGGTGATAGCGTGATACTATGTAGCCTATATGTTGACCCGCCTTCTTAATAATATTCGTGCCAAATTTGAAGTAAATCCATGCTGTTGAGATAACTTTTTGAGTTTATCCCGGACATACATACAGACAAACAGACTAAAATTCTAAAAAATATATTTTTGGCTTCGGTATCGATTGTAGATCACACCCAAAGTATTCTTTTGAAAAAATATTGAATGTACAGTTTTGACTTTCCTACCATTTTTTTTTGTATAGATACATCCAAACCTTTGTATCTTCTACAACCTCTTACCGCAATGGATATCACAATATAGATTCTTGCCTGGAGCCCGTAATACCTTAAGTCTGTTTGAAATTCTTTTATATTAAAACAAAATCACTTTCCATTTCTAATATTTAACTGGAAAGACTTAAAAGACAAGATGGTCATGCAATCTAAGATCAAAAAATATTATTATGAGTCTGTTATTTTGAGTACGGATACTGATGTGTAATTTTTCCCTACTAAATTTTTCTGAATTTCTTTCAAGCAAAGCCAAATTATTGACACAAAATATTGCAGCAAACTGAACCACACCGGGTCACCTGTAAAAGCTTCTGTTTTAATACTTATTGCACACCAGCGCAGCGTAACCTTCTGTCGGCCATTTCTCAGTCACGTGCAGATCATAAATTTCGATAAACGTTCTTCGCTTCGGCATCCGAGCAGAGGGCAGCAACTGCATAGCACCACGTGTCTACATCCGCTAATTATGCTCCTCTATCAAACTATAATACTCTTATATTGCCCTACTAAGCGCAAAAGCGGTATCTCATAAAAATCCGTAAATTTGATTTTTATGGCATCGGATAGCTTAGAAAAATGCATCTATTGAACTTAGTCTTAAAACGGTATGTTATTTAAATGGTATAAAAAAAACGTTAAGAAAGTTTTCTTTATCCCACTTTTACCTTAAATAACTAAGGATATGAAAGGTATATCAATATACCGTAGGCAATCAGCCGTATATTTAAATACCACCAATTCTCTTAAAAAGCAGGAGCATTTTACGTACGTTACGGTTGTGTTCTAAACTAATAAAGGGCACAATGTGACTTACTGCATCAATGCTTAGTATTTTTGTGCGTACTTGACCCGCAAATCATGAGATACGGCTGCAGCTGCAAGTCGAATTGATCCTTAAGGTTTAATCTATACAGTCAGATTTCTAATACATCTTGCAACTTTTTATCCCTACCGTATTCGTGTAATTACTTGTTTGATATTGTTGTAAACAAGTGTCATTTTTATGATTACTGTGTTAAATTAGTGAAAATACTGTGAACTAATGTGTTCAGCAGTGCTATTCACATTACAGTAAAATTTTCATACGCGGATCCGATGTGGATCCATACGGATTTATATCGGAACCGCGTGGATCCACATCGGGTCCGCGCGGGAAAATTTTACAGAATAGCACTGCAGTGGTTTAATTGTGTATTTTTACAAGCAGGTTGGTAATTTTTATTATGGTTAAGAGTATAATTTGCATATTGATTTTGTTAAAATAACAACCTCGTAACCTCTTTGCGGTCAAAACTTTGGGGCTGAATTTTTGTACAAAATTAATGTCGCAGATTTTACGCAGGTTTTACTATAAATAAATCAACAACCAAGTTGGTATAACAGAGGTAGAGAAGTATTGTTGAGTTTAAACTTTTTAATTTTACGGTTAAACTGTCGGTTAGACGATACCTACGTAAACCTTTCTTGCGGCCTAGCCGGCGTGCGCGCGCTGTTGCATTGTGAACTTTAATTGCTGCTCCACAAAGTATCCACCAGAGTTCTATATTTTGCGGCCTGTCTATATTTTTGACTAATTAGAATTCATAGAATACGTTTCTTTTTTAAATATTTATTTTTATGATTATAAAGGATATGGTAAAATTTTGTATGAGCGACTGTCCTAACAATTTATAAATATTGTACTTAGTAATGATTAATGCTGAATGTTTATAATTTCTATGAAAAAAGGCTCGGAAGCTTTTGATAAAGTCATAATCTTGAAAATTATGAGAACGAATACATACCTTGCTACATTTTTGATAAAAGATGTTGCGAATTATTTATCATTAATTTTGCATTTTCTTAGAATTTTCCCTCGCATTTCTATGATTAACACTTCGCCTTACTAGTGTGTGACGTCACACGACTGTTGTGAAAACGTCAAACGATACAATGTAATGTCACTTTAACAGGAAGTTTACTTGCGTGTGACGTCATTTTAGGCTCCTCCAATAAGAAAACTATTATCTTTTTCGTGGGTTTTAGTAAAAATATGAATATTATTTTGTAAACATAGTAAAAACCCCTGCCAATATTCATTCGAAACACAGATGCTAACAATTGATACTTTATTTTGGAATACTGTCAATATTTTTATACTTCTAAATATTTCATAACTTGTCGAAATTTGTATGAAAATAATAAACATGTAATAATTAATAACAAATATAATAATGTAACGGGCTTGTACGTAATAATTATACACGTTAAGGGCACTTTCTTAGCCATGTCCTTTAAATAATAAAAGACTTCATAAGTGCACTTTCATTTGTTTATTTCTTTATAAGAATGTGTATTTTATTCGACTGAAAATTGATATCCTTTTGTATACAAGCATGTTAGGAGAAAAGCTTACCTTTACATGAAAATGGTATATTTGTCTTTTCCAAACTTCTATTGACATCACGTCGGTCAATTGTTTTGCCTTCCTAAAATCTCTCCACTAACATTTGAAATTTATGGCATGGTATTAAAGTTCAAATTGACTTTTAAGTATTATTACTAATCTTTTGTTTGGGAGTATAGAAAAGTGTTGTTTTTAGACTTTTAAAGGCATTTTTTTTTTATTTTATAAAAAGTGTTATCGAAATCGGTTCAACTGTTCTCGAGATTTGCGGTTAGCAACACAATAAAGCGATTTATTTTTATATTATAGATATAGCTACGATTGGCTACCTAATGCTAAAGTAGCTTTACTAGGGTGAGAGCCCGTATCATTAAAATTTCATTAAATTTTGATTGTTCCTCCGTTTTGAGACTAAATTTAATTGTTCCGTTGATCTGACTGATCCGTTTTGAGACTAAATTTAATTGTTTTATTTTATTTTTTATATTTTTTTTTTTGTTGTCTCAAATAAAATTATTTCTTTCTATCTTTCTTTAAAAAAAGTTTTTCTTACCATGGGGTTACGAATTTTCCTATGTAATACGTTCAATAGTAAAGAAAAGTAATGATCGTCACGCCGCCGCCATTCTCACCATGACCCTAATCTTGTTTTTAATTTAAGCTTTACCACAACTTATCCTAAAAGTTGAGGTTAACAAAGTCTATTTTTCGTTTAAGGGACTCGGTTGCGAAATATTAAACTTTAAAGTGCAAATTCTTGTTCGAGAAGAGCGTGTATGTCCCCCCCCCCCCCTATAATCTAAAAGCTAAACTATTAGCTTCAAAAACTTGGAAAAAATCATGATAATAGTACTTTTTATGCTTTTTTAAGGAAAATTATAACGGTTAAGATAGATTTGTTAGTTTAAGAGTAATAGTCGTTCAAGTTTGGTTAAAGAAAATTTCTTACCTATTGAAAATTCCTTAGAAAAAAACATTAATAGTGACATAGATTAATTTATTGTAGCGTTAAACTTTGCATTGAAAAACAAAGTCTAAAAATTACTATATAAAAATGATTTTTATTAATTTGTGATACAGTTAATAAAAACTCTTGCTCAATTATATTATGGTAACTACAGGCAACCACGGAACTCTTACACTGCGCGTGGCACGACACGCACTTGGCCGGTTTTTATATGTACTTAAAAGTATCTAATAGTTTAAAAGTACAAACTAGCTTTTAAACGCTCCGTACGTCATCATTTATTAGATTCCTCCACCGCATCCCCCTGATATGATATAGATTTGTATATATGTATCTATTATATATACATATATATATATATATATATATATATATATATATATATATATATATATATATATATATATATATATATATATATATATAAATATTTTATTATTATTTATGCATGTTTATAGATATGTATTTTATTCAGTATATATTATATATGTAGTACGTATTGTTTCTGTAGATATACTTTAATTATATTAAATATTTTGATGAATTCTTTTTGCACTGCTATCTTTAAATATTTGCTATAATTCTCAGGTTGGCTGGTAGAGAATGCCTAATGGCATTAAGTCCGCCACTTGTACACTCATTTGTGCAATTAAGTATAAATAAATAAATAAAAAGTTAAATTTTCATTACTTTTCGCCACAAATTTTTCTTTCATCTTTAATGCATGTCGCATTATATTTTTCATTGTTATTAAAAATTCAGCCTTTATCTACAAGCATCGGTGGTTCAGTAGTAGAAAGATAGCTTCCTACACGGGCGGTCCAGGTTCGAAGCCCAGCCAAGGAAGGACTTTTTATTCATGATTTTTAAAGTTTCACTTTACTTTAACCAAACGATTTTCTTATATTTATCTGTGGTGATATTCATTTGTCCAATACGATTCATTACAATAGCACATATTACATAATAGTTACTACGTACAATAGTCTATTGACTGGAATAGATATTTTTTACCAATATGTAAATAAGTTATAAAAAATAAATAGGTTATTTACATATTGGACAAAAAATACTATAATAACATTGCATGCACTCTAAACGAAAACACACTATGGGACTTTGATAACAATCTTCCGCATTCAGCTATTCCCAGCACCAAACCATTCAATTTTAACGGCCAATCCCTATTTTGTTTATATTACGATCAAAGTTCTGCTCAAATTGGGTTTTCACCAATATTCAAGTGCTTGGGCACGTACGCTAGAATAAAAAAAATACATTTGAAAGATATTTGGAACGTGTAACAATCTAAAAACCATGTATCGTAACAGGAATTGAATTTGAAAAATCTCGGAATGTATTAATTTAGCAGTAACAAAACACTCAAAATTAACAACATACTTATACTCATAACAAATTAACAATCGAAAATACTCTCCAATACGTACTGGGCCTGCTAGGTGAGTTATGAGACCGTGTTCCGAAGACAAAGGCGCAGCGCACACCGGCAGAGGCGCAACGATGATACTGAAAAGTAAGCTTTTTCATAAGTTTAATAATTTCATGACAAACATGAAAAATACACAAGCGGCGCATAGGGCTGCGAAGCGTCCACGAGAGCCGGCGCGACTACTTCCCCACGGTAATAATATCATACAGTATTCTATCTTCATACAAACGGTCGGAAAGCGAGTCATACCTACGCCACTCGAGTTCGATGTGCTGTCGGCGGGCACCAGTTAGCCGTGCTTAAACGTGCGTTTTGTATTGTAAATATTTGATTTAATTAAGTAGACATAATTTAGTGTGGAAAAGAACAAACGACGATCAATATCGTACAACAGCACAATTGCTGTTTTTGGTTGCTTGAACTCTTCAATAACACACCCAGAGATATCATTTTTTAAATTACCTGAAATATTGGAAAGGTGTCTTACCTTTATAGAATATTTTTTATATACCTATCTACTAGTACGTAATTTGTTTCTAATATTTAGGTATTTCGGTTTTTCCATCGGGCAAAATATCTGGAATAATATATAAATAAGTGGTTAGGTTAGGTTAGGTTTGAAGCTTGATGGCGCAACTGGTTAGCGCGTTCGGCTGCGATCGTTGAAGTTGAGCAACTTTCGCAGTGGTCGGCCATTGGATGGGTGACCATAAATTTACTATCTCAAGCTCCTCCGTGCTTCGGAAGGCACGTTAAGCCGTTGGTCCCGGTTGCATCTGCAGTCGTTAGCTCCCACAAATCCGCACTGGGCCCGCGTGGTGGGTCATGGCCTAATCTCCCTATTCCATCCATAGGGAAGGCCTGTGCCCCAGCAGTGGGGACATTAATAGGCTGATGATGATGATGATGATGAAGTGGTTAGGATGAAAAAAGAGACAAACGAGTACTCTACCTACACTCGCGTTAAAAACAAAACTACATAAAATACTGTAGGCGGGCGGCCCTACTGCGTGCTAACGCAGCGCTCGGTCGTAGGCATTTATTTTCAAGGACAGGGCGGAGTCTCTTGGCAGCGCTCGGAGTCGCCGCGCCCCTCCCGGTGCGCGCTGCCTCAAATAAACATATTATTTATTTAATAGACAGATACAATGACATTGACCGTAATTTACTTACTGTACTGCAGTCTCTTTGAGTGATCATTAGATCAATGGAGCTCTTATAAATACTAAGCAAATTACTCTCTGTTCAACCTTGTAGGTATTTGCCATTGAGAGTCAAAAGACTATTCGCTTTGAATGTTTCACATCATTAAAACTTTCACTACCTCCCAATCAAATTGTGTGACCCAATTTTAACAATCGTATTTGGATATGCACACCATGGAGTGTCTAACTAATTAAACCACACTCTGGATCCTCACCTGCCTTCAATGTATAATGAAGCCGTGATGTTTACATTGGCGTTGTGGTGTTGCTTGAAAGGGTGAAGTTAAAGGTCTCAGCTCACTTACGCGACTCCGCTCCTACCCTGAAAAAAGAATATAATTCAAATATGGGCTTTAAATATTGGTCCTTAGATATACTTTACATTGGCAACATAAATTATCTGACAGCTCGCTGAGTTTATCGCCGGCAGACTGCTCGGTAGTTACCGCGTCACTTACCATGTGTTGCAAGCAAGTGGTCTGCGCGGTTTCCGCGCGATGACTGCTACTAGGCGATTTTCGCAATATCTACTAAGCAATTCGCTGACAGCTAGCTTTAGGCGCGTGGACAGCTGAGTGCCTGCGAGCTGTCGCCGCGTGGACTGCGAGCAGTCGCCTTAGATTAGGGCGGTGTTGTAGCAGAGTCGTGTAAGTGGGCTATGACCTTAAGGGGAAAGTGGGAAGTGCGAGGGGAACGGAGGGGGTAGTAAATGACACAAATCCCATCGTAGATCAAGAGCGGAATATCTTAAGCCGTCGTGCGGTCGTGGTAGGAAGTGTTGAGATCGGCTCTCAGATGAACGTTCGAGCCAGAACTGGCTTAGCGAATTTCAGGGTGACGCCGCTGTTGATATTATATAGGTGGGTATCTTTAATAGGCGTGTGTATGTTGCTTCTTACTGAAACAACTGAATCCAAATTTTTTAAAAATTGTTTATGGTCGCCTAGCTATCCTAAAATCAATATGATATATGGTTATACCTTATACAAATTACACTATTTATATGTATACTGTATGATACAGCAATTAAAATACAGAGGAACAATTAAATGTCTTGAAAATGACTCCACGATTCATCTCTAAAGTTTTAATGTTGAAGGTGTTTTTTTTAATTGATAGACGGTGTCGAATAAACAGTAAAAACATATGGGTGGGTAAAATTTGCGCATACACACATAAAGCAACCCGCTAAGCACCTTTGAGAAATAAGTATTTGAAAAAACTATTGCTGTCACGCACATACCGTGTGAACGTTGAAAATTGCGTATACTGATATAAAAATGTTTGGCTTGCGAGATTTGACTCTCGACGATTTCCTCCTCGAAAATTACATTTATGTAAAACTAGCGGCCCGCCCTCGCTTCGCTTCGAGTTGAAGTATAGACTACAGTTTTTTTTCTCAGTCTTGTATTATACACAATGACATTCATTTATGATTCTTCTTATACCTGCATGCAAAGTCTCAGCCCGATCGGTTTAAAATTGACAAAGTTTCATACAAACTTTCATTCCCTATTTTATCCCATTGGGAGTAGAATTGATCAAAATCCTTTCTCAGCCGATGTCTACTTCATAACATCAACCTGCATGCCAAATTTCAGCCCAATCCGTCCAATAGTTTGGGCTGTGCGTTGATAGATCACTATGTCAGTCAGTCAGTCACCTTTGAATTTTATACATATATATATATATATATATATAGATAGATAGATAGAGGTAAATTTTAAACAAAGAATAATAAGTAGTTATGCCTCCATGTTTTTATTTTTTTGTATATGCTTATTAAATCTCCACACTAGACGTCTTTACCGTTATTAAAAAAAAAAATTTTTGGCCTTTTTCGAGGGCTTCTAGTTTCTTTGAAACACAAGTTAGTGTAGTTGAAAGAAGGAAGACATGCATAGAACGAGTCAAATTATATTTTACGTCTGAAAATTCTCTCAATTCTTTAGTGATCAAAATCAAGGGGGAATCAGTCGAGAACGTTTGTATGGAAAAAACATGGCGCGCCTCCCCTCTTAACAGTCAAATCCGTTTTGAAGATTTCTTCTTTCCTTCCATTTCTGTATCCCACTAATATTCTGTATAAGTGCTGTAAAGGACTAACTGTCAGGCAATTGTATATAATGCACACAGTTTTAAAACAACATGCCGCAGACCATTTAATATTGACACTACTAACAAAAGACGGAAAGATATAGTTTGCCAGCAAAGTATTTTTACAAAGCATAGTTTCGCTTTCAGATTTTATTTATTTCTAGGACCATTTTTATACAACCGACTAAATAGTAAACTAAATATATATAGTCTTAATTATAAACATGCCAAACTTACTATTCACGATGCCTTATTAAGTATGTTCTACGAAGATACAGAGATGTTGATGTCCTTTTCAAAATAAATAGTACCTTATCTTAGAGTACATTTAATTAATGGTAGGTATTATAATGCTAGGTTTAGTTAATTTTTGTTTTGACTTTATATATAAAAAAAATAGTTTTGATTATTGTATACACATATAAATAGTTGTAGAAGACTCTTGCCTGAAACACAGGCTTACCTTGTTCAGGCTATAGTATAAGTTATATTATCTTTTGTTATTTCTAGAATTAAGATACGATACGATAAGATATACGATTTCTGTTTACAATAAATTACTTAATTTATTGTAAACAGAAATCGAATAAAAAAAATATTATTAAAAAAAACCTGTGAAAGCACCTTTTTGTATTAAGCATAGCATATTTGTTGTACGGGGAAGTGTTTTTTATAAATACCTATACATTTATTAATTTACGAGGAAGCGACTAACTTTCGACTATTTTGTCGCTCAAAAAACGGTGTGTAGTTATACGTTCCGTGTAAACAATAACTGCATACCTATAATGATAGTTGATCGATGACAGTTCAAACTGCCAGCGAGAACGCGCTCCAATAGATTTCAGAGACAAGAGCTATTAAAGATAATACTCGCTCAACGGTGATCGCTTGGCCAACAGAACTCGCGCGCGTGCTATTTAGTCATAATCGCTCGTCGTACTCCCACACTCGCTTATAGCCTAGCGATAAAACTATAGGAATTACACACACGTTCTAGTTTCTGGCTCTCCTCGCTTCCCGTTTTTGTTAATTTAAAGTTAACAAGACTTCATATTTATTAGTATCCAATGCTTAAATATAATTAGGTCATTGGTTGACTATTCGGACGACTCACTTTTTTGTAACTGCACTTTTGAAATCGATCACGACCTGAAAGCATTACAGCATTGAGTTCGGCGAGAATCCGAAAGCTTGCGAAGGAGTTTAATGTATCTACGCGAGTGCTCTGGCTTCGAGCCAGTGAGCTTTGTATTCATAAGCGGTTTCCACCACACATCTAATCGTTAAGCTAATGCACACTACTTAGAAAGCTTTTTTATGTTGAGAGGGTGGAATTATATATATAATATAACTAGCTGACCCAGTGTACTTCGTATTGCTTACAATAATTTGGAAGAAATGATAAACGACGAACGTCAAATGTTTGACAGGAATATATGTACACATAGCCATCTGTCGGATCCAATGTAAAACATTCCAAAATCAACAACTACTAATAAATTAAAAATTCATTAAAAAAACATTGTCCAGCGGACAAAATTGTGAATCTAAACCATTCTCAGATCCCCTTGAACACACACAAAAAATTTCATCAAAATCGGTCCAGTCGTTTAAGAGAAGTTCAGTGACATACACACTCACAGAAGAATTATATATATAAAGATATATTCAGCGACCACCGTGGCCGAGTCGTTGGTACGGCGGGTTTCATTGTATCGCTGACTGGAGAGGTCCCGGGTTCAAATCCCGGTGGGGGCTGATGTTTGTGTGTGAGGAATACGAGCATTTGTACTCCAGTCATGGATTTGTAATATGTATTTCTATAAAAATATACTTATATATGTACAGTATATGTATGCTATCCGTTAGCCTAGTATTCCATAACACAAGCCTTATAGTGCTTACTTTGGGGCTAGGCTAATTGGTGTGTGATTAAAAAAACAAACGACGGGTTGCACTCCGGGAGTGCTGGCAGAAGTGAAAACTTGAATATTAACGTTGTGCATTTTTGATATTTTGGAATGGTTAGGGAATAATTTTGCATGAATTGCTTTAATTATCAGTATAAAAGTACTATCATGTATGTGGTAGAATACAATATTTATTTATTGCGCTATCGTACACAAACATGACAATTTATATTACATTAAAAAAGTTTATCTCTCAGAAAAATCAACTTACATGAATCACGTTTAAGCGCACTTACCGACATCTATCGTAAAGAAATCAATTTACATGAATCACATTTTAGCGCACCTAGCGATATCTATTGTAAAAAAATGCATTTTCTTCGCAATAAAGCCGCCAAGTGGACGTCCTAGATAGAGACTTATTATTATAATACGATAAAATAAAATATTACTATGTTTCGTTCAATATATTGAAAGTCAACAACCTTTCCAATTTCATTGTGTGTCATGATGTGAACAGCCCACGTGTTTAACCTGACGCGAGTTTAACATTTTTTACCCATACAAAAAAAGTGTACAACGCCACTAAAGAAGTTTTCACTTCAAAAAAAAGCGTATTGCCCGCCTGATGGTAAGGAGCCACCATAGTATATAGACGCTTGCGATACTAAAAATATCACTTGCACCGTTGCTTACCCAATCCCCTTACCCCTTGGAGCCCTATTATAACCTTACTCACTGACAGAAATAACACCACCAAAAGGTAGTATTATTTTACTGTGGTCCTCTGTAAGGTGGAAGTTGTTTACATCGAATAATTATAATATTTTAATAAGAATTGATATTTACTATATTATGACTAAATAGGTTAAGATACAATTTAGATGAAATGTAACACCATTTAGTAGGAGAGCTACTGAACCCTCCGAGTAACGGTTTGTCTGTAAGGCTAGAAATTCTTATGGTGATGAGTCATAGCATGCTTAATACGGTAAGCATCACCTGGCACTCTTCAGCTCTGCACGTCATCAAGCCGTATATTTATGAAAGTGTCAAAAAAATATTTAAAAAATACTTGTTGCTGTAAGCTTGAATTTTTTTTTACAATTTAGTTTATTCATTTTTAAGTTTAAAAAAATGCCAGGCGTTTATGATGAGCACAAGTACCAACCAGGCGAACCGGAAGGTGTGTAATATATACATAAAAATAATATTTATTCTGTAAAGTTGAAATTTACATATGTGTTTCTTTAAGAGATTTAAAGTAAGTAGGTAGAATGCCAGGCGGTTCTAGCTAGCACAAGTCCTTGCCAGGCGAGGGGAATCTTATAAAATATTATATAACCGTAATAAATACTACACGATTCAGACATTTGTTCACAATGTCCTATATTATTTATATTTTGTTTTTGTTTTGTAGCTCTTTCCATATATCTACTGCTTTTTTGTAAGGCCTCCCGTTTTTTAAAAATCGGACCTGGCAACACTGGCTGAACTGAATATATTAGTAATTGAAGTGTTGATAGAACCCAAGGTAATCAATAATCTTTATTTGATTAGAAATCATGTCAACACCAAAACTTCGAAATTAACTAGAAACTAATAGAAGTTTATTGCCTCTGGAATTTTAGGTGTGTATCTTCAGGTAGAAAACACTGATCTTGAGAGTCTCATTAATCTCAAGAGTAGAATATTAGGTTTTGTTAACTTCTAGTTGTTAAAGCGAAATCTGATCTGGAACTAATAACAGATCTGTTGAAAATTAGATAGTAGTGCTATATATTTTTATTTAGAAGAATAAGATTTTGCACAGTAACGCTAAGCGAATATCCATGAATTACAAATGCTCGTATTCATCATACAAACATTTGCCCCGCCGGGATTCGAACTCGGGTCCTTTGAGTAGACAGATAGAATATCCGTTACCCTAGTATCCCATAACACAAGCCTAAAGTGCTTGCTTTGGGGCTAGGCTCATTGGTGACAGTGTTGGAAATATATATAAAAGTTCTATAAATATATAAATAAATATTATAAAAAAAATGTTTATGACCTGGATGCGTGAGGAGCTCGGTGGCGCTGGTAGTTAGCGCATTCGGTTGCGATCGTTGAAGTTAAGCAATTGGCGCAGTGGACGGTTATTAGATGGGTGACCAAAATCATTGTGGGGGCATTAATAGACTGATGATGATGATGATGACTTGGATTGAGATGAGATATTTTGACCGGAAAAATGTTAAATTCCTGTAAGATTCTCAAACAACAGAAGTTAACGCGGACAAAATCGCGACGCAAATTTATTTTTTAAGCATTCAATAACTAATTACATATCCGGGCGAATGCACTGACCATTATGCTACCGCGGCCCTAATGAGCGTGTTGAATTCTTTCTCGTATTTCTTAGGCTGCTTAAGTTTTAATTCAATTCATTGTATTTGCATTCAAAGTTCGGTAGGTATATACGTAGACAGATAAATTTTCGAACCCTGTTGGGCATAGCTTTTGATAAGTACCAATTTTTTTGTGTAATGCGAATTCCGATGTGCGGCTTAAGCCACGGAATCTGTTTTGTTCTGCGTTTATAGAAATTACGACGAGCAATGAGAATATCCAGTTACCCGCTCGGGAAACGAACACCAAGTAAAGGGTGCTAACGAAGGTGAACAAAGTTTTTCAACGGTCATAATTAAATTAAATTATATTTATTTTCGAGTAGCGTCTCTTAATGAAAATGGTCGCAATTTGGAGCGGCCAGATAAAGTGAAGCACCTTCGTGCATAATTTAAAACGTAATAAATCGCTATGAAACACGGCTAATTAGACAATAAAACTCCGCGAAAGCCTTTTACGTCCGAAAGACACCGGCTCGAGGAACGCGCAGCGACAATTTGATTACCCAACGGATTTTCCCCACGCAGGAAGGCCGTAACTTGAATTGGTGAGGCTGATTAGAACAATGCAAGTAACCAAATGTAAATAAACGGACTGCAAAACTAGCTATTGACTTGTTTTTTCAGACACATCGTATACTATTTGACATGTTTTTTTCAGATTAGAGATAAATACATCGACTATTTGACATGCTTATTCAGACACATCGTATTATCCTAACTTTAAAAGTGATATATTGTCACACTCAACAATAATTTTGCAAATGTTGTATTATTGCAGTTTCATAATAATCAAATTCAATACTGAATTCAAAAATAATAAACAAAAACTGAAAGGAAAACAAAATACTTAAACTTCTATCATCATCTATCAGCCTATTAATGTGCCCACTGATGGGGCACAGGGCTTCCCTACGAATGGAATCGGGAGATTAGGCCGTGACCCACCACGCGGACCCAGTGCGGATTGGTGGGTGGGACCAACGGCTTAACGTGCCTTCCAAAGCACGGAGGAGCTCAAGATTCGGTTGAATTTCTTTATTGCCACACGCTTACTAGCGTTATATTTGCACACGGGCGCTACATGGGCTAGAGACGTCTCTGACGGTCACCCAACTAAGGCCGATCAGCGAGTGCACTGATCGCCCGGGCCGCACTGCAACTAGATTACACAGTTACACACCCGAATATGCGATTAGTTGAGAGTTAACACCCGCTCGAGGTGGCAATCGGCGCTTGCAGCGGACCGCAGCGGATGCTAACGCTAAGCTATTAAGCGCTTTAGTTGCTAATTGGGGTATAAGTGCATCACATTAAGCGGCGATCGTAAAAGTTCGAGTGGACTTTGAATATGGAATGTTAATCTGAAAAAAAAAGTGCAGTTTTAAAACTAAAGATGGTGTTTCGTCGTTTTGCAACAAATATTAAAAAAATATATACAACTTATAATGAATTTTATATCATAATACATTTTATGAGATTTCGCAGTAATTTTACTCCATGCTTAACTGAATATAAAAGAATTACTTGTTGAAATCCAGCCAGAAGTTGCAGACAATGGGCCATCTTCGAGTGAACACTAACTGAAAACTGGACAATAATCTTTAAAATTATGTATCGTAAACTTTTTAGTTGAGTACAATAAACGAACTTACTGATAAAACAAGCAATTTAATTGTTTATTTATAAACTTCAAAGTTCGCGCTTAGGTAGGTTAGGTTAGGGCGCCTAAGCCTCCAGTTACTCATATAATAATGAATTGCACGTGTCTCTCTCTGTCCACTAGATCGTCAATTGTTTGTGTTAACGCAATATCAATCTAGTACACGAATCGTGGAAAGGACGCAAACAGCTAATAGTGAAGCAATATTCAGGTGTTGTGTGCGAGCAATCAAGTTGTTTGCCCATCGAACACACTCATGAAAACGCCAATAGTTAGTAAGTTTGCCGATCGAAACAGATAAACCTGTATTATCAAACTCTAAGGTCAATAAACTGTAATTGGTTTTTTAAATCTTTAGCACAGACCAATTTTGTTTTAACGTCTATGTAATGTTATCTTATATCACTCACGCACATCACCAGACCACACTACACATAATGCACCAAGGAGGCAGTTACAATCACACACAACAGCGCTTCAGCAATAAATAAATAATCCTTTAAAACCTATGTTTATTTGTAAATAAATATTGAATTAGGAAATGACATCGATGAAATTGGCCCCAGCATGCACAAAAGATTTATTTTTCTATATTTTTTTAATTTATTAGCAACTAATCATAGTAAACGGACAACCTGTTTAAAAAGAATTAAAAATAAAAGTTCTGTTACTAGATACTTCAGTCTGTTCATCCTAACTTGTCCTATTTGGTAAACAATCTTGGCACTCCTTTTTATTGAAAATACAGCATTAAAAATCAACTGATAACTGGATTCTGTAGGTTTCAGTCTATAATAACGATTTATATTAATAGTTTATTGGCTTCATTATTATTTTATTTTTTAAAACGGGTGATTTTGTTAAAATGTTGTACCAAGATTGTTTACCTTAATAAATGCAATATAGGCGACCATAGGTAACATTGATGCTTTGTCAAGTAGATTGAGCTCTGCAGCTTTCGCTGTTAAAAAAATAAGACTCTTAACTGATGTGGAAACGGCAAGATTAGTTTACTTTGGTTACTTTCATAGTGTTATGTCATATGGAAGGCCATAAGGTTGTTGTGGGGCTCAGCCGCTAATATCGAAAGTATTTTCATACTGCAAAAGAGAGCTGTTCGCGCGATATACAATTTAAAGGCAAGAGAATCCCTTAGAGAAAAATTTAAAGAAATTAATATTTTAACACTGGCGTCGCAATACATTTATGAAAATTTAATATATGTAAGAAAAAACTATGATGCATTTGCAAAAAAAAGTCAAAACCATAACTTTAACACAAGATTTAAGAACAAGCTTGCCGTTCCATGTTTCAGACTCCCAAAAATCAAGAGGTTCATTTCTGGGTTGTAGTATTGCATTGTTTAATAAAGTTCCCCTAAATCTGATTGAGCTTCCACTGACTAAATTTAAATCTCAGATCAAAAGTACTCCTATGAATAAGGGCTATTATAAAGTTGATGATTATCTGAATGATCGTAATGCATGGTCATAGTGTTTCTTATAATTGTTATTTAATAGGTATTAGTCATTTTTCATAACAGTCGTATTGTACCTATCTAACGCCGCTTCCTATGTACTAAATATATTGTCAACCATAAAATTTATTGTAACTATATATTTATATTCTAAATGATGTAATGGAAGGTGACTTCAGACGTATCTCTAAAGTCATTTTTCAACTTGACGACTCTGTATATATCAATACAGGGAGAAAAAAACAGCCCTTGCTGAGTTTCTTGCCGGTTCTTCTCAGACAAGGTCTCCCGCCGTAGTTTTGCGAACCGATGGCGTAGCTTCTTGACCTTCACAAGTGCTTGTAACAGCCTAGACTGAATAAATGACTTTTCATTTCAACAACATAAGAATAGAACTAGGTACCTTAGTAAATCCTTAGTTAATAATACTTATCACTAGTATTTATATTATATTTATAAAAAGATAATTTCTGAAATTATGTAAAGATGGTTTATACTCCCATCCCATATAATAATATCTGTTTATTTTTATGAAAATCATAATGTTAACCAGGTACATACCTAATTACCGATAATAAAATATAGAAACAGGTAAATGGAAAGCCTTTGAACATTTCATTTGAAAAGAAATCTATTATTACAACAGGTAGGTATAGGTATCATAGGTGCCAACTGCCGACACTCATAAATCAATATGAATATAAGCATTTATTCTTTTTATTATTAATTGCATTTAATGTTCATTTAATGCATATTATTTAAGTGCTTACATAGAGGTAAACACTAAATCTATTCAGAATATATAAAGTGTACATCTTTTACGATTAACTATAATAATTATAACCTCAAAATCTAATATATTCTGTAGTAGGCCACGATTCCTCAAGTTGTCCGTATCTCAAAAATCCCTAATTAGAGTTTATGAATGATTCCGAGCACAACTAGCATTTTCTCATTGCTGTGCGTTCTGTTCATTCTTCTTCTTTCAATGTTTTGAGAACGAGCAATGTCCTTTAGCAACAATTCTATTCCGTGAACAAAATAAAATCCAACAAGTATCGAGCATACGAAACTTATTAAAACATTCTATATTAGGAACCAGATTTTAGACGCTGTAAAGATTATTTAAAACCACTCTATGATATTCAAAATTATTAGAGATATATGTAGGTAGTTTCAGAGAGTAGGATTTTTGTTTGAGAGGTTTTTTATGCTTTTAACTAAAGAGAGTTTTCTTAAAAAGTGTTATAAAACAATAATGTCTATACTAACTTTATCAGGGTAAGCACACCATATAAAGTCGAGGCAATATAATCACATCGAATAACGGCACCGAATGGGATAATAAAACTTTTAAAAGGAATCCAGGTCACCTTAATAGACCTGTAAAGTGTCAAAAATCATAGTTACGACCGCTCGTTAGCCTTCGCAGCGATCTCCGGAGCGGAGCGCCCGTAAAAAAACACCTTGCCGTTCGGTTTAAACGCTCGTAAACCCGAGATGTCGGACGCTTAATTAGACGCTGAAGGGGATCCTTTAATTTATGCACATTCGCAATAAAAATAATTACAGCCCGCTCCAACAGACGACCATTACGCAATTTTTATACCATCCCCGCCCGGCCGCGCCGCGCTAAGTCCCGCTCTTAGAGTCGCGCGTTCCCCGTGATATAATTGCTGCGGCCTTAATTTATTATAACAAAATTTTCAACAAGAATAAACGTCCGCCAAGTTCGCGCCGTTAATTTATTAACCGAGGTGTGTTAACAATCAATGTTAACCCACTTTTCGTTTCATGAACTCTGTCCGTACCAACCCCTTTGGACATACTTGCTGTTGAAATATTAATTACTTTATGTACAAATGACTTATTTCGCTATTCAATCGAATACTGGAATTCTCATTTCATTCAATTACTTAAGCGTAACTTAAGCCCTATTATTAAGAAATTAACAATTAATAGTCCTTCCGAAACGACTAAAGTCGACCATTTTAAATAACTATTTTGAAGTTCTATTTTCTAGCTATATATGAAAACAAGTTAAATTTCTAATTTCTTCTTTTTAAATACTATTTAATGCAGGTACGTGGTGTTCGTTGCTGTGATTTTAAAATACTTATCACGCAGCGAAAGCGGTAAATCGATACCTACCGCACACCGGACATTCAGACCGGACTCTCCAGCAACCGGACAATTTAAACTGCAATTAACGTCCGGAAACGGCGCTAATGAAAAGCTGTCCGCATCCCACCCCATACTTCGGGCCCGATTTAATTTGTAACAATGTCACCTTTTAGAAAAACACAGGCACAGGTATACATGTTACACGCGAGAATAAAGGCTTTACAACATTAATTTCGTTGTCGAAATTTTGGTCACATACGAGAACGTTTGGAAAAGATACCGAGTCATATAATTGCAAATTGTTGGAGAACTTCCGGACAAATTAATCCCTTGTCAGTATTTGGGGTTACGTCAAAGCAAATAACTACTGGTTAGCGTCGTGAACAAGCTGATCTAGAATATCGCTAGTGGCACCTAGAACGGAGGAAGCATGATTTAAATTTCCGACCGCACTTATTGTCTTCGTAGAGCACGAACTACTGGCGAGGCAAAAGCGGCGGAGCCCTCGTAAACCCTCAAAATAATGCCCGGCTGTACGAACACGCTGAAGCATGCAGGAAGCTATTGCGACGAGCGAAACGAACGAGGCGAACGAGGGACGCCGCGTGTGGCGGCGAGTATGCGGCGATCGCTTAGCTTAATAAGCTGCAACACGTTTGGACGGCAGCCAGCCGCGACGCCACTCGAATTATGAAACTGCACAACAGACGAGCCGACTCAGCTGTGATTAAGATTTTTGCAATTCCGGAGAATTTATACCCCCGATATTTCTATGTCGCCCCATCAATTCGAGAGCGGGCCGCCCGAATGCGCATCGTTTCAAAATTTAATCACGAGCCGCTAGGTCTCAGTGTGGGGGCACATCAATAAATTCCTTATCAGCACAATGCATGTATACGACCGGCAATAAGAAAAGAGGATACATAAAAGGAAAAAAGGAATACAGAATAATTCGTAGCATTATTATAACATCCATTGAGGCGCGTACGTGACAATCAGCCTGGCGCGGGAGGGGTACGCACACTCGCGGTCGGGATTTATCGCGCGAACGTGATTGTTGTGGCGACGAAAAAGAGAAATAAGCCACCTCGTAACGAACGCGATATAATCGCTGCATTATTGATATTAGCTTTACCGTATCAGATTTGTCTATCGTTTGCGCGGTCCTCCGATAATACTCTTGTAGAAGTTCCAACACTTTATGGGATTGGGAGCGTTAATCGGATCTTAATCATAAATATTCGGTAGTTATTCGGAGCTTTGCTTTTTTCTTAAAGATATTAATAGCTATGCTTTATCTGAACAGAAAATGCAAGTTATATTATAATGACAAAACCATAACTTTTAGATTACGGGTGTAAAAGAAAACTTTGTTTATGATGGAACTAGCTCAACTTTAAAGTTAGAAAATCTCGACCTAAACAGAAATTTTGGAACGTGCAGAACGTTGTAGGATAAAAGCATTATATCTGAATTGGTATAGCACTGCCCGTTGGCCTACAGGGACATGAAAGGTGTTGAGGCACAGATCACTTGATATGAGGTACAGCTTACAAACACCCGATTGTTTGTGTGTTACGGCCACGTGCGGGCGCCTCCATTAATTTTCTGTGTCCATGTCCGCTATAAACCTTCAAGTAAACGATATCACCGGGAATTGGTTCAACGTATTCGATTTCATTACTAAGAAATAGTATCTCATCACAATGTATAGCACTTTATTAAATATTGATACCTAATTCCCAAATCCAGCAAGAACATGCGGTTTGTCAAAGTAATCTATTGATGAAGTTTTCTCAATTTTAGGATTACCTTCATTATTATATATAAAGTTTTGGAAGAAACAGTGAAGAGTACAAGCACATAAAAGAATTTAAAAATTGGCTAGCTACTAAATTTTCTCCTCCATAATCTTCTTAAAAGAAACAAGTTTTGTAATATATATTCCGTTAGACGTTAAACTTCATAGAGCTTTAGGAAAATTTCTAGTAGTCTGATAAATTATTGTGTCGTCTTATACCATCAAACTTAAATATACCGCTATAAATGGATGAGAAATTTTATAGATTGGAAATTTCAGTTTTCGAAAAATAATAATACTTTTGATTTTGTATGACGATGAGAATTCTAATTTTGGTTTAGCTAGTAATAATTCTAATCCTTTTTACCTACTTTTGCATAGCTACTTTTAAATTCTACTGTTATATTTTAAGAGAGGTAGGGCACTGCGGATTTTGGGCTCGAGTTCAGTTTCCGCTGGTGAATAGGGATCCGTTGGACAAGGTGATGCCTGGAGCGGCACATTCTCTGCCACATCATCTCTTCGCGACTGGCCTCCACTTACATTTAACATCAGATGCGGTAGAGTAAAATGTTGCACCACGTGTAAAAATAATCTGCATCATGATGGAGCTCTAAATAAAGGTTACAATACTTTTAAAGTCAATCATGAGATTGAATTTGTATAAACAAAATTATATAATACTATCAACAACAAAAAAATAACAATTATTTGTGGTAAAGTTATATAAACGAAGACTAATCTTGGATAAGTTATTCTATGTTTTGTCTCTGTTCATTGAATGACAAATAGCAGTTGAGGGATATGAACAAAATACGGCGTAACTAATCTAAGCTTATTCCTTGTTTATTAATAAGGGGGACACAGTTTGATACATAAACCTTGGTGACCGTTTACCAGCAGACGGAAGGTGTGCTTGTTTGCCTTCCATCTACAGATGATAGAAATAAAGCATTTAAATGCTAGATGTTTAAATCCAAAGAAAATTTTACTAGAAAAAATTCCACGCGGACCAGCTTCAGACACGGGACTGTAACCCGCACCCTCGGCTATCCGGGTGGATGCACTGTTCATTATCCTACCGCGGCTCTAATTGTCGAATTTTTCTAACATTTCTAAAGCTGCAAAACTGCGCCTTTTCTTCGCATTGATAACAATAATTGTAACCAACAAACCAAAAAAAATTTTGGATGCACCGCGTGTTGAGCATAGTTTTCAGAAAAAATGTCGATGTGCAGGGTTTATCAACTATTACTCAAACTGTTTATCATGCTGAATTAATGCAATATGCATGATTTTTATATGACATATTAATTTTGTGTTTTCCTGCAGGAGGAACATCGCAACAATCTGACTGTAAGTGTCTTGAGTTTCGTCCCGACTCTTGACGATGATGGAAAGGCGATCACATGTCGAGCTGATAACCCAAACAGGACATCCCTCTACCTAGAAACTTCATGGACCATCAGTGTCGTGTGTGAGTTTAACTAAATCTCAAACCCTATTATTTAGAAACGTTTTTAAGATAAGTAGAGCATAGCGGGATTGGAGCGCCCGCTTTGGGGAGTAACCTCCACTTTTTGATGGTGTTGTATTTATGCTGAAGAGAAAGGTTTTGCAGGGCAAGCCTTACTATGGGCTATGGCCACCGCTTACTATAAGAGCATCTACTTATTTTAGGTGCACTTACAGCAATTTTGCTAAATCTCATTTTAACTTAAACTTGATATACATATATATACATACAATAATGTCAAATTGAGAGTGATGTTTTTCTATGGTATATTAAATCTAGTTATAGTTGAATCAAGCTTAAGCAAAATTGATCCAAGCGGACCTCAAAAACTAGACTAGTTTCTAGATAATAATAAAATTGTCTACTAACCTATTAAATAAAGTGAAATCAGTTTTTATGATATAGACACATTTTTTTATCTCTCAAGCTCTAGCTCATAGCACATCTATTATTGAAGTTGGTTCCTTCACGAATTATTATTATAATGACCCTTAAATTGAAGTCTCGCAGTAAGAGGAATTTCTAACTTAATTGATCACATTGTTTTGCAAGCCACTTATCCCTGCGAATCTCTCAACTATTAAGTGGCGGGCCGTAACAATAGTTTCTGAGTGATAGTTCTACGTACCTTGATTGAATCTAATCACGAAATAGGACTTCATTTGAACTGTTCCCTCAAAGTGAAACCGCAGGAACTAAGTTTATGCACGGATTACTTTATGTTCAATATTTCCCACACAGTATATCCATTAAAAATAGGTAAAGATAAAATTTACTGAATCTAGAGGACATTAACGGCATAATCCTGCGACATATTATAACTAGTTGTCATTGAGTAACCTGTCTCATTATTATAATTTTACGAGCACTAGTCGTTTTGTCAATTTATAAACTGAGAGTGTAATTTCTTTTTCTATTGAGATCTAAGATCAATATTATTATGATATTTTATATTACACACATAAAACATGCATATTACCCGTTCAAATGGTGTATTATTATAGGATTAGCTAAATTTCTGTATATCTTTCCAGATCCTCCAGTAGTGCGCCTGCGATTAGGCAGCTCACTAGCCGCAGGCGACATTAAAGAAGGCGACGACGTGTATTTCGAATGCCACGTACGAGCAAACCCACCAGCTAGGAAGTTATCATGGTTACATGACGTAAGTTCAGTTGTAATTGAGAGTACTCTTTTTTGATGAACCTCATCATCTGTATTAACATCATCGTTGACGTTTTCTATATTTTACACTCTTTTATCATCATCAGTAGACTGTTTGTCATCATCATCACCACCGGGGCAAAGGTATCCGTTAAGACCAAAACTGATAAAATATAACAAATAACACCTGCCACGTGGCTTTAATGCAAATCAGGTAGGTACTAGTAACTGTAGGTTTTTATAATGTAGCTACAACCAACGGCACGTTTGTGACTGAACTAGCTAAAAACAATTCATGTCAATTCCCCAGAGAAGTAGGTTTAGATAAATAATGTTCATTTGCTAAGAATCAAACATCTCTTTCGGTTTCCTGATATTGATGAATCCCTAAAAACTTATACTTACAGGCTAGTATTTTTTTTTAACTTTTCACGCGACTTCTTTTTTGAAACCATTGCTATATAAACCGATTATATGGCCGACCTGTTGGTAAGTGGCTGCTAAATCGTATAGACACACGATATCACTTACTAGTTAAATATTATGTGGCTTTTATTTATTTATTTTCATTTGGGAAACATACAGTTTTACACAATTCAATTAATTTACACTTAACTTTTCTATTATTCCATCCCTAAAGAATTCCATAGTATTGGTAAATACGATTCGATTTGCCGTCGTCGTTATAGCTGGCACTTTAGACTACTTTAGAGGATCTCAATATAATGCTCAATTACTTTAAAATAAACATAAACTCTAGTAAAAATATATCTATCTAGGACAATTAGTAGTCCACTTGGGTAATTCCAATTTCGGGGAAAAGGTGAACCTGGTCTGGACAGCGTTCGGGAAACTTGGCAATGTTTTCTCGTCTGAAATATCTCAGTACCTGAAGACCAAGGTCTTCGAACAGTGCGTGCTTTCCCAGTGATGACATACGGAGCTGAGACGTAGTCGTTGACAATAGGCCTCATAAGAAGGCTCGAGAAGGAGAGAGCTATGCTATTTCTCTACGTGATTGAATCAGGAATGAAGAAATGTTGAAGAATTAAAGTGACCGACCGATAGCTCAAAGAATCGGCAATCTGAAGTGGCAATGGGCGGGGCCCATTGTCCGGCGAACCGATGGACGTTGGGATCCCAAGGTGCTTCAATGGTGACCTCGTAACGGGAAGCACAGTGTCAGTAGATCCCTGACCAGGTGGACTGATGACATCAAGCGAGTCGGGGGGACCCACTGGATGCGGAAAGCGCACAACCATTGTATTTGGAAATCCATAAAGCAGGCCTCTGTCCGGTAGTGGACGTCCATCGGCTGATTATGATGATGATATGATGATGATAAATACGAAATAATTTAAACACCACAACTAGACAGGATCGATGATAGTGACATTAATCACACTTGAAAACATTATAAAACAGCACTGCTATACGACGCTCTAATGTCGAGAATTAATATTCAATTTCCTCGGCAAAAGATTTATTATTGTTACAATTATTAATCCATCGCCGATGCGAAAACAATAGCGGGTATAAAGTAATAGACGGCGGTGTACGGTCCGATAATCGCTTTGTACTGTGTCGCTCCGTTTTAATCAGCAATACGTAGGGAACGGCCGGGCGGCACAGGTTTTTTTTATACTTTTTTTTTGTTTCGGTTCACCCTTTCAGGGGCAATCAGTCGCGCGTTGTTACACGGATCGCGACACGCATCACCGCGTCCGCCTCTACTCTTGTTGTTGTTTTTTCTGTATTGTTTTCACGTTTTTGTTGTTCGCAGGTCGACCCACTTATCCGGGCCCGCTGAGCGGACTTGTTTCAAATGCGATCGCTTTTGACGTTGAGTTTTTGTCTGAACGACGCACGTCAATGCGTGCGACGTGTGTCGTAGAGCATAATATTTGCGTCGTTCCCTTTGTTCCGTACAAAGTAGGATTTTCCGCTTTAATTACTTTATGAATATGTTATTGTGCCCGTATCTCGTATGGAATTACTGGTTCATAATTTTTAGAATGGCGCTGCAGTGTCAATTTATCATTCTCATTTTTAAAGGTGTCCACGTGGAGTTGTTTTGTTGACGATTGCAAACGATGTCCACTTCGCTGATGGGCCTCGCGATGCGTCGGTCGGCGTTCGTCGTCGGCGCCACGACACGCGTCATTGTTTCCCGCGCAATTGTTTTTGAAAAATGGCTGTTGTCCGCGCTTTACGCCCGAATTAAACCGCCTAAATTTACTGCGGCCGTTAGCAAGGCCGAGCTTCGTGTTGGGATTTTTCTGCAAGTGTTATAAATTTTAATTGATGTTATTTTTGTCGGGCCGTTATATTCGGGCCGTAATGGAGGGCTGTAATGCGCGTCTCGCAAGAGGGTTGCGTTGTTGCTAGGTCCACGACAATGTCCACTGAGAGCCGAAATATTTATTATTAATGCGCGCATTAACCCACCACGCGAAGAGCATTGGCGAACCTCTGTATAATTAGGATTATACTTGATACCTACCTACAAAACAAATGACGCGTACACTTGTTTAATAAACAAAAACCTCGACGGAGATCTATTCCAACTATAAATTAATTATCACTCAATTTTCTAACCACTTCAATTTTTCAATTCATCGGGTGCGTATTGATTTGTGTAATATGGAAAAGTTAAAACAATAATATTTTCATGTTTACTTGTTGTTCGTAAGACGAGATGAATATTTAACTGTTTTATGTTAAAAAATTCTGAGTTACACGTTTTATATTTGTTATTTTTTTTATTTTCTGTGAATGTACTGATTATTAGACAAATGCTTGGTTCAATGGCAGCGCTGCCTTGTGTTACATATAGTTTGGTTCCAAATCTTGACAAAATGGGTACTTTATATTTTGGGATTTTCACAAATATTTATTGCATACCATGCCATGATAATTTATATAATTGTGATGATATGAAAATGGAATGACATACGTTATCTAAATACCGTTGTGCTTGTAAACAAGTCCAAGTCATTATTTGTGTTTTTTTTACTGCTTAAGTAATTACTTGTGCGATTATTCATTTCATACTTGAGAAATTGATAAAGAACTGGTAACAATGAGAATTCTAAACTAAGAAATAGAAACCCTTTACATAATAAGTAAATGTAGAAACCTTTTTCATTGGTATGTAACCTTTTTTTTTATTGAAGACTTCTAGTGTCAAGTGATGATTTTACTTAGATGGTAATATTATAGCAACAAGTGATAACTCGTTGAATAAAAAAGAGTGTTAGGCTCGAGGAAAATTACATAAATATTCAATAGCTGTTGAGAGTTGTTAAATTTTTGTTATTATTAATTTTATTTAAAACTATTCAAATATCAAATAGGAACATAATCTATCAATAACTTTCTGATATTGCGAATAAAACGAAAAGACCTCCAGATACGAATTAGATTTCAAATTTCAAGCTTTCTCTGTTAAAATATTTATATAAAAATCAAATTTATTGTTTGCGAATGACGCAGCTTATTCGACCAGTCATTCAGCAACAAAGGTCCAAGTGGTTTCAAGATTAATGGATCTCCAGTCTGGCTTGAAATAGATCAAATGAGACCTTGAGACGACCTAAATAAAGGTACATTTTGAAATACAAGTGGCACGTATTGAATGTGAAAGCGTATCATATTAATCTCTGTTTATGCGAATGCGTAAATACGTGGCCTTGCCTCTCTCCCGTATCCGGCTTATTTGACTCCTCATTCCGCGCCAATCGAACTCCAAAAAGGTTTATTATAACGAAAATGAAATATTTCCTCTGCAGGGCTTTCGAAATATTTGCTCCTTAAATTCTATCGCTTGTCGCTTGCTGGTGTGCTTACACGTCAAGACCCGATTAATGTATCGACAGTTGATGGCTGCAGAACTCTCCCCCATTGTGACAATGCCTCTTTGTATGTATCCTGAAATTTGAATTCACAGTTAGAAAAGCAAACCTAACTATATATTCTTGACATTCATCAAAACAAAGTCTTACGATCTACAGGACGTGCGACCGAATTGGTGCAGATGGATCAAACAGCGCGCTGATTCGTTTCTTTTAGGTGATCAATAAACAATATTTCCTTTGTTTCAAAATATCTAAATAACACTACTTAAGTTTATATTATACTTCTTTGTTTCTGTTTAGATTGTTTTGTTTTCAGGCATGTGTCTGTATTTTTTCGGTATAAATAAAAATATTCCGTGAAAAATGATGTTCTTGAAAATTATCAAATAGGTTTTGAGATCATCGCGGACCTACCTACATCCAGACAAATGCGGCATGGAGTTTGGATCCCATCGTATTCTTAATTTTTACATCTACTTTATTGGAGGAACGTTTAAAATATAAATGTAAATATAAACATGAAATTAAGTCCATTTCCCACAAATAGTGGTGACCCGAATTCATTTCTTGCAATTGTATTTGAAATAATATGCTTTGCGCAACAAAGGCCATACTCTGTTGGTTGGGTTTCACAAAGACTATGTGCCGTCCAGTGTACAGATTGAGATGTGAGTGAAATGGAATTTATATGGCCGCTGAGAGACTACCATAACAGTTCTCCGGAGTCCTTTATCTGTGGCGTTATTACCCCGATAGAAGTGGCAACAGTCGTTCGCATGCCGATAATAAAACTGTTGATGCGGACACGTATGCCCCTCACTGTAACGGATTTATCGGGAAACAATGTAGATGGGAATATTATAAACGTTGTCAGGGTTAGCATTGAAAACTTGTGTATCATTGGAAATGAAAACCACAACTAGTAAGTTTCTTAATTCTTCAATTTACGTGCGAAAATTACAAAATTTTTGGGAAAAATTACAATGTCATTGTTAGTTACAACTTTAGATTAATATGTCTATGTAGTAGTAAACTAATTTTATGATCTGTACTATATTGCATGGTAAATAATTTCCTTTTTTTATTTAACATCTATAGGTTAGGGCATGCGGTCAGCAGACAAGTAAGACAAAAAAATTGAAATAAGAATGATGTTATGTGAGTCAACGGAGTCCATATTTACTACCTGATAATTTATTGCTGAATTTCCACATCTTATTTATATAACGAATATTTATTTGCTAGAATGAAAACTACTAGTTATGATTCTTACTTTGCTATCACTTATTTAGTTCTGTACATCACTTCGAAATTGTATTTAGTTTTCGTTTTCCCATTTCGCAATAATGAAATTTTACCAGCGCTGCAGGAAATTCTCGGCAACTTGACTTGCATTTAAGCAACCGTTGGGTCAAGCAGAAAACAAACTTCAAAAGTTGAGCGCGGACCCTTGTCACGAATGAACACAATTTATTCGGGGTGGTTAACAGTACAGGTATATTATTACTTTCTAAATGAAGTAAACATAAACGACGTAAATTAATGATTGCATAAGTACTCAACTTCGTACCGAAGATACAAAACAGGTTCACATTAACATGACACTACATGTATTAGGTTTGGATATTATACTGAAATATTAGTTACTTGTTTCCAGTAACTTATCTGCTACAGATTCTGAAACTACCCATCGAAAACTATCTATTAGTATAGACTTGGAAAAAATAAAACATGAACAAAAAAATACTACGAGATTCCAAAATGTAGATGGGAGGCGTAATCAGCAAGATCAACTAACAATGATTTACCTCTGAATCATGAAACAGTTTCCATTCAAAGAGGCAAGACGAGGTCGAACGGCCAACCTCACTTCAAAACACGCCACGCAATCAAAGTGAATAAAAATGTTTTTGAACTTGAGTAGGGCCATTCGGATGTCTACTCCTGTTTAATTCGTATTCCGCAGTCGCACAGTCGTCAAACAAGAAAAATATTAAATTCAGAAAGGGAAGCGCGTGCCCTGACTTCCTAGCGAGTCTGACATTTGCATATTATCACTGCCTGATGCAGGGCTGCACGACCACCACACCACGCGAGGAATGTTATTAGACGCGTGGATCTTTTATTTGTTTTTCTGTGCCCTCTGTTGTGGTGAACAATAAGAGGCATCTGATGGGAAGCCTTAAGGAGATTCAGTGTGTTTCCAGGATATTTTTATTTTCTGGCTACTTTATGAAACAATTTAATTGTTAAACTATGATTTTTATAAATTACCAAGACTATTTTGACAATTCTTATTTCTATCATAGATGTTTCCCGGGATACTAGTAAAGGATCCGAAACAGTAGAGTATATTATACATAGCATAAGTATCATATACAATTTTAAACTTTATCGACTAATGAGCGTTTCACAACCCGATTGAGAGGGTATTTTTTCTTATTATTTACTGTTCAAAGTTTATTATTATAACATTAACGAAATGTTTAGTATGTTTTTTCATAAAGATAGCTTAAAACACAGCCCGCTTAAAAACCAACCTGCTACTATGGAAAGTGAGATAAATAAACTTTTCTCTGTCTGAAATGTACCTTCAATATTGTAACTGAATAGTTTGTATTTGATAAATTGTTATAAGCACATGAAATTTAATCTGCAAGGTCCGCTAGTAAATTATTCTGGCTAACAAATTGAACACGATCTCGTTTGGGGTACATCGAACAGAGCTCGAATGTGTCAGGTGTCGCATCACGCTTCCGCATCCCCATATCAGGGTCGCTTTGTTACCGCCAACACATTCCAAATTAGAGCCATCAATTAATCCGCGAGTGGCGTCCACAAACACACCCGCCACCAATGATATTTATATTATTGCCCGCCACCATCAAACACTCGCGAATGAGCTGTCAGAATAATAAGACGCCGCATAAATTTCGCGTCTTAAGCTATCATAAATTAGGGTGAAATTTATATATATATTATAATCTGAACAATTACTCAGGCGGGTCGGGGCCGATGACTTATGTCTGCCGCTTAGCGGGCAGCTGCCGCGCTCCTCCCATGCAAGGTAGATTTTATCGCCGACCTAACCGCGAACCGACTCATAATACAAATAAAATAGATTATATAAGATGCTCGTACGTACGATAATCGCCCCATCCTCTAGACCGCTGAGACAATGATAGGAAATATCCCACAAAAGTACTTACCTCCGCCGATAAATTTATAATGACTGAATATAGTAGAATGGCTGCGGCACGTGAACGGTCGTGCTTAATATCTTAAAGCCCTTGCTTCCGATACACCGGAATAATTCCAATTCCAGACTGGATGAAGCTACGAATTTAATCTAAATTGTTATGACAGTAGTCGTAATTGGCTTTCGTTGAGCGGGTAACTTATCTAATATAATCCAATGTTATGCCCCCTATCGTCTTCAATAAATGTACTGCTGCCGCTATTGAAATTTATTTCGATAACTGACTGTTCTATATTGTATGCTCAAAGAGTTTAAGTGGCTTCAGAATCGTTAGGTGTAAATTAAAACAGGTTCTTTCATGGATCCTTAGTTCACACTTTTTGATGTTACCTAGACACTATTATACAATATGAGAATTTGTGAGCGTCCTTAGTTCAACTTGATCTTGTCAAACAGGTAGAAAATTGAACAAAAGTACCTGCTGCTAAAATAATGACTTCTTTTTAGCACAAGAAGCTATTGTTTCAAGTGAGACGCTCGGCGCACAAAGAAATACTCATATTGAATCCAATAACGGTACGGACGTGAATACCTCTCTCGTAGAGAACATAAGCAAACAGTGTTATCAGGTGGAAAATTCTCTCTCTTTATTCGTTAATGGCAGCTATTTCCTGAGGTGAGCGCGGGGTGAAGGTGGAACAAGGGGGGGGGGAGGAGGTTCCCTCGCGACCCCCTCGTGATCATCCGCGAGATTGTGCTCCAATGAAACTCGTCGCGCTCATAATGGACATCCTTGATTGAATCACTCGCACTCCTTTCATGTGGGATTGATTCTACGATTTCGGGACGTTTCCGTTAGTGGCGATGAGAAAATCACCTGTCGCCGCACCTGTAAACGTCGATCGCGGGAACAACGGACCGTACCATGTCTAGGGGTTCGGCAATCACACAAGCTCAAAGTGTCTCATTAGGGAGCACAAGGAGAAAATATGCAAAGGGTCTCATTCAGCCCAGCCCCGACAATTAGAGCGCTAGCAGACCTTTTTTAACGAGAGCCGTCGGAGCGCAAATAAAACATTAAACAAACCGAAGCAATCCCGTCTATTATCATTCTTCGAAAACAATGGGGTCACATAAAGCTTTAGATATTAAACAAATAATTTATCTGATTGGATAACCTTCACATTTAGATTGGAATTTTACAATTACCTGTTTGGCCTAAATATTTTCCATGCCTGTATTTTCAGTCGAAATATATTTTATTGATTATGTAGTCATGTCAAAGGCACTTCATCTACTCAGCATTAATCGACCATGCACATTAATCGGCTTGGTACAATGGCGACGTGACAGGCACCGCCGAAGGGAGCAGCCCTGTTTGCTCGATCCTAATCAAAGCGAAGCCACATCTCACAGAGACGCGCCAAAATTACACTAATTACTTCACAAAGGGATCTTGGTTATAGTCGATTTTAACTCCACTGTTGAGATAACCCTATATCGTCAGAGAAACGTATAACTAATTTGCATAACATAACCCAGTGATATCTAGATATCTACATACCCCATTATTTTTAAGGAGTTTAGAATTCGTTTATCTTATTTGAATATCTGATGCCTGATTATAAATTTCAATGACAGCATTCTTAGAATTTATCCCTGTATTTATTCGTAGACGCAATACTTATCGTTGTCATCAGCAAACTAAACGTAGCAGAAAATTACAAGGACGTAAATGTTACAATGGGGTTCCTGGAAACATCTCGGTATCGAATCTTCGCGAGCGATCTTTTAAACAGGTAAACAGGTGAGACTATTATAAAACTGGTCGTGCTCCACCGTCTCAGCAACCGAGTAATGAAACGTCCAGCTCACCTGTTATGTCCCTCGTAAGATTGATGGCGCCTTGTTTACTACTCAACCCGACCGCACAAACAACCGCCCCGCTACCGAATAGGTACGTTCGTTCACACAAACAACCTGCTTTGCTCACGGTCATGGGTATATTCAAAAGTATTCCTGAACGTTAATAAACTTTTGAGTTACGTTTATTTTAATCATCACTCATTTTTCTTTTATCATCAACAAGTAGATTATCTTCTCATACTGTATTTGTGTCTCGTAAAATATACTGTTCAATAGCTCTACGAGTGAAATCATGTATATATATATATAGGTATATGTTCGATAATAAGAAATGTCTTTGTTAGAAGCAGAAATAATCAGTCCTCCAGGACGTAACGAGTGCCTTTGTCCGTTGGAGAGGCCTGCGCGGACGGACACGGTTAATACGAGGGTCCTTTTGTATAAATATATATTCTTGTAATCGTCCCCGAGTCACCACTAGAGCTCCTGGGCTAACGAGATTATTATTATTTATTACTTCATGTTTGTAATTTTTGTGTTTAATTACATGGAAACTTTAGTTACTCTCACATTTTAAACAAATTCTATTTTAAGGTACATAACAATTAGAAACAATTTCTATTCTATCCAATTTGTTAATTGGTTATGCCAGCTAATAAGATATTCTGACCGATGTTATATTTATCTCCTCCAATTTATATACTGGCGTTTAAAATAACAAGCCAAAATTAGTCATATCGAACTTGTATAGCGTATGGCAAGCTTCGTTGTGTCAGTTTACATAACTTAGCACACAAAAGAGACAATGTGTGTCAATATTACTCAGTTTCCGTATCTACGACTCGGTACAGCTTGACTAGGCTAATAAGAAGTTAACATGAATGAAATAATTTATTACAGGTAACCTAATTTAAGATAGAATACTTTTGATTGTAAATAACACACAGTCGGTTCCTATTTATTTAATACTGTGTCTATCATATTTGTAATTTTTAACCGACGAAAAAAAGAAGGTTCCCAAATCGGTGCGTATATTTAATTACTCATTTATTCTATTTCAAATAAGGTCCAAATAATATTAATACATATTTGATACTTCAAATATCATTATATGTGTATTGAACAAATAAACGAATAAACCTCAACAGTTTCATAATATGAGATTTATTCGTTCAAGAAGTAAAAATTTCAATTTCCGAATTTTTATAAGCCGGACGCCAGAAGTGGTTAGATGTGACAACGCCGATTTTATATTAAACATATTAATTTAACCAAATTTTACATTGAAAAAATAGGTATCTCTAATATTATTGTATTAAAATTTTATTTTGCAAATGATCATGTACCTACAATAAAAAGTTTTGTACGCAGGATCGGCCCTTGGCACACAATGCGACGGCGCGCGTGTTCCACAGCAACCAGAGCCTGGTGCTGCAGAAGGTCACGAGGCACAGCAGCGGCCGGTACGCCTGCTCCGCTCTCAACGCAGAGGGGGAGACCGTCTCCAACGAGCTCCATTTCAGGGTAAAATGTAAGTACTATGGAAACTAAATCTTTTTAGGTCCGAACTGAAAACACCCACCTGTGCCTTAGTATGAACCAATATCCAATAGTATGGAAGAAATTTAATTTTAGTTACGTCCGTTAAAATTATGGCGCTATTGAAATACAAAACCATACAAAACTTCTTAATATTTGATACGTATCGAGATCGAATTCAATTATTCGAATTTGGTATTGGTTTGTATTAAGGGTGCTAATGTTAAGTGACGATCGGCGATCTAGATCCTGGACTATGCAATGATTAGGATCTTAAAATTTACAACCATAATATTCCGGATTCGTATCTATACACTATTGACAATGTAAAGTTATAGCTGCTGATTAGAGGACTTGTAACGCTGTCATTGTCACTATCAGAAATAATAAATTAGCCGGGATTCAAACTATCTCTTTACAGTCTGTCAGGCATACTTTCCCATTATAAATATAAGTTAGTTACTTTTTCAGGGTGGGTTTCGTACTTAGTACTAATTACTGGACCATTGTGTGTATCTCGAAATATTCCCGTTTACTCTAGCCAGCCTAAGTTAATCCAAAAAGAAAGAAGCTTTGGCAGACTGCTGCAAGCTTCTGGAAACGATTCTGGCGACTGGAGAAGTGCACATTGGTCGGCCACATTCCTGCATTTTTTTTTTATGTTGTAGGGGGCATACGAGCAGACGGCTCACCTGATGGTAAGTGATCACCGTCGCCCATGGACACTTGCAACACCAGGAGTATCACAAATGCGATGCCGGCCTTTAAGGAAGGAGTACTCTCTTTTATTGAAGGTTCTTGGGTCGTATTGGTCCGTAAACACTGCTGGCGACAACATATTCCACAGTTTTGTCGTACGTGGTAAAAAATTTCGACAAAAACGGACGGTTGTGGATAGCCACGCATTCCATGATGACATGCTGTGGCGTTTCTTCTGCCTCCACGGATCCTCTGCATAGGGTGCTGTCTGTTACTCCAATTGTATATAGGTGTTTGTTTGGGGGACAATGATGAGTCAGGGTTCCTATAATTATGCCGAGTTCGTCCCTATTAAGTCTGGTAAAGGTGCAGGCAAGTATCTTATTTGCCGCTGGATTGCCTTTTCCGTTTGCCGACATCTTTCACCTGTTTTTCACATTGTCAAGTGTGATTTCTGAGTTTTTTCATGCAGCCATGTTTGAATTTGGGCCTGAGGTATGGGCAGAAGAGGTCCCGGACCATACCTCAGGCCCAAATTCACTTTTACGTCTGCTGCTCTCTTAGCCAGTTCGTCTGCTGCATCATTCCCAGTTGAGTTGCTGTGTCTTTTTATCCGTAGCAGAGTTACCGTGTTGGTTACCGCATGAATCAAAATCAATTTTAGCACTCCATTTCCAGAACAGAGTTTATTGTATTGCTACGTAGGGCTAGAAGCACGGATGCATTTTCAGAGTAGATTTTAATGTTAAACTCTCTGATATCTCTGGCTGCAACCGCCTGTGCTGCTCTGGTAATGCTAATTCATTCCGCCTGGAAGTTTGCGGTTAGTTTTCCTTAATAAATATTACTAATTTTATATTTTAAAAACTTAAATTGTTTTGTTATTAATAACCAATTTCATTTTTAGGGACTTAAGCAAAGAAACATTTGAATAAATTATACATTTCATAACGATAATACAAAATACTAACTCATAAAACTTGCAGTTTGCGTAAATGATGCATGTTGTTTAGACTTATTGGATGTGTGTAGTATACAAAAAGAAATGTAGAGCAAACAATTAAAAAAACACCGTCGTCTTTATCGACTGATTTATAATATATGCCTATATCAAATGATTTTAAATTTTACAAGAACACACCAAACACCAGAAATATGAAACAGGCGAAAATAAATGTACGTAATGGAGTCCATTATGGGCTTATAGAAAAATTATTTTTTCCAATTAGCAAGTTTGTTATAAGTATTCTACTTTGAATGCAAATTTTCAACCAGATTGAGAAAATATATAACTGGCACGTTAAGTGCTTCCGTCAACGTGATTTTTGCTAAAATAGTTCTCTAGTGCAGTTTACGTTAACTGCAGGAGTAAAAGATTCTATCAAGAAAACTACAAATTCCTACAAGCATCTTCCCTATTGGAAGTATTCGCAAAATTCACGCCACATATTTCCAACATTTCATGTGAGTTAGGATGGAAGTACGCGCTCTTGCGACGCGGACGATATTAGAATTTATTGAAATTTGCGTCGCGAACAAGTCCCTGAATAACCGGACGCGCCTTCCTGGCCGGCCACCCGGTCCCGCCACGCGATAACTTTTGTTCCACTTCCTACTAACGTTGCAGTAAATCAACGCTCCTCATATCTGCACTGTTTATGACCCCGTTTTTTTCCCACCCCCTTTAACGACAGCTAGGTTTACAGCGCAATAACTGCATTGTTTACGGCACTCATCTAATATTCAAACGTTTGTGCTTATACCGGCGTCGACTATGCTTTAGATAGTATCGCCCCCAACATTCAAACGTGCATCAGGGGCGTAATGATTTATGGGCCGCTCAAAGATCCGGAGTTATGGGCGCGCCCCGAGCCAGCAATTTCCAATCTTATTTGCCCGATGCACTCGTATCTTAAAACTGTGCTGAAAAATCAAACCGTAAAAAATTTACGTCTACCCACGCTCGACGGTAATAATTTCCAGCGGAGTAAACTTAACGAGAAGACTCACGACGCGAAAGTTTGGTGCTAAATAGAAAACTCGTGCCGGTTTCATTACGGCACCTCTCGAAGCATATTCAAAACAATCGTCGCGAATCCAGGACAATGAAAGGGTGGCGAGCGGTGACCCTCAGTTAACTCTGTATTAATTAATTAAGTGCGAATTCCGCGCATTGTAATGCTATGAACATACGAAAAGTCAGGAGCATTGTGGCTTGGTACCGTTTCGCACCGCAACGAACCGAACCACTCTGCGCCATTATGCCGTCCGCTTGCAATATTTCGTCCTGTTTATCAAGACCCGCTTCAGAGAAACTTTTCTCTAATTGTTTATCCCCAACTTTTGTCTTGATACATTCAGGAAGAAAATATTCAACAGGCAAACTTCCTTATTTTATGCTTCGAGACTAAATAGGGTACAGTTGCTATTAAATTGCTTAATCAATCACTGCTAATTTCTTTGTTGTTTTCCTATTTTTAGTAATCGTATTATTTTACTTTTAATAATTTCTAATCTTTATTATTTTAGCGCACCTGTTTTAGTTTCTAGAGTAGGAGGCAAACCATAGGATTGTTTTATTCCGTTTATAAAAAAAAACTGGATAAAAAAAGATTTTTATGTATTTGCTTACTCGACACCAATACAATAACATTTTTTTTAACCTGAGCTATTCACGAAACAGTGATAGCTAAAAGGTTTCATTTCCGTGCGCAACAGTTCATCAAACAAACAGATTGGATTGCAGTGATTAAACTCAACCGGCACTGTCGAAGAATAAATAAAGGGTATAAATTAGATGACTGCCTTGTTAGCGCAGCGGGCCTCAGGTGTTACCAGATGATCGGGAATCGTCTTTATTCTCCCGACATTTCAGGTAATGTCGAGACTCCCGACAAATAACGAAATCTCTCGATAAACAAACATGACGATACCTACACTCATCATTTAGCCTGCCACACATTGCTATTTGAAAATGGTACACCAGACGTGGGGCTCATACACTATATGCGCCTACTTTTCCACTTTCTATTCCTCCTGACAGCAAAATTCTTGAATCGAATTCGAATCCTGGATTTTTTTTTAATTGAGTTGCTTAAACGCCAAAAAAGTACTCAAATCTTCACGAAATATAAACAGATCGACGCAGAAAAAAAGTATCTTATAATTAATGATTAAAATGATATGATATAAAACTCATTTTCGACCAAAGTGGCGTATAAGCGATTTTGCCTTTTCACTGTCGATATGTGTGCCAAATTTTAGCACAATCCGTTCAGTGGTTAGAGCTGCGCTTTGATAAATCAGTCAGTCAGTAACGGTTGCCTTTTATTTAATATAAAAATTAAGAAAGAAATTTTCGATCTGGCAACCTTTGTCTCAGGTGGGCCCGTCGCGGATCATGGCGTCGGACGGGCGCGCGTAGCGTAATGGCCGCCGATCTATTCCGCCCTTGTAAGATATGGCGCTGACGAAGAAATTGGCCATCTTGGTAATTGACACTATTTGGATTATGGTGGTATACAATCGTGAGCTGTTTACTTTTATCGCACATACTAAATTAGATTCCTTTTAAATAATAACTTCTAAAAATGCCTATAATTTTTTTGGTTAGTGCACAGGCCCGGATTGCGGGAAGCGCAAGTTTGAGTCCTGTCTGTTACCTGGGAATGGATTTTTTCATGTAAAATTCACTCTAGTAAGCTTATAGATAATTAAATACTATGTACTGTAATTTGGTCAACATTTGTAAGAACTCCGTTGGTCTAATGGGCAGCCAGATAGACTGTAAAAAGTAAATTCATAGATCAGGGGGCCTACTCTAATTCAAAGCAATATGAAATTTCAATCGAAACTCCGCACATTTCTTACTATGTTTCTTATTCGTTTTTAATTATAATAATAATTTGTTCGCCCAAAAATAGATTAAGGTTATAGATTATATTATATTATCTAAGTCTACTCAACGAAAAATTTAATTTGATAATTTATCGTTCAAATTAACGATAAACTTTAAATTTGCAAGATGTAATTACGTTGGATCTTCGTTACCGAATGTTCGTTTCGGGGAAACAGACTGGGTGTTTAAGATCAGATTCTTAACAACTTCAACTACTCGTTTCAGTATCAGTCAACTGTTGAATTGGAACGCCCACGTAGGGAAGTAAGTTTCACCTTATTTCTGTAAAGTATTCCGACCGCAATAATATATAAATTTGAATCAGTCAAAAATTCTACAGGTACCGCATACTGCAAGAATTTTCTTCAATTTCCCAGTTCGTACTTCATGGCGGAGTAAGTAGTTACTTAGCAGTCAGTAAAGCAGAGACATAAAACCGGCGGTTCATTATTAATGTCTGTTCGATTGCCGCCATCGGCGCAGCTGCGGCCCGGCACTCGGCCCGTCCGCAGCTGCACTGCATCTTGGGAGCTAAAAAGCTGCCAACACTTGTAAACTGTAATATTACTTTGTAAGCGAGGAGGTTCAATAAATATTTTACTCTCATGTATTCACATATTTTATTTGACGACCTCCGTGGCCGAGTGGTTTGTACGCCGGGTTTCATGGTGTCGCCGACTCGAAAGGTCCCGGATTCGAATCGCGGTGGGGGCAGATGTTTGTGTGATGAATACGAGCATTTGTTCTACAGTCATGGATGTTCATACAAATATAGTTATTTACGTGCAGTATATATATTCTATCCGTTACCCTAGCATCCAATAACACAAGCCTTACAGTGATTACTTTGGAGCTAATACTTTGGAGCTAAACGCTAGACTAATTGGTGTCAGTGTTGGAAATATTTATTTATTTATTTACTATCTTTGCATCACATATAATTTTTATTTCACGGAGAATAAAGCTATGGAATGAACCACCTTTCACGGTGTTCATGTACTATAGCATGGTCCATGGTCAATAAAGTGTTCCACGAATGGCTGTATCTTGTGCCTTCGAAGGCAATAAAAAAAACCATACAGCTACAATAACTGATATTGTATCACATCAATGAGTACTTTTATTTTAATATATTATATAAAGCATCAAACTGCTAGATTTTAGAGAACAAAAAATATTTTACCAGAAAAGTCCAGCCCGGAACTTGGCCGAGTGTATGAGTGTATTCTGTTGAGTTTAGGCCTAGAGTTTTGTTAATAGAGATAAAAGAGACCTTGGTAAAGGGCATAAGTACAGACCTTTATTGTTGTGAAATTTAATTCGAAGAAGTGAAAAAGAAGACGAATCTTCTCTTGAACGCAGTTAGGAAACCAACTATTTTACGAAGAAAAAGTCATGGAGACTCACTAGTAAATAAATTGTAATTATAATGAAACTAGTGGCCCGCCCTAGCTTTGCTTCGGGGTAGAATTGATCAAAATCCTTTCTTAGCAGATGCCTACGTCATAACATCTACCTGCATGCCAAATTTCAGCCCGACCCGTCCAGTGGTTTGGGCTGTGCGTTGATAGATCACTATGTCAGTCAGTCACCTTTCAGTTTTATATATATAGATTTTTTTTTTAATTTTAAAAATCCAGTTTTGTAAATTAGAGTATGAACACCAGTTAAGTAAAAATAATACAATATGTTAGCCACTGGTATGAATCGGATTAAATGATAATAGTGTGTTTCCAAAATTTATTAAAGTACCTTAAGTATACTACATTTATATAGAAGATGAAAACTGACACCTCCACATAAATGATAAAAGGAACGTCACTACGACAAACACAAATCATAAGTTTCAAACTTGTATGTTCCTAAGAACAAGTAGGTAGGAACAGCTGCGAACTCAAATTGTAGGCTTTCACTCACAGCTCCAAGTCGGGCTGCACTGCGGACTCTCATTATTAATAGAGCACTGACATAATTACTTGGCAACTGCCTCCTCGTATTGATGCGTTTACGCCACTTTAGCCGATAGAATATCTCCCATGATGGCGGACTTTAGCTGAAACGATCTCCATCGGAATGATTACTTTGAAAACTGAGTTTGTCAACAAACCTTGTCTTTTTCTATTGCTTTAATAGGCCACCTTAATGCCTTGTATCCGCGCAACGTTGTTGTACGATATTTAATAACGTAATAGAAGTTGCGCGCTGTTGTAAAATGTTGCCGAACATGTTGAGCGTCATGTGTCGCGCGTCACTTTTTGTCTAGTGGATACAAAGCTTAGTGGTAATCGTCGTCCGTGGATATCAACAATGCTTTCTGCCTTTCATGGAACACTCTTTTCTCTAAACGGCGTTTGAAGAATATTTTTTCCCCTTGCCGCTACAAGCGACGTCTTAAAGCGCTGTCCGACGATCTGTGTTGTCGCGGGCGAGGCCTTACCGCGCAAAGTTGCCAAACTTAGAGAACTGTAACGTTTGAATTTTAGCAGGCTCTATACATGATACGAGGTAAATAGAAATCTCGTACACTTTGTGATGGCATATTGAATCTGTACTTACTGAGTTGATCCTTTATGACAGACATTTATTTACTTTCTGATAATATTTTTGGTTTGTGTACATGGCACAAACAGTGAATATTGTACAAATCTCATATCAACTCGACTAGAGACTGCTAAATTCCGAAAGTTAGAGTTTGGCAACCCTGCGTGGCGCAGCCTCGCCCGCGACAACAAGGTCGTGGGAGAGCGCCTTTAGAGTGCCGCGCCGAACGATGAGAACAAATGCACTAACATGTTAGCGCGCACGCCACAAAGTAAAAAGCCAAAAGTCGTAGTCTGGCAGTAAAGCATCCGATGGAGCATCTCGATTACTGATCGTAGAGCTTAGAAAGTATACTAAACATCAATGAAGTATTTTGAAAATTTTCCGGTTTCCACATTTTTTTTATTATAGCATTAAAATTTTAGAGCTAACAGCAAAATGCTTTTAAACAGTAATTTAACTTAAAACGTAATTTATTATTTTTCGGTTTAGACTCCAACTTTATTATTATAGAGTACTTACTTATATTTCAAATTGCAACGACCGACGAAGTAAAATTTTACAGTGCCTTATCTATACGAATTTTAGTCGTATATAATATGGATATTTAGTCTAATTCACATTGACCGCGGCGCCTTGCATCGCATTGTCCAAAATTCTGAACGAAATTCCCGGACAATAATGTGGCGCGTCGCTCTTTACGTGTGACGTGACAAACGCGTGACGACGCTGCGCCGCACGCGTCATTGCACGATGGCGACGACGCGACACGTTGCACGCGACATTCGTAATGTTACGTCGACATTTTGGACCATTACGTTGCGTCAGACGCGACGCTATTGGGAAAATTCGCTTGATAAGTTGATTGAGGATGCAATTTCTTTATGAAAACAGTATTAGTCGCGCGTCCTATGCACCAATTTCGACTATGCAATCATACAATTACGATAATGTCTTACATAAAACTATAAAAGATTCAATTTCTTTTGGTGTTCATTGCACCACTCGAAGCCCCGAGTGGTTTGATGGAAAAGTTGAAGAAAATAACTATTTTTGTTAGTATGCTTCAGTGCCATGAGCCATACCTTTTCGTGCTTGGATTCATTAAAGTGCAGCTCTCATACGAATATAAAATAATACAAGTAACGGCTGCAACGGATTGCATTGGATGGGTAGCAATTAAAAATTGATATTTTAGTAGAAGCAGCAGTAACATTTGTACACCAACTGAATTTAAAACCACTACGGCAAGCACACGGAGCTCGAGAATACTTAGTATTCGTGACAATAGCCTAAAAGCTTAAAAGAAAACCCAGTACCTAATCCCCTTTTCTATAATTCGTAGTGATATGAATGATTGTATGTTATTACGCAATCATGCAAGAAAGCTGACGAAATTTGACCAATAGTTTTTTTGTTCTGATTAAAACAGGATACATTCTACTATTATATGTGGTCCACAGCGGTACACTAAGAGATTTTTCTTTAATTTCTAACCTATCCACACGGATGACGTTAGGTGCAAATCGCTATTTTAGAATAACAGCATTAATGAGTGTTATTACTTCTGTTATTATTACTTTTGTTGGATTTCTTTTGCATTTCTCGCTTTCATCTAAGGAGAAGTGGGTGTGGCTGAAAACCAGCGCTGCCCGAAACATTCTGTAACGAAGCAGTTTATGCTGAGCCACATCCATTTGCTCTTCACGCTGTCATATCGCATTGTACTATGTTACTTACTGTGAGAGCAATAAAAATATTTCTATTCTATTCTATTTTATTCTATTATCTGCTGAACCTAACGTACTATCCTCTAGAATAAATCACACCCTCCAATCCTCTCGGACTTTGCAGAAAACCTATAAAAGGACGTACATAAACTTCGCAAGCGTGCCATTTACCTGTATGTAAGCTATACTTTCGATTATATAGAAAATACCTGATCTATCGATAGCAGTATCGAAAAGGTGTTTGCGATTAAACACGTGTATAGGGTCGAGGGGCATCACGTAACGGCGCCGTTTGACGAGACCCGAGATGTACCTATTTTGACAGACCCAGCTTCAGTGTTACAACTTTCAAAAATATTTACCACTAAAGTAAGTGAAAACAACTAAAATCTAATAATTACCAGGACAATTTCCACATGCACTTTAAGCTAAGCCAAAAACATGGGAATGCCCAATCAAAAAACATCACTGAGTATTTGTATCATTTAACTAAAAAATCCATATTGATGTACTAAAAATGCTTCATATAGTAGTTGGTGTAACGTGGAATTACAGCAGATGTTATTAAATCGCAAGCTAGGTTAACAGAAACAAAATTCCTAGAGATATGTTTATCTTAAGGTCTGTACTAGGAAATTAATAAAAAAAAACTTCGAATATAGTGCCTCAATAAAAATCAATCCCTCATTTACCCCTACCAATAAGGGATAACCCTCTAAGTTGGCAACATTACCCATCTTGATAGCGATAGATAGATATTCCTCGCATGTCACCGTTCATTTACCGTGAATCGTTGTCGATCGCGTTTCTCCATTTCACTTTAGGTTGTTAGATGGGTCCGGCCGTTGGGCAACTGGCTACAATGACTTGAGTGGATTTGGGGAAATTAGGTCAGAGATATTGCTTTACGTTACTCACCTTGAATTTGTGAGTGAGATGGATTGAATAAACCTTTGTTGGATATTTGATACTATTTATTATTACTACATTTCTCTTCAAGCGATATAATCTTGCAAAGTATTAAATATAAGTACCTATAAATAAGGGTAAAATGTATAGAAACATTTTAATGTTGTCTAGACACGAACATTATCATCTCCCAAAATATTGTACAGTAGGTCCAATTTTATATAAATATTCAGTAACAATTAATATTCCTAAACATTCAAATATCTGTAATAAAAATATTCTACTGCGAAATCTTTTCTACATAATATAAGTCGCAATTGTGAAATTGGCGAGGCCAAATCGAGCCCCTGTCAATGAGGGTATCCTTTGAAATGAGCGTGTTATAAAAACAGCGTCGAGGATTTGGAGGATCTCAATATTACACCGGACTGCTCTTTTCTATTGACCTTTTTCGTCAAAACGTTAACTGTAAATATCCACCATGTTATAGAAATTTTAGTAATAATGTACAATAATATACTGGATTCCTTGTTGATTTAAAAGAAATAGGGACCGCACTCACATACGTCGGTCATATTTAGCACTTGCCAAAATAACCTGTTTTAATAAGTGAAATAGTCAAACAAAAGACGGAGACGAATCAGCCTATCCAAGTTTACTTCTCCAGTGCCATATTTCACCAAACCGATATACGTCACTGACATATAGCACCCCCAGTGCGACACTGTCACTTATGCAAAAAAATCATTTTTTTAGGAGAAGCGTTTAAAACTTTAACATCCCAAAACATACAATATTTAAAGTTTTTTTTTAATTTTTTTTAGATTACTAGCTAAGCAGTATAAGCTTTTCACCACGAAAAAATCTTTAAATATTGTATGTTTTGGGATGTTAAAGTTTTAGACGCTCCTCCTGAAAAAAAATTGTTTGTGCATAAGTGACAGTGTCGCACCGGAGGTGCGTATATCGGATTGGTATCAATTTTTTCTGGTGACCGTATATCTAATTTTTCATGGAATGCAAAATAAGTGATCAGAGTGAGATATGAAAAAGTATAAATTTATTCTTTGTTTATAAATTTTCCTGTATAAGAACTTATCTTTTCAAGCTTGCGCGGAGAACCATTTTGTAACTAACAATGAAAAACTACAATTGTAACGCAAATCTTACACAGCCTTGATTTCATGTCAATACAACTAAAAAACAATAAATTGACAATAATATCTGTTTAAAAAAATACCCTTGTTTCACAACACAATCGTCGTCGAAGTAAGATACGGACAATTTGACAATTGTAAAAAAATGTCTGTCATTCTTATGACCATACCAATCAACGGTATTTTGATAGAGCTAAATTAATTTAAATTTAAACAATAAGTTTAACAAAAAAAAACAAACTATTTATTAATCATGTTCGATAAATAATCATAGATAGTAGCTAGTACAACAAATAATTTAAGATGACTAACATGCTTAAGTGATATTGACGCCAAGAATTTGTTAGAAAATTATTATTGTTAACACACATGTCCATAGAATAACACGGACGCAACCCGTAAGGGAGTAGTCATAGCGATCTTACCATTCAAATTGTTCTGTATTTTTGGATATTACAGCCCACCATATGTGAAAAACAAAACTATATCGACTGTAACACTTAAACAATGATATAATATACCGCAAAATCCTTTGCACTTCTTTAGGTCGTAATACCCAATAAGGCCTAATGATACTTTGACAGATGGGAAAACTGCTATATCACAGAACCTCTAACTATGTTCTGTGTGCTTCAATGCATGACTACTATCTTCCTCGTTGCGTGAGTGTCAGTTCAGATCGGTATGACCGTAGTTGGCGCGGTCACCTGCAAGTCGGTCGTGATCGTATACGAAGTGATCGCTGACCCTACCGCCGCGCCGGCCGTCTTCAAGTTGAAGTTGTGGTCGGCGCTGCCCGCGGCGAGTCGGTCGTGATCGTGTGCGAGGTGGACGCCGTCCCACCTGCCTTTTCAAAAAGAAGTTATTCTATACTCCTGACTTTTTAGTCTGTCGTTTAGTTTCGTCATCATGTTAGAGCGGTTGCGAGTCAGGCCTGTCGTGTGCGAGTTGGACGACGACCCGCCCGCAGCCGTCTTCAAATGGAAGTTGTTCTATGCTCATGGCTTCTTGTTTGTCGTTCAGATTCGCCGTCGTGCCGGAGCGGCGGCGTGTCGGTGGTTGGTGCCGCCCGCGGCGAGTCGGTCGTAATCGTATGCGAGGTGGACGCCGACCCACCCGCAGCTGTCTTCAAGTGGAAGTTCAACAACTCCGGCGAGACTATCGACGTCGCCGCCGACCGGTACACATCCAACGGCAGCGCCTCCAGCCTTAAGTAAGTTTCAGAAGATTTTGTTGTGATGAAAATGCCATGTGTTTTGAATAACAAAATTGTTTCGCCCTAAAAGCACAATCAGACTTGGTTGTTATCTCATATACGATTGTCTATGGATTTAGGACAAATGACTAAGTGTACATGAATGGACTCGAGTACGACCGTATTCTAGGTTAGCCGACACCGTTTTTTCTTTCAAGCAGCAGTACCAGATATTTTCTTAAAAAGCTTATTACAAAGTGTCTGATTATAATACAGACAAAAATGCTTGGGTTTGAACTGTTCTAATCATTCCAACAGGTTTTCTATATAAAATAAATCATAATTGTATTGACGTTGTAACAACATAATGATTTGTAAATGTTGTTACATTAGACTTTTAATGTTGTGGAGTTTTTTCGCTCGTTTTTCTCCGCAGCTAAAAGATATGACCATAACGAGTGGTAGGGAAAAAAAATACATTCAATTTGAACAAAGATATATTGATTTCTGATTTCCCCCAATTATTCCCCAAAAATACTTTCACCCAAATTTGGGGGAATCCCTTCAATCTGGCATCGCTGACTGGTACATTCTAACCATATGCGAGCGCAGCGTCTTTTGCCCGTCCAGTATCGGGTGCCCGAAATCCAGGATTTTTTTTGTGCACCCGAATACGGGCTAGCGAACAAGTGTAATTGCGCCCTCATTGCAATCCAAATTATTAAAATATTGCAATATTGTATCGTTGCAAAAACAATTATCCATATAAATGGTGACCTCATTCATACAGGCCAGATGGCTCCATGTTTCTTTCAAAAGTTTTGATGACTCAAAAACTACAGTTTCGTGATTATAATCGTTAAGCTATCTCTAATGGCGCATTGTGAGTTCATAAAATATCGATACTCATATCGATATCACCGCGAATAATAGACCTGAATATGTAGAAATCGACCCATGAAAACTAAGAACGTAAAACGTTGACTGTCACATTAGAACTAGTTAAATAAAAATTTAGCTGCTGCTATGTGCTCACAATGCTGTAACTACACAAAGTTCAAACATTATATTTTCTTTTCAGATATACCCCAGTCGCTGATTTAGACTATGGAACTCTTTCCTGTTCCGCTTCCAACGAAGTAGGCACACAAGTCACGCCTTGCGTCTTCCAAATGGTGGCTGCTGGTATGCAATTAACACATTTTGTCTGCCTTTTTATTTTCTTACACAAGCCTAAAAAGCAAGGTCTATACGAACTCCGTAGAGCAAGTGAACTCTTATTATATGAATATGAATGAAGCAGTACCTACTTTAATATTTACTTGATCTACAGAAAGATTGAGTAGATAGAAATAAAGGACAATGTTAAAGTTGGCCTAAGAACCAACACCAATTTGGTATTTATGATAATTCTTAGTATATTTTATGCGATAATTCTCAGTATTTAGATTGTGACGGACACTTCCAGTTAAGCAAGCTATATTAAAAAGTAAAAAAATAATCTGAGACAATAACTACCATTTTATGTGTATAATCTATGACAGCGCTGCAAACAAAATACTCTTTCTTCCTAATACTAGTAATAGTTTTTCCTTTAATTTAATTATTTTAACTATCTAATATGCCGATGGCATATATGTTACCAAAGAGCAGAGATCTTATTACCAAGTGCTAGTGAACCTGTGCTACAACATTTTGAGAGAATCATACTGCCAAATTATTCAAGAGCACCTGATACACATTCACGCTGCATATTTACACAATATACATGTGATATACAAATGAATACAATATGATACAAGTATGTGAAAAATAGGAAATAAATAAGAAGCAAAACAACAGTTTTTATTTTATTCACGACTCCTACCTAATCTAGTTTTTTCCTAGTATGTAGTTATTCTTTAAAATCGCACCGAATAAAAATGCATTAGTTGTAATATTAATTAATTTCATACTGAGTTCATAGGTTGACCTATGTTTCATTTAATATTAAACGTAACCTCAAAAAATGTTTAGTTTTCCTGATAATTTAAGTTTTCAGAAGTGTCCGTCAATAATCTTTGTTTTTACAGCCATTTACTTGCAATTTCGAACCTAGAAAATAATATTTCATGATTGTTGGTTCTTAGGCCAACAATGTATGGACGCAGAACAATGTCCTTTCTGGTTACCGGAACATTGTTTGTTAAAGCAAGTCGAGAATGACAACTAGGTATTGCGAAACGACATTTCCAATACATCAGGAAAGCTTTTGTTTTAGATTTATGTTATACTAGTGGCCTGCCCTCGCTTCGCTTCGGTATTTTATCCCCTTGGGGGTAGAATTGATCAAAATCCTTTCTTAGCGGATGCCTACATCATAGCATCTACCTGCATGCCAAATTTCAGCCCGATCCGTCCAGTGGTTTGGGCTGTGCATTGATAGATCACTATTGAGTTCTATATATATAGATTTGAATTTGAAAGAATTGCAAAGTCATGGTAAACGTACCTTAACATTGATGGATGTACTGTTTAGAAGCCAAGAAGCCTTAGCGTTCCTAGAACGAACTTTCCATAACGATTTTCCCTCTTAGCTATGACATGACGGTCTTCAAAAAGGTCTTCAAAAACCTTTTCTTGTATCTTTGCCAGGTAAGCCACACCCACCTCGTAACTGTACACTGTGGAACCAGACTGTGGATTCCGCGGAGGTATCCTGTGTGGCGGGCTTTGACGGCGGCCTGCCGCAGCGGTTCCTATTGGAAGTTTACTCTGCCGACGGAGTCAAACCCAGGTATTCTGCCTTTATTTTGGTGGTTTTGTTTTCAACAAGTCGCAGCAAAATAGTTCTGTTGGTTTTCTCATAATATCTGATATTGCATGTTAGCAAAGGCCAGCAACAAAGATATGACTAATGCATTAGATAAGTATTCTGAACCAGCCATCCCCACTTTTCTGACCTGAACCAGTTTCTCAAGATCCCTGGACCTATATGGAGGTCTTCTATTATGTGGAAGTTACTTCCTAAGCATTCCAACTTAACCAGGAGACAAATACCTCCATTAATATAGCTAGTGATATAGTAGTAAATTTTTGGCCGATTGGTTATCTAAACTAACTTGTCGGATGAAATATTCTACTTTCTACGGCAAGATACTTAACACCTCGTGGTTACAGTAACTAAGAAACTATAATGGAGATCAACTTTAGAATAAGAAATAAAGAAGTTTTTATTGCAATGTAACTCGGTAATACGATAGGCTATTACAACGGCTAATAAAAGGCTATGCAGTGAAATAGAAGCTGTTTTTAAGCATCAAGGATTTTATTTCTTACAAATTCGAATTACAACCCAATTTCAAGGAAATAACAATCGGGATATCCGTGCTATTATCGTTTTATAAGTCTCTTGACGTGCAACAAAATGGAAACATTTTAATAATAAGGCAGTATTTTGTATTTTGTGAGCGTATGAAATGAATGAGGCTGGGGGGTAGCATTGTTTTAATTTCGTGAGGCGATCCGTCCCCCCCATCTCCCCTCTCGTTTCACCCCTACTGCACTGAGGTACGTGTACTGAGTGACAACTCCTCAATCTAATGTTCTGACACTTCCTAAATGTAGATGCTGCTGTTGATAGCATTTAACGGTACAGCTTCAACGGACTTGTTATAATAAGATTGTTATGGGACCTCATGCCGGGAAATGATGTTAATATATCCTCACCTCTCCTCTGCCGTAGATTTACTAGACAACCCGAGCCTGATAGGTTCTGATACTTATTACGTAGGTATTCAGATTTTCATCACCATTAGTCCGCATCAGTCCCCTGCTGGACATACGCCTCTCCCATGTTCGGCCATTGAGCTCGATCTGCACCTCTCCTCATCCAATCATTGCCCGCTGCTTTTTGGATATCGTCACTCCATCTTGTCGGCTATTAGCTATTCAGCTATTACTCTACTTATAATGCCAATGCTGTTGGTCGCAGATGACCTTTACATCATCACAGCGCTTGTTATAGCGAGATTCTTAGGGAACTACAAGCCCGAAATTAACGTTAACAACCTGATGTGAATCTCCTCCTCGGTATATACACTAGACAATTCATGCTTGATGGATTCTGGCACTTATTACATATTCAGCTAAATTCTTTCTCGAATGCCTCCGAATATGCCGCGCACTTCTCTTAATAATGTAATAATAGCCCGAAGAACATAATTAGATTTATTAATTTCATAATCGACATTTCCTTGAATTTATGTCTTTCGTCTCTCATCAAGCTTATCACTTTGATGCGGAGTAAATCCGGATTCGTAAAAGGGATTTGTGTAAAATGATATAAGTATTATATATCGTGATACAAAATTATTTCAGTATATATTTTATTATATTTAACTTTTTACTACAATGTTTTTGTTTTACACATTGAGAAAGTAATCAATACTTACGTTTTAGTATAGATACACTTGATTTTTAGCTGCATAACTCCTACACGACAAATTATAAAATTAAAATAAAGTTAATAACTCCCTTTGGTTTTACCTTTAATAATAATAAAATAATTTATTTCGGATAGCTAAGACCCATATTTAAACATGATAGAATACAATATAATATAAAAACATATTCAAAATACACTTAATACAAACAAAAATAAAAAAAAAAATGAACATTCAATATCGTTTATTCAGTCTAGGATGTTACAAGCACTTTTGTGAATGTCGAAAAGCTACGCCATCGGTTCGCAAATCTACGGCGGGAGACCTTGTACTAAGAAGAACCGGCAAGAAACTCAGCAAGGGCTGTTTCTTTCTCCCTGTATTATATACAGAGTCGTCAATTTGAAAAATGACTTCAATATGAGATAATTCATGAAGTCACTTTCCATTACAAATGTAAATGATAAAACAATTAAGACTATAATATAAAAAACAGATTAAAAAAAGGAGTTTTGGAATGCCGCGTCCTACTGTTTAGGCATTAAAACAAATGTACGATTAAAGTTAAATAATAGTACCCAATAACATTAGGACATAATACATGAAATGTAATGATACGACTTCTTCAGCTCATTTAGTTTTTAATAATGTCCTAGTAACGGCCGCCCGCGAGTTCGTCCGCGTTATGTAGGTATATTAGTTTTTGAGAATCCCACAGGAACCTAACAACTTTCCGCTATAAAGACTATACTATGCAACGATATTAAAAACCTTACCTTCTATGTCCAACTATGTGAGTACCAAATCAATTTACCAGTTTTTGCGTGATTGAGCAACAAACATACATACAAACTTTTACATTTATAATTATTAGTAGGATGACACAGATTTTCGTTTTCGAGTCTGTTTCATACTTGGTTGGTTATTTTTGAACCTTTTCACATAACAAATATATCTATAGGGAGATATATTTCTTCACTCGCCGAAATTGGTGAGTTCACGCTCAGATCCGAAAGTGGGGAATTGTGTCTGCGTACGCAGTGATGGTTTCATTAAGCTTGCAGAGCGTCAATTATGAATTACCGCCGACCGCCGCGTAATGCGACGTTCCGGGTTCATGCCCCATACCCCTTAGTTGTTTATTCTTATCTTAATACCATTTTCGCATGTTAGAGAGTTTCCACCGCGAAATAATGGAATCCATTTTGTTTAATGTCTAAATGTGTTGTGCGGAATGTCAGCAGTGATACACATACAATTAAATATTTATTACGGCCGTTAGATGGCTTCGCTTTAACTACAAGTTGACATGTAACACTCGTGATGTTGGTTTATTTAACTAATTTTGTAACAGTTACCTCTAAGCCTTGCCGCGATTTTTTCGGTATGAATTCACTTGCATTTTGTGTTAAATAATATAATTAGTGTGATTAATGATTTACTTACAATGTGTTTGTTTTTCGTTAGAAGAAAAGACAAGACACGCTTATCTTCAGTAACAGCTGTCTTTTCAGCGTTATCGCGTCTCCGCCATCTTGTCGGATTTACAGCTTGTTGTTTACCTGAGAACGTTGCCGTTGCTTGGATTGTCAAAACAAAAGACAAAACAATTTTACGACTCATTCTGGTTGGCAACGTGATGGGGTGAAGTTACGTCGCATCTCGTTGTTTTTTTTTACGGATTTTAGGGTTACGTGTTTGAAGGGTGAAAATGGTAGGTACTCTATTACCCCGCAGCCTCTGCTGTATCTTATCTTTCGCCTAACAGCAACGTAATATTATAAATGTATCGTTATCAGCTATTCATATCCCTACTTCTGGAGCACAGGCTTCCCGATCGGAACATGGCCGACCACACTGGCCCAATGCGCTTTGGTGGGTCCTAACGACTGCAAATGTGGCTGGGACCAACGGCTTAGCGTACCTTACAAAGAACGACGGAACTTGACAATTTTCGATCACCCAACCTATGACCGCTCATTGCGAATGTTACTCAACTTCAACGATGCAGACCCAGCAAGCTCTTGCAAAAACGAACTTTTGTGCAAGAAGGCCTTAAACTTTTTTTCTTCGGCAGGGTAAACCTATCGTCTGAAGAGCCGTCGTGGACGGTCCGAGGCTTGGAATGGGACGTGAGGTTCCGGCTGGTAGCAGTGGCCGTCAATGCTAAAGGTCGTTCGTCTCCCGCGCGGTTGGACGACCTGCTGTTCAGCGACCCGGAGAAAAGAACAGGTGAGAATAAGAATACTAAGTTTGTAAGAATACTACTCTTAACCCCAGGTAATACATCTCTAATCTAGCTCAAAGGCGTCTTGTTTCACTTAACATTCCATCTTTGTCAATTGTTAAATGGTACAGGTTTAGGTCCAGAAAAATGAATAGGTTTGAAACTTTTCAATTTGATTTATAAACTTTGGTGCAAGTGTATCTGAGGATGGTTTTGTTTTACACAGTCTGACTGATTCAGAATCAAGAACTCAAGGAATTGCATACAATTTTCGCACTATCTACACACACATACTGATTTATTTCAGATTATACTTATGTTTTTATTTTTTTAAGCATTTAACTGCTAGATGTTTAAATCTAAAGAAAAGTTTTACTAGAAAAAATCCACGCGGATCAGGCAGCGGACGGGACTCGAACCCGCATCCTTTGCAATCCGGGCGAATGCACTGATCAATTATGGCCCTGATAGCATTGTCAGATTATGTTTAGATATTAGTAAAATTGTATGCAATTTCCGTGCACTCTCAATTAACACTATGAATCCAGATTCTGATTCAGAATGTGTAAGGTCTGTCTTAGAGTATTTTTGGATATATGATTAAAATACTACTCTTAACTTAACCAGCCAAGATTACATCCCTAATCTAGTACAGTAAAATGTATTATGCCAAACGTATACAGGATTAAAAGAAGTTTATATTTTATTTATTACATTTCATTTCGAAAATGGCTAACAAGCATTCGATTTTACTAATGGCACACACGACCACCGTAGATATCGAGCTCAGTGAAATCAAATCAAAAATCATACCAAGAAGATGGACACGTACTGAAAGCGTACCTGTTTTTAATATTTCTTTTCTCTATGAATAACTATACCATAGACCATACCATAGAATGTTAGATATTTTATACATATTCCTTATTTTGTATTCTAATTGCAAAATAACTTACAATCAATTCGCAATAATGCATACCTAACATTAAATAACGTATTTTCACTAATGCCTTAACGCTCCAGGGCTCGCTAATGGGTCCAACGGACCCGGTTCTTCGTATTTTGTTGAATAAATGTTTAATTTTAACGCCCTTAGTACCTTTCAAAGGTAGTGTGACACGGCAAATGATGATCTTAGACGACAGTTACCCTCTTTCGTTTAAGTGGTAAAGGAGAAAAGGTTGTGTATGCGCCCACTGGACCCGGAAGCAACTACATACTTAAGTGTTTTATTCATCATGTTGTTATGCTTTATTAATATTTATTTAAAACTAACCTGGCTTCATTCGTACCGCGTTAAAAAGTAGGTACCCAAAATGTTATGTACTTATATAGGTTTAAGTTTCAATAAATATGTATATTTAGATTATATACACCCTAGATACCGTACTAACTGAAGCGGCACAAAAAAATCTACAACATATGGCAGATATGCTCGTCGCTACACACGCACGCACATTGGGGCATTTTTTGGATTGCACTATCTAGGCATACACTTAATCAAAGTGTGTATAGTTTGCGTCTTAAAATAGATAATACCTTTAAATTATTAAAATCAAATATCAGTTCTTCAATTGTATTGATTTGGTGCAAATGAATTTGGAACGCATTGTTGACTATGAACTATTAAAAACGCGATGAAAAATCTCTAAACACAAATCAAAACACACGTAATACCGTTTGGCTGTTGCAAAAGAAGCGGTGATTTTATTTGACACCGTACCTATCAATCTTGACAGTCGGCCTTATTAAGAGATTTAAAGAGAAATTTCGTGTGGATTTTTAGATAGCCAGTATTTTTTTTAATAAAAGTGATTTAAAAAAAATGTATTTTGTCATTATGTCTTTTTTTAGTGTTATTTTTTCTACAAACCTTGTCCTAACAATAATGAATACTATAAAAAAAGATTTCCAATTAAGTTCAATCGTTCGGAAGTGAAGCGCGTACATAAATTTTTATATATTATATAGGTACTTCGTAGAAAATAGGCTTCAAATATAATATAAATTGCAAAAACAAGAATATTTCAATGAAGAAATAGAAAACATGGACAGTGTAGATAGTGCTGATTTGAGAGCGACCTGCAGATTATGTAAAAATACCAATTTGTGTAGAACGCTGAGAACGCGTATGTTAATATTGTTATAATAAAATAAAATGTAGAAAATGACTAAATAAAGGATTTTATTTTAAAAAAATATTGTTAATTTATAAATATAATTTTAGAAATTCAAATTTGTTTTTTATTTATTTTTAATGACTGATCTATCGTTGCTGTTTTGGTTAAATAAGTACATTGAAGTTGTGTTTCAAAATAAATAAAATTGTGTTAAAAATCAGTAATCACAGAAATTATGACAATAAGACTTTATGTAGACCTAAAAGTGTGGTAAAATTTAAAATTTAGTAGTTGATTAAATATTTTAAACTATAATAATATATAATTCCTAAAAAACTAAAAATTTGCTTTTGTATAGTTATTTTGGAATAAACATACGAATAGTTTATTACTCTTGGTCCAGCAGACCCGGTAGCCAGTATTGATGTAACAAATTAAGGCAAATTAAGTGTTAAATATAAAAATAATGTTTTTATTCATCCGATTCAAATTAATTGATTAAAGTAGCCGAATTCTATATCTTATTACGTCAATCGTACCATCAAATAACAATTTTCTCATTGTGCAATATGATAGCTAACAAATTATTAATACCACTTCTGTTTCGACTTCCTGTCTTGTTCTTGCGAACAAATAACTATCCGGAGCGTACACACAATGAAGCATCGCCCACGGGCCAAAATCTTCAACAAGTTATATTGTATCGCAAGAAGCGCGGCGTCATTAGGTCACTATTGGAGCATACGAGTGGCACACTTGGACGTAACTAGTTTTTGTTCTAAATCACTCAGTGAAACTCAATTTGGAGGGTAAAGGGAAGCGCAGTCCCGCGGGATACCGGAGGGCGCGCTAAGTGCCCGGCGTGAGCTCTATCCTGCGCGGGTTATTAGCCGAGGAGGGAAAACATTAGCCTCGCCAGGAAAAATATAAGTAACAAGGAAAAGTGGCGGCTAAAACGCTCGGAAGATTTGATGTCGAGCCCAACTCGAGCGTGTCATGATTTCCTCACTTTATGTGGCCGAAAACTCGCTTCGTGACGCAGAATGCCGCGTGACTGCCGCCGCCCGCTGGCTAAAAAGAAATGCTTTTCACGTAGCGCGGAAGATAAAAAATCATACTCATTTAATATCCGTTCATAAATTCAGTTTCTTAACTCTTACAACCTCCTAATTTTGTATTTTGTCTCGAAATTACTCTTCAATACAAACATCATCATAAAATCTATAAAACTGTTTAAGTTATCCGAAACACGTCGTAAAGGTGAGGTTTTAAATTAAGTCAATTTGATCAGATCGGGGTCGAGACTCCACGGACGGACGCAGTATAAGCGGCCGCCATTGAAATAACCTTCGGTAAAAGGTTTGGGCCCTCCGAGGCGAGAAATTAAAGGGCGGACAGGCGCGGGCCGCGGCTCAGCACGCGCCATTTCCGACGGTAACTAGTGCTGCTTAACTCGAAGGATTTTTCCGACCGCCCGCCTACCGCCCTATTTCTTCGAATCGTATTAATGCGAAAGATTGGAAATACCCTGATTTTCTATATTTATAAAGCAGCTTCCAATAAATACATATAAATCAAAATGTTATGGAAACATAAACGTACATAATCTCAATATTTAACAGGATTGGTTTTATATTAAAAGATATCTCGGCTGGTTAACATTTTCACCGCTGTCAATGCATGCCTATTGTCATTCTTGCTAAGATTCTTTAACGAATACCCGAACGAGTTTTCCAAATATGCACACTCAACTTTACCCGGTGACGAGTACAGGGGAACAATTTCGTACTGCAGCTAATCACCGGGCTGAGAATGTCGACAATTTCTTTGAACCGTCATCGCAAAGACAACGGGGCATTCCGCCGAGCAACGCAACGTCTCGCGTCGTGTAATCTAACTCAAGGCCACGAAGGTGGGGCTCGCGAGCTGGCATTCGGAGAGGCCTTGATTAATCTGCCCGGTAAATCCGAGCCACGTTTAATTAAAATGGGATTATCTTGAGGTCGCAGACAAAACGGAGCGCCTGCTCCCCTGCTCCATCGATCTACTCAGAAACCCACATCGGACGTTAAAGTAGCTAGGTATGTCATTTAGAAACCTCTCACAAACATTTATGTTTGCGTTTTCGCGACCTCGTCGGGGCTACTTTTCCAGATTCATCAGAATAAATCAGGCTTATGCAATATGCGTAAGAGCCACATAATTTATGAATTTCCGCACTATCAGAAGCAGTAAATCGAGGCCCGTAGACAGCAGTTGCCATCTCATAAAGATTCATGGCTTCTCAATACGACTATCGGCCAATTTATCGTAGTCTATGAAACGATCTTCGCACTTCTGCAGAAAACCCTAGTGATGGTAATTTTACTAAAGTATTTCATTCACCAGTTGCCTTACTGGGCTTTTCAAATACGAAAATGTTAAATCCATTATTTAGCACTAAAGTGCGTTTCATCAAATAGTTCCTATGCCGTCATGTTGGCACAGTGTCTGTCAACAGTGTCATCACGTTAAGACATCTCTCCTGGTTAACTTGTTAACTAATCAAATTGCTTATTAACCAACATGACGGCATAGGAACTACGTGATGAAACGCACTATATTAATATTCCATTACAGGATTGCTTTAGCAGATCACAGGTGGGCGTTTTTAGATATTTGTAAAATCGATGCGCATCGATTTTAGATAAATCGCATCCGATGCGCGCATCGATGCCAAGTGTATGTCAGTCTGGCTAAAATCGTAGTATCAGAGGATGCGATGCGATATGAATTACGACAGATGCGTGTTTTGTGTGGGTCTCTTCGATTCATGAATTATTACTTGAAAATGTAATCGATTTTATATTTACTTTTCGGCATGGTAACTGTAAATATTTAATGTGTAAAGGTATTCGTCTCCTTCCCCAGCGGAGCTATTCTGGAAAATTTTCACGCGTGGATCCGATGCGGTTCCGCGCGAATCTACATGGGAATCGAGCGGATCCGCATCAGATCCGCGCGTAAAAAAAATTCAGAATAGCCTCACTGGTACCACTAGCTTACCTCAGAAAACAATGAAAAGAAAGAAAGAAAGCAAAAAAATAGGGGTAATATAATATATTGTACTGAACTCTCCAGGACAAAATAATTAAGATATTATAAAAATGGCGTTGTATTTCTTCTAAGCATTCATAAAAGCTGATAAGGAGTATACAATGGTTCTGAGGCTCTATCAAAGATATATTACTTACTCTCTTGTTAACAAGTAACTAAGATAATTATAAAAATGGAGTTTTACAAATTCAAAGCGTTCACAAAAACTTATAGGTAAAAATACAGAAGTTCTAAGGTTACATTTAATTAAGAGTCCTACTGGTAATTAAGAGACTACAACAATAGACTTTTCTTAATTCTACACATTCACAAAAACCTATAAGGAATTCTTAAACTCGTTTGATCGATATTGGTGATGCTGAATTAATATTCATTCAATATGTTAATTGTTGTTTTCAATAAGACAACATGTAGAAATGGGCGTAGTCCAACCTCGCGGGGCTTCAGCGCTGTTCACTCAGGGTTAGTTAGGGAAATACCTTGAGTACTATATGTTAAATGATTTATCCACAGTCACGGCAGGATTACATCGACGGGAGCGCTGCTTGCAGCCTTTATTGTAATAATCTCACGTGTCAGTCCTGGCCCGTGTATAAAGAAAAATATCTCCTTAGTGCTTCTTTGTTTTGGTTTAGTTCTTGAGGGGAACGTAGGGACCCTGAAATCACATGAATAAAATTGATCAGAAATTACGAATTTTCATATCTAGCGGGATGGGTGAGGGTCATTTACTGTAAAAGTGTACTGTCTTTGAATGACTGAATGACAGGGAGTTCTATTTTATTGAGTCAAATGAAATTAATTTCATCTTTATTAATTTAACAATAGTAATTACATATAATGAATATAATCACCATACCATGCCTATGGAAAGGCTGGCAAATCAATAAGGGTGATGAGAATCAGATCAAGAATCCAGGTAAGCGGTTTCAAATGTGAATTCTATCAATCCACAAATCATTTTTGTTACTCAATTCCCCCTATCCAAAAGATAAGGCCCTACCTTGCAAGATTCCAGAACAATCTTTATACGTTACGGAATACCAAGAAGAAGGTTATTTATCATGGCCAGAACTTGCAAAATAAGTAGAAAAGGAAGTTAAGACAATTTTACCTTTCGGGATGTTTTCACAATTTGAATAAGTACTACTAGTGTTATCCCATTATGTGTGCCAATATCCACCAGAACACAAACTGATTCGGCTCTAATATAAATCGCTGTTAATTCGTCCCTTTTTCAAAATACTTTGTCAGAAGACAAAACGGGCGAAAAATAGAGATTCGAATCTTGTTTTGAAAACCGAGCATAGAGAAAGGTAAATATACCAAATATGTGTCTATGATTTTTTTTCCTTTTTTTCGCTCAAAGAGAATGCTAAGGGCTACAGTCAAACAGCCGCTGCTTGGGAAACAAGTAGAATCAACCAAACAATCCTGTCACTCCCTAAGCGGAGGAAAAGATAATACGTACCTAAATCAACGAGAAAATTTAATTTCGAATGGAATACAGTTTTTTATATTACTTTGGAAAAGTACCTGATTGAGGACTCAAATCGATATGGGAAATTATAATTCAAAATTTAACACTTGGTAAATTCAACAGGGCTGCTATCCATCACAATAATTGTCGAATGAAAAAATAAACTAATCTTTCAATGCTACCAACCTAACCAATGAAGTTTGACAGTTACGTTGACATCAAGCGGTTCGATATCATAGACAAAACAGCTGTCCTATGTGTGTAAGTAGTATGAGTGTCAGTGTCAGAGGTCACACACACACGCACAGCAAGGCCCTGTCCAAAAACAAACATTACAAATGTTGGTAAATAATAACCTAAAAAGTTGCACTCAGAGCGTAGGTTTTAATCGCAGTCCAGTTTCACAAACTTTTCTGTGCCGGTGGGTAAAATTTGAACTACAATTTATTTATAACATTTTGATATTTTTATGACTCTATATATTTGTTACCGTTATGTATACTGTTCACCGCTAGCGACATCTTCACCGGCACAGATAAGTTTGTGACACTGTAGCTATAGTACCATTGACAAAAACTAGATGGCATAGTAATCCAATAACGGTAACCAGTCGCATCGGATTCAAACTTGGCATCGTTATAGCGAATTGTTATTCTAAAAACGCCCACCCCTATAGCAGATTTACCAAATGTTAACTTAACCCAGATAAGCCTGAAACTTTTTTTCTGAAAGTGTTTGTACTAATTCTTTTTTGTTGGTTATGTATTAAAAGACGCGTAGAAAAATAGGAAAAAACAGGAAAATAGCCGTCCTATAAATAGGACAGTACGATGATAAGTAACCAATAGTGCCAAAATTACAGGTTGAATTTTGTATTTATATAACTTGTAATATGCATTAAATTCAGTGTTATTACTATTTACAAATAATTTTGTAATATTTTTATTGCATAATGAGTGAGGAAGTTTGAATTAAGCAACACATACTCTCTCATTATAATTTTTGTAGTCAAACCTTCATGACCCTGGTGCCGATGGGTTTGATTTTATTGTGGAACACCAAATATGATTTTGATTTGTTCAACTTCGCATTTGCTCATATTGGATGTGTTGGGTGGGTCTTCTTTGTCTGGCAGCGCAGAAGAGTGCAAATGTCATAAAAACAGTGGACAATGTTTGCACCATGATCTAATAGCCCTTACACTTCAAATCACAGTTGTCTTGTTTAGCTGTGATATACCTTAGATTGAGCATCTACGGAACATATCCAGGATCCAGGCCTTGAATCCATCAGGAGAGGACGAGTGCGCGCCCTGGCTGCGCCCGTCTTATGACCCTGCCCGCGGGTATTCCAAGCTGGCAGCGCATTGTACCGTGCCGGCCACCGATAGAACCCGTGACGGCAGCCCTCCTCTTGTAGTTCTGTTCTGCAAAGAAGAGGGCGGCGGAGGGAGCTATACGGGCATGCCCAAGTAGTCCTCCGTAGCGGACGGGGGGCTGTACGTTGGGTACACGCGCAGGCCATCCTGCGCACGTCTGCGGTGTCCCCGCAATACCTCGGGAGACCCCTGCCGTTGAGCCCCGGCTAGCTCGGGAGGCTTCTGGGTGCGGAGACGCAGAAAAATCCCTAACGGGGATCCCGTGGTTTCGCAATAAGCAGCTTAGGGGGTATTCGCAGGGTTTTTAGTGGATATTATGCCGTTAAGCGCCCGTAAGAGTTACGGAGTCCTCACTGGGCAGCCACTGTGGGGGTTCGTAAGGCTTGCGGGAGCCAGGTGTGAGGTCCGTTCGCCGGTGTGCCTCTTAAATGCGCCGTCGTCTGTAAATAGAGGTTTTGCCTGCGTCACAAAAAAATGCCTTGAATCCATAAGAATTTGTTTTTCCGTTGATGTTTGCTAGCAACGCGGTCGATCGTCTACTGCAGGTCTCCTAAGAACGTTCAGTGTCACACAGCGAGCAATAGAGAGAGTTTATTTTGCTTCGCAATACGAATCAGAAATGGGGAAATCCATAGGAGAACTAAAATAACTTCTTTTGTGCTGCTGAAGTGGTAATGGGCGATTACGTAGCGAGGAGAACCGATACCCTTTGGGGCCGAAAGGTTCTCGAATGGTGATCAGCACCGGACGACGTTAAGTGGGCGGGCTCCCCACCAGGTGGACAATGATCAAGTGAAGGTCTGGGAAGTCGATGGATGCGAATGGCGAAGGACTTGTGTGGAGATCCTTGGGGGAGGCCTACGCTCAGAAGTGGGCGTCGTACTTCTGACATGATGATGATGACCACTAGAGAAATAACGCTCATTGATGACGTTTTCAAACCATGCAATGGGACGTTTCTCTTGAAAAGTGTTATGAACTCCAGGTCAATCCTAGATATTTAAATTCTTTATCTTTTAAGTTTTTCTGTGTTTATCCTCGACTTGTAGAAGGTTTTTCTTCAGTATCCTTGATGGATCCTTGAAGATGAAAATGGAGGATAATAATGTTTCTTTGGAAAGCATTCAGAGTATCATTATTCTCTCATCCTACTTCATTGTCAGCAGTACCGTGAGAATCAACACGAGGTCGAAGAATGTATTCTTTATCATAAAGAGAAAATCCGCAACAGAAAAACGGTGATGATTATGATCGTAATCTTCATAGGTGTTTTCAAAAATTATATGTGCTGCTACTATGTTATAACCATTTGCCCCTTATACTAGCGGCCTCACGCGACTTTGTACGCGTGGAGTCAGTTATTTGCAAATACTTTTTGACCCCAAAAGGGGGTTTATTTTTAAAGATGCATTATTAGTATACCTCTACACCATCTATAGAGCATACATGTTAAATTCATACAAACTTCCAACCCCCGTATTACCCCCTTAGGGGTTGAGTTTCATGAAATTCGTTTTTAGCGGATATCTACGAGTACACCCTATAAGGAACCTACCTGCCAAATTTTAAGTTTGTACATGTTATAGTTTCTGAGATTTCGTGATTAACCAGTGATAACATAACATTCGAATATGCGTCGTTAGATTATACGTTGTTACAGAATGCGTTGAAGAAATAAAGGTTCACTGCTCGTTCCCCGTAGGTGATAGCGTGATAATATGTAGCCTATATGTTGACCCGACTTCTTAATAATATTCGAGCCAAAGTTGAAGTAAATCCATGCAGTACTTTTTGAGTTTATCCCGGACGATATATACGGACAAACAGACAAAAAATCTAAAAACTATATTTTTGGCTTTTCGTATCGCTTGTAGATCACTGCCTAAGTATTCTTTGTACAGATTTTGTTAAAAAAATATTCAATGTACAGTTTTGACTTTCCTACCATTTTATTATATGTATAGATTGTATATGTTTATCACAAAATTTGTACATCCCCGTTATATTGTCATTTACATTCTAAAAAAATATATGCAAATTTGTTTCTTAGATTTTCATGCACATCACTCATTAAATAAATCAAGTTTCAACATAAGAAGGAGATAGAAAGACTCTCTGAGTTTGTTTCGCCAGTTCTTCTCAGAAAGGTCTCCCAATTAAGGAACAGGTGGTAATTTATGGTAATTAGGATCAAATAAATGAACGCAAAATGAAGTACTTTATTAATTAAATTAGCAAATAAATTCATACATCGACAATAAAGTTTTAAAAATCTTCCAATGAAATTTCCGAACACTCAATAAAAGTCTTTCAAAGGTAGCTCAACAAAGTAAATAACAAATCATTAATCCGACGACGCATTCTCAATCGCCCGTCAATAAATAAATAAACTCAGTGCATCTAACCCGTTGAAACTTGTTCCACGTGGACCAGGCAGCAGACGGGACTCGAACCCGCACCCTTCGCAATCCGGGCGAATGCACTGACCAATTATGCTACCGCGGCCCTCACGGACCGGGTCGAAATCCTTCTAGCCATTCTTAAGCTGCAAGGCAGCGCCATCTCTTCGCATTATAGGTAACCCACAATCTGGTCAGTGCATTCGCCCGGATTGCGAAGGGTGCGGGTTCGAGTCCCGTCTGCTGCCTGGTCCGCGTGGAATATTTTCTACTTATATTTTCTTTAGATTTAAACATGAAGCTGTTACATGCCTTAAAATAATAAAAAAATAACTATAATTTTATATTTTTACTACAATGCCTCAAAGTATCCTCTAAAATGTATATTACGTTTCCTTGGGCCTACTTATCCGGTTATTTTGCCATATTTTTTTAATTGTACCGTCCTAAATACAGGGGAGAAGATTTATCTGGGTTAACCTATTACTTTTGTACCCGCTTAATATTCATCCAAAGCTTACATTAAAATTTATCGATTCAATTTTGAATGCTAATCAAAAAATAAATTCAGCTGATGAGATTCTGAATTCTGAAAACAAAATTGAATTCCGTATAACAATACATCCTAAATCATTTTGTAAATATACAAAAGCCATTTCCTTTTTTAGATCACCTAAAATATTCCACTCAGGAATGTCATATTGCTACTGAATTTACTTTCGCCCTAGCAAATGAATCTCACCTACGTCGGAACCGGGCGACAGCGAAATATTGCTGGCGTGACGTCGCCGCGACGACGCGCAACATCGCTGCGTCATTTCTGAGAACCCACAGACCATTTGTACCGAGCATTTTTAGCAATACCCATTCGAAGGGTGAACGAGCTATATTACTTTGGACCTCTTTGAACGATATTGCAAGTAACCTTATTGTTTATTTTGTTTAAGTAAAATTGGCATTGACTAACGTTTGTGTCTGCGTTAAAGAATTAGAATTAGAATTAGAATTTATTTATTTGCATAAGAATAGGGGTACACTGGAGATGTCACAAATATGAAGTTCGGCCCATTCTGCCATTTACAATAGCATGCAAATATACAACACTGCATTAATTACATCAATATCATTAACAATCATTATGCCATCAATTTCACATACCATTAATAAATTCTTAAAAGCGAATTACATTATATTATCGTCATCAAAATTACAACTGTCTTAATTTATGTATATAATTTATGTATTATGTATATAAGATAGTCGATTAATAATGTCAATTATAGAAAAAAATGCCAATCAAAATTCAATAGGATAAAATGTCAGTCAGAGTACAATAGAATAAAAATGTCAACCAAGTGCAGAATACAAATAATAGAACCTAAAACCTACTGTAACTAGCTGCAATCATTACATAAATATTCTTTAACACTATAAAACATCCTATAAAGTTATTTTTAAACAAAACCTAGCCTATTACTTTATCCCTCCTGATGTTAAGTGTATACGATATCAAGCGCATCTTATCAGCTGCGCTTGATATGCTGCGCTGCCGTATCCGGCAGCAGAAAAGTGAGCCGTTTCAAAAATTACGCGTGGAGGCATTGAATTGAAATTTAAACCATAATTGTACTCAGGTCTGCGGTCTCTTTAAGCTATGAAAAATAACTTCTAAGTTAACGTAAAAGAGATATGGCCGTTTATGTTGCGTATTTACAAATGTGTACGAAAACCTCGGTGGATACGGTTTTTTTTCACCCAAACTCGAAACACCTTTCTGTATTTAATGAATGGCCTATGTGTCCAACTGACTGACTGATTTAACCCAATAGTTGTGACATTAACACAGTTTTACTTCCAACTTTTGTGCTCTGAGAATTCCGCAAGGAATATATGCGGCACGTATGTAAGTTTTATGATACAAAATCGAAATGAAAGATCATCACGCATCTACCTCACTTCCTAAGAAAATAACCACGTTATTCAAAAGTTTCACCCTCTTTTGATCGCTCCAGTGCGTCGATCGCCAACAAGCGTCCGTTGATTTCGGTTAATTCAGTGTTTGCCCTTCCCGAATATGAGTAATTGCCCCTTTTAATCTATTTCGTATCAAAGCCTCGTGTTGGGATTGCATTTTCATTATCCCGTATTCAGGATGGTTGCGGAAAATACTCAGAAGGTACATTTTTGTTGTGGGAAATTTTATTAGGAAACTTCGAGTTGGTTTCCTATAGCGGAGATTTGTTCGGAAATAGGAAAACATCTCAATATTTCTAAATATATATCATCATAAAATATATGATGTTTATATTGTGTTGTACACATTTTTTTACTGATAAACAGATAAATGATAATTGATTTCACTTATAAGCAAAAGTTTTTAATAAAATTAAGTTTTAGCCATTTATATCAAAAGTACGGTAGTAAGTAAGTATACATCTCGCTATCATATTTATACCTAAGAAGTACCTACCAATAAAAAACTGCTTGCTATAATTAGTTTGACATTTAAACTTTTCTGGGTTCTGATAAACTTATCAACAACCTTTTCCTCTAGAAAACTTTTTTTTTCGCAGAAGTTCAGAAGATCTAAATTATCAAAAATAACACTTTTCCTATGGCAACACAGATTTGTCGTTACCGTTTTCATAAATCGAGATTAATCCGGTAATCTTAGTTAAGTGTCAGAGCGAAAAGGATCACGATGCAAAGGCTGGCCGCAAACAACCAACGATAACTTCGAAGAAAATTGAAAGTAAACAGGACAGGCCGTGGCAGCCACCGTAAAAATACGTCGCCATTATTGCTAAATTGGATCGCCGGCCGCGACGAGAGCAGCTGGCTGTATCCACCGACACTACGCGATACAATCAATTTAATTAAAATCACCAAACTGTTCCGCTTTCAGAAACATACTACCTACGAGTACGTAGCTTCATATTATAATGCTTCCTGAGTTATGCTTCTCCTACACCTGCGTGACGAAGCTTTGGTACTATAATGTGCTGAAATTAGCGTTCTATTTTTTAATTACTTTTATTGCGAGTACACTCCTTCAGCTGCAAATACACATATATATCATCTCGCACAACCTCTTTTTTGCGTGTCAAAAAATCGAGCCAATCGCCAATCAAGCTATCGTTTAGCGTCTATAGACACGCAGCCCAATAATTTATTACTATAGAACTAATTCAAATTACGATCACTAATTTTAGCAAACTTTACTAGTATTTTTTCAAATACTACTTCATATTATAATGCTTCCTAAGTGATGCTTCTCCTACACCTGCGAGACGAAGCTTTGGTACTATAATGTGCTGAAATTAGCGTTCTAAATTTGAATTTGTTCCATCGCAAATACGCTCCTTTATCTTTACGCTCTTTTTTGGGTGTTAAAATTCGCAAGTCGATCTATCGTTTAGCGTCTATAGACACGCAGCCCAATAATTTATTACTATAGAACTAATTCAAATTTCAATCGCCAATTTTGGTAAATTTAGTAGGTATCAAAGCCACAAAGCAAAGCTTCGTTGCGCTGATGTGGGAGAGACATGACAACAAAGAGCAACACGTTGATGACTGCGTGCGTCCATGTTGCTAGGTGGTGGCCAGTGTTGTTCGGTATTCTACTGAACCGTTCCGTATATTAGCACCGTGTTCGGTGTCCGGTATGATAAAAATACCGAAGTATGGGCGGCGGTTCGCTATTTTTTTTCTGATTAAAGTTACTCCCTAATATACGATTCAACTGTCACATTTAACGCAATCGGCAGTCAATGTTGCGTAGCATCCCTACTTAGTTTGTGCGATATTGCCGCTTCGTGCACGCGCTCACTGTATTTGAGCCATTTTGTGGATTGCGGATCAGGATGGCAGTACCATGTAGTAATGCTTATGTGGAAATAGTATTTAGCCATATGAACCATTCGTGGACTGACAGCCGTAATAAATTAAGTGTGGACATAGTAAAGGCTGAATTATGTATACGATATAATTTCAATCTTAAATGCTAAATCTAAATTGCTAGAAGCGTGCATTAGTGAGAAAAAATATATTTTTAAAAGTCAGGTCAGCTAGTCTTCTCTTCTCTTGGGCAATGGTACTTTGTATTTAATAAATAATGATTAAACTGTTTTTTTTTTGCTCACTGTTCGGTATGTATTTGAAAAAGACCTGGCAATCCTGTGGTGGCAAAGCACCTAACGATTTAAAAATCTATTTTACCATACAAAGACATGTCTAAGCCATTTTGTATGACGTTTTCTTCTTAGACTCTTATTAAACGCCTTCCTTTTCATGGTTAGGTATTTTTGTACCAAGGTGGTAAAACAAACAATAATATCTCTATAAGGCATTCTATTCGATATAAATTATTTTCAGTACATCAATACCTGTCCGATTTAAATTTAGTTAAATCCAACTTTATCCAAGCTCCATCTATAAATAATAACAGTTGTAAGTTTCTGCAGACATCATCGGTCTTACTACAAAAACGTTAGACACGGTTTCAAACTAAGTTAAGCAAATTTTCTATGTAGTTTTTTTCTTAAATTCATGTTAAACGTCTCTTTTAACTTTTTTGTGGTAATAAGGTAAGTTATTTAAGAGTTTAAGGGCGTGCGCTGCCTTAAGCGGGAATACGGAATGGACGTGCGCTTCGCGTGTTTGTTTTATGTTATTTCATAGAGCAGTGCTGCATGCGCGAGGCAATTCTATTTATCGCAGTGAAAATAACAGCATCAATGTCAAGTTAATTGATATCTCAATGATGCCGTGTGTGCTTTAAGCAGTCCGAGTGGCTTTGTTGTGTGTAAGCACAGTACTGACACAAAGGCTAAAACTCCGTTATATACAAAAAAAATGAAGTTTAAAAAAAGGTGGATACTATAGCTGTTGCAATATACCTTGCCGGCCAGCGAGTTGTGTTTTTCGGACGGCTCATTCCCAGTTAGCAATATACAGGGTGTTACAAAAATACAAATAAAGCTTAAAGGGCGTTGAAGTACATCATATAAGGAGACTTCTCTAATTTTCTTAAAATTTTTGCATGAAGTTTTAACTTTTTATAAAAACAGTTATTTTTGATGATTAGTATATCGATCATTTTAAGACACGTCACTAGTTCGAAGATCATTAATTTTTTTTTTATATAAAAAGTTAAAACTTCATGCAAATATTTTAAGAAAATTAGAGAAGACTCCATATATGTATATACTTCAACGCCCTTCAAGCTTTATTTGTAATTTTGTAACACTCTGTATCACTTTATTTTGTTTGTTCGCAACCAGACGTTTATAACAATCATTAGGTTTGTTTCAATCTTTAGTAATAAATTATTATTTTTGATTGATCCGAGACATCGTTAAGAGTTGATGAAAATTAATCCAACGCTTTACATTTGATTTCAATTATAGTCACTTCTCATCCCATTGTGCTAGCATTATTAGTTCACGTCAACCTACCAAGCGGCGTGCGAGGCAAATGGAGTAGTCCTAACCATGAAAAATACGCACCTTTCCCAGCCCACTTGATTAATATGAACACTAATGCGCACTTGGCAGAGAAACCTCGCCGGAATAAGCCGTAACTGGGCGCAGACGGCAGCTGTGCCGAGCGCAGATGCGTTTAGTTTTGAGGAATAAATTGACTCGTAAATCTGTCTCTTCGGGGGGCTCAATCAATGTTGTGAAATACGCGTTTGATTCAACGATGGCCAGAACAGGAATGACGCGGCAAACATATCATTTTTATTTGGTGCCCGTTTGTTAGGCAATGCCCGCCGGCACCGATAAATCTGCGCTCTGATTCGCCGCTTTGAAATATTATGATCCAGGCTCGCTGATCCGCCTTTTGTTACAGATCTACCTCCCCAGCTTTTAAACTCCATGCTAAATGCTATTGTACGCTATTTTATTATTTACAATCTATTTGCGTCTGTGAGAGACAACGGTGAGAGAGTTTTGCTTCAATTTGCATTTCAATAAGAAAAGGATTTTTACAAGAAAAAGACAGTAGTTTCGTATTAGTATGTTCAGCTAACTCGTTCTTATTAAATACTTATAGGTAGCTCTATTTAGAAAAAAAGGTCTTCTCTATATATGATTTGAAAGTAATTAATTGTAATTATTATGTATATGATTAAATTTTTTATACTGTAAGACATCTATTTTGGATATTTTTTTAATAATATATCAGTTATCGTCCAATACCCTTAGCAGGAACCAATTTCGAATTCGAATAGTTGCATTTGTTCTCGATACACGTCAAATGTCAAGAAGTTTTGTATGAAAATTTTGATAGCGTCACAAAGTACGAAACGCGAATTAAAAAAAATCCATACAAAACTTCTTGAAATTTGACGCGTATCGGGATCGAATTCAACTATTCGAATTCGATATTGATTCGTGAAGGGTACAGGATCACAAAAAAGTGCATCTAATTCAGACTAATCTGGCATTGTCAGAAGTTAGTCATCATAATTTTCTGCAAAACATTGTACAAAATAGCAATATAGTTTCGTAGAAGCTTAAAATGGCTTCTATATTAATTCACATAGGTCATAACTTTAAAATGGTTAGTGAGCGAGATATTTTTCCCTAAAATCTAAAAATTGAATTAAATTTCACAATTATCCTAGGTCTCCCCTACATTATATCGCGTAGTGAAAAGCCGCCTTCACAGTTATCTAAGCAGTCTGCATAAAATCATAATAAACATGGGGTCATCTTCGGTCTGAATCAACAGATTAATAATTCGCTTGTATCGTACTTGGATCTACGACAAAATGTCTATCTACAAAAAGTAGTTCGAAAATAAGTATAAATAGTAGAAGCAACAAAAATATATTAGGTACTAAACTCTTTTCGCATTTTCAATCTTTTTTGTAAGGACAAAACCGTTGTTTTTAATATTATTATACTGATTATGTCGATTAGTATTTCATCATTCCCACTGACTCAGTTAACTACAAAATAAACTTTTTGCTTTATTCCAATTTCTAAGGTCCAGCATTAATTTAACACAAAACCAAAATTGTCCATAAAAAATAAACTTCTTGCTTAATTCCATTTACTGAGGAGGATTGATTTTAACACTTAACAAAAAATTGCCTATACATATAACGATTAAATGTGCTTGACATCTTACTGTTGAACTGTTGCTAACGCAACAACACTTCACTCAAAATTATTTCGTAGAATAAAATATCACAGTAATTTTTTCTTACTTACTTCGTTCGACATTATGACAACTTTGAATTAAAAAAAAAATCGTAATGTACGTACAGAGAGCTTCCCGCATCCGAAAGTCAAGAACAGATGGCAGTCCTCGTATCGCGATCTCGACAAAAAGTTGAGACAGCGGGATAAACACAACTTTGCAACTTGGAGGCCCATCGATGTTCTACAAATATTTTGAAGTGTTGTTATGCCTACTAAATAAGTTTTTGTTACGGGATTCTTTTGTTAACAGATAAGTTTTTTAACCATTGAATACTCTAACTACATGTTTATGTTATTGTTACAAAAAATATTTTAAAAATTTAGACACAACTGGACGCAATTGCTGTACGTAACAGGGCCCACATCGTAAATAGACTGCAAACTGAGCCTATCAATTCAAAGCAATTCGATTTTTACAATGTCTTTTATTGGGTTACTGTAACTGATGCTCGGACCACGTGATGTCACGATAAAAAAAATACCTACATCTCGTAGGTACTGTTAAAAAAAAGCTACCCAGACCATTTACAGTATTATATTTAAATTGTATGCCTTTCAGTGTACATATACGATATGCCTTTCTGCTAAAATTATAAATGCGAAAGGCAAGCTTACACAAAAGTTATAAAAAAATCGCTTAGGTATTCCAGGTAGTCGATAAACTGGAAATGCCACGCAGACTGATAAATTAATTATAGACTGAGGCTAGCAATCAATAAAATATCATAAAAAAACCAATATAATTTTGAAGCATTCTGTTTAAAAGAAATTTTAAGAGATAAAAAGCACAGTCAATTGTATTTCATCATCAGCCTATTAATGTCCCCACTGCTGGGGCACAGGCCTTCCCTATGGATGGAATAGGGAGATTGGGCCATGACCCACCACGCGGGCCCAGTGCGGATTGGTGGGTGCTAACGACTGCAAATGCAGCCGGGACCAACGGCTTAACGTGCCTTCCGAAGCACGGAGGAGCTCGAGATAGTAAATTTTTGGTCACCCATCCAATGACCGACCACTGCGAAAGTTGCTTAACTTTAACGATCGCAGCCGAACGCGCTAGCCACCTGCGCCATCGAGCTCCTCAATTGTATATATATAGGGGCAAACCTAAAAATTTAACAACCGAACGACCGGCGTGTAGGTAATAAATGTTATTGAAGGATGTCCGATCGCATTATACAAAATCGAATATCGTCCGCTCGCGTTGTCGCGTACGCAATATTTCGGAGCAGATTTGTCGGATTAATTACGACGAGCGGAAAAATACAATAACGCCGCCATAAATCATCGATAAAAGTGCGATGAATAATGATTATTCATTTGGTCGTCGTTTTTGCATGTCGGCGGCACCGAGTGATTTATCTGGCGGCAGTGCGGACTCCGCTCGATCGTTTCTCGAGTGCACGCTCGCTTCGCTGTTGGCCATTCGCTACGCTCGCTCAATGTCCACTGGCGCCTAAAATATATACAAACATATAGGTGTAGTAGCTCAATGGCGGAACGGTTAACGCGTTTCATCTGTAATTGTAAAGGTTAAGGTACCATTAGGTCGTTTTCAAACCAATATCTACTATGTGCTAGAAAATTAACTTTAAAACATAGCAGTTAATATTTGACAATATTCTGGCTGATGCATATAGCATTTTTTTTTGCAATCTCTGTTCACCGCTACAATGCTTCAATAGATTCAAATAGCATTCTTTTTATTTCAAAATTCGCTTGATATAGTGATGGAAATAGCCATTATGATAAAAATGACGAAATCTCCAAAAAGCGCACATAGCAGATATTGGTTTGTCAACGACGATTTAGCAAAATCCGGTATAGTATGGATGACCAAGACTTGATTACCTCGAGCACCTCATCATCAGTGTGAGCCGTAGGTCTTAGTGTAGGCATAAGAACTCAATACATTTATGGAGGATAGCTTAGTATTTGAAACCCTACCATAGGATAGCCCAAATATCTACAAAATCCAAAAGCCCAAATATCTATCTACTACTTATAAAAGCTCTTATCTCCAATCTCATTGGACCGATTAAAAATAGATGTTGTTATGAAATCATACAGTAAAACGTGTATCTACCTTTTCCTGTTACATTCTGACCAAATGTCCCTTATAATCACATAACGTATTATTGCCAACATGACTTTGAGGAAATATATATAAAAACCAAAGGTTAATTAGTTGCCTGTTACGAAATTGACGCTCGCTCAAGCAACGTTATTTTGATGACGTATAAACAAACTGTGTTTATTTGAGGGAACATCATGGACGCTTATTTATTTATTTAAGTCTCTCATCTAATCTCGAATCACATTAGGTAAGTAGGTTATCTGGGGCGACTCTGGCGTAGATTTGATCTCGGGCTTCCTATTAAGGATTCGCTAATAATGATTGGGTTTTTGACACCCGCACCACTGGGAGCAGGCGTTTTTTATTCATTGTCAATTTCTGAAAAACCTCTGCATGTGTGACGGTTACTTTTAAATGGGAAAACTCTTTTGAATTGATGTTGTTTATTGATAAGAAAATGGTAGTTAGAGGCCTTTTTAGAGGGCATATTTAAATGTATTAATTGGATTCCTAGAAAAATCCGACAAACCACACAACTAACCTTTTTTAATTTTGGATCGGAGTAGAGCATGTTTTGAATTTAGTATCGAAAGAGGAAGGGGGAAAGAAATGGACATCGAATCACTTATCCTTCCGCCCAGAACCCTTTTCTTGGAATCACGTGGGAAACTAATATCAAACCACTTAGGTCTTCGGTCGGTTGGAGTTGAAAAAAAATTGTAAATTCTAAGTCAAAGCAATAAACATTAATGGCTTTTCGAACGCGTATTCCAAGCCTGCCTAATCGTAAATTCATTTCAAATTTGATGATATTTATGTTTTTATTTTTTAAGCATTTAACTGCTAAATGATTAAAATCTAAAGAAAAGTTTTACTAGAAAATTTTTCTTTGGATAGTTTTGAAAGTCCTAACTTTATTATCGGATGAAACATTTCAGAATCAATATTGTGTATAAAAAGTTAGTGAAAAGTATTATTTAAAGCTCACCTTAAGCCCCTATTTTGCGGAAATAAATCATTATTTATTATTCATGGATAAATATGGACGGCATTCTTGGAAGTTTCATCATTAATACACGGCCCATGCTAAATGATTACATTGATTTCATGCAATTTGCCGCTAATTTAATCTTATTTGGTAACTCTTCTTCCCCCTCTCTCGCAATTATCGTCTTCGACCAAGATTGCTTTCATAAAACCAATAAATTTTATTGAGCAGGTAGGTACTTCCAATCAAAATATTTTGCCAGCATTTATCCACGTTTCATATCGTCTATTGGAGATTCTATATCGTTTCAAAACGATCCTTAATAATTGGATGAAAACGTTGTTACCAATCGAGTTTATTTTTAGATGTTGCCGATGTAACGTAGTGCAAAACGTCCATTTACACAAGTTCAATTTCTCGATGTGGAACAAAAATTGCGTGAGTGTCGTGTAACACTCGGTTGGAATGAAGTGGCATATCTATCTATAATATAAAAATGAATCGCTGAATGTGTTGCTAAGTGCAAATCTCGAGAACAGCTGAACCGACTTCGATAATTCTTATTTTAGAATATTCCTTGAAGTACGCAGAGAAAAATTAAAAATATGTTTACATTTATTTCTTTCAAACTGTACTTATGAAATGAAATGTCACGTTGTTCTTGTCTCTAATCGTTCCCATGTAATTTGTGTACTATCTAAAAACACACATAGAGCTTTTTGTCTGGAAAAAATGTAGAATATTTAAACGCTGTAGCGAAGCTGTAAAAGACGAACCCGACTGAATGCAAGTCGGGCAATTACCTGACTTTCGTATTGCCAAATCAGAAGTGTGTATGACGTATCTATAACTATAAAACATCATAGGCCAAACTATTAAACAAATCTTTAAACCAAGTCCACCTAATTGCCCATCTAACTACCCACCCAGCTGCCTAGCTAGGTTGTGACGGTCTTTTTACATATTTTTAGCTTAGCCCCAATCCACCATACCGTCCAAAAAGGAACGTTTTTTACAAAAGCTTTTTGAATTTTAAGATTGATAGGTACATCTTGAAAAAGAGATAGGCAGATTACTTGAGCAGAAGTGATGATGGCTGATGGACATGTTCATTTTTTTCAATCAATTTTCTAGGACTGGACGAAGAAATTTCGGAAGGCAATCTATATGTATGTGCTTTACTAATCACCAGAACAGTGGGCAAGACGTAGATATACGTATCGAGGGCCACGTTGAGACGTTGGTCCTATACCAGAGGATTAAAGAACTTACGAATGCTTATGAAGGTGAAGAAGGTGCAGTACCTACTTAAAATTTAAAAATAATATCAATTTGTATATCAAACACAGTAGCGTGCACAATTTTAACACAAGGAATAGAAACAAGCTTGCATTGCCACCCTACAGGTTACAGAAAGTTTACCGATCTTTTATGGGTCAAGGTATACATTTTTACAATAAAATTCCTGATGCTGTTCTTGAGTTACCCATAAATGAGTTCAAATGTCACATTAAAAGTTGTTTACTTAAGAAAGGCTATTATACTATTAAAGAATACTTGAATGACAAAACTGTATGGCTGTAACTGCAAAATTGTTTTGTATTTGTTTGCAGTGTCGTACAGATAAATTACCTTAACTCTAAGTAACTATTTTGCAGTTTGGTTTGAGTGGTTATGGGTAGTCATGCTCTCTTAAAAATCTCTTCGGCGGTGTCGTGTGAGGCGGGTCGTTGCGTTCCCTAAAATATGGTTGAGCGAAGCGATGGCTGGTTCATGCGTCATGCTCGTGAACGGGTGCTGCCAGCGGAGATGAGTCTGCTCTATACTACTTTATTATTGTAATGATAATTATTATTAAATTTTTGTATTTTACATTACACAACTTGTATTTATACTGTATGACACAGCAATCAAAATGTAAGTGAACATTTATTATTTATCTGATAAAGATTTAATGGCGGTGTGGATTCTGGTATGGTTTTCTAGACCTGAACTTGGTTTTGCAGCGGTGTATCCTTGTCATTCTTAATACAGACTGAAAAGGGGGGACTGATTTTAGACTTGGTTTTGGGTTGGGAGAGTACTGCCAGAATCGACAACAGTGTTTGGGCAATCACATGCATGTGTCCTGCCGTTATGTTTATAATTTGTTATAATAATGTACTCTGGTACTTATATATATATATTTTTTTCTATCTTTGTAACATAGTATCCATGTGTGGTTATGAGTAGTCATGCTCTCTTAAAAATCTCTTCGGTGGTGTCGTGTGAGGCGGGTCGTTGCGTTCCCTAAAAAATGGTTGAGCGAAGCGATGGCTGGTTCATGCGTCATGCTCGTGAACGGGTGCTGCCAGCGGAGATGAGTCTGCTCTTGCTTCATTGGATACTATTAACCGTTGTACTAAACTTTAATCATTAATTATTATTTTTTTTTTTGCCTAAACAGCAGGACACGGCATTCCTAAACTTTGTTAAACTAGTTTTTTATATAGTCATAATTTTTATTATATTAGCATTTGTAATGGAAAGTGACTTTATGAATTACCTCATATTGAAGTTATTTTTCAATTTGACAACTCTGTATACAATACAGGGAGAAAAAAACAGCCCTTGCTGAGTTTCTTGCCGGTTCTTCTCAGTACAAGGTCTCCCGCCGTAGATTTGCGAACCGATGGCGTAGCTTTTCGACATTCACAAGTGCTTGTAACAGCCTAGACTGAATAAACGATATTGAATTTTGAATTTTATAGTTGACGAAGCCATTGACGGTCTGAAGTAGGTGAGCTTAATGGTTGCTATAGAGTAGACATTATTCCTTATTCCTAATAAATCCAAGCGCTGCTCAACGTCTAACTTCAGACGGGCTAGAATTTATCGGCGTACTGTTAGTAAGGAAAGATGCTACTTGAAATTTTGGAGCACATAGTGGGAAAATAATCCTTATACTTTAACATAGGATTCTAAACAATAAAATAATCCTTCCAGATCAAAATTTCAACGAAGCAATGTTTGAAGATAAATAGTTATTAGCTAGCACATTATTTCATACCCAATCACTACTAGTAAAACATGAGAGTACGTTATTTCAATTAGATAGGTAGATACATAAAGAAAAAAAATGCTTCATTGTAATTTTAAAGGATTCCACGTATTTCCAACATCAAAATCAATATTTCGTCAGCCCCTTGATTTCCAAGTACGCGATCCCAAACGATTTACACAGAACTCACTAGAATGCTAAAGTTGGACCTCAAAATTCCGAACTACTAAGTGAATACGTAGCAATAAACGCCAGATGGTATGAGCGTTCATTGAAAATAGCTGTTTTGGTGTTCAGCCTCGAGCTATTATATTAATTGTAGTTATTATCACTCACGTAAGGGTGGAATAATAGGAGCCCCGCACAATCGGTCATCAACATAAGTACCTACCAACAACAATTTCACTAATGTACGTTGTTATGGTTAATAGAATTCTTTTGATCGATTCTCTGCATTACAGCAGTTGTTCAGGGTCGTGTTGAGGAGCAGTACTCATTTCTACAGGGTGTAGAAAATTATACTACCCAAACTATTTTGTAATATTACCCAAACAAGTAATATTACAAAATATTATACGTGGGAATCATTTGTATTTTTATGTTATTTTTTTTTCCACTACGCAATATACAAATATGCATGCGTGTGTGTAAGTGCGTCGATAAAAAAGTTTCTAAATAACGTTTTGAAAATATTAACGTAAAAATCTCTGATCTTCAATATCTCCATAACCATAAATTTAAAAAAAAATAAAAACTAGTGTGCTTATGACCACACGACTGAAGTGAAATTTCTTTAGCTCCATCTGTACTTATATCATTTACTAGCTATAAGAGAAAAAGAGAAAGAAAATGTGCGCGCGCACTGCTGTCTCTTGCTTATATCCCCCACATAACTCCCGTTCGCCTCGCCCGAACACACTTTTCGTAACGCGTAACGAAACGAATTCGCCAGCCTACCCCCCAAGTCAAGTTTCACTTCAAATATATAACTACAATTACTATTTCTTCATTCAAATGTTTAATACTTGTCAAGGTATACATTTGACATTGTTGGTTACCTACAATGCGAAGAGATGGCGCTGCCTTGCAGCTTAAGATGAGATAGAGAAAATTCGACACGGCCGTCAGGGCCGTGGTAGCATAATGGTCAGTGCATTCACCCGGATAGCGAAGGGAGCGGGTTCGAGTCTCGTCTGCTGCCTGGTCCGCGTGGAATTTTTCTAGTAAAATTTTCTTTAGATTTCAGCGTAAATTGGTTACTAACCAAATAAAGGTCATCGTACATATTAGCAATAATTTACTACGTTAAGATTGGAAGATTGAAGAAGATTTGGAAGGCTTGATTAGTGCTTGCTATGCTACGTTGCTACGGTCCTTCGTAGCGTGAAGTCTACACTTTCGTAGCTACCAACTTAAGAACTAATAACTTTGCTTATCTTGAATTAATGATATTTCTTCTCTATTCTTATCAAAAATTTATTAATTGTCTAATTAAGAATGACATTACAAACAGACGTTTCTGTTTTATGAAGTATGTCTTTATTTGTAACCGTGGAATTCATCAAAATCTGTGGTTTAAGTGTGAAAAAGTTGCAGACAAAAAATCTGACTACCATATTTATTATATGTATTACTAGTATACGTTTATTAATTAAAATTTTCATATCCATTACTTACATAAGATTTCTATCTCCAGCCACAAAAGTACTTCGTATACAGCACTCCAACTTCGCATATACACGATAATACACTGCGAGAGTTGTATATGCATACACACAAATTGTTAGGCGTACAATTCAAGTCACAATGGCCCGAGACGTACAATGGATTCTCGCATGGCTGCGATTCACTAAAGAACTTTGTAGACGAGTGTGCATTCTCCAAAGAAATTCATATTAATTAGCTACCAGAGATTTATTCAAAGAGACTGCTAACGCCCGCTTACGAATGGTGAAAAGAATCTAACTTTTGTGCTCGTAGCTTCTCTGTCACTGTATTGATGACTGTAAGCGTGTACTTATGAGGTTTTATTATGAATCACACTCAAATCATCAATATTATAAAGGCGAAAGTTTGCGAGTGTGTTTGTTTGTTACTTCTTCACGTCTAAACGGCTGGAACGATTTTAATAAAATTTAGTATAGAGTTAGCTGACACCCTGGATTAACACATAGGCTCCGTTTTACTGCGGGAAAATACCCCTAATAAACCGCGGATAACACCGCGGGGCACAGCTAGTATTTAATTACATTACGCAATTAACGGGTTTGCTACCATGTACCAGTTATTAAACATGTATCAATTTACTCCGTAATCATGGCACTTGCATGCATCAGTGCCGAAATATTAGAGACTCGCAGAAATCAAGGGACGTACATCAATCCATGAAAGTTTTTAAACAGTTAATTTGAATAAATTTTAAAGAAGAAAGATTTTATTGTTTCTTTGTGTTGAGTAGGTCCGAAACTAGTGGACCGATTTGAAAAATTATTTCACATTAAGACTTGTATTACAGATGGTACAGTTAGAAAGGGATGTCGCTATGTGCTAAACATAGCGACATCTCTTTCTTACTGTACTCAAGTAAAGATCAACACTTAGTTCTCATTCTGTAATACGAGCCTTAGAATCCGTCGATAGTGTAACCCAATCTGTGAAAAAAATACCAAAACGCTGCGGAAGTCATTGACAATAGAGCAAAGTAATGTACTTAAATTTTATAGAGGACATCAATATCTACAAAGAAATCCGCGATACTATATGTCATAACTATAACAGTTATGTCAGTACTAAAGGTCCCCTGCGGTTTCACCCGCGTTAAATTGAGGAAAAAGGTTACAGTGAGTCAAACTTACAAGATGGACAAATGCTGTCGAGGATTTTTTAATAGAACTTTTAAAGGAAAACAATTCCATGATACATGATTTTTGTGTAACTTAAACCGTTTATCCAGCGTACGCAACGGAATCTCACAAATGGAATATTTTTATCATGGCATTTTATTGCAACATTTTTCATGTATACTCCTACTGGTCCTAGCGTTATGTTATACAGCTTATAGCCTTCCTTGATAAATGCACTATCCAACTGAAATTAGTTTTTTTTTTTCAAACTGGGCCAGTAATTTCTAAAATTCTAATCTAAAGAAAAATCTAAATCAAATATTCGATATTAGTAAGTATATCTAACTACTTCAGCGTGTTAAAATATGCAATCGTAACGCCGGTATATACTAGGCACATTTCAATAGAATACTTCATTGAAAAAAACCACAACGCAGTACAGAAACGAGGGAAATTACAATTGGAAAAAGAGTGCTACATAAAACGCAACAAAATTTTCACTATCAGTTAAATAAATTTTCACAGAAGATTTGTAATTACCTACATAAAGAAAGTCATTGTGTAATAATACAAGCCGGAGAACAAAAACCACAGCTACAGTGTTGATATAAAGTTACTCTCGTAAATGGAAATAAATCCTTTCCTTTGGATTACATAAAAGAATATTTTTATAAGCGAATTCCAGCAAATTTCCTACTACACTCCACCTAATGTTATGTGTAAGTCAAATCCAGTAGCATAAATATTTTGATTACCTGATGTTTTAATATGATAATCTCTTTACATGTATGAATGCTACAGTATAATAATAATAATATAGCCTCTTTATTTCCATAATGAACAAGTCATAAATATCATAGAATTATCATAAATACAAGCATGAAATAATAAAATATTACAACAATTAATACTATAAATTAGATTACAATTAGCATTTTAAAATTTCATTTCATACAATTGTCAAATAATAATAAAATTCAAATTTTAAATGATAATAATTGAATGTCAAAGTAGTTAATAATTGAATGTCATTATGGAACCCTCAACGAGTAAAGGCCTCCTCAATTTTGCTCCATGTCTGTCTGTCCTTTGCTTTTGTAGTCCAATTTTCACCAGCCTTTCTTATTACTTCATTAACCCTACAGAATACTACAGTGTCATAGCCATAATCAGTGCATGAACTTAGATAACTATTAAACTTTCACATTCTATACCACATTTTGATGTGTTTTATCTTTTCTCTCGCTTTCTTGTAATTTGTGGGAGTGATTTCGTTAAATGGGACGGAAGTGTGTAACAGGAAGTCGGAGAAACGCTCGCTATTTGATTTGATTTAAGAAAATGATATAATTCTTATTTTGCTATTGTTTCTTTTTAAATTAGGTTTTATTTATTTTTTACTTTGATAATATGTCAAATGTTACGCATCATATGCGAATTACTGTACAGTAAGGTTATTTTGGATTTTTCGTAATTGATAGCTAGCTTATTTTTTATGAAGTTTATGTTCTTTAACAGTTTGAGTTGGTTTCCAAGCTCAAATATCTTTGCCCTAGCGCGGTACTCTTCGTGAATGATTCAACTTTAAATAGGCTGTTTTTTATAGCTCATGTTTAAATGTTTTTGAGCACCAAAAATAACAGCCAACCTAACCTAACCTTTAGGTTTGCAATTGTATTGTTTGCTAATACTTTTCTATTCAAACAAATCAATTCAAAATTAATTTATCCAAGTTAGGCTTTTAACAGCACAAGTGAAAGTCGAAAGCCACGGCAATGGTGCCCATAGACTTTATTTGACACTAACTGTACCCCGCGGTTTATTAAGGATATATTCCTGCAGTAAAGCGTAGCCTATGTGTTAATCCAGGATGTCAGCTCACTCCATACCAAATTTTATTCAAAACGCTCCAGCCGTTTAGACGTGAAGATGTAACAAACATACACACTAACATACCTACAAACTTTCGCCTTTATAATATGAGTTATGAGAAATCTGTTTTAAATACATGCAAGCTTGAGCCATATCCACTGATTTTATTCATTTGTTTTGCGAGCGGCTATTCTTTCCTCTTGAAGCTTATCTCGGGGTTCTACCTCACTGCCCTCTCCCTTCCCCCATCCCCTCGGCTTTCCTTTCAATTAAGTTATTAACGTAACGACCTAGTCCGGTTCCGACTCTTTATACAAAATGCTAATTCTATCTTCTGCCGTTCGCCGATTGGGAATCGACTTGGCACATTTTTAATTTGCAACGAGAAAAATGAGGATTACCCACCCACTGTTAATTTGAACTTTTTGATAGAAATGGGTGCTTCCGGTTCTCATTCATATTTAATTTATAGGTTTTCAATTGGGATCGCAGCATTGGGTATTTAAATAGGTGTTGAGAGATCAATTTAAAATAAGGTACTTGTATTCTTTTTGAGAGTATTCTTTTTAAATGAGTCACAATGATCTAAACAGGCATTTAGCAGCACCTACATATTTTGTTGAATGAAAAATGATTACGTTAAAAAATATCTAGTGTATTGTCCATTTCGACCCGGTTCCTCGAAATTCGCGTCTTTTATTTGTTTGACCTTTTGTTTGTTTTTTGCAAGGGTTTGAGATGATGTCACCATTGATATTGCATCCGCCCGGATTACAGATGATGCGGGATCGAATCCCGTCTGCTGCCTGGTCCTAGAATTTTTTCGTAGAATTTTTTCTAGTAAAATTTTCTTTAAAATTAAGGGTTATTCTTCTCATTGACCTACTTAACTCTCCAAAAATAAACCATTTTCAAGTGTGTTGCGGGATTACTCATTAACTAGAATGTTCTAAATGGGTGCTTCAAATCACGTCATTTCAAGAACCCATTTATAAATTCCCAATTCCCAAAAAAGAAAAACTTAGAAAAGCTTCTAATAATTTTGTGTACTTGTTTAGGAAAATCTTTGTGTATTTTTGTAAGCTTATTTCTAAGATTTCGAAGGATATTATGTAGATACAAGAAAATAGTTTTTTTTTGTATTATTTCTGGCTTTGCTAAAAAATCCTCATACTATTGAGTAATGCTACTCATCTCATTGGATAGCATTGGTGGTCCTTGACATACTCTCAACTAAATTCGTTAGTGGTCGCTGGTGGGTGATAGCTCCGAACAAAATGCCTATTTCCTTTTCATTTATTGTTACAGCGTCAGAAGCGCCGCTGGGCGTAGGTGGGATGGTGGGGGCAGCGGGGGCGGGCGCAGGCGCGATATGCGCGTTGCTAGCGGGTGCGTGCGCGTTGTCACTGCGCCGGCGCCGACGACCGCCCCCGCACAAACCACCGGCGCCCGCGCCCGCGCCCCCGCCGCCGGACCTCGACGACGCAGAGCCTGACCTCATACCCAACAACTACTGTGAGTGCCTACCATTATAATGCTGTTAGCGGGCGCGTGCGCGTTGTCGCTGCGCCGGCGCCGCCGTCCGCCCCCGCACAAGCCACCGGCGCCCGCGCCCGCGCCGTCGAACCTCGACAACGCCGAGCCTGACCTCATACCAAACAACTACTGTGAGTGCCTACCATTTTAAAGCTGCTACCTGCGCCCCCACCGCCGGACCTCGACGACGCCGAGCCTGACCTCATACCCAACAACTACTGTGAGTGCCTACTACTATAACGCTGCTAGCGGGCGAGTGCGCGTTGTCACTGCGCCGGCGCTGCCGTCCACCCCTGCACAAGCCACCGGCGCCAGCGCCTGCGCCCCCGCCGCCGGACCTCGACGACGTCGAGCCTGACCTCATACCCAAAAACTACTGTGAGTACCATATTGCACTGCTAGCGGGCGTGTGCGCATTGTCACTTCGCCGGCACTGCCGTAAGCCCCAGTACAAGGCATTACGAATGTCGCTTAGTAAATTATCTGTCTATAGCACCAACCAACTTTGAGGTTGACACAATTGGTGCAGCGAAGTGAGTTGGCACAATGACGCGGTTCAGTGTTATTTACATACTAGTGGCCCGCCCTCGCTGTGCTTCGGTGTAGAGCTATAGTGTAAACTATAGTTTTTGTTCTCAGGCTTGTGCTATAAACAATGACTTTATTTATATAATTACACGTGTTATTGTGAGTCAACCATAAAAGATAGACATAATTGACAATTTTATGTAGAATATTTCCGTCATACATGATTTCTATGTAATTTTAACCATTAAGGCTGCACACGCGACGGAAGCTTAAAAAATGGAGTAACTTCTCCCGTTTTCCCAACATTTCCCTTCACTACTCTGCTGCTATTGATTGTAGCGTGATGAAAAGTATACTATAACCTGCCCAGGAGTATGAAGAATAATTGTACCAAGTCTCGTTAACATCCGCCGAGTAGTTTTTGTTTCTATAAGGAACATACACACAGACAGACAGACAGACAGACAGACAAAAATTTTACTGATTGCATTTTTGGCATCAGTATCGACCACTAATCACCTCCTGATAGTTATTTTGAAAATATATTTCATGTACAGAATTGACCTCTCTACAGATTTATTATAAGTATAGATATAGCGTATATATGTAGAAGTTCTTCAAATAAGTGCTAGATCAGATGAGATTTATAAAAAGCGGCAAAAGCATAAATTTACTGGTCAAAGCTCGAGCGTAAATATTTTTATGAATTTAGAGTGAATATAACTTTATTGACATATTAGACTTTAATTTTGTTAGCAACAGACCCTTTACTTTACTAAATAAGTATCAAACAAACCAATTCCCTTTTCTGAATCGTAAAAATGGCTGCGTACAGCCGCGGCTTTACCGCAAAGCCAGTAATGAAAGAACAGCGTATTCGCGCGCTTGTACCATTCGCCGTAAGCTAAGGCTCCGCGCATAATAAGGTTTTAAGCATTAATAAGCTGCGGCGACAGACAACGCGAGCGCCACACGCATGCGAAATGCGACGCCCTAATGTGCCCACCGCTTTATATTCAACGAACGAATTACTTATTTAAAATGGTTTCCCTGTAGGCGCAGGACTGGTAAAATAATTTGGATTTTCTTTTATCTGAAGAGAATGCCGATACACTCATGGCCAACGTGATGGTAAGTAACCGCTGTAACCTATGGCTATAGCAATACAAAAATATCACTCGCCGTTATACCCGGACCGTTAGGCTATTTGTCCACCGCGGCGCGGCCGTCACCGGGACGTCAAGGAGAATAAGAATACGGTGGCGAGGTATTCACAAGACACATACATTTGCTATAGCCGCTTGTCCACCGCAAACCCGCCACGTCATCTTGATCTTATTATAAAAAAACTGTATGCGTCTCGGGACGCGCACATAAACAGAAGTGATAACTTTTTTTTTATAGCTAGGTAGGCAAATGACTCTACCTCACCTGATGTTAAGTGGTGATAAAGACCAAACGCGAAGATAGCTGGTACAGCATTTATAAACTGTTACACCAACCATCCTCACCTTGCCGGCCTGCAAAAATGCTTCTTCACGCCTCTCTTATAGGACACCAGATTATAAGAATAGACACATGCGCGGGTAACGAATTCCACTTACGAATAGTACGACAAAGAAATGTGTCACACAATTTCTTTGTTCGTGTAGGAATAGTGGCCACAGTAAGTCGGTGGCAACGTAGAAACGTTAAAACAACGTTAACGTAACTTAACTTAAACTTATCTATGTGGCGCTGCGGCTTAGAGTAAGAGAGGAGGAGCCTGCCTACCGCTGCCGTATGCGTAAGAGGGAAGCCAGACACACTGGCCCCGTAACGCGTTACGTAACGGAGCGGTAAGCGTAGCGCATGCTTTGCAAAATAAATATATATAAAATAATGCCGTAGGATACAATACTATGTAACTAAAGTGTACACAGTCTAAGCAGTAAGTTGTTAAACTAAATGAGCACAAGAGATTGGTAGATAAACAGGGGATTGGAGGGTGCAAAGGGGTTTGAGGGTGAAAAAGGGAGATTGGAGGGTGAAAGAGATTCGAGGGTGATAAGGGGATTGCTGGGTGATAATAAAGGTTTGGTGGGTGATAATAAAGGATTGCCGGTGAGTGGGTATTGATGGATGAGGGAGTGGGGTGGGTCTTGGGACACCCCTCTGGTGCACTGGGCGGGGTGTGGCATCTATCTCCTTTCGCAGCGAAGGTAAGCCAGACAGACTGACCCCGTAACGCGTTACGTAACCAAACAGTTTACCCTCCTATAAGAAGCTATCACTTCAAAAATAATCTCCGTACTCCGGTGACGAAGGCGGTGGACAAACTGCCTTACTCTGAGACAGAATCACAGCACCAAAATAAAGGTGTGTTATTTTGCTGTGCTCTAAAGTGTTTTATATATTTATGTTCCCGAGTCTTAGCTGTTTATATTTTAGTTATTTAGTATCCATAGTACAAACTCTGTTTAGTTTGAGTCTTATATACCAGATATTTGTTAAAATTCATTAATTTTAAATAAATTCACAAAATACAACACAAACTTAAACACAGTGTTAAATAAGTTTCGGAAGCATTGACATCTTTCATTATACAGAGTAGACCCCAGACTTTAATAAAGCAAGTGAACTGCCTTCATTGTACAAATCAAACCCTATTTCGATACAAATGTCGACTCACGAGTGAAACAAAATCAATCCGTTTCATTTATATGCAATGTATTTACTTTGGCAGTGAAATCCTATGTCCATGGGTAATACGCTCAGCTTTACAAATACTTTCCAGTTTGAATAAAAAACGAATTCGTATTCTATAAAGGTTTTATATAAAACTTTGTTACGGCAAATTTGTTGTTTACAAGCTTTCATTATAGAAACATAAAAAAACGTAAAATTGTTCTTTACCAAACATCGTGTCAACATCGATTTATAGGTACTGTTTTGTAGGCAACTATTTTGCTTAACTCTCTTGTTATTTAACAACAATATAATTTTACACTGAAATAATTAACATTTACACATTTAGTACAAACAATATTATAATGTACCACTGAGGTAACAGACACATACTTGGAGCACACCGAGCTTTTCATTTACAACTTCAAAAATCTCAGAACATCGAGCATGGTTTGGAAACTATTTCCATAAAAGCTTAATGTAGAAACGGGCTTGGTAAGGAACGCAACAAGAATTCCGATAAAGAGTCCGCTGGGCCACACCGCGCATCGCGTCGCCACCGTTGGCGGCCCGCAACTAGGGCTGCCAGTGAGACCTTACCAATTAATGAAATACATAGGTACATCAATGAACCCTTTCCTATCAACAATAATACCTACATACTCGTACACACATGTCTTTTAAAGTTTTCAGAGCATGAATCAATTGAAAGTTGAGAAGCTCGAACGCATTCGATCTTAACCTACTGAACTGAACTTATACAACTTTCGCGATGACCAGTGATTAGGTGGATGATCAAAAACAAACTACCTCGAGTTCCTCCATGCTTTAGCAGGCATGTTAAGCAGCTTGAACTGTGCATCTGCAGTCGTTGGCATCCACCAATTTGTACTCGGTCCGCGTGGTAAATCATAGTCCAATCTAGAGAGATTAGATTTATACCTACTCCAACTAATAAAAAGCCTACACCCCAACAATGGGGATATCAAAAGGCTGGTGGTGATGATTATAAACAAAGCAAAATTTTTCTTATCAACTAAGTCACTCAAACATAGTTTTACGGGCGACGCGCGGGCTGCGCTGAGGGCACCGGACCCGGGGCGGAAAGCGCGGAAGGCGCGAGATCAGTAGACCGTAAGTCTTCTTTAAAAACCTATAAAAGTCCGGTCGGGATTGCTGAAGGTTCAGCAACTCCGACCTATCCTCCTCATTCATGACCGCAGGTGCCATGACCGAGCATTTTTTTGAGTGTGTATGCTGTTGGTCACAGGGACCTTTACAGAGGTATTCTAGAGGTATTCCAGGCGGATGGCATCTCCCCACGAGGGGGGGGGGGTCTCCTCTCTGTCTGGAGCCTCTAGATCACTCGAACCTGAGGGGTCGGCTAAACTACAGACCCTTTCTGAGATTTGAACCGCGGCTCTAGTTAGCCGTTGTCGTGGGGGGCGGGGACAAAACGCCCAGGTACGTACCCGTACCTGGTATAGCCTGTCGCGTGTAGACCGGGTCTTCGCACTCTTATCCTACGGGTGCGGTGATTGCCTAATGCTAAGCTAGTGTGCAAGTATGCTAGCTGTGTAGTGTTGATGTTTATGGCCTGTGTGGGAGGAGTCAGAGGCGCGTTGGCGTGGGTGATTTCGTCGTTGGGTTACTCTAAGACATGCCTGGGCCGGCGGAATCGGAGGGATGACTGAGCGTGTGTGGGGGCGACAGCCCTCCCTGCCGTGAGTGACAGGGAGGCATGTGTCTCCTATTCTAAGTCCCGCGACTAAGTGATTGCCGCGGAGTGAGTACCTTTTCTTATAGAGTCCAGGCGATGGGCTGGCACAGAACACTGCACAATGACGGTGTACAACCGTGAAGAATGGGAAACCCAGATTATTTTACTGTTCATGGTCTTCAGTAAGGTGTAAGGCGGAGGATAAAATCACATGGGGGGGGGGGGGGGGGGGGTTAAAAATCTGAATTACTCACCTCTCTTATCAATAAATCTTTGTCAGAACAACGACACAACAATAATGAAAATTTACTGTTCTTTACTACATAACTATTAAAACTACAACGAAAATATAGGTCAAATGTACAAATAGATTATCTTTGATATGCCAGCATAGTAACCTGTTTCCGAATATTAAAATAAATATTAATTTTGGGATAAAGCTTAGCAAAAGGGATCGGACATTGATATAATAAAATTATGTTTGAAATGATTATTGTTAAAAGAATAAAGAGAGCACACATTAAAGCATTCTTTTCATTATATTAAATATTCGATGTTATTTGATAACTTACAAACAAAAGAACAAAGATCCGGCCATTGTCAAAAGTAATGTTTGATATATTTATGAAATAAACATTACACTGTTAATTTTAAAACCGTGTACGGTGAAATTCCCCGATTCTTAATTAAAAAGCTTTTTTAATTCTGTCGTATTATATAAATTTCATCAAAAGCTTAATCGTTTTTTTTAACCATTTCATAGAGATAATTTTGGTTTTTCGGCGTGTCCATTTTCAATAATCTATAATCCCTTCAACTCACTCTTTTAATATTTTGTTTCGCAATATAACTACAACTCACTATTATTGCCTCAACACTACCCAAACTGCTTACATAATATAACTAGTGAGTTCCCGCCACTTCGTCTGCGTGGATATATTAGTTTCTCAAACAAACTTTAAACACCTGTTTTACCCGTTTAAGGGGTGAGTTTTGGAAATCCTTTCTTAGCATTAGATCCAGACATCATAATGTATTTAAAATGCTATGTTATTTACCAAAACATAATCCTTATGATTAACCCTTTCAATCATAAAATATGCCGTGTTATTTTTTTCGAAATTTCATGAGTTTGATTTCCAGTTGAAGCAGGCGATTTTTAAAAAATCTGTGAATGCAGTTCTATTTATTATTAAAAATAAAATGATGTCTTCTTTCAGTAAAATGTCCTATCTTCAATATTTAATATACTTTCCCTCCGTGTGAGGTAGCCGTGGGACGCCCTGTATATGTGTCCCAAATTTCACCGCAATCCTTTCAGTGGTTTGAGCTGTGCGTTGATAGATCAGTCAGTAACGGTTGCCTTTTATTTGTACAGGTTTGAATAAACATTTGTTTGTTGATTTTTTATGTTGCAGTAAACACTCAATCTCTTCTGATCTCTTTTGAAATTGCTCGATGCTTTGGATAGGTTACAGCGGCGCGCGATCCGCATCATAGGCGATGAGGAACTGAGGAACCTCGAGCCTCTTCAATTACGCCGTGACGTGGCGTCACTAAGCACGTTCTATCGTCTGTACCACGGCGAGTGTTCTGAGGACTAATTCTCCCTTATTCTACCTTCCCCTTTCCTTCAGAGGACCAACGCGCGCTGGACTAACTTTGTCACCGTCTAACCGTGGCCACAATTCCAACGCGTACAAATAAATTTGGTAACTCATTTCTTTGTCACACTATCCGTAAATGGAATGCTCTGCCCGCTCATATGATCTCTCCTTCTGCTCCTGAGTAGTGGCGTGAAGAAGGAACACCGGCAAGGTGAGGATGGCTGGTGTGGCAGGTAGAACTGCTGTACCAGCTATCTTCACGTCTGGACTTTACCGTCACTTAATGTCTGGTGGGGTGGAGTCATTTGTCGGACCTATCTATAAAACAAAATACATCAAAGTAGTGATCGCGCCTCTCTTCTATGATGATTATAGCTTTTCTTCTCGGTCAGTATTATACTCATTAGCCTTTCTCTTGAATCGCACCATCTTTTACTGAAATCTATAAAGAACCATCGCGTTTAAAAGTTCTAAGCATACAGACAACAGGAGCGGCCTTGGAAAGAAAACCATGTAAAAATACAAAGTATGAATGTATCAACAACCCTGGCCGCGTCACGTCGCGCATCGTCACGCGTCGTCGCACCGCTGCACGTGGGTTGCTATAAATTTGCATTTCAGTCTTGTTACTTTGTGTTTCCTTGTTATTTCATTGTATACTATTCATAAAGTAGTGATTTAATTTAATACGGTTATTAATTAATTACCAAAACGGAATAGTCGCTTTTTGAGGTCTATATCGGCTCCTTACAATACGTTGTTATTTTTTTATTCTATCATCATTGCAAGCGAATGATCTATTTGACCAACATTTGATGTCATGGTATTCGCTTCTGTGAATAAAAGTATTTCGCGTAGGTGTCATTCCATCATCTGCCACTCTCCTCCCACAGTTGGACATAAACATAAGACCATGGATATAATCATAAAGAGGGTCAACCAACGGACGACCACCTAAACAGCCCGCATCCATTAGCTACCAGCCACCTTCTTCGAATTAACCAAATAAATTTATTTCCTCCCAACTCGGAATGTAAATAGTAATACTGTTTGTGTCACAAACGGAGCGCAGGGACTACTAAATGAACGCAGTAAGAGTCAGGAGTCACACCGTCAACACGATTAGGGACGAACTATTATTGTGGCGAGTGTCGTGAGCCGGATTAGTGGAGCCGGTGTCCGGTCCGGGCGGGCGGACGGCGAGACACTCCGCATGAACGCTTTCCTCGCCTTACTATTAGCACCGCTACTACCTAAGAGACTTTTGGTGTATCGGTTTTGCACTTATTTAATTGCTATTGTTTTAGTGAGGGTGGTAAGAATGTAAGCTGATTATTTGTTAATAAGGCCCCTCGCAAACAGCGCGGCGTAGTGGACAAATTCACCGCGAACTACAGATAGGCCAAAGATAATCGAATACAGCCAACGTTTGTGTTATAAAAAACTGTATCTATATCGGCCGCTGTAACAAGAAATGTAAAAGTAATTGGTTTAAAACCTAGTCGTAATATACCTTTACCTCAAACAAATATACCTAATAAACCCCTTTTTAATGTAGTGGGGGTGTGGGGGCCTTACAGTTGGAGTTAACGTTTTGCTCGTGCTTATTGGACCTTATTAGAGCTCCTACGCATTTTCTGTCATCTAGTACTGGTTAATATAAGAAGCTTCTCAGTACATTATACTATATTTCCCCAGACTTTGATTACTACTCATATCACTACAACAAGCCTCAATGCCCTTTATACAGATTAAAAGTGAACTTTAAAAGAGCGACTTTTCCTTGAAACCACCATCCATCATGGTAATTCATTCGCAGGTTTAAATCATGCAAATGCAGAATATGCAAGGGAGAGAAATGAAAAAAAGTAATACATACCCACAAACGCAGTAGGGGCCGCGTAATGTAATCAAGGCGGGAGTCAAAGGCTGTCGCCACACCGCACGGCTCTCACGCGGCCCGGCCGACCGACCGACGCCGCGACCACTCATCATAATCTCACTCGCATACGACCTACTTATAACTGTTGCACTGCATTAGTAGAGTGGCATACCAAACTTGCAAATTCAGTACCTCGTGCATAGATACTGTTTTAAAACATTTATAAATAAAGCGTAGCTTATATCTGTTAGGCACCTGCAGATAAGCAAATATTAAAATAAAATAAAAGTTTGGATTTAGCATAATGTAACATTATTTAATTATATTTGCTTGTACGTGAAGTTCTATCATAATTATGTAAGCTGCTCAATTCAAAGCGATCAATTAACTTGTAGTAGTCTGCCGTAGCAACTACGGCCAGTAACGATTGTCCAAAGCGAGAATTTAAAAGTTTTTTGACAGCTCCTGTGTCTACTCAGTGCGTGCCAACTTGAATGTAAATAGAATTATTTTAATCATTTGGATGAGTTATTGACGTGACAACGTCTTAAATTAGGTTGCGGCTGGGAGTCACTTATGAAAAAGTGTAACGCTCGGTAACGTTACGATGAGTCTCTCGTGTTAAGTTTAAGTTTACATGTACAATGTTTTAGTAAACAAAATATATTTCTATAGTTAAAATTTGTGCAATTCTTATTTTCATTCAATTCCTTGTTCCTATTGTGCAATTTAATTATATTCATATCAATAAATATTCTACCGAGAAAAAGACGTTGTCACGTAAAATCTTCGCCCGTAAAACCGACTTTACAGGCAACCATTTTTTTTTTTTTACTTCACGTTTTGAATGCAATTTTTGAATCCAATTCAATAATTGAAAAAGTATACAAATGATTTAATTTATTCCACAAGCAAAAGGAATCTTCCAGGTTAGAAAAGTGCGTACGATGTTATTAGTACTCTTTCTTTTATTCAAAAGCATCATAAAGTAATTATAATGAGAAAATCTAAGAAATAAAAGATATATGACGACCTCTGTGGCCGAGTGGTTTGTACGCCGGGTTTCATGGCGTCGCCGACTCGAGAGGTCCCGGGTTCGAATCCCGGTGGGGGAAGATGTTTGTGTGATGATCACGAGCATTTGTACTCCAGTCATGGATTTTTAATATGTATTTCTATATAAATATACTTATATATGTAAAGTATATGTATTCTATCCGTTACCCTAGTATCCCATAACACAAGCCTTTTAGTGCTTACTTTGGGGCTAGGCTAATTGGTGTGTGTTGAAAAAAAAATGTATGTCCATAATTTGTGGTTGAACATTATGTTTATGTGCTATCTAGATATCTATCTATCTTTATATTAGAAGATTTAGCAGTAAACAATTCTAATATTTATGAACATTTTCTTCTCCATTCTAATAACAAGTTTTGCTTCCGGCCCCCCTCCTGTTTTCGAGAAATCTGGGTATTCATACTTCAAGATTATTTAAGTAGGAACCCAAAAAAAGGAGTAGTCGTTAACACTCCCTTCTTGCAAGTGATTCACTTTTGTCTTCATAATAATATGATAATTTTCATTGTGAAACTTCCGTGGGAAGGCTTATTTCTTTCAAGCTCTTAGCTCGACACAACATTGTTTTAGTTTTAAATGAAAACTTAGTATTTCACTCCGTGGATGGTGTTAAATTGTTTTAACATAATTTATTTCTTTAATAGGGAAGATGCAATATTTTTATTTTTATTTTCATTTTAAAGAATTCCATATAGAATAAACCACAGATATATTAAAAAATTAAAACATTGTGATTTATCGGAAAAAATGCGGTTTTAAATTGACGTCACTAAACGCTGATTGGTGTTTTAAAATACGTTCTGTTTCAAGTATTTTTAATTCGTAATAATTGTTAAAAAACAACATTATGTAAAATAAAAACGTTGCAGTGCCATTTCTTTTATATTTTTTTAACATTTTAAACATAAATTTTTCATAAATATTATATACTAGCTGTTACCCGCGGCTACGCTCGCGTGGTTTTCCTATTTGAGGCTATCATCCTCTTTTGACATAGTGAGAAAAAAGTAGCTTATTTCTATTAAAATTACGGCGCCTTTCTGCTTGAAGCCGTACATTTAAATCTCTGCGCGCCTGTGCTTGTTCAGGTGTTTCGAATGACCTCAAAAAAGCTTGTCGTTGAGCTTGTTCATCAAGTCTTTGCTGAGTTTCAGCAGGTGTTTCTGCAGCTCTTAAAGCAGTTTGACTCCCCGCTTGTAGTCTTTGTTGAGACTGAACATCCGATTCAGCGGTTCTCAAATGAGCCTGCCGCTCTGTCTGCTCCTGAAATCTTCTCTGTGTCTGCGACAGTGATTCTAAGGCCCTCAAATTCGCTTGACGTTCAGGCTGTTCAAGACGCCTTTCCTGTGTCTGCGATTGAGATTCTGAGGCCCTCAAAGCAGTTGGGCGATCAGTCTGTTCTTGCCTTCTCAGTTCAATTTCTTCAAGAGATTCTTGCGACCTAGTTAATCTCTTTGCTCGTGCTTGAGAGGATACTCTATAAAGGCTAGATTTGCGTTTGCGCGTCATTATTACGGTGAAGGTATCTGTTTTTTTTTTATTAAAAAAAATTACCTATTTTAATTACAACAGTATAAAAATGTTTTGTAAGCACCTACTCAACTTGTTTATAGTAGGTAGGTATTTAAAATCACCTATTTTCACAAAAACCCAAGATCAATGTGTTAAGTTAATCGTCAAAATGATTGCTTTTTAATATTCCTTTTTGTTTTTTTTTTAATTTTATTATTTTTATTCAATTATTATTATTTTAATAACAGATACTTAACATATATTATGTAGGTATGTAGATAGGTAATTCGTATTTTATTAAAATCAAGGTATTTACCTATCTAGGTACCTGCCGAAATAGTATGCGCACTTAGTAGATAATGTAGGTAGGTACCAATCAAGGTAGGTAGGTTACCTATCTACAAAGGTATCTAGCAAATAGGCAGCCCTTCTTTCAGAGCAACAAAACCAATCGAAAACAACAATACCATATTATTACAAAAACCAATACCTACCTATGCGTTGTCTATCTTACTGGTCAAAATCGAGGTAGATAGGTTATAATATAATAATCGTAATTTTCATCAGTGAGCCAAATTTATACATTCGAAGAAACTACCAAAATACCTACCTAATTCATTTAATGCACAACAAAACCAAATCACAAAGGAAAACAAAAACAGATATGTAGGTAGGCAGGTACCTTGGTAAATCGTATTTCTTTAAAATCAATCAAGGTAGGTAGGTACCTACTGCTTGCTGTTGCTTACCTGCTGAAATAGTAAGCACTTAACACCACCACGTTGATTCTTCTCTAATAGCACAGATAACAGAATACTATTAAAAACAATAAATATAAAAAAGTAAATGTTCATGAATAGCGCCATCCGAAAATCCTCAGATTTTTAGTGCAAGTAAACTTGATTTTAATGACGGGTAGCGACATCTCTTCAGTTTCACACGCAACAGCTTGGTTTTCGAATGAGGGTTTTCTGGAATGACGGGCACCAGGTGGCAGTACTGAGACGAAAGGTCTACTCATCCGTTAAATCGCATATGTTCTCATAGTCTATGGATCTGGTCTATGGTGTTCGAGCCAAAAACTTCATACAAACGACTTCACGACACTGTGGCGCCAACTGGTGACGCAAATTTTCATAAACACCCTCATTGTTATTCGAGTTGGTAGCGCCTACTTCTATTAACATCCAGGATCAATCTTTACTTGAAAATTATTGGATAATACTCGATTAAGGGACTAAAATAAATCATAACAGCTGTTTATTTAGTATCTGTCTACTGTAAACAGCTGATTATTTAATATCTTTTTGATGTTTATAAGATTTCCTGGTAAAATATTAGGACACTGAAGGAAGTCGGTTTTTTTTACTAATATTGTTTTAATTAAAATATCTACCTAGATGACGTTAATATTATCCATAAATATTAAAAAGTCATGTTCATAAATAGCGCGATCTGAAAAAAATGGTTGCCTGTAAAGTCGGTTTTACGGGCGAAGATTTTACGTGACAACGTCTTTTTCTCGGTAGAATATTTATTGATATGAATATAATTAAATTGCACAATAGGAACAAGGAATTGAATGAAAATAAGAATTGCACAAATTTTAACTATAGAAATATATTTTGTTTACTAAAACATTGTACATGTAAACTTAAACTTAACACGAGAGACTCATCGTAACGTTACCGAGCGTTACACTTTTTCATAAGTGACTCCCAGCCGCAACCTAATTTAAGACGTTGTCACGTCAAAACGCAATATCACAACTCAGATTTTTAAACAATTAAAAATACTCATTTTAAAGACGGGTGGTGCCATCTATTAAGTTACTCAAAAAATATTATTTCCAGAGAGACTACTCGGTTGAGTTGGTATTCGAGATGGTAGCGCCATCTCTTATTATTATAAGCAACATCCAGAATCTATAATCACTCGAAAATGATATTTTTATATTATAAATTTAGAGTAGTATTTGCTAGATTTAACTTTAAAAATGAGATTAGAAAGAAATTGCTTAAAATTACCTCGATTTAATAAATGAAACACTAACACAAAATACTCGGTATTGAACACGAGTGGTGCCATCTCGTATTAAGATAGCAACTTCCACATTTCAAATTTAATCTGTCTTCGTGACAGTAGCGCCATCTCTATCGGGACCAACCATGAAAATGATTAATTTAGTTGAAAATTATGTAAATTCGAATATATAAATTAAAAAAAAAGTAGCCTATAGCAGTCTCATAAGTTCAAGCTATACATTTACCAAATTTCAACACAATCGGTTCAGCGGTTTAGGCGTGAAGAGAAGACAAACAAACAAACAAACAAACAAACACACTTTCCCATTTATAATATTAGTATGGATGCATCTTCCCTATTAGATTATTACCACAATTTGTATTTAACTTGTTAATCCGCTGTTCAAGAAGGTCAGAGCATACAATCTATTCTTATGATAAATTTATGTCTTCATATAATATATTATGAATGTTAGAATCCTTTGTCTCCTCTTCAATATCACTACATAGTATAAAACAAAGTCGCTTCCCGCTGTCTGTCCCTATGTATGTTTAGATCTTTTAAAATCCGCAACGGATTTTGATGCGGTTTTTTTATTAGATAGAGTGATTCGAGAGGAAGGTTTATATGTATAATATATGCATAATAAATTAGAGAAACACTGATAATTTTAGAGGTTTTTAATGTAAATACTCGTAAACACATTTTTTGCGCTTACATTGCAAACGGATTGCAAACCCTACGAGATAGATCAAAATAATGTACTACAGTATTGAACACCTTAAAAAGGTCTACAAACAAGTCCGCGATAGTATATGTCTATCTCTTAGGGATAACCCACAACAAACATTTTTTATCCTATACTTTTACGAGAAATAACAGCTTATTATCGAAGAGATTTTCAGCAATATAACAATAATCCTTATCCAATTAAGTACCTTAAGTACATTGTGCATTTAATATAGATCAATATGGCCTTTTAGAACATGTAATTGAAATGAATATTTTCGAATATATTACAGATTTAAAATGCAGGGACATAGCGGTTCAATCGCTACCGGGCGGAGGGCGGCGGGTGCCTATTGTATATTGTTATTAACTTTCATGGTCACTAACATTATAGCTATTAACGGGATTGTTACCATGTACCTTGTTTTTTATGAGTCTCCGATATTTCGGCACTGTTGCAAGCGCCATGATCACGGAGTAACTGAAGTAATTGCGGGTAGATGTTATTGGCAGACATATCGATCTACCCTCTGACGTACTCTTTTACTGCGCTCGATACCCCTACCATTGGTCACATTCTCACTATTCACTCGCACCTGTTCGCGACACACAATACTCACAGTATCATATCGTGGAATGACACTTTTTTTATTTTTGCGGTTTTTGCATATACGAACCACTGGATTCCAGACACTTGACAATTTAAACCCATCCTCACGATTGAAATTTTTGTGTTTGGTTATTTCAATCGCTTCCCTGACTAATCTTGGTATGTAGTGGCGGTCTGTCGAGATCATTTGTGGATTATGGAGCTCAATCCAGTGATTAGGACCCGAATCGTTTAAATGTACCGCAATAGCTGATTTTTACGTATCATTGTTTCTGACTGCTTTTATGTGTTCTTTCATTCGGCACGCTATTGTCCGCTTCGTTTGACCAATATACGAACTACCACAGCTGCAGTCGATCTTATATACACCCGGTTTCTGTGACACTTTTTGTAAAGAAGTGAAGATAGTATTCAGTGAGTACTTATTAAGTATGTTCGAGATAAATAACATACTCACGTCAGAGGGTAGACCGATATGTCTGCCAATAACATCTACCCGCAATCACTTCAGTTACTCCGTGATCATGGCGCTTGCAAGAGTGCCGAAATATCGGAGACTCATAAAAAACAAGATACATGGTAACAATCCCGTTAATAGCTATAAGTGCCTTTAGTAATTAGGTATTAGAAGAATGTCATTGTGTATAATACAAGCCTGAGAACAAAAACTATAGTCTACACTACAGCTCTACACCGAAGCAAAGCGAGGGCGGGCCTTTAGTCCTCTATAATCCTCAGTAACCTTACCTCCGTGAACGGTTTTCCTTCATTCACTCTTCAACAGATCCTTGCAGATCTCATCTTAAAGGCCTTCTAAAATGCCCCACCGATAACACTGGCTTCGCATCCTATTCCTCCTCAGTATATGCCGTCCGTCTGTGAATTTACGTAGGAATTCGCTGCCAGCCGAAATTAGAGACTCTAGTTCTGGCTCAATGTTCAAAAAACATCTGAAAGAACACTATTTATCTTCCTGCTCTTGTTCTTCTCATTGTTTCTCTTCTTGTCATCCATATTATATGTATGCATGTTTTTATTCATCAATATCATATTCGTATGTGTATGTATTTATTCATTATGTACTCGTATATATAAACCTATCTATGTAGTTCCCATATTTATAAGTATTTAACATGTACTTAAATTCAGGTGTACATGCTGACTACCCTTTCTTATATTCCTACTATATTAGTTCATAACATGTCTAGTAAAACTTAACTAAAAAACATATTTTAGGTTCTTTTATAATATTTATTACTGTTTATAATGTTTATAGTCGATATAAGTAGCAACTCACGCAATAGCTGACAAGCGTTCCTTTAATGCTTTAAAGCAAATTTATTGATTTCCCCAAACAGTATTATGCGTGTATTTATATTGTCCTCATTTGTGTTGAGAATGAAGAACTGTTTATTTTTAGTGAACTGCACTGAAGGTAACCGCTGCTTTGTGTTTAGGTTAAAAACAGGATATTTAATTATTTCAAATTTAATATGAATAGCTTATTTTGCAATGTCAACTATAGTCATATTAGTTGCATATTACTAATATTACTGATATATAAGTAATCTGCCTGTTATTTACGGCATTCTTTTATATGTACATATAATTTGCTTTAATTGCGTATTAATATACAAATAATGGTAATTAATGTTTTTATGTAGTTTCCACTGGCTACTACAGTAGCGTACAAACGTACAGAAAAACATGTACGTACAAACGTACAGTACTAGTAGTAGTTCTGTAGAACTGCTTACAAGGTGGAAATGCCCCAAGACTGTTTTAAATGATAAGAGTGTTTCATCATTATCTCGAATCAAAATTGACGGAAGGAATTAATGTAATAAAGCGCTCTGCATTAGCATTCTCATAAATAGAGGTCAGCTAAGGTTTTTCGGAAAGGTCCCAAAAACCCTTTGCATCATCAGTCTCTCTTAATTTTATTTAACATAGGTTTAACTTCCGTATTTTTGTGAAGGCATTAACCCTTTATTTGACAAAAAAAACATTTTGAATTGAAACAAATACTGAAATAGGAATGTGTAGAGCCTAAATATGTCCAGAAAAGTAGTAAAAAAAATCTAGGGTTTTCAATTTTTCTCAAAAATCATGTATGCTACTACATACATTGCCCAGTGGGTAAAGAAATATGTATTAATTTGAATGTATGTTGGGACATACCTTACCAAAACTAGTAAGAATAAAAATCATAAATATGTATTGTAACTTTAATTAAAAACAAACAAAAATCAAACCTCTTTATAAAAATGAGTTGATGGACATACATTATAAAAGCAAAATTTCGGGGGAATAATGGCTCTGCAACACTGTGATTGGCAGTAAATGCTGGAAGTAAACCCAGAAACTCTACTTATTTTTGAAAATGATAAATTAGTTGACAATTCCTGGGTTTACTTCCGGTAACGAAATATAACCGAACTTGGCATTTGCTGCAACTAATAGTCGTGAGCTTAGAGCATAACCTGCACCGACCCTGAGATGTCATTGTCATAAAATGACCCACGTTGTATAATCGCGATGACTCAATGGGAACTGGCTGTATTGCTTTTTGTGGTCGTTTTTTGATGTCGAGTGGGTCAATCACAGCACGTCTATTCTTTTCGAGTCCTTCATAGATTTCGTACCTAAAAGCTTTTAAGGGCATAGCCTTTTTTATTTTAGTACAATAATTTCTGTAAGATAGCCATGCATTGTTGCTGCATATATCAAGCAGCTGGGCATATATGCCAATATACTAACGTCGTGTCTTGAAAGGAGTTCTGTATAGCGAGATGAGCATGAGCCGCCTAGTCTACACCACCCATATGTTTATTATACTCTTTGACCACTTGTGGACAATTGACTTCAACTTTTTGTTTGGACTCTTTGCAGTAGCGTTTGATTTTCTACCGGTTCTGTACCTACATTGACCAACGTTACGACTTTGTTGTCATTCCAACTCACAAATGCCAGGCGATTTTTGTCTGAAACTGCTTGGTCATAAGCTCCTCGAGGTTTTTCTTCATCTTCATTTCATTTTCCGTATGTAAAACTGCATCTGCTCCTCTCAGTCTATTTTTTCTGATGGTGCCCAATCCAAAAATGCCGTAGTTTTCTCTCAGTATGTAGAAGAGTTCTGGACATAAAAAAAAATGTCACAGAATACAAATGCTGGTATTTTTTTTATACGTTTGAACAAAGCTATGTCTACTTGAGCTCCAAAGCCTAGTGACAATTATTCTTCTGTGAAATTATGGAACCTGAAAGTGTCTTCTCCTCCGTTCAGGATAAAATCGTAGATCATACCTAATACTCCAGCTCTGACATAGTTTTTGAAACCCCATTTATTGGGTTTGTCTTTCATGTATTGGCGTCTCTTGCCTGCCTTAGTCCCTTTATAAGGAATCATCATTTCGTCGATGCTGAACTTGGTCTCAACTTCTTGAGCTAAACAATTTGCTATTCTTGTGATATCTGTCACTATTATCAGTGCTATTGTCGACGAAATGAAGGTATCTTCGAATGTTTTGGTATCTTTTATGGGCATTAGATCTGCAACTAAACCGAAACTATATTGCAGACTCCAATAGTCTGTATATGAAGGCATGGACACGACCCCCATGATGATGAAAATCTCGAAGTTCGCCTTCAACTAATTCAATCGATCATCCGGTTTTTTCCACTGAATACGCATTTGTTTGGTCTACAATGTCAGTTATAACGTGGAAAAAAACTTGTTAAAATAGTCCAAGGGAATAGTAGGTATCCGAGAATCGATTTCTGATACATCTTCCACAGTTGCTTTGTGTCGAAAAACAGCGGCCCTTTTCCATTTATAGCACAGAACGAACTTTTTGCGTGAGCGTTTAGCAACCGGAACCGCCGGTCTTTTCGATCGTGTTTTTCTAGTTAGACGTTTTGGCAATGTAGAGGATGTAGTGGGGGTGCTAGGTGAACACTGAAGGTTGTGCAGGCGAAGCTTGTGATGCAGAAGCAATTTGAGATACAGGATTCAGAGTAGCAGGAGTGGCAGGAGTTGCATGCGTGGCAGGGCTTGCAGGCAGTGTTGGAATGTCGCTTATTATCGGAATAGTACTGCAATCGGGCTCAAGCGATGGATTTGGGTATACTTCTTGGAATACAGGCGTAAGCCGAACATTCTCATCGGTTGAGGTTTCATCATCGGAATGTAATATATGCAGTCTTTCTAAGAACTCGCAATAGATGGGGCTGGAGAAGATGAGTCTGAATGCGAAACTTGAGCGCCCAATAATTCATTATCGACGTCAGATGCATTACCATCATCAGAGAGAGCATTTTCAGTAGGGATTAAAGCTAAAATTCTACCACATGTTAGTAGCGCGTACTGTAAAGAAAAAAAAGCTTGCATACACCAAAACTCAAGCCCAAGCAAACAAACACCCATAAATCGCAAACAAAAATATCACAAAAAGAAATCAAATAAATTGGCAACGTATGCTGTGATATACAGCTTCGTTATGCAGTGATTCATTACTAAGTTGGCAATGTATGCTGTGACATACATGTTCGTACACGTAACTATAATGTCACGATCGAATTATTAGTGTTTTATTAGAAATTTACAAGGAAAAAGTAATAATAAAATAAATAAATACCTTAGTGAGCACAGCCGGCATCTTTTGGGCAGCTATTTTGAAAGAAAGTGAACAGAAAGTGTGACTAGTTTATGAGAATAAATATTAATACTTATATTGAAATCATAATATTTCTTTAAAAACTTTATTTTTTTACTAGTGGCCCGCCCTCGCTTCGCTTCGGTGTAGAGCTGTAAGGCAAACTATAGTTTTTGTTCTCAGGCTTGTGCTATAAAGAATGACTTTATTTATATAATTACACGTGTTATTGTGAGTGAACCATAAAAGATAGACATATGCTGTTGCGGGATATTTTTTAGACAATTTTATGTAGAATATTTCCGTCATACATGATTTCTATGCAACTTTAACCATTAAGGCTGCACCCGCGACGGAAGCTTAAAAAATGGAGTAACTTCTCCCGTTTTCCCAACATTTCCCTTCACTACTCTGCTGCTATTGATTGTAGCGTGATGAAAAGTATACTTTAACCTGCCCAGGAGTATGAAGAATAATTGTACCAAGTTTCGTTAAAATCCGTTGAGTAGTTTTTGTTTCTATAAGGAACATACACACAGACAGACAGACAAAAAATTTACTGATTGCATTTATGGCATCAGTATCGATCACTAATCACCCCCTGATAGTCATTTTAAAAATATATTTCATGTACAGAATTGACATCTCTACAGATTTATTATAAGTATAGAAAAGTTTATATGGCACAGCATACAATACCAAATAAAGAGTTAATCCCAAAAACATATTCGCATCACAGTTAACACTCTATAAGTTTACTTAACATTATTAATTATGTATCATTGTGATGGAAATGATCCTAAAAACCATACGCATCACAGTTAACACTCTTAATTTTATTTAACACAGGTATAAGTTCCATATTGACGTGACAACGTCTTAAATTAGGTTGCGGCTGGGAGTCACTTATGAAAAAGTGTAACGCTCGGTAACGTTACGATGAGTCTCTCGTGTTAAGTTTAAGTTTACATGTACAATGTTTTAGTAAACAAAATATATTTCTATAGTTAAAATTTGTGCAATTCTTATTTTCATTCAATTCCTTGTTCCTATTGTGCAATTTAATTATATTCATATCAATAAATATTCTACCGAGAAAAAGACGTTGTCACGTAAAATCTTCGCCCGTAAAACCGACTTTACAGGCAACCATTTTTTTTGTGACGGAAATAATCCCAAAAAAAATATTTGCATCAACGTGAACACTCTTTAAGTTTACTTATGTATTATTGTGAATGAAATGTTACCAAAAACCATTGGCATCACAATCAATACTACTTACTATAAGTTGACACAATTGAATATGTATTTTCATGAATGTAATAATTCCAAAAGGCATTTGCATCATGTTTAATGTTGCACAATTCATCCTATGTTATTACTTCTATAGTGTCCAAGTACGTGACAGAAACAGTCCCATGTACAGCCCGCATCACGAAATAAGCCATAGGCTTATATTTGATGTTATTACTTCTGTAATTTTGAAGTACGTGATGGAAACAGCCCCATTGTGCTGTTCGTATCACAAAACATGTCATAGGAATATAGTTTACAAGATAGTTTATTAGGAAAATGGTAATGAATTCCCAAGTAACAATCATTGTGTACTGTTCGCAGCAATATTATATCGTTGTTTACAATGTATCAATTTTCTTTACAAGATGTAAATACATTTTAGGAAGATGAAATTTCCGTCTAATTATAGCAAATAGGTACTTGATATTGTTTGATTTTTGCCTTGAACTTTGCATTTGAAAACATTTAAGTAATGTACCTGTGAGTGTAAATCTAACAAACTTCTTTTGACGTGACAACGTCTTAAATTAGGTTGCGGCTGGGAGTCACTTATGAAAAAGTGTAACGCTCGGTAACGTTACGATGAGTCTCTCGTGTTAAGTTTAAGTTTACATGTACAATGTTTTAGTAAACAAAATATATTTCTATAGTTAAAATTTGTGCAATTCTTATTTTCATTCAATTCCTTGTTCCTATTGTGCAATTTAATTATATTCATATCAATAAATATTCTACCGAGAAAAAGACGTCTTTACAGGCAACCATTTTTTTGGTTTTTACTTTCCAACTTTTACATATCTTTAATATTTAGGGTATTTGAATTCCTGTATACACTTTCGCACTTGAAATTGTTTTGTTGTGTTTTTCACACTTTAAATATACAAAAAAACGACGGGCACTCCGAGAGTGCCGTCAGAAGTGAAAACTTGAATATTAACTTTGTGCATTTTTTTGCACGAATTGCTTTAATTATCAGTATAGATTACTATCATATATGTGGTAGAATACAATATTTATTTATTGCACTATCGTACACAAACATGACAATTTATATTACTTTAAAAAAGTTTATCTCTCAGAATAATCAACTTACGTGAATCACGTTTAAGCGCACTTAGCGACATCTATTGTAAAGAAATCAACTTACATGAATCACATTTAAGCGCACCTAGCGATATCTATTGTAAAAAATGCATTTTCTTCGCAATAAAGCTGCCACGTAGACGTCCTAGATAGAGACTTATTATTATAATAGGTACGGTAAAATAATATATTACTATGTTTCGTCCAATACATTGAAAGTCAACAACCTTTCCAATTTTATTGTGTGTCATGATGCGATCAGCCCACGTGTTTAACCTGACGCGAGTTTAACATTTTTTACCCATACAAAAAAAGTGTACAACGCCGCTAAAGAAGTTTTCATTTCAAAAAGTAACATTGTTACATAAAAGCTTAAATCAAACAATTTTCAATAAGCCAGCCGCAGCACGAAAACAGATGATGACATTCAAGTTGGCGCGCACTGAGTGGAGACATGAGATGACAAAAAACTTTAAAAATCCTCTCTTTGGACAATCGTGGCTGGCCGTTGTTGCTAAGGCAGACAACTACCAGTTAATTAATCGCGAGAATTGAGCAGCGAAGCATAATTATCGTTTAAGAAGTCTTGTATTTTAGCTTGTAGAAGCACTACAAGCTAAAATAAAAATAATATATAGTGGATAAATATGATAATCTTTAAGATTATGTCTTTTGTTATGTTTAAATGAATGAATTGTAAATGGTTTATGGTGATAATTATCCCCTCTAAACTGAAGCTAAATAACACTTTTCTTCTCCGTTTAACGCTTGTTGTTTCTGGTGTTGTATTTCTGTATAAAATACCTGAGAAACTTTACTAGCTTCAATTCAGCTAGCGACTTAGGTTATATTTCCGCAGAAATGTTTATATGTATAATTATAAAACCTTATAACTGTCATATTAAATTGATTCAAATAAAACTACGTCAAGGATCTACAAACGCAATAAAGCTACCACATAGACGTCCTAGATACTTATTATTATAATAGGGTAAAATAAAATATTAATATGTTTCGTCCCATATATTAAAAGTCAACAACCTTTCTAATTTTATTGTCATGATGCGATCAGCACACCTGATGCGAGTTTAACATTTTTTACCCATACAAAAAAAGTGTACAACGCCGCCTAAAGAAGTTTTCACTTCAAAATAGAAAGTACGATAATAATAATAAGGGAGTTTGTGCGGAATACAAGACAAAAGTTTTGTAAATAGTAAGTTGAAAATCTTTATATATATAATTCTTCTGTGAGTGTGTATGTCACTGAACTTCTCTTAAACGACTGGACCGATTTTGATGAAATTTTTTGTGTGTGTTCAAGGGGATCTGAGAATGGTTTAGATTCACAATTTTGTCCGCTGGACAACCCCTATTTTTTTAGGGCGGTACGAAGTTCGCTGGGTCAGCTAGTAATTTTATATATTAGATTAAGTTTATTATTCCAGAGCTCCACGGGGTAGGGGATTAGGGTCCGGGTAGGCAACGGTGGGAGTGATATAGTTGGTATGGCAAGCGTCTAAACAATGGTCACTATGGTGGCCGTTTACCATCAGGCCATACGCTTGTTTGTCACCTTTTAACATAAAATGATGGTCACACTTATAGGGAGTAGGTATACAAACATGTTCATAAAGCTAAAGAAAAATATAACTAGAAAAAATTCCACGCGGACGCGCACCCTTCGCAATCCGGGCGAATGCACTGACCAATTATGCTACCGCGACCCTGACGGCCGCGTCGAAATTCTTCTAGCCATTCTTAAGCTGCCAGGCTGCGCCATTTCTTCGCATTGTAGGTAACCCACAATAACACACACACAAAAATGTTCATAAAGATTAAACCGAAACTAGAATTGGTTTAAAAAAAACACACAAAAACTAGTTGAAATATAATTTGTCACAAATAATAAAGGAAAATTTTCATAGAGTCAAAGGATAAAAAATTAAGTGAATTTATCATAAATAATGTTTACTTTGACAGTAGAATATTTGTGATATTTATTATTCATAAAACATAATTGTTAAACGTTTTGATCTATTCATGGAAAAATCTTTTGACCTATGTAGAATATAATTAACGGGCCTTTTGAAGCAATAAAAAGGAATACCTATAAAGTCGCGTATAAAGTATTATAAACCAATATAAAAACTCAATCACTGTTTCCAGATTAATAAATTAACTGAACCTTAAAATAGCATCGTTAACTTCGCACCGTTTCTCGAAATTTCATTCGTGAAATACGTACTTACCTATTTCATAATTAGCGATACCGCTCACGTAGTACCAAGCTCCTACAGTGGGAAGTTCCGAACATTAAACTTACTTATTCCACACCTATTAAGCAACAAAATAAATTGATATCAACACGCTCCCCCGTTAACACGACACGGGAAGTTTGCCGGCGCGTCATAGCGGCCCTGTCGCGTCGCGTCGTCGTCGCTTTAGCCTGCCACTTTTCCTGACTCCGAGACAATTTATCAATTCCGTCCTACTCGTGTCGTATAAACTTTCGGCCGCATTAACTAAATCGGCGATTAGCTGAAAAGAAGCGCCTGGAGTCGCGTGCCGCACGCGAGGTGTTGCGGTTGAGACGCGCAGCGAGACGATGCGATGCGATGCGTGGCGATGCCTTGCGATGTGGACTCCAACGACAAATGTCAGTTAATGTGTTAAATTCTAGACGCTAAACTTAATTATCGTCTGTCGTACAACCTATTTTTTTTACAGTTTAGGTCTTTTTCAGCAGAAAACCTATGTCGTCTCTATATATAAATAAAATAAATATTTCCAACACTCACACCAATTAGCCTAGCCCCAAAGTAAGCACTGTAAGACTTGTGTTATGGGATGCTATGGTAACGCATAGAATACATAAACTGTACATATTTAAGTATATTTATAAAGAAATACATATTAAACATCCATGACTGGAGTACAAATGCTCGTATTCATCACACAAACATGACACCATGAAACCCGGCGTACAAACCACTCGGCCACGGAGATCGTCAAATCCTTAGAAATATGTATCCTTACAATGATAAAACATTTAAGCTAGGAATACTAATGTGATTAATAAGGAATTTATTTTTGTGGGTTTAGTAAATAAAAAATAATGAGTAGAATGAGACGTCATAAGATGCATACGGAACAACTCTTCAAAATTAATCTACTACATGCATGGCATAGATTATTTTTTTAGACGGACATGTAATTTTTACAATAAGAACTTGAATGAAGCAGATATTTTCAGTGAATGACTTTACAACTTCAAAAGGAAAGTGAGTGAATTATTGTTTAAATAGTATGACATGTGCGGCGGCGATGTCTATCATATGTTTCCAGTTATCCGTCACTTTTATGCCGCTTGAATATAATAATTATATATCAATTAATAGTACTTTAGGTCTATTTGTAAACATAAATTGTTAAATTGTTTGTATAAGACTGTTTGTTACCTAAATTAAAGAAATAAATAAAATAAATTAAGATTTACATGTTTTTGGCAGCAAAGTGATAAAAAATCGATCGTTTATTTGCTCATCCATCCGATGACCGACTGTTGGGAATTTAATGAACGAATGAACGAACAAACCAATCCGATCCGAAGTTCATTTCGAATATAGTTGTTACCTTTCCGCGACGGATATTGCGTAATCGCTGGTAATTATGCGATTTCCGTGACAGGTTTACTCGCTAACAATAACAGCGAACGCAATAACGATCCCTTTACTGAACATTCCGGTTAATCTTAATAAGCTTCGATACTCAGAATCTTAATTAAATATAAATATTACCAACACTCACACCAATTAGTGACCCAAAGTTAGCACTATAAGGCTTGTGTTATGAGATACTAGGGCAACGGATAGAATACATATACCGTACAAATATAAGTATTTTTATATAGAAATACATATTGAACATCCAAGACTGGAGTACAAATGCTCGTATTCATCACACAAACATCTGTCCCCACCGGAATTCTAACCCGGGACCTCTCGAGTCGGCGACACCATGAAACCCGGCGTACAAACCACTCGACCACGAAGGTCAAAATCTTACGTAGTAAATGAATGAAAATAAATGAGTGGTTTCAGCTGACCACAGTAAAAAAACACTACCTTTTGGTAGTGTTTGGATCCTTATTCACAGACAGATACGCAAGGTGTTGCGTATCTGTCGGGGAGTAAGGATACAGTGATATTTTTTGTATCGCAAGCGTCTATTGGCTATGGTGGCCGCTTACAATCAGACGGGACATATTATGCTTGTTTGCCATCACTGGATCTACTTCATCAATTTTACAAGCATTGGATGCGACCACAAAAAAACAAAACAGAGGTTAGAAGAGCCTGATTGGTTCGATTGTTTAATGTCGCATCGTTTGATTGGCTATTATCTATTAGGTGGAAGTGTAGTGGGGGCGAGCCGGCGACATCGGTTCCAGTACCAACCGGTCTATAATCACTCTTCTAACCTCTTTCTGTGTTCTGTGGATGCGACCACGACGATGGTCCGCTACGATGGACGCACGGATGGGACAGAAGGGAATGGGTCGAAGAGTTAGATAGCACATCGGTTAGCCCGTTCGACCTGCGATCGTGAAAGCTTTCTGCGTGACAGCTCATAAACTCTTAAAAGCACAAATAAAACAGGGAGAAAAAATCAGCCCTTGCTGAGTTTCTTGCCGGTTCTTCTCAGTACAAGGTCTCCCGCCGTAGATTAGCGAACCGATGACGTAGCTTTTCGACATTCACAAGTACTTGTAACAGCCTAGAATACTGAATAATATCGATTGATTTTTATTTTTATTTTAAATTTTAAGATGGGTGACCAAAAATTTAGTATCACGAACTCGTACATCCTTCGGAAGGCACTTTGAGCTGGGAGCCAATTTTGCCTGCGGTTTGATAGCACTCCACATTAGCCCCTCGTGGTCCCTATTAGTGATCAGGAGATTGATTACGCTGATGGAATCAGTATTTTTATAAAGTACATAGTCACAAAATAAGACATTAATGCTTTGGCTTAACTGCCAATCCGAAAACAAATACTAGAACATCTCTTAGGTAAGACAGAATGAAACTAAACAATGACTCTCTCGAAAATTCGGTATGTCAGGAAAGAAATAATTTCAATGAAACATTGAAGTAAGAACTTTTCAGAGCTGCCTGGAAAGCTACTTAACAACAATCTTTTGGGAAAACCCAAGTTAGGTTTATCTACAGGCGAGCACCAGGTGTCTCATACTATCAAATGACCTAATTTCCTTATTGCCTTATTACTTAGGTGTCGCGGCAGAAAGAAAGAAAAGCGGTATAAGGCTGAGTTATTATAATACAGCTTTTTTATCACGATCAATTAATGTTACTGTTAATATTAACTAATAAACTAATACTGCAATGATGTATAGTGTGTTATTGTTGAGTTGAGCTTTGCTTTCATTATTATTCTGATAATAACTTAGTTAAGAAACGATATCAACAAAAAGTAAGTATCAGAAATACAGCAATACAAAAAATAACCAAAACAAAAATACCAAAATCGCCCAATCTCCAGTTCACATTAGAAAAGCGATAGGGAACAGGAAAAATAATATAATAATATTGTATTCATAAGTGTGGGTCGGGGTGGACGGGGGCGATGCGGTACGGTACAGCAGTCGCCATAAATCGCGAGGATAATGAATGCCATTCTCGCCTCAATAAAAACTCCCACATTATATGATACTGGCTCGATTTATGCGTAGCTGCCCGCGCCGCCTATTAAACTCCACCAAAATATTTTAATATTTGGAGTGGAGTCGCCTAATGCCCTATTTATATTCGACCGCGCGGGGCCAGGTGAGTGCGTCGTCGCCGGCGGATTTGCGAAATTGTTAATCAAGCCTCATTTACTCACAGTGAGCACAGACGACCGGTAATAATTTTTAACGATACCCCCTTTATGTCATCGTGATATTTAAGCCTGCGTCAAATTATGCAGATTCCATCCGCTAAATGCAGTTAGTAAAATAATATCTCCAACAACAAAAAAGCATATTAGATTCAGTATAGATAGTATCATATTGTAAAAGATACCGTTTCTGCTTTATTTCCCCTCAACAAAACGCGGGCGAAATAGAGTAAAAAAAAACTGTGCTGAATGCGACTGGCATGGAATCGAGTTGAGTGCATAAAGTCCCCGTTGATACAATCACGCGACAGCCAATGAAGTTGTATACTATTGAAAAATATTTTCAAACGAAGCGACGGTGGCGGTCGGTGGTGCAACGTGCGATGCCAGGGGGGAGGGGGGAAGTGAAGGTGTATTCATGAATATTGATGCGGCATCGTGAATATTCAGCGGGGCGACACTGGCGATTGAAAACGCGACGCAAGTGCGATGCAGCCGCCGCGGCCAGCTGGCTACAACCTGACTTGGGAATACAACCCGACACGTTGCACAAGGGAAAACTCTTGCATTGCTATAAATGACAGTTTTTATTTTGTACAATACAAGTTTGGTTATATTATAAACACGTTTAATTTAAGAGCCCTTTTACAAAATTGCACCACTGCCGTACTAATCGGCGCATAGGTAGATTTGCACTAGTATACGAGTATATTGCATTTTACGGGTGATGTTTAGAATCTTATAAAATAAGTATTAATGAACTAATTATAAAACTATATACTTATTTCAGTTGTTCAATGATGGTAGATTAGCCAGATTAGTTTTATGAAAGTTTCTGATAGTAATTCTATTTAATTCAATGTCAAAATACCTGTAAACGGTAAACCTGCATTATTTTTTGGGAAACCTTACGGAGGTTAAATTTTTTTTTTTTTGATAATTAATGAGATAGAAAATCAAAATTCTAATACATTATGTTACAACAAAAATATATTTCTGATGTTGTAGTAATTAATTAGATCTAATTTATTGAACATTATTGAGAGATTCAGGCGTTTGAAGTTGTGCATATAATCGTTTTTTTCTGTAAACTAGCTGCAGTAGAACGATCAGTACAAAAAAAGGAAAATAGTATTTGCAAATATTCTACATTAACATTCAATAGGAAGAATAATTCTATTGTTAACTTCTATTGGAAATAGTCAAAATCTTTTCTAAGGGTGTAAATAAGGCGCTCAAAAATTACGACTTTTTGCAAAAAATGTGAAAGGGCTCTTAAGAGATTAAGAAGATACTACAGAGGGATAGCGCATACATAGCATAACATAGGGATTGCAACTCGCATTAGAACACTTATAACGTGAAAATAAGTTTTAACTTACAGAAATAATGTAGTAGCAGGTAAAAGACAAGGTCGGGGTAGACAATACACAAGTAATAGACTTCCACCAGGTTATATTAACTGCTACTATCAGTTGAGTGAAGTGTCTGTTTTTCTTTTTCATAAAAAACACCACTTCGCAGACTTAGACCTCGATTAGATTATTTAAATCCTCTCACTCTAAATAATTAGATTCTGCTTAGGTATTTCTTGCAACGCGAATCCAATACCTACGCGGTAATTGGCTACATTTAACAGCTAAGATATCGTCCACCGACGGACACTGCGGAGCGGTAAGGTGAGCAAAGGAAACCTATATAATGAAGGCAATTTGAATAAACTCCAGCACATTAGGTCGGTGCTAGCGCCGCGCCAATTAATTATTTCTTGCGTCCTGACTTACGCTCGCCTCCGTCTTTGGATGTAGTGATTAATCAGGTTTTTTCCCGGGTCCAGCCGGGGATAAATCTCGGGGCCGATCTCGCCCGGACAAGTACATGCGGCCGGAATCTGGCCCGTTATTTATGTGCTCCACAAGCCCGTGTCCCTGATGCACTGCCATCCCCCTGTATACCTCCCCGGCCCGAACCGCCCGAAATGTGTCTAAGCAGTACGACAATCGCACTAAATTAAATAAACCCAAGGCTTATTATTCAAAACTGCGGGCAGACTTCAGAAATTATTATTGCCCGAAACTCCGAACATTCCTGGAACGAATCAAAAAGTTTTTCTCATCATCAATCTTTCGGACGAGCAGGAAGCGTTTAAGTCGCAAAAGCGCGAAATTAATTATTTATCAGCGCCGCGGGAATTATAGCAGATTGGTGCTTAAATGAGAACGCCATGACTCATCAAGAAACCAAATGTGTTGGGCGCTATCAAAGGAATCAAATTACTGGGCTTACGGGCGGGATTCAAGAGTTTCTTAGCGGATATGGAATTAAGAAATGCCGGTGGGTGTAAGAGTATTTTGCTAACGTGCTTAATAAATCAATTCTTTTTGATATTGCTCAGTTATTTAGTACTATTATTATATAATTCATATTTTTACCATTATAGTTAGCCATAAACGAGAACGACTTTATCATGTCGACGAAAAAGCTAATATTCAATGATGTTTCTGTGATCAACGCAGTCAAAACGGGAAGTGATGACCGGTTAGTACAAGGCACATTGAATAAAAACATTAAGCTCGAAACATCTCGAATGATAAAGTCTACGCTCCGACCAATGCCTACACAACTCCAGAACCCAGAGAGGTTTCAACTCGAACTTCAAATATTAATTCGAATTCTTCGATTCCCTTGAGAACAGCTTAGATGTGGTCGTTCTGAACAACACGGTGGTGGATACTGTTGGTACGGTAGGGTCCAAATATTCTGACAAAACTCTCCTACTTATGGAACAGCGGAACGAAATGAGACTACGGAATTCAGGAGATGAAAATCAGTACCGGCGGTTAAATAGATAGATATCACAGTCCTTGACGAGCGATCTTCTCCGATTTAATACGTATTGTATCAAAGAGGCTATCGAGCTCTGTAAAGGCTCCAAAAGTATTTGCGAGATATCTGTCAATTGGGTAAAGCGAACTGATGAAGCTGAACACTGACAGCGGTAGCATCATTTCGTCTTAAGGCTGAAATCCTGAGGGAGATTGAGAGTTTCTATGGATAGCTATACTCAACGCAAGCACATGTTGAAAGCAAGGCTAGAGAACAACAACTTAAAAACAACAAGACGGCGGGCGATGATGGGATCACAGCAGAACTTCTGAGAGTGGGCGGTAAGCCGATACTCAAAGTTCTCCAGAGGTTTTTCAATTCTATCATCCTCTAAGGCAGAACGCCAAAAGCATGGGCTAGAGGAGGTTGTCCTGTTCTTCAAGAAAGGCGGCAAAGCACTATTGAAAAACTATCGACCAACCTTACTTCTTAGCTATATTTATAAGTTGTTTTCGAGAGTTATTACGAATCGTCTCGCACGCAGGTTTGACGACTTTCAACCTCCCGAACAGGCCGGTTTCTGAAAAGGTTTCAGTACCATAGACCATATTCATACGCTGCGGTAGGTTATACAGAAGACCGAAGAGTATAATCTGCCATTCTGCTTTTTGCTCGTGGACTATGGAAAGCTTTCGATTCGGTTGAGACCTGGGCGGTGTTACAGTCTCTACAAAGGTGCTAAGTAGACTACAGGTATGTCGAGGTATTAAGGTACCTTTACGAAAACGCACTATGTCAGTTCGATTACAGAACCAGAGCTCTAATCCTATCCAATTGCAGTGAGGTGTGAGACAGGGAGATGTGATATCTTCGTACGGCTGACATGTTGATGATGCGATTTAGTCATAAATCTATTTGAATGTATTATGTACGAATGTAATGTTTTTCTACAGAATCATTATGAAACAAATCGTAATTTTAACTCATAACAAGTTAAGGGAAACCGCTTAAAAGCAAATTTAAAAGATTACGAAATTTCATGAAACTATAAATTACAACTTCTTATAAAATATATACTTTATTTATGTTTGCGCAATCATACACGTTTTATTAAATGATCATGCACGAAAAAATAAGAAACAAATAAGTCTTAACGTTATTGTAGGTACAAGTTACAGTCTAATCTAACTAAACCAGCTGAATTACATTAAGATTCTGCACTTTGTTTGCTAAGATTCGAGGATTTGTCGGGCGATCCCGTTTTCGCTTCTCCAACGACGGCGTTCCTTGGTGTGGTAATTGCCCTACGGATGGACGCCGGCACGATTAATGCCAGTCCCTTATCAATGCGAATCTTTTTTCCCCCAAAACACCTTGCCTTCCACTCAGAGCGAATGGGAAAAAGTTGAACCAACCATTCAATAATGGTAACTATTAATTATTGAAATGAATTTTGGGTTTCATTACATTATCATCATCAGCCTATTAATGTTTATACAAAAACTAGCTTTTGTCAGCGGCTTCAATCGCGTTAGATCTGATTTTAAGTGAATGGTGTGAACTCAGTAAATAAAAAGCTCTACAAAATTGCTTATTTAATTGAAGGAATAACCGTGAAAGGACATTGCTCATTCTCCAGTATTAAATTAATAAAATGTTCACCCTGTAATTGATTTTTCAGTACATTAAAAACATGTTGTTTACACAGCTTGCAGAAAACTTTTGCCTAAAAAACGATGCTAAACAAAATGAAATTCTACTAAATTCATCTAACTTCTACCAATACTTTCAGTCTGATAGCTTATCAGTTTAAGAGCTAAATATTGACATTTAATTACAGGTGAAGCGGCAAGCGCGCCCAGTCTGGCAGTGTCATCGCCAGGCAGGACGGCGCCTGCGCCTCTCTCTACACCGGTAAGATTAATTATTTTACTTACTACTAAATTAAAATAAACGCCATCGGTTAACATATCTACGGCTAGATCTTTTAATTACCTACATGACTAAATCATTCAATGAGCTTTAATTTTGCCATTGAATTTTTTTGGATAGAAGTTGTAGTTTTTACGAAATTCACGATAAACCGCTTTCCCCCTTTAAAAATGGTCTCACCCCTAAGCCTCCTGACTTCAAATTGCTCTTGATTTATTTCGCTTTTTTTGATGTGGTGTTTGCCTTTAGGTATGGGTTTCATCTGTTTCCGTTTTTTTTTTTATTTTTTTACCATTTTTAAAGCCTGCATAGGTATTCTGTAGGATGCAATCTCATCTACGATACCATTTATTCGGATTTCTGACAAGTATTTAATATCTAATACTGGCTGCTTCTACAGACATAGCAACATTTTGCCGTGTAATGGCGTAATGCATATCTAACTTTGACGACCTCCGTGGCCGAGTGGTTTGTACGCCGGGTTTCATGGTGTCGCCGACTCGAGAGGTCCCGGGTTCGAATCCCGGTGGGGGCAAATATTTGTGTGATGAATACGAGCATTTGTACTCCAGTCATGGATGTAAAATATTTATTTCTATATAAATACACTTATATATGTACAGTATATGTATTCTATCCGTTACCCTAGCATCCCATAACACAAGCCTTACAGTGCTTACTTTGGGGCTAGGCTAATTAGTGTGGGTGTTAAAAAAAAAAGAAAGAAAAAAACTAATGTCTCAAATGGCAGCTACCTCAAATTGGAAGTAAGATTTTATTTTAAAGAATGAGCCTGCTGGTCTATAGTCTATAAATCACAAACACTTTTAAATAGTGCAGATAAGCTTTTACATACTACATAATATAAAATATCTTCACGCTGTATGCCGGGTGCAGTAGACAAAGTGAAGAGAGAAACATTATCATACGGTCTATAGAGATAACTTTTCTTCCCTAAGACACACATTCGCCGATATTTGTGGCTTCTGACGTCACCAACCTTCAGAATGCGATCAATGCTAAAGTAATCAATCATAATAACTATACATGGTAGCGGTAATGAGTATCACAACCTTGGTTAGTGTAATAGTTTTCTACTTCGTTCAAATTCTCATAGTCGCCAAATGAAAAGGTGATGAAGAGTTACAAAAAAGAGCAGTTGCTACTTTACCGAAGTATACATGTAAAAGAAGTTATGGTAGTCTGATATTAAGCAAGAATTATTGAGCACCTATTTATATATGTAATGAGAGTTGACGACCTCAATTCTTGTTTATATAGGTTTGATGTCATTTTCAACTGACGCCTGTCTGTATGAAATAAAATACATAGAAACATCCCTTGCTGGATTTCTTGCCGATTCTTCTCAGTACTACAGTCTCCCACCGTAGATTTGCAAACCGATGTGGTTGATGGGTAGCATTCGACTTTCACATGAGCTTGTAGGTACAAGCGTAAAGTGAATAACTGAAATTATTTCAGACCACTTAAAACTTTGACGTTTTAAAACGGAAAAAGTTGGGAAACTGCTTATTTTTTACTAGAAATTTCTCACCCTGTTAAAAGAACGTTGTGACAACAAGCGCATAGCTTATATTTTCCTCCTCACTATTGTGTGAAAAAAACAGCCCGTTTATTGACGCCGTTGGCGCTTTTTTTATTCGGCCTCCGAGAACTGAGTCGTCTCTTAAAGCGGCCGAGTCTTTGTCTTAATAAAAAGTGTCACAATCTCTATGTCATAGTTACGTCGACAAAAAATATTTCATACGCTCATTCCGGCCGTTTTCGACGCGGCTCCTGTTAGATGGTGCGATCATAAAAGTGCCCTCGCGGCGAATAAACTCGGCGACTCCGAAACGAACGGCGCGACTTAGCACGATTTTATCTACTTAAAGTTAGATGTCGTTTATTTTATGTGAGCGATCGAGGCAGTGCGCTTTAGCCGCGACCCGGCGAGGCTTGGGCGCGGGCGGTCACTCGTATCTTTATGGAGGGTGGCCAATAACGCACTCGTTTACGTCCCGCCACTGGCAAAGCATCATATTTCTTTAGCGCGTTTGGTCTTATCACTGGTGTAGTACTCGCATCGTTCTAGTGCGTCTATCAACCGCATGATGCGCCCCACGGGGCACTCGCTTCGTTATCCAGCCGATCTCACGGGCCCCGACACAAAAGCTTGGTATGCCCCATCCATTACATAGTACAGTATGAATAATTGCCCTATTCATAACATTATGTTACTCAAACGCTAGGCCTGTCTGAATATTCTCTAATTTATCTGTTAGTGGGTTTCGTAATTGTTACAACAATCTACAGTCATGTAAGATTTTAGTAGAAACGTGTTCGTGTTCTATTATATACGTCTGTCCTGTCAAATGAAGGTAATTGAAATAGGAAAAATGCATGCTTTAATCTCAAATTGAATTAATCTACACTGTGTGTTTTTTTTTTGTTTGACTTAGACACTTGTTGCAGTACATGTTTTACTATAGTGAGACGTAGATATTAAAGCAAAACTTCTCCACTTATGCTACTGATTATACATGTGTCCATCAGATTGCCAGCTAGAAGACGTGTTCATCCCTATGATAACGATATTCCAGGAATTAAGACGAATTTATACATCTGGCGTAACATGATATAACAATAAAAATAGTAGAATATCAAGTTTGTTATCCTATAACCTACTTGTGTCTGTTTACCCGATCCCTCCAGGTGAATTTCAATTCAACTTATATAATTAACTTATTACTAATGGATTCTTCAGCAACTTTACATACCTATCAAACTAGCACTTTCATCAATCGAAAGATTGGCGGGTAGAAAACCGCAACGATTAAAATATTGAAGAATCGTCTGACGTTAAACTTCCATCGTATTTACACGAAAACTTCTCTTGGGAATTTACTTCGCAAAGTCTCCATCAAATAGAAACATGGAACTTCATTTAACTGAGTTACGAACCGATAAAGTAACGAACGAGTTGAATTTTAATATTAACTCCTCGACGAAAGCCAAGTTCGTAAAGGTTAATGATAATCGAATTGATTACTTTTCTGGAACATCGTTATTAAAATTCTTGACAAATCAGTTTGTTATTTTTCGAGTACATGTATTTATATAGGGATAACCATAACCTATATTCTATTCTTATTCAAAGGCTAACCTTAACTAAAATTTTTCCTAGCATTGAGAAATGTTATTACGGCATGGGCGAATAAGACTTCAGTTTGATTTGTGAGTGCAATTTTCGAGAAGCCCAGTAAAAACACTACGCTCCTATTGTTCCTTAGATCACGCATCGGGCTCGGTGCCACTAAAATGCATCTGCTTCTCGAACATTTATCCTTTTCTATTAGATTTCCAAGCACTCGGACTGGGAAGCGTTATTTCTTTATTTTCTTAAAACAGTTTCGTTGCAAAAGTTCTGAGCGTTCTACCGGTATAGGGAGTAATCGTTGTGTTTGTTCGCTCGAGGCGTTTGAAGATGCTCATATGTCTTACCGAGTTGCGAAGGTCGGCGGGTAGTGGAGCCCCAGCACTCCTTTGAGAGGGGGTGCGGGTGGTGTTGAGTGACACAATGACAGCGGATCGGGCGCGGGCGCGGTTCGTTTGTCACAGATGACGGGTGCCGTCGGCGAAAAACTAAGCCGCTGTCCGCACATCTCCAAGATTGGCCCGCCGCCGCTGACACACCGTCATCAACTCCTTTCGCTGACCCCTCTAATTCGTATACACGCTCACTCGCTCGTGTTTACCGTTTTGATATTCGAATTATGAGGGTTGAATTGTCTATTTTGGTCCACTGGAAAGGAAATTTTTTGCACAATGGCCATTGTTGAGAGAACGCGTCAGCTAAGTAGGTAGGGGCGTTTTAATTAAGTCCGTGATAGTTTTAGCAAGGGATCCCTTTGTCGTGCTACCTTTGACATCGCTGGCGTTTACTGTTGGGATACCGCTAATCAGGTGAGGCTAATTTAAAGATGTGTCTGATATGAAGTAATTACCTACTGATACGGTCCAGGGTCTAATTACGCCACGCTGATTGGCTATGCCAAGCCTTTCATTCCGCAGGCGCGCCGCGGGACCATTATAATAACTTACAATATCACGGCCACCGCCTCGTCGATTCATAAATTTATCCTGCATATTACGATCGTATGATTTACAACCCCAATCGCTATACTAAATTCAGGATAGTATTATTACCAAACTTCGGTAAATGGCTCTATGGAGAAAAAATAAAAAAAGGATAAGGTTAATTTTATATCATAACTAGCGAGCGAGCGACTTTGTCCGCCTTACCTTCAATTAAATCCAAAACCGTTTAGTAGTTTTTGCGTGACCGAGTAACAACCATCCAAACACACAAAAATATAAACTTGCGTATTTATAATATTCTACTAATCGTAGAATATTATTTTATAACTAGCTTTTGCCCGCGACTTCGTCCGCGTTTTCGTCGTTTTTCGTAAAAAAGTAGCATATGTCCTTCCTCAGGGTCCCGTGGTTTTGATGTGACAGACAGATTAACTTTCGTATTTTAGTAGGGAAATATAATATGTCAATCCACAATACTGTTAAAAAAATCGCAATAAGGAACCGCAGAATATTATTATTATCACTGTGCCCCGAGACCATCAGCGTGTAACTCCTTGTATGTTATTATGTTAATGTTTTGGTAATATTGTTTAGATCACTTTCACATGAGGCTTAAGTACATATAGAATGAAAATACTTCAGCGCAAAGCTTCAAACTACGTTGAAGGTAGGTAAACTACGTTGAAAGTTGACCCGTCCGGCACGTGAACATAAAGATTTCTAGGACTGCTAACCCGGGAAAGAGCGACATAACTGACCATGTGAAAAACAACTGACACCGAGATCTACTCCGGCAAACCAAAAGTCTGCCCTTGAGCCTTATTTATTGTCATTGCATAACACACCGATACTGGGAATTGCGTTCTTTTAAATAGGAATGGAAAATTATTTGGTATTATGGGAATTCTGGGAATAAAGATGGTTTCTCCTGCACCGCAACCTGTTAAAATTTGAGCCTCGATTACATTTTGTTGCAACTGGGTTACTTTAAGCCGAGTTCCATTGCAAAGTTGTGGTGGTCTTAAATTTCAGAGCAGAATAATTGGAATGCCAATTTTTAAACAAATTGCATGAGAAGGAAGTCCGGGCATATTTAAAGAATTTAAAAATTCTATCGGGTAATTAGTGGCTTCTTGTTCATCGGCCATTCTATTTATTGAACTATAAACTTTGCTTTCCCCCTGGATATTCGACAGTATTTTATTATTAATCTCAGATGCCCGGTCATTGCGAGGAGTTAAAATGGACCTTTCGCATAGCCAAGAATTGTGCTTATTTAATATATTTGTTACGTCACCGTGTACTGACGATATAAGATGTTGTTGGGGTTGCACTATACAACATAACTCAGGCGTCAGAATAATTTTTCCTTGGTGTAGCAGTGGATCTTTGGTGAAGGTATTTTCTTTAATAATATATCAGAAAATTCACGATCATCCGGGTTATCTACAGTTCTCACTCGCATGTTTATAGTCAAATGCACCGATTGTATATCACGCCTCAAATAAGAGCTTTTCAGGCAAGCCTTAACCTCATCAGCTCGGGTTCCCCGTGGTATTACCGGTAAGGTTTGTCGGAAATCACCACAAAATAAAACTGTGATACCGCCGATTGGTCGATCATTTTGTCTTATATCCCTTAAAGTTCTGTCTACCGCTTCTACTCCTTTTCGATGGGCCATCGTACATTCATCCCTTATGATTAAATTACACTTTGAACGAATATTTAAACACTACCAAAACAACAAATACGTGGTCCTAACTTTAGCTACCTTACACTTAAAATCTAAGTGACTATTTAAACTAAAATATTCTTATAGAATTATAACCAGAAATATATACAACCCACAACAAAAAAGAAATGAAAATAAAGCTGAAACGCCTGTGCAATACTATCTACCTATACCTACTTCACTTAAAAATAAATACTTATAACTACTTTAATTAATAAAAGTATCTACGCTTAATAATTTTTAATTTGAACGAATATTTAAACACTACCAAAACAATTAATACCTATTTTACAAAATAACAACAAAAGAAATTCAAATAAACTATTTAAAGACTAAAAGTCGCGCTGATAAGAATTGTTTCTCAATATCAATTATTGTCTGTCAATAAGGTCGAACGCTCTGAACGCATCAACAGCCAAATATTGAAGCTCGCTCGCTCTCTTTTTTTTATTTCCTCCCAGGCGGGGGAGCATGTAAGAAATCCTCATGGATACCCTACAGCCGGTTGCAAGGTTATGTCAGACTCATACTGACTAAAAACACCCGTAGGGGCTGCCTCTGGCCGGGAAGGCCTTTAAGGCTTCATCGGAAGCGATCGTCCCCAGGGGGGGAGCGAACCAGAAAACAGATTTAGACAGCTCTCTCTCGGACCTCCCGCCTTTTGATACCCTACCGCCCCGCCGCGACCCGTGTCGAGCGCGGCAACCGTTACACAAAAATAATCCATAAAGCATGATTCAGTATTCACGTGCGACGGCGCGATGGCTTATTTCATGTATAAGTTTGGTGTTTCTATACCGATTTCTATGTTTTTTTTATTGAATAGGTAATAATGTTAACTTTTTTAAATTAGAGATGAGTCAGAGTATTACAAACGTATGAGTAAACAAATATGATCAGAATGCTCCGAACTGCTAAGCTATCGGGAGTTACACGTGTTATTGTGAGTCAACCATAAAAGATAGACATATGCTGTTGCGGGATATTTTTTAGACAATTTTATGTAGAATATTTCCGTCATACATGATTTCTATGTAACTTTAACCATTAAGGCTGCACACGCGACGGAAGCTTAAAAAATGGAGTAACTTCTCCCGTTTTCCCAACATTTCCCTTCACTACTCTGCTCCTATTGATTGTAGCGTGATCTAAAGTATACTATAACCTGCCCAGGAGTATGAAGAATAATTGTACCAAGTTTCGTTAAAATCCGTCGAGTAGTTTTTGTTTCTATAAGGAACATACACACAGACAGACAGACAGACAAAAATTTTACTGATTGCATTTTTGGCATCAGTATCGATCACTAATCACCCCCTGATAGTTATTTTAAAAATATATTTCATGTACAGAATTGACATCTCTACAGATTTATTATAAGTATAGATATCCTGCGAATTCATTTATATTTCACTCCCGCTGTGTAAAAGAGAATGCCACTTACACTTAACATCACACATCGGTGTGATGGGGCAGTTTGCTGTGCCTTGCGTACAAGACTTTTGAAAGTTTTTTTTTTATGTTTATTTCCACGACTTAATTGTATGCGTATAAAAGTCTTTAAATAGATTTTGTAAGTAGTGTTGTAAATTCTAAATTATGTAATGTTAGCTACCTTCATGTATTATTTCATATTGAAGTCATTTTTCAACTTAAACTCTGCCGCCGCTTTAGATTTACGAACCGATGGCGTAACTTTTAGGTTATAGGTTAAAATTGTTCATCATCTGTCTATTAAAGACCCCTCTTATGGAGTACTCGCATTTAATTTGAAGACAATAAGAAGATATGGCATTAAGTCCGCCATATGCAATGTAAAGGCATTAAAGATTAAATAAAATAAAATAAAAATAAAAATATGGACTTTACCCACCACGCAGGCTAGTGCAGGTTGATATCCAGATCCAATGTTTCTATGAAAATTAAGCAGAGCGCCCCTACCAGACATAAGAACAAACTGGCTCTTTCCATACAAAATTCGACTATGACGATACGATTATGAACCTGACAAAACTCGTGCTTGCGCCCAAGGAAGTTTTAAACCCTAACTTTGGCCTTAGTTTAGCAAATCAGATCAACCTTGTCAATAATTAGAATTTAAAAAAAAAGTTGAACTGAGTGTGAACATGATTTTGTTTTTATAATTGTCTTTGGTGCTTGGAGGATGGAGGTTCTCCTCAATCTTGAGTGGAAAAATCGTTATGGCTATGGAACCTTTTTACTTACGCAGGCATGCAACGGACCAGGAGCGTCTTGGACATGGAGTGCCCGTTCGCGCGACTTGAGCGCGCCCGGCGGGGGCGCTTTGACGGAGGGCGCGGTAGGGCGCGCGATGGGGCGCAGCGCGTCCGCGACATTACGGGCCGCGCCAGACCTCAACGTGGACGCCATCAAGGAGAAACTACTGGACCACCGCATCCCAGAGTCCTGCGTCTAGTCACTATAGTTGTTAGTTCGGATGAACCTCAACCGCCGCTGCGTACACCCAGGTTTATAAGTAGATGTTGGAAGGAATCTCGCTGATCATTCATTAAATTTCAATCGAAAACAATCATGTTTGTATTCGTACACTTACAACTACTATATGTTGGTTAATGTTATTTTGTCTTATATTCCATTTTTCTTCATGATTTTTTTAATTAACATAATTATAAATAATATAATAGATATTATCTATTTACTCGGCTTATTCATTGAACTGAAAATATTAAAACAACTTCCTAACTAGTGTATTGCAATTTGACTTGTAAATACGTGATTGTATCAACTAACTAAGTTTGGTCTCTACGTCAAAGGGTGTTGCGTAGGGTGGTCGGTGAATCCTTTGTACATTCCTTGCGAGCGTTGTGTAAATGTTGTAGGTAGGTAGACATTTTCTCGACTTTTTACCCGCGACTGAACAAGACTTTCATGATCTTCTGCGCGTCCCTCTGAAAAAAATGTAGTGTAACAAAATACAGGAATAGTGTAAAGTGGCCCCTCTGAACTTATTATGATACTCAAAGGTAACTTGTTTGACTTAGTACCTTGTACTGTGAACTTTATTGCATTGGGCTATATATATATATATATAGGTAATACACTAAAGACCTCTGGAAACGGCAAATCACGGGACTGAAAACTGAACTCACCATAACGGGAAGCAAATAAAAGTATTGCTATCATTCTATCTAAGCAGATAGCCCATGACAAGATAATTTCGAAAACAATTGACAAGCACTCTCGGTAATCGTCAGTTTTTTTTTCTCTCTCGTGCTTCTCCCACACCTATGCGACGAAGCTCTGGGTGGTTTTGGTTCTAAAAGCGCTAATATTAGCGTTGGAAATTTCAAAATTAGTTCTGTCGTACAGAATAATCGGGCTGTCTATCTTTAGACGCTAGATAATAGCTTGACTGGTAATAATTTGACACGCATAAAAGAGATTGTGGGAGAAGAGAAGTATTGCACTTATGTGTTTTTAATGCCGAATCTTAAAAATAAACTTTGTCTATAACATAATAAATACATTGTTGGGGTGGACCACCCTCATCACTTACGGGTACGAAAAATAGTTTACGTCCTATTCTCAGACCTACTGAACATAGACAAAAAGGTTTCATAAGAATCGGTCAAGTCGTTTCAGAGGAGTTTTGTTACAAACACTGTGACACGAGAATTTTATATATTAGATAACGAAGACGCGCGAAGATCAAATAACTTACCGCATTAAATTTGTTTAAAAATAAACTCTGTGATGTAAATAATAGAGTCTAAGTCTTTGCCACTTTTTTACATGTCTACTTTAGCTCCTAATCTACCGTTTAACGATTCGATTGAGAGGTAAATGGATCTATCGTTAAAATTATATGTAAAAATTAATTAAATGAAACTATGTAAATAGTGTTTGTACTTGATTCTTAAGGTTTTATGGTCGGCTTAGGGTTGTCGCTGCCGGGCAAAACTACAGCCCTAAATAATACTGTGTGTTATAAATTGTACAGGTTATTTATTACGATAGTATATTTTTTTTTTTGTAAATGTAAATTATGTTTAGTGAACGTGTATTTTGCGATTATATCCGTGCGTTTATAACAAACATGCTTACAAAAGAATTCTTCTGGTTACGTACATGGTAAAATGAACTTTATAAAAATATTTCGCACACATCGCTCGCAGAAAACCTGACAGCCTAGAGAAGCTGATGGTGGTTGACCAGGTCGACGGGAGAAGATCACGCGGTCGCTCACATACCCACTGGGCAGATCTAGTAAAGTCACTCACTGGCCTATCAATAACCAAGGCTATAAAGACTGCCGAGGACAGTAATACGTGAAGAAGCATAGTATATCAGGTGGTCAACATTTCAAGTTAGACACGACATTCAGAAATGAAGATAGCGACTAAGAAGAAGACGTACATGGTCGTAACAAGGTGTCAAAAAATATAAAACTTTTATAATGTATATTATTACTTTCAGCAAATTTATGAACACCTAGTGATGTGTAACTTATTTTAAGTAAATACGAATTATCTAGGTACCTAAGTAGTTAATAAATTAATGTCCATAATTTTGGTTTTGGTATAAATAAGTTTCCGTTGCTATACCTAAAATTTAAATGGGCATATCAATACATTGTTTAAAGTAAAATCATTTTCCGCGTTTGACTGTATGGTATATCCGCTTTTGGTACCTACTCTTTTGTCCATCAACATCACACGGAAGATTCATATATTATATATATATATATAGTACAAGCCCGAAAACAAAAACCTAAGTTATTATGAAATTTAGAAAAAGTTTTGTAAGCATGTTTGTTTATTTTAACAACAATAAGACATATCTCGAACAAATTGTGCGTATCATTCAATATGCGTATCAAATGTTTTTCGCTTAAGTTACGAACAGACTGACAATGAAAACTTGTAGATATCATTACATAAAAAACTGTTAGATAATTTAATCTGTTTTAAATATAAGAGGTGATTTGTTATTATGGAAATTTAAACAACTCCAAGAGTTCGCCCTAATGTTGACACATTTATTTTGGACGAGATTAAAGGTTGTCTTGAAAGTATGAATGTGTTTCATTCAACGTTACCCTAGCAAATTGTTTATTATTGAAATGGATTCAATAATTATTGTAAAGAAGCTGTCATCCGTTCCATTAATGGTGCATGTTAATATTATATAAACATCAGGACACATCTATCGGCCCATTAAGGCCCGTATTACAGAATGACAACTAAGTGTCGATCTTTACTTGAGTACAGTTAGAAAGGGATGTCGCTATGTGCTATATACAGCGACATCCCCTTCTAACTATGCTCAAGACTAGACCAATCACTGAGAATCTTTCTATAATACGGGCCTTAGTGTTATAAGTTTCAACGGTCTGTAGCAAAAATATAATTAAGTTAGGTTGAGCACTAACAACATATTTTAAAAAAACACAAGAAAACTCAGCTTAAAAACTGCGTAAAAATATTTTGCTTAACGTTGCATTTATTTTTAAACTAGGGACCGTCAAAACCATATAAGTCAAATCTTGAAATGAAAAGTGGGCCTGCAGATGTGTACGGCGGTTATTTCTTATTTATTTATTAAAATAATCAGGCTACAAAGGCCCATAGATAAATACCTTATATACAGATATAAAACATTGTTGTTAGTTAATTTCAAAGTTTTAAGCGGAAAAGCCTTATCGAATTCTTTCTTAACCAAAGTGAACATATTGCCGTAAAGAATATTAGGATCCTCATGTGTCCATGGCATTTGAAACATTTTATCATCAATATTGTTTTGAAAATTTTCTAAACGTTTATTTGTTACTGGTCTTAATTCAATGAATTTGGGCTTAGTAGTGTCATTTGTATTATATGTTATTTTTAAGCCGTAATGATCTGATGTGATACAATTAATAATTGATTTACTAACTGGATTATAATCAGTAAATATATTATCCAAACAAGTAGCTGAATGAGATGTTACTCTAGTAGGCTCAAAAAATTGATGTACAAAATTAAAACATTTGAATAGTGATGTTAGGCGAATTGACATTGAATTATTTTCAAGAATGTTAATATTGAAGTCACCAACTACAATCAAAAACTTATTTTTAGACTTTAACTTTTTTAGAACATTCTCCATCACTGATTCAAAAACACTAATGTTGCCTAGAGGGGGTCTGTATACACATACTATAATAAATTCACTGAATTCAACACAGGATAGCTCAATAATACGTTCTACTGAGAGGCCAACTATGTCCTTCCTATCCCTAGTTTTTATATTTTTATTTACAAAAAATAATGTGCCACCATGTATAGCTGCAGTACGAACATATGCACTTATCATTTGAAAATTGTTTATGCTAAAAGACACCTCAGAAGACTTAAGCCAGTGTTCAGATAAACAGATAACATGAATATCCTGGCTCTTTGCAAATAGTTCTAATTCTAAATCTTTGCCAGCCAACCCTTGAATATTCTGATAAATAATATTAATTTTGTTGGATTTGGCTGTTGTCGTACCCCTCAGTTTAAATTTGAGTTGGTCACCCTATTTTCTAAATTAATAATTTTATTAGTGCTGACACTAAAACAATCCAGTTGCATAGACTTTGTTATACCATGTATAACTGAGTTTTGTATATTATAAGCTAACAAAGTAGCTATCTGAGTCTTATATTTTTTTGCAAGATACATAGTATCTGTGGTCAACTTAAATTTACTAATATATTTATTTATATCAAAATATAAAAAATGTCACTATGACTATTTAATAAATTATAAATTATTAAATTCAAATTAAAGATGCGCTTGTTTTGTTCCCTAGTTAAATTTTCTGCATATGGGAAAGCGCTTATTATTATTTTACACTTGCACCTAGACTGATAGTTAAGTAGCACCTCTATATTTCTATACATATCTCTTGCTCTTATTTTAGAGCTGTCACCACACATAATAACTATGTTTGTCAAACTGTTCGCATCATACTGATTCAGTTCACTTACAATGTCATTTATTGATTTACCTGGCATACATATATTAGTAATTCTTTCATTACAATAATTCCTTAACATTGTTCCAAAGCCGCATCCTAACTTATCCGAGAACATAATTGTTTTACTTCTAGTTGTGTTCTCAGATAGCACTGGTTTGAAAGGAGAGGTACTATATGTAGTGCAGATTGACCTCACAGGGGAGTTGTTATATGTTTTGCAAGTTGACCCAGAACAGACAGATGAACCACCAAAATTTTTAACTGTTTGAGAATTATTATTATTATTAACGACCTCTATAATTTCAGATGATGTTGATTGCAAGGAAGATTGATTTAAAGAACTACTGAATTGATTTTTTACTAAAGACTCATAACGTTCTGCATTGTAGTTGCATAGTTCAACTAATTCTGAAGCTGATTTTATATGCTCACTTGTTTGTTTTTGTGCATTTGAATATTTGTTAGATAACGTTCCTAGTGACTCATGTAAATATTGAATCTCTAAATGTAATTTCTTTGTATCACACATATATCTATAGAATCAATAAGGTCCATTCTTTCCTTCCTTAATGCTATATTTTTATGAAAACAGTTATTTCTTTTAATTAACTTTCCTGTTCTTTTTATAAATTTACTAATGCGAATATACTTTTTTAGTTTTTTCTTGCCAGTTACACAGTTTTGTACAGCAGTGTTCTCATAAACAATAGGCTGTTGATATTGTGTCAAGGGCACTCCGGGAGATGCCATTAATTCCTCAAAAAGGCTCTGTGTATGTGCTGTTTCCTGAAGTTGTTGAATTTCTTTATAATGTGCTAGTTGGTTATTTGCATCAATAAGTTCTTTTTCTAGGTCTGTGATACGTTGAAGAGCCCTCTCATATGTGTTGAACAGCTGGTCAAAGCTGTTGACAGTGTCGTTAAGATGGTCTCGTTGAAGAATCCCTTCCATGTGTTCCGAGTGAAGTTGGGATAGTTCGCTCTTGAGCTGGGTGTTCCTTTGAATATTTTTCTCAATTTCCTCTTCACCCTCATCACGTTCACGAAGTAGCTGGCGACAAGTTTCCTTTGTTACCTTGAGTTCTTCCAGAGCTTGTTTCAATTTAAGCTCTGTACTTTGAACTGCTGAACTGAAGTCGTCAGTCGGCACCCTCACCACAAATGAATTAAAATTCACATTGTGACGGGACTCTAATCGTGCGTCTCTCAGGGAGAACTTGCTCTTTATCCGCAGGTACTCCACGATCTCCTCTTCCTTCGTAGAGTAATGTAGTCGGGACACGTACAGCGGCGTCGTAGGTATTGCAGGACGCAGCAGATGGTTCGGTCCAGTCGGGGCAACACCACACAAATTGCGGCGAGCGGGCCTCTTCTTCTTCCTTTCCACCTTGATGAAGCCCTCTTCGTCGCAAATCTGATTTTGTGATGCAGCCGGAGTAGCACGTCTGACAGAGAGATTGCTACTCTTCTCTTTTGCTTGAACATCAATGAAGGTTATGAGCGCAGTGATATGCAAGATGCCACCGCTGCAATAATGCCAAACACGTCATTTTTACTAAAAAGCAGACTGCCTAGAATAAAAGATACCACTACTCCAATAATACTTAAAACGCTAATTAACCAAGAAGCTGATTGCCTACAATGTATCGTGACTATAGTGTCGCCGCACACGGGCCACCGACTACAACCACAAAACGCCGCCACCGGCATATTTCTTGTAGTTTTCATCCATTTAAATGGACTCGCCACACACGGTACGCCGGTGGCCGCCACACGCTACAAATCGTCGTTGCTCGCTTCTTGTGGCCCGCACCGGCCACTTAATGCGCCGATACAAAACGCCGCTACACGTCACTTGCGCGATTCCCCACCCCTCTCTGCCTTACCTTAGTCGGCCGCTGTCGCGCGCTTTAGCCACTTTAGTAGCCGCTTCTAGCTTCTCGTGGCGGCGTTTGTGGCTGTAGCGTGTGGCCTGTGTGCGGTGACACTAATGGTTGCTGTCAACCGTCACTTTGGAATCTATAAATATTAATAAACATTAAAAAAACTGTATTTTTAAAACTAAAAACAAATGCTCTAATTGTCTAGTTAACTGTTGAGCCGCGACGTTCAACATGGCAAACAATGTGCTTCTCTTCTACTCTTTAGAAGTCATTTTATTGTGGAATCGCCTTTAGGGTGTGCAGTACGGGTTATGTTGAGACCATTGTGACCGAGCGTAATATTTAAATACCTGCGAAGCCTATCGCTAAGATTATTAATGAGATAATGCGCGAGAAATAGCAGGTCACGGTGGTCTCAGCATAGAACATTTTAAATATGCTGGGGTACATCTGCCACGGGTTCTGTCACTATTTTTCAGCCTGTGCATAGGCCATTCATATCTACCGGAGGCACTTATGCGGACAATTGTGGTCCCGTTAAAAGTTAAAAATAAAACGGGCGATACTTCCGACAAAAAAAATTTTCGTCCTATCTCACTTGCTACAACAGCGGCTAAGATACTTGACATTGTGATAAATAGCTAACTCTCTGAATATGTTTGCATACACGACGCTCAATTCAGGCAGTGTGTGTCGACTGAGAGCACAATCTTGACCTCGAAACACGTGTCAAGTACTACACCGCTAGAAGGACGCCCGTGTACCAGTGATTCCTTAACATATCAGAAGCATTCTACCTCGTCGCGTATGATGTCCTTTGGAACAGGTTAGGGAATTCATCATGTCACAGGGGATGCGGCGGAGTGAACATCGCTCCTATGATACTGGTATGCTAACCAGAAAAACCCGGTGAGATGGGGCGGTGCGATGTCGGATGGATATAGGCTGGACTGCGGTGTCAGACAGGGAGGATTGAGCTCACCCCTTCTATTTAACATTTATGTGAATCGGCTTGTCGAGGAATTGAGCAGTACACATGTTGGACGTCATATTGATGGTACCTGTGTCAATAATACACCTAATATAGATACGACGATGGACGATATAGTACTACTCAGTCCGTCGATAGCGAGGTTGAGAAAGTTGTTGGCCACCTGTAAGACATACGCAAAGTTCATGGCCTAAAATATAACGCTAAGAAAAGCGAAATACTTGTTTTTAAGGTACCTAAACAGCAACCACGTTCGATACCATCCGTTTGTCTCAATGGTGTACCACTCAAAATTGTAATTAAAAAATATCTGGGCCAGATTGTCACAGATGACCTGAGGAATGACGATGATATGGAAAAAGAGAGCAGGGCTTTTTTTTCTTTTTTTTTGAGTGTGTATGCTGTTGGTCGCAGATGACCTTTACAGCGTCACCGGGTTTGGGGACGGCGAGATCCTAAGAGGACCTCAAGCCGAGAATTGGCGAGTGCATCTAGAGATATTCCAGGCGGATGGCATTTCCCCACGGGGGGAGTCTTCTCTCCGTCTGGAGCCTCTAGACCACTCGAACCTGAGGGGTTAGCTCAACTAGAGGGCGTCACTGAGACTCGAACCTCGGCTCTAGTTAGCCGTTGTCATGGGGGGAGCGCAGGGCGTTGCCGGTTAGAATTAATATGCTTGCCCGTAGATTCACTCGATGCACTACAAAGGTCAAGGTGACTCTGTTTAAAGCTTTTTTGTCAGACCTTTTATGCTAGTGGTCTGTTGGTTGCATATTCACGGCCAGCCTATAATATCGTGCGTGTACAATATAATAATGCCTGCAGGATGCTGTTGCGGCTTCCGTGGCGATGTTCCGCTTCCAAAAACTTTCACATTTCATGCAATTATGCGTAAAAAAGCTGCTTCTTTATTACATAGTCTACGTAACAGTGGCAATGGCATCTTGAAAATGATTGCTGCTAGAATGGAGACAGAGACACTGGGTTGAAATAGCCACGGTACCTCAGAGATAATAAAAATATTAAATTGACATGTATAATATTATGATAACAGTGTATGAACATAGTCAATTATTGCAATGTCAGAGAATTTAGTTTTTTTTTTAATAATTGACATGTATAATATTATGATAATACTGTGTGAATATAATCAATTGTAATGGCAGATAATTTAGTAATATTTAATTAATATAATAATAATAGTAACATAGGATAAGCCCGACATTGTTACCGACTTGTATTTATAATTCTAAGGATGTTTATCTGAAATAAATGATTATTATTAATATGTATATCTAAAATTAACTAAGGAAAACGGTATATAATTGATAACAAACCATGAATCAACTTCAGTAAATTAGCTAGTGTTAACACGATAAGTTGTGTTTATCCTCAGTGTGGTTGTGGTCAATAAAATAAAAGCTATCAAGGACGATCTCACAGCATTATTTAAAAGTAAATGCATAATATGTATATTAAATGGCCGGTTCACATTATTCCAGTATGCGTTCGAGTCTAATAATTCAGTCTTACTATGCGAGCGTTTTCATTCCAGTTGTATTGTTTACAAAATTTCAGTATATAACAAGATATAAGATTGAAGTTAGCACACATGCGTTGTCAAATAGATACTTTATTCTTAGTTTAATGGCAAGAAATAATTGAATAAGAGTAAAAAGTTAAAAAACAGACGTATATCTTCACGTCACTTATTCTGATTGGACTAACAGACTGATGATAAAGAAGACGAGATGGTCAAAAGACGTGTTTGGGTTTGACGATGAGTTGCTGATCGCAGTGAAACTTGACATATTGTGCCGGGCCGCAGAGCGGAGCGGGCCGCAGCGCATCGCAACTTGACGGATTTCGAGTACAGTGTATTGGGCTACGTTCAAAACCTACATTTAAAATTTTGTCATAAAATGTATAAAACTTTTATATCAAAATTGACATTGGTTGGCGTAGGTTCTGAACGCAGTCCTGTCAGACGTCCGTCTATGCAGCGTATGCAGTCTGTATGCAGCGGGGCGGGGCGCATCGCATCGCACGCTTCCAAGATCCGCGGCGGATTATGCGACCCGCTGCGGCCCGGCATAATGTGCGCTATCCATAAAGCAGCTTAGACACGATGACTTTGAGGCTTAACCCTACAATGTTTGACGTTACCTTAGACAATATGATAGAAAAAGTTGCTAATGGATTAAAATAGATGACCATTCTAGGCGAGAATATCTTTTTTGTAGGAATACCTACTGTAATCCGTGAATGAAAGAATGTCAAGTCAACCGACTGGATTACTGGACTCAAACTATACTGGCGTTCAAAACTACGCAAGTAAGGCTAAACGAAGATCACGACATAATTTGAAAATCAATGTTTTAGTGCACTGTCGTATCGCTGTCCTGCCAGAACAGAAAGTGTCATCGTTTCTCTTTTGTTTTGCAGATCTTGCCTTGAAATAAGAATCGCGCATTTCAGTTGTTTCATGTTTAAATTCCATCAGTATTGTGAATGAGCGTCGTGCATTTATACGCCGCGCTTGCGGCAGCGGCTACGTTTTGCACCTACGCACATGTTGGCGGCAGCGGTCAGCCCAGGCTTGCGTGCAAATTGCTTCAAGAAACCCACTCGAAAACGGGTAAGTTCAAGAACATATTTTTCGGCATTTAAGTTATTTTTTACGTTACAAGGGTGGCAAAGAAGCGTAGGGTCTGCCTGATGTTAAGCAGCCACCATAGCCTATATATATATATACGCTTGTGATACCAACAATATCACTCGCAACAGTGCCTACCCTGACCCTATCTCCTACCCCATGGAGCCCTGAAACCTTACTCACCGACAGAAACACAATACCACCAAATGTAATTGGTATATATGTCGTGGTCATATCGTAGATTTGCTGGCTTCATGAAATGCTCGAGAATTTCATGAAATGGTCGCATTTCATGAAATGTTTCACTATCTATTGACCACGTCATGATGTGGTTTCGGCAGATCAATGATGAGAAATCGTTACACGATATGGCCAACTAAACGCGTGGCTACTTCATGAAATGGCAAAAAATATTTGATCATATTGTAAAGTAGTGACATTAATTACCGGTAGAGGCGCTGCAAGCGCTTTGTTTATATATGTATATGGCCGCCGCTGCCGACAATGTTATTTCTCGCAGTGAAAAAGTGCATAATTCGTTATTTAATGAGGAAGTAAGTAATAGCAAAGGGTTTTCGACGAAACAATTTAAGGAGAGTAGGATGACTACGCAAACAAATCTATGGACTATTACTGGCTGTCAAAATATGACAATTTGGAAACTGCGGTTGAGGTACAAAGTGCGGATGAGAATCAATGCCGTACAAAGATATACTGTAAAACTGTACTTCCAGGGCCCAAGAGGTGATATTTGAATATCTTTTGTAGAAAAGGTCACTTTTAATAGAGATTTTTTTCTGGCGCTGCGCCGGCCGCTGCCGCGGCACGCTCGCTTTGCTCGCTCGGCTCGCACGTTACAACACTAACCTAACATAACCTAGTGTGAAGTATTACCGTTTGGGCCCTGGAAAAACAGTTAAGCCTACTATTGTAATATGTACCAAAGTATCTTATTATTTCTAAATATTTGATAGTTTTCTAAACATAAATATGTAAATTCTTGACATGTTTGATGTTTAATTTTGAAAAAAAAATCTGTAATTAGTTTATTTTGTTACAAAAATTTTATTAAATTGGTTTGTGTCATTCGGATTTAAATAACAATAAACGAGTTCTTACTTATTCTGGATTTTTAATTAATATTTTATGGACACCCTAATTATACGATCCGGCCAAATGTGGATGACCAAATCGTTAAATGTTGACGATTCAATGATCTGGTCAAATTAAGTTGCTCACTTCATGAATTGTGACCATTTCATGAAATTCTCGAGCATTTCATGAAGTGAGCAAATCTGCGATATGGCCACGACATATACATATACGAGTATATGCTTCCAAATCGCGTATTTACAACCATTGTGTTAGAATCGGAAGTATCTAAGTGTAAGGTGAAGAATTGCTTTTTTCACTTTATATAAAACACAAAGAAATAATATTACTCTGTAGTGTTACATAAATTATTGTGGTAAAGTTTTTCTATTAAAGAATACACGAAATAAGGATCGGGCCAGGAACGTGAGGATGGGTTACTCCTTGAATTAGTTTGAGGATCGATCTTTATGCCTTAGACAGTTGGTACTTAGGTGGGTATAGCCCATGGCCTTGGCTTTTCGAATTTGCTTTATTAACTCTCTTTTCTTTCTACGCATTTTCGATTTAAATGTGTCTTTCTAAAACGAACTTTCGTGCTTTGTTCAAAACTTTCAGAAAATTAACACTGTACAGGAACATAACCCTAGTTGAAGGGCTGGATACACTGTGTCAAGTTGCACAGTTCATGTTGACGAGTTGCTCGTAGTTGCTCGCACACGTACACACTTTAAGAAAATTAAGGGAAAAAAACTACAAGATTTTCTCGCATTGTGTAAATTTTATTCTATTTTAGTTATAAAGTACCTATTTCCACTTTGAAGTCGATATGAGTATGTATTTTTGTACCTGCAGAAGAGGGTGGTATTCGCGATGAAATTTCATTGTCGATGTACGAGCGCGAGCGCCGGTTGCAAATGATTTATGACAAGCGCGCACCAAGTCGCGCTGCCGCTGCACTGCTTACAATTGTGCTACAAAACTGCCTACGGTACCGGAACATAACCCTGGTTGAAGGCTTGGATACACTGTGTCAAATCGTACAGTTCGTGTTAACGAGTTACTCGTAGTTCCTTGCACACGTAGAAAAGAAAACTTTAAGAAAATTAATAAAAAAAAACTACAAGTTTTTCTCACAATGTGTAAATTTTATTCTATTTAAGTTATAAAGTACCTATTTGAACTTTGCAGTCGATTTGAGTATGTACTTTTGTACCCACAGAAGAGGGTGGTATTCGCGATGAAGTGTCATTGTCGGTGTACGGGCGCGAGCGCCAGTTGCAAGTGATTTATGACAAGCGCGCACCGAGTCGCGCAGCTGCTGCGCTGCTTGCCGTCGTGCTGCGATATGGCCTGCGGTACCGGAACGTAACCTTGTTTGAGCGCCCGGATACACTATGCCAAATGGCCAAGGACATGCAAACGAAATGCTCGCAGTTCGATGAATCCGACTCCATATTTAATAAGTAAGTGAATAAGTTCATTATATTAAAGGAAGATACGTCCATAGTTTTTTTTATTTTTCTTGAATTTTTTTGAATCATAAATCTAGCAGCTAAATCCTGTAAATAAAAATATAAACTACATATACCTACGACCTACACAGCTTAAAGGCTAATGAGCCTGTCAGAATGTCGCGTTGTTGCGATTATTGACGTTTGGTTGGCCATCAATAGTCTTAGTTTCATTCAACTATCGACCTGCTCAATGTAAGTGGTAAAACTTTATTAGCCGTTCAATTAATAGCCCAACTTTGTTTATTTACTTTTTACTATACGGCGCTGTTTAAGTAGTGGCGAAGGATACTCAACTGTAGACACTAACTTTTAATACTTACAATATTCATCGTGATTCTAAAAACTCAACATTTACAACAAAAAAATCCTGGCTGTATAGGTTTAGCGATTGTCTTTCTATTTAGATATAAATAAAAGTAAAAAAATATATTGTTATTTTAAGCATTAAACTGAAATGTCCACTTGAAGCAATTTTGCTAAATCTTGCTAAATATTTTCTAAAATATATTCAACTAAAACTATCTCATAGAGAAATGTCCAAACGTCAATGGTAATTTGACAATCTTGTATGGGCTAAATCCAGTTTTAGTCAAATCGAAATTTAGCAAAATTATTACAAGTAAAGGCTTACGCCTAAGATATATATGTCACCGTCAATCTGGCATGTGGCATCATTAAGCGCATTCTACAGACTATACCATTGCGAGTGTTTGGATGAGTTATTCTCCCTTATCCATCCATCACCTTTTCTTCAGAGGACCACGCGCGCTAACCTACCTTGTCACCGCCTTACTTTGGCCACTATTCCTACACCAACAAAGAAATTTGGTGACTCATTTCTTTGGCGTACTATTCGTAAGTGGAATTCTTTGCCCGCACATGTGTTCCCTCCTTCCTACAATCTGGGGTCCTATAGGAGAGGCGTGAAGAATCATTTTTGCAGGCTGGCAAGATGAGGATGGTTGGTGTATGGCAAAATGGCAAAAAACGGAGCCCTTATGTCCGTCCGTATGTCACAGCCACTTTTTCCGAAACTATAAGAACTATACTGTTGAATCTTGGTAAGTAGATGTATTCGGTGAACCGCATTAGGATTTACACACAAAAATAGAAAAAAAAACAATAAATTTTGGGGTCTCCCCATACTTAGAACTGAACCGCAAAAATTTTTTTTTTTCATCATACCCATACGTTTGGTTATCTATGGATAAGTGTTCAAAAATGAAAATGTGCTGCTATTAGTTTAATAAAGGAAATTTTCTGTTACGAAAATGATTTTCTTCATTATAATGTCAGGTAGGTACCATCATAATTTTTTTCATTTTCCTTTCAGATTGGTACTAATTCCAGCGACGAGCTGGACTGGTGATCGGTGCGAGGAAATGGAGATATGCAATGTAGATGTGGTCCCACTTCGGCTGCAGGTAGCCAGCGGGGGTGCAGCGTCACTACGTCTGTACCTGCACGTAGTACTGTCAGCTGATGCTCGCACTCTACCTGAATGCAGACACGCTAGTCACTGGTACACGAATCACTCGTATCTGACGACGTGCGGATTTATAAACCGCTCTGTGTACGTACTAAATATCATCATCATCATCAGCCTATTAATGTCCCCACTGCTGGGGCACAGGCCTGCCCTATGGATGGAATAGGGAGATTTTGCCATGACCCACCACGCGGGCCCAGTGCGGATTGGCGGGTGCTAACGACTGCAGATGCAGCCGGGACCAACGGCTTAACGTGCCTTCCGAAGCTATTTATTATATTATCGATTCAGTTTTTAAACCTAACAATAGGAATACTTTATAAATAATGGATACCCGAGATTTCATACGCATAGAATAATTAATTTTCTATAAAATAAATATTTCCTGTTTCTCTCTTTTAAGTTAAAATTTCGCGATAAAATGTAGTTTTATGTTCCTCCCATTAATCTACTTCACTCAATACATGAATATCAATTCAGGAGTGATAGCGTAACAGACAACCAGTCCCTGTAACATGAGCAGTAAATTATACATTTTATCAAGTTTTTGTGTCGTGTCTAACTGTCAAACTCCATAGTAATTTGACAGTTGAGCGTGATAAAAACGTATTATATATCATATCGCGGTCTCATGCTAGAGTTATATTTGGTTCAATTCAATTATTTAAATTTAATGCAATACAAGTGGAAACCTTCCTTTATTTTTTGTAGTTTGTTAAATGACATTTTATTTTTACAGATTGGATGGGATAGATCATGACAGTTTGGTAAACCATACCGAATTGTGGTACGCAATAGATGCACCTGGAGGAAATAATACAGTTTCTGAACTAAAAAAACGACTAGAAAATGTAGTAGCAGAAGCAAAAACTTTATTTTCTATAAAATTTGTGCCATTAAACTCAGAGACGTACCTACATCAACGTATACTAGGTGCCGCGAGAACCCAAAACTCGTCTGTTTTTTTTCTTGATTATAATATTTGGGAAAATGTACAAGGCGTACAATTAGTGCAGCCACCGCCATGTACGGGGCAGGATTGTGATCAAGACCTTGACTCTATACGTTCATTACGTGTAGCTGATATGATAGTATTAAAGCAACTCGCCCCTCGTTTATTGAAAGTATTTGAACAATTTTCACCTACACCGACGCAGTTGCGTGAGGTGTTGCTTGAAACGGAACAATCCAACAGTTTATCAAATGCCGCATGTAAATGGGCAGCAAACAACACATCAAGTTTCAAAGCTTGGTATCAAATTGAGTTTCGCCAACATTACTGGATAGCAGTATTCCTATGTAAAAATGACCAAGAATTGGATCATTATAAAAAAATTGCTCGCGCTGTTGAACGGTTATATCACACAAGTTCAGAATTCAATGTTTCGGTATATTTTATTGAAATTGATTGCACAAGTGAAAGCGATCTAACCCATAAATTTATAAAGGCTACTGTATCAAGTCGATGGCCAAATATGATAGGGGCAATAGCAGCCGGTGCAGGTGCAAAAATGGTAGCAGAATATGCGTTACAAATGGAAACTGCTTTGATATTGTATGATATGCCAAGCGAGAGTGTAAGGCTTGGGTCTGCTGTGTATGCTGCCGGTGGTACTTTAAACGACCTTGCGATTGCAGTGCGATATTTTATTACCTCTCATAAATGGCGACGGCTCGCAATTCTCTCAGAAGAGACACATTTAGCAAGTGATTTTGTTATAGCCCTTCAACGTGATGAAAACCTTATTATACGCAACGTACCATTACATACAGATATTAAACCTATAGAAATATTGCAATCACTAAAAAAATCAAATGCGAGAATTTTATTGATTAATACAATCACAGATATTTCCAAAGAAATACTTTGTTTAGCACTACAGTTAGAAATGACATATTCTAATGGATATGTGTGGATATTGCGAGAATTGCGTATGCATAATCTTAGCTGTGATAATTCATTGACCTTAGAACATGCAAAATATATAACCATATCTTATTGGTGGCAGAGGCAAAGTGACACACATTTATTCTTGGGGAAAGATACATTGGGAAAAGAAAATGTTTTTCACCAAGTTTTAAATAATTTCAATGGGAGTTTCCCTCATTTAACAGTCCCAATGATCGATGCTTTGCAAGTTCTAATAGAAAGCTTTCACACGTTCACAAGGAACTTTTCTTGGCGTATCTATGACATACATGGAAACGGAAGTGTTAGGTAGTCTCTTTAAAAATATATATATTTATCACTATAATACTTCATAGCATAAGGAAAATTAATGATTTCTTCTTTGCAGGTTACTTCTAAAGACCTTAGAAGAAAAATATTTTAAAGGTGTGCTCCAAAACCTACATTATGTCAAAGGAGCTCTTAATAATCCTTTAGTGTTTGTTACTGAATGGATAGGCAACCACCCTGTATCAACTGCAAAATGGATTGTCGAAAATAAAGACATAAAAATTTTTCAAAACCAGGATTTTTACAAAGAAAAAATACCCACGGATGGCACTTCTATTTGCCTAACCACTTCTGTCGGAAAACCTTTTGAACCAACCTGCCAGGATAAGTTATGGTTTCCAATCAGTGGTTGTCTGCTTATAATTGTTTTGTTTTTGTGGTTATCGTGGAGAATACGAGTTAGAAATCTAGCTTACCATGACTCTATCTTAACCGCACAATTATTGGCACAAAGAGAGGTTATTTCATCTCAACTCGTAAACCACTTTGTAGACCGTGGTGCTCTGGAACTTTATTATGACTTAGGACGAGGACAATTTGGTAGAGTACGATATGGAGTACTACGAGTACCTGGTCGTTCACCAATATCGGTAGCTGTAAAGGAACTTTTGGATGACTACGCGCCGGTTGAAGAAAGTGAACTGATACAAGAAGCAATCACTCTTGCCTCTCTGCAGCACCCTCACGTGGTACGACTTATAGGTGTTTGCACTACAGATGGACCTCTCCTTGTTTTAATGGAATACGCTTTTTTTGGGAATTTGCGAGATTACTTCTGTGAGAGACGACATTTCGCTGAGAGCGCCACAGGGTACACGGATTCTTTAAACGAAGCCTTTTATGTATCAGCTGAATCAATAACACGGTTGGCTTGGGAGGCATGTTCCGCTTTGGATTATCTATCTACAGAGAGACTGGTTCACCGAGACATTCGTGCGATTAATTGTCTAATTGACGAGCAACGCTCACTAAAATTAGCAGATTTTGGATTGGCTCGGACAATTGGGACGGGCACTCCTGGTGGTGACGACGAGTACTTGTGCCGTAGTCGCGGGCTTTTTCCAGTTCGTTGGATGGCGCCTGAGAGCTTGGATATGGGCGTGTTCACTATGGTATCAGATGTGTGGGCGTTAGGAGTACTACTACTAGAAATGGTCACTCTTGGTGCTCGCCCGTATGGTGACTGGCCATCTGATCGTGTTATAAGCTACGTATTAGCGGGTGGATATCCACCGCTGCCAAATGATATTTCAGAGGAAACGTAAGTTCGCAGTCGATAAATATTAATGCTCGAGAAGCTCTTCGAACATGAACTCAATCAAATAGTAGTAACTTATTAATTGTCCCACTCCACCCGGTAATCAGTCAGAACTCTGCACACAAAATTGTCGACCAATATATGTATTTAATAATTACAGTAATAATTTTAAATATCGACGATATGTAGAATATTCCTTTGTGATCAGTGTTATTTAGATGTTATCAAATTAAATTCATTCACTACAGGTGTTTCATTTTGACGTCTTTCTGAAATCAACTTATTAATGTGATTACAGGCGACAGCTGTTGATGAGGTGCTGGGAACCAGTACCTGAAGAACGCTTAACTGCTGCGGAAATAGCAAATGAACTAATGCAAAACTCTGCACTGCTGCAACCGGCCCTTGGACCTACCGATCCTATTCACAATGAAGAGAACCCTGAATCGAAAGATTACGTAAACCTTAACCGTAATAATATCAATAATCTTTTTAGATGAGTGGCCTAACTTTTGGTAAAGCTGCCATTAATTTTTAGGATTCCGTACCTCAATCGGTAAAAACGGAACCCTTATAGGATCACTCGGTTGTCTGTTTGTCTGTCGCAATAAATTTAAGCGGATTCTAGGTACTGGACCGACCAAGTTGAAAGGACATTGCTCGTTCCCCATACATTGAATGCCCCAGAACACACAACAATGAGAAAATGCTAGTTGTGTTCGGAAACATTCATAAACTCTCATTAGGCATTTACTACGGACAACTTGAGAAACCGTGGCCTACTACAGATTGTATTCTATTTCAAGGTTCTCATTATCATACTTAAATTTAAACGATGTACACTTTATATATTCTGAATAGATTTATTGTTTACCTCTATGCACTTAAATAATATGAATTTAATGAACATAAAATGTGATTAATAATAAATGCTCAATTTCATATTGATTTATTGAGTGTTGGCAGTTAGCACCTATGATATATATACCTACCTGTTTAATAATAGATTTCTTTTCAAATGAAATGTTGAAAGGTTTTCAATTTACCTGTTTCTATATTTTATTATTAGTAGTAAGGTATGTACCTAGTTATAATTATATTACCTGGTTTCATAAAAATAAATAAATATTATATGTGATGGGAGTATAAACTATCTTTACATCATTTCAGAAATTATTTATCTATAAAATATAATATAGATACTAGTGATAAATATTATTAACTTCGATTTCAAGACAGACTAGATATCGCACTCTTGAAATTGTGAAGTCTAATTGTCCCTATTCACAAACAGCACATCTCTTTTTAAAACGCTTTTGAATTAAGATGAGTAGTAGTAGTATATTTCCGTCCTTTGGGACAGGCGAAGGTACTAAGTCATACTGCCAAGTCTTACGTCTATAATTCTAGGAATTAGGATGATCTAAGGATAACATGACAGCAAATTGTGTAGTAGTTACAGAACTTTTATTTATTTTTTACCACAGAATGTCCGTTGACTACCATTAATTTCCAATAAAGTAAAAAAAAATAAAAATAATAGAGTAGGACAGAGACGGACATTCGTTTGTACATGCTGGGGCAGATTTCGTCGATGTTCTTTGGTACAATTGATTCCGAATATGGGGGTTACTGGTGAATACGAAAATTAAAATTAAGAAAACCTATTAAAATTGACCTGAGTAATTTAAAAGAAACCCAGGGCTAAATTTTTTTTTTTTCGGAAATAAATGAATTCTATCTAGATATTATTAAACTGTGCCATTGTTGCGTTTCTGTCAGTGAGTAAGATTATAGTTTTGTTGTGTCGGGGCGTTCGACTGCGATCGTTGAACTTAAGCAACTCTCGCAGTGGTCGGTCATTGGATGGGTGACCAAAAATTACTATCTCAAGCTCCTCCGTGCTTCGGAAGGCACGTTAAGCCGTTGGTCCCGGCTGCATCTGCAGTCGTTAGCACCCACCAATCCGCACTGGGCCCGCGTGGTGGGTCATGGCCCAATCTCCCTATACCATCCATAGGGAAGGCCTGGGCCCCAGCAGAGGGGACATTAATAGGCTGATGATGATGATGATGATGTGTCGGGGATCGGAGGAGTGGGGGAAAGGGGGGTATGGTGGTCGCTTACCATCAAGAAGGGCCATAATGCTTGTATGCTACCTTTTATACATTAAAAATACCGTTGCATCTTTCAGTGTTGTGATAAATGTAGAATAAATATGTAACATTTCCTTTCCTTAACTTTCCTTTCTCAAAAGAAAGTTAACTTAATGAATTTACGTTACTAACGGCCGCCCGCGACTTCGTACGCGTGGAGTTAATTATTTGCACATACTTTTTGACCCCTGTTCTAAAAACTATATTATAGGCTTGGGTATCGATTGTAGATCACACCCCAAGTATTCTTTAAAAAAATATTCAATGTACATTGTTGACTTGTGTAGGGGCCGTTACTAGGACCCTAACGACTGTCAATTTGTCAATTAGTCACGGGACGATTGTCAGGAGATAATTATTAAAATACGTCAATATGATGTGAATGCCTTTATTGCACTGTCATATTATGTAAAATATTGTTCTTAAACCAATTAGTGGGTCAACTGTGTCAGCAGTTTAGAGTGCATCGACTCGGAATGCAAACTTAATGAAATATAATTAAAATGGCTTGTACAACTTGCCTACCATTTTATTATATGTATATAGATTCCGTATTACTATTGTCATTTTGCCTACATCCTTTGAATTGGATATTGGAAGCGTTGTTAAAACCATTTGTTGTATAATCTGTGTTATTGAAGTTATACTTCTTTAGGCGCGTTATGAAAAAAATGATGAGAGTGAAATTTTAAGATGCGCGCGCATCACTGTAACACAAAATTTTAACAGCATGAAGTTGGTCGCTTTAGCGACCAACTTAATGCGTTACTTTTGTGTTTACCGCACATTAAGAAAATCTACCAACAAAATAGAAATAGAATCTCTATTTAGTGGGTGCTAACGACTGCATTGTGAAGGCCTATCAAAAGTATTTATCTGGAACAACGGAACCAAAGCGCGATTCAGGAGACTACAGCGCCATTTCTTGACCATTGGTGTAGTAGAACCAAAAACCACATCTTTATTTTTTGTAATAAAGTAACAGTTATAGGTATTCACATTTATAATATCAAAAGTATTTATTAATCTGGAACAACGGAACCAAAGCGCGATTCAGGAGACTACAGCGCCATCTCTTGACCATTGGTGTAGTAGAACCAAAAACCACATCTTTATTTTTTGTAATAAAGTAATAGTTATAGGTATTCATATTTATAATATTTATCCACGTGTTTCTAGTTTGTACATTCGGAATACGTGTTTGAGTTTCATACAAGTGCAAATCACATTATGTTCTAATAAATTATATTCAGTAGCGATTTTAATTGAATATTTTGATTATTTATTTATTTTTTCAAATTAAAACTGAACTTTATTGACTGTGTCCTTTTCCAGACTTTATATTAATTTATTGTAATTAATTATTTGCATGCAATTAAAAACTAATTTTAAACGATGCCAAAGAAGGATAACTTCTCACGCGCCTACATAAGTACACGCACCCATTTTTACCCGGCTGCGCAATGCAAGAGCGCGAAGCGCGACGCGCAGACAGGGTTATGTGTTTAACAGTCTATATATGTATGTTTGTTCCTTTGTGGCACACTAGAGACCAAACGTCTGGACCGATTTTGATGATTCATACATCAATCGATTCGTCTCAATCATGGGAGTGCTACTAAAGATATGATAATAATCAAAATTCAATATGGGCTAAATAAGGCGCCATATTGTGACGAAGTAAAAAAAATAAGTTGACAAAATATGTCGAGTGGGGTATCACTGTCTAGATAATCAAAAATCATATTTAGGTTCCTAACACTATTTTTCATTTTATATGATTGTTTAGGATCTACAACGCTTTAAAGTTGTATATTAACCACTTACGCTTTTAATTTCAATCTTACGTTTGTATGGATCTTTGTTACTCTTTCACCTAAAAAATACTGAATGGATTTTAATGAAACTTAACAGTAATATAGCTCATATATGATAATTACATATATATATAATAATTTATGTAGTTATTGAGTGAATTGGCCAATATATAACAATAAGTGTCACATAAGACGGAAAAAAATCTCCCATCTGCGAGCCATTTTGGCCTGCACTGCAAAAACAATAAAAGTTACATGAATGTAATGTAGAGTGAAAATGTATCTCTTAAATAGTTCTAAAAAAAAGTCCGTGACACCATATATCTATTTTTAATGTATAAGTCATTACCGCTAAAATAGTGAATCAAAACTAAAATATTATTTGATATCTATTTCCAAAATGCACATTTTGTATTAACAAATCATGTTTTATCAAAACAAATACTTTTATCGCTTTTGATATTTAAAGACGATAAACTTTGCTTTTTACACTATGTCATTTTGACAAATATTTAAAAAGTTACAACGATGACAAAGTGATAGCGCGGTGTACTACGTAAAAGAAAAAAAAATGGGGTATTCGCAGTATCTGATCCTATACGAAGTACTAACAATAAAACTGTGATACAGTTCCTTCTTATTAAATGATGAAAAATATATTATCATAATAGGTATTTATGATTATTGAATTTTAATGAAAAACTCAGAATTTTACTGTTTTTCATTTTTTTAACGATATTACTTAATGTTACAAAAAAGGTTTACTTAATATAATGACAAATAACCCATTCTTCGCTAGTAAGTACATACTTATTGGAATCCCTGTATTTATTAATCAGCTCGCGATAATATTGGTTTGTAATAATTCTGCAAAATTCAAAGTAAATAATGTAGATTTTTATAGGTAAATCACCCCTTTCATCACCATACGCCTATAAGTATTGCGATGTTGTAGCTAAGAACCAAGTTCCCATCTACTTCTATATGGGAATTCATTATATTCGATTTAGCTATTAGGGCACGGAAGCGCAACAAACAAATTCACTTTTGCATCTATAATATTATATTATACTTACTAGTGATCCACCCGGGCATTGTACGGGTGAAATTTATTTATCGGGATAAAAAATAGCCTATGTCACTCGGACAAAATGTATTTAAATAAAGAAAAATGTTATTATAAATAACGTAGCTACCTTATGATGAGTTAATATTTGAAACAGGTTCAGTAGTTTGACAGATTATTTGTTACAATCATACAAATCTTGCTTCTTTATAATATTAGTATAGATAGTTAGGATAAGGTAAGTATTTAATTGATGAAAAAGGTTTAAAAATAAAGTAAGTAATAGGTTTATTTGATTATATTTGTAGAAGTTACTTAGCATTTGTGCTTAACAGTGATACGTTATTCGGTATTTTTTATACAAAAAAAAAAATTGGAAAATAATTGCCATGATTGCACTACTGGGAGTACTCTTCATTCGAGCTTTACACTACCAATAAAAAAGGGTCGAACATAAAGTCTTTGACCTGTTAAATGTGAACGCTTTAAAAGAAAACTACAAAGAGAACTATAAATTGATAATAAATGAGATTGCTATGGTGCTCTACCTAATTTTATGAAAATTTTATTATGCGCCTTTAGTTTAATCAAATATTATAAACTTTGCTTTGGTGATTGCATAATTATTTAATTTAGTGATCTAAGGCAATTGCCACCATTGTCCAAAACAGCAGACAGGAATTACTGCTTTCTTCAACCTGCGACATAAACGTCATTGATTGGTATTGTATATAGGGTGATTAAAAACATTTGAAGTTAACTTCTGGCATCTACATATTGGGTTTCTGTGAATTATGTAGGTTAATCAAATTATGAGACTAGGGACTGACACTGAATTTGTGTATATCACAATCTTAGACGTCCGGCATTGACATGACAATGCAGCCACTGCCAATTTTAAATAGTCGACGAATAAAAGTAAATGAATTTTATATTTACTGCTAAACTATTAAAAAAAAAAAAAACAAAAGATGACTTTTTGAGGAAGTGCTAGTTTACTATAAAATTTACATACATAAGAGATATTTATATAACGACTTGATTTAACTTCACACATTTTTGCGAAAATTGAGGCCCATCTGTAGCCTTGACCCCGCTGGTAAAGTCTTTATATGTCTTAATAAATCAATCTTTTAGATCGACGCCAGGTACTTAATAATTCCTGCGATATTAATTCCCATACTGAAGTACAAGACTACGGTATATACCGTCTTAAAAAACTAACTAACTAAAAAGTGTGAAATAAAAAAGGTAAATTTAAAAAATCAAAAAACCCGACTGCTTAATTATGCTTCAAATAAAAACTGAAAAGAAAAAAACAAGTCCAGTAGTATATAATTCTGTTAATAAGGAACAAAGCTACTTTAACAGTCGGGACCCACTGTTGAAAAATATTATGTATTCTTGAATATCTAATGGGTCCCGACTGTTAAAGTAGCTTTGTTCCTTATTAACAGAATTATATACTACTGGACTTGTTTTTTTCTTTTCAGTTTTTATTTGAAGCATAATTAAGCAGTCGGGTTTTTTGATTTTTTAAATTTAAATTTACCTTTTTTTTATAGTTAAATTAATGCTGGTTACTTACACTCTGCGTAGTGTTAAATAATTATTATTTTTAATTTATCTTCTGAATAATAAAAGGTAACCGTTACTGGCTGCTCTATCAATCATCATCATCCGCCTATTAATGTCCCCATTGCTGGGGCACAGGCCTTCCCTATGGATGGAAAAGGGAGATTGGACCATGACCCACCTCGCGGGCCCAGTGCGGATTGGCGGATGCTAACGACTGCAGATTCAGCCGGGACCAACGGCTTAACGTGCCTTCCGAAGCACGGAGGAACTCGAGATAGAAGATTTTTGGCCACCCATCCTATGACCGACCACTGCGAAAGTTGCTTAACTTCAACGATCTCAGCCGAACGCACTAACCACCCACGCCATTGAGCCCCTCAGATCTCTATCAATCGATCAAATCAATAAACAGATTGGCGAAATTTGGACCACATATATCCATTATGATGTAGGCATGCGCTTTGAAAGTATTTGCCAAAAATCACCCCCTACTTAAAAGGACAAAACAGTGGTTCAAAGTTTGTATGGAGCACCAAGAATGCGCGGTTAATCTAACGCGAGCGAAGCCGCAGGCAAAAGTTTTTAACTAAAAAAACCTGTAAAACGAATTATAAAATCTAACGATTGGTACCTATCTAGGTATATGATAATATAATTGAGTAGGTAATTTTAAAATGTTTTTACTTTTATTGCATACATTGACATACATCCTTATTAATAAACAAGGAATAAGCTAAGTAAGACTAGTTACACCGTGTTTTGTTCGTTTGTTCTCAAATACCATTTGTCATTCAATCAACCGATACAAAACATAGAGTAAATAATCCAAGCTTAGTCTTCGTTTATTGTTAAGGAGGTGAATGTGGGTTAATAAATTTCTCATTAATGAACGAATTAAATAATTTATTAATTCAAAATTTGAAGTTATTTCTGATAATTAAACGTAAATATAGTTTTTGAAAATGATAATTTAACAAGAGATGCTATGATGAAATATATGAGAATAGCGCCATCTTACAAAGACACCAGACAACTACTGCGTCAGAAAGCATAGCACTACAATATACGTTTACTGTGAACGAACGAATACGTGGTATGGGAAAAATTCTCCAGGTGTCTCTTGATAATTTGAAATTAAAATATAGAGCTCACTTGCACCAAAGTTTTTCAAAAGACCAGAGTCTACCGTATCGAAGAGACGAACGTCAAATGTTTGACAAAAAATTAGGTAGATCAGTTTGTATGAGAAAATAGTTTTGTTGTTTTTACTATCTTCCTCGCAATTTTTCCATTTATTCTCTTACCGTTTAAGCTGGACTACGGCACACATTTCAGGACCAAAATCAGGTAAACGGTCCAGCCGTTGTCGAGTTTTATAAGATTATAAAACAAAAACAATTTTAGATCCCTGCGCAGACGAGGGACTTTTGTCCACGGACTTTTTGTCCACCAAAATAGATCGCTTACATCGAATAAGGCACATGACAGATTAAAAATGCCGCGTACAAAAAATCTCTCGAACAACCGAGGACGCCGCGAGATAAAAGTACGCGGTAGTCCTCGAAAAAAATAAAACTAATGTGAATGTACAGATCCCACAAAAAAATTAAAAAGTTTCCTGCGCTTTTTCCTTTTGAATAGTAGATAAAATAAAAACAAAACTGTGTCCAGGGCGAAACAAGAGAGATTAATCCGTTCTCAATGACTTATTATACTTAAATAAAACAACCTTTCATATCGGTACAACGCCATCTAGTGGCAGATGTTATAACTACTACTCATACATATTTTTAATGCTTATTTGTACAGTGACTATGTAGGCACAGCAATGCAAACAGAGAACTTTATTTATACGTTGCGATCCGGAAGAGGTGGACCCAGTATTATCTTTTATAGCACAGTGTGACCTAAACCCGCACTTTACGCACGCTTTTCCGTGACCTAAGTTGCCTATTTCTGCACGGTGTGTAAATGAATTGACCAACTTCACTCATGTAGAAAAAATAAAAGGAAACACATTTAAATGTCATTTGGAGCTTAAAAACTCACAGCAAACATATGACAAATTAGCGATATGTTAGGAATTCTTGTTTGAATTATACGAGTACAAAAAATAAAGCTCATTCCCGTAGTTTAATATATTGTTATGCCAATCAAGGAATAAACGTTCATGGATACATTGAAATTCTATTTTGTTGTAATGATATTTGATTTTTTCCTTTTGAAATATACTTTCAAAATGGTAATCTGAACCGGAATTCTTTCTTTTCAGAGTTTGACTTGCAGTCTGTATTGCAATTCTTTGTGATTGCAATAATGAATTTTACTTTCAAAACACTAACCCCCCCTCTTGCCCGCGTCCGGGGCGGGTTTATGTCACACTTGCTATAAAATAGTATACGATACTTGTGGCCTCAGTTGTCTATTACTGCACGGCGTTTAGCACCCTCGCTCCGCTCGGGCGCTAACTTCACGCCGTGCAGTAATAGGCAACTTAGGTCACGCGTATCGTAATGTACTATTAAAACGTCTGCTTTTCTCTGAAGCTTCACGTCAAATACAATAGGTATAGGTACAACACAATCTTAGAATATTAACTATGGCAGCGTGGGCTATACTAAAATTTCGGTGGACAAATGGTCACACGTCCGTGACAAGTCCGCGACGGATATTTTCTTTACGATTCAGGGACTGTTGTCCTCCGCGCACAAAAGTCCTTCGTCTGCGCAGGCCGAAGTGAAGTGATTTGCTAAACTGTAATCAGTACACAAGTAGGTACTTACAGAATTTGTATTCGTTTAGCATTAGGTAGTGAATCCACGCACACACGACGAAATCTTTAATATTTTAAATAGGCCTGAAAGAAGAGCGAAAGTACTCTGCTTATAATTATAAGTAGCGGATTTCAAAGACACAAGTGACGTGATGTCTTCATTTTCTTGTTATCACACAGAAAGTGACTACGTACACTTTAGGCACACTAAACTTGCGTAATCCACAAAGTGCATCTCCATTTTGCAAGAAGAAGAAGAAGAATAAATAAATAATTATTTCCAACACTCACACCAATTAGCCTAGCCCCAAAGGAAGCAGGCTCGTGTTATGAGATACTAAGGTAACGGCATAGAATACATTATATAAGTATATTTATTATAGAAATACATATTAAACATGACTATCATAACCATGACTGGAGTACAAATGCTCGTTTTCATCACATAACATCTGCCCCCACCGGGACCCGGGACTTCTCAGACAGTAGGCGACACCTTGAAACCCGCGTACTCGGCCACGCAGGTCGTCGATAAGATTAATTGATGTCTCTATGGCCGTATACAGAAAGAAAGCCGAAAGCCGATCGGCGCCGATCGGCGCTTATCGGCGCCGATCCTTCCTACATAAAGGAAGCCGATTAAAGCAGATCAAGCAAAATGTCGGACTCATCGGACGATGATTTGGTTTTGTTAGAAAATGTTTATTTAAAAATGCGAAAAACAGCTATACATCCTATAAATAGAGAAAGGAAACGTTTCGGAGAATACCATCATTTATTTGTAAAAAAAATTAAATTTGATGAACAAAGATTTTATACATATACAAGAATGATTCAAGAAACATTTTATTACATTTTGGATTTAGTGAAAAACCGCTTGATGAAAAATTGGGGCAATTGGCATAAACAACCAATCCTTCCAAAAGAAAGACTTGTTGTCACCATTCGGTAAGTACGAAACAAATAATTTTAGCGCTTAGTTAATAAAAGATAAAGTTATTAGATTTATAAAAAGATTATAACTTAGATTGATTTAATCTAAGGATAATAATTCAAATACAAATTATTTATTATTCGGACCAGCGCATGTCGGCGCTTATCGGCGCCGGTCCATAGAAAAAGGATCAGCGACCGGCGCTGATCGGCGCCGATCGGCTTTCGGCTTTCTTTCTGTATACGGCCTAAGTATGGCGTTAGCAACGTCAACTATGAGACATCTTTCTTAATTATTTATTCTTGATAGGGCTAGGGCGAAGCCAAACAAGCTCAATTTATTGAGTTATGAGACGCGCAATTTCGCTTGCCTTATTTCAGCTGCTATCGGTTTCAAAGCAAAGTCCTGCAGGCCAAAGTTCAATTGTGGTCCAGCTTAGTTCAATTCTAAATGAAGCTCAACTTTATACGAAATCTGTAATCACGCTAATTTTCACTTGTCAACTGAAATCTACTTTATGTTTTTGACTGAAGTTCAATGGAGTACGGTCCAATCGAGAGACGTTTACATCTCAACTAGCTGTCAAAACTTTAGCACGTTACGAAATGTCATAAAAAGTTGCGGTTCGTTTTCGTTTCAGTCGTTTCACAGTTAGCGCGATCGACGTCGAGTTTCATTGACACCTCGACGCAAAATGCAAAACTGAATGCAGCTTCAGTTACATGAGTGCTGACATGTGAACCCTCTACTGCTCTCTGGAAATTTGGAAAAAAAATAAAAAATGAATTTAAAGAAATTAAAAAAGCAAACTTTTATAAATGCGCTAAAAACAATCAAATAAACGTTTCGTTTAAAACTTTTACTATCAACTTATAACGTCATTACACAATTTATGTAATATAAAAGATTGTCGCGAGATTTACCTCTGTACATAAACGAAACTTGATTTGATTTTCAAATTAAGATTGAAACCTACCTACTTAAAGTTGGCGACAAGCTTTTATATTATGTAAATTATTGTATGTAATTGTATATTGTGACGTTATAAGTAGATAGTAGAAGTAAAGGATTTTTTTTTCTTACCTATTCTATATCAAAGTGTAACACCATCGAATTCCGAATGTTTGCCCTTCAATCAGTGGTGAAACGTGAAACAATGTCCGTACGAGATTTTAATTTAATTCTTATATGGCCTCGTTTGTCGGTCGATTGAAGGGCGGGGGGAAGTCACTCACCCCACCCCTCCCCTCACATCAGCTGCAATCACCGTTGTTTGCAACGAAAACAAAACTCAGTTTTATCATTTCAGAATTTTCAGATTTGTGGTCGCTAGCTGTGTATTTGATTTTGTGTTGATTGTTTGAGTGGGCTCAATGTAACGCAATAAACGCCAACAGAATTACATTTGGAACACCACTAAACAACGGTTATTTTTAACTGCGCTACAGTCCAGAAATTCACTACTAAACTAGAAGCGCTTTCTACTAAACGACGAACTTCTGCTAAATGCATACAAAGTTTCCGTCAATTTCGTCAGAGCCTTACAAATAAAATTAAGACCAATAAAATACGAGTAATGTACTTGTGCTTATGCAACTACTTTACAATGTGTCGAGATTGGGAAATATCGACGTTATTGATCGATCAATAGGCTGAACTTATTGATCGATTTTTTTTGCATTCAGGCATTACGCCTTTTAACTGATATATCATTAAATACCTACCTAGAAATTTCCTATAAAAGCGAATAATATTTCGGGACACTTATAGGTACAACTATTACCATTGCGTGGTATAAAATAGAAACGTTGTAAATCAAATCGATTTGAAACTGTCTTTTATTAGTATTTTGGTGGTTCCAGTCGTTCTTCTTAACGAAAATCTTACCCTCATGACTCCTGTACACAGTACAACTTTTTACAGTCACTCATTTGCAGTTCGAGCCGTTCAGCTGTGGAATTATCTCCCAGTTTCGATACGACGTGCGAAATTGATCCACATTTTTAAGAATCTCGTGAAGTCCCATTATATGTATTTGTGAAATTGTTGTATTATAATCTCTTTTGTAATTTCTACCGACTGGACTAGATTTGCGTATGTATTTGTATGTATATGTTTATAAATATAAAATATATGTCTATTTGTTTTTGTGTATGTATATATTAATAAATTGCATTGAAATTTACGCCGCCGTCTCTCCCACTTCCTTCTAATCCTCTCCATCCAAAGGTTGTCTGGAAGAGATCGCTTGAAGGCCGCCCATTGTAACACCTGATTTAAACGGCTCTGTATATATTGTAATGTTTTCTGTGGTGTGCAATAAAGTGTTTTGTAATGTATTGTATTGTATTGTAAAAGAAGTCATGGTAGTCTTTCTCTGAAATGAACTTTCGGTAACGAAGTTCAAACGAAATTTAATTACTTCATTTAGAGGTTATATTTATTTGTACCTATTATTTTTATTTGGCTTAGCTAAGATAATCTAAAAAATCTAACTGTATTGTCAGGTAAAAGAATATTATTGCGAATAAGAAACATAGGAACTAGGAAACGTGCAAAGTTTCTATCGATATTTCGCTTTTCGTTGAATTAAAGTAGGCCTCCCTGTACACCTAGCATGATCCATTATCTAATTCAAATAGTTTGCGAGTGCAAAATGACAATGTCAAATTTTGTATGGAAACTTGAACAGCAGCACCACAAAGTACCTAACGAGAACTAAAAATCAGTACACTTTTGATAATGACATTTCGGACTCGCAAACGTTACGAATTCGATATTGGTTCGTGCAAAAGGTATTGAATTGGTGTAGGAAGAGAAGTATGGTACTTAATAAAATGAGTCCATTTATATTTCTAACATGAGCATATGATTTATTATTTGAAAAATATGATAAATTTATAAAAATGTAAGATCTATCAGCCATAATAACATTTAATATTAATACATTTTTTTCTATTTTATTTTATGTTCTATTCTAGCATGATTCTTTAAATTTAAAACTTTATTTAACATCTGTCTCTCCTTTTCATTCTGTATAGAGATTGACAAGGATATACTGTGGTCTAATTTAATTTTAGATTTCGAGAATCAAGCCAGGGTCGAAACCATAATATAATTAAAATATATTATAAACCTTTATTATGTTATAACATTTACTAACAGCTATACAAATTAACTAAAACGGAAGGGAACGATTGTTAATTATTGGCAATACCAAAACTTTTAATTCATCTAAGTATTAAATAAAATTCTCGTGTCACAGGGTTTGTAACAAAACTTCTCCAAAGTGGCCTGACTGATTCTTATGAAATTTTGTATGTTTATTCAGTAGGTCTGAGAATAAGACATTAACTATTTTTTATATGGCTAAGTGATAAATGTTCGACGCCAAAAATGTTTTTTTTTTGGTCAAAATTTTGTTTTATTTTATGATTCGCCATAAAAATATTATACAGCCCTAATCCCTAAATTTTCACCTTTCTACCACCAACCCCTATTTCTATGACGATACGAAGTTTGCTAGGTCTGCTAGTAAAAATATATGTTACATCTAATGTATTTTTAAAACATAATATAAAATAAATTAAAAAAAAAACAGGATTCAAAAAAAATTTTATACAATCATCATTGCACAAAGTCTATTTCTGAATTTGAAAAGAAGATAAGTTTTTTTTTCATCATACACTAATAAACATATAGTCTTTGCGAAAAGAGAATGGGCGTGGCGAAAAACGGAACTAACATTAAGATTTTTATGTGGCAATCAAACCCAGAAATCTGTAAAACGTCAAAGTTTTGTATTGATACGGATTTGTTGTTTTTTGTATTTACTTATGTCTTAAAGGGGTAAAACCTTACAAATACGGTAGAAAAGCACTACAGCGCCCTTCAATCTAAATCCCATTCTCTTTCCGCACAGACTCTAACGCCATGTAAGTAAGAGCTTTAACCTTTTTTTTCAGCTTACCCCCCAACTATTTATGAAACCCTTTTGCACGGCTTAGATTGTGACCACGAAACCAGATTAAAGTACGAAACATCAATAATTTTGTAGAATTAGATCTATTGAGTGTTTCTTATATATAGATCTTAAATATAATGATTATTAAGAGAAACAATCAACACCATAATATGGTATATTATAAAGTATGCTTTCCATGCAGTTAGTACACCTCCACGCTCTCCTGGTGATGGACAGTGTCTTGACGGAACATTTCCACGTCGGCTTGGCTGTCAGCGTGGATCACTTTTGCCCGACCTTCCTGTAAAATGATCAAATCTTGTACCCCCTACGCTTGGATTAGTTACTTCATATTTTGTCTCTGTCTATTGAATGACAAATAGCATTTGAGTGACATGAACAAAACACGGCGTTACTAGTCTAAGCTTATTCCTTGTTTATTAATAAAGGGGGTAGGGTTTAAGGATTATATACTATACTAGCGGCCCGCCCTCGCTTCGCTTTGGTGTAGAGCTGAAGTGTAGACTACAGTTTTTGTTCTCAGGCTTGTATTATAGACAATGACATTCATCTATGATTCTTCTTATACCTGCATGCAAAGTCTCAGCCCGATCGGTTTAAAATTAACAAAGTTTCATACAAACTTTCATTCCTCATTTTATCCCCTTGGGGGTAGAATTGATCAAAATCCTTTCTTAGCGGATGCCTACGTCATAACATCTACCTGCATGCCAAATTTTAGCCCGATCCGTCCAGTCGTTGATAGATCACTATGTCACCTTTGAGTTTTATATATATAGATTGAACGGCAAATAAACCGGGTCAATCGCTACCTCGAACTGTGATTTTATTTTCTCAAAATAAAAAATAATTTATTTAGTCTAGGCTGTTACAAGCACTTATGAATGTCGAAAAGCTACGCAATCTTGTACTGGAAAAAGTATAAAACTTACAGCTGTCACCGTTATACCAAAAGTGCGTTTCATGGTGATTAAAATTAATAGGAATTTATCGAGATCATTAATAATTTATTAAGTTTTTATTAAAAAAATATCAAAAAAGAGTAGTTTTCCATTTTTTCCATGGTAGTAAAAAAACGTAGAAAAAACACACAGTCTGAGAAAAGGATGGAAAAACACTGAAAAAAATTATAAGAAATATCAGACTATCCTCATTTTTATTAAATGAAGGCTAATCCCAATCTTATTCAAAAATTTGCAAATCGTTAGCATTGTGTTTTATGTCTTGATTACAAAGTAAGTTGACAGCAATTAATAAAAAAAAAAACCCACGCAGACCAGGCAGCGGAGCGGTCTCGTCTGCTGCTGGTTCGCGTGGATTTTTTTCTATTAAAACTTTTCCTTAGATTTAAACATCTAGTAGTTACATGCTTAAAAAATAAATTAAAAACAATAAATTTTTAGTCATCATGGAAAGCACTTCCTGTCGATGTAGCTTGATAGTTGTAAGTTATCACTATAATGGTTGAGAAAATCCAATCAGAGTTTCAAGGTACTAGCGGGTGGTCCGGTTTATTTGCTGTCAGGTGTATTATCAGTTCGAATGCTCAACTTCTGTACTATTTTCGTGACTATGTGAAGTTGATATTAGATCCTTTTATAAAAGGAAATAATGACATTCACTCATAAAAGTCAACATAGCTATAACTCCACTTATAGAAGGCTTATGGTCCCAGCACTGAGGACCTTAATGGGCCGATGATGATGATATGGCACTTGTCGCACAACCGACGATAATTGACAAGCGAATAGAGCTATTAACTAGAAACGAGTAGGCGAGCAGCTAGAAACGGGTGCGCAGTTCCGATAACTCGTGCCACTTGCTCGCGGTGACATCGTCAGCAAAATTGCACCCCCACGCGTTTTGACGGCCAAGCGAGCGTCGCTGGGCGAATATTACCTTTGATATAGCTCTTGTAGCTAAGCGTCAAACTAATTGAGCGAGATCTCGTCGGCAGTCTGAACAGACAACGATCAACTATTAATATATGCATCTTGTCTGTTTGATTGAGCAAGAAAATAGTCAATACTAGCTATTGACTTGCTTCCTAAATAAAACGTGAAAATATGATGAAATTAATTGTTAGACCGTAACCATGAGACATCCAACTCATTCACATTCAGATTGGGCCGCGGGGGATAATTCTAACCGCAATCATTAAGATCAAAGAATTGGATATTATCCAAATGCTTCAAACGCACCTTATTCATACGGATGACTCGAAGATGCAGCGTAACTCACCCTAAAGAAATAACTAGCTCATGAATTTCATTGACAACGTAGTACTACAGTCTATGACATTGATTATGGTAGTAGCTAAAAATCTAATATTTTTATATGATATTTTATTTTTATTTATTTATCACCTCAAAATCAGCTTCTTCATTCGTGTACCGTTAGGGACGTTTGTTGAGTACAAAACATTTGTTCCCGAACTATTGTAGCTTAATTTTTAGGGTTACGTACCAAAAAGGTAAAAACGGAACCTTATTGTAGTTACTCTATTGTCTGTCTGTCTGTCCTTATGTTACGGGTCTCTAGATCGTAAAAAGAATAAGTTATAGAACTGAAATTGTGGTATTTTATGTAGAATGTTTACCCAAAGCCGAATACTTAGTTAAAATTAAAAATAAATCATAAGGACATTCCTGATATTACGCTGTGCCCCTTATTACACCCACTTGACCCTACAATAGTGTTAGGTTTAAAGCTAGCTCTGCTTGGTTTGAAACTGAATTTTCTGTCAGTCTAAAAATTATCTATTGATTGATATGAAAATTAAGCAGATAAACACAATAACAAAAACACAGCCGAAATCGACAGTCTTTCAAGAGACCTTATATGATGAGACTATTAAATACGTTTATTGTTATTCTTACCTTAGGATGCATGAGTATAAATGGTAGCTCAGCTACCAGCTCTCCACTTAAAGCTCCTAGGTACAGTTTGACCTTGGCGCTGTAGCTCACCACGATACCGAAAGCATCACGCTGCTCTGGATCCAGCAACCTGTCAATGGACAACATAACTTGCTTAACGTGCCTTATCAATTTAATTTAGTAAATAAGATTTGGCTACGATGGAGCTGGCATGATAGAATATGTCGATCAAAGCTCTTAAACAAATAAAGCATAAAAAAATAACAATATATCAAACTGATGGACGGGCTATATTTACTACCAAAAACCAAAAATTTACTACCTCGAGCTCCTCCGTGCTTCGGAAGGCACGTTAAACCGTTGGTCCCGGCTGCATCTGCAGTCGATAGCACCCGCCAATCTGCACTGGGCCCGCGGGATGGGTCATGGCCCAATCTCCCTAATTCATCCATAGGGAAGGCCTGTGCCCCAGCAGTGGCGACATTAATAGGCTGATGATGATGATGAATAGTTTCATAAAATTTACCAGAATATTTCATACTTCTGTGATATATGTCCTAGTTTTAGGTGTGTACATTTTAGAAGAATAATGCACCTTTCTTGATCTACTTTTTACGTAAATCATTTCCTAATTGACGTAGAGAACGCTGCTATAATATGTTTCGCAATTACCATCCAATGGATCTCTGGATGACGATACGATTTTTTTTATTTTTTTTATTAAAAGGTTGGCAAATGAGCATAAGGCCCGCGTGATGGTAAGCGACACCATAGCCTATAGACGCTTGCGATATCAAAAATATTACTGGCGCCGTTGCCTATCCTGACCCAATCCGCTACTCTTTAGAGCCCTATATAAATAATCACAATTATCAGACCAGTATAACACACCCACTCAATAAAGACAACAAACCAAAAGCGAATAGGTACAAATCATAGATTGCTCTCACAGGGTGGTGGAGGCGAGTGTAGTGTCGGATCGCTTGAGTTGGCCGTCCAGGGCAATGCCGCGCTTGTCACGGTTCTGGTCAATGCTGGGCGTCAGGTGCAGCACCTTCTGCAAGCTGGAGCCAGGCTGCAATGGGCATCCATCCCTGGCATAATTAAAACGTAATGTTATGCTATACTGTTTTAAACTTTCATAGTCACTAACATTATATAGGTAGTTATTAGCGGGATTGCTTCCATCTTGTTTTTTGTGTGTCTCCGATATTTCGGCACTGTTGCAAGCGCCATGATCACGGAGTAACTCCGTGATCAAGCAAAGCTAATAATAGCAATCCTGCTAATAATTCTATTATTATGCTGTTCAGATGAACTATAGTAGAAGATTCTACAGGAACTTTACAAACAATTTTATTCTCTTTAATCATCTGTTCTTTTTCAGGTCCCGTCATAACATCAGCGATGATGCGACTGCCGTCGTAGTATTGGTCCTTATGCTAAGACAGGGCCTAAAATTATTAATTAAGATTAAGCGCATAGATGAATGATTGGTCTCGCTTCACTGTAGATCATTTATCTATGATTAAGCGTTGTTCTTACTTTTATATCGTTCTTTAATTTTGTCATATTTTTCATGATATTGGTTTGTCAAAAACTTTTTAATTCTTTCTTTTCTCCTATGCTGAAGTGAAAGAAGAAAGTCGCGTATCATATCCAAGATGTAAAGAAAGTCCAACTACCGACTATCACATTTTTATACAGTAAAAAATTAAGCTATCATTAACAAAATATCACTTCATAATAAAGCATGCATCTAAATGTCTAATCATGTATAAACACTTAGGCCCGTATTACAGAAAGATTCTCAGTGATTGATCTAGCCTTGAGCATAGTAAGAAAGGGATGTCGTTATATATATCATATGACACGACACCCCTTTCTAATTGTCCTCAAGTAAAGATCAACACTTAGTTGTCATTCTGTAATACGGGCCTTAGACATTCTAACAAGATATATTTTGTAAATGTTATAACATTATTCTTATTGTGTTATTATTTTACCCATTCTATCTACGCAGCTAAAAATATTTTTAATTCATCGTTACATTCTACAACTGTTCATTAATTTGTCAGTTTATTTGTTCTTGGAATTAAATTATTTTTATTCAAGCTCTAAGTAGAATTTTGGGTAAAAGTGTGTGGTAACACCCAATTCTTATAAAAATACATATTATTATCGACTTATTTGTTTGGGCCTGATTCGATAAACTTTTTGAATTAAGTAGTACAAATAAACAAAGAGTTACAGTACTTTGAAGGAGGCGACCACGTTGCAGTACTGTCCGTTCTGGAAGAGCACCACGTCAATATTCTGCTGGACGCTAGCTTTGATCTACTTCGCCATATTGTTGCTATAATTACGTATACACATGTTCACAGCCTGGGTTTGGCCGTGCATGTACAACTGGATTCAGATATATGAGTAAATATACAAGCAGTTACTGTGTCTCGATGCAGGCAACCACGTTGCGGTACTGTCCGTTCTGGAAGAGCACCACGTCCACATTCTGCTGAACGCTCGCCTTGATCTTCTTCACCACCTTGTTGCTGTGATTACGTATGCACATGTTCACAGCCAGGGTTTCACCGTGCATGTACAACTGCAAACAGTACCTAATGTTATGATATTATGATTACTGTAAAGATACTAGATGGTATATTTCATAAGCTTACCCATGGAAAATTGATTTGTCCAAATCTAATTAAACAGGTGAATATTAAAGTCCCTTATCGAATACCTAGACATCCCATGTCAAAAAGCTTTGATCTCCCTCGTACCAATACTAGACTTGGTGAGTGTGCTCCTCTATACCGGTGTATGCGTACCTACAATGATTTACAAGACTGCAGTGTCGACGTTTTCCACGACACTGAGCGCGTATTTAATAGGTTGTTTGTGGAAAAAATAAAATTGGACCGTAACACAGACTAAATAATATTATAATTTAGTATACCTGTTTTTCATGATGGTGGATACATTTTTTGTTTGTTTAATCTGTCATTGTAGTTTATTTGTATTTATTTGAATGCTGTATTCACCTATTTATATATTTTTTCAAATTGTAATGTAAAATTATATGTTGTTGGTGAATCTTTGTCAATAAAATACAAAAAAAAAAGTATAGATTGCGTAGATGATATATTGTGAAAAAGTACCTTACTAAGAAGAATGATTATAAAATAGTATTTTTTTTATAAAATCTAAAAAAGAAACTATAAAGCTGGTTAAACTTAAGTAGCAGTCTCTATAGAGAAAGTATTATAAAGATTTTAAATTTCATAATTCTTCCAGAAACGCAGCTCTTCAACTTGTGATATATAAGGGTAAATAAAATAAGGAACTGATTCAAATTTTATACAAAACTAACACCAGAATTACCTACACCGAAAAAAATCAGGCTATTTTACGTTGCCACTCTAACATAATTTGTGATATTGACTATTAAAAATATGTATTTTTTAAATATAAATTACAGACAAAAGCAGTCAAATTAAATTTCATATTCAATTGCTAATAACTCGTTTCTTGGTGAAAGGTACTTTATCGAAAAGTTCCGATTTTGTCATTAAAATTCAAATATTTCAAAACTCGTTGGAGTTCTGGGTGTCAATCCTGTCCCACCAAAGTCCTACACCCAATAAAAAAAAATACATATATACTACAGTATTTGTTAAAAAAACTTAAGTTATCACCTGCTTGTCGAGCGTAAGTTCAAGCTCCAATTGGCCAGGCGACAACACGAAGTCCTTGCGCACCACGGTGCACGGCTGGGGACCAACCTTCGCCGGCGCGTACTGCACTTTACGAATACCCAATGCTACTGTACTCCTGCAAATCGGATATAAGGCCCGTATTACTGAATGACAACTAAGTGTTGATCTTTACTTGAGTACAGTTAGAGAGTGATGTCGCTATGTGCTATATATAGCGACATCCCTCTCTAACTATGCTCAAGACTAGATCAATCACTGAGAATCTTTCTATAATACGGGCCTTAGACTCTTAAGCCTCGATGACACGGGGCGAGTTTACAAGCTACAAGCCAGCAATTGTACTAGCAGCTTGTAAACTCGCCCCATGTCATCGGATTTTTTACCATCTGCTACTCGATGACACGGGACGAGTTACAAGCTACTAGCGAACTCGTTGGCTTGTAGCTTGTAAACTCGCCCTGTGTCATCGAAGCGTTAGATAAATTATTAAGCTGAAACTTTTATTACAACGCCACATTTTTTTTGGTTACATCATTTAGAAAGCCACATTTTTAAGTATTATTTAAATGTTCAGATCTTGTCAACAAGCATCGGTGGTTCAGTGGTAGAAAGCTCACCTGCTAGGCGGGGAGGCCCGAATTCGATTCCCGAGGAAGGATTTTTTAGGATTCCGTACACAAAGGGTAAAAATGGAACCCTATTGATGCCACTCTCTCGTCTCCCGTCTATCTGTCCGTATGACTCGGATCTCTAGATCGTATACGGAATAAGTTACAGAAACGACATTTTGGTATTTTATATTAAATGCTTGCCCAAAGTCGAATATTTAGTTACAAATTATTGAATTTGTAACTAAATATTCGACTTTGGGCAAGTAATTGTACTTAAATTATTTTCATGGGCCATACATGAAAGAAGACGAAAAAAAATATTTCCTTTTTAACCCCAGCACGTGACACATCCATCATTGTCTAGAGTTCGTTAAGTAGGATATATTTTTTTCAATAATGAAGAAATGGAGGGCCCGTCAAAGTTGTAATTTTCAGAACATTTTTGTTACGAGGTCTATCTCGAGCTGAGCTGCAGGGTGATACAGGCGGATTCTCCCACGGGCATCGCCAAACGGACACTATTCAATCTATTTAAAAAAGCATTTCGGAACAAAACACAACAAACCTTCTGTACGAACTATCGATTTCGGAGTCTCCAACGAAGAGTTTGTCATAGTAGTGGACTCCGCAGGGTTCACCCTCGTCTTCAAGACCGGGCTGCAGGGTGACAGAGCCGGGTGGCCTCGCAGGCACGGTCAGACTGTCACTGTTAAATCTATTTTAAATAGCATGACTTAGCATACCTTCTATGCAAACGATCGATGTTGGAGTCTCTAACGAAGAGTTTGACATAATAGTGGACTCTGCAAGGTTCCTCTTGTTTTAGAGGCTGAGCTGACTGAGCGTCAGGGTGATATAGCCGGGTGCTCCCACGGGCATGGTCAAACAGTCACTATAAAACACAACAAACCTTCTGTGCGAACGATCGATTTCAGCGTCCCCAACGAAGAGTTTAACATAGTAGTGGACTCTGCAAGGTTCCTCTTGTTTTAGAGGCTAAGCTGACTGAGCTGCAGGGTGATACAGCCGGGTGCTCCCACGGGCATTGTCAAACGGTCACTATAAAACACAACAAACCTTCTGTGCGACGATTCAATTTCAGAGTCTCCAACGAATAGTTTAACATAGTAGTGGACTCTGCAAGGTTCCTCTTGTTTTAGAGGTTAAGCTGACTGAGCTGCAGGGTTATACAGCCGGGCATGGTCAAACGGTCACTATAAAACATAACAAACCTTCTGTGCGAACGATCGATTTCGGAATCTCCAACGAAGAGTTTAACATAGTAGTGGACACCGCAGGGTTCACCCTCGTCCTCAAGGCCGGGCTGCAGGGTGACAGAGCCGGGTGCCCCGGCAGGCACGGTCAGACGGAATGCCACCGCTGACTCACCCAACTTCTTAAGCAGTCTCTCCTGTGGGATACCAATAGTGAGCAATCGTCTCAAATATTAATGAAAAGTAGAGACTGTAGTCAAGTTTTCAAATAGCAAATACGAATAGCCAAGCAAACTGCCGGCACAAAGACTTAAGTTAGCGTTCTACATTCGCGATATTTGTTGTGTTACTTGGTTAAAATTTATTTAGAATATATTAAAAACAAACTGTATATTTTTGTAGTATCTATCGCGAGGAGGAGCTGGATGGCGCAAGTAGTTAGCGCGTTCGGCTACGATCGTTGAGGTTTAAGCAACTTTCGTAGTGGTCGGTCATTGGCTGGGTGACCAAAAATTTACTATCTCGTGTTCCTCCGTGCTTCGGAAGGCACGTTAAGCCGTTGGTCCCGGCTGCATGTGCAGTCGTTAGCACCCGCCAATCCGCACTGGGCCCGCGTGGTGGGCCATGGCCCAATCTCGCTATTCCATCCATAGGGAAGGCCTGTGCCCCAGCAGTGGGGACATTAATAGGCTGATGATGATGATCTATCGGGAAATGACTATTTCTTAAAATTGTAATGTTTAATAGTAGATTAAGCACCAAGGGATAAAGCAGTGTATTATATCACGGGCAGCATATTGAATTCTGGTCGAAATGACTGATTATGTAGCTACTAGGTATTCAGTTATAAATTGCAATTCAGTAGTTATTTCAGGGTCGTTCACAAATCAATTACCGTACCTGAGTGCGTGACAAATCATAGTTTCTCTTCTCGGGGGGTGGATAGATCTGTTCTGAGGCCAGGAACAGCTCCTTGTAAAAGTTCAACCCCATGACCTCGTCTTCTTCGCGTCCATAACGGAAAGTGCACACCACTTGGCCGAACACCTTGCGTCCGCGCACGTATTCCTCATCGAGCAACACTACGCCATCTACGTTGAGATAAATAATGCACTAAATATTAAAGTTTAAGAAATTATTATAGGACTTAACGGTTCAGTTGATAAAGCGTCAAAGCTTTGAGAAAAGTGACACTTTGTGATATTTATGATGGAAACCACATTTTGCATGTCTTTGTAGTAGCCAACGATATTAAATACCCTAGATGCACCACGTGCGTCCAAAATGTGTCCCAATCAAAAAGTGCTTAAGCGCCCTTCAAGCACTTCTTGGTTACAGTCACGCGCGGACCGTTGCTAAGTCAAGTTGCCGCAGAGTACCATGAAAAAATGCGAAGAAAATACTTTTAGTATGTAAAGTGTCATTTCGTCATGTAGGATCTAATGTTAGTTAATTTAACGCATTTGAAGCAAATTTTTCTCTAATACTTACCTACTATAAACTGATTTAATAGAAAATATTTGTGATATTCAAAGGCATGGTAATATTGCCATCTCATTTCTTCGCGGTCCGTACCTACTATATTGCTAACGGTGCATTCGGAATTGCGCGTAGAGTCAAAAAAATAAGGTCTATATTCACCCGCAAAGCAATAAGTCGTACAATTTTACGAGCTTGCATTTCGAACTGTCATAACGCTTTGACGCATGCGTTTTAATTAAGACCTTATACAGTGTGCATTAATTGTGTCTTTCAATGTTTAAATAATGCCTTATATTGTTTTTGAAAATGCGTTCATCTTACGGAGCCCCGTGAATCGTTCAATGTACCTTTTGGACAGGTTTTCCGGCACGATTTCGTTCGTGTTGGTGTACTTAATATCGTTGGTAGTAGCCCAAAACCATAAGGTTGCCTAAACTATCCCTCCCTATATCTCAAATAAACAGTCTGAGTATGAAAATGTTAGCGCTCTACATGCTGCCTTATTTTATGTTGCGCTTCCTGCAATCTACAATTATTATGAATGGGAAATTTTGTATATTTGTTACTTAATCACTATAAAAATGCACTTTAGAGGAGCTCGATGGTGCAGGTTGTTAGCGCGTTAAGCAACCCTTGCGAACTTTCGCAAAAGTTGCTTAAGTCGTTGAAGTTAAGCAACTTTCGCAAGGGTCTTTCGTTGAATGGGTGACGAAAAATCTTCTATCTCGAGTTCCTCCGTGCTTCTGAAGGCACGTTAATCACGCTATTCCATCCATAGGGGACATGAATAGGCTGATGATGATGATGAAATTTCACGCATATAGTTTATGGCCTGTATTGAAACATAGGATTCTCAAAAACTAAAGTTTATGCGGACGAAGTCGCGGGCGGCCACTAATTTATAATATTTATTAATACAATATTCCTCTATTTGAAATAACCACAGATCAGAATACTGTTCTCGTGCTTTATTGATCATTTCGCATTGCATCTCAAAGTATTAAATCAATCTTAGTAACAGCTGTTCAGGAAAGCCTGAGCGTTCACGTTAAACCCAGTATTTGACCAAGAACTATTAAAGAGGGATCAGTTACTGCAGGTGACTGGTGCATTGGAACTTGTCCTTTTTTGTTCTGATGAGAACAAAGACGGATAGCCCATAAATGCCTGCCTCAGATATTACTTACGGAAACTATAAAATAAAAGTTTTAAAACTTGAATTGGAACTCCCGTCTGGCGAAGTATACATCGAGCCGTAACTGTCTTAAATCTGTTTAAACGAGTTTTGCTCTGCGTGTTTGTTTTCATAAGGAATGTCAACATTATTTATAAATAAAAAATAAGGATACGATTAGTAATTTTATATATCTACCTTTGCCACGAACCATAAAGCTACAAAACGAAAAATTAATTTTGTGTTTCTTTCAAAATTCATTGTATAACGGGAGTTATCCTTTCTTCAGTTGATGCACGAATACCATTAATTGTTGCAAATACGGTTTTGAGACCATCCAAATCTTCAGATTGAATTACAAATGTCCAACTATCAAACCAACCTATTGGCTCCACGTAAGATATGTGGTCGACAAAATCGCGCTTCGGCATGTACAAGGTAATTTTTCCATTAGGTGCGCACTTTTTGAACACTTTGAAATTGAACACCATTTTGCTGAGTTGCCTTGCAAAGAGGTTTTCACTCGCGAACAGTTTTATTATCACACAACACTCGATTGACATTCGGGCTCGTTCCGGTGTCATATATATATAGGGGATTACTACCCTGCTAGGCTTCTGAGTCCTCATAATCTCATTCAGCTCATTAAGGCTCACGTGCAAAGCTACAGTGTGGGCGCCTACTGTAATATTTTGTGTATAAGCAGTCTGATTCGCCGTCTCTTTCATCGTAATCCGCTTTGCCATTTTCGTTTATGGGATTAAATTATGACGCGTTTTTCGATTGTTTTGTTCACAATTGCCTAGTCGAAACAGACGTATTGAATTTTAGGTTTGCATTAAGTACCTAACCTATTGATTTGCGAAACTATTAAGTAATATGGGCGAGTTTGCAGCCTTGTCTTTTGAATGAATAACAAACTGTATTATTAAATAAGGTTTCGACAAATATTTTGTTTTCCTATCATTTCAGAATGATATTTTTGTGATTATGATCTAGTTGGCTTTTGAAGTTAGGCAAAATTCGTTCTTAAATTAAAGAGTTGCAATATTTTAAGTAGGTACATAGTTAAATGAAATATCTACCTATTTTTATACAAAATTTTCATGACAGTAAGAAATAACGATCCTAATAAAGTCATTTAACAGTAGCAGGTATTCCATTTGCAGGATTTTGCTACTAATACGCAAACTATGGGCCAAATTTTGATAATTATATTTAATATCTTTTTATCATAGATACTATAATAAGACGATTTGATTCCTAAGTCCTGACCTACCTTAAATTTATTTTCTTCTAAACATTTTAGTACTATTAGATTGACAATTTCTAGCGAATTATCGAGCAAAGCGGTCAAGAATAAATTAATTATTCGATAGTACTACTTACAAGTTGTTTTTATTAGTCCTTTCATAAATCTACTAATTTAATAGAATTAAGAAAGTTTGTAACTTTGTGCGTTTGTATGTTTGTTACTCAATCACACAAAAACTGCTGAACGAATTTAGATAAATTTTGAAATCTAAAATTTGAAGACCTTTTGATCCCGGAAAAATATTAGTTTTCTGTGGGATTTCCAAAGTTAACGCGGACGAAGTCACGGGCGCCCGCTAGCGTATAATAATTGTGACGTAATGAATACAACTAAACAGATGCAGAATTTGGTACTTAAACAACGCCATGTAACAGAGCGTAAACGTTAATGAACTTTTTGTTTAATGTGTAGTCATAATATTTTAAATCCAACATACTATTCATGTTGATAAGACCTTGTTCAGGTTTACATTATTTTATAATTAGGTTAAAAAACGCTAATAGCAGGATCTAAATCGAGTAGCAGTTTGAGTTGAAGAAGACGCGTGATCGCTATGACGTCATCGCCGCGCTGTCTCGGCATTCCTCAGGCCAATGCGCTAGCGCATGCCGCGTCAGGCCCTCCTTCCTCCGCCCTCCTCCCACTTCAATCCCCTCGGCACTCCCGCGACTACAGTTAACGCCAGAGACCTCAACCGGTACACTCGCTACGTCTTCAGCTAATTATTTTCTATTCACCTCCTTTGATACGTCATTCGAATTCAGTGCAGTCATTTGTTTTGTTTTTTTTTTAATTGGCTATTCGATTGCTTATTTGTGTTGTGGATTGTGAGCTGAGAAAAATGCTTTCTTGAACGTGTTATACAAGAAGTTATAAATCGATGGATCGGCATTTGTTTAGTTTCGTCGAAACTCTACCAGTGCAGCAAATAAAATGTAAGTTTAGATTTTATTTTCTTTCAATTACTTTTTGTTTATATTAATATCAAATTCTGTGTTATATACCTAGGTATGCATATAAATGAATGAACTGTATATTCTTTACTGTGGTACTATTTCGGGCTTTCTAATCTTTCCTTTACTCACGACTTCGGTAATTTATATCGAAATAAAGAATACTTAGTCACGTCCAATTTTTTTTCTATCTTTTTACCAAATTTCATCAGAATCCATTGGAATATTTAGGGGTAGAGGTACAAATAACAAAAAAAACCATACGCAATAGGTACAACAGTATTGGTTGGATTCGTTTAATTTCGGTGTATTTCTTTTTTACGTATGTAAGATCGTATTTTTGTATTTGTAGTTGTTTTTGTTTTTGTAACAATTAATTAATCCAGAAAAAATTCTTATTTTTTTAACATATAGGTACTGTTATCGCTTCATTCATAAAAAATAATAAGAATTAAATAGTCTATAATACATAGCTCAAAGTAATAATTACTTACATAAAATATAGGTAAGGAAAAAAATGAGATTGTTTAAAACTCCTTCCTTAAGGAACTTAACTCCTTAAGGAAGGAGTTTTAAAAGACCGGTAGGGCAAATCGAATTTTCTGCTTTAATTTGGTAATACTATATTAGCATCCCATTAGAGAAAACCTCAAAAAAATCATAATAGGTACTACCTGATGGGTACTGTTGTATTTCTGTCGGAAAGTGAGGTTCCAGGGTTCCACAGAATAAGACGACTTTGGGCTGTTACGTATTCATCCTATGATGTCTCATCCCATTTCCTTAGTCATCCTTAACTAGTATTTCTAACTCAACCTATTGCATAATTTTGAAAAAAAAATTCTAGATTCAACCCAAAGAGTTAGGGTAGGCAACAGCGCAAATGATAGTCTGGTATTGCAAGCGTCTGTAAGCTATGGTGGCTCTTACCATTAGGTGGACCATATGGCGACAGTGAGGAGCTCGATGGAGCAAGTGGTTAGCGCGTTCGGCTGCGATCCTTGAAGTTAAGCAACTTTCGCAGTGGTCGATCATTGGATGGGTGACCAAAAATATACTTCCTCGAGCCCTCCGTGTTTCAGAAGGCACGTTAAGCCGTTGGTCCCGGCTGCATCTGTAGTCGTTAGCACCCACCAATCCGCACTGGGCACGCGCGGTGGGTCATGACCCAATCTCCCTATTCCATCCATAGGAAAGTCCTGTGCCCCAGCAGTGGGGACATTAATAGGCTGATGATAATGGCGACAGTGGAGAGGAAATAAATTTTAACCCTGTTTTTGTATTAAAAATAAAAGAATTATCTGTAAACTTTATCGCGGAATTCATAACATTTATAATTGCTTCAAAGAGAGCATGAGTTTCACAGCTCCACGTTTGGATAAATACTAAGTTTATAGGTATTTTGATGCAGAGCAAAAAATAATATTGTAATTTTGAACACCACTAGCCAATTCCGTAATGTTTAAAGTCCCTTTGGTCAATTTGAATTTGTACCAATGGCACGATGAAATGAAATGAAAAACCTTTATTGGCCATCTTATATACATTATTACCTACCTACTAAAAGAAACAGAAAAAAAATATAAATAAGAAACTTAACCTAAGAACAAAAATTAATCACTAAAACTAAGACGGCCAATCAGGACCCTACCTCATCTTATGCTTACATTACATATATACATTGAGAAAATATTCTCTCACTGTATCAGCGCTGGTATTCTGGCAGGGCCTGTGCGAGGACGATAGTTTTGTAATCTATAAATATACTAGCTGACCTGGCGAACTTCGTTCCGCTTACAACATCTATTTTTTCATATATTGCGACTATAAAATGAGATGTAAGCTATCCTATCTTCCAACTTGGATCAAACTGCACACGGTATGCAAATTTGATTAAAATCGGTTAAGAAGTTTAGGAGTCCATCCCGGACAAACAACGTGACGCGTAATTTATACATACACAGTCAAGTCATAACACGAGTCATAAGTATGGTCACACAGTAAAAACTTTTCTTTTAGAATGCTGGCCACAAAAGAGTTTATTGAATTCGAATTTCGAATTGTTCATGATAATAAAAATGTATACTTTTTAGAATTTTACTCATTTTTAAATATGGAGTGGATGCTTAAAGAAGACCGTGTTGCAGTTATTGCGTTGCATCGTTGCGGTTACGTGCCAATTCAAATTTTTGACATACTACTGAAAATTTTGAATATAACCAAAAGATTCGTTTATCGTACCATCAAACGATACAATGAAGACTCTACCCTTACTACGAGTTTCACAGTTACGAAAACTATGATTAGTTTTCGTGAGCTCACACTCGTACTAAGGGTACTGATTTTATTGTTTTCGTTTCAATACAAATAAACAGTGTTTGAAATCTATCATTCAATTTATTGGCAGCTTCTTAAATTTTAAGTATATTTGGTTACTTTTCACCAAAATAAACATAGAAATATAATTTACAATTATAAAAACTATGATTGATTTCGTGAGCTCAAACTCGTACTAATGGTACAGATTATTTCTACGTCGATCTGTTTATGTTTCGTGTAGATTTCAGTACTTGTTGGACGCTTAAGCAACTAAACTTTTTGAAGATTTTTATCGTTCACAACCAACACGACGCCGAAGCGACATATATTTTGGTGTTTTTTTAACCAATGGCGCTAACGCCCTACTATTTGGCGTATGATTTGAATGATATGTTTGCTTGACAAAAAATGTATGGCGGGCCGAGTGATTGAAGCTTAGGCGACAACTTATTTGTTAAGTAAATGCACTGTGTAACGTTATAATAGGAGGATATTTAGAAAATATTATTTTATGAATATCCTATTATTTGCATGGCGCTACTTCTCATTTACAATGAGTTATGATTTTTTTTGTTTCTCGTTTCTGTAGTTACTAAAGTGGCGTTTAAGCGATTTTTCTTATCCACTGTCAAAATTATAAGGTTTAGCTAAACTAACCCCTAAAGGAAGGATTGTAGGGTGCCGAAGTTTTTATATGAATGAATTTAAACGCGCGTGTGTAAGTTTGCATGTCTGTCACTCAATTACGCAAAAACTACTGAACGGATTTGGAAAAAAATTTGGTACGCATATAGTTTATGTATACACATATGTGGAACACTCAGAAAGTTTTATAAAACTAAAAACCTAACCTCTATGAAAAAATATTTTTAATAAATCTTTTCAAATAATTCTCCACCAGCCTCTATACAAAGTTTCATGGGTATGAACCGATTTTCAAAACATTTTTTCCCGCAGACACCTCTTCCACGGCCTTCTCAAACGCTGCTAGCGCTTCTTCCGGCGATGAAAATTGTATTCCTTTGAGCATTTTTTTTATTTTAGGGAATAAGAAGAAGTCACATGGAGCCATATCAGGACTGTAAGGACACCCTCTTTACAGTCCTGATATGGCTCCATGTGCTCCCAAGATTCTGACTGGTGTGGAGTCCAGGAAGTCCTTCGTTTTGATCGCAGAGTGCGCGGGCGCGTTGTCGTGGTGAAGAAGGACCCCGCGGAGCCCGGTGTTAGGTCGCTTGTACTCATTGCAGAAAAAACTTCTGGCAGGCATTTTATGTTATACCATTCGGCGTTGATGCTGCTTTGGTCTCCAAGTGGAATTGAAATTAGATACCCCGTCAAAGTGAAGAAACTAGCGATCAAAATTTTCCCTGTGCTCCTCGATCGCTTGACTTTCATAGGCGTTGGTTCATTTTGAAACAGCCAAACTGTCGACTGACGCTTTGTTTCTGGATCGTATTGATAAATCCTGGATTCGTCACCTGTCACAATATAATAAACGCGCCGTGAAGAGCCTGCATCAAATTTTTGTATCATATCACTGCATCAATCCACATGGGCCTGCTTCTTAGCTTTGGTGAGGTTGTGCGGCACCCAGCGGGAAACTATCCTCCTTACGCAAAGGTGCTCGTGCAAAATCTTGTGAACACTTCCTGAACCAACCTGCAGAGTATGCTGAATATCTTCGTACGTAATTCGTCTGTTTTCTTGAATATTTTTTTTACTGCTAGCACACTTTCTTCGGTGACAGCCGTCGTAGGTCGACCACTCCTTTGTTCATCCCCCAAAGTAAGACGACCGCGTTTGAACTCGCTACACCAGCGGTAGATGGTTGCTTTCGAAGGTCCTTCATCCATAAAAGCAGTTCCAAATCGATTAAATGACTCATCAGGTTTAAATCCACGTTTAAAATCGTTAAAAATCATAGCACGAAAATGCTCACGATGCAATTAATGAGACAAGAAAAATTTAATTGGCTTATAATTGCAAGTGGCCAGTGTCTTATACATAAAAACTTTTTTCGGAAAACTTTCTGAGTGGTCTGGTATATATATGTATAGACATAGGATACTTTTTATCCCGCAAAATTTTTCGTTTCTGTGGGATTTTCAAAAATCTAAAGTTAACTCGGACGAAGTCGCGGGCGGCCGCTAGTTACTAAATAGAATGACAGTTTTGCTTATTATTTTAATATTGTTTTAATAATAATCACAATACTATTCAATGTGTTATAATAATATTCCAGAGTCGAAAAACAATCACTCTTCTACAAAGATGACAGGTGACACAGCATCCGACAGTCCAGAGCACCAGCCTCCAGGTATAAACTATTTTTTCTTGTTGATGAAACAATTCTTTTACTTCTAGTTTCAGAAATAAAGGAAGACTTTTATTCAATTTTACATTCATAAATTAGCGTATACAACGGAACCCTTATAGGATCACTTTGTTGTCCGTCTGTCTGACTGTCAAGAAAATGCAGCGGCAAATTGAAGTATTTAGCTCGTGGCGCATTAAGGCGCAAAGCAAGAAAAATGGCGACAGGTAGTAGTGTTAAGACACAGAAAAATGTTGAAAACAGTGCGAACTCCACGTTTAAAAGAACTTTTTACAAAAAAAAAGTATTGTTTTAAAGACTTTTATTATAGTGAATTAAGAAAATTTTAAGAATTACAAATAGGAGCAAGTAAAATAGTCGTGTACAAATGACGAAGTTTTTGAAGTTACCTGGCACGTTAACAACGCTAAGGTGTTCATGGAATCTGGTACTCGGAGGACTCCTGCGGAATATTATTTATTACCTTCGTCTGACCGCGATGTGGACTATCTTATACTATAAAAAAACTCTGAGAGTCCAACGACCCATGTCCACGCTTGAGAAGATTATTAAGAACATATTGATATATTGTTAGATATTCACAGGGGCTGTGGACATGGTGGTCGAAAAGAAATTCAATACCTACCAAATTAAAGTTCGATTTATAATTGTTTTTTTTTGACTTAACTAGTTTAATAACTTTAGGAGTGCTCAACAACAACTGAAATTAAGTCCGATTTGTCCAACCTGCGTTTTATGATAGTCACTTTACTATAACAATCAGAAAAAAAAATATAATCTAAATCGTTGTCTAAATTAGCTAGTAAAGTTTCTTAGGTAACTATAAATTCACGGTGTATAAGATAATAGAAGTATCTATATTGACTTCCAGGGGTGGTAGAATTGAGAGAGGACATCCCTCTGAAGGCTGGCGTTGGAATGAGTGGCGGCATGTGGGGCGGCGGCGGCTGCGCTCGAGGCCCGAAGCTCATCGTGGCCGCATTCGCTGTTCTGTCCGCTGCAATTACGCTCGCTCTTCTTACACAAATATATTATGGGGATTATGAGGTAGAATATTAAAGCACCTTGAAAGCCTGCTGTCAAATAAGATTGCATGCCAGAGCAATACGGCCACAATGTGGGAGTAGCTGTTACAGTACCTACATATATCGTTGCATCAGCAGTGTTCGTACCTGACACTCAAACTAATCATCATCAGATGGAGTAATTCGCCGGGCAGTGAATTAAATAGAAGAACATATTTATATATCTATATATATATATATATATATATATATACGCAACCCGGAAGCGAGAAGCCGTACTGATATATCTTACCATTCAAGTCGTTCTGGATTATTTTGCAGTGGGAAATATGCACACAAGTGTTTGTAGCCGACATTAACACAAATAACATTTTACACGAGTAATTTACCGCCAAATCTTGCAAATCTCTTCATGTTTGTGTGATAGTATATGCCATGCATAATGACTAATTGGTTATATAATTTTGCCAGATGGTAAAGCTGCGTATCACCTTTTGGTTCCGTCCATGCTGCTCTATAAAGCACAATTAAAATATTTTGATTGTTAAAAAAAACCTTCATACGTGAACATAAACACAAATAAAATGGTCCACCCATATGCTTTACAGGTTGTCCCCCACGGCGCCGCTTCATCATCAGTAGCTGCCTGTTCACGAGCTGGCACAGACGCGCTGAAGGCAGGCGGGTTCGCGTTAGATGCTGCTGTGGCCGCAGCCCTGTGTCTCGCAGTAGCTGCACCCCATCGCACTTCCATGGACGCGTGAGTGTTTTCTTTTTAATGCCTTCGAAAGCATAATTCAGCAGAAACACTGATGTTATATTCGTTTCGGTGTTACGAGTACGATGTATCTGAGTTCTCAAACCTCCTATGACTATGATTGATGTTTCTATGTTCTGTGATTATTATTCAAACTTCCCCTGGGCTCATGTAAAATTTGATTGTAGTCCAATTGCGTGGATACCGTTTGCAAGGAAGGGAATCATTTCTGTAGGAACCCAATTATTGCGTAGCCAAAAGGGCAAAAGTAGTTTTTGTGACGCATTGCGAGTAAATCGGTGGCACAGGAATCGACCGAGGCATGACCACGACCATAGGGGTAGTGGCCGTGTCAAACGTGAGTCAGGCAAGAAGAGTTTTGTATCCAGATAAAGGAACCGTGGCTAACTAGGATTGAGGTTGCTAAGAAAACCATTGCGATAGCTGATCCTGATTCTGTCAACGGGTTCTGTAACCTAGTTCTTATAGATACTTGTTTCCAGGAGTGGATCGATGCTTTACTGGGAGTACCGCCAGTCACGCACTCAACAGCCTACGCTGATAGAGTGGGGTGGTAGCATGTCTAAAACGCTTACCCCGCGCCCACCTCGTCTGGTGGCTGCCATGGCTGCGCTTCACTCACAACTCGGTGTGCTGCCGTGGTCGCGCTTACTACAGCCAGCGATCGATATCGCCAGGTATACGTTCATTTTCATCATCAGTCTAGTAATACCGCCACTGCTGGGGCAACAAGCCCTCCTTAAGAATGGAATAGAGAGATTGGATAATGGCCCACCATGAGGGCCTAGTGCAGAATGATGGAAGCTAACGATTGCTCATGCCGAAACAGACGGCTTAACGTGCTTTTCTAAAGACGAGCACAAGATAATATATTTTTGGTTACCCATCCCATATAAAAACTGAACTTTACAGTACATAGGTTATGTGTCTCAGACGCTTCAGACGCAATTCAGTAATAGAAATCTACTCGATGAAAAAGAAGATTATCGTTAATTTAAATAAGACTAGTGGCCCGCCCTCGCTTCGCTTCGGTGTAGAGCTGTAGTGCAGACTATAGATTTTGTTCTCAGGCGTGTATTGTAGACATTGAATTTATTTATTTAATTCTTTTTCTATGATTCTTTTTTTATTGAATAGGTAATAATGTTAACTTTTTTAAATTAGGGATGAGTGAGAGTATTATAAACGTAAGAGTAAACAAATATAATCAGAATGCTCCGAACTGCTAAGCTATCAGGAGTTACACGTATTATTGTGAGTAAACCATAAAAGATAGACATATGCTGTTGCAGGATATTTTTTAGACAATTTTATGTAGAATATTTCCGTCATACATGATTTCTATGTAACTTTAACCATTAAGGCTGCACACGCGACGGAAGCTTAAAAAATGGAGTAACTTGTCCCGTTTTCCCAACATTTCCCTTCACTACTCTGCTCCTATTGATTGTAGCGTGATAAAAAGTATACTATAACCTGCCCAGGAGTATAAAGAATAATTGTACCAAGTTTCGTTAAAATCCGTCGAGTAGTTTTTGTTTCTATAAGGAACATACACACAGACAGACCGACAGACAGACAAACAGACAGACAAAAATTTTACTGATTGCATTTTTGGCATCAGTATCAATCACTAATCACCCCCTGATAGTTATTTTGAAAATATATTTCATGTACAGAATTGACCTCTCTACAGATTTATTTTAAGTCTGGATTATTCTTAAATTTTCAGAGTTGGTTTTCCAGTGTCTGAAGGTCTGGCAGCAGTAGAAGGAGCGGCTGCGTCTACTGTGATAGTGCCAGGCACGCTAAGATCTGCACATGCTCTAGCGGACTTTCTGGAATCGTTACAGCACAATACTAGCTCTGGTATGAGCCCACTGGATTATCTTAGCTTTATTTGAACGAAGTTCCTTTTCGGACGTCATGGCGAAAAACATTTTAGAATTTACTGTCACAACCTAGCAAGGCACTGGGTGGGTAGCTAGATTGGCAGCTAGGTGAGCGACTACTGACGGCGGTGGCTGTGGACTTGATTTAAAGTTTTGCTTGATAGTTTGACGAAATAGGAAAATTGGAACATAATCCCCAACGTGGCCCCCGTGCGGATTGATGGGTAGGATACTGCTTTTTTATGTTGACATGACATGTTTTATTGTGGATTGGTCGGCGGTATATAAATACTTAAACTTCGTTCCAAACGAGTGTTCCACGACACCCACGTTTGCTCTTTTAAAACTTCTTGCTTAGAAATAATAGATATTGTATATAATAATAATACCTTATTTCTTACCATTAAAAATAACTCTACATTCATGAAGCTTTTAACATGTCACCGACTATTACTAATATAAAATATTAAAAGAGGTCACGTCCGTGTTGATCTATGTTTGTACACATTTTTGGAAAGAAGTGATTAATGAGATATAATAAATAGTTAAATTATCTCTTGGTGTTGTTAATATTCTGGTACCTTCAATAATAAAGAACCTCAACAGTTATTGTACATACGTCGCAGAATTATCAGCAGCATGGGGCAGTGAATCCTTACTAAGGAAAAGCTCAGTGCAGCCCACGACCGCTGGTGAGACACGGGTGTGGGCGGGTGGAGCCGGTGCTACTGTGGCGCTACAAGCGCTTGTGTCAGCACTTGAATCACCTCTGACGAAGCCGGACCAGGAGTCACTGAAGTAAGTTGTACCGGTATTTGAACTATAATGCTGGAATCGTAAACTGGAGCCCAGATTTTGCTCATGTACGTATCACCATCAATATCCCAATAATATACCCAATGCTAGGAGACAGATCTTTTCCACGTTCGGAATAGGATAAGGATAGCAGACTAATTATTTTATAGAACTAATAAATTTTTTTATTAAAAGCAGTGATCGCCAACCAAGGTTTTAAGTCTCTGATATAGATGTAGAAGTATAAGTAGTACTTTGATCGTGAGCATTATAAAAGTGTAGTAGTAAACCCGAGGTCCTTAAATCTTTTTAAGCCCGAATGTGGAATTTAGTAGACTGTCATGACATCACATTGAGGACATAGGATCGAATTTGACTATGAAACTTTTAATAAATAACAAAAAAAACTATACCATTGATTGGAAACACTTAAAGACCACATTATTCTTTTTTTAGAGTGGTGAAGTCTTTGCAACTATCAGCGGCGGCTGCAGGAAGTGAGTGGCCTCCCACAGGAGTAGCCTCAGGTCTGGCAGTCGTCGATCGCCGTGACAACTACCTCGCACTTGTCACGTAAGGCCTTAAATCAAATACATGCATCCATATATTACATCAAACATTTGACAGTCCGCCTACGCCTAGGAAAGTATTTTAAAGAAACTTACAGGATATTATCACAATTCCCCTTGGGAGATGAAGGCCGAGATGGCAATGCAGGAGCGATAATCCTAGCGTCTCAAATATCTTATTGTTAAGTGCTCACGATCTGACGACTCATATCATTCCTGTTTGTCACAAATTCCAACTAATTAAAGAATTAACGGGAGAAAATTTTTGCTTGTAGAAAATTAAGTAAAATGAGTTTTTTTTAATGTAGCACATGCTTAATTTTCTTTTATGTTAAGACTTAATAATTTTCTGAGTTATTAACACTTGTTTATGACTAGCTCCTTAATTTTTGATGTGCTTACAGGGGGCTTTCAGTACCGTTCGGGAATGGAGCGTTGACTGGCGAGGGATGGGCGTACGACGATCCTACAGCGCCACTGGATCTTGCGCCCGCATTACTCACTGATGATCAGATCTGCGGTTAGTATTCAGCAATTTTTAGTAAAAGTTTAGCTTTGTTTATATAATAATATAATTTAGATTTGTGCTAGTTTGACTTCTCTAGCTAGCTTCATGCTATGTTTCTTGAGGAGACAAAAGCATTAAATCTATAAACATCGAGGTTACTTGCAGCCTCAAGGAGAGAGAAAGAGCTCTTTCTTTTTCCTGTTCTCTTGGCGTTGATCCCAGTTGCATCTGAAGTCGTTAGCACCTACCAATCCGCATTGGGCCCGCGTTTGTGGGTCATGGCCCAATCTCCCTATTCCATCCATAGGGATGGCCTGTGCCCCAGAAATGGGGACATTTAAAGGCTGATGATGAACCCAGACTATTATTCAGAGTACCCAACAACAACAAACATTGAATATCCACCTTACCTAACTACACTCTTTTTTTTTAATCAGGTACAAGGTACATCGTCGGCGCTGAATCATCAGCTGCCCTAGCACAAGCAGCATTAGTACTCGCAACGGGAGGAGGTGCGGGTGGCGTAGAACGTGCAAGATTTGATATCCTACGAGGCGGGGCTCTGGCACTCGAGGCTTCACGACCCGAGCCGCTTCTTCCTTCTCTTGTACCAACCGTCAACGCGTCATTACCCTACGCGGCTGTTAATGTTGTACAGCAACGTGGTGACGCGCTACTCTCTCATGCTGATAGTCGCGGTGGTGGTCTTGCGTCTCGTTTTTAATCTCTACTCACAAGCAGCTGGTTATCCTATGAGACGGGGCTCTGGCATTCGAGGCGACTCGACCCAAAATCGCCTCTCTTATCCTTCATGCTAAGTCGACTATTCGGCGTTATTACCGTACGCTGCCGTCAATCTTGTACAGAAATGTGGTGATCCGGTTTTCCCTCATGCTGACAGTTCTGGTGGCGGTCTTGGGTCACGTTAATAATCCCTACAACTAGCAAGTAACGAAACGCGACTGGTACAGTGAGGCGGGGCTCTGGCACTCGAGGTGACTTAACCCGAATCGCGTCTATTTTCTTATGTACCAACCGTCAATGCGTCATTACCGTCCGCTGCCGTCAATGTTGTACAGCAACTACAACAACTAGCAATCAATAAAAGGATGCTGGTTATCGTACGACGCTAGTTCGGAGTCATTGAAACTTTTTTTGTTCTTTTTTTGTCTGGGAAATGCCTTACGCATCCTTCAACCACCGAGCGAAAGGAAGGTATGTGGGACTCTTCCCTGCTCATTTCAGCCAGCCCTTAGGCCGGGTGAAATGAGCAGGGCCCTACCTAACACTAAAAACCAGACAATACTCCTGCACCGGTCACCCGGCGTGCATTGGGGGGACTGCGGTCCTCAGAATCGGATTGCGTGTGTGGTCGCGGCAACCGTTGCCGACTGTCCGCGAGTCACTGAACCTAACGTCACATTTTTAATCCCTACGACTACAAGCACACTGCGAAACAACGACGGTTTTCCAGCGAGATTGTAATAGGCGTGTCGCATTTCGTCTATTATAATAGTTATTTCTTCTTCTTCTAGTTGCAAGTTGCAAATGCATTGAAAATGTTGCTATTTATGTCTTTAGAATGTATATATTACTCGTAAAAGTATCTCATTATAGCTCCTATAGTGTGAAGAAATGGCAAAGCCTTGCAATCTAAAACCATTGCGGTCTCGATACCATAGTAGTTAGTGTATTCGCACAGATCTGTACCTGGGCCGAGTTCATTTGTTTGTGTTGAAAGTAATCATTAGACGGCAAAACCTACCAATTTATATAAATAATAACACTATCCAAGTACTAGTGCTGAAATTTTAAATAAAATTGTGATATGTTTAAGCAATATGTTTAATCCATTGACCAAATCGAATTGTATTCATTTATAGTATTAACAAAGATTTATTATTATTAATTTTACACGCACCCGTCCAAAATCTAAGATCTCACTTTTAAATAATCTAAGCTAACGAATAAATTATTTATTTTACACTTTATCTATTTTGTTGTTTTATTTTTGTATTCCTTTATACAAAATATAAATTTAATCCATCGGGTTATTATTAGTATTTCAAACTCTTCCTGACTAAGACATCCGCGGGGGGAAGCATTTGGCCATAAGGGTCTTACAAGCTTTCCCTGATGCGATCATCTGCTGAAAAGGATGATGCAGTACAATTACCTTCATCTTCTATCTATATATATAAAAGTCAAAGGTGACTGACTGACATCCAATTTATTTTCAACCTTCGTAAATATGACCACATCTCATACTTCCGTTCTAAACTTAACTGGCTCCCTATTCGCCGGCGCAAAGACTTACACACTCTTACGCTTCTTTTCTCCGTACTTTTCTTACCCACTTCTCCTCATTACCTAAAAGAACGCTTCTCGTTTCTCTCTTCTACTTCACAGCGCACTTTGCGATCTTCTTCTAACCTATCTCTTGAAATTCCAAGTCATTCTACTGATTTCTTTTCCTATTCCTTCTCTGTGCATTCTGTACGTCTATGGAACTCTTTGCCAGAAACTATTCGAAGGGCTCGCACTCTGATATCATTCAGGAATCAAGTTCGGAGTTATTTCTTATCGCAACAGTGATGTAAAAAATTTCCTTCATCCTCTCTCTTTCCTTCCTTAGATATATCTGTTTTCCTGCCATAGATATTATTATTATATTCTATAACACCCCTCCTTTTCTCCTTCATATTTATTTATCTTTCTATTATGGGTTGCCTGGAAAAGATTGCTGCCTAGCAATAAGGCCGCCTATATTATGTACGTTCTATCTATCATGTTTTTTAATTTACTTGTGTTTTCTTGTATGGTGTATTACAATAAAGAATATTATTATTATATATTATTATTATTATAGTGATCAACGCACAGCCCAAACCACTGGACGGATCGGGCTAAAATTTGGCATGCAGGTAGATGTTATGACGTAGGCATCCGCTAAGAAAGGATTTTGATCAATTCTACCCCCAAGGGGATAAAATAAGGAATGAAAGTTTGTATGAAACTTTGTCAACTTTAAACCGATCGGGCTGAGACTTTGCACGCAGATATAAGAAGAATCATAGATGATGTCATTGTGTATAATACAAGCCTGAGAACAAAAACTGTAGTCTACACTTCAGCTCTACACCGAAGCGAAGCGAGGGCGGGCCGCTAGTAAGCTATATGTTTGTAGCTTCAATTTCCGCACCGCACCGATAGATGGCAGTATCAGTTTACCGCACTAGCGACCGAGCTAGACTGGCTTAACGAGTTGGTATTTTAATGCTTCTCATTAGCAATTTAATTAATCCAACCTCGTAGCCATTCTCGGAATGCAATAAAATAATTATTCCGTCATTGGTTGTCAAAAACAAAACAGTTACGCATTTTTTTTATAAATAGACTAGTGTTCCAACATCGCTTTGCTTCGGTGTTATCATTTATTATAGTTTTTGTTCCCGCAACTTCGTCGGCATGAAAAAATTGGTTTCCCATACAAACTTACAACCCCTTCAAGGATGATTTCTGGGATAAAAACTACCTTATGTCCTTTCCCGAGACTGAAACTATATCTTTACGAAATTTAATTTAAACTGGTTCCACGGTTTAAGTAACAGACAGACATACAGACTCACTTTGGCGTTTATAATATTAGTATAGATACAAACCATTCGTAAAATATCATGTAACTGATGTCTAAAACCACGCAGGAGGAGGAGATAACAGATATGTAGAGCAAGAGAGTAAGGACGGTAAGTGGCTTTATTTTATAAAAAACCGTACAAGAGCAAGTCGGACTCACCCACCGAGGGTTCCGTACAAATTTCTTGGTACATTACATACAAGTTAGACATTAGTTTTTTTGACAGCTAGGCCCGTATACCTAAGTATATGGTTTTACCTCCACACGTTCCCGAGATAACGGGTCTTGATAGACAAACGGACAGACAGACAAAAAAAATGTCTTATAAGGGATCCGTTTTTTTCTTTGAGGGTTCCGTAAACCCTAAAACATGAGTTCGCCCCTAGTTGCTGTCATAATTTTAAATTTCAAATCAGTGATTCTGATCATAAAAAATAGTACATTTTGATTTGGCTCAACACGCGTGGCGTGGCGTCGCGTTTCATGTCTGTTTCTGCCTTATTTATGGTGAATCACACAGATATGTAGGTATATTACCCTAGCGTAACAATTTCATAAGTCCATATCCTAAGGTATATAGTATTTTGTTGCTAATTTGTTGCTATTTTGTGCCGCAAGAATTGATTTTGTTGCTCCATGATTTCTCCGAAAATCGCCTGTTACGCTAGCATAATATTACGCTAGCGAAACCACAGCGATAACTCGGAGGCAAAAGCAGTTAGAGAGATCAGATGAACGGCATATTTTGTTGCTATTTTGTTGCTGTAAGATAAGCTGGTTAGATATGGAAAAATTCCCCCCCTTCATGGGGGGCTTACTACCCTTATTATTAGATATTTCAGATTTTTCGTATCTTGTGAACTAAAGCAGCTAGCGGCACGAGACAAACGGCGTATTTTGTTGCTATTTTGTTGCTAAGGGTAGTTAGTCCCCCATGAAGGGACTAACTACCCTTATTCTTAGATATTTCGTATCTCGTGAACTAAAGCAGCTAGCGACACGAAACAAACGGCGTATTTTGTTGCCGTAAGATAAGCTGGTTAGATATGGAAAAATTCCCCCCCTTCATGGGAGGCTAACTACCTTTATTCTTAGATATTTCAGATTTTTCGTATCTTGTGAACTAAAGCAGTTAGCGGCACGAGACAAACGGCGTATTTTGTTGCTATTTTGTTGCTGTGAGATAAGCTGGTTAGATATGGAAAAATTCCCCCCCCTTCATGGGGGCTAACTTATGTCTATTTTTTTTGTATTTTTATTACAAAAAGTAGTTTTTTTACAGTGAAAAAATATTTAAATCGTTAGGTCATGTCTCTTGGTCATATTATGAACAGTTATTCTAATCAAAATAAGTAAATTTATCTTTTCAAGCGTGTAAACAAAAGACTTAAAACTAAGTATACTCTCATCGAAGCGAAACGACGGCGGGTCACTAGTTTTAGGATTATAGCACATTTTTGTCGCACCGTACGCGTCGTACGCGCCGAAACCTATACATTTCATCCACACCGTACCAGTATAAGCCGCATTTCGTAAAGTCCGACGGGCATCCGAATTTGAAGGAATATATGTATAATTTAGGAGCCTAATGACGGACGTCATAAAACGCAGTGCGTGCGGTGCGTGCTGATGCTCAGTGTTACCAGATCGTACCGCTTTTTCTGCCGCGTTTTGCAAATGGATCATCGAATATGTAGCAATTATTGAAATTTTATATATATCAAATGCAAATATCTGAAAAATCGTTCCATCATCGTCTAGGAAGTCTGGGGAAAACGTATGATATTCTCCACATAAGTGTCTTTTTAAATTAATGTTGTTGCTCGAGAATCTATTTTTTCTTAGGGTTTTATTTTCTTCAGGCTATTACATTTTTTCCCATATCTCACTCAATGTCACCGCACCGTTTCACAACAGAAGTAAGATAAAACTGAAAAATTTTTGGCAATACCAATACTAAAGATTTGCGTACGGCGGGTACGGCTCGGATATGCGATGCTATCGGGAGTTCGGCGGGTGCTGACTGCTGCGCTGAAATATATCTTATCGGCTTTAATAATAGAGATGCATACATAAGCGGTAAGTATACAATGATTTTGAAGTTATTCGATAACGAAAACAAAATATTTATTTTAAAAATTTATTAATTAAGGGCGCCAAAAAACTACTATTACTACTAAAAACTATTATCTATTATTATGTATTTTTACTACAAGTATATGGCGAATTTTAATTTTCTGTTGCACAAGGTTAAAAATGAATAAATACCTAATATTGTATGGCTTATCAATCAAAAGCTTCTTTGCAAAGTTATATAAAAATCGCTTGATGATACATGCAAATTTTGTATAAGCTCAATAACATTTCCTTCACCTTTAGACAAGACGATTAATAACTTCTAACAACCAATAAATTCACTAACAAAAAACTAATGCGTAATATCGAAACTTAGAGTTAAAAAGTCGTACAAGGTCTATTTGAATATGAATGCCTATATAATAAATGCATTAATAGTAATATCTTCTTTTTTGTTTTAGATATTACGTTAATGCCTCTGAATATGTATGCACGAGCGCGTTTTTTTTGAGTGTGTATGCTGTTGGTCGCCGATGACCTTTACAGCGTCACCGGGGTTGGGGACGGCGAGATCCTAAGGGAACCTCGAGCCGAGAATTGGCGAGTGCCTCTAGAGGTATTCCAGGCGGATGGCGTCTCCCCGCGGGGGGAGTCTCCTCTCCATCTGGAGCCTCTAGACCACTCGAACCTGAGGGGTCGGCTCAACTAGAGGGCGTCTCTGAGACTCGGACTGCGGCTCTAGTTAGCCGTTGTCGTGGGGAGCGGGGAAAAACGCCCAGGTACGTACCTGTACCTGGTATAGCGTGTCGTGTGTAGACCGGGTCTTCGCAATCTTATCCTACGGTTGCGGTATCTGCCTAATGCTAAGCTAGTGTACATGTTTGCTAGCTGTGTAGTGTTGGTATTTGTGGCCTGTGTGGGAGGAATCGGAGGCGCGTTGGCGCGGGTGATTTCGTCGTCGGGGTAGTCTAAGACGTGCCTAGGTCGACGGAGTTGGATGTACCTACGATTGGAGGACGGGAGGGCGGACCTATGATAACTAATCGCTTTAACCACTAAGGGGTTCGGGTGATGCGTGGCTTTATCGAAGTAAACGTGAGCGCGTAAATTAGAAACATTTATTTATTCACATAAGGTTTTGATTGATTTTCATCGAAGCACAGCAAGTAACAAACGTACTTGATCCCGATTTATCGCATATATTATTCCCAGTCATAGTCAGCTCGTTGTCCATATTAAAATAACAGATAAGTATCATTATCTATATGATGCAAAAATAAAAAAAAGTGAATCACCGGAATGTACGCCATGTGTAGGCATAACTCTTGAAAGACTGAATAAACTAGGAAAATTCTTTGGTTTTTTGTATTCCTTAGGGTCAGGAGGGCCTAATTATATTTCATACAAACTTTTAGTCGTTTTTTTTTCTAAAATCCCAGTCATACCAAATCACTTCGAAATTCGGCCATCGGGATGGTGTTCATGTATTTTTTTTTATAGGTAGGTCCGACAAATGACTCCACCCCACCTGATGTTAAGTGAAGGTGAAGTCCAGACGCGAAGATAGCTGATACTGCAGTTCTACCTGCCACACCAGCCATCCTCATCCTACCGGCCTGCATGTTGCTTCTTCACGCCTCTTTTAAAGGACACCAGGTTGTTAGAGGGACCAACACGTGAGCGTGCAGAGCATTCCATTTACGGATAGTGCGACAAAGAAATGAGTCACCAAATTTCTTTGTACGCTTTGTATTTAATAAAATTAGATTTAGATTATAAGGGGCATTTCATAATATTGAATATAAATTCGACCATAAATTTTATTTATTAAAAAAAAACATATCCTACAATTAAACCTAAAGTTACTTTTACGCACATCTATACAAGTTATTCAAACATTTAAAAATTTAAATGTTATAAATACCAGCACAACCCGTTTTGAGCGTATAATTATTATATTGGAAATAGCTTCCACCATTTACATAATCATAAAATATACCTCTTTATCTAATTATTCAGATCACACATTTAGTGAATGGGTTGTTTGTTGAAGTTGATTACATATGTGACACCAAAATTTTAAATATTTTAAGTTGCTCTAAAAACGTAAAAGGGTTACGAACACATATCTGAAATTAAGATTTACATGAAGAGTCCGTGCGGAAAGAGAATGGGCGTGGCGATAAACGAAACTAACATTAAGATTTTTATTTGGCAATCAAACCCAGCAATCTGTAACAGGTCAAAGTTTTGTATTGATACTTTGTATTGGTCGTATAATATTGTATGCAGTTTTGAGTAACACTAAACATCAGGTGGTGTGAGTAGGGTTACCATATCTCAGGATTTGTCCTGAGATTTCAGGATTTTTGGACTCTTCTCAGGATTGCGGCTGGATTTTGCAAATCTCATGAAATCTCAGGATTTTTTGAATTTCCCATAAAATATAGCTATCGTTTTAAAGATCTCTTTAATAAAAAGTTAAACAAACTAAAAATAATTGCAAAATTAAAATCAGTATTTTATTACCCAAGTTAATCTTAACATAATCAGTTTTATCATACTTAATATGTGAAGATACATTTTTAAGTAAGATTTTTTTCTTTAATTATGGATTCATATAATGCCCCACCTGTTACGCTCTTCAAATTATATTGATTTAAAAGTATAAGCAGAGTTTAAAGGAGAATATTACAACTTTTTTAAATTGTTAAGTACGTTTGAGAGAAAATTCTCAAACTGTAAAAAATCTCAGGATTTTTCAATAGAAATCAAGCCTTTTCCCCGGACTTTTAATTTTATCATCTGGTAACCCTAGGTGTGAGGAAATCTGTTGCGCCTTTGTATAAAAAATACGACCTCGATGAAGTTGCATCATTTATTCCCTCATCATCATCAACATTGTACGGCTAGCTCATATAGTATGTGGACTGCGTTCCCTAACCAACTGTGAAATAAAATGAGCCATGAACTGGGGAGATAAGTATGAGTGCGATGAAGCGATAGCAGCCCTCTAGGATAGCCTGGCAGCAGCTCTGGGCAGCCCAAGCTTAGCTAAGCTCAGCTTATAGTTTGTCTATGTATAGGTATTGGTTGTTTTTTGTCTTTTAACATGGAAATTGTTTTTTTCGCTCGCTCCTACTGGAGCGATTTCCCCCCCTGGCCCTCATTTTCGCTGAAAGTGCAACTCACCCGTGATACCCCGAGGTTTAGGGCCACGAGAAGTATGAGGGCTCAAAAGACAGGGCTTTAAGAAGATGTAAAAATTATTTTGAAAAAGTCAAAAACTTTTTTGGAAATCGTTTTCCGACTGTTTTCTTTCTACCGAACAATCATGTGTTTTCACAGATAATTTCCGATATCTTGGGAACGGGGCCGAATTTCAAAAATATGAAAAAAGCGCCACGGTATTGAACCGAGGAACATTTTAGGTCATTACACTTTTTCCGATATTGGTGACGGTTGACGTTGTAGAGGTGCCCTTAGTCTCGCCGCACACGGGCCACACGCCACAGCCACAAACGCCGCCACGAGAATCTAAGAAGCGGCTACTAAAGTGGCTGAAGCGCGGGACAGCGGCTGACTAAGGTAAGGGAGAGAGGGGTGGGGAATCGCGGGAGTGACGTGTGGCGGCGATTTGTATCGGCGCATTAAGTGGCCGGTGCTGCCACAAAGAAGCGAGCAATGACGATTTGTAGCGTGTGGCGGCCAACGGCGTACCGTGTGTGGCGAGTCCATATAAAATGTATGAAAACTACAAGAAATATGCCGGTGGCGGCGTTTTGTGGTTGTGGTCGGTGGTACGTGTACGGCGACACTTAGCCGCGAGTTTTGCGCGATGCGAGGTGCGATATCACGCGGCGGTAGCTCGCGTGCCGCCACGAGGACGTATGAGAGCTCAAAAGACGCGGAATCCGAAGGGCAAAGATATTTTGGTAAAGTTTTTTTTTAATCTATAATAGGTAGATTCATTAAAAGACGATGATGATAATTTTCGAGGTATTTACCTACTGAATTCAACTTCGTTTTCGTCACTGTATAGTCGAATTAACCATTACGGATCTTTACTGACATGATGAAGTATCGTATTTGTACTCGTTTATTGTATTGCAAAATGTGACATTCAGATTCAACTCAATCTGATGTAACATGGTAATTGGCAATCAAGACAGTGCGTTGAACCCTTCTCTTATTGTAGCGTCTGACGTGCTTGCGTCCGTTGTTTGTAAGAATAGCTTGATAGTTCTTGAATTGCTCCCAGGGTTCCTATTTATATGAAGAAATATCGAAAGCTCTGACCGGAAAATCACGGCATGCTCCCACTTAATGAATAATTTTGGTTCGATTCCAGCATCCATTTTTTTAATTATGTTTATAGCTATGTAGGCGAATAAAATGATGATAACTACTTATCCATTCGTTCATTCAACAATCAAATTATTTGAACCTTTTCAGGTAAAAGAAATAGTTTAAATATATCATATACTTTACTTTACTGTTAAAACACACTAATGGCTAACTGTTTTAGTGTTTTTTTTTTCAATTAATGGAATAAGTAGGGTAGGGTTTATATTTTTGGGACTTCTGGGACCAGACATAGGAAGCTCTATCCATTTAACTCCTAAATGTACAGGGCTGAGGTTCCAGGCTCAAGGAAGATTGGGTCAGGGAAGGCAACGGTGAGAGTGATATTTGTGGTAGTGTACGTGGAAGCTTACTATCAGGCAGGTGATAGGCTCCCCTGCTGTGGAGCCCCGGCTAGTCCGGGAGGCTGCTAGGTGCGGAAACGCGGAAGAATCCCTAAACGGGGATCCCGTGGCTTCGCACTAAGCAGCTTAGAGGGTATTCGCAGGGTTTTTTTAGCGGGGGGCCGTAAAGCTTGCGGGAGCCAGGTGTGAGGTCCGTTCGGCGGTGTGCCTCTTAAAGGCGCCGTCGTCTGTAAACAGAGGCTGCCTGCGTTAGCAAAAAAAAAAGAGGCAGGCCATATCAATCAATCAAAATCATTTATTCAGTTTAGGCAAGCACTCATGAATGTCTAGAAGCTACGCCATCGGTTCGTAAATCTACGGCGGGAGACCTTGTACCGAGAAGAGCCGGCAAGAAACTCAGCAAGGGCTGTTTTTTTCTCCCTGTTTTATTATTTATTCATGATTCATGAAGTCAGCTTTCATTACATAATTATTAAATATACATTAATTGTTTACCTGCATTTTGATTGCTGTGTCATACAGTATAAATTAGGCTTGTATACTCTTGCATAGGCTTGTTTGTCACCATTTTAACACAAATATACCTATGCTGTTTGTGACGCTGTGTGATCTGTATTGGGAGCCTCACCCAAGAAGCTTATATACAATATAAGCTTCTTGGTCACACCCAACGAATGCCAAACGACGTGACGGGGCTAATATGAAATTATTCGCAAACTATCATATGATAACCTACCTACTAATGTTTGTGTGTCTGTTTCATACTGCCGCAAATTTGTTGTATTTGACTACCTTCGTGGCTCGAATGGCATGTACGTACGCCAATTCAAACTGACGCTTACTCGAGAGATCACGGATTCGAAGCCCGGGGGGGGGGGCAGATGTTTGTGAGATGAATACGAGCATTTGTACTCTAATCATGGATGTTTGTATTTCTATATAAATATACTTATATATGTATCAGTATATGTATTCTATCCCTTACCCCAGTATCCCATAACACAAGCCTACTATGTTTACTTTGGGGCTAGGCTTATTGGTGTGAAAAGAAAAATATATATAAATATTTATTATTATCATTCAACTTCACAAAGAATAAACAATTGCCGCAACTTTGTTGCTCTGTCAACTCCAATATGGAAAGGATAATAGTATCCACTTACAGTTTGATTCGATCACAGAAATCAAACAGTACCCTTAGTACGAGTTTACAATTACGAAAACTATGATAGTTTTCGTGAGCTCGCACTCGTACTAAGGGTACTAATTTTATTGTTTCCGTTTCAATACAAATAAAAAGTGTTTAAATTCTATCATTAAATCATATGCGTCTACTTAAATTTTAATAATATTTGGTTACTTTTCACTAAAATGGACATAGAAACATAATTTACAATTACGAAAACTATGATAGTTTTCGTGAGCTCAAACTCATACTAAGGGTACAGTTGTTCGCAGCGCGTGCGTCACCATGCGTATGATATGCAATGTAGAGCGCATCGCGTCACCGGAGCGCACAAAAACAACAATATTGTGCGGACTAACTCGTGATTGTCTAATCTATAATCGCAATGTACGGATACTGATAAAACCGCAGGATAGCGTGCACTTCGAAAGGAGATTGCTGCAAAAAAAATTCGCAAACTGTGTGCGTTGTGTCCGTGACAAGTCCTCGGCGGAGATTTTATTCACGATTCAGGGATTTCTGTCCTCCATGAACAAAAGTCCCAGTGCGTAGGCCATTTGCATAACCAGTTCAAGAGATTTAAGAGCGGACGCGAGCTGAGAATCTTTTGAAAAATAGGTATTTGAAAGAACTATTAATGTCACGCATTGGCACATACCGTGCGATAGGGAAAACAGTACCCCTAGCACGAACCAATATCGAATTCGTATCGTTTGCGAGTCCGAAATGTCATTGTCAAATGTGTACTGATTTTTAGTTCTCGTTACGTACGCTGTGCCGCTGCTGTTCAAGTTTGACATTGACATTTCGGTTTGCAAACTATTCGAATTCGATAATGGTTCGTGCTAGGGGTACAGTAGTTTAAGCTGAAAATGGCGTATAAAAATTGCAAAACTCGAGGTTTGGTTTTCGACGATTTCCACCTCGAAAATTAAACATATGTAAAACAGATTTTACCCATAGAATAATAAGTAGTTATACTATGCCTCTATGTTTTGATTTTATTTGTAAATGCTTATTGACGACCTCCGTGGCCGAGTGGTTTGTACGCCGGGTTTCATGGTGTCGCCGACTCGAGAGGTCCCGGGTTCGAATCCCGGTGGGGGCAGATGCTTGTGTGATGAATACGAGCATTTGTACTTCAGTCATGGATGTTTAATATGTATTTCTATATAAATATGCTTATATATGTACTGTATAATTATGTATTCTATCCGTTACTCTAGCATCCCATAACAAGCCTTACTGTGCTTATTTTGGGGCTAGGCTAATTGGTGTGAGTGTTGGAAATATTTATTTATTATTTTATTTTTATTAAATCTCCACGTCACGTCACACATCTTTAGTGGCGATTAAAAATTTGTCTATTTTTCGCATTTTTGAAGACATCTAGTTTCTTTGAAACACAAGTTATCGAAAAAAGGAAGACATGGGAGCATAGAATGAGTAAAATTATATTTTTCTGTATGAAAATCAATTACTTAGTGATACAAATCAAGGAGGAATCACTCGCGTACGTTTGCATGGAAAAAAAACATTGCCCGCTTCCTGTTTTAATGGACTGAGTATAGAGTGCGCAACACGACGTTATTTTTAATTACGCCGGGCTGACATTATAATAATGCTACACAGTAAGTAGGCAACGGAGCGACGAAACGTTTCCGCGAGAATAAAAAGAATCCAGATAGACATTATAAATCCATTGTCGTGCCGGATTAAACGAGTGTTTAATTAATTGAGATTATGAATTTGGCAAGCGATTCTGTTTTTAGGCCGCCCAAATACTGTCGATGTCATATGCGCTCTTCTAGTCGCGACATTTGTATGCACAAAAACACGAAGTGACGGAACATGGTATGAAAAATGTTTTGAAAGTTCAATGAATTTACTATTTAACTCGCCACCGATCTCCGTATAAAGAAAATCCTAAATCCTCTTTTAAAAGAGAACATTTCAAAAGAGATTATTAAAATAATTAAGGACTTCGGTCGGTCGTATCAGGTAAGTAAATCACTGACTTTGAATAAGAATGTATTCAAGAACAGTTCAAATAACAACTTTATGTATATTTATAACGTTAAGAAAAAGATCTCTCGTCGTATCCAGCTCGGATGGGCAGCATTTGGGGAACTACGCAAAATCTTCGCGTCCAAATTACCTCCTCCGTGTCTCAATACAAAAGTCTTTGACCAGTGTATGTTACCAGTGATGTACCATACGGAAGTGATAGTGGTCGTATACTATAAGTTTCTTAAGAAGGCTCAAGGCCGCACAACGGGTAATGGAGAGAGCTTTGCTCGGTATTACCCAGCGTGATATAATCAGAAATGAGAAAATCCACAAGAGAATTAAAGTAACCGATATGGCTCGCTCAGCTGAAGTGACTTTGGGCGGGATACGTATCGAGGAGAACCGATGGCTGTTGGGGCAAAAAGGTTCACGACCACGCACCAGATGACGCTCGGTGGGCAGGCCCCCACCAGGTGGACCAACAATCTGGTGAAGGTCGCGGGAAACCGCTGGATGCGAGTGGCGCAGGACCGATCGTTGTGGAGACCCTTGGGGGAGGCCTACACTCAGCATAAAGTATCGTACGACTGAAATGATGATGGCGATGTATACGGGTTATAGAAAACAGAGGTAAAGTTTTATTCGAGAAGTGTTCAGGTGTTTTTGTACCTTTTTATGATTCCGTAGTCCTGCCAAATAACCTTTATAGCTTCTTCATGTCTGTCTGTCTGCCCATTCGAGGTTTTACTTGGAGACTCTTGGCAAAAGAGAGCTGTAACTTTATGAAGGTATGTATGTATATGAATCACGCCGACATAGCGGTAGAATAAAATTTTAAGGATGATGATTTTTTCCATCGTCTACCCCATCATGAGGGGTATCGTTGAGTAGGTCCTTTAAAATTACTTAGGGGTCGCAAAGACTATTTTTTGATTTAAGAATCAGTTTGCGAATTCGCCCGCTCCCCTCCGTCTATAAGCTAAATTGCCTTGAAAAATCTGGAAAAAATCATAATAATAGCGCTTTTCATGAACTGTTAAATTATAACGGTTAAGATACATCAGTTAATTTAAGTGTATATAATAGATGTGATGGAATTTGATTCAATATTTGTTTATAAGTTTGATGTCATTTTCAAATTGACGACACTGTATGAAATAAAATAGGGAGAAAAAGGAGCCCTTCATGAGTTTCTTGCCGGTTTTCTTAGTACAAGGTCTCTGTAAGGGCCAAGAGGGCCATATAATTTTGGGTATTGGGGGAATTCATAAAATTGCATCGGGCAACCTTGCATACAAAAGCACCTGAAATAAATAGATTGTGGTGTTAATTGGCAACAACGGAACTTTACACGGCGCGAGGCACGGCACACACTTGGCCGGTTTTTTATTTTTTAATGGGTAAGCTCTTGATCATCTAACCAGCCCAAGAGCAGAGATGGGATTTATGGTGTAGCGAGCTTAACCAATTGCATTGTGGCGTTCTATGGGGGAGGCCTACGTCCAACAGTGGACGGAGAAAGACTGATGAATGGATGGATGGATGGAGCTTACCCAGAAGGAGCGTATTCTCACTCTGACTTTAAATAGAAATGACGAAGATTTTATAAAAGTCAGTGGTAGAAAGTAATACCTAATAGAAAGTAATACGTAGTAATACCTATAGCCAGTATTATGTTGTCGCCTGTAGGAAATTGGTTTCAGATCTGCACCTACAGACCAGAACCCAATTTACTGTAAGGATTGAATTGACTGTAAGAATGCCTGAAGCTCATTGTAGCGGATGCAGCATCTGCGGCACATTTTACTGTCCAATCAGCTTTCTTTGTAACTAGGCTCCACTTATACATAATAATAACTAAGCTAAGTTCTTTTTTCCATTACAAATAAATGTATAACACAAAAATGTAATTATCTCAACTACAGTTACAGTGTAATAAAAAATAGTATCGCTTAGCCTAGATACCAACCTGTGATAGATAATGCACTAGCAATCTAATTTCTTAAAGGCTCAGCATTCCGCGTTATTTTCCGTATAAGTTCTTCTATACTGATTAACGTAGCGATAGTTGAGGAACGTTCGCCTTTCACAAGTGCTTAACAACCTTATTATACTTTTTTTTAACAGTATCGGGTTTTTTAATGTTGCCAATTCGAAACTTATAAAAACCATATCAGCGGCTTATCATCATCGGGCCTTATACGCTTGTTTGCCACCGTTTTAAAATAAAAATTAGGCATGCCAATACGGTTCCCTTTAATTTCGGAACTTTAGGGTTCCGAGCCACACTCCTAAAAGATTAATTGAGAACCCAGCGAGTGGTGGAAACTATTTGTACCAACATCATCAGCCTACTGATGTCCCCACTGCTGGGGCATAGGCCTTCTCTAGGGATGGAATAGGGAGATTGGACCATGACCCACCACGCGGGTCCAGTGCGGATTGGCGGGTGCTGACAATGCAGCCAGGACCAACGGCTTAACGTGCCTTCCGAAGCATGGAGGAACTTGAGATGGAAGATTTTTGGTCACCCGTCCGATGACCGACTACTGCGGAAGTTGCTTAACTTCAACGATCGCAGCCGAACGCGCTATCCACCTGCGCTATCGGGCTCCTCCGCCAACGCCACTCGAAAAATTAGCAAAACATCGGTATTATTATTTTATTCCACAATTCCGCGCCAACTGAACGCAATGTTCAAAGCGTGATCGTTAATGAGGCCCCAATTTTTGCGACTGATATCGACGACAACGGCTCAACGGTTGATTTTATAAACATGTCTCGATGTAACTCTGTGTTTTTGTAGTTTCCCTGTCTGTCGATTATCAAAACAGTGTTATGTGTTATTATAATTTCATTTTTTAAACATTTAAGTATCCGCCCGGATAGCGGAAGATGCGGGTTCGAATCCCGTCTGAAACCTGGACGGAGTGGATTTTTTTCTAGTAAAATTTTCTTTAGTATTATGTATGTTTAGGTTAGATTTCGAAGCAAACATTTTTCTTGTGTTTTTATAATGCAAATTTAAATTATTAGTAGGTTAGTACATTCTGCCCGCGACTTCTTCCACGTTATATATATTATGTAGGTTTTTCCGAAATACAAAAATATTCAAGATCAATCGATTTAACCGCCCCAGACTTCTTTTTTTAGGGCTACTTGAACGAGCGGGTTTAAGTCAACAAGCTTCAGACAATTGCAGCCCTTGAAGATTTATTCGAAAGGAATGCGAACATGCTGATATCCAACCAGACATCTTACGGAAATTATGGAAATTGAGAAAAAGAAGGACACAAATCTGTAACAACCATTATCATCATCACAAGCCTATAAATGTCCCCACTGCTGGGACACAGGCCTTCCTTATGGATGGAATAGGGAGATTGCACCACACCACGCGGGCCCAGTGCGGGTTGTTGGGTGCTAACGACTGCAAATGCGGTCGGGACCAACGGGCTTAACGTGCCTTCCGAAGCACGGAGTAGCTCGAGTTAGTATATTTTTGGTCACCCATCCAATGACCGACCACTGCAAAAGTTACTTTAACCTAACGATCGCAGTCGAACGCGCTAACCACTTGCGTCATCGAGTTCCTCAACATCCGTGGCAGCCAATTGACGGGTATATCATTTTTCCACTTAAATGCTTCCACACATAACTGCGAATTCGCATCGCATCGCAAATATTTGCGCGCTCGCACGAAAGTACCGCAAGAACTTCCGATCTGATTGGCATCCCGTATTCCTGCGATATTAAGTCAGACTTTGTCACGCCATTTTAGTCCCCCCTGGGACTTCCCTTATACGATCGCTTTTGTGGACATGTTGATAATAAATAAAACAAGCTTCAACGGGTTAAATGCGTAAAATTTGTATCTTGACGTTTCGCATCCTTTAAACTGCGTCGCCAGAATTGTGATTTTTCTGAGCGTTCGGATACTTTTCATTGTAAGATTATTAAAAAAAAATCGCGGCTGCATTAGGGGGACCAAACCATTACATTGGATTTGATAAGCCACAGATCCTTGCAACTGAACAACGATTCCTAGGATGATACTCGAAGCTATTGAGATTGAGAAACATCCAAATTTCAATAGATAAGATGGTTATATTATTTTTCTTCAATATCTATCTAACAATAACAGCAGTACAACAATCTTTGCGATCCATGTCACTATTACTAAAACACGTCCAATACGACTGACTACCATTGAAGGTATGGTCACCTTAACCCAAACTTTGCTGCACGAAATCGTATCGCAGCAATTCGCATCACATGTTTCTGCGATGCGACGTCTAGATCGCATCGCATCGCAGTTTTGTGTGGGAGCTCTAACAAAAAAAAATTAAAGGTCCTAATAACTAAAGATTTCCATCACTTTGTTTTTTATTTAGTAAAAAAGTTATACAAAAGTAACATTGAATAATTCCTTAAGCACCACCTTCTATTTGTTGTTATAGCGGCAACATATATTCTGTGGAATTCCAACCATCTTCATCTTACACTCCTAAGTCCAGTTCCAAACATAGCCCTCAGTCTATGTAAATAAAATAATGTTTGAGAACGCAGACTTTAAAAAGTTCAACTTTATTTTTAGATTTCAAATTAAGACCCAGACTAGATAGATACCTACACAGGTAATAGAACAGCCAATTTTAACAACAGTTCACGAGCCACTATATTAGGGTCAATTGAATACTAATACAGTATGTATGAAAAGAGCCTCACCGCCATATTTTAATGAAAACTATAGAAAATCTTTTATTTTACGAAACCTATCCAACTGCATCGAGCAATGCGACAGGGAGATTTGATCTCCCCGAAACTGTTTACTGCTCAAGACGTCTTTAAACTCCTGGATCAGAGCGGATATGGCATCAACGTCAACGGCGAGCACATCACTCACATTCGATTTGCCGATGATATAGTCGTTATGGCAGACACCTTAGAGGATCTCAATACAAAGCTCAACGACCTCAGCAGAGCCTCTCAATAAGTAGGCCTTTAAATGAATCGACAAAAGAAATGCAAGACAAAAATTATGTCGCACGCTCGTGTTCCGCTCCACTCGGTAATTGTCGACAAATACATCTGGGACAAATAGCTGGACTATTTGTGAGTGAGTCCAATTTCGAGAATGAGGTAAACCACCGAATCTAACTCGGCTGAGCAGCGTTTGGGAAACTACGCGATGTCTTCTCGTCCGAAATACCTCAGTACCTGAAGACCTTCGAACAGTGTGTGTTACCAGTGGTGACATACGGAGCTGAGACGTGGTCTTTGACTATGGGCCTCATAAGAAGGCTCAGAGTTACACAGCGAGCGATGGAAAGACCTATACTTGGTGTTTCACTACGTGATCGAATCAGGAATGAGGAATTCCGTAGAAGATCCAGACCAACCGACAATGTTCAACGGATCGCCAAGCTGAAGTGGCAATGGGCGGGGCACAAAGTTCGGCGAACCGATGAACGTTGGGGTCCCAAGGTGCTTCAATGGCGACTTCGCACCGGGAAGCGCAGTGTCAGTAGACCCCTCACGATGTGGACTGACGACATCAAGCGAGTTGGGGGGACCCACTGGATGTGGAGAGCGCAGGATTATTGCATATGGAAATCCCTTGAGGAGTCTATGGCCAACAGAGGGCGTCCATCGGTTGATGATGATGATGATAAAAATATAAAACGATAAATTGTAATTAATTAGAGGTTTTTTTTTATATTTGATGTTTTAATATTAATAAAGTATCCAATCTTCATTATTGCCTAAAATCAACTGACATCTTCGCGACTTACTTATCGCCAGTTTTTCAGCTAAGCTGCAAAGTAAAGACGCCCATAGCATGAGTAAAGTCAGCGACGGTCATTACATGTTGCTTTGGGTTTAAGCTAAATCCACGCATAAATATTTTCAATTGGATTGGTATCGTGGGACGGTGAGTGTTGGATTGACACGTCAATACTCGTTTTCGGTTCCGAAGGCGTACAGAATCGACTTTGGTATTTAAGATCATTAACTTCATGCTGAATCTAGAAATCATTTTGGCATGGAAACATCCTAATAGCCGACAGTAATAACGCCTTTCCGTCAATTTTATCGTCATCTCCTGAGCATGCAAAGTACCGGTATAAACAAAGTGCATTTATCCGAAGTTTTTTTTGAGTAACATCCCCATGCGTGCACCATTGGGTGTTCCATGATATGTACCACCAGTCTATTAACAGCCGTTGTAAAAACTCGAACCGAGTAACCGCCTGTAAAAAATAAGCTTCATCGAAAAAAAATATCCTGCCCAATTATGATATTTGTTTTCGCATGCCTTTTTTGTTCATAAAATTATTTATAAAAAAGATATTAACATATTTTTTCCTAAGAGCCACCGTTCCTAGGATATAACGATTAAAAAAAAATTGCACACGTTTCCTCGCCACCTCTGAGGTAGTATACTTAGAGCATTTTTAACGTGGTTTCCCCAGTAGGCCTATTCCACAGGTCTGTTGTGTTTCTGTTTAATTGGAAACTATTGTATAATAACAAATACAAGCAAGGCTTGGAATTGATAAAAAGCTATGGAAATTGTATTATCTGACCGGTGTATAGCGTGTTACGCTTTACGGGTAAGTTGTTATTAGTTCAGTTGAGTAGTTTTGGAGTGGAGTACCTAAGGATGATCACACCATAAATATTCACTGTTTATTTACGTACACAAAGAATGACTCAAAAGGTGGTTCTCACTCGTTGCTTAGTTAGCAGTCGATGTTAAATTAGTAAATAATTAAAATATTCATTAATGATTCAACTGACCTAGAGAATATATATTATTATGCAAACACAGACGGGTGGGCCGAAGAAGGCAGGCAGCCGTGACTGCCGGTCTACGTCGGCCCTAAGGTGGTCTGGGCGCGGCTTGGCCGCTGCGTGCCCTTGGTGCCGTTCGGCATAGGCCACCCCGTCTGGGGATTGCCTAGTACCCTAGCGCAATCCCCCAGAGGCGTGTCGCCCGATCCACCCGTTGGACCGGGCCGGCCCGGGAGCGTTCCAGTGAAGTGGCGCACACAGGTGCGGCGATCCAGAAACGCTCCCACATGGGCGTAGGAGGGTACCGGTGGGTTTTAGTGGGTAGGACCGGCGTTGTTCCGCGCCGGGGAGTCCCACACACGCCGCGCGCCCAGCCTGCGCGCGGTACGGTGCGTAAATGCATTTCCCTACCGAAACAGATAAATAAATTGGTATGTCAATGTACGAGGGACTATTATGTATTTTTAACAAAACTATCGTTAAACCCTATATTTATTTTATTAAAATAAGTACATTTTTTTCAAAATATGCAGGTCATGTTCATGTCGAACACACTGTATGTGCCATTCCGTAGACACAATAGAGCATAACATTCTAGGTCCACAGTGTATGCGCGTTTTGAGCTACAATTTATGTATTGGTTTATTGCAACCACGTGCACGTAAGGTGTTTTTAGGAGAACTACACGTGGGCAATGTAAAATTATCTATGGTATAGATTTCCGTTAAATACTTCATTGAAATTAATGTGTCTAATTTTTTCGCGCCCACCAATCATTTTTAGGATTGCATTTTTTAGCTTTTAAGATATATGACTTTACTGCAATACTAAAAAAATAATGTTCAACGGAATTGTTCTCATTTAAAAAAGTACGCGACTCTATTTTTAAGCATAATTAAGGATAACGCAGTGTAAACTTTTTTCCTTAAATTTACGTGGTTGGAATCGCGGATTGCGGTGTTTTTGTGTTAAAGAGGTGTCTCTACAACACAATAACACCATGCATTGACTAAATTAAATAATAAATAAAAAGTGGGTAATTCTAAAATGAATAAATAACGTCCATTATGCGAGAATTAATACGAGAACCTAACGAAATGCATTCGTGAGAAGTCGGTACAAGATGGCGTACTCATTACTCAGTACCAAATACATATGGTTTCTAATAGCTCTACTTGCAAACATTTGGACAACCGGAGTAGTCACCAACCTGCAGCGGGCACACATAGTGCGTTATGGGCTATTGCACCTACTCCATCCACAAGTTTGACCCGTGTCCCAGCAGTGCGGAATAATAGGCTGATGGATGATAATGAAAATCGGATGACGAAAATGATGAATGTTTACTTAGAAAATCAAAAAAACGCTATTTCTAAAAACCTTCTAAAAACAAAAGATCGCTTCAGTTATCGATAAAATATCCGGAACCTACATTTAAATTTTCCTTGAAAGAAAAAAATGACGTCATATTGTTATGCTTGTTAGCTGCATTTCCCAGAATACAAATCTTATCGAACGAGGCCAAACGACTTTTGATGAAAAAATATTTAAAAATCTATTTACCTATAGATACCAGCTTCACACGAAGAGACTAAGAAGATTGGAAAGTAGTAATTAACATCATAAAAACTATAAGAGCAAGCGCACGTTTAGTCAATAGTGCCGGCCACTAGTAGTTCAGTCAAGCCGCTAGACGCATCCACCGATCGCCGCCGCTAGTGGCTTAGTGGCGGCCACTCAAACGCTTAGTGTGCGCTGTACGATACAAAATGTATGAAGAAAGTCGACCGTAGCTTGTGGACGCGTTTAGTGGCCACCACTCGTGGCTCAATGTGCGCTAGCTCTTAAATGTTGGAGCACTAATACTATGTACGGGAAAGGAAGAACGAGCCTGCCACGCCGACACAGTGCTGATTAATTTAATGACTATTAGTGCAACAGGAGGGAAATCGACTAGCCGTGCATTCCGAAGATGCCTTTTTATGTTAAAAAGGTAGAAAACCAGCGTATGGCACGCCTGATGGTAAGCGGCACCAAAGGCTATAGACGCTCTCGACACCAAAAATATCACTCGCACAGATGCTAACACTTACCCTATCCCCTACCCCGTGGAGCCCTGGAACCTTACTGACCGACAGAAACACGAAACTGACGAAAGTTAGTGTTGTTCTGTAAGGTGGAGGTGGACGGGCGCTCTTGGGCTGAAAATTCTTGGTTGAGGTAAAAAATTTGTTCACCCATCCTATCATGGCTTTGAGCTCAAGTCGCCCAATTCTGTGACCTGCCAATACGATGGTAGCTTAACTTTCATGATAGCAAAATACGCTCCTCACTGCGCCATGGAGCTCATCTTAGTGTCACCGCACACGGGCCACCGACCACAACCACAAAACGCCGCCACCGGCATATTTCTTGTAGTTTTCATACATTTTATATGGACTTGCCACACACGGTACGCTGGTGGCCGCCACACGCTACAAATTGTCGTTGCTCGCAGGGCCGTGCCTGACGGGCGTTCATTGCGTGCACCGCACGCAGGCGGCCGAAATTAAGAGGCGGCCAAATCGTTACAAGTTGTTTACTGGGCAAAAATACAATCGGTTTGTTTTCATTAATCCTTGTTCTTTATGTTTGATAATTTTGTCTGTGACTATAAAACCAATACCATAATTTTTTTCATGTTATTATTTTTGTTTAAATTTTAAATAAAAAAATGTTTATTTTGTGCATTTTTTTTTCTTAAATTTCATCCAAACATATAAATCTCATAAAACCGGTTTTTAGCCGGTTTTTCTTTTCAGAAACCGGTTTTGGGAACAAAACCAATATTTTTTTTCGTTCTCGATTTCGGTTAACCAAAAACTGATTTTTTCCCCGGTTTGATGCCCTGTGTATAATAATAAACATTAAAAATTAAAGTAGTTTTTTTTAATGTTATCCTGGGGGCGGCCATACAGACTGGCACGCAGGCGGCCATATACCCAGGCACGGCCCTGGTTGCTCGCTTCTTGTGGCCCGCACCGGCCACTTAATGCGCCGATACAAAACGCCACCAAACCTCACTCGCGCGATTCCCCACCCCTCTCTCCTTTACCTTAGTCGACCGCTGTCGCGCTCTTCAGCCACTTTAGTAGCCGCTTCTAACTTCTCGTGGCGGCGTTTGTGACTGTGGTGTGTAGCCCGTGTGCGACGACACTTACATCTGAATAATAAATAAATACAATTTTCTTTTACACACATTGCCGACTGCGCTTCGGATTCGGCATTGTATAGAGCTATAGAATACATATCAAATCATAAAATGAATCAAATTAAATGCATTGCCTTGACATTTTTGGCATTGTATACATTTCATTGTGGTGACAGACCATCTAAACCACTGGCAAAGCCTCTTTTAAAGAATATCGCGGCTGAGATGTCAACTTCTTTGCTTATTAAATAAGGAATTTTTTGTGTCAAGTGGCGAAGGTAGGAGAAGAGTCGGTGTTGGAGGTAGTTGACAGGGTCAATGTCATGACTGAAAAGAAGGTTGGCGGCTCCTCGGAGATCACCAGCACTCATTTTAGACTCTATTAATTTTACGGAATTATTAGATTTGAAGGCAGAGAGAGAGAAGTGACTAACGAATGAACAGAAGGATTTAGGCGGCAGTTCTTCTTTATTTTTTGTGTAAGTTAAGAACAAGTACTGTTTTTATTAATGTGTAAAATTCTATAGCAAAATATTAGGAGTTCTGCCCAGCTCTCAGACATGTTTACTCTAAGCACGTGTTCAATACATTGTGTAAGCAGAGCGAGGAGTTCTTTTTAAAAGGGAAGTGTAGTTTTTCGAGATTACGTAGAGTTTGCCAGAATTTAGAGATGGGGAAACTGCGGGCATAAAGGCAGAAGGTTTATGAAAACCTTAATTTGTATATTAAAGTCTCGGTTATCTTTAAAAAATTGGTGTTGTGAACACTTAGGACATTGTATTAGTTCGACGTCATCACTGCCAGGGACGGAATTTGCCGACATGCAATAAGGAAATGGGTCAAGACTAATAAATTAAAATGTCATTAAAACTATAAAAGGCATCCAAAACAAACATGAATAATATAAAAACACAACAAACTAATTTCAAATGTCAATTTCCTGATAAAGCACGTCCGTCAAGGTCGCCAGGCTACCGAAACAATTCAAGCCTTCTATTGGCTAAGCACTACACCATACATAGCAATAGGCCCGGCTGTTCAAGGCGTCCTGGGTAACACAATCCCTTTGTAGGAAGGACAGCAAATAGCTTATTATAAGTAAACAACTCGGAGATTTCGAATTCTAAATGAATTCTAATAGTTTGCGAGTCCGTAGTGTCACTGTCAAATGTGTAATGATTTTTAGTTCTCGTTACGTCAAGTTTCCATACAAAATTTGACATTGACAATTCGCACTCGCAAACGATACGAATTCGATATTCGTTCTCTAGGGGTACAGCATCAGCTTGCCCACATGCGGGGACATAAAGAATAACTTGGGTCTGCGAAGAACATGGTTTATTTTTTCCAAATACAGGATTTCAATAATTTAAATTTCAAATTTGCTCAGATGAACTTGACTGTTCTGTCATTTTTTTATATATTTTTATGAACTCTCCCTCCGCTATAGATTGTTGCTTCAATATAACATCTAAGTACTTATAAAATAATGATGGAAAGGAAATTGCTCAGCTTCCATACATGTTTGGCCTAAAGACCAATAATCATGAATAATTGTTTCCTAGATTCGATATTATATATAAATTACTGTAGAAACGAATATTATTGAGGGACACCCCTGAGAACTTCTATAAACCATATATACTGAATATATTAAAATAATAAAAAACAAATAAGTTATTTATGAAACTAGGAAAATCAAGCGAAGTACCGAAATTATGGATTAGATTCAGGTATATATAGCATGTAGATTAACAAATAGTTACCTGTTTTTAAAGTTAATGCACAAGAGTAACATTTAAAATCGGGTATTACCTATCTATGCATTTCCGGTTATAATAAGGAAGATACTCTGTGACAGAAACTGTGTGATGATTGTGAATGAGCCACAGATTAGAGAGAATTTTTAAACTCTCGTTAACCAAAGAAAGCTAAGAGATTTAGGTTATACAGCCATATCTTCAGTAGCTTCATTATTTTTGTTATGTTTACATTATAACCATATTTTATTTTTTACAGCATGTTCTTTATTTTTAGTGTATCACACCTTTTAATGTGTTTAAGGAGGTGTTTGGAAAAAAATGTATGGCAATAGACTTTATGATGTCGCTTACCATTTATAATAATTGTCTTAGCACATTTGCATGTAGTGAAAATGATAATATAGTTGTGGATATCAATACCACAGTGTAATAAAAAACTGTTTTATTTTATCGACCTTTACAATATAGATTTTATGTTATATAAAAAACTTCGATCAGTCTTTGGCTGAATGTTACTACACCCATAGCCAATAAAAATGATTCGTATGTTTTTTAAACCGGTAAAATTAAAAGTCCTTTTTAAAATGAATATATTATACAAAGGTGTCCGTCAAAATCTAATGACTGTAAAATAAAGTATAAATTACGCCTAGAATTACCGTATATGTCAATATTTTTTGTGCATTTGGGCCAATTTGAGCAATTTCCTACAATTTCATTAACAAATTATGACGCAATAAATAGATGCTTACAAACTAAAAATGCACTGAGAAGTTATTAAGCATAACTATAACCTTTGTCATTCCATGGTGGTAATAACAACAGAATTTATGTTCTCGTAATGTGTAATAGTCATTAATATAATTACATTTACTAGTTACTGGAGGAGCTCGATGGCGCAGGTAGTTAGCGCATTCGGCCTGCGATCGTAAAGGTTAAGCAAAATTTAGCAATGGTCGGTCATTGGATGGGTGGCCAAAAACTTATTTCAAAAGGCATGTTAAGCCTGTTTTTTATTATTCAATCAAGTTCACAAAACGCATCCAAAGAAGTACCTATACAAAATATTATATTCTTTTTGTATAGGCCGGGTGCTATTGTTTGCGCTGTCAGCTTTATAGACAGTTTTTTGTTTCCTTCCATACGGGGAGCGGGTGTAAAATTACTGTCCTCCTGGATACCCTACAGCTGGCTGCAGGGTAATGTCAGTCTCTTACTGGCTAAATACGTGGTAGGACGCCTAATGCCACAAGGGCCTTACAGCTTTCCTACGCCGTTAATTAGATCATCATGATTCAGTTGAATTGAGATCATAAAATGAGAAAATGTCGATTTTTTTAGGAGATGACGAAGTCCTTGAAATTCAAGTAGATAGATAGTTTTCTTACGGCACGTGCGAGGTTTCATTGGCCCCTCCGTTGAAGGTCGATAGTACGATAGAACAAGCACGCGTAAACAATAACTTTTACACACATTCGCTTTAATTAGTTGTTGATTGCGGCGGTTGCTTATTTTTTTATTTTTTTTTTGTAAGTAGAATTTTAAATTCATTAATTATGATCTTTATTTATAACTAAACCGGTTTCTATTTAAGGTTGGATACTTGAAAAATCTAGCTTAAGGTAGCCGTCCCAGCACCGGCGACGAAGCGACTAGCTATCGTCTATTTTTTCGCTCAAGAAACGTACAATGGATTCTTATACATTCCATGTGAACAAAATAAATAATAAATAAATATTTCCTACTCTCACACCAATTAGCCTAGCCCCAATGTAAGCACTGTAAGGCTTGTGTTATGGGATACTAGGGTAACGGAAAGAATTTATTTATTGTACATATAAGTATTTTTATATAGAAATACATATTAAACATCCATGACTGATTTCAGTCTGTATTTACAAATGCTCGTATTCATCACACAAACATCTGCCCCCACCGGGATTCAAACCCGGGACCTCTCGAGTCGGCGACACCATGAAACCACTCTGCCACGGAGGTCGTCTAAATAATCAACTATTCATATTAATATATTAAGTTGTATTAGTTGATCGCTGACTGTTCACACAGCTGCTGAGAACTCGCTCCACTAGTTTGTCGCTGAGCGAAAAGAGCTTTCAAAGAGCTCGCTTGGCAGACAGAAGACACGCGAGTGCATTATTGCACAGAACTGCATCCACGAGCGAGAGGCGCGAGTAATCGCCCGTCGTACTCGCACACTCGCTTATAGCCCAGTGATAAACACACTCGCTTCCCGCCGATCGTCAACTCGTTTCTAGTATCTAGCAATACTCGCTTCTCGTTCATTGTCGGCGGAGGCAAGTGCCTAATAAGACTGGAACATGCTGTAAGAAATAATTTCGGACTACTTATTAGTTAAGTTTCATGTAAAGAAAACCGCTGCTCTATATCAAATGATTGGTCGGAGGCACGACTGGAAAACCTTTTCAAATATTCTTAAAAATATGGTTGTTTCTTGATATTTTATTCAAATCCAATATCACGATTGATGATGTAAGGATTTTTATTTTATTATTGTTCTAATATTATTAAAATCGATGACCTAAAAATTGTTATTTGCATTAGGTTCTTTTTTCTTGGCTGATTAAATATCTTTTCCGCTTTTAAATAAGTACTTTTTTTACTCTTGATAAATATATATAATTCTTTCCATATTCAATATTATAAAACAGACAAGGGCATGACACTATGAATAACATTCTTAGTTACACGTAATAAAGGCGAAATCAATGTCAAATGGTATCAACAGATGTGCCTTTGCCTGTATGTCAGCTTGACTGTAAACAAAAAAGTGTTATGACATTCGATACCTTTCAGGTGCGCAAACGCAATTAGTCACACGCGTTTGTATCGCAAGAGCTCTTGAATTAATGTAAATTTTAATAAGTAAGTTAGTATTTGTTATATGATTAATGTTCACGTTTTGATTTTGTAATGATATTAATAGTAGGAACATTTATTCCACTCGTGAAAATGTATACTTGCAACAATGAACTTTATAATCTTGAACCTAAAATTGAGTGTCTGAATTACAGGTACCAGGTCAATAAAGGCGTCAATAGTTTAAAAACTGTACCTACATATTAAAAGAGTCTTCTCCATTAGGTATTGGTCCTCAAGAATTATGAACCTACGATACATAAGCAACCAAAGCCGCTGCTTTGCTTCGTGAAAAACTAGTATTGTTTTGAGCTCATAAATATTACACCAAGCCAGTTTTAAACAAAAGTTTTACTATTTTTTTATGGTAGATAATGTTATTTATGAATGCATAAACAGAATGTTGAATAACCTTGTGTGTAGAAACATTCGACATTTACAATGTAATCTTGACCGTTAGATAACATATTTGTGGGTCATGTCATGTTTTTATCCGCAATAACGCAGAAAATGTGTGTCTATTTCTACTACGCAATTATTATACTCAGCATCTGCTTGTAGGACCACAAACTGCCGTGAAGTGTTCTCAGTAATTGTATTTCGTGCGCAAAATGCAATTAGTGATTTGCCATGATTTAATGGCTATGGTAATTCTTTTTTCATTTTTTTTGTATGAATTAAAATCATGTTAGTTGTCACAGTACTATCAACGTCTCTTGGTACAATTTTCACTTAAAAGTGACGTCACGAGCCCCTACTCCCAAACTTTGACGCGCTATAACTTTGTAATTTTTGGTTGATTGCCCAAAGAAAAAATATTTTTTGATCAACTAACTGACGGACTAAATAGAGTTTCGTTAACTGTACCCCGTCATCACCCCTATTATTTATTCCATTATTAAATACATTCTCAACGCTGAGAACAGTGGAATCTAGCGGACCCACTTTTGCACTGAACTTTGAAAGTGTGACAGTGAGAAAGATCAGGAGCTCTATTTTTGAATCACTCGTCTTGCGTCGAACGCTCGATTTCTACTAAATTTCATTCGACATAATTAATTCCGTATTTTTGAATAGCTCGAGTGCAACGAATGGGTGAGACCACTCGCTGCATGGCGAATGGTGTACCAAATACGAAATTTTACTCATTTCACGCAGAAAAAATAAAAACCGAACCAAAAATTCTCGTTATTGTTTCATATAGCATGACAATGATAGATTATCGTCGTCTTAAAGCACAAAAAATTTGACACTATCATTCGCCTCCACCATTCGCCATGCAGCGAGTGGTCTCACCCATTCGTTGCCCTCGAGCGATTCAAAAATACGGAATTAATTATGTCGAATGAAATTTAGTCGAAATCGAGCGTTCGACACAAGACGAGTGATTCAAAAATAGAGCTCCAGGAACTCCGCATTAACACTGGTGTGAATTTTCAGTGCTAACGTGGGACAGCCGCGAATAAAAAGGAGACGCTTTTCAAGTATCACTTCTATTATGAACTAAACTTATGTATCAGGGCAAGATAACTCCAAAACAAAGGAGATGGCTTTAAATTATACCAAATACCTAACCCTCCAGAGATCTGGAAGGCCCAATAGAACATACACATGAACAAACATACCGCATTATAGTGCTTGTAGGTTAACTCGAAAAACGTGGAGTGTGCACCACCACTTATTGTTATAAATTTATTAATAATTCATTATGTTTAAAGATCATTAAACTTAATGAATAAAAATAGAAGCCTAAGTTCTAATATCCTTGTAGAAAGATGTAATGGTGTACCTGTAACAGTGTACCTATCTTTATTTTAGCTGATAAAGAAAATTTCTTTTACTTTCATTTTTTTATATTAAAAGGGTAGCGGTGGTGAGGAGCTCGATGGCGTAGGTGGTTAGCGCGTTCGGCTGCGACCGTTGAAGTTGAGCAACTTGCGCAGTGGTCGGTCATTGGATGGGTGACCAAAAATCTTCTATCTCGAGTTCCTCCATGCTACGGAAGGCACGTTAAGCCGTTGGTCCCGGCTGCATCTGCAGTCGTTAGCACCCGCCAATCCGCACTGGGCCTGCGTGGTGGGTCATGGCCCAATCTCCCTATTCCATCCATAGGGAAGGCCTGTGCCCCAGCAGTGGGGACATTAATAGGCTGATAATGATGATGATGAAAAGGGTGGCAAACAAGCTTACAGTCCATATGATGGTGAGCGGCCACCATGGCTTGACGATGCAAAAAAGATCACTCGCACCGTTGCCAACCGTGTCCCCATCCCCTACCCCGAAGAACCCTGGAACCTTACTCACCGACAGAAACACAACACCATCAAAAGGTAGTGTTATTTTACTGAGCTCTTCGGTAAGGTGGAGATTACTTCCCCAGACGGGCGCTCCAATTCGCTATGCCCTTTATTTATACTCAGGCAGAAAATACTGTTTACTGATGATGGCGCCTTTAAGAGGCACACCGCCGAACGGACCTCACACCTGGCTCCCGCAAGCCTTACAAGCCGCAGCAGTGGCTACCCACTGAAGACCCCGTAACTCTTAAGGGCGCTTTACGGCATAATATTTTCTAAAAAACCCTGCGAATATCCTTTTAGCGAGAAGCCGCGGGATCCCCGTTTAGGGATTCTTCCGCGTCTTCGCACCTAGCAGCCTTCCGGCCTAGCCGGGGCTCCCGGCAGGGGTCTCCCGGGGTATCGCGGGGACTCCGCAGACGTGCGCAGGATAGCCCGCGCATGGGGGCTGAGTACGCGGCCTAGTGCCCACCGTACCGCCCCCCGTCCGCTGCGGAGGGCTACTTGGGCGTGCCCGTGTAGCTCCCTTCGCCGCCCCCCTCTTTGCAGGACAAAACTACAAGAGGGGGCTGCCGTCACGGGGTCCGTCGGTGGCCGGCACAGCTGACGCCATGCCGGTCAGCGAGGGACCCCCCGGGCAGCGTCATGGGACGGGCGCAGCCAGGGCGCGCCGCCGTCCTCTCCTACCAGCATTTCGCTATGCCCTACCTACCTTGAACTGAAAGCAGCAATTAGAAGTTCCGTCTAAATTTTTTACCTACCTCACCACAGATTTCTCTAAACCAGACATAACCAATGGAGATGTTGTTTTTCCATGAAGTCGTTTTAAAAATATTGACCTTGTGTTTCTTGCCGGCTGGTCGTGCAAGAATGAATGTATGGATTTTTATCATAATTTTATCAACTTACAGATAAGCGATAATGCTCCAGATATTAATATTCTGGCGTTATTATTAATATTGTTACCGGAAATATATAGAATGCAAGAAATGTAAGAAAATAAGCTTTGATACTATCAAATCAAATAATTGATTCTGCAAGTTACATTGGTAGTACATATATATAAATAACAATTCTTAATTATTTTTACTATCCGCTACACGTTGTACCGAAATTGCAGGCAAGCAGAAGTTTTCTTAGAGAAACTTGACAATTTCGTAATTATAAAAGCGAAATCGAATTAGTAATTTACATTTAAAAATTGAGATATTTATTTAAAACTACTTGACCCCGCATACTTCGTACGGGTTAAAATAAATTGGAAGAAATGACGGACCCGAGTCTTTCGTACCAAAAGGGAGGAACGTCAAATGTTTGTCATGAAAGAAGATATATAGTATATATACACATAATATACAGTTTACATGGGACAATTAAATTGACGTTTTAACTATATTCCTCGCAATTTTTCCATATTTTCTCACCTTTTAAACCTTTCCTAGACCTCCACGAAAATTTCAAGATCAAGATAAGATAAATCCGTTCAGCCGTCCTCGAGTTTTAGCGAGACTAACGAACAGCAATTGATTTTAATATATATAGATTGAATCTACTTATCATGCATTCTTCTACAATTTGAAATTTTAACTCTACGCGTATAAGACTAATTTCACCAGTTTGTGCGAATAAATGAGAATGTTATTTTACAAAACGGCCTACTTCCAAGATATCTAAGTAGGTTACTGTTAATAAGAGACGCTCTTTAAATAAACGTATGAAATGGTCGCACACCTCATATACATCTAATTTTTTACCTTAAAGTCCTTGCTCAGAAGACATATGAGCTTCCCTATAAACTAAGACGATACCCAAGAATGGAAACTACATAGCCGTGACGTGCCAAAAGATCACCATCTTCTGCTGTACTTCTAATTCGTTTCTGAGCATATTCTGAGTATAGGATTAGAAACGAATTAGAAGTCCGGGTTTCATGGTGTCGCCGACTCGAGAGGTCCCGGATTCGAATCCCGGTGGGGGTAGATGTTTGTATGATGAATACGAGCATAGGTAAAAATATACTTATATATGTACAGTATATGTATTCTATCCGTTACCCTAGTATGCCATAACACAAGCCTTACAGTGCATACTTTGGGGCTAGGCTAATTGGTGTGAGTGTTATAAATAGTTATTAGTTAGTTATTAACTATTTGCCTTATAACAAGTTATGATTAACCAAATCAAAAGCGTACAAACATAAGGCAATGCAGATTTCTTTGAAGAAGAAATTTTAAGAAAGTTATTGCCTTGCAGTTTTCCAGGTCGAATAAGAACACCCGCCCGCGTAACCTTCTCCTTACTGAAGACCACAGTGAAATAACGCAACTTTTTGGTGGTGTTGTATTTTGGCGGTAAGGTTTCAGTATTTCACGGAGAGGTTTCGGTAAGCAACGAAGCAAAGAGATTCTCTGACGTCACAAGCGTTTTTAAGCTATGATGGTAGCTTAATCACCATAAGATGGGCCATATTCTTGTTTCCCACTCGCTACTTAGGCAATGCCATAACTGCGCCGTAGATCGACACACTTTATAGAAGTGAGTAATTATATCCAGTGCAGTGAAGTTGGCGCAATTGCGCAGCGCTACTCAGTGTTAGGTACGCATATTTATAGACGAAATAAAATAGCTCTAACATAAAAATAGAAGATATCAAAAAGGTTGCAATGGCTTTGCATTACGAGTGTTAAATGAAAATCAGTGCAACGACCAAATCAGAGGGAACATCCAAGGCTCCATGGGATTGAGGATAGGGTCGAGGTACGGCGTGAGTGATACTCTAGAATCGCAAGCATCTAATACAGACGTGATACTATAGCGAAGAGCTCAATGGCGCAAATGGTAAGCCCGTTCGGCTGCGATCGTCGAAGTTAAGCAACTTTCGCAGTGGTCGTTCATTAGATGAGTGACCAAAAATTTATTATAACAAGCTACTCCGTGCTTCGGAAGGCACGTTGAGCCGTTGGTCCCGGCTACATCGGCAGTCGTTAGCATCCACCAATCTGCACTGGGCCCGCGTGGTGGATCGTCGCCCAATCTCCCTATTTTATCCATAGCAAAGACCTGTGCCCCAGCAGTGGGGACATTAATAGGCTGATGATGACTAAAGGCTATGGTGACGGTCACAATCAGAGGGGTGGGGGGGCATAAGCTCGTATGCCTCCTGTTTCAAATGCCAATGCCTTTTGAAGACTATCGACTATAGACTAGACGTGGCTATCCACAACCGTGCATTTTTGTCGAAATTTTTTACCACGTACTACTAAACTGTGGAAAAGTTGTCGCCAGCAGTGTTTCCGGACCGATACGACCCAAAAACCTTCAAAAAAAGAGCGTACTCCTTCCTTAAAGGCCGGCATCGCATTTGTGATACTCCTGGTGTTGCAAGTGTCCATGGGCGACGGTGATCACTTACCATCAGGTGAGCCGTCTGCTCGTATGCCCCCTATAACATAAAAAAAAAAAAAATAAAAAAAAGACTATCATATCAAAGCTGTATAACAGCTACCAAACCTTTAAAACTGCTAAGGCAAGTTCGGTTCATTCCAGGTCTTCCTGGTGATACTTACCTACGTTTGAATTAGTTGCTAGAACACCAAATGTCCAAGTGTTGGGAGTGGAAATTTTCTCCGACAAAATACAGATTTAGGTTGTGGCTTATTATTATGAAATTGCATTTTTGAGGATTAGACTGAAATTGGTGTGAAGCGGTCGACGCGCCGCGATGCGTGCGTGGGCGCAACCGACAAGCTACGAAAATATCACCGGCGCGTCGCATTGTTACATTCTTCCGCTGTGTAAACAATATAATATATGGAGGTCATCAAAGTGAATCTGCCCACCTGTTTATTTCCTCTGTTAACACTTTTGTTTTAATCATAAATTTTAAATTAATGAGATAAATGTGAAAACTTCCTTTTCTTAAAGTCGGTTAAAATTGTTCACATGTTTAGGCTTACATGTGCTTAGACAAATTCCAACCGACTACCTACAAAAATATCAGCGGTGGCATACTGCCGCTGAGTTAACAATATAATATAAATATAGAGGTCATCAATGCGAATCAATCCACCTGTTTATCTCCACAAACACTTTTTAAATAATTAATTTAAATAAAATTTGTGTCAAATTAACGAGCTATTTAGCAGAGCTTCGAAAGACAAAAATATTTAACAAAACACCAAGCACACTTCTAGTTATTTCCCAAAGACGCTACATTTGACATTCGGCATTCCACAGGCCGTTTTGTTTTTTTTTTTGGTACGCAGGCAAAAAAACGAACCGACCTCACACCTGGCTCCCACAAGCCTTACTAGCCCCAGCAGTGGCTGCCCACTGAGGACCTCGTAACTCTTACGGGCGCTTTACGGCATAATATACTCTAATTGATTTTGACATGATTCTCTAAAACTGAACCTTGTCTATCTCTATACAGAATGAAAAGGGGAGACTGATGTTAAATTTAGTTTTAAGTTTAGAGAATCTTGCCAGAATCGATACCATTGCTTAACTAAAGATAAAATTGCAATCGATCATCATCGATGATTTTCAGAGCAAGTATCTTAGTGTTGTTATAGTAAAGCAGTAGTGGATCACTAAATAGCTCGGTAATTATCACTTCCATCTGTCAAAAGCAGTTAGCAAATAAGCCTACAGGTCTATTTTAAAGAATCCACTAATTGTTCAATTGCGTTGGCACTGAAACTCAAAACATTATCATTTGATTTACGATTATTTGAAATACCTATAAAATTATCTCGCTGAATCATTCCAAGAGGTCCCGCTGAGCATAGACATGGCTAATTGGAACGGTTGAAATGTCAAATGATTTTAAAAGTTTTAAATCAACATGTTTCAAAATTTTTCATCGTTAATTGCGAAATTAACAATTTTTATTAAAAACTTCCATTTTCAAAGTGGCTCAAAGACGAAAGTACAAATTGCGCATAATATTTTTTTATGCTTTTTTATACACTCTCTTGCATTCTGGCCACAGGTCCACATTCGATTGTAATAACCTGCATACCAACCGTTTAATAATTAAATATTAGTAGGTACTCAAACTACAGTTAGGTTTTATCCGTTTGTCCAAATAATGCAAGCTTTTATTGAAGTGAAAACTTCTTTAGCGGCGTTGTACACTTCTTTTGTATGGGTAAAAAATAATAAACTCGCGTCAGGTTAAACACGTGGGCTGATCGCATCATGACATACAATAAAATTGGAAAGGTTGTTGACTTTCAATATATTGGACGAAACATAGTAATATTTTATTTTATCGTATTATAATAATAAGTCTCTATCTAGGACGTCCACGTGGCAGCTTTATTGCGAAGAAAATGCATTTTTTTAAATAGATATCGCTAGGTGCGCTTAAATGTGATTCATGTAAGTTGATTTCTTTACAATAGATGTCGCTAAGTGCGCTTAAACGTGATTCATGTAAATTGATTTTTCTGAGATAAACTTTTTTAATGTTATATAAATTGTCATGTTTGTGTACGATAGCCAACGATATTAAATATATCGTTGACGATAGCGCAATAAATAAATATTGTATTCTACCACATACATGATAGTACTTTTATACTGATAATTAGAGCAATTCGTGCAAAATTATTCCCTAACCATTCCAAAATATCAAAAATGCACAACGTTAATATTCAAGTTTTTACTTCTGCCGGCACTCCCGGAGTGCAACCCATCGTTTCTTTTAACTACGCTATTTACTTATACATATAGAATTTAATAATAAAATCTCGAATTTCTCTTACAAAAATATATTTTAGATATCACGGGGACAAATAAAAATGAGATTTTAATTTCGTTCTCGGTTTATTTGCATACGCATTTTGTCTCTGTTCCAATAATTGCAACGCAATTCACCTTCATCGAGAACTTTCAAACTAAAATGTTATATAAGTAAATATTTTGCGTAATCTTAACACATAACCTAAATGACAGTTAACATATTATTACCTACTAATTAAGTCAATGACTAATCAATCTCGTTTTTATGCGAGTTTCACTATTTACGAAATGTACGCGTAAAACTACTCTAATGCGAGATATTTTAATTACCAGATCATTAATGACGGTATACGGAATTTAGTGCTATTACATCCGGAACATTTAAGAGTACACATTAAACAAAATCAGTTTAGCGTTATTTTTTAACAAGCAAACATTTCACTTCATTCATTAGCATATTTAAAAATCGCAAAAGTGCGTGTTGGTATTCGCAAATTTAAGGTTCCGCACAATGTGAAAATTTTCTAAGAGAAATATTATTTATAAATTTAAAAGCGTTAAAACTAAATCGGCAGTTATAGAATTACTTAATTATATTAAGAAGTAAAATAATTCTTCAGCACAACCTTTTTGCAAACTTAACCCCCCTTTATCTGCGTGAAGACATCATTAAAATATATATTTTGCGACAGCTTGTAAAATCTGTGTGTCAGACGTTGGACACGCAAGTGTTGCTGGATCGTTTGGACGTTTTGGGTACGGAACCCTAAAAAAGGCCAATAAGAAAAATATTACTTAACTGGCTCGACCTCAATGCCCTTACATTTAAACTGTATTAAAGTACTTTCGAAAGTGAGCAACGGTGTTCCGCAATAATACGACCTTACTGTCTCTCAACCATCATAATAAAAAAAAGTTTGAACAGGCACTGGGCGTAGAAATAATAGGTACGTTGAACATTTAAAATATACGTCAATGAACTCGGTGCTTACTCGTAAAATTCCATTGATATCTTGTTTTCGGGATATGCATGTAAAAAATACAAGCGTGAATCACTTTGCGCGCGATTCGTGTTGATAATTTGGGTGAACGTGGGTACGCATATAATACCACACAATATAATTTTGATATTATCCGCGTATGATATAAATACATGGAGCTATTAACCTCGATGAGCCTGCGACAGAATAGTTGCAACAGTTAGCTGCTTAGGAGTAAATTAATTCTTTGTGGTCGCTCGGTGGAGTGCGCAAGTCGACGATAAGGCAACTCGAGCACTTAGAAGGCCACGACCAGAGGCCGCACGACCAGATTTACTAAAAAAAACATATGTACGTCACTTACCGCAGACAGGGCCAGCATGACTGGCCGTTGCTGCCAACTTAGAGGGGCCATTTACGTTACAACGGTCACACGGACCGTCGCACTGACTTCGGTTTGCATGCGACAAGTTCGATCGTGAATGGATTGGTCGTAAAGCGGACTGAACGACCAAGATCATGACGCCGGTCCGTTGAAATACTTATCGAACTGTGGTTCGATCGACGGTCTGTGCGACTGTTTCAACGTAAATGGCCCCTTTTACCTATAGTCTGCTATCCTCGTGCACTAGATCTTCGACCGCGAATGTGGCTAGGTCACGACCAGCCATTCTTAGTGTCAGGACAGCTCGTGAGTGAACACGCTCGTATCATGCCGCAACTCAATACGTTGATGTTTTTATCTGCAATATGTTTTGTTACAGACCTATGATGTTTTATAGTTATATATAGATACGTCATACACGCTACTAATTTGGCGATACGAAAGTCCTGGTAATTGCCCGACTTGCATTTAGTCGGGCACGCTCTCTCGCCGCGGTTACACTTCGCTACAACTTGTAAATATTTTATTTTTTTCCAAACAAACAAAAATCCCTATGTGTGATTTTTAATAGTACACAAATTACACGGAAACTATTAGATACAAGAAAAATGTATCATTTCATGCGTAAGTACAGTTTCATAGAAATTAACGTAAAAGTACTGAGTAATTACTTATGTTGACAGTTGCTGACACCGTTGACACGTATAGGGTAAAGAGCGAAATGTAATCTGTTTTATGCATGAGAGTGAAGAGACGACTTTAGTGCACTCTATTAGCGACTGTTGCCAAGGGAAGTTGGAGCGGGGACTACTTGTGCCATTTTAAAATGCATTATTGTTGGCGTATAAGCTCTCTATATATTATACGTTATTGGTATAAACTAAATTATAAATGAATAAAACAAATGTCCAACAATACGGGCAGTCGTGATTGTGGCTGCATACTTCACCGCAGCCCAACCGTAGCTTCTGCGGTCGAAGTTGAGCCCGGTCTCGTTCGAGAGGTGCGTAAGTGTCGCCGCACACGGGCCACACGCCACAGCCACAAACGCCGCCACGAGAAGCTAGAAGCGGCTACTAAAGTGGCTGAAGCGCGCGACAGCGGCCGACTAAGGTAAGGGAAAGAGGGGTGGGGAATCGCTCGCGGCGTTTTGTATCGGCGCATTAAGTGGCCGCGGGCCACAAGAAGCGAGCAACGACGATTTGTAGCGTGTGGCGGCCACCAGCGTACCGTGTGTGGCAAGTCCATATAAAATGTATGAAAACTACAAGAAATATGCATGTGGCGGCGTTTTGTGATTGTGTTCGGTAGTCCGTGTGCGGCGACACTAAGATTGAATGCAAAAATAGCTTTATGCGGTATCTATACATATATGTAGCATTGCTAAGTATTCTCTCTCCGTCCGTATTTAAGCTTAAACTAGCTGTGCCCTGCGGTGTTACACGTGGTTTATTAGGGATATTTTCCCGCAGTAAAACGTAGTTTATGTGTTAATCCAGGGTCTCGGCTAACTCCATACCAAATTTTATTAAAATCGCTCCAGGCATAAAGAAGTAACAAACATACACACTCACTCACTCTCAAACTTTCGCCTTTATAATATTAGTGTGATTGTTAACGATCGTTTTTTCGCCGGCTCTAGGCACGGTTTCTACACGAACCGGTGCCGGCTAAGCTTGTTCACGAGCGCGGTTCGTACCGACCACAAACCATCGCTAGCGCTGGTGTTATTTACAAACCTCCACAGTCCTATACTTAATTGTCGACCGAACGTAGACGCGATTTAAAACCGTACCCAGACCCGCGTAGAAATCGTCTCGTTAACAAGCGCCCTAAATGTGTCAATATTGCATTTTATCACGCTTTATGGAGAATAAAAAGAAGAGAATGCTGTCAAATCTAATTAAATTTCTCCAGAGTACACTCTATGTAAGTAATAAAAATATTAAACGCAGCAATTTTAAGAAGGTTTGAGAACAACTGACTGCCTCATTGTGATTTCTCCCTTACGATGGAGAGATGAAATATTAAAATTAACTTTTACGTTTCGTTCAGATCCGCGGATGTTCACATTAGCAGATGCACGAGACCTAGATATTGATTTGTTTACAATATTAAGCTCAATGTCACTCGAATAAAATGACACCGGATGATGTAACCACGTATAATCGAATAGAATTGGGTATTCGTCATCATTGAATTTATAGGTACAGCTATATTTCAAAAGTTATAACAAAATTATGCAGCATGAGTAAGAATTAAGTATGCTACCGCGGCCCTGACGGCCGCGTCGAAATTCTTCTAGCTATTCTTAAGCTGCAAGACAGCGTCGTTCGCATTGTAGGCAATCTACAATGTCAAATAAATACTTTTACAAGTATTAAACATTAGAAACAAAAAGGTGCGGGTTCGAGTCCCGTCTGCTGCCTGGTTCGCGTGGAATTTTTTCTAGTTATATTTTCTTTAGATTTAAACATCAAGCAGTTACATGCTTAAAAAATGAAAATTATAAGAATTGAGTATTTCAAATTTCAAAATTTTCAAATCTATTGCAGTTACAGATTTACTATAAAAACGTTTTATAGCAATAGCATTTATCAGCTTTCTTTGAAACTATAGTGAACTATATATTAGTAACATTTTCCCACCAGGATTTCGAAAGTATATCTTGTGTACTCTAAAAGTTATTACTATTTTAAAAGTGTGATACTTAGTAGGCCAATGTATTAACATCTATTTTAGTCATTTTCACTAAAATTTTACCAATAAGTAAACATATTTGTAAATAAATAGAGTAACCAAATTATTCTTATTCTTATTATAGAAATCCTACTTCCAGCTTATATTATAAATGCGAAAGTTTGTATGGATATTTGTTACTCTTGCAAGCTAAAATGGCTTAAAGGATTTAGATGAAATTTGGCATATATGTGTATACCTATATGATAGTTTATCACCTATATTGACATTTAGGCTACTTTTATCCGGAAAAAATGCTAGGTTCCTGTAGGATTCTCAAAAAAATAACTTTACGCGGACGTAGTCGCGGACGTAGTCGCGGGCGCAAGCTAGTGATATATGTCATATGATGATTTGATAAATCAAATTTTCGCGATAATCCTAGGTATATCATCGTCATTGTCTTATTATCCGCGTTTTCGCAAAATTCCTAGTATTTTTGCGAAAATTCGACATCAAATTATCCTACGACATTATATTGTTACAAACGCTCTCGAAATGGAACCGCGAAAGTGCTAGAGATCGAATGTGCCAGAGCACCGCGGGTTGCGATAGAGGTCGAGTAATGCGGCTCATTCTAAAATGAGCATTATGCAGTGCGGCGTAAGGGAGAAAGTGCAACGACATCTGCACTTGTTTACAAGTTATGCGCGTTACCTGCGTAGGTACTTCGTACTCGCGGGTGCTAGCTAATTCTCAATTTAACAGGTACTTTCTAGAATGCGTCGATCGGCTTATATAAGCGCGATTGGCGCCGCACAGAGACAGTTGCGTTTCAACAGCGATTTCGGAGCGAATCCAAAGGCGATCAAAGTGCAACAAAAGTGTTGAAGTGCGATAGTTTAGAGAATTGTATAGTGAAATACAGTGTTTAGTGAGTGTTTTGTAATTAACATTGTGTGTTAATTGTGTGAACTGTGTGGTGAATAAATAACTGTCAAGCGTGAGCTGGCATATAATTTCGAACCTCATCCCGACACGTAACAATATTATATAAACCTACAATAGAATGCACCAAATTTTCCCGCGCACAATAAAATGTTTATCAAAGCGTAGGCACAACAATATGATATAGATAGACAGATAGACGTGGGTGATGATTTGGCAACCAATAATATCGTTCTCGGATAACATTTTATAGTTTCTGTTATCACTAATGTTTTCGGACAACATACTCGTAATATGCGCAGCCATTGTAGGTGCTGTTTATACATTCTATGTACTTTTGCATGTTTATCACACTTATACACACACTTATAAAGGCGAAAGTTTGTGAGTGTGTGAGTGTGCATATTTGTTACTTCTTCACGTCTAAACGGCTGGAGAGATTTTCATAAAATTTTTTATGGAGTTACTGACACCCTGGATTAACACATAGCTTACGTTTTACTTCGAGAAAATATCCCTAATATACCGCCGGTAACATCGCGGGGCACAGCTAGTACTTTAATACATTTACTTAGCTGTGAGCTGTATTTCCCTTTTCTTGGCAGAGAGTCAAAGCTGGAATGTAGAATTACTCCCTAGGCTACCCTTCACCGACGCCAAATTTTGGCATTGTTTAGGTCTAAAATGTTGTCCGGAAAGAATAGTGATAAGTTTTCAAGCTGCAAAAGTTTCTGAATATTCCTTGTCCATTGATAGGTCATTACGAAAAGTTTAAATCTAAAGAAAAGTTTATTAGAAAAAAAATCTACGCGGGCCAAGCAGCAGAAGGGACTCGACCCGCATCCTTCGCTATCCGGGCGAATGCACTGACCATTATGCTACCGCGACCCTGACGGCCGTGTCGAATTTTTCTCTAGTCTTAACCTGCAAGGCAGCGCCATCTCTTCGCACTGTCGGCAAGGTGACGATGGCTGGAGCGGCACCTTTTGCTGCCGTATCAGCTTGACTCTACTTCACTCACTTGTCATGTCTGGAGTGATTTTTAGCCTTTTGTATAAAATATAGAAGCACCATATTCAAGATTTTAATCCAATATACCTTACTCTGTAATTAACAAGAATCGAAGCTAATCTAGTTCACGAAAGTAAAACTTCGTTTATATAACTTGGATTCACCAATTAAAGTTTCCTGATTTCTTCTCATGAAGGAACTTAAGGGCGAGTCATCATTCGTCATCAACCACTATAAAAGCGCAATTACACTTGGTCTTTAGCCCGTATTCGGGTTCACAAAAGACATTACTCGATTTCGGACACCCAATGCACGATGCAATAATTACATTGTTTACTCACGTTCGGTTACCGGGACACGGGTAAACGATCCTGCGCTCGCATTCGGGTTGGAACGTACCTCAGTGATGCCAGATTGGGGAGATTTCCCCAAATTTGGGGGAAAGGCTTCCCCCACATACTTTTGGGGGACACATGGAGGAAAAATATGACGTATTACTGCTTGAAAGGAAAACGACGTCGGTTAACCAAAACGAAAGCTGTTCGAATACGGGCTTACTCGACTCCGTCAATTTACACTCAGTCGTTTGTTAGAATTCCATAGCCAATCGCATACGAGTTAACGATCAAGTGCAATTGCGCCTTAACTCCATTGCTGAGACAGACTTGCTTATATAGAAAACTACACAGGGAAAACCCAGCAGTGGGCACATTCTGTAGATAGTTGTGTGAAAGCGAATACGTAACCAACCGACTATCAGTGGTCAATATAATCACACTTGACCTCGCACACTCGATACCTGTTATATGCTATCGCCGTTTTCAGTATTTAATATCGAGCATTTTTTTATAAAAGGTAAGTGAGATAACTACTTTTTATTGCATTCAATGTCAACATCTGCGATCCCGCTTACCGTGACAGAGCGTGGTGTAATACTTTAAAATTTTAATATTCCCTGTGATACATCTATAGCTGTGACTCTGACCTTGCAGGATGTAATCATATAGCAAGAGACGAAGTTCTTCTTTCAGGTTTCCACCCGAGGTTTTATGGTAGATAGGTCTTGCACCAATTCTTAATTAATTTCTGGAAAAGGCTTGGCGCCTTTCTTCGCCTACGGGAGCGTGCACCGAGGATATCTGAGAGTTCCTCCTTACGTACGTAATAAAAACTAGAAAATACTCCTGCACCGATCGCCTAGCACGCACTCTGAGGCGTCGTCCTAATTAACAACGATCGTGCGATGCGATCTCATCGTGCGATGCGATCTCATCGTGCGATGAAAATAATGTACCTGTGCTCGTACGACGGCTTACGAGCTGTATTAGGACACCTCTGAAGAAATCTGTATATTTGAAAATCATCGCATGACAAGAACGCATCGTGTCATCGTACGATCGTTGCCATTTAGGACGACGGACGCCTCAGTACGTAAAGTCATGCGGATACGGGTAGTGTCACAGAGAAAACAATACTTCGCAGTTACAGAGCATGATCGCTATAGCAATTAGTAGACTAAAGAATCACAGAAACAGAAGGAGTCAACAGCATTTTTTTTTTTGTTGAGTGTATATGCTGTTTGGGGACGACGAGATCCTAAGGGTCTCTAGAGGCACTCGCCAATTCTCGGATTGAGGTAATCCGAGAATTGGCGATTGCCTCTAGAGGTATTCCAGGCGGATGGCGTCTCTTCTCCGTCTAGAGCCTCTAGACCACTCGAACCTGAGGGTTCAACAGCTAAACGTGCCTTTCGAAGTATAAGCTCGAGATAGCACCGTTGTTTTTCTCCCATCCGGTGATGTAACATTTGCGAAACTTACTTAGTTTGCCCAAACGTATAACAAATGGGCTAATCAATCACAGCACTGTTGAACTCCTTGTGGCATCATTGAAATGTGGTAGAAAAAATATAAAATACATAATGGAATATAAATATGTAAACTTTTTTTTTATATAAACCATCTGAACTCCTTTGTACCTATTTATTTATTTATTCAAGTTAAACATGCAGGCTTACATAATAATCCAAAACGCCGGCAAGTCATACATAAAAAATATTAACAATCATAGAAGGTATTCATTAAATTCAATAAAATTAAGAAAAAGAGATAATCAAATAATAATAACTAGCAAACCTGTGAACCAAATGTTCACCAAAAAAAAAACAAAAAGTATTTAATTAATTGAGAACTTCGGAGATTTTGTGTGGTTTCGTTTGAAATAGAAATCACGTGATTTCTCGAAAACCGGAAGTGCTACGTTACTCACATCCGGTTTGTAGTCTTATCAGACTATTCTCAACTTATAACTTAAACATTCTCTATATCTATCTCTTACGGTTTGGCCGCTGAAACAGCACCACGGACGGACGGACGGACCGACGGACTTGTCTAATAGATAAGAGATTATAACAACAACAAAAAACAGTAATGCCAAATAGATAGGTAATGTCATATTATAGCGGAAACTTTGCTGATGTATGTTTTGTTAATTAATTCTAGTTATATGTGTTATTTCATTGTTTGTTTCCCAAATAAATAAAATAAAATATCCAAAACACTGTTTTGAATATTTATCCAAAACCAATTCCAATTTCCAATAAAATACATAAATATGTGGCGAGGTAACAACAACTTTTATAGCGTGAAGCAAAGATATTAAACTTAAAAAATGGTTGCCTGTAAAGTCGGTTTTACGGGCGAAGATTTTACGTGACAACGTCTTTTTCTCGGTAGAATATTTATTGATATGAATATAATTAAATTGCACAATAGGAACAAGGAATTGAATGAAAATAAGAATTGCACAAATTTTAACTATAGAAATATATTTTGTTTACTAAAACATTGTACATGTAAACTTAAACTTAACACGAGAGACTCATCGTAACGTTACCGAGCGTTACACTTTTTCATAAGTGACTCCCAGCCGCAACCTAATTTAAGACGTTGTCACGTCAAAATCTCATATGGCGCGAAACTGTATCATGTTATATATGAAACTGTTATTTCGCCATACTCAAATGTAACGTTCGCCAGATTGTTTCGGATGTGGTCAATGGTAACTCGAAAATATGACCTCATAAAAACAGCAAGTTTCTTGTTATTTGCACTTATTTGTATTTCGAGTTACTGATCGCTTCGATTGCTTTGAATTCCGACATGCAACGTGGACTCTACCATGTATCTATACTGACAATACTCAATGCAATTGTTGACATTTAAAACCCCTTTTATCAAGTTCAACCTCTATAGAAAGTCATTGCCTATCTAAATACCAAAGATCAATACATTCATGAGCCGTACCATTAACTTGTAAATTCACTCAGTCATTTGAGACTAACGATACGTTATTTATATCCTGTTTCTCGTTTGAAACAAACTGAAAAAAGTTCTTGCATGGAAGGAGATTAAACAAATGTAAACGTATTCGCTGTTGAGGTGTGAAAGGCAACATGGTAGCAACTTAGCTGACACATCCTCGCAGCATAGCCACAGCGGTGACACTCTGTGTACGTGAGAGTTCCAGCGTCAGTGACCTTGAGCAGGAGCGTGTATGCGCTAGGGTTGAACTTGGAATTTAGACTTGTGCCAATGAATATTTATGCATAGTAAGTTATTAAATGTAAACTGATTCAAGGATACTGGGGTAAATAATGAAGGATAGGTTTGATTTTATAATCAATTTTTAATCTTTTAATGTAGGTACTATAACAAATTGCTAACTTTTATATATTTTCTCCTTTTTCGATTCGTTTTATAATTCTTATTATTATCTAAATAATAATAAGATTGCGTAGCGTAGTCAGTCTGTGCGTGCAATGCAGTGCAACGCTATTATTTTACTATTTCGCTACTGCCATCCCTTCGGTCGAGGCAGTCGGCGACTGCCCTCTCCACGCCCCGCGCGCCGCGCAACGCCCCCGCACACCTCCAGACACCCACACATAGCCGCGGGCGATTTTACGAGCACACATGCTAAAGTGTCGCTTCTTTTCGCGTAGTGTATATATTCTGTGGCATAGCTGCATAGCACATCTCCAGTGGAAAAGTTTACACGGTTGTCAACGAGTATATTAACAGTAACTGAAAGATCAACGAGACTAGACAATGTAAATAGCATACATGGTTTGAGTACAACGTTCCAGGAAACCTCGTCATCGAGTTCATCGTCAAATTCCTCATTTAGTTATATCAGGGAATAAAATGATGACATATACTATACTGTTCAAACTCAAGTTTTGAAAGCAATAACCAAGGCACATTTTATGATCACGTTTAATAGAACATTCAATAGGCCATTGTCCTTTGGTCAAGTAGTGAATTCAAATGACCCATAAAACATACTATTAGGCTCAATTACACTATTATGATCAAACACAATACATATAAAGCAACTCTTTAAATTTATTTAAAATTCTGAACGGCATTGTTTTAACAAAAGCTGTGAATGTGATCGCGTCTGCCAATTTTTGCCTCTATTTATTTGTTTCGTATTCACTTAGTTCATCGGTTGTAATTGATATGCTTATGGTGTGTGTAATCGTTAGAGTCACCAACCTAATTAAATGAAGATGGTTATAAGATGCTAATCATCTATGATGCAGTCAAATTCGTGCAAGGTGCATTATAGGGCATTAGGCTCTCAATTACGTCATAATAGTAAATAATAATAAATATATATTTCCAACCTTCACACCAAATAGCCTAGCCCCAAAGTAAGCACTGTATGCTTGTGTTATGGGATACTGGGGTAACGGATAGAATACATATATTTATATAGAACTACATATTAAAAATCCATGACTGGAATACAAATGCTCGTGTTCATTACACAAACATCTGCCCCCACCGGGATTCGGGACCTCTCGAGTAGGCGACACTTTGAAACCCGGCGTAAAACCACTCAGCCACGGAGGTCATCGATATATAAAGTGATCAAACACTATACATTTAAAACAACTCTTTAGATGATTTAACATTCTGCGGCATTTAGACACGCAGCAGTAGCGGAATCCAAGAATAACTGGCGGCGCAATTTTTGAAGTGAAAACTTCTTTAGCGGCGTTGTACACTTCTTTTGTTTGGGTAAAAAATAATAAACTCGCGTCAGGTTAAACACGTGGGCTGATCGCATCATGACACAATAAAATTGGAAAGGTTGTTAACTTTCAATATTTTGGATGAAACATAGTAATATTTTATTTTATCGTATTATAATAATAAGTCTCTATCTAAGACGTCCACGTGGCAGCTTTATTGCGAAGAAAATGCATTTTTTTACGTGAATGTGATTCGTGTAAGTTGATTTCTTTACAATAGATGTCGCTAAGTGCGCTTAAACGTGATTCATGTAAGTTGATTTTTCTGGGAGATAAACTTTTTTAATGTAATATAAATTGTCATGTTGTTGTGTACGATAGCGCAATAAATAAATATTGTATTCTACCACATACATGATAGTACTTTTATACTGATAATTAAAGCAATTCGTGCAAAATTATTCCCTAACCATTTCAAAATATCAAAAATGCACAACGTTAATTTTCAAGTTTTCACTTCTGCCGGCACTCCCGGAGTGCAACCCGTCGTTTTCTTTTTATGTTTCCTCGTAGGCGAGCGGGTGAGAAATCCTCATGGATACCCTACAGCCTGCAAGGTTATGTACACTCTTACTGACTAAAAAACACCCGTTGGGACTGCCTCGGGCCGGGAAGGCCTTTAAGGTTTCATCGGATGCGATCGTCCCCTGAGAAGGGAACGATGCAGAGCGGTGCAACAACCGTGAGTACCTATAATTTATGACTTGGCTAGTGTTTACCGGACGCCAAATTTATAGAAGATTGTCCTTACAACATAAAAGAGTAACCTTTAAATAACATTAAGAAGATGCGTTAAATAGACAAATAGGTATAAAATAACGTGTATATGAATACTAGCCAATTCAATTCTTTAGCTACAGTTTGTCTTACGTCATCTATATCTACTTTGTGTAAACAATTAAGTTTTCTTATGAGAATCTATACTTTTAAATAGTAAACATCATTGTGGCAAAAATATATGATATTGTAGTTTATATTTATTTCTAAATGGTGTGTGTTCGTTAAGATACTTTAATCAGAAGTATCTAATTAACTGGTACCCAATTAGATCTCAACTCTTTCGTCGGTAAATAACCACGCTGTGGTACTTGGCTCCCATTTTCACATTTACGTTTTAAATGGCATTGTTATTAACAGAATCAAAAGCCGTGAACAAGGTTCGTGTACCCCAAATCTGTATTTGCTGTTGTTTATTTCGTGTTCAGAGATAACAATCATTTAGCTAATTGGTTGCCATTGATACCTATGCTTGTGGTGAAATCATTAAAGTCACGGTACGAAATAAAATGATAATGTTTATAAGAAGGTAAACACTTGCAAAGCAATCAACTCGCTCAAGGTGCATACTTTACTCGTCATTTGGCATCCGACCACTTTAGATTTTCCCTCCTCTAATGTTAATTTTATTGTAGATATAAGAAACGAGTACCTATACACTAAGGCTAAGAACTCACGGAGCGGTTTTTCCCCGAACCTGTCGTTTTATTTCAAATCTCACAAAAACGCAGTTTTCTACGGTCCCGCAGCCGCCGCGCCGCAGCTACGAGATCGGGCAAAGCTTGCCGCGCAGCGGGTGACGCTAACGACCAAAGGACATTGGCCAAAAATATTTGAACGCTGCACCCACGTCCGCCACGACTTAAACTACATATTATGTTTGAAAGGTAATATAGTCATGATTATCTGTGCCCAAGCGCATCGAATTTCATCCCAGGGGTCTTAAATTATTTTAAACTAAATAGGTTTAAGTACCTACTATAACGAACGAACATTAATGATACAAGGAATTAATTATGAAACTTTTATTTCATAACAAATATTTTGAATAATCTATGCCCACAATCACAGTGTCTAAGAAGGGAGCTGGTCTGTGAATATTCTCTTCATGTCTTGCCAGACCTAAAAACCATAAATGACAAACATAGCTGTGTGAGTGTGTTTTTGCTCACAAACGCCACAGATTTGACACATCAATACCAATTCTTAAGCTAGGCGACGCGTAGTTCCAATTCTCTGTATAGGGATATGCTGAAGTGTCCGTCTCCCCGAACATGCTCACTTTAATAACTTTAAACTAACTACAGTTGGTATGTACCCAAAGCAAAAATAATAAATCAATCACAATCACAACAAAGTAAGACAAATGACTGCATACGAGTAGACTAGACTAGTTGCAACTGGAACTGCGAGTCCTTCAATCTTCGTACGGGGTAGGGATGCCTTAAGCCGTTTTGAGGCGTCTCAGTAAATTCAAGTGCAGGTTCGTCGGCAGGCTATGTAGCATATCTGGTTGTATAGTAAGATATATGGCTCACATTATAATTAGTCCAGGCAACGAATGCTTAAAAACAGGTATAGAGGGAAATGCTTGGAACACAATTTTTGACTTCGTAACTTTGTTAGGACTAGTTAGGAGGTAAACATATCAAAAGTCCCCGCCCGTAGCCCTTAAGCCGGGGGGAAGGGGGGGATTGAAGGTCCCATTTTTAGGTTTTTCGCATATATCTCGGAAAATATGCATTCTAGCGACATGAGACTTTCACAAAAGTGAAAGCTGATTAAATTTGCTACAAGTCTTATTCAGTCAAGTTTTTTGATATCTTGTATAGTTTTCGAGATATCCGCTCTTGAAAGTCTGTAATTACGGAAAAAAAATTTGCTTCACATTTTTGCTCTATTTGACCGGATAACTCTTCAACAATGCCGGCCGTAGGGTTGTTGGTTCCACCATTGAGCAGCATGCAGATTTCGGACAAGCCTGCCAAAACAAGGATGGAGCTGACATTGCCAAGCTCACCGATTGGTTTGAGAAATTTCCTCCTTTCCCAGAGACCAGAGACATTATCAAGTCACCAGAAATCCAGAAAGCAGCAGCGGTCTTTTCACACCCTTTCTCCACCACCGCTCAAGTACAAAAGGCAGGTGAAACCTGCATCTTAAGGTGGTATGGAGCTCCAGCGAAAGAGATTTCCCTCAATGCCTACAGGTACAAGTCATTCTTGAAATCAGTGGCCACCATCAAGCCTGATATCTCTTGTCTTCCTCCCACCGAGGGAGCAGTAAAACAGCATTCCCAGGATTTTTTTTTTCCATAATTACAGACTTTCAAAAGCGGATATCTCTAAAACTATACAAGATATCAAAAAACTTGACTGAATAAGACTTGTAGCAAATTTAATCAGCTTTCACTTTTGTTAAAGTCTCATGTCGCTAGGATGCATAGTTTCCGAGATATATGCGAAAAACCTAAAAATGGGACCTTCAATCCCCCCCCCCCTTCCCCCCCGGCTTAAGGGCTACGGGCGGGGACTTTTGATATGTTTACCTCCTATCTAGTCCTAACAAAGTTACGAAGTCAAAAATTGTGTTCTAAGCATTTCCCTCTATACCTTTTCGTTGCCTAATGGCCTCTAATAATACAAATTGCAAGCACTATTAAATGAATTTATTTAGCTACTAAAATATGTCCATGTGTCATATCTTTCGACCACCAGGATATTTTTTTACGGTGTGATAATAAAAAAGGCTAATTTTTCATAGATCTTTCGAATTATACTAATTACATTGTTAGCAGAGATGGGAGTTTTTGCATATTGTCCTTCGCTTTTGCGTTTTAGCTACAATTTCATTCTATCCGTGCCGCAGCCCCAGTGGGCGCGGATGAAAATCGCACCGTGAGTTCTTAGCCTACGTGACCATTAGTTGAGCTATGGTAATGCTTTGGAGCCTATGATAATCCGTAAAGTTGTTTGAGTCGCATAAATTTAACTCTTCATACTTATAACATACAAACATCGTTCTCTAGAAAGAGAAATATTACAAATTAAATATCTAGAATTGAACACAACACAACTTTCTTCCGTTACATACCTACATACCTATACGGGGTTAGCCTGCAAGTGCGTACAATAAATCATTTACAATTTGAAAAGAAATCATTCTATAAAAAAGAATGGGATAGATAAACGGAATAATGGTTGTAAATAATTATTTTAATATTAAACTAACAAAATTAAATCTAAACCAAAAAGGATTAAAACAACAAAATGAAATCTGAACAAGTGCGCATTGTCTTCTAAATCTCACAACAATATGAATTAGTAAGGAGGGAAAACATTGTTGTTATTCCCAATGAGCTTATGACAAGTTATAAAGTTTCGGTGTCATCTTTGCAAGTTAAGAAAATAGTATAGTTCCTGTTTAAATTACCATCCACCAACCACCACACTCAAACCAAAGTTTTCCGTCATCCATACTAATATTATAAAGAGAATAGGAAGAGAAGAGAATAGGCTCCGAAACTATTGGACCGATTTGAGAAATTCTTTCACAGTTAGAATCCTACATTTTCCCTGATGAACATAGGCTATATAATATTTTATAAAAGGTGAGGGATTCGTATGAAAATTTCGATAATATAACCCAACGTGTGGAAAGCGTCATCTTCGTCGTCGGCGGCGTCAAGCGTTATCTTTTATAACGCTCTATGTAGCTATTTATTTATTTAATCTTTAATGCCTTACATTGCATATGGCGGACTTAATGCCAGCATGGAATTCTCTACCAGTCAACCGGAAAGAACGTGCAGAGTCAATAAAACGGCAGACAATCATGGGAAAGAACAAACATCAAACAATAAAAAAACAAAATTAAATAGCGTTTAATACATACACATATACATACATACAAAAATAAATATAAATACATACACACACATATATACATAAATATATACATAATATACCTATAATATAGTGTCCGATTTTAGTATCCTGATTCAGCTTAAGCACTATGCAATAGATTCAAATAATGTTCCCGCACCGAACTCTTAAACACCGTCCTGTTTGGAGCGTTTCGAACGTCTAGAGGAAGTGCATTCCAGAGCCGAATGGCAGTAAGGGTGAATGAACTGGAGACAAACCTAGTATGGTGAATCGGTACTTCAAGTATCAAATTATCTTTTGAGCGGAGATTTAATCGATGGGAAGACCCCAGAAACTGAAACCGCGATTTCAGATATCCAGGGGTGCGTGGATCGTATAGTAAGTTGAAAAGGGCGCAAGCTGTCCTCAAATACCTACGCTCTCGAATAGGCAGTCACTTAAGTCTTTTGCGGAACTCGGAAATGTGGTCGTATTTACATAAACCAAAAACGAAGCGAATAGTGTTATTGAGAAGACGATCCAACTTATTAAGAAATTGTTGATTTATATCAGTAAAACAAGCATCAGCATAATCAAAGAGGGGATGAACAAGGGACTGTACCAGAGAGATTTTCGTGCACGGTGGGAGAAAATTCTTTAGGCGATAAAGCGCACCAAGTGTGCCATTTACCTTGCGGCATATATTCTCCATTTGGCCATCCCAGCTGAGAGAGTGATCGAGTATGAGCCCAAGGTTTTTTACGTTCGTAGAATAAGGGATTACTATTCCATCGTATGTAACAGCTGGAATTGTGTTCAAATGTAGCTGAGAAATTTGGCGAAAACTGCCTATAATGATCGCCTGACATTTAACAGGGTTGATGGTAATCCCAAAGCTATCAGACCACTCACGTATCCGTGAGAGGTTTTCATTCAGTAAACAAACGGCCCTCCCCAGGTTGGGCAGGGTGTCCTGCGCATACAATTGAAGGTCGTCTGCATACAGATGATAAGAGGTGGAAATAATGGAAGCAAGGGAGTTTATAAATATAGAAAAAAAAGAGGTGAGATAACGCCTCCCTGAGGTACCCCTGCAGATAAGTTAGACCAGTTAGAGATCAATTGATCTATTTTTACGGCTTGTTGACGCCCCCGAAGGTAAGAACTGAACCACTTTAGCGCATTGGAGGAACATCCAAGTTGGGCAAGAAGTGCAAGAAGGATATCATGATCAACTGCATTAAAAGCGTTAGAAAAATCGAGAAGTACTAACACAGTCAACCGTGACTCCTCCATGCCATCACGTATATCCTCAACGATTTTAATAAGCGCCGTAGTGGTACTGTGTCCGGGGCGGAACCCCGACTCGAAGGGTGTTAGAAGGTGGTTGCGATAGACAAATGAAGAAAGCTGTTGATGGACAGCAGCTTCAAGAATCTTAGAGAGGTACGGTAAAATAGAGATTGATCTAAAGTGATCAAGAGTGCAAGGGTTTGAAATTTTGGAAAGAGGGATAGAGTAAGCTTTACGCCATACATTAGGAAATGAACCGGAAGATAGGGATTTGTTCATAATAAAAGTTATGATAAGAAGTACGGAATCCGATAACAAGATAAACATGTTTCTACTGATGTTATCAAATCCTATAGCCTTAGACTTAATAGAAAGTGCGAACTTACGGATATCATCTATCTAGCTATAATGAATTTGTATAACTCTATTCTTTTCAAGTTAAGGTATCATAGTAGTAGGTAGTATATCTTACGTAACGTATCTTGTAACAATAATATTAAGGTATGACTTGAGTTACTAACAAAGTTATATGCATCCGGCTGTATTACGCATGCTACGTGCATCTACCAGGGAAAAACTACACAAACAATAAGTTAATCAACCCATGATCTCACAACGCGAGAACTTATATCAACAAAGAAAAATTTTTCCTTCAATGGTTCCTAGTAATATTGAGTTGTTACTGCACGTGATATCGTTATCACTAAAACTACCATAAGTAGAATAAATATAGACACTCGAATGGGGGACACTGTAACAAGGGATATAGTGTAACAAGGGATATCTCTGTATCATTCCCGGCTATTTGATAGCTCATGACAGCTGCTTAAGATGGTGGGATATAAAACTAATAAAACACGCGAAGACCGACCATAGACAAATAAGAAAAGGAGCGGCCAAGTGCGAGCCGGACTCGCCCATGTAGGGTTCCGTAGCAGCAAGTAACATAATATAAAACCTGGGGGCCATTCGCCTAACGGGATTGCTTAGGAAAACGTTATCGCTTACGATTTCATTTTGTTATTTCTGACCGCCGAAGGTTTTCAAATACCTCACGCTCATTTTCTTTAATATTGTTATTAACAATGCAAAAGAAAAAAAAAGAGCGTGAGGTATTTGAAAACCTCAGGCGGCTAGAAATAACATAATGAAATCGTAAGCGATAGCGTTTTCTAAAGCAATCCCGTTAGGCGAATGGCCCCCTGCTCTGCACCCGCTACCGATCAAGCCGCGCCCCCCGCGAATTATAATTATTTTTTACTTAGGCACCTATTACAGATTTATTATTAGAAAATAACGGTTCACGGTTTATGCAAAACGTTAATAATAGGAGAGCTACTGAACCCTCCGAGTAACGGTCTAGAAGGCTAGAAATTCTTATGGTGATGATTCATAACATGCTAAGTACGGTAAGCATCGTCTGGCACTCCTCAGCCCTACACGTCATCAAGCCCTATATTTTTGAGTCAAAAAAATTAAAAAAAAAATTGTCGCTGTAAGTAGAAACTCGAAATTTTTATACAGCATATTTTATTCATTTTTAAGTTAAAAAAAATTGCCAGGCGTTTACGATGAGCACAAGTACCCGCCAGGCGAACCGGAAGGTGTGTAATATATCATTAAAATAAACTTTCTTCTGTAAAGTTGAAATTTATATATGTGTTTGTTTAAGCGATTTAAAGTAAGTAGGTAGAATGCCAGGCGGCTCTGGCTAGCACAAGTCCTTGCCAGGCGAGGGGAAAGATGCTGCGCGGCGGTAGTGCGAGTAAGAGTCGCAGTATGAAAACTTATATTATTGTTGTATTGTAACTCAAATGAGTTGATTGAATGAAAGGTAAATAGCGGTTTACTATTTATGACGTAAAAGAACTACTTACTAGATCTTGTTCAAACTATTTTTCGGAGAAAGTTTGCATAGTAATGTATATCATACTTTTTTTAAGTTTTATCATTTTACCACTTTGGAAGTGTCTCTAGCGTAAATTATTCAGTTTCTCAATATCATTTTTGAAGGCCTATCTACAGATACCCCACACGCATGGGTTTGAAGAAAATTCAATTTTTGTTCTGAGTATGAGGAATCCCCAAAATTTATTGTTTCTTTTCTATTTTGTGTGAAAATCTTAATACGGTTCACAGAACACATCTACTTACCAAGCTTCAACAGTATAGTTCTTATAGTTCCAAAAAAATGGCTGTGACATACGGACGGACATACGGACGGACAGACAGACGGCCATGACGAATCTATAAGGGTTCCTTTTTTACCATTTGGCTAAGGAACCCTAAAAAGGCAGAGATATCCCTTATGTAAAACTGCGGTCCTTGTAACACTGTCCCTCATTTGACCTTAACATTGTCAATAGCTTAGCAATTCCTAACAAAAAATGGTGCAGTTTATTGAAAACGCGCTTCAATCCTTCCTTAATATTAAAAAAGAAATCCTTCCTTGGATGGGAATCGAACACGCGCCGCCCACGCAGCAAGCTTTTTACCACCGAACCGAACGATTCTTGTTGAAAAGGTCTAAGTATTTTAATAACAATTTTTAAAATGAAATGAGACAAGCTAAAGATGATTAAATAAATAAATATTTCCAACACACACCAATTAGCCTAGCCCCAAAGTAAGCACTTAAAGGCTTGTGTTATGGGATACTAGAGTAACGGATAGAATACATATACTGTACATATATAAGTTATTTTTTTATATACAAATACATATTTTAAACAATCATGACTGGTGTACAAATATGCTCGTATTCACCACACAAACATCTGCCCCTACCGGGATTCGAACCCGGGACCTCTCGAGTCGGCAACACCATGAAACCAGGCGTACAAACCACTCGGCCACGGAGGTCGTCAAATAAATGAAAAAAAATGTGGCGATGTTATAAAAGTTTCGCTTAAACGTATAGTAGGTATATTTTTCTATTATATGCTAAATGTGTTTTGACCATAACAGGAAAATAACATCAAACAAATAACAGATTAAGGAAACCTAGCATTTTTGATAATGTCATTCGTTGTTCCGGCTTCGATAATTTTGATGTTTGGGACTATGCAACGTAATATGTCGTCGGTCTTATTTACCAAACTGCGTAAGTTGGTAAACTTTAGAAGGAGGATAAAAACTCTACATACATAAATTTAATTAGTTAAAAGGTATTTACTAATTCTGAACTTGCTGAAGATTTAAAATATTAAGTTCCTAATAAGGAGAAAGTAGGGATGTATCTACTTAAAATAAGTTCTGGTTTCTACTAGAACTTAATAAACTATGATATTCTGTATTTCTTTCTATAAGACTCGGGCTATCTTAGGAACCCTTGTGGTGGGCCTTTATAGGGACTTTAAGCTGTAAAAATCATATAAACAACGCTAAGGTTCTCAGGAGAATCGACAAATCTCTGTATCTTTAATTGCAAGCCACTTGCAACGTTACTAACTGTCAACCACTGCAATGATCCCTTTCTTTGATGTGAACTTGCAGTTTTGTTTAAGAAACTTTCCGAACATGTGGGCGAAATTAAAAAGTCATCCGAACTAATAATTTTGAGTGGGCCATCCTAGGAAAGGGGCCATCTTGGGTACAAGTACGTCAAGTATCTTACACGTAAACTTTGCAGCTCTTGTTTTCTGGTCATTTTTCGGATCCTAACAATATTATCCTTGTAGGTTTGTATATCTCAATAAAGGACCCACAAGAATGTGGCACAAAGAACAAGCCAATGATTCAAATTAATGGATATCACATACATATTTACAATCACTACTGCATTCTTAACAAAAGTAGGAAATAACATGATTCATAATGTAACTCTATTAAGGTACATGTTGGCGTAGTGAATGTCAAGTTGTGGTTAACCTTATTGTTCCAAATAAAAACAAGTCTAAAGTATGTGATAAAAATAATGGAATGCGGTACCTAACTTGTGACAAAACATTATTTGCGTTTTCATAAACATGTAATGCTAGAGTATAAATTTAACTTGTCATGAGACTGCGACTGTAGTGTTTTTTAATGAATCGGTTAAGCGAGCATCTTCCAATAAAGATTTAAGAGATTCTAACATGATTCTAACGTCCGTATTACAGAATGACAACTAAGTGTTGATCTTTACTTAAGTACAGTTAGAAAGGCATGTCGCTATGTGCTATATATAGCGACATCTTATATCTAGAGAGGGCACGGAGCATTTAAATTAATCCCCGAAGAGTATGTACGCATATAACTTCCGCGCGACTACACCAAATTGAATAATTCTTTTTTTAATTGTAAATATTCGTTATTGTCAGGACAAGAATAAATAAAAAAAATCGCAGAGAAAAAATCGTGCAAAAAGAAAATTTTGTGGTTAATTTAAATTTGTTACTCTACCATATTTCGCAATTGACAATTTATAACACGCATACGTAAAGCTTATTTTTTTGACATTCACTCCAAATGAGTGACAATACCAGACATGACATGGGTGCTTGCTTATATTGCAAGCGAATACAACTAGCAGCCACTCAGAACGCGGCCGCAAACTGCGTCTGTCTGTGAGACAAACATCTACCATGTGAAAATGTTTTTTATTTTCCCGCGTTTTGCGTATCCAGCGCATGCGCTTCGTAAAAATTTTCAGTAGCGCAGTGGACATTTTCGTTCTCAAACATCTACAATTTGTCATGATTAATGTTGATCCATATGACTCTATGCTATGTACTTTTTTGTAGTTTATTTCAAGGCAACTTGCAGGAGTATTTGCAGAATATAATCATAAATCTTTTGCGAATTTGGCTCTTGCTGATTTTATTTGGTACCTTTATAAATAGTTCATATAAAACAATGTACCTACTATATTCAAATGATCGTGCCTTTCATGATAACATATTCAGTATATCGAAGGGTAATATAAGTTCCTATTTGAATATTTATACAACTCACACTAGATAAATCTAGATAAAAAATTCAAATTTAAAATATTAAGTAGGATTATTATTATTTGAACTTGGTACGGGATAGGGTAAGAGTAGGCAAAGGCAACTGATACTTTGGTATAGCAAATCATAGCATTAAGTAAAGCCTCTCAAATGACAAAATATTATATATATATATATATACATATATGTATTTGCATTTAACTTTCTTTTTATAATTTCATATTACTTTAATATTTTGTCCCTCTAGCATCCTCGTACCCTGCCAGAATACCAGCACTGTTATGGTGGGAATATGCTCTTCCACGATAATAGCATTAAGCTGAGGCAGGGTCCTGAATTGGCCATTCTTCTTTCTCCTTTGTGTTTCTCTGTTTTAGTTTTATTGTTTTTACTCGCTGTTTTTTTTATTACGTATTTACGTGTATGGCCAATAAAAGCTTTTTCTTTCTTTCTACAATTGCTGACAGCACTGAATTTTTTCGAGTACTAGATCTTTATCAACTAGTGGTCTCACTGTCTCGACCTAGCTCAATTTCTAGACTTTGCAAATTATTTTTTATTATGCCAATGATTTTCAGACCGTTCTATCTCCAGACATAAGAAGTTGATCGATACATTGTTATCTTGCATAGTCTTTGCACTGAGCTATAGAGTTTGCGTTATTGTTTTCGGCCAATCACGGAGGCCAACCCGCTTTCTTGAGGGCGTCTTCTTGACTTTATGGCAGACAAAATTTCATCGCTCATTCATTGTGATTTAATTTATAGGTCCTTGCGAGTACCCAGTGCTAACACTTTTGCCGTCTCTATGGCCACAGATTTCAGGTTTTCGAAGTGTCTGCTCATTCTGAAGTCAGTAACTCAGACGTGGGTTTTTCAACCTTCTATATATTTTTTCCATTTTGCTACTAAAGTGGGCGACAGCGGCCGACTAAGGTAAGGGAGTGAGGGGTGGGGAATCGCGCGAGTGACGTGTGGCGGCGATTTGTATCGGCGCATTAAGTGGCCGGTGCTGCCACAAGAAGCGAGCAACGACGATTTGTGGCGTGTGGCGGCCAACGGCGTACCGTGTGTGGCGAGTCCATATAAAATGTATAAAAACTACAAGAAATATGCCGGTGGCGGCGTTTTGTGGTTATTGTTGGTGGCCCGTGTGCGGCGACACTAAGCTGATAAAACATATCTGCAAACTACATATCTCAATATATGTAGATTGACAAGCTTGGGATTGCAGAAAGCATCGACGTTGATATCTTAATAAAAGATTTCGTCTACAGAAAGGCTAGAAAAGATTTTTTATCAGTACTTCCTTCATATCCTTTGCCTTTTCTCGTATGAGTTTGAATAACAGTCAGAAATCTCTCCCAGGGCGCTGGTAGTACTAAAAACGGTCCTGCTTCTGTCGGTGCATTTTGTTTGGGATTTTAATTGAATTCAGTTAATTCCTAACTTTATTTAATATTGTTAATCCTTATGTGTTATCATGCATAATGTTTATTCGTTGCTTTTTTTTATTGTTATACTTTGAATACCATAAATAAACATACACATTAATAAACAGATGGCGCAATTTATGTACAAAAATATTTTCCTTGACATTAACAATATCAGTCAAACCGATAGAAAGCGATGAAAATGATAGGAATCCTTTGAAATCTCCCACTCCAGACAATTCCGTTCTTCTAATAGACATTTAAGGAATTTAAACCGGGTTATTTTCTAACCCTCTTACATTTCCCATAAAAATATTTTTTCAAGTACTTATTCGTAGCCAAAGCAATTGGGGAGAACCTTGTACAGTCATCGATGTTAAAGAAATCCACAAAAAATGACGTTTCAGATTCATCCAATACTTCATCTACTGACATTCAGAGCGACTCTTCATAATCAAGCGGCATAATAAATATTACGTTTAGCGAGTCTGGTACTACATGTGTATTTAGTCTGCCACGATTCGTCACCCTCTCTACAAAAACAGACATGATCTATTTACCAAGTTGCTGTAGTTGTTAACAAATAAGCGTGCCTGAATACAAAATGAAAATGTTTTCAAGTTTTCATTGACGTCATCTTGTGGGAGGTAACAAAACACACTCGCTACACACCACATAAGACAATAACAATAACGCTTAATAAAATAAATACGTATTGTTTACGATCCTGCCACAATATAAAGTGGGGCCGCACAGCGCTGCGTGAGCTACGCCCCAGATGTCCATGACATTGTGCATCACCTTTCTAAATAAATAAAAATTACGTGTGGCACTCGGGGACTGCCGCGGTAAAGCTATTGCATAGCATTTTCTATCAACTTATGCAATTATAATTATTTATTTATTTTATTTATGCAGTATTTTTTTTCTTTGATATTAATTCAAGTTACGTGGTGACCGATAAGAAAACATTTTTTTTTCTTTTATTGAATAAATGTGAAGTCAATATTGTTGAAATATTTTTATTACCTTACAATAGATGTTTACGCTATTCATTACAGCTATTCACTGTTGTACATAGATGATAGATACCTATACACCTATATACTATCTCACAAACAGCTGCTTACGTATTCGTCCGATTTCGGAGCAGCTCGTTTCGATCCGTGCGAACTTCATACAGTCGTACCATATACATGCACGGTAAAGTTTAACTAGTCGCGGGCTCGAACTCACTCCTGGACGCGGCCAAAAAGCATGCTGTCTCACCTAGCATTGTGTCTAAAAGATATAGAATCAGATATAGAAGTCTGCCGAACTGAAACGACGTTAGACGATGCACTTCTTTCAACGCCGCACCTCTGTGCCGGTCGGAGTAGGGAGTGTTAGGTTTGTTTTCGTTACGGAATTTCTTGATTCAGTCGCCGCGCTCAAAGCCGGCGATAAAAGCTATGCAATAGCTTAAAAAATAAGAACCAATCTTCCTTATGGATTAAATACGAGTAAATACTTAGTGAGTGAGGAGCTCGATGGCGCGGGTGGTTAGCACGTTCGGCTGCGATCGTTGAAGTAAAGCAACTTTAACTTAAGCGGTAGTCGGTTATTGGATGGGTGACCAAAAATTTTCCATCTCGAGAAACTTCGTGTGCTTCGGAAAGCACGTTGAACTATTGGTCCCAGCTGCATCTGCAGTCGTTAGCACACGCCAATCCACACTGGGCCTGCGTGGTGGGTCATGGCCCAATCTCGATATTCCATCCATAGGGAAGGCCTGTGCCCCAGCAGCGGGGACATTATTAGGCTGATGATGATGAATGATGAAATACTTAGTGACTTAGTGAAAAAAATAATAATAAATAGACGACTTAAAAAAAACAGAAAATGCAAAAATAAGATTTACCGACTGATATATTTGAAGTCGATACCATTATCATGATTTATCTAAGCACATGGCTTGGTATCGACTACAAATGTATCAGTCGGTAAATCTTTTTCTTTTCATTTACAGATTTTTATGGTCGGTTCTGTTTTTTATTAAAAATTATTTCATTTTTTAATTTTTTTGTGTAATACGGAATACCCTACTAATTAAAAATTTCCTTCCAACCGATCTACGCGAATGAAACCGTGGGACGCTGCTAGTATATTTCATACTAAAACCTTCCTTGATAAATAAGCATTTATATACTTCGGTATATAAACACCATCCAAATCGGATGAGTAGTTTTTGAGACAATCGCGGACAAACACGTATGTACGTGCAGGTCAAACTGAGAACATCCTTTTTTGAAGTCTGTTAAAAAGATGACCTAAATCAAGACACGAAGCAAGATAATTATCCCAAAACATCAAGAACAAAATCTTTGATTGAAAAAACACCAGCTTACCACAAATAGGACAGTTTTGAAAATCTAAATCCGTATTTCTTCGTGTTTCGTTCATAATCAACGATTATATTATCTGCATGAAAAAAAACATAATACCAGGTGCAGACTGCATAACTCGGGTTTTAGGATCTGGTGAAGAACTGGACCTACCGCGATAAAATATCAAACTTCTTCACTCCCTTGAGAGCGGTTTTGTGCGTGTTTCAAATACCATCATCATCATCACCGCAAACATCCATCTTGTAGTTAAAAAAAACAGATTTTCAGAAGATTCTCTTCAATTGTCCATAAACACGTGTAGTCCAAGATTTTTAGATGTCCGCTCTGCATAAAATCCTTCTACGTTATTTTTCAATTGGATTATGTCGGAGGGTGCCCCCCAAGTATAAAACCGAGTTTCTGTCGCCCGAAACTGCGAGCGTTAGCCGCCATCTTGGAAACCGTTTTTTTGCATATATCTCGGAAACGGTAAGTTTTACGTTAAAAACCGAAGAGATCTTTTTTGTAGAGAACAAAATTTCCCATCTTTTTTATACCAAACTTTTCCCCCTATTGTTGATATTTTCCGATATATTGAAGTAAAAAAACCAAATTTTTTGTTTTTGTAAAGTAACTCGATAATTTTTGGAGATACAAAAAAATGTTTGAATTAAAGTTGGAGAACATGAAATTTTCTACAAATTTTGTATAAAACTTTTTCTTGCAAAATGATTAGTTGCTGAGTTCTAGCGCAATAGAAGATCATGAAAATCAGCGGAAAGTGGCAATACGTTACTCTCGCATGCAAACAAAAAGTATAAGTAAATTCGATGTCTCCGCGTAAAGTATTGTTTTACAGAAGGTAAGTAATTTAAGTCGGAACGCCGTTAAAATGAGTACGTGTTTTCTATGTGAGAAATTGATAAGTGATAAAGACGTACAAGTGGTGAAAGAAAAAGGTGTGCAAAGACTGATACAATCAAGCATAAAAAGAGAGCAGAAAGAACACGGAGTTTTATTGAAGAATTTAAAAAGTGTAAGCGTGCACAAATTGTGTTACACGAATTATACGGATGAGAGGAGAATAACAGCGTTCATACGGAGAAGATTGTCAGACCCATCATCGTCGGAACCACCGTCGCAATCGTCTACGCTACCGCCTACGACAGCGACGAGGAGGATACACCGAATGAATCTCTCATACATTCTTCTGATGCAGGTAACATGGACTTGGAAGAAGAAAATTCGCAAACCTTCCAAAATCGCCCTTCCGGTTGTAAACAGCGAAAAATTTTATAAATCTAACATCGACGAATAAAATTTATCAAATACAATTTATTAAATTAATATTCTGCGATCCTGATTTGTAAACAGCGACTTATATCGCGCAAATGATAATGTATTTGGATACATGAATAAATTTTCATTCCTTTTTCCAATAATTCGTTAAAATATTTTTATTGTGCAAAATTTCCCTTTTAATCTTTCATTTCCCTCCTTTTCACGATAAATAAAATCGTTACCGTCTTCATGATAAAATATTTCGATTATACTTTTTTGTTTGCATGCCAGAGTAACGTATTACCGCTCATCGCTGATTTTCGATTCCAGGTGACAATTTTTATTCAGCTGGAACTCGGCAACTAATCATTTTACAAGAAAAAGTTTTATACAAAATTTGTAGAAAATTTCATGCTCTCCAACTTTAATTCAAACATTTTTTTCGTAACTCTGAAAATTATTGAGATACTTTACAAAAACAAAAAATTTGGTTTTTTTACTTCAATATATCGGAAAATATCAACAATAGGGGGAAAAGTTTGGTATAAAAAAGATGGGAAATTTTGTTCTCTACAAAAAAGATCTCTTCAGTTTTTAACGTAAAACTTACCGTTTCCGAGATATATGCAAAAAAACGGTTTCCAAGATGGCGGCTAACGCTCGCGGTTTCGGGCGACAGAAACTCGGTTTTATACTTAGGGGGCACCCTCTGATATAATCCAATCAAAAAATCACGTAGAAGGATTTTATGCAGAGCGGACCGAATTTTGGTGCTAAAATTCCTGGACTAGTGTGATACTATCAGATTTGCTCGCACTAAGATTATAGAAATCTGTATTATTTTTCTGCTTTGTAAGTCTTAGCACAAATAAAGAAATATTTCCAGCACTCACACCAATTAGCCTAGCTCCAAAGTAAGTACTGTAGGCTTGTGTTATGGGATACTAGGGTAACGGATAGAATCTCGTATTCATCATACAAACATCTGCCCCCACCGGGATTTGAACTAAGGACCTCTCGATTAGGCGACACCATGAAACCCGGCGTACAAACCACTACGCGACGGTAACCGTTGATAGAGAGGGTCCGAATAATAATTTGCGAACAATAAGCTTCATAAATTGTATATTTATGGTAGAAAAAAGACTTGTTACAAAATAGGTAAGTATGAACTTCAAAAATCTACAAGTAGTAGGGTCACTTCTATCGATTCATATATTTGAATATTCATATGTATAAAAAGTCAATAGTGGCATTTCATAGAAGCACTAACTACTTCATATCCATTTTATAGAGCCATTTAAAAGTAATAAACAAGGCAGTAAAATCTCGAACCGTTCGATGAATAAAATATACAGTATTATGCAATTTGTCGGATGAAATGTCACAATAAATTTAGAATGTCCTAGTATTATTTCAAGAGATTATCACATCGCTACCTACTCCATAGCTGATTATGTAGAACGCCTTCATAATTAACATAAGCACCAAGTTGTGTTTGTTGGTATGTATATTTTTTGTCATTCGAACATAAAAGATAGTCATAGTCATAATATTTATTGCATCATGTTGGTTACATTTAGTTCTTAAATCTAATATCAGCTCGCAAACATAAGCCCTGCAAGGGCATTGCAAATTATAATAAAATTATACATGTACTAGCGCCCCGCTCTCGCTTCGCTTCGGTGTAGAGTTGAAGTGTAGACTACAATTTTTGTTCTCAGGCTTGAATTATACATAATGACATTCATCTATGATTCTTCTTATACCTGCATGCAAAGTCTCAGCCCGATCGGTTTAAAATTGACAAAGTTTCATTCCCTATTTTATCTCCTTGTGGGTAAAATTGATCAAAATCCTTTTTTAGGGAATGCCTACGTCATACAAGTAACATCTACCTGCATGCCAAATTCCAGCCCGATCCGTCCAGGGGTTCGAGCTGTGCGTTGATGGATCACTATGTCAGTCAGTCACCTTTGAGTTTTATATATATAGATTAATTTAAAATTTGATAAAATTACAATATTATAACAAATTAAGATGATATTATCATGTATTCTATTCTGACACCTTTTTTTTTTATTAACGCAGGCAAAACCTCTGTTTACACACGACGGCGCCTTTAAGAGGCACACCGCCGAATGGACCTCACACCTGGCTCCCCCAAGCGTTACGGGCCCCCGCAGTGACTGCCCAATGAGGAGCCCCTAACTGTTACGGGCGGTTTACGGCATAATATCCGCTAAAAACACTGCGAATACCCTCTAAGCCGCTTAGTGCGAAGCCACGGGATCCCCGTTTAGGGATTCCACGTTTTCGCACCTAGCAGCTTCCCGGCCTAGCCGAGGCTCCACGGCAGGGGTCTCCCGGGGTATCGCGCGGGGACCCCGCAGACGTGCGCGGGTAGGCCCGCGCTGGGAGTTATGTGTGCGGCCTAGCCCACCACACCGCTCCCCGTCCGCTGCTGGGGACTGCCTGGGCGTGCCCATCGCAGGTCCTCCCGCCGCTCCAGGCTCAGAACTACAAGAGCGGGCTGCCGTCACGGGATTCTGTCTGACACCTGGACCGCGAGGATTATTTTCTAGATTTTTTTCCTTAGGATATACAAATCAAGCAGCATTCTTCTTTTTCATCGGTCTTCATTCCTGAAGGTCGTGCCTTTCTTGAAACGCCTTTACCGAGACGGTGAAAGGTCTCTCCATTCTACTCCATCTTCGGCCTGTCTTGGGGCAGTCGATTGAGTGAGTATGGTTACGTTTATATTTGGCCTAACCAACGGACAGGTGAACAGCCTCTTCACGTTTGTTAACCAAAATCAGAGAGGGCCGATGAAGACGATTAAAATCACGAAGTGACTAGTAATGTCCTTTTATTTATTTTTTCTCATTATCATCATCTCCAGCTTAGTCATGTCCCCACTTCTAGAGAATCTTCTAGAGAATCAGCCAACGAATGCCCGCTCTACGATGGATTGCTTGGCTGAAAACTCGGTTACCCCTACCAATACAATCCAAAGTGGCGCGAAACATGCGTGAAATGAACAAAAAACTCATTTTTTTCTCATTTTATATTAAATAAAACATTAACTATTAAACATGCAATCAATAACATAATTATTCATGTGAATTATGCTAATGAATCACTAAAGAATATTAATACTTTAAATTGAGTAAACAAATAAAGACAAACAAAGAAAGAAGATTGAGTAAACAAGAAAAGAAGAATTGAGTAAAGAAATAAAGAAATAAACCAGTGGTGTCAAATTCATAACTAATTTTATACAAAAATAATAATCAATAATAAAACGCGTACATGTTGTACCATTTCATTTACCCAAATCAACCAACCTGTATAAATAGGGTATTTGACAGTATTAAAAATAAAGTGCCAATTGTTAGCATCTGTGTTTAGAATGAATATTTTTACTATTTTTTCAAAAAAATAATTTTTAATTTTACTAAAAACATAATAGTTTTCTTATCAATTGTCACGTGACCCAAAACGCTTGGGATTAGCGGAGCCTAAAATGACGTCACACGCAAGTAAACTTCCGGTTAAAGTGACATTATATTGTATCGTTTGACGTTTTAATAACAGTCGTGTGACGTCACACACAAGTAAGACGCCATATTGTCCAGAGAAAGGTTTTCGCGGCAACTTGAAAATGGAGTTTTTGATTAAGTTATTTTTACTGAAATACACAACAGAATGATGAATATCCACTTTTTACGGACTCCATAAACATTATAACAACATAACGTGAGGTCGTTTTCTAAAACTTGTCAAATACCCTATTGTCGGGCTTGCACCGGGCGATATCGCCAAAGTAACCTACACTTTAGTAAAGAACCGCATGCCTATGGTTTATGATCCAGTGCTCAGGTAAATTTCCTTAAGCCAAAGGATACTTTAGAACTGGCTTTAAGATATTTGAAGAATTCTTACATTCAAAAACACCTTGGTAGAGTCTAGTTAATCTAGATAGTCCAGCCAACACTGCCGACAACAATATTACAACTACGCATCACAAAAATGACGTCGAACCGGAATGCGATGCAATGATGCAACGAAAATACCATTCGGCGTAATACGGACGGACAGAATACTTATATATTTACTAGAGTTTAACTAACTTTTCAAGAATTTGTTTCTTAGAGATAGTGATTTTTACCCATTCAGTTATTTTTCACCATTAAAATAGTAGCTATGAGGCATGCAAGCTACTTATGCGTAGTTTAGATAATATTAGCATAATATTTATTATGAACAGGGAGTTCAAAACTTTGCAAGATTTGTTTGATAGTAGTTTACGTAAATACGTAATAATAATATCTCTCTTCAACCCATCGATATGGGGATATCGGGCGAGGCGAACGTGCGGTGAGTGTGGGATATAAGTAAGAGAAAGCAGTTCGTTCGGCTGCGATCGTTGAAGTTTAGCAAATTTCGCAGCGGTCGGTCATTGGATGGGTGACCAAAATCTTCTATCTCGAATTCCTTCGTACTTCGGAAGGCACGTTAAGCCGTTGGTCCCGGCTGCATCTGCAGTCGTTAGCACCCGCCAATCCGCACTGGGCCCGCGTGGTGAGTCATGGCCCAATCTCCCTATTCCATCCATAGGGAAGGCCTGAGCCCCAGCAGTAGGGACATTAATAGGCTGATGATGATAACGACGACATACAGATGGAGCTAAAGAAGTTTCACTTCAGTCGTGTGGTCATAAGAACACTCCTTTTTTTTTAATTTGCGCATTTTGATGTAAGTTACTTACGTTGTAACTACATTTCACTACTATACTTAGCATCGATAAATGGAAAGAACGAGACTGGGTGGCGATCGTACACTTCATTGCCGTTTCAAGGTAGTGTAACGACCCGTAATGATAAACAGTTGCACTTGGCACACATTATGCAGCTCGCCGCGCCCGCCCGCGGGCAAGTGAACTGTATCGTATGTTAATAAACATACAACTCTTACTCTACAATCTGTTGTTTTTTTTTTATAATAATAACATTTATTTGTAAAAAAATGTACATGATTATATTGTAAAAAATTGTACGTGATCATCTTATATATAAAATTCTCGCGTCACAATGTTAGTTACCATATAAAAATATGCATATATACCGTTTACCGCACATTAAGAAAATCTACCAACAAAATAGAAATAGAATCTCTATTAAGTGGGTGCTAACGACTGTATTGTGAAGGCTTATCAAAAGTATTTATTAATCTGGAACAACGGAACCAAAGCGCGATTCAGGAGACTACAGCGCCATCTCTTGACCATTGGTGTAGTAGAACCAAAAACCACATCTTTATTTTTTGTAATAAAGTAACAGTTATAGGTATTCATATTTATAATATTTATCCACATGTTTCTAGTTTGTATATTCGGAATACGTGTTTGAGTTTCATACAAGTGCAAATCACATAAGTTCTAATAAATTATTTTCAGTAGCGATTTTAATTGAATATTTTGATTATTTATTTATTTTTTCAAATTAAAACTGAACTTTATTGACTTCGTCCTTTTCCAGACTTTTTATTAATTTATTGTAATTAATTATTTGCATGCAATTAAAAACTAATTTTAAACGATGCCAAAGAAGGATAACTTCTCACGCGCCTACATAAGTACACGCACCCATTTTTTATTTGAACAAATTTTTTTTTATTTATAATGTGGTATTAAAAAATCTTACAACCCTAAATTTTCTCTTCTACCACCTACCCCTATTTTTATGGCTGTACTAAGTTCGCTGGGTCAGCTAGTATTCTTATAAATATGTTAAAACTAAGGCCATTGTTTCACACAAAGTACTTAAAGACATCCTCGGCCAAACTAGGAAGTTCATCCTGTATTTTGGCTTCAGCGCCCTTCTCCAATTTTATTTGCAATTGCAATGAAGCCATACAAATAACATGAGCACCATATTTTCTTACGTTAATCAATATACAGTACATTAATACAATTAGTGTGTGTTTGTGTGTGTGTGTATGTATAGTGTAGTCTTCAATATTTGCTACGAAGGGATATAACGTACTCCATCTGTAACATAGTGTTAATTTCTCACTTAGAAATTGATGGACTTTTTAGTGTCATTTTATTTTTTTCCAAAAAAACGGAAAAAGAAAACAAACAATGAAATTATTCTTAAACAAATATAAAAGTTTCATCGATAGTGTTTAACTAAAATTAAATCCTAAAGAAATAAATAACCATTTGTCAAAAATTTTCCACATTTACTATATATTTGACGTGACATTAAGTATAGTAAAATTTTACTATCAATGAAATAACGACAACCTTACTCCATATTATGTACTAATTGTAAATTAAAAGATCGTTTTATCGTATTGAAATAAGTTAATTTTGCAGAGTGGAGAGGAGTGCAGTGGCATGCAGAGGAAAAGATAAAGAAGTGACTAGTGACACACCTTTAAATTATAGGTACATGACTTAGGCGCGACTTAGGCCCGTATTATAGAAAGATTCTCAGTAATTGATCTAGTCTTGAGCATAGTTAGAAAGGGATGTCGCTATATAAATAGCACATAGCGATATCCCTTTCTAACTGTACTCAAGTAAAGATCAACACTTAGTTGTCATTCTGTAATACGGGCCTTAATTACAATGTGGCTAGGATGTTCTCAATGCTAAACCAAGTAGTGTTAATACAATGTAATTACCATGGCTCAAGTATAAACGAGTTATAAGTTCCGATAATCCTATAATATAACCATAGAGAAAGGAATCACTTAGAATAACAACAACAAACTGAGTGTTTTTTTTTTCAGTATTTTTTCTCAGTATTCTGAGGTGTAGAGTTTTTGTTTGACCCAAGTTCATTGACACATTTTTACTAATGCTTGTTACCAGTCGTTGTAAGTATTGTTACGCCTTTGCTCGCGGTCTTTGACGTTAAAGACTTTAAAAAAACACGTACTATTAGGTTGTACCCATAGATTAATAGATAAAAAGTGAATGCCTAAGTTATTCATGAGGTTAACGGACGCAGCAGCATTACGTAAAGAAGTTGAAAAAGAAAACAAAACAACACCTTGTAAAAAACATTGTAATTACTATTTAGATAACAAGTAGGCATACGGTGACAGTAATAAAGTTTGCTTACACTTTTGTTTAACTGTTGCTGTCAGACCCGTCTTCCCCAGTGGGCACTTTGGGCAAGTGCCCAAGGCTCCACAAATACAAAGTATCTCGTTCCTGTTAGATTACCAAACGGGAGTCATAGGGGCCCCATTATCCTAATATGCCCAGGGCCTCCAATAGGTCAAAGACGGCACTGGTTGCTGTTGCAAAAAAATTCTTTTAATTTTTGCACATTTAAAATATGTATTCCTAAAACCAATTTTAATGTTCTTTACCCTTTTATGCCGTACTAGAATAATTACTAAGCTTTTTAAACATTCCAACTCTTAGAGAAACTTAGTGAACGCAAATTTATCACACAGGCAAGTACCAACCATCTTAATAACACGAGTAGGAAGTTGTTAATGTTTTAGCTAATAAATTTTGAACTTTATGCTAAATTCAATTAAAGTTAATGTAATCTAAGCAAAAAATTAAAAAATGTTGTTTATCCAGTTCTCGCACTTGTTGTCTGTAAGTTTTGTTCGTGATAAGTTTTTATCGTTGGTACTTAATTATGTAAGAACCTTATTATCGGCGTTATTAATTAAATTACTTTTTAATTATCTCTTATGCTTCCGCGCTCACTTAACACCATATTTTTAATTGATATGAGCATAATAGTATGAATGTTCATAATCATATTTTAAAAGTTTTGGCCGTGGTTTTGCTGTCAAGTTTTATCACCACAAAGACATGAATATTACATGAATGTCAATAATAGGGATGATGACTATTTTTTTTTCTTTGTTTATCAGGTAGATTATCAAAACGTATTGGACACGTATTTTTTTTTTCACATAATATAAACATTGCAGAGATATATTGATTTGAAAAGTCGCATGTCGTCACATTTTGGTACAATTTTCACTTAAAAGTGACGTCACGAGCCCCTACTCCCAAACTTTGACGCGCTATAACTCTGTCATTTTTTGGTTAATTGCCCAAAGAAAAAATACGTGTCCATTATTTTTTGATCATCTAACTGACGGACTAAATAGGATTTTGTTTACTGTACCCCGTCATCACCCCTATTATCATGTGAATATTTATTTTATAAAATGCGCTTTATGAATATTTTAAATGCACTTTGATAAATACATATTTTTATCTTCTATTGCGAAAGTTCCAATTAGACTGAGAGCCAGCGTTCCGTAGAATTTGTGACTCCCCATTACACATCGGTATGGTGAAATGGGGAGTCACAATATAAGTATGGTTGTGGACGAATTTTTCTATTGTAATATATTATATACTGTAAAATTATAAACACAATCGAAAAGTTTCTATTTTTAAAATCAGTCAATTATATTTTCGAGGGCAAAAAATATTGTATACCAATCTACTTTGCTGAGAAATAAATTGAAAATAAATTTATAAAACATACAGTTTACTGTAAATGATGCGTGTTGCTTAGACTTTTTTGATGTGTGTAGTATACCTACCTAATATGGAGTTTGCTACTATACCATAAGTATGGGGTACGCTGGCTCTTAGATCATAATAACTATAAGCGAATCACAGACGTGACGAATATGAAGAGGCGTCTGGATTTACTATAGTTTTTTACTCTACAATTGGCAAGGCGGGAATAGTTAGAAGTATCTACCTAGACAGATAATTCAGCACAACACGAAGTTATTCAAGATAAACATCACTTCTGAAGTATTTAGTTTTAATTGTGTTGTTTGTGTCGCGTTCGGGCCGCTAGGTGGGGGAGCGGTGGCGCCGGCGCACGTCGAGCCGAGCCACTCTATTTGCGGTCTAGTGCTCGCGAGTGTCGCACTGATAACTCGATATTGGTACCAGTGTTTGTGCAGTGTTGGCGCGATCTGTGAAGTGCGCGAGTGTAGTGCCCCCATCGCCCAGACGCGAGCGATGCGCATCATCAACCAACGGATTCTACTTCGAACTAGGAGCAGCAAACGTCTCTGACATTGAAACCGGTAGGCCCCATCCTTCAGACGCACTCGTCTCGCATTTGTTTATAAATAAACTGAACGAAAACATTACTACCTTCTTGAAATAATAATGTTAACGATATGATAATGTATGTTACGTTCTTGCAAAGATGATCTACGTAATAATATTTTTGTTTATTGTATCTGTTAGACTCACACGCGTTGTCACTATTTTTCAGTTGACACTCAAATAAACAGCAGATCTTTATTATTTTTATGCTTTTAAAAAGCTAAATCAGGGACTGGGTTTTGTCTGCAACTTTGCTTGCGCGGTCTTCGATATTTCTATGGAATCTTACATGAAGATAAAAGTACTTTTAAATTGTTAACTTATAAAGCTGCACAGATTCTTCTACGTTATTGAGTTTCTAAACAGCCATCAACTTTCCCATTTACAAATGAGATTATCAGGGCCAAGTTATAATCTATTTGTAAACAATCCATCTTCAGTTCATCAGAGTGATAGATTCATATACAAACAAATAAGAATCCATAATTTCGCATTTATAATACTAGTATAGGGTGTCCGCGACTTTGCCTACGTGAATTTTTTTCCCCAAACAATCTTCTACCCCTCTTCCCCTTTGAAGGATGATTTTTAGGATAATAACTATCTTATGTTTCCGGGACTCAAACTATTTCTATACCAAATTTCATCTTTACCGCTTCAGCACACATCTAAAAGTAGTAAAAGGCAGACAGACCAAAAGACAGACACATACTTTCGCATTGTTAATATTAGTAAGAATTATACAAAAATTCTATCCATCTACATGTTATTAACATGAATATCTACATATTATTAGGAGAAATCAAAATTCCATAGAATTTAGATTGTTTTTAAGGGACATATCCGATGTATGATACTGTCCAACTTCGAAAGCTGCTTTCGAATCTCATTAATATTCAAGGTATAGGCCCAGATCATAATATGTTAACAATTCTTAAAATTTTCTCTTCATCAAGTGACAAACAAACAGAAAAACATCAACGCTTTTGCGTAACGTTGTTGTCAAAAAATATCTGATAAGTTACACTTTCAATTTTCCTCATAACCAAGTAACAAACAAACAAAAAGGCATCAACACTTCGCGGAACTTCGTTGTCAAACCATAATCTGATAAGTTACACTTTTCAGTTTTCCTCATAACCAAGTAACGCACAAACGAAAAACATCTACTCTTTCGCGTAACTTCGTTGTCAAACTATTTGATAAATTCACTTTTCAATAATTTACTTCTATTCAAGTAACAAACAAACAAAAAAACATCTACTTTTTCACGTAACCAACTTCTAATAAGTACACTGGAGATTTTGACATGTCCATCATTATATCTAGATGAATCTGATATACTTAGAGATTTTCGAACATAAAAACTGCTATGCGAATCTTTAGGAACATAACGGTAAAAAGAGGTTGCTGAAAAAAAATGCTATGTGCTTCAGCCAGAGTACAGTCAAATGTTAGCAACGCCTATGTTAAAGTTTTGTTTATTGCACACAGCAGATATTGGTTTGACAACGACCGTATATATTATTAGAATGATAAGCGGTTGCGCATATGTAGGAACGTAAAACATGCTATTAACGCAAATTATTTTATCTATAACAAAGCTCGATGTTTTGGCACCCGCTACAACAAATATTTATACGATAATTATAGCAGTGGTTATTTTTTATCAATAGGTACCTACGAAACTGCGAGAGCCGCGATAATGATAGCGTGACATTGAATTTCTGTCTATATCTATTTAGCTAAGTAATATTTACGGGGTAAACCGCTGAAGTCAACTTAGGCAGCGTTTGGGAAACTCCGTCTCCATTTGGGAAACTCCGAATGTCTTCTCGTCTGAAATACCTCTGTAAACGAAAGAAATAAAAACGGAAAATAATATAAATAAAAACCAGCCCTGCGGTGACATAAATAATAATCATTGTGTTTCTTAAGGGATTGTAGGCTGATTCTGTATAATATAATCTCACTTCCAAGATCAATAGATCAAATTTTTATGTTAACCTAAGTTGCACAACCAACAAAAATAGTATGTAATGCATGTGTCCATTACATGCTTAGATCTTGCAATGACTTTTGAAACAGCTAATTTATATTTGACAATTGTCAAAAATTCGAACCAACGGAATTTTTAATAAATTGTTTTGCTAATAATTAATTTGGAACAAATAACACAGCCTGAATCAGAATTTGGATTCATAATGTGAATTTCCTAGAATAATTCTTATTATTGTCTTTTAAATGTACGAAGCACTTATAATATTAAACAGCTGTTGTTGTTTTTCTGAAGTTTTCCTTCTATGCGAACATAACAATTCGTATCTCTTCCATAAATTGGTTATTTATATAATTTGAACACGCTAACTTTGCAAAAACACTAAAACGGAACGACAAAGAATCGTGTTTTTCATCGTCACTATCATATTAGTCAAGAAAGGCACTTACTGGACATAGGCTTAAGTAATTCCAAACCTCTTGCACTGCCCGTATTCAGCGGCTTCCCGCTACCTTCACCAGATCGTCGGTCAACCTTGCGAGGGACCTACCAACGCTACGTATCCTGGTACGCGGCTCACATTCGAGAACCTTTCCGCCCCAACGGCCGTCAGTTCTCTTAGCAATGTGCCCTGCCCACTGCCACTGAAGGCTCGCAATTTTTGGGGCTATGTCGGCGACCTTCGTTCTTCTGCGGATCTCATCATTTCTGATTCAATCGCGTAGAGAAACGCCGAAAATAACAGTCTCTATTGCCCTTTAAGCCTTCTTATGAGGCCCATAGTGAGCGACCACGTCTTGGTTCCATAAGTCGTCACTGGCATAACACAATTATTAAGGACTTTCGTCTTGCGACACTGCGGTAGATGGGTCGAGTTTATGCTGCGTAGCTGTCCGAACGCTGTCCAGCCGAGTTGGATTTGTCGATATTGACCTCTTTCTGGAAGTGTTTTGTAGGTTTGAGAAAAGCTCTGAACTCATACGACCCTCACGCTGAAATATAAAAACTGGTAAAGTTTTAAATCAATTTGTATGAAATAGATTATAAATCATTCGTTATCATATACTAAAACAGCGCTAGAAATGAAAATTTTATTACCACATAGATTCTATGTGTTTATTACTTCGGACGTGGAATCCTACGACTGACAGTTATTCTTTCCGAAACAATGAAGCGATAGACATTAGAGTATATTCCTGAGGATCAATCGCCTAACGGAATTGCTATGGTTATCGCTATAGCTTACGATTTTATCTTGTTATTTCTGACCGCCGAAGGTTTTCAAATACCTTAAGCTCATTTTCTTTTATATTGTTGTTACAAATACAAAAGAAAAAATAAGATGCGGGGCATTTGAAAACCTTCGGCGTTGAGAAATAACAAAATGAAAACGTTAGAGAAAGGCCCCCTTTATCTTTGTAATTTTTTGGTTAATTGACAAAAGAAAAATAAGTGTCCATAATCTAAAAACGTTAGAGGAGGGCCCCCTTTATCTTTGAAATTTTTTGGTTAATTGACAAGAGAAAAATAAGTGTCCATAATCTAACTGACACTAAATAGAATTCCGTTTACTTTACCCCGTAGTGATCCCTATTTCTTAAGTGAATTAGTTTAATTGACAAGTCTCATAATCATTATCTCAAGCTTTTAATTATTTTGAGTAGAATAATATAAAAAAATATATAAGTAGCTTACAGCGAATATTTTTTTTTTAAATACTTAAGTATACACATACTTGTAAATGTATTGACAAATACTTTTAAGTATTATAAATTCCACTTGTCCCAGGTAGATGCCAGCCAGCCTACCCTGATAAAAACCCAGCATTTAATTGCTGGCTTTAGGAAATTCAATAATCGACTATAAAAAGTTATTATTTTTTTATCATTCTCAGTAGATCTATTGGCTAGATCTGTGCTGGAAATACTCGTATAATGTATATTTATTAACTAACATATATTGCATATTTAAGAGGAACTCGATGGCGTAAGTTATAAGCGCATTTGGCTGCGATCGTTGGAGTTAAGCAACTTTCGCAGTGGTCGGTCATTGGATGGGTGACCAAAAACTTATTATCTCGAGCTCCTCCGTGCTTCGCAAGGCACGTTAAGCTGTTGGTCCCGATTGCATTTGCAGTCGTTAGCATCCACCAATCCACACTGGGCCTGCGTGGTGGGTCATGGCCCAGTCTCCCTTTTCCATCCATTCTAACCAACATCTATTCTAAACACAACAGACAGTGCGTGAATCATCAAAATAACCGACATGCTGGCTAGAATTTATAATTTGTTGTGAAGACTATGTAATGTTACTGTAAGTAGTTAGAATACATTGAAATTCCGATGCAAACACATTCTAAAGATAAATAATGTGAGTGTCTACTTATAATTATTATGTCCATACCTACAACATAAATATTTACTGTAAATCTCAACAAAATTTGATATTGGCATAAACAAGTATTCCAATGTAGTAAACGTGCCGGATTAGATTGCCAGATGGAAAAATACTTAGAAAAAAAACTGAGCATGCATGAAGGTGTTTACACTAATGAATGCGTAATCGGTTAAAAAAAAAGTAATAAAAATATATTATACACTTATTTATGGTCGGAAAAACAAACCCAAAAATGTTATAATAGTTATTTCTTTGTCTACGTGAAAAAAATATTCATTTGCATACTTACACGTCTATTCATCCAATTTTAATATCAATGGCCAGAAGTTATATATTTGTCTTCATGCTTAAATGCTATTTTACAAAACACAGGCAACACCTGTATTCTTTCTCCTCAGTCATTGTTTATTCGATCAACAATTTTCGTCATTTTGGTACCTAACTACATATAAAAGTACCGTTTTGTTAACGTAAACAACAGGATATCTTAATAGGTCTGTTATATTTACAACGAGAGGGTGCCCGCGACTTCGCCCGCATGGAATAAGTGATTTGTGTAGTTTATTTTTTTCTCCAATCTGCGTTTTCATCAGTATAAAATGGCAAACTTTATAATTTGTTTAGATAAGTATTCGCACAAAGTTTTAATTCTATTAACTCAAAGAATAACAGTTCTCATGCAAACCCTCACCTCATCCCCTTTTTTACCCTATTAGAGGTAGTTTTTTGAAAAACCCTGATACACGTTATTATTTATTTCTGGTCTGTAGTAAAAATACCTCGTTTCGAGTTTATCGAAGTGCGCGTTAAAATTCATCCATATAAAAACTTCGACACCCTCCCAATCCCCTTGAGAGGGTAGTGTAGTGAAACTAAAAATATCAAACTTTGTAATAATAATAATTTAGATAAGTATTTGTGCCAAGTTTCAAGTCTATTAACTCAAGGAGTAAAATTTTTCATACAAACTTTCATCCTCTAATTTAACCCCTTCAGGGGTGAATTTTGAAAAATCCTTTCTTAGTGCACCCCTAGACCTCATAAGGAACCTACGTGCCAAATTTGGAGTCTCTAGACTTAGTAGTTTCGGCTGTGCATTGATGTCAGTCAGTCAATCAGTCAGTTTCTTCTTTTATATATTTAGATTAAAGGAGAACGGTATTTGCTTGCAGAGTATGAAGGACGGATATATTGGTGAATAGTTAAATAATAAAAAATATTTATCATTAAATTTGTTTTTGTATAAACACAGACATGTCATTTATATCTTCTAATATATAAAATTCTCGTGTCGCGGTGTTTGTGGTTAAACTCCTCCGAAACGGCTTTCCCGATTCTCATGAAATTTTGTGTGCATATTGGGTAGGTCTGAGAATCGGACAACATCTATTTTTCATCCCCCTAAATATTAAGGGTAATCCACCCCTAAATTTAATTTTTTCAATTTTAGATATTTTTTTTTTTGTTTTAATTACTTTATGATACAGCATTAGTAAATACATACAACCCTAAAGTTTCACCATTCTACCACCAACCCCTATTTTTTTATGGCGGTACGAAGTTCGCTGCGCCACCTAGTAATATATAATATTAAATTAATTTCCTTGTGTCTTGTTTCATTTTCGGCAACTTGAGATACACGAATTAGCATCACGTTTAGCGCTAAAGGAAATCTTGTTTTAATTTCGGTAACTTGAGATACACGAATATGCTTCACGTTCACCTTAGGTACAATTTCATCCCCTCTTAAGTTTTATGATAGATTTTTCTATCTAGGTAGGTACACAAGAAACATAAAGCACAGCATTTATGTTCCAAAACTACAAAATAGAGTTTTTTAAAAATGGGGTGTTTTTCAGTTAAGGATAATTGGTTGTCGGTTTTTCTGTCACGCGGTCCTTTACTTAGGAATTCATCGAGTTGAAATTAATATAAAAATACTCAAGTTTTCTATCCCTTGGATCTGTAAAAAACCACGTTCAATTCACGGTGTAAAAACCAGTTTGAATACATAAGAAACTGAATACATACTTAAAAGTACAGAGGGTTCATAAATCATTTATGGGTCAAGGTATACATTTCTGTAATAAGATTCCTAATGATATCCTTGATTTGCCTCCTCATAAATTTATAATACACATTAAAAATTGCTTACTTAGGAAAGGATATTATAATGTCAATCAATATTTGAATGATAAAACGGCCTGGTTGTAATTTTACCGGTAGATAATTTTTCAAAAGTAAGGCTCCTCATCAACATCCTATCTTAGTCCACTGCTGGACATAGGCCTCTTCAAATGCACGCCACTGAGATCGATCTTGGGCTACTCGCATCCAGTTCCTGCCAGCCAGCTTGTAGAATATAATTAATGTGAATGAGTATAGCTCACGCGCCTTAAAATACCAACATGGTTATTCACATTTAAGAAATAATCGATTATAAATACAAACGAGAAATATTCATATTTACAATATAATAAAGATGAGGTCATCGTAGTATAATAAATAAAATAAGAAGTTTAAAATTGAGAATATTCGATGATTCAGGCATTTTTTCTGAGTTTAAATTTTATTTGACGTTTATCGATTTTCTGTATTGATGTATATTTGATTCTGTCTTAGACGACACCGATATTTGTTATTAAAGCCCCCCCCCCCCGCTCTAAAAGCTAAACTATTGTCTAAAAACCTGGAAAAGTTCATTATAATAGTGCTTTCCATGAACTTTTATGGACGGTTAAACTATAACGGTTAAGATAAATTTGTTATTTAAATAATCTTTCAATTTTGGTTAAAGACAATTTCTTACCTAGTGAAAATCCATATAAGAAAACATTAATAATGACATAGATGGAGTTATTGTAGCGTGAAACCTTGCATTGCAACAAAATCTAAAAAAAACTATTTAAAAACCACAATAAAACAACATTAGTTCCAAAACTCTACCGCGAATACCAACGGCGACAGCTTCTGAGACGCGCTAACGTTATGTTTTTATAAACTTGAAAAGATCGGCGTTTATACTTCATCATCCCCTTCTCAGGGGATGATTGCATCAGATGAAGCATGTAAGGCCCTTCTGACCATAAGCATGAACTATGGGTGTGTTTTAGTCAGTAAGAGTCTGACATAACCTTGCAGCTGGCTGTAGGATGGATGTATCCATGAGGATTTCACACCCGCTCCGCCAGGGAGGACCAAAAAAAATTTACGGAAAACATTCATATTAAAAATAATAATAAAATCGAAGTGATTTTGAGTTTGAGACGCAATTATACATAGATTGATATTAATTGGTTTTTCTGAGTTCCGATATAGAAAATAAAGACTCCTGCTCAAATATATTGTGGTAACTACAGTCAACTACGGATCCCTACACTGCGCGTGGCACGTCACGCACTTGGCCGGTTTTTGATTATTATTTCGTCAGTTTATTATTTGTCACTATGTTCCATACGAAAAACGTCCCTACTTTGAATGGTGATTAAGCGTGGCACTGCACCAAGTGGCACAATCTGTTTTGCAGAGATCTATCGGGAACAAATTTTTTCACACTATTTTTTTGTATGTTTGAATGTATCAGTCACTCCTTTGACTAAGAATACCCAAACTAATTTAAGGTGTCACCTTCTGTTTCAATCGAACAGCATTGAATTTATCGATATTTAGCGGTATGAGGACGGCCGTACTGAAATTCGTCACTGTTATTTTTATGTTCAAAGAGTGGCAAATAAGCGTATGGCTCGCCTGAAGCACAGTAATATTATCTATACAGTATTCTATCTTCATACAAACAGTCGGAATCCGTGACATACCTACGCCCCCGGTGGGCATCCACCGGGGGACGCGCGAACGCGCCGCAGCGACGACCGAACTGTGTAAATTGTTTTTAAGCAGTTAGCCGTGCTTAAACGTGCGATTTGTATTGTAAATATGTCATTGAATTAAGTATATACCTACATAATTTAATATGGCAAAGAGCAATAGTCGATATTGTGCTGTTTTTGGTTGCTTGAACTAAGATTTACCTACATTACCCGACTGCACCATGCCTTACAAATAAAAATAACATGTATTTTATAGAACACTTCCTAATTCACTCACAACAATTATTTTTTTACATAGAAAATAAAATATTTACAATCACAAAACTAGAAAGAAACTCAATTATGTAGACGAAATTAAAATACTGTAGACGGGCAGCCCTACCGCGTGTTTACGCGCTCTACCGCTCGGCCGTAGGCAGTTATTTCAAGGACAGGGCCGAGTCACAATACTGTATAGATAATATTACCGTCCTATTGACGCTTGCGATGCCAAAAACATCATTAGCGCCATTGCCTACCCTGACCCAATACTCTACCCCGTGGAGCCTAACTCACCGACAGAAACACAACACGACTTCAAGATAGTGTTATTTTACTGTGGTCATCTCTAAGGTGGTGGTTACAGACGGGTGCTCCAATTCGAGCAGAATATAGGCTAGGAATCTCTTAAAGTTCTATAAAGCTGTATTAATTGAGATTATAATTTTGTATTAAATTCAAGTATGTAAGCTTCTATATTTTGCCAGTTAATAACCCCGGAGCCTGTAAACAGTTGAAACATAAAATAATGCGCCTATGTTTATTAAGCTAGCAAAAAATTTTCACAGTGAGGAGAACGCAGTCGATGCAGCAATTGATGGAAACTGATACGCCCCCTGCACTCTCTCATGAGGTAAAAAGCTCACCTTAGTAACGTATAGGGATGATTACGGGGTAAAGTAAACGAAATACTATTTTGTCCGACAGTTAGATTATAAAAAAATAATGAAAACTTATTTTTCCTTTTTTTTAGTTTTAATCTTCCCTATTGGGAAAGGCAAAGGCAAAGCAATGCAGCCATGGTCTTATTTTAGTATTTTTTAGTATTAGTCTTCCTTTTTTTACATTAGAATGTGGGTTGACGTATTCTAATGTTTCTTGGAGTGTTTGGCACAAAATGTATCGAGTCAGCTTTCTCGACAAGCTTTTGTGAGGTATTGAACACTACAATAAAGTTCTCAGATGAACTTGACCGATGTAGCGAATATTTTAAAGATTCCGTTAATTCTTCAGTTGCGCAGACGATTTTAACCAAAATCACACTAATTTTATTTCACAATATCCACTATGAACAAATTAAAAAATATTTAAATATAACGCCAACCGCACTCGATAAAATCCCGCCAAAAACTCCCTTATCTTTCGTTTTGTCAATCAATCAAAAAATTACAAAGATAAAGCGCGTCTCAGTTTCGGATTGGGGGATTGTGCCGTCACTTCTAAGTCAAAATTGTACCAAGACGTGACGTCATGCGACATTTCAAATCAATATAATCTCTGTAATGTATTGATTATGTGAAAAAGAAAAATACGTCTAAAACACTTTTTGATAAAACTACCTGATAGACAAAGAAAAAAAAGTTTGTCATCATCCCCTTGTACTGAGAAGAACCGGCAAAAACTCAGAAATGGCTGTTTTTTCTCCCTTTACTATTAAATACAGAGTCGTCAAGTTGAAAATTACTTCATAAAGAGATGATTCATGAAGTCTCCTTCCATCACATAATAATTTAGTGTAACCCAAACCATACACGATAATCAATTGCCTTCAATAGACAATTGAGTCAAATCTTTCATCTCATCTTTACTGTGATCATCTCTAAGGTGGAGGTTACAGACGGGTGCTTCAATTCGAGCGGAAATCCAGGCCCTATCTCTTAAAGTTCTCTAAAACTGTGTTAGTTGACATAATAATTTTGTATTCAATTCAAGTATGTAAGCTTCTATATTTTGCCAGTTAATAACACCAGTGCTTGTAAACAGTTGAATATAAAAAATGAGCCTATGTTTATTAAATCAGCAAATTTTTTTCACAGTGAGGTGAACGCAGTCGATGCGGCAATTGATGGAAACTGATACGCCCCCTGCACTCTCATGAGGTAAGAAACTTACCTTAATAACGAATAGGGACGATTACGTGGTAAAGTAAACGAAATTCTATTTACTCTGTCAGTTAGATCATCAAAAAATAATGGAAACTTATTTAATGTTTTGTCAATCAACCAAAAAAAATACAAAGATAAAGCTCGTCAAAGTTTGGGAGTGGGGATTAATTATGTGATAAAGAAAAAAATCGTGTAAAATACTCTTTGATAAATCTACTTGATAGACAAAGAAAAAAAAGTTTTGTCATCATCCCCTTATACTGGGATGAACCGACAAAAAACTCAGAAAGGGCTGTTATTTCTCCCTGTACTATTAAATAGAGAGTCGTCAAGTTGAAAATGTCTTCATTAAGAGATGATTCATGAAGTCGCCTTTCACATTATTTAGTGAACCCCAAATCACACACGATAATCAATTGGATTCAATAGACAATTGAGTCTAATGTTTGATCTTTTAATAATCTCAATAACTACTAAACGGATTTTCATACGGATTTCGCCTTTCGAGCTGAATATTTTTTATGGAAAGTGCATGCCATGTTCGATAATAATAATTATAGTCTACAATGAAGCAAAGCTAGAGTGGGTTACTAGTATAATGGGATTGAAAAAAAAATATCTTACTAAAATGGGAAAATAAAAACTTAAAACCATTAGTTCCTACGCTAGCGAAGCCGCAGGCCGACAGCTAGCTTAAAATAAATTACGTAAACAAAGGTCACATCACATAATTTCAAAGTTTAAATCAATATTCAGTCTAGGCTGTTACAAGCACTTGTGTAGGTCAAGAAGCTACACCATCGGTTCGCAAAACTACGGCGGGAGACCTATAACATTAAACAATGCAATACTAAGATCCAGAAATGAACCTTTTGCCTAATTAGCGTAGCTCCAAAAGCTCCAAAGTAAGTACTGTAAGCTTGTGTAATGGGATACTAGGGTAACGGATAGAATATATATACTGATACATATATAAGTTTGTATAGAAATGTTTATATAGAAATACATATAAAACATCCATGACTGGAGTACAAATGCTTGTGAATGTGATGTGATATATACACACAAACATCTGCCCCCATCGGGATTCGTACCCGGGACCTTTCGAGTAGGCGACACCTTGAAACCCGGCGTACAAACTCGGCCAGAAGGTCGTCGAAAATATACTTTATACAAATAATTATTAGAGAGTGTTTTGCATCGTAATCTTATACTCAGAAAATTTTAAGGGTTAAGATGGCATTACAGTCATTAGTGTGCAAACTAGTCGACCATAGATGTTTTCAGTAAAAACCATCTTTGACTGTGATTGCGCATTGTATGAGTACGTCAGGTTAAAAAATGCTGCATTTTATTTTGGACCAGTGGCCGTCCCAACGTGGATCATAACCTATATGTCAAGAAAATTTCATCTATATCCATTCAGTCGTTTTTCCGTGATTGAGGAACAAACATACAAACTTCCATAATTAATATTAGTAGGTTTTCAGTGAAAAAACGAAATTCCTCAACTGTTCTCAATAGCGATAATACTGTTATCTGTTTATCTTTCTGATATACCTATTCGTCTACCGTTTAATGTTTTTAATGATAATAAAGTTTATTGTTTTGGAATGCTTTTTAAAGAACATATGACTTATTTGAGTGTATTCAAATAAGAGTACTATTTGTACATAAAGTATGAATTAAATATTTTTGTTTTCCATTATCTGTAGTATGTACCTACTTACATCCGTATATAATACAGGTCGCGGCCCGTAACTCTACTTTCATAGTGTTATTCAAATTCAAATTCAAAAACTATGATGCATTTGCAAAAAAAAGTCAAACCCATAACTTTAACACGAGATTTAAGAACAAGCTTGCCGTTTCATGTTTCAGACTCCAAAAATCAAGAGGTTCATTTCTGGGTTGTAGTATTGCATTGTTTAATAAAGTTCCCCTAGATCTGGTTGAGCTTCCACTGACTAAATTTAAATCTCAGATCAAAAATACTCTTATGAATAAGGGCTATTATAAAGTTGATGATTATCTGAATGATCGTAATGCATGGACATAGTGTTTCTTATAATTTGTTATTTAATGGGTATTAGTCATTTTTTATAACAGTAATATTGTACCTATCTAATGTCGCTTCCTATATACTAAATATAATGTTAACTATAACATTTATTGTAACTACATATTTATATTCTAAATGATGTAATGGAAGGTGACTTCAGACGTATCTCTGAAGTTATTTTTCAACTTGACGACTCTGTATTTAACAATACAGGGAGAAAAAAATAGCCCTTGCTGAGTTTCTTGTCGGTTCTTCTCAGTACAAGGTCTCCCGCCGTAGTTTTGCGAACCGATGGCGTAGCTTCTTGACTTTCACAAGTGCTTGTAACAGCCTAGACTGAATAAATGACTTTTCATTTCATTTCATTTCTAGCGCTGAATAAAAAGTTCAATATTTCGCAAACGGATCCCCTATTCAAAAAATAGCCTTAGAAACCACTTAAGTAATTTCAAAGGTCCTATTCAACAATGGGGTAAATAATGAAAAACCCTAGGTTACATGTAGGGTAGCTAACCTAAAAAAATTTTTCAAAATTTTATTCTACCAATTTTTCGATGTGATCAATATACATATCTCCACAAAATTACAGATCTCTTGTGCATATAGTCTCCAAGCAAAACCAGGGACGGACAGGCAGACATTACGTAACTATAAGGGGTTCCTTGTCAGGACTACTGAATCCTAAAATGTATCTGAGCTTCGTTGAAACCCTTGGTGCCTAACAAATGCGGCCTTCGTGGCCGATTGTTTTGTACGGCGTGTCGCCTACCTGAGAGGTCCCGGGTTCGAATCCCGGAGGAGGCAGAGGTTTGTGTGATTAATACAAGCAGTTGTACTCTAGTCATAGATGTTTGATATGTTTTTCTATATAAATATACTTATATATGTATCAGTAGATGTATTCTATCCGTTACCCTAGTATCCCATAACACAAGCCTACAGTGCTTACTTTGGGGCTAGGTTAATTCGTGTGAGTGTTGGAAATACTTATTTATATAAGCAAGCTTAACTGTTCCATTTCTTTTTAGAAATACATCCCCTAAGTGGTTAAATGAAAATCATTATGAAACTTCTTCAGTTTTGTACATAGAAATCTGAAAATGGCTAAATGAGCTTATTGTATACCTGATTGCGAATTCATCCTTTAAGGGGTACAAATAGGTGGTGTATGTCTGTACTAGTAAAACAAACTTCGTTAATCTTGAAAATTGAAATCAGACAATTGGCAAATGAGCTTATGATCGAACTTTATCCCTTAATTTTCTTAAGGACTGACTCGTTTCCTTGCATCTACTATATTAAAAATGGAGGATTCCTAAAACGAGGAAGATTACGTAAAGCGGGCCTATTTATCAATAATTTTATTAAAAAAAGTTTCGTAAAATTTACAGGAGCATCTGCGCGCTATGGGCGATAATAACTGCGCTGGCGCTAGTTAAGTGCGCTGGCGCAGATCCTTTCGCTTCTGCAGGTATGTCTCCACTTCTCTACTAAAGTGTTTCTTACGCGTGTCTGGTCACTACTCTTACCATGACAGTCCACAGCACCGGCAGTGATTGTATTGTAAAATTTACGGAATAAACAAAAGTAAAGAAAAATCTCATACTATTTCAATAAGTGTGTCGAATTGTCATTTAATCAGTCATTTGATATTATCTAAATACTGCGTTACTAGTACAATATGCATAATTATGTAAGTTATGAATGGAACTATTTAAACTTATTTGTACTTTTACAGTTGATGACGGCGAGGACTTCAGCGTTGCCGTGTACGGTGTCGCGCCAGACACGTCGAAGACCAGCGGGGCGGCTCTAGCCGGGGTAGCTGCGCTGGTACTACGCACCGCTGGCCTGCACGCTGAACCGCAAAACCCACCCGGAATCTGCACCGGACCGAATGTAGATCCCGATAAGTGCGTTGCTGCCTCACTGGCAGCGCTATCAATCGGGCATGCTCACGCTGCGCTGTTGCCAGTCCGCGCGACTGCCGTGCCTTCAGCTCCTCGACTCCGCGACTCCGGCCTCGAAGAACTCGGAGATGCTGCGCCTCCGTGGCGCCGCACCTGCCTCGCCACTGCGCCACCCGCGCGGTCCCTACTCGACTTCGCGGATTCGCGAATTGCATCCGTCTACCGTTTAACACCACACGACTTAAGCTACAACGGGTGAGCATTCAGACTCAATGACATGATTTCCTAGCTAAAATTACAAAAGATAAATGACCTACTTCTAATTGTTTCAGATATCAGTGTAAATCTAAAAATTGCACATTCGTGCCAAATTGGTGTACCAGTGATAATTCTACATGTGCTACTGTACTGACAAGTGATGAAAGTGAGAAAAATGTTTTAGCAAATCTAGTTCTCGATAACAAATTATACGCGAGTGTTACTTTCCTGGGACCCAGATTTATGAAAATAGTTGAAATCCTTAGTGATCGTCCTTTCGTTGTGTGTGATAAAACTCTACAGTTGTCTTCTTTTAACGACAAAAGAAAAGTACTGGGTCCTCCACCGTGCCAGGGCACAGATCCGTGTCCATTTGAAGCTAATCGCTTAATAAAAATTGCAAATGTGCGTGCCCTTGCGCGATACCCGAGTGCCTTACGCTCTCTCGTCCGACTCTCATTTACTGCTGAAGAATTATCCAACTTAACGTCGCTGGCAGTAAATGGGCCTGAAGAGGCAGCACGCTTATTTGTCGCTGCACATCCTTCTGCCACATGGCCTGGAGAAGCACGCGTTGCTGTACTGCTGCCCGCCAGCACTATGAGGGAAGCGTACGAAGCTCGTTCATTCGAAAGCGCTGCAGAACTCGTGGAGAGAGAGCTGGAGCACGAACGTCAACCGCGAGCGGCACGTTTCAAAGTGGAGGTATTCGACGATGCGTGCTCAGCGCCGCGAGCGTATAAATACCTGACGGATGCCCTGGGAACTGGGGAATATGGTGCGCTCTCGGCGTTAGCTGGGCCCGCTTGTGGGGCCGCTTTCGCCGACGTGGCGAGGCAAAGTCCCGCTCACGCATTGCCCGTACTGGCGTATACGCCTCAAACGCCGCCTCCACCGCCAGCTACGGCTTTGGCGTTACTCGCAGCTGGCGACGCTCGCCAATATTCTGAACTATGGGCAGCAGTACTCGCTCGGATGCACTGGCGGCGCTTGGCAATTCTCAGTGAAACCGCAACACATTCTTCTCTCGATGTTGCTAAGCTGCAATCTTACGATGTCAACCACTTTGAGCTCGTCGATGATGGCACCGGCATCCACAAAGATCTCATTGCTCAGGTAAGAGTCAATTTGAAGAACTTTTTGACAGTCTCAGAATTTAGTGCTTCTTTTGTAAAAATAATGGCAATCCAACACAATGGCACGCCTTATGATATTCGGCTAACATAGCCAATAGACTCTTGCGATACATTTACAAGCAAATCTTAATTCGAACTCCTCAGCGCAAACAATTAATATAATTTATAAAAAGACAATAAAGGTATATATTTTTTGCGAAAGTGCTAAAATCTGTGAAGTTAAAATACTTTAATTAGGTTACCTTACTTGCAATCATTCAATTTATGACAGGTCGGACAGCAAAACCGTTTAAAAATTACTTTTAAGTACTGCGCCTACCTAAGCAACGTGCCAGAAACGTGAATGTCTACCGACATGTAGCATGATTCTGGTATGACTGGCATTCTAGGAACCCACCAGGGTGACATGCCAGAGACTTTTCAGAGTACAACGGCACATGAGACAATGTCGGCGTCTGATGAAGATCAAGATGCTCTTGCTTATTTACAAAAATAATCTTAATATTCAAAACAGAGAAGACGGTTTTAGGTACATCATATATGGAAAAAAGTTAAATACTGCTGGCACCTTACGTTGTTATGAAGGAATTATATACACACACGGTCTTTCTTGAACCAATTCAATATATTTTGTTTTAAATTCTAAATAGTATTTCATTGTAACTGACATAGGGGCTATCCATAAATTACGTCACACGTTAAGGGGGAGGTAGGGGGTCGACGAAGTGTGACATCGTGTGACAAGGGAGTGGGAGGGGTCCTAAATTTCGTGACGTCACATTTCAAAATCTATTATAATCTAAGTGTTGAAACTATTACTTTACGAAAACATTAACAAACCAAACGAGAACAAAGTGGTGCTATGCCAGTTATAAATAATTTAAAGGAGTGGGTTCAATGGCCATGGACTCAAGATTATTGAGTTTGTATCTTTAATTTAATTATAATGCTATTAATTTTTTGTTTTGTTAATTTCTTTAATTAATAAAGTCAATACTTTTTTGTTTCTTAATTTCTTTAATTTACATAGTCAATCGTTTTTTGTTTGGTAATTTCTTTAATTAATATAATGAATCGTTTTTTTTTGTTTTGTTAATTGTTTGATTTGATGTTACTGTAATATGAAAAGGCGCAACCCGTCAAAACTGTTCTATGATTATAATGTTCGAGCAAGCAGCGGATAGGCGTCAAGATAACATTTAGCGTTGGTATAAATAAAATAAAATTCAATAGGTATTATCGATATGCCCGCGCGGGCAGCTAACTGTGAGCGAGGCAGAAAGTATGCATATCGATATTACAGAAAGGGAAGCGCACGCGCTGCACACAGGTGGATAGTGAATAGAAATGGTAGGGCGGAGTAAGCATACAACAGCAGCGAAAGCAAACAAGTGTTTCCTAAACTATTGGCATGACTTTTCAATGTGTTGAAAAGTCTTATAAAATTTTTACTAATTTTACATACAAACAAAAACAAATTAGACCAAGAAATAACAATACGAGTATGCAATTTACGAAAGCTTTTTGAAATCTGATTCGGACGTGATAAAGATAATGAGTGATGTTTGGTTCTTTCTTGCAAAAATTTTGTAGCCCTTGACCCATACGTCTGTAATATTTTATTTTCCACGGTCAAGTGATCGTTAATAAATATCCTACTGTCACCTTTGATTCCCAGGTCAGCCGAAACTATTGTTAACTTCTTGGTAACTAATTGGTAGTTAGTAGCCACGAAATCTTCTTTTAAGTACCTATTATGAACTGATAAAATAATTGTTTTGTTATCTTTATTTATCATTTCTCATGGGCAGACGGGCAATATAATTTAATTATCTTTTAGATATAGTGCAGCCATTAAGGTTTCCAATTTTGGCGAAAATTTCAAAAAAAATAAGTTTTCTGGCTTTGTGACTGGAATTGCCTTTATTTCAATATTATCTAGCCGTGACCTCTACTCAAACTCATGTAAAGCACCTGCGAATCTTTCAAAACATTTCTCCAGAAGATTTACTTCTTTTTTTGTTTTGTGTGATCCTTGAATTACATCATTTATCACGGACACTTTACTAGAGAGCGTCTCCACGGTCTGATGCATAAAGTCGGGAGACGACTTCATATCAGTTACATTCGTCTTTATAGTTTTTAGATAAGCGATATCACTGAGATTCAAAATGTCAGCTTGAATAGATTTCACTGCTATCTGTGCTGACACCCGTTTGAGCTCTAGAGCTATACTCTCCATATCTGAAGGTGTGGGCGACTTCGCAGAACTCGTTTTTCCAGAAGTAAGGGCAACTCCAAATCCTTGACAGGAGGAACACTTCCAGATATTTTTTTCTATCACTGAGCTTCCGATACACCGCCTCAGTTATTTCAGCATAGGGAAAATCGTAGCGACACTGACAGACAAAACTCTGAACTCCGTCAATAAATTCGAAGTCACAGCACTTACAATTTCAAACATTTTATTTTACATAGGTTAAGTAATAGTTTGAGAACCGTAATTGTTTCTATTATCGCAGCACGGCTGCGGTAAGTGCGCTTACTGTCCGCCATCCACGGACTGACTGTGAAACTGAGATTTTTGCTATTTACCCTTAGAACCTTAGTCCTTATTAAATTTATCGTCGTTTCTATTTCTATCTTTTCTATCGAATTTTGAAGGAAACTTCTCAGTAAAAATTCTTCGCCGTAGACTTGCAAATAGTAAATATTTTTCCATTCAATTGTTTTCCACGCGAATATGAATATTACAAGCCGCCAGCTACCTCAGTTAAATTCCTCTAATCTTAAGACACCTCGCGCACTAGACGGCCACTAGTTGACCGTTGTGGCCCAACTATTTATTATACTACTTTGACGACCTCCGTGGCCGAGTGGTTTGTACGCCGGGTTTCATGGCTGTCGCCGACTCGGGAGGTCTCGGGTTCGAATCCCGGTGGGGGCAGATGTTTGTGTGATGAATACGAGCATTTGTACTCCAGTCATGGATGTTTAATATGTATTTATATAAATATACTTATATATGTACAGTATATGTATTCTATCCGTTACCCTAGCATCCCATAACACAAGCCTTATAGTGCTTACTTTGGGGCTAGGCTAATTGGTGTGAGTGTCGGAAATATTTATTATTATTTATTATTATTATTATAACTATGTATTTAATGTAGTTGGTTGTGGCCAAGCGCGACGTTCGTATGGTTTCTTTAGTCAATCTGGTCGTGCCCGTCTAGTGCGCGAAGTGTCTAAGTGTTCAATATGTTTTTTTTATATGTTTACTTACATTAGTTTAAACTTCGAACATTTGGTGCGTTAATACGTTTTGTTAATAAACATCCACAACACACACAGTGGGCGAAGCGTGCGGCCTCCTCGAATCTTCGTATAGTGTACGCTTGTTTGGAAGATGCGCGCGAGGTCAGAGCCGCACTGAGCGCCGGACATGCAGCAGGCCTCACGCCTACTGCCGGAGCCGTGTGGATACTGCCCGGCACACTGCCAGATGGCTGGCTGCAACCGGACCGGGCTGAGTAAGTTATATTCCTTCAATACAGTTCTGCAATAGCATGCAACCAATACAGTTCTGTTGCTAGAACCTTACTGCCTGTGCAGTACTGTGATCGTTGCATAGCTCATTCTCTTCAGAATGCTTTCAGCTTTATAATATGACTTTGTAAACTTACTTTTACAAAGTAATAATGATGATGGTTAATTTATTTACTTTAGAAGGTAACAGCACTTTCTGTTTAAAAAAAACATTTTATAAAACAATTTTTACCTACCTACCTAAAGAAGAACCAATTTAGTTCCAAAGAAGAAGAAAGAACGAAAAGCGTTTAACAATTTAGATTATTTAGATAGCGTTGTATTTATCAAAATTGACTTAATATATGTTAGGAGAAGCAATAATAATATATTTTCAAAACACACACGAAATAGTTGGTTAATTAATTAACTTCAAAACTGCGTAAAAACTTTTTGCTCAATATAACTTTTCTTTAAGTATGGACCGTCAAATCAAAACTTAAAACTACCACTATTAATAAACGAAGACTAAGCTTGGATTACTTACTCCATGTTTTGTATCTGTTCATTGAAAGACAAAGGGCATTTGAGTGACATGAACAAAACACGGCGTAACTAGACTAAGCTTATACCATGTTTTTATTAATATGGGGGAAAATGTTAGGTGGACCGATTGATGTGTCTGGAAGGATAAAACAAAAGGATTATGATGATTTTTACACAGTTCCGATGACTGCGGGCCTTCATTATCAGCGATGGCCGAAGGTCATTTGCGCGCAATACCCGCCTGGCTTGCCGGGTGGAGTGAAGCCAAGCGGACGGAATGGGAGAAACGCTGTCCTGGCTGCAAGGCTGACGCGGCGCTACTATATGACGCGCTGCGACTGTGGGCGGGAGCGCTGAGGCGTCTACTTGCCGCTAAACCTACCTCACTAGATGACCTGCATCGGCCAGACCTCGTTAGGTTAGTAACCATTAATACCAGTATAATGTACAAAGCGCTGTGACGAATTCCTTTGTCACACAAGGTAGCACGCTACTTACTTACTGTATGACGCGGCGCGATAACCGATTCCTCTCAGTCACACAAGATATCACGCTGCTGTTCATGACCTCGTATGACAACGTCAATACTAATACTATACACACTTCGAGCACTACATCGCCTAAAACACTTTCTCTCTTCCGGTACCAAAGTCGCTCTCTTATTCTTCCTATCCTCGACTACGCTGACATCTGCTAATAATTCTTTCCAACTTGCTCAGCCATTAGAGCTGAGTAAGTTGGAATGAATTTTCTTGGAACTTTCACATTTATAATAAAATTAGTATCGTATATCTAAAATAGTTGATCCAATATCAATCCTACTAATTTTATTATAAATGTGAAAGTTTATTACTCAATCACGCATAAACTACTGGACGGATTTCGATGAAATTTGGTACGCATATAATTTGAGACAAAGGATACTTTTTATTCTGAAAAATGTTAAGTTCCTGTGGGATTCTTATAAAACCCAAAGTTGACGCGGACGAAGTTGTGGGCAACCGCTAGTCAGTTATATAAAACATTTTTTTTAACCATAAACGGAATTATTATCCTAAAAAGTCTGGTCGTTGACCGATAAATTGAATATGGGTAGATAACGATACTAATAACTACTTACTTTATTATTTAGGTAGATACATTTCGGTGTTTGACTTTATCTAATCTAGGGTGATCTGGCAGGAATATGTATTATGCGTATTTATTTAATCTCTTTAAAAAAAACTAAAAATATACTTAAGATTAGTCCACTTTTTAGAATGAAAGGAAAACAATATCAATACCCAAATTCAGCATTTAATTAAGCTGATGAAAATATACAATAGTTTACACTTATCGCCTTATGCCTAGAAACGTTCTGACTCACTCTCCTCCACAACTCCTACAAACGAAATACAGTAACTTGCAATTTTGAATTCATTATTGAATTACTGAACACTGTGCACCTTTTTAGTACTTTTATTGTGACCATTTAAGTATTTGCACGTATAATATATTAATCAAACAAAGCAAAATTTTGAGTCAATGTTTAATTTTAAGTCAATATTTATAAGTAGCTGTAGTATCATTAAATTGATATAATCGTATTTAACATTTGCATTTATTTCACAGTGAAATTAAAATCTGTCGGAGTGTTATAATTAGGCCCGAGCACCAATTTTGACAATTCTGTTATCGTATCGTAATCATAACATGTTGTGTGGTAGAAGCACGTTTGTTCTTACGTCCGGTAGGGGCGCTGCTTAGCTTTCATACAAACTTTGACGATGCGATACGATTACGGAGCTGTCAACATTCGTGCCTGGGCCTATTCTTGGAACCATTTTATTTAACCAACTTTGTTTTGTTTCTTTCAGGACTCTCATCGATGACTTGACGTCCACTGTATACACAGGACTGACTGGTCCCTTCAAATGGAATTCATCTGACGGAGTGCACGCCCGATTCACACCTCTCGTAATCCAGCAGTGGCGAAACGGGACTTACTTCGACGTAGGCAGCTGGGACGGCAGCAACTTATCGCTCGATGTAACGAAACTGCGCTGGCTAACTAGCGACGGTCGAGAACCCGATGATGGGAGTGAGCACTGTGGTTTGCAGCCGCTAGCCGATCTGTTGGGAGGAGATTGCCGGGCAGCTTTCATCGCACTCGCAGCCCTACTACTTGCTATGTTAGTGGCAGCATTAGCTGCGCTCGCAGTATACTGCAGACGACGAGCTGAGCGCGAATACCGCGCCCATCTCGAAGCCCTTCGCTTACGCACATATGGATTAAAACCTGGAGGCCTCGATCGTTGGGAGTTACCACGGGAAAGAGTTGTGATCAACAGAAAACTCGGCACCGGCGCTTTCGGAACGGTGTATGGAGGGCACGCATTACTCGCCGAAGACCGCGGCTGGACCGCTGTCGCTGTCAAAACATTAAAAGCCGGCGCTTCCACCGAAGAGAAACTCGATTTCCTGTCAGAAGCGGAGGCCATGAAACGTTTCGACCACAAGAACGTTGTCCGCTTATTGGGCGTAGTGACTAAGACCGAACCTGTGTGCACAGTGATGGAGTTTATGCTTTACGGCGATTTGAAGAACTACTTACTGGCGCGGCGACATCTCGCTGTGGAGAGTGGGTTTGGTATGGAAGCTGACGAGACTTCAGAAGAAGTGTCTCCACGTCGGCTTACTAGTATGGCGTTGGACGTTGCTCGGGCGTTGTCTTACCTAGCGCAATTGCGTTACGTGCATCGTGATGTGGCAGCAAGGAATTGCCTAGTAAGCGCACATCGGGTGGTGAAGCTGGCAGACTTTGGCATGACGCGCCTAGTGTTCGAGAACGATTACTATCGGTTTAGCCGTAAGGGCATGTTGCCAGTGAGATGGATGGCACCTGAGAGTTTAGCCTTAGGCGTATTTTCTCCGGCGTCAGACGTATGGTCGTTCGGAGTGCTGCTCTACGAGATAGTCACATTCGGCTCGCTACCGTTCCAGGGACTCAGCAACAGCGAAGTCCTCACTCGTGTGAAAGCTGGGCACACGCTAGAACTTCCGACTGGATTGAAGCCTCAATTGTAAGTCCGTTTTGATATTTTAAAGGACTAGTACAGACTACTTAAACATCAACCCCCTTATTAACAAGGATTAAGCTTAGACTACTTACGCCGTGTTTTGTTAATGTCACTCATATGGCATTTGTCATTCACAACAGAGACAAAACATAGAGTAACTAATCCAAGCGTAGTCTACGTTTATTAATAGGGGTTAAGTGTCACAATCATACAGCCTAGAACTAGAAGCCATTTTGAAACCAAGAATAAGCTCACTAGCATTACTGATCATATTGATTTTTATATTACAAGTCATATCTCAATACAGGGAACGAATAAATATTGTCCACCATTCAATGGCACTAAGTATTGAATGCACCTGGGACGCCTGAAACAAAACGGAAAACTTAAAAAACCTCAAAACTATTTCATGTTTATAGCATACTAGGGCAATCAGTAAAACGCAGACAAAGTCGCTGTTGTCAGCGTTTAAATATTTTGTTACCCATACAAGCTGTCCCCAATATTACCCCATTCAAATTTTATTTTGGGAACAAAAAGAAGCCTTGTCCTCTTTTGATCCCATTATGAAAGCTTTAGAGACAACTCTGTTAGTCTACAGACGAAGTTTTATTCTCATTACTAAATTATTATATTAAGTATGAATATGGACGAAAACTGGCTAAACACTTACCGTTTACTTATCAGGGAAGGTCTAATAAAGTCGTGTTGGCGGCAAGATTACAAGACGCGGCCGGCAGCATCCGAAGTAACCGCGTTCCTGGCTGACTCGCCGCGTCTTCTGGCGCCGTGTCTAGATGTACCTTTAGACGCGATGCCATTGGACGCTGATCCACCGTGGCGAGCAGCAAGAGACAGGGCAGAGGTAAGCTAATGTCTTCTTCTTAAAGTGCGGTTTCCCATTCTTATATCAGGGAACGCCTTATAAAGTCGTGTTGGCAACAAGACTACAAGACGAAGTGACAGCGACAGTCAGGAGCTGACTCGCCCCGTGTCATCGGCTTTTTAACTATCTGCTACTCGATGATACGGGGCGAGTTCTCAAGCTACTAGCGAACTCGCTGGCTTGTAGCTTGTAAATTCGCCCCGTGTCATCGAGGCTTTAGACGCAATAACCATTTTAATCAAGCTTAATCATATCAGCAATAGTCAAATAGATGTGTAATCCTATAGCTAACTTTAACTTAATTCGTTTAGCAGAGTTATATCTCAAAATATTATTATATTCAACTTAGCAGTTTTAAACTACATGCATTTATATACTTACGAGGACCATTAGAACTTCTCAACCTGGCGCCCTACGACAAGAGGGACCCATTTAAACATACTTTGTCATGTGTTAAGCGAGTGACAATAATAAATTAATAAGCGTTCGGCTGCGATCGTTGAAGTTAAGCAACTTTCGAAGTGGTTGGTCATTGGATGCTTGTCCAATAATTTACTATCTCGAGCTCCTCCGTGCTTCGGAAGGCACGTTAAGCCGTTGGTCCCGGCTGCATCTGCAGTCTTTAGCACCCATCTCTCCGCGCAGGACCCGCGCAGTGGGTTATGGCCCTATCTCCCTATTCCATCTGTAGGGAAGGCCTGTGCACCTGCAATGGGGACAATAATAGGCTGATGATGATGATACTTTATACAGGCTCGCTGGGTCTCATGGGCCGCTCCGCCATCAGCCGCTACCGATACAACGTATCTGAGCACAGAGGGACAGGCGCCGCAGGAGGGCGACGCTTTCCTCCCGTAACCACGACCGCTGAGATGTGGGTGCGACAAAAGAAGCTTTACATGTCGTATAGGATGTTAGCATATCCAGTTATTTGACCTTCTTAAATACCCACAACAAAACTTATGTCATTTATAACCAGCTCGTACTGAATGCCTTTGACTTAATTTAACCGACAGCACGTATGTGAACTTGGAGGAACATGCGCCTCATCATAGGACGCTTTTCTCCAGTGACCACAGCAATAGAAGAAACGAGAGCTTTACATGTAGAATAGGTGTCCGCGTAGCAGTTATTGAACGTTAATTAACATCCATTGTTTCAACAACATTATATAATTTGATTGACGTTAAGCACTTTGTCCTTAATTTAATTTATAATTAGTGGCATTCTCTATTTCCTGATACGTGAAATATTAATAATTTTTATGTGTTAACCATGTCATCTTTATCATCAAGAAAAACAGGATAAAATGGTTCTAGTTTGAATTATAAAGTTACGTATCTTTTAAATTTATTGTTAAAGAGGTAAAAAATAAATAAATAAAAGCTTTGTCATTGAATTTTACGTAACATAACTGCTATGGAAGAAATTAAGCGTACAATGGAAGAGTTTGTGTTTCTGTCAATGTTACCTTGACAGTTTGTGGTTACCAACTTATTTTATGACTTATTACTTATAAGTGTCGCCGCACACGGGCCGCACGCCACAGCCACAAACGCCGTCACGAGAAGCTAGAAGCGGCTACTAAAGTGGCTGAAGCGCGAGACAGCGGCCGACTAAGGCAAAGGAGAGAGGGGTGGGGAATCGCGCGAGTGACGTGTGGCGGCGTTTTGTATCGACGCATTAAGTGGCCGGTGCGGGCCACAAGAAGCGAGCAACGACGATTTGTAGCGTGTGGCGGCCACCGGCGTACCGTGTGTGGCGAGTCCATATAAAATGTATGAAAACTACAAGAAATATGCCGGTGGCGGCGTTTTGTGGTTGTTGTCGGCGGCCCGTGTGCGGCGACCCTAAGTAGCAACGGTCTAACAATTTCGACTGTACCTGCGTTAAAGTGAATCGCTGTTCTACCTCTACTGCAGCTGCTAACAGCCGCTCTATCTTGATCATTCCGAGATTATTCTAGTCATTTTTTAGTTATAAGTTAATTATTAAATAGGTAATTATAAGTATTTTTGTACATAAATAAAATATACATTTGTATCAATTCTGGTGTACTATTTATTTTCCTCTCAACAATTTCACAAATAATTTGCGACCGGTTCCTTCCTAGTTACCTACTTATTTGCATTGCAAAAATAAAAACTCAAAATTCTTCAAAAATTACACAACGGCACACAGAACACATAAAGAGGTTAGAAGAGTCTTGTGGGCGGAGCAGCGCGCCACAGAAATGTGTGAGCAAATGCTCATAACTTGGCCGAAACTTTGTTCTGATTGCACCGTTGCTCTCGGTTGTGAGCACTGATTGGTTCGATTGTTTGAAGTAGCGTCGTTTGATTGGCTATAATATATTAGGTGGCGGCGACACATCGGTTCCCGTACAAACGGTTTATGATCACCCTTCTCACCTCTTTCTGTATTCTGTCTAACAAGTGGATAAATAATCCACTATGCAAACTCAGGATGGGTTGGTACGTACTTATAACTGCAGATACAGCCTGAGCAAGGCTTAAAGTGCTTTCAGAAGCCCAAAACAATATATAGCCAATATATTGTCTTGGACTCCTCAGTGCTTGTTTGCTGCCCATCCGATCTTTCATTGTGGATACCTTTAGTTTGTTTGGTATAACTGTTCAGTGAACGGTTGTACCAAACAGCAAATAAGAATTATTATAATAATGCCAATTTCTAACAAAATCAGTATGAAAAATTAATAAAAAAAAAGGAAACAATTTGGGATCAGGCTTTTTGATTTTATACAATCAGTTTATAATTAGATATTTTCTTTTTTTCCAATTAGGTACTTAATTTAATTGAATCATTTAACATACTTTTTTTTTATAAATTTCATAAATTCTGTAAAGTACATATTATGCCATTGTAATATTTACTATACTTCGAATACGCTTAGACAAAGTTTTAACTTTTTATTAACTATGTAGGTACCTAACTGTTTTTTACCTACTTATAAACTCGTTTATTAACAAACTTACTACCCTGCCCTGTTTATTTACAAATTAACTAAAACTGAAGAGTTTATTTTATATTGGACTTTATTACAATACCTATAATAAAAATACTTAATAATAATAATTTATTGGCACCATAAAAATTGTACACAATCTAATATATAAAATTCGAGAATTTTGTCGCGGTGTTTGTGGTTAAACTCCTCCGAAACGGCTTTGCCGATTCTCATGAAATTTTGTGTGCATATTGGGTAGGTCTGAGAATCGGACAACATCTATTTTTCATCCCCCTAAATGTTAAGGGTAATCCACCCCTAATTTTTTTTTTTTCAAATTTAGATTTTTTTTTATGATACAGCATTAGTAAATACATACAACCCTAAATTTTCACCCTTCTACCACCAACCCTTATTTTTTTATGGCGGTACGAAGTTCGCTGGGACAGCTAGTATTTTATAAAATCTTACAATATTCCATGGGCGTAGCCAGGTACGGGCAAGGAGCTGCCCCCCCCTAGATCGAGGAGCTTCAGAACCAAAAATTAAATAATAAATAATCCAAAAACTAAATATAAAGACTAAAAAAATTATAGAATCGCACATCACTCTCATTAGTCTCGTTACTAAAGCTCTAATTTCGATAGGACTACTCGTAAACAGTGAAGTGATTTCGTACGTACCTACGTTAAGCCTTTCTTGGACGTAAAATGATGGATATAAGGATTATTTTAAAGTGTGCAGTCTGTATAATGTTACTTCCCCGTCGGCAAAGGTTCCCAGGACGCTGGCGGCATTTCCCCGCTGAATGGCGAGGCTTATGCGCTGGGCGAAATAGCCGCCAGCTCTGCGGTCTCCAGTGGTCTCCACCAATCTTTTCGCTATATCTTTGAATCCCATCCCAATCCGGATCCCCGGATTTTTTGTTTTATAAGTTGTCAGATTTCCCAATAAAATAAAATTCATTCTCATTATTTCTTATAAACCCGTCATAAACTTTAATGAAGTTTCATTAGTGGTCATAAAAAGATCAGAAAATGACATCTATTCTCATTAATTGTATGTGAGACGAAATTCTTAACAATCCATGGTTTCACCGTGCGGGTGCCGAGTCCACCGTGTGGCAGAGAGAGCAACTCTGAGCAGTTCCCGGGCCTTGCCATCCGGGTGTAGGTTTAAGGAGGCCCCCTTTGAGATACGCATCAACGCTCACCTTCACTGCTTGAGTTGCCCGCCCTTCCTAGCCAAACTTGATAGGAGTCTGTTAGTGCAGCCTTAGTTACTCGTTCCAAAATTAAACTTACTGCAGTTCTCGATAGGCCGAGGTCTTTTAGAAGGTTATAGAAAGATTTTGCTGGTATACCTCTCGCTCCTTCTTCTACCGCATGTAAATTAACTAGATAGCCATTTTTGGTTAGTTCGTTGGTAAGATCGTAATATTTATTCAATTTTATTGTGAGGTATTTCTTACTACAGTAAGCTCTATTAGTACTTTACTTATGTTTGATGTGCCTAAAAAAGGGGAATACGTCAGGCCTGGATGACGAAACACCAACATAATCTGGTACATTGTAGTGATTTTCATACGTATCTTTTAAAATAGTCTAGTCAGATTTAGTATCTAGGATTGAATTTAATGCTGCAGCAAGAAAAAACGCTTACCACTTATATTGTGCTGCTACCAATTAACAATTTATTATACGAATATCTGCTGGTTTGATAGGAAAATACTCAGGAATATTGGAACCTGTTGCCAATGCCCTATAATCAAAGACAATAGATATGTATATATGGAAGAAGCATCTCAGTAACGCGGACCAGGAATTCCAATATGTCTTCGACATTTCTACGGAAACTGCAGCTGTCATTGGAACCGATTTACATATCCCGCGCATTGCATTTCGCCAACGACATCAGTCCAATCATCCTGCTGAGACTCCATGCGATTTTTTGAAGTGATCGATCTTCATCCCGTATTTGGATTTCCTTATATCCGCACTGGAACATCGTTTCTTTGATAAACATATGTTAATCAAAGAAACGATGTTCCAGTAGGCATATGCCTGCCTTCGGATTGATGATGTTGCATCCTGATGCGATATTGAAAATTTCACTGGCTGAATTCAAACAGAAAACACAAAGTTACTATGGATTAGAATCCTTTGATAATAAAGCCGAACTGTGATATAAATAAACGATGGAAAGATATGCCAACTTTGCGGAGTCGTTAGAGAAGGCGGAAACATTCTTTCCTCCAACCAGAAAACCTATACTAATATCTCTTCTCACTGTCTTGCACCACGAGGTACTTCTCTACACTGCGGTGTAGTCAAAACTTGGTTGAGGTCGACGATGCTCGAACTTGATCTCTTAACATACATAGGACACATAAATGGCCTGTGTATGTTAAGTGTCCAGCGAAAGATGGTACAAGAAAATTTAATTTTTGTAGCGAACATATTAGTTTCACTTGCCTGCCCCCCCCCCTAAACTAAATCCTGGCTACGCCCTTGCAATATTCAATCAATCATCTAACTGCATAGAAATATATCTGCACCTGAACTAGGAGACCTGTATCTCAGGTGCAGATTGAGATATGATTGAGTCCTTTAAATAACTTTTTTCGTAACTTACGTTCAAATTTCGAAAATGGTGTGCCTTACTTTAATTTATACGCATTTGAAAGCACCATGCTATGTTCTAAACTATAATAGCTGGCTGTTTAAGATCTCATTTACCTAAAAGATCACAGAAATATAAGACAATTGCTATAAATATAATTTTAAATGGATAAGTATATATAAAGGTATATTTTTTCTAATATTAAAATTACTTTTTGCCTCTCCTAAAAAATTGCCGGCTACGGTAATTCATATTACAAGTGACGATATGACTCTGTATCCTAGATCTTTTTAATAAATATTTTTAAAACTATATCTTGTTTTCAATCCCAAATTAGTTTACTTAGTGTTAGTTTTAACTAAAGCTCTGAGTGACTACTAGTTTTATCTGAAAATCAAATATATCAGTGTTAAATTCTAGTTTTAAAAAGTTATTTCTAGTTTTATCAAAGGCATTTAGTAAAAACTAATTTTAACTAGGGAAAACGCATTCTATCTGAAAACGGGTTTTAACTGTAACATATACAGCTGAATTGTGATCGATGATGCTAACAGGGAAAATGTAAATAACAAACTTAATAATAATGTTAAATTTACTGATAAAACCAAACTATTTAAGTGCGAAGTGAGCAGTGCGAGCGTACTTTAATAGCACCCATTGTTGTCAAAAAATATAAAAACCATTAAATTATGTACTTGCACACGGTTACATTTTAAGAAAAATTTATTAAATGAACGTTATACGAGAAATGTTTTCGGCAAATTGTGTTACATTTATGATAAGTGCTCTGTTGGTACACGCAAATAGCATTGCTGCAAGATCAAGATCTACATCCTGCGAGGAACTTCATCGTGCCTACGCAAGTAAATACATAATTTTTTTATCAGTCTCATAGTATTAAAAGTTTTAGACCAAAAAAGGAAATACGCGGACGAATATGCAGACGGATTCTTATCACGGGAACCTAGAATCTACTGGTATACTCTGTGACTCTGTGTACTTGCGTCCCAAATGTCTTCCGCCTACCCGTTTTGTGACTGCGCGTTTAAAATTATTTTACGTCGCTTTCAATGAGAAGGTGCTCGTAGTAGTAGTAGTCCTTCAGTTAGATTAGTAAAAAAATTAAACCGCCGATAAAACTGAAAAGCAGAAAATAATGCTTTATTCTCGTTTTAAAAATAAAGCAGAAAGGATCTCATTTATGTTGTACTGAAAAGAAAAAGTGTACGGAAATCCATTTTTAACGCGCTGAGCGGGCAGAAAAGTCTATCGAAATTCATTGATAACGTGCTGTTTTTTTTCAGGTTTTTCAGGTCAGGTTGTATTTGCAGACTTTGCTATATATTTTTGTAACATTATATATACTGTTTGCTTTCTGAATAAATTTTGGAAAAAGAACAAAAAGTAAAAAGTGCTCTGATTATTTTATTTTAACTGAGCTGTTAATTTGTTTTCCTATCTACTCGAGACTACGTTTATTATCTATTGATAATGAAGATTTATTGACACCGCCAAAATTTTAAGAAACTACCTAAGCAGTCATTGAGAAGCTTACCCGTGAAATCAAGAAACCAATATAATAACCATCCTATAAGCGCATCCTCTCTTCTAATAACCAATTGCGTGCCCGACGGGTCCATAATGCTCATATTTATATAAGTACTGTAACGTCCGTTACGTTACAGCCTCCTTGTTTGGGTAAAATCTTTGATCATGTAATGCCTACGGCTGGCAGTCACATTAAAAAGGTAATGTCATGTCCTCCCAGGGCCTACCCCTTCAGGGTAGATCGCCGCAGTACCTACCACCCACTATACACATTATGGTTGCAATAAAAGATTTGAGTTTGAAGCTCCCATGCAAAATAGTAACTGTAACAACTTTAATAAAAATTTCAAATTAAAATTAAGAAATTTGTCTTTTATTTCTTCGCAGGTATAATATTATATTATTATACTCGAAAGAAAATGGTATCTCCAACTTGGGCGTATTAAGGCCATTGGTTTCGCCTCGGGCCTCAAGCTACACCCTCGTTGGTAATCGGTCACTTTCTCCTCTCAGTGAACAATATACTATTGAAAAAAAAATATACGCGTCAACTTCATGACCTTCTCTGTTTTTTCGTCGGTTGGAAAAATCGACAATTATTTTTCCCTTGTCAATCAACCAAAAAAATAGAAAGATAAAGCGCGTCAAAGTTCTTGAAGGGGCTCTTGACGTCACTTATAAGTAAAAATTATATCAAATGTAACCACGTGCGACATTTCAAATCAATAAATTTATCTCTGTAATGTTTTCATGTAAGTACTACAAAGAAAAAATACGTGTCCAATACTTTCTGATAAACTACCTGATAGACGAAGAAAAAGTTAGCCATCATCTCTATTGGCCCTTAAATCCACTACAATATCTAGAAATATTTTATTGATACACATTCCTAGATTCTTAATATAAATAATAATAAATAATTAATATTTCCAACACCCACACCAATTAACCTAGCCCCAAAGTAAGCACTGTAAGGCTTGTGTTATGGTATACTAGGGTAACGGATAGAATACATATACTGTTGTGTACCAATTTAACCCAACGAAGACACAAGTATGCGGGTTCACCGCAAAAAAAATACCATTTGTCATATCTCCTCGTTTTGAGAACACTCCTCTAACTGCCTCAGCTAGAATTGGAATTCTTGGCGTTGACATATCGAGCGACGTCCAGTTTCGGGATCATTTAGAGGGCAAGGCCAAATTGGCCTCAAAGAAGCTTGGTGTGCTCAATACATCAAGAATGTACATCACACCGGCCCACCGACTGCAGCTTTATAAGGCACAGGTTCGGCCTCACATGGAGTACTGCTCTCATCTTTTTGCGGGGGCACCCCAGTACCAGCTTCTCCCTTTGGATCGCATCCAGCGCCAAGCGGCTCGAATCGTCGACGACCAGGACCTTACCGATCAGCTCGATCCTTTGGCTTTGCGTAGGGATGTAGCTTCGCTCTGCATTTTCTATCGCATTTATCACGGGGAGTGTTCTGAGGAATTGTTCGGATTAATTCCAGCTGCTGCATTTGGCCATCGTAAAAATTTCATCCCCATCATCTTGATGGTGGCTATACACAACCGTAGGTTTTTGTCGAAATTTTTTACCACGTACGACAAAACTGTGGAATATGTTTCCGGACCGATACGACCCAAAAACCTTCAAAAAAAGAGCGTACTCCTTCCTTAAAGGCCGGCATCGCATTTGTGATACTCCTGGTGTTGCAAGTGTCCACGGGCGACGGTGATCACTTACCATCAGGTGAGCCGTCTGCTCGTATGCCCCCTATAACATAAAAAAAAAACTGTACAATTATATAAGTATATTTATATAGAAATACATATAAAACATCCATGACTGGAGTGCAAATGCTCGTATTCATCACACAAACATCTGCCCCCACCGGGATTCGAACCCGGGACATCTCAAATCAGCGACACCATGAAACCCGGCGTACAAACCACTCGGCCATGGAGGTCGTCAGTCATATCGTAATAGGTAGGTATTGTTTATTAGTGAGTGCTCCGCTTCTCCTGTACAGAATTGTTTTAAGGTCATACTTGAACCTGAACCAAGAAGACTGGTTGATAAAAATTAACATTTTAATATATTTTTTATAGAAAATGATCCGGCACGTGAGTTAACGGTATTCGGGAACAAGCATTGGTTATCAGTGTACCATGAAGATAGCAAGCCTAGTCGTGCTGCTGCAATGCTTCTGCTCACAGTACTGCGGTATGGCCTGCGTTACAAGCAAGTGCGTATGCGCACCTTGCCTTCATCTGGGCTCTGTGGGATTCAATTACAACCTGAGGTCGACGAAGATCCAATTTCACATGAACATGAGTATGGCACTAAATAATAAGTTTAATTATAACATTAAGTATATTTGCTATTTCTTAACTATAATTGCTATTTCTTCTTTCAAATGTTTAATACTTGAAAAAGTATTCATTTGACATTGTGTCAGTGCATTCGCCCGGATTGCGAAGGATGCGGGTTCGAGTCCCGTCCGCTGCCTGGTCCGCGTGGATTTTTTTCTACTAAAACTTTCCTTTAGATTTAAACATCTAGCAGTTAAATGCTTAAAAAAATAAAAACATAACATTAAGTATATTAATCTTTATCCATTACGTAATGCACCCAGTAAAATGTGATAGCAAGAGTAATAAAACATTATATGCGCGCTTTCATGTTCATCTTGCCTCTTCCTTAATCGCATGCTTAAGTTACCATAGCATAGCGCAAGCAAGAGAGTGCCCCTTCGGCCGCCATCATAATTGTGTTGGTTGGTTCGAAACATATGTTCGTAACCACTTACGATCGAGGGTGTTTTCTTTCTAGTTCGAAACCAGTTACGAAGGAAGTGTATTTTGAATTATGTCCCCGCTTGTATCCGCGCTACGTTTCGAAGAAAAATGTCAATAACGACCCTAACCCAGACGTTTTTAACACGCTTTTATTAGGTCGACCTTTATGTAACTATGTAAAGGAATCTTAGGTACAGCACCCGGCCATTTATAAGTCGCATCGAGCTTTAGAAAGAGATACACGGCTAGCTCCGGCTTCGTATAGCGCCGTCTCACCCTTGTAAATCTGACCTTTAGAAAGAAAAGAAAAAAATTAAGGATGATGATGGCAGTAATTATTTTATGAGAGGCTTCGCATATCTATTAGTTTTTTGTATTTGGTTGGAAATAAAAATTATAGATTTTCATTAAAATAAATAAATTAACATATATAAATTAACAGTACATGTATGTTGTCTTTTACCTACATGTTTTCTTTTTGTATTGATTTCTAAAAAAAAACCTTAAAAAAAAGTTTTAGCAGCTCTTAATAGATACCGGACTGTTAATGTTTGGTGTGACAGAGATGACGCTGCGACTTATAAATGGCCTGGTACTCTAACTAATTTAATCATCTTTCAAGGATGTCACTTTCGTCCCATTTCCATCTTACCTTTTCTTTCCAAAGTTCTCGAGCACATAGTCCACAAACAAGTTTCTCAATTCCTTCTTTCCAATAGTCTCCTTAATCGTTATCAGTCCGGGTTTCAGCCAGGGCACAGTACCACCACCTAGTGAATGTCACTGATGATATTAGCTGGGCAATGGATAACAAAGCACTAACTGTCCTTGTATTGTTAGACTTTAGCAATGCATTCAGTTCTGTAAATTTAGACATTCTCCTTGCTATTCTTCATTCTTTAAATGTCTCTCCTTCTGCTCTTTCTTGGTTCGATTTCATTCTTCGGGGTCGCTCGCAGTGTGTTCGCCTTGATGACACCACCTCTAATGGGTGTGAGTGTGGGTGTACCTCAGGGAGGTGTTCTCTCGCCACTCCTATTCTCCATTTTTATCAACTCAGTTATAAGAGTCATCTCCACCATGTTCCATCTCTACGCAAACGACTTGCAGCTTTATCGCCATTACAATATTGATAAAGCGGAGTCCACGATAGCAGCCATTAATAAAGACCTTAACCGAATCAGTACTTGGTAAATCACAGGCGATCATCACAGGAAGTAGGTACATGTCTAATTATATCCGTTCCTTTCATTTGCCACCAGTTTCAATATGTGGAATCAATATTCCTTACAGCGAAATGGCGAAAAATCTTGGAGTGACAAAATGTATTTTTCACTTCACACCTTAAAGTTTTTACAAAATTTTCTTCCTCTACATTCTAAAATTGCCCTTTTACAATCTCTTATTGTACCCCTTCTCGACTATGCCGATGCTTGTTATTTAGACGCTACGGAGATTTTGCTTAACAAACTTGAGCGCCTGCAGAACCTTGCCATCCGATTCATCTTTGGTCTTCGTAAGTACGATCACGTCTCCAAGTTTCGAAAGGAACTCAAGTGGCTTCCCATACGTCTGCGCAGATATGTCCGATTCCTTTGTCTTCTTTTCAACATCCTTTACAATCCTTTATATTGTGATGTTAAATTCCCCTCCACTGCCCTCTTTTCGCTCACTCAGAGCACCGGGGGAACAATAAAAGAAAACCAAAAAAATTAAGATAATGTTATAAGTATATTTTATCCACTTTAGATACCAAAGCATAGGAATTCAGTAGTTTTAAGTTATTGCTTATATAAATCAACAAGTCTGACTATGTTTATTATTTATATAATAACTAGGTTTCACTAATTATAAATATCTAAGCTGAATACAGTAGTTCAAAGTTAATGTGTATATAAACCAACAAGTTGTCATGAAAGGTTATAATTATAAGAATATCAGACATTCATAACACTTTACCATGTACTTACAATATAATACTTACTAATATTTTTTATCCACAAATACCACATAGACTATACTGAATAAGCTATTTAGTGGATTTCAGAGGTTCTACGGCTCGTTTGATCGATATTGGTGACAAACTTAGTTAATTCTAGTTCTCAGTGAGATAACCAGCTATATAGATATATGTAAATATATGGAAATGGGTAAGTCGGGGTCCAACCTCGCCTGTTGTTTCCTCTCCACGTTCACCCGGGGTTAGTAGAGAAATACCTTGATTATGATAGGTTTAGCTGTGTATAATCTATCTGCTGTTACGGCCGGGTTACATAAAACCGGAGAGCGGCTGGCAAATAAACTCCCGCGTCCCTTCTGGTCCGTGTACAGAACAAAAGTCTCCTTGTTAGTCCTCCAATATTTCTTGAGGGGAACGTACAAGCCTGAAGTTCACATTAAAAAAAATGATCAGATATGGGGAAAATACATAGATTACCACATCTGTAGTGGGTGAGGGAGTGAGGGATATTCACGGTCAATGTTTACACTTTAAAATTTGAATCACTACAGGACTGGGGGCCCGTCCCACCGGGTTGAAGAAAATCAATTCCACGTTCACTAACTTGACAAGAATGATTAGGTATATTTGATGACAAGAATCACTATATTGTGCATAATGCAGTTCAATTAGTGCTAGGAGAATAAATATGAGGTCAGATGATAGCTTACCGTTCGAAATATGAAACTATCCGTAAGTATTTTGTTTCCTATCACAAGTTACCGCCTTATTGCAATCGCCTTGCGAAGGTTCGGGTTCGTCCACCTACGAAACTCAGTTCGGTTAGCGACTCCGCGCTTTTTCCGCCAATATCCCTCGGGATATAAACTTTTCGGATCTAGCTCACGACTTCGACGACAATAATATGCCGTTTATTATACTTTGGGCAGAAGAAAAGATGAAAAGTTAACTGTACCACAAACAGATTGTGAAATTTTAAAAGTTGTTTTGACAATTGCTCATAGATGATAGACGGATCGTCTACTCCCAAACATGTGTCTATGATTTGTTTCACACTTCAACTGAAGGCAAAGGCCACAGTCAAACAGACAGCCGCCGCATTCGAGACGAACCGAAGAATAAACTCAAAACTATATACCTACGCTCGCCGTAAGCTGAGGAAAAGGGAATACCTACCCAAATCAGCGAGGAAATTCAATTTCGAGTAAAATTCAAAATCGATTAAAAACAGCACCCGATAATGAGGACTCAAATCGATCTGGGAAAGACTATTCAAAATTCAACAACTGTCAAACTCCATCCATTCATCCACGCGCCCCCACAGAGATTCCCCGCCTGATTACTTTTTTTTTTTTTTTTTTTATAAGTCTCAAGGCGAATATTTTAGTCGAATAGGAAAATCGACTCTTCCCTCAAGGCTACCAACCCAATCAATGAAGTTTGACAGCTACGCTGACGTAAGCGGTTCGCTATCATAGACAAAACAGCTGTCCTACGTGTGTCAGTGTCACGCTCTGTTTAAAAACAAACACTACAATATCCTTCCTATCTTCGAGAGCGGTTTTCTTTCACCCACTGGCCTGATGTTCCTTGCAGGTCCCACCTAAAATCCCTTCTCAAATGTCCTACTCACAAAACTGACTTTGCATCCTACTCTTTTACAGTATATGCCGTCCGCTTATGGAACTCGTTGCCAGCAGCAATCAGAGACGCCCAGACCATTTCTACCTTTAAAAATGATTGAAGGAACACTACCTTTCTATATGAATTTCTTAAACTTTATTGCTTTTCCTAGTTAGTTTTTATTTATTTTATATTAATATCATCATCATCATCATCATCATCATCATCATCATCAACCCATGTTCGTCCACTGCTGGACATAGGTCTCCCCTAATGCACGCCACTGCTATATTAATATATATTAATTTATTTGTAAATATTGAATGTTTATGTATGTATCGCATATGTATTATGTTATATTTATTCAGGAGCACTTAACTGGTTTTGAACTAGGAAGAAAACATCCGCGATCCTAACTGGTTACGATAAAGGACGAATAAGTCTTCTATTGCAACTGATAACGAAATTCGGTTACGGTGGTGACTGAAGGGGAGAATGCATGTTTTACAATTATATTATCCATCAATCCATCGTTCTTAAACAGCAAGATCACAAAGCTACTCAATAGTCTATTATTAAGTTGCAATATTCAAATTAATTTTAAGTATCCCTAAAGCAAGTTTGTTTCACTTGCAATCTAATTGTAACGAACTTATCTATTTACACCAAATTTTATACTATTTCCAGGGTGGTTTTGGCTCCATCGATTTCTTGGAACGAAACAGCACCTAGTAGTTGTGTGTCAGAAAAGGAGACTGAAGTAGAGCCTCTTCGAGTGCTGGGTGCTGGTGCAGCGCCTGTCTCACTCGACCCTCCTTCCAAACAGCACAGTTCTTACTTACACGCGAACCGTACAATTAGAGTTGCCGAAATCTCTAAGTTAAGAAAGTTTGCACCTTCGGTACTTGAAGTTTTCGGAAGATTCTCACCAAGACCTAATGACCTTCGAAAAATGTTCCCTGATTTTAGCTTAGAAACCGCTTGCAAATGGGCATTGAATAACTCTGAAGTCTTTGAAAATTGGCTCCAAATTACAAGAACACGTGTTTACGAGGTGGCTGCATATTTGTGCCAAGACGATCCTGATAATAAAGAATATATTGAGATTCTTAAACAAACCTTAGTAACATACAATATTCATAAAAACGAAGATTTAAAGTTTAACTTGAAAACTAATGCGAAAGTCTTTAATGTTAACTGCTCTGACGAATATTCGCTGATGAAGAAGTTTATGGAAAGAGCTCATAGCTTTCATTGGCCAAGGCTCATAGGCGTTATTGCCAGTGGAGCCGGCATAAGGGCAACGAAGAGTGTGGCCTCAGTTTTGGACACTGTTTTAGTTCAGTATGATATACCTGTACCCGGTGATGAGTTTCCACCTACTCGTACTGCTACTGGTCGTTTACAACACCTCTCACTTGGAATCCAATATTTTCTCGCTTCCTGTAAATGGACACGGCTCGCCGTAATTTCCGAAGATACAAAATTAGCATGCGCTCTTATGGCTTCACTAAGCGCTGAAAACAATTTAATAGTACGCGATGTTTCTGTTACAAGAGGCGTTAAAACCGCATTGAGCACCCTATTCGCGGAGAAAGCACGTATTATTTTTATTAACGGTAATCCAGATACTGCATCAACTGTTCTATGCATGGCGCATGAAGAGAAAAAACTTATAACTACTTCTTATGTGTGGATATTACGCGAATGGCGGTTTAAAGGCTTAACATGTTCAAATTATACAATACGGGAAAACGAGTTTCTTCATTTTACTATTTCCTTTTGGTGGAGAGGTGGAGATGTTAACTCCTTGCCTCCAAACACGAGACCAAAAAAAGACATTCATAGACAAATTCAAAACCGGTTGACCACTCGCGTGTGGCCAATAAGAGCTGCTCCTTTAGTAGATGCTGTAACAATTTTACTACATGGCTTTTATAATTTGTTACAAAGTCGTTATTCTATAGATGATCTACATAATAACGACACAAATCGGTACGCTTATTTTCAATATATATATATAAAAATATCTACGACTTTCTGAAAAAATAATGAATAATGCTCGTAAATGTTTTTCACAGGGCGTTTTGGGCATCTTATGATGCAAATCCAGCACAAGGGGTGATGCAGCAGTTGAACTCCAGTCAAGCAGCTCTAAGTTGTCCATTAATTTACGTCTACAATAGTCAAAGCGAACTGGAAGCAGTGTGGAAGATTTATGACGATAGAGTGCATGTACTATATCAGCCACGACCTTTCTTTGATGAGATAATGCGCCCATCAGACGGCCGTGTCTCTTGTTGGACGACATCCACCGGCAGTAAGTTCATGCCACGCTGTCACGACGCAGGCTGGTTCACAGGATTAGCAGCAATAATAATCGCTATTCCAACAGCATTATATGCGCGACGTGCTCGGCAACAACTGATTGCTCGTCGTGATAGTGTGTTTACTGCACGCCTTTTAGCGCGAGGACGACGGGCCTCTGTAGCACTAGCACCATACCTAGTAGACCGTGCTACTCTTAAGCTAGATCGTGAACTTGGTAACGGTCGTTATGGCAGAGTCCGCCTCGGCGTCCTGCGTCCACCCGGAAAGCCACCATTAGTCGTAGCGGCTAAAACACTTCGAGAGGAGGCCACACAAGCTGATGAACGCGAATTTCTCAACGAAGCAGTAACAATAGCGTCACTCAGTCACGAGCACATTGTGAGGCTGATTGGAGTGTGTGCTACCGGCGGCCCTCCACTCGTCTTGATGGAACACGCATTTTTTGGAGATTTACGCGAGTATCTTCACGAGCGGCGGCACCTGGTCGAGACAGTGGGTCACGTAAGCGCGGAGACTAAACAAGTGTCTGGTCCCGCATTGACCCGATTGGCGTGTCAGGCGGCGAAAGCACTCGATTACTTACGACTGAAGCGAATCGTACATCGTGACGTGCGTGCCTCTAATTGTCTAATTGACGCACGTCGCTCATTAAAGCTCGCCGATTTTGGATTGGCTCGCAAGACAGAGACGAAAGAGGGCAACGAGGAGTATAAATGTCGCCGGAGTATGTTTTTACCGGCGATGTGGATGGCGCCAGAGAGCTTAGAACGTGGTATATTCACAGCGGATTCTGACGTGTGGGCGCTTGGTGTTCTTCTATTGGAGTTGGTCACATTAGGCGCGCGCCCCTACGGCCACTGGTCTCCTGATCGTGTAATGCGATACGTCTGTGCCGGTGGATATCCACCCTTACCAAGGGATGCAACGCCTGAATTGTAAGTTTTGAGGAAGTCTTTTTTACCTTGGTAAAGTCTTGACTTTCGACATATAATTCAAGATGATTGCGCCTAGCCGTTTTTTATATGAAAGGGTGGCAAACAAGCAGGTGGTATCCTTTATCCCCAGCAGTTCCACGTAGCTAGTTCCACATAGAACTATTGTTATGGCATGTCTTAAGTTAAATTGCAATCGTATAGCCAAAGACGCTTGTGATACCAGAGAGTATCACGCGCATGCAGCCTACCCCGTTGAACTTTTTAAAGCAGTAGTGATATAAGACTATGGAATAATATTACTATAATTCCTGTCTTATGTATGGTAGAGGATGTCATTCGCCTCACGATTTTAAGATTTATCCGACACCTTAAAATCGTGAGGCGAATGAGCTGTAATTCGCGCTTAATGTTTAAGTTTATTCTGTTGAGCTTCGTCAATGTGCAATTACCTATGTTAAGTGACAATATTGTTTGTATCCAGAAGGCTATTACTGCTGCAATGCTGGCGGCATGTTCCAGCGGAACGCGTGTCAGCAGCAGAATTGGCGCGCCAGTTGAGCTGCAGCCCAGCAGCACTGCGTCCTGCATTACAATCGCCCGAATATTCTGAACCGTGAAATATTTTTAAAACACTACCTTCAGCGTAGCTAGGGGAACGGGACAGTATCCTCTTTGCCCAACCTAAAATTTTGCGAATTAAACGGCGACAGTTGAGATTTTACTATACCGTTTCAATATTATTTTCAGAAATAATGTTAGTTCAACTGGACGACTGCTTCATCTAAAAAAACCCTAGCTAGCTACGCCAATTACCTATTAGAATTTCACTCTAGGTACCGTATCAGCGGTTGACATAAGCCTAAAGCCTTTTATTTATCCAGATAGGTTATTTACATTTTGAAAAAAGTTGTTAGTTGCAGTTCTTAATTGTTAAGTTAGTATTATTAGTTTATTATTTAGGTGCATGGATCCCTCTTTGGGTGAATGCCTCCTCCAGTTTTTCCCATTCTTTCCTATCTTGAGCTGATTTTGTCAAGTGAATGTTTGCTGTTTGTTGTGCGTTATATCATCACTCCAACGTTTATATGGTCTTCCAATTTTCCTTTTGCCGTATGATCCTCTCCATTCTGTAATTTTCTTGGTCCATATCTTCCATCTGGTAGACGAGCAACATGGCCAGTCCATTTCCAGTTTGAGTGCATAGGTTAGCTTAGGCGATAGTGGGTCGTGTAGTCGGTTAGTTAAAAAATCCCTAAAATCAAATATAAATAATTTCATAGGAATATTGGAAACAGTAGCTCTGCTTCAACTTAAGTATCAGGATCTTAGTGTCTCAGTAATACAAGTATATGCACCTACAGAAAACTCAAGTAAAGACGATACCTATAGACATTTTCTACAATGACATTAGGAAAGCACACACACTAGCAAACGATCGTGTTGTGGTGATAGGAAATTTTAATGAAAAGATTGGACAACCAACAAAGCAGGAAAATCTGACCATGGGTTAATATGGCTATGGAACACGGAATGCAAGAGGCGAAATTCTCATAAAATATGCATCAGTATTCGAACTATCAATCATGAACAAATTTTTCAAAAAAAAGAGAAACGCAAGTGGACATGGATATCACCCAACTCTAAAAAAAAGAATGAAATTATAATTTTTATTATTTTTAAAGCATGTAACTGCTTGATGTTTAAATCTAAAGAAAATATAACTAGAAAAAATTCCACGCGGACCAGGCAGCAGACGGGACTCGAACCCGCACCCTTCGCAATCCGGGCGAATGCACTGACCAATTATGCTACCGCGGCCCTCACGGACCGCGTCGAAATTCCTTCTAGCTATTCTTAAGCTGCAAGGCAGCGCCATCTCTTCGCATTATAGGTAAACCCACAATGTCAAATGAATACTTTTACAAGTATTAAACATTTGAAAGAAGAAATAGCAATTATAGTTATAATTTTTATTATTTTTAAAGCATGTAACTGCTTGATGTTTAAATCTAAAGAAAATATAACTAGAAAAAATTCCACGCGGACCAGGCAGCAGACGGGACTCGAACCCGCACCCTTCGCAATCCGGGCGAATGCACTGACCAATTATGCTACCGCGGCCCTCACGGACCGCGTCGAAATTCCTTCTAGCTATTCTTAAGCTGCAAGGCAGCGCCATCTCTTCGCATTATAGGTAAACCCACAATGTCAAATGAATACTTTTACAAGTATTAAACATTTGAAAGAAGAAATAGCAATTATAGTTATAATTTTTATTATTTAAATAAAATAGCAATTATAGTTATAATTTTTATTATTTAAATAAAATAATAAAAATTATAACTATAATTGCTATTTCTTCTTTCAAATGTTTAATACTTGTAAAAGTATTCATTTGACATTGTGGGTTTACCTATAATGCGAAGAGATGGCGCTGCCTTGCAGCTTAAGAATAGCTAGAAGGAATTTCGACGCGGTCCGTGAGGGCCGCGGTAGCATAATTGGTCAGTGCATTCGCCCGGATTGCGAAGGGTGCGGGTTCGAGTCCCGTCTGCTGCCTGGTCCGCGTGGAATTTTTTCTAGTTATATTTTCTTAAGAATGAAATTGATTATATCCTGTCCAATAAACCACAGCTGATCGATAACATAGAAGTTTCAAATAACATACATTTTGCATCCGATCATAGATTTGTTCGAGCAACAATACTCTTGAAAACACAGAAAAGAAGTAGAAGAAATTACAGACCTGCCCTAAGAATTACAAAATCTGAAATGGCAATAGAAACCTATCTGAAGCACCAAGATCAGTTTGTTAATAATAATAGCAATATTGAACCAGTGGATATTCAATCCCATAACAATATGATAGAAATGGCCATCATAAAAAGCCTATCTGTAAAACAAGACTATGTGAAAAAGAAAACTAACATACTTAGCAAAAATACTAAAACACTTATACATCGACGAACAGAACTGCTTAACGTGCGAAACAAAAACAAACAAATGAAGAGTGAACCGAGCAAATTGTACAAAGATGTATATAAATCTATTAAAAAACACTACTGCAAACACAGCGAAAACATAATTACTTATAATCTAAAAAAAATTAGAAGTACTAAGAGAGCTGAAAAAGATCTGCAAACACACAAATCCTGGATTCATAAATTGAATAACAAATCGGAAGAAACAAAAACACGAAAAGACATTATAAACACAACATCAAATTTCTACAAAGATAGTTCTTTGTGATTTTTGTTTTTTATATAGTTATAAAAAACAAAAATACTATAAGGAAAACGATAAATCTAGCATAGAGAACACATGTAACACTGGAGACTTTAAGGAAATAGATGAAAGAGACGTATATGAACAAATTAAGCTCTTAAAAAATGAAAAAAGTGCAGGTCCGGACGGAAATAGTAATGAGTCACTAAAACTAGGTAAACCTATACTTCTCCACCATCTAACAAGATTATTCAATATGGTATTAGAAACAGAAAAGGTACCAAAACAGTGGACCAGATCAGACATAAAACTAATCTACAAAAAAGGGAATCCTATGGACTTAAACAATTACAGACCAATAAGCTTACTTGCCAGTACATACAAGCTTTACATACAGGAGTTCTCCTCCGACGTTTAGCTCCAGCAATTGATAACTCGCAACCATTAGAACAAGCAGGTTTCCGTTCTGGCTTCAGCACTATCGACCACATCCATGTGGTAGAAAAATTAATGGAAAGATACAAAAAAAATCAATAGGAAACTATATATTGCGTTTGTAGACAGCAAGGCATTTGACACAGCCATAACAGTATATGGAAAGCCCTTAGCTCTCTGAAAATCGATCACAAATATATAAATATTCTGAAAGACATCTATGAAAACTGTGTTAGCACAGTTAAACTCTAAACAAGGGGGGATGAAATTAAAATAGAAAGAGGAGTAAGACAAGGTGAATGCTACATTATCACTGATTAATATAGGCTATTCAAAAAAGTTAAGAGTTCGATATGAAATCTTTGATAATGTAACCCAACGTGTGTAAAAAGAACAAAAAATAGCCTTATATCGCGTACGCTGCGGAAGTCATTGACAATGGAGCAAAGTGATGTACTAAAGTTTTATAGAGGATACCAATATCTACAAAAAAGTCCGCGATATCATATGTCTAACTATTACAGTTATGTCACAACTTGAGATCCCCTGCGATTTCACCCGCGTTAATTTAAAGAATAAAGTTTATAATAAGTCAAACTTAAAATATGGACATAAGCTGTCGTAGACTTTTTTACAGTTTACCCAGCGCACGCAACGGAATGTCACAAATGGAATATTTTTACCCGTTTTTGCAACATTTTTCATCGATGTTCCGCTGCTACTGGTCGAAGCCTGGTAATGTATAAGCCTTCCTCGATAAATGCACTGTCCAATACAAAAAAAATAAAGATGTGGTTTTTGGTTCTACTACGCCAATGGTCAAGAGATGGCGCTGTAGTCTCCTGAATCGCGCTTTGGTTCCGTTGTTCCAGATTAATAAATACTTTTGATAGGCCTTCACAATGCAGTCGTTAGCACCCACTAAATAGAGATTCTATTTCTATTTTGTTGGTAGATTTTCTTAATGTGCGGTAAACACAAAAGTAACGCTAAAGCGACCAACTTCATGCTGTTAATTTTTTATGTTACAGTGATGCGCACGCATCTTAAAATTTCACTCTCATCATTTTTTCATAACGCGCCTAAAGAAGTATAACTTCAATAATTTTTCAAATCGGAACAGCAGAGCAATGTTGCATTCGGTACAACGGGTCCTAAACTACACAACGTATTTTTTACTTGGAACGGAAGGTTTATAATTATAATGACGAAAATTATTGTGTATAATACAAGCCTTTAAACAAAAACTAAAGTCTTCACGACATTTCTACACCGAAGCAAAGCGAGGGCGGGCCACTAGTATAAGATAAACAGAATTAGGCAAAAAAAAATATTAACATAGAATGTTAGTACAAAGAAATGTATACATGAAATAACGAGATAGAAAATTTACTCAGAAAATGAATCTTTAGAATTAAGGATATACAACAAAGTAAATTAATAAAAGTATAAATATTTAAGGATCTATGTGCAATAGTGAGAAGATTCAGAAAACAAATGTTAAATCAAGTAAAAATTAATTACATTAATTTTCTCTTAGCTCAATTTCAAGAAAGAAAAAAAATCATACCATAACTTTAAATAATAATAATAAAGAGAGAAAGGATATCATATGAAATCAACAAAATAATTGTAAATAGAGTTAAGAGAAGAATTGTGTAACAAAAAAGAAAAAGTATAATCATAGCAAAATTGTAAATAATAATAGAGTAAAAAGAAAGAAATTGTTTTTTTTTGTAAGAGACACAACTAATTATCTGATCCCACCTAATGCTAAGTGAAGATAGATGATGCGGCAGAAAATGATCAGAAATCCTAACTTTGCCGTTCTGAACCCAATCTCCTACCCCACGGAGCCCTGGAACCCCAGCCACCCACAGAAACATAACACCACCAAAAGGTAGTGTCGTTTACTGTGATCTCCTGTAAGGTGAAGGTCGCTTCCCCAGTCGGGCGCAGATTCGAGTGGAAAATCAAATATATTATGGGTTATCTGTAAAACATCAGTTCAATCAATTTATATAATTTCATTCTCACTGTTAATGTTACTCCCAAACTGTCCTGCGACACATAGTTACTCTGACTGAGCCAATGAGGGGTGATGACGGGGTACAGTAAACGAAATTCTATTTAGTCCGTCAGTTAGATGATCAAAAAATAATGGACACGTATTTTTTCTTTGGGCAATCAACCAAAAAATGAAAAAGTTATAGCGCGTCAAAGTTTGGGAGTAGGGGCTCGTGACGTCACTTTTGAGTGAATTTTCACTTATAAGTGTACTCAAACGTGACGTCATGCGACTTTTCAAATCAATATATCTCTGCAATGTTTATATTATGTGAAAAAATAAAAAATACGTATCCAATACTTTTTGATAATCTACCTGATAAAGGAAGAAAAAAAATTAGTCATCATCCGTATTAGTCTATATTCCACACTAAGTTGACTTACACCACACTTAGATAGTTAGACCAAAGACGCAATAATGTTGCGTGATAGTTTATTATACCAGATACACTACGCAACAGATAAAATCACGGCTGGCATTTTTAACAATATCTTGTGATTATTACGAATCTTAACCATTGAAAACAAATAAAACTCAAAACACTTTAGACATAGATTCGCCTGAGCCTGACATAAACTGTACAACAAGAGGATCGCAATTTGGTACCGATTTCTGCAAAACGCAGGTTTTTCTGGCACGGACTCCATCCAACACTGTGAGGAAAAATACTATTAACAGTCAGTTCCAATAATCCAGCTTCAGTAAGATATACCTAAGCTTTAACGGCTTTGTTGCTTAGATATTTATTTTCATTATTTAGGTAAAAATGGTAAGTATTGTTTACTAATATTTTTTCGAGGTAAAAAGTTGATAATTGAAACTAGCCTTCATTTGACTGCAGTTTAAAACAATATGAGCGTTAATCATTTCGAAAATAAAGAAGACAATTCTTTTTAAATAATAGTGTATTCAAGCATATGTACAATAATAATATAATAATAACAATAGGTATGTTCAATTAAATATCTCTACGGCGTGGTAGTGGAATGGCGGGGCGGTCAGCAACGGGGCGGGGGGTACGGGTGTTGGGGATGTGGGGCGTGAGGTCCTGGCATCGGGCCCGGTCCTGGAGGCCCCATGGACGGGTGGGGGAACCCGGCCACTGGGTACGGCTGCTGCGGCGGCGGCTTCAAGGCTTCACGCATTAGCGAGTGGTATAAATTGAGCGCATCCACCAGATCCGCGCTCAGTTGCGTGAGCCGCGCGTGGCGACGATCAGCTCGCTCCAACGCCGCGTCTACCAATGGACCCATGGAATGCACGCGGCTTTCTAGCCTTGCCAATGCAGCGTCCGTTTCCCGCGCTGCTTCCCCATTGGCTTCTGGATCAGCTTCGTGGAGTAAAGCCAGTGCCGCGTCCATAGTCGCTTCGTCTATGGTGACCACTTCCTCGGGTTCAGGAGCGGCGGGGGGTCCGGCGTCCGCGAACTTCACGCTGCGAGTACCGGTTTCGGCCTCTGTGATGGAATTTTCTTTTTGTTAGGGACTAAAATATAATTAATTATAATAAATTTCATTTTATGTGGTTATTTAAAAAAAGAAGTGTATGGATGTGTCGTTATTAACTCTATTAATATCTATTGTTATCTTATCTAGAGATTAAATTTCTTGTATACAGTAATTATTTGATCACGTAACTACAATACATTAAAAATTTACTTACCAATACGTGGTTCACTGAGATCAGATGTAACGAAGTTGGCCGGAAACAACCCTTCGCCGCGATCGTTGTAGCCTTTCCACCAGTTGGGATCCGAGGAATCCGTCACATGAACTGCAACATGATACAAAAGTTATCAAATATCACTGAAATTCTAAAAGACATAAGACATCTATATTGTAATCTCTCATGTGGGGACTAGTAACCACTAGCTAACAGAAGACATTTTAAGGTTTTGGTTGGTCTTGATCCTTATAGATTAGATTTAGGCTGGTAAATTAAAGAATGGCTGGAGTAGCATTTTTTATGCTTCATCAGCTATCTTTACAATAGGACTTCGTAATTTGTGTAATTTCCTGCATTTTGTTTTAAAAATCATAATAATATATGTACCAACTTTACTGAACTTACCAATTTCGCCCGCCATGAAAGTGAGTTCATTGTCTTCAGCTGCTTCGAAATCGTACAAAGCACGCACTTTGCGCGGAGGCGCTGCGTCCGGTATGTCGACGCGCGGGTAGAGCGTGGTAGCTTCGCTGGTCGTCGTTTGCGGCGTAGACTCCCGAAGCGAGAGAGCTATAGCGCGAGCTAGTTCTTCCTGTTCCCGCTGCGCCGCCGCTGCCGCAGAGGTCGAAGTGCTCGTACTAGCGCCCGCGGCTGTAGTCGAGGGCGCCGCGCCCGCCTCACCGCTCTCCGCACGCAACTTAGCATGCAACGAAGGAATCAAGTCCAACTGCGGATCGCTTTTGAACTCCCCCTCGGCCCACTTCCGCAGCAAAGCTCTCAAGCGCTGAGCGACTGGTGGTTGCGCACGCGACAGAAGCCTGCGAAATTCTGTTTCGAAGTCGCGCGAAGCCACCTCCAAGTGGAAGGCTCGGCCGCAGTTGGCGACGCAGGCGTCGAGCAGGGTCGCAGCGTGAACTTGGACGTGTGGGTCTGGGTGCCCGAGGCGGCGCATGACGGCGCGGAGGCAATCTTTCGCATTCTGAGCAGAGGCACCGGCGCGATCGCATATCTCCATTATCAGACCCCATTCTTCGCTTGTGTTGTTCTCACTTGTAGCACGCTCTGCAAAAAAGTTACAACACTTGTCAATTTAAATATAAGTTTACTCGTTAGGAATAAGTCGAGTTTTCGCAAAAATCCTCGGGATTTTGCGACGCGGATAATTAGAAAATGGCAATGATGTTCTCAATTTTACTGAAAAAAGATAGGATTTTTGCGAAAACTTGAGTCGCCTCAATAAGATTGCGAAAAGAATCTTTGACTTATTATAAATATTCTTGGGTTCATACTAGGTTAGGTTAGTGTGGTGACCATGACGCGCGAGCCGAGCGAACGTACCGCGGCACCCACTGGCGAAGCGTCAGATTGGCGGGTGCTAAAGACTGCAGATGCAGCTGGGACCAACGGCCTAACGTGCCTCCGAAGCACGGAGGAACTCGAGATAAAAGATTTTTGGTCACCCATCCAATGACAGACCACTGCTAAAGTTGCTTAACTAACCACCTGCGCCATTGAGCTCCACTTTTATTGCTCAATATTAAGTAAGTATAAGTTTGTATGTACTGTAGTAGTTTTATAAGTCAATAATTTTTCAGAATAATAACCACAGTTTATTGGAATATTTGATAAAAAGAAATATACAGTGAGAGGCCTGTTTGTGTAAGTTTTCCCCTTTTATATCATAGTCGTGAAATAATCTCAGTTATGTCATCATGTAAAGTTATACATTTAATCCCCTGGTCTGCTTGCTGTCATTTATATTTCATACAATAATCAAATTTAATATGTGGGATACATTTACTTTTTCAATAAAGGAAGAAAGAAAACATTTTATTGGTTACACAGCATACATTAAATACAAAACCGAATAGAAAACATAAGGACAAAGAATAAAATAAGAAAAGAAAACTAATTTAATATGCTGATATGCAAGGCCAACAGGTCGCTGTCTCAGCTATGCTACTGTGGAATTACTTTCACAAAATACCACAGCAGTGCTGATTTACAGCCAGCGCCTTAAGCCCCAGTGATTAAAGAGTGCCATTGTCTATTCCAGAATATACTCATAAGATTTTTGCCAAATTGTTAAGGCCATCATAAAAAAACTCCTTTTTAAACAAGATAAATAATCATCACAATAGTTCTAATAATGCGAGTATTATTGCAAGAACAAATTTTTCTTTTTGGGACATAGTTAAAAACTCATTATATTAACACATAATATAACAATAGGTAAGTATATCAAGCAAAAACAACAAAAGTATCAAAGAAAACACAATACCATCCTTAATTAAATTATAAGTCAAAAATTCATATTCTGAATGAATCAGCTTAATTGGGAAAATTTCATTACCTAATAATTCTGACTCAGAAATTATTTATGATGAAATTTAAGAAAATAGCATCTTACTGATGTTAATTCGCAGCATATTTACTAGAACATGGCTTTTACTGTCTGTAGTTATGCTTACTATGGAAACTTATTGTTTCTATCTACATATCAACATGTTACCTTATAATAAATAAATAAAAAAATACCCCATGCGCCTGTAATGCAAAATGGCATACTTTTAATTGTTGTCCCAACACCAGAGTGACTTGGATTACTGATGATTTTCTACTTTCATAACTAGCCAGGCCTGCTATTCATTGTTATGAGGGAAAGCTAACAAATTAACCTTTTTACCCACAGTCTTGCATTACAATATAGGGAATTAATGTTTCATTGAATTTTTAAAAAATTATTGTTGATTTAGGATAACTCTGTAGGTGAATAAACCTATTAGAGATAATAAATTAAACAAAAGCAAGACTTCTTTAGCTCCAGATAACAATGAGTCATTAACAATGGATCGATAAAACGAATGTACACAACGTAATTGAAATAAATTACTAGATTGGGGCCCTTCCGTAAAAGGAACAATGATTAATAAAAATAGCTTAGCCTTAAAGACACGTCGATAATCAATAGTTAGCCAACAAAAATAATACGCACCGACATCTTGGTCGAAGGGAGAAGAACTTCCAAAAAATACCATTTTATATCAATATATTATCGATGAAGATACAAATTTTACAATTAAAAACAATTTTCCAGGAATAAATCATCAACTTAGATGCACTATTTTGATAGAAACTTATCTAAACACAGTAAACACATCCCATTTTTTTTGTGGCAAAATGACTTTTTTTTTTGTTAAGTTCTCCCTTTTCAGGGAAGGCAAGGGGAACAATGCCCATACAGCCTAAAAATTACTTTTTTTTAATAGTTTAACGAACTTGGATTGTGTCCATACAGCCAATTCTACAGTATTATGGCTTCATTTCAGATTTATCTTTATGATCTTCACAGGTAATCTTTTTACCCGACTGCGCAATGCAAGAGCACGAAGAGCGACGCGCAAACAGGGTATCGTGTTTTTTCTTTAACAAGTGTTCAAACGATAAGATACGAAAGCGTAGATAAAGTCGGATAAAAAAAAATGTCTGATTATATTACAGACAAAAATGCTTGGGTATGAACTGTTCCAACCATTCCAACGGGTATTTCTATATGATTTAAATTATGAATTATGTGTTGACAATACTATAATTAAATTGAAAGCTGTATATAAAGTTGATAACTTAAGGAAGATTATCAGACTGTTTAACAATATTTGATTGACAAAACGGCGTGGTCGTGATTTCTCCTTTGCTTTGTTTTTGTAATCGTTTGTTGTGTCTTACAGGTAAATGACCTTAATTTAAGTAAATATGTTGTAGTTAGTTATGGGTAGTCATGCTCTCATAATAGTCTCTTCGGCGGTGTCGTGTGAGGCGGGTCGTTACGTTCCCTAAAATATGGTTGAGCGAAGCGACGGCTGGTTCATGCGTAATGCTCGTGAACGGGTGCTGCCAGCGGTGATGAGTCTGCCCTAACTTCCTTAATATTGAAGTTAATGTTTAGTCACACTGAATATAAATAACACTATTTGTATTTATACTGTATGACACAGCAATCAAAATGCAGGTAAACAATTAATGTATATTTAATAATTATGTAATGAAAAGTGACTTCATGAATCACCTCTGAAGTCATTTTTCAATATGACGACTCTGTAAATAATAAAACAGGGAGAAAAAACAGCCCTTGCTGAGTTTCTTGCCGGTTTTTCTCAGTACAAGGTCTCCCGCCGTAGATTTACGAACCGATGTCGTAGCTTCTAGACATTCATGAGTGCTTGTAACAGCCTAAACTGAATAAATGATTTTGATTATTATGATTATGATTATAAAACTTTATTAAGTTTCCATAGGGTACGGCCAGAGTGCACTCAGATTCAGATTCAGACTCAGAAAACAAGCGCGAGAAATATACAGTGTAGTTAAAGCAGGGTGGCCATAGTGGCAGCTGGCAACCTGCAAAACAAGCGCGAGAAATATACAGTGTAGTTTAAGGGTACGGCCAGAGTGCACTCAGATTCAGATTCAGATTCAGATTCTGAAAACAAGCGCGAGAAATAAACAGTGTAGTCGAAGGGTACGGCCAGAGTGCACTCCTGATTCAGATTCAGATTCAGACAAAGAAAACAAAGCGCGAGAAAAAGCAGGCAACCTGCTTAGACTACACTGTTTATTTCTCGCGCTTGTTTTCAGAATCTGAATCTAAATCTGAATCTGAGTGCACTCTGGCCGTACCCTAACACTGTATATTTCTCGCGCTTGTTTTCTGAGTCTGAATCTGAATCTGAGTGCACTCTGGCCGTACCCATATTCTTGAGAATAGATGGCAGGAGGCAGGAAATGTCATTATCTTTAAATATCTTCAGTAGGCCATCTATTAAAATAATTCTTTCTAAGCTAAAGGCGGGACAATGGTGTCGATTCTGGATTGATTCTCTAGACTTAAAACTAAATTTAACGTCAGTCTCTCCTTTTCGTTCTGTATGTATAATGACAAGGATACACTGTTGACAAATTTAAGTTTAGGTTTAGAGAATCATGCCGGAATCGATACCACTGTTGTCAAATTTAGGATTGGATTTACAGAATCGACACCAGTGTAAGATAAGGTGATCTACAGTTTGTCTATATATATAAAAGTCGTGACATTAAATGATGGCGCCACTAGTATGCATGTAGCAACCCTGTACAGTCGGACCAAAATGATTTTGATACTAGCAGTTCATTCAAGTAAAATAGGTAATTAATAAGACACACTATACAGTCGTATTTTGTTTCTGTTTTATATATAGTAGGTTTTATAAGCATAGGTATGCTTATAAAAAGTTTAGCCAAGCATATTTAATTGAATCAGAATAAAATTATTATAGATAAAATAGTACTTTATAATGTAAAAGTGCGTAATGTTAGTGATTACCGGTGAGGTGCCATTGAGACCAGAGCCGTTGGGTAATCATCAATACACACAAGTATCATCATACGAAGCTTTTTAACACACTTGTTAAGAAAATAATACTAAAAATCATTTTATAGTATATAAAAATTTTATTTAGAGAAACAATTTATAAATGTGCAGTTAGTAAAATTAGTGATAGGTATCTTCACTAAAAGCATCTGGCCATGGTTCTTTATGTGACCGTTTCTTTCTTTGATCGGCCTTGCCTGTTTTCCCAGGAGTTTCAAACTTTCCATCATTCTTAAAACCTTCGTTGACTATCCGACTCTCTGATTTTCCTGAAAAAAAGTAAAAAAATATGTAACGGACTAGTAACAATAACTTATTGACATGAAGCAATTAATTCAAAATTGGTAGAAAACCTGACCGAGTTGAACCATAATAACGTATCAAAAGAAATGGTCGTACTTCAATATTACCTATTTACAATGTCAATCTAACCTAAAAATGTGCAATGTAAACAATGCCTTTTTTGGTCTCAAAATCGTAAATTGAGTAAATTTGTAACTTCAGGCAGATTACAAACAAATAGTTACACGATTACATACCCGTCATAGATGCTGTTAGCCCCTAAACATCGTCCAAATCCCACAAAATTCGTCCAGCTTGGTAGTCTTCGAAACATCGCTGGAAAACTTTAAAAATCACTTCCCGCGTGCCACCCCGATTTACTTTACTCATTTTTATACCTTTCTGCATAGTTTCGTTTTAATTTATTACAGTTTAATCCAAACAACAAAAAATACAAAAGGAAAACTGTTCCAAAACTGAAACTCGATGACAGCTGACGTACATAAGTTTGGTGTTGCCAGACACATGAATAATGTTAGTTCCTCAAACATTCATGTCACGACTTTATAGACAAACTGTAGTTTAACTTCATTCTTATCACAATATTTCCATATTCCTGATGGTTTTAAGTTTATCTTACGTAAATGCGCGCCGAATCCTCCGTGTCCTAATCTGAGCCGGTTGGTAGTAGTTATGAATCTTCTAGTTTGAGAATAAAGCCGAAGTCGCGGCACGAAACTCTATCGCTGACCGTTATTGCGCATAAGTAAAAATTATGAGCAGGTAGAGTTTGCGTTGCGCCGATTGGCTGTCCAGTAGTACCTATGCGCAGATGTCACCTCCGCGTTTTGTTCATCGCTAGAGTTACGCGCCACGACCTGGCATCTACTCTCTTTCTCCGAAACGAAATTTCGGCATTTTTCAGTGACTCTACTCTATTTTATCTTCGAACACGCACATAAAGTTCGGAATCACAGACAATTATCGTGAACGAATGGAATGAGTTATGTTTGTGAGTTCTTTTTATCTACACATTTTAGATAAGTTTTTCACTTCAAAACAATATGGGTGTATTCCGAAATATAAACCAGTACGCTGGCTAGTGGTAATGACGTCTTGATTTCGACGCCACAACAATACTACTACATGGCGTTGAAATCATGACGACATTACCACTGGTGTTAGCCGACTAATTTGTAGAGTTTATGCAATAGAATGCACGTCAACCTAAATTTGTTGTGTAACACTTTGAAGTATTGGCAATACAATGATGTCGATTCTGGTATGATTCTCTAAAGCTAAACTTAAATTTGACAACAGTGTATCTTTGTCATTCTCTATACAAAATGAAAAGGACAGACTGATGTCAAATTTAGTTTTAAGTTTAGAGAATCCTGCCAGAATTGACACCAATAATTAATTAAAAAATGGTTTATTTGTAAATTTTTCATACTAAATAATGTTCCTCGCGCTGAGCAGCCTTAATTAAAAATACTGTAGTTGTAATTAAAAGCTAACACTTTTCATTTCGTCAATGTGAGGTTAAAATTTCGAACAATTATCTGTCAAATTCAACTTTTAGTTCGAAAGTTTTGTGAGTAGGCTTGGAGAGTTTTAATGTCAAACTATTTTTGGACGCGAATTTTCGAAATGAAATAGAAACAGAGTAAGGAACGTGCGAAATTTCGATCGAATTTTCGTTTTTCGTTCAAATAGAGAAGGCCTCCTGTACCACGGCTAAAGAAATGAAATTATTAAAATATTGACATCATTTGACATTAGGATTTTATGACCTTATTCCAACCCTATACATAGTATCAAATGGACGGAACATTTCACAAAAAAGCGTGGCCATTTTTCTCAGTGTGTCGCTGTCAATGAGCATGTGTGGGTGTGTCTAGAGAAGCGACAAAAATTCAAGTGTTTGGGGTTATCAATATAAACATAAATTAGTTTTTAATTTCATATCAACTCGTGACTATTATAGGTAGAAGATTATATTTTAATATAATAAATACTTATTTTCATTATGATTGTGTTTCAAATATGTATCTTTTTTTCACAATGCATTTTAATTTTATTGAAAATATGTACCCACGTGATTGTCTTTTGATTATCAAATAGGAATTCGAACATAAGGATTTCGATGGCTCAAGTGGTAAGCGGTCGTGAAAGTTCCTAACTTCGACGATCGCACTCCGAAGCCACTATTTGGTTATGACCAAACCCTCCATATTATGGGATAAGTGACCAAAAATTAACTATCTATTTCTCCTCCGTACTTTGAAAGGCACGTTAATTTGTTGGTTCAGTATACATCCACAGTTGTTAGCACCCACCAATCCGCACTGGACCCACATTGTAAGTCATGACGCAGTCTCCCTATGCCATTCAGAAGCGAAGGCCTGTGCCCCTGTAGTGGGGGCAATAATAGGCTGATGATGAATTCATAGCTTAACTTTAAACTCATTTTCATCTACCTACATTTTTGCAAACAAAATGTTTATATTGCAAATCAAACAGTTGCCGTGCCTCGTTGCATCTTACAGTTTAATGTTAGATTAAAACAAAGGCATTTATGATTTGAAATAAGAGTTTAGTGTACAAAAAATTAAAAATCTTATTGCTTGCAATATCTCCTAAAATATTTATATTGCCCTTTTGAATTTATGCTGTGAAGTCATTTGTATTATATATTTGTACATATATTAATAAAAAACAATAATTTACATATTATTTACTAACTTTAACAACAGATGTAATTAAGAAAACAGGTTATACTAATGAAATACTTATAAAATCAATTAAAGTTATTGATATTATTAAAAAAATGTTGTGGTAATGCATCCGTTTTGAGTCTTGATTCATTAGTAAGCATGATGTTTGAAAATATTACGAACAAAGTTAGGAATATTTCGTAAGTCCCCAGATATCAAATTAACAGCTTTGATCTGCTCTCATCTCACATCGGCATCTTGAGAAACTAAAACAAATTGTTTATACATATAAACAAAAAAAAAATCTCAAGATTTAAAAGTCTAGCAGTTATGTTTAAAATAAAAACTAAACTACTGTTATCGATAAAACTATGTAAAAAGTACAGCTCTAAAATATGTTATTTTCAATGCGAATTTGAATTCAATTTTATTGATATATTCATGAATTTGTGACGTAAACTCAATAGATCCCAATGATTGTATTATTCTGTTATAAAAATACCAGTAAGTATATGTACAAAAATATTTGATAAGATATGACTACGACTTACACATGAAATGATAATTCCGGGTTTTGATTCTTTCTTTTTCCGGCATTATCTTAAACTTGTATATAATTTTCACGCTTAACACTACGAATTCTTTTCAATTTATGAAAATACCACACGTCACTGCAATGTTGTGAACATATTACTCGGACAATCGTAGGCCATAATTTACAAGCATCACTATATGGTTTCTGATTTACAGTTTGTCTATAAAGTCGTGACATGAATGTTTGAGGAACTAACATTATTCATGTGTCTGGCAACACCAAACTTATGTACATCAGCTGTCATCGAGTTTCAGTTGTAGAACAGTTTTCCTTTTGTATTTTTTATTGTTCCGATTAAACTGTAATAAATTAAGACGAAACTACGCAGAAAGGTATAAAAATGAGTAAAGTAAATCGGAGTGGTACGCGGGAAGTGATTTTTAAAGTTTTCCAGCGATGTTTCGAAGACTACCAAGTTGGACGAATTTTGTGGGATTTGGACGATGTTTATGGGCGAACAGCATCTATGACAGGTATGTAATCGTGTAACTATTTGTTTGTAATCTGCCTGAAGTTACAAATTTACTCAATTTACGATTTTGAGACCAAAAAAGGCATTGTTTACATTGCACATTTTTAGGTTAGATTGACATTGTAAATAGGTAATATTTTAGTACGACCATTTCTTTTGATACGTTGTTATGGTTCAACTAGGTCAGGTTTTCTACCAATTTTGAATTAATTGCTTCATGTCTATAAGTTATTGTTTCTATTCCGTTACATATTTTTTTACTTTTTTTCAGGAAAATCAGAGTGTCGGATAGTCAACGAAGGTTTTAAGAATGATGGAAAGTTTGAAACTCCTGGGAAAACAGGCAAGGCCGATCAAAGAAAGAAACGGTCACATAAAGAACCATGGCCAGATGCTTTTAGTGAAGATATCTATCACTTATTTTACTAACTGCACATTTACAAATCGTTTCTCTAAATAAACTTTTTATATACTATAAAATGATTTTTAGTATTATTTTCTTAACAAGTGTGTTAAAAAACGTCGTATGATGATACTTGTGTGTTGATGATTACCTAACGGCTCTGGTCTCAATGGCACCTCACCGGTAATCACCAACATTACACACTTTTGCACTATAAAGCACTATAAATTGCACTATAAATCTATAATAATTTTATTTTGATTCAATTAAATATGTTTGGCTAAACTTTTTATAAGCATAGGTACCTACTATATGTAAAACAGAAACAAAATACGACTGTATAGTGTGTCTTATTAATTACCAATTTTACTTGAATGAACTGCTAGTATCAAAATCATTTTGGTCCGACTGTATAGGGTTGCTACATGCATCGGTGGAGGGAGCTACACGGGCACGTCCAAGTAGCCCTCCGCAGCGGACGGGGGGGCGGTACGGTGGGCACTAGGCCGCGTACTCAGCCCCCGCGCGCGGGCCTACCCGCGCACGTCTGCGGGGTCCCCGCGATACCCCGGGAGACCCCTGCCGTGGAGCCCCGGCTTGGCCGGGAGGCTGCTAGGTGCGGAGACGCGGAGAATCCCTAAACGGGGATCCCGCGGCTTCGCGCTAAGCAGCTTAGAGGGTATTCGCAGGACTTTTTTAGCGGATATTATACCGTAAAGCGCCCGTAAGAGTTGCGGGGTCTTCGGTGGGCAGCCACTGGGGGGTTCGTAAGACTAGCGGGAGCCAGGTGTGAGGTCCGTTCGGCGGTGTGCCTCTTAGGGGCGTCGTCGTCTGTAAATAGATTTTTTACCTGCGTATTAAAAAAAAAAAAAAAAGGGTTGCTACATGCATACTAGTGGCGCCATCATTTAATGTCACGACTTTATAGACAAACTGTACACCGATAATCAACAATGGTGTCGATTCTGGATGATTCTCTAAACCTTAACTTAAATTTGACAACAGTGTATCCTTGTCATACTTTATACAGAACGAAAAGGAGAGATTGATGTTAAAAATTTAGTTTTAAGTAAGTGATCATGCCAGAATCGACTCCATTGTCAAACTTACATCAACTAGACAGAGATGTATGGAAAATAGTTCCATCCGTCATTCAGGCTGTCAAATTTCAAGCTTCGTCCATTTGATACTATGTCTATGATTCCAACGTTCAGGAACGAAAATTCAATAGAATCAATCTCAATCTATGTACGTAGGTACGTAATCGTAATCAAGGTTATTACAGAAACAAAGAAAATTATTTAAGGCAGGACAATACTAATCTGTCGCGTTGTGTTGTAACGCGATAACGGCCTCTAATGTGATGCGTAGCGTTCACATCTATCTGATGCCTTCTGACGTAGCGTCGCCAGCCAGAACGTTACTTCTGAAAATATTTGTCGTTACTTTTGACCCTGTCGCATTACCTTTCATTTACCAAAGCCAAATCGCGTGTAACTGAAAATGATAATCGATTTCTTTTATTATTTTGTTTTAAGTACTTAATTATTTTTTACTTTTCTGTATTTTATTCAAAAATCTTCTTTTTTTTTATTTAATTGAAATACAATTCAACTAATTTAAATATCGTCAAATCTACCCCGTGTCATTCCTGGTGTCGTTCAAAGGTGCCCATTATGCTTGCAGCATTCCCATGCTACATGGAAATATATAGTCTTTATACCAGAAACGACCCGGAGCAAGGATCATCAGTTTTTTGCCTGAATCGGCGGCCCAGGTTCCATACAAATCGCCTGGTTACCGCGCTCCAACAAGTAATATTTTATATTTTAAGTAATTTGAATTATGTCTTTATCTTAACTTCTCATTTGTCGAATATAAAATAGAATACAGGGTTAATTTTAAAATACCAGTAACCTTGTAGTTCTATAGGTTATAACATAATACACAACAACGTTTGTTCTACGAGTTTTGACATTTTGAGTTTGAGTTCGTTACATTTTATTATCATAAAAAAAATGCAATCTTCGGTGTAATATGTGGATGTAATCTTTGAATAAGACTCTTTTACTTCGGATAAAGTTAGCCGCCATTCTTTCTGTTTTCTTTTGGGGGCAGAAGAAGGCTTAGTTTAATATAAAAACAAGAATCAAGGGCCTTCAAAGAATTTAATTCGAAATTTATTAGAAATACCGCTCTTTGAAACTTGGCGCCCTTTATTCATTATGATTTTTCTTTTTTATTTGACTTTGACATTACTGGATTTCTCTATGGATTACCAATAAAGCTCTATGGATTTTGGTCGCGTTCGTTTCTTGGCTCGCTCGCTAATTTCTTTTAGAAATTAATAATGGATTTGCTAAAAGATATTGACAAAAATGTGACCAACTGAAAACATAATTGCTTGTATTTTACAGGAATTATGCATTTTGTGGTGAACCTGCAGGATATTTGAGGAAAACTGGAAGATTTAATGGTATGCTGCCATAATTTTGGCAACCAAATATTTGATTGCTTTGGTAACCGGTGGTAGGTAACGCTTTGGTGTCTCAGGAACATAATATTCCTTCGATCGTGCATATAAAATACAGATATTAAATATTAGAAAGACTGAATAACTGTAGCGCCATGTGGCATTGACAGTCAGTAAAAAGAAACTATTTAATAATGAACGAAAGAGGTCACTAGTCCTATCGGACCACACGTCTTATTGAAGATTTTTTGTTAAATTTATAGGTAATTCTAACCTGTAAACAATAGAGCAATGGCTAAGAAAAAGAAGCCAGCAGGTAAAACTCCGGCGACCCGGCGTACATCACGTCGCGGCAAGCAAGCCAGCAACGTTGATGGCGAACCGTCATCGTCTGCTGAGCCACCGCCTGTTGATTCAACAGCAGAACCTACTCAATCTACTAGTAATGCTAATGAAGGAAAGTCAGCATCTCTCAAGCAATCAACCTTGCCCATTACTAAGCCATGCCAAGTACCAATTGTAGCCTTGCATAAGAAATTTGGCAAATATCGGTGTTTATTTAACAATGAAGAAACTTTAAAGAAAAGTGAAGTTGGTAGTGACAGTGAAACAAGTAGCAGTGTAGAAATAAAAGTAGTTGATCCCTGTGCTGGTTCTGAATCTGATTCAAATACAGCACTGGACACACCTTCAGAAACAAATGTTGTTTTGTGCCCAAGTCCTAGCAATACAGTCATTACGGTGCAGAGCCAAAGTAGCTCAGGAAATGTATCTCCAATTTCTTTGTTAGGTGAAATCCAAACTTCCACTAAAAATGCATCAGTAGATGATAATAATGGACAAAAGGACAATAATATGGATTCAGAACTAGAAGCAGCCACTATTCCTGTAATAGACATTACTGAAACTGAATCACTAGATAAATGCATCGAAGAGACACCAAATGTCTCTGAACAGGTAACTCTGGTGTCTCAAGATGTTCCGTTGGAGGAAGAACATATTGATCAAGTTGAATTTGCTGATGATGATGATGAGGTCATCACAATTGTGCAAATAGTAGAAGATGACAATCCAGAATTATATTATAATATCAAGATGGATAGTCCAAAAGATGAAGCTAATGAAGAAAGTAAAAAGGATGCTGAAATTCAGCGTCATTTTGAAAAACTTAATCTGGCCAATACCAGTGAAGCCAATTCTCTTATGGAATTTAATGACTCATTGAACTCGAACAACACCCCATGTAGCACACCTGACTTACAATTACCTAAGGAACATTTGGATGTGCTAGCAAGGCCAGATCCTAGTATTACTCCGAGCTCAACATTATCAGATGATAGCAATTCATCAAGGGTTACAGAACAAAATCAACCTAACTCTAATGATTCAGCAGAGTCATCACCTTCAGGTGTTCGGCGATCTAGTCGTATAAAGACAATTAGCCATATGAAACAAAAGACTAAAGGCTATGGATTAGTTAAAACTCCTTTGAAGAAAGCTTTGATAACACAGACTAAACTAAAGTTAGAAGAACTGGGGTCAGATAGTCAAGAGAAATCATCCGATACTTTAATGATAAATGCTCCAAACTCTCCATCATTCCCTATACCTTCTGATATGCCTGTTAAAGTGAAGTCTCGGTGGAGGAGATCAAGTGAATTAGAAATGGGAGCTGGCTCACCTGCTAACTCACCACTAGCTAGTCCTAGTTTACCAAACCGGATGCCTCCGTTAGCTGAAATGAATAACACAGAGGATGATATTCGTCCACTGTCTAAGGAGGCTTATGACAAGATAATAGATGATCGAATGAAGCAATATGAACATTTGGAAGAAAATGAATATTTATGTGATAGAATGATTAGTAAGGAAACGAAGAAAATGACATGTGACTGTTTTATGACCAAAGAAGAACTTGAAAGAGGTGAATTAGCTTGTGGAGAAGACTGTTTAAATAGATTACTCATGATAGAATGGTAAGTAAACAGGAAAAAATATCAATTGTCAATATCAATCCTAAAAAGTTAGTTAATTAACCCAAAATTTCATTTATTTCACAGTAACTCAAGATGCCCCGTTGGTGATAGATGCACAAACAGAAGATTCCAAAAAAGAGAAAATGCATCTTTAAAGGTTTTTTATGCAGATAAAAAAGGTTGCGGCGTGGAAGCTGCATTAGATATATCAATGTGAGTAATAAGTACTAACATTGCTTAAAATTACAAATCATTAATCAAATGTTTTGTTACGCAAGCATAAACCTACCTTTTACAAATATCACCTGGATATGCTATGAAATATTTTGTTAAATATTAGTCGTAAAAAGTAAACTTTAATAAAAGAGTTTTGGTAGAGTTGAGTAACACTTACCTTTTTCCACAGAGGTGAATTTTTAATGGAATATGTAGGAGAAGTATTAGATTATGAGCAGTTTTACAAAAGAGCTCAGGAGTATTCAGATGAAAACAACTTGCACCACTACTTCATGTCTCTAAAGGGAGACACAGTCATTGATGCAACTATGAAAGGCAACATATCTCGTTTCATCAACCACTCATGTGACCCAAATGCAGAGACTCAGAAATGGACAGTCAATGGAGAGCTTAGAATAGGCTTCTTTAGCAAAAGGGACATTCCTGCAGGAGAGGAAATTACTTTTGATTACCAGTTTCAGAGATTTGGGTAAGTGCACTTAATGAAATGAAATAGTAATCCAATAACTTCTAACATAGGGTTCCAGTGGTGTCATAACTGGGGCTTTTTTCATCCTCCCCTTGAAACCTTGGTAGTAGAAAATAAGATTGTTTCAAATCAAGTTCTAATTATTATGCTTATAGTTATTGGGTATGTAAAATGTACAATATGAATCAATGATTTCATTATAATAATGAGAACTGCAAATATAATTGAGTTTTATTGGCATGTATTAAACTTGTAACTAAAAACATTTGCATGCCAATTGGGCTGTTGTTCTGTATGTATTTTTGTATGTCTGTGAGAGAGCAGGTGGTTTAAAATTTTCTTTTGTTATCCACACAAAAATTGTTTTTAAAAGTGATTACTGTTTCACAAGCTCTATGTGTATTTCAGAAAAGTGGCACAGAGATGCTATTGCGGTGCTAGTAATTGCCGTGGCTGGATTGGTGCTGAACCTGATTCCGATGACGAGGAGGTAATTATGATTTGCTCAAATTCATAAATTTAATTAAGTGCACCGTTTTTAAGCACAACAATGATTTGCAAGAATTTGAAATAAAATTGGAATACCTTATTCATTAATACCTAAGAGCATGTTCCCACTTTGTTGTGCCAGTTAATTTATCATTGGACTACTATCGACTAGCTGATCCCATATACTGACTGTTTGTCATAATTGAGTCGTTTAAATTCTTCTCGTTGTCCAACTCAACTCAATCTTGCTGTACTCCTTGACGCCATTTTTTAAGAACCAACTTACTGCATACTAATATCATAAATAACTAATATTATTTGGTTTTCGTAGGAAGAAGAAGAGGACGTATCAACATCTAAGACTGTCGAAGAGAGCGCAGAAAGCCGACCCGCGACGGACGAGCCGCGTCCGCGACCCCGCCCGCGCGAACGCAAGTACAAACCGAAGGCCAATGACCTCGTGCAAGACGCTGATGTAAGTACCTACTATTATAACGAATGTTTGTTTAATATGAGCTGTTTCTGTTTGATTTTATAATTATTGAATAATGAATGACGTTTCCAATTATTTTCTTTCCGTTAAGTCTAAGCTCTGGAGTTGTTTTGAATAACTAGTGATTATTTTTTTTGCCAAAAAGTCAATTAATATCAATTTCACTTAATAAACTATGGGGCACTTTTTAATAAGCAATCTAGTCAAAATATGGCTCCTTTATATATATTTGTTATGAATTACATGTTCATAGCAATCTGCAGCTATATCTCATACTACTTGTTTATGTAATTAAGCATTAACAGTCATTGTTTACACTAATACTAACATATTTTTTAATGAATATTTCTCTATCTACCAGCACCATCTATCAACTACAGTAACGTTGCGATATTCATGACTAAAAATATTTTGTAATGTTCTAAAATTCTGTTTATCGCAATTCTTAATTCATACTATGGATAAGAATAAATAACGATAAATTAACCTACAGTAGATATAAAGTGCATATTCTATTACTCTTCTTTAGTTGGAAGAAGACCTGGAGGCGCTCAGTCGCACCGGAGTCAAGAACCAAAGTCACACGCTGCGTTTGTCGCGTACCGTGGTTCGGGCCAAGACTCGCCGCGCGCAGACAGCCTTACTGCGACTGTTGCGCGACGCCGACCTGCCTTGCCGCCGCCTGTTCCTCGACTACCGCGGCCTCAGGCTGCTGGCGCCCTGGTGTAGCGACGCGCCCAACGACTTCAGGCGAGTGTGAAGACCATTTCAGGAAAAACCGTTTCAGAGGCCCAAGCTCGAGTTTTCGACAGCTCCGCAACGTATCGCATCGTCAAAGTTTCCATGGAAATTAAACAGCCCTCCAACTAGAGGTACTCGATACGATATACAATACTCTATAGAGCTGCCAAAAACTCGTGTTTGGCGTTACGTGGAATGGATCACTGATCAGAAATTCAGCTTTGCCGCCGCCTGTTCCTAGACTACAGTGGCCTCAGGCTGCTGGCGCCCTGGTGTAGTGACGCGCCCAACGACTTCAGGCGAGTGTGAAGACCATTTCAGAAATATCAGTTTCAGATCAAACAGTCTCAGTGCGTTCAGTGGAAGTTCAGCAACGGCCGGTTATTGGGTGACTGACTTTTCTTTTCCTCGATTCTTGCGGCCTCAGGCTGCTGGCGCCCTGGTGTAGCGATGCGCCCAACGACTTCAGGTGAGTGTGAAGATCGTTTCAGTATCACTTTCTAAAGGCCAGTGGACTGCCTTTCTGCGAAGTGTATGAAGCAGTGTTATTTTGGGAAGCACAGCGGTGAGAACTTTCCTAATGGGCAATTTAGAATAGGTGATCAAGAATTCTACCTGGCCGTCGCCTGTTCTTTGACCACCGCGGCTTCAGGCTGCTGGCGTCTTGGTGAAGCGACGCGCCTAACGACTTCAGGCGAGTGTGGAAACCATTATAATGTAACTATATAGCCTCGAATACATTATGGGTTAAATACTGCATTCAGGCGAGGGTGGAAACTATGATAATGTGACTATATAGCCTTATTGCAACATGTTGCGGAACAAGACCCGCAACAACTACGTCAAATATCGCGGAACAAATCTTGCGAAACATTTTGCTGGCCACACTAACAACATTAGTCAATGCTTATAGATATTTTGCACAAGGAGGTTGTGGTAATAGGCTAGTTGCCTATATTTTAAAAAGTGGTTAATAATATACCTTGATGTTTATTTAACCCCAAAAAAATATTATTTTATATAAAAAAGTACAATAGCAATATGTATTTTGTATTTTAAAAAATTTATTCAAATTTCCCTCGAAAACGCTCTAGACTGTCATGGCGTCTAGAATGACGTCACGCCGTGCAAAGCAAACAATACGCTGTACGCCGACTATTAAAATTATTTAGTTAAAAATGAATCCATCGTATTACAAGTACTGTATAGTGTCCTAGTATAAAAGGAGAAGCATAAAACGCCAGACAAATTATTTATATGCCACAAATGCGGAAAAAATGGTTAGAACTTGCAAGGAGGGATGGTACCTATTCATTGTTTATCAACAAATACAAGAATAATTTTGTGATGAACATTTTGATGTAAGTATTTTGCATAACACAATCAATGAAATCAAAATGTTATACAAGCCGGATAAATTATATTGCATTATATTGATAAAACAATGACAATAGGTTGAGGTTAGGTAAGTTGATTTAATTTTATGATATGATTTAGAGTCTATTTGAGAGTTCAGTATATTTATTCATAATAATAAACACATCTTATTCTTGTTCTAGTTGCCAAATGATATGCTTATTTATGTCGAGTAGTTATGCGATTAATTTTTTATTTTGGTTAAAATATTATTATTTGCTTCGGTAAATCCCAATTCCATGGATTTATTAGGCTTCCTTTCAATACTTATCTGAAAACAAACTGATAAATTGTAGTTATAATTTTTATTATTTTTAAAGCATGTAACTGCTTGATGTTTAAATCTAAATTGATAAATTGTATCAAAGTAACAATAACATGAATGAGATATCAATGAAATGTATGGAAACGGCCACCACAAGTAATGTTTTGCACGTGGTGACGTCAGTCTTTCTGATTGGTGTTTGCCGTCACGTGATCTAATGCCTATTTTATTCGAATTTATTTTCTAAAAATAATAATAATCTTTAATTATTATGATAAATAGCTTTATTTTTTGTTATCTGTATATCATAATTCATATTTAGAAACTGTAACCCATTCGATTTATTGTTAGTTGACACAAGCCTATTACTGCAGGGTTCATACTTATTTTGTGAGAGATGCGTAATTTCGATTCTCTAAGTTAAATTCCAAGTTCAACAAAAATTTGTAAATTTCTGACCATAATTTGATGTTTCCATAGATGGGAGATGCTACAGACGGTGGATCGGTTGCCGATAACGAACAAGACTATGGTGCAGGAGAGCCGCTTCTTTACCATAGTGGAGCGGTGGCTCAGTACCGCAGACAACATTGCCGACTTGACGCTCATAGACGAAGGTACCGGTAAGTAAACCTTATTTCTTTAATAATATGATCCAATTCTATATCACCTTAGTGGAGCGATGGCTCAGCACCGCAGATAACATTGTTGACTTGACGCTCATAGAAGAAGCTACCGGTAAGTTAATCTTATTTCTTTAAAAATATGATCCAATATTGTATAGCGAAATGACTATGCAGGAGAGCCGTGCCTTGTTCTTTGCCATAGTGGAGCGATGGCTGAGCACCGCAGGTAATATTGCCGACTTGACGCTCATAAACGAAGCTACCGGTAAGTGAATCTTATTTCCTTAACAATAGGATCCAATATTGTATCACCATATTGGAGCGATGGCTCAGTTCCGCGGACAACATTGCTGACTTGACGCTCATAGACGAAGCTACCGGTAAGTGAACCTTATTTTTTTTAATAATATGATCCAATTCTATATCACCTTAGTAGAGCGAGGGCTCCGCACCGCAGACAACATTACCTACTTCAATCTCATAGACGAAGCTACTGGTAAGTGAACCTTATTTCCTTAATAATATGACCTATTGTACCACCATAGTGGAGCGATGTACCGGTAAGTAAACCTTTTTTCTTCAAAAATATGATCCAATATTGTATAGCGAAATTACTATGCAGGAGAGCCGCTTCTTTACCATAGTTGAGCGGTGGCTAAGCACCGCAGACAACATTGCCGACTTGACACTTATAACGAAGCTACTGGTAAATGAACCTTATTACTTTTATATGGTAATGTGAACAGCGCCACAACGGACGGAACAAGAATTAAAAATCTTCCATATAAAACTTTTTGGCATTTGACTCAATGTATTCTTACCCAATTCATCAGCTGTGGAAATATGTGAGTTCTATCCCCAAATATACTAGTGTATTTTTCTACCTTTGTTGTCAGGTTTACCTGTAGAATCGGCTAACAGAACTGCCCAAGACGCTGCCATGGAGAAGAATAAAGAAATCTCACTGAAAGTAAAGGAACTGTCGAGCCAGTTGCTTGAGCGGTGGTCTAGCCTTAAGGTATTTATTTGGTTCCCTGCTATTGAAAAACAAAAGTATACATTTAATGCAGGCACTTCAATGAGGATCATTACTAGGTCAGCAAATCAACTCAAAATCTACAATATAATGATCTTGCAAGCTTTTTAATTAATATACCTTTTTAAATTATCGAAATCGTTTAATTATTTGCGATTTTATAACTAATTTTATGGTAGCCAATATTCACCGGCGGCCGATACGTGTGATGTCACAGAGCTCGATCGTGATTCACTCCGGTCGAACTTTAGTAGCGTCTTTACGCACGCTTAGCGCCCGAGCGCCAGAGCTCTGTGACGTCACAGTCACCACGCCGTCAGTATAAATCTGCATTCTCAACTAATAGCGTTACGGATCAACATTGGCTGCTCGTGTTTGCTATTTGTAAACTTGACATCGGTCTGTCGCTTTCATTCCTTATAAAGCATGGTAAGGACAGACTGTTGTCAAATTTATAAATAGCAAACACGAATAGCCAAGTGAAGTGCCGGCATAATAACCATAGGGCGCTTTCAATTTATGCGTTTTGTGACGGCCTGCTGCGGTGCCGAAGCGGTGCGTTTGTCGTACAGCGTACGGACGATCCTTTTTTTTTCACACAAAACGCGTGGTGCGGCAACAGTGCGGCGCCGGTACCGCAAACGCTCGACAACAGCGCCCTTATATTTGTAAACAGTTGGTTGATATATATATAATTGACACGGGTTTTTTTTCCAATTCCTTTTATGTTGAACAAATACTTATGATTTCTTAATTTCCGAATATCGTCTCTGACCTCTTTATTTTAATATACCATTTATTTCTAGGAAGTCTTCAAAATTCCCAAAAAAGAGCGTATACAGCAAATGAAAGAACACGAACGGCAAGCAAATGTCGAAAGGCGAGCCGCTGATTCTAGCGGCTCTAGAGAAAGGGAGCGCGAGAGAGACAGAAGAGAAGAGAGGGACAGACGGGAAGAAAGAGATAGAAGAGAAGAGAGAGATCGGCGCGAAGAGAGGGAGAAGGAGAGAGAGAGGGAAAGGGAACGGGAGAGAGAACGCGAACGCGAGAGGGAAAGGGACCGCGAAAGGGATAGGTATAGAGATCGCGATAGAGACGACAGAGATAGGAGGAAAAGGCGTGGCAGCAGCCCCGAAGGCAGAAGAAGTATAAGGTGAGTTGTTTTTTTTTTTCTAGATTGTCATTTATTGTTTAGCGTGCTAACATTTGTGAATATGTAGGCTATTTGGCAATTTTTTGAAAATGTTCATACTTCATATATTCGTGTATAATGACTGCATAAAAAGTGGATATTTATTATTCTATTGTGTATAGCAGTAAAAATCGAAAATAAATATTTTATTTTCAAATATGCAGCGGAAACGTTTCTCTTGCAAATATGGCGTGTTTACTGGCAGGTGACGTCACACGCTTCTCATTCAATGAAACGTCAAATAGTACAAAGTAATTTCACTTTGTCAGGATGTGTACAATCTTAGGCGTTTTTGGTCACGAGACAATAGATAGAAAATACTTTTCTCATTTGTGATTTTTACTAATATAATTTTAAAACTACTTTTTTTTGTCAGTATAGTGAAATCACTCGCAATATTCATGTTGAATGAATACAGATGCTAAAATTGTTTCTTTATTTTTCATACTGACAAATAGCCTATTATGTATGTTTTTTTTTGTGTATGAAACAGTTACAGTGATTGAAAGTACATTCCCTTTTGGTGGCGATGCATAATCTGTCTATGAGGTTAGGGATTCTGGGGCTCCACGGCCTAAGCAACGGCGCGAGTGATACTTTGGTATGGCAAGCATCTATAGGCAAGGGTGGCCGTTGACCATCAGGCGGATCATATGCCTGTTTGTCAATCTTTTTAAATGAGTAAAAAACATATAACATATTTTGTAAATAAATATTTTACTATTATTATTATTATTGTATTTATATACCAATGGGGCTGACCTTGGCTGTTTATATTTTTCCGTTTAACATTTATATACATCCTGTAGATCGGAGTAGTTCAATTACACACTGTGACACGAGAATTTTATATATACGTCTATAATATAATACAATTTTTATTTCCCCAATAATGTCAGGTTAAGTGAACGCGTTTTGGCATCAGTACCACCAATGAGCAAGGAGGAGAGACGGCGAGCGTTCGCCGAAGCGGCCGCCGCCGCCGACGAGAATCGAACCCGGGCCTGTGAGCAACCGTGCTGGCCGCAATACTGGCCTAACCAAGAAGGATTCCCACACCAGGTACAGGTAAGTGATAAAGGTTGAAGCGAAAATAATCATATGATCTTATATCTATAATTTAATACGATTAAATCTGCTCGACCCGGTCCCACATCTATATATCAGAAGAGAGCACCATAAGGCACGATTTATGGTGGTATAGATTGTGCCTTATGGTATACTAAGAAAAGTTTGAGCTCTCTTGAGTTGAGTTCCATTAACGACGATAGATGACAGAGTAAATACCTGTTATCTTTACCTAATGATTTATTTTTTGCGAATACGAACACCTCTCTATCCTGGTCCGACGACAGGTAGCGCTTACAATATCTACACCTAATTATAGTGTGACCAAGATCTTATGAGACTTGACATTGGCAGGAGGGCGCTGTTGGTGAACAAGTGATAAAATAATGATTACTAAGTACAGGCAGTCCTCGAACTTACGGCATGTTAGGTTCTCGAAATACGCGACGTAAATCGAAACGACGTTAATCGAGACATATTTTTTCATATGTTTACATGTACTCAAGGGTTGACCTCGCGACAAGTGAATTCTCCTATGCCGGAAATCGGAACAATTGAGGTGTGCTTGAGGAAAAGTGTCAAAACATTATTCGACGTAACTTGAAACGACGTAAGTCGAGGACTGCCTGTACGTAAAATCTCAATAAAGGGAACGTTAAAATTTATAATAAGTCGGAAAGAGTATTACGAAATTGAAAAGGCTTTTAACACGTTCCTAAAATTACTTCCAATTTCGGCCACGCGCCTCTAGATCGTGGTCGCACTGTAATGTATTAGGTAGCGTTTTATTAATATTGCCATGTATTAATTCTTGTTTAGAACATGCAAATGTTCCCTGGCGCTATGATGCCGGGCCCGGGCGGCATGGGGCCGATGCCTGGAGTGGGGGGAGTGCCCCCCTGCGACGGCGAGTGGGGGGGAGAGTTCCCCCAGCAGTTCTGTCCGCCGTTCTCGCAGCCCTTCTGTATGCCGCAAGCTAAGTGAGTGCCTCAATAGAGATTTCAACTTGACGACTCTGTATATACAATACAGGGAGAAAAAAACAGCCCTTGCTGAGTTTCTTGCCGGTTCTTCTCAGTACAAGGTCTCCCGCCGTAGTTTTGCCAACCGATGGCGTAGCTTCTTGACCTTCACAAGTGCTTGTAACAGCCTAAACTGAATAAATGATTTTTGATCGATTGATTTGTGATATATCATTGTTATGGCAGAAGACTTGTTTAATAGGAGAAAAAATTATTGATACATTATTGTCATATAATAAATTTATTATCGCAATGAAATTTAGAGGAGTTCCGGTAAATGTTGATGTTGCGCATCTAATCGAACTACATATTATTCAGAAAATAAGATAACTATAACTTTTGAATTTTAATATAATATCCAATCCCTAATTGTTTACCTTCAAATGTTACTATCACTATACTGTTCTAGGACATTCGCAAACTCGAACAACAAAATGTAAAATCTTAAAGATTTTACCTAATTTGGTATAATTGAGTTGAAGTATGCAAATATCTTTCAGTGATATGAGTTCAAATCAGACACATCAACCTTACTGATTTTAAATTATTTCAGATCTCAACCTAGAATTAACTTCTGGAAAACCATACCTAAGATTTAAATAAGAAATTCTTGGAATCTCTCTTTTCTTATTCTTATTATTCCTATTTTCTATTTTTATTTAATGTGAATATTTGGCCAGTATGATGGGAATGGGCGGATTCGGCATGGGCGGCTTCATGTTCGGCCAGCAGATGCCGCAGTTTGCGCCGCAAGCGCAGCCGCAGCTGATGGACCCATCGCTACCAGTAAGTGCTTTATAAGTCAATAAATGTATGTCATCATCATCATCATTATCAGCCTATTAATGTCCCCACTGCTGGGGCACAGGTCTTCCCTATGGATGGAATAGGGAGATTGAGCCATGACCCACCACGCGGGCCCAGTGCGGATTGGTGGGTGCTAACGACTGTAGATGCAGTTGGGACCAACGGCTTAACGTGCCTTCCGAAGTACGGAGGAACTCGAGATAGAAGATTTTTGGTCACCCATCCAATGACCGACCACTGTGAAAGTTGCTTAACTTCAACGATCGCAGCAGAACGCGCTAATCACCTGCGCCATCGAGCTCCTTGTAAATGTATTATAGTAAATGTATGTATGTATTATCGATTGAATAAAATTACCGGCAGTTTTAATAGCCGATCTTCAGTAATAGCAACTATTAGAGCTACTTTGCCTAGATTTTCCATTAGTTGACATGAATCAATAACTGCTGTTTTGAAAACAAAATGTGGCACGATAAGTATATCGTCTCGAAGGAAAGAAAGAAGTAATAAAAATTATTACTACATATTAAATCGTCATTGTTTGTTTGTCAGGAAATCTCGTTATTTCTCGGGAGTCTGAGGATCCCATAAGAAATGAAATCAAAATAAGCATACATTTTACTGGAGTTAAAATTTTATTGAAACTTTATACACTAGAAACCTTTGCAGTGATGCGACTGATGCGTCCAGTCAGACATTTTTGAAGTATGCAGGAATAATTTGCTAATTGGACAGAATGTCTTGTGTCGTGACTTTCGACTTGTATCTTTATTGGCACGAGATATGCTTACTTTATCACGTATTTATCAAAACTCTTCATCAAGGAAAAGGCAGTCCCGGTATCTATAATAAATAAGCTAATATCCTTTAACTATTGCTGCTTAACAATGACTCAAAACCAAATTATAACTAATATGAAAGGGAGAGAGGTGTATCTATGGCATTTCCTGACTTTCATACGTAACAAGTGGCCGCCTGCACTTCGTCTCCGTTAATTTAAGTTACGCGCAACTTTCTTCTTTTTAATTACCTTGTAAACTGTATAACAAAACTTAAAAAAATGGATGAAATGGCTAAAGTCGTTATTAAATTATAATTATGTAAAAATTTGTAAGTAAGCAATAATATTTGTCATCAAACATCGATTTATATCTCAACAGCCACCAGGAATGATGATGCCCGACCAGATGCCCAACACATCAATGCCCCCAACTGGGGTAGCTCCTACCCCTGGAACTAGCGAAGGACAGGAAACGCTTCTCCCTTCCATGTGGCGATCGGCTAAAGACGAGAAGGGCCGCACTTATTACTACCACGTAAAGCTAAGACAGCCTCAATGGGCACCGCCTACACCACCGCCACCACCTTCACCTGGTAAGTTATTTGAAAGTTGATTTTATTGGCGTGTGTTTAGAGTGTATTTTCAGCTGGCAACATGCGAAGCTGATGATACATCGGCAGAGGACACCTTGCAACCTGCTCAAAAATGAACTTTATTACATGCATGTAATATAGTATGATTGTGCCTCTGTAATCAACTTTCTATAGGATACGACGATGGAACGCGACTGTTGCCCTTAACGCAGATTATTTTATAATCTAGCTAAGGCTCAGTGTGACTATTTCAGAAAACCCTTATGCCCAAGAATGTTTTAACTATTACCTACTTTATAAGTTAAAAACTATGTACTTAGTAACTTAAAATATTGTACACTTTTTGGCAATACAAATGTGGATTATTATATTGTTACAATGTGCTTAGACTAATTTTCAGCTGGCTACGACGTAAGGTTGAGACGAGACATCTGCATAGTAATGATATCACACTTGATAATGGACTTTGTTCTTAGAGTATGTTTTTATCTAAGTTAGCTGCAGTGAACGCCTGCCCCAGCACTGCTACTTTTACTTGGTTCGTTACTTGAAAATGGACCTTATTGTGTAGTTTTTGGAGTGTTTTCCACCATTTCTATGAGGCGATTGGCTAAAGACGATAAGGGCCGCACTTATTAATACTACACGAAGCTTGGATAGCCTCAGTGGGCACCGCCTAAATTGAACTTATGGTCAAATACTTAGAGTATATTTTCATCTGACTACGACGTGAAGCCAAGGTTTCTGTAGAAAATTCACCCTATGTTCATGTCTTTAAAGTATATTTACAGGTAAGTTAAGGTGAAAATGTCACTTGATAATTGACCTTATTGTGTGTTTCTTTGAGTGTTTTTAGCTGAAGTAGCTACAGTGGATGCCTACTATCCAGTTACTGCCGACTTCAATCTCGTATATCACTTGAAAAAAGACTTTTGGTGTTATGAAATTTGTGTTAATTTAATGTTGAATTTGGCGAATGCGATTTTGAATGGAATTAACTTTTGAATGTGAAACTCAGACAGTTGTCTATTCCTTAACTTTTGAATGTGAAACTCAGACAGTTGCCTATTCCCCAACGAATACCTTCAAGTAGTATGTCACTTAAAACTTAAACATATTTATGTGAAAATCTCTTGCGGCCAGTGTAAGTGTGACTTTAGGGTCGCGCCTCATAATGAAAAATACCTAAAGCTTGAGGAGTGAGAACATTTTATGCACGTTATTTATAGTCAATACTTGTGAGACTTCGACTATTGGTCACTCATCCTATTGGTCTATTGGAGCAAGTAAAGATTTAGGTTCTTTGCCTAAGCTCGCGTAATTTTTATTATTTTAAAGATTTTTTTTTATATTTATTTCGCTTCTGCGCCCCACGATGACATACTATTTCTCATGACTTTTTGGTATGTTATCTTATGAGATAAGCATTACGTTCTGAAACTTCTATAATTAAAATTGGATTTTATTCTGTTGTTTTTGAGTACATGATTCAAAATTTAATTTAGCAATTGCGATTTCGTATGCGTCTTGTGATAATATAACAAAAAAATATGTCTATCAGCTTATGATCGTTCCCAACAATTTACCCCAAATTGCAAGTTTCACACTTACCAGTACTTAATTATACATATAATGTCGGTGTTTAGATATAAAGACAAAGCTTTTCTTATTTTACTCCAGAGCAAAGCAAAATTTTATAACGTTTATGCCTGCCTCATTTGAAAGTTCTTTCATACCACTATTTTAATTGAAACACAATTAAAATGTCTATGCAATAGTGGTGTACAAGGGTAGTCTTTATTTTTATTATTATTCCATGATAGACTTATGTTATAAAAAATACTTATTTTTATTCCATTCTAGACCTTGTACCTCTTACAATAAAATACACTTTCCATGCATCTTTCTTTGGGATTCCTATTCACACATATCCCTCCTACGTTGTTTTCAGATGAGAGTTCTTCTGAGGAAGAGGACGAGCCCATGTCGGCGATAGACACGGCCATAGTCCGGCGGCAGATGACGGGCAAGCTGGTGGAAGGCGTTAATGGCATTTACGAAGGTAAACAATATAAATAAATAAATATTTCCAAAACACACACCACTTAGCGTAGCCCCAAAGTAGGCACTGTAAGGCTTGTGTTATGGGATACTAGGGTAACGGATAGAATGCATATACAGTACATATAAAAGTATATAAATATAGAAATACATATTAAACATCCATGACTGGAGTACAAATGCTCGTATTCATCAAACAAATATCTGCTCCCACCGGGATTCGAACCCGGGACCTCTCGAGACGGCAACACCTTGAAACCTGGCGTACAAACCACTCGGCCACGGAGGTCGTTAATATTAAGTGAAACGATAAAATTACTCATTGGAGGGTTACACCGTTTGGAACCGGTACCCAGCCAATGCGGCACTTTTTTAGGATCTGGTCGGGAAACGGGTATCAATGCAGGGTACCCGGGGTATAAGTGTCGGGTAATTCACTAAGGTAAAAATAATGACTAATATTAATTGAAAAACCATTTATTGAACAAGGAAAATGCAGACAATTATGTTATTCTCGATGAATATTCTCGAATATCTCGACAAATCGAAAATATTTTATTTATCATAGGATTTTTCATGATATTTTGTTGAAATGACTTTTGTTTGCTTCAGTGATAAAAGAAGAATCTCACAATGGTTTGATTCCGGACCACGCTCTACTTACAATGAAACCGAGAAAACGACGACCTGGGCTTGTTTCAGAGAGACCTATTAGTGTAAGTGTTTATTTATTTAAGGACAACCAACAAGAATATCCACACATAGTATAGTATAAACACATAGTATTACAATAGTGAGTAAGTGATAATTTAAGTAGTATCTTAATTATAGGCTGCCACGGCATGCATTTGTGACAATAATAACAGAGTGTGCATTCTTATCAAAATTATAAAAAGTATAAAAAAAAAATAAGTCTGCATTATATTCACAAACATCTTGTTTCACTCACATTGAACAGGCATCTGAACATATCCAATACGACAGAACAATTATGCAGTAAGTAACAGGAGATACTACAAAATTAATAACACAATGAATTTAGATTTACAAATTTGTTTATTGTTTTGTTATTATGATGTTTTTAAACAAGCAGAAATAATATCGCAATATATAAGAATGTGTCATTAAAATCAATAGATATAATATTCATGACTACTAGGTATCATAAGTTTTTGTAACCCAATTTAGTCTTTCACAACAAAACCTGTCAAAGCAAACTTTGTATTTATCTGGTTTTAATGATGCTATAGATTTATTGTAGTTTTATTTCTTAAGCATTTAACTGCTAGTTATTTAAATGTAAGAAAATTTTACTAGAAATAATCTCTGCGGTCCAGGAAGCAGACAGCAGACATGGCAATGCGAGGAAAGATGACTCTGCCTTGCAGCCTTAGGGATACTAGAAGAAATACGACACGACCCTTAAAAGTTCGTGGTCGCATAGTTAGTGCTTACAGCCGGATAGCAGATGGTGCGGGTTTGAGTCCCGTCTGCTTTCTGGACCGCGTGGATTTTTTCTAGTAGAATTTGATTTTGCCCTAAATTTATTATATAAAACACTTTTGATTCTGATGATTCTTTGATTATTTTGCAGCATCAGTCTATAATAATATAAATTAAAATTCGGGCTTCATACTCTATATTTAATATAAGACTAATTTTGTTCAATTATAGCCGCGAACTGAAGAAGACAAACTAGCTGGCCGTATGGAAGTGAAGCGGTATCGTCAGACAAAGGAGAAATTGCGCCGGCGTCGGGAGCGACTCTTGCAGCGAGTGAAACTTTTGGCCGCACGGAGAGCTAACAACGTGCCTACGCACGATCTCAAGGTTATATTCTTAAATAAATCAAGTTTCAACGGTATAGATGCAATAATTTACTTATTTATAACGTTTCGCAGCCTTATTACAGAATTATGATTTTATTATAGAAGGAATAAAACCATAATTCCGACGACGCATCCTGTAAAGGCTGCGAAACGTCATAATTAAATAAATCAGTGCATCTATACCGTTGAAACCTTTTTTATTTTATGAGTGGTGTGCGTGGAAACCTTACAAACGGTTATATTTTTTATCAATTGTTCGCACAATTATATAGTCGTCACTTACCCGAAATACGTCACTCCTCAGAACTACCTTACTTTGAATTCCTAAAACTATGTTATAGCTACTTTTTCATTTGCGTAGATAGCCTACAAAATCATCGCTGTCAACAGCACACGAATTCGTATACTTATACATCAAAAACTTTTTAAAATGACGGTTTGTTTCCCTCCTTATGCAGTTGGTCGATTTAGAAGAGACGGACTCCGAAAGCGACGCCGATTCCGAGGAAGCGGTTCCACTAGAGAAGGCCCCGGTCGCACGTTCTCCCTCTCCGCCTGTAGTAGTGGTGGAACCGCAACCTCCCCCGCCTTTGGACGAGGATGCCATCCGCCGCATCAAGGAACAATTCCGAAGCAATATGGCCAGGGTTATGGTCCACCATCTGAACCCTTACAGGCATTCTGAAGCGCGCGCCGGCAGAATTACTTGTACTGCGGATTTCAAGCATTTAGCTAGAAAGGTGAGTGTTACAAACGATTGAGGATTCTTAAAGGGATGTGATAAGATCTGTATCTTATCCCATCCCTTTAAGAATCCTCAACAATCAAACAAACTCAACAAGAATTCAACTAGGAAGGTGAGTAGATGAGCCATTGTTCTCTACGTGGACGGGATAAGATGCATTTCCGTACAATAACTTAGCGGATACGATGGCAGGTAGATCTGCAGCGCCTACTTTATTAAATCTGTCCAGCTTCTTTATGAATCTAGTCGGAAGGTGAGTACATTGGATATTGCGTCATATTTGCACGCGATGTAATTCAGGTCAGTGTTGAAACATAGCGGATATGATGCCAGAATCCCTTTTAGAAAACTGCGCAAATTTCCTTCCCCGCCCGTACTAGTGGTGGAACCGCAACCTCCCCTGTCTTCAGACGGGAACGCCATTCGCCACATCATCGAACAATTCCGAAGCATATTGGCGAGGGTTATGGTCCACCACCTGAATCCGACGCCATATTGTACTCGTATGCTACCATATTTTACCGGGAAAACGTATGACCGAGCGTGCGTGAGACGCAATCGAATTTTATTTCTTTTTTATTTAAAGAACATTAATGACATACGAACAAAAAGAATTCCTTTTAATGATGAGGTGAATAAAAAATCTTATTTATTTGCACTATTTTTAATATTTCGTCGATTTATGACGTCAGTGCACAGGCCAGTATATTTCGGAACAATTCACCAGTATAGCGTCGAATCATGACGTCATTAGCACTGGCCAGTATACTTGTATATATTACGGAATACACCCAATGTTTGTACAAGACAAGTATATCTACCATAATTATGTAGTAGATATTTTTTGTACCGCTTCCGTGCAGTTCATACGGTTCTAGGGTGTAAATACTCAGTGTCTGTGTATCTCATCAAATATTTATCAACTATTGCATTTCTCTAGCTTACACACTTCGTGATGCTGAAAGAGTTGAAGCACTGTCGCACCGTAGAAGAGCTCATAGTGACAGACTCTGTTCGGTCAAAAGCCAAGATGTTCGTGCGGAAGTATATGGCGAAATTCGGCCCGGTGTACAAGCGACCGCCCGAAGAGGCCGATTAGCAGGAAATGAGGCGATTTCGCCTTTCGTTACTCAACACTAAAATGAGTGAAGCGAGTAAACGAACCCGGAACGCCAAGAAGTGAGGTGGAACGTAGTGAAAACAGATTGGGAATTACTACTTAGTGCCAGTGAGAGGAACTAGAAATGCCTTAGTCGATTGACTGTGTTCAAGCCTTGATTAGTGACAAAGAAACCTGCCCCCGTAGCATGACCACCGCGATACCATATATAACGCGTTTATATCACGCTAAATTGTCAAATTACTATGGAGTTTGACAGTTAGACATGATAGAAAACGTGATACAATGTAAATTGTAGTGCTCATGCTACGGGGACCGGAGTGAAAAACGTGGTAATAGAGGTAAAATATTCTTCAACTTTTCAAATGAAATTACTATCAATAAGATAATACAAGCAAATATCAATATGAAAACATATAAGTTAATGCATGATATGGTCTGATAAAAACTTTGAACAAGCCTGGCCTGGTGAGAAAGACATTTGGTTATGTAAAAATGTAACTGTGTTCTCAATAATTTCTATTCTGCAAGCAGGATAGGATATATTTTTATATATCAGACATGAAGTTATCGAAAAGATCCTTCTTATAGATTCATAGTGTGACTAATCTATGGAATTAACTGTCAAAGCATTCACATGTTGTAATATTATCATACTAAAAGAAATAATTTTGCTGAACTGAGTTTGATAATGTTCAATAAATTTAAATATAACTTTTTTCCATTTATGTAGATAACCAAACGGATTGTGAGCAATTTGGTGATAATCGATATTAAAAGATTTTTAATATGATTTGAAAATAGTTTAAAAAGTACAATATAAAAACATGACCAACTATGTTTAGTAGGACATGTGGATGTTTCCTACATTTTTCATAAGGGATCGTCTATTTATCAAGTGAGTCTCTGAAGAGGGGAGGGATTCCCAAGGAGGAGGAGTTAAAACCATCATGTGATTAACCCCTGGTCTGTGTAGCACTCCACTTTGTTTTTTACGGAAGGAAAAAAAACGGACGATTTTTCTCTTATTATGCGAGTTCTTCTGTACATCCAGGCTTCATTTATGGCTTAACTCAATCCTGATTAGTTTCTCTACCAACTTATTTATATATAAGATGTCTAAATGAAAAACCCATTACTAAATATGATAAAACGCAAACTATGATAAATTAAATATGAAAATAAATTTCTCAACTCATGGCAGAAATAATCCACTAACACAGACGAACGGTTAATGGACAAGTCCTAAATAACATTTGCGATTTTTGCTCATTGCTTTATTGCTGGTCAGTTTTATGAACTAAATATATTTCCATTACTATACTGTTATTTTTTTGTATATATTTTACCAAAATAAAGAAAGCAATAAGTATTTGTGATTATGATTAATAATAGTTTTCATCTATAAAATAAAGAAAAAGATTTTTTTGATTTGTTCATGTAATATTTTATATTGTTTACATTCATAACAAGCACAACCATTGTTCTCTGTGCATTGCAAGAGCATTAAAAATAGGGTTACAATTAAACCAGATGAATTTTTAGACTTTTATCTAAAGTTTGTCCACATTCATCATTTGATTGAAGTTTCTTAAGGGCATCCCTGCCAATAACGCATTACCTGTAGGCCTATTCGCCAACTGCTTTGGACAGCTTTTGAAAAACATTGATGGATATTTCTCCCTTTAGTTACACTGTAAATGTCCAAAAAGTTATCGAATAGGCTGCCTGAGCTGTCATAATAATGTCATCTTTAACATATTTTCTACATATACTATCCATAGAGGTATAAGAATAGAGTAGGCGAGCTATAGACTTTACTACAAGTGGAAGTGTCATGCGCATTGGCAACCGTAAACATCATACTATTTCGATCTGATGCCATTGGATGCCATGCGTCACAAGAGAGAAGGATAGCTAGCCGTCTCTCATCTTCTTTCTCTTTCTAATAGACGGACACTTTAAGAACCGCTTTCCCCACTCTATTCTTATACCTCTATGATACTATAACTCTTGCCTTTCTTACTTTCTTGAAAGCTAAATGTTTTCAATAATTTTTACCTCCAGCAAGCATTTCTTGTATAGGTACCTTAATTTATTTCTCATCTCATTATATTACAAATCATGAAGTGTTAGTTTTTCTTCTCTGTTTTCAAAAGTAGCCAATACGATTAGTTGGCGTTATTCAATTATAGTTGCAATTGTTGACTACAGATTGCAAAGCATGTGTTCAGTCTGAAAGTCATAAACATAAAGATTCCTTCGAAATTATGATTAAGTTATTTAATTGATGTGTAAATATAGTAATATAAGTTGTAATAATTAGTTTTATACTCAAAGAAGTCCTCAGTCAGTCAGAAGTAGGAATGTATGATTGATTTATTATTAAGAATTAAGAAAGAATAGAGATATTGAAATATATTATTAAAGTCTTGTATTTTTGTTGTTGTAAAATATTACCTATATGTCGATGTATACGATCTCATGGCATTAGAGGTTATACAACTTCCTCATTTATATTTAAAAGCCTCGAATAATGTATTTTTATTAAAATGAGTTTTATTTAGAACAGTATTACATGCTTGTAAGCTAACAATTTAACTTGATATAGAATATTGACAATGCGACAGTCACATTGTTAATATTCTTATTAAGTTCACTTATGGTAAAACACAGGAGTAACGAGTAGGAACATTATATGGGATACTTGAACTAGCAAGAATGTCTATCTTTTATCGATTTGATTTTTAATGAGACTAAAGTATCGAATCATCAAAATTGTTGGTTCATAAATGTTTGAAATTTTGAAAGAAGTGATATGCAAATTAGTGTTTATAATATGACTGACTTGCGTTACCAAGTATATAGCTATTTTTGTGTCAATTCGGTATTCTAAATGTTTCTCAGAGATAGTATCATAAATATTATAGACTTAAAGGTTTAACTTACGCTGGCGCGGAGTCGTAGCGATGCGTCATGGTTAACCGTGTTTCGCATGTAGCAAAATCGTCTCTATTTTCCCAATATTAAGGTTTTCCCACTATAATAATAATCAATAATCAATAATCAAAATCATTTATTCAGTTTAGGCTGTTACAAGCACATATGAATGTCTAGAAGCTACGCCATCGGTTCGTAAATCTACGGCGGGAGACCTTGTACTGAGAAGAACCGGCAAGAAACTCAGCAAGGGCTGTTTTTTTCTCCCTGTTTTATCATTTACAGAGTCGTCAGGTTGAAAAATGACTTCAGAGATGATTCATGAAGTCACCCTTCATTACATAATGTGAAATTATACATTAATTGTACACCTGCATTTTGATTGCTGTGTCACACAGTATAAATACAAACAGAGTTATTTATAATAGGTGTAATTAAACATTTACATCTTAAATATCAAAGTAGTTAGGGCAGACTCATCTCCGCTGGCAGCACCCGTTCACGAGCATGACGCATGAACCAGCCATCGCTTCGCTCAACCATATTTTAGGGAACGTAACGACCCGCCTCACACGACACCACCGAAGAAACTTTTAAGAGAGCATGACTTATTAGACGCGCGTCTTCTTAATACCAGGTTCATGTTTTTTGCCCGTAGCAAATCATCTCTATATTTATGTTTTTATTTTTTAAGCATTAACATAACAATAATTGCTATTTATTCTTTCAAATGTTTAATACTTGTAAAAGTATTTCATTTGACATTTTGGGTTACCTACAATGCGAAGAGACGGCGCTGCCTTGCAGCCTAAGGCTAGAGAAAATTGGACACGGTAGCATAATCAGTGCATTCGGATAGCGAAGGGTGAAAATTGGCCGCGGTAGCATAATCAGTGCATTCGGATAGCGAAGGGTGCGGGTTCGAATCCCGTCTGCGGCCTGGTCCGCGTGGATTTTTTTCTAGTAAATTTTTCTTTAGATTTAATCATCTCTATTTTCTTACTGGTAAGGTAGGTTTTCCCGAGGCGAAAAACATGACGCTTGGACTTTGCGCTAGTTTGAGTTAAGCCCAATAGTGTTGGGGATTCTATTATTTATTAATGGCTAGTGCATACTTGCAGATGAGTATTTAAAATTTACAACAGTAATTTCTTATCATATAAAGAAAACTAGTTGGGGTTTTAATGAGTTTCGTCATTTCTTGATATAATTTTACATTGGCAAATTAAAAATGACCTACCCTGCCGCTGGTATAAGCTAGCCTTTTATTTATTATTTTTTGACACTTATTCAACAGAAACTAAAGTGGCAATTTAAAAATAATTAACTAAATTAAAATAAACCCTACCGAACGTTTGTTTGTGTGTAAATAATGTTGTACATAGTGCAGAATATTGTGTTCTGGTTGACATAGTGAATATTTTATTTTTTATCTGTAGAGTAGTTACATTTATGATGACGATGATACGGTTTTTTGGCATCAAAACTATTTCCCGATTATTATTGTGATTTCATGAAGGATGTGAATGAAGCCGTTGGAACAAATAAAAAGTTGATTATTTTACAAACTACTTTGTATTTTTTTTTATTCTTATAAATAATACAGAAGAATTGCTGAGGTTTAAAAGTTATTACAATATACTTTTACCCCTTATTAATAAACAAAGAAAAAGCTTAAACTACTAATGCCGTTATATTGTTTTAAACTTTCATGGTCACTAACATTATAGCTATTAACGGGATTGTTACCATGTACCTTGTTTACGGAGTTACTCCGTGATCATGGCGGTTGTAACAGTGCCGAAATATCGGGGACTCATAAAAAACAAGGTACATGGTAACAATCCCGTTAATAGCTATAATACTTATGCCGTGTTTAGTTATATCAATCTAATGCCACTTCGCATTCAATGAAGAAAGATAAAACATGGAGTAACTAATCCAAGCTTAGTTTTCCTATATTCATAAGGGGGTTATTGAAGATATAAACTCACTATTTATCTCGGGGTATAAATTTTTATGAGACAAAATTAAATCGATTATTTTTTTGCTAAATTCGTACGCAAACAGAAAAGGTGAATACGTTATTCAATATCTTACATTAACCTATGAAAGGATTCACTTGATGACAAAGTCTTATCCATACAATTTTTGTAAATACGAAAATAAATCGGTCTTACTGTTACGCTTTCTCGCTTAGACAGCTGAACGGATTTCAATGAATTTTTGATTTTTTTTTCTCAGAAAGATAATTTATCTATTCTGTATCCTAAAGGTTATCGTCTACCATGCGAGCCGCAGCGGTCCGCATCGCAACCCAAAAATCCGCTTCCTATAAATTTTCTATAAAACTGAGTCGAATACCCCGGCACGCCCCGCTTCTAGTCGACGCAGTTTCATACAAAATGTATAACAAGCGTATTTTTGCGTTTCGATGCGGCCCGCTGCGGCTGCTTAAATAAGCTACTTTTTTGTCGCGAATATATAAATCGAAAAAAGGTGCCAGGTATGAAAACTCAATTATTCTACTTATTACACGCGGGTAGAAGCTTTATTCTGCGAGTGCGATAAATACTGTGACGTTGTTAACGAAACTAAGTGATATTTTTTATACTGCAAGCGTATATAGGCTATGGTGACCGCTTAACATCAATCAATCTAAAATCATTTATTCAGTCTAGGCTGTTACAAGCACTTGTGAAGGTCAAGAAGCTGCGCCATCGGTTCGCAAAACTACGGCGGGAGACCTTGTACTGAGAAGAACCGATAAGGCGGGCGGACCATATGATTGTTAGTCACACTTATAACATAAAATAGTCACAGCGCAGTAAACGCAAACTCGCAGGATTTTACAGACCAAAAACTGCTTAAAGTTGTATTTGATGCTACATAACAGACGTTAACTTGATTCTCACTGTACTCGACTAGAATTGAGAAAAACAGTCATTACATAGTGTGAAATAAAGTCACTTTTCACATCTGTGTATTTCCGTCGCCAACTCCTGAACGACAACGGATTTTGATGCAGTTTTTACAGTCGTTGATTCGAGTTGATAATTTATTGAATGTTTTTCAAATTGCCTCAGTTAAAAACATTATTGGGCGGTGTTTTTAGATAAGTACCTAAACAACGAGATCTACGATTGCTGCTGTCTCCAGAACTCCTCCCTGTTTTCCAAAAATCTGATCGCTTCTTCAGCTTGCTTGGTCACAATATCATTCTTCTTGTCTGCGATGGCTAAATCAGGGTTCTTCAGCAAATTCTCCAGATACAACTTGTCAGACATCAGCTGACCCAAAACCGGCTTTTGGGACTTTGAAGAAGACCTGCGTTTCGGTGCTGGTTTCTTGACGGGTTTTTCACCAATGGTGTTTTCTATTGCCTCCTAAAAATTAAGAAGGATTTCTGATTGATTTAAAACTGGTTTTCAAAATGTCGCTTATCCTGAGGTCAGGAGTTCAAATCCCAGTAAATGTAAATTATTGTATACTAACTGCTAACTTTAGATTTTTGAGAATCCCACAGCAACTTAACATTTTGCGGGATAAAAAGTATTCTATGTCTCAATCAAGGTCATAAACTATGTGCGTACCAAATTTCATTCAAATCCGTTCAGCCGTATTTGCGTAATTGAGTAACAAACATACAGACACAAACTTACAAACTTTCACATTATAATAATATTAGTAGGATTTCTGTGTCTTTAATATTTATTAGTTAGGTAGTAAAAATTCTATTCGGCTAAGCTAACCAAGGTCTCAACCGCTTTTTATCCGGGCGAATGTAACCGAAGACGACGCAGAAGACGCTTCGAGTCCAGCCCGACCGAAAACTTTTTCACAGCAACACAGATTTTTTCCGAATAAAGTATTACTTTAAGTAAAAAAATATGTATTATCAATAACGTTTAGTTTTACCTGGGCTTTCTGCACTCCTAGCCTGAATTCTATGAGGTCAGGTCTCGCGCGCAGTCCTCTGTGATAGAATACGAGGCTCATCTCGAACTCGCCGCAGTAGTAAAGTGCTTCAGCCTTCTGAAGCAGTGCTTTGGCGTGCTTAGGGTCCAAGCCAAGCGCTGTTTCGGCGTCGGCCAGCGCCTGTCGAGGTTCGCCCAACAGCAAATAGCATTTGCTGCGCGACACGTATGCAGCTTTTTCCTCGGGAGCGAGTTCTACTGCCTGAAAAATTACATTTGTCACTTAAATTAACTTATTACTTACTTATTTTTATAAATCAAATCAATATTTGTACTCCTTGACAAAAAAATCTTAATACTTAAATCTAACATATACTTTTCTGAAAACTGTATCAAAATCGATTTATCCAAAGAGAATCGTAGAAAAACATACAGGTCAATCTGAAAACTTCCTTTCTAAAGGTTTTTTGAAGTCTGTTAAAAATAAACCTGGCAGGATGTGTTTACGCTCCAATTACGTTCACTTGTTTTACTAGCAAATTCAATCTTAAACGATGTAGGTAAGTTATGTAAGCAACAAACGATTGTCTGCAAAACTTTAAAAAAATAAGGCACTTGATTATCACGCGGATTTATTTTTTTCACCAAAAAAGTTTTTAACGATCTACTTACTTATATTGTGAAAGTAGGTATAAACCAAGCACAAATATGAAAGGTAACATCACCTTGTCGACAAAGGACACTGCGTTTCTATACCGCTCCCTCATCATTTCAGCGCGAGCCAGCGCCAGGAGTGTGCCCGCGTCAGCTTCCACCGGCAGCTGGAGAGCAGTGCTCCTCTCCGCCTTGTCCTTCTGACTCAGAGACTGCTTGATATCCTTGGACCCCATCACCACGGCCGCGGCACGGTCTTTATCCGTGTACAATTCCTCTTCCCGCCGTCTTTTCTCCTTTTTCGGTTTACGTTCTTTCCTCTTTCGTAGCTTAGATGACTTTTGTTCTGCATGTAGATATTTGTCGTCGTCAACATCTTCAACGTGTTTATCCGCCGACTGTGGTACTCTCTTGCTGATGGAAGCTTTGGGAGTCGGCGCTTCCTCCTCTTCTTCAGTGACGCCCACTCTAACGAAGCTTTGAAGGAATTCCGCATCTTTCGTCAAGCCTAGGATGTTGCGGGCTTGTTCTATGGCGTTTTGCTCGCTTCCCATTATTGGCGAGTGTGTTATTTTGATGGCGAAGTGCCTCGTTATGTAACGCTTAGGTGTGGGAATAGGCGTCGGTATCGACGCCCATGCTCTGGTCTCTATGGTGACCGTGAGTGTTTTCGCACCTACTTACCATTCAGTCTCACACAAGAGCTGTGTGCAGTGTTACATATTTCCGTATGTGACCCATTTAAATCGTTTTTGAAAAGTCTATTTCAAAAACAGGCGAATGTTATTAAACATAACACATTACATAAGTATTCACGGTGTGTTAGGCTATACTTAGCTTACTGACTTGTTTACAATTTTATTCAGATATTCTCTAGCAATAGTTCTCAATAGTCTAGTTTTACTAGCTTCCTTTGTGGACTTCAACTCTTTCTCGTTTCTTACTTAATAAAAGTAGTTACATATTTTCCATTTTTAATTTAGCATATCTTGATTGTGATTTAGGTTACATAGAAACAAAGGATATAAAAGCTTATATTTAGATACTTTATTGAATAAACATGGTGATCTCTCCCAAAGGGGATCCCATGTGACGACCTCCGTGGCCGAGTGGTTTATACGCCGGGTTTCAAGGTGTGGCCATCTCGAGAGGTCCCGGGTTCGAATCCCGGTGGGGGCAGATGTTTGTGTGATGAATACGAGCATTTGTACTCCAGTCATGGATGTTTAATATGTATTTCTATATAAATATACTTATATATGTATCAATTTATGTATTCTATCCGTTACCCTAGCATCTCATAACACAAGCCTACAGTGCTTACTTTGGGGCTAGGCTAATTGGTGTGAGTGTTGGAAATATTTATTATTTATTTATTTATGTTCCGCACTTAACAGCTGAAAAAAAAATTCGCAGTTTTTTTAGCGTAGGTATAATCTTATGCCGGATGCGCTGACTTGCAAGATGCTAGGCGTAAGGTACGTTAGATGGTGTGCCCCTTAAGGGCGCCAGTGTCTGTAGAAAGAGGTTTTACCAGCATTAACAAAAAAGAAAGTACCTTATCAAGAGCTATCAGCGCACGTTCGTAGTATCCGTTCTGGAAGTGGCCCACGGACTCATCTCGATACTTCTTCGACTCCACTGGGTTGCTGACCTGCTGCTCGGGCTCTTTGTTGCGTCCCATGTCACTAACTGCTTCTGAATGAAAAGAATAAAATACCTTTAATGATATATATAATTGTTATAAATTTTGTTATAAGAAGTAACGATTTAAATACAAACCTACCATCCCGGTTTACGGTAGATTTTTCAATATAAATCTGTCATACTCGTAGAAAAATATTCCTTGAAATTACAAATACAAAAAAATATCATACAATGTTGAAACGAGTATAATTTATGGAAGTTGTAAATAATTGCACACTGTTATCCTATACTTTAACATTAATTGTCAACAAATGGTCGTAAAATGAAACACGATTAAACGGGCTTAAGTTGCGTCTTTTTTATTACTTTTTACGGTTTCGTACCTCAAAAGGAAAAGACGGAATCCTTATAAGATCATTTTGTTGTCCGTCCATCTGTCAAGACCGTTTTTCTTAGGGACGCGTAGAGATATCACTGAAATTCATACCTAATACTCATGTCTACTGTCGCTTGGAGCTGTGAAAAAATAAAACTTCTAAGCCAAAGCACTCAAAAGATACACCCGTTTATGCCGCAAATTTCCGCAAATTTTCGAAACTCCTACGGGAATCCAAACCTACAGGGTACTTCCCGTGAACTTGGAATCTTGAAATTTGGTACGAAGTAACGTCTTATAGTACACATAAAGGAAAAATTGCGAAAACCATAAATTTTTAGTTACATCATATAATAAAAAATATTTTTGAAATTTTTTAAGTTACTACCTCTTTTTTCTCATGAAGAGGTATTAAATTGAGTTTGTACGGAACCCTCGGTGCGCGAGTCTTTTTCAGGACGTGAAACTCAAACTAAAAAGTTATTTTCAGGACGCATCGTCAGAATTAAAATAATAACACCATAATTTTGACGACGCATCCTGAAAAGGATGCGAAACGTCAAAAAAGTAATAAAAGACGCATTTTAAACTGATTTAAGCTTGTTGCATTTAATGAGTGGAATGAAAACTTTTATAGAAACAGATAAATTATTCAAATATATAAAATTGGGTCGAAAGACCAAATATGTATAACAGATGAGCCAAATTGAAATAATGCTTATGTAGTTTCGGTGAACCTTCAATAAAAATATAGAGAAATAAGTTTTTATACTTACTTAAAAACAAAAAAAATATTATGAGAATCAATAATTCAGCCTTCGTGACCGGAGATTTTGTAGTTTTAAGAGATCTCACACAACTAACACAAGGCGGGAATAGTACATTGTTCACCAAGAGGAGAAAGTGACCGATTACCAACGAGGGTGTAGTTTTAGTACTTTCGAGGGATACATAGTGCTTTATACTTTACCTACGAGGAAATAAAATACTAATACTATTTATATCTATATCATCATCATCAGACTATTAATGTCCCCACTGCTGGGGCACAGGCCTTCCCTATGGATGGAATAGGGAGATTGGGCAATGACCCGCCACCAGTGCGGATTGGCGGGTGCTAACGACTGCAGATGCAACCGGGACCAACGGCTTAACGTGCCTTCCGAAGCACGAAGGAACTCGAGATAGAAGATTTTGGGTCACCCATCCAATGACCGACCACTGCGAAAGTTGCTTAACTTCAACTATGGCAGCCGAACGCGCTAACCACCTGCGCCATCTAGCTCTTCGACATTATATCTATATATTACAACAGTATTATATTATGTAATATAATACTGTCGTAATATCGCTGGTGATATTGTTATATCGTTGTCTTGGGAGTGGAACAAAGAATCCCTATATAACTACACCAGCCCCTTAACATGAGAAGAGCAATATTATATAGGTATAGCTCGTTTTTTACCACCATTTATACCTATTATTGCATTCTTATCTTACGGGTGCTACACTACTACATAAGTACTACAGAAGACCACAGTAAAATAACTCTACATTATGTTGGAGTTGTGTTTTAGTCGATGAGTAGGTTCCAGGGGTCCACGGGAATTGGGCAACGACGCGTGTCGCCGACCAGTCTTACGCACGGGAGGAGGACCACGACCAAGGGGACGAGCGGCCGCGGCGTCGGACACTTTCTTACGCTGCACGCACAGTATTGCAAGGGGCCCAACCGCGTTTTTTTATAGATTGGTTCGACAAATGACTCCACCCCACCTGATGTTGAGAGAAGGTGAAGTCCAGACGCGAAGATAGCTGATACAGCAGTTCTACCTGCCACACCAGCCATCCTCACCCTGCTGGCCTGCATGTTGCTTCTTCACGCCTCTTTTAAAGGATTCCAGGTTATAAGGGGGAGGGAATACGTGAGCGGGCAGAGCATTTCATTTACGGATAGTGCGACAAAGAAATGAGTCCCAAATTTCTTTGTACTCGTTGGAATTTTGGCCACAGTTAGACAACGTAGGCCAGCGCGCGTGGTCCTCTGAAGGAAAGGGGAAGGTGGAATAAGAGAGAATAACTCCTCAGAACACTCGCCGTGGTACAGACGATGGAACGCGCTTAGTGACGCCACGTCAAGGCGTAATTGAAGAGGCTCGAGGTGTTTAGTCACCTCCTCTTCGCCTATGACACGGTAATATTACTGTGCCTATGATGCGGATCGCGCGCCGCTCGCTGTAACCTATCCAAAGCATCAAAACGCCATCAATGTAAAAACGCCGCATCTTGTTTAGGACTCCGGGGTTGCGTGAAGCTGTTTTGATCACGGTTTCGATGTAGTCCTTTGGATTCAGGTCTGAGCGAACTTCCATACCGAGCATGGTAATGTTGCTCTGTAGAGCCAGTGTTGTGCCTTGAAGAGAGGGAAGGGGAAGGAATATCTGTTTTTGTTAACAATATACCAGTTTCCACCTATGTTTACAGTCCACGTCCTTTAAAGTCCCTATTTATGACCCTTCTCATTGGTCCTTTGATTAGGTTTGTTGAAAATATATCGATGTATCGATATATCGATATTTTTTGTTGGTTATATCGATATTTTTAGCCGATATATTTTAATTCGATATATCGATACAAAATAACCAATATAGAAATTCGTATCAAAAACGATATTTTTTTAATTATTAGCGGCATATCACGATCTAACTAAATTCGTATCTGGAAAAATCGTAACTGGGTCTCAGATAAATGATATTCAACATATCTATGATCTGTGCTATTATGTGGGACTCCTCCTCCCTCATATCCCGCCCACCCGCTCAGCCAAACTGGCTCAGCGGCTAATAAAGAACCGAGGTATCTAAAGTTATAAAATCTGTGAAACGTTATAAAAAAAGACACCTTACATGTTTGCTGCATGCAATGCTCTATTCGAGTTTTCAAAGCAATTTATGTCCTCGTTGCAAAATGCAAATAAAAATAGCATTCAAAGTGCTGCTGTAAGAAAATATAAGTTCACTTTAAATCCATAATTATTTAAATGATCGAAATGTCTGGTAATAAAAGAACATAAACAGATTATAAAATAGTCAAGCCCCTGATAAAACTGCTTATCTAATACATAAAATGAGGAATATTTTAAAGAGCACTTTTTACAAGTGCGAAAGGACCAAGCGTAAACATTTTTTTTATAGATGGTTCGATAAATGTCTCCACCCCACCTGAATTTAAGTGACGGTGAAGTCCAGACGCGAAGATAGCTGATAGATACAGCACTTCTACCTGTCATACCAGCCATCCTCACCCTGCCGGCATGCATGTTGCATCTTCTCGCCTCTTTTAAAGGATCCCATATTGTAAGAGGGAGGGAACACGTGAGCGGGCAGAGCATTCCATTTTTAGACGACCTCCGTGGCCGAGTGGTTTGTACGCCGGGTTTCATGGTGTCGCCGACTCGAGAGGTCCCGGGTTCGAATCCCGGTGGGGGCAGATGTTTGTGTGATGAATACGAGCATTTGTACTCCAGTCACGGATGTTTAATATGTTTTTCTATATAAATATACTTATATATGTACAGTATATGTATTCTATAAGTTACCCTAGCATCCCATAACACAAGCCTTATAGTGCTTACTTTGGGGCTTGGCTAATTGGTGTGAATGTTGGAAATATTTATTTATTTATTTATATAATTATTTACGGATAGTGCGACCTATATTGGAGAGGCCTATGTCCAGCAGTGGACTAAGATAGGCTGTTGATGATGATGATGTTGATGATAGTGCGACAAAGAAATGAGTCAACAAACTTCTTTGATATAATATATAAATACACTTCTGGACACATCTATTGGTCCACCTTAGAGTTTAGGTTTCGATGGCCCCTACCGAAATATGATTGCTAGATTGAACAAAAACTGTTGATGCAGTTTTAAACCTGATACATTTTACCATCTTTTTCGATGGTATTGTTTTAAATTTGAATTCAGAATACCATACGACATGGAGCTACGCCTAACAAGTCGGATATGCGCCTTGTTAAAGGCAATTGATTTTTGAATAAAAATCATGTTTTATCAAATAAAGGTTTAATTTAATAACGCGTGTTGCCTCCATGGGCATCTACCATAGCTCTCATACGATTAGGCACAGAGTTTATCAACCGCTCTATGAAATTTTGAGGGATCATCTCCCATTCCTCTTCTATGGCAGTTTTCAACTCCTGCATCGTCTGGGCAACTGGCTGACGAGCCCTAACACGTCTTTTTAGCTCGTCCCACATGTGCTCAATGGGGTTCATGACTGGGCTTCTGGCTGGCAGTCCATAACTGTGATGTTCACATCCCGAAGATATTCCCTGACGATGCCGGCCGCATGGGCTCTTGCATTATCATGCATAAAAAGGAAATTTGGGCCCAGATAGTCCGCATATGGTATCACGTGAGGTTCTAAGCACTCACGAATGTACCTTTCAGCATTTAATGTTGGCAGCCGCGGTCCTGTAACAACCTCAAGTTGAGTTTTGCCGCTCGCGGATATACCGCCCCAGACAGTCCATGAGCCACCGCCATAAGCAACCCTCTCTTCAAAGCAGCATTGTGTGAAACGCTCTCCCTTACGTCAGTAGACCTTCTTCCTTCCATCATTGCCATGTAACACAATTTTAGACTCATCAGAAAAGAGTACACGGCTCCAATCTTGCTGTGTTCAGTTTAAATGACTGCGTGCGAAATGAAGGCGCGCTGTTCGGTGGGCTCGCGTTAGTTTTTGCCCATTAGCTGGCTTGTGCGGTACCATATCGCGTTCTTTTAACCTTCTCCAAACAGTTCGAGCGCTTACAGATACTCATTGGAAGTCGAGAATTTGTTTTTGTATCTCAATGGAGGTAAGGTGACGATTTCTCAAGCTGGTCTTCACGATGAATCGATCCTGCCTTTCAGTTGTGACCCGAGATCGTGGCCTTCCTTGGCGACGAACAAAGCCGCCAGTCTCTAGGTACCTCCGATAAACATTTCGGACCGCAGATCGACTAAATTAAGTTGAGCACTCACGTTTTTTTGGCTGTGTCCAGCCTGAATAAGTGCCACAGCTTGGGCGGCGACTTCAGGTGAAGTATCCATAGATTATTGATAGAACCTCACCTTAATGTTAAGAATAAGTAATGTTTGTTGCAAAACCAAAGATATCAATCACTTTTTCAAGAATTAAATCCAAGTAAACCAATAAAACCAAGTTTTCTTAGTATTCGATTGTTTGATATCGACAAACAGGCTCCAAATTGTCTTTTTTTTTTTAAATTCTGTGTTCGAAATTCAAAAAAAGACTAGTGAATGTGCCAGGTTCAAAACTGCATAAAAACTTTTTGCTCGACCTAATATAAAATTTTAGCTAGGACCAAACGAAACTGAAAATACAAGGTGGGCCAATGGATGTGTCCAGAAGTGTATAATATGACAACCTAACTTATATTGCAGTTTGTACGTTTAGACAACGACAGCTGCAACATTTACCGGTTGTTTTACATTCTAGATTTAATATCAACAATACACTGAGCAAAATTATATGGGATGTAATTCGAAAATCTTACTTAGAATCTATTCAAAGTAGTTCAAAGAAAGATCAGAAAAAGGTCCTCATGTATCCAAACTCGCTCCTATATGAAAATAGAGGAGCTGGCGAACAAAACGTTATAATTACAAATCTGGTCAAACTTTTTTTTTTTTACAGTCCAGAGGTTTCGGGCCCTTTGAATTTGAATCTCAAATACTTTTCAATCAAAACCACTTAAAACAGTGTTAAAATTACTAAATTTATAAATTAAAAACCATGCCAAAACCTCACTGTAGGTATGTCATTCAGTTTTATACAGCTCCTGTAAAATTTAATTTTATGTAATTATACCGTTTTGTTCACCAGCTCCTCAATTGCGAGGTACTTAGCGTCAGGAGGCTCTTTATCTTGGAAAATCAGTATCACTAAAAAGAATGCATAATTATTTGTATTTTATTATTTATGTTATGACAATAATGCAGAAACGTACAAACGGAAAGGTACAGATAGCCACATTAAGTTATCACAAACACTCAAATCTTATATCCTACTAATATCATAAATGTGAAAGTTTGTATGTTTGTTACTTAATCACAAGTTAACTACTGAACGGATTCGGATAAAATTTGGTATGACGTAGAATGCTTTAATTCTCTGAAAAATATTTGATCCTGTGAGATTATCAAAAACCAAAATAACGCGGTTGAAGTCGCGGGCGGACGATAGCCTAGTAATTTAAAATTCAAAGGAGAAAATTCTCAGCTTTGGGTAACTTGACATGTGGTCTGTACATCTAATTTCTTTAGCTCTCTTCAAGTGTTTGCTCCAACTTACGTATGTAAACATACTCGCCGCAACCAAGCCTATCGTAAACATTTCCCCAATAACTTTGTCATCGATACCCTATAAAAGCCTTATCAACAAAATTAAAGTGAGTGTCCTCATCTTACTTATTATTTTGATATCCGTATAATAAATGTATGTTTTTGGACTTCATCACTTTAATATCGATGGTAGATACATTACTTGCGTTTTTAAGATAAAGATAAATAGTACTTGCGTTTTTTACGTTACAATAGAAATGGTATCTTAGGTCCAATGGTAAGTAAAAGATTCTCTTTATCGCCATACAAAATCTAATCAAATTTGGTTCAGCAGTCTAAGCGTAAAAGAAGATAGACAGGCGAACTAGAGGCTGCCGCGACTTCGTCCGCGTTAACTTTAGTTTTTTTGAGACACTCAGAGGAATCTAACATTTTTCTAGAATAAAAAGTATCCTGCTTATCTCTCTATCCAGGTCATAAACTATATGTGTGGCTAATTTCATCAAGATTCTTCCAGCTCTTTTTGTGTGATTGAGTAAAAACATACAAACACACAAATATACAAACTTTTCACATTTATAATGCGAGTAGAATTCTGGTTTGATCAATGAAAATTAAAGAGTTAAACGACAGGAAATATCGAAAGCTTTAGGGTTACATACAATCAGATAAGTTTAGTATTCGGATCGTTCCGTGAGGAAACGTAATTTCTCTTGGCTTATCATATCCATTATCTGCGGTTAAAAACCGTCATGTAATGCGCTGCACATCAATTATGTCTATAACTTGCAAGCGATTACATGTTTCGCGTGACAAATATAAGCACAGGAAAAATTGAGACCCAAAGTCAAAATATCTACATTAAAATTGAAACCATAATACAACTCTTTTCAATGGTTCATAAAATTATCCCCTATTACCAAACAATTATATTCATTTTTTAGCTGCTGAGAAATAACAGGTGTTTTAAAGAATTCAACCGTTATAAATTACCGCGTTGTTACAGTGTTGATTGTGTGTTGACAAAAATAATTATTTTTTTATATATTTGGGTGCCGAAATTTTCCCAACTTCAAATCTTTAAAAACCCGTTTGTTATATTATGTTTAAGTAACAAGAAATTTGTCAAATGGTAATACTACTGAATCGCGGTTTTTAATAATAATATTCTTTATTGTAATATACCATAGAAAACACACAAGTAAATTAAAACATGATAGATAGAACGTACACAATATAGGCGACCTTATTGCTAGGCAGCAATCTCTTGGTTTTTGTGTTAGTTTTAGCAGAATCAACACTCTGTTGAGTGTTGACCCACTCTTGCTTCACATCGGTGTAGGCCAGTTTTTGTTGCGGGGTGGTATTATCGTTATGATATAACACAACTTTTTGAAGATAGATGATGCAGCAGAAGCTGTGCTGGTATCCTCACATAGCCGGTCTGTATCCAGTCCCCTACCCCGAGGAGCCCTATAACCCTACCCACAAGCAGAAACACAAGGCCATAAAAAGGTAGACACATCCCGGAGTTGTAGTGGGTAGGGCCCCATCCCGAGCAGCCATTGAGCCAGCCTTAAGGTTGGCTGAATGGGTAGGCGGGAGGTGGGGGGAAGAGTCCCACATAACCTCGTCGCCTTACCCAGCAGCGGGGTTTGCGTAACCCATTTCTCCGGGTTAAAAATGGACTCTTTTGCTTAAATTGTTTTTATTTATGATGATAAAAGAAATTTCAGCAAAAGAGTCCTTTTTTCAGTTCATAAATATACCCACAGCCAGGGCACAGGCCTTTTTATGGATAGAAGGAGGAGGCAATAATACACAACGCAATGCCAGTGCGAATTGGTGGGTGCTAACGACTACATAATTTTGCAGCCGGGACCAACGTCTCAACGTGCCTTCCGCACTGAACATAAGAGATAATAATTTGAGAAATGAGAATCAGCCATCCTATGATCGGCCATTGCAATGAGTTAACTTCAACCTTCTCAACTGACAACAAACGAACTAACCCAGATTTTTTAACTTTTACGCGTTTTACCATTTTAACCTTTTGCGGCGAAGTTTAAAATTACACTTATTCCAAATTAAAAGAAATTTTGAGATATCCCCTATTACCTTCATATACGAGGGCGGTTTGATAAGTCCATGACTTTGGAAAGAAGAAACACTCTTTTTACATATTATTTATTTTTTACATAATCTCCCTTCAACTCTATGCACTTAGTCCAGCGATGTTCCATCCTCTTCAACCCATCAAAAAAATATTTTTTGTCAAAGCCTGAAAAATAGGCCTCAGTTTCGGCTACCACCTCTTCGTTTGACGAAAATCTTTGCCCGCCATTTCTTCATGTTTGGGAAGACGAAAAAGTCACAGGGGGCTAAATCTGGCGAATACGGAGGGTGTGCCAATAATTCGTATCCTTCTTCATTCGACAATTTTTGATGTCGTGATTGCAGACGAGTGGGCCGATGTATTATCCTGATGAAATAGATTTTTTTTCTTTGCTAGATGCGGTCGTTTCTTGATTAACTTTTTATTGAATCTATCTAACAATGTCTTGCCTTTATCCAAAAAATCGATGTATATAACCCCTTGGCTGTCCCAAAAGACTGTGCCATCACTTTACCAGCCGAGCAAACAGTTTTTGCCTTCTTTGGGGCACGTTGCTTAGTTTTTAGTGTATAATGTAATGATGGACCCACGTTTCGTCAACTGTTATGTACCGACGCATAAACTCACTCGGATTGTGATTATACATGGCTAGGCATTCCCCAGAAGCTGTTACACGATTTCATTTCTGGTCGACTGTTAGTAAACGCGGCACGCATCTTGCAAGCTTTTTCATGCTCAGAATATCATGCAAAATATAAAAAACTCGTTCAGTCGAGATGTGCACAGCATTACTTATTTCGCGTATCTTCACTCGATGGTCTGCCAAAACAATATCATGTATTTTATTAACCATGCCCTCCGTAGTGACCACAATCGGCCTTCCTGGGCGCTCCGCGTCATTAGTAGTAGTATACGTCCACAACGAAATTCAGTGAAGACGCAGAATCACTAATACTTTTTCAATTTGTCTTTGGACTGCTTAATAGTTTTACCACGTAAAAAATAGTGTTTAATTAGCACACAAAATTCGCTTTTCTCGATTTTCAAAGAATACTTAGCAGTCGCCTAACTTTTTTGTTTCTAAAAAGATTGTTTACGCGCTAAAGTTAAAACTTTCGCGCTAAGGAAATTGCAGCGAGGAATGCATTATGATACAACGACCACTATGCCTATTCGCTTACTGTTTTTGGACAGATAAAACTGATAATCACCTAGCTATTTAGTGTTCCACTACTGTTTTATTATAACGCCACTAAGATACTTGTTATGAAAGGCATCGATAGTTATGCAATTTTTTCTTTAGTTACTGTAAATGACAAAAAAGTTGGCGAATAAGCCGGTAGATTGGTTTTACGAACAATGAAGATCCTACCTACAGGAATCTCGAACTATTGCTTCTTTCAAGATGATAATAATTTATCAATGTTGGTATGTATATATCTATTTAAGCGGAAGAGAAATAATTCTATTAAACTTATCACTCCTGTATTGAGCGAAACTTCGTAAGAGTCAGCAAGCAAGCTCATTATATTAGAAATTATTCATGCAAGTTACCGCGGCTTCACGACAACCTAAATCATAATGCAGGGGAGTGCTGCACTAGAGTCGCGATACTTATATATGGATGCCTAATTTCCATAATTTATAAGTTAGTGAGGAGCTCGATGGCGGAGGGGGTTAGCGCGCGATGTTGAAGTTAAGAAACTTTCGCAGTGCTCGGTCATTGGATGGGTGACCAAAAATCTTCTATCTCGAGTTCCTCCGTGCTTCGGGAGGCATTAAGCCGTTGGTCCCAGCTGCATCTGCAGTCGTTAGCACCCGCCAATCCGCACTGGGCCCGCGTGATGGGTCATGGCCCAATCTCCCTATTCCATCCATAGGAAGGCCTCGCTGCCCCAGCAGTGGGGACATTAATAGGTTGATGATGATAAGTTAGTTGTTAAATAATGTTTGTACATATCGTTGTGACGAAGATAAGTTCTAAAGTGAGGCACTCAAACTGTCCTTATGAGAGCTTTTAAGAAACTCAAAACAGGTATGTGGATTTTTTATGTCTTGAATTCCCCCGGGTGAATTGTAGGATATGACGACCTCCTTGGCCGAGTGGTTTGTACGCCGGGTTTCATGGTGTCGCCGACTCGAGAGGTCCCTCCCGGGTTCGAATCCCGGTGGGGGCAGATGTTTTTGTGATGAATACGAGCATTTGTACTCCAGTCATGTTATGGATGTTTAATATGTATTTCTATATAAATGTACTTATATATGTACAGTATATGTATTCTATCCGTTACCTTAGTACACAAGCCTTATAGTGCTTAGCTTGGGGCTAGGCTAATTGGTGTGAGTGTTGGAAATATTTATTTATTTATTTTATCTGCAAATGTGATACCTTTATTTGTGATGTATTATGAGACCTTTTAACCTGCAATGAGATGCTTTTTAAGTTTGGTCTTATGGATTTGTATATGTAGAGTTGCCGCAGACCAATTCAAAATGAAAGTAAACGACAAATTGATGTTCCCATAAAACAATTTCATGTTATTGAATATATCCGATTGCTGGTATTGAATCAGGAGTCACGCAAACTTACAATGTCGTGACTATACAACCGCTAATGTATACAATCTTATAATGAAATAATACTAAGTTATACCTAAATAATGTTTCTCTTAAAAATTTTATTATTTGTAAAATTAAACTTTTTGTCGAATTATTGTGTAAAATTTAGGATAATTTATTACAGCTTAGCATTAAAAAAAATAGTTCATGATACTTGCCTTCTACCATGCCTGACATATGGCTCATAAACATGGACTTACACAAAAAAAAAGACAAAATCAGATCCACACAAAGAGCAATGGAACGAAGCATGCTAAGAAAGAGAAAATTAGATAAGATTAGACACAAAAATTAGAGATAAAACTAAGGCTGTTGACGCTCTTACCTATGCACTAAAACTGAAGTGGAAATGGGCTGGCCATGTTGCTCGTCTATCAGATGGAAGGTGGACCAAGAAAATTACAGAATGGAGAGGACCATACCGCAAAAGGAAAATTGGAACACCATATAAACGTTGGAGTGATGATATCATACAAAAAGCAAACATTCACTGGACAAAATCAGCTTAAAATAGGAAAGAATGGGAAAAACTGGAGGAGGCCTTCACCGAAAGAGGGATCCATGCACCTGAATAAAAAACTAATAATACTAACTTAACAATTAAGAACTGCAACTAACAAACTGACATTTTTTTTTTCAAAATGTAAATAACCTATATGGATAAATAAAAGGCTTTATTATTAATGTACAATACTTGCATCATCACCTCCCTCAAAGTTTGAGAGCTTTCAGTAAGCTTATATTATTGCTTACCTACCTATGAGAAAATACTTCTTTCATGATGTCTATCATGCATTATCTATTTGTATCATGATTACTATTCCAATGCAATAGCTCGGAATAAAACAAAATATTTACGGCAAATAACACTAGCAACAAATAAATAATTAATTGCGTTTTTGTCTAATGATACAATATTAAGCTCATCCTTAAAAAAACAACATATGAGTGTTGGGTTTAACAGGATTTTAGAATAACTTTTAAATCGAGCTTGTCTTGTTGTGGTTAATTTCTGTACAGTGTTCTTTAATTTGTAGAGATTAAAAATGCATTTAGTGGTAAAAAAAGCTTTTAATTTTAGTATTGCTTTCATTTCTCTCAATTATTAATTTCTCTTAATTTAGACCCTATTTCATATTATTATGAAAACTAGCTTTTACATGCGCATTCATCTACAGAACTTCACAGCACCATAGGAACAGCTTTATTAAAAAAAATACCAGAATAACCCGAATCAGAAAAAAATAAAAATAAAATTCTGACTACATATTATCCGGATTCAGTACCCTCGAAAACATAAATATCAATTAAAAAATACTCTTTCAAAAATTTTACCGCAAAAATGGACAGGTCGACTGGACTAGAATTAAAAAATATTTACTTACTTGTTCTGTGGCCCTTGCAAAATATTTCCAATAGAATTCCAAATCATGTGCTTTTTACATTTCAATCCACCATAATCATAAATCACAAAAAAATTAACAAGCCAGGCTTAAATAATTTCAGGGATAGAAAACTAATATTTTGATATTCTCAAATGGTCACTTTGTATGTTTTGGATAACCAATCGCTGGTGTATCTTTTTATGTTTACCAAACCGAATGCGCCATGGGCGGCGTGCTTTTACCAACTGATATAACTGTTGATCGTGGTTTCAACTTACCTAATGAAAACTGTGTTTACATGCTACGATCCGACCGATACTTTTGTTGAATATCGAATTTTCATAAAATTCTGCTAAAGTTTTTGGTGTACCTTTAAATTTATCGTTATTACATATGTATTTATTTCTGTTGAATTAATTCGTAAAAATGTTAGGAATTAAAATTTTAGAAATCAACGAATGTTAAAAGGTTCTTTTCTTTCATCTGTCAGCGGGCTGTACGTATAAAAAAATATAGAAACAATTTTCTAATTCTATTTCGATGACTAATATAATAATGAACACTAAATAATAATTAAAAATCGGCTTATCCTTTACCCACCATAGTTTGCTGTCTGCTTTTGTAAGCTATTTATTTGTGTCGTTTCGGAACCCTTTGTGTGTGAGTTGAGTTTGTGTTGTCGGTGCAAGTTGAATTCTTCCTGCTAACCGTTTTTACTTTTGTTTTAAGCCCGATGTAAGGAATAGACTACATCCAGAAGCACGAAGGGAGATGATAACTGCTCGATGATAATTCAACTCTAGAGGCTGTAGAATAGAATATTATGATCGCATAATATTCTATTCTACAGCCTCTAGAGTTGAGTCACTTTTTTATTGGTTTTATTGGCTAAAATCCATCTGATACTGCTTCTTGCATTAAAGATGAGGAATGTCGAAAGCATTTACCCATAGAAATCGTATGACCCAACTAAATAAATCCTAAACTAAAGTTTCCAACCTGATTTTGTAGTTTTGTTTTGGCTTTAAACCATATCGCTGAATGTCTATTGCTTAAGCGAATACAACAAATTATATACAACTAAACAAACAGAGTAGGTACTTATAGTTCATCAAGTCACGAAAAAAGGCTAATGAAAGGTATAATGAACGTGAAAGTTTACCGAACGGGAGTTATGTTTACCTTTTTTTCTGCATTATACGCTGCCATGCTCCTGATGCCGAGAAAATGAATAACGTCACGCGATGGTAATCCGTTATTTCATCCATTGGAATAATTCCAGATATTATGGGATGGCTGTGGTTAAAGGCCCGTATTCATAGTGAACATTAGTTGAGCAACAATTGATCAACGTTAAGGCCTCCTCCCCATAGCCGCATTATTATCAGTCGCTAATCCGATGCGTTTTTGCGATATTTGTTTTTAATACATTATATATGAGAGAACGGCTACCAAGTAGGGTACACTGCTGCGATAATATATAAAGCACGATAATAACGCACCTGTGAGTGGGAGGCTTGAAGAACAACGTTTATGTAACTGGAAGAAATCACGAACTATAAACAAGTATTATCTATGTTTTTAACTTGATAACGTCATAAAAATCGATGAACACCGGCTCCACGCACGAAAAATTGTCATGTCACGTTATGTGATGTCATGTCACGAGTTATTTGACCCTCCCGTCGAAGAGTACCCATCCCTGCGGAGCCTAACTCGGGCCCCCATAGAGCTACAGTGGCGCGCTTGGGCTCCAACGTACTGGAACAAAAAGCCCCATAAAACTGCCCCGAACGACACGTTATGACCTAAAATTATCGTCCATAAGAAGACTTTACAGACAACCAAATATTTTTTATATTTTAGGTTTATGCTGAAAATAAAAGGGAAAGATTCGTATCTCTTAATTATTTTAAATTTAGTCAAACCAAGTGAGCGTACTTAAAACATAACAAAGTGACATAGCTTCAAAAGCTCATGAATTCCGAATTTGGTTAACGGAACTAGCGGCCGCCCGCAACTTCGTCCGCGTAAATTTTAGTTTTTTGCGAATTCCACTGGAAACTAACACTTTGCGGGATAAAAAGTATCCTATGTTTCAATGTAGTTTATAAACTAAGTACATGCGCACCAAATTTTATCTGAATCTGTTCAGTAGTTTTTGCGTGATTGAGTAACAAACATACAAACTTACACATTTATAACATTAGTAGGACTTGAAAACACTTTTAATGTATTGATCAATATTATCTAGATTAAAGGTATTAGATTGTTGTCACAAATCTGTATGGCTGTGATATACCGGTCGTCATTTTTGATTCCAATAAATTTTAAGGAAAAAAGAACATCGTTAAATTGCCGCACGCGATGTTATAATAACAAATTATGGTATAATTCTGAGGGAGGGCGTCTATCTAATTATACCCAATTATTGTTGTCACAAAACTAACAGCCTTTCGTGTGAACTCAGGCTGAAAATTGGCTAATAATTTTTCGTACATGGTCAAAGGGGCTTGGACCACTTTTGAAAAATGACACAGAAAAGAAAAGAAATCCTTTTAAGAATCTTGTTGTGTCGGTGGACGGATGTGATTTTTCGCGCGGATCCATATGCGAGATTAGCGGATCCACATCGGATCCGCGCGTAAAAGTTTTCACAGAAAAGCACTGCTGTTCTTCAAAACAGAAGTATTCTGACAAATTATAATACAACTTGATTTTGCTTTTATATCCGGTTTTTGGCAATGCACTAATTTTTTATGATATAATTTTTTTAACTACAATAATTTTGAAAAATTTAGATAACACAAACTTAAAAACTATATAGCTTAACCTACTTATCTACTTAAATAAATAATTTACAAAATAAGTTATTACTTTTATTAGGTTTCTTTATTAATTTTTATTACTCTTACTCTCTACCCTAACCTAACTTATGAAAATGTGATTATAAACACAACAATATAACAATTACAAAATATTTTTTTTTACAAATATATAAATTTTTTTAAGCATTTAACTGCTAGATGTTTAAATCTAAAGAACTTTTTCTAGAAAACCTGTCCCCTCTACAGACTGTCTGGTCCACGTGGATTTATTTTCTAGTAAATTTTTCTTTAGATTTAATCTATATACCTACTGCCAGATTTCTAATTCTAAAGGAAAGGAAATCATTACCTACATCATTAAAAATCAACTAAGCCTATTGATAAGTGCACTCTTCCGGATACCAGGCCGGATAGAAAAGGGGAAGAGCCCATAGAAAGATTGGACCATGATCCACCACGCGGGCCCAGTGCGGATTGGTGGGTGCTAACGACTGCAGATGCAGCCGGGACTAACGGCTTAACGTGCCTTCCGAAGCACGGAGGAGCTCGAGATAGTAATTTTTGGTCACCCATCCAATGACCGACCACTGCGAAAGTTCAACGATCGCAGCCGAACGCGCTAACCACTTGCGCCATCGAGTTCCTCTATGAAGCTATGAAGAACAAAGTTAAACAATTAATTCTATTAAACACTGATTAAGATACTATAAAAAATCTGTCCAACTCTTAAATAAATAAATAATTTCCAACACTCACACCAATTAGCCTAGTCCCAAAGTAAGCACTGTAAGGCTTGTGTTATAGGACACTAGGGTAACGGATAGAACACATTATACTGTTACACATATAAGTATATTTATATAGAATTACATATTAAACATCCATGACTTGAGTACAAATGCTCGTATTCATCACACAAACATCTGCCTCCACCGGGATTCGAACCCGGGATCTCTCGAGTCAGCGACACCATGAAACCCGGCGTACAAACCACTCGGCCACGGAGGTCGTCGTCGAAAAGCTACGCCATCGGTTCTCAAATCTACGGCGAGAGCACTTGCACTGAGAAGAACCGGCAAAAAACTAAGCAAATTTTATTGTTTACAGAGTCGTCAAATTGAAAAATGACTTCACCTTTCATTACATAATGTGAAATTATACAGGGTGTTACAAAAATACAAATAAAGCTTGAAGGGCGTTGAAGTACATCATGTAAGAAGTCTTCTGTAATTTTCTTAAAATATTTGCATGAAGTTTTAACTTTTTATAAAAAAGAGTTATTTTTAATGATCCTCGAACTAGTGACGTGTCTTAAAATGATCGATATTTTTATTAATCATTAAAAATAACTGTTTTTATAAAAAGTTAAAACTTCATGCAAATATTTTAATAAAATTAGAGAAGACTCCTTATATGATGTACTTTAACGCCCTTCAAGCTTTATTTGTATTTTTGTAACAGCCTGTACATTAATTGTTCACTTGCATTTTGATTGCTGTGTCATACAGTATACATACCAATAGTATTATTTATATTAGGTGTAACATGACATTTATATCTTAAATATCAAAGTTGGCAGCATCCGTTCACGAGCATGACGCATGAACCAGCCATTGCTTCGCTCAACCATATTTTAGGAAACGTAACGTTCCGCCCCTCACGACACCACCAAAGAGACTTTTACGAAAGCATGACTACCCATAACCACCTATATTAAACATATTTACTTAAAATTAAAATAACTTATCTGTAGGACACTACAAACAATTACAAAGCAAAAACAATGGAGAAATCATGACCACGCCGTTTTGTCTTTCAATGTTCTTAAATATCTTCCATAAGTAATCAACTTAAAATACAACTTTTTAATTCAATAGAAGTATCGTATAATTCATAATATATAGGTATATCATATAGAAATACCCGTTGGAATGGTTGGAACAGTTCAAACCTAAGCAAGTCTGTAATATAATCAGTCAATTTAAAATAAGCTGTCTTAACAAGTCATTTTTAATGGTCGTTTTAAATATAGTCAGGCTTAACTCTGAATATTGCTTGGGACTTTATTGTAATAACGGACACAGAGACCTCTTAAGGAGTTATTAATTTTGTGGAGCCATTTTTTTAAGAAAATATATTAAAATAAGGTTGAGTTAGGAAAATTATATTGGGATGAGTAAGGAATTGAGATGAGACGTCGTAGGTTGAATACGGAACAATCCCTTCTATATGTATGTAGGGCTTCCACGTGGGTTGTATCCTATCCCCAATTCTATTTAACATAATAATGTATGGAAAATATATCATCAGACGATCGTTTGAGAATAGGAATGACAAGAAAATTACCTATATATTTAGTAAGATAATTTGATTATAATAAGTAAGTAGGTGTAACTCAATTTACTATTTCTAAGAAAAACGTTGACTAAAATACACACAAAGGGAGCACTGGTTCAATCTCAGCACATCATAGTATGTGGATGGTAGTAACTTGAGTAAAATTTTTATATAATATATATTATTGAAAATTTTCTTTCTGTATACTTCATTAACTTATAAAATTTGACACACGTGTTCATGGGTCAACATACAGTAGCATATTCGAATGATATGCAAGTACAATGAAAGATAACACACATATGGGTATAAATCATTATCTTATTTTCAAAGCGTTGGCTAAAAGTAACAAAATTTGGGTAACATGTAGATTACCATTTCAAAACATGAAAAAAGACTGTGGACTGCTTCTGCTCATAGACAGAGAAAATTACTAAGTATAAAAAAGTTAAAAATAACTTATAGCTGTTAGTCAGTACGAATCGATTGTTATGTCATTGAGGAATATAAACAAATGAATGAACGTGGTTTTATTGGATTGTGGCGCGTTATAACGCGCGGTGCAGAACTCGGACTGAATACGAACGCAGCTAGCGTTTTTGTATTAAAATGGTAAAAACATACCTCAAACCAAATAATTTAGAAAAAGTAACTAATACAAATTTATAAATACATCATTGCAATTATTTAGGTATAAAATATAAAAAAGAACTATTGTTTAAGTAAAATCGGTCTCTTTATTTCGATTAATATTTAAAGGACATTGCTCAAATTGGCCTAAATGCACAAAAAATATTGACATACACGGTAATTCTTGTGGTAATTTATAATTTGATTTACAGTCATTAGATTTCAACGGACACCTTTGTATAATATATTTACTTTAAAAAGGACTTAATTTTACCGGTTTGGAAAACATACGAATAATTTTTAATGGCTATGGGCACGGTAATTATGGGTGTAGTAACATTCAGCCAAAGACTGATCGAAGTTGTTTATATAAGATAAAAACAAATCTATCTTGTAAAGATCGATAAAATAAATCATTTTTTTATTACACTGTGGTAATATCCACAACTATATTATCATTTTCACTAGATGTAAATGTGCTCAGACAATTATTATAGATGGTAGGCGACATCATAAAGTCTATTGCCATACATTTTTCGCCAAACACCTCCATAAACACATTATAATCTGTATATATGTTACACTTTAAGATATCTATCTATGGGCCTACGTTCCCTGACTATAAATTAATAAATAAAATTATAAGGTGTGATACACTAAAAATCTAAAATATGGTTATCTTAAAAACATAACAAAAGTAATGAAGCTACTGAATATATGGCTATATAACATAAATCTCTTAGCTTTCTTTGGTTAACGAGAGTTTAAAAATTCTCTCTAATCTGTGGCTCTTTCACAATCATCACACAGTTTCTGTCACAGAGTACCTACCTTATTATAACCTGATTTTAAAAGTTACTCTTATGCATTAACTTTAAAAACAAGCAACTATCTGTTAATCTACATGTTCTATATACCTGAATCTAATCCATAATTTCGGTACTTGGCTTGATTTTCCTAGTTTACTATGTAACTTATTTATTTTTTATAATTTTAATATGTTCAGTGTATATGGTTTATAGAAGTTCTGAAGGGTGTCCGTCAATAATATTCGTTTCTACAGTAATTTATATATAATTTCGAATCTAGGAAACAATTTTTCATGATTATTGGTCTTTAGGCCAAACATGTATGGAAGCTGAGCAATCTCCTTTAAGCAAATTTATAAACATTTCAATCAACACAATATAATCGTAAAAACGGGCATGTGCTGTTCACATGCGGTAGAAGTGAAACCTACAAAATTGTGAACACGTAAAAGTCTTTCATAATTAGGTACGTCTTAAAGACAACACCTGTGCTAAAATTCAACTCTCTAGGTCAAAATTTATTATTTTATACTGCTTAAATTGTTTCGAAAAATGAATAATAGTTTAATAACAAAAAATGTGCGTTATGTTTAAAGATATTATTAAATTAATCACTTGAAATGAAACATTAATACACTATCTAAGTTATATTTTTCGCAAAGAAAAATCAGCTCATCATCATACTATTTAATTGAAGTTATATTTTTCTATATTTTTCGCAAACAATCGCTTATAAACTTTATTACTTAGACACCAAGTTTCATAAAAGTACTTGCGACCGCATGCTCCATCTAAGGAATTTAAGATAACTATTTTAAAGGTTAGATAATAATTTAAAGCACGCATGCTTATGAAGCAAGAAAAGCATAGTCTTGCTTCAAACCGACTGCCGAAATCGGATAAGAAAATGCTTAATTTCTCGATAGATTATATACATATTTTACAAAGATTAGATACAAGCTATTTAGCGATTAACGAGCAAGAAATTAATTATAATAAACATACCAGACGATATCCATTAAATAAATATTGTAAAACATAAAATACATAATATAACTATTAAAAATAAGTTAATGAAGCTTTTGAATTAAGGGAATCAGAAAAAACTACGATAAAATAATGAGCTAGACCCGAAAAAAAAAGATAATTTTATAAGTTGACCCGATCGGGGATCAAACCCGTTACTCCGCGAGCTTGCGGGGTTGATTGATTACAAAAACACTGCCTTGCTTTTGCGACAGATATAAAAATGATGAAAACACTCTACAAACGTATAATACGTACACGGATACAAAACACCATGGTTGTTGTGATGCCTTTTCTCAAGCTTAGTACCCTCCCAAACGTCCCATGACACTTGAGTGTCAAAAGTTTTTCCAGTTAAACGTCTGAGGACACTTGAATATCCTCTGTGGGCGTTCCTGTATTTTGCTCATTAGTACGCTTTTAAAAATCATCCTTATCGCTGCTTGTGGTCTCTTTAGTTTAGGCTAAATATGTAGATGATGTTGTGAATAAAAATGCAGTGCTCTCTGAACTTTAGATTTTTTTAAATCATTTTACATCAGTTTGAAGTACGCACTGCGCGAAAATTGGTGACGCCGTGGACATTTCAACCGAAATGACCCCAATTTAGTAGAAAACACTCTTTTCTCATTATTTAGTCTTCTAGTGTGATATACCCACATGTTCCTAAAAATTACCAGTGTCAGTGATGTGAAAAGATCATAGTTTTATTACAATTAAAAACCTACAAAAATGTGAACATATAAAGGTTTTATTTGTTACCAGCTATTTTTATTTTATTTCTTTTGTTATGTTTTACTTATCTTAGGTTTTTTACAAAATATTTATTTATGAATACTGTAAAAAATTGCAAAGATTGGAAAGGTAATTGATAAAAACCAAGCCTGTATTAATAAAAATCTCAGGGAACTTCTAAATGTTTAATACTCAACTTTTCAGGTATTGTAAAATACTGGGCAAATTTAAATATTCTATACTTAAATTGTTTCGAAAAATAAATTAATAATAGCTTAATAAAAGAAAAAAAAAAACAATTTAAGAAAATTACCGAGCTCAGGATTGAACCACCGATCAGTTGGTGTCGACGTCAAGTCCGTATCGTTCGGCCATCCGTCTCTTATGGTAAATGATAAAATTACGGAAACATATCTTGTGACAAATACTCCGCTTCCATTTCATCGAATCTCAAATCACAACGGTGCTAAAGAAGTTTTCACTTCAAAAAAAAAATATTAAAATATCAACTTAGATATTTATTTGTTAACATTCAATCATTATTTCATTTTACTTATAAAATACATATTATATATATATATATATATATATATATATATATATATATATATATATATATATATTGGAACAATGAACCTTAAACTAAAAACCATAAAAAATATAATATAATAACTAAAATATATTATTAAAAGGAGTACCTTTAGGCAAGGTTCCGAAGATACTTGCAGCGTTCCCCCTTTGAATAGCTAAACCAATTCTTTGTCCGAGGTAGCTGCCAGCTCTTTGGTCTCCAGTGATGTCGATTAACCTTTTTGCTATTTCCTTAAAAAAATTATAGCGCTAGGACCCCACGGACCAAGGGTCTCGACACCGAATGGGACAAAATCATATTCGGAGCCTTTTTCAGCTGCTTCACAAGCCGCACCAGATCTGTTGTTGGTTCTATGTAGATGGGAAGGGGCCGGCGTGTCTTAACAGGTCGCAGCCCATACCAGCACCCGGCCCATCTTCCATGGAATCAAACTCATACCGTCCGGTCTCTTGCCATCGTCTCTAACAATACCAGTCGGCTTAAGTAGACTTGGCACGTTGACGGTGGCAAGGGACTGGCGTATGATATCGTTAAGTGCGGCATGCCTCGAGAAGCGGCCTGCACTTTTTTGGCATGATAGTCCGTGATGTCCTATCTTGTCGACATCACTGCCACAGGGACATTTATGAGGAGCGCAGACGGGAACCCCAAGCCATAGACAAGTTGCGATTCGGAGTGTGTCAGGCTCAATAAATGTTACTGTATTTAACGAAGGGTACGCGTGAAGCCTGTAGCCGGCCTCATTTGCACACACGGCCAAAAGCCTAGCAGGTGCCGAACCTGTACTACAGCACAGAAGATTGTCGTAAGTCTATTTGCAGTTTATGTCGTCCCAGCTCCTCTGTAAATTTGGAGAAACTGGAAAATTTTGACCTGGGCATGTAATTAACGTTTCTTGCTTCATCCAAGCCAGCAATCTCAAAGTATGAAGGGGATGCCCTTAATATTTTACTTATGAGATTTGCTGAACTATGGATAGAAGATAGGAAGGCTGATAAAGCGACACTGGACTGGAAATTTTGCGAATCCCTAAACCACCATAAAGGATGGGTAGGGACACTTGGGTCCAAGATTGCTCACAGCTGCATATTAAAAATCGATTCTGAGATAATTTTGATTAAGTCGTCTAATTATGTCAAATGATCTGGATGATTCCAAAAGGAGCAGCAACGGAGAACATATGTAAATTTCGGGGCGAAAAGACAGTATTTTAAGATGCAAAGTGCATAATGTGTGCCACACTTCAACATCGAAACTCACTCCTTAGTTAAGTTTAACACCAAAATATGTAACTCTTTTGTTTTGTAACAACCAATAAACTCGCAATTTTGAATAACTATGACTTTTTTCATTGATATTGTAGAGAAGAACCTAATTAAACCTAACCCAAACCTTGACTAAAATAATGTATATTGTGCGGAAAGCTAATATCTATATATGCTACGATACACCCTACCTAGGTAGGTAGGTAGGTGGGGTGTATCGTGTATGTACGACAACCCTGCATCACACATACTTGCAGCCTCTCATAGTCGATCGTAAGTAGTCTAAAAATTTTGAGGTAGATCTCCTCGATTGAAAGATTGTTTAAACCAAGATATATATCATATACATCCGAACACTGAAATTCTTAAAAATGATAAATATTAGTTTACATTATTATAATGTGGCCGCTAATGACCTAGATGTTAAATAGCGATTAATAAAAGAAAAATCTTACTTGCCAAACTAAGCGTGAAAAACATTACGTGATAGAAAAATGTATAGTTAAATGTGAGCATGAACTTACCACTTCTGAAACGTAATAAAACACATCGACTTAACACTTGATACACCTTTTTTTTCTCTCTTCGTATTACTCTATCTTGCACAACTGTCCAGTATGAGTGCCCAGCTAAGAATGCCCTGACTCGGCATGTGCACGTCACCATCTTGAATCCCCACTACTCGATATTGAAACTGAAAGTCAAACTACTTACTTTTGACAAATAAATCACAAAAAATAATCTTTAAAATGACAAACCTTACACAATGTAAACAATTATGTTGTTATTTTCCGCCATCCACGCGTACGATATCGCGGGCACTGCTTGGTTTCTTTAAGAAATTTTTAATAAAATAATGATACGGCAATACAATGCAATAAAATTTATTCGGTAACGCGCTTTCAAAAGGAAATGTACCGAATGTTAGCACTCGAGACTAGTGAAATGGACAACACAATTGTATGGGGAAGGTAGTGAAAACATACAATACAATATCGACAATAACGTCTGAAAGTTGTATCCGAATCTTAGTGAAGGTTGAGTATGTATAAATAAGTTAGTTGGGCCGATTCTTGAAATTTCAGATGTCAGTTATTTTCCTGTGGCGATGTCGAATGTAGCCTCTAATGTGGTTTTTTTTTCATGGTAAATAGGAATAGTAAGCTGTTACCATAGCCTAAAGACGCTTGTGAAGCTATAGAATCACCGCGCGTTGCTCACCCGGACCCTACCTTGTTGTCACCTGAAAACCTAACTCACCGACAGAAACAGAGCACCACTAAAAGGTAGGGAAGGGTAAATTTCTCTGTAGTCTTTCTTAAGGTGGATGTTCTTACCCCGACAGGAGCTAAAATTCGAGAGGAAAATCCGCTATGACCTACCTCTCTTGGGTCCCATCCCATTACAGCTCTAGACAGATGTGCTGTGAAAATTCTAGTCTAGCAGTGCAGTCACAGCCGAATGCATGCAGCCGTGTGTAGTCTGCAACGTGCTCCGAAAACACTGTAAGCGTCTCATTTATTTTTTCTTACAATTTTTACGTAACCAAAGTCAGATTTGGTTTTTTATTTTATTTTTAAGCATTTAACTGCTAGATTTTTATTCTAAAGAAAATTTTACTAGAAAAAAAATCACGCTGTCCAGGCAGCAGACGGGACTTGAACCGGCACCCTTCGCTATCCGGGCGGATGCAGTGACCAATTATGCTACCGCGCACTTAATGGCCGTGTCGAATTTGTTCTAGTTGTATTATTCTATTGTAGGTAAAACACAATGTCAAACGAATACCTTTACAAGTATTAAACATTTGAAAGAAAAAATAGCAATTGTAGTTTATTATGTTTTTTACTTTTTTGAGCATTTAACTGCTACTTTTCGAAATCTTAAGAAAATTTGACTATAAAAAATTCCACGTGGTCCACCCCGGTGCATCCCGTATGATGTTTGGACCAACGGCGCCGTGGAATTTGTTTCTATTAAAATTTTCTTTAGATTTCATAATACGTGGGTATGGGTGAACGGGGGAAATCTCCCACTGACGCACACATTGATGCGAACCACCCCCCAAAACAGTTGATTTCGGACTATTTTCGTTTGTACATAAATGGTAATCGGCGTAGAAAATAACAGGCACATAAGGAGGTCTTTATAAGAAGGATGTTGGGTCCGGACAAATCATTCCGCGCCCGGCTGCCTATCCCGAAGGAAGTCTAGGCTAGCCAGAGCTGAAAAACTGTTCAGTTTCTATAGATACATTCGCGTTTCGTTCAGTATACCCGTATTCCTGCGACTTTTTCAAAAGTAAGTTATTTCACTTTATTTGTATTCAGGCCTTTGCGAGTTTGTTTTTTATTAATTTAATATTTTATTTAATTATAGGCAAAGCGAACTGTTTGCGAAAATTAAAATTACTCCAATTAAAATTTTATGCAAATAAGTATTTTTTTTACTTCAATAATAATTTGCTTTAAAACACGGAATTATGAGTTGGTACAAAATTAATAATGTGCCCATGTTTTGCCATATAAATCTAGAATGCAAATATAAATTGAATTTAAATTTAATTTAAAGTTAAATATCATGACAGTAGGATAAAATACAATAATCATTGAAAAAAATGACAAACAGTCTTATATTATAGGAACATTACAATAAAATGGAATTAGATAGATATAATTAATTGAAAAAATTACATAGATTTTTGTTTAATAAAGAAGCTGTATCATAAACATTATGCTCATTTAGGCACTTATACAGTTTGTGTTTAAACATATTTATGTAAAGCATTTTTATATCTCTAGGAATTTTATTATAAACTAGCTATGCCCCGCGATGTTACCCGCGGTTTATTAGGGATATTTTCCCGCAGTAAAACGAAGCATATGTGTTAATCCAGTGTGTCAGTTAACTCCATACCAAATTTTATATAAATCGCTCCAGCCGTTTAGACGTGAAGGAGTAACAAACATACACACTCACACACTCACAAACTTTCGCCTTTATAATATTAGTGTGATTCTGACACACATGCAAAGACAACTTTTTGCATACTAGTTAGACCTTGGAGTATCATTTAATTTTTACCTGTAAAGATCCCTAAATCGAAAGTTATTAACTTTTTAAAATAATTCCTCATTTTTATGAACAAAAACAGCAACTTAAAAAATGTAAAGTGAAGGTTGCTGCTTAAGGGCCTACATGAATCGCCTGGAAATACTCCACAGCATGCATGCAAAGCATGGAAATACATGGCATTTCAATGCATTTTTTAAACAAACAAATGCTTTTTGTCTGTTTGTACTGTTACACTATAACATGATGCCGTAGCTCAAAATCGACTCTATATAGGCATGATAGGACATTATAGCCGTTTTTTGTCAGCAATATTCTTAACACGTTTAACACGAATTTGTTTATTAATAAACATTAATTGTCTAAATGTAATTTCCAATTTAAATCTTCATCAATAGTTTTACCTAGAAATTTAAGGTGTCGTACTTCACTTATTTTTGTCACATTGAGAGTAAAATTAAATTGTTTTTAGTTTGATTTATTGAATTAAATAAAATATGTTTTTTCAATATTGATATTTAAATTATTATTGTTACACCAATTAATTATAATGTCAATAGTATTATTTATGTCAGGTTCATGTTTTTATAAAGTCATATTATAGTTGGAGTCATTCGATGTCACAATTGTTGATATATCATTAGCATATAAAGTACATTTATGGTTTGTTACTTCTGTTATATCATTTATGTAGAGCAGAAATAAAATATATCCCAGCACACTTCCTTGTGAAACGCCAGACGAGTTTTCTCTACTTTGAGATGATACACATCTCATCTCACCATTAATTATTTAATTAATAATAAATTTTTATTGGCGACCGTTTAAATATGATGATATTCACGATAATAGGGGCCTTCTGATTCGGACCGCCTCAAGTTCAGTTAGGTGAGTTTTGTGTGCGACAAAATCGAATGCCTTTGATAAGTCAAAGAATTATTTAGACTGGACAAAATAGAATTTATTATCTCAAATGATGCGAATGTCGTAGATTTGTCTTTTTTGAAGCCAAACTGTTATTTTTTAATAATCTTATATTTTAAACAAAGCTCATAAGCCTCTTTAACATACATTTTTCAAATATTTTTGATAAGATTGGTATAAGAGTAATGGGGCGATAGTCAGCTGCATCTTTTTTGTTACCTTTCTTAAGCAGTGGTTTGACTAGGGATATTTTTGATTTATTGGGAAACACCTCTGATGAAAAAGACCAATTAATAAGATAAGATACGAGTTAGTTCGGTATGTATAAAATGTATCTCTTAAATAGTTCTATAAAAAAGTTTGCGACAGCAAATATCTATTTTATAATGTGTAAGTCGTTATCACTAAAACAGTAAATCAAAAATAGAATAAAATTTAATATTCATTTCCAAAAGGCACATTTTGTATTAACAAATTATTTTTTATCAAAACAAATACTTTGATCGATTTTGTTATTTAAATACGATAAATTTACCTTTGTCATTTGGACAAATATCTACAAAGTAACGACGATGACAAAGAGATAGCACGATGTACTATGCAGGAGTAGACTGCAGGAGTGGTTGGAGAAGAAATTTTGATGAATTTAAGTGTTAACAAACGTAGATAAGATAACGAAAAGAAAAAAGGCTAATCGAAGTCTAATCCTATACGAAGTTGCGGGAAATACATTGTGATAAAGTAACTTCTTATTAAATGATGAAAAATAAATATCATAATGTATCTATTTATGATTATAAAAATTTAATGAACAACTCGGAATTTTCATGTTTTCAAAGTTTATTTTGACGGTATTATTTCATATTACTAAAGCGTTACTTAACAAAATGAGAAATTATCTATTATTCGCTAGTAGGTACATACTAAATGGACTTCCCTGTCTTTATTAACCAGCTCGCGTTAATGTTGATTTTGAAATTATAAACGATAATTCTGCAAAATATGAAGCAAATATTAAAAAGTTTCATTGGTAAATTATCCCTTCCACCACCCTATAAGTAATAATAATAATAATAATATATTCTTTATTTATTTCTTCACATAAGTAGAAAAATTTACAATAAAGTGCTTAATTACAACACCTCACCACTTAATGTGAAGACTGGTGCTTGCAATAGGATAAACCTGTTCTACAAGACACCAGGCCTCCACTCCCAAAACTACATGAACAGAGTAAGCCACCCCTGTACCATTTATGTGATTAATGTGTTAATTAATATGAGAAGTGCTAAAGAAACAACTTAAACACAATAATAAAAAAAAAAAAAAAAAAATGTAATTGTATGTGTGTGTGTGTGTGTGTGTGTGTGTGTGTGTGTGTGTGTGTGTGTGTGTATGTGTGTGTGTGTGTGTGTGTGTGTGAGCGTATGCGCGCATGTGTGTGTTTTTGTGTGTGTATGTATTTATGTATATGTATTTATGTAAGTATTTTGATAATGTAGCTTAGCCAAGGTCCCATCTGTTTGTATAGCAAAATTTATCATAATCGATTTAGCTTTTAGGGCGCAAAAGCGTTATTAACAAACTCACTTTCGCATGTATAATATTTATATTATATTAGTGATCTGCCCGTGAATTAATTTTATCGGGATTAAGTATAGCCTATGTTACTCAGGAATAATGTTGTTATAAAGAAAAGGACAATTGACAAAAACACCCAGCTCCACCAACAATGTGATGAGTATGAATCTAAGATCTATGAAAAATTTGCCTTTTTTGTTATGCCACCGTAAGAAAATATCCTGGTAATCGAAAGATATGACACATGGGTATATTTAAGTAGCTAAATAAATTCATTTAATTGCACCTTCATTTTATAATATTAGTACCTAACCATAATAATGTGCCTTAACATACTATACAATCAGATATACGACAAAGCCTGCCGACCATCCTGCGCTTGCACTTACTGAGACACCACAAAACGGTTTACGGGGTAGGTTATGTGGGTTGAAGGACTTGCAGTTGCAACTAGTCAACTGATATGCAGTCCTTTGTCTTACTTCGTTGTTATTGTGCGCTCCCTGTCACTTGATAGATTTTTAACTAACATGCTTTGGACATTGGAACACGATTATCGGTTTAGTGTATTTAGTATGCATGAACTGGAATCATGTTTTCTCCGATGTGTAGACAATTTTGTGTGATTTGTGGTCGCTCCGTTTTACGTAGAGGACAATTTATTATAACGAACAGACTGTTTGAAAAATCCCCACCAAAGCAGGGATTTTTGGATTTACTCTAGCGCAGCGAATAACATAGGGGAGCACCCTTGCACCTAGTGAAGTACTTCCATAATACCTGAATCAAGGGTCGAATTAACTAAATTAATTCCTTTGTCTCATTAATGTTCGTTCGTTATAGTAGTTTTACCTATGTAACTTAAAAGAACGAAAGACCCCCAGGATGGAATTTAATGGGCTTTGGCACAGATGATCAAGACTATAATACCTTTCAAAAAAATGTAGTTTAAGCTGTGGCGGACGTAGGCGAAGCGTCCATACATTTATGCCTAATGTAAGGCATATAAAGGTATACTAGAAAACTTTCCACTCGGCGCGAAGTTGTCAGAGTGGATTTTGCAAGTAAAATTTTCTTTAGATTTATATATCAAGCAGATACTGCTTAAATAATTAATACGGTGAATAAATTTTCGAAAGTAGTTTGAGAGTTTATTTGTTACAAATATACAAATCTTGCCTCTTTATAATATTTAACAAATGAAAAAATAATTAAAAATAAACATATAGACTAATTAAGTAAATTGTTTATTTGGTAAGTGGGTTAGTTTTTGTTCGTGTACTTTTATGTTGATATTTTAGGTAAAAGGTAACTTGGCATTTAATGTGGTAAACATATAATTCGTTATAATCTAATTTATACATAATTCTTATTTTGTTTGGGTAAAGGTAAGTAATTGATATAAATGCTCCTACTAGGCTAGTAGCAGCCCGATTGATAGGTGGAAGTACTCTTAATTTAGTATTTCTTTACTACATCATCTAGTCAAAAATAAAATGGATCGTGTGTTAAATTGTTTGCTCGATGCCAATATTATTTTAATGATATCACAAACTCAATTACGTATGGACTAAAAATATTATTGAAGCATAAATTGTTGTGAATTATTTGTAAGCTTTGCAGAGTGCTTACGAATCTGAGCCTTATGAGTCAATGTCAAGGCTGAGTATGCTGTGACAGTTAATTTCTTTAAGTCTATGCGTGTATTTAGTTTCAAGACAGTACAAATTCTACCCCTATTATAAAAGGCGAAACTATTTTCAATTGACGCGACTTATTTCAAAGAACTTATTACTTTTTAGTAAAAAGTTTTTACGATTCTCCTTGGTGAAAATCATACGCCAATATTTGTAAAGACTGTTTGTCTGATAAGTACCACTTTGATTTTCGATATTCTAAAATCATAAGGGAAGGTTAGCTTCCAAGGGTGTATATAAGCTGCTTTTAATGAGTGTACTCCTGAGTAAGCGATGGTGAAAAAATAAAAATAAAAAACTTTATTCAGATAGACTCATAGGAAAGCTCTTCCCATTTTTCCAATGTTTTTCCCTATCTACAGATAGGAAAAAACATTTGAAAAACAACCCTGCAGGGTTATGGTTTAAGAAATTTATTTCTCAAAACAGCAAACAAAATTCACTTACATGAGAAAACCAAAGAATAATCCAGAACGTGTGTAATACGAGATATATGAAATAAACAAAACCATTGTAATAGAAACAAATTAAAGAAATATGTAAAAAATAATAGATATATTAAAAAAAAACTCAAAATTCAATTAAAAAACAAAAGTACTTTATAAAAAATGTTAAATTAAACAGGGAGAGATTACAGTTAATTGATAAATAAAATATAATAATATTAGTTTAAAATATGAAACAGATACTCAAATTTTACAAAGTAAAATAGATAAACTACAAGATTGTCTCTCAAGTGTAACCAAAAAATGTAAATTAGCACAATGTGAAATGAAGGAACACATGCAAGCCATGAATGAGTTGATTCATTTATGTAATTATATTAATGAAAGATTTAATTCATTAACTAACAATCACACATGTGATTGTAAACAGTTGGGAACTCGATCATCGCTCAATTTTTAATCCTCCACTTTGCCACAAAAGTCTATATCTATTGATTCCCAACATCAGCCAATAGGTACACACATGACACCGGTGAAAGTTACTCACTAAAGAAATGCATCTTTAGGTAATAAAAATAATAATATTATAATGTTTACTGATGAAATTGGGAAGAATATGGACCCTCTTTTATCTAGAATGGGACATTCAATCACAAATTACTGTATGCCTGGTACCTCTTATAAGGATATTTTGAAAAAGGCAAGTAAGCATAGCTACAGAAAATGCCACGCCTTGTTATTATTTATAGGAAATAAAGGCAATTTGAACAAAAAGTTATTATTAAAATATGTGACAGATTTAAATACATTAAATGTGGAAAAAATTGTATTGTTCATATTGCCTTAATGCAACAGTCTGCCAAAGGAGGAAAATTTGGTAAGATATAAATTAAATATACTTTTGTATACAATTTGTAAAAGTAAAAAATATCATTTGACGATAACGTATTATTCTGACGACGCATTCCTGGAAAGGATGCGAAACGTCAATAAATACATACATTCAGTACATCTAACTCGTTATAAGCTTGTTTTATATAATGAGTGATGTGCGTGAAAACCTAAGAAACAAATATTTTTCACTATTTTATTCTACCATTTTGTCGGCATGATTGATATGCATATATCAATCATGCCATAAAATTACAGCTCTAATGCTAACAGTTTCCAAGCAAAACCGGGGATGGACAGAAAGACGGACAACTGGAACTATTAGGGTTCCTTGTCAGGACTACGGAACCTCAAAAAACTATCGCGGCAGTGTACAGATGTGTGTCTTAAGCGGGTGGAACTCACGCTCTCAGTGGTCTTAACTTTCTCGTTTCAATCGAATAAATCTCGAAACATACATTATTGTTCGAGTTCTATCTCGACCGGAAAATTTCGAAATCAGAAATCGATTTTTCGATTGCTTTATTCTAATCACTAATCGTGATAGACTTCAAACAAATTACGATTTGTGTTTGTCTTCCTTGTGCAGCGATAATGAATACACAAGGAAGTTATATTTTACAAAATATAACTTTCTTGTGAATACTGTGACAAATGTTACAAAAAATAGTTTAAAAAAATCGAGGGGGCGTCGGGAGCATCAAGGGGGACTTGGTCCAGCTGGTGTTCATCGATTTATAAGACGTTATCACGTCAAAAATTTGAATATTTATTGCAATGCGTGAAGTTTTTAATGTCGAATGCAGTACATTACGTTTCGAACGGTTCCGACCACTCGAAGCAATTCGAGCGGTATACGACCTTTTTCTCGAATTCGTGATTGATTCGAGTGCATGGTAATTGCCCCCCTGATTCGAGATATCGTGCCCGTGAGCGGTGTCTATGTGTGCGTTTCTCGAGCGCACTTTGTATGTAGATTATCTTCTGTTGTGTCTCTTTTGTGATAAAAGTAAGTAAGAAACCTACACCTTTCAGTACAGACTTTTCCTTAACCGGAAACTGTTTCACTATTTCCTCACCTGGAGGCCTACCCTATTTCAACAAAAAACGAAATCCGATCGAAATTTCGCACGTTCCTTACTCTGTTTCTATTTCATTTCGAAAATTCGTTCGTCTAAAAATAGTTTGACATTTAAATTCACAAAACTTTCGATTAAAAGTTGAATTTGACAGAATATTGTTCGAAATTTTAACCTCAAATTGACGAAATGAAAAGTGTTACCTTTTCATTTTCGTTATGCGATTTTTGTTTAAATTAAACCTAAAATGACAACTACAGTATTTTTAATTAAGGCTGCTTAGCGTGAGGAAAAAATAAATCAAAATATTGTTTATTATTGTATTGCCAATACTTCAAAGTATTACACGACAAATTTAGATTGACATTGCATAAACTCTAAAAATTAGTCGGCTAACACTGTCAAAAGAGGTTGTTTTAATGTAATCAAAATTTTGTCATAAAGTTGTTTTAAAGTAAAAAACGTTATCTAAAAAGTGTAGACATAAAGAACTCACAAACATAACTCATTCCATTCATTCACGATAATTGTCTGTGATTCCGAACTTTATGTGCGTGTTCGAAGATGAAATAGAGTAGAGTCACTGGCGAAATTTCGTTTAAAATTCGGTCGTTGCCGAAATTTCGTTTCGGAGAAAAAGAGTAGAGCTCCTGCATTTATTTAAACAAATAAATTTTAAAGTAGGAAGCTGAAGCCTTTTCTATTGAAATAAGAAGCAACCAAGTTCCCACAAGTAAACGAGCTGTACCAACTTACAACTGATGTGTGTCTGTGAGTGGGTGGGCGGGGCCAGTGCGGAGAGCGGTCGATCGTGATTGGTGATCCTCGGTGATCTCTATCTTTTTAACCCACACATCGCCATTGTAATATTAATTTGGGATAAAGCAAGGATCTGTTATTAGACTTATAAGTTTTTTCTTACATTAATTCTTTAACACGATAATTTAAGTTAGTACCTACTTATATTAATCCTTGATACAATTATTGACGCTGCGAGTATAATTCAACTTTTGAAATATCTAACAAAATTGTTAAGTAAGTACTATTATGTTCTAGTTGTGTAAAAAACATTCTCAATCCTTGATGCACTTGTCTCTCCTAATATATTTTTGGCTTCTGAAATACATACCTTTATATCTTTAACCGAGTTCTGTAAACAATATTTTATTAAATAGCTCAATACTTCTTTCACTAGTAATTCGAGCAAATCATTCAGTGTCAATATGAAATTTCAGAAAACTATCGCAAAAATTGTTTAAATTTTTTTTATTAGATATAATGAGGCTTAAAAATTATAAGCTTTTAAAAATAACTTTAGTGCAAGTGGTACCGATAGGTAATGTAATTTAACCCATAGTCCAATCGCACAAGGATTACTGCCTGGATTATATCTTTGTTAGTGAACTTTTTTGGTGTAAGTAAATTAAAAATAAATAACGTTCAATGGTTAATGTTGTTTTATTGTTTGTATTAATATTTTTATCGATATAGTCAGAAGGACTATATCTATCGATCGAGTGTACATGCAGCGTGTTTAAATGTCAAATTATGACTAAAACGAATTATGGTCGTGGACCACAATTTAAACGGATCACTTTTGAGCCGCGAATGCCGTATCTTCTCTTTTTGTTTTAATCTAAGATTATATCTAAATAAAAAAATACTAGAAAAAAATCCACGCGTTCCAGGCATCAGACAGGATTTGGACTTTTTCAATCGGAACCACTTTTGACTGGTAAATAGTCAAAAGTGGTTCCGATTGATAATGAGATTTTACTATAACATGTATGTATTATATGCCAACGTAGGTATACTAAGTAAATATTAATAATTTAGTCTGTACAATTTTCAATAACAATGCGGTCACAAACTAAGCAAAACTTTTACTATTGAACTATAACAATAAACAATTATTGAAATTTGTATATATACTCAGGTCAGTTTTCCCCTTTGACATTTATATGTCTTTAACGGACAAATATATGTTTGTCCTCGTAAGACGAATAAATTCCGGGAAAACCAAGACCTTTTGAAGTCTCTTGCTGTTAGACCTTTCATGCTATGTATACAATAGTCCGAACAAATTACTACATCCTACCAGGCGTCTTAAACAAGGGTCGCTTGTTCCTTTCTATTAGAGCTAACGCTAAAATTAATTTCAAAATGAACTTTAGTTCATCAGAATTATTCTAGGAAGCCCTGCCAGGACTTCAATCCTGAATATAATAGCTACGACCATGAAGATGTAATGTTATAGTTCATTGCCTATTTTAAACTTTCAAGTTTGCCTTATCGTTCAAAAGTATAGTAGGACCGCTACTTATCATGGCCCCCTGGTGTTTAAAGTGTGGATGAAAACAAGACGCAGAGTCTAGGATGGCTGAGGCTGCAGGAGCGGAATTCTCATGAACCAGCCATCCTCATATTGCCAACTTGCAACAAATAAGTTTTCCTTACAATAGCTTAGGTTCATAAAAAAAACTGTCGAGTGAAAATAAAATGTTCTATTCTGTTTTTTTCATCTTCTTTAAGTTATACTAGAATTGTGACATTTGTGATGTATTCGTGTTGGAACGTAACAGGTTACGCCAAAGTCTTTTAATTTACTTTATTTAAATTGAATGTTCTTTGAGATAATGATTGTAAGAAATTCTAGACATCTATCATTTTTTTCAAATATTCGGCATTGCCATACTCTAACAGCACGTAGATGAGTTCGCATACGTATGCAAACTGACCTATGTAATGTAAGAGATAGCAAAACTGATGTACATCACGTTGGATGTTCATAGAATCTTCATAGAATCAAGTTCAAGAATAGAAGATGAAAATGATGGGGCGCATTTTGCGTCAACTTGAAGTTCATTTCCCACACATGAACAACACGGTGACCTGAAATGTGCTCCATTACCACCCGTCAGTTTTCGCCCACCTAGCTGCCCTCAGTAGGTTGTGACGGAAAATCTTACATCCGCTATAGCGTCCGTAAAAGAACTTCTTTCCGAAAACTAGACAAATGCGGGTCGGACTCGCCCACCGAGGGTTCCCTACGAATTCGTAAGTACGCAACATAAATGCATGATGAGAAAAAATAATTATTTTATTACAACTTTATGTCAACTTTGAACTGAGTGCATGGTTTAAATTTTAACAAGATACTTTTACGCGTTCCCGAGATAAAGGCTCTTGGCAGAGAGACAGACGAACTACAAAGTTATCATGTAAGTGTTCCTTTTTTCCTTTGAGGTACGATAACATTAAACATAATCGAAGCTTCTTTTTAATGTCTATGTTTATTGCCAAAGTACAAATAGCTATTAAAATTTACCTACTTGTTCCTGAAACATTTTTTATTTCAAATCTTAACGAGTTTAATACATTATTGTATTAATGCAATATACTTAGGAAAAATAATGAAAAAAATATTCCTTGGCTGGAAAACTGGGAAAATGGCGTCCTTTTCAAAGAACGCTAGCAAAATATGTTACTGTTACGATTAGGGCGAAAATTATACAACGTTAAGGGGTTTACAAAAGTTTATTGGGAAATGTGAAAGTTTTCGAAACAAAATTTTGGGTGAAGTGTTATATTACATTTCTTCTTCTTAGTCGCTATCTTCATTGCTGAAGGTCGTGTCTAACTTGTAATGTTGACTACCTGATGTACTATGCTTCTCCACGTATTCCTGTCCTCGGCAGTCTTTATAGCCTTGGTTATTGATAGGCCCACGACTTTACTTGCTTGTCTAGGCTGTCAGGGTTTCTGCGAGCGATGTGTCCGAAATACTTTAGTATGCGCTGGTACCAGATAGTGGACAAACTTGTGGTGATGCCGAGTTCTTCAAGTATGGACACGTTGGCCCGTCGTGTAGTCCATGGAATCCTTAACATCCGCCTCCAACACCACATCTTAAAAGCGTCGATCCTTGCCCTTTCGCTCTGTCTTATCGTCCAGGATTCAACGCACTAAAAGAAAATCGAGAAGACCAACGTCCACACCAACTTCACTTTAGTCATAAAAAAAACTGTCGAGTGTAAGTAAAATGTTCTATTCTGATTTTTTCATCTTCTTTAAGTTATACTAGAATTGTGACATTTGTGATGATTCGTATTGGGAAGTAATTTGTTACGCCAAAGTCATTTTATTTACTTTATAACTTCTTTAAATTGAATGTTTTTTTTAAAAAAACGATTTTAAGAAATCCTATGAAATCTATCATTTTTTTCAAAATTTCAGCATTGCAATACTCTTATCTCGCGTAAGTTACTTCGCGTATGTATGCGAACTGACCTACGTGATGTAAGAGTTAGCAAAACTGATGAACATCACATTGGATGTTCATAGAATCTTCATAGAATCAAGTTCAAGAATAGAAGATGAAAATGATGGGGCGCGTTTTGCGTCATCTTCAAGTTCATTTCCAACACATGAACAACACGGTGACCTGAAATGTGCTCCATTAGCATCCTTCAGTGGTCGCCCACCTAGCTGCCCTCGCTACGTTGTGACGGAAAATCTTACATCCGCCATACCGTCCGTAAAGGAACTTCTTTCCAAAAACCGGACAAATGCGGGTCGGACTCGCCCACCGAGGGTTCCCTACGAATTCGTAAGTACGCAACATAAACACAGGATGAGAAAAAATAATTATTTTATTACAACTTTAAGTCAATTTTAACCTGAGTGCATGGTTTAAATTTCAACAAGATACCTCTACGCGTTCCCGAAATAAAGGCACTTGGCAGAGAGACAGACGAACTACAAAGTTATCATGTAAGTGATACTTTTTTCCTTTGAGGTACCATAACATTAAAATAATCGAAGCTTCTTTTTTTACCCGACTGCGCAATGCAAGAGCGCGATGCGCGACGCGCAGACAGGGTATAGTGTTTAACAGTCTATATATGTATGTTTGTTCCTTTGTGGCACACTAGAGACCAAACGCCTGGACCGATTTTGATGATTCATACATCAATCGATTTGTCGCAATCATGGGAGTGCTACTAAAAATATGATAGTATTCAAAATTCAATATGGGCAAAATTAGGCACCATATTGAGACGAAGTAAAAAAAATAAGTTAACAAAATATTTCGAGTGGGGTATCACTGTCTAGATAATCGAAAATCATGTTTAGGTTTCTAAAACCATTTTTCATTTTATATGGTTGTTTAGGATCTACAACGCTTTAAAGTTGTATATTAACAACGCGCTTTTAATTTCAATCTTACGTTTGTATGGATCTTTGTTACTCTTTCACCTAAAAATACTGAATGGATTTTAATGAAACTTAACAATAATATAGCTAATATATGATAATATCATATGTATAATAATTTATGTACTTATTGAGTGAATTGGCCAAAATATAACAATAACTGTCACATAAGACGGAAAAAAAACTCCCATCTGCGAGCCATTTTGGCCTGCACTGCAAAAACAGTAAAAGTTACATGAATATAATGTAGAGTGAAAATGTATCTCTTAAATAGTTCTAAAAAAAACTCCGTGACACTTTATATCTATTTTTAATGTGAAAGCCATTACCGCTAAAATAGTGAATCAAAACTAAAATATTATTTGATATCTATTTCCAAAATGTACATTTTGTATTAACAAATTATTTTTTTATCAAAACAAATACTTTTATCGCTTTTGATATTTAAAGACAATAAACTTTGCCTTTTTATACTATGTCATTTCGACAAATATTTAAAAAGTTACAACGATGACAAAGTGATAGCGCGGGGTACTATGTAGGAGTAGACTGCGGGAATACTAAGAGAAGAAATTTAATATAGCTGTTTAGAAACGTGGATAAAACCTAGGCGAAAAATAAAAAAATGGGCTACTCGCTGTATCTGATCCTATATGAAGTACTTACAATAAAACTGTGATACAGTGTATCCTTCTTATTAAATGATGAAAAATAAATTATCATTAGGTATTTATGATTATTGAATTTTAATGAAAAACTCAGAATTATACTGTTTTAATTTTTTTTAACTATATTACTTAATCTTACAAATAAGGTTTACTTAATATAATGACAAATAACCCATTTTTCGCTAGTAGGTACATAGTTATTGGAATCCCTGTATTTATTATTCAGCTCGCGATAATATTGGTTTTGTAATTATAAACGATAATTCTGCAAAATTTCAAGTAAATGATAAAGATTTTTATAGGTAAATCACCCTTTCCATCACCTTACGCCTATAAGTATTGCGATGTTGTAGCTAAGAACCAAGTTCCCATCTATTTCTATAGGGGAATTCATTATAGTCGATTTAGCTATTAGGGCACGGAAGTGCAACAAACAAACTCACTTCCGCATCTATAATATTATATAATACTTACTAGTGATCCACCCGGGCATTGTACGAGCGGAATTTATTTTATCGGGATAAAATATAGCTTATGTCACTCGGATAAAATGTATTTAAAAAAAAATGTAATAATAAATAATGTAGCTACCTTATGATGAATTAATATGACTGCCACTGCCAATTTAAAATAGTCGACGAATAAAAGTAGGTAAATGAATTTTATATTTACTGCTAAACTACTAAAAATAACATTAACAAAAGATGACTTTTTGAATAAGTGCTAGTTTACTATAAAGGAGATTGCTCAGCTTCCATACATGTTTGGCCTAAAGACCAATAATCATGAAAAATTGTTTCCTAGATTCGAAATTATATATAAATTACTGTAGAAACAAATATTATTGACGGACACCCCTGAGAACTTCTATAAACCATATACACTGAACATATTAAAATGATAAAAAAGAAATAAGTTATATAGTAAACAGGGAAATCAATCCAAGAACCGAAATTATGGATTAGATTCAGGTATATAGAGCATGTAGATTAACAGATAGTTGCCTGTTTTTAAAGTTAATGCATAAGAGTAACTTTTAAAATCAGGTGTCATTTCCGGTTATAATAAGGTAATCTGTGACAGAAACTGTGTGATGATTGTGAAAGAGCCACAGATTAGAGAAAATTTTTAAACACTTGTTAACCAAAGAAAGCTAAGAGATTTAGGTTCTATAGCCATATATTCAGTAGCTTCATTATTTTTGTTAAGTTTTTAAGATAAACATATTTTAGATTTTTAGTGTATCACACCTTATAATTTTATTTATTTATTAATTTATAGTCAGGGAACGTAGGCCCATAGTTAGATACCTTAAAGTCTAACATATATACAGATTATAATGTGTTTATGGAGGTGTTTGGCGAAAAATGTATGGCAATAGACTTTATGATGTCGCCTACCATCTATAATAATTGTCTGAGCACATTTGCATCTAGTGAAAATGATAATATAGTTATGGATATTATTACCACAGTGTAATAAAATGATTTATTTTATCGAACTTTACAAAATAGATTTGTTTTTATGTTATATAAACAACTTCGATCAGTCTTTGGCTGAATGTTACTACACCCATAGCCATTAAAAATGATTCGTATGTTTTCCAAACCGGTAAAATTAAAAGTCCTTTTTAAACTAAATATATTATACAAAGGTGTCCGTTGAAATCTAATGACTGTAAATTAAATTATAAATTACACCAAGAATTACCGTGTATGTCAATGTTTTTTGTGCATTTAGGCCAATTTGAGCAAACTCCTTTACATACATTAGATATTTATGTAACGACTTGATTTAACTTCACACATTTTTGCGAAAATTGAGGTCTATCTGTAGCCTTGACCCTGCTGGTAAAGTCTCTATATGTCTTAATAAATCAATATTTTAGACCACCGCAAGGTACTTAATAATTCCCGCGATATTAATTCCCTGACTGAAATAACAAGATTACGGTATATACCGCCTTAAAATACTAACTAACTAAAAAGTGTGAAATTAAAATACTAACTAACTAAAAAGTGTGAAATAAAAAAGGTAAATTTAAAAAATCAAACAACCCGACTGCTTATTTATACTTCAAATAAAAACTGAAAAGAAAAAAACAAGTCCAGTAGTCTATAATTCTGTTAATAAGGAACAAAACTCCTTTGACAGTCGGGACCCATTATTGAAAAATATTATGTATTCTTGAATATCTAATGGGTCCCGGCTGTTAAAGTAGCTTTGTTCCTTATTAACAGAATTATAGACTACTGGACTTGTTTTTTCTTTTCAGTTTTTATTTGAAGTATAAATAAGCAGCCGGGTTTTTCGATTTTTTAAATTTACCTTTTTTTAATGTCTATGTTTATTGCCAAAGTACAAATAGCTATTAAAATTTACCCACTTGTTCCTGAAACATTTTTTTTAGATCTCAACGAGATTATTATATTATTGTATTGATGCAATATATTGCTTAGGAAAAATAATGAAAAAAATATTCCTTGTCTGGAAAACTGGGAAAATGGTGTCCTTTTAAAAGAACGCTAGCAAAATATGTTACTATTATGATTAGGGCGAAAATTATACAACGTTAAGGGGTTTATAAAAGTGTATTGGGATATGTGAAAGTTTTCGAAACCAAATTTTGGGTGACGTGTAATATTAACTTTCTTTCTTATGACAGATAAAACAGCGAAGTTGGTTCTCTCTATACCTTATTATATGATCTTTACCATCAAAACGTGAGTTTTCATGGTAATTCGGACAGACTCTTGTAACTTTGCGTTCAGTATTTTGTCTTGTATCTTGCAAGAATTGCTACCGCAACACTTCTGCGAAACTGAAGAAAGTCGTATTCACCGCTTTTGTTTTTATATATTTGCCAAGAATTGTGTATTCTTATGTCTAGCCCATGGCAAATCAAAAATACCATTTTTTTCCTCTTATTAAAGTTTTATAGAGACTAATATTTTGATTCAATCTGTCGACATCATCCATGCTCTCATTATAATTTTTGCTATTGCAGACTCAACTTTTACTTATTTTATGCTGCTGAAAATCTTTTAACCTTGGCAATAAGTTATATCTGAGATGCATTTGATGCAACAGATTGTCATTCCATTTGCATAGTAAGATTTGTTGTGCTCTAGTGGACTGGTGCTTAAATGTTCTTCATGGTGTCTTCTTTAATTCATTAATTTTAAGAAAATTGGTTAAGAAACAGTAGAACATCGGCTCTGCTACTTACCGTGTATTTGCCCGGGTTTCGAAAGAAGACACCAGTGCGAGTTTATTTCTTCTACTGTTTTTAACAAAAATCTAGCAATTAATCAAGTTTTCCTTTCAAAAGCTTAGGTTCATAAAAAAAACTGTCGAGTAAAAGCAAAATGTTCTATTCTGATTTTTTCATCTTCTTTAAGTCATACTAGAATTGTGACATTTGTGATGTATTCGTATTAGGAAGTAATATGTTACGCCAAAGTCATTTTATTTACTTTATAACTTCTTTAATTTGAATGTTTTTTTAAAATAATAATTTTAAGAAATCCTAGAAATCTATCATTTTTTTCAAAATTTCAGCATTGCCATACTCTAAACTCACGTAAGTTACTTCGCGTACGTATGCGAACTGACCTACGTGATGTAAGAGTTAGCAAAACTTATGTACATCACATTGGATGTTCATAGAATCTTCATAGAATCAAGTTCAAGAATAGAAGATAAAATGATGGGGCGCGTTTTGCGTCATCTTGAAGTTCATTTCCCACACATGAACAACACGGTGACCTTAAATGTGCTCCATTACCATCCGTCAGTGGTCGCCCACCTAGCTGCCCTTGCTAGATTGTGACGGAAAATCTTACATCCGCCATACCATCCGTAAAGGAACTTCTTTCCAAAAACCGGGCAAATGTGGGTCAACGAATTCGTAAGTACGCAACATAAACGCATAATGAGAAAAAAATAATTATTTTATTACTACTTTAAGTCAACTTTAACCTGAGTGCATGGTTTAAATTAGGCGGGGGATGGTCAAACAAGAAACTTTCTTGATGATCACTTATTCCCAGTATCTGTCCGATACTGGGTTTGGCGAATGGGTTAGGGAGTAGCGCAAGTCGCAGGGATCCCCTAATCAAGGCCAGAGGACTATCCTTCACGAGGTTGCCACCCGTTTTTGGTCAAATACCTTCTGTAATTGAAGTAACAAAAACTGGCCGGACCACAAATCCCTCATAGCCGAACCGTGGCGGCGCATATCCACACCAGGGCTCACATGGCCTAGGGGAACTAATTACCCCCTAAAAGATTGTCCCACACACCCTTGGGCAGGAGTCGTGTACGTTATTTGGCATATCCCGCCAAATTCCCAAAAAACACGCCGCACGCGATGTTACAATAACAAATTATATAGGTAGCATAATTCTGAGGGAGGACTTCTAATTATACCTAATTATTGTTGTCCCAAACCCACGTTGTCCTTTTAAACAAAGCTTTTAAATGCGTTCAGGCGGAAAATCAGCCGAAATATTTCCATTTTTTAAGCGCAGCACACATCAGGAGGGCACGACCGCGGCACGGTAATAATATCATACAGTATTCTATCTTCATACAAACGGTCGGAAAGCGAGTCATACCTACGCCACTCGAGTTCGATGTGCTCTCGGCGTGCACCCAGTCGCGAATGCGCCGCGCCGCGCCGCAACGACGACCGAACGGTTTGAATTGTTTTTTATGCAGTTAGCCGTGCTTAAACATGCGTTTTGTATTGTAAATATTTGATTTAATTAAGTACATACCTACATAATTTAGTATGGAAAAGAACAAACGACGATCAATATCGTACAACAGCACAATTGCTGTTTTTGGTTGCTTGAACTCTTCAATAACACACCCAGAGATATCATTTTTTAAATTACCTGAAATATTGGAAAGGTGGTCTTACCTTTATAGAATATTTTTTATATACCTATCTACTAGTACGTTATTTGTTTGTAATATTTAGGTATTTCGGTTTTTCCATCAGGCAAAATATCTGGAATAATATATAAATAAGTGGTTAGGATGAAAAAAGAGACAAACGAGTAATCTACCTACACTCGCGTTAAAAACAAAACTACATAAAATACTGTAGGCTGGCGGCCCTACCGCGTGCCAACGCAGCGTTCGGTGTAGGCATTTATTTTCAAGGACAGGGCGGAGTCACAATACTGTATAGATAATATTACCGTGACCGCGGGCTACCATCAACGGGCACCGTTTTTGCTTTAATCTAAGGCGAGCCCCCACTTGCCTTTCACGACTACCACGTGAACGGACGTACAGCAACTACTACTGTAGAATTTTATTATATCGTTATAGCATCCTTTAAAACAGTCAATTGTATCTTTTATGGAAGGACCCAACAAATGAGCCTTTTAAAGTAATTTCGCCGGAATATATTTTTCGTATCCGGAGCAACGCGGCTTTGCAACTGGCTTGAACGTGTCCACGTGCGACCTTCGCCACGCACATCAAGTCAACATTGTGGAAGCCTTTGTCACCCTATTATCTGGGAGTATAATACAGACAAACAGTGAGTTCGTTCCAATTAGTCGCTTTTTCCCTTTTTTACCAAAAAGCCACTTGTAATATCTTTTTTCCCCACGTGTTCCACTTTTTTCATTCAAGAAATATTTATTTTGTTTTTATTTATTATATTAATCTATTGCTAATGTCACAGAGTGCATAATTTTCATTATTTCGCAATAACGCACCGGCCACCTGCGCAGTTACATTGCCACTCAGCGACCATGCCTAGCCCTTTTTTTGTGCATTTACTGATAAGGATCAGCTGCTTGATGCTGTTACTCGCTTTGCCATTCACAGATTTTATGTAACATTATTGTATTTTATATATTGTATGCATTTTTTTGTTGCATCGTCCGACTATCGCCTAGTAGCACTTTTTTGCATACGCATTCATCGAGTCGAACCTACTCAAAATGGTTGACTTGAGGTCAGTCATTTTGAGTTGGTTTGACTCCATGTATGACTGATGAACTCGATGATGACGAACTTTACATAAAAGACGCAATGTTATGAAATCAAAGCTTATTGTAAGCTTAACAAATTATAACAAAACTAAGTTTAACAAATTCTTAGACATTTAAAAAAAAATCATATATATCTCAATTGCAGCGCTTAAAATTTTAAAGTTTATATACGGAATTTGATGTTTTGCAGACATACATCAAAGTCTTAGAGGAGGAGCCCCAGTGCGACGCTTCCACCGCTGAATGGGAGCAGTTCGTGGCCCAGTATTTCGATTTCGTGGCTCTCGCCCGCAGCATGTTGGGCACTACCACCAGGGTCATAGGTTCCACATCAAACTCCGATAGCAGTAAATCAGGTGCACCGAATATAAATAAAAATAGTTTTGTTCGCTTGCCCAAAATTAATTTGCCGCATTTTGATGGAAGTTATGGAATTTCCAGATAGCTTCATTTCTTCAATTCATAATAATAATTTATAGGTACATGACACATAGAAATTCCATTATTTGAGAACTTCATACCAGGGAACTGCAGCATTACTTATTAAAAATATCGTTTTCAAAGGGGATAATTACAAAATAGTTTGGGACTTATTATGTGACCATTTCAATAATGATCGCCTCTTTATGCATAATCATATTCAATGTCTTTTTGATGTTCGGCCAATTATAAAATTGATCAATAAAAATATAAGGGCACTTACAACTTGAAATCAGCCTACTAAGCATTAATTACAAGTCGCCATTGGGAAGAGCATCATAATAGTTTAACTGAATTTTGATACAACTTTGTCTATTTTTAAGCAGAAAAAGGTGGACTTATGGAAATCTATAGAATGTAATCATAACTTGACTGATAATACGATAGTTGCCTTAAATAATAGTCTTAATTCTTACAATACTAATTAAAAAAAGTAAACAAAATATAAACATAAAATAGTTACCCAATAAAAATAATACAATAATTTGTCCGCTTTGCTCCCAGAGTCATACCTTATTTACATGCGATTCCTTTGAAAACTCCCCATATAAAATCGTATATTCAGAAGGCAAAGGATCTTTAAAGTTTGTTCAAATTGACTACGTGTGGGCCATGGTGTTAAGCAATGCAAGTTAACTCACTGCAAGTAAATGCAAATATAAGCACAACACCCTTTTGCACTTAGAGTCTAATGACACTGCGCCTCTTATTAATGTATTGCCATTTTCATGTAATGATATTACTTTATCAGCTACTTCTATATAGCAGGAAGGAGCTGGGCTGGCTGTGCTAGCTAGCCCAACATACTCTGCACGCACAATGGACCAAGTACGGAGTCTACGCGCGGAAACGGGGGCCCACAACAAGTAACAAGTCGTGTATTGCCATTTTCATGATATGATATTAGCGATGTGAATGTGATGAGCGTATGGGGTAAAAAGTATACGACCCGCCTACTGCTCAACAACGGTAGTCCGGCAAACTTCTTTCCCTCAAAATTGTGTGATAAATAAGGTTTATCACGACACGGCACGAGCACCAAGGTCACAGGTATCAAAAATCATCCACTAGTACACAGTCTTGTCAGCTCACCGTTGAGTCTTTATGTTATGCATACGTAACGGATATTCAGTGTCTTAATTTAACTGAGATTACTTAAGTTCTATCGTCTAATTTCATAAACATTATTCATGTACCTATTCCATAAGTGCTTAAACTCGCTGACCCGAATTTTAACATTCCGTAGGTCATTGATATCCTGGTCGGAGCCGAAGTATTTTGGAACGTCATAGGTTCCAATTCTATTGACTTAGGTAAAAACCTTCCCAAATTATGTGAAACCAAATTTGGCTGGTCAATTTCTGGCACCGTTTCACATGAAAATAAAAATAATGTTCATTATTTGCATTTTTGCAATTTTACACAAGCATCTCCCGACCTTACTCAATTTTGGGAACTTGACAACCTTTGTTCCCAACATTTTTTGTCAATAGAAAATGAAACATGCAAAAAACATTTTCTTCAAAATAAATGCCTCTTAAAAAAGATAAGCGCATTAAATAGTTTTTTTCCCTGGAATGTCGGTTCCAACGGGTAGCTATTTTCTAAGATACCTTGATATAAAAAAAGACAAAAACTATTCAGTTCACCCAATAGCAATGGAACTAATTATTTTACACGCCATCATTGAGTTGTTTAGAGTTTGAATTAAATACTCCTTAAATGAAAGTTAAAAAATTTATGAGTCACCACATTTTATTAACAAAAAGATATATAAAGAAAAAAACTCTGTAAATGATTAAACAGGGAGAAAAAACAGCCCTTGCTGAGTTTCTTGCCGGTTCTTCTCAGTACAAGGTCTCCCGCTGTAGATTTACGAACCGATGGCGTAGCTTCTAAACATTCATATGTGCTTATAACAGCCTAAATTGAATAAATGATTTTGATTATTGATTATTATTATAAATAGAAGAAAGTACCTGCGGAAGAAGACAACCCGGCGGATCTTGTATCACGTGGTCTTAGAGCCGACGTAATTGGCCAAACGACATTGTGGTGGAATGGACCTTCATTTATATGTAAAAATGAAAATGAATGGCCAAAAATGCCCAACGTGAAACAAGAACTGCCAGAAGTAGTAACGCTTGTTAGTGACAGTAGTACTTGTAGAAGTAGCATCAGTAGTTCCATTACGCTTTCTGATAATTACGTAGTGCAAAATTTATTAGAGAAATATTCTAGTTTCAGTAAACTGCAAAGAGTAGTCGCTTTTTTGAAAAATATATTTATTGACCACTAGCAAACCCAGCGAACTCCGTTTCGCCACCAGATAGCTTCGTTTTATGTAACATTTCGTTTTGTGATTAAAAGAAAACGATTTTTTTTTAATTTTTCCTGAATTTTCTTTGCTATAAACCTCACGGAGCCCGAGACCTTTCCAACGAATGCAAAACCGTGGAAATCGGTTCGTGCGTTCTGGAGTTATAGCGTCAGGAAGGAAAACCCGACTTATTTTTATATAGTAGATAACAAACAAAAACAGTATGTTGTGTGGCAGTCTATCTTTAACATAATTAAAATTTTCAAATATAATTATACTATTCATTAGGCTCCATTTCAAATGCGCCCAGGGGAAAATATTATTTTTAAATCTAATAAGAAATTGCCTCGCAAAAACAAGTTAATCTCTTTATCAGTTTTCTTAGATCAAGATAATCTTATTCGCGCTGGCGAGGCTTAACAATTCCCCTTATGATTTTAACGTAAAATACCCATTCTTATTAAGCTCTAAACAGCAAACAACAACATCTTTCCCTAAATTAATATTTCAAATGCAACATATTAAATAATTAATCTATTGCACACCGGACCTCAGTTACTTTTGGCAAATATTCGCCATAAATATTCGCCTCTTAAAGGCAGAAACTTATCTAAAGTTATCGTAAACAAATACATAACTTGTTTTTGTTATAGAGCTCGAAACGTGCAGCGTATAAAGGGTTAGTTGCCTGCATTGTTACGTTGTCTATGCTGGGCTAATACTTATAGCTGATCGAAAGGGACGGGACTGTAAACTTAAAAGATCTTATTTGATGCATCTTTCTTTGTTCTACAGTGAAAGCTGTACTTTTGGAATTCATTACGGACCTTACCATTCAGTTTCACCTGGCTACCTTAAATCGTTTCATGGCATGTCAAGGCAAATCACGAAGCATCACGTCCGACAACGGCAAGAACTTTGTGGGTGTCTTTATCGAATTGCAGAGGTTCCTCTTAGGCTCTGATGTTGCATCTGAGATAGCGCAAGAGGGCATAGAATTTAATTTTGTACTTGTTTACTCTCCACATTTTAATTCTTTAGCTGAAGCAGCTGTTAAATACAAGATTTACTTAAAGAGGCTCTTACATCTTACTCATTTGAAATACGAAGAAATGTCTACTTGTTTATTTCAAATAGAGGCCGTTTTAAATTCACACCCTCTCATTCTGTATTATTTATTATTATTGATTTTATATCTTTTGACTCAATTGTTAATTTTTGTACTATATTTTAATATAATAAATTGAATAAGAAAAGAATTGATTAATGGAAATGATATTATAGTTATAAAATTAAATGAATTTTTGTGCTGGTAGAAAACGTGATTTGTAATTTAATTTCATTATTTTTTATTATTATTAGTTTTATGTCTTTTGATTCATTTCTTAATTGTTGTATTATATTGTAATGTAATAAATTAAATAATATATAATAAATTTCTATAATTATATAAAATCTTTGTAAAGAGGATTTCAGTAATATGCACGGTGTGAACAAATTTGAAAAAGAATTGTACGCCTATCAAGGCAGACCATGATATGCTATTATGTAAATAAGACCTGTATTTTGCTCATGTTTTTTAGATAAAGATCCTTACATTTTCCTTTCTTCGGACCCTACCGACTTCTCAGCTCGCACTCCCTCACATTTCCTAATTGGACGTTCACTTTTGTCTGTACCACACCCACAGATGACCGCCACCAAAATCTCTCACTTGGACCGATGGAGGAGGACCCAGTACATCGCGCAGCACTTCCGGAGACGATTCGCTAATGAATATATTTCTCTGCTGCAGATCAAGGCGAAACGGTTCTCATCCACAGGCGCGGTGAGGGATAAAGCTTTCATCCTCATCAAAGACGGAACGACACCACCCCTCATGTGGCGACTGAGTCACCAAGACCTATCCAGGGTCAGCGGGGAACACACGAGTGGCAGAGTTGAAGACCAAGAGCGGCACCTTTCGGCGCACCTTTAACTGCATCTGCCCTTTACCACTCGATTGAAGTCCACTACATGCTTCAACCTGGGGAGTATATGTGTATATTATATACACTCTGTTTGACCCGTTAAAAATGTTTAAATTCGTGTGAAAAGATAAGAAATAAATAAGATTGAAACTATCTTAAATATATAATAATTGCATTGCATCCATAGATAAGGCCGCGTTGTTGTTAATAATAGTAGGCTGATGGTGATAACTGAACAATAACATATACACGACGCAACTCGACACGTGAAGGCTTGCTATATTGACGAGGCATTAAAAATGCACAAACAATGAGACAGACAAAAGATAAAGGCTGCGTTCCGTTGTTTCATCTATACTATAGTCAAATTTGATTATAGTTAAAATACTGTAGAAAAATAACCATTCGCCAAAATTTGACAAATATACTGTGATTTGACGGATATTAACTATAGTCACATTTTAATATCGATGAAACAATGCAGCCTAAACGTAGCCTCTGCGACTTTGTTTTAATCTAAACTCTTCGATGACGTAACCTATTGGACAGTAAAAGATTTAAATAAGTAAAATATAGTTAAAGTAAAATGATGTCTTGTTTCTTACTATATAACCTATATATAGTAATAGTAATAAATAATATCCTTATTACTAACCTAAGTAATAAGGATATTCTTAATACTATAATCAGTGATGCTTTCAATTGCATTTCCAGTTAACTAATAAAAAAACGCACAACTTTTTGAAGTGAAAACTTTTTAAGCAGCGTTATACACTTTTTTTTGTATGGGTAAAAAATGTTAAACTCGCGTCAGGTTAAACACGTGGGCTGATCGCATCATGACACACAATAAAATTGGAAAGGTTGTTGACTTTCAATATATTGGACGAAACATACTAATATTTTATTTTACCGTATTATAGTAATAAGTCTCTCTCTATCTAGGACGTCCACGTGGCAGCTTTATTGCGAAGAAAATGCATTTTTTTACAATAGATGTCGCTAGGTGCGCTTAAATGTGATTCATGTAAGTTGATTTCTTTACAATAGATGTCGTAAAGTGCGTTTAAACGTGATTCATGTAAGTTGATTTTTCTGAGAGATATACTTTTTTTAATTTAATATAAATTGTTCATATTGTAGCGCAATAAATAAATATTGTATTCTATCACATACATGACAGTACTTATATACTGATAATTAAAGCAATTCCTGCAAGATTATTCCCTAACCATTCCAAAATATTAAAATGCACAACGTTAATATTCAAGTTTCCACTTCTGCCGGCACTCCCGGAGTGCAACCCGTCGTTTTTTATTTGTGTTATTACTCCTCCGTGAGCGAGTGGTTTGTTCGCCGGGTTTCAAGATGTCGCCTACCCGAGAGGTTCGAATCCCGGTGGGGGCAGATGTTTGTGTGATGAAAACGAGCATTTGTAGGTACTTCAGTCATGGATGTTAATATACATTTCTATAAAAATTTACTTATATACATATGTATCAGTATATGTATTCTGTCCGTTACCCTGGTATCCCATAACACAAGTCTACAGTGCTTACTTCGGGGCTAGGCTAATTGGTGTGAGTGTTGGAAATATTTATATTTATTTATTACTGTAGGACAATTTGATAAATTGATCTAGTAAGAAAACTCGAATTAATTACTTTATTATCAAACATAAGAATTTAATTGCCACGGTTACTTTGAAATCGAATATGTACAACTTATCATTAAAGTCCAATTAGTGGCCATACCATGACTTGTTCTCGTTAGTAAACCGTGACCACGAACTCGTATTGTAAAGATTTTTCATCGATAAAATAAATATACTAATTGTAATCATAAATTGAGTAGTAACATAGCGTCTCAAAAAAAACTCGAGGCTTGTACACACAAAAAGTTAGAGACCATTTTAAGTTACTTTTTGTTATGCAATTTTTGTTATGTGTCCTGCTGCCTAGCTAACTTTTTGTGGTAATAGTATTATTGTGTTATTTTATATATTTTCCGCTTTCTTCGTCGAAGCTAATGAAAAAATAATAATTTGTTGTAATAGTTGTAAGTTTCATTTAGTCCCACTAATTATGAAATAAACGGGATGTCTGAAAGGCGCCCCTGGTTCTACTTTAAAATAAAAACGAAGATATGACGTGGGCTGGCAGCCTTATTAACAGCGAGCGATTTAATGCCCGCTTTCCTCTGAAAGGGGGAAATGTGCGGAAATATCTGGGTAGAATGCATACATGCATACAGACAAGCACACACACATACACACACTTCATTACTTTATAACGTGGTTAAAAAGTTAGTTTCTGTATTCTGTAATTTTACTTTTCATCTGTTGCAATATTTTTTTTGCATTCATTGGGTGCCCACGATACAGTACCTCCTAGTGTGGGACCCATGGTTATAAGCTGACTGTATGATGTGAATTTTAATAAATATGTTTGTATTTGTAGAATATAGTGAAACATATTTTCCTTTTTACTAACAAAACTACTCAGGTCATTTTTATGGTAGTAATATGTTTTTTCGGATAAAGAGGAATCCAGTGAATTGACGACCTCCGTGGCCGAGTGGTATGTACGTACGCTGGGTTTCAAGGTGTCGCCTACTCAGAGGCACCGGGTTCGAATCCCGGTGGTGTAAATGATTGTGTGGTGAATACGAGCATTTATACCTTCGTCATTGATGTTTATATGTATTTCTATATAAATGTACTTAAAAGTATATGTATTCTATCCATTACCCTAGCATCCCAGAACTCAAGCTTTACAGTGCTTATTTTGGGACAAGGCTAATTGGTGTGAGTGTTATTAAAAATCACAAAGGAATATTTTATTGGCTACCATCCTTAGTTTTTTGAGAATTCCAGAGGAACCTTACATTTTTCCTTGATTAAAACTACCTATTCTATGTCTGACTTCAGGTAATAAACTGTATGTATGAGTGCTTAATTTCATCCAAATCAGTTCAGGCCCTTTTGCGTGATCAAGTATCAAACATACAAACTTATAATGTTTCCCATTCATAAGTCATAATATTATTAGTACGTCAAATATGACTCTAAGGTATATGAATAATTTATTTCAGAATTAAATGAAATAGCAAAAAAAATAATTAACTAATAGTATAATTTCACAGTTGACACCAAGCCATATCACCAATAACGTGTCAAATTGTCACAATCGATCGAATTTCAATTCAACGGTATATCGATTGCAGAGCTAAAAGTTTTATTTGTATCATAATAGGATATTAGGTCGTATCAGCTCCATGTTGTCAGTGCTGTTTCTGAGCAGATCTAGCAAGAAGTCCAGGTCTTGAAAGGTAGGGGTGCTGAGCGCGACGTGATGCGTCCACCGCGTGATCATCTCCTGCATCGTGTAGGGCGCGTCCTGGGGTGCCATGTGACCCGCGCCACGGACCATGACTTCGGTCAGCCCTCCGCCCGATTTGTGATAGCTGATGAGAGAAGAAATGTGTTAAAAAGTGTCCAAGTTTTGAGCCACCGGATAATTCTATGTTCAAAATAAGGCTAAGGGTAAGACATATCTGTCATCGATCATCAAATTATTATGCAAATAAATAAATAAATATTTCCGACACTCACACCAATTAGCCTAGCCCCAAAGTAAGCACTATAATAAGGCTTGTGTCATGGGATGCTAGGGTAACGGATAGAATACATATATAAGTATATTTATATAAATACATATTAAACATCCATGACTGGAGTACAAATGCTCGTATTCATCACACAAACATCTGCCCCCACCGGGATTCGAACCCGAGACCTCTCGAGTCAGCGACAGCTATGAAACCCGGCGTACAAACCACTCGGCCACGGAGGCCGAGGTCGAGGCCACGAGCCGCAAAACGTAAAGTATCCCTATTTGAAGAAAATTGAAGCCGAAAAGAAATGTAAATAAAATTGTTAAAGCGACAGGGTCAAGGTGTCTAGACATCTACTTATTTACCCCATCTTTACTAGGAACAACAGAATACTGAAAAGTTGATTTAGCCCTTAGTCAAGGTTTTGAGGCTGCAAGTGGGCTTAAATTCAATGTTGTTTTTGCTGTTTTTTTTAAAGCTGCAAATTACAGTAATCTGGATTTATCCTACAATATTCGAAAGTCTAATTTTAGTAAAACTTTAAACAAATTGGTTACAGAGTCTCCAGAACAGTTACTCACCCCACAAGTCTGTGTTTAAATGTTAAAGGATAGCGGGTCGCATTTAGGAACTCAGAAGAGTTGTCCCATCTCCATTTGCGGTAATATTCCGATGTGGTAGCACACGGCAGCATCTGATCCAGTTGACCACTGGTGACAAATGATTTATTTGTAAAAATATATCCACATTGCTTCTCGGAGTGGTTGAAGGAGGTAGTCAATCTCCACTTGCGGTGCCATTTAAGCCCTTTCACTTGCTGAAAATGAATCAATCACTGCACAACCTCAAGTTTAATGGTACATATCAGTGGACTTAAGGATAACTCCGCTATGATTTTTGATCCTTCTTTACGGATGAGACCTATTCTCTTTACCTTTGTGCAAATTTTATTGTTATGATTTTTAACATAAGTACCTTTTCCTCACGAATTGAATCACGCTTAGATGACTGAGTAACCTGCTTTACATAACTGAGTGCATAATACAGAACTCTGGAAGACTTCATAATCTATTAAGCGATAAGAGTTGATTGATATTTAAAATTTTGTAAGTATAGCGACCAATGCCGAATCATTTCTAAGTGCTGATTAAACTACCACCCGATTATAAACCTACAGTCTGCCAAAGCCCTTGACAATCAAAAAAAAATTTTTTAGTTCATAAATATTGTCACACAGTAAAATTTTTCTCTTAGAATGCTGTCTCAAAAAAAAAAGTTTATTGTATTCGAATTTCGAATTGTTCATGAAAATAAAAATGTATACTTTTTAGAATTTTACTCATTTTTAAATATGGAGTGGACGCTCAAAGAAGACCGTGTTGCAGTTATTGCGTTACATCGTTGCGGTTACGCGCCAATTAAAATTTTTGACATACTGAAAATTTTTAATATAACCAAAAGATTCGTTTATCGTACCATCAAACGATACAATGAAGACTAGTGTAGAAGACAGGTTAAGAAATGGTCGCCCTCGTTCTGTTAGGACTCCAGCAGTGATAAAAGCTGTGAAGGCCGGAATTCAAAGAAATCCCAAACCTAAGCAGAAACTGTTGGCCCTTCAGATGGGGTTAAGCATAACCACGGTGAAAAGGGTGTTAAATGAAGACTTAGGGCTTCGGGCATCTCGAAGAAAAACAGGACATCGTTTGAATGCTCGTCTAATGGACCTGAGACTGAAGACTGAAGAGATGCCGCTCTTTGTTGAAGCGGTACGCAGGAAAAAAATATCGGAAAATTCTTTTTTCGGATGAAAAATTTTTTACCGTAGAAGAGAGCTACAACAAATAAAATGATAAGGTGTACGCACACAGTAGTGAAGAAGCGAGCAACCGTATTGCGCGTGTCCAAGGAGGTCATTTTCCATCCTCGCTCATGGTATGGTTGGGAGTTTCTTATTGGGGATTAACAGAGGTACATTTTTGTGAGAAAGGTGTAAAAACGAATGCAGTGGTGTATCAAAATACAGTTCTGACGAACCTTGTGGAACCTGTTTCCCATACCATGTTCAATAACGGGCACTGGGTTTTCCAACAAGATTCGGCGCCATCTCATAGAGCGAAGAGCACACAAGACTGGCTGGCGGCGCGTGAAATCGACTTCATCCGGCACGAAGACTGGCCCTCCTCCAGTCCAGATTTGAGTCGGTTAGATTACAAGATATGGCAACACTTGGAGGAAAAGGCGTGCTCAAAGCCTCATCCCAATTTGGAGTCCCTCAAAACATCCTTGATAAAGGCAGCCGCCGATATTGACATGGACCTCGTTCGTGCTGCGATAGACGACTGGCCGCGCAGATCTGTATTCAAAATCACGGAGGTAATTTGAATAAACTTTATTGTCATAAGAATCTATGTTTTGTTAAGTGCATTTTTATATATAAATGGTTACATAATGAATAAATTTGTTTTAATTATTTTATATTAAACATGTGACACAATTTATGACCTGACTAGGTATAAGCACTCATGAATATCTAAAAGCTACGCCACCGGTTCGTAAATCTACGGCGGGAGATCTTGTACTGAGAAGAATCGGCAAGAAACTCAGCAAGTTGAAAAATGACCTTAAGGGTAATAAAATCCGATATAAAGATTTTTTTGTTTCAGTATGTACAAGATAATATATAAATACTCACTTACCAATAAACTAATACTTGGTAATCGTTGAGTAGAGACTCGACCAGCGGTCGAGCGTTGGACAAGAAGTCTGGTGCGAGCTTCTTATTGACGGTGATGTTGACGAAAGAATGCTTGACGTCTCCTATGTGGAGGGCCTTCTTCACCTCTGGCAGTCTCATGAACCACTCGTAACGGCCAGCCGTCATCTCATCCCGGAGAAAGTTGTACGCTTGCTTCTGGTTCGAAAGGAACAGCAGCAATGCGATTATGGCATTCCATCTCTGTAAGAAATAAATTGGTTACGTTAAATCAAAGAAGAAAACTTTCTATATAAATATTTGCATCGAGGTATGTATGTTTATTGAAATGAACTGTGCTTTATTTGGTACCCAATTTGGAACATTTTATGTTAACAAAAACAAAGCGTAAACAATGCTGACTTTAACGAAAATTACTACATCTCATGATCCCATGCAATCGGTTAGTCTCTAACTAGGTAATATCTAAGCTAAAATTTAATCGAATCTAAGGGATAACGAAATGGTGTGAGAAGCTCTTATTTAAAAAAAAACCGGCCAAGTGCGAGTCGGACTCGCGCACCGAGGGTTCCGTACAAACCTGCAAGGTTTACAAAGTTCGTTCATTACGACAATCGAGTCATAACTATGGTATTTTTATTGCGAAATGAAATTCATAACATTACAATGGGGAAAGATGGAGGAGCATAAATTTAAGACAAAGATCTCTTTATCGTTTAAGTAATCCTTTATTTTATATTAACACATATCATTTATCTATAATATAACTGAAACACTTATACTAGCCTTGCAGCAGACTTGCGAAAGTTCTTTTATTAAAGTTATTTATTTACTAAGTTTTTTAGTCACTATTTAGAAATCTGGTTCAAAAATATTAATTAAGTATTAAATTTGAACCAGACCTGTAAATGGTGACTGAAAAAGTTATGAATAGTACCACATTGAACATTGTAATAAGTTTATATTTATTAAAAAATATATATTTTGTAATGTAACTAAAAATTTAAGGTTTTCGGAATTTTTCCTTTATGTGTGCTATAAAACGTTGCTTCATGCCAAATTTCAAGATTCTAGGTCGACTTTAGGTTTTGATTCCCTTGCGAGTACTTGCGAGTTTCAAAATATCCAGCTTAAATTGCTGTTTCTTTTGATTGCGTTGACATAGAAGTTTGATTTTGTTACAGCTTAAAGGTATTATAGACCTGAGTATTTGGTATGAATTTCAATTTAATACCTCTACGCGTTTATGAGGAAATGGGTAGTAAGGTTAAAATTATTAAAAAAAAATATATTATGTGATGTAACTAAAAATTTATGGTTTTCGTAATTTTTCCTTTATCTATGCTATAAGACGTTGCTTGGTACCAAATTTCAAGATTCTGAGTTCACGGGAAGCACCCTGTAGGTTTTGATTCCCTTGCAAGTGTCGAAAATTTGCGGCATAAACGGCTGTATCTTTTGATTGCGTTGGCTTAGAAGTTTGATATTTTCACAGCTTCAAGGGACAGTAGACCTGAGTAATTGATATAAATTTCAGCTTCATACCTCCACGCGTTCCTGAGAAAAAGGGTCTTGACAGACGGACGGACGGCCAGACGGACAACAAAGTGATCCTATAAGGGTTCCGTTTTTCCTCTTGAGGTACGGAACCCTAAAAACGAAGAATCCAGTTGCCGTTTCCAATATAATTTTTATAGTTTTAAGTATAACGTTACACATTTTACTCATTGACGTCTAAAGTATAGCAGTCCTGTAGTACTTACTTCCTTTGCTTTGACGCTCCTATTTTCAGCAACGTCACTTTTGAACTTGTCCAAAAGTGGCTGCACAATATCGAGTTGTTCTTGCACCAGCAAACCGAAGTGATAGAACGTTTCGGTGATCTTCAGAATCATCCCTGGTTCTATGTATGCGTTGCCCATCATTAATCCCTGAAAAAATAGTAAGACATTAAATATTAAACTTTATGGAGTAGATATTATTAGTTTAACGTAGGGTTTCCATGTCTAAATATCTAAAAGTCCGAAACTGCATGATTATAAAGTTATTTTTCTACAATTAATATAGACTTTTGTCGGAAAATAATGAATTTACAATTAACCTTAATATAGAATTCGTAATTAATAAGGATAATATGATTTGTGTTTTCGCGGAACTACTAAGAGTTTTGCGGATTTTTGTCTGATCCTACGATACTTATGTATACCTTGAGATTGATATCTCCCTCTAGAAAGTTTCTGTGTTTGTGTATCTCCATTGCAAGTGCTGGCACGTACTTGCCCGCGTAAGATTCACCGGCGACATACAACGGAGCAGTTCTCAACTCCGGAAACACTAGCAGGAATTGCTTGGTTGTGCTGTATAGGTGGCTTGCATACTGAAAGTGTATAAGTGTGTTGATATACTTTTTACTGACTTCCGATTTATATGATCGTCGCAGATTACATTTCCATCGAGGGGATCACTGGAAATGAGCACCAATTAAAATTAATATTCTTAGAAAATAAGTAAAAGTCTGATAAATCTTGTAATGTATCATTATTAGTATAACAACAGCTAATAACAGGAAACAAACAATTGAATTGAAATTAGATACAAAGCTAAGGTGTGTGTGTGTGAATCTACTTGCAATAATCGAAATAATAATTGAATCAAACAAATTTTTTCATATCATTTTCTTTAATTAGGTATAGTTTAGGATCTATTGAAATTGGTGTCTATTACCAAATTTTAGGTAATAGGTCTGATTATAGCTTACAGTTGGCATGTCAGTAACGTATCCATCCTTATGGTTGGTAAAGCTGCAGCCAGTGCCCACAGGGTTGTCTATAAACAGCAACGAATGGTTCTGCAACCATGTGTATGGATTACCTGTATGGTCGTATATAAGAATACCCAGTAAGAATATAATTAAAGAAAAGGCTTCTAAATGCAGTCATCGGAATATACAAGCAAATTCACATTATTTTGATTTTAGACAGAATAATAAGTTAATTAGGTGGTCACTTACGTACTAACATCTTCTTTTGGTTAAGCCTAAATGGTCCCATCTCATCAAACAGGCCAGACATACTGGAGGCACCAGGACCTCCTTGCAACCATATTATCCACGGAGTTTCATTAACCATCTTCTTTTCTACTGGGAAATACCAAAAAAATATATTAGAATCATACGTCTTATTGACAGTGAAGAATCCAGAATAACTCTTAATCCCGAGAAATAAGTCGGGATTTACTTCGGCTGCTTTACGCCCTTCTTCAGTTCGGCCATCTTCTATGTAACTGGTTAGTTTTAGTACTTTATTGTTATCTTTATCCCTCCGATCACATGGGCTATCGTCTTCATTAGGAATAAGATTGTCTATAATGTCAGAAGTGTTATTTGAACATTTATCTTCAACTTTCACAGGTATAAGAGTAGGTAAATCTGGCTGCGTATTGTTTTCAGTATTGGCTGTGGTACTTTCATTTTGATTTACCAGTGATCCTCCACTTAAATTTACTGTTAATTCTCCCGCTATTCTATTTACTACAGATTCTGCAACACCTATGTCTTTATCTATTTCATTTGATATATGTGGCAATACTGTATCGGTCACTGCTATTCTTCCATGTGTGCTGAAACAATGTTTATCTCATATATAAAATTCTCATATCACAATGTTAGCTTTTGTTAATGTTAGCCACCTTTGCTTACTATGTACTTGACTATATGTCTTAAACTATATGATGTAATAAAGAGTATAATCAGTTACCATACTCCTCGGAAACGGCTAGACCGATTTTTATGACATTTTACATGAATATTTAGTAGGCCTGAGAATCGGGTACTATCTATTTTCAATGCCCCTAAGTGGTAAAGGTTGTCCCTCCCTAAGATTTATTTTTTGGCCAAATTCAATTTTTTTTATTATGATTCGTCATTAAAAAAGACATACAACCCTAAATTTTTATCCTTATACCACCAGCCCCTATTTTTATGGTTTTATAAAGTTCGCCGGGTCAGCTAGTAATTTATATTAAATTATATAATCAGCAATATCAAAACAGAGACACAAAACAAATTATTGTTAAGTTTTAGTAGTACATAAATTAATATATGTTAGTAGGTACTAAACAAGTGTGAGAATGATACCTATCACGATCAATTAAGAAGATAATATATGTAGCTACATATCATTCAATTCACTATTAATTCTTAGGTTTGATTTAACTTGACGCTGTCAATTTCTTAGCAATGTTAATAGATTAAGCATACATGCCACTTAATGGAACATTAAATTTTATAATTGTCACTGAATGATACAATAAGTGTATACCTGTCACATTATTCAAAATAAATCGAATGACTTTTATTCAAGTGGTTTCATTGAAGTGGCACTCGGGGGCCCACTGGCATCTTCAATCATAGTACCTAGGCTAATCTTATCATAAGAAATTACATGTTTGTGACCGTTGGGAATTTTGTTACGTCACTGCTGAATCATAATTATGATCTTTTGACATGACGTTTGATCTTAATATTTTATTCTTTAAGTTATATGTATATATGTGTAATGGTACAAAGAGTATTACAAGTGTATACTACTGGCCGCGCATTACGAAATGTGAAAGGTACTCAGTCTGTCCGTCCGTTCGTCTATCTATCTCTCTGTTACGGTTTCAAGCCAATGTGAAATAATCTCTTAACTGTGTACTGCGAAGGCTTCTTGAGGAGCTCGAGGGCGCAAATGGTTAGCGCGTTCGAGGTCGGTCATTGGACGGGTGACCAAAAATTTTATATCTCGAGTTCTCCGTGCTTCGGAAGGCACGTTAAGCCGATGGTCCCGGTTGCATCTGCAGTCGTTAGCACCCGCCAATCCGCACTATTCCCGCTTGGGGGGTCATGGCCCAATCTCCCTATTCCATTCATAGAGAAGGCCTGTGCCCCAGCAGTGAGGAGATTAATAGGCTGTACTGCATTGTTGTCAATGTTATATTTTATTGTGCTCCGCGTGGTGCAAGGTAATGTATTTTTTAAATCGAATACTTTGATGCTTCGTTTGTTTTTCTTTATAGAATGTGTATTTGCTACGTTTCTTTTATATAAGAGGACGTAGTTTGGTCCCCACTTGATTATATATTTACACAAAACAAAGTGATGATACTATTTTTATTACGATTTTACCCTTTGAACTTATAGACCGATATCTGACTATTAACGCTCTGGTAGTATCGTAAATCTTGAATATTGTACTTAAATAAAGATAAGGTTGAAACAAATTAGTTTATTTTAGTACAATTTATTATTGATAATGACAAGGAAGCTGCCAAACAGTTTATAAAGCGTTATGTAATGAAATATAGGTTGCGGCAAACAGAATTTGCTTTGTTTTAACCTTAAAGAATGTAATTTAAATCTTAAATAAATATTCTTGTAATCTATTAGATCCACTTTAACAACATTTAAATTATCAGAATCCTGCTTAAGCATAATTTCATCTATGTTAATTTTTATTTTAACTGGAAAAGGGATTGAAGGCTTAGCACTCAGATTATTATTAATGACTTGTATTCTGATTCCTTGTAATCTAAAGCTTAACTTTTTTTATCAAGAGAGCCTAGAAGAGCCAATGGCCCAGACTACAATTGCTGTAGTTAGTAGACAGTGGCAGAATAAATTTCTAAATGGTATAGTGTGGTAGGTAAAACTGATGCACCAGCTATCTTCTCCATCGTCACTTAACATCCCTACCCTATTCCATTAAGTCGACATATGTCGGTTTGGTATCAAAATTTTCTGTTAGTAGTATATCTTATATTTCTTTGAACGCAAAATCATTAATATTTTAGGAGAAATTTATTCGTTCTTTATAAATTCTCCTGTTTAAAAACTCACATTTTCAAGCTTTCACGGAAAGCCGTTATGTAACTAACAACAAAACACTATAATTGTAAAGCAAATCTTCGTCCTTTTCTAATCAATAATATAAATATAATTAAAATAAAATAAAATTAACCCATGGCCTTAAAAAACTTTAAATTGTCATGAAATATGTAGTACCTAAAAACATCAGGCATCAATGAACCGGCTCCTACTATCGGGTTATCTGCTAATAACCAGCAATGACACTGACGGAATAGTAATGATGAAATAAATAGCAAGTGTGACAACTTTTTAAGCAGACTTCAAATAAGGTTTTGAGGCTCATAATCACCAGTCTACTCCAATTTTGAGATTTTTTCTTTTGTTTAAAACTGTTTAAAAAATGGGCCCTTACATTATGATAATGTGTAATATCTTTGTTTATAAAATTCCCATATGCTGTATTTTGACAACAAACTCACACAATCTCTCTCACAATGTTGGATACATTGCGAGACCATGAGTATTAGCCACCCCTATTGATATTTAGAAATAATATTTAGTAGTTGATTAGTGACTTACTGGTGCGTTAACATTTTAATTGGCTAAACTGTACTTCCTGGGCCCAAGTGGTGATACTCCACACTAGGATAGGATAGGTTAGTGTTCTGACCATAACGCGCGAGCCGAGCGAGCGAAGCGAGCGTACCGCGGGAGTGGCCGGCGAAGCGTCAGATTTTTTTTAAAGAAACCTTTTCTACAAAAAAGTTCGAGTATCACCTCTTGGGCCCTGGAAGTACAGTTTTACCTTTTAATGAACAATGGAGCTATAGAATTGAACATAGTTCATAGTTATTGTACTGTTATCATTTTTTGTTACTTAAATTTTAAAAGCCCACAAGTTAAGTACCATATAAGACAAAATACCTATGTCTTATTTTACAAATGAACATCTCTAAAATGTAAGGTCATAAATCAAATACCTAGATAAACTTTACTTCCGTTTATTTTTAAATGTGGGATTTACTATAATTAAGAATACGTAGTAGCATGTAGTAGTGAATAAAAAACTTTGCATCGCCAAAGATAAAATCTTTTCTAAATAACAAATGTTTGGAAAACAAACTAGGTATTTATTATAACTACCTACGCCTTCAAATGAATAAACAGGCTTTTTTTGTTTTAAATTTAATTCCGAGGTATTTAAGCCAAATCGGTGTTTACTTATTTTTTGACTCGAAAATAAACAAATATATTTAATAATAATAATGTTCTTTATTGACATACACCTCACAGGACATACAATACATTAAACATGACAGTGGAAACGTTACTGTGGTTAGTAATGTGGTTAGGCAAGCCTAAATAATCGATACTTATAAGCTACCATGATAACCTTTGCAATAACAATAAAAAAAAATATATGCTACTCACCTGGTAATTAACACTATTAAACAAATATATAATTCACTGCCGTACATTTTGACACAGAACTCCTTTTTGTAAATTAAAATCTTAAATGTATAAGTAAAAAATGGTACATATTTGTTTTTCTTGGTGGGTAATAATTGATGCGTATTGACACTGTGACCAGTATCGAGTGAAGATACCGCTTGAACTGTGTGATCCTTCTAATCGTGAGTACGGTTTGTGGCCGAACTGCCATTGATATAACAGTGATGTGAAGGTCGGAAATTGGAGTACTGTTATCTGCAAATCAAAGGGACCCTAAATTAAACTAAATAACTTTTTTAACAAAAATGAAAACTGACTTCATAGAACAAAACAACAAAAAATTAAGAATTATTATAAACCTAAAGAAAATTTTACAAGAAAAAATTCCACATGGACTAGGCAGCAAACGGGACTCGAACCCGCTCCGCTATCCAGGTGGACTCTCTGAATATTATGCTAACGCGGCCCTAATGGCCGTGTCGAATTTTTTTTATTATTTGTTAGGTGGCAAGGCAGCGCCATACATAAAACTAAACACGATATGTACTGTTCTTATTTGAGGTGTTCCGTTGTTTATCTCCGAAATTATTTGCCAGATCTTCGCCAAATTAATATGGAACAATTAAAAAAATATAATGACAAAATGAGAACGTCCTCCTTGTTGAAGTAGGGGTGATGACGGACTACAGTAAACGAAATTCTATTTAGTTCTTCAGTTAGATGATCCAAAAATAATGGACACGTATTTTTTCTTTGGGCAATCAACCAAAAAATGACAAAGTTATAGCGCGTCAAAGTTTGGGACTAGGGGCTCGTGACGTCACTTTGAGTGAATTTTCACTTATAAGTGTGCTCAAATGTGACGTCATGCAACTTTTCAAATCAATATATCTCTGCAATGTTTATATTATGTGAAAAAAAAATACGTGTCCAATACTTTTTGATAATCTACCTGATAAATGAAGAAAAAAAATTAGTCATCATTCCTATTACTCAAAATTTTAAATTTTGTGGGAGAAGGCAATCAAAATTTGGTTTGCTTTACCAACTTTAATATGTTACAAAGAAATGTGTAATGATTTATGTTAATTTTAAAAGTAGAAAAAACTGTTGATGATCTGGCTAGAAACCCCAGAGCCTAGTGAACCTGATACTATACTGAAGATCAGTCAGTCTTTAAAAGGAATTTTAGAAAAGGTGGACCTTAAAATTAAGATAGGTCATACATACACGGACGGCTTGAACCTGTCAGTGAGACTGCATAGCGCACAAAAAAATAGTCTTCTACGTACACAGACAATCAATCAATTTATTGCACACCATAATGTTAACATAAGTTTTTAAAAACATGCAACCGCTCGAGCTGTTGCGACTGGGACGAAATGGCAGCTTCTAGCTGTTATGTACCCTCAGCACGAACTAATATCGAATTCGAATAGTTTGCGAGTCCGAAATTTGATTGTCAAAAGTGTACTGATTTTTAGTTCTCGTTGCATACTTTGTGGCACTGCTGTTGAAGTTTCCATACACAATTTGACAATGACATTTTGAACTATTCGAATTCGATAATGGTTCGTGTTAAGGGTACAGTACTTCAGCACGAACCGACCGACAACGAAACCGAGTAGGTACATTGATCTCTGGCTAAACTGCTCGAGCAGTCTGAAGGCGCTGTCCCACGATCCGTGTTATCGCGGGCGACGCGACGCCGCGACGCGCAGGGTTGCCAGGCGTATGAGAACTCTAACGTTCGAGATTAAGCAGTATCTATACATTATACAAGGTGATAATACGATGATACGAATAAGGATTCATTTAGTGATGGCATAATAAATCTGTATTTACTGAGACTATCCTCTGTGTACTGGATATTTATTTACTGTGTGTAATATTTTTGGTTAGTGTACATGACACATCGTTAAGAACTCACGAATACTATATCTTTATTATTACATTTTTATTTTAAGCATTTAACAGCTAGATCTGTCATATTTGAAGTCGACTAAAGAAAGAAATAACTCAAAGTTTCAATTTTGTGGAAGAAAGCAACCAAAGTTTGGTTTGCTTTAGCAACTTTATTAAGTTACAAAGAAAATGTAAAATGATTTAGGTTTATTCTTAAAGTAGAAAAAAACTGTTGACAAAAGATCTATAAATTATTTATTAGTTTATTCACCCGGATAGCGGAAGGTGTCGGTTCGAATCCTGTTTGATGCCTTACCTCGTGGATTTTTCATAGTGAAAATTTTCTGTGGTTTTATTATACCTATGCCTAACATTCTAGTTAGGTAAGTGCAATTTGGGGTATAGTAATTACCGAATGATACTCGGCTGTGCAGCTTTCGGGAAATTTTAAAAACTGCTGTGCTAATATAAGACTACGAACTGTTCTATTCAGTATAAAATCTTCTTCTAAAGACTTCTATAAGTGCTAGAAATATAGATAACATTTTTAATAATCAGTAGTGTAGTGAATATACAGATAACGGATGAAACTATACGTAATAATATTTCTTTTATTATATTTTTTAAGCATTTAACTGCTAGAGGTTTAAATCAAAAGAAAGTCGGTCAAGGTTTCAGGCGGGATTCGATCGAACCCGCATCTTCTGCTATCGGGACGGATAAATGATTTTGCTGTTATTTTAAATAAAAAGTGTATCAACTTAAAAAGCTGAAAATGCATTACTGTAATATTTTATATTACACAGAAATAATACTGAAATTTACTGTTACAACCAGCCCCCCTAGCATGAGTAAGAAAACGCGATATGATAAAACGATTTATCGACATTAACTGTCAAACTACAATGGAGTTTGACAGTTGAGTGTCGATAAATCGCTTTATCATATCGCGTTTTGTTAGTCATGCTAGGGGGGCTGAAGGCCATTCGCCTAACGGAAATGGGAAAACAATACAATACAAAAACTCTTTATTGTACACCACAAAAAAACATTGAACTTTAAGTACAAAACCATCTAGTACACGTGATGCAATGGGCGGCCTTATCGCTTAAAGCGATCTCTTCCAGGCAACCTTTAAACGCTAACGCTTACGATTTAATTTTGTTATTTTTAGCCGCTTGAGGTTTTCAAATGCTTCGCGCCCTTTTTTTTCTTTTGCATTGGTAATAACAATATTTAAAAAAATGGGTGCGTGTACTTATGTAGGCGCGTGAGAAGTTATCCTTCTTTGGCATCGTTTAAAATTAGTTTTTAATTGCATGCAAATAATTAATTACAATAAATTAATACAAAGTCTGGAAAAGGACACAGTCAATAAAGTTTAGTTTTAATTTGAAAAAATAAATAAATAATCAAAATATTCAATTAAAATCGCTACTGAATATAATTTATTAGAACATATGTGATTTGCACTTGTATGAAACTCAAACACGTATTCCGAATATACAAACTAGAAACATGTGGATAAATATTATAAATATGAATACCTATAACTGTTACTTTATTACAAAAAATGAAGATGTGGTTTTTGGTTCTACTACACCAATGGTCAAGAGATGGCGCTGTAGTCTCCTGAATCGCGCTTTGGTTCCGTTGTTCCAGATTAATAAATACTTTTTGATAGGCCTTCACAATGCAGTCGTTAGCACCCACTAAATAGAGATTCTATTTCTATTTTGTTGGTAGATTTTCTTAATGTGCGGTAAACACAAAAGTAACGCATGAAGTTGGTCGCTAAAGCGACCAACTTCATGCTGTTAAAATTTTGTGTTACAGTGATGCGCGCGCATCTTAAAATTTCACTCTCATCATTTTTTCATAACGCTCCTAAAGAAGTATAACTTCAAAAATGAGCGTAAGGAAAACCTTCGGCGGTCAGAAATAACAAAATAAAATCGAAAGCGTTAGCGTTTCCAAAGCAATTCCGTTAGGCGAATGGCCTCCAGATGTGTTTTTGTTTAATAAATACTCACGAGAGCTACACTTTTTTAATAAATAACTTAATAGACTTAGATGAACGATTGTTCTCCCTTCGTCGACCACAGGGAGACCAATCTATACTAATACATATGTACCTGATTGGTTGCATCTAAATACTTCAACTTATTGCACTTTTTGAAGAACGAAACAATAAACGAAGTCGATGAAAAACTGAATTCAATCACTTGGAATATCAAACTAAAATTGCTTGCCCGTTCGTAAGAAAAAAGAAAGACCATCTTCTATTTTCTGCAATTGATATTGTATTATAATGTTGATATATGTTTTATTTTTTTAATGTAGTTGAACTGAGTGCATTGACATTGAGTAGTTAGTTCACTATAATGCCAAAAATCCAATGAATGGAAATTTTGAGTTAACTAGTAGTTTGATTAAAGGTGCGAAATTATCGAATAAATGACGTTTTTTCAGAGCAGACCTTCTTCTTTGCATTAGTTAATTAGAAGGAATAATATAACTCTAAAAATAAAAGAACGACTTTTTTGTCCTTTAAATATAAAATTGCTATCCAGGGTGGCAATATTGCATGTAATAAATAATAATGGACACCTTTGCGTCAGGAATGGGCAACAACACAGGGCTTACTTGACTAAATTAAATTGTAAACTGTATTTGAATTGTAAATAAAGAATTATGACAAGATAAAATCAAAATTCAAGTCAATCACAAGACTGAAAAACTTTTGTCACAAGAAGTTATAATCTATTACCGAAATGAACTTCACCTGGGCAACTAACATTATGCAAGAACGAATTAATATTTTTCTGTGAGCTTGACAGCTTTGCTCCAATTGCAACTGGAAATCCACTTACTCTCTTTACTCGACTAGTACTACTACATATGTTGATTTCCACTAAAGCGCTTAAACTACTAAACCGATTTTCAACGATTCGTAATTACGAGCGAGTATGGTTGCAATGGTTTAATGTCAATAATCTAAAGTTAAATGCTAATAAAACAAAGTGTATTAAATTTTCTTTACCTAATGTAAAAGTAGAACATATTGGAATTAAATTAAATAATGAAAAATTAGATTTAGTAGACTCCACTACATTCTTGGGTATAACGACACACTCAAAACTGCAATGGAACTATCACATTACGCTTTTGGCTGGTAAACTTAGTTCAGCAGCTTATGCCATTAGAAAGATAACTTACTGATACAGATACTGCCAGGACTGTATATTTTAGTTACTTTCATAGTATCTTATTATGATAAGCCGTATGCGGCATTATACTCTGGGGAACAGCAGCTGATATTGAAAGTATATTCATTCTACAATAATATATTTTTCATCATTTAATAAGAAGGAACTGTATCACAGTTTTATTGTTAGTACTTCGTATAGGATCAGATACTGCGAATACCCCATTTTTTTTCTTTTACATAGTAAACCGCGCTATCACTTTGTCATCGTTGTAACTTTTTTTAAATATTTGTCGAAATGACATAATGTAAAAAGCAAAGTTTATCGTCTTTAAATATCAAAAGCGATAAAAGTATTTGTTTGGATAAAAAATGATTTGTTAATACAAAATGTGCATTTTGGAAATAGATATCAAATAATATTTTAGTTTTGATTCACTATTTTAGCGGTAATGACTTACACATGAAAAATAGATATATGGTGTCACGGACTTTTTTTAGAACTATTTAAGAGATACATTTTCACTCTACATTACATTCATGTAACTTTTATTGTTTTTTCATCCCACCACCTCGGAAAGTGTAATTTTGCGCTTCGAAATCTGGCTGGAAAATTCTATTTTATTCGCTTGAGCGGCAAAGTAGATTTGAATTTAGAACATCACATATAATGAGTACTCAATATAATTGTAAATTCAAAACGTCATTAAACCTATTTAATGTAACCTCTATGGTGCCAAATTTATGATTAGAACTTTTTAAATTGAGAAAAAATTTAAATTTGGAACCTTCTTGGTTTCTTTGTTTTATTTGCGTGCTTCGCGCCATTCTAGTTTTTCACGTTTTATTGCTTAATATAATTAACATAACCTAAAAACTGTACAAAAAAATCAACTAAAATGAGTGACATTAGCGACGATGAAGTTTATCTAACGCCAACTGAGTTAACTGAAACAGTTAATAATGCGCAAATGAGCCTTCTCCCTCAGCAATCACGAGAGAAGTATTTGAAACAGTACGATATATTTAACATGTGGCGACTAGCTAAAGGAGCAAAAACTTTCTCCGAAAACGTTTTGCTGGCATATTTTATAGAATTATCTGAGACCAAGAAAGCAAGCACGCTATGGAGTACGTATTCAATGCTAAAATTAACAATTAAGATGAAGAAAGACGTTCATATCGACACCTATCATAAATTAGTGGCATTTTTAAAAAGAGCCTCATCTGGTTATAAACCAAAAAAATCGAAGGTTTTCACAGCATCTGAAATTGCAAAGTTTATTAATGAAGCACCTGATTCCGTATATTTAGCGGCAAAAGTAAGTCAATACGTGTAATTTTTTGTTGTTGATAAAATTGTACATAGTACTTACAATATTTTTAATTTGATTAATTTATTTACGATTATAAATACTTCTTTTGTTACAGGTTGTTCTTATTATTGGTATAACCGGAGCATGTCGAACAAATGAACTTACACTACTTAATGTCAATAACGTATCAAAATATTCTCATAATTCTGATGAATTGCTATTAATTAATGTACTAAATACCAAGACAAAAAAAGACCGCAACTTCGTTATTCGCAAGGAATATGTAAACATTGTTCAGAAATATCAAGCTTTACGTCCTTCTAACACCCCAATTGAACGATTTTTTCTACAATATCGCAACGGAAAGTGTATCCGACAACCTATGGGTCAGAATAAAATTGGCAGTATTCCACGAGAAATAGCAACTTTTCTCGGACTTTTAGAACCCCCGTTATACACCGGTCACTGTTTTAGAAGAACCTCAGCCACACTTTTGGCCGAATCAGGGGCTGATCTTCTATCGCTTAAGCGCCATGGAGGCTGGAAGTCTAATTCGGTTGTAGAGGGATACATAGAGGATTCAATCCAAAGTAAATCAAAAATTTGTAATAGTATCGTGGAGGCCATAACGCTGAAAGAACCTCTGTCAGATTCTTGGTCTCGCCCTTCTACATCTAAAATGAGCCCCCATAAGATTGGAAACAATAGCCCTCTCTCGCCAACATTTACGCCAATAGAATCCAATGAATCGGCACAACTATTTAAAATTACTGATACGAGTAGTTTACCACAAAACAGCGCACAATTCACAAACACCAACATAACATTACCTAACAAAAATATTAAACTTAACATAAGTAACTGTAGCAACGTTACATTTAATATTTCTTAATTATTTTCTACTTCTTATTATTTTCTTCAATTTATAGATTATCTTAATGTGTTTTAATTGAAATAAAAATATTTTGTCATTATAAATTGTTTTCTTTTTCATTTTGTCATTTCCTCGCTGAGGTGGGATGAAAAGTTACGTATTGCACTCGAGTGGAAAGATTTTTCACCTTATGCTCGTTTGTTTCCCTCGCTGACGCTCAGGATTCTAATTTAGAATCACTCGCTGCGCTCGTGATTCAACTTTAGAATCCTTCGCTTGCTCGGTCATCCAAATCGAGCACGCGGTTAAAAAGGAACTTTCCACTCTTGTATAATAAATAACTATTGCAGTGCAGGCCAAAATGGCTCGCAGATGGGAGATTTTTTTCCGTCTTATGTGACACTTATTGTTATATATTGGCCAATTCACTCAATAACTACATAAATTATTATATATATGTAATTATCATATATGAGCTATATTACTGTTAAGTTTCATTAAAATCCATTCAGTATTTTTTAGGTGAAAGAGTAACAAAGATCCATACAAACGTAAGATTGAAATTAAAAGCGTGTGGTTAATATACAACTTTAAAGCGTTGTAGATCCTAAATAATCATATAAAATGAAAAATGCTGTTAGGAACCTAAATATGATTTTTGATTATCTAGACAGTGATACCCCACTCGACATATTTTGTCAACTTATTTTTTTTACTTCGTCACAATATGGCGCCTAATGTTGCCCATATTAAATTTTTATTACTATCATATCTTTAGTAGCACTCCCATGATTGAGACGAATCGATTGATGTATGAATCATCAAAATCGGTCCAGGCGTTTGGTCTCTAGTGTGCCACAAAGGAACAAACATACATATATAGACTGTTAAACACATAACCCTGTCTGCGCGTCGCGCTTCGCGCTCTTGCATTGCGCAGCCGGGTAAAAACGAGCTGTGAGATCTATTTATTAATTGAGTAGCGGAACATCTCTTAGAGAATAATTTAAAGAAATTGGCATTTTGACTGTTGCTTCTCAATTCATTTACCATTGCATACTCCTCGTTTAAAATAATATCAATTTGTATACCAAACACAGTAACGTGCACAATTTTAACACAAGGAATAGAAACAAGCTTGCATTGCCATCCTACAGGTTACAGAAGGTTTACCGATCTTTTATGGGTAAGGTCTATTCTTGAGTTACACCCATAAATGAGTTCAAATGTCACATTAAAAGTTGTTTACTTAAGAAAGGCTATAAAACTATTTAAGAATATTTGAATGACAAAACTGCATGGCTGTAACTGCAAATTTGTTTTGGATTTGTTTGCAATGTCGTACAGATAAATTACCTTAATTCTAAGTAACTATTTTGCAGTTTGGTTAGAGTGGTTATGGGTAGTCATGCTCTCTTAAAAATCTCTTCGGCGATGTCGTGTGAGGCGGGTCGTTCCGTTCCCTAAAATATGCTTGAGCGAAGCGATGGCTGGTTCATCCGTCAAGCTCGTGAACGGGTGCTGCCAGCGGAGATGAGTCTGCTCTGTACTACTTTATTATTGTAATGATAATTAAATATTTAATTTAGATAATGTTTTACATTACACAATTTGTATTTATACTGTATGACACACCAATTAAAATGTAGGTGAACATTTATTATTTCTTTGTCTACTTATGACTATTACTATAGAAAAAACGATATTGATTTTTTTTTATTTTTATTTTTAGGTAATTATTGCCCGGTTGTTAAAGGCCATGCCAATTTAGCATGGCTGTTAATATTTACTATGAATAGTGTCACCGTAGCACGAGCACCACAATTTACATTATATCACGTTTTTATCGTGTCTAACTGTCAAACTCCATATAATTTGACAATTGAGCGTGATAAAAACGCGTTATATATCATATCGCGGTGCTCATACTTGGGGGGCTGATCTGTTTGTTCCTGACATTGTAACAAAATGAAAACGGGTTAATATTTATCGATGTATTTATTATTGTATGTTATTGGTCCACTGTATCGCCGCAACAAGCTGGTGTTGTAGGATGACTCGATATTATTAAACTGACGATAGAATGCAAAATTTCGATAGCATTATTTGTAAAATGTCTTTTACCTTCTTGAATACGACTATGTAACAATTAAGTAATGTACATATAGCAGATGGCAGCTATAACTACTGGCAGAATGGATACGTAAGTAGGTAGTTAGATTCCCGCACACATATACTTCTCTTATAAAATGTCCTTGTGTTGTTGTTAAAACAATTAAACAGGAGTGATTAAAGTATTATTTCTTTATTTCAAAGTACAAATCAAGCAGCAAACAGCAGTATCAAATATAGCGTACAACAGACAGAGGGCGAGAGCGAGAGAGAACATTATACATTTGTCCTTGTTTAAACAGCCACAGATTATGTAACTTAATGCTGAGCTTACATACACTAATGGTATTGACATATCAATACCAATCTCACATAACATCTCCCCTTTATCAAATAAGAATAAGTGTAATCATTAGTTAGTTACTTAAGATATAATTAATATTAATCAACAAATCTGCTAGGTAGTCTAACCGATCTCCCAGATCTAGTGACTCTTACAATGTCCGACCTATTATTTGAAGTTTGTGGTGGTAAAGCTTCATGATTCTCACTGTAACTCACATTACCACTATCAATATTATTTTCAGGACCAGGTCTAGTGACTCTTACAATGTCTGTCCTATTATTTGAAGTTTGTGGTGGTAAAGCTTCATGATTCTCACTATAACTCACATTACCACTATCAATATTATTTTCAGGATTAACAAGCCAATGAGTATTTGATTTTACACTATTTTCCATATATTCATCATGATAGCAATCATGCACCTGCCTATTATTTCCTAAATTATCAAATTCCCTGGTCTGTCTAGGTATAATATAATAAACATTTCTATTATACTTCCTTCCTTTCTCTCCCATTATTTTATACATTCTGGGAGTTATTCCTTTCTCTACTACAACACCAGGTTCCCAACACGATTGTGGCAACTTTTTAAACATAACTTTATCGCCTATTTTGAATTCATTACAGCAGCGCGCATGTTGATTATAATATTTTTTAGATTTAGATCTCAACTCAACTAACAACTTTCTGTCACTATGACATGTAATCTTAGGTCTGAGATAGTCAACTGTACAAGGAAGATTGGTCCTCAAATTCCTACTCATTAAGATTGATGCTGGAGAATGAACAGTACCCCTAGGTGTATTTCTGAAATTCAGTAATGCCAAAAACACATCTTCTTTAGAATCAAATGCCTTTTTAATTATAGTCTTTACTGATTTAACTGCACTTTCAGCTAACCCATTTGACCTTGGATAATGGGGGCTGGATGTTATATGTTGGAAATGCCATTGAGTAACAAATTGCTTAAACATATCAGAAGTAAAATATAAAGCTCCATCTGTGAACAATATTTTGGGAATACCATGTCGTGCAAATGCACTCTTAATTTTATCAATAATTGTAACACTTAATAAATTCTTTAAACTACATACTTCTACATAATTACTTAATGCATCTACTAAAACAATATAATACTTTCCATACAACTCAAAAACATCACAAGCTACTTCCATCCATGGAAGTGGTGGAATGGGTTTGCTTTTTAACAATGATTTAGAATTATTCTTTTGATACTTTAAACACACATAACAAGATTGAACAAACTTTCTAATATCCTGATTAATTCCTATCCAAAATACACTGGATGCAGCTTTACTTATCATTCTATTTATACCTGGATGCCCCACATGTAGTTCTTTTAACATATGCAATTTTAATGAACTAGGAATTACTACCCTGTTATCTCTGAATAAAATGTCATCAACCACTGTTAATTCGTTACTTATTTGAAAATACATTTTACATTCATCAGATACATCCTTATAATATTTTGGCCAACCTGATTGTACATAGGACTTGACTTGTTGAAGTATTTTATCATTTTTATAGTGGCTATATATTACATTAAAATCAGTTTTGGTAATTGACAGTTGCTTACGCAATAAGGCAGCTTGCAGTTCTAAATCATCATCAAAATCTCTACTTTCAGTGTCACAACTTTCTGCAGAAAAATCTCTTGATAAACTATCAGCTATATACATGTACTTTCCTGGTGTATAAACTAAATCGAAACAATATGGTTGCAACCGTTATAACATTCTCTGAAGTCTGACTGGTACTTTATGTAATGGCTTATTTATTAATCCTAGCAATGGTTTATGATCAGTCTCTATTCTCAATTGACATCTACCAAACACAAACAATTTAAAATTTTCAATTCCAAAACAGACAGCTAATAATTCTTTTTCTATTTGCGAGTACCTAGACTGGATGTCAGTCAAAGCCCGGGAGGCATAGGCAAGAGGTCTTCCTTCCTGCAATAAGGTTGCTCCGTTTAGGAGCATTAGAACTTGCATCTACACTGAGGGTTAATTGTTTTGAACTATCATACAGACCTAATACTGGTTTACAAGTTATAGCATTTTTTAAATTATGTAGAGCTTTATCATGTTCGGGACTCCATATGAATTCTACATCATTCTTTAACAAACTACGCAGTATTGCTGTCTTTTCACTATAAGAGGGTATGAATTTAGATAAGTAATTAAATAAACCTAAAACTCTTTGTAATGACTTTTTATCTTTTGGTGTTTTTAATTCTTTTATAGCTTTTATTTTATCATTTGTTATAGACATACCATTTTTATCAAACATATGGCCTAGAAATTCAATCTGTGTTGTATTAAAAACACATTTGTTTGGATTGAACTTTATGCCAGAGTTTTTAGCAGCCTCCAGGACAAGTAATATAGTATTATACAATTCAGCTTGATTTCCAGCCCAGACTAAGATATCATCTTGATAAGTAGCTACATTACTAATACCTTCAAAAGTTTCTGAAATTATTCTGTGATAAATCTCTGGGGCACAGTTCAGTCCAAACGGTAATCTTTGAAAAGAATATCTTCCCCAATTAGTTTGAAAGGTGCAAAGCTTGATACTAGATTTATCTAAAGGTAACATCCAGAAACAAGACTGAGCATCTAATTTACAAAAATATTTTGCATTTTTTAACTTTACTGCTATTTCCTCAATTTTGGGAAACGGATAATGTTCCCTTTTAATAGCTTTATTCAGCGGTCTTGGATCTAAACATATTCTCAATGAGCTATCTTTCTTAATTACAACTACCATCTGGTTTACCCAGTCAGTAGGTTCAGTAACTTTTTTAATTATACCTTTGTTCTCCATTAAATCTAATTCTTTTTTAACTTGATCTCTTAACGCATAAGGCAATCTACGCGCTGGTGAAACAACAGGTACAACATTTTTGTCTACATGTATTTTTACCACTTGTGATACTAGACCTATATTTCCATCAAACAAGTTATGGTATTGCTTTGGCACATAATGAGTGTACAAACAATTATTCTTAGTAAGAGAGTTAATTCTCATTATTAAATTCAAATCTTCTGCAGACCTTAGACCAATTATGCTGTCAAAGTTGTCTCTAGACACATAAAATTCAATAATATAAACTTTATCTTTGTACATACAACTAATATAGCATCGTCCCACTATTTCCACAATATCTTTTGTAAAAGACCTGACCATGGTGTCATTCCGTAGTAATTTTTCTTTTTGAAAACCCAATGATAGGTAAAGCTGTAAACTTATTAAATTACAAGCTGCTCCTGTGTCCACCTTAAAAATAACATTCTTATCATTAATATTAAGTCTAACTTTATACCATTCAGAATCACTAAATAGTTTTAAAAAGTTACCAGACTCGAGCTGCGGACACTCCATGCCATTACCATCCTCTGTAACTGTGTTTAGCTGGATAGACCGTTGTTTGCAGACAACGGCAAAATGATTTTTCTTTTTACATTTATTGCAAAACTTTCCAAATGCTGGACACATGGCGTAAATATGTTCAAACCCACAATAAGTACATTTTAACTTTTCACTACTTCTGCCTTTTCTAGGTTTTGTTTTTATCAGATCAATTTCCAATTCTTTCTTGATATCAGGCAGCATGACGTTCATTTCTTGGACTCTTTCAGCTACAACTGACGTTATTCTACATATTTCCAATGCTTTTGTTAGGGTTAATTTTTCGGTCCTCAATAGATTTTGTTGAAGATTTTTATCTTTAATCCCACTAACAAAGATATCTTTGATAAGATCTTCTTTGATTGTGCCTAACTCACACGATTCAGCCAAATTTTTCAACACCACTGCATATTGCTCGTAACTTTCAGTTTCAAATTTTTTTCGATTCAAAAATTTATACCTCTCATATGTAAGATTTTTCTGTGGTATGAAATGGTTATCAAACAATTTCAAAATTTTATCCAAGTCCTCAGTCGTTCTTTCCTTCGGATCAAACGATTCAAATACTGCGTTCATGTCGTCTCCCCCCGCATGTAGCAGTAACGCTATTTTCCGCTTTGCCGACGCCTCATCAAAATATGCCGTAACATAATTTAAATACCTTTTCTTGAACTTCATCCATGAAGTAGCCAAGTCGCTACTGTCTGCGGCGTCAAAAGGATCCAATAAATTCAAATTAAGCATCGCCTTCGCTATTTTGATTCGTCTTTCACACCAAATTTCAATATACCAAGTAATCCAAACAGTTTTACAGCATCTCTTGTAATCCCACCGCTGTCACCATGTGTTGTTGTTAAAACAATTAAACAGGAGTGATTAAAGTATTATTTCTTTATTTCAAAGTACAAATCAAGCAGCAAACAGCAGTATCAAATATAGCGTACAACAGACAGAGGGCGAGAGCGAGAGAGAACATTATACATTTGTCCTTGTTTAAACAGCCACAGATTATGTAACTTAATGCTGAGCTTACATACACTAATGGTATTGACATATCAATACCAATCTCACATAACAGTCCTGAAGGTAATGTTTTTTTTTAGATGAATATATTCTCTAATACACTTTACAATGATTTATTTTTGTAGTTTCAGTATATTTTAGGCGAAAAAATAACTAATCACCGTACAGAACAGTACTGGAAACTGTTACTTGTCTGAAATGTTCTAATAGGTTTACGATACTTTCCCAGTCGGACGTTCAGATGCGTACCGGAAATAGTACAAGTAATGTGGTTAGGACATATCTGATTTGAAGCCTCCTTTGGGGAAAACTTCACCTCCAACTTGCAGAATTTTGAAGAGAAATTACATTACCTTTTATTAGCATTACATTTCTGCCGGTGAGTATGGTTTTCAGTACCCCTAGCACGAACCATTATCGAATTCGTATCGGTTGCGAGTCTGAAATGTCATTGTCAAATGTGTACTGATTTTCATTTCTCATTACGTGTGGCGCTACTGTTCAAGTTTCCATACAAAATTTGACATTGACATTTCGCACTCGCAAACTATTCGAACAGTACAGTTTGCAAAAAGGCCGGCAGAGCTCGAAATAGGGTAAAGGGGACTTGCCGGTGATACTCTGATATAGTGCGATTCCAAACTTTATGGTGTTGTTTAGTTAGCATTTTAGGAACAAGCGCAACTATGCACAGATTTGAGTCAGTGAAACCCCGCGCGCATTTTAATGTCATTTACAGCCGCTATTTGCGCTTACTTCACAGCCGTTAAGTTTTAAAAGTACTATGTTCTATGGTCTTTATGCTATCATGGCCGATCACCGGCTTGATGATAAACGGCTACGGCAGTGTTGCTTGTTTTACACAATTTTCACACAAAAAAGTAAAGGAAATATTAATAAGATAATAATAATCGCCAAAGCTATAAAATAAATAAATATTTGCAACACTCACACCAATTGGCCTAGCCCCAAAGTAAGCACTGTAAGGCTTGTGTTTAGGGATGCTAGGGTAACGGATAGAATACATATACTGTAAATATATAAGTATATTTATATAGAAATACATATTAAACATCCATGAATGGAGTACAAATGGTCGTATTCATCACATAAACATCTGCCTCCACCGGGATTAGAACCTGGGCGGCGGCACCATGAAACCCGGCGTACAAACCACTCGGCCGCGGAGTTCGTCGAAGAGAGGGAGAGCAAAATAAAACACTTAGGTGAAAAATGGTTTTTGTTTCCAAATAAAACTATTTGAAAATATATTAAATTGGTATTTTAATGAAATTTGAAATTTCGAAAATATAATAAATTGTTATAATGGACCTACATTATAACAACTTCAGTCTTATCTATACGTCTATCCTGTTATTGACGAGGACATCCCTGATGTGTCCCATTATGTCGGTGAGTCGAGTAAGCTCGGTCGCCAGGTTTTGTACCGTGTCGCACAGTCTACGCGACATGTCCAACTGTTCTCTTTCTAAATCGAGAAATTTTGCTGCTTCATTACCATCTGGAAAATGTCAATGGTATAGTGCAATTCAAACTTCATGACAGTTATGAAGTTAGGAGCGAGCGTAACTATGCCCTGAGGAGCTCCATTGTGCAGGTGATAGCGCGTTCGGCCTGCGATTGTGGAAGTTCAAAATTTTGCAATAGTCGGGCATTGGATGGGTGACCAAAATCTTATTAGCACGAGCTCCGCCGTGCTTCGGAATGCACGCTAAGCCGTTGCTCCCAGCGACTTGAGAAACTGTACAATTTCTTACATTTTAGTAGTTTTGTTTTTATGAAAACGGTTTTTAGTTTTGTTTAAAAACGTTATTTATAAATTTCTAAGAAAAATCACAACACATTTCAAATCCACACGGTCTAGGCATCAGACAGAGTTTATTCTTTCTTTTTAATTAATGTTCTGAAAAGGCAAATGGCCATTATCATTTTGCAGCCTTTTTGATAAAAGCTTATTGTTTTTTAGCATTATGCTTATACTATACTGATATATAAGATTTCATACCGCTTAATGCTTTCATAACGTTATATCATAAAAAAACACGTATTAATAATGGATTTTCCTTTACTGTTTTTACTCGTTCAGCGCTATAACAATGGATTTATATACACTTTTTCTACCCGCTTCAAAGTACAACAGTAAAGACGAATATTCTGTGTCATTAAACACACACACGTGTACACATAGACGACCATAATGACGATGACGAACGCCTTCGTTTCCTACTTTTCATATTTACAGAGTCCCCATGCTCTAAACAAGCGCAGGCTTCCGCGCAGTACCAATTTAACATTAAAAAACATCCGCGCAAGTTTATTTACACAGTATCTAATATCTGGACATGGTATTAAAAAAAATACAGGTTGCACTCCGGGAGTGCCGGCAGAAGTAAAAACTTGAATATTAACGTTGTGCATTTTTGATATTTTGGAAAGGTTACGGAATAATTTTGCACGAATTGCTTTAATTATTAGTATAAAAGTACTATCATGTATGTGGTAGAATACAATATTTATTTATTGCGCTATTGTACAGAAACATGACAATTTCTATTACATTAAAAAAGTTTATCTCTCAGAAAAATCTTGGCGACATCTATTGTAAAGAAATCAACTTACATGAATCACATTTAAGCGCACCTAGCGACATCTATTGTAAAAAAATGCATTTTCTTCGCAATAAAGCTGTCACGTGGACGTCCTAGATAGAGACCTTATTATAATACGGTAAAATAAAATATTACTATGTTATGTATGTCGTCCAATATATTGAAAGTCAACAACCTTTCCAATTTTATTGTGCGTCATGATGCGATCGGCCCAAGTGTTTAACATGACGCGAGTTTAACATTTTTTGCCCATACAAAAAAAGTATACAACGCCGCTAAAGAAGTTTTCACTTGAAAAAAATCTTACCAGATTCTTCATGCTTGGTTCTAGCCCTTGACTTGTGTCTCTTATGGTCTTCCCTCGGTCCGCCGAGGTCGACTAAATCTGTCAACTCTCTTGACGAACGCCTTCGTTTCCTAGTTTTCATGTTTACAGAATCCGCATGCTCTATAGGATAAAATCATGACAATTATAATTTATTCAAGAGCCCCTGTCTGGAGAAGTAACCTCCGTCCTACCGAAGACCACAGTGAGATGACAGTTTTTATGTACACCAATGCTTTTTAAATATAGAGCAATGCGGGATTCGGCATTCATAGCGTGCCCCTCTGTCTTTCTTCCGCTGATTTTCGCCGCTGTTGGGCCAGCTTCAAAACAAAACTAAGGCCTGTATTACAGAATGACAATTAAGTGTTGATCTTTACTTGAGTACAGTTAGAAAGGGATGGCGCTATGTGCTACATATAGCGACATCCCTTTCTATCTATGCTCAAGACTAGATTCATTACTAAGAATCTTTCTATATTAAAAATCTTTCTTAGTTACGCTCGGATATTTCACTAGACTGAGTCGAGGTCACGCGAGTATATGTTAGAGATCAAAAATGTGATGCAAATTGCTGTAAAACATATCTGGAATATTTAACTTTCAAAAGGATGGTGTTAAATTTCACATATAAGTAGAATTATTAACATATTATTTCTGTTTAACCACTTTTAAACACAAAATTCAAATTATTATGTTAAAATTCAATCGTTGGACTTGTTTGACAAAACAATCGATTCGCCAGTGCAAATTTCAAATCTGTCCATAAAAATCTTAAGTTTCATCTATGCCCGATCTGGAGCTGTCATTTTTTATGTGTGAGAGTCGAAATTACAATTTAGTCATTGCGAAAGTATGTTTGACTGCATTTATGTGCATATTCCTTCCCCCGCAATAAGCGGCAGAATGATTTCAGTAGTATTACGTCATTATGGCTACTCCTCTCCTAGCCGCGTCGGCTGTGTTGCTCTATGCTTTAAAACCTCTTTAAAAGATTCTGAAACAATTCGGTTATTGCCAACATTAAAACATCCAATGGAGGATATGGATGACCCATATTATCATCCAAACGGATGATATAATGGTGTCGATTCTAGCATGATTCTCTAAAGCTAAACTTAAATTTGACAACAGTGTATCCTTGTCATTTTCTTTACAGAATGAAAAGGAGAGACTGATGTTAAATTTAGTTTTAAGTTTAGAGAATCTTGTTAGAATCGACACCAATGTTGTACCAAATTTAATAATAACTATCCTTCGCTTTTTCGATCCCTTCCGCGCAAAGGGTGTAACTCATCAGGCAGCCATATTCATTGTGCTCGACCCACATTCGTGTTTTAATACCCCTCATTATTCAACATTCCATTTTCACGGACACCATTAAAATTTAATCGCCTTATTGCGAAGGCTCTTCGTGCGCAAGGATTCTGACTGGCAAAAATGATTGGAATGGCACATTCTCTGCCGTATCAGCAATCCAAGTCCTCACTCTTATTTAACATCAGGTGGAGTAGGTAAGGTAATTTTCTGCGCCTTGTATAATAAAAACACATCATTGTGCAGTGGGAAGTGCATTCCGTGATGTTATAGCGCAGGATAAGCAACGAATGGGTATGGACAGAAATATTTTTTTTATTTTCCTTTGAGCTTAAAAAGCATGATAAGCCATTGTTCCCGACTGCGTAGTTGGTGAAGAGTTTCAATTCGAGTATCTACTTGAAACTCGTAAACATTTAACTACCTATTATGTGTCTTTATTTGTTTTTCCAGTTACAAAAATATATGCACTTACAGATGATTTGGGTGTTTCAAGGAATAAGATGCTTAAACTAATTTCCTGCAATCAACTTAGTAAAATTACTTAAATATAACTCTTACTTGCTCTTACCATAAGATATATTATTATCTTCATGATTTTCCTCAGGATCCTCATCCGTGCCCTGGAATTTCGTAATGAGAGAAATTACTATAAATAGAAGTCTTACCTTAATTTATATTCAATAAAAAAATAGGGCAATTATTATATTAATTATTATATGATAATTTACCATATTATTGCCCTAATTTATTCATGAAAAAAGACAAATCCCGTTTGCAATCCCGAACTGATATTTTAATATAATCAATGCTTTCAGACCCATGAACATGAAAATATGTGTCTGTTACTTTTCAGTAATAAACCCCTATTTATATATATCTTCTCTGGATAACACGATCCTACTGAAATCAAAAAATACAACCAACCGACTCACATCACCTAGCGGGTCAGATTTGATGACGATATTATCAACGGCGCCCTCTCCAATGATGCTGAGGATGTTCTCCTCCATACTTGAAAGCGGCGTTACGCCATCTGGCGGCGATCTGTTGTTCTCTCTCGCGGCTTTCAATTCCAGAGCCCTCCGGCGTACTCGATATTTCCAATCACACCAATACTGAAAGGAACGTGCCATTATCATCATCATCATCATCATAGACGATGTGCGTCCACTGCTGGACATCGGCCTCCTCAAGGAAATCCAGTGGGTCCCCTCGACTCGTTGGCTGGTGACGGGTTTTCCGATAGTGCGATGCAAGGTCGCCATTAAAGCACATTCTGACCTCAACGTCCATCGCCAGTCAATATAAGGCATAATAATTATTTCAGCATCAGCCTATTGGTTTCACCCCAGCAGTGGCTGCAGTGGCGTAGGCTTTCTTCAAGGGAGCACAGGTCATGTCATAGCCAAACGACTGCAGATGCAGCTGCCTTCGTAAACACGCCAGATAAATAAATTGATCACCCATTCTTATGACTTGCTACTGTGATAGTGGTTTAACTTCCACATTCACAGACCGAGCCTCCGCGTATACGGCAAACAAACATAGATAATAGTTTGTTGATGATGACTTTTTACCATTTTGCGCACACCTTTCACACCTTTCCGTGCGCAAAATGGTAAAAAATCATCATGTGGTTACGCGTTGTTATAAATGCCAGCATTATGGGCATGCGGCCAATTCGTGTCGTGAAATAACCCTCACCTGCGGTCATTGTGGAGAAGAAGGGCACTCAATACAAGACTACAAAGAAGAATAGCGTACCAAAATGTGCAACCAGGGGGTCAATTGCCTAACGGGATTGTTATGGCAAACGCGATCGCTTACGATGTCATTTTGTTATTTCTGACCGCCGAAGGTTTTCAAATACTTCACACTTATTTTCTTTAACATTGTTATTACCAATGCAAAAGAAAAAAGACCAGGTGAGTCATTTGAAAACCGTATCGTAAGCCATAGCGATAGCCATAGTAATTACGTTAGGCACTTGCCCCCCTGATTGCGCTTTAAAAAACCAAGCAGTCATACTACACGCTCTGCGGAATATCTGGCGAAGCTAATAGCAAAAAAATAACATCAATTTAATTGATTATGAGGGTGCCTAAGAGCGAGAAAGTTATTAATTGTAATAAAATTGTGGGTTACCTACCTATTTGCATCATGAATTTACCCCCTAAAGAGAACTCTCTATTTCGTAAGGGTGTTTCAGTGATAGTGTTTGTACGGGTTTAACCGCACATTAAACTCATAATAAGTAGGTTAACGCGTCAGCAATATGACCCGCTGCGCAACTTATTACTTTATAATTTATTAATTTCATTGTTTCGCAATAATAACATATTGAATCTATAATGTGTGTCTATCAGTAGCCTTACCAACCGCGCGTACTCACTCTTACCTTTTCACCATACGTAAACCATTCTTTCACCATACTTTAACTTTAGTTTTCCTGTTTATAGACTTTGTTACAGTAGTGTAAATTATCTCAATAAACTCTCAGTAATTGTTTCCAGTGACTTTCTATTTACCAATCTCTTCTCTAAAGGTGTATAACCCGTACTGTGTTGATGATGGTAAAATTAATAACAAAAGTTTAAATATTACCTTTGACCAAGCCTTTCCGTCTTTTACAGCACCATCTTTATATATGTTGAGTTTCTTAGCACAAACATTCCATAGTTTCAAAGTATGTAGTTTACCACGACGACCTCTGGTGAGGCCCTTCGCTAACTCTTGGTGGTCCTTCAAATAATCTATTAGAGCTTGTAACTGTTCTAAATTAACTTGTCTTTTTGTTTTTAAACCTAGAACACAGTAAATATTTTTGCTTAAGTAATTGTTTATAAAAAGTTATAAAGGCGTATGACTAACTACAAGAAATTTTTAGGGTCCCGTACGTCAAAAGGAAAACACGGAACCTTATAGGATCACTCTGTCGTTCGTCCGTCCGTCTGTCAAGACCGTTTTTCTGAGAAACGTGTGGAGGTATCAAACTGAAATTCATATATAATACTCATGTCTACTGTCCCTTGGAGCTGTGAAAAAAATCAAACTTCTAAGCCCAAAGATAAATCAAAAGATACAGCCGTTTATGCCGCAAATTTTCCAAACTCGCACGGGAATCAAAACCTACAGGGTACTTGCCGTGAACTTAGAATCTTGAAAGGTACGAAGTACATTTTATGGTACAAATAAAGGAAACATTGCGAAAACCGTAAAATTTTAGTTACATCATATAATAAAAAAATATCTCTGAAAATTTTAAATCTACTAACTCTTTTCTCGTGAACGCGTAGAGGTATTAAATTGAGTTTGTACGGAACCCTCGGTGCGCAAGTCCGACTCGCATTTGGCCGGTTTTTTTAATTTTAATTTAAATATTTTTTTCAATTCGTGACTTGAATGTTTTCTAGTAAAAAATTACATAAAACTTTTTAAATCAAAAGCGTCCAAAAAAACTTAGGCCGTCACATAACGAAAAAAGAGTTCGTTTTCTTGTAAAAAAAATAAAGTTAGCTAAAAATAATAAATATACAAAATCAATAAAACATTATCATAATTACAAATTAACTTACACATTCTAGTAAGCACTTACAATCAAATGTTCTATCTCGACTAACGATAAACTTATTCAATGTATATGTTTAATAATTATAACAGGACACACCTTCAACTCCATCCATACTTGAAGAGAATAAAAACGAAAACTTAACATATTAACATATCAATATACACTTTTGCTTGAAGCATTTAGTATATCGCTTAGCTCAGAGCTTTCATTATCGTAACAAAATCGTGTTAGTACCGCTTCTTTATCGTTAGCTGGTTTTAATCAAACACTCAGATTTACGCAAACGCACTGGCAGTATGCGCGCGCATCTTGCGATCAATTGAAACACGGAAGTGACAGTAATTGTACCTCCCCATGCAGCGCTTAACTCGCTTTATTCACATATTTCATTGGAACTTAATTCTTTCATAATTGAAAGAATTAAGTTTGTTTACATTCCGATGCTATTGCTACTTATCTCATTTTAACATATTGACTGATTTTATCTGACGTAAAATTTTGCGAAAAATTAAAAATTGCGGAAAATACTTTTAGTATATTACAACGAAATAAAATGTGAAATCCACGAACGTTGTTCGGACTTTTGATTTTATCTCGCAAATGAGTTAAGTCATGTACTTACTAAATAAAAATACCAAAAATCTAAACTAAAGTTAATGACCGAATAAATAAAATTGCATTGAAAATTTTCAGCAATACTCAATGGCGCTGAAAGCGCTAAATGTTTCAAAAGCGACGTAAGGTCATCAAAACAAATATTTACTTCTCTCTTCCTCTGATTTGTCGCTATGCGAACGATTTCGAAATATCTTTTACCTCTTTACTCACATGGTAAATTAGAGACTTCTAAATTTGGCGTCATAATAAATTTTCAGTCACAGGCACGGCACATTCCAGCAGAGATTCGCTTTTGTTTTGTTAATTTTAACTTATTGATTTATTACTGCTAAGTATTATTTATATACTTTGTATTGATTTTGTCACCTGCCAGGTTTATGGTGACTATGAAAAGTGCTTTATCAAGTTTGTTTTTCACTGTAGTGATTAACATTCATCGATAACCATGGTGTTGGATTATCGGAAGTTCTTGAGAGGGGTAAGTTTAGATCTAATATGTATTTTTCCTACGAGAATTAGTACTGTTGATTGGGCACCCAAATTATGATTAAAGCATGTTTTGTATTTTTAAAGTTTCTCTTCATATAAATTAAAAAAATAATTTTGAGAATAAATAGAAAATAGGTTTATACTAAAAATAACTGCGTTTTAATCTTGTTATGGTATTAAAAAAACTTTAGCAAAGTTACAACTTACAAAAAAATAACTCATATAATAAAGTATATATACTGCAGAAATACAAACAAATAGAAATAAAGTTATCGTGTAATGGTTAATTTGCAGCTCGGTGCCATTTTTATTTACGAAAATCATATCAAAGCAACAGGTGATAACAAAGATCACGTTTTTACGGAGTTCGTAGTAGTTATAATAGTCGTAGCAAATTCTATGTAGCACTTAAATTTATCGTGTGTTTTCCTAATACGAAAATATCGTAGCGAGAATTCACACTGTCTATATTCGAAACCAGAAAATTCTGCAACGACTGCATGATTTGGAAATCTTGCTATTAAGATTCCTGAATTGTAAGTGGGATAAACATAATCCTTTACCACTTCTACCATCTAATAAAACTAATTTACTAATGCCGAAATGTGTCAATAATTACTCGTACTCAGGTATAAAGAAAGGTGTATAAACTTGGTTACATAAATATTCTAGTATTATGATATTACAGCACAAGGAAGGGATGCTGGAGCGGACTTTTTTATTTAACATTATAATGAATTAAATTTAAATTAAAAATTCTTCGTAGGCATTCAGTTGTTTTTGGAAAAAATAGGATCGACGATGGTTTTTTTTTACCGATTAGCCAAACGTTGTGTGTATATCTACTTGCCTATCGTTCCAAAATAAAAAGCTAGTTCGTTTTCAAATCCATAATTGCTTCTTGATAACCTGAAACAAATGATGAACCTGATGATAGTGGACGAAAAATAAAGGTGTTTCTCTTTTGAAATTAGTAGTTGTTGTTTATAAGCCTAAATTGGAGCTCTGTAAGTTTGTAAAAACATACTTGTTTGAGTATTAAACAACAATTTTATGTATTGTTGTCAAATTCAACATAAGAACTAGCTGCCGCACTCAGACACAACAATTCACTTTTATGTTTGATTAAAGTTATTGCTCTAACAGTATTTGCTATACAACAGAGTATGATAGCACGTGACTTTTAATGACATTAAATTATTTAATATCACTGAGTACAGCTGTTGGTCTATCAACCATATAATTTGTTTTTTTGAATTGTATAAAAATATTAGCTTACTGCTCTTTCACCATATTAATTATAAAAAAAGGAAAATTCTCACACTACAAAAGTTTTCTTTATGTTAATACAACAATGACACCCAGTCAACACAGATAAATACATAACAATCAATAAGAAGTCACTAAAATTCTTTTAACTTTATTACCAGCACAAGGGCCTAATATAATTTAAATTCCTGTGTACAAGGAAGGAATGCTCGCTGCGCACTGACCAAATGCCGAACCACAAACAATGACCAGTGAAATGTCCACCAAACCAGTTGAATGAAAACCTCCTTGGTGGGCGCGCGTACTGGCGCAACGAATTTCCTTGAAATTTTCCGGGTTTGACTTTTTCCCGCCAATTTGTTTTTTATTATTATTATTAAAAAGTTTAACCTGTTTCTTTTTCTAAAGTCTAAATCGTTTGGCCCTTACTGCCTTAACACTGATTCAGAAATTGTAATATTTTCGGTAATGTGTTTGTATTTCAAGTGATGTGAGATGAAAATGGAAATAAAAGTCGATGTGGTAAGTCATGTATGAAGCAACTTAAATAATACTTACTACATGTTATATTACTAATAGTTAATACGGATTCATTACATGCTTAATCATTACAAAAACTTAGTGGTTTCTTCATTCTGTTATTTATATAAACGGAATAAACACAAGTTGATATCGGTAAAAAACTATTGTATGATTTGAAAGGCTGTCAGATTGACAGACAACTATTATGTTAAACTTACTACTCCCCCACATTTTTTTTATTCATGACTAAGTCCAGAGATAGATACAAGTCCTTTACTCGTATACTTATATAAATCTTAATCTTCTTTTTTTTACATTAGAATGTCGGTGTGACGCATTCTAATATTTTTTGGAGTGTTTGGCACAAAATTACATTAATTAAAAGCAAATAATAATGAAATCCAAAAAGATTTTTTTTTATTAAAATAATGAATTTTATTGAGAAATAAAATTCTGTAGAAGTTATTTTTATGGTAACCAAAGAGTAAAGTAAGTATACCAGGTGATAAAGATCTGCATTAAGTACAGGTAAAGAAAAAAAAAGTATTGTTTAAGCAAGAATAAATAAGATAATGGATACTAAGGTTTTTCTACAAATAGGGGTTTAGGCAGAGTCTACGTTACGTAAATGTCGCCTTGCGTGTCCCAAACACTTTCCTTTGCATGCTGAAATACTTAATTTGCAATTAAGCTCGCGTTTTTAGACAATTACGCGTGGAATGGTACCGAGAGCCGTATTTTCATTCACATTAATGTAAATTATAGAAATAGGCAGACGTATCACTAGACTATCCTTTGCATGCTGAAATACTTAATTTGCAATTAAGCTCGCGTTTTTAGACAATTACGCGTTGAATGGTACCGAGAGCCGTATTTTCATTCACATTAATGTAAATTATAGAAATAGGCAGACGTATCACTAGAACGGTTTCTAAGCGAAATAAAAAAAAATTGTAGCCGAGATGTGAAGTGAACATTCATTTGGGATCCAATCAATACATTCATATTATTAGATTTGATAAACCACAGATCCTTACATCTGAATAATAATTTTAAAAAAGATTCACTTCTTGAAAATCAAAAAATCATCCAAATTTTAAAACAGTAGATGTTTGGGAATAATTATTTGAAAAAAGATTCATTTCTTGAAGATTAAAAAATCAACCAAATTTTAAAAGAGGAGGGAGATGTTTGGAAAAGCCATAGCTTGGGTTCACATAATTCCACAGTTTAGAACCCAACCACGAACCCGCACACTGTAATCCGTACTCACATATACTATTTTTTTATTTTGTCCTTACTCTTATATGGTATTACGGGATAGTAAGATCATCGCGTGGACCACAAAACTGACAACTCGAAGGCTCGTTCGTAGGACGTGACGCGGTGATTTAGTACTCTATCCAGTAATACCGTATGTGAGTACGGACTATTACTGAAAAAAATACTCTTAGTTAAATTCTATAGGAAAGTTTACAGATCATACTGCCAATTTTGGCAGTTTAAGAAATAAAATCTGGAAAAAGCATTCTTCTAAACTTTCCAAGTTCAGTTGAATGCAGATAAGATATCCGGATATTTGTAGTTCATATTAAGCCATGTTTCCTAAAGACGACAGTTTTGATGCTTATAAATATAAAACAAAACTGAAGCAAAGATATTTGTATTTTTATTTTAAGCATATATATTAACTACTTGGTGATTAAATCTAAAAAAAAATACTTGAAACAATTCTACTCGGTCTAGCGTTCTCCATGCCAAGTTGATTTATGCAAGAATACTTTAAAAACACAAAATAAATATAGCCTTATATTACAGTCCGTAAACTTGATCAATATCCTAAATAAAACAATTACATTTATACAAAGCTGGTAATTTAATATATATATTTTGCATTAAACGTTTAAGGAACTCAACAGGAAGTCAACTTTGTGTAACTTGACCAGTATAAATTGCTAAGCTGTATTTGAGTTGTTTGTATAGTGATATTACAGTTTTGACATTGATCGATGGCTAATATGCCTCACCCTGTCTTTAATTAGGTTTCTATCTACCGACGTAGATGGATATATCTCCACCAATCACTTTAGGTAATATAATGCGTTACTAGTATTATGAATGTGTTAAAATCCAATTAGTTTTATGAAAGCAATAACCTGGTCATTTAATTAAGGATAGGTAGTTATTGGGAATTCATTCATCAGCGTTATGGGAAAAATGTGTATTTAACACAAATATCAACACGATGTGATTATGAAGATTACATGTAGTATATGAAAATCAGTCAAACGCTTATACATATATTTACTGTTTTGCATGCGTAGGATGTTATTATTGGAACCACAGTGGAGGCACACACACCATGGGAAAAAAAGATTAAGACTCTTTTGTGGCCGAACTGATTTACAACTTAGATAAAATTGTAATAGACCACATTTTATCTCAATTCCGCTTCATAAATGTGACAAAGATTATATTGTAAGAAAACTCCTTCATAAACCAACAACTTCTTTATTCAACTTCAACGTTGCTTGCAACAGAGAGCATCCTGACAACATTACCCTTAGTACGAGTTTACAATTACGAAAACTATAATAGTTTTCGTGAGCTCGCACTCGCACTAAGGGTACTGATTTTATTGTTTTCGTTTCAATACAAATACACAGTGTTTAAATTCCATCATTAAATCATTTGCGTCTTCTTAAATTTTAAGAATATTTGGTTACTTTTCACCAAAATGGACATAGAAACAAATTTTTCAATTACGAAAACTATGATAGTTTTCGTGAGTTAAAACTCGTACTAAGGGTACAGAATGCTTCCTGACAGGAAGCATTTTATTGATAGCCGTTGAAGTGTTCGGATGTGTCGTCTCTAAATATTATTATAAGAACTGCTTATTTGGAGTTGAATAAATAAGTTGCTGGTTTATGAAAGGAGTTTCCTTACACTATAAACTTGCTGTCCACTCTCACTGCCTCGCCATGATTCAGTCGGCCATACTCCTTTCGCGTAATTTTACACTTTCTGTTTTAATTAATTTTGAAAACAACGATCGATAAACTACTTTTAAACTTATGAAATAATGATTTGATTAATAATTTGGACAAAATTAAATTGAACCTAATAATAGAATAGTCCTAGCGCTTTAGTAACGACTTCATCTTTGACATGTTTTTAAGTGAAATGTCTCACCAACATCCTGAAATAAAATTGTTATAAAAACCTCATTATAACTCAATAGGGATAGGGATGACGGGGTAAAGTAGTTTAAGGGTTTTTCTTTTGCCAATCAACCAAGAAAAATACAAAGATAAAGCGCTTCAAAGTTTGTGAGTGGGGCTCATGACGTCACTTATTAGTAAAAAGTATACGAAAACGTGATGCCACGTGACAATGTAAATCAAAATATCTTTGTTAATTATTTTTAATTAGGTGAATAAAGAAAATGTGTCCAATACTTTTTGATAATGTACCTGATAGCCGAAGAAAAAAATTTTTTATGTCATTTTGTCATATAAGAAGAGGTATATATTAACACACGAGAGTCTGATAAAAGGTTGACACGAGTGATTTTAATATTTAATTATATGCAGTTGCATACACTACTTTATCTTCAGTTTTAGGAACAATAAAAATTAAACAAAGTAGCTGCGTAAGATAGAAGTATATTAGTATTTTGACGACCTCCGTGGCCGAGTGGTTCGTACGCTGGGTTTCATGGTGTCGCCGACTCGAGAGGTCCCGGGTTCGAATCCCGGTGGAGGGCAGATGTTTGTGTGATAAATACGAACATTTGTACTCCAGTCATGGATGTTTCATATGTATTTCTATATAAATATACTTATATATGTATTCCATCCGTTACCCTAGTATCCCATAACACAAGCCTTACAGTGCTTACTTTGGGGCTAGGCTAATTGGTGTGAGTGTTGGAAATATTTAATTAAATTTAGTTCCGTCCTGGAAGAAGTGTCATCAGCGATATAGAAGTGCCATTATGTCAAAAAGTGATGAAAATTGAACCACTCGTATTCAGGCTACCATACCAAGCCGAGGTGGTAATTTAAACGAAATTTAATATTTAATATTGCAAAAGTTTTCTGAAAAACCGAAAACAAAACACGATTGGCAGAAAATTGTACAGCAATCGCGAGAAATTAAGTTCAAACTATGAATGCGTCTCTTTTTTACATTCAACATAATACCATAGCCTATTACACAGTAATTCAATAAATTAAAACAATAAAAATGCATTTAAGTGATTAAAAAAGTATTTTAAGATACAGGTATCAGTACTATAATGAGGTTTATTTTTAATTTTATGTATGTGCGTGTATAAAGTACGCCTTTATAAAACCATCTCCTAATTCATATTTCGAATAGTTCGTCATGAGTGTAGATAAATACTTTTATGCATGGCATTACCCGAGCGTGATTTGTGGATATCCCAGAAATTTCTATACTAATGTATGATGGATAATTTATAAATATAGCACCAGTTCTGTGTGTAAGGATATTTTTTTTATTACCAAGTCAGGAATAATATCTGCGTGACAAAAATATCATAGAATACTTATAATTCCGAAGAAGGAACGTAATAGATAATGATTTTTTAAATATTTTGGTTGAACTGACTAAAAAGGTTGTGTTTATTTTGTTCAATATTTACTTACTTCATTTTATGAACTAAGACTCATGAGAAAAATTAATCATTTGCCTGTGGATTCCAGCGGATGCATTCATTTTGATGATATGGAGCATAAGATTTTTTAAATCCGTGCAAATATTATCTATTTTCCTAAAAGTAACATAATTAATATTTTATAATTCATATATTTTTCTGATTAAAGTTTTTTTTAAAAGTGTAAATCGGTTATTGAATATATTCCCTAAAACGCTTGAATTTAATTAAAAAGTTGATTTAAAAAAGGCCTTTCATTACCATTTGTCCTGTGAATCATCCACGACCGTCGCCACTAGTTGAATACCTAAATCCAAACTTATAATTGCGCAGTTATTTTCTTTTCATACTTTCACGCAAAAAGTACAGTATCCCTAGCACGAACCAATATCGAATTCGTATCGTTTGCGAGTCCGAAATGTATTTGTCAAACGTGTACTGATTTTTAGTTCGCATTACGTACATTGTGCCGCTGCTTTGCAAGTTTCCATACAAAATTTGACATTGACATTTCGGTTTGCAAACTATTCGAATTCGATAATGGTTCGTGCTAGGGTACAGAACGGTACTCTTAAAACGAACCAATATCGAATTCGAATAGTTTGCCAGTCAGAAATGTAGTTGTCAAATGTATACCGATTTTCAGTTCTCGTCCGTTGTGGCGCTGCTGTTCAAGTTTCCATACAAAATTTGACAATGACATTTTGGACTCGCATACTATTCGAATTTTTCATCCTAGGGGAACGGTTTTGAATGAAAATTGGGGCGCATATAGTTTATAACTTAGATTGAGATATACTTATTTATAATCACAGAAAAATGTTAGGTTCCTGTGAGATTCTCAAAATTCGGACAGAGTCGCGGCCGGTTGCTAGTATAATATAATAAATTTATTCACCGTTTTTCTTAATGAAGACTTCCCTGAGCATTCATTTAAAAATCGATTCACACTCTGTTGTTGCAAGGTCGGCCGAAGCAGCCATTAGCCGCGCCGTCTCAACTGTGATTTGAATACTGAAACACCTTAAGCGCTTTCCTTCTCTGTACGAATGGTTTAACGATCGGATAACTCGTAAATTAAGTATCTACCTATTCGCTATGTGCACGACAGAGCGCCACCTACAATACGCAACTTTCCGGGATTATGCCAAATAATGACATCAGTTTGTATTTTATTGATTTCTAGTAAATATAGTAAATTAAAGATAAATAAAAATTATTATATATTGTATAATAATTTAAATACTGTCGGGTTTCAATTCGGAATTTAGTACAGTCAATAATAACTCTTGTATTGATGTAATCTGGACTGAAACACTTGGGCATTGTTGCTTGTACGGTGGCTCTATTCGGCCAAAAGATTAAATTAGCAGTTGAACAAGCTAGATTTTGTAAGATCGAATGAAATATACGTGAGATTGTGGTTTTTTTGTACACCAAATAACACACTCAATGCTGAAAATGTCAAGCCATTTTTCATTTTTATCAAAAAAATCAGAAGTCGGTCTTTAGTGGAAACTGTACATTTTTCATAGTTAATCTTGTTAATAAAAACTCAAAATTGCTAAATGACACACCAGAAGGATCTAGGAGTTCTTGATCATTTGTTATTGATGAAATACCAACAAATTCTTGACTTTTTGTTTCGGTAGATTGATCCTCATACGATTTTTTGTCAGTGCCACAGCTTTTATCTTTCTTTCTTGAATTATTTGTCATTAAAATTCTTGATGTTGGATTTCAGCATCACAGTGATCACTGTAAATTAATCTAATACAAATAAAAGTTGTATCTCTTAATTTCGATTCAGAAAACATATTGACTTGACATCCTTGATCGATCATAAAAGGTTGAGTTTGATTTAATTCACTCCCTTCTTCAATTATTATTTGACTTGATGTGGTATCTGAGACTTTTGTGGTTCTTCGTTTTGTCAAGCGTGTATATCTAGCTAGGACCTGTGAATCATTAACCTTCCTCTTTCGATATATTTCAGGGAATATCGTAGGAGCATAACTCGGATTTTCTTCCTCGTCTGATTTTTTGTTTCCCATAAAATGTTCACTACAAATTGTGTCGTCAGGTTTGGGATACCATGGCGACCCATCAACACTAAAATAATAAAGACAATAATGAATATCACATAAAATATATAGCGCAAATAAAATTGATCATAATTTAAGGTTATTTCGCTTACTTATTTCTTTTTATGGCATCTATCCATTTATTTCTTTGATTTAATTTCCAGTCCAATGTAGGAAATATATACACAGACTATTTGTGCCCTTATTTTTGCAATTCACAACACAACAACATCTATTAATAGGCATTTTAAAAAATTTTTGTTTATTACGAACTCCGTGCAAATTGACTTTACTTTCCCGGATTGTTGCGTATTTCTGCCACGATAAGCGCTGCGATCGCTTCACTATACCCCCACCATGTACTTCGCACATAGCGAATAGACCAACCAAAGTTGAAGGTTGTAGTGTAATATTGACTACATGGTTTCTTGACAAAACGTTCTTTGCTTCTCTGAGCATCTTTTAGATGTCAAACTTATAAATTCGCAAATGTTGGCGAAAAAATATGAAGGTACCTATTTAAAAAAAAGTAATGTAAAACAATCATGTGGAGCAAACACGCCTTTTTTATGTATAGATCGGTCCGACAAATGACTCCACCCCACCAGGTGTTATGAGAAGGTGAAGTCCAGACGTGAAGATAGCTGATATAGCAGTTCTACCTGCCACAGTAGCCATCCTCACCTTACCGGCCTGCATGTTGCTTCTTCACGCCTTGAGCAGGCAGAGCATTTCATTTACGGATAGTGTGACAAATAAACGAGTCACCAAAATTCTTTGTACGCGTTGGAATTGTGGCCACAGTTAGACGGTGACAATGAAGGCCTGTGCGTGTGGTCTTCTGAAGGAAAGGAGTGATCATTAGACTAACGGAGCTCTCACAAACATTGACCAAATTTCGGTTCATTATGTTTATGCGCTCATTGCTCAATCTTGTAGCTATTTTCTATTGTATAGCCGCTCTCATACCAGCGGCATTAAGTTTCACGTAATTTTTTAACATAACATTAACTTTACAATCTACAGTTTATTTTATCAAAAACGTAGCAATTGTCAATTGGGATGGTGTATGTAAAGATTCTAATGAAAAACTTCTTTACTCTTAAAACTCTTGAAAATCAATCACAAGAGACCCAAATCAAACGAATAAATATCATATAACATTACGGAGGTGCATTTTTGGAATGTAATAGTTATTTATTATACAAGAGTGGAAAGTTCCTTTTTAACCGCGTGCTCGATTTGGATGACCGAGCAAGCGAAGGATTCTAAAGTTGAATCACGAGCGCAGCGAGTGATTCTAAATTAGAATCCTGAGCGTCAGCGAGGGAAACAAACGAGCACAAGGTGAAAAATCTTTCCACTCGAGTGCAATACGTAACTTTTCATCCCACCTCAGCGAGGAAATGACAAAATGAAAAAGAAAACAATTTATAATGACAAAATATTTTTATTTCAATTAAAACACATTAAGATAATCTATAAATTGAAGAAAATAATAAGAAGTAGAAAATAATTAAGAAATATTAAATGTAACGTTGCTACAGTTACTTATGTTAAGTTTAATATTTTTGTTAGGTAATGTTATGTTGGTGTTTGTGAATTGTGCGCTGTTTTGTGGTAAACTACTCGTATCAGTAATTTTAAATAGTTGTGCCGATTCATTGGATTCTATTGGCGTAAATGTTGGCGAGAGAGGGCTATTGTTTCCAATCTTATGGGGGCTCATTTTAGATGTAGAAGGGCGAGACCAAGAATCTGACAGAGGTTCTTTCAGCGTTATGGCCTCCACGATACTATTACAAATTTTTGATTTACTTTGGATTGAATCCTCTATGTATCCCTCTACAACCGAATTAGACTTCCAGCCTCCATGGCGCTTAAGCGATAGAAGATCAGCCCCTGATTCGGCCAAAAGTGTGGCTGAGGTTCTTCTAAAACAGTGACCGGTGTATAACGGGGGTTCTAAAAGTCCGAGAAAAGTTGCTATTTCTCGTGGAATACTGCCAATTTTATTCTGACCCATAGGTTGTCGGATACACTTTCCGTTGCGATATTGTAGAAAAAATCGTTCAATTGGGGTGTTAGAAGGACGTAAAGCTTGATATTTCTGAACAATGTTTACATATTCCTTGCGAATAACGAAGTTGCGGTCTTTTTTTGTCTTGGTATTTAGTACATTAATTAATAGCAATTCATCAGAATTATGAGAATATTTTGATACGTTATTGACATTAAGTAGTGTAAGTTCATTTGTTCGACATGCTCCGGTTATACCAATAATAAGAACAACCTGTAACAAAAGAAGTATTTATAATCGTAAATAAATTAATCAAATTAAAAATATTGTAAGTACTATGTACAATTTTATCAACAACAAAAAATTACACGTATTGACTTACTTTTGCCGCTAAATATACGGAATCAGGTGCTTCATTAATAAACTTTGCAATTTCAGATGCTGTGAAAACCTTCGATTTTTTTGGTTTATAACCAGATGAGGCTCTTTTTAAAAATGCCACTAATTTATGATAGGTGTCGATATGAACGTCTTTCTTCATCTTAATTGTTAATTTTAGCATTGAATACGTACTCCATAGCGTGCTTGCTTTCTTGGTCTCAGATAATTCTATAAAATATGCCAGCAAAACGTTTTCGGAGAAAGTTTTTGCTCCTTTAGCTAGTCGCCACATGTTAAATATATCGTACTGTTTCAAATACTTCTCTCGTGATTGCTGAGGGAGAAGGCTCATTTGCGCATTATTAACTGTTTCAGTTAACTCAGTTGGCGTTAGATAAACTTCATCGTCGCTAATGTCACTCATTTTAGTTGATTTTTTTGTACAGTTTTTAGGTTATGTTAATTATATTAAGCAATAAAACGTGAAAAACTAGAATGGCGCGAAGCACGCAAATAAAACAAAGAAACCAAGAAGGTTCCAAATTTAAATTTTTTCACAATTTAAAAAGTTCTAATCATAAATTTGGCACCATAGAGGTTACATTAAATAGGTTTAATGACGTTTTGAATTTACAATTATATTGAGTACTCATTATATGTGATGTTCTAAATTCAAATCTACTTTGCCGCTCAAGCGAATAAAATAGAATTTTCCAGCCAGATTTCGAAGCGCAAAATTACACTTTCCGAGGTGGTGGGATGAAAACAAAATTCTTCGAAAGTTCAAAATTACTGGCCAAAAAACGAAGCGTGGGGTAAAATGTTTTACCGCACGCTCTCATACATGGCGCCGTGCGTATCCTTTACGGTTTTTTTTTTAAATTTCAGTCGTACTTGCTTGGAAGTGCTTGTAGTCTATTTTGTCTCATCCCTTCTTCAGTCTTGTTGTCAGTTGCTATGTCTCACTTTAATACTGAAAAGAAAAAGAGTCGCCAGACGTAGTTCTAATTTTCACCACCAGCATTGTCGCCATTTCGAAATGCGCACCACTTTTTTATTGGAAACAGTTTATTTCATTACTTAAATTACCTATAGTACTGTTTTCTCGCAAATGTTTTAAAAACGTTGTATGACATTCGTGCGGAATTGGTATATTTACAAACTCGTAACTATAGTAATTTTTACATGATATGCACGTTATTGCGCGAAAACATTACTCCCCTTCTGGGTTAATTAGGCTAAACCTTAATCGGCGTCTACAAGTGCATCCGTGAAGACCATTAAATGAATAAATATATAAGTTTTTAATAAAGAATAATAAATAAATAGAAAATTCTGAACATAGAACTGTAGTAGGTTCTAGTTAAATGAAAACTAGTGAAAGTCTGAAGATATCTATAGCTATTTGTCTTATGAAATCTCTTATAATATCTATGAGGGATAGATGTACGACATCCCAATTTTCTGAACGACCTTTTGTCGACCATGTTGATGATAGTTTTACGTCAAATTTTATGGACACATAAAACCGTAAAGACGTTCAGACTCTTAACGGTCTGGAAATGGAAACCGTCCTTTAATCGCATAAAGTAAACAATATTATGAATATTATGTGTAATGTATTTGTGATTTTCTAAATACTTATCAGACTTACTTTGATTTTGGATCATGCTATTTAAAAATGTGAAAGGACGTTCGTTGTATTTCAAACATGATTCCTATGACCTACAACTAATTTTAGTAGGACATTGGGCCCGATTTCGGCATGATTCTCTAAAACCTAAAATTAAAGGACAATGTTAAAATTGGCCTAAGAACCAACACCAATTTGTCATTTATGATAATTCTTAGTATATCTTTTGCGATAATTATCAGTATTTAGACTGTGACGGACACTTCCAGTTAATTAAGTTAAATTAAAAAGTTAAAAAATTATCTGAGACAATAAATACCATTTTATGTGTATAAATAGTGTGCGCTGCAAACAAAACACTCTTTCTTCCTAATGCCGGCACTTCACTTGGCTATTCGTATTTGCTATTTGAAAACATGACATCAGTCTGTCCTTTTCATTCCTTATTAAGCATGACAAGGACAAACTGTTGTCAAGTGAAGGGCCGGCATAAAACTCGATAATCTGTGGTTGTGGTGCAGGCAGTTTGCATTCGTAGTAATCTGTAGCATTTGTGCATTCTCGTTTCGGATTACCTGTTGTGTGTGTTTATTTGCGATTGTTTTTCCTATAATTTAACTATTTCGGCTATCTAATATGTCATCGATGTTACCAAAGAGCAGAGCCCTTATTACCAAGTGCTAGTGAACCTGTGCCACAACATCCTGAGAGGATCATACTGCCAAAATAATCAAGAGCACCTGATACACATTCACGCTGCATATTTACACAATATACATGTGATATATAAATAAATACAATATACAATATGATACAATTATGTGAAAAACAGGCAATAAATAAGAAGCAAAACTACAGTTTTTTTTTATTCATGATTCCTACCTAACCAAGTTTTTCCTAATAGTTATTCTTTAAAATCGCACCGAATAAAATGAATTAGTTGTAATATTAATTCACTTCATACTGAGTTCATAATAAGTTCATATGTTGAGACCTATGTTTCATTTAATAATAAACATAACCTCAAAAAAATAGTTTTCCTAATAATTTAAGTTCTCAGAAGTGTCTATCAATAATCTTTGTTTTTACAGTCATTTACTTGCGATTTCGAACCTAGAAATTAATATTTCATGATTGTTGGTTCTTAGGCTAACTATGTATTGACGCAGAACAATGTCCTTTGACAACTGTATATGCGTATCATGCTCTTTTATAGATAGTGAAAAGAAGGGACTGTACAGTTTTTTTTTACGTAGAGTATAGGCCATATCAGGCCCATTTAATCCTCAATTTTGGTTTTGTTCAGCATACTGTCCATCCATCAACATCGGGTGTTAATGCACCTAAACCGGCTGTGGGCAAACAGCCCTATGGTTCGTGGTGCACCCCGGAAACCACACCCGCGCACAAAGTGTAAGTATGTGAATTAATTCATAAAAACTAATTTACTAAAGATTTTTTCTAGTACATATCGATGTAAAAGAAAATGCTGGCAAAGATTTTTTTTTTTACTTTTTACTTCAAATTACAGCATTACCCCGGCAAGTTCCTATACAGAGAGCAAAACACAAACCCAACATGTCCCGCAAAGCAACCAAGCTAAAGGGTATGAATAAAAAAAGTTATTTAAATTTATAATTTTAAAAGTATTTTTGAAGTTATACTTCTTTAGGCGCGTTATGAAAAAATGATGAGAGTGAAATTCTAAGATGCGCGCGCATCACTGTAACACAAAATTTTAACAGCATGAAGTTGGTTTTAGCGACCAACTTCATGCTGTTACTTTTGTATTTACCGCACATTAAGAAAATCTACCAATAAAATAGAAATAGAATCTCTATTTAGTGGGTGCTAACGACTGCATTGTGAAGGCCTATCAAAAGTATTTATTAATCTGGAACAACGGAACCAAAGCGCGATTCAGGAGACTACAGCGCCATCTCTTGACCATTGGTGTAGTAGTACCAAAAAACACATCTTTATTTTTTGTAATAAAGTAACAGTTATAGGTATTCATATTTATAATATTTATCCTCATGTTTCTAGTTTGTATATTCGGATTACGTGTTTGAGTTTCATACAAGTGCAAATCTCGTATGTTCTAATAAATTATATTCAGTAGCGATTTTAATTGAATATTTTGATTATTTATTTATTTTTTCAAATTAAAACTGAACTTTATTGACTGTGTCCTTTTCCAGACTTTTTATTAATTTATTGTAATTAATTATTTGCATGCAATTAAAAACTAATTTTAAACGATGCCAAAGAAGGATAACTTCTCACGCGCCTACATAAGTACACGCACCCATATTTTTTTATTGCTATATCAAGTAAACTTTTGTTCTCAGACTTTTACAGCAAGTACAGTATAAAGTACGCCTGCTCTCCCGAAACTCTGTATCACAGTCTAAATCTCTGAATGAAATCACGCAAGCTTCCACAGAACTTCAAGATCTGAAACATTCAAAATCAACAGACAATGCTAAGACAATGTAAGTTTTATTGTATTTTTCTTTCAAAACCCTATTCCGTTTCGCCCCACGAAAACCACCAACAAGTGTGAATAACATTAATGATTTCTGCTCCATTGACTTATTCCATTATTCGTCTGGAATAAAAATTACTTGACACTGTCTGTATCAATACTCCATGGTTGCATTTTCACAACGAAATCTTCGTGTCTTATAACGTCATGATAAAAGAGTTTATAAAGTGACACGTGATCGTGAACTTTTCACCTGAGACACTCATTTGGAGCCTATTGCAGACTATATGGACCGGCAGCTTGCACCTACGATATTATAGAATACGAAATCACATATAGCTATTATTGATATTTTTTGTTGTTACGTGTAAGTGGAGTCCAATCGCGAAGATAATTGATGCGGCTGAAGGTGTGGTATTCCAGCCATCCTCATGTTGGCCAATCACCTACCGCACTGAGCCCTGAAACCCCTACTCATCAATCATAGAAACACATCATTAGCCTATTAATGTCCCCACTACTGGGGCACAGGCCTTCCCTATGGATGCAATAGAGAGATTGGGCCATGACCCACCACGCGGGTCCAGTGCGGATTGGTGGGTGCAAACGACTGCAGATGCAGCCGGGACCAACGGGTGAACGTGCCTTCCGAAGCACGGAGGAGCTCGAGATAGTAATTTTTGGTCACCCATCCAATGACCGACCACAGCGAAAGTTGCTTAAGTTCAACGATCGCAGCCGAACGCGCTAACCACTTGCGCTCCTCATAGAAACACAACACCACCAAAAGACGACCTCCTTGGCCGAGTGGTTGGTACGCCGGGTTTCATGGTGTCGCCGGCACGAGAGGTCCCGGGTTCGAATCCCGGTGGGGGCAGATGTTTGTATGATGAATACGAGCATTTGTACTCCAGTCATGGATGTTTAATATGTATTTCTATATAAATATACGTATATATGTACAGTATAAGTATTCTATCCGTTACCCTAGTATCCCATACCACAAACCTTACAGTGCTTACTTTGAGGCTAAGCTAATTGGTGTGGTTTTTTTTAAAAAAAAGGTAGTGTTATTTTACTGTGGTCTTCTGTAATATGGAGGATGCGTCCCTTGACGGGCGCTCCATTCAAAAATCCGCTGTGCCCTTAAAGGTACCTTAATTCATAACCAATTATCGAAATTATATTGTTCTTAGACCATCACCAGGGAAAGAAGAACCTCCACCACCAATCGAGACTCCTCAAAGTCCAGTACCATCATCGCCAAGACGGAAAAACTGTAAGGGCTATTTCCGAGTGCCCGCCTTCTGTGACCCGTTCATGCCAATCGATCCTCAGGGTGAGTTATTATATCGGCTTTATTGTTTTCCAATTAGACCGATGCTCGGCTACCAGTTGGGTGCCAGTAATACGTATTTAAGAGACACTCCTATTTTCACAACAAGTTGGAACGTTTACTTTTAGAATAATGTACCTACTTTTTATGTTTTGCCTGAATTTTCTTTTGTAAGAAATCAGAAAAGAAAAAAACAGGTAGAGTCTAATCCTATACGAAGTACTTACAATAAAACTGTGATAAAGTTCCTTCTTATTAAAAAGATGAAAAATAAATTATCATAATAGTTATTTATGATTATTAAATTTTTTAAACAGAATTATAGACTACGGGACTTGCTTTTATCCTTTCAGTTTTTATTGAAGTAATATTTAGCAGACGAGATTTTTTATTTTTTTTAATTAAAAAAATAACAAAAAAAAATGTTAATTACATTAAATTCCAAGCACATCAATTTAGAAAGAGCTCAATGACTTCATTTTTACCTTCTAGCTTCGCCGTGTTACAAGTTTTTCTCACGTTTACGAATATACAGAATTAAAGCAGTTTTAACGATGTATTATTTCAAATACTGAGACACAATAATGTTTTTTTCTTCAGGTCGAGGATACATCAGTTGGCTAATGCTCGTCACTTTTTGCTACAGCTATAACGCTTGGTGTATAGCCTTACGAGCGACCTTCCCATATCAAACACCGAAGAATACACCTTACTGGATGGTCGCTGATTACATTTGCGATGTCGTATACTTGTTAGATGTGGCTGTCGTCAAACCACGCCTCATGTTCTTACACGATGGTTTCTGGGTGGATAATACTGGAGAAACGAGAAAGAATTACAGAAAGAAGCTGCAATATAAAGTGAGTTCCTAAAATCCTTAAATGAAATTGACCCTTAAAACAATAATGATTTCATATTAGATAAATATAAATTTAGAGATGGAATTTTTAAAATAAACAGTATGCATTATCTTTTTTTAGTTCGACATAATTTCTTTAGTGCCACTTGATCTGTTATACATATATTTTGGGACCCAAATGGTTATCCTGAGATTTCCGAGGCTGTTGAAATTGCAAACGTTTTGGGAATTCCATCAAGCTATGGATCGCGTGTTATCTTCTCCATATGTGGTAAGAATAATGTTTATTTGACCACTAGCTGTGTGCCGCGGTGTTACCTGCGGTTTATTAGGGATATTTTCCCACATTTAAACGTAACCTATGTGTTAATCCAGGGTGTCAACTCCATACCAAATTTTATTTAAATCGCTCTAGCCGTTTAGACGTGAAGAAGTAACATACGAGTACATACACACTTACACACAAACTTTCGCCTTTATAATATTAGTGTGTTGATACTCGATATATTTACATAATTCATTTTCTATACTTTAATGGGATTGCTACTAGCATGACTCATTAAAGGGCAATGCCCACTTGAATGGGAATTTGGACATACTTTTTAACAAAAAAACTATACAATGAAAGAAACATGAACTACCCAGGGGGTCAATCGCCTAACGAAATTTCTATGGCTATCGTTATAGCTTACGATTTTATTTTGTTATTTCTGACCGTCGAAGGTTTTCACTTAACTATTTTACGGTTATAAAAAATCGTTAATTAAATAATATAATGCTAAAATTGTTGTTTGCCAAGCACCTTGTCCACGCCGAGCCTATTTTGGGCATTGTTCTTTAAACCTAAAGTTAACCCCTCCTCCTCTCTTTTTCTTTTTTGTATAAAGCATGAAAATTATACATTGTAATCAAATTTAATAAAGAGAATAATGCCTAATTGGGCCCGTTATAAGTAATTTTAATTCATCTATCGATGCATATTTCAGGTCAGAATTGGCAAAACCCTCTTCTATATATTCTACTTGATTCACTTGAACGCGTGTGCTTACTATGCTATGAGTTACTACATCGGCCTTGGCTCCAACGACTGGGTATACGACAACCAGGGCAACGCTTATATCCGATGCTTCTATTTCGCCACTAAAACGGCCACCTCTATCGGGAAGAACCCCAAGCCTGAGAACACGGAAGAATACCTTTTCATGACTGCCGCATGGCTTATGGGTGTGTTCGTGTTCGCTCTGCTCATTGGCCAGATTAGGGATATTATTGCTACAGCTACGAGAGCTAGGGTAAGTTTAAAGAAAATATAACATTCTAGAAAAAAAATGTCCTGTGACTTGCTACGTGTGTATAGTAGATAATCTCTATTTGCCCTAATGATACACGTATGCAAGCCATTGCAGCAGACATTAGCTTCTAGCTGGATGATGCCGTCTACATCTTTTCACTATCGCGTCCTATATATGTTTCGTCATTCTCTCATTAGGCATTATTTCTACATGTTCGAACCAATGCAGCATGCCTCTGTTAATTTTTATAGCGAAGCTGTCTTTCACACCGACTCTTTCTTACTTCCACATTCCGAACGAGATCTGCGTGAAATCATAATACATGAAATACATGTTTCCGCTAATAGAGATAATCTATCTGTACCACAGCTGCTATTATATTAGCCATATACTATTAGGCATCAGTCTATGATTCTACTAGTATATATGATGAACACATAATATACTAAAGGTCTAATCTTGTTGAACTAAAGCGTGAACTTGATTGTCGTATAGACGGAGTATAGGAAGACAGTGGACGGATGCACGCGATACTTGCGGCGGCTGAACATGCCGCGCTCGCTGCAGCGCCGTGTAACGTGCTGGTTTAACTACACCTGGACGCAGCAACGATGCTTCGGTATGTTAGTCCTCACAGCATCCCTACTAGTGACCGCTTACAAGGGGGACAGGAAGACAGTGGACGGATGCACACAATACCTGCAGCGGCTGAACATACCACGTCACCTGCTGGTTCAACTACACCTGGACGCAGCAACGATGCTTCAGTATGTTAGACCTCACAGCAGCCCTACTAGTGACCGCTTACAAGGGGGACAGGAAAACAATGGACGGATGCACACGATACCTCCGGCTGCTGAACATGGTTGCACTACTCCTGGACGCAGAAACGATGCTTCGGTATGTTAGTCTTCACAGCACCCACACTAGTGCCCGTATACAAGGGGACAGGAAGACAGTGGACGGATGCACGCAATAGCTGTGGCTGCTGAACATGCCGCGGCACTTGCTTGGTCAACTACACCTCGACGCAGCAACGATGCTTCGGTATGTTAGTACTCACAGCACCCCCATTAATGACAGGGGAGGACAGGAAGACAGTGGAGAGATGCACGCAATACCTGCACGGTTGCACTTGCCCCGTCACCAGCTAGTTCAACGCAGCCACGATGCTTTGGTACGTAGATATCACACTCCATAATAACCTTAATAATGATATTTACTGAACTAAGAAATTGGCTACTTGTTTGATTTGTATTTATTTTCTAATATTGTTTACCTGCCGGCATATTCGCTAACTTTTACCATATTTACAGTGTGTAACTAAAGAGAAAATTGCATATATGCATTAATGCAACTACCCATCGATGCTTTTCAGAACAAGTATTTTAGTAGCGTTTTAATAAAGCAGTAGTGGATCACTAAATAGCTCGGTAATAATTATCACTTTCATCTGTCAAAAGCAGTAAAAGCGAATAGGCGTCATACTCATCTCACAATTATCTTCTAATAACTAAGCCAATGCATCTCTAACTGTGGCAGCACAAGGCTGTTTCTGGGATACATGGGGCTGACTACCCAATGAAAACAAAAAAGAAACAGCAGCCTACACATAAAAAAAAATCAAATCCCTAAAAAAATAATAAAGTATGCCACAACTATTTATACCTTTATATGAGAAACACCAAGATGGGCGCCAAACATTATTTTCGGTTTTAGTTATGTATGTACAGAATTTTATTAAGTGCCTACTATATAAGAACATTTCTTTTCGTGTCACCAGATGAATCGAGGATATTGAATTCGTTACCATTCAACATGAAGCGAGATGTAGCGTTAGCCGTCCACATGTCGACTCTTAGCAAGGTGGGTAAAACGAAAAACAGCATTAGAATACCGTCTAGATTTAAAAATTAAGTTAAAATAGTCGATCAACAATTTTATAGATAACAGGTTGCATTCAAAATCAAAGCTAAATATTATCCTCGTGTGTACATACTTATGCAGCTACACTCGATTCCCAATGAACAAAGACAAATGTTTTAAAACAGTTTAAGTTGAACCCAATAACAACCATATCACAAAGGAATAAAGTTACAAAAACAAAATGTTATTTCGTACATACGACCTTTCATCTTATGAAACGAACAAGATAATAAATTATATCAGTACCCGTAGCACGAATCAATATCGAATTCGAATAGTTTGCGAGTGCGAAATGTCATTGACAAATGTGTACTCATTTTTAGTTCTCATTACGTCTGTTATGATACGGCTGTTCAAGTTACCATACAAAATTTGACAATGACATTTCGCACCCGCAAACTATTGGAATTCGATTTTGGTTCGTGCTAAGGGTACTAATAATTGGAAAAAGACGATAAAGGTGAACAAAGGAAAATGTGAAATCAACCTTATGAACCAGAAAATAAAGTATTTTTACCAGTAATTGGCCAGCATATTACTTCGTTTTTATATCGATTCTTTTAGTCACTGGGAAATGGACTAAAGGAATTGTGGAGTCATCTTGAATTTTAAAACAATATAAGAAGTTATGTAAACGTTTAGTTTCATAAAGTATATTTGTTAGTATTTATACATGAAACGTGTTTGTTTGGTCACTCATTTATACATCATTTACGTTTAGGCCAGGGCCAGTAATTTTTCAGAACAAAAAATCCGAGCAGCATAAAACCCATCTCAAAAGGAAGAGAACACACAAAAAGAGGAAAAATAATGTACGGGCAATTTGAGGTCAGGAAGGGCTGACCTTTTAATGGGAAAAACGTTTTATCACGGTTTTGGGGAAAACTACAACACCTATCGAAAAAAAAATCAATAGAAAAATTGTAGGTAATCAAAAATTACAACTTTTGTATTCACACTTTTTTCACATAACCTAAAAATTTCTGCAAGAAAGGACATTGTTCAGCGTCCATACATAGTTAGGCTAACTAAGAACCAACAATCATGAGATATTATTTTCTAGGTTCGAAATCGTAAGTAAATGACTGTAAAACAAAGATTATTGACGGACACTTCTGAGAACTTAAATTATTAGGAAAACTAAAATTTTTTTGAGGTTATGTTTAATATTCAATGAAACATAGGTCAACCTATGAATTTAGCATGAACTCAGTATGAAGTGAATTAATATTACAACTAATTCATTTTATTCGGTGCAATTTTAAAGAATAACTATAAGAAAAACTTGGTTAGGTAGGAATCATGAATAAAATAAAAACTGTAGTTTTGCTTCTTATTTATTGACTATTTTTCACATAATTGTATCATATTATTTATTGTATTTATTTGTATATCACATGTATATTGTGTAAATAGAATGTGTATCAGGTGTTCTTGAATAATTTGGCAGTATGATCCTCTCAGGATGTTGTGGCACAGGTTCACTAGCACTTGGTAATAAGGCCTCTGCTCTTTGGTAACATCGATGGCATATTAGATAGCCGAAATAGTTGAATTAAAGGAAAAACAATCGCAAATAAACACACACAACAGGTAATCCGAAACGAGAATGCACTTTCCGGTATATTATACTACTCTTTGGAATGCACGAATGCCACAGATTACTACAAATGCAAACTGCATGCACCACAACCACAGAGTAACGAGTTTAATGCCGGCCCTTCACTTGAGTAAACAACAACACAATTGTCCTTGTGATGCTTAATAAGCAATGAAAAGGACAGACTGATGTCATGTTTTAAAATAGCAAATACGAATAGCCAAGTGAAGTGCCGGCATTAGGAAGAAAGAGTGTTTTGTTTGCAGCGTTGCCATAGATTATACACATAAAATGGTATTTATTGTCTCAGATTATTTTATAACTTTTTAATTTAGCTTACTTAACTGGAAGTGTCCGTCACAATCTAAATACTGATAATTATCGCAAAAAATATACTAAGAATTATCATAAATGCCAAATTGGTGTTGGTTCTTAGGCCAATTTTAACATTGTCCTTTAATATCCGTCTATTTGGTTATTTATTAGACTCCCACAAAAAAACTTTTTTGTAACGAAATTTGGTAAAAACTTACCTTTCTATATCCCAAATACGTCCTAATTTTTGATAGAAAGTATTGTTTTTTACTCCTTATTTTAATATTATATCGAAAAAATGTAACCTTATTTCAATCGACAAATCTCCGGTCATAAAACTTGCTTGTTGAAAAATGTGGTTTGTTTTTTGTTCTTTAGAACCTCTGCTATTGATGGTACATAAAAATATACATTGCTATGGAAAAATTACTCAGCAAATGCAAATGCGTCGTCACGATTCTCGATCTTTGATTTCGGGAAAACAAGAACTCAAATAAAAAAAAACAATGGCAAAATTGCAAGTATAGATAAATAAAAGATCTACAACTTATGTTTTTACAATTTTTTTACATAACCTTTTAAAAATTTCAAGGACAAAATCAAAATAACCGACATTTTGGTTTTTATTAAACTGACTAAAAAAGTGTTAGTTATTCACAAATAGAGTGAAATATTACACACACATTAACTTTTATTTTACTTATGTTTTTACAATTTTTTTACATAACTAAAAATTTCGACGACAAAATCAAAATAACCGACATTTTGTTTTTTTTTAAACTTACTAAAAAAGTGTTAGTTATTTACAAACAGAGTGAAATATTACACATTATTATTTTAGTAAGCAATCACAGCTACACCATGATATATTAAGGCATAATGAGATCATAATCAACGACATAAAACTATAACCCGAATTAGCAGTACCGAAACAAGTAACAATAAGTTATCTTACCCCATTATTGATAAATGTAAATACCAGAATTGGTCGTAAAACACGTAGACCAAGGTGCAGTACGAAATCTTATTGCATCTTGGTCTACGTGTTTTCGTGTAGTAAGAAATCTTACTTCATGGCATGTTAAACAATTATAGGATCTTATCACTATTTATAGAAAAAAAAATACAATATCCAACAATTGAGCTTCAATAACCACTGTTGTTCAAAAAATAAAAGGTGCCTTTATGACCATCTTTAATAATTGCCTTTTCTTCAAATTTCTTTTTGTAATGTGTCTATTAATGTCACATAAAATACAAAGAAAGAAATAAAATTTTCGTCTTTTTCCCCAATACTGTACACATGATTTTCGTCTTCAGGTACAACTATTCCGAGATTGCTCAGACTCTTTACTCCGCGACCTCGTTCTTCAACTGCGACCAGTTTCGTTTCTACCAGGCGACGTGGTTGTTAGAAAAGGTGACGTTGGCCATGAAATGTACATCATCAAAGCTGGAGAGTGCTTTGTAAGTAGGTAGTGTTTGATCTTAGATATCATCTTAGGCACAGGCCTTCTCTATGGTTGGCATAAGGAGATTGGACCGTGCCTTACCAGGCGGGCCCAGTGCACATTGGTGGGTACTAACAACTGCAGATGCAGCCGGGATCAAAGGCTTAACGTACCTTACGAAGCACGGAGGAGCTCGCGATAATAAGTTTTTGGTCACCCATGCAATGACTGACCATTGCGTAAGGCATTTAACGTTGAAGAGCGCATGCCGAACGCGCTAACTACCTGCGCCATCGACAGAGGATCCTCGATCTGAGTATCTACAGTTTAGTTAGAAATAGAGGCGGAAAGAACTTATATTTTATTTTTTCTTCGTCATTCTAAATGTAGTTAGTTCACTTATAAATGCCTTTGCTACCTAACATCTTACATTTTATTTTTAAGTTCATTACAGTTAATTGCAATATAGTAAATCCTACTAAGATAGCATTCTAACATATTTTTTATGCTAAAAATACGTATAGTAAGGCTTCAATCAGTTTCTATAGTACAAGCTCTGCTAGTATGGGCTGAATAACTATTGTTGTTATTTGCCTTGATTTTATTATGAAGTAAGTATAATATTCTTTATCTTGGGACAGGTGATGTCCCATGATGAAAATGAAGTGCTAGCAACTTTGAGAGAAGGCTCAGTTTTTGGTGAAATCAGTTTGCTCGGAATCGAAGGATTGCGACGACGAACAGCTACTGTGAGGTAAAATAGCTTCTTTTTTAATAAAAGAAAGTTAATTTAATTAGATATCTTACTACTTTAGAATAACTGAGACATAATTAGATTTTTGGCACCCAATGTAGTACTTAAATAATAAAATATATTTGTGTTATTGTATGCGTATTTCTAAACAATAACATATAATGTTTTATGTAATTATCATAAATAATTCTTATTAAAAGAGCACTAACCTGAAACATTATTTTTCCCAGTCCCCAATTTTTATGTAGCAATCCCGTTAATGACGTAAATTACATTCACGCCTGTGGCCACGATAGTTTCAAACAGTATACAAAAGCACTGTAAATTTTCTTACTGTTTTTTGTTACACGCCAGATCCCGAGGCTATTCGAATCTCTTCGCTCTGTCCCGCAACAACTTAGAATCAGCTCTGAAACATCACAAGGAAGCAGCTCAAATACTAAGATTACGTGCCGACCAAATAATCCGCGAGAACGCGGCCAGGCAAACGAAACAAAAGTTAGTTCATATGCAGGCGAGGAAATCTGCAAGTATGGTTTCTGATAGCAACTCGGGTCTTAGGAACAGAAGACCGTCCAATGTTTCAAGTAACGACGGCAGTCTAGCTATTGAAGGAAGAAGACACAGGTCTGCCAGTGCTCTGTCTAGGAGAAGATTGTCAGCGGTATCGGAGAACAAGGTAAAATAGAATGAACAACTTATTTTTCTCCAACATTCTTAGAGATTTTAGCATTATTTTGGGCTAAATTGTACTCCCAGGGCCCAAGTGGTAATACTTCACACTAGGTTAGGTTAGGTTTGTGTTATGACCATAATGCGTGAGCCTAACGAGCGAAGCGAGCGTGCCGTGGCAGTGGCTGGCGAAGCGTCAGAAAAATAAAATAAAAGAGACCTTTTACACAAAAAAGTTCGAGTATCACTTCTTGGGCCCTGGAAGTACAGTTTTACCTTATTTTGACAACCTGCTTTGAGATTAAATCAAACTTGCTGTAATGGATATATCAAAACCTACCAACGTACGAGCAGCGGCCGGCTAAAGTTGCATGAAAACCCATATGTGTCCTGGTTTAGCGGTCAAATATATTCATAGTAAACTCATATCTGTCGTGTAATTTAAAAATGGAGTTAGTTACCAACGAGGTACCTAACTTATCAATGATTAAATTTTAAATTGGCTTGGTTGCAAATAAAAAGCTTTTTAATTTAAATTAAAAAAAACATATCCAAATAAACCCTTACGTAGAAATCCTTTAATCATAAAAACCCTCGATCAACAATTAACGGGTCAGCGCGTAAAATGCACTTGGTGTGAGATCTTATTTTAAATTGGTACGAATATTATATCTTGTGGGTCATAAGGTTGATTTCACATTTTCCTTTTTTCACATTTATCCTTTTTTCAAGTATCACACTAATAATATAAAGGCGAAAGTTTGTGAGTGTGTATGTTTGTTACTTCTTCACGTTTAAACGGCTGGAGCGATTTTAATAGTAAGGAGTTAGCTGATACCCTGGATTAACACATAAGCTACGTTGTACTGCGGGAAAATATCCATAATAAACCGCGGATAACACCGCGGGGCACAGCTAGTTAGATATAATTATATCAGTTTTTCATCATTTTGACAATAACAACACAAAGACCTTATACCATGTATTGGTAACAAAATCCCAAAAATATTAATTTACTTTAATAGTAACACTGGGTGTTTTTTGTTCCTTTGCCTAAAAATGCTGCGCATCAACGCTTTATTTAGGCAAAGGCATCGCTACTCTCATCGCTATTTTAAGCAAACGCATCGCTACTCTGTAAAAAGTGATTTCTTTTTGTTTTCGCTGTATTGTTTTTATTTGAAAATATTGTCAAGTAGTAACGAGTTTATTAATTTGACACCGCCAGAAGTCGAAAAAGGCTACGCTAAGCCTCTTGCCCGAAAAATCCACGGATAGATACTTACAGTCAAGCGTATCAAAATTTCATCTTATAGAAAACAAACAAAGGTGCAAATTCATTTTCAGAAAGTACGTACGTAGGTAGTATTATTTCCTCGCAAATGTGTTTATAAAACGTCGTATAACATACGTGCAGTTTCATATTTACAGCCTCTGCCTTCTTATAGACCTCACCTACGGCTCGGGCTAACAATCAGTGTTGCCAACTCTACGTCTTTTTACGTAGATCTACGTATTTTAGGCCTTTTCTGGAAACCTACTAACTTAAGTCCCAGAATCTACGTATTTTCTTATTTTTTTTCAAATTTGTAAAAGAATATTTTATATTGAATATTTAAGAAGATATATCTAAACACTCTTGCATCTTGTAGAAAAGGTTCCCGTTATTGGTTTTGTTGACTAAATTAATGCTGGACGCAGGATTTGTGAAAGCAGAAACGACAAAACTCTTTGACTTATTAGGTACATTCATAACCTTAAAAATTGTATTTTTAAACTTTTACTATTATCAATGAGTACCTACTCACATCGAATTGATATTTGCAAAAAGAAAAGACTTTCAGTCGATAAAGTTACAGGATTTAGCAAGTTTTAAGCATATGTTCATGTGTAAGTATGTTTTTTCTCTTGGCAATTTAAACCATAACTTTTCTAGAGTCTTTTACCAAGTGTATCATGATAACTACTATATTTTTCATGTGATCTATTAGAAATCATGGTTTTATAATATTAACTTAGAAAGTTTATTTCCTACGTGCTTGCGTTTGTATACAAATGTTTTGGCGCCATAGCATAGATAAGTCTATAGACTAAAGAGCGTTTTTGTATGTCTTCTAGGTAAAAAAAAAATTTTTTTTCGTTCTGATAGAATAATTATTAACAATTTAAAACATAATTCCAAAAAGTGTCAACTAGCCCATTTAACAACAGTTTATCCTTGTCATTCTCTATACAGAATGAAAAGGAGAGACTGATGTTAAATTAAGTTTTAAATTTAGAGAACCATCCAGAATCGGCACCCACCAGTGTCTGTGTCTGATGGTAAATGTTTACCACAGCATGGTAAATGCTTCCAATGCAGCGACTTCTCCAAGAACTCTTCGTTCTATCTCCCGTTCTTAAACAAATTGTTTAACAAAATACTCGTTTTATTCGGTTTCAAATAACTTCTTCATTTCACTCAGAAAAAAGTACGTAGATCTACTTACTTTTCATATGCAAAATTTACCAATTCTACGTAATTTTCTCATCGGACCTACGCCTTTTTCAAAATCCGAGTTGGCAACACTGCTAACAATAACGCGTCGGCTGTAATTCTCAACTTACCACACTTATATCATAATGTACTATTTATATTCAATAAGTAATTTCATACATCAGGTGGGTTGGGCGGTAGAATCGCGCACTCCTCTGCCGACCATCGTATTGTCCGCCGAAGCAGTAGAAGAAGCAGAAGCAGAAACCGACGTATAGACAACAAGCTGTCAATATCATATTGCAAATGGATATACACTGTTTAAGTAAAAGTATTGTTAAAATAATATGAGTGTTATATTACTACTTTAAGTAAATGAAGTATTATATAATTATTAAGCTTAATTGATATCATTGTATTAATATGTAATGAAAAAACTTTCTTCCCCAAAATGTGCTTAAAATGTAGGGTCACACGACCTTACTTTGTAACAAGGGGCACTATGTAACAAAGGGCACACAGTGTAACAAGAGAAATTAATATCGCCGTATATTACAGCAGACGGGACGGGTGACACGTGGATAATTTTCTTTAGATTTAAACATCTACCAGTTAAATGATTGAAAAATAAAAATATAACTTAGGCTGTTTATGTTGAGTACCTATAAATATATGCGGAAACTCGGTGGGCGTGTCCGACTGTTTTAAATTTTCTTTAACTCAATAATATTAAAGATTTGTGAAGACATTTTGCAATTAGTGATTAATTTGTGAAATATTACGCTTTAAAGTGCAAACTGATACCTATGCGAAAACCATATTATATAGGTAAGTACTTGAATTACTTTTTATCTCCGCCTACTTTGTTTCATGTAGGTCTTTGGGTTTTAAGCTTACGAAGAGAATCCATACTAATTACACTAATATTATAAAGCCGAAAATTTGTAAGTGTGTGAGTGTGTATGTTTGTTACTTCTTCACGTCTAAACGGCTAGAGCGATTTTAATAAAATTTGGTATGGAATTAGCTGACACCCTGGAATAACACATAGGCTTACTGTTAATACACGATTTATTTTCCCTCATAAACCACGGGTAATACCGCGAGGCACAGCTGGTATGAATTATAAATGCAAGTGTGTACCTATCTCTTCGCCTGTTACATATTCACGCTTAAACCTCTGACCCGTTTAGATGAAATCTGGTATAGAGATAATTTGAGTCCTACGAAAGGACACAGGGTAGTCTTTATCCCAGAAATCATTCTTAAAGGGAGTGAAAAGCGGTTGAAAATCCGTATTTGACATTATTTATTTTTCACGATTAAGTGTCGCCGCACACGGGCCACACGCCACAGCCACAAACGCCGCCACAAGAAGCTAGAAGCGGCTACTATAGTGGCTGAAGCGCACGACAGCAGCCGACTAAGGAAGGGGAGAGTGGGGTGGGGAATCGCGCGAGTGACGTGTGCCGGCGTTTTGTATCGGTGCATTAAGTGGCCGATGCGGGCCACAAGAAGCGAGCGGAGAGATGATTTGTAGCGTGTGGCGGCCATCGGCATACCGTGTGTGGCAAGTCCATATAAAATGTATGAAAACTACAAGAAATATGCCGGTGTCAGCGTTTTGTGTTTGTGGTCGGTGGCCCGTGTGCAGCGACACTAAGTCGTGTGCACTTCTAGTACACTTAAATGCAAACTGTATGAACAACAAGACAGCATGATTCACAATGCAATTAAGTTTTATTGTTTTCATGGTTAATCAAGAATTAACGACTCCACTTCTTTTTCAATTCTTATATGCCATATAATCAATAGATTTTTTTATAATCTCTTCTACTACTTCTTGGTTAGTAAAATTTCTGTGGAAAAAATACAAACGTGTTAGCAAAATACATTTTTATCATACCGTAAATTCAAACGGGCTGCATTTTAACTTTTAGCCACTGCGATAAGGCAATTTTGAACTGCTTGCCAATGCGATATTGCAGATTTGAACTGCTAGCCAATGTGATATTGCAGTATTGAACGTCGTGCCAACGCGATATTGCAGTTTTGTTACAATCTTTTTACGATGAGCTCAATGTTCGCAATTTGCTTGCAGTCAACGTAAATTAAAGTAATTAATTGTGTATAAGAATGAACTTTAATCAGTTGCGTCATTTTGTGTAGTGACGATCTTTCCGTGACTAAATCTGAATTAAGAGACTGCCATTAAAACACACTTTAATAAACAGTTTTTAAATGATATATAGTAAATAAAATTGGGTCCTAATACCTGCTGAGCTCCACTGGTTCTTCAACTTGTGGCTTGGCGTAAGCTCCATCAAACTCGGAGCTGGGAACAGAAAGATACTTTATAAAATCTGGGTGCGGTTCATTTTCATTAAATTCACTGAACAAAGATTTGGATGTTTAAATTATAAATCCAGTTGTACTGGAATCTGATTTTTACAGGAGCATTTATCGACTAATACTAATGAAAAAAAAAAAAATTTACCTCAGAAAAACAAGGAGAGTTAATAGTGTGATGATGAGTGTCGCTTTCATTTTGCTCAGGCTGTTCGTTAATAGCTGAGTAAAGCTCAGGCGTGTTTTATACCTTTCTGTGACCGTGATTACTTATGTGAAAATATCCGAATTAAGATAAGCTTGACTATTCATAGTATAAAAAATTAAGCCAAACCTAATTCACAAGGAAAAGATTAGCAATTGCTTTCTACCGTTGTAAATGTAATTAGTCAGATCTTTGTTGGAGAAAAATATACTTTCATTTCATTTGTACTAGTTCGGTAAAGATTGTTATTTGTTAAATTACAAAAGAGTTTTTTTTGTTTCTAACCGAGCTTTCATTAAAAGAAATTTCTTGAATTGTTGCAGAATTCAGCACAATATCATGATGCTATCACTTGAAGAATCATTCGTTTCATTGGCATGTTTACAAGTAGAAAGAATCATCGTAGTTAGTACCGATTTATCGTTTGGATCATCTATATCTATACTAATATTATAAAGAGAAAAGATTTGTATGTAAGTACGTTTGTAACGAATTGGCTCAATAAGTATTGGACTGATTTTAAAAATTCTTTCACCATTTGAATGCTACATTATTACTGATTAATATAGGCTACAGTGTTTTTTCAAAAAAGTTAGGGTTCCATATGGAAACTTCGATAATGTAACCCAACGTGTGTAAAAAATACCAAAAAATAACCTTATATCACGTACGCTGCGGAAGTCATTGACAATAGAGCAAAGTGATGTACCAAAGTTTTATAGAGTACCAATATCAATATACCAATATCTACAAAAAAGTCCGCGATACCATATTTCTTACTATTACAGTTATGTCACAACTAGATGTCCACTGCGTTTCACCCGCGTTAATTTGAAGAAAAAGGTTTATAGTGAGACAAACTTAAAATATGGAGAAAGGCTGTCGCGGACTTTTTTACAGAATTTTTAAAGGGGAAGAATTCCGTAATACTTGACTTTTATGCAACTTTAACCATTTACCCAGCGCACGCAACGGAATCTCACAAAATATGGAATATTTTTACCCATTTTTGCAACATTTTTCATCGATGCTCCGCTGCTTCTGGTCGTAGCCTGGTAATATATAGCCTTCCTCGATAAATGCACTGTCCAAAAAAAAAACAAATCGGAACAGCAGAGCAATGTTGCATTCGGTACAATGGGTCCTAAACTACGCAACGAATTTTTTGCTTGGAATGGAAGGTTTATAATTATTATGAAGAAAGTCATTGTGTATAATACAAGCCTTTGACCAAAAACTATAGTTTAAACTTCAGCTCTACACCGAAATAAAGCGAGGGAAGGCCACTAGCCTTTAATTAAAGTAATGATTTATTCACGAAAAATAGATCACAGTATATTCATATAAAAATCTATACTATTTCATTGTGTCCAATAATCAAGTTTGCCTGAACTAGGTTAACATTATAATTGTACCTGAATTTCAGGCTTTTCGAGGCTAAAAATTATTTTAGATTGATGCTTGAATTGAATTGAATTAACAATTTCAATAGCAATAGAAACAGTTTCATTTTATAGGTAAACGTCGTAGGTAAAATATATACAGGGCGTCTCACGGCATTGCCATGAGGAGGGAAAGTATATCTAATATTGAAGATAGGAACTGAAAGAAGCCATCATTTTATTTTTTTAATTACAAATAGAATTACATACTATGTTTTTTTTAGTAGTCTGCCACAACCGGAAATCATACTCGTGAAATATAGAAAAAAAGTCATAAGGATAGAAAGAGTTAATTATAAGGATTATTTTATCCTTAATAACATAGCACTTTAAATGAGAGGACACTGAGGTTCATCATAAGAAGACTACAGGTAGGCCAAGGTGCATAATTACAAGAAAAGACTGACTCATCATTCATCAACGGACTTCATAAATTTCGCCTTATTAATGTAAGAAAGGAGGTGACAACATAATAAACTTCCCTTCCCATCTTTCTTAGGTAATTTTTGAAGTTGCTTTTAACACGCGTGCTTGCCACCTAAGCGCTCAGCATATGGCATTCCTTCGTTGATTTTTAGAGATTGCAAAACAGTGTTACATATGTTACAAAACAGTGTTTGTTACATATATCAACGTATGCATAAAAATGCAAACTGTCCTGATCGCTGGAAACTCACACGGGTAGTACCAGTGCCAAAAGGTAGTGGAGGATCGGCGGCTAGTGATTACAGACCAGTGTCGGTTTTATGCACTTGTTAGAATTTTCATTAATTATTCAGAATCGCCCCGCAAAGGCTGGACTCGGCCTTTTAGGGCTCTTTCAATTTATGCGTTTCTTGACGGCCTGCTGCGGTGCCGAAGCGGTGCGTTTGTCGTACAGCGTACGGACGATCCTTGAAACGCATAAATTGAAAGAGCCCTTAAAGGCGGCGATAAACAACTTACGTCATCGGGCGTTCAGTACCCCTAGCACGAACCAATATCGAATTCGAATCGTTTGCGAGTCCTAAATTTCATTGTCAAATGTGTACTGATTTTTAGTTCACGTTACGCACTTTGTGGCGCTACTGTACAAGTTTCCATACAAAATTTGACATTGACATTTCGGTTTGCAAACTATTCGAATTCGATATTGGTTCGTGCTGTGCTAAGGGTACCGAACACGTGTACAAAGATTTCGCTGACTACCCGCAATTTATGAAATATTCTATTAAATTATGTAATTTAGTGCTAGCAATAGATTTTCATAGTATTTTATATAAAACCTGCATTACAAAAATCAAGTATGAGTATTGAAGCAGCAATAACATCACTGAATCAACCATTATTAAGTGTTTAATAATTATACAACAGATTTCAAAGGCCGTCTCGATGTTAACATTTAAATAGTTCTACAAAAAAGTCTGTGACACCATATCGCTGGCCCCGGGCAATATAGCGGTAAACGCCGGTTACTCCCTTTTTAATGTTATTTGATTTTTGGCTTCTCTGAATATCAATCTATCACTCTTATTTTTTTCAATTTTTTAAAATTAATATTTCTTTAGAATAAATGACAATAACAGCTTTATTGCATGGAAAATTCTCTTACAACTAAAAATGTATTGTTGCATTACTCTATGAAACATAACACAAAGAACCTTTAAACATCTTTAGACTGAATTTCTAAACAAAGAGGAACAGTAATAAATTTAACCGCGTTTTTGGAAATAAACGTATTATATTAATAAATTGTAAACATTTAATACGAAGTAATCACAAGTTATTTTATTCTGTACAAGCCATTACGCCTTTCTTCCCGGAAATTTATTGTATCCTCGGCGCCGTTCTATCGTGTTACGCTGAACGCCATCCCTTTCACTCCTACGCATAAATGATTATCGCATGCTTTCGAGCATCATATTTAGGTAAACAATTGATACAAATAATAACTCAATTCGGCGGGCAGTGTCAGTGCAGCGTGTGACGTCTTGCACTAATAATGTTCTTTTAGTGCGATTAACTGGTTTTGAATAATAATCTTAAGATCTATAAAACGTGTGTTTTTTTTTAAAATGGCAAGACAATGCCCAGCTAAATCTCGCGCAAGAAGAATGTTATCCATGGTTGACGGTAAGTGGTTAATCAGTAAGATAATTAGATATGGTGGTGGTGGTGGTATGGTATGGTGATATGTTTTGGTGTACAATAAAGTTTTATTCTATTCTATTCTATTCTATTCTATTCTATTCTATTCTATTCTATTCTATTCTATTCTATGACATTGATTATACCTAATTATTGTTCTTGTAATACCTGCCTACCTACCTACCTACATACACACCTACCTACGTTCATATACCTATCGTCTTGTTTCTATTAGTTGAATATATTTACCACTTTTAAACCACTAATATATCTATCATTACCTACCTACTTACTTACCTACTTAATTTGAAAAAACCTATATTATATACCTATATAATTATATTAAACTAAAATGATGAGTGTTGTGTGTGTGGGCGTATGTATTTGTGTGTGTGTGTAGTATGTTGTTTCATAGTATTTTGTGTGTACAATGGCAATGTGGTCTCTCCGGCGGTTACATAAGTAAATAAATAATATATTTTGATCGTAAAACGCACAAGTCAAACAAAAGTATAGTAGGTATATAAAGTTATAAAATGAATGTTAAAAATCTTGTCACTGTCTTATGTTGTTTTACGACAGATTTGATATTGTAATAGATAAGTACCCTTTTGTTTTGTTTTAGATGCCATAAATCTTCCCTGTAACGGTGATTTTGAAGATACAAAAAAAGTCACCATTTGGAAGAGTGTGGAAGACGTAAACCTCACTGGAACTCATAGCCCAACTTTACAATGTCTTTCTCCCAATTTCGATTTACAATCACATTTATTGCAATCTCCTTCTACTATTTCATACCAGTCTGCTATATTCGATAATGTTGACTTTGTAGCTTCACCAACTTTAGTATTTAGCACACCTCGTCACCGGAAGCGTAGATTTGAAGAGAATCGTGACTCTCGCTCTATAGAATATTATAATGTGTGTGAATCGACAGACCTTATAACACTAAGTGACACAACGATGCCACAAGCAACATCGGAACTACAAGTACCAGAAACGTGTGAAACTACACCCCAAGAAGAAAATATACAATATATAACACTAGAAACCGTACGCGAAGAATTTACAATAGACCAAAATATTTTATACACAACACCTGTCGATAATGATGACAATTCAAATATTTTGATTTTACAATGTGAAAAAACTGCCGTTGAATCTAATGGTTACAATAATACTTTAAACTTGGATGCAGATATATTACTTGAAAACCAATCTACAATGATAGAAAGTGTTCCATCCATATCTGATGTACTATTAACCACCAAAGAACTAACTAGGAAAAAAAGGCGACACGAAGAAAATTGGGAAAAGGTTAAAAATAAAAAACAAAAAAATTCAGGCCAAGCTTATACTGGTAGTAATACGAAAAAAAGTTTGATTCTAAAACGATGAAGGATGCCTGTAAATGTAATAAAAAATGCTGTAACAGATTCCTCAGGTCTCTCGGCAGGCTATATTCGAGGAATTTTGGAAACTTAGTGATCACGAGGATCAGTGGCACTATATCTTACGACATATAAATACTAAAGATATTAAAAAAATGCAACTAATTAGAACAAAAAACAGGACACAAACTATTAGCTATTTTTTCAAGATAAATGGAACAGAATCAATTAACGTTTGCAAAAAAATTTTTTTGAATACTCTTAGTATTAGCGAAAAAACAGTTTACACAGCAATAGAGAAAGGGAAATCTGAAGAAGTCAAAGATAACAGGGGTCAGCATGAAAATAGACCACGGAAAATGAGTGTTTCAACCGAGCAAAGTGTTATTGTACATATAAAACAATTTCCAGTTAAAGAATCACATTATGTCCGAAGAGATTCTAAGAAGTTATACTTAGAAGAAACACTGAACATTTCTAAAATGTACAGGCTGTATTCTGATGAATGGTTTAAGAGTGCAAATCATCCAAATGATGTAAAGATGGCCACCAAACGACAGTATGAAACTGTATTTAATACAAAATTCAATTATTCTTTTCACAAACCTAAAAAAGATATGTGCGGCCAATGTACATTATATCGTCAAGCTGATGGTGAAAGGAAAGATCAACTTCAAGAAGTTTACACAAAGCACATTAGAAACAAGGAATGTGTTCGTGAACTCAAAACTAAAGATAAAATACAAGTCGATTCTACAACTACTGTCGTCGCTATTTATGATCTGGAAAAAGTTCTGACGATTCCTCAATCAGAGGTAGGAATCTTTCATTATAAGCGAAAGTATCCTATATATAACTTTACAATTTACAACTCATTAAGTGGACGAGGTTACTGCTATCTTTGGCACTATCAAGTGGCCAAAAGAGGTGCTAATGAAATCGGCAGTTGCGTCCTAAATTTCATTGAAACTGAGAGCCAACGTGGCATCAAAAATTTTATATTTTATTCTGATGGTTGTGCTGGGCAGAATAAAAATAGGATTATCTTTGCTCTTTATTTATATTTGTGTAAAAAGTATGGAGTTAACATAATACATAGGTACTTTGAAACTGGCCATAGCCAGTCTGAAGGAGATTCGATGCATTCTCTTATCGAACGTGCAAAAAAGAACCACACGATTTATACTCCTGAGCAAATGTATGGCTTAATCATGAATGCCAAGATCAATGGTGAAAAATTTCATCTTAAGGAAATGGAACAACATAATTTCTTCGATTTAAAGGAGATAATGGACAGAAGACACTGGTTGCGGACAGATCAAACAAGTGAAAAAGTTATGTGGACCAAGATTCACGAAATCATGATTAATCGAGCGCATCCAGATGTTATTTATTTAAAGTATAATTTTGATGATGAATATATTTCTTTAAATACTGCTCCAAACACCAGATCTTCAAGAGGAAGACCCAAAAAGACACTAGTGACTGATGTTTCAGGAGATGAACTGAGAAATCTGTACAGAGAGCCAATCGCTTTACCAAAACCACTTTACGATGATTTGATGAGTCTCTGCAAATCTGAAGCAATTCCGAAATATTATCATAATTTTTATAACAATTTACATTGTGTTGAGAACTCTGAAGAAGTTATCGATGATATTGAAAGCGACGATTCAAATTAAAGTAGCATAATATTATTTTTTCTTTTTAAGGTTTTGACCATTTTATTTTTGTTTCCAAAGTATAATAACAGCTAATTAAAATTATGTGATTTTATTCAAATAAACGTAAAATAGTATTTTTCTAAGTGTTTTTTGTTTAATTACAAAGTTTATTATTTAATAAAAAAATCAGATTTTATTCAAATCAAGGTAGCATAGTATTTTATTCGTTTTTACGTGTTTTTGTGTTTTTTTCCAAAGTTTAATATTTTAATAAGAAAAAATTTTGATTTAAAAGGTTTTTTTTAAACAAAGTCATTATCATTAAAAGTATAATTAAACAAAATAAGTTAGTTCATTGTAACACTAAAAAAATATATAAAATACTAACTAAAATGGTTCAAAATAAAAATAAATCACATTGTAAAGTCTATCTGTTACAATGGTTACATAAAAATATTATCCATTGATAGGATTCTAAAATAGCGATTAGTAGATGATACAGCTTAGCTTTGGCTTTAAACTTTCCCTGAAGAAGGTGGTAATCGACTGGTACGTTCGAGATCTAAAGTGGAAAACACGTCGTATTATATTCTTACAGTCCTGAATCTCAGTGGTCGGTATGTTTATAAAGTCGTAAACGATTTTGCGTTTCAGACAATATCGTCTATAATTTGTATTATACATTTTTTCAATTATTTTATTATATATTTATACCATTACAATTATTTTTAAAAGGTTAACTTGGTAAAAAAATTAGCTTTCATTTGACATTTTGAACGCCTGTTTTGGATCACTGTACGCTGCACTATAAACAAAATAGCTTCTTTTATTTCTCCTGTAAAAATCGATTTTTGATATTACCGCTTTATTGCCCGGGGCCAGCGATATGTCTATTTTTATTTTACAAGCTATTATCGCTAAAATAGTGAATCTAAAATTAAATATTATTTGATGTCCATTTCCAAAATGCACATTTTGTATTTACAAATATTTTTTTATCAAAACAAATACTTTTATCGCTTTTGGTATTTAAAGACGATAAAGTTTGTCTTTTACGCTAAGTGATTTCGACAAATGTTTAAAAAGTTACAATGATGAAAAGTGATGTTTAAAAAATTACAACGATGAGAGAGTGAAAGTAGACTGCGGGAATTGTGGGAGAAGAAATTTAATTTTGGTGTTTATAAAGATAGATAAAACCTAGGCGAAAAAATGGGCTACTCACAGTATCTAATCCTATATGATGTACTTACAATAAGACTGTTATACAGTTCCTTCTTATTAAATGAGGACAAGTAAATTATTATCATAATAGGTATTTGTGATTATTGTAATTTAATGAAACCTCAGAATTATACTGTTTTTAAAGTTTATTTTAACGATATTACTTAATGTTAAAAAAGGGTTACTTAACATAATGAGAAATAAACTATGTTTCGCTAGTAGGTAAATATTTAATGGACTCCCTGTATTTATTTATCAGTTCGGATTAATGTTGGTTTTGTAATTATAAACGATAATTCTGCAAAAATCAAAGTAAATAATATAAAGTTTTATAGGTAAATCACCCTATGCCTATAAGAATTGCGATAAAACCAAGTTCCATTTATTTCTATAGGGAAATTCATCATAATCGATTTAGCTCGTATCGATTTGGGCGCGGAAGTGTAAAAAACAAACTCGCTTTCGCATCTTTATTACTATATTATACTTACTAGTAATCCACCCCGATATTGCACGGGAGAAATTTTTCTTTAGATTTTGTAATGGTATTTGTCTCTTTCCACTGCTCCCACTAGTTTACCTTAGAGCACAGGGGAAACAAAGAAAAAAACCAACTGTGTCTATGATTTTTTCTTCAAGTGAAGGCCAAGGCTACAATCAACAGCCGCTGCCTGGGAAACGAGATGCATCCACAACACACATCTACACTCGAATTTAATTTCAAATAAAATGCAGTTTTTTATATTACTTTTGAAACCCAAATCGATATGGAAAAAAAATCAAAATTTAACACTTGGTAAATTCAACAGGGCCATCCATCACAACAACTTAAAGTAATTGATTAGCCAACCAACATTATTGCGAACTGATAAATAAATACAGGAAGTCCAATAAATATTTATCTACTAGCGAAAAATAGTTTATTTCTCATTATGTTAAGTAACCCTTTTTGTAACATTAAGTAATTTCGTTAAAATAAACTTTAAAAACAGTATAATTCTGAGGTTTCATTAAATTACAATAATCATAAATACCTATTATGATAATTTGCATAATAATGAAATACAAAATGTGCATTTTGGAAATGGACATCAAATAATATTTAATTTTAGATTCACTATTTTAGCGATAATGACTTGTAGATTAAAAATAGACATATGGTGTCGCAGACTTTTTTGTAGAACTATGAGATACATTTCCACTACATACATTATAGTCATGTAACATTTATTGTTTTTGCACTGCAGGCCAAAATGGCTCGCAGATGGGAGATTTTTCTTACGTGACACTTATTGTTATATTTTTGCCAATTTGCTCAATGACTACATATATTATTATCTATATATTAATATCAAATATGAGCTATATTATTGTAAAGTTTAACTAAAATCCATTCAGTATTTTTAGGTGAAAGAGTAACAAAGATGTATGGATCTTTGTTACTCTTTCACCAAGCGTAAGTTTGAAATTAAAAGCGCAAGTGGTTAATATACAACTTTTAATCGTTGTAGATCCTAAACAGTAATATAAAATTTAAAAATGGTGTAGGGAGCCTAAACATGATATTTGATTACCTAGACAATGATACCCCACTCGACATATTTCGTCAACTTATTTTTTTACTACGTCACAATATGGCGCCTAATTGTCCTCATATTTAATTTTGATTACTATCATATCTTTAGTAGCAGTCCTATGATTAAGACGAATCGATTGATGTATGAATCATCAAAATCGGTCCACGCGTTTGGTCTCTGGTGTGCCACAAAGGAACATACATACATAATATAGACTGTTAAACAATATACCCTGTCTGCACGTCGCGCTTCGTGCTCTGGCAGTCGGGTAAAACATATTAACGTTTTGTGAAGACAACTTTCGATTAGTGATTAATTTGTAAAATATTACGCTTTAAAATGCAAATTGATACTTAAGTGAAAAAACATCTTATAAAGGTAAGTACTTTAATTATTTTTTATCTCTATCTACTTTGTTTCATTTAGGTCTTTGGGTTTTAAGCTTACGAAGAGAATACATACTACTATGTATTATAAATGAGAAAGTGTGTACCTATCTGTTTGTCAGTTACATTATCACGCTTAAATCTCTGAACCATTTAGATCATATTTGGTATAGAGATATATAGTTTGGTCCTAGGAAAGGACACAGGATAGTCTTTATCCCAGAAATCATTCTTAAAGGCAGTGAAAAGGGGGTGAAAATCCGTATTTGACATCATTTATTTTTCACGAGTAAGTCGCGTGCACTTCAAGTACACTTAAATGCAAACTCTATGAACAACAAGACAGCATGATTCACAATGCAATTAAGTTTTATTGTTTTCATGGTTTATCAAGAATTAACGACTCCACTGCTTTTTCAATGCTTCTATCGCATTTAATGCAAAGTCCATAAAATTCAATCCTTTATCAATAATTTTGAAAAAATTTATTGGATTTCTTAACATCTCTTCTACTTCCTGGTTAGTAACAGTTCTGTGGAAAAAAAATCAAACGTGTTAGCAAAATAAAATGTTTAAAATTCTATTGCAGTCAACGTAAATTAAATTAATTAATTGTGTATTAGAATGACTTTTAATCAGTTGCATCAATTTGTTTCAAAACAGAATTCAATTAAGAATTTTTAAATGATATAGAGTAAATATCATTGGGTCCTAATACCTGCTGAGCTCCACTGGTTCGCCTTGTGGTTTGGCGTAAGCTCCACCAAACTCAGAGCTAGGAACAGAAAGACACTTTATAAAATCTGGGTGCTGGCTGATTCTATCTGCCAAGTTAAAGTATTAATCGTGACTTGTCCGCGTTGTTTCAGTAGTTTTGACTTTTGACACGGTTATTGTTACTAAATCACAAAATATGAGAGATCGTATCAGATTCCAGTACACCTGGATTGTTAATTTACACATTCAAAACTTTGTTTAGTGAATTTAATGAAAATGAACATTTACTTTAATTGCAAATATTATTTTTGGTTGTCGGAGGCTTTTGTAATTTCCAATTAAATATTATTTCTTTATTTTAGACACTACAAACAACGCTTCATTCATTCATTCTTCAATCGTCATTTATTTATCCTGACCATTATTATAAGACAAAACACGCTACATCTGCTGTACGTAGCTGAGGACTTTGATTTTAGTACTTGATGCTGCCCCATCACCTAAAGTATACCATGTCATGGAAATATATCCAAAATAAAAGACACGTAATTCGAAATCATGAGTACCGTAAAATTTGTAAGACCTTTTTCTCAAATGGGAAATAAGCTGATGATCTTTAAACTCCTGAACAGACCTTCATAATTGCTTTGAAATAAAGAAAACCGCAGCCTAATCGGTCCATTTGTTTATGAGCTACAATGCCACAGACAGATACACAGACACGTCAAACTTTTTTTCGTCAGAGGTGAAAAATCCCTCCAAATGAACCACTATTGAGACACGATTTTAAAAATCCAGTTGTGCTGGAATCTGATTTTTACAGGAGCTGCTATCGACTTAAACTAATGAAAAAATAAGTTTCTTTTACCTCACAAAAACAAGGAGAGTTAATAATGTGATGATGGGTGTCGCTTTCATCTTGCTCAGGCTGTTCGTCAATAGCTGAATGAATCTCAGACGTATTTTATACCTTCCTGTGACCGTGATTACTTATGTGAAAATATCAGAATTAAGATAAGCTTGATTATTCATAATATAAGAAATTAAGCCAAACCTAATTCACAAGGAAAAGATTAGCAATTGCTTTCTACCGTTGTAAATGTAATTAGTCAGATCTTTGTTGGAGAAAAATACACATTCATTTCATTTGTACTAGTGCGGTAGAGATATTTTTTTGTTAGATTACGAAAGATTTAGTTTTGTTTTTAACCGAACTTTCATTAAAAACAATTTCTTGGATTGTTGCAGTATTCAGTACAACATCATAATACCATCACTTTTAGAATCAGTTCGTATCATTGCCATGTTTTCCAGAAGAAAGAATCATCGTAGGTAGTACCGATAACGTTTGGATCATCTTTAATATATTCCAGAAAATATTATTAATATTATTCAAGAAAAATAGGTGTCAAAACATTCAAATAAAATCTATACTATTTCATTTGTGTACAATAATCAAGTTTGCCTGAACTAGGTTACATTATAATTGTACCTGTATTTCAGGCTTTCCAAGGCCAAACATTATTTTAGATTTATGCTTGAATAAGTAATAAATTAATAATTTTAATAACAATACAAACAGTAGCATTTTTAAGGTAAAGGTCGTAGGTAAAATATATACAGGGCCTCGAGGCAGGGAAAGTATATTAAATATTGAAGATAGGATCTTTTACTGAAAGAAGACATCATTTTATTTTTAATAATAAATAGAATTGCATACACAGATTTTTGTCTGCCACAACTGGGAATCATACTCGTGAAATGTGAAAGAAAAACACACAACGTATTTTATTATAAACGTAGAAAGGGTTAATCATAAGAATTATTTTTTCTTTAATAACATAGCACTTTAAATGAAAGGACACTGAGGTTCATCATCAGAAGATTACAGGTAGGCCAAGGTGTATAAATACAAGAAAAGACCGATTCATTGGAAGCGGCTTACTAAGAAATAAACATCGTACGTCTACTGAGGTCCGAAACGGAATTCATAAATTTCACCTTATTAATGTAAGAAACGGGGTAACAGCATACCAAACTTCTCTTGCCATCTTTCTCAGGTACTTATTAAAGTTGCTTTTAACACGCACTCTTTCGCAGGCGCTCAGCAGGGCCCGATGGCATTCCTTCGTTGACTTTTAGAGCAGATTGCAGAGTAGTGTTAGTGGAACCATTATGACATTTTATCAACGTATGCATCAACAATGCAAACCGTCCTCAATGCAAACCGTCCTGATCGCTGGAAACTCACACAGGTAGTACCGGTGCCAAAAGGCGGTGGAGGATCGGCGGCTAGTGATAACAGACCAGTGGCGGTTTTATGCACTCTAAACTAGCTAAAGTGTCCGAGTCGACTATTCATAGTAGCCACATATTGAAAAATTGTCGAAAGGACTTAGCTCTGCAGCCTACGCAGTAATGAAGATACGCCAATTAACTGACGTATCGGCAGGTCTTCGGTGAAGTGGCGTGTTAATGTGGCTCTAGAATCTTTATTTCCGGGATCAGGTCGAGATGCATGTGATGCGTACAACTGGCTGTAGAAGTCTTCCACTTCTGAAAGACTGCCGGCTTTGAAGCAACAACTTCCCCACTTGCTGTGGTCAACTTCGTCAGATGGCTTCTTCCAAGAGATTGACCGAACACTTTGGACCCTCGATTCTGCTCGATCGCTCTCTCGATCGAGAGAGTATTGAAGCACCGGAGGTCGTGTCGTACGTGCTTACTGATCTCTTGGTTTAGAGTCGGCTTTGCCGACAAAGTGACGGGTGGATTTTCACGTCGTTCCTTCATTAGCCCTAAAGTGTCTTCCGAAAGCTTTGACTTCGTGCCCTTATGCTGCGTTGCACATAGTCTCGTACCCTCTTTATATTCATGAAACTATGTATATGTATAGTTCTTTGATTTAATAAAAATATTTTTTTCATAGAAGTGAGTTTTTTAATTTCTCAAAACTTACTGAGTGTCCCACGTACATAGAGATGAAATATATAAGCATAGGCTCTTTAATTCTTCAAACTAAATAGACAGTCCGATCCGGGCAAATAAAAGGTGTCGACCAATATTTTTCAGTTATTTGAGAGCTTCTAATTTCAGAAAATCGTATATAAATCCATGTATTCGATAGCTTAAGATAAATTTAAAAAATATATTTTTAATGGTGGTCGACTCAGGTAGCGAATAAATAGAGCTTGTCGACCCTAGACATTTCTATTCTACTCATCAAAAACTTTCGTTTGACATAAAATTTCTTGATATATTTCATAAATTACAATTACATCTAAAATGAAAACCGGAGGTGTCGACATATAGACCTATGCCTATTGTTCATACCCCAAAAATGATTCATGTATCTGATCCATAGGACTTTTTTACAGCCGGCTCTCCGACTGTAAGCAATTACAAGTGTAGCACCTGACGTGCCGCTCCCGTGCAAAAGGACGTTAGGAATGGTAAACAAACAATGCAATGTGCGGAGATTCACCTAGGATACTCTATAGGCTTACACTCTTACCCCGGTCAAGTTCGTAGGACGGAAAATAATGACAATATATTTTACTGCTCCGCTCTTCAGAAAAAAATTAACTAAGAAGCGATTAGTTGCAAGCGCTGCGGCATACGTTCCGCGAATAAAATGATAACTGCTATTAGAATTATTTTGTGTATTCGTATTTCTGCGAAGATAATTATTATGGCTATAAATGCAATAGTAACTGAGTAAGATTTGTATTAACATATTGTTAAAATTTTATTCGTGCTACCATAATTAACGTAAATTCTAAGAATAATATGGTATTATTTTATTACTTTTTTTGTTAACAGAGAAAAAAATCTATAAAAAATATATGACATGTATTGATGCCTGTAAATACTGAAAATTTAATAATCGGAAAAAAATATAATGGCGGTAATCATTTTATTCACCGGGGATGGCGAAATTATTTTGTATTGACACCGTTATAATATAATATTTTGTAAATATTGTTACACAATTATTTAACGCTGTGAAGTTTTTTCGCCAGTTTTCACCACAGCCAAAAAAAATTCCTTAACTGGTGGTAGGGAAAAAAATATGGATGTAAAGCGGAATTTACGTTGCGCTTTGTTTCTTGAAAAAAAATGGGTGCGTGTACTTATGTAGGCGCGTGAGAAGTTATCCTTCTTTGGTATCGTTTAAAATTAGTTTTTAATTGCATGCAAATAATTAATTACAATAAATTAATAAAAAGTCTGGAAAAGGACACAGTCAATAAAGTTCAGTTTTAATTTGAAAAAATAAATAAATAATCAAAATATTCAATTTAAATCGCTACTGAATATAATTAATTAGAACATAATGTGATTTGCACTTGTATGAAACTCAAACACGTATTCCGAATATACAAACTAGAAACATGTGGATAAATATTATAAATATGAATACCTATAACTGTTACTTTATTACAAAAAATAAAGATGTGGTTTTTGGTTCTACTACACCAATGGTCAAGAGATGGCGCTGTAGTCTCCTGAATCGCGCTTTGGTTCCGTTGTTCCAGATTAATAAATACTTTTGATAGGCCTTCACAATGCAGTCGTTAGCACCCACGAAATAGAGATTCTATTTCTATTTTGTTAGTAGATTTTCTTAATGTGCGGTAAACACAAAAGTAACGCATGAAGTTGGTCGCTAAAGCGACCAACTTCATGCTGTTAAAATTTTGTGTTACAGTGATGCGCGCGCATCTTAAAATTTCACTCTCATCATTTTTTCATAACGCGCCTAAAGAAGTATAACTTCAAAAAAATAACAAGTCCAACCGTTAAACTTAAACAGATTTTGTATATTATTTCACAAACACAGTGTACATATATATTAACAGTCACAACACAGCACAAGAGAGATAGAAGGAGAATAGTTAGACTGACAATAAATAATAAGGAAGAAACAGAGAGTAAGAGCGTATATGAAAAGGTGAGCGAGCTAAGCCAGAGCGACTTGCATTAAAGGACATTGGGCAAAAATGTATGGACGCTGCACCCACGTCCGCCACGGCTTAAACTACATTTGTTTGAAAGGTATTATAGTCGAGATCATCTGTGCCATAGCGCATCAAATTCCATCCCGGGGGTCTTTAGTTATTTTAAGTTAAATATGTACAAGTACTATAACGAACGAACATTAATGAAACAAGGGAATTAATTTAGTTAGTTAGTTCGACCCTACATAGGGTGCTCAGGAATTATGGGAGTACTTCACAAGGTGCAAGGGTGCCCCCATATGTTATTCTGCTGTGCTAGAGTAAATCCAAAAATCCCCGCTTAGGTTAGGTTTTTTTTAAACATTCTGTTCGTTATAGTAAATTGTCTTCTATGTAAAACGGAGCGACCACAGATTACACAAACGTGTCCACGTTTGGGAGAAGACATGATTCCAGTTCATCTATACTAATTGACAAAACCGATAATCGTGTCCCAATATCCAAAGCGTGTTAGATAAAAATCAATCAAGTAGCAGGGAGCGCACAATCACAACGAAGTAAGACGAGTCGACTATTTGCAACTGCAAGTCCTTCATCATCCGTAAACCGTTTTGAAATGTCTCAGTAAGAGCAAGCGCAGGATGGTCGGCAGGCTTTGTCGTATATCTGGTTGTATAGTACGATATGGAATATTATTATGATTACTAATAATATAAAATGAAGGTACTATAAAATGAATTTATTCATTTACCTAAATATTCCCATGTGTCATATCTATTGACTACCAGGACATTTTTTAAGGTGTCATATCTTTTGACTCCCAGGATATTTATTTTCGGTGTCATAATAAAAAAGGCTAGTTTTTCATAGATCTATCGATTCATACTAATTACATTGTTGGCGGAGCTGGGTGCGTTTTGCCCATTGTCCTTTGACGTTAAAGTATGCCGCTGACTCCCGGGCGGGTGCAGGCGCAGGCACATCCCATCGTTCGCCGGCCGCTGCGCGGAGACCGAACGAACGACCGGTATAGACACCGATCGCGGCGCGCGCGTGATTCGCACTCGCTATACAAAAAGAAATATGCATGTCTCTCTGTCGAACTCAAAATATTATTTCAACAAAATTCTTTATTTTACTTGTTAATGAAATTAAATATTTACATTATTATTAATACAGTATTTATTTATGTAGATAAAGGTTTGAATACACATAGATTTAGCTTTAACAAAAATATACAGTTATAAATTAATTTAAGTTTATAAGTAGCTACAATTACAATAGTACGCTACGGATGATTCAAAAGAGTTGTATTTTGCATCCAATTTGAATAAAGATATTGTGACTTGACTTGACATGATCTGTATGCGCAAATGTGCTCTGTTGTCAGACGCGCAGCACGGTTTCCGTCCTGGGCGGGGACAACAGGGAACTCGCTGAATCTTATGGCACATATTGTACCGACGGTAGATGCCGGTCACCAAGTTGATGTTGCCTACTTTGATTTATGCACTCCTGCTAAAGTGTCCGAGTCGACTATGTATAGTGACCACATATTGAGAAATTGTCGAACAGAGTTAGTGTCGCCGCACACTGGCCACACGCCACTGCCACAAACACCGCCACGAGAAGCTAGAAGCGGCTACTAAAGTGGCTACTAAAGCGAAGCGCGCGACAGCGGCCGACTAAGGTAAGGAGAGAGGTGTTGAATCGCGCGAGTGAAGTGTGCCGGCGTTTTGTATCGGAGCATTAAGTGGCCGGTGTGGGCCACAAGAAGCGAGCAACGACGATTTGTAGCGTGTGACGGCCACCGGCGTACCGTGTGTGGCGAGTCCATATAAAATGTTTGAAAACTGCAAGAAATATGAAATATGGCGGGGGCGGCGTTTTGTGGTTGTGGTCGGTGGCCCATGTGCAGCGACACTTAGATCTGTAGCCTACGCAGTAATGAATATACGCCAATTAACTGACGTATCTTTATTACTGCGTAGGCTGCAGAGCTAAGTCTCTTCGACAATTTCTTTTCAAGATTATTTTCATAGACATTCAAACTATTTTTGTGCTGCAAAAGCGGGTTGTTCGATCAATCAATCAATCAATCAATACTTTATTGCGTTCTACAATGTTTTCTTAGATCTTAGTAGGTACATTGCTTTGATCATTGTAGACCCTGAACAGGGCACAGCAAATAGAGAAGAGGACGCACTCACTAATTGTAATTTACGAGTAGTTAGTACGTATACAATTTACCAGCCAAATACGATAATTTTTTACCCAACAAATAAAAATATAATAATATCAACATTATTTATTCATTTTAGCTTAATATTATATTATATTATTTGAATTATTATCTATGTCATATTCTATGGTATATTATGTTATATTTATATTCAATTTTATTATATACAAATTAAATTAAATTAATAAAATGTCAGGTATAGTAAAAAATTAAATTAAATTGTAGTTACTTTAAATTATTATCTTCTAAAAATTCCTTAACCGTGTAATAACATTTGCTTAATAGTAGCTTTTTAATATTTTCAATGAATATATTATCAACCTTTTCCTCAACTAACGTTTTAGGTAATTTATTATGAATTTTGACAGCCATTTGAAGTGGACCAGATGTGTTCATTTTCAGCCTTGTAGTTGGTATAAGCAGTTTATGTCCATGTCGTGATGTGTACCGTGATGATGTATCATTTCGCTTTTTAAAAAAAATTGGATATTTACGAGTGAATTTACAAATCTCTAATATGTATATACAGGGCAAAGTAAGAATCTCGAATTTTTTGAAATAGGGTTTACAACTGTCTGTTTGCTCTATGTTCGCAAGTATACGAATGAGTTTCTTTTGAGCTGTAAATAAGGTGGTACTATCAACACTGCTCCCCCACAAGATTACCTCATAGCTAAGCCACGCGTGAGCATAGGCATAATATGCAGTTTTGGCCGTTTCTAAGTTCGTTGTTTTTTTAGTCTCTCGAAGAGCGTAAGCAAAACTTGATAATTTAGATTTTGTAGCCGCTATGTGAGCTTTCCAGCTCAGGTGCCTGTCAATGATCACGCCTAGCAGCTTAAATTGCGTTACTAACTCGATGCATTTGTTATTATATATAAAATTTACTGGTAATGTATTTTTTTGGGGTGGATGGAATATCATGAGTTTTGTTTTTGAATAATTAATCTCCAAATGGTGTTCGTTCATCCAGTTAGATATTTTATCGAATAAATTAGTTATTTTTTCTTGCAAATAAAATAGTTGGAACTTGGATGTTTTTTGGAAGATCGTTGATATATATTAGAAATAACAAACATCCTATTACGCTTCCTTGTGGTATAGACGAATTCACTATTGTACAATTTGACCGGATGTTTTGTATTGTTTGGGTATTTTGATTGTAGTATTCTATATCAACATATTGCTCTCTGTCCTTTAGATACGACGTGAACCACTTATGCGCTGTACCTCGTATACCTATGCTATAAAGTTGACGTAATAATACATTATGCTGTACTTTGTCATAAGCTTTCGTCATATCCAACAGGACACCAACCGCATATTCGCGATTATCTAGAATTTTTAATATTTCCTCAGTATATTTATAAACGGCTAATGTAGTGGACCTATTTTTTCTAAACCCATTTTGACATTCGTTGAATATATTAAACTTTTCACAGAAATTATAGACGCGATCACACATCGCCTTTTCAAAGATTTTTGAGGCTGTTGGTAACAAGGCTATTGGTCTATAATTGTTTGGATCAGTTACATCTTTCTTTTTATGCACAGGTTTTATGACTGTTTGTTTAAGTAGCTTGGGAAACTCTCCTTCCAAAAATGATTGATTAATTAGCATAGAAAAGGGTGTTGCTAACTCATCAACACAAGCCTTAAACAAAGTTGGAGGTAGCTCATCTATACCGCAGCTTGTTTTATTTTTCAATTTGGTTATAATTTTGTGTACTTCACGGTAGTCTACTGGTCTAAGAAATAAACTATTTTCAAGATGATTTGATACTGGCGGGCTATGTTGCTCTATCCGACCGTTTCTTTGCAATTCGCCAATAGATGCAAAAAAGGTATTAAATATATTTGCAACTTGTACAGGATGCGAGTACATATTATTATTTATATTTATCTTTACGTTTTGCTTTTGTTTGTTTATTTTTTTATTCGTTCTTTCATTAATAATATGCCACATGGTTTTTAATTTATTATTTGATTTCTTCAATCGTTTTACGTATTCCAACCTTTTTGCAGTCGCTACAGTCTTTTTTAATATTTTTTCGTAATGTTTATAATATTTTTTAATAATGACATTATTAGAGGTAGAAGATAATATTTTCAGCAATCTTTTGTTTCTACACGACTCTTTTATTCCTACAGTTAACCAGTACTTTTTATGATTTTTACTCAATCGGATTTGACGTTTAGGAATTTCGATCAATTTACAATCTTAAGACTAGACTCTTTAAGAGAAAAATTTAAAGAAATAGATATAATTACTGTTGCTTCTCAGTACATTTATGAAAATTTAATGTATGTTCGAAAAAATATTACATTATTTCCTATAAATAGTGATAAGTACTCGATTAATAATAGAAATAAAAATAAATTAGCTGTATTCAAAACAATAATTCATTTAAAGGTCTTTGTGTACGCTTCTACAGTAAAGTCCCTAGCAATACCCAAACATTAAGCTTCAATAAATTCAAAAACAACCATTGAACTAAGTCTAATTATATTTTAGACAAAAATACTTGGGTTTAAACTGTTCCAAACGTTCCGGCAATCTTTTTCTTTATTTATGATGAAGATGAAATTATTTTGTATTGACACCGTAACAATATAAAATTTTGTAAATATTTTTACATAATTATTTAACGCTGTGAAGTTTTTGCCAGTTTTTCTCCACAGCTAAAAAAATGTCCTGAACTGGTGATAGGGAAAAAAATATGGATGATTCAAAAGACTACTATTTTGCATCCAATTTGAATAAAGATATTTTGACTTGAATTGACTTGACCTGTATCCGGAAATAAGTGCTCTGTTATCAGACGCGCAGCATGGTTTCCCTCCTGGGCGGGGACAACAGGGAACTCGCTGAACGGTAGATGCCGGTCACCAAGTTGATGTTGCCTACTTTGATTCTAGGAAGACATATGATACTTTTGATAATGATGTCCTTCTATCAAAGTTGGCTATCGTGGGTTGCACACCGCACACGTCATTTTTCACCTCATATCTACAAGACCGATGCCAAAACGTGGCATCTATTTTACGAGATCAGGTGTAAGTCAAGGCAGTAATATAGGGCCTCTGTTATTGAATTTAATAAGCAACGTCTTGCCGAAAGTAGTCAGGATGTGTACACCGTTGTTATTTGCTAATGACCTAAAGTAAGTTTGTATAATATAAGGATCCGGTCATAACTCTTTGCAACAGGGTGAAGATAGTGTACTGGAGTCTTAAAAATAAATTGTATTTCAACGTAGACAAATGTTCCGTATTATCGTTTAGCCGAGTGCGTTCGGTATTGTTTATGCGGACACTCGGTGGGCGTGTCCGACTGCTTTAAGTTTTCTTTAACTCAAAAATATTAAAGTTTTGTGAGGACAATTTCGATTAGTGATTAATTTGTGAAATATTACGCTTCAAAGAGCAAATTGCTAAAACTATGTGAAAAAACATATTATTTAGGTAAGTACTTTAATAACTTTTTATCTCCGTCTACTTTGTTTCATTTAGGTCTTTGGGTTTTAAGCTTACGAAGAGAATCCATACTAACATGTACTATAAATGTGAAAGTGTGTCTAACTATCTGTTTGTCTGTTATATATTCACGCTTAAACCTCTGAACCGTTTAGATATTTTTTTTTCACGCAGACTAAGTCGCAAGCACTTCTAGTACACTATAAATGAAAACTGTATGAACAACAAGACAGCATGATTCACAATGTCATTATATTTTTTTTGTAGTTTTCATGGTTGTACTGGATGGACTCCACTTGTTTTTTAATTCTTCTATCATATGTCCCACAGATACCATAAAATCAGTACTTTTATCAAAAAATTGGGTTAATATGAATGGGTTTCTTAACATATCTTCTACTTCCTGGTTAGTAACAGTTCTGTAAAAAAAATACAAACGTGTTAACAAAATACATTTCATCATACCGTAAATTCAAAACGGCTGCATTTTTACTTTTAGCCACTACGATATTGCAACTTTGAACTGCTTGCCAATGCGATATTGCAGATTTGAACTGCTAGCCAATGTGATATTGGAATATTGAACGTCGTACCAACGCGATATTGCAGTTTTGTTACATTTTTTTACGGTGAGCTCAATGTTTACAATTCTCTTGCAGTCAACGTAAATTAAATTAATTAATTGTGTATTAGAATGATTTTTAATCAGTTGCATCAATTTGTTTCAAAACAGAATTCAATTAACAATTTTTAAATGATATAGAGTAAATATTATTGGGTCCTAATACCTGCTGAGCTCCACTGGTTCGCCTTGTGGTTTGGCGTAAGCTCCACCAAACTCAGAGCTAGGAACAAAAAGACACTTTATAAAATCTGGGTGCTGGCTGATTCTATCTGCCAAGTTAAAGTATTAATCGTGACTTGTCCGTGTTGTTTCAGTAGTTTTGATTTATGACACGGTTATTGTTTCCAAATCACAAAATATGAGAGATCGTATCAGATTCCAGTACACCGGATAGTTAATTGACACATTCAAGCTTTGTTTAGTGAATTTAATGAAGATGAACATTTATTTTTATTGTAGTAGATTTTATTCACAATGTATACATGTATGTACATTAAATTAAAGAAAAAATAGTAAGATATTTATACCTAAAAACCTAAAAAAATATATTTAAATATATATATATATATACACAGTCAGGTCATAAGTATTGACACACAGTAAAAACTTTTCTTTTTGAATGCTGGCCACAAAAAAGTTTATTGAATTCGAATTTCGAATTGTTCATGAAAATAAAAATTTATACTTTTTAGAATTTTACTCATTTTTAAATATGGAGTGGACGCTTAAAGAAGACCGTGTTGCAGTTATTGCGTTGCATCGTTGCGGTTACGCGCCAATTCAAATTTTTGACATACTGAAAAATTTGAATATAACCTAAAGATTCGTTTATCGTACCATCAAACGATACAATGAAGACTCTTGTGTAGATGACAGGTCAAGAAGTGGTCGCCCTCGGTCTGTTAGGACTCCAGCAGTGATAAAAGCTGTGAAGGCGCGAATCCAAAGAAATCCCAAACGTAAGCAGAAACTGTTAGCAATTCAGATGGAGTTAAGCAGAACCACGGTGAATAGGGTGTTCATTGAAGACTTAGGGCTTTGGGCATATCGAAGAAAAACAGGGCATCGTTTGAATGCTCGTCTAATGGACCTGAGACTGAAGAGATGCCGCGCTTTGTTGAAGCGGTACGCGGGAAAAAAATATCGAGAAATTCGTTTTTCGGATAAACAAAATTTTTACCGTGGAAGAGAGCTACAACAAACAAAATGATAAGGTGTACGCACACAGTAGTGAAGAAGTGAGCAACCGTATTCCGCGTGTCCAACGAGGTCATTTTCCATCCTCGCTCATGGAATGGTTGGGAGTTTCTTATGGGGGCTTAATAAAGGTACATTTTTGTGAGAAAGGTATAAAAACGAATGCAGTTGTGTATCAAAATACAGTCCTGACCAACCTTGTGGAACCTGTTTCTCATACCATGTTCAATAACAGGCACTGGGTATTCCAACAAGATTCGGCGCCAGCTCATAGAGCGAAGAGCACACAAGACTGGCTAGCGGCGCGTGAAATCGACTTCATCCGGCACGAAGACTGGCCCTCCTCCAGTCCAGATTTGAGTCCGTTAGATTACAAGATATGGCAGCACTTGGAGGAAAAGGCGTGCTCAAAGCTTCATCCCAGTTTGAAGTCACTCAAGACATCCTTGATTAAGGCAGCCGCCGATATTGACATGGACCTCGTTCGCGCTGCGATAGACGACTGGCCGCGCAGATTGAAGGCCTGTATTCAAAATCACGGAGGTCATTTGAATAAACTTTATTGTCATAAGAATCTATGTTTTGTTAAGTTCATTTTGGTATGTAAATGGTTGCATAATGAATAAACTTATTTCAATTATTTTATATTAATCATGTGACAGAATTTATGACCTTTCCGAGGACAAACATTATATACCTATATAATATTTAAAATACATTATTAAAAGGAGTCCTTTTAGGCAAGGTTCCAAAGATAATAAATAATAAATAAATAAGTATTTCCAACACTCACACCAATTAGCCTAGCCCCAAAGTAAGCACTATATGGCTTGTGTTATGGGATACTATAGGGTAACGGATAGAATACATATACTGTACGTATATAAGTATATTTATATAGAAAATACATATTAATCATCCATGACTGGAGTACAAATGCTCGTATTCATCACACATCTGCCCCCACCGGGATTTGAACCCGGGATATCTCGAGTCGGCGACACGGAGCTACGATGCCGCAGACAGATACACAGACACGTCAAACTTTTATCGTCGGGGGTTAGAAATCCATCCAAATGAACCACTATTGACACATGATTTTAAAAATCCAGTTGTGATGGAATCTGATTATTACAGGAGCTGTTATCGACTAAAACTAATTAAAAAATAAGTTTCTTTTACCTTATAAAAACAAGGAGAGTTAATAATGTGATGATGGATGTCGCTTTCATCTTGCTCAGGCTGTTCGTCAATAGCTGAATGAAGCTCAGGAATATTTTATACCTTCCTGTGACCGTGATTACTTATGTGAAAATATCAGAATTAAGATAAGCTTGATTATTCATAGTATTAGAAATTAAGCCAAACCTAATTCACAAGGAAAAGATTAGCAATTGCTTTCTACCGTTGTAAATGTAATTAGTCAGATCTTTGTTGGAGAAAAATACACATTCATTTCAATTGTACTAGTTCGGTAGTTCGGTAAAGATCTTTTTTTATTAAATAACGAAAGATTTTTTTGTTTCTAATCGTGCTTTCATTAAAAGCAATTTCTTGAATTGTTGCAGTATTCAGTACAACATCATAAGACCTTTACTTGAAGAATCAATTTGTATCATTGCCATGTTTACAAGAAGAAAGAATCATCGTAGGTAGTACCGATAACGTTTGGATCATCTTTAATAAATGTAATAATTTATTCAAGTAAAATAGATCACAGTACATTCAAATTAAAATCTGTACTATTTCACCTGTGTGCAATAATCAAGTTTGCCTGAACTAGGTTACATTATAATTGTACCTGTATTTCGGGCTTTCCGAGGACAAACATTAGTTTGTCCTCGGAAACTTATTTTGTAATTGTCAATTTATTTTTATTCAAGCATAATTGCTTGAATAAAAATAAATTGACAATTTTAATAAGAATAAAGTAGCATTTTTAAGCGTCAGGGCAGGGAAAGTATATTAAATATTGAAAATATGATCTTTTACTGAAAGAAGACATCATTTTATTTTTAATAATAAATAGAATTGTATACACAGATTTTTGTCTACCACAACCGGGAATCATACTCGTGAAATGTGAAAGAAAAACACATCACGTATTTTTTTGTTAACGTAGAAAGGGTCCATCGTATGGATTATTTTATGATTATTATTTACTTTATATGAGAGGACACTGAGGTTCATCATCAGAAGACTACAGGTAGACCAAGGTACACATAATTAAAAGAAAAGACCGATTCATTGGAAGGGCTGACTAAGAAATAAACATAGTACGTCTACTGAGGTCCGAAACGGACTTCATAAATTTCACCTTATTAATGTAAGAAATGGGGTGACAACATACCAAACTTCCCTTCCCATCTTTCACAGGTACTTTTTGAAGTTGCTTTTAACACGCACTCGCGCGCTTGGCCCCCAAGACGCTGAGGAGGGCCCGATGGCATTTTTTCATTGATTTTTAGAGATTGCAGAGTGGTGTTAGTAGAACCATTATTACATTTAATCAACGTATGCATCAAAAATGCAAACTGTCCTGTTCGCTGGAAACTCACAGTGCCAAAAGGTATTGGAGGATCGGCGGCTAGTGATTACAGATCAGTGGAGGTTTTATGCACTCCTGCTAAAGTGTTCGAGTCCACTATTCATAGTAGCCACATATTGAGAAATTGTCAAAGAGGCTCTGCAGCCTACGCAGTAATAAAGATACGCCAATTAACTAACGTAGATACTGCTGGATTAGTATATTTTGGTTATTTTCATAGTGTGATGTCGAACGGCATTTTGCTGTGAGACTAGACTCTTTAAGAGAAAATTTTAAAGAAATAGATATAACGACTGTAGCTACTCATTAAATTTATGAAAATTTAATGTATGTGCGAACAATATTACATATTTCCTATAAATAGTGATAAGCACTCGATTAATACTAGAAATAAAAATAAATTAGCTGTATTCAAATCAATAATTCATTTAAAGGTCTTCGTGTACGCTTCTCCAATAAAGTCCCTAGTAATATCTAAACATCAAGCTTCAATAAATTTAAAACTACTATTAAAAGAGTTCTTATTATTAAAGCCTATTATAAAGAATCTGACATATATTTCAGACAAAAATCAAGCATTTTTGTTTTAAACTGTTCCAAACGTTCCGGCAGGCTTTTTGTATAATTATGATGAAGATGAAATTATTTTGTATTGACACCGTAACAATATAATATTTTGTAAATATTGTTACATAATTATTCAACGCTGTGAAGTTATTTTCGCCAGTTTTTCTCCACAGCTAAAAAAATGTCCTTAATTGGTGGTAGGAAAAAAAATATGGATGATTCAAAAGTGTTGTATTTTGCATCCTATTTGAATAAAGATATTTTGACTTGTCTTGACTTGACCTGTATCCGCAAAAAAGTACTCTGTTGTCAGATGCGCAGCACGGTTTTCGTCCTGGGCGGGGATTGAAATTCGCTAAATCTTATGGCACCTATAGTACCGACGCTAGATGCTGGTCACCAAGTTGATGTTGCCTACTTTGATTTTAGGAAGACATTTGATACTGTTGATAATGATGTCCTTCTATCAAAGTTGGCTAACGTGGGTTGCACATCGCACACGTTGTCATTTTTCGCCTCATATCTACGAGACTGATGCCAATACGTGGATTGCATTGGCAGGCTATCCGAACCCTATTTTACGAGATCAGGTGTAAGTCAAGGCCGTAATTTAGGGCCTCTCAGTCAGTATATCTATATCGTGGCCATATCGTAGATTTGATCACTTCATGAAATGCTCGAGAATTTCATGAAATGGTCAAATTTCATGATGTGGCCAACTTAATTTGACCAGATCATTAAATCGTCAACATTTAACGATTTGGATGACCACATTTGGCCGGATCGTATAATTAGGGTGTCCATAAAATATTTATTAAAAATCCAGAATATGTAAGAACTTGTTGTATGTAAGAACTCCGAATGACACAAACAAATTTAATTAAAGTTTTGTAACAAAATAATTTGTTTATTTTGTTTAAAGATTTTTTTTCCTAAATTAAACATCAAACATGTCAAGAATTTATACATTTATATTTAGAAAACTATCAACTATTTAGAAATAATAAGGTACTTCGGTACATATTACAATAGTAGACTTAACTGTTCTTCCAGGGCCCAAACGGTAATACTTCACACTAGGATAGGTTAGGTTAGTGTTGTGACCATGACCCGCGAGCCGAGCGAGCAAAGCGAGCGTGCCGCGGTAGCGGCCGGCGAAGCGCCAGAAAAAAAACTCTATCAAAGAGACCTTTTCTACAAAAAAAAATCAAGTATCACCTCTTGGGCCCTGGAAGTACAGTTTTACAGTATATCTTTGTACGGCATTGATTCTCATCCGCACTTTGTACCTCAATCGCAGTTTCCAAAATGTCATATTTTGACAGCCAGTAATAGTCCATAGATTTCTTTTGCGTAGCCACCCTACTCTCCTTAATTTGTTTCGTCGAAAACCCTTTTGTTAACTTTCTTCCTCATTAAATAACGAATTATGCACTTTTTCACTGCGAGAAACAACATTGTCGGCAGCGGCTGCCTTATATAAATATATAAACAAAGCGTTTGCAGCGCCTCTACCAGTAATTAATGTAACTACTTTACAATATGATCAAATAATTTTTGCCATTTCATGAAGTAGCCACGCGTTTAGTTGGCCATATCGTGAAACGATTTCTCATCATTGATCTGCCCAAACCACATCATGATGTGACCAATGGATAGTGAAACATTTCATGAAATGCGACCATTTCATGAAATTTTCGAGCATTTCATGAAGTGATCAAATCTACGATATGGCCACGACATCTTCACCGTTGTTATTTGCTGATGACCTAAAATTAGTTTGTACAGTAAAGGGATCCGGTCATAACTCTTTGCAACATGGTGAAGACCGGGTAGTGGAGTGGAGTCTTAAAAATAAATTGTATTTCAACGTGGAGAAATGTTCCGTATTATCGTTTTAGCCGAGCGCGTAGCCCGAGTCACCATCAATACTACATGGACAGTATGCTACTGAAACTTGAATCATTAGTAAAAGACTTAGGCATGCGCTTCACTACCGATGTGAATTTTCGAAAACATATCGTGGAAGTTTGTTGAAAAAGTTTACCGGAAATCGGGCTTAATTTTACGTCAAGCGAACGAAATTCAAAAACCTCGGAGCAATAACAGCTTTGTACGAATCCATCGTAAAAAGCCCTTTAGAATTCATTCATCATGCTTTGGTTTGGTCGCTACAATAAGCAAAATATAAATTAATGTTAGAACGCATCCAGAACTAATTCGTGAGATTTATTTTTTTGAAGCAGTATGACGTGTATCCAGACTTTTCTACTTTTGTACCCAATTCTATTCACACTAGGCATGACGGGCTATTTTAAATTAGAAGTGAGGAGGAAGTGTCTCTGGCCACTTATTTATTCAAAGAGATTCGCGATAAAATAAGAAACCCAGGAATAAGGACCCACAGTTCAGCAGTGTGTTCCTAACGAGTACGCGGTGCGGCGGAGGCAGCCTGTTGTGCGCGCGCGCACTAACCTGCAGCACCGCGCGCCTCTCAAGCGTGCTCTTGTGCGAGCTCAACATTGACTGGTTTCACTGCACATTGAATGAATTCATACGGGCCGCTTATTGTAAACTATCATAAAAAATATTATTTTGTGTTATTTTCTTGTTATGATTACGCTTTTTTTATTTTTTAGTTTTGTTTAATAATCAGTAGTATTGTAACTGCTATATTGTATTAGGTTATATCTGTAATGATAGATGTAAGTGATTATTTGAAAAATAAATAATTGAAAGTAAAAATATTTTTAAAAAAAACTTTAATTTAAATGCGCTAAAATTAATAAAATAAACAGTTCCCTTAAAACTTCTACTCGTTACATAATTTATATAATATAAAACTTGTCGCGAGATTTATCTTTGTAGGTAATAAAAATTAAATCGGATTTATTTAATATTTTAAAGACATCGACGAAATCTGCCCCAGCTTGCACAAATGAATGCCCTTCACTATTATTTTTCTATTATTTCTTTACTTTATTAGAAACTAGCAAACCAGGCGAACTCCGTTTCACCATCAGATGGCTTCGTTTTATGTAACATTTCGTTTGGTGATTAAAAGAAGTTTTTTTTTTAATTTTTCCTGAATTTTCTTTGCTATAAACTTCACGGAGCCCGAGACCTTTCCAACGAATGCAAAACCGTGGAAATCGGTTCGTGCGTTCTGGAGTTATAGCGTCAGGAAGGAAAACCCGACTTATTTTTATTTATTAGAAATTAATCATAGTAAACAGACATTCTGTGGAAAAAAAATGAAAAGTTCTGTAACTACTACACAATTTGCTATCATATCATCCTTAGAGCCTTAAACAGTCTCGTCTCATCTAAATTTAAAAGCGTCTTAAGAGAGATGTGCCGTTTGTGTATAAAGGGATAGACCGTAGGACAAAACAATTGCAAGAGTGTGATATCTAGTCTCTCTTGAAATCGAGAGTCAGCACGCTATTTATTAGTTACGGGTAGGTAACTAATAAATAGCGTGCTGACTCTCCTTAATTAATACCATTAAAAATACTTATCACTAGTATTTATATTATATTTATAGGTAGATAATTTCTGAAATTATATGTAGATATATACTCCCATCCCATATAATACCTATTTATTTTTATGAAACCAGATAATATAATAATAAAGAGGTACATACCTAATTACCAATAATAAAATAAAGAAACAATAAATGGCAAGCCTTCAAACATATCATTTGAAAAGAAATCTATTATTAAACAGGTACATATAGGTATCATAGGTGTCAACTGCCAACACTCATAAATGAATAATATATGAATATGAGCACTTATTATTTTTATTAAAAAGATTGACATAATCGAGATCTTAAATAACCCCATATTCCCAGCTACTCCTTTCATTTGATACCCATATTGTAGGAAAGCATAAAAACTAAAGCCGCCATCTTTTAAAGTCCACGATATTGGATTTAAGGTAGGACGAAATCTCCCCGACCCCCCACTAAAGATTTTAGGCAGAAATGCATGGTTTTTTTAATGAACCTAACCTAAAAATGCATTATTTTTTTAGGATACAAGGACTAGGGAAGTAAGAGCCAGTACTTCTGCCTTATCTCCGGCGCCGCGGGAATAGCAGCCCTTCCGCCTTTACGTGACAAAGTCACAAGCATCACTCTCCTTCAGACTTTCGGCTTGTTGGTCGCCACCTCCGGCGGTGGCTACGGGTCGCACGATGCTTGCGGCTTTGTCACAGGAGGCGGGGGCTGCTCTCCCTCCGCGCCTCCGAACTCTAAAAAACACTCTAGGGGTAGGGCGGTAGGGCAGACCAAGACCACGGCGCGTGTCGGGGTTGACCAAGTCGGTTCTGAATTAAAGATTGTTGTAAATCCACATTTACCTTTTTTTCTAAGTGTTGAGCCCATACTATTTTTTATTTACCAAGTAAATAATAGCAAATATATTTTTTACCGACGAACACAGACTGCCTGACGGATCTCAAAACAAACACAATATTGTGGTATAGCTATCATTTTGACAATAATACCAACAAAAACATATTTTTACCACAGACAACGAGAAACATGATATTTTTGCATGAAAAAATGGCAGCACTGATCAAAATGGCTGTCAAAGTTGACTTTATCTACATCGTTTCCACCAAAAAAGATTTCGTGTACGTGTTACTAATAATTAATAATAATTTTAAGGTTACGAAGAGAATCCATACTAACATGTACATGTACTATAAATGTGAAAGTGTGTCTATCTGTTTGTCTGTTACATATTCACGCTTAAATCTCTGAACCATTCAGATGATATTTTAGTTTTTTTTCTCACGCAGACAAAGTCGCGTGCACTTCTTGTACACTATAAATGCAAACTGTATGAACAACAAGACAGCATGATTGACAATGCAATTATATTTTTATTGTTTTCATGGCTAATCAAGAATTAACGACTCCACTTCTTTTTTAATTCTTCTATCATATGTCCCATAGATACCATAACATCAGCAGTTTTATCAACAAATTGTTGAAATTTTAATGGATTTCTTAACATCTCTTCTACTTCCTGGTTAATAAGAGTTCTGTGGAAAAAATACAAACGTGTCAACAAATACATTTTCATCATACCGTAAATTCAAACGAGCTTCATTTTAACTTTTAGCCACTGCGATATTGCAATTTTGAACTGCTTGCCAATGCGATATTGCAGATTTGAACTGCTAGCCAATGTGATATTGCAGTACAGAACGTCGTACCAACGCGATATTGCAGTTTTGTTACTGTTTTTTTTACGTTTTATGTTTTCCTTCAGGTTTTTATGTTTTCTATTCTCTTGCAGTCAACGTAAATTAAATTAATTAATTGTGTATTGGAATGATTTTTAATCAGTTGCATTAATTTGTTTCAAAATACACTTCAATTAACAGTTTTTAAATGATAAAGAGTAAATATTATTGGGTCCTAATACCTGCTGAGCTCCACTGGTTCGTCAACTTGTGGCTTGGCATAAGCTCCACCAAACTCAGAGCTGGGAACAGAAAGACACTTTATAAAATCTGGGTTCTGGCTGATTCTATCTGCCAAGTTAAAGAATTAATCGTGACTTGTCCGCGTTGTTTCAGTAGTTTTGATTTATGACACGGTTATTGTTACTAAATCACAAAATATGAGAGATCGTATCAGATTCCAGTACACCTGCCCCTCTAGCATGACCACCGTAACGGGATATGATAAAGCGATATATCGGCATTAACTGTCAGACTACTGTCAAACTCTACTGTAGTCTGACAGCATTCGGCATTAACTGTCATACTACAGTGGAGTTTGACAGTAGTCTGACAGTTAATGCCGATAAATCGCTTTATCATATCCCGTTTCGGTGGTCATGCTAGAGGGGCTGAATTGTTAATTTACACAATCACAACTTTGTTCAGTGAATTTAATGCAAATGAACATTTATTTTTATTGCAAATATTATTTTTGGGAATCGGAGGTTTGTTTAATTTCCAATTAAATTTTATTTCTATATTTTAGTCACTACAAACAACGCTTCAATTGTCATTTAATCATGTTGACCATTATTATAAGCCAAAACACGCTACATCTGCTGTACGTAGCTGAGGACTTTGATTTTAGTTTTTGAAGCTGCGCCGTTACCTAAAGGATACCATGTCATGGAAATACATCCAAAGTAAAGGACTACGTGTCCTATTATATTCTAAGTCATTAGTTCCTAACCTAAATCATAAATCATTAGTAAAAATTTGAAAGACCTCCTCCTTCCTTAAATGGGAAATAAGCTAATTATCTTTAAAGTTATCTAGATAATTGCTTTAAAATAAATAAACCCGCATCTAAATCGTTCCATTCGTTTATGAGCTACAATGCCACAGACACATACACAGACACGTCAAACATTTTTTCATCGGGGCTTAAAAATCCATGCAAATGAACCACTATTGAGACACGATTTTAAAAATCCAATTGTGCTGGAATCTAATTTTATAAATGCTGTTATCGACTAAAACTTATGAAAAAATAAGTTTCTTTTACCACACAAAAACAAGGAGAGTTAAAAATATGATGATGGGTGTCGCTTTCATCTTGCTCAGACTGTTCGTCAATACTGAATGAAGCTCAGACGTATTTTATACCTTCCTGTGACCGTGATTACTTATGTGAAAATATCCGAATTAAGATAAGCTTGACTATTCATAGTATAAGAAATTAAGCCAAACCTAATTCACAAGGAAAATATTAGTAATTACTCTCTACCGTTGTAAATGTAATTAGTCAGATCTTTGTTGGTATTTTATTACACATTTATTTCATTTGTTCTAGTTCGATAAAGATTTTTTTTGTTAAATAAAGAAAGATTTTTCTTGTTTCTGACCGAGCTTTTATTAAAAGCAATATTTTGAATTGTTGCAGTATTCAGTACAACATCATGATGCCGAATCAATTCGTATAAATAAAACATATAAACCGTATAAAAACCAAAGGTAGCCATTTCGAACAGTTTTTTTTTTGGTGAGACCTTAATATATATGTAGGTATAAATTAAATAATATTACATTACTTCCTTAAAAAATCCATTTTCATTTGTAACAGAACTTATGGCTGGGCTAGGTATAGTACCCAATTAATTAAAAAATCAAAAAACCCGACTGCTTAAATATTACTTCAATTGAAAACTGAAAAGAAAAAAAACAAGTCCAGTAGTCTATAATTCAGTTAAGTAAGGAACAAAGCTACTTTAACAGTCGGGACCCATTAGCTATTCAAGGATGAATCAAATATTTTCAATAATGTTTTTTTCTTTTCAGTTTTTATTTGAAGTAATATGCAGTCGGGTTTTTTGATTTTTTAAATTTACCTTTTTTATTTTACGGTTTTTAGTCAGGATTATAAAACGGTATATACTGCAGTGTTGTCGCTTTAATAAGGGAGTTAATATCACGGGGATTATTAAGTACCTTGCGGTGGTCTAAACAATTGATTTATATGATATTACACATGACAAAGTACTTTTATTCGTCGACTATATAAAATTGGCAATGGCTGCATGCAACTCTAAGATTGTGTTTTTTTTTAAAGATAGGTCCTATAAATGGCTTCACCCCACCTGATGTTAGTGAGAAGTGAAGGTGAACTCCAGACGCGAAGACAGCTGATACAGCAGTTCTACCTGCCACACCAGCCATCCTCACCCTGCCGGCCTGTATGTTGCTTCTTCACGCCTCTTTTTTTAAGGATCCCAGGTTGTAAGAGGGAGGGAACACGTGAACGGGCAGAGCATTCCATTTACGGATAGTGCGACAAAGAAATGAGTCACCAAATTTCTTTGTACGCGCTGGAATTGGTGAAAAACTTTTACTTTAAAAAAAATCTTATTTAACAACTTCTCCGAGAGGAAATTTTTAAGTATTTTTTTCTTTATACTTACATTATATCCGAGTGGTAAAGGCTATATTCTATCCTGTTAAAATAAATTTCCCCCGTGCAATGCCGGTACCTATTATAATATAATATTATAGATGCGAGAGTGAGTTTGTTTGTTACGCTTACGCGCCCGAATAGCTAAATCGATTATGATGAATTTCCCTATAGAAAGAGATGGGACCTTGGTTCTAAGCTACATTATCGAAATATTTATAGGGGTAGGGTGATGGGAGCGGGGATTTTCGAATTTTGCAGAATTATCGTTTATAATTACAAAACCAACATTATCGCGAGTTGATAAATTAAGACAGGGAGTCTATTAGGTATGTACCAGGGATGTAACGTAGGTAAATTTATCGGAACCGAAGTCGGAGTCGGAGTTTTTAAATATGATTTATCGGAGTCGGAACCGGAGTCGGAGGCGGAGTCAGGGTCAGCAGCAGAGTTAGCAGTGGTCACAAGAGAGATATTTTTCATTGAAGAACAAATGAAAACATAATTTAGTCAACCTTTTTTCATTTTAATTATAAAATCACCTTTTTCATTTCAATTTACTTATTATTAATACACGCTCCTAACGCGACGGGTATGAACCAGTTCGTAACGGTCGACGCAGGCCGCCGTCGCGTCGCTATTTACTATGCTTCCACTTCCGATTGTAACCTCCGGTTTAAATGTTTCGGAGCCGAAGTTGGAACCGAAGGTGTAATAACAATCGGAAGTTCCGCCTTATCGGAATCGGAGTCGAAGCTCCACAATATCCGTACCTACTAGCGAATAACAGGTTGTTTCTCATTATGTTAAGTAACCCTTTAGTAACATATAGTAATATTATTAAATTAAACTTTGAAAAACGTTTAATTCTGAGTTTTGTATTAAATTTAAAAAATTATATACATGATAATTTATTTTTCATCCCACCACCTCGGAAAGTGTAATTTTGCGCTTCGAAATCTGGCTGGAAAATTCTATTTTATTCGCTTGAGCGGCAAAGTAGATTTGAATTTAGAACATCACATATAATGAGTACTCAATATAATTGTAAATTCAAAACGTCATTAAACCTATTTAATGTAACCTCTATGGTACCAAATTTATGATTAGAACTTTTTAAATTGTGAAAAAATTTAAATTTGGAACCTTCTTGGTTTCTTTGTTTTATTTGCGTGCTTCGCGCCATTCTAGTTTTTCACGTTTTATTGCTTAATATAATTAACATAACCTAAAAACTGTACAAAAAAATCAACTAAAATGAGTGACATTAGCGACGATGAAGTTTATCTAACGCCAACTGAGTTAACTGAAACAGTTAATAATGCGCAAATGAGCCTTCTCCCTCAGCAATCACGAGAGAAGTATTTGAAACAGTACGATATATTTAACATGTGGCGACTAGCTAAAGGAGCAAAAACTTTCTCCGAAAACGTTTTGCTGGCATATTTTATAGAATTATCTGAGACCAAGAAAGCAAGCACGCTATGGAGTACGTATTCAATGCTAAAATTAACAATTAAGATGAAGAAAGACGTTCATATCGACACCTATCATAAATTAGTGGCATTTTTAAAAAGAGCCTCATCTGGTTATAAACCAAAAAAATCGAAGGTTTTCACAGCATCTGAAATTGCAAAAATATTAAACTTAACATAAGTAACTGTAGCAACGTTACATTTAATATTTCTTAATTATTTTCTACTTCTTATTATTTTCTTCAATTTATAGATTATCTTAATGTGTTTTAATTGAAATAAAAATATTTTGTCATTACAAATTGTTTTCTTTTTCATTTTGTCATTTCCTCGCTGAGGTGGGATGAAAAGTTACGTATTGCACTCGAGTGGAAAGATTTTTCACCTTGTGCTCGTTTGTTTCCCTCGCTGACGCTCAGGATTCTAATTTAGAATCACTCGCTGCGCTCGTGATTCAACTTTAGAATCCTTCGCTTGCTCGGTCATCCAAATCGAGCACGCGGTTAAAAAGGAACTTTCCACTCTTGTATAATAAATAACTATTTCATCATTTAATAAGAAGGAACTTTATCTAAGTTTTATTGTAAGTACTTCGTATAGGATTTTATACTGCGAGTAGCCCATTTTTTTTCTTGTTCTCCTAGGTTTTTATCTACGTTTATAAACACCAAAATTCATCACTTTTCCCACCATTCCCGCAGTATACTCGTACTCCTGCATAGTACACTGCGCTATCACTTTGTCATCGTTGTATCTTTTTGAATATTTGTCGAAATTACACAGAGTAAAAGGCAAAGTTTATTGTCTTTAAATATCAAAAGCGATAAAAGTATTTGTTTTAGTAAAAAATAATTTGTTTATACAAAATATGCATTTTGGGAATTTATTTCAAATAATATTTTATTTTTGATTCAATATTATAGCTATAATGGTTTACATATTAAAAATAGATATATACATTTCCACCATACATTATATTCATGTAAGTTTTAATGTTTTTGCAGTGCAGGTCAAAATGGCTCGCAGATGGGAGATTTTTTCCGTCTTATGTGACACTTATTGTTAAATTTTGGCCAATTCACCAATTAACTACATAAATTATAATCTATATGCTATTATTATGTATGAGCTATATTATTGGTTAGTTTGATCAAAATCCATTCAGTATTTTTTGAGTGAAAGAGTTACAAAGATCCATACAAAGATAAGATTGAAATTAAAAGCGCAAGTGGTTAATATACAACTTCAAATCGTTGTAGATCCTAAACAGTCATATAAAATGAAAAATTGTGTAAGAAACCTTAACATGATTTTCGATTATCTAGACAATGATATCCCACTTGACATATACGTGGATTTCGATCACGTATTATAATATGGGTTAGTTTCCAATAACATTTTAATTTTAACAAGAAATGTGTCGCTACATATCTGATACCAAACAAAACATTCAACAGAAACATTGTACCCAGGCTTCAACTGAATCTAATTCGAAATTAGTTCTTATTAGGAACTTAATGAGTTCTGCAAATAAAAGATCATAGTCAAGAGCTGACATAAATAACAATATTATTTTGTCCTCTTTGAATGTGGCATGTTTAGTCACTGCTGTTATCTATTTTGAAATCCTTTTCGAGCATTATGCTTGCGAGAATAATATAATCACAATCAAGCCCAAACAAATAAATATATATACGGCAAGAACAAAATTGTGTCTAAATAGTTTTTATTGTCACGTTTAAAGGCATCGCAAAGTAATATTTTGTGAGAAATTACTTAGCGCAAAATAAATGTCGATATTCAAAAAACTAATATAAAATTCAAAACTTTTTTGCACTCACTGCTTTAAACGTCATGCATTAGAACCAGGTGCCATGTTAATACGCACGAGTTGTAAGCCTCCTGTACTTTCTGAGAAAATATTGGTGTTTACTAAACACTTTCTAGGCTGGTTAAATGCAAACAAGTTTCCCTATTCCTAATCCTATGTCATAATACCTGGTAATAAAGCAGACAGTCGTATGTACGGTAGTAAATGTAATTCTCAAACGTGACGTAAGATCCGAGTGATTCATGGAGTGGCAGCTGGCAGCTTGTTGGCTCTTTTGTTCCCGCTCACTCAGTCACTCAGTATGCCGTGAACGAGTTAAATGTATCCAATGGAGTTTTCTCATTAACTAACTTTACCAACTTTTTACAATTCTCCAAAAGTTATTCGAGTCAAAACGAAGTCAAATAAATTAATAATTGGTGCGTTGGACGTGAAGTGAGTGATAACCTGTGTAACTTCGCTAACAGATGTTTATTTATAGATGCCGCTTTTTATCAACGTAGGTAGGTAGTGGCTAGATCGTGCGTCCCGCTCGCACACGAAGAAATTTCCTGTTGTCTCATTCCAACCAACGTGGAACTTGTTTACATTTTGTTGATCAAGAGTACAGAATGAATGCCTTGATTGTTTTAATATGTGCATTTTTCGGGTAAGTGCTATTTTTATATTACTTTATTTTCTCGTTGTAGTTGTTTTCTAAGATTTATTTAAAAGGAGATTCCATATGTTTTTTACAACACTTATTAAATCTCTCTTCAATTGTTACCCACTCTACTGTGTTTTGTTACAAGGGTACCAAAGAAAATTTAAATAACAATAATAGACCTACAATTATTACTTTATATGTAAGCCTGACGTCTTTCATTATTTTAGTCCAGCCTGAAAAAAAGCGTTACGAAAAAAATGCGTAACCGCTATTTCTAAAATTTTCAGTATTGCGACATTCACTCCGCTTCGGCCATCACCAGCTCTAATCCTGACCCCTTACATCGAAAGAAATGAGACAGAATCGGCCAGAAACGCGTCACGTGTTGACCCAAGCAAGTTCCTCAATGTCAGCAGTCACTCTGGTTTCTTAACAGTGGATGTAGTTAAGAACACCAACCTGTTCTTCTGGTACTTCCCTGTGGAGAACAAACCCCTTAATACAACTCCATGGATCATATGGCTACAGGGGGGACCAGGGGCCACCAGCCTAGCAGGACTCTTTCTCGAAATTGGCCCCTTTCAATACGATAAAGAGTTAAAATGTAAGTTTTGCCAGTACTTTAGTGTTATAAATAACATAGTACCTACCCAGTCTCAATCACCAAATAGATTTTTCCGCGTCATCCTAATATTGACAGTTAACTTTATCACTAAAACTCCACTGGATATCTATCTTTCAGCGGAATATGTTAAACTAAAGGAAAATAGTAAGTTAAGTTAATTTAATAAAGACAATTACCATACCGACCCTAGCAAATCACACTCACACCAATTAGCCTAGCCCCAAAGTACAAGTAAGCACTGGTAGGCTTGTGTTATGGCACATACATGAAACGTTATCTTTCGACGTTTTCGCAAATGGCAATGATGAAGAGCCCGTGGTCCTATCGGTTTGTCCTACTACTATGTACTAGTTCAAGAGGATTTAAAATTGAATTCTCGTGCATGACACGCCCTTTACTCTAACGGTGCTGCGTGACGCGACGAGGATAAAAGCAAAAACAAATCAAATTATCTTCAATACCGCATTTATTTATTATATGAAGTTAGTTTGAACTTAGAATAATCTATCTGAAAACAAACTACTAATCAAAACGTTTTTTTAATTTCTACAAAATATCGATATCTCCCTCAAACTATGATTACAAATCTTATCATGCGAGGGTCATGCGGTAGGACAGTTCTTTCACCGTAAAAAACTGCGGCCAATATGTCGGTAGATAAATAAGTCCTACTTATTATTGAACATCTTCAACCTACCTCCAATGAAACTAAATCGAATACGAAACGAAACTATATAGAGTTGATAATTCTACGCGAAAAGTTATCTTAACTTGTACAATGATACCAAACCCTAATCATACTGTATCTCATACTGAGTGTATGAGTTCGATTCCCACTTTTTTTTAAACTAGGTTACCACCATGAGCACCATCATAATGAGGGTTTTCTGGAATGATGAGCGCCAAGTGGCAGCATTGAGACGAAAGGTCTACTCAGCCGTCAAACCCATAGAGCAACATGATCACTGCCACGCGCCACTGTCTACTTATGACATACGAAATATGACGTTTACAAAGACGGGGGCGTTAGCTCCAATTTTCGCCACATTTATGAAGATCTTGGTCGCACTGTATATGTCGTCATAGTCTATGGTTTAATTTAAATGGTTGTTCGAATATTTCGCGCCATAAGCTTCATACTCTTTTGTATACTCATGTCACAACTGGTGGAGTCAATTTTCCTAAACAGCCTAAATAATTTAAATATATTTCTTTCAGTGCGTGAATGGTCGTGGAGCAAAGAGTATTCTCTGCTGTTCATTGACAGCCCAGTGGGCGCAGGTTACAGCTTCACGTCAAGCGATGATGGGTTCGTGTCTAACATGGACGAAGTAAGTCGACAGTCTCAAGTTATAACGCAACTGCTTTCGGTTAATTGTTAAATGTGTCAAATTTTGGAAAGAAGTTCATTTGGCGGACGTTACGCACTAGACGGATGGGGCTAGGCTAGGCAAAGAAAAGTGTTAAATATTCCCGCCACAACCACAGAACATAAAAAGAGGTTTCTGTGTTCTGTGGACACAACCGCCAGTTGTTTCGTAGTAGTACAGTCAATCTGTAGGTTGAATGGTGAAAAATAACCTAAAGGGTAAGTCTTGTTTTTTCTGTTGCCAAATGACCTTGGCGATGGGCATGTTCAACTCGTAGGCGTTTTTTGAAAAACTGAAAAAAACCCTCAAAAAATTTTTGAAACGCATTTTTCTTGTTTTGTTTACATTTTAGAAACTTTTTTTTCGACCATAATTGTAGAGGGCGTTGAGAACTACCATTTATGTCATTGTTGCAATCTCGTACAACAAGAAATGCGCACTGTAGGTGGCGCTAAAGTCTCAAAAAAAGTGTTCTTTCACTTTTTCACGTTTACTATTTTTTATTTTTTTTCATGATTGAAAAAAAAGTAAAAACGTACATTGAAAAGAGCACTGCAAATGTGTACTTGAACTGCCCAAAAACCGCTCTATTGGATTTTTCATACCTGCGCAATTTATAACTTGAAAACGGTAAGAAATACAAAAAAAATTGTTTATACAAAAGTTGTTGGTAATTATGTAGGGAACAACTTTTCCATTTAAAGTTTTCCATTAAAATGATATTTTCAGAGTGAAAAAGTGAAAAAACACTTTTTTGAGACTACAATGCGCATTTTTTGTTGTACGAGATTGCAACAATGACATAAATTGTAGTACTCAACGCCCTCTACAATTATGGTCGAAAAAAAAGTTTCTAAAATGCATACAAAACAAGAAAAATGCGTTTCAAAAATGTTTTGAGGGTTTTTTTGAGTTTTTCAAAAAACGCCTATTAGTTGAACATGCCCATCGCCAAGGTGGCTTACTGCCGTCATTTGGCAACAGAAAAAACAAGATTTACCTTTAGGTTTTTTTTTCACTGAAACGATTTTTGTTTCGACAGATTGACTGTACTATAGCGTATTGGTTGTAGTCGTGTACTTATAGGTAATTATTTTTTCTTTCTTACAATATCTTTATACTTTGACTTTGAGTGAGATTTTCGACTGTAGTGAAAAAGTGGATATTTTATTAAAAGTGCAACGAAACATGTTTATATGGAAACCGTCTGACCGATATACACAAATGCAAGGTTTTGGACCACTAAGATCCACTTGCAGCAATCTCAATTTAACTAAAACTAGATATAGCCCATACCATGACAAATTTACATTGACGTTTTGACATTTTTCTATGTGGTATATCCAGATTTAGTTGAATCGAGATTTAGCAAATTTGCTGCAAGTGGACATTCATGAAGTCGATTTTCAACTTTTCCATTTGGGGTGGCGTTCTAAGTTTAAATTGGAAATTTTGATTCGCAAGAATAATTTCTTCTTTATCGGTATGTAACGAATCAGCGTAGCAAGTAGATGTTTAAACAATAATACCAAAGTGTCATATGCGCGTTGCCGAACCTGACCTTATCTTCGAACCCGCGGAACTCTAAAAACCTTGTTTGCCAACCAGAAACACAGCACTACAAAAAAGAAGTGTAGTTTCAGTGCGACCATATTTAAAAGGTTAAAGTTATTTTCGAGTGATAATCCTTTATGGCCTGAATCTATTAGTTAATTTTCATATCTAAGGAACTGAGGATCTTGACGACGTAGGTGGTTAGCGAATTTTGTCTTTTATCGTGAAATATAAACAACTTTTGCAATCGTCGATAATTGTATAGTAGACCAAAAACTTACTATGTTGAGTATTTTCGTGCTTCGGAAGGCACGTTAAGCCGTTGGTTCCGGCTGCATCTGCAGCAGTTAGATAGCACCCACTAATCGCGTGTTTGTGTGGTGGATCGTCGTGGCCCATTCTCCCTATGCCGTTCATAGGGAAGGCCTGTGGTTGCCAGATGGTCGGGAATCGTCTGGTTTCTCCCGACATTCTATGTGATCTCCAGACTTCCGATATATAATGAAATCTCCCGACAAACGAACATGACGATGCACTTTTCGTTTACCCTGTCCGCGTCTAGCTTCAGTAGGACGTGAACCGTCTAGCGGGGGGTGGATGGGGTTTATTCTCTCGACAACAATCCCAAAATCCCGACATTTTAAAATGTGATATTTTGACTTCTCGATCTCGCAACTCTACCTGTGTGCAGCTGTGGGAGTATTAATAGGCTGATAGGATAATGATCATAAAACTAGGAAAGGATAGCTATATATTGTCGTTATAAATTACGAACTTCTTTTTAGTGCTCCGGGCATTTGTACGGATTTTTGCAACAATTCTTGGAGTTGTTCCCCGAACACCGTCACGCGCCGCTGTACCTCGCCGGCGAGTCGTACGCTGGACACTTCGTGCCTGCGCTGGCGCACAGAATACTGCACCCCCCTCCGGAGATCCATAGAAGCGCCTTGAGAGACATATCCATCAATCTGAAGGTACCTTTTTTTTTATTTTTTTTTATATTTTTTTTTTGTGACGAGGGAAATGCAGTTACGCTCCATACCGTGACGCTGACTAGGCGCACGGCGTGTGTGGGACTCGCCGGCACGGGAAACAGTGCCGACCCTACTCAAGCAGGACCAGTGCGGAAGGCCACACTGATCCTACTCCACTAAAACCCTCTCCCCCTACGCCCATATGGGGGCGTCTCAGGATCGACGCACCTTAGCGTGCGCCACTTCACTGGGACGCCCCCGGGATCAATCTGAAGATGCCTATGTTTTTACGTTAAAATGGTGGCAAACAAGCTTATTGATTAACAATCTATTTGTATTAATCGCGTCAGTGTCGTTTTACGTTATGCGCTTTCTAGGCAGAACTGAAAACCAGTGCTTTGCTCTCAGCGAAAAAGGTATCGCTGAGTGTTTGCCTTTTTCGTTTCTTTCTTTTTAGTTGTGTGCCGCAACTACATATTTAGTGAATAATTCTTCTATTTGTTTACTTGAATTTATGTGCTGTACTGATGAGAATAAATGATTTATCTATCTATCTTATGGCCCGCCTGATGGTAAGCAGCCACCAACCTATAGACGCTTGCTACACAAAAATATCACTCATGCCGTTGCCTACTCTGACCCCCGTGGAGTCCAGGGGGCCATTCGCCTAACGGAAATGCTTTGGAAAACGCTAACGCTTTCGATTTTATTTTGTTATTTCTGACCGCCGAAGGTTTTCAAATACCTCACGCTCATTTTTTTAATATTGTTATTACCAATGCAAAAAAAAGAGCTGGAACCTTACTCACCGACAGAACACTATACCACCAAGTGTTTGTGTTATTTTACTATGATTTTCTGTAAGGTGGAGGTTACTTCCCCAGACGGGTGTTCCAATACTAGCGGGAAAGCCGCTATGCCCTACCTCTCTCAAATTGTAATAATCCCACTAATATTATAAATGCAAGGGTTCGTATGGATTTGTTCCTCTTTCACGCTAAAACGGCCGAACGAACCGTTATTAGGATCTGTCGTGAATAGTGCAGATGTAACTGTGCCTTGTTTACCTGATTCCCATCATACAACAGCACCACTTAACTGGAAGCTGTTTCCAGTGTAGAACCTAGACCTGTCATAACTGTTATTGCCAAAGTCACCATCAGCGTACCCTACAAGGTTTTGGACTAAGGATAACGTGAACGAATTCGCAGACGCAAGCTAGTCATCAAATAAATATGAAAAATCTGCCTTATGGATAATTTATTGGAACTTGTACAAAATTATTAGAATTAAATATCGCCGAAAAAAAATACTTTAATGTTTCTAGCTACAGAAGAGTTTACTGTTATTATCTAAAATTCTCTTTAAAATTTCAGGGTTTGATGTTGGGAAATCCGCTGATAGATCGGCGAGACGAAACCGACATATCGTCGACATACTACCAGTGGGGTTTGATCGACCAACAGGGTAAGTTGGTCGTCCAGCCGCTGCAGCACCAATACGAGAAAGCGATAGAGAAAAACGACAGCGCTGCAGCGTACAAAGTAACTTATTTATTAATTACCTAAAACAACTCAAATCAACCTAACATCGCATTCGGCTTTGCCTCTCGTGTTTTAATCATAGATGTATAAGAATAGAGTGGGAGAAAGAAGATGAGATACGGCTAGCTATCTATCTCTCTTGTGACGCATGGCATCCAATGGCATCACATCAAAATAGTAAGATGCTTACGGTTGCCAATGCGCATGCGCGATTAGAGAGAGAAAGCTAGCAGTCGCATCTTCTTTCTGTTTCTATTAGAAGGACACTTCCACTTGTAGTAGAGTGTATATATCTCCCCTACTCTATTCTTATACCTCTATGGTTTTAATACCCCTTCTTATATGACAGTCCCATAATCTAATATAAATCAATATTGCTTCTATTATGGCCTTTACCTTTTTTTTTTTAATTATTTTTTCTAAAACATCTGTATTTTTTTACAGTTACGCAATTCTTTGATAGACCGCCTGTCGGAACTTACCAACCAATATCAAACTTACAATGTTCTAAAGGATGATATGGAACTCCAACGTTTTATGGAATTTATTAAAAAACCCGAAATAGCACAAGCTATCCACGTCGGCGATAGAGGTTTTACGTTCTCCAACAGCGAGGTACACACGAAACTGATACCGGACTTCTTGGAAAAAGCCAGCACAAAAGTAGAAGAATTGCTGGAGCATTATAAAATATTAATCTTTTGGTAAGAATATTTTGTAAGCCCTCTTTTTAACCACGAGCCATTAAAACTGTACTTTTTGGGCCGGGGAGTTCACACTTCATAATCGCTCAGTTCGCGCGTTATGGCCACAACACTAACCTAATGGTAGCCACTCACCATTATGCCGCTTGATCAAGAGGCTTTATCAAATATGCTTGATCAAGCCAAAATCCTAACGTCACGGGGCTTGTCCACCTAAAATGTCTCCACAAACACAGTATGTTTGGCTTGATCAAACCTATTTGATTAAAACTGTACTTCTTGGGCCGGGAAGTTGACACTTCATAATCGCTCAGTTCGTGCGTCATGGCCACAACACTAACCTAATGGTGGCCTCTCACCATTATTTCATTTGATCAAAAGGCTTGATCAAATATGCCTGATCAAGCCAAAATCCTTACGTCAAGGGGCATGTCCATCCAAAATGTCTCGCAAACAAGGTCTGTTTGGCTTGATCAAACGTATTTGATCAAGCGGCTGAGTAGTGAGTGGCCACCATAACCTAGTTTGAAGTGTGAACTCCGGAACCCAAGAAGTACAGTTTAGCCCACGAGGCCTTTAACTTAACGCGATAAAATCCAGACGTGCACGTGGTCATTTGATGGAAATGGTAAGGTGGGAAAAAGAAAATAACTAAGGTCTATATAAAACTAGCAAAAAAAAATGAGAAATTTTCATAGTTAAATACAAATACAGCATCCCGGTGTTTTTTTGGTGATTTCCAGTAGATATAAAAGAAATCCTACAAACCTTGTCCCGTCAGTAATAATAAAGAACACAATAAAAAAAACAATTTGGTGCAGTCTTTCAAAAGTTATGCTTACATACATTTCGGCGGTTAACTTTTATTAAGGTATTTTAAATTTTGTCCTACAGCGGCCAGTTAGACCTAACGGTGCCTTACATAGCCAATGCTGAAGCCAGAAGGAAGAACTGGCGTTGGAGCCATCGCAATGATTTCCTGAAAGCACCTCGTCTTCCGTGGCTGTACAATGGCAGTTTAGCAGGGTGAGTACAGTAAAGAAAGAATTACATTTTTTGAGGATATGACCATCGAACAAGAAATAATATAGAGTACGAATTGCACTGAAAAGTGGCTCCATGTAAACTGCAATCAAGTGGGCGGGGCGAAAAAATGCGATCAACACGCCAATCATGGGATTGTTTGGGATTTCCGATTAATATTATGTTACTAAACGAATGGATAACCGAATTCATTTAGTATTTAAGTTCAGTTGTATAAGTTTGGCCCATGGTTTAGCGGCCTTTGTTAGTGAGTAATGCTTTCATATGATTTCTAATTCCATGGTTATACTTATATTATCACACAGTACCAATAAGGTACACACAACACTACAGAAGAGAAAGTACATATAGTCGCAGCATAATTTTATAAAGGCAAATGGATTGCCATTGCAGCGCTGAAATTCTGAACGGATCTAATTTGGAGTACACGTTTCTTGCCCATAGCAAAACCTGACTTCTTTTTCAATGTCGACAAAACTAATATTAAGTTTCCAAGAAAAGTTATAGAACTATAATGCGATTCAACTAAGAATAGGACCGACTGGGCACCATATTGTGATGTCATAGCTGTCAATTCAAACCAAATAAGTAGAGTGAGCAAAAAAAAGTTTTTATTTAATAAAACTTATTTACTAAGATTAAGTGAGAAAAAACATCAGATTTTTTTGATAAAATTTATTTTCTATTTTTAATAATATTAATTGTTATTGTAATGTTTTTTCTCACGCAATGTTATTAACATTGCGTGAGAAAAAACATTAATCAGAATCTAGCTCTTCAATTCCGCTCATATGTGCATTACCGCCGGAGTATTTATGAATAATCATGCACTATTAGATACTAGATCACATACGAACATGCATCTTTTATGTAAACGAAAGTTTTAAATCGAGTGTATGAACGCAACTTAAAGTGTAATTTGGTTGACGATTTAGGTTATCAACCAGTCATAGCCATAGCTCAATAAATGAAAAAAATCGATATTAATTATCAATATTTGTTATTGTTTGTTTACAAATGTTTGGTTTTTATTCTAGAATTAGCAGAGTGCTAAAAAAGGATTCCAAGTTTTTATTTTTATTGCAAACGGTACTTTTCAAGCGACATTTGACAGATGGAGGTCATTGGCTTTCCTCTCTTATGGTTCCTCGGCTTGTTATGGTCTCTTTGTTTTGATGATACGATAAATCCAAATTAGATTTTCATCGTTCTTTAGATATTGTTGGAGAAATACACCTGTCAAGATCATTGGCGGTTCCAATTCAAGTAGTAATAATGTTCAATTCAAAACTCACACATTAAGTGTGAGTTGCACCACAGAGCTGGTTAAAGTAAAATTTTAGTAACACTTTTTAACATGAGATGGCATGACAGTTAAAGTTAAAGTAAGTTTGTGCAACAAACGCTTCAATGTTTAAAGTTTGTGGCAACTACTTCTATATAAAAGACCTACAACTTCAGAAAAATCTAATATATAAAATTCTCGTGCCACAGTGTGCGTAATTGAAGTACTCCGAAACGGCTGGACCGATTTCCGTTAAATTTTATATGCATATTCAATAGGTCTGAGAATCGGACAACATCTATTTTCCATCCCCCTAAATTTTAATGTAAAGGGTATTCAACCCTTAATTTTTTTTCAGGACATTTTTTTTGTTTTATAATTTCCAAAAATACATACAACCCTAAACTTTCACCCTTCTACCACCTACCCCTATTTTTTTCATCTCGGTACGAAGTTCGCTGGGACAGCTAGTATTACGTATTATAAAGTTGATTAAAAATCAAGTTATAATTTTATTTGTTTTTTGCAGTTACGTTAAAAGTGGCGGTGGCCTCACAGAGGTGCTTGTGAGGGGTGCAGGCCATCTAGTGCCCTTAGACAAACCGGCTGAAGTGAAGCAGCTGATAACTTATTTCATCAACGGGCTGGATCTACCGTCATCGACCCAAGCCAAAGTAATTGCACTAGAAATACCAACGTATACTGAAAATAATGAAGAAAGGAAAGGTGTGACGCCCATCACATCTTCTACACAATCCACGAACGAAAATGAGAAGGCTAACACACCTTCTTCACAATCCGCAAAAGAAAATGTGGTGCCTTCCACATCTTCTTCACAAGCGAAGAACGGAATGGTAGCCAGTGCAGTCCTTAACGTTATCTTGGTAATCATCATCATACTGGGAATAGTCTACTGGGTAAGATGGAAGAGAAGGACCGAAACTTATTACTATGATATGGTGGACAATACTTCCCTAAACGACGCAGTGCTTACTATGAACTGATGAAGGAATATTGTTGTAGATAGAGCGATACGGAGAATCGATCAGTGTGAATAATTATTGAAATTATTTCAACGTTAAAAGATGTTCCCAAAAAAACACATTTGTACACACATTATATGTTATGAGTATGATAAGTCAGCTTTGTGTTTGTGTCCACGATTAACTATCTAAAAACAGCATCTTAACTTAGAATAATTATCATTCCAAGGATCTTACTAGTGTAAAGTGTATCAGGGTGAGAATGTCGGCATATTAAGTATTTGGAGGTCCAATTCCCATTATAACAATAGAATTTGAGTGGTGTGGTAATCATTCTAAAAATCAAACTTAAACAAACAAAATGTAATTTATCAGCCATGATACTATTCGATGGTTGTTAAGGCTGTGAGGTAAACAATAATGAGGTGGTATAACCACTAAAACTATTTTGTATTTTGCTGTTTTTATAACTGATAAATAAAAATTCGAATCGTTCTGTCTTGTTTTATTTGTATTCCATTATGAATGAGTCAACAATGAACTTGGCTACTTCCGGCACTTCTATGGGCACCATGTGGCCGGCGTGACGTATCAACACTTCTACAAAGTTGCCACCGCTTCTTTTATAACTGTAAATAAGTTTTATTATATTGTAGTGGAAACTAAGACATTTCTTGGTCGGGATTTTCAGGCTATACCTACACCTAATGCAGAATTATATTCGTATGTCTTATAATCACTTTTCAGTCGATAGATATATTAACTACGATATTATATATGTCAACGATTGACCACACTAAATATCACAATATCACACGCCTTGGGGAGTAGGGTGGATCGAAAAACGCGTTTTTTCTACAATACAATTCTAATAGCGCGGAAAACTTATGCATAGGCGTCATTATAAATGAAAAAATGTTAAAAATATTTTTATTTTAAAATTTTGAAATCGCGCAGTATGCCTAAAGTTAACTTTTGGGAAGAGCGGGAGCATTCTAAGTGACCGATAACAGATAAAAGAAACATATATCTTGTCATATAGTATGCAATCTTTATCTTACCCAACAATGCCACCTTTGTTAGAGCTACGCAGGCGCTTCCTTGGCGCTTTATCGAACTCGCTGCGACGAGACCAATTGAATTGGTCATGTGTGTGCTTCGTCACGCCGTATGGAAGTAAAAGATCCAATTGACCGCTGATAAACAAAAGATAAACCATGAAATCATACAGAGAAAGCAAGATGAGTAATTCGACAGTGTGTTTAAATTTCGGTTTCAGTCATAGGAAATTACTTACTTCACCTCATCTGTATCCTTAGCACAAACCAATAATTATATTATATCCTTAGCACAAACGAATTCAACTATTCTTTAAGTTTTGTATGAAATAACTATTTTAATTTTTCGTTTCAGCTATTGTGGCTGTTCAAAATTTCCGGACAATTTAAAAAACCCGGACAAAGTCCGGACAAAAGGCAAAGTCCGGACATGTTCGGACAAATCCGGACGGATGTTAACCCTAGATGCAGCCTTCCTCGCAAGACACCCTGAAAGCTATCCTTCCTACTTCAAGGAGATCCAGCAATCTTATCTAACCGCAAGAACACCACAACACAATATTTGGTTGTAACCGTCTGCAAATTAAATAATATTACCGGAGACCAAAAGTCTGATGTAGCTTACCTTACCGCCTAATTTGATGTCGAGAACAGAAGTTGATACCTGTAACACATGACCCCGTAATGCTCCAATAGCTCTTCGATAAACGGCTTCGTACTGTTCATAAAATCGGGAAGCATCTTCGTGTAAACATATTGATTGTTAAGGTCGAATGGCACGCTCCCTACATGGATCCAGCTACGGACTTCGGGCTTTGTCACGAACAACTCCAAGTCCGAATTGACGCTGCCCCCTGAGTCTTTGTTGAAGTTGTAGATGCTGATGCCACTCTGCTTCTTTATATACTCTATGGTTTCGTTGAATTTCTACCGGGATAAATAAGGGTACATTAGGAGACAAAAAAAGTTTTGCGGCAATGTGACCATATAAAAATAAAACCGCTTGTAGGTTTTATAAACAAGTCGAAATGAACTTCAAATTCTTACTTAAAAATAATTGTTTTACTTTATTTCTCCCACAGAGACAGCTAAGTAGTGCCCTCACAATGGGGATATTAATAAGAGGAGAATGATATCATTATAAAGTTATTAATATCCCCACTACGGAAGCAGCAAAGATCAACGGCTTAACGTGGCTTTCCGAAGTGCGGAGGAGTTTGTTAATAGGTACTTCAATAATTTTCTTGACATTTCGAACCTTTTCATGTTCTCGGTCCCAAAAAGTTTTATTGCGTCAATAAGTGATAGATAGGTAGCGGCAAACTGAGCATAACCACAGACAAATAAAATCGTACAATACCTAGATTTTTTTGTAAGTAAAATTGCTACTGCATATGCTCCTTGTCTAAGTTTTGCCCACACACACCTCATATTATGAAGAGACGTATAATATGCACTTGTGGCCCGCCCTCGCTTGTCTTCGGTATTTTATCCCCTTGGGGGTAGAATTGATCAAAATCCTTTCTTAGCGGATGCCTACGTCATAACATCTACCTGCATGCCAAATTTCAGTCCGATCCGTCCAGTGGTTTGGGCTGTGCGTTGATAGATCACTATGTCAGTCAGTCACCTTTGAGTTTTATATATATAGATTAACGTACCGCCTATTAAATCTTTTTCATAAAACTGTTAAAATTTTGTTTACGAAATGCATAAGAAATTGAAACTGACATTTGCTGCATCGACCATTTTTCCCTCATCGAGCAATGCGACCGCAGCATCTTCAATCTCTTTTAGTTTATCCAACTCTTTTCCTGCTAGTAGCCCAAGGACGCTGAGAAGCTCTGTATAGTGCATCATACTGCGGGGGTCTATAATACCATTACCGATGGCTATACCCTAAAAAAAAATGGTTGCCTGTAAAGTCGGTTTTACGGGCGAAGATTTTACGTGACAACGTCTTTTTCTCGGTAGAATATTTATTGATATGAATATAATTAAATTGCACAATAGGAACAAGGAATTGAATGAAAATAAGAATTGCACAAATTTTAACTATAGAAATATATTTTGTTTACTAAAACATTGTACATGTAAACTTAAACTTAACACGAGAGACTCATCGTAACGTTACCGAGCGTTACACTTTTTCATAAGTGACTCCCAGCCGCAACCTAATTTAAGACGTTGTCACGTCAAAAACAATGGAACAGCTTTAATACTTAAAAAGAAAATAAAATTAAAATTAATAAATTCTTTAGCTTTTAAAGGGAAAGCGGAATGAATTAAAGTTAGATAATCAGCTCCCAGATGGAGCTAGGCTCACTACTTGAACAACCCAATTACAGTAACGTTTTAATTAATTTGTAGTCTTCTGGAAAGTAGATGTTATATTGCTAGAAGGGCGATGAGATACTGATCTACGCTCCGTTCGTTAGTATGTATAAATCTAGTTACTTACTTACTTACATAGTTAAGAAAGTGGTGCTTAACGGACTTAGCGAATTGGAGCGCAGATCTGTGAATCAAGTTCAACCTTACAGACGACCAAAGTAAAATAAAAACTTATTTCTGGTGATGTTGTGTGTTCTATTAGTGAGTAATATTTCAGAGGTTTACTGGGCAAGGGGTAGGTCAGGGTTTGCAACGTGCGAATGATACTCTGAAGTCTGATATCACAAGTGTCCTACTTGCCCCCTTCGAATAGGCTAGTTACCTACCACCAGGCAGACCATATGCTCAGAGGCGGCGTAAGGCGTACGCCACGTAGGCCACCGCTTAAGGCTTTGCGGTACAAGGGGCCTTGCGCCTCAAAAAATTTTATGCATTGCTTAAAAGCGAATTTCTTTTTTATATTTTTTTTTTAAAATCCGTCTTCAGGTGGACACAGAACAGGGCCTCGCGAAATCTGTCTTGCCCACATCAAATTTAGGTCTTGCCCCGCCACTGCATATGCTACTTAACTATTTTTCAAATAAAATACTATATATATTGGCGCAAGTACTGCCTTTGGCTGCAGAGACAATGGGTCCTTGGGGCCCTGCTGCAAAATTATTTCTTAAGGACTATTATTATTAGGATTATTTTTTCTTATGACTCGCCTGTGCGAGGCTACGGGGGACCCAAGATCTAGTAGATTTTTTGCTCAACGCTAATTCGTTGAGCAAAAAGGCAAGGCGAGGCAACGCTGCCAGTCTTCTGGGGACATTGCCCCGGTCCCTATAGGCGAACTCAATAAAATATTTAATTTGTAATTATTGTTGTACCTTTTGTTGACATATAATACTTATGTATATATCAGTCTGCAGTTCTGTACTCACTCTTAGATTTACGGGGTGGCTGTCGTTCTGATCTTGGTTACGGTGAATCTGAATGGCCAAAGCCGGCACGTACTTCCCGGCGTACGACTCCCCAGCTATGAATAGAGGAGCTTGCTCCAGCTCCGGGAACATTTGCAAGAGCTGGATAACGAGTTCATAAAGTTGTGCACCAACCTGTGTGATTGAAAGTTAAACACCAGGACTCAATCTCAGAACATACCTAATTCTCTTGATTCAATCCTCTTTTTTTTCAGACTTAAGTTATTTAAGACTCAGACCTATTTAAGACCAAGAACGTTATGTTTGTAAGTCCCTAGAGGAGACTCTTGTCGGACGTGAATTGGCTGGTAAAAAAAAATTTGAAGGTCTTTTTTTCCTCTGAAGGGGGTCGCTCAATTATAGGTCAATCAATTTCTAATGGGCTTAGATTTTTTCCTTTGGATTATAGTGGTAAGCGCCTTTCTGCTTTTAGGGCTGCGTTTTTATTTAATGGCGCTATAGTCGCTGTTAGCTAAAACCACTTGGCCGCTTTAGTAAATTATATGATATTTGTACTAATTTTAAAAATTAAATGTGATTTTGGTATATAGTAACGCCGTTAGTATCAGTAATGTATACGTAATAATTTTCTTTAATCGGCCTTAAGATTGTATTTATATTTTTATTGTATTATATCCACAAATATCGCTGTAGGAACTTTGATAAAGATCAATAAATAAAAAGTTGAATATTCTTTAGTAATTTCTTAGTTGGTATAAACTTACATCATCTTCGTTGTCAGTGTACCCATTATCGTCATCTGTGAAGCTGAAACCAGCACCGACGGGGCTATCCACAAACAAGAGTGAGTAGTCGCTGGCCCATGTCAAGTTCCGATGTTTTACTGATCAAGAAAAATAAGCTTTACTACTATGACGACCTCCGTGGAGCGAGTGGTATGTACGCCTGGTTCCAAGGTGTCTTCTACTAAGAGGTCCCGGATTGGAATGACGATGGAGCATGTGATTGTTTGATGAATACGAGCAAATGTACCTAAGTCATGGATGTTTAACATAATGAGATTCCATGGGCATATTTAAGATGAAGATCCCTAAAATACGAAACATGCTTTCATAAAAGGATAAAAAATTCATATCTAATTCAACTGAAATAACTAATAGGCAATTGTTATTGTATTCGCTTAACTGAATATGGGGTATGGTCACGAATGAACGCCTTCTGATCTTGTAACTGTAAACATAGGAACTATGTACTTGTATAATTTAACATTCTGAATACACAGGGCAGTAAATAAATCGGGTCACTTGCTCAGCTACCTTGGAAGTCTGATTTGATTTTCTCAAGAATTATAAAACTTACAACTATCAAAGTTATTGGTACCTACCTATAGAAAGAGCATTTCATGATGTTTATAAAATGAACAGGAATTTATTGAGATTTATAATTTGTTATCCAAATTTTATTCAGAATTTTCCAAACAAGAATTGTTTCCAATTATGATAATCGGTAGTAAAAAAATGTAAATAACATCACTATATACTAATCTGAGAAAACTATGAACAAAACACAAAGAAATGGTAAGAAGTATCATCTATGTAGGTACATAGGGATATAAAATACAAAGTTTTGTTAGTTACAACACTTATATCTTCATTTATATATAAGAGAACATTAATGGCAACTTTATTCAAAAATATCGTTGTGTTTATTGCTTGATTACACAGTAAGTGTCGCCGCATCAGGCCACACGCCACAGCCACAAACGCCGCCACGAAAAGTTAAAAGCGGCGCCATGAAGACTAAAGTAAGGCGTTTTGTATCGGCGCATCAAGTGGCCGGCGCGGTCCACAAGAAGCGAGCATCGACGATTTGTAGCGTGTGGCGGCCACCGGCGTACCGTGTGTGGCGAGTCCATATAAAATGTATGAAAACTACAAGAAATATGCAGGTGGCGGCGTTTTGTGGTTATGGTTGTGGTCGGTGGCCCGTGTGCGGCGACACTTAGTTGAACTTTAGAATAAAATTTTACTAATTTTAATCATAATTAAACGCGCTTTCTGTTGGTATACCTTTGATAGTAGTAAGTTTGATACTTTTTTGAGAAAATCGAATCAGACTTCCAAGGTATTATTAGTCGGTGACCCGGTTAATTTGCGGTTGCTTGTATTTTCAATATTCATAATATTTTCAGAGTGCTCGGCTCGGCAAAAAATTACTACATACTAATTTTGAATTCGTCTTAGAAAACCTAAAGCCGCCTTTTAATTAGTTTGACAGTGTTGTTATATAACATTAACGTGAACATGATAATATGCGGGTCATTCCCCACAAATACACTTTCTTCAGTAACGTTTAACTCTTTATTTTTAAACGATTCCTTAAACATAGACGAAGTCATAAATTAACAAAATATAATAATATTTCAACTAAAAAAGCTTTGATAAATATAAATCAAAACTACAAAAAATCATAACATAAATAATAAAAACGCTTTTTGAGATGAAAAAGTTAAAGCTCTTGAACTAACCTTTCCCATCATCTATTTTTAGAGGTCCTATCAGTTCGAATAATCCAAAAAGTGACGAAATGCCAGGACCCCCTTGCAACCAGATTATCCAAGGCACCTCCGCTTGGTTTTCATGTGGAAAATACCAAAAGAACAGATTCGAATTGTATTCTTCTTTAACGGTCAGGAAGCCTGAATGACTGTTGACACCGAGGAAGTTTCCGCTATCGACTTCTGATAAATGCCTAGCATGGCTGGCATTGCCAGCTTTGATGTATGGTGTAAGGATTAAACAATCTTTATTATTTCCAGCGGCAGTCGAGAACTGGTACTGTAGAACGTATGTACTGGAATAAAATATCAGATTTTGAATAAAATATATCACATATGAAGAGCTCAGTGGTTATAGAGAATGTGATTGTGCAAACTTTGCCACTCCAGTGTATAACTTTATACACTGGATAGGTGACACATTTTTTTAAAGTTATTAAAAATAGATCTCAACTGCATTGTAGCATTAATCCGCAGAGGGCTCTTATGCAAAAGATAGGTACGTCCTAAGAATTTAGCATATTTAGGAAATCTAATCACCGCAGTAAATTTTAAATCCATCCTAATTACATTTGTTATTAATTCAACTATGACATTATTTTATTCGCACCATAAATTTTAGTATCCTGCTATTTCTTCTTAATCTAATTAGCAACTTGTCACTTTATCACTATTTTTTTTTCATAGGAAAGCAATCTTCTTCCATTTAATTCTTAACATTAAAATTCTTCCATTTAACATTATAAATGTCCTTTACAGGATTCATCTTTACAAATTAATTTAAATAATAATAATTCCGAAAATATTACCTGACGATCACAAACAATACGAATGAGAACATGAATTCCGGTCTCTTGATAACAATAAAAAATTGAAAAAATAATATTGAATGTAAACGAAAATTTTGTTATGATTTTTTTAATGTATCGGACTTTTATAGCAGCACATACATATATGAAATATGCTAAAGCAAATCGACTTCGAAGCGTGAAAGATTTATTAACATGTGATCGTACACCACGTTTTGATTATAAATTAATACTAGTTTTTGCAACAATATGATTCAGTAGTTGCAAGCTGTTTAAATAAAATTATTAAATAACTAGCGGCTGCCCGCGACTACGTACGCGTTAGTTACAAATAAAGGTTCACTGCTTGTTCCCCGTAGGTGATAACGTGATAATATGTAGCCTATATGTTGACCCGAATTCTTAATAATATTCGTGCCAAATTTGAAGTAAATCCATGCAGTACTTTTTGAGTTTATCCCGGACATACAAACAGACAAAAATTCTAAAAACTATATTTTTGGCTTCGGTATCGATTGTAGGTCACACCTCAAGTATTCTTTTAAAAAATATTCAATATACAGTTTTGACTTTCCTACCATTTTATTATGTGTAAAGATGGCATTTGTGGCATATTATTATATAATGTTACCGGCAATCTATATAATCCGGCATTCTATACAATAACTAGGCAATGTATAGAATCTAAAGAAAAGTTTACTAGAAAAAAAAATATTAAAGTATAATAATCTAATCTTTAGATTTAAACATCTAGCAGTTAAATGCTTAAAAATAAATAAAAACATAATGTATAGAATCCCCAAAACGTCAAGGAAATGTAAGAAATATTATTCATTTTATACTTTTCCTAGGTATAGTAATAACTATTCCACTATGGTATTTAAATAATGAACTTACGAATCACAAATAATTAGGTATCACAAATATAATTAGTCTTTAAACTCTCAAAAACAAACAAAAACAAAATTTCATATTATTGTTTATGTTTATTAAAATAAAATCATAAGCAACTCTGTTACTTTTTATTAAATAACAAACTTTATATTTTGCCTCAAATCTTACAGTCTTTATTTTAACATCTAATTACTTTACAATGAAAGCTATGAATCTTATATACTGCTTCAGAGACCACTTTAAATATTTTAAGGTCTAGTTTTTTCTATAATTGTTATATTAGACCATACATCGTTGGGACAGTAAAAGTAACAGTTGTCGTTTTCTATAACACCTGACCTAAAAACTTGTACTATACTTATTTTAATCTTAAAAATTCTAACATGAGATCTCAACATTTTAGACTTAAAGGTTTTTAGAAACTAGTGACTACATAAAAATAACAATTTGGGTTTTATTTTTAATCATAATGAAAATGAGATCAACATTACTTCTCAAATATTTCTAACGGAGCATCAAACTGGTAGAACACTCTTTTACCTTTGTATACTTTTTTGGCTCTGGGACAATTGTAAGTAAATTTTCAAAAGGCTCCTAAAATAAATCGGTCTCAATCTTTCTGGAATCTTTCTGAAGATTCTGGAGTGTGCATTACTATACGAAGAGCCTTGGCTCGGTTTCTCCGTTTGGCATTTGCAGCTCGCCATTTTTTTTAATGGCTCTGTGTTCCCTGCTCGTTAAATCTTTAACGTTACGTTTCTTTGCATGACATCTTTCAAGGTCTTTTTATTATTTGCCGCCTCTATTTCAGTGTAATTTTTATGTCGTTCCCTATAATGTTTCCTTTTCAGCAGGCGTAAGAACCATCCTAGAAAGCAGGCAGAAGTACAAAAAGACCTGAAACAAAACATTTAATACCATTGAGATTTATATTTTCGTAGATTAAATGTATTATCACTCGAATTGATATACAAATGAGGGCACAGACTGAACAAAATGCTACTCTTTTACTCAGCTTACAACTATGTTACGTTAAAGTAGTAACAGAGTTGTTTGGTAACAGAATGGTAAATTTTATATTCCTTTAATAATTAATCACAATATAAAGCATAAAGTGATATAATTGCTACATCTTAAACAAATGCCCACCTCATACTACATATATAACGTAAAAGCATATAAAAAATACTGATTACTTACGTAAAAGTATCGGTAACAAAGTGGCTGCTGAATAAACACACGCGCATCCTCCCACAACTTTCGGCTGTCTGACTGGCGTTGCACTAAATTTCCGCCCCTTCGCACCTTCTCGAAAAGTCTCTGACACCGTGTCAATATTACTTAGGTGGCACGGTAGCGCCAGTTTTATTTCTGGGTCGAATTTACTATAGTAACAGAGTGCTGCCATGAATACTTACGTAACGCGGGACAAAATTTAAAAAAATCGAATTAATTAAAAAAAATTACAATATTTTGTTTTGAAGTATTAAACGTAAATTATAAATTAATGTATTTACTAATGTTATTAATTTTAGTTTATTATTAAAAGAGACAAACAAATTATTCGTCAATGATGTTACTGTCTTACTATATGGGACACGATGACTTTGTATGGAAAACAACTATGTAGCCAAACATTACCATTCTGTTACTTAAAAAAAGTGGAAAAAAATTAAATTATGTCGCAATTTTTTCCTGTTGTATGTTTTCTTTATTAAATTGTTTTTAATTTATATAACTCACAACAAACAATTATCATTAATAAAAAAAATATAAATATAGAATCTGGAGGGACACGAAAACCTGCGACGAATTCGAAAATGGCCCAAATCACTCATATTAGACCAGAAATCTTTAAGTAATCGGTGTACATATAAACAAAGTATCGTGAAAATTATATCATCCAAGTAATAATAATATTTATAAGAAGGGAAACCTCGATTTCGCAAAATTCCACCATCAGATCCTGAATTGGTTCCAATGAGACTACATCGGAAGTGCACTTTCGAATAAAAAAAAGAATTTAGGAATTCGGTCCAAAATTGACGGAGAAATCGGTAAACATGGATAAAAAAAATATCGTGCCTGCCTTTGAAATTTGAAAGTTTCCCTCGATTTCCCTGGATTCCATCATCAGATCCTGATTTGGTTATTCCAATGGGACCACCTCGGAAGTGCAATCTATCGAATAATAAAAGAATTTTGGAAATCGGTCCACAATTGACGGAGAAGTCGGTGAACATACATAATATATATATATATATATATATATATATATATATATATACATATATACAGTCGAACACAGAACCTCCTCCTTTTTTGAAGTCGGTTAAAAATATCTAAATAATAAACCTCGAACAAGCCAACATATTTATTTAATTGGCAGTTAATCGACTTACTTCTCTCACTCTGTATCACTATTTTAAAGTGCTCAACGAATTAGAAATTATATGGAATCATAACTCTCTAACAAAGACCTCATGGTTCCAAACCAAAAAAAACTCCATTCCTAATTCGTTGATAATGCTACAGTACATGGTAATGCCATAAAAAGTTACAGCAAAGTTAACATGAAGGCCTGAGCCTCTGAGGTAGGGCACAGCGGATTTTCCGCTCGAATTGAAGTGCCCATTGGGGAAAGCAAATTCCAGCTTACTAAAGACCACAGTAAAATAAGACTTCCGTTTGGACGCATAGTGTTTCTATTTTTTTTTTGAACTAGGTGTGCCCCGAGGTGTTACCCTCGGTTCCTAAAGTAAAACTTAGCCTATACTATGTGTTAATCCAGGGTGTGAGCTAACTCCATGCCAAATTTTATTAAGCCGTTTAGACGTGAAGAAGTAACAAAGATACACATTACAATCTTTCACCTTTATAATATTAGTGTGATACTTATTGTGCTGATGTACTTAAAAACTAATAAAATTAAGTAAGCTCTTTCCGTTTGTCTATCTGTCAGTGCGCTTATCCTAGGAACCGTACCTTGTAAGTACAGATAGTTGAAATGTGAACCCTACCTTGAACAGTAAATTAGTTAAAAATCATTAATAAAAAACAATTTCTATTACCGATTCAACAACTAAACAAAATAATGTAGAACATTTGCCATGGCGATCGTCAAACAAATTTGATTTTATTTGAATGAATTTAATTTAATGCAATGTAACAGTTAATATCGATTTATTGTTCTTTGTTTTATATACCTAACTAATTTTTTTGTGTATGCATGATAAGTGTTGCAATCTTGATCGGTTCGTCAATTATTAATAAGTTAGTACTTTGTTGATTGTATTATGTATGTAAACCGATTAAATAAAATAAAATAGAAAATGGGTGAAAAGCAAATACAGCCATTGAAATTCTTATACGATAGTACCTACGGAACCTTTCGTGTATGAGTCGAACTGGTATTTTTAGAAACATTTCGAATAAAACAGAAGTTGAAGTTGATCCGATCACACTTACGTAATACACCGATATAGCTACCAATCATCGTAAAAGGTAGCTGGAAAAACCGGAGCAGTAGCGTTGTATGTACAGTGTTTCCAGTTACATCCTCATAGAAACGACGATTTTATCGGCGCAATGATAACGCCGTATGCATTTTTACGCTGTTTCTGTACTGACGTTTAGCTAACTTAGCACAGAAATTTACATATTATCATTACCCCTCGTTTACACCAAGAAACAAGTCATATACTATGTTTTACTATGTTTTTTAAGCATTTAATTGCTAGATTTTTAAATCAAAAGAAAATTTTTACTACAAAAAATCCACGCGGACCAATCAGCAGACGGGACTCGAACCCGCACCCTTCGCTATCCGGGCGAATGCACTGACCATTATGCTCCCGTGGCCCTGATGGCCAAATATGATGGCCTGTTTCGGTTGTAATCCACGCGCTCCAACCGCGGATGTAAACACGCGCCCGTAATCCAAGGACGTTGAAGGTCAAATCAAAATTTGGATAACATTCTTCGTCCAGATGGATGGCAAAGGGCAAGGTCACCTTGGTTGGTACGCTGGATTACATCCGTCTAGAATAGGTCTTATGCTACCGCGGCTGCAAGGCAGCGCCATCTCTTCGTATTGTAGGTAACCCACAATGTCATATAGTTTTACACAAAACTTGTTAAAATACTTGTCTTGTTGTGATGTTATTTCGTTTACACTGCATAGACAACGAGTAACTTACCATTTTTATACATCACGAACAAACGACGAACTCCGTGACCGAGTGGTATGTAAGCCGGGTTTCATGGTGTCGCCTACTCGAGAGGTCCCGGGTTCGATCCCGGTGGGGACAGATGTCTGTGTGATGAATACGAGCATTTGTATTTAGGTCATGGATGTTAAATATATATTTCTATATAAATATACTTATATATGTAGCAGTGTATGCATTCTATCCGTTACCCTAGTACCCCATGATACAAGTCAACAGTCCTTACTTTGGGGGCAGGTGTGAGTGTTGGAAATATTTATTTATTTATATTTTACATACCAAAACGTGTACTGTGCAAGTTTATTTGTCTGTAATTTTTGTCAAGAACTTTATGGTCACAAATACCCTCCTAAAAATTTAAATCTTTAAACCTTCAAATGCTCGTTTCCACGCCCAATAATAAAAAGCACTCTATCTTTTCTAAAGCCACTGAAAAATACCGCTCCTAACCAGCCCCCTCCCCTAGCATGAGCACCGCAATATTATATATCGTTTTAATCACACTTAATTGTTAAATTACTACGGAGTTTGACAGTTCGACGCGATAAAAAAAAACGTGATATAATGTATATGTGATACTCATGCTACGGGGTCTAATGTTAGATATAAGTAAAGATAGCTGACGCAGTATAAGTAAGTACTACCCCGCGGAGCCCTAGAACCCTATTCACCAGCATAACACAACACCACTAAAAGGCACTGTTATTACGCTATACGCTCCTATAAAGTGAAGGTTGCTTCCCCAGATGGGCGCTCCAATTCGAGCGGAAATTTCACTTTCCCTACCGCTCTTATTTATGCAATAATCTTTCCATAAATTTTCATTATTGGGTACTATTGACTCCCAACAGTTAATAATTTTGACATTACTGCGATAAATAATGATGTTTCAGATCTGGCAGCACCGCGAGCGTGGGAATTTGTGTCCTCTTGCGGGCCGATTGCCGCCTGTTTATTCATCTCGTTCACGTTCCGAATGGTCGTATCGTATAGTATCGATGGTCTCGATGTTTACATGAACATCCTAAATATAGAGTAACTCACATTTGAGAGCGTGCAAGAATCTATCGCGAATGTCGGGCCGTGGGAGCGCGATTATGCTAAACAGGTCATTGGTACGCTGTACCTGTTTACCTACACCCCACAGGGTGCTCCGGATATGTTGATCTCACGCATTTTTATGGAGTGTTTAAAATTGTACCGAATGTCGGAGGCCTGGTGTTCTAAAATACAGGTAGAGCCTAGTTTAGACTCCCAATCTCCCACAGACAGGTTAATGTATGTATATTAATGTTAACCTATGTTTACTATGATCAGTTGATGTTTGTGGAGAGAAATAAATAAATTATTATTATCATTATTTTGTTATTTAGTTCCCACAGCAATCTTCAGAAAAAAATCTTTAACTGGCGATCAGCTTTGGGAACCAATTCTTGAGATTTCTCTTACGCTGTTTTCTTAAGTTATTTACGTTTATAATTTGTAATAATAATAGTGTGGTTTAGTAAGTGTAGTGTAGTGTTAATAAAGACTCCATTCTTTCCAAAACCGGATTTCCGCTTTGGTTTAAACAAACTAGGCGTAAAATTTAGGGAAGTTAATATTTTTTTATTGAAATGGAAGTTCGTGGTATAAAAATAAATCAAATATTTCTGATTTCATTGCTAGTGTTCGGATGAGTTCATCTTCAAGGGAGAAAGGTGAGTTTGGGATTCAATTTAAGTTACTATAAACATTGTAAAGAAGATATCTTCTATAAGAGGGAGCAAAAATATTAATTATATAGGCTTGAGTATTAAATAATCAATATATGTTTAAATTAAAAATAAATCAGCGTTTGATTTTCGCTGTAGAACTCATCACTCGAAAAGTAGCATCATCCTGTACGTAAGATTAAGATAAATCCAAGTTCAAGGCACAAGTGCAGAGCCCGGTGGGTATACAAGGTTCCCATACAAGCCCCTGGTCCATTGCTCGCCGGGCACCCAGGGCGCGAGGACACAATCCGATCACACCGTGCTCATCTGCGCGCAAGGATGCTGCGCTTCCTGTTATCCCTATTCCTTTTGACGTAAGTTCTAAATTTTGTTTACTTTTTGTAAATTTTTGGCTGCCATTTTAATAAATCATATATGGAACAGCAAAATTAATCTTTCTTGAAAATTGCAAAGGTAAAGAAAATCAGTTTAGTAATACTGCAGGGTGCAAAATTTTCCATGACGATTACAAAAGTCTATCACCTAAGAGGGTGTCGTTGAAAATGGACATAAATAATAATTAGTTTAAAACATACTTATTAATACCTATTCTTAATAAGAACATTTTGCCAGAATTTCATTATTTTGGCTACTGTTCGCATTTTTCCTTTTATATTCGTCTTTTTAGTCTGCATGTTAAAAATAAATTATCAATCGGCTCATTGCCTTCATTGCCTTTCTTATATGGATAGACTTCATGTTATTTTTTTTTCTTCCTTTTTTAATTAGGTAATTTAAAATTAGTGCCTATTTATTTTTTATGTATAAGTATAGAAAGATTAATTAACAAATAGGTAGAAATTTTGGCAAAAGAAATAAGGGAAAGAACTCAGGAGCACATTTTCGACGTGCGTTCTAATCCCAACATTAATTAACGCTTGCAAAACGCTTACAACTTCGATTTTCACTTGTACTTTCAACCTTTGGTCAAACTACTAACTTCCAAAACAAAGCGCTGCGAAAAACAAGACTTGAGTAAAGAAAAGTTTTCTCAGGAAATGTCATTTAATGTCCTTTTCGAAACGTTAGAATAGACGCCGGGAAAAAGTTTGGCAAACGTCATTATTGTTTCTGCGAACGAAAATTTAAATCTAACCGATTAAAACCTGTTAAATTGATGTTTGGTCATTTATGAACGCACACATTATCAATTCGAAAAGGTTTTTTTATTTCAGCAACTCAATAGCTTACCCTCTCTAAGGGGCAAGCATACGAACTGAATAAATCGGTGCGTAGTCAATTTAAAGCCCTCATAAATGCTAAAAAGCGGGGGCAAGATAAGCGGTGCATCGAGAGGAAGGTATGAGTATTGCTGTAACGCTGCCTGCCAGTCCCACGAGGTTCTGAACAGTGCGGAAGCTGACAGTGTGACACGTAAATTGCCACATTTCTCGGTAAAGATTGCAATCATATTGTTTAAACCCCATGTGCCCTTCCGAACTTTATGGTCAGTCGACACACCGCTTGTGTTATAGCTATAACTTGATGTAACGCTTGAGCTTACGTCTTGCAGCCGGTGCCTCTTCCTTTGATCCTGGATCTGAGAACACCGATAGTCTATAATAACTTAAAACGAACTTTATATTCCTGCTACCTATTCTTATAATGGGAAATCGATATTCTATTCGAATTTTCTACCCCTAAGATATCAACCATCTTCAAGTACTATTTTCAGTACAAAAAGCATGTCTATGCAATTTTCCTAGGCCCCTTTATCTCTTTACCAATATTCATTAAAATCGGTTGAGCATGAAAGCTTACCAAATAAAAAGGCAAAGCCACTTTCGGATTTATAACATTATCTTGGGCGCGACAATGCAAAGTATGTATAACCATTTTGCTGTTCGTATGGACTAATATGATGCATTATTTTTTTTACTGTCTTTAGATGTACAACATTAGTGTCCAGTGTGGAGCGCACCATGCTCCCCGAGCTACCACCAGGCGAGGCTCCTGACCCCATCCTGACCTTCATGGAGCGCACCTACAAATCTGGACGCGCTAGGTCCGGCTTCGACGCTGGATCTCCCGTCCTGCTCACACCGTTCCTAGAGCAAAACAAACTGGAGGAAGCCAGGGAGGCGGCTAAAGTAGAGTCTGATTACCTGCTTCCCGATATGGACAGCTACGCAGGATATCTTACTGTACGTGTTTTTTTATGAACAAAGGGTGTCAAAGAATATGATAGCCCGTCTGATCTTGATTCTCTTTAAGTTGAAACTGGAAAGTTACTTCCCCAGACGGACGCTCCAATCTGAGTGCGAAAACCAATATGACCCTCCTCTCTTAAAAATCGTCACCCGTTGTCTTATTGTATTGTTTTCGCAAAGAAAGTGACAGTATTAAATCTTAGAAAAGTCAATTGACGTTTATAATAAATGGCGGACGGAGCAACAACTAAATACCAATATTTACAAAATTATGTTGGATTTCCAAAATTAACTTGCGTAACATACAAACATACTTCCTTTTGTACAAAGAGTATATCACTATGTCGTTCACATTTCTAAAGTCGGACCGATTTCCAAAATTCTTTTTTTATTCGAAAGAGTGCACTTCCGAGGTGGTCCCATTGGAACCAAGTCAGGATCTCATGGTGGAATTCGGGGAAATCGAGAGAAACATTCAAATTTAAAAGGCACGCACGATGTTGTTTTATGCATGTTCACCGATTTCTCCTTCAATTGTGTTATTATTTACTTGGACGATGTAATTTTTACTAAAATGGATGAAATAAATTTTTTTAAACAAAAAGTAAAACCATGAAGTCGGACGGGTCAAGATGAAATAGATAGAAATAAATAGATAGAAAGACGTATTATTACCGATCAGAAACGAAAATCTATTTAATGTATCTAATCTATTTATTTAACTTGACCCCGCCCGACGTCCAAATCATGAACCAGATTTTATTTTTTACTTTTTGGTTCTATTTTCGATTTTGAAGTGGGTTTAATGTTTGATATTTTTTTTTAATATCAGTATTAGGCAAATGCACAATGCTTTATTAGAAAATTACCTATTTTATTTTCGACATTCCAGGTGAATAAAGAATACAACGCCAACTTGTGGTTCTGGTACTTCCCGGTCTCAGACAAGTCCGTGGAGGAGACGCCGTGGATCCTGTGGCTCCAAGGAGGGCCGGGAGCTTCCTCCCTCTACGGCCTGTTCACGGAAATCGGACCTTTTGTCGTCACCAAAGATCACACTTTAGAAGGTACGTATCTCATTCTGTAACACTTTCATTATTTTGCTAATATATCATCGCACATGTAGCCAGCCTTTCTACAAATCTTTTTGAAGGATTATTCGTATTTTATTACAGAAATCAAATACTCCTGGGGCAAAAATCATTCGCTCCTCTTTATAGACAACCCTGTTGGCACCGGTTTTAGTTTCACTGATGACGACCGCGGATTTGCGACTAATCAGACCACGGTATGTTTACTTCTATATACTGGTTTATAAACGAAAGTTCTCGAATAAAACGAATGCTCTAAGTATTTTCTGGGACAGCACGAAAATGTACGGCCGGAAATCGAATTTCCAATTAAACTTCCAAATAAAAATAGATCAAAGAAAGATAAAAGAAAAAACATACTGTTTGTAACCTATATACCTGTATGGTATTTATCTCTTTCACACTTTCAAATTAATTATACTGTACTTGACATACCTATTTGTTTTCAGATCGGAGAAAACTTGTACACGGCGCTACAACAATTCCTGACAATGTTTCCCGAATTGCGGAAGGCTCCATTGGTAATAGCGGGGGAGTCGTACGCGGGCAAGCATATACCATCGCTGGGTGTGCAAATATTATGGCATCGGGAAGAGAACGACCCAATCAATCTGCAGGTAAAGTTTGAAGCCCAGACCTTACTGTGGCCACTATTCCAACGCAGAAAAATAGATTTGGAGACTCTTATCTGATCTATTGCTTCTTCTATGTCGCACTATCCGCAAATATAATGCTTTGCACGCTCACGTGTTTCCTCTCTCCTACAACCGGGGTCTTTTAAAGAGTCGTAAAGAAGCAACTTGCAGGCCTACAACACGGTAATAATATCATACAGTATTCTATCTTCATACAAACGGTCGGAAACCTACGCCACTGAGTTCGATGTGCTCTCGGCGGGCACCCAGTCGCGAATGCGCCGCCGCGCCGCAACGACGACCGAACGGTCTGAATTGTTTTTTATGCAGTTAGCGGTGCTTAAACATGCGTTTTGTATTGTAAATATTTGATTTAATTAAGTAGATACCTACATAATTTAGTATGGAAAAGAACAAACGACGATCAATATCGTACAACAGCACAATTGCTGTTTTTGGTTGCTTGAACTCTTCAACAACACACCCAGAGATATCATTTTTTAAATTACCTGAAATATTGGAAAGGTGTCTTACCTTTATAGAATATTTTTTATATACCTATCTACTAGTACGTTATTTGTTTCTAATATTTAGGTATTTCGGTTTTTCCATCGGGCAAAATATCTGGAATAATATATAAATAAGTGGTTAGGATGAAAAAAGAGACAAACGAGTAATCTACCTACACTCACGTTAAAAACAAAACTACATAAAATACTGTAGGCTGGCGGCCCTACCGCGTGCCAACGCAGCGCTCGGTCGTAGGCATTTATTTTCAAGGACAGGGCGGAGTCACAATACTGTATAGATAATATTACCGTGCCTACAAGTTGTGGATGTGGCAGGTAAAACTACTGCACCAGTTTTCTTTATGTCTGGATTCCATTATCACTTCAGTAAATATCATATCGTCATCAACATACACACTTTGGGGTTGGTAATCAAAGACTTTCGGGTACATCAAAGAATGGGCAGCAATATTATCTTTAGTTGCATGGAATGTTGTATAAAAATGCTTACTATAAGATCTCGATTTAACTTATACATGGAAAAAGATTAAGTCATGATGAAAGTATTATACAATGTCACAACGAGAGTATTTCGTCTTTATCATCAAAATGTCCCAATTGCTCGTACACAGAACTTCCCTAGGGCCTGTTTGCCAAGGATTGGAAACGCATTTGGGAAATGATAGTAATTTTTTTTTTCAACCATCCTACTAACCATCCATTGCAAATTTGCATAGCTCTTATAATCATTAAGTAAACGCTTTATAACCACTTCTTCTGCATCGCCTTCCTCAAAGTGTATATCTTTCGTTACCTAACAGAAATTCTTCTTTAAAACAAAATTCCTTTTTAGATTTGGTATAGCGTTACGTCACGTGAATAACCTTGCTTGTTATGACATGGAAACTTCTTTTTGTCGCCAGGGGTTGGCTATCGGCAACGGCTTCATCGACCCATTGAGCCTGCAGCGGTACAGCTACTTCGTTCGCGAGGCTGGCCTGGTGGACGACAAGGTGGCTGACTTCATGAACCACCTCGAAACGGCAGTCACGCAATTCATTAAGAACGGGGAAATGCTGAAAGCTTACGCGGTAAACATCACTGAATACCATACTCACCTACGTATTTGAATCTAAAGGCTGAGTTACACTTCGGTAAGTACAGCCGCGAGTTAACTTACGGTCTTGGCGAGTAAAGTTATTATCATGGATTGGATAGGGATTTGCCAGTTAAGTGCATACTGCTTTATTGTCCGATTTCTAGACTCGCTACTGTACTAGCATAAGTATAGATTAGCCTTTAGCGTATTAGGGGAATAAGTACACGTTTTGAATATCGAGCTTTGAGAATTCAAGACGGCCGTCACGCAATAGGCTAGTTTACTCATGTCGAATTGTATTAAATAAATGTTTATTTCTTAAAGTGTTTAGTCAAAGGAACCTTAATATATCGATTTCACTTCATAAAAGCAGAAGATTGCTGTAGAAATTTAATTTTAAAAAATATTTTTTAGTCTATATTTTTTAAACACTAAAAACGCTGTTCGCCACATTCGCCATGATTTTGACATCTCTTGTGGTAAACAACTAAATGTCATTCGCGTGTTACTGTAGGTGGATTCTTTCGTCTGACTAAATTTATCTTAAAACACTTTTAACTTTAGGAAAGAAAAAAACAGTAAACTTAGTTTTTTTTGATTAAACAAATTATGGATGCCGGCTTTGTGAAAGCAGAAAGCACAAATCTGCCAAGAATTGACGCATTGATGGTTGGTGAATTTGTTGCACTAAACCCCGATTTCTGCTCTGCAGAGCAGAGAAACGACAATGCATCTATGTAAGTACAGTGCATTTAGTATTACAATGTAGTAATAAACATAAAACTGATACAACATATGAATAAGTGTAATAAAGTTGCGTAGGTTAATTTCTTTCGGCACTTTAATCCACAACTTTCCTGGAGTCTTCAAGGATGTGTTTTTATATTCTCGTACAATACAGTAATGATAATTACTTTATTTTTCGTGGTATTTATTAGAAATCATGTTTTTTTTTATTCTATATAATATAAACTCAGTTAAAAGTAATTTTCTACGTGTTTACGAGTTTTTGTTTACCACAGTTCACGTCATAGCATAGACAATCTAAAGACTAAAATGGCCGACAGCGTTTTTGTATGTCCATGAAAAGTCTATTTTAAAATTAAAGATTTGTAGCTTTCTAGGTTTAAAAAAAATACAATACATTTTTTTTCGGTCTAATAGAACATTTATTAACCATTTAAAACCTTTTTCCAAAAAGGGTCAACTAGCCTATTATAAAGAACGGAGAATGTTGAAAGCTTACACGGTAAATATCATAAAATACTATCCTACGTTGTATTTGAATCATAGCAAAATAAGTGAATAAGTACTCGTCTAGAATATCGATAAATAAAAAATAAATATTTTAAATAATAAATAAATATTTATTATTTCCGTTACAGTATTACAACTACCTGCTGCAGATATTCTTACAAGAGTCGCATCTGTCTAACTTATACAACTTCCTGCAAGATGATATCAGCCTAGATGGCGCTTACATGGACTACATCCAGAGCAGCGAAGTTAGGCGCGCACTCCACGTGGGCAACACGAACTTCACGTCGATAGGGGTGGTGTACAGAAAACTGGTGCCAGACTTCATGGGCAGCGCTAAGATGTGGCTAGAGGAGCTGCTGGAGAACTACAGGGTTATGCTATACAAGTATGCAACCATTTACCAATTTTGCAAAAAATCTAACTCTTGAAAATCTTTGTCTCCTTATCAATAAAAAGCTAAAAATCGTTAGATACACGAATATTGTAATGTTTAATTTAGGCTAAATCAAGTTTCAACGTGTATTGGATATCAAAAGAAATAAAATATGCATTATATTTACAATTTGATTTAAGAACTTTGGTGCAGTATCAGACTCGTTAATAATTATCAAGCTACAACTAATCAGTTCATTAGACTGGAATAAGTTGGTATTGGTACTACCACCACATTTATGGGATGTCTCTCTCCCCCCTTGTCCCTTGTTTTAAATTCTTGTGTATGAACTCAACCGAATTTCATTGTTACAGCGGTCATCTGGATATAATAGTGGCTTACCATCCGTCTGTGAATACTTACAATTCATTAACATTTTCCGGGTCGTCAGAATTCGAGAAAGCAAAACGGCTACCCTGGTATCATGATGGTCAATTGGCAGGGTAAGTAATTATTTATACAGATAAATAAGAACAAAATATTTGACATAGTCAATATCAGTTACATTTTCTTATCTCAGTGCAAAGAGTAGTATAATAGACCCATTAGGATCTAGAATACGATGCATGAGACCGGAATCCATTGAAAAAGCATTAGAGTTTGTGCAGGAGGAGCTTAACACATTATACCTCCAACAACGCAGTGATAGCGGCCCTAGTAAGAATGAATGTCTCAGTGTCAGTCCACTCAGATACGAACCAATAAACAAAGTTTATTTCGCTGTCCGTCTGTCTTTCAGCGAGCTGTATCTCGGGCAACGTAATAGTTAAAGACAATCTGACATTGTATTTTTATTGACGCAATAATGACAAAAAAGTCGGGTAGGGTTCACCTTTCATAAGGATGGAATAAGGTGATTGAGCTCCATCTGCTCAAAGTGCCTTACGAAGCCTATAACCAACCATTGTGAAAGTTGCTTAACTCAAATGATCGCAGACCAACGTGATAACCATTTGCGCCATTGAGCTCTTCAAGACAAAGAACATGATAAAATTAAGATTTGACAACCTTCATACGCGAGTCTGACTCGCACTAACCTAGATTTTTCTACATCAATGCAAGATCAAACAAGGGACCTCAGAGATCGGTATCTCTGAGGTCCACACTCTGAATGAGCACACACTCAGACGACATTCATTACATATACATTCTGAATGAGCCAACCAGATTAGCAAATAACTAGCAAACCAGTGAACCAAATGTTCACCAAAAAAAAACAAAAAAAAATGTATTTAATTAATTGAGAACTTCGGAGATTTTGTGTGGTTTCGTTTGAAATAGAAATCACGTGATTTCTCGAAAACCGGAAGTGCTACATTACTCACATCCGGTTTGTAGTCTTATCATCTGATTCTTAACTTATAACTTAAACATTCTCTATATCTATCTCTTACGGTTTGGCCGCTGAAACAGCACCACGGACGGACTTGTCTAATAGATAAGAGATTATTTAAAAGATTACGAAAAGTCTCTGCACCACCATGGAATTTATTCTACGCTGATTAAATAACGCATGCTTTATTTTCGATTGTTCTCAGTCCAGCAGTAGGGGAATGAGTTAGAGAGTTTGTCCCAGGATAAGAGAGTAAATGGTGGAGTTAAATGTCTATCTACTACTCAGGTCAAAGTCAAACAAGCATATGGCCCGTCTGTTCGTAAATGGCACCATAACCTATAGACGCTTGCGATATCAAAAATATCACTCGCGCCGTTGCCCACCCTGATCCTATAATCTACCCTCTGGAGCCCCGGAACCTTACTCACTGACAGAAACACAGCACCACCAACAGTGCCGTCTTTTACCTATTGGAGGCCCCGGGCATATTAGGATAATAGGGCCCCTATGAACACCGTTTGGTGATCTAACAAGAACTAGGGACTTTGTATTTGTGATCTGAGGTGCCCACCTATCGATTACGGGGCCCTGGGCACTTGCCCAAAATGCCCACTGGGAAAGACGGGTCTGACCTATAAGGTGTAGCTTAATTTCCCAAACGGACGCTCCAATTCGAGCGGGATATCCGCTATTCCCATCCTCTCCTCCTCCTATAATACTAAACTAACAAAGGTGTTTTACTGATTACATGTAATTTATTACGCATCTCCTCATTTCAGCTACTACAAAACAGCCGGCAAACTCACCGAGGTGATGATACGTGGTGCCGGGCATATGGTGCCTGCGGACCGGCCGGCGGCTTCGCTCGGTCTCATATCGGCCTTCGCTCGGAACCTGTCACTAGGCAACGATACTGCCTCGTTAGTTGCGTCCGATAGGAGCGCGCTACGACATCGTCGAGTGACAATTAAATAAACTGCAGCAATGTTCCTTTAGCACCTTTACTTGTTACACCGCAGTGTTGGCGGCACCTTACGCTACAGGAGCCTCAGAAGCGTCTCTAGCCAGGGTGTAATCATTACCCTAGCGAAGCCCAGGTAGGCTCGCGTTCAAAATTAAATGATGGCATGTGATGCTCGGCTCCTCATTCATAAGTCTTATGACCGCAGTCCATGCATTTACAACATAAAAGTCCATTAAGGGTTTCTTAACATGTAATTAAATGAAGTTCATTTACAACTACCGCTAGTTGGTGGTTGTAACTGAACTTTAATCACCACCACGTCGTTGACCGTTGTCGTCGTTAAACCCACATCTACCATGTAGCTAACTAGAGGGTAACAATTAACTAAAAGTAAATTTTAACATTTTAGACCCTGTTTCGTTGATAAAACTGATCATGTAACAGCGTATCGAAACTTCATCTTTATATATATATAATTCTTCTGTGAGTGTGTATGTCACTGAACTTCTCTTAAACGACTGGACCGATTTTGATGAAATTTTTTTTGTGTGTTCAAGGGGATCTGATAATGGTTAAGATTCACAATTTTGTCCGCTGGACAATGTTTTTTTAATTTTTTTTTTTATGGCGGTACGAAGTTCGCTGGGTCAGCTAGTATACCTATAAAGTACTTTAAAATAACCTGTACCTAAATAATCTAAATCGATAAAAATGGGATTTCCGGTGTTGAAATTTACAATTAAGTTCAATCATTATACCTATACCTAGTTACGTGGTAAAGGGGCAGACAGAACCGTACACCAAGCACGCACAACTAGCGAGAAAGTATTCGTATCGCCAACAAAGTTTATATGGAAGGAGGTAGTTCGTTCTTATGACCGGTAAGGGCGCTGCTTAGTTTCAGTAGAAACTTTTAACGATGGCGATACGAATACTTTCTCGCTAGTCGTGCTTGGAGTACCGATAGCAGATATGTGCGCTGACGGTCAGCCCTTATAGAGCACTTCGTGTCGAGGCAAGTATTCTTGAGAATGTGATGCCCCAGCACGCTGCGATGCAATATGTTGAAACTACAAAAAATCGCAAATAATGCGTAATGCCATACTGTACCTTAGACTAAAATTAAAAATAAATAAGTACCTAATAAGAGAAAGTGTGTTCTTTTTTACACACATGTCCTTGTAATGCGTGTCGAATCTTTATGAGTAGCTATGAGTCAATCAGCCAATCAGATAAGTTAATAATTTACTGCAGTGCTATTCTGTAAAAACATATTCTATTTTCACCGCGGAATTCGACGATGAGATTTGAAATTTTAAACTCGTGTTCTAATTTTAAATCACCCCGCGGATTCCGAGGTGAAACCACATGCAACACTGTGCCCAAGGCTGGAGTTAAGGCAGGGCAGGCGGGTCCCCCTCCCCCCCACCAAAGTAAGGAGCTCGGGCAATTATCGCCTTGTGGCTCGAATGCTCGGTTTGTACTTACCTATACTATAAATTAATAATGTATGAAAAACTCATCTGCAGCTTGTGGTCGCGTTTAGTGACCGCGACAAGTCTCTCAATGTGCTGAGCGCGCTTAGGGGCGGGCCTCCACTCTTTCGTAGCCGCGAGACCTCGGGGCACCTCTAAATCCGTACCGCTAGTGAAGCTGTTGTAGTTGCTGCGCCTCACTGCAGTCACATGAGTGCTATTTTTTCGGGGACACCCCCGTATTTGTCTAGTCCGGTGCCTTGGTATCCTCGGTTGTTCGGTGGACTTTTGGTACACGGTACTATTAAACCCTCGCGTGCGTTACTCGATGCAGTTGTAAGCGATCTAACTTGGAGGACAAAAAAGTTCGCGGATAAAAGTCCCTCGTCTGAGCAGACCACTTCTGAACAAAATTAAAAATATTATAGGAACCAATAAGTAGGTATCCATAATTTTAAGACATTTCCTGTATAAAAGTTAACCCTTGTTGACTGCTAACGCTAAGCTAAGCTGGATTGAATGAGTAGCGAGATTGCAATTCCTTGATTGCAATCTCGCTACTCATTCTTATTGTATTTACTCTATCTATTCTTTGGTGGCAATTCTTTAATGACGAGCGATGTAAAGCCATTGTTAAACAGAATGCGACCAACGGGCACTTTTGAAGCTATCAAAAATGAGTTCTGTGGACTAATGTTATGTTAAAGTATGATTGTGAAAGCAGAAAACGACCAAACAAAATTTCGACAAATTTTCGCTTGCTGCAAAAATGCCCACTTTCTGTTTCACAACCATCGATCAACAATAATTATAGTGTTGTTGATCGAAGTTCACAACTCTCTATCTTCAGTAGAAGTTTCTACAAGTGGCATTTTTTAAACCAAGTTTGATTGTCGCTGGTTCGCACATGCTACGAAAAAGCAGTCATTATATTGTAATTTAATAACTGTATTGATAATTAAGTATTTCCCGATCTGATGAGATTTAAAATTTAATAACTGTATTGATAAATAAATATTTCCGGATCTGATGAGATATAATAAAGTTATACCTCTAAATCAGGGAATAAAAATGACTCTGAAAATTATAAACTCATATCAATATTACCGGTTCTTAGTAAAATATTTGAAAACAATATTCTAGAACAATTTATGCCTCATTTCAATCCAAATAAACTTTTGCATAGGAATCAATTTGGTTTTACCAGAGGTAGATCTACAGCTGATGCGGATGTTGTACTTGTAAGGAATATATTGGAGGCTTGGGAGTTCTGTGACTTATCCAATAGTTTTGATTGCGATGATCATCACACTCTGTCGTTGAAATTGAGTCATTATGGAGTCAAAGTCAAAGCCTATAAATTGATGCAGTCGTACCTCGGTTCCAAAATTCAAACTGTAGTAGTATGTATGTAGTAGAGGTGAATGGTTAGTTCATCTGGATCTCATGTGGGCGTTCTCCAGGCTTCAATTTTGGGTCCCTTCCTGTTTCTAGTATATATAAATGTTTTGCAATTTTTGTGGTTAATTTGTGTGAGATAGTATTATTTGTCAATGACACATCTTTATTACTTAACGTTGACAGGCGCAAAAACAATTATGACGATGTTAATAATGCTCTCTCACAATTCTGCAACGGTTTAATTTAAATAATCTAAAGCTAAATGCTTATAACTACTACATTCTTGGGTATAACGATAGACTCAAAACTGTAAAGGAATCATCATTTTACACTTTTGACTGGTAAACTTAGTTCAGCAGCTTATGCCATAAGCAAGATAAGACATCGTACTGATACAGATACTGCCAGACAGAACTGTATATTTTAGTTACTTTCATAGTATCTTATCATACGACATTAAAGTACTCTGGGGAACAGCAGCTGATATTGAAAGTATATTCATTCTACAAAAAGAGCTGTAAGATTTATTTATCAATCGAGTAGCCGAACATCACTTAGAGAATATTTCAAGAAATAAGGATTTTGTATTTGTTTCTTAGGTTTTCACGCACATCACTCATTAAATAAAACTAGTTTAAACGGGATAATGCACGAAACTTTATTTATTTATTGACGTTTCGTAGCCTTTACAGGCTTCGTCGTCAGAATAAAACTTTAAGTTTTATTCTGACGACAAAACTTTAAGTTTTACGAAGCCTGTAAAGGCTACGAAACTTCAATAAATAAATAAAGTTTCGTGCATTATCCCGTTTAAACTAGTTTTATTTAATAAGGATTTTGTCTTTTCAATCCATTTACAATTGCATACTTCTCGTTAAAAGTAATATTAATTTGTATACCAAACACAGTAACGTGCACAATTTTAACACAAGGAATAGAAACAAGCTTGGTTACAGATCTTTTCTGGGTAATGTATACATTTTATAATAAAATTCGTTATGTTATTCTTGAGTTACCCATAAATGAATTTAAAAGCCGCAATAAAAGTTGTTTACTTAAAAGAAAGGCTAAGTATCATACTATTAAAGAATATTTGAATGACAAAACGGCACGGTCTGCACTTTTGTTTTTGTAATTGTTTGCAGTGTCGTACAGATAAATGACCTTAATTCTAAGTGAACATTTTGCAGTTTGATTTGAGTGGTTATGGGTTTTTTTTCCTCCTAGGCGGGGGAGCGGGTGAGAAATCCTCATGGATACCCTGCTGCCGGCTGTAGGGTATCCATGAGTTATGTCAGACTCTTACTGACTAATAAACACCCATCGGGACTGCCACAGGCCAGGAAGGCCTTTAAGGCTTCATCGGATGCGATCGTCCCCTGAGAAGGGGACGATGCCCCCTGCATCGGGTTCTGGGTAGTCATGCTCTTTTAAAAATCTCTTCGGCGGTTTCGTGTGAAGCGGCTCAGTACAAGATCTCCCGCCGTAGATTTGCGAACCGATGGCGTAGCTTTTCAACATTCACAAGTGCTTGTAACACGTTTATACTGAATAAACGATATTAAATTATGATTTTTGTAGTCATTAAGGGATAGGTGTTTTTAAATGTTTTTTGATGTGTGTTCTTCTCGATTTCCTGCAATTTGTGAGAGTGATTTCGTGAAATGGGACGAAAGTGTGTAACAGGAAGTCGCGAAAGCGCGCGCTACTTTATTTGATTTTAGAACATAATGTTCAAATGACTTATTCCTTTTGTAGTAGGTTTTACATATTTCTTTTTTTACTAATATAAGATGAGGTTTCAAATGTTACACATCATACGCGACTACTGTAAGGCTCGCTCGTTTTTTATATTTAAAATACGTTTTTTTCTTAAATACAAATTTTCATCAGGCAGTATGGTGGTGTTACTTGATCTTAACCTGTTTTAAAAGGAACTAAACAAACTTAATTTTAGTCCATCCTTTAAAGCCCCTTTCCTTCTTGTTTGAAAAACATAAAAAAAGGTATTAAAAACTTTTACCCTAAATAAAAGAAAAACTATCATTTTAGGAGAAAAAAAAATTGTTTTACATGATAAAAATAGAGCGACACTATTTTTAACTACTTAAATTCTACTAAATTATATGCCCAATTTTATAGATATTAGCTTAGAGCATATACCAAGTTATTAGCGAAAAAGTAATCTATGCTAAGTACTCCTTAATCATGACACCTGCAACGTTGGATTAGTGCTGCAATATCATGCATCATAAAAAACAACCTATGATCATTTAGAGCAAATTCTCTAAAATTAGTTTATTCCTAATACCCGCCATACACACTACGATAAATCGTTACGATTAGACTGTACAGTCCGAACGGTAACGATAAATCGTAGCGTGTATGTTATAAAACTGCACAGTTTCCTATACTAAACGAAATCGTATAAACTGTACCGTTCGAACTGTACAGTCTGATCGTAGTGTGTATGGCGGGTATAATGGTAGCAATACCGCTTATTACTGTGTTAATTAGTACATGACAATAAAGTATAATATAACTATATGTTTATTTTGTCGAAAAATTGAATTTGAAATATTTTTATTTCTATTTAACCCATGGTGTAACAATGTATTGTTTTTTTTTATTACACTTTAGTAGAAGAAATATAATAAATAAAGTAACATATATATGTAAACCTAGGTAATTTATTTATTTCAGTCATGGCAACCCCGTTAATGGTGACGTTTCTCCGACTGAGTAAGCGAGGTTGAGCGTTGGAGTTTCGTAAAATTGTGAAAATATCCCGAATTTACCTTTAAGTTGTTACTGTCCGATTATGAGGAATCTAATCTTGCATGTGCACGATTTATGATAATCTCAGTTAGTGATTATTAAAAAGGGAATACAGGAACTTAACGTCATGTCTCTCGTGTATGCGGTTTGCGCATTAGTTCTATTGACGCCGATTACAGCATTTTATTTACCCGGCTTGGCTCCAGTAAATTATTGTAAAGCTGGAGAAGACAATGGGAAATCATGCAAGGTACGTTAAATGGCAAAATAACACAAATTCTAAACATAACTTGCCTACCCACCATGTTTTACGATGGTTGTGAAAAACTATTATTTGATAAGAACATCTATTTCGTGCTAATGTGCTCATTATTTTTCTATTAGCTGCCAGATTATGACTATTTTCTAACCGATGTAGCATAATGTTAGACAACAACAAATTCAAATTTCGCCTCTTCCCAAAAAAAAACTTCTTTATTTTGAATAAATAATCATCAGCATATGAAATCACAATTTTTTGTCAGAGTAAAATTTTCAATTCTTGATTGCTTCTAGAAATCATTTTATGTAGGTATAGCCAAAAAAATTAGTTTCTTTTTTTTCACATTTGACTTCAATAAAAATTTAAGCCAAGCAACCTTTTGAGGCAGTTATCTGATAATTACAATAATACTCTATAACAGACTGACATGAAATACAAAATTTATTACATGATCTTATTAACATTTCTTTCAGAATGAGATACCACTTTATGTAAACAGACTTAACACAGAGGAATCAGTCATACCATTTGAATATCACCATTTTGATTTCTGTCTCTCGGATGAGACACAATCACCAGTTGAAAATCTTGGACAAGTTGTATTTGGTGAACGAATCCGACCCAGTCGGTACAAGCTAGAATTCCTCAAAAATGTAGAATGCAATGTTGTTTGTAAAAAAGATTACAAAGCATCAAATGCAGAAGATGTGAAGAAGTTGAATTTATTGAAAATGGGAATGGCACTTTATTATCAACATCACTGGATCCTGGATAACATGCCAGTGACATGGTGCTACTTGGTAAATGAAGGTGGGAAGACATACTGCAGTACTGGCTTCCCAATGGGATGTCAAGTGCGAAGAGATATGGTAAGTTACTTTTTTACTATTAGTTAGTAAAGAGAAAGAAAATATTTATTTGCTAATTTATCCATCTTTCAGAATTCAATGATATCATTTTAACCTCATTTTAGTAGAAAAGAGGTGTGTAAAAAATGTATAAAAACTGTATTACAGAAAATATGTCAAAAACACATAATAATCATCCAATATTTTAAACCTGAACTGCCTTATTACAAAACATAGACAAGTTAAACCTGGACTAAAATTGATGCTGTCACTTTTGTTTTCTAAAAAGAAGCCAAAGACAACATTAGATTTAAACCAGAACTTTAATGATTTAGGCTTAATTAATTAATATATAATAATCAAATCATTTATGTTTTGTAATGTTATCAAATAACTTGATTATCTGTTCAACATTATAAGTACTTATCAGAACCCAGATAAAATTAATTAACAAGAAATATAAAAAACTATGAATGTAAGTCATAAATTTTTTATGTAACTGGAAATAATCATTCTGCCTATAGTTTTAGTACAAAATTTGAACTCAATACACAAACCGTTTAAATTTTGTATGATTAGTTACCACTAGTACCTATTTTGGTAAGATAAAGAGTTAGTGTGGGTGTGCTAAATATTGTGTACAATGATATTAAATACCCTAGATACACCACATGCGCTCAAAATGTGTCCCAATCAAGAAGTGCTTGAACACCACTCAAGCACTTCTTGGTTCACAGTCAAGGCCAGACCGTTGAAAGTCTTATCTATCTTGTATAAATATCCAAATATAATATAAATTTAATATATAATCTTAATGAACTACATGAAATTCTTGTATTGAACTCAGTATTTAACACTTAAATCAATATTTTATTTTATCAGGTCAATAGTGAAAGAAGTTTTATTTGACATTTTAATACAAATGCTTTTTCTTTAACAGGATACATGTACACCTATAGTTAATGTTTCACCTGACCAAGTTGGTTCTTACTACCTGTTCAACCATGTGGACTTGGAGATCACATACCACAGCGGCGGCGAGGAAGAATGGGGTGTGGGCTTTGGAGACAATGGCGGCCGCATCATTTCAGCCAAGGTAAACTTCTTATATAATACAATTTTAATACTCAAAATACAATGTTAGTACTCAAAAGAATAACAGAAAAAAAAGGAATTGTGAGAAATGATAGATATACTTAAGTAATCACTACATAGTATAAAGCAAAGTCGCTTCCCGCTGTCTGTCCCTATGTATGCTTTGATCTTTAAAACTACGCAACGGATTTTGATACGGTTTTTTAAATAGATAGAGTGACTCAAGAGGAATGTTTAGGTTTAGGAGGTAGAGAAACACTGATAATTTTAGAGGTTTTTAATGAAAGGTTGTAAAAAACACATTTTTTTGCGCTTACATTGCAAACGCTGGCTGAATCCTATGAGATAAATCAAAATTATGTTCTACAGTATTGTACACCTTAAAAAGGTCTACAAAAAAGTCCGCGATGGTATATGTCTATCTTTTAGGGATAACCCACAATAAACATTTTTATTCTTTACTTTTTACGAGAAATAATAGCTTATTTACGGATCGATTTTCTGCAATACAGCATTCATCCTTATGCAATAAAGTACCTTAAATACATTGTGCATTTAATATAAATCAATTTGGACCTTTACAGTGTGGAATTTAAATGAATATTTTCGAAGATATTGTAGATTTAAAATGCAGGAACATAGGGGTTCTGGCGGAAACGGGCGGGGGGCCGGGCGGCCGGCGCGTGCCTATTGTAGTTAGCTATTAGAAGAATTTCATTGTGTATTAAGGTACTTTATTGGATAAGATACAAGCCTGAAAAGTAGTCTACACTACAGCTTTACATTTAACCGAAGCAAGGACGGGAAACTAGTGTATAATATGATATTAAAAGATAAAAAGGAGTTCATGCTTGGAAGCAAGGTTAACAATATAAATATTAATCGCAGTGATGTTTGTCACTGGAAAATATGATAACTAATATGGAACTGAATGCTTACTGACACACTATCATTAGTGGAATAGGCATACAGTACTATCAACGAACTGCTGTATTGAAATTTTCATTAAATAAACTATTCAAAACTTACAAATATAGAACTTCAGACAAATGTATCATTTGTTTTCATTTAGTCACGGGGCAATACAATAATAAGTTACTGTTTAAGGAAATTGTAAAAAAACAATTTATGGGTGCTATTTCTGTTTTCTTGTCTAATTAGGTATGGCAATGAAATCCCCCTCTCAAATTATATTCAAATCAAATCAAATAAAATAATATTTGTCAGGCATTTCACTCTTAACATAGTTTTTTTAGCAGTAGTAGCAGTAGTCGAAGCTTTATTCCTTCTCTTTTCTTTAAATCGCTGTCAGCATTTATATTCTCCTGAAAAATAAATAATAAATTTCAGGTTGTAAAGTTAGCATAGCTTATAATATGCCCCACCATGAAGTTTAACTTAAAATTTACGTCATCTGAGGGTAACTTGTTAATTCGTCTAAAAAAAGAGAATTCATTTTATATAGAATAGATAAACTAATTGATTTTATTGTTTTTTTTTTTTCAGATCAAACCTGCCAGTATTGCCCATAAACTCAACAAACCTGACTGCAGTGCCCGACATGATCCACTTAAAATACCAATATCTTTCAGTGGAGAAGACACCTTAAGCATATACTACACATACAGTGTCACTTTTATTAAAAACAACACTATCAAATGGTCATCCCGCTGGGACTATATCTTGGAATCAATGCCACAGACTAACATTCAGTGGTTCTCAATATTGAACTCCTTGGTGATTGTTTTGTTCCTCAGTGGCATGGTAGCAATGATTCTCTTGAGAACACTGCATAAAGATATTGCAAGGTACAATCAGATGGAGTGCGGTGAAGATGCTCAGGTAAGAGTTATTATATGTTATACATTGTTCCTGGAAGCATAGTTTAATCTCAACAGTTTCGGATATCTATGAAGTTTTAAATTATGCACGAAGTTACATAATTCGAATTTTAAGTGATTGTATGTTTTAATTTTCTTTTAAGTCTCGAAATAAGTCTCAGTATTAAACCAAAATAAGCTTAAAAGTACCACCACAAGACATTTACAACCTTAATTCTTACGAATTAACTATTATCTTTAATTATTTACTGTTTTACTGGTTATTTATGACATGGGAGGCCTACCGCCTATCGGGACTGCTTTGGCTATTTCTATGGCTTATGATTTCGTTTTATTATTTCTGACCGCCGAAGGTTTTAAAATATCTCCCGCACATTTTCTTTAATATTGTTATTAGCAATGCAAAAAGAACCCAAGGTATTTGAAAACCTTTGGCAGTAAAATATACATAATAGTAGGGGAGCTCAAGCGGGGATTTTTGGATTTACTCCAGCGCGGCAGAATAACATATGGGGAGCAACCTTGCACGTATTTAAGTACTCCCACTATACCTCAGCCATCTATGTAGGGCAGCAAAAACAAAATTTCAACAAATGGCCATGACTTTGGTCGGGTCCAAATCGTCAGTCTTTTGAATAGGAGCTACTGGAGGGTTCACGTAACATCCCTTCTCAATGTCTGACGCGCTTGGTTAATTTTTTCCTATATTCTACCCCTTCGTACGGCCACCCCCATATCATGCAAACCGCGGCAGATCAATATTTTTCCGTTCTGAGAAACGTTACATGAACCCTCTAGTGGCTTATATTCAAAAGACTGACGATTTGGGCGCGATCAAAAGTCGTCATGACTTTTGGTCGGTCGTTCGTTGAAATTATGTTTTTGCTGCCCTAGACGTTCGGCCCCACATAGAGGGCTCAGGTATGATGGGATTACTTAAATAGGTGCAAGGTTGCTCACCATATGTTATTCTGCCGCGCTCGAGTAAATCCCTGCTTGGGCTCCCTACTTTAAGCTATAGTAATAACCAAAGTAATCCCGATAGGTGGTAGGCCCCCAGTCCTCAAAGCTGGCAATCAAAGATACTGCCTGCTCATTAGAGTACAGTACCCTTAGTACGAGTTTTACAATTACAAAAACTATGATAGTTTTCGTGAGCTCGCACTCGTACTAAGGGTACTGATTTTATTGTTTTCGTTTCAATACAAATAAACAGTGTTTATATTATATCATTAAATCATTTGCATCTTCTTAAATTTTAAGTATATTTGGTTACTTTTCACCAAAATGGACATAGAAACATAATTTACAATTACGAAAACTATGATAGTTTTCGTGAGCTCGCACTCATACTAAGGGTACTGATTTTATTGTTTTCGTTTCTATACAAATAAACAGTGTTTAAATTCTGTCATTAAATCATTTGCGTCTTAAATTTTAAGTATATTTGGTTACTTTTCACCAAAATGGACATAGAAACATACTCGTAATTTATAATTACGAAAACTATGATAGTTTTCGTGAGCTCGCACTCGTACTAAGGGTACTGATTTTATTGTTTTCGTTTCAATACAAATAAATAGTGTTTAAATTCTATCATTTGTGTCTTCTTAAATTTTAAGTATATTTGGTTACTTCTCACCAAATTGGACATAGAAACATAATTTACAATTACGAAAACATAGTTTTCGTGAGCTCAACTCGTATTAAGGGTACAGAAGTGCTGAAATAAGCTTCTATTAAATTTTTTAGGAAGAATTTGGCTGGAAATTGGTACATGGAGATGTGTTCAGGCCTCCGCGTCGCGGCATGTTGCTCGCTGTATTCCTCGGATCAGGATCACAGGTGAGTCTACATTTTTAGTTTTAATACCCCGTACCAGTTTTTTGTAAACTAGAATAATAATAATAGCAACAACATGGGGTGCTGACAAGGTCGAAAACTAACAAACGAACAAAATAAAAATCATTATTCCGACGACGCATTCCTGCAAAGGATGCGAGAAGTCAATAAATAAATAAAATCAGTGAATCTAACCCGTTGAAACTTGTTTAATGAATGATGTGCGTGAAAACCTAAGAAACAAATAAATCAAGTCAAATTAAAGTTTTTTCATTTTTCTATGGGATAGATCTAATTTTAATTGAATTGAGATCAAGTGGATCACTGCAAGTAGGCCCAAGACTTGACAATCGACACGTATTGTCAAATAAATAGCTGTAAGTGTTATATAATTATTTTCGATAACGTCCATCCTACTAGCTACTTTCTATTTTGTGTTGCCATGCTCTCACACTCTTTCTATTTGATATACATAAATTAAATGATACAGCTGCAATAATTTGTTTAACAAAGGTGTTGTTTAATTTATTTCACAGTACAGGTGTCAAGTAGCAAAGACATGCTGAATTATTTGTATGAACTGAAAACAATGGACCTTCAATTTATTCACATTATCAACATTTAGCCGTGGCGAATTCCTTGGATTCTATTTTTTATAGCTATATTCTTTTCCGTTACTTCGTTTTTTGAGGATCCCACAGAAATCACACATTTATTCCGGATTAAAAAGTATCATATCTCCCAATCTAGTTACTAAACAACATGCGTGCTAAATGTCATCCAAATCCTTTCAGCCGTTTTTGCGAGATTGAGTAACGATCATATCATATTTTCAATTATGATATTAAAGGTTGCTAATGTGAATCATATTGACGGTATTTTTCAACTTATCGTCTCTGTATAGGGAAAAAGATGAGGAGCTCGATCGCGGGTGGTAAGAGCGTTCGGCTGCGACCGTTGAAGTTAAGCAACTTTCGCAGTGGTCGGTCATTGGATGGGTGACCAAAAATCTTCTATCTCGAGTTCCTCCGTGCTTCGGAAGGCACGTTAAGCCGTTGGTCCCGGCTGCATCTGCAGTCGTTAGCACCCGCCTATCCGCACTGGGCCCGAGTGGTGGGTCATGACCCAATCTCCCTATTCTATCTATAGGGAAGGCCTGTGCCCCAGCAGTGGGGACATTAATAAGCTGATGATGATTATAGTCGGATCTTTTCAGTACAAGGTTTCCTCGTAGTGAGTAATAACAATCATAAATGCTTGTAAAAGCCTAAACTGTAACTCAAACATGAACATACTAACGAGAAAGTATTCGTGTCTCATCGTCAGTTTGTATGGGAACTAGGCAGCGCCCCTACCGGACTTAAGAACTAACTCCATTCATAGAAACTTTAACGATGGCGATACGAATACTTTATCGTTAGTTCGTCGTGCTTGGGGTACAGTTTTCTCAAATCATCAAGATGTGAATACGCGTAATGTACGATTCTCACTTACCGGCGCGCGTCGGAGCGCAGCGCAGCGCATTTTACAATTGCTGAAGGAAATTGAAACAACAACAAAGTAGTTAAGTTCCATATTTGCAAAACAACTATGGAGGTACAGGCTGCGCTCGAACTCTGCTACAGCCGCTCGGTACCGCGTGGAAATAAGGAACTTAACTACTTTGTGGATATATATATTTTTTTAAGCATGTAACTGCTCGATGTTGAAATCTAAAGAAAATATAGCTAGAAAAATTCCACGCGGACCAAGCAGCAGACAGGAGTCGAAAGAAAGAAAGGCTAGAATGAATTCAACATGGCCATCAGGATCGCGAAGGGTGCGGATTCGAGTCCCGTCTGCTGCCTGGTCCGCGTGGAATTTTTTCTAGCTATATTTTCTTTACATTGTGGATGTTTCAATTTCCTTCAGCAAATTGTAATATGCGCCGCGCTGATATCCGACGCACGCTGGTAAGTGAGAGTCGTACATTTCATAACACGGTGCAAGTGTACACAGCTCTCCAACTTTGCATCGCGTACGTAGCCTTTGCTTAGTTTAATCTTCTATCTTCTATATATATAAAAATCAATTGCTGTTCGTTAGTCTCGATAAAACTCGAGAACAGCTAAACGGATTTATCTTATCTTGGTCTTGAAATGTTCGTAGTCAAGGGAAGGTTTAAAAGGTGAGAAAATATGGAAGATATGCGAGAACAATTTATTTTTCCCATATAAACTGTTCTTCTTTCCTGTCAAACATTTGATGTTCGTCCCTTTTGGTACGCTAGACCCGGGTCCGTCATTTCTTCCAAATTATTTTAACGCGTACGAAGTACGCGCGGCAACTAGTCTTAAATGAAATTCAAGCCATTGCACGTTTTTATTGGTTAGGTATTCGGCATGACTCTGGTGACGCTCGCGTTCGCGTGCCTTGGTTTCCTGTCGCCTGCTAACCGCGGCGCCCTTATGACTTGCGCGCTGGTAGCGTGGGTTTTACTTGGCGCCGCAGCTGGATACGTTAGCGCCAGAATCTACAAGAGCTTCGGTGGACGACGGTGGAAGAGTAACATACTACTGACTTCAATGGTGTGCCCCGGGTGAGTGATGCGATGTTCAGCATTCTAGGGAATCTTCGAGAGCGTTTACTGCCATTTATTCAGAATCTTAGCGATTTTGTGGCTGTGACATACGGACCTAAAAAGACCACAGTCAACAGAGCCTAGGTCCGAATCTTAGATGTGTCGCCACGGCACTGCATTTGCAGTCGGTAACATAGCACTCCAATTTTCTATGGGTCCGCGGGGTGGTTCATTGCTCCATCTCCCCATTCCACCCATACCAAATGTCTACCAGTGAAGACATTGATAAGCTGCCTATGATGGATGAATTTTACAACGTCATAGCCTTTTGTAAATCTCAATACTAAACGTTCAATCAACGATTTATAAAGAAAACGATTCCTGTTGAACTAAAATTGCAGAGCCATGCAACTGAAAAAGTTGTAGATAAATAAATGGTTTTAAAACTGTCGCAAATGTGGGCGCATGTGCAAAATTTGATACTTTCTAGGGCTCCACACAAATATCGCACTGCAATTAATTGCAAGTGTACTCTAGCTCTAATGCTGCTAATTTGAATGTCTTTTTTTTAACATTCTCCCTTTTCAGGGAAGACAAGGGGAACAATGCCCATACAGCCTAGTCTTAAATTTTATTAATCTTCTTTTTTTACATTAGAATGTCGGTGTAACTCATTCTAATGTTTCTTGGAGTGTTTGGCACGAAATGTATCGAGTCAGCTTTTTCGATAAGCTTCTCTGAGGTAGTCAACACTACAATAAAGTTCTCACTTCCACTTACCGGAATAGCGTTTATTTTAGAGATTCCACAAATTCTTCATTTGCGCAGACGGTTGTAACACAAAATCACACCAATTTTATTTCACAATATACACTATGAACGAATTCAAGAATAATTAAAATAAGACGCCAACCGCTCTAGATAAAAACGCGCTAAAAACTCTTGAATGTCTCTTATTTGACGACCTCCGTGGCCGAGTAGTTTATCCGCCGGGTTTCATGGTGACCCGACTCGAGAGGTCCCTGGTTCGAATCCCGGTAGGGGCAGATGTTTGTGTGATGAATACGAGCATTTGTACTCCAGTCATGGATGTTTAATATTTCTATATAAATATGCTTAAATATGTCCAGTATATGTATTCTATCCGTTACCCTAGTACATATCCCATAACACAATCCTTTCACTGCTTACTTTGGGGCTAGGATAATTGGTGTGTGTTGGAAATATTTATTTATTATTTTCCTGTGTTTCTAGTGTGGTGTTCTCCCTGTTCTTCGTGATGAACCTGGTGTTGTGGGGCAAGGGTTCCTCGGCCGCAGTGCCGTTCTCTACGTTGGTGGCATTGTTGGCGCTCTGGTTCGGAGTCTCTGTACCATTGACTTTCATCGGCGCGTACTTCGGCTTTAGGAAGAGGGTGAGTTGGAATAGTGCTTATTATTGTAGGTCGCAAATGTTTTTGTGGGGAATACGAACATTTGTACTCCAGTCATGGATGTTTAATATGTATTTCTATATAAATATACTTATATATGTATTCTATGTATATGTATATATTGATATATAAAACATGAAATAGTAACGTAAGGAAGTCTTTATTCGTGATCGCCAGGATAAGGTTTGTATGAGTGCTTACTTTGGGAATATGCTAATTGGTGTGAGTGTCAGAAATATTTATTATTATTTATAATGAACTCGTTCCATTCTAGATTCTCGACCACCCCGTGCGAACGAACCAGATACCGCGCCAGATACCCGAACAGTCGTTGTACACGCAGCCGATTCCGGGAATAGTGATGGGTGGAGTACTGCCCTTCGGATGCATCTTCATACAGTTGTTCTTCATACTCAACTCGCTGTGGTCCAGCCAGGTAATCATCGTCACTTTATTAATATCTCTACTCCTAGGGCATATTTGTGTCCCCAATGCTGAGGCACAGGTCGTCTCTATAGATGGAATAGGGAGATTGGGCCATGACCCACCACGTAGGCCCAGTGCGGATTGGTGGGTGCTAACGACTGTAGATGCAGCCGGGACCAACGGCTTAATCTCACTTTATTAATATCTCTACTCCTAGGGCATATTTGTGTCCCAACTGCTGAGGGATAGGTCTTCTCTATAGTTGGAATAGGGAGATTGGGCCATGACCCACCACGTGGGCCCATTGCGGATTGGTGGGTGATAACGAATGCAGACGCAGCCGGGACTAACGGCTTAAAGTGCCTTCCGAAGCACGGAGGAGCGCGAGATAGTAATTTTTGTTCACCCATCCAGTGAGCGACCACAGCGAAAGTTGTTTAACTTAAACGATCGCAGCCGAAAACGCTAACCACTTGCGCCATCCAGCTCGCCCTGGGGTATAGGCAGCGGTTATGAGTTACGTGTCAATGAATGCCAGTGCTTTTTCACTGGCATTCATTGACACGTAACTCATATTCGCCATATTTAATCTGGTGTACTCCCAAATATTCACAACATTATTTTAATAAGAAAAAACCCGCGTAGTCAACCCACAAGCAATAACATTTAAGCAAGATATTTCGGAGACCTCACGCTACACAAGCGCCTCTAGCGGCGAATTTATACGCGATAGCCCTCATTGGAGCGCCCGTCTGTAGAAGTAACCTCCGCCTTATAGGAGACCACAGTAAAATAGCACTTTAGCACTTATCGGGTTTTGGTAACATTGTGTTTCTGTCAGTGAGCAAGGTTCGAGGGCTCGACGGGGTACGGGATTGGGTCAATGGTGCGAGTGAAGTTTTTTGTATCGCAATTGTCTATATTCTATAGGCTATGGTAGTCGCTTAACACCAGGCGACCCATATGCTTGTATGCCACGCTTTTAACATAAAGAAACAGACAAACTTTCAGAGTAAATGTTTCTGTATGTAAAACTGCTACTGTGCAGGCTACGTTGCCCATGGTTTTGTTAAACGGTTTACGTATACAGACTTTTAAAGATAAAATAGGGAGATTGGGCCATGAATGACCCACCATACCCGCCGAGTGAATTAAATATTGGTGGGTGCTACTGACTGTAGATGCAGCCGGGACCAACGGCTTAATGTGCCTTCCGAGCTCCAAATCGTATTTTAATGTTTTCTTATTTATACATAAGCGACCGATAGCAAGTTCCTTAACTTCCACGATCAAGAAGAACGCGCTAAGCTCTTGCGCCATATAACTTCTTAATTTTCGATAAAGCCATTTATTACATTGAAAGTCGTAAGACTTTTTACCAAGTACCTATATAATGCATTTTTTTGAATTATCTTATCAATATTTATGAGTACATAGCTACACGCCATATACATCTTGCGGGGCTCTCAAAACATCTCAATTCGCGACTACGAGCTGAATATATTCATACTTTGGTATTATATTTCAGTCTGATTATTAGTGTAACATACCTTGATGACTTCATTAGTCTAGCATCGTTTCTGAACGACCATCTGATGCAATGATACAACTATCTTGAACTCGGTCAAACATGGAATATTCGACAGCGTCTCTATTGCCAAGCAACAAAAGCCACATTTGTAGTGCTGTCATCGCCAAATCCTTACTTTATAATATAACTCTTTTTCAGATGTACTACATGTTTGGTTTCCTGTTCCTCGTGTTTGTGATCCTGGTGATCACTTGCTCGGAGACGACTATTCTGCTCTGCTACTTCCATCTATGTGCCGAAGATTATCATTGGTGGTGGCGAGCTTTCCTAAGCGCTGGATCAACAGCCGGATACTTATTTATCTACTGCTGCCACTACTTCGTCACCAAACTCAACATAGAAGACGCTGCTTCAACCTTCCTCTACTTCGGATACACCCTCATAATGGTGTTCCTATTCTTCCTTCTCACCGGAACCATCGGATTCATGGCCTGCTTCTGGTTCGTCAGGAAGATCTACAGTGTCGTCAAAGTGGATTAGTGATTAGTGCAGTGTCAATGCAGTGGTGTGTTAAGTTTTGCTTGATCATTTCGTTGTGATTCGCGGCATGATCGAATGGAACTTTGTCGGTGTGGTGTACGGCCCACGGAGACGGGTGAGACAGAGAAGTGAGTTTTTAATTGTATCATAATTAATTATTTATATCCAAAAATGATTTGTTAGTCACTATTTTCAGTTCTATCGACGTTTGCTTTTCGTATTCTCTTCATTATTTCGTTTTTATTAGTCGTTAGTTGTAAATAAGTTTTTAAGGATGATTGGGCATCAGTTAGGGTGTTAAAGATGATTGGTATACCATTGATATAACCTGGAATGTTAATGACAATCTTCAACAATAGTACTTAAAACGTCTAATGTGAAATCTCTTGTCAAATTTGAATACTATGAGTGTTTCTATGTATTTGTATAAATAAATGGCCCTATGTTTTAGATATGTGGATAAATGTATTCTGCTATCAAAGCATGGTATTCTCTTTAACTCTGAAGAAAAAGACTCAAGGTATGCCTATTGATAAAGTTTCATATTAACAGCACCTGTATCAAGTAGCAATAAGAGTCATTTTCATTACTGCAATTGTGTAAACTGTCTTGTGAACTCAACTGTAGACCAAACAAAAACATTGAACTCTGTACATGATACCCAATAAATACTAAACACAAAATTGATACGACATTGTACATTTTAACAGCAAATTAGCACTAATCAATCTTTCTAGCAATCATGACTTCAAACGGATAACTGTTATTATTAATTAAGTAGTGTATCTTAGTTTGTATCAGTTATAAAAAATGTTAATACATTTCGGAAATACATTTTATTTGTATACAATATTTTTCTTTGATTGCAATTCATTAAAGACAAAATAAAGAGTTTTTAATTGCACAAACATCTATTTTCTTTGTGATTTATCTAAATATAAGAACATATCCTGAGTTGTATGCAATGCATATCCGAATGTGATATTACACAATGCAAGTAGAGAAATATAATCGAAGAGGAGAGACATTCACAATCTATCTATGAAATCTAACAGTAATGAGGTTGGAAGAAGGATTTCTCTATGATCTGTCTATGGTAATAAGACTAAAAATTACTAAGTGTTGCCATCTGTCCCGTGTATGGATATGTATGACTTTGTCGTGTAGCAGAATAACTGTTACGCTGCTCGCCTACAGCGCGAGGAAGAAATAGAGGTTAATGTCCTGTTATTAGGGACAAAGTGCAGCCACTTTGTTCCTAAAAACAATTAATTAGGCTGCTAATTCGACTCCACGAAGCAGCCCTACTAGAGATCGCATACATGGGCACCCGCTTGTGCCAATCTCATGTATACTGCATAAACATGTGCCATGACCCAAAACGGCGTCAAGCTTGCAACTAATTACGCCCCCGATTTTGTAAACGTCAATTTTGTATGACATTTACGGTCATTTACGTAGACAGTGGCGCCCTCCCTAAACTATCTCTAACATTCATAAAGATCTGTGTCGCACTGTAAACGAGCGTTCAAACACAATCCACCAATAAGGTCTGGACGCGACCGCAGACTGCATCTGTTTGCGTGTGAGATCCTTAATGCGGTCACTAGTGGGGTTGTCTTGTGGTCAGCGAAATCCTAGCTTTCTGTATTTCAGAACAAGACATTATTATGCAATGATATTGCGTAAGGAAGCTGTCACACTGCTTAAACTTGACCTCGGTCTGTCCTTTTCATTCCTTACAGGGCATGATAAGGACAGACTATTGTCAAGTTTACGAATAACAAATACGAAATGCCAAGTGAAGTGGCGGCATGACAAACCGAACACATCTACTGTACGAATATCGATGAGTATTGTGAATTAATATATAGCTCATCAAACTTAAGGCGAAACTGAGAGATTCGCTATAACCAGGTAGCCGCCAGTTCATATCACGACAATGTGCTCTTTTGAAGTTAACTTCAATGGAAATATGTAGATCCAAACCCCGATAAGATTATCTTTAGCGTTTATTTACTATGTATTAAGATAGTAATATTTTATAATGCTCTTATTTGATAAAATAATATACAGTTCTTAGTTTAGTTTTTTCCCTATTTACTAATCAGTAGGCTTTCTTATATTTATTTAGATAGTTAATTTGTTGAATAGCTGATGGTTTTTAAGCTTTATTTCAAATAAACCGTCTTTAAGAGCTATATTTGCCTTTACTGAAATTAAATATTGAAAATATGCACGATTCATTTCATAAATAATTCTTGTCACCAACAGGTGTTGACACCCTTAGACTATAGATGCCTATACAAACAAAATATTTAAAAACGTAAAAAATACTTTCACCTTTTATCATTTATACATATCAAATTATGCAAGATCATACTAAACAAGTATGAACATCAGGGAAAAAGAATATTGACGATGTCTTCAATTTAATTTAAACCTTAATACTGAACTTGAGGAGATTCGAAATTTTGGTCTTTGTCACCTGATGTAAGTACTTACAGTTGTTTGCACTATGATTATTAGTTTAATTCTTTTCATTTTAAATATTATGTTGTGTGCTATAAAATTTATTTTCATCAATCACTGTGCTATTTGAGTTCATACTAATTTAGTGAGATGTAAACAATAAATTACTTTTAATAATAACCTTTTTTTATTTTTTTAACAACAAAATAAATAAAAAACAACAATTTTAATCACAATCACTGCTCTCTGACAATTCAGCTTTTTCCTTAGGTATAATTGCTTTCCTTTTTGTAGCCCTTTTCTTCCGATCGATTTTTGTTTTTCTAAACACTTCTATAGCTTTCATTTTGTTTTGCAGAAGGCATTGTTTATCCTTTTCTCGTTGCGGTATTATCTCTTGGAATCTTTGTGTTTTAGGAATGACTATATCCGATCCTGTCGTGCTATCCATTATAGAGGACACAACTGTTACATTGGGCAAATGAATTTCATCACTGATCTTCGAAGGCCCAGGAAGCACTACTGATTTGTTTGTAGATTTTGTGACTCTTTTTAAACCTACTTTCTTTTTCTTAGAAGGTATTGGTTCCTCATTATCTATGGGAACTAGTTCACTTGAATCTTTTTCTGGTCCCATCTTATGGACAGCTGCCTTCACTCTTTTACTCATTTGCTCTTCTAGGGATTGAAATTCCACTTTTCTTTTGAAATAATCATGTACAGTTTTTTGACTTCTCCTCTCTTGTAACCTCTTCAGGACGGGATTTATGATTTCGTCCAACTTGTTTTGGGACCAACCAAACTTTGCTTTGGTATAATCGCGTAATATTGTTATATCAAGTTCACCCCAAGTGAACTTTTCTTCACTTTTCTCAACATTAGGTTCCATGTAGGCCTGGACTACCTGAAATGTTATAATTAATTATTTCACATTGAAAAGCACATTCGAGTAGAAGGTATTAGGAAACCGTAACTTTTTATTATAAACCAGTGTAGTGGCTGTCCTCTTTCTTCTTCTGCGTGGTTTAATTAATTTCCTATACAAACCTCAACCCCCTTTTTCACCTCCTTAAAGAATGATTTCTAGGATAAAAACTATCCTATGTCCTTCCCCAGTTTCAAACTATATCTATACCGAATTTCATCTCAATCGGTTCAGCGGTTTAAGCGTATTATCTACAGAGGTAACAGACAGACACATTTACGCATTTATAATATTACTAGCGGCCGCCCGCGACTTCGTTCGCGTTCACTATAGTTTTTTGAGAATCCTACAGGAACCTAACGTTTTTAAGGGATAAAAGTAACCTGTCCTAATCACGGTACATAAATTGTATGCGTATCAAATTTCATCTAAATCGGGCCAGTAGTTTTTACGTGATTATAACAAACATACAAACTTTTACTTTTATAATATTAGTAGGATAGGATCTTAATAATATTTTCCTTACCTATGGGTTTAATCTCGATTCATTTTACGTTGGATTAAATAGATTTTGTTCAAAATAATTGTGAAATGCAGTAGGTTGAACAGTTATTACATGAGGCTTGCAACAGAACTATTTAACTTACTCACCCTGACACTGGGAAAGTCTTCAGTCAAAGAAACATTTCGCAATTTCTTTTTCAGATTTGTATTATCTGTACGTTTTCCGGCTTTGACCCATTTCTTGAATTCTTGTAATCCAGTGATTACTTGCTGGTAACGCCCTTGTTTGGATGTTTCATTTAGAAACTGTTTCTTATTGAAAGGAAATGAAGCTAGAATCTCCATAGCAGTTACCGGTCCAATCCCATCCACTCCAGTTGTGTAATCACTTCCAACTAGCAATGCTAATAGAACTAGTTGTTCTCTAGTTAAATCTGTTTAAACAAAAAAACATTATGAAGAGCAGGGAATGAATGAGTGATCCTTAGCTATCGAAAGAGTAAGTCTATCTAAAGGCTATGGTGGCAGCGTACCATCAGGCAAAATAGCCTACATTATAGCTCACAGATACAGAATTACAAAAGAAAATTACTCACTAAATGATTTTTCGATTCTTTCAGATAGGAATTGCAGGACATGTTTCCGTTGGTTAAAGAAATTTTTGTAAACTGTCTTGCCTCCAAAGAGCCAGATATCGCTGTCATCTGTAATTGTTCCATCAGTTAAATTAACAGATTCTAGAAATGCGCACTGGGCCTCTGCCTCCATGGGTGCCACTATATAAGGTATTCCAAATATTTGTAATAATTCTTGGGCGTCTTTTGTCATTTCCTCAGTAATATTCCGGCCAATTCGATCCAAACGCCCCTTTTCTTGAATTAATTCTTGTTCTTCGTGAGCTACTATTTCTGCCATTTCATTTAACTTTTCTACTGATATAATATTTTTCCCCGGCTCCTCAATACTATTAACTTTAGTTTTGATAACATCATTATTGGCAACCGGCTCTTCAATATTACTAATTTTAGATTTGATAACATTATTTTGGTCAGTAATGGGGTCTTCGATATTTTTTTTAGTAACTCCAATATGTAATGACCTAATTTCAATACTATCATTTTTTCCGATTTCACATTTTAAAGAATCTATTTTTGACGTAGAAGGTCGCATTAGATGTAGTTTATCTTCCTCTTTATCTATTTTGTTATCATCTGCAGAATCGGTATATCCAATAGCGTCTTTTGATCCAGTTTTACTTATATTATCACCGTCATTACAAACTTGTTCGCTTGATTTAGGTTTACATGTGATAATTTCAGATATACTTGTATCATCCGCTTTCATAAAAACATCGGCAAATATGTCATCTTCTTCTTCACATGGCTCGTTCATATTTAACGTTAGTTGTACAATACTTTTTTGGGATTCATTTTGTACATCAGGTACATCCACAAAATCATCATCACTTGATTCAGATTCTGATTTGATTTCTTCATTAAGTTGGTTTTCTTTATGATTTTCTAGTTCAAGGGCTTTTTGGTTAATTACATCTTGATTTAAAGATACTTTGTCGCATAATTGTTGACTGTTGCAACCATTTAAATCCTTTAAATTAGTACAAACAATATTTTCTTCACAACTATTTTCCATGCTGGAATCCAGTAATAAAACATCCTGTGCTGAATTTTCAACAAATATTACAGAAGATTGAGTTGCGCTTGTATCAAGAACTTCATTTGCATTAATGAATTCTAGTCTTGAATCATTTATAGTATCAATTTCTAAAACATTGTGTTCTTTTATTTTAGATTCATCATCGGATGATAACTCAATTTTATCCATTATGATAGATTTTTCTTTACGCAATTCGTCTAATATTTCATCTAATTTAGATTGTACAGTTTTAGGTTTAACAGTATTCTTAGTAGAAACAATTGTATCTATTGCTTTATGTGTGAAATCACTGTATTGCATAATATATGCTTTAGCAGAAGATATATCTGAATACTGAAATCCATGCTCGTCTTCTGAATCAGTTCCTTCCGTATAATCTGAATCTGTCATTACAGATGTCCATGAATCATCAGTCTTGGAAGTATAATTGCTTTTATCATGGTCGTCAACACATTCCAATGACATTTTTATTGCTTTCTCCAAATCATCTTCTAATTCAGTATTTTTTTGTTTATTTTCACTTTTTTCTTCTGTGTTCTCACTAATACTGGGATTATTATCAACTTCTTTCTTTTTAGCATTTTCTAAAGCTTGTTTCACATCACTGATAAGTAAAAACCTTGTTGTTTTATCGGAAGCAATGCGCCGAGTAGGTAAACTCTCAATTTTTGTATCAATTCCTTCTTCATTAAGCAATGATTCCAATTCAACTATAGACATTCCTCCATCTCCCATTTCTTTTTCAGTTTCTTCCAAACATTCTTGGACCTTCCTTCTTTTAAGCAATCTCTGCAACTTTTATCAAAAGAAAAGATTGATGTGATATTTCTCAGAAGAGTAAAACTTTGTGTATTTTATTAATACTTACTTGAAAATCGGAAAAGTTATCGCTCTTCTTTGGCAACTCATGGATTCTTCCCCATGAATTCATTTTTCTCGTTTCTTTCAACTCTATCAATAAATCGTATTTTTCTTTAACAGGTAGGTTTTTAAATTTGTCAGATTCAATATCAACAGAATGCAAATCGACAATCGAACCACTGGAAGTGTCTTCATCATCTGACCTACAAGTTATAGTTTTTCTTAAAATATTGTTTTGATAATACAATTTTAAAAGCAATATGCATAATAGCAATCCTCAGTAACAATCGGTGGGTAGAGGTGAACTGAGTAGAACAAAGTGCCATATAGAACGTGGAAAGTAACATGTAGGTTAAAAGTTATGAATGAACTGATAAATGATATGAACACAAGATGTCTGGACGCGTTTGTGAGCCTGAGACTAAGTGGAAGGGGAGCGTTACTGAAAAGTTTTCAACAAGACAATCATACCAGCACAGCTATAGGTATTTTCCTGTCCTCTCGCTTCACGTCTGGGGTAAAAATACTGGTTTAGTATAAATTGAGATTCACTTGTTTTATTTTTTATTACAGCTTACGCTCAAGTAATTTCAAAGAGAGCCCAAAAACTTCAAGCTTTAGGAATCTGAAGGATATTCTGACTTTGGTTAAAAAGACTGAAAATATGTTTTAGGTTTCTGTACCCAAAGGGTAAACACCGCTGTCCGTCTGTCACCAGGCTGTATCTCATGAACATGATTGCTAGACAGTAGAAAATTTCACAGATGGTATATTTCTGTTGCCGCTATAACAACAAATACTAAAAATATAATAAAATAAATATTTAAGGGGGCTCCAACTAGGGTTGCCAGGCCATAAAATGCAAAGGCCGGACTGCGCACTATATAAGGCCTGACATTTTGCCCTAAAAGCCGGACATATTTTTTTTATTGCCAAACAATGTTTTTACAGCAGGGCTGTGGAAAAAAGTATTTATACGTGATGTAAAGTGACAATGAGATCGAAGATCGAAGCGCCAACAGTTTGCTCTCTTGTCCGCTCGGACGCTATTCCACCCATCGTCGTACGAACCGCCACTCTGACAAAAGCCGGACAGGCCAAACACGTACATATTTGGCTTGATGCGACCGCAAAAAGCCAAACATGTCCGGCTGACACCTGGCAAGCCTAGCTCCAACAGACGTCATTTTTAGCCGTTTTATGCTCGATATTACAATATTTTGTCTTATTTCGTATAGATAATTGTACGGAACCCTCGCGAATCCGATTCGCACTTCGGCGGTTATATATAGTACTGAGGGAACACCGTGGAGCGGACTGGCAAGCCTAGCTCCAACAGACGTCATTTTTAGCCGTTTTATGCTCGATATTACAATATTTTGTCTTATTTCGTATAGATAATTGTACGGAACCCTCGCGAATCCGATTCGCACTTCGGCGGTTATATATAGTACTGAGGGAACACCGTGGAGCGGAGCTCATTCCATAATTTTATTGTACGTGAAATAAAAGATCTCTGGAAACGAACAGTTGTGAACTTCAGTGTTTCCAGGTAATATGGATGAACTTGACTCCGGTGACGGGTGGTGCGGTGGTAAAATGGTGCTATGGGTATTAACTGGAACAATTCCTCGGAGCAATCACCATGAAAGAGTCTGTCGAATACGCATAGGCAACCACAGTCCCTGCGCAGTTCCAAAGGCTCCAGATTTCCCGCTAGCTTGAGATCATCGACAATCCCTATCGCGCATCTTTGTATAGAATTGAGGGGATCCAACTGGTATTTGGGAGCTCCAGCCCAGGGATGTAAGCAGTATTAGATGTGGGGCCTAATATGCACTTTAATGATATTAATAATGTTCAGTTCTTGCCCAATATTAAGAGGATAAGTTAAAATTGATTCACTAATTTTGGTTGGGTATCGTCGTTTAGTGATTGCTCGGCCATACTCCTTATTACGCGCGTGCTCGAGATCAACGTTTTTTCTCGTCGTGTCTTAAATACCAACATTTAGTGAAAATAAGTTTGTACAATTTATAGCCATGCTATAGACCTTTGATTGGAGTGAAAGTTCTTGCTGCAAGATCCTGCTGCCCTAAAGCACCGCAACGCCGTGCGTTGGTCTCTAGAGTTAGTGACGTTCACTTGCGAAGGTACATGGTCAAGGTTAGTGGATTTTATGATAACGTTTTGATTTGGCAAGAACTGTGAATATACTACTTTCATCATATAAATACCTCACTCCCTCATACAGTCCACACACACACATTAAAATATTTTAAAACTTTTTTGCGAGCGGTTGTTAAAATTGTGTAAAAACCGCACAAATAATGAATAGCACTGTTCCAAACCCGTTTAAAAATGGTGTTTATGAACAAGATGCTTTCTGGGTACCGAAGGTTCCGACGGACTGGAAACGCGCAATCATCGTCCTTTTAATAAATGCAAGCGTTCGCGCATGGACTACAGAGCCAATATTTTAATCAGCTTAGCAGTCAAACTGCATGGAAAAGTGGTTGAAAAAAAATTTTGGGTCAAATCCGTTGGAAGACTGTGAGAGGCATAAGGGGGATCACGAAATGGAGGGAGACGCGCGGATGTGGTTTTCTCGATCCGCAATATCTGTATACGGGACTCATAAAAATATCAGGGACTGGGACAACCTGGGACTGGAGTGTTTTCAGCAGTTATGTACATCTTGATTATTTGCTAATAGTATACTCTTATATTGCTGAGATATACAAGGTGACAGGAAAACTCCACCTATTCCCTGAAAGGGGTTATACTATTAGCAACAAATTAAGTCCAGTGAACTGGGGGTCAAAACTGGATGGTTAACGAGTTAGGCTGTTCTTCGATTTTTAGAATTTTTCTGACTTGCTGCCAAAAACCATAATTGTGAATAAACTACTCCACTCTAAACATTGACTTGATACTGTTCTGAAAGCTATACAGTCGCACTACGACGCACTATTCAGTCTATTTGTGAACATTCTACAGCGTGCAAGTGTACGACAGCTTGTCGCTCAGGTTTGGTGGTAATAGGAAAAAATATTGTATGAATAAGGCCAACAATTGAATAATTCTCCATATATATCGACGACTGTCGTCGACTCCTGAGATTATGGTTGATGGATGTGCGCTTGGAAATGTGTGATTTAATTGTTAGCTGTCTGCTTTATGTAGATGATGCTGTGGTAGATGCAGTGATATACATATTTGATTTGCAAATACATTGGTTGTGGTCATGAAATATGACTAACAAGGCAATGCTTGTCTCAACGGCTGATGGCCAGAGCTGAGACCATCTTGAACACGCAAAACAAGCACGTAGTGTCGAGTTGCGAAAAAATAATGCAAACAGGCGCCATAAGGGCGGCTAGTTGCCGAAACATATAAGGAAAACCGCCATTAAGAAAGAAAGACTCTAATTTGACCGTCGTAAAGCCTGCCCTTCTGATGCTCCGCGATAGGCGGGGCGGCGAGTCGCGGGTACACACGGTATACCGGCGCGGCGATATATCTCATAATATTTTAATCTTCGTGTTGTTTTTTCAAAAGTGTTAGTGTTTGTAATAGAACAAATGAATCAATGTAATAATTTTATACACATAAAAATATACTTTGACTTGTGACTACAATGTTAAACCTAGTCTTACCATAAATATTATTATGAGGAAAAATATATTAAAAAATAAAATAATATATTTATTTGATCCGCTACATTTAATAGCATAATCTTTGCTTTATATATTACATAGACTCGGTAATTCCATGTTTGTTGTATGCAAAGCCATCAATTTTGATGAGAAACTTGCAGTTTGACCATATGTGGTAGTGAGAAATAGAATCAGTCAGAAAAACTGTGTCAATGTTAAAATTAACAGAGGCATGCTCTATTGGTCTGTATGTGTCAGGAATGTTAAAAGAGAAAGCAAAGCTTGCCGGCCTGCATGTTGCTTCTTCATGCCTCTGTTATAGGATCCCGGGTCGAAAGAAGGAGGAAATATGTGAACGGCCAGGGCATTAAATTTACAGATAGAGAAATAAATGAGTCACCAAATTTATTTGTACAGGTCGGCCAGCGCATATAGTTCTTTGAAGGAAAGGGGAAGGTGGAATAAGAGAGAGTAACTACTCAGAACACTCGCAGTGGTACAGAGAATAGAATTCTTGAAGAATTTGTTGTATCATTCATATTGTGTATGTGTAATTCGCAAATGGTGGGTGTATACTTACTCTGATTCCGATTCCTCTTTCTGCTCTGGCAAAGCAGGTAATTTGAAAAGATCATCATCATTGGACTCATTTGATGTTCCTCCTTTTTTTGGAGATATGTCTTTCCCCAAAAGACTGCTTATAGCAGTTTTTTTACTCAATAAAAGTGCAAGTTCTCGTTTAAGTCTTTCAGATTCAGAGTTGTACTTCAATTTATTGTGTTGCCTTTTAGCCTGAAGAATTTGAAATTAAATATACAATTATATTCTATTATCACTTTACAAAATTGAATATAAATGTTCAACGATTATGTTGAACATTGATAGTTGGTTAGTAAAAACAATTGAAATCCTTATTTTTTAATTAACTAAGTTAAATATAAACAAAACAAGTCACTTACTATTGTTTCCTTTTTTAAATCAGGAAATCCTCCATCAAAAACAAAGACTGGTTTGATTCTAAAATACAGTAATTTGCAGACTCTTTGGAATAAGCCTATCAAATGGGCATTTGGAAGGGGTGCCCCTTTTGTGTCTTGGTAACCTTTCACCATCTGGTGTAACCATATTGAAATATCTGAAAGTGTTATTAGTATGTATAAGATCTGTAAACCATGGAATATATCAAATATCGAAATTGATCATAATTTAATTATTGTTGCGCCCGACCTACTGCTATAACTTTATTTTCTAAAGTCTCTACGGGTACAGGCTTTCCCGCAGGCTCTAATAGCCGCCACAGTCCAGTGACTCCCATCGCGTGCAAATAAATTCAAGAACAGATTTTTTTGTTTACACTAATGTATATATCAGTGTACATAACAAAGGTCGTTTCCCACGAGATCTCCGGCCGGTCAATCGTCGGCGGTGGCATCGGTCTCTTCCTCACACATCGCAACTTTTCGCTGCATGAACTCAAATTATTTATTACGCACACATACACAGAACCACAAACGAAAGCCGCCGCTGCTGCCAGGGCGGGTGAGTCCGGCACAGACAGATCACGTCGTTCAAAAATAATAATCTGCCTTCAAACAAACAACACTACATACATAAAAAATAGGTAAACTGGTATAATTAGATTAGCTGTCAAATAGACAGGTCACAGAGGCAGATAGGGCATGGTAAGGGCCACTACAGACTTGCACTAATCTTCCATCCAATTTTTCTATCCATTGTCTTCTATCCACCATCCGAGTTAGGTATTTGTTTAAAGTGGGAAATGCGCTCAGGTATTTATTTTGTCTTAAGATAATGAATGATAATCTTCTTCACAATATTTTAAAGATTTAATATAATACAATAATAGCTGAAAGCTCAAACGAAGCGCTGGCGATTATCGCCTTATTTTGATTAAATGTTTAAATAAATTGTTTATATATTTAGAGCGTGGCAATCCCACGAGTTCGACCATTTCAAAAATACATAATATGTAAAGATTGCACTTCAAAAAAAATCATTTAGATAAAAATAAAAGATTGTATAGAATCCCAGATTCACCCTGCCTGCTACTGGGGCGCACTGACTGAGTTCGTAAATATGTATTCGGTTCACTACAACATATCAAATGTTTCACCACGACCGCGACTGACGACGACGCGACGCGCGACGCCCACTCTTTCCCACACTTTATTTTCTCACGCCCCATGCGTAACCCCACATCCTATGACCGCCTCACATCACAGTAGTCGCGCCCGCGGAGTCGACCGACCCCGTATCATTTGATTGTGTATTCGCGCGCGTGTAGCCGACATCACGCTTCCACTTCGCTTGTCTATGGTTTTATCTTTTGACAGTTCATATTTTTGGCGTTGTAGTGTCTCGTAAATTCATTCATCGTAAACGAAGATATTTTTATTCATAATAGTAAAGAAATCCTTAGAATAAGGAAATGTGATTTTATCAGAAGAGTTGTAGAATTCAATAAGATTGTAAATAGTAAACAGTAAACGGTGGAATGTTGGCTAGACTGTCGGAAAATTTGCTCGTCGAACAGGTGTTTTTGAATGAAATGTGTGCTAAGGTTCCCACAGTAATTATTTATAGTGTTGTGAATAATACAAAAGTTTATTGATCGGCGTTATTGTACACTGAAGTGGTCTGGTGAAATTCTCAAATTGTTCCGACAATTTGAGAAAAGGAGTCAATAAAATAAAGAAAATAACGGGACGCTACTTGTTTATTAAAGTGACATCTTCGCATAAGTTACGGATAATAATGTGGAGAGTGCATAGACTCCAAACAGAAGTGAAGTAATAAGCATGATCGCTGACATGAAGCTGTCGTCGAATATGAATCAGAGATACGGAAGCCGGTGAGCTGGAGTCGTGGCGAGCATGCCGCATCAGTACGGCGCGGGCGGCATGGCGCAGGGCCCGCCCTCGCCGCCGCCGCAGCACGGCGCGCTGTTCCCGCGCTACGCCAGCGCAGCCGGGCCAGGTGCCGGGGCTTACCGCCCTGAAGAGCGCCGTCTGACACGCGAAGCCATGGAGCGATACCTGCGTGATCGCTCCGACATGATAGTAGTCATTCTACATGCTAAAGTAGCACAAAAATCCTATGGAAATGAAAAGAGGTTCTTTTGTCCACCTCCTTGTATTTATTTGTTTGGTGATGGATGGCGGCTCCGTCGGGAACGCATGCTGAGAGAAGGGGAGACTGAGCAAGCGGCACAGCTGTGTGCCTTCATTGGTATTGGCAATTCTGATCAGGACATGCAGCAGCTGGACTTGAACAACGGTAAACAGTACTGTGCAGCAAAAACTTTATACATATCAGATTCAGATAAAAGAAAGCATTTTATGCTGTCAGTGAAAATGTTTTATGGCAATGGACATGATATTGGTATATTTAATAGTAAAAGAATAAAAGTGATATCAAAGCCCTCCAAGAAAAAGCAGTCCTTGAAGAATGCCGATCTATGTATTGCTAGTGGAACTAAGGTAGCTCTATTTAATAGATTGAGGTCGCAGACCGTGTCAACGAGATATTTGCATGTAGAGAATGGTAACTTTCATGCCTCTTCAACTCAATGGGGTGCTTTCACAATACATTTGCTGGACGATAACGAGAGTGAATCAGAAGAGTTTGCAGTGAGGGATGGTTATGTACACTATGGATCTACCGTCAAACTTGTTTGCTCAGTTACAGGGATGGCACTGCCAAGACTAATTATAAGAAAGGTAATTATTTAAAACTTTTATTATATATTGAAGCAATTTTTATTTTAAATTGAAAATGAATTTACCTAATTGTAAATGATAATTGTAAACATTGAGCTTACAAAATAAAAAAAACCACTAACATATATTCAAACCACCTAAAATACCTAAATTAATGATTTAAATTCAACTAACAAAATTAAAATTTAATTATGGAAAAGATCATTGAATGAGAATGATTTTTAAAACTATATTCTTTAAATTTTGTGAATATGTGATAGAAATTTGTATTACATACTTTTATACCTGTTGTCTGTGCAATTTATTCATAATTATATAAAATATTATTTGCAATTTGCTCCACATACATAGCGCTCCTCAACTGAACTGTAATCATTGCAACTTAAAAGAAGTATCTTTTAAGCCTAAGCCCTAAACATCGGAAAATATTTCTAACTTATAGAATAAAATTTCCTCCGTGTTTATTATAATATTATATAGAACATTCTAATTCGAACATTCAGGAGTGGTCTCTTAACCTAAAAGTTTGATAATAGTATGTTCTTATCCTGCTCTATTAAGAATGAGTAGGAAAGTGTTGTCAAATTTAGTTTTAAGTTTAGAGAATCAATCTGGAATTAGGCTCTAAGTCATCCCAGACAAATACTTCATTTCATTGTTCTACAGCAAAAACCCAGTAAATCGAAACTAGTTAATTTTATTTATTTAGGGACAACCAACAGAATATCCACTTATAAGATTAAAAATAATTTATAAATGTCAATTAAAAGTGGTATCTTAATTATAGCCTGCCACTGCATGCATTAATGACAAAACTAGCAGAATGTGTAATCTAAACAAACTTGATAATATAGAATTGATATTTTGGGAGACTGTAGTTGATTTTGTATTATCAACTAATTTTGATTTACTGGGTTTTTCGCTGTACAACAATGATTTGAAAATTACTTGATTACAAGCTCTCATTAACATAGTAGGTGTTTAGGTGAATTCATAATAAAACAAATGTATCTTACAATGTTGTCAATTATGGCATGCTTTTCTGAACTTGAAACTTTCTCCTTATCATTCTGTACAGAAAATGACAAGGATACACTGTTGTCAAATTTAGGTTTAGGTTTAGAGAATCATGCCAGAATCAACACCTAATTACATAATATGATTAAAAATTTTATTATTGTTATAGGTGGACAAACAAATGGCTTTATTAGAAGCAGACGATCCAGTATCACAGTTGCACAAATGTGCATTCTACATGAAGGACACAGAAAGAATGTACCTCTGCTTATCACAAGAGAGGATCATACAGTTCCAAGCAACACCTTGCCCCAAAGAGCCCAACAAAGAAATGATCAATGATGGAGCCTGCTGGACAATAATATCTACTGACAAAGCAGAATATCAGTTTTATGAAGGCATGGGCCCTGTCAGGTATATAAAATTTGATTATAGGCTTTAAATAGTATTTATTGTACAGACAGCCATAGTCAATTTACCCAAACTCAAATTTATCCAAATGACTTTAAACAGTATGTCTCTCAACATAAGATTCACTATCTCACAGGATGTTGATGATGTTGTGTACTAAATGGTTGACTGCAAATATATGACCTGCTTGTTTTTTTTAAGATTGGTGAAATAACATTTGGCTCACCTGATGTGCAGCAACCATATCTTATAGTAACTTGCAATACCAGGCTGTACTCATGTTTAAATGTAAAGATTTTTTTTTAGTAGAAATTTTATTTTCTTATAAATCTTTAGATTCAAACACCTAGCAGTTAATTGCTTAAAAATAAAAATATAACTATACTCATGTTGCCTATACTAAACCAACAGAAACAAAACACAACCAAAATGTAGTGACTTTTCTCCAAACCAAGGTAACTTTCCTCTATTTTAATGTAATATCATTTGTTGCAGGTCACCGGTGACACCAGTCCCATTAGTTCACTCATTAAATTTAAATGGTGGTGGAGATGTAGCAATGCTAGAGCTTGCCGGTGACAACTTCACCCCATCTCTGCAAGTATGGTTTGGTGACGTCGAGGCAGAAACCATGTATCGCTGTGCTGAGTCCATGCTCTGTGTTGTACCTGACATCTCACAGTTTCGGGGTCAATGGCAATGGGTCCGTCAACCGACTCAGGTACATAAAACAGTTTTCTTATTTTCTTTGATTCCATTAAAAAAAAATACTTAGGCTCAACTTACACTTGCGCAGATTCAAAGCGACAATACCTTAATAGTAGGAAAATATGGATTAATTTGCTACAGGCGAAATACAAACGCATCGTGTCGCTTCGACTCAATAGGCTTTTTTATGTCCATTTTAGTCAATTACAAATTGTGTAATAAAAAACTGCGTCACCTATAATTTATAATAATTTTGTTTTTCCACCATTATTACAAAACACAGATTGCTCATTATCACAAAACACAGATTTCTGTACAAGTTGTTTTTTTATAGATATTAACGGGATTGTTACCATGTACCTTGTTTTTTATGAGTCTCCGATATTTCGGCACTGTTGCAAGCGCCATGATCACGGAGTAACTGAAGTAATTGCGGTTAGATGTTATTGGCAGACATATCGGTCTACCCTCTGACGTCGTCTTTTACTGCGTTCGATACTACCACTACCATTGGTCACATTCTCACTATTCACTCGCATTTGTTCCCGGCACACAATACTCACAGTATCAGATCGCGGAACGACACTTTTTTGATTTTTGCGGTTTTTACACTTACGAACCACTGGATTCCACACACTAGACAATTTAAACCCATCCTCACGATTGAAATTCTTGTGTTTGGTTATTTCAATCGCTTCCCTGACCAATCTTGGTATGTAGTGGCGTTCTGTCGAGATAATTTGTGGCTTATGGAGCTCAATCCAGTGATTAGGACCCGAATCAATTAAATGTTCCGCGATGGCTGATTTTTGCGTATCATTATTTCTGACTGCTTTAATGTGTTCTTTCATTCGGCACGCTATTGTCCGCTTCGTTTGGCCAATATAAGAACTACCACAGCTGCAGTCGATCTTGTATACACCAGGTTTCTCCAAGGGGAAGTTATCTTTAGGAGACCGTAGAATCTGTGATACTTTTTGTAAAGGAGTGAAGACAGTATTCAGTGAGTACTTATTAAGTATGTTAGAGATCTTGTCTGTCACTCCTTTGACATATGGCAAAAATAGTGGTTGCCTGTCTACTTTGTGTTTCTGGTGTCTTAATTTGTGTTTGGGTGGAAACTTTCCCTTGTATCCGTTATTCTGTAAGACCTGCCGTACATGCTCCAACTCTTCGTGCAGGTGTTCCTTGTCACATAAGTCATATGCACGGTTCGTCAGTGAAGTGACTACAGAATTTAGATGTTTAGGGTGGTGATGCGAGGAGGCGTTGAGATAACGGTCTGTGTGTGAAGCTTTGCGGTGAATGGAGTGACTCAGCGAACCGTCATTCCGCACTCGAATCTTTACATCAAGAAAGGCCAGACTTCGGTCTTCTTCCATCTCATATGTGAACCGCATTTTGGTATGGACTCCATTCAAATTTGCCAAGTGTGCCTCGACATCTTCTTTGTTTCCTCTCAATACACAAAATACGTCATCGACATACCTCTTCCATAGTGCAATTTCTGTGGGGGCGGTGGCGAAAGCTTTTTCCTCAAAATACTCCATCCATATATTGGCTACTACTGGAGCTACCGGACTGCCCATTGCCACCCCATCTATTTGGAGGTAGTACTGACCTTGGTATATAAAGAAGTTCGTTGACAAACAATGATGTAACAACTTGGCATATTCTGTCGGGATGCCATTGTCCTGCAACTTCACCTTTACTACTTCCAGACAGTCCAACACAGGTACATTTGTGAAAAGTGATTCCACGTCGAAACTAACCATCAACTGATTGTATTCCACCTTGTTTTGGTGTAAGATTTCCACGAAATGGCGGGAATCCTTTACAAATGACGATGTTCGTCCCACTAACGGCTGCAATATTTTTGCTACGTGCTTGGCCAGTTCATACGTAGGTGAGTCTATCTGACTCACAATCGGACGTAGCGGCACATTCAGCTTATGTATTTTAGGCAGACCATATAGTTTTGGAGGTTGGACGTTTCTAGGACGCAGCAAATATTTGACGGTATCGTCGTCTAGAGCGTAGGCACATTCTTTTATAAGTGAGCGAGTGCTTCGATCAGTCCTCGCCGTTGGGTTGTAATTCACCTTAATATACGTGTTTTCATCAGTGAGTAGACTATGAATCTTACTTTCATACTCAGTGATGTCCATTATGACTGTCGCATTCCCTTTATCAGCTTTAAGTATTATTATATTCTTGTTCTTTCGAAGATCTTGTAACGCAGCTGATTCGGAGGAAGTAATGTTCGGTCTTGGTGGCTTCACATGACGTAACACCACAGCAACATCTTGTCTAAGTGTATCCGCATCGATTGCTGGTATCTTGTTACGCATGATCCCTTCTTCAACCGACCCAATCACCTCCTCATAGGGGATGCGTCTGGGTGTAATAGCGAAATTCATCCCCTTTTCAAGAACTGACTGTGCAGCGTCTGTTAACTCAATGCTCGACAAATTGATAACCGTTCGAGATGGTAGTGAGTTCTCGTAGTAGGGGACATCAGACTTTTGTCTTTTTAACAATAACTCGAACTTACGATCTTGTTTCATAGCACTAAGTTCCCTGGTACGTTGGGCTTGTAAGTAGGTAACACGATCGCAAATATCAAAATCACCTGTCGAAAGAGTTTCACTGCACTTGAGATGGATTTGGTATAACTCACACTCACCTTTGTCCAATTGGTACCTACAATTACGTATCGATTTTCGCAATAGTTTTTTACTCGCATTTCGCAGAACACTCGCGGATCCATGAATGTCTGGTCGTGGTTTTATCTTGACACATATGGGGATAAGGTCCGAATTACGACACTTCACTAGGAATGATAGTGATTCCTTTAAACACTCACACTTTTTCCGCGCGCGTTCTAGATCTTTTATTAATTTTACTGTTTCCGGCCCGTACCGGTTAACGATATATTGTTTTAAACTTTCATGGTCACTAACATTATAGATATTAACGGGATTGTTACCATGTACCTTGTTTTTTATGAGTCTCCGATATTTCGGCACTGTTGCAAGCGCCATGATCACGGAGTAACTGAAGTAATTGCGGGTAGATGTTATTGGCAGACATATCGGTCTACCCTCTGACGTCGTCTTTTACTGCGTTCGATACTACCACTACCATTGGTCACATTCTCACTATTCACTCGCATTTGTTCCCGGCACACAATACTCACAGTATCAGATCGCGGAACGACACTTTTTTGATTTTTGCGGTTTTTACACATACGAACCACTGGATTCCACACACTAGACAATTTAAACCCATCCTCACGATTGAAATTCTTGTGTTTGGTTATTTCAATCGCTTCCCTGACCAATCTTGGTATGTAGTGGCGTTCTGTCGAGATAATTTGTGGCTTATGGAGCTCAATCCAGTGATTAGGACCCGAATCAATTAAATGTTCCGCGATGGCTGATTTTTGCGTATCATTATTTCTGACTGCTTTAATGTGTTCTTTCATTCGGCACGCTATTGTCCGCTTCGTTTGGCCAATATAAGAACTACCACAGCTGCAGTCGATCTTGTATACACCAGGTTTCTCCAAGGGGAAGTTATCTTTAGGAGACCGTAGAATCTGTGATACTTTTTGTAAAGGAGTGAAGACAGTATTCAGTGAGTACTTATTAAGTATGTTAGAGATCTTGTCTGTCACTCCTTTGACATATGGCAAAAATAGTGGTTGCCTGTCTACTTTGTGTTTCTGGTGTCTTAATTTGTGTTTGGGTGGAAACTTTCCCTTGTATCCGTTATTCTGTAAGACCTGCCGTACATGCTCCAACTCTTCGTGCAGGTGTTCCTTGTCACATAAGTCATATGCACGGTTCGTCAGTGAAGTGACTACAGAATTTAGATGTTTAGGGTGGTGATGCGAGGAGGCGTTGAGATAACGGTCTGTGTGTGAAGCTTTGCGGTGAATGGAGTGACTCAGCGAACCGTCATTCCGCACTCGAATCTTTACATCAAGAAAGGCCAGACTTCGGTCTTCTTCCATCTCATATGTCCTGGAGTCCATACCAAAATGCGGTTCACATCAAGTATCACAGATTCTACGGTCTCCTAAAGATAACTTCCCCTTGGAGAAACCTGGTGTATACAAGATCGACTGCAGCTGTGGTAGTTCTTATATTGGCCAAACGAAGCGGACAATAGCGTGCCGAATGAAAGAACACATTAAAGCAGTCAGAAATAATGATACGCAAAAATCAGCCATCGCGGAACATTTAATTGATTCGGGTCCTAATCACTGGATTGAGCTCCATAAGCCACAAATTATCTCGACAGAACGCCACTACATACCAAGATTGGTCAGGGAAGCGATTGAAATAACCAAACACAAGAATTTCAATCGTGAGGATGGGTTTAAATTGTCTAGTGTGTGGAATCCAGTGGTTCGTATGTGTAAAAACCGCAAAAATCAAAAAAGTGTCGTTCCGCGATCTGATACTGTGAGTATTGTGTGCCGGGAACAAATGCGAGTGAATAGTGAGAATGTGACCAATGGTAGTGGTAGTATCGAACGCAGTAAAAGACGACGTCAGAGGGTAGACCGATATGTCTGCCAATAACATCTACCCGCAATTACTTCAGTTACTCCGTGATCATGGCGCTTGCAACAGTGCCGAAATATCGGAGACTCATAAAAAACAAGGTACATGGTAACAATCCCGTTAATATCTATAATGTTAGTGACCATGAAAGTTTAAAACAATATAAAGTTGTTTTTTTTTTATCTAATTTATTGTGATGTAAATTTAAAATCTGAAATGGAAAAGTACAAAATACATAAATCTACTTTATGCAACAACATTGAATGCAGTTATTTGCACATTGTTAAAAAGTCTATATTGTGCCATGGGAACTGAGATTTTGCTAGTTCAATGTGCAGTTGTATAGCCATATTGTCAGATAGCATTTTTTTTTCATTTCAAGAAGGTCTTTGTTTTCATAGTGTCAATTTCTTCTGCTTATATGTAATCTGTAGCAAAACCTATACTTATCGGCTTTGATGTCGTACAATTGTGTCTACTGACTTGCTATGCTAAAATCGTCTTTGACCAATTGAATTATGGTGCATAAACTTGGTAAAAATTTACAAAATCGCTTTGCAAATTCAGAAGGTAACTGAACCCTATTTTTGTGATGCATTAATTTTTGTATAATAATACAGTACTACTATGTGATTCTCTTTTGCAGGTGCCTGTATCGTTGGTTAGAAACGACGGTATAATATATGCGACTGGTCTAACGTTCACATATACTCCGGAACCAGGGCCTAGACCTGTGTGTCCACCGGTCGATGACGTCATGAGGCCCGAACAACCCGGTTGGCACCACGATGCTCATACTCACCGTTTGCCAGACAATGCCCTGCAATAGCCCATGGACTGCAGACTGGAGGACAGTCTGCAGTAATGAACAGAAATCTGGGGTCAATTTTTATTGTCAATTAATAACAAAGCGGTCTACAGAGCCTAGAAAATATAGTGTAGTCTTTGAAGAAGGCTGTGCAACAGTTTGAAAACTTATTTTAACAATAGCTACTATGAAATAAACAGGCTCCATTGAATAAAACGAAAAGACTGTTTTATATATAAAATGCAGCTAATGCTATTGAGCCTGGAAGCTGTAGTGAAAATTCCTAAGAGTATAAAACAGTTGTAACTGAATGTTAGCTTACTTGCGAAAGCCCCAAAGAAAGTGGTTAAACTCAATCTCAAAGTGATACCAGAAGTGACTGTCAAGTGTATTGGTGAGTGATTAAAAGACTATATTTGAATTATTATTTAATTGTGTTTTTTGTGATAGCCACATCTCATAATTTAACTCTAAAGAAGTATAATTGACTTTCTCAAATTACTGGTTATTTTGTCGATTTCATTGGAAACTGATGATGATTTTATTACATTTGAATTGTTTTCCTTTTCCCTGATATTCTAGTCTGTTTGAAATCTGTTCAGTCTAAGTTTATAAATTATTTTGGAAAATTACACAACTCCTTGTGAAAATTCCACAATGTAGTTGCTTAATGACTTCAAATTTTGATTTAAATCCGAACAGAATTCAGCTCAAATCAGACCAGGAACTGATTTAAGTAGTATGTCAAATATCTGCTTAGTTTAAATGTTTTGTTAAGATCAGCTTAAAGGTTATAATATCCCTGCTCTGGAATATTATGCCTTAATTCAGCTTATTCTAGAGATTACACTATGACGAACAAGTTAACAAAAGTTTGATGTCAAGCTTGGTTGAAGCTTTGATTCTGAAACATTATTGTCTCATTAACATTATTTTTCTGTGCCTAAAATTATATATTTATATATCATCAAGGTTATAATACCAAATGTTATAAATTTTCAGCAATAAGATATATTTGTATGGGTTGAATTGACTAGAAGTTGTGTTTAAACAGAAGATTTTAAGGTAAATTATAATTTAGATAAAACATACAATCATTACATAATAAATAAAAATTGAATATTAATTTGCTCATGTAATTAGAGATTGGATATAAAATTGCACCGTAAAAAAATGCAGGTAGCAATGCGACTCAAAGGAGATAAGTGCTTGAATTCAGTCTTATTATTATTGGTAGTAAAAGTGTATGAAGCATTCCTATTATGTTTATATCATTTCATTGCTATTACAGGGTAGATTACTGACCAGTATATTTCACAGGGCTGAGCCTTTATACAGAGTTTTGTTCCAAATTATTTTATTTCTTATAGTAATAAATAATGGCCTATGCATTGTATTATACAGAACAACATTGGGGTGATAAGCGCGTTGAAAATATTCTGACGATTTGAAAACCTCCCCCTATTTGAAGTCGGTTTAAAATTCAAATAAAAGTGGTATTCAATCAACAAAAATCATAAATCAAAAATATTGGCGTAATTTCATATTACCCTAGATTAAATCAAAAAGGGAAGGTACGCCACTCGCGGCTCAAAAGTGATCCGCTTAAATTGTGATGCATGACCATAATTCGCTTTAGTCGCAATTAGACATTCAAACACGCTGCATGAGCACTCAATATAACATTATTGTTATAAAGATAAAACAATGCCTTCGCTGCTTTTATAAAGAACACAAATACAGTAACACCCGTTTAAGACGATTTCACAGGGACTCGTCGGACACGTCCTAAGCGGGAAAGCGTATTACGCGGGATTGCGGGATAGGGAAATTTCGAATGTAGGTATTGCATTAAATGTACAATTTAAGAATTATGTTCGTTATAAAAAATATAATGTATTATTATTACTTTTGTATTTAAATTAATAACTTATTTTAGTTTGGCAAAAAGATTTTGAGGCATGCAATTACAAGAGTTTCAACATAATTTAACTTTTGCAGTGCGTCTTCGCTTCCATTCAAAGAAGTTATATAGCGTCTTAATTTGCTGCTAATGTCTGGGCTTGTGACAAAATCGGAGTTGACAAATCTTCTTTTGATCATAATCAGTAAGGGCCTCTTCTTGTGTGTTATTGACATTCTCAATAAGATCTTCAATTGATTAAATTTTATACGGTGCTACATTGTCATCAATGGAAGAATATCCAGGAAAACCCTGGGGGCGCTTAGCGTGCATCGCTCGTAACGTCAATCGCTGGCCGTTGCCGCAAGAGGTATTTATTATGTGTGCTGGGTGTTGGTGATTTAGGCGTATTAAACGGGATGACGAATCGTATATAATCGTAAGCGTTAAGAAATGTATGAAAACATGTCTCAATAAACAAATGCCTTGGCAACACTTCATTCGTAAAAATGTAAAAACATTTTTTTTTCAAAAATCACGGTTTGTCGTGAATTTTATTTACGTAATCGCCATTTTGTTGTCAAGAAAGGGACAACAATACAGCTCAGCCGTACGGACTCTGAAGCGGACTCACTGTTTCGCTCGCGCTGCTTTGAAGCGTACAGTTCTGTTTCGTTCGCTAGATTTAATTTTATGTACAGACGTGTGCGTGCGTGAGAGTTGCTTATGTAGTTAAGTCGGGTCATATTTTATTTGATGCTAGTATGAGCGTACCGTATCTTCCCTATTTGTTTTAATCGAAGCGTATTACGTACTAAAGTGCACCCTGTTGAGTACCTGCACTATATACTAGGTCTTTTTAGGACATGGGATCAGAATAGTAAACAAAACTGTCATAGGAAATACTCGAGCGCGTCAAATTTATTTGGTCCACACACCACTTTTCGTTGCCAGTTGCCATGTATGTTGACAGGGCTGGATTTAAGGCGGGGCTGTGGCCCATGGGCCCCCGCAATAGAGATACAAAATAACCAAATTTCGACGATGGATCACCTAACAGGGGGCGGAGTGCAAATCGTAAAATACCTCGTTAAAATTATACCGCGATTACACTTGATCGTTAGCTTGGATACGAGGACCAATAGAATTCGGGTAAACAACTAAAAAGTGTTAATGAACGAAGTCGAGAGTACGCCTGTATTCGGATAGATTTCCTTTTGTTTACCCGACACCGTCTCTCAGCCCATATTCTAGTGTAGTGTAAGTTTTGCTTCGGGTTACCGAATTCGAGTAATGTCTTTCGTACACCCGAATACGGGCTAGGGGTCATCCATAAATTACGTCACACGAATTTCATGATTTTTTGCCCCTACCCCCGTCCTTGTCACAGCTGGTCACATTTGTGAGACTCCCCCTCCTTAGTGTGACGTCATATATTTTTCAAATGTACATTTAGAAATTACTGAATGAAAACAGCGGTTCTAAAATCAGTTTTATTTCCATTTAAATTATTTTTTAATAATATTAACATCAAATCAAACAATTAACAAAACAAAAAACGATGAATTATAGTAATTAAAAAAATTACCAAACAAAAACGATTGACATGTTAATTAAAGACATTAACAAAACAAAAATCGATTGACTTAATTGATCACTGGCAAAGCACCACTTTGTTCTCGTTTGGGTAATTAATGTTTTCGTAAAGTAATAGTTTCAACACTTAGATTATAATAGATTTTGAAATGTGACGTCACGAAATTTAGGACTCCTCCCTCCCCCTTGTCACACGATGTCCCACTTCGTCGACCCCCTCCCTCCCCCTTAACGTGTGATGTAATGTATGGATAACCCCCTACGACCAGATGTAATTGCGGCGTAAGGTTAGGATAAAATGATTGGACGATTAAAAATTCCCTTCGCGCCTGGAGCGTCAGTTCTGAATGAGAGCTTTTTGGATCACTAAATTTTTTTAACTTTTTATCTTCTATAACTCCATTATGGCCACCTCGTGCAAACTGGCAGATTAACATACCGCACCGCACATTGAGCAAACACACTTTTATAATTTTAGCGCTCGAATATTTCCACGTGACTATTTGTTTAAGCTTTGGAAAACCTATTAACGTTCCCCCTAATGTGACAGTGATAATGATGCTATTTAACTTTATTATTTCTTCAACCATCAAAATCCGGGGAAATGTCCAACGCCTTAGAAAACCACTAGAGCCACTCTCCATTTCCCGGCTTGAGGTCTGCTAAATCCTTAGCCTTAGCCTCGCCGCCCCAAAGCCTGTGACGCTGTAAAGATCATCTGAGCCCTTTCACCAAATACACACCAAAAAACCTACCCGTTTTAAAGTGTTCAGTTCAATGATTGGCGTATGTGTTAAATAAATAACAAATATCTACTGAGCAGTACCAATTACAATATGACGTCCTACAAAAAAGATCGAAGCGTCTCTAAAGTAGCTAAATTCAACTGATGCGGTATTATTCACATGCTGAAAGTAAGCATATTTGTAGTCAATATTAGCAACGAAGTTTTCGATTCTGTTTAAGCTTAGAGAAGATTTAATGATCTGTTTCATTATCAATTAATATTTCTGACCTAATGATAGTGACCTGGCGGAATCACAAAAAGGAAACCAGAGTTTTTTCAGTTCTTCAAACGTTTTTACGCAGTCATAACATGTAGAATATATTTTGCTCTACCTATAGGTATCGAACCTTCTCCTAGTTACCTATCTCTTTTATTTTGTGTATTACGTATTTAATCTTAATGTATTTTGTTTGAAATCGATTTGAATATCTCGCCGATATCTACTCATTGCTAAGTAGCTTTAGGTAGCGGCAAGCTTCTTGAGCTAAACCACAGACAAATAAACCTGTGCAGTAGACTTTTTTTTATATAAATTTGCTACTGCGCAGGCTACCTTGTCTATGGTTGGTGCTCAAGAAGTTTGCCGGGGTGTATACTGCAGAGCAGGTATGCTTTCCAATTACAGAGCATAATGCGACTCAGTGCCGCACAATGCCCAATTATGCTGATGCTTAATTGGAACGTGAATTAGTTTTCAAATGCACCAGCAGAGTGCGCTAAGTTCAGTGTTGAAAAAAAATGTCAATGTTTGTACCTTCATCCATACTTATATTTATTTTTTAACAGTTTGAATGAACTTTGATTATTTAAAAAAAACTATTTAATGAAACGAAAGCTTAAATAATTTTTCAACAATAAATAATATTACTAACGATAACATATAAATAAAACATTTCGATCAATGCCAACTTAAAGAAAAAACACTTGTTAATTTTCTGTCTCTAAGTTGGTACGATTGCACGCATCACACGAAAGCATCACTTTTGAGAGTGCTCAATTGTGCGAAGCGTTGCTGTAGTTGGAACACTCAACGTTAAGCATTATGCCGCATAATGCGCTATAATGCTGTAATTGGAAAGCAATCCAGATAAGTAGGTATGTATTCTATCATGAAACTGAAATAAATCTCTTGTGTTCGTAGATTTGTTTCTTCGGGGCCAAATAGCTATTAAATCCATGACAAGTCATTTGTGTTTATATTTTAGTGTTTTATTTAAATAAGTGTAAAAATATTGGACCGAGGATTTTAGAGCGAGGGGAGTTTTGTACATTTACTACTTAATTTAAGTACTGTATTGTCAACGACAAGACAAAGCCAAATAAGTCCTTTCAGGTACCTATCAATATATACATCCCGGCAAACTTCTTAAGCAACTACTACACTGCGCAGTAGCAATTTTACATACAAAAACGTCTCCTGCGCAAGTTTATTAGTTTGTGGTGCTGCTGAAGAAGTTTGCCGCGACCTATACTAGTATTTAATTACATAAGTATCTACAATAAACTACTGACTTATACATGAATTATTGGAAATATTGTCATATTTTACGTTTTGCCTTTATCTATTTAAAAATAATGACAGACAGGACGAAAGGCGAAAATATTGATTTCGATTCGTTTCCGATCTTTTGTGTTTAAGCGACTGATGTTGACATCCGATTGCGTTTTATATCTTACTGATACGATAATAATGTGGAAGATAAATGTACAATGCTGGTAAGTAATACAAAACGTAATCAGATGTGAAGGCCGGCTGCGATTGGTAGCCAGAGTGTATTACGCTTCTCCTCATTCGTAATATGTTAGTCATTCGTGTTTTGTGTTGTAAAAACATCCTTTAATTTTTAAACTGTATCTAAAAATTGTGTTGTGTAGGCACTTCACGTGTTGTGAAATACAAATGGAGGTTGTAATACCTCTAATGTAGATTATCTGAGATTTAAACAACCTAATTAGTTCTAGTTTAGACAATAGTACATTTATATTAATTAAAAATTATGATTGAAATTCTATTTATTTTACACGAATATTTTTATTGTATTATGAAGATGATTTTGGTATACGTGCTTGTGTTTGAAAATGAGAATTTGATGTCTATTTTAATAGTGTGATCAAAACATTCCGTGTGGAAAGTGTAATAAGAAGTACAAAATATATCAATATTTTTGTAGTGAAACATTGAATTACAATATAAATCTAATGGAATTGGTAAATTTCTATTACAATAAAATTAGTATTAAATATTATACATACTTGATACGAATAAGCACTAATCACGTCGTCAATTTGTATAAAAATAAGATTTTCAGATGAAATTGTTTATACTGACCATTTGAGTTTTCAACTCTGAAGTTAGCTACGAGGTATAAATATATAATACTAAGAAACTAACTTCAGAGTTGAAAAATTAAATAAAGAGTATTGTACTAGTTTCAATCTTTTTACGCGGTAATTACTCGTCTATCACGGAAGCGGTTGTCGAGTTGGATTATGATAACATAACTAAATAGTTACTGATATTTTGAACAGTGATTTTGACACATGAATATTTTTAATAAAACCGAATCGAATCATACAAGACTTTTATTTTATTTATGGCTTCTGCTGATCTTTAGTAAGATGCGTGAGGTTGTAAGCGTTTACCACAATTTACGTTTAACATAATCCGGATCTCACTTTAAACCTATTATTTAATTGAAGACTAGGGGTCAAGTGAAGGTAATTAACTAATTATGAATCAGAGTTAATCGACAAAACAGTTCTCTGTGGGAAACGTCTTCAAAATGTCTTCACATGATAATAACAAGTGCCTTCCCCTACATACCGTTCCGCACTGCTGGGTTCGACCTCTGAATAATTATCACAAGTTTATATCGTTCGCCATTGTTCGAAGCCGTGATTTAGAATTTTATATCAGGTAAAATTATGATATATGTGCGTGGGAACGTGGATTTAACATGTTTTTTTACACATAAATGGACGTATTCTATTGCTCTGCAAGATTGCTGAAGCGAAGCTACGCGATCTAAAACATCTTTGCTGACAAAAAGGTATGTAAGTACATATAATGAGCCTCCTTCGTAGGTAATACTTAGTTGCCGAAGACACGCAAGCCGTGACGCTTTTGAAATGAGTGATAGTTAATTATGCCTTTGGCTGCGTCGAGTCGCACCTCCTTATATGAGATACATAATAATACAGTTGGAATCAATCATAAGATTTCCCTGCATTCTGTTTGTTGATGTCATTTCCGTATAAGAATAATTACGAATAATTAAGTTTTACTTAGATGACAAGTGGGTAACATTAAATATCATACTGAAACAAACTTTGTTGTTTTTATTATCTCTTTAATATGTATACAATAAATTTAACACGATCTTTAATGAGGATCATGACTAGGTCAGCAAATCAGCCCAAAATCAACAGTATAATGATCCAATAAGCTTTTTTTATTAATATACCTTACAAATCATCGAAATCGGTTAAGTCATTGCGATTTTATAAATAATTTTATGGTAGTCAATATTCACTGACGACCGAAATGTGTGACGTCACAGAGCTCGATCGTGGTTCACCTCCGCACGGTGGAATATGGTAGAACAAACGCATATCAAAATTGATTTTTATTACTGATTGAAATTGGGTAATATATGAATATAATTTAATAGTTCAAAAGTCGAAGTTTAATATTCTGCAGCGTAATTCATATTTTATTTCGTAAAAGTATTTTTTTTCATGTAGCAAAGTTAAACGTTTAGGCAGCTGGGAAATATTAAGTTCTTCATTTACGTTTTTCAACGTGAAATAGTTTTAAAACTTAAAATGAAAGGTATAAGGTATTATATATTTTTGAAAAGCACATTTATCAGAGGTTAGAAATAAATACAATTGATTGTTTTTAATACGAATATAAATTTAAAAACCAATTTAAAGAAAAAATGGAGAAATTTTTTTTTTCCTCAACTTCGTCGACACTTTTAACATTTAGAGTTGTTTACCGATGCTTTGAATTTAATGTTAAATTATAGGTTAGTTACTCATCTAAAACATATTAAAAAAATTAGCTGCGGCTTTTTGCGGTTTTCGGAGATATGTGAAAAAATCGAATACTAGTCTGGGAACGGAAATCGCTATCAAATGCGGTTTTGTAGTTTACTTTTATCATCAATAGTTTATGGTACATTTTATGAATTAATTATTTGATATTGTTAAGTAGGTTTTATCATTTCGATGTCATTTTCCGTGAGAAAATAGATATCTGAAATAATTCCCACATTCTGAAACAATATAAAAAGGGCAGTGAAAAAATATGTCTCCATTACCGTTTCAGTAGTCTTTACGTCTACGTACTCTAGTAGGTACGGTTATTTCATTATTCAACGTGTCTACTTTTAACTGTACTAAACGTGAGTTAATAGTGTCTTATATAGAAGGCGGAAAAACGACTGCGGCACTTTCAACATATTTGGAGGGAAAACAAATTTCGGATGTCAATATATGTTTTATTATTGACCATATTCAAAGGGATGTCATCCCTTCGTTCAATAAACGCTGGAGTGATGCAGGACGCAATAAAAATACCTTTTTAAGAAAGAACACCAATTGGTTGGATTCTGAATATTCGTTAACTATACCAACATCAGAAAACGTGTCAACAGACTCTACACCGTCTACTTCTTCTGGTAAACGAGGAAGACCGTGTGTGTCATATGGAGACTCTTCAGAATCAAGCAAAAAAAGAAAAAACACCATTTTGCTAAATGAATATGGTTTGGAGCACATTCTAAGCGCATATCATCAAGGATTGCGTTTTATAGGAGAAGGAATTGAAGCAAAAGTTGTTGAAAAATTAAGGTTGGCTGATGCAGAGAAAAAGGTTTTCGTTATAAATCAATTAGATGATGCAAAAATAATTAAAGGGCTTACAGATGAAGAAGCATTAAGTGTCTTCATCGACTTGGAACTAACAAAGGCACAATATCTGTATCTCAGGCAGGAACGTTACAGATGAAAGAAACTGTTCTTTATTTCCACCATACTATAAAATACAGGAAATGAAACAGAGGTGCTATCCACCATCATCAACAATCGAAATCACAAATACTTATGCAAAAATATTGAGAGTTCAAGATCTATTGGATCACACTGCAGCTCGAATTTTATCAATAGATAAGGTTTACAAGAATGGACAAAAACATTTACTATTGTATAGCAAATGGGGTTGTGATGGGTCATCTGGACAAAGCCAGTACAAGCAAGCACTACCAGAGAAGTCTGAACTTATTTCCGATGCAAATTTATTTATTACTTCTTTTGTGCCTACCAGATTAACTGACGTGGAATCAGGCGCCATCACATGGCAAAATCCAGTGCCTTCATCTGTTCGTTTCTGTCGGTCTATATCTATAGAATTTTGCAAAGAAACGCCAGAAAAAACTAAATCGGTTGTAGATGAAATAAAAAATCAAATACAAACTTTGCTTCCATCAATAATTAATATAGAAGGCGTGGGAGTCCAAGTCAAGCATGAACTTTTTTTGACGATGATAGACGGAAAAGTGGCACAAGTTTTAACAGATACGCCTTCTAGTTCCACATGTACAATATGCAGAGCAACTCCTAGACAAATGAATGATTTAACCAAAGTAATAGCTAGGCCTGAAAATGAAAATGCTTATCAATACGGATTATCGACATTACATGCCTGGATTCGTTGCATGGAAATGATATTACACATATCATATAATCTATCTTTCCAAACGTGGTCTGCTACAAGCGAAGAAAAAAAAGACTCAAACAAGAAAAAAAGGCTGAAGTACAAAAGCGATTTCGTGAAGAGTTGGGTCTAAATATCGATAAACCACGACAGGGGACGGGAAATAGTAATCATGGCAATACTGCTAGGAGATTTTTTTACAATGCTGCCTGTTCTGCTGATATCACAGGGATTGACATTGATTTAATTAAACGGTTATATATAATTTTGCAGGCTTTGTCATCTGGTATAGTGGTAGATAGTAAGAAATTTGGTAATTATGCTCTGGAAACTACAAGAATATACGTGAGTAAATATAGTTGGTATTACATGCCATCATCTGTCCACAAAATTTTAATTCACGGAGAGAGTATCATAAACCATTTCGCGGTACTACCAATTGGGCAACTTTCAGAAGATGCTCAAGAATCTCGCAATAAGGACTATAAAAATTTTCGCTTACACCATGCTCGGAAATGCTCTCGAATAGCTACAAACGAAGATGTAGATGTAATAAATAATACTAATAATACTATTTTAAATCATTTTGTGACTTTTCTTTTTTAATTAAAAAAAATACGCATAATTCCAATTCATCAAACATTACTTATATGAATCCTTATGTATCACTTTATATTATAGCAAAATTTTATAAGTATATCTTTCAAATTGACGGAGTTACAGATTTTTAATCCGAAACACACCGAAATATTCCACAGTCCGGTCGAACTTCAGTAGCGTCTCTACGCACGCTCGCACCCTATGAATGAGCGCCTATGAATTTGGTCATAACTTCGTCAGTATTTGTCTTAGGACAAAAATAGATTTTACCACTGTATTTTATGGAATCCCTATAAATCTGCATTCTCAATTAAAATCGTTACGGATCCTCATTGAGAAGCATTCAAAATGCTAAATACAGTACCTAGTACCTACACTGGTTTTTCTCACCTGTACACGAATTCTGTATGGGTTTTGGTTTATGGCCAACTGAGCCCTTATGCTTTTTTTATAACTCGTACGAAAATGGAAGTGTTTTTCTCGTTTAATAATTATGATAGAAATAAGAATATGTTTTCCGTCTTTGTAATATTTGGTAATCGACTACCTTTGATTAATACCTAATCAAAGCCGACTACTTAAATGGAAAATTTTGCCCATATTCCGTAACTGGTTATTAATTAAGAATAGTATACAAATATACCATATACTAAGTATATGGTTTATAGTTATACCAGCCCGTAATAAGGAAAATGTCAGTATATATATCTTTCGTTCCTTGGTGCTGTGAAAGCGAAACAATTCGGACTAATATCATAATATAAGGATGGCATTCAAGGTTGAATAGAAAAATAGGTCAAAAATAGCCGTCTTACAAAAATCCTAATTTTCATTCAAAAATAACCTTAAGCCATGCTTTACTAAAAACGGATATGAAAAGTAAAGGTCATGAAGAAATTAATGCGACAATTAATTAATGAGGTAATTCAACGAAACGCAGCAAAACAAAATTAACGAAGAACATTGCATAGAAATGTGTATGCATATGCGTAGGTCATTATTGTATAAATTTTATTGAGAATCCCTCAGGAACCTAACATTTTCTCGGGTTAAGAATTTCCTCACATAACATTCCTGGGTGCTGCACGTCCTCTATCAACTTACAACCTGTCCGTCGCGATATGGTTAAAACAATGAATGCTCAGAACGCGTCATGGCTTTTCTTCATTGCCACAACGCGTTGAGATCGAATAGCATGTCAGCCACGACACGAATTTCGCTATTTGGTCTTTCTGTGATTGCCACAACGCGTCGTGCGCGTTTTCATTATAGCCATAAGACGAATTTCGCGATGTGGATGTTTTACTGTGACCACAACGCGTTGTGAGCTATTTTTCCTCTCACTGAACGTTTTCGATCTTTGAGCGTAACATATATACCTAGTCAGGTCATAAATTCTGTCACATGTTTAATATAAAATAATTGAAACAAGTTTATTCATTATGTAACCATTTATATACCAAAATGAACTGAACAAAACATAGATTCTTATGACAATAAAGTTTATTCAAAATAACCTCCGTGATTTTGAATACAGGCCTTCAATCTGCGCGGCCAGTCGTCTATCGCAGCACGAACGAGGTCCATGTCAATATCGGCGGCTGCCTTAATCAAGGATGTCTTGTGTGACTTCAAATTGGGATGAGGCTTTGAGCACGCCTTTTCCTCCAAGTGTTGCCATATCTTGTAATCTAACGGACTCAAATCTGGACTGGAGGAGAGTCGTCGTGCCAGATGAAGTCGATTTCTCTCAGATTTTCTCAATCTTGTGTGCTCTTCGCTCTATAAACTGGCGCCGAATCTTGTTGAAATACACAGTGCCTGTTATTGAACATGGTATGAGAAACAGGTTCCACAAGGTTCATCAGTCAGGACTGTATTTTGATACACAACTGCATTCGTTTTTACACCTTTCTCACATAAATGTACCTCTGTTAAGCCCCAATAAGAAACTCCCAACCATACCATGAGCGAGGATGGAAAATGATCTCGTTGGACACGCGGAATACGGTTGCTGGCTTCTTCACTACTGTGTGCGTACACCTTATCATTTTGTTTGTTGTAGCTCTCTTCTACGGTTCATCCGAAAAAAGAATTTACCCATAATTTTTTCCCGCGTACCGCTTCAACAAAGCGAGGCATCTCTTCAGTCTCAGGTCCATTAGACGAGCATTCAAACGATGTCCTGTTTTTCTTCGATATTCCCGAAACCCTAAGTCTTCATTTAACACCCTTTTCACCGTGGTTCTGCCTAACCCCATCTGAAGGGCCAACAGTTTCTGCTTACGTTTGGGATTTCTTTGAATTCGCGCCTTCACAGCTTTTATCACTGCTGGATTCTAACAGACCGAGGGCGACTACTTCTTGACCTGTCATCTACACTAGAGTCTTCATTGTATCGTTTGATGGTACGATAAACGAATCTTTTGGTTAATTTCAAATTTTTCAGTATGTCAAAAATTTGAATAGGCGCGTAACCGCAACGATGCCACGCAATAACTGCAACACGGTCTTCTTTAAGCGTCCACTCCATATTTAAAAATTAGTAAAATTCTAAAAAGTATACATTTTTATTTTCATGAACAAGTCGAAATTCGAATTCAATAAACTTTTTTGAGGCCAGCATTCTAAAAGAAAAGTTTTTACTGTGTGACAATACTTATGACCTGACTGTGTATATACCTATATATTTGTGTTATATTTCAAGATAACTAACAACATAATATTGGTCTTATTCCAAATTAAATATCTAAGGGCCGTACGTAGAGAAAACTTTCAATTAATTTTGAATTTGACTAAAATTGGTGCTAATTCTTTGCGATAACAATAATATGAGACAACACGTAACTTAATTAAGCACTAAATTAATTAGACGTTTCTGAATTCGGAAATAAAACACTTATGTGCCAATGTTATAGAAATATGAAATGACAATAAATAAAGGGACTCGACCGGGATGGAGCTTGGAAAACATTTTGCTACTGCGGGTATACCAAAATACTCTTTGCATACCTTCTCAGTTTGCTGCGATGGCTATCAGCTTCACCAATGCTAAAGCTAAAAGTGCGAGTCGAACTCGCCATCGAGGGTTCCGCACAAATACATACTCAACATAAACGCCCGTATCTTCATCAGCGCTTGTTTTGCCCTACACAATCAACAAAAAAATATTAACATTCAACAAAATCGTCTACACAACACTTTGTTTCACTACACATATTTGTTTTCATCAACAATGTTTTTGCTTTCTGAGCCCGATGAAAAACACGTACACAAATAACCCTCGGCCGGGTCTTGCACTTGAATCGTAAGTTTGGAACGCAGCCCTGTGTATTTTGTGTACAACAGCTAAGTGAACAGTAGACGGCGTGTGTAGAGAAACATGTTTCAGAAACAAAGTTTTATATGTGTGTTTTTGTTGAATGTTTTCGAAAAACTTGCTGGAGAATCTTTCGATATTAGACCCTAATCCCTTATCGAGGATGCGGGAGGACGAAAGGCTAAAGCCCATTTCCCTCAGTGAAGTCGCTGAAACCGTCGCCGATTCGGTGGCACCGGCGCTGTCACAGGCCAGGCAGCTCAGGGAAGGGATGGAGGAGGTTAAGGATGCGGTGCTGGCGAACGGCTTACAGGGACGACCCGGTGGCGATCTCAGCTCAGAACTCACGTTGGCAGAAACCACCGCCCAAATCGACCGGTTGCTAATTCCCCTCAGGGACGAGGTAGCCGAAATGGCGGGCGGCCAAGGAGCTGAGATCGACACTGGAAGTGTGGAACACAAAATTCAAAAATAACAAACCGGAGGAGCTCACAAAACCGCGATCAAGATCATACGCGCAGGCGCTGAAGACCGCCCCCTGTCCCAGGCACACTATTATTGTAAACAGCACCGACCCCACCAAGACCGGGCACGGTGTAATCCAAGACATCACGAAGACTTTGGATCTGAAAAGGACCGGTCTCAAGGTGGACAAGGTTCGTAAAGCTAGGGACAGGAAGGTGGTAATCAGCTGCACTAATCAAAATGACATACAGCTCCTCCGGCAGAAAATTAAAAAGAACGGTTCGCTGGAGATTAGACAGGTGGCGAAAGCGTCTCCGTTGGTAAGAATAAAAAACCTGATGGCGTACCATACGGATCAGGACATAGCCGATCACCTCAGGGCCCAGAAAACCAAGTTGTTCGAGGGCATTGAGGGAGATCGGGGATCCGTGAAGGAGCGCTACAGGAAGCGTGCACGGAATCCCCTGCAATGCCATCCCATATTGGAGGTATCCCCTGAGCTCCATAGGCGCATGCTGGACGCGGGGGCGGTCCACATCGGACTCGAAAAGAGACCGGCGGAGGACCAGTCCCCCCTCGTCCAGTGTGCGAAGTGTCTAGGCTTCGGACACACAAAAAATCTGTGCAGCCTCCTGCATCAACTGTAGGAGGGGAAAGAGGGATACCGACCATCACCATCTCTCTTTCAGCTGAGATAAATAGGTCGATGAAAAGTTTTGGTTTGGTTTTAGAAAGACCGACAAAGGTGATATGAAATATAAGATAAATAATATTTAACAAATACACCAATTCATTAATATTTTTGCTCGTTTCGCTTAATTATAGTTTTTGCTCTCGGGCTTGTGTTATACATATAAGTATTTTAATCTCACACCCAGACTCCCACTTCGAAATTTCGTTTGTCATTGAATTAAAGTAGGCCTCCTGATTTGTTTGTATTGTTCTTATTCTTAGCGCTTAATTTTGTATAACACGCGATGCGACCGGCGTGCCACATCCACAAGACCCTCCCTGCATTTTTCTTATCTACTACCTATATCTTATTATTTCCACTACAGTCTACACCTGAATATAAATTTTAAACTGAATTGTATAAGGATAGTAATAATATGCTTATAGTACTTATTCAACGACTGACTGCTAGGTACCGTAACAAACATACTAACTGAAATTTGTGTTATATTTTATACCAACAGCTTTTCTTTGTTTTCTCAGTGTTTTTATTATTTCCTGAAAATGCTATTAACGATCCTCTCAACACTGTTAATTATGCTTAAATCATACCTCATAGATTGCGTGACTGCAACTAAGTATAACTTTTTTATCCATGACGTGCTCAAGAAAATTATGACGTGGAGAAATCCATCACGTAACCATTCATTCATAAAAAGAAAAAACCGTCATTGTTTAGGTTACGAGATTCAGGATGTCTCTTAGATCCTGCTAGAAAATGAGTGGGGGCCACTGAATAACAAAGGACCATGGGGGATTTTGTATGAACAGACACGGAATGCGTTTGAATTTGTACATTCGTACTCAAAAAAAGTCAAAACACTTGTTTTAGTAGGGAAATCGATGGAGTTTAATTATAATTACGTAATAAAAAAACTTTTCGACAAAAAAGTGTTAGAAATGGTCTTGAACTGAAAAATTTTTGACTTACAAATACAATGTTTTACTTAATGTTTCATTTTTAACCGACTTCAAAGAAGAGGAGCTTCTCAATTAGTTGTTACATGTTTTTTATTGTTGTTAGCGCATATATCCGAGATTTTAATGATTCTTTTTTTTGTTTGAATCAGTTTTTTAGCGAAATGGTCTCGTATTATTTGGTGAGGCTTTGATCAGTACTTTCAGAGAAAATAATGGACACCTCAATTACAAACAGTACCTAGTCAATTCGACTTCAAAAAGGAGTTTGGTTATTTTAAGAGATTTGAAAGAGATATGCAGGCCAGGTACCAAGTACTTAGTACAAGTTAATATTGCTCTGGCTTATAAAAAGGGTTAAATAAAAACTTTTGAGACGATTCTTCCCACTGTCCTTTAATTTAGTTTTTGCAATGGGCAATTGAAAACTAAGTACTGATAGTTAGGCACCCGGAACGAAATGTTGGTCATTTGCCTGTTCTAATTAAACTATAGAGTGATTAAAATCTTAGCGGGGACTGTGAGAAAGCTATGTGCACACAATTGTATCATTGTCTGCTTTTTTACATTCCACTTTACTTGATATATGGAACCGAGATATGCAGAGTGTGGGAAAAGTTCAGCAGTGCTCGAGTTTTCCGACCTGTCATCTTCGACCGTGGGAGCGAATCGCTGACACCCAATTTCGGTTTAGCAACAAACTTGTGTTTGCATTAATACTACTTTCTATCTTATGATAGAATGTAGTATTAATGCATGCAATGATGATGTTATCACCATTCAATTATCTAGGTAGCGTTGTCACAGAACACAGAAAGAGGTTAGAAGGCCTTGTGGGCGGGGCAGGCATAACTTGACCAAAACTTGTTTTGATTGCGTCGTTGCTCTCTAGTTTGAGCGCTGATTGGGTCGATCTTTTGACGTCGCGTCGTTTGATTGGCTATTATCTATTAGGTGGAAGTGTAGCGGGGGCGAGCCAGCGACTTCGGTTCCCGTACAAACGGCCTATGCGCACCCTTCTAACCTCTTTCTGTGTTTTGTGAGTATTCAACTTTTTCTATGATCCCTCATTTTCTGTGGTAGCAGCTTTTTTTGTGACGCAGACAAAACCTCTATTTACTAACGACCTAGCCTATAATAGGCACACCGCCGAACGGATCTCACACCTGGTTTCCGCATGCCTTACGGGCCCCCGCAGTGGCTGCCCACTGAGGATCCCGTAACTCTTACGGACGCTTTACGGCATAATATCCGCTAAAAAACGAATACTCTCTATTACTATTTATATGTATTTTACTCCATTTTATAATGTATACTGTTGTCTCTAGCAATCTCGTACAGGCCCTGCCAGAATACCAGCGCTGTTATGGTGGGAATATTCCATTCCTACTATAACAGCATTAAGCTGAGCCAGGGTCCTGATTGGCCTTTTCTCTCTCCATATTGATGCTCACTGTTGTTATTTTATTTTTGTTCCTATGTTTTTTTTTACCTACTTGTGTAAGTTCAATAAAAGCTTTTTCTTTCTTTCTCTAAGCTACTAAGTGTGAAACCGCGGGATCCCCGTTTTAGGATTCTGCCGCGTCTCCGCACCCACAGCCTCCCGGCCTAGCCGGGGCTTCACGGCAGGGGTTATGGGTGTAGCTGCATACCTAATTACGACATAAAAAAATACCTAATAGTTTCTTTTGATCCACAGTTGCTTGTATTTTACACATATCGATTGCCAGAAGTTATATTGAACATGTAAGAAGCTCCTCCTCCACTTTGCTCTTCGTTAGGAGTTGAGTTATCAGAACTGAATTTGCTGTCCCTTTTTTTATGATAGAAGGGTGGCAAACAAGCATATGGCCCGTCTGTTCGTAAACGGCACCATAGCCTATAGACACTTGCGATATCAAAAATATCACTCGCGCCGTTGCCTACCCTGGCCCAATCCCCTACTCCGTGGAGCCCTGGAACCTTACTCACCGACAGTAACACAACACCACCAGAAGGCAGTATTATTTTACTGTGGTAAGGTAAGGTGGAGATTACTTCCTAAGACGGGCGCTCCAATTCGAGTGGAATATTCGCTATGCCTTACCTCTCTAAGGGTAACCTCAAATAGGTTAAGACAAAGAATCTAGCTAAAGGAACGAGGACAGCATTCGCCAAAACCTTCATCGAGGTAGAATAAAATTGATTTTCAGCAAGCTTTGTTCGCTATCATTACACATTAGGTAATTCTTTTTTCCGTAAGAACGTTTTTCGAATTCGGCTTTTTGCGTCCTGGCTATTCAGTGACCAGAGCTACCGCACTATTCGCTCTACTACCCACCCCAGTTTCTTAAAAAAGCAATAAAATAAATGGTTCTTCCAGTCTCTTTCTCTTCTTAGATTTTTAACTGCAAAACTTACGTCGTAGTGAAAATTGCAAGGAAGACAATTTCTATAATGATCCATTGATTGCTTGATTCTATGCGCCATTGTTCAGGGTAACACTGTAACTAATGCAATGGAGCACGATCATTTTGAGATAATGTTTATTGAACTGCTTCTTGCAACCTCATAAGTATAGGTAACGATTGTCTTTAATTGCGCTCAGGTTTGTACTCAATGGTAGCATTAAACAAATTCATGATTTACTAAGATAGAGGTGTGGATTCTAGCATGATTCTCTAAACTTAAAACTAAACATCAGTCTCTCCCTTTCATTCTGTATAGAGTATGACAAGGATATACTGTAGTGAAATTTAAGTTTAGGTTTGGAGAATCATGCTAGAATCGATACCAAAAAATATGGCGTTGTTTAAATATATAGCAGGAGATTTAAATTATTCTTTAAGTACGCGGTCAAATGTAATAATACTGTTTTTGTTTGTAAAAGTCTACGTCTTTATTTCTAATGTAATATAATATTAGACATAGAGGCCTATCCATGGTTGATGTTTAAGAGACATCGTGAGAAATTCGGTTTTTTATATCTTAAAGTAAAGGGTGAGCTTGTTAAGAGCGCACTGGTTAAGGCGTTTGGCCATAAAGAAATTAAACAAAGTTCGTATGGCGAGTCATTGTGATTGAGAGGTATTATTTGAAGATCCGCCTTTCTTCGGAAAGCAATGTTATACCTCGGCTTTAATAGCTTTTATCACCCACCAAACCGCAAAGCATCTTTGTAGTGAGTTATGGTCGCTTCTATCCAGAAAACCTGTGACCTAGCAATGGAAATCAAAGATCCGCAGATCCATCGGTACTACTCTAGCGCTAGTGTAAAAATTTTACTATTGTAATTTGAATATGACATTTTTATTGGGTTTTATATGCCTTTAATAAACAATTATTAAATTAAATTAAAAAAAAATTAGAACGGACGCGAGCTGGGGGACGTTTGATATAATGTATTTGAAATAGTAGATTATTAACAAAGGGGATAAAGCAGTGTCTTCTGTCGCGGGTGACGATTTAAATCGCGAGCGTAACGAAGGACTCGAGGTTTACTCCCGAGCGTAGCGAGGGTGTTAAAATCTTAAATCACGAGCGAAGCGAGGGATTTAAGACGAGTCCTGAGTGTAGCGAGGGATTTAAGTTCACCCAAGACTAAGACAGCTTTATCACCGAGGAAAATATTCTACTTTTCGTACCATTTGCGAAAAAATTTGCCACAATAATAATATGAGATATGCGTATTCCTTTTTCTAAAAGATTTATAATGCTTTATATACAAACTCAATGGTGTAAATACAGATGTAGTTCAGTATAAATTTCGGTAAGTCATCCAAATTTAAATGACATTCTTCCCCAAGAAGATGAATGAAATTCAGTACAATTATCTTTCCCTATTTTTAACAGATTAAAAAATGACTATTGTTATGTTCGCTTTTTGTGACATAGAATGTCACTTTTTTGAGCAAGTGGTACGAAAAAACTATTACTGTCGCGCATATTAGGTACTGTTGGCAGATACCGTGCGATAGGGACAACAGTAGCTAACGCTGAAAAATGCGCACAAAAATTGCAAAATTCGAGGTATATGGCCCTCGACGATTTCCTCCTCGAAAATCAGACATATTATTATGTAAAAGAATTTTTACCAATAGAATGATAAGTAGTTATACAAGGGCTATTAAGTTTAGCTTTTTTTGTAAATGTTCTTATTGAATCTCCACACTAAACGTCTTCAGTGGTGATAAAAATTTGTTTATTTTTATGGGCTTCTAGATTCTTTGAAACACAAGTTATCGAAAAAAATGAGTTAAATTTTATTTTATGTATGAAAATAATTTCTTTAGTGATAAAATCAAGGAGGAAGCAGCGGAGAACTTTTGTATGGAAAAAACATAGCGCGCCTCCCCTCTTAAAACTGAAGTGAACAAAATTCTTTCACAATTGGCATAGAATCATATATTTTTTAATTAAGTACGTTGTGATAATATAATGTAGGCAGTGCTGTCTTTGACCTATTGGAGTCCCTGGGCATATTAGGATAATGCGGCTCCTATGACCGTTTGGAGATTTAACAGGAACTAGGGACTTTGTATTTGATCTGAGGGGGTCCCTATCGATCGCGGGGCCCTGGGCACTTGCCCAAAGTGCCCACTGGGAAAGACGGGTCTGAATGTAGGAATAGATATAATTTATAGAAAGAGCTACCTACGATGATTGTGAAATGTTTACAAAATTATATGTTTTCACGACAAACTGTACTCGACGGCGATTACGGAAGGCTCTCGACGACACTGACAATACCTAAATGTTGTTGTGCTTACTCATAGTTGTTTGACATCCAGCGGCCGCGACCTCGTCACCCGAAATTGCACACTTTAGGATGAGAAATCAGACACGAAATTGCTCTAAACACTCATATTCTTGATGTTAGATAAATGACTTCCTGCTGCTTGCTACAATGGAGCCATCATTATTCCACCGCCGAAGAATGGAGTGCGCTGCCGTGAGAGTCTCTCACGACTTTATTACGGATATATATTTTTGTTTGTTATAATTAACAGGTTTTTTTCTAATAGTCCGCTCTTACCTTAATTGTTCGATAGTGCCGTTATCCAAACTATTCTAAATTATACAAAAGTTCGCTTCATTTAGGTACAGTAGTGAATTGCCCGGTGAGTGTCGGAGGATTTTCTCATCACCTACCTTCATCATTAAATTGTATCATTACTTTATTTGAAAGTTTTTAATGCCTTGAAATGTAAATAACATTTGCAGCAGTTCCGTTATCACAGTAAAAGCTATCACACAATGTTGACCAGGTAGCGCTTGGTGTAACAACAACGCTCCTGTTTCTGCTTCAAAGATCGTAGCATGGACTACGTTACGATCTTGGGTTCGAATCCAGGTAAAGAGATCTATTTGTGCGATGAGCAAGAGTGTTTACTATCGGTAAATTTGACTAGGTACTTACTTAACTCAAGTATGATGACAACTTTTCAGATTGCATTGAAATAGGTTTAAACAAATGACTGTGTGTTTTTAAGGTATTGCTTTTAAATAACAAGGCTTTAATTTGGGCAACATAGGATAGTAGAATCTGTTTTATGAAAATTTTAGAGCTGGTAACTAGAGTGACGATGTAACTATACTGAGATTTTTTTCCCTAAAAAGGGATTACCAACGATTCGTTCATAAAAGGAACGAGGGACTAAGAATGCTTTGACTTAATTTTAGACACTTTTTTATTTTAGACGCAAGACTGTCTTTGGATTTCGCGCAATCGCAACATTGTTCATATTGCCCTCTTCTAAATTACATAGGCTTTCCTAAGATTATAAACCGAAACACTAAGATTTTTTATTGTGAGCAAACGTGTGACGTTCAGTCCTCCAGGAGCACAGGAGATGCTGACGGGGATATGTGGGACTCCGTCTGACAATGCCCCTCACTGCATATGGGCTGCAGCTCCACCAAACGCGTGGTCGCCAGTCGCGATTCGTTGGCCGGTAAAGCCACAGGAACCCTTTCAGCTACTTCTGAGACCTCACCAGTGAGTATCCGATTCAAACGGACACGCTTAACCCTCGAGAAAGGGGAGTGTTAGGGATGCCCCAGGGCTTTAGGGTAATTCCCAGCTATTAATACAGGCCTGTACAAGGCAGGGCGCGGACCGCGTAAGTCCGGACACTCCGGACCCCACTTGCCTTTGACGGGGAGAGCCTAAAGGCGGTTATCATCCCGTCTGCTTGCCCTCACTCTCCTACATCTGATAGAGTCTGCTTGGGCTTACTCCTTGCCTATTCTCTCCGCAGCCATCAGCGAGATGATATCCTCGTAAGACGGAGACCACCACACAACCTGCCTTTCTTCCTGCCTAGCATGGCAAAAACCACGTTGTGCACTACAGATACTGCTTGTTGTGCCATAGCCCAATATTCCTATTCTCTCTCTAGGACAAGTCTGTGCCTCAGCAGTTGGGATATTAATTTTCTGATGACAATGGTAATAATCCTCTACGCCACTATCTCTTCATAACGTATGCCTAAGGCTTAATTTATTTTGAGGCTAGGCTAAAAAAAAAGTGTAAAAAATACCAATTTACTCAGCCTATTTAGTTATATTTTATGTCTTCAGTTGACTTTTAGCTTTATGTATCTGATCATTAAGTTTTACAATCGTTTAAGATTTTTTTTTCGCGGTAAATAAAGAACTTTTTGCGGTAAGTTGACGTAAGTATTGCTGACTTGACTGTAACTACATGCGGATTGGGCAAATGCAAATGACCTTCTTTATTATAGTCAGTGGGCAAAGGATTAATTAATAATTTCAATATGGGATGCGGATGAAAAAGAAAGAAAATAAAACGCAATATTCATTGTGACTCTTGTTTACAACCACTCACAAATGCAACTTTTGACTTTAAAGCGAAATAGACATAAAGATAGTTTTTTATCGTCCTCGACTCATGGCATAATACAGACAACATTACATTAATTACTTACTTGGTTAGTCCATTACCTTTTACAATAAATACATTTTTCAAATTAACGTTTTAACAAAAATATTTAAATATTCTAACCGTTACTAGGTACTTCAACGGTTTACTAAGAATACGATACATTCAGATAATAAAAAAATATCTTTGTTCTCAGGACTTATCATAATATGTAAATGCACTCATGCAAAACACTAAGGATTTTTAAATTTTATACAAACAGGAAATATTTATAAGTTGAGATGACTGATGTATAATTTATATGTTAGAAGTTTCATATTTTTAGTGTATTTAATATTTCATAAATTGCTACTTAACCGCCTTATTCCAAAACGCAGACTACAGTTAGTCTTAGTTTAAACCAAAAGTCTCTGTCTTCTTTTTAGCGACAGCATGTTTTACTCCAGGTTTAACTTTAGTATACGTTTTGTAATAAAGTGGTAAGTGCTTGAATCGTCATTTTTAACACATTTTTTTTATCTATATTACGATAACCTATGAGTGATTTTACGAGAGTTTAATTTTATATTTTTGTAATATTATCACTTAGTGTGGCTGTAAATACATTAGATCATAAGCTGTAGCCATTTTAATAAGGCAACAAATAGCAAAAATAACAGTTTAATTTATTCATTTCTTTTAATCCTAACCGTTCACCTAATTTATTAATAACAGATCTTTTATAACTTAGTTAATTGACATAATAACGACACGAACACACGTGTAGGTCATGTCATGATTTAAGCTGCATTAAGGTAGCTATTAAGTCTACTTTAACGCAAATTATATCGTGTGCTGACCCCACTAACAAAATATTAACTTTTCAGTTAATTAACAAACATCTGACTTGCATTTATATATCGCGTCTAGGTATTAAATATGAAGTTTGTAAATATAAATAGAAAATAATCTGCAAACAATTAGCTGCAGGTCAATTCAAACATTTTACAATGATTCAAGTACCTTTTTTCATTATATGAGTTGTACTTACATCTATGTTATATTTAATATATTCAGGCTAACTATGGGAACGTTAAAAATAATAATTTTGTCTATCAATCTTCGCTTAGCTTTTACATAATAATATTATAATGGACGGATAGTGTAAATTACTTTGATCTTTTTAGTAAGTTACGATAATGCAGCTTTAAGCAATCGCATTGTGCATGCACTTATATTTTTATACAAAAAATATACAATGGATTTGTGATGTATATTAAATTAAGGGATAATTATACAGTTATACCACATATTTTGCCGGTCCAATTTCAGAATTAAATCATGTTAAAACTTTATCAAATTATTAGTAGCTACCTACCAACGTGCTGGTTAAATACCTACAAATAATGTAGGTAATGAATAAGTAAAAAAAACAGTACCGAGTTGAATAAGCATAGCTACTTACATTGGACAGATAAAATTCGGATAATTAATTATTCACAATATTGAGAGTAGGTAAGTATTAGGACCTATATTTTATCCATAGTAAGCTGCTTTTTCGTGTCATTAGTGTAAGGTCTTAAGAATTTTCAGTTAATAAACGAGACTAAGGTCCCGTTCATACGACGAATACACCATTGCACGCTGTAAACGCTATGATATTATATTTATCACTAGAAATACTCTTAAGTAATTAAGTTATTTTTATGCGATTCTAAAACGGGCGCGGACTGTGTACCGGAACTTAAAAAACCGCCGTATGCGCGGGGCCCTCAGAGCGAGAATACATCACTGCGTTGCGATGTCGAATCGCAAAAACGACGTCGCATCGCAATAGGATGAGATGACGCAACGAAAAAAAAAACGAGCGAGCCTTACAATAGTCGTGTGTAACATTAATTGAAACCTCACCTTATATTAGTAATAAAAGAAATAAAACCTACTACAAAAGGAATAAGCCATTAGAACATTATGTTCTAAAATCAAATCAAATAGCGCGCGCTTCCCAAACTTCCTGTTACACACTTCCGACCCATTTCACGTAATCACTCCCACAAATTGTACGAAAGCGAGAGGAAAGATGTTACATATCAAAAATCATCGCGACGGCCGGCAACGCATCGGATAATACCGTGATGCTTTGTAGTTGTACGAGTACGACGTCTTAGATTTCTACGGGGTGCGACGCCGCGACGCAGTGCTGTGGCTTCTCCCTCAGCTAAGAAGTAAAATACAAAAAGTAACAGCTACTGACTTGTCATTACTCCGTAATTTGCATGATTAGGTAAGTAACTACTCAACATAGACATATACTAATGTCTTGTTAAAATTGCTTCCAAGCAAAAACTCATTGGAAAACCCATGTGCCTTTGTTGACACAGACGTTTATTTTAACGACTGTAATTTAATTGTTTTTGCTTATTTGTAACAGCTGTAGGGCGACCTTCTACAAGCATAGCTTCAAAACTTCTGACAGATGTTATTGTCTTATTTTATGTAGGTATTAATGTTTTTTTTGCAATTAATGTAGCATTCATTGAATGCATATTTTTAGGTATTTTCAATTATGTTTAGTTGATAGTTTTTCTTAAAGTCGTATCACTTTTTAAAAAGCTGGATTTCTGTCCAGCGCGATCCTCTTATATTACTCGCATTTTTATTAGACACTGATATCTTCTGACCCACGGGATTCTCGATGTTTCCGTCATAATTTTAAAGTAATTTACGGTTCACTATAAAAAGACGAGTTAGTAGAGTATATCCTTAGGGAACACACGCATACTACGTGACCCGGTTAGGGGGGAGGAGGAGGTTCCAAATGCCATGCTTGGTTACAGTTGGGGAGTAAGTTATTTGGTTTTCGTCACAATAAATATCCCAGAGGATATTGACTTTATTGGAGGAAATTTTAAATAAAAAAATTTTTGAAAGTGGGTCACATAGTATGGGTATGTTCCTGCATACAAGTTAAAGACCATTGACTATAAACAACATAAATAAGCAAATCATTTCTTGTGCTTTATAGATTAGATTAGATTTAGATTTTTAGATTAGATTGGTCGCATCACAACGGACACTGTTTAAAATTATTAAAAAAAAACTATTTTTTGTGGTATTAAAGTCTCGTTTTACTTGTCTCGCCGCGTTTGCATTCTTTGTCATCACCAAACTATCCTTTTATTCAGGAACCATTTCAAGATGCTATAAAGTTTGAATATTGGGTATATGAACCAGATTGTTATGAAGGTCCTTGAGATTTCTCACTTTACGCGCACAGATCGTTGTTTGTTCATATTGGTAAGCATTAGAGAAATGTAGGAAGTGAGAAGGTCGTCCATCTTGTAGCCCAGTGAGGTCTCGCACAGCAGCTTCGATCCTCGCACCAGATTACCGATGGTCATGTGGAAGTAAGTGTTGCCCGAAGACCAGTTAGATATTCTCGTAAACGGGTGCGTCACTAGGATGTCCTATGAAACAAAGATATAAATATATAAATATTTCCAACACTCACACCAATTAGCCTAGTCCCAAAATAAGCTCTGTAAAGCTTGTGTTATAGGATACTAGGGTAACGGATAAAATACATATACAGTACATATATATAGAAAAACATATTAAACAAGTACAAATGCTCGTGTTCATCACACAAACATCTGCCCCCACCGGGATTCGAACCCGGGACCTCTCGAATTGGCGACACCATGAAACCCGGCGTACAAACCACTCGGCCACGGAGGTCGTCAAAAAAGTTGGGTTTACTCGATTTATAAGTGGAATTGTGGCGTTTGTTTGGAGAATGAAATGAACTTTTTGGTGGTGTTGCAACGTGCTAGCAATACTTTGCTGGGCTAACAGTTTTTCTTATTTGCCACCCTTTTCACATAAAAAAAGTTATTCTGATTGATTCATAGAACCAGGCTGCAGCACCACCTATCGAACACCTTTGTCAGTTAGGTTTTCTTAAATTTTCTATATATTTTCCGTAAGAACTTTCTAAAGTGGAAAAGTCGTTCTGAAGGTATAAGGTATCGCGTGACCATGGAAAATCACGGTAAATTTTTAAATATTTAGATTAGATAAGTAGATAAGACATTTATTTGTATTTGATTGGACTGTTAGATTTATCACCGTATTTGATTGGGCTATTAGATTTGAGAATAAAAGAAGTCAGAAAACTCTACACTTGTAGGTAATTGAAAATTGCAATACTTTTACAGTACATACAATTAAACAGAATACAGGATATAAAATAGCTTATAAAATAATACTATTGGCTGACTATGTATAATGGTTGGTTATTAATCGCTTTATAATTACTGGTATTATTAGTATTGATTCATACTGTAGTATGCATCCAATCATTTTCAAGCATTTATAGACTTTTGTCGACGGCGATTATCTTTATTACCTTTAATTAGTGGCTCTTAAAAACATGGACGAAAATGACAATAACGGAAAATGACGACAAACTATTAATTTTGACCATTGTGTAACAATTTGTATCTTAGGTTTTCACGCACACCGTTCATTAAATAAAACAGGTCAACGGTATAGATGCACTGATTTTTTTATTTATTGGATGAGTAAATAAATCAGTGCATCTTTACTATTGATACTTGTTTTATTTATTGTGTATCAAGCTATGATTTGCATCATCAATTTTAAAATCTTGTGTAAATGTTCACAGAAGTGGTTTTTTCACTTTAAAAAGAAACAAAGTTTTTCACATATTTTATCGTCTAAAAATGCAAATTTATTGTAGTCAACCTTGGCACTTATTAGATTTTTTAGGGTTATTTATCAAGTGAAACTAAACTAGTTTAAATGCACCTTTTGGCACTATGTTCTTTAAATAATCAAAAACAATGATTAACAAATAAGAAACCATAATTGGAACATCAAATTAATGAAAATGTGTGTGTGTGTGCGTGTATGTCTGTGTGCGTGCTTTTGTGTGTGTGGGTGTGTGTGCTAGTGTGTTTTGCGTATAATAATATGATATGTATGGTATGGACTGTACTACATTATGTTTATTATTATGTATTGTTACCTATTGGCTAAATTATTTAATGACCTGCAACATTTTTTCTGTTTCATCATACGTAAGTGTTTTTAACCATGACATTATAGTCATTTTACATTTATGAATAGTTAGAGGATATATGTTTAGTATTTTGTTTGTTTTATTATAGATTAGGGGTCCTAGAAATGTAGGGAAGATATTACTAAAAGCAGTCGAAAAACATATCAACATACCTTTGTCTGCGGGTGAATCAAGCTAACACCATGTTTATTGATAGCGATTAGCAGTAGTTCCGGGTAGTTCGGCTCCGTGGTCTGCTTGACCTCGAAGAAGGCGGAGCCGAAGGTCGGCCACCGATAGATGACCTTCAGGAATGTGATCTTGGCGTCCTCGGGCGTCATTCCCGCGTCCTGGTTGTAAGAGGCGACTATGGCCCTCTTCCAATCGGCTGAACTCTGAAGTTTTACCAGGTCAGCCGGTATCAGCTCGCGAAGCATTTGTCTGCATATAAAAAAAACATGAATTAGCTGTTGTGCGAATCCGGGGTGTCTGATAGTTTATGATATCTTAACATGTAACAAAAACAAAATTATACCCATGCAAGCTCGTTAAATTTTACGACTTAATGCTATGTGCGAAAGAATATAGACCTTATTTCTTTGATACTACGCGCAATTCTGAATGCGCTGTTAGCAATATAGCAGGTAGGGACCGCGAGGAAAAGAGACGGCTATATTACTGATCATGCATTTGAATATCACAAGTATTTTCTATTAAATCAATTTACAGTAAGAATTAGTACAAAATTTGCTTCAAATGTGTTAAATTTACAAACATTGATTAGATAGCTGTCGGAAAAACGAGACTTTACATAAGTACCTACTATAATTATTTTCCTCGCATTTTTTCACGGAGCTCTGCGGCAACTTTACTTTTTAACGGTCCGCGCGTGACTGTGAATCAAGAAGTGCTTAAGTAGTGTTTAAGCACTTCTTGGCGCACGGTAGGTTAGCGCGGCTTCGTATGATCTAACACGGGTCACTATTACCACTACGACATAATCCCCGCCAGCTAGTTTGACTCACGGTATGGCCTGCAGCTCCTGCTTGTTGTCTCCGAAGCGCGCGCGGTAGGCGAGTGCGGCCAGGCGCGCGGCCTCGTCGCGGCCGCAGCGGTGGTAGCCGCGCAGTAACTTGGGCAGCTCCTGGTGGAAGTGGAAGATCACGTCGGCAGCGCGGTCTTTGCCCGGCACTGTGTTCGTCCACAGCTTCTTCATGAAGAACACCTAGATCATGGATGAAATACCGGTCAGGTAACTCTTTAAATTTTCTTTTTACATTGAAGAAACGTCTAAATTAGTTCTTTTGGGACATTTTCTTTAATAAATTTATCCTTAATCTAGATACCGTCTATCTGTCAGATACGTTGTAAATTTTGATAAAACTTAAACTATTAACTCTAGTGACGCGTCTTAGATGACTTCCTACTAACAAACTTTACCTCTCTATGATATTAGTTTAAATGTAATGTATTGCATTACAACAAGCTGTCATTTGATTTATTGATTGCGTACCTGATACGTGAATTGCGGTGTGATGCCGTCGCGAGTGGGTCTCGCCTTTTTAATCCAGTCAGTAAGATGTCTAACGAAATCGAAGAAGAAATCGCCCTCAGGCACTGAAATAACCTTATCAGCTATCTTAACGAATAAACTAAAGCCTTCACTAGATCTGAGATTCAGTCTCTGTGCGATGTTTTGACAGAAGTCTTTCGCTCTCGTAGAAGAATCCACCTCGAAAGCTTCGTCTGTGTCATCGGGAAAGTACACTTTGTGGAATATTTGTGTAGTCTTGTGTTGAATAGCCTCTACTTCAACTTGATGCGGAGGATATTTCCTTTGACCATTCCTCAATGTTTTTTGGAGTCTTTGAAGTGAATCTTGAGCAATTGGATAACGTCTAGTTCGAAGGAATAATGTTAGTTCTCTAAGTAACCCTTGACTACATGCAAATAATCCAGTCGCTAACCACATCAATTCCCAGCCCCTCTCTTCGGACATTCTATTTCTATTGTCAGTCAGTTGTTTCATTATTTGGCAGTAAATTTCGTCGCGAAGAATTTCGTGTTTCAAAGGACCATCAAATATGTGATCAGTGTACTCGTTGCCAATACGTGGTCGTTTGGACGGCAGGTCGCCCATATATTTTAATATCGCAGTAAAAGCAAAACATGCTTCTTCTGCTAGCTCTTCCTTTGCCTGTAACTTTTTCAGAAGTGGTAGTTTTATTGGTTCTCTGGAATGTCTCCATAACTCGTCTGCACCTCCTCTCTTGGCCGTAGATAGGGTAAGCGTTTTTGACACTGTGCGTTTTGGTGGTAATCTGAAATGGTCTAATGCATACTCCAATAATGTATGAGGCTTGTCTCTCGTGTCCGTACCATTGAGTGTACCAGTTGGTATTTTGCGACCATGTTGTGCGCCTTCTTGGCAGAACAATGTCAAAATGTCCGGTGGTGGTTTTGTTAATGCGGGCAAAACGTACACTGTTTCGGCGGGAAAATCGCCTCTTTCCATGGTGCGTTCACATCGGCCAATACACCAACCGTTATTTAACACAGATTCACCTGTGCTATCTTCTTCTAAAATTATTAGATCTCCTTTTTGGAATGTTAAGAAACTTGAGCCCTCTCCAGGAGCTTTGTAATCTTGTAGAGCTATAACAAACTTTGACCGTTTCTTTAAGCCTTCTAGAAAGTAAACTACTAGATCCCGAATATCTTCTGCGTTCGGACTTTGGAATGTGAATTCTTCACCACGAACTGTAGCCAAACTGAATGTTTGAGTAAATACTTTATTTGTTTTCTGGCTTGATACAGTAGTGATTTCTGGGAATGATAACTCTAATAACACTTGCTCTTGGTCATCCACGACGTATACACCAGTCCAATTTACTGCTATTATAACGTCATTCTTCGGTAAATTGGGACCTGAATTCCTATAAGCTTCATAAAATCTAGAGAAAAGCAAGGGCCACTTGAATTTGGCATAACTAACGACGTCCTCCTTAACCCTGTAAGCAGGTATTTTCTCTTTGACGTAATAACTCTTTTTGTAAGCTTGCACAACGAGGGCTCCCCACCTGTCGACTGCTTTTTCTACTCCTGTTAAGCAATAATCTGGTATGTAATTAGGTAGTAGTGTGTATAACCTCTCATTATTCATGTCCTGAGCGTATTCAATATAATATTGCTGAGCTGCAATCATTGCTAGGTCTTCTTCTTTGTCACATCTGTATTCGCCAAACTTCACCCCTCTGACTACTTGCTGGTATATAAGATTTGTGGCAACTTGATCCTCTGTGGGATCGTGCCAGGGCGCGAATATTTCTTTCCTAAAGAATAATCTCCACGGAGCATTTCTTTCCTGTGCCCCTTGTTCTTTTGCATATTGTTCACATTGAGATATCGCATCCATAACGTGATCACCTCCGCTTCCGAGTGAACTGACTTTGTCAAACAGAGCAATGTATAACGAAAAACCGAATTGATCACGCAATCCAATTTTATCGGACAACTGATTGCAAAGTTCTCTTGCTGTAGTCGCTGAATCAGCTAATAAAGTTTTTGTATTCCCGTCCATAAACGTTATGGGTAACATTATTGGTTTCTTTGATTTTGTAGCTTGCAGCTCTAACCAAGAAGGTGGCTGATTCCTAGTTCCATTATTGAAAGTTCTTTTCAGTCTATCTTCACAATAAGGAGCGTAGCCAGGAGGACCTTCTCTAATAAATGCTCTGAGATAGTTCACAAACTTTTCACTGGGGGCAAAGCATCCAACACATAATGATAAAAGAATCCATCCCCTGGCATGCGAAGACTTCGATGGATTATTCGTTAATTGTTTGCATATTTGGCAATATATTTCATCCCTCAATTCAGCGCGAAGGATACCATGGCCAATTATGAAATGTAGTTTTTCTAAATTAGAAGTTGGGCGAGATTCTAGCCATGACTGATAGCTATCAGCTGTATATTCTTCATCCTGAAATTATAAGACGACGTTTGTGAATAACTATTGAACATTATTATTTGGTTATTCTAGTTTCATATTAATTCAATTACCTGTAATTTACGTCTAACGTCTTCTCCTAGTTTGTTTTTCCTCTTAAGCGTCAACGATACTAATTTGTGTCTGATCGATCTTGGTTTTTGCTTGTTCAAGTAAGCATCTGGATCAACTCCCATCAATTGAGCTTCTTGGAACTCTTTGGATCTGATGAAGTTTCTGCCAAGGGTGGCTGTGACTTTCGACATGACGGATGTATTGTCTCTGTCCATCGTGTGATATCTGGGCTCTGGCAGGTCCCCAGTAAATCGCAAAATAGTAATCCATAATGCTTGTGCAGCCTATAATAAAAATAATAAAAAATCTTTATAAAGGTGTTTTTCAGTTTAGCTATTAGTAACAATAAACAATGCAAATATAAACAGTAGGTACATAAAAAATATATAAACTGTTTTAGCATACCCAAAACAGAAGCGATATTAAAAATATTAATATTTTTTATAGATATTTAGATATCAATGCTTTTAAATTGATATAAAAATGATGTAAGATTAAATAGATTATCATTGCGATAATGGTAAAACTCTCAGTTTTGAATAATATGTTTATGTCAAAAAAATATTGACAGTTCAATAATAAAGGGTAATTCCACTCACCAATTGATCGCCTTGCGTATGCAGTGGTAACAGGGGATGTTTCAATGGTTTCCTCGAGTACTGATGTGTGACGTTACCTTGGAAATAAGTGGCTGCAAACTTTTGGAATTTATATTCGGAGAGATCTTCTTCGTCTTCCGAGGTAGTTTGCATTGGTGTAACCATCTGGATATTTGAAATTACAAAGTCACTCACAATACCCATGTTGGTAAGTAGAAAATGCCTAATTATAATATTATCATTTGCATCACATACGTCATAATTTGTTAATAATAACGTCATTAATTATCTACTTGATTAAATACAATTTTATACGAGGCCAGATGGTTAAAAGTTAATTAGTCACTATCACTGATGAATGAAATTTCGATTATACTAAATTTAATACTTTCAGGGTTGAAATCGTTTGTATTGATATTTATGATCAATCTTACTGAATAGGAAGTTGGAAGTTCCTTACCTCTTGCTGATCAGCTCTCTGTTGAGGCAGATCACTGAACACAGAGGTGTCTTTTGGTGCCGGAGCCTCGCTACTGGAGTCCGGCAGGAAATCAAACATGGCTTCCACCAGCTTGCTATCGTCCACCGGCTCGTCTTGCTTGCGAGCCGCTTCTTGTAATAAAGTCCTCTTTGCTTCCAACTGCCGCTTCTCTTCCAAAGCCAACTCTGCTTCGCGCCTTTCTAGTTCATGCATGCGCTCCTTTTGAAGGAGAAGAGAGAAAATACACATTTTAATTTGGGATTATGTAGTTAAGAATTATAAGACAGAATATTCGGGATCAAACAACATTATCCACAATTATAAATGTAAAAACAGAATATAAGACATGTTAAGTTTTTTGAATTTTAAAAGTAAAAGACGATTAAAAAGCTCTTGTATATATTCTACAACTCTATAAGATTGTGTTACTGCCGTTCTTTTGAACGATTGCAAACATTAGAAGTGGAGGAGCCTTCTAAGGAATCCTGTCTTTCACGTTATGTTGAGCAAGAACAAGTGCAACAATCATTTGCATGAATGTAGGTAAATTTTGCATTGCTTACTAACGTAGTATGTTTTGTAGAACATTATTTACTTAAACACTTTAGTAACACGTATTTATTATTGCACTGCGCACTGTTACACCAGGTACTTTACTGGGTAAGAATAAATTAGGTTATTACATCTCGGAGTGGTACGACTAGATTGGGCTGCTAACTCTAAAGTTAGCGAAGCATGTAATAGTTGCATAAGACGTATATGCTTGATTGAGTGACAGCCGGTATAATACGTTACCTACTGCGAATATATAGGAAAAGCAATCAAAGTTGCGGTAAATAGAAAAAGTTATTACATAGTTTATAACTGCGAAAATCTTAAGTAAATACCTGTTTATCGGTTTGTGGTGACTTATGTTTTTAATGTTTTAAATTTTTAGAAAAATTTACTAGGTACCACTATTATACTTAGGTTTTAGTTAAGATTCTTGCAAACTGATACAGTGATAAGTTGTTCCTACCTGCCATTTATAATCAATTGGATCTTCATGTTAACGTTATTAAATTTTAATTCACTAAAACACACGAGTGGCCTCCTTTGTAATTACATTATATCTGAAATTGTAGGTAATTTAAGTCTTGCATTTGATTATCTGTTTTGATAATAGGCAGTGTTATAATGAAAATTAATATTTCAACTATTCCTTTTATCGAGTAAGATTAAAGAAAGATCCGCCGATTTTAATAACGAGGTGAAATAAATAAACTAAGGCACCACAATATTTGAAATTAAGTAAGAGGATTCCGTCTTTACATCATGTTTTATAAAAAAGCGCATCAAGCATGCTTGCTTACTTACGTAACTCACGCACGTAATTTATAATCATATACTTAATATAATTTTATGAAAAGCTCATTCAAAGATAAAAACTAAAAACCTTTCAAGTGCGAGTCGGACGTGCGCACTAAGGGTTCCGTGCAATTATTTAACCAACATTTGACACTTATTATAATATCGAGCATAAACGGCAAAAAAATCACGTCTGTTGTGGGAGCCCCCTCAAAAGTTTATTTTTATTTAATTTAATTATTTATTTTTAAAGTGAATATATAACCCAATATTCTGTGAATATTTCAAGCGTCTACCTGTTGCCGTTAATAATATAGAGCAAAAAAAGGCAAATAAATCACGTTTTTTGTATGGGATAAGGGGTGCCCCTTAAATATTTATTTTTAGTATTTGTTGTTTGTTACAGCGGCAACAGAAATACATCGTCTATGAAAATTTCTAATTGTCTAGCTATCACAGTTCATGAGACACAGCCAGTTGACAGACAGACAGACAGTGGACTCTTAATAATAGGGACCCGTTTTTAATCTTTTGGTACGGAACCCTACGGAAAAAGAATAAGCGAAAGAGATCTGTGTATTTTAAACATAATTAGGAATAAAGAAAATATTACGCTCTGGGAAATTGATTTGCCGTGTATATAGAATATTTGTATTTTCCTAGATAACCATAACTTTAGGCAACAGTAATAGATAAATGCAAATATATTATGCTGCCGGCAGAAAGTCTATCACGACAGAATAATTACTTAATAAATAAAATAATTTGGAATTGACTTATTTTATTTCTAGAATATTACGTTGAATAAAAATACTTAATCTGAAAAGTAAATGCCAATTTATGAATTGATTAAAATCAATAAAGATTGAGATTAGCGTGACTGCAACGGGACTGGTAAGCAATATTATTTATAATATCTGATTATTTTTTTGTGATAATATCTTGCCAACACGTTGGATAAAAACAATGTAGAGAGTTATGATGTTCCAAACATCCAACCACCCATTAAAGAGGGCTCCCGTTACGTTTAGTTTGGATTATGTGCAAGTAAAATTTGGTATAATCTACAACCACAGGTCAAATAATCCAAAATTGTCCAATTGACTTTGTTTGAGCTTTATCTTGTTTGATATTCATTCATTCATGGTCGATTGAATGAAAATCATTTGTAATTCCTTACTATCTACTATAATCAAAATATACACCGTGAATTTTGAGTTACCTGAATTTACTACATTTTACTAAACTTTACAAGCTAATTCAGACAATGTTTTAGGTTATATTACCGCAACAAAAATCTTTCATATTTTTTTCCAAAAATGGATTCACGCTAACTCCTTTATTTATTTATTTATATTTATTTATACTTTATTGCACAAAAGTATGTACAAGTGGCGGACTTAATGCCATTAGGCATTCTCTACCAGTCAACCGGAGAATTTTAGCAAAAATCTTAAGGTAGTGCAAAAAGAATTCATCAAATTACTTATTATATTTTTATATCTATGGAAACAAGATAATATATATATATATACTACATAAAATAAATATCTATAAAAATACATAAATAATATATATATATATATAGAATATACATACAAATATACATCATATCAGGAGGATGCGGAGGAGGAATCTAATAAATGATGACGTACGGAGCGTTTAAAAGCCAGTTTGTTCGGAGCATCTTGAATATGAGGAGGCAGTGCGTTCCAGAGTCGTATAGCTTGAAGAGAAAATGAGTTGGAAACAAAACCAGTATGGTGAGAGGGAAAAGCTAGAGTTTGTTTGCTGCTAGACCGAAGATTCAGATTATGGATACTGCCAAGATACCGAAATTTACATTTCAAATATCCAGGAGCACATGGATCATTAATGATTGAATATAGGGTGGAAAGAATTCTGAGATTTCGACGTTGGCGAATTGTTAACCAATTTAACTTCTTCCGAAAGGCAGAAACGTGATCGTATTTACGGAGACAAAAAATAAAACGAATGCAGTTGTTGAGCAATCGATCCAATTTGTTAAGAAGTTCTTGAGATATGTCAGCGTAACACACATCAGCATAATCTATAATGGGCAAAATTACGGATTGAACCAAGAGAATTTTAGAAGATATTGGGAGAAAATTTTTGAATTGATAGAATGACCGAAGTATACCGATCACCTTACAGCTTATAGCGTCTACTTGTGCTATCCAATTGAGAGAATGGTCAATCTGTATACCCAGGTCTACAACTTCAGGAGAAAACTTTATTGGGGTTCCTTCAAAATAGAGAGACGCAACAGAGCTCATGTCCATCTTCGCCAGAAGACGAGCGCTGCCCAGGATAATGGCCTGGCATTTATTGAGATTGACTTTAATACCGAAATTGCGAGACCAGTCCGAAATTCGCTGAAGATCATCATTTATAGACCTAATGGCAACTTCCAGGTCATTCACCCCAATTTGAGCGTAAACTTGTAAGTCGTCTGCGTAGAGATGGTAAGAGTTGCGAAGAATGGAGGTAATGAGATTGATAAAGACTGAAAATAGCAGAGGAGAGAGAATACCGCCTTGTGGGACGCCAGCCGATAAATCGCACCAATCCGATAAATCACCGCCAGCTCGAACTGCTTGCTGACGTCCAAGAAGATAAGATGAAAACCAATCTAGTTCCGGAGACGAGATTCGCAAGTGGGATAGTATAGCAAGGAGAATGTCATGATCAACGGCATTAAAGGCATTAGAGAAATCAATGAGAACCAGAACCGTTAACCGTGACATCTCCATGCCATCACGAACGTCCTCAGTGACTTTTAGTAAGGCAGTTGTGGTGCTATGACCCGGTCGAAAACCAGACTGGTATTGGTTTAGCACGTGATTTTTAGCTATGAAAGCAGATAGTTGACTATGTACAGTAGCCTCCAAGACTTTGGACAAAAATGGCAAAATAGAAATTGGTCTTAAATGACTAGGAGTTGTGGGATTACTTATTTTGGGAAGTGGCAAAATATGAGCCCTGCGCCATGAGTCTGGAAATTCACCTGAGGAAATTGATTTATTAATTATGTATGTGATGATAGGGAGAATACTATCTAATATACTAAGGACCATGTGCCTACTTATACCATCGTACCCAATGGCCTTAGATTTGAGGGACATAATGGTTTTACGAACCTCGGACTCCGTCACTTGAGAAAATTGGAAAATATTTGTAGGTTGATCAATTAGAGAAGAAAGATCTGCGAGAGCATTGGATATATTTCCTAAAGAATGAGAAGAAGTTTCTGAGAAATGTCGGTTGATATCATTGAGAGAAAAAGAGTGAGGAAGAGAAACATTTCTTGACTTAATCAACCCAAGAGACCGAAGAAATTTCCAAATATTTGCAGGAGATGAGCGAAGAATATTTTCATGGAAATAGCGGCGTTTAGCAGCTCTTACCATCTGATTACAGCGGTTCCTCTTGGTCTTGAAACAAACCCAGTTTTCTTCTGTCCTACACTTCTTGAATTTACTAAAAGCTCTGTCACGTCTCTTCATCGCAATGCGGACCAGTGGAGTCATCCACGGTGCAGGAGGTCTTTTAACTCTCACTGTGCGAATTGGTGCATGTTTATTGAAAAATGATAATAAGACTGCATTAAAAGCATTTACCTTTTCTCCAGTTTTTGCTGCAGATAAGACACTGGCCCAATCAATGGTCAATGCATCCCGAGATAACAACTCAGGGTCCAGGCGAGCAAAGTTCCGCATTTTTACTAACTCAGGGACAGGCTTGGGAGACTTTATTTTATAAGAGAGGAACACAAGGTCATGCCGGGAGAAACCAGGAGCCGAGAATTGGCCATGAAGAGAGACAAAATCAGTAGAGGAAACAATAATGTGATCAATCCATGAGTCATTACTTTCGATGTTATGGTGAGTGGCATTAAGAGGCAGAAAAGAGAAATTGTATGACTCAATGGTTGATCGAAGAGAACGAGAAACGAGAGTGTCCTGCAGAAGGTTTGTATTAAAATCCCCCATGATAATGTGATGTGCGTAATCAGCTGCAAGTGTGTCAAAGACAGAAGTAAGAGATGGAATATAATCGGCAGCAGGCGGGCAATATACGACTCCAAGAACAGCTTTGGAACCACTCACCAAGATCTCCAGAAAAAGATACTCCACGCCATTTGCAAGCTCATCAGAGCAAGAAAGAATTTTATACGGGATGCCAGTCCGGAGATAGATGGCAACACCACCGCCCCTCCTCAATAGTCTATCGTGACGCACGAGAGCATACCCTGGCAAAGCATAAGTCTTAGAACTATGGCAAGGCTTGAACCAACTTTCAGAAACCAAAACCGCATGAATAGTGCTAGTGGTGAAATTGCTAAGCAGTTCGGTATGGTGACTAGGTATACTCTGTGCATTAATGTGACAAACATTGAAGTTCCTCCTAAAAGTATCAAATACTTTGGAAAGTTTGTTGCCCAACGTATGATCAGCCACTTGCACATCGTCCAAAGAAAGAAACGATGTGTCAGAACTCACACATGATTCAAAATCTGCAACATCCTCAGAATCTGACATAATTTACTATAAAATATAAATACTAATATTGTAAAATATATTAATAATATACTAAGATAAAACTCAAATATTAAATATATATAATAAAACTATAACAAAACAATCACAACTCTAGAGTATGTGCTCAACCCGCCGGTCAACTGTTACAATATTAATTTAAATAAAAACAAAAACACACTGCAAAAAAAAATCATAATTGTTCAATCTTTATTGTTCAATTATGAAACCTTAACAATTTTAATTGTCATAATTTGATTCAAATAACTTTTAGGATCTATGTCCTTTAAACGGATAATAATTCCATAATAGGTATGTAAGTTACAGCGCCGTTTTATGATACGCGGATGGAAACCAACTTCCCGCCAAGGTCACCTTGGTTGGAATACTGGAAGTCCGTCCACCGTCTAAAATAGCTTTTAGTAAGCCATATACAGCAACGTTTTTGTATCAGGGTTCGCACACAGGTAACTCAAAATTCACGGTGTATATAATACTCTACCCACAGAAAAAACCCAGTACAAGCTTTTTTGTCATTGGCTAACGATAAAAACGTAATTTATGCTAGGCTAGGAGTGTGTTCTCGTTACTTCTGCAATGGCAGCCGTCTTTCTTGTGACGCTTGGGTGACGCAATTTCTATTATTATTATTAGGGTTCCGTACCTCAAAACGAAAAAACGGAACCCCTATAACATCACTTTGTTCTGTCTGTTAAGACAATAGGGTATTTGACAAGTTTTAGAAAATGATCTCACGTTATTGACTAATGTTTATTGAGTCCGTAAAAAGTGGATATCCATCATTCTGTATTTCAGTAAAAATAACCAAATAAAAAACTCCATTTTCAAGTTGCCGCGAAAACGTTTTCTGGACAATATGGCGTCTTACTAGTGTGTGACTTCACACGACTGTTATTAAAACGTCAAACGATACAATGTAATGTCACTTTAACCGGAAGTTTACTTGCGTCTGACGTCATTTTAAGCTCCGCCAATACCAAGCGTTTTGGGTCACGTGACAATAGATAAGAAAACGATTATATTTTTCGTGGGTTATTAATAAAATTATGAATATTTATTTTGTAAAAATAGTAAAAACCCCTGCCAATATACATTCTAAACACAGATGCTAACAATTGGCACTTTATTTTTAATACTGTCAAATACCCTTTTTATCTCGTGAACCCGTGGAGGTATCGTATCGAGTTGAAATTATACCCAGGACTACGGTCCCTCGTAGTTTTTGGCTCTGGATGTTACTCAGTGTCTGTGTGTTCAGCGTGCACTCACCCGGTAGTTCCGCTCGGCGATCTCCTTGGCGCGCGCGTTGCCCTGGTGATGGAGCCGCTGTTCCTCTTGTCTCCGCAGTCTCAGAGCCTCGTGGTGCGCACGCGCCTCTTGCTTCAGTCGCCGGTAACGCCGCACGGCGATCAGTCGCCGCGCGTGGCTCTGGATCTTTACTATAGCCCACATCTTATGCCCGTATGAGCGACGTACCAGGTAGCCGCGAGCTGCCGCCTGCGTGAAGGGTTTCGAAGGTATAAATGCTACTCTTGCCATTTAAAAAAAATCTTATATTATTAGAAAATGACGGATACTGGATATTCTCTACATTTGTTACACCTGTTCACATCCTGAACAAATTGCGTTTAAATAGCGAATCGAAAATGACCCAAATATTCTGTTCGTCTGCCACATATTCGTTGTCATTCACATCATGTCAGACAAAAGATATCAACTTTTCTTTTGGAAAAACTTAGTTGTAAAGAGATACCTATCGAATTCTGTAATTTCAATAAGTGCACTCTAAATGGACTGCATGATGAATTTAGGCCTGCGATCTTGAAAGTTAAGCAACTTTCGCAGTGGTCGAACATTGGATGATTGACCAAAACTTATTATATCGAACTTGTCCATGTTTCGGAAGGCACATTAAGGCTGCATCTGCAGTCGTTAGCGCCCACCAATCTGCACCGGGCCTGCGTGGTGGATCACGGCCCAATGTCCCTATTCCATTCATAGGGAAAGCCTGTGCCCAAGCAGGGAAGACGTTAATGGGCTGATGATAATTCATTATTACTTTAACCAATTGTTATCTGCGAAGACCTATTATTATTTATTAGTTACCATTTTACTTTTATATTTTGAATTTAATTAGCTGTTGGTTTTGCAATCAGTAAACAAAAGGTTTTCTTTTATAAAGTGATGAAATTTATAATATTTACTTACTTGCAAAGAAACAATATGCCCTCGTAAATGCCTGAAGCGGTGAGCTAAAACTCTTGCTCTTATGAGGGCTTGCAGACGCGCGTATCCCACTTTCATTTTGTTGTATCGGATCCTCTGCAATTTTCCACGCCAATGACGCTGAATGAGAACAGCGGCAGCTCTCATTTTCAAGAATCTTCTGCGATAAACCCAACCCCTTATAGACCTTTGAAGGATCAATATCTTCCTAGTCAATACCCTATCTCTCTCCTGCTCAAGGAATAAGTCATGAGCATCTTTAAGGAACACTTTCGTGTGACCTAACTGATAATCCGATTTCCCCAAAACAGTAGCACAAATTTTTGCTGTTGCGGCTCTACAATCCGTCTTATGCGCTGGTGGGACCCCAGATATCAAAAATCTGTATCTTTCTACGAATTCCTTGAAACTGTGCCGTATGGGATACCCCGCCCTTCTTATTCGAATAGTCTCCATCATGCCAGAATATCTTAGCTGTCGACAACATAGCCCTCTGTCGAATAACATAGGCTTCTTAAATTCATTTGGTTTGATACATCGTATAAAGAATGGTTGACAAGTCCCTAAAGTTCTCATCAATAAATCTAATGACTTTTTGAACTGTGTTGAAAGAGTGGGTGTGCGTTTTCGTGTTTCTGATCCCATGGTGATGTCGTCTTGGAAAATTTGCTGCAGGAACTTGTTCGTTGAAATATGTATTAATTGTAATAAATCAGCACTAAATGTATCACGATTTTTCTCCAGAAAACCTCTGGTATCATAAAACACTATCCCAGCAAAATGATTTAAGCCAAAACTAGTGTTGATGTCGGACTTTGGTTTGAGGTAGTTTCTGTGAAGGCCGTGAGTCTTGTGCAGCTTAGCTAACATAGTTTGGTCAGTGCCCTTTGGAAACTTCGATTCTTCATCTATTAAAGCCATGATATTAAGTTGTTTCAGCGCTATCAAATCTAAAGCATCTTGATTATCAACAAATTCTATATGCTGCCAGTTTATTCCCTCGTGATTATATTCTTCTTGTTCTAATTTGAAAATGTGTCTAACAAAAAATTGTTGCAAGTTTTCATTCGCAAAGTTTATACAGAACTGCTCGAAGCTGTTGTGATCAAAATTTTCGAAACCAAATATGTCTAGAACACCTATAGCTGTTCGCGTTGTCGACTTGGGCTTGTAAATAGCTGCGTTAATTTTTTTCACTATAGTCACAAATAGTCTGCCATATATGCCTTTAACAAAAGCATCACGAATGTCTACTGATTGATCTCTGCTCAGTGTGGATACGACAGTTTCTCCGTGTGCAAACAACGTTTTTCTTGTCAAAGCACCGATCAAGGTCTGTGTTGGAACACCTAACAAATGGGCTACTCTCCTAACATTCGCTTGTTCTACAATTTCAGTGGCATCCAAATTGTCTACTACAGTTGCTTCGTATTTGATATTGCCGCAGTGTAGAACAGCCGCTAGTAACTTTAAAATCTCCCATATTTCTGCTTCGGTGAATAGAAGGACTTTCATAGCGGATCTGATGTCGGCGAACTCGGCAGCATCGTCTCTGCCCTCGCAGGAAAAGCTGCCTCCCTGAAACATTATTCGTAATTATAAACATCATTTCTTTCTTCTTGGGTTTTTGTTGCTGAGAATGGTTCCTGGTTGACATGGGATAGGAGATATGATGATGGCTGGAGCGAAATGTTATTTTCTACTGCATCAGCTTAACATCATGTGTGAAGTGGTAATTTGGTCTTTAGCGTCTTTTATAAGAAATAAATTAACAATCTCCTGTGTTGGGTTGACATATAAATTGAAATATAGAACACGTCAGCTGTCGTACACTTTTCCAAGCAGTAATAAAAAAAAACAATTAATGGAATAGAAGTTTTAGACAATTTGTAGGCAATTTGAACTGTATTTTTTTTATAAATAACTAAGACGCAAACAATTTTCGGTTTGGCTTTATACCTACGCTACAAACAAGACTTATCTATCAAAGTTTTAAAATATTTAACTGAACTATCGCGTAGAACGATATAAGTAGCTATAATTTCCAAATGTAATCAAAATGAAATAACAAGTCTCGTTTTCTAATACTCCGCCAAAAACAACAACAAAGCTTGGATTTTTTATTTATCGTTTATAGCACAAAGTAACAGCAGTGACATATGAAACAAAGGATTCGCTGACGCTTATGCACTACGTTCGACCGAAATTATCAAGATAATTTTTAATTAGATTTTATTTTCGTCATTGTGTTTTATCTCTTACGCGATATCATTGTTTCATCAAGATAAAGTGAACGTGAAGTATGACGACCTACCTACGCTGTTGTCAGTCAATTTATATCTACCTATTTTACAAACACTAATAAAGCATCAAAGCAAAGGCTCACCTCCTAGATTTAATTTTGGGGGGTGATCTGAATCTGAATGACATGAAGCTGGCCATTGGTGTGATTCGTTATTAGTTTATTTTGTTACGAAACTAGTACATTATTGGAATCCGAGACAATAAGGTTTAATTACTGGACACGGGACAAGACGCCAAATTCCGGGACAATTCTGGATTTCCCGGCCATCTGGCAACCCTATATATATGACGATTGACGACCTCTAAGGCTCAAGTACTATGTTCGCCATGTTTCAAGTTGTCGCCTAGGTACTTAGAGGTCCATCCCGAGTTCAAATCCCATTGGGGCAGATGTGTATGTGATGAATACGAGAATAAGTCATGGATGTTTATATTTACTTCTTAATAACTATACTTATATTTGTATCAGTGTTATGTATTCTATCCGTTACCCTAGTATTCCATAACACAATTCTTACAGTTCTTACTTTGGGGCTAGGCTAATTAGTTAGAAATAATTATTTATTTCTTATATACAGTTACTTACCGCAGAAAGATATCTATATTCTGAGGGGTCGCTTAGTTCTAGTTTCTTCTTTTCCTCTTTGGATAATCCAGCAAGTAAGCAGTAGAACACGTGGTAGTTTCTTTCCTCGGGACCTTGAGATACGATTCGGGACTTTTCCAATAAATACTGCTCTATTTTAGCACCTTCGATGACGCCGTTTGCGTTAAAATGAATATCGATGTATTTGCCGAACCGAGACGAATTGTCGTTTCTCACTGTTTTCGCGTTACCGAACGCCTCCAGAATCGGATTTGCTTCCAGGATCTGTGGAAATACGAGAAGAGAAACTAAAGTTTTGTTACAATTTGGAGAAATATAAGAGATTATTCTAAAATAGTTTGTAATCTATCTAAACATTTCATACACTCTATCATCATTTAACTATCTTAAAATGTAGCAATGTTTTCTACAGTACCAAACTAAAACAAGTTTCCATCAAACAATTAACGTTAAAGAATGTTAGAATAGTCATAAAATTGTCATTTTAATCTCCCATATCATTAATGTTTTTTATGTCCCCGTTTATTCATACATCTAATTCTGAATTTCACTTCATTCTGCTTTCAAAAACATCTTATCGTCCTTCCTGTAGTGGTATTATGTAGTTACTTACTTTATACAGGGAAACGAGATAATACAGACTTTTTTGTCATTGTCGTGGCGACAGCGTCTTCGTCTGTGTTGCTTCTTTAGTCATAGATTTCCATTATTTTCTTTTATGAGCGATTGTGTAATAAAAAAGCCCTCCAATCACTCGTTTTCTCAAACAGTGTAAACTTCTTAAACTATACCTGTTCTATTCTAAAATGCTTCCCACTAATAGCGGCGAGGTACTGCAGGATCAGCTTGGTGGACTCAGTCTTGCCAGCGCCCGATTCGCCACTGAAGACGATGCTCTGGTCTAGCTAAAAGTGGTTTAACACCACCTGGTTAAACTAACTATACCTGTTGTTCTATCCAAGAATGCTTTCCACTAATAGCGGCGAGATACTGGAGGATAAGCTTGGTAGACTCAGTCTTGCCGGCGCCCGATTCACCACTGATGACGATACATTGGTCTTGCCCGTAGCGCCGCATGTGAGCGTACGCGTTGTCGCCTATCGCGAAGATGTGCGGCGGCAGTTCGCCGATTTTCCGCTCTTTGTATAACTTTATCTGGTCTGCAGTGTAGATCGGCAGTATCTGGTATGGGTTCACTGCGACCAATATTGAACCGGTGTAGGTCTGAAATGGAAAAAGATATATTTTTAATGAAAAGATATAATTTAAAGTTTTAAAGCCTGCCCTTTCAGACAGACCATCAAATATACTGCACCGAGTAACATCTCAAAAAGGTCACACTTGGCATTTAAAAATAAATTCATCAGGACTATGGATCGGAATAGATGGAGGTCTATTACTTAGTTATATCTCGAAAATAATCGTGCAGCTATTGCTCCTGGCAGTAAATGTAATTCCTCTTATCCTATGAAACTTACATAGTTGAGATTATTATAGTATCTGATGAGCAGGTTTTTCTTGATGCCGGCATCGTGAAGATCGCTGAGTTAGATCATAACCTCGACGCCATGTACTGAGGTTATGTGCATGGCTTTGATGCGTTGCTCCGGAGGCAGCCATTGTTCCTGGCCGTCGATCTCCGTCCTATTCCTCCATGTAGCTTTGGCAATGTTACTTGTTGCAGTATAGCAGTATAATTACTTACATAAATGAGGTTCTCATTGTATCTAATGAGCAGGTTCCTCAGGATGCCGGCCTCATGTAGGTCGCCGAGTGAGATCATATCCTCGACGCCGTGCACCGAGGTCGCGTGCATGGCCTTGATGCGTCGCTCCGGCGGCAGCCATTGCTCCTGGCCGTCGTCGTCGCGCACCCTGATGCGGCGCCCCTCGGCCGCGAGCACGCGCGCCCCAATGGCCACATCGAACTCGCGGCCCGACACTGGCTCGATCCATATGTAATCGCCCTGAAATTTAAAACGTGTCTTGTAAGGCATTTTCCTCAAGGCCACTGAACATCCCTACCAAAAACCGCATACAAGGCATACTTGATTTACACCTTAATTGCCATTCGACCGCGACGTTACTTAAACGTGTTGCATGCCACCAACTTTGGTGACATCTCCATTTGCTCGACTAGATATCGCGCTGTCTTAAAACAACAGCTTCGTAAAGGTTCAGCCAGACAGCGGGCGAGGCAGGACGGCAACGTGACGCTGGCGCGATATAAACAGTTGTATTGTATCAGTTATTATGATATACGTCACACAGTGCGACACGCGCATTACAACTGTCTATATCGCGCCAGTGTTGCGTTGCCTTCCCGCCCCGCTCTCTATCTGATTGAACCTTAAAGGTTTATCATTTGATCTAAATTTTAAAAATTTAGATCAAATGATAAATTGTATGAAAAAAAAATTTTTAAAATACATCTCTTTTTACTTTTCTATTTCGTATTTACATTTTTTATTACATTTTAATTTAAGCTACCGAATTACGGCCGACATTCGGCAGACCCAACCCTAATTCGGCCGAAGACGAAGTTCGGTAAAAGCTTCGGTAATACCTAATGTGAAACGATTTTCGGTGCATCTGTAATTAATACCATAGGCCAATAAATTACAAAGGCAAATCATAAAAAGCCAAATAAGTTTAGGTTTCATCAAAAAATAGACTAAAATTCAATTAGTTAATATACTATTTACTTATATTTTAATTAAAAGATAGTAAATATGTTATAGTATGTTAGATTTTTTGTTGATCAATCCGCTCAAACACAACATACCTAAGTAGTCAAGTAACTGTAAAACCGAATTAACTTCTCTCACATCATAATATTAGATAGAACCATTATAGGTAAGTAAATTACTCAACAAAATAACAGTTGATTTCATTTCCTATGGACATAATTCTATATAGTCACGCGACCATCGTCCGCCGCGTTTGCCGGTATGCTTAAACACACCAATTACAACCGGAACTGAGTCAAAAGACAAATGTAAGAATTAAATAGAAAGTGGTCCGGTCCTCCTTGTTCGTCCGGTCCAATGTATATTTATATTACTTTTCAATCCACTATCGATTTCAAAGCACCTTTAATGCTAGTCACGTAGTGGTGAAATTAGACAACCAAATCTATACGTCATTAAATAAAAAAAAAGCTCAGACTTGTTTTGGCTCAAATTTTACACCACTTGCAAATATAAATAAGGATTATAAAGGAAGAGACATTTTGAAAGTTAATAACTACACAGTAAATTGCTATAATTTACACCTTGGCGGTAATTTAATATCAAACAGCGACGCAATTAGTCTAATGCCAATATGAAGCTTTAATTATGAAATATAGTAAAAACAGTACAATAACTTAGAAACAATTTACGTACCTCAAAAAACAGGGCGCTATCCATTTTGAGCAAGTAACATTCTGTGCATGACGAATAACAAAATATTTTTCTCAAATATTAACGAAGTGTCAACATTGAATCTACTCGTGATAATGTTTATCGCTTATATTGACCGCGTGTTCTGAGGTCGAGTATCGAATCAACTGACATTGCATCGCTCTCTCTCTACAAATTCAGTCTGATATATCTCTGTATCTGAACAAAACATACAATGCACGTAGGTAGCAAACCCACATTAAGTATTCTGTGGTAATACTTGAGAAACACGCCTGTGTTAAAATTTTTGGTAGACAAACTTAGCAGGCAAATTGATAAAGAAACTTTGTAACAACAAAAACTCGGCCAAAACTGAGTTGTACTCACACACGGCCACACGAATGGCTTTTTGCCATTGAAACGTTTGAATTTTAACTGACAAAAACCCCGAAAAATCATATTTCTAGTCTTCGTTTCTTTTTATTTAATCTTTTATTATTTGTTGTAATAGCGGTGACAGAAATTTATAGGTTCGTTTGCAGGTACACCTGCTGTCAAAAGCTTAGGTACACATGGTTTCATTGCTTTGTTATCCTTTGGGCCACCCAATGAAATCTATTAAATATCTTCGTTTACGAAGAATGTATTGTTAAATAACATAATTTATTACTCTATATAAAATTATTGTAACTTAGTATCGTACCCAGTAACTGTCCTTTAACTAAATATGTAAAATAATAATATAATTGTTTGTAAATAAAACAAAAAAAACATACAATTTGATTGATACATTTCATACGGTTTTATCGACTTTACCAATGTATTATTATGATGGATCGATGATAAAAAACCCACCAATCTTTCTAATATGTTTGATTTAGATATGAAGCAAAGTAAATTAGTCGCTAGGGAGTCGATGCAGTGCTAAACACTTGTATGACTTCAGAAAGCCCTAATGTGACATTTGATGTGGGGCTAAACGAAAGGAAGAGAAGGCTATACTTTAATCCATTAGATATATGTATACAGTTAATATTATAATTTTCTTCCATTGGACTGGACTAGGGGTGATAGAGATAGTTTGTAAAAAGGTTTTATTCGACTGTGGACACGGTAGTTTTTACAGACCATGAAAATTCATCACATGATAATATCCATATAAGAATATTCTGTCCCGTAGGCATATTCGCTTACGATAATTGACAGATAGAAATTTTAGCCAGCAAGGTTTTTACTGATCCACTACTGCTTTATTTGAAGATACATATCCTGAAAATCATCGAGGGATATGCATTTTTTGGAATCAGGCCTAAGCGAACTTCCATACCGAGCATGGTGTTGCTGTGTAGTGCCCTGATGAGAGGGAGAAGGGTAAAGAATGACGACATTTCTGCTCACATAAATGAACTGCGAACTACATCTCTCCGAAAGAACGCGAATTCTATGCTCGTGCAGGAAGTCAGCCATTCAGGCACAGAACTGTGCAAGCAGACCGTACGCAAGAAGCTTGGAGAGAAGACTTGTGCCAGACCCTATTAATAGTTATGGCAATGTAAAGGCTGATAGCCAAAGGCAACCCGCTTGTCAAAAGCCTCACCTCAGTTATATGTCACGTACGCTGGAAAATCACCCCTCGATATATTCAGCCTAAATCGTTGTGGTCTTCTTGGTAACGGCTCATATGGTTATAAAGGACCCTTTGCACAATTCTGATTTTTGTTGTCAAGAGCACTTTTAGTATGTAAAATCTGTAGACCATCTATGTATAATGTTATAGTACTAGAGAATGGATTTTCATGCAATTTTCACCTTAAATATTTTTTAACGGAAGGTTTATATGTTACTACTATAATACATAACATACCCGGGAACAAAAACTAAAGATTAACACCGTAGCACAGTGAGGAGGGGTCACTATTTCAAATACAATTAACAAATATAGGTTGGAGCCATGTCAATTAACTTAAATAGATCCGAATTGCAATTTATACTTAGAAATTCTTTTAGACACAGGTTGCCGACGCAACGCCTCAAACTATTCAAAAAATTTCCCCTGTTTCAATGGCGTAAGATAAATATTGGTACGACCAATATTTATCTTGTGAGAAAGTACCCAACAGCATAGCCGGAACATATAATTATGCCAGACAAACTAAAATATTTGGTTCCACAGGTCTTTAAAAAATTAGGCAAATAAAGAGGCCTATACGAGTATCTACAACCTTTATCTGATAGATTGTGTTATATGGCATCTAACTGTCTGAAACTTTAATAATTAATAATAATAAATAAATAAATATTTACAACACCAATTAGCCTAGCCCCAAACTAAGCTCTGTAAGGCTTGTGTTATGGGTTGCTAGGGTAACGGATTCAATACATATACTGTACATAATAAATAAGTATACTTATATAGAAATACATTTAAACATCCATGACTGGAGTACAAATATGCTCGTATTCATCATACAAACATCTGCCCCCACCTGGATTCGAACCCAGGACCTCTCGAGTCGGCGACACCATGGAACCCGGCGCACGAACCACTCGACCACGGAGGTCATCATTTATCTATTTACGAGTATTTATCAGAAACTTATGGTGGTAAGCGCCTAGCTTACCAATCTATTCCTTGGTTCTTAATTTATTTTATGACGAGTATCTACTATTACCTACATGTAATGGTTAACCCAGAACAGAATCTAATTTCCAGATTATGCAAATTTGCTTTACTGTAGACTCTGGTAGTATCAAGAATTATATGCAACTGATACGACATCGACAAGTCATTGTTGCGTGTAAATTAGCAGAACATAGGTAATTTGTTGCATCAGTTTCTCTAGATCCTTGTACAACTCCCACGCAAGTTGCAGTTTATGAGCAGTTAAGTAGTCTCATTGGACGATTCGCTCGGACCATATTTACTCTCACTCTCGATATGGCAGTGGACAACTTTACGGTCACCTACATGTCCATTGTAGTCCATTTCCTGCTTAGATTATGACATCCTTTTGCTTGGTTTGACTATTTTAAACATTGGAGGAGGAGATTTATTAAGATACAATTTGCAATGATTGCCAATATTTGATTAATCGAAGGCGGATAACTTCTACATCAAATTCGGGTAGATTTTTTTTTACTAATAACAGTTGAACAATAACTTTTAATTAATTACCTAACTTTCGAATTAAATTTATATAGACATGTGTCTCGTGTTTCTGAATAGTTGTTCTGGAAAATAACGCTTTTAATTATAAAGTCTTTTAGCTGTTTGATGTAGTTATATCTGTAAACGTTTTCTTCTGTATTTGGACAACAAAATCAACATCCATCCCATCTGTCCATCTAAACATTTTAAAATATTTACTTTCAACGCGCATTTCAATTAGTAGGTACCTTCTACAACTTTCTTTTTTTCTTTACGTTTCATTACGATTGCCCGTCAATTACTGAAGCTCACACCAACTGTCCGTGGTGATGATGATTGTACAAAATAAGTGCGGCGTATTTGTTTAATTAATAGAATTAATCTCAGGTGGGATACTACGAGCGCCGTGCGCGTGCGCCGGGTGAATGACCTCAGCTCAGCCGGCCACTGACGGAATGTTGCCAAACGCAATGATCGGAACCCGCTGAGAAACTGTGCGAGAAGGACTGCAATCTGCTGTGCTTGCGTGTGACTTTTGTGGAATGGTTAGTCATACAGTCTGATTTGCGCAATTTGTAATAGGAGTTTCAAGTATTTAGGTGTTAAGCTTAGGGTAACTAGGCATAAGTTTATAATAAATACCCAAAATTATTGAAAAATCAAAGTTGCTTCGGGCGTCTGAAATTCACGCTGCACAACTGAAACTTATTTTTTGGCTTTGAATGGTTTTATTTTAAGTAAACCTACTTACATAAAAAGAACATTTATCCTGGAGGATACCGGTGAAACGAATGTAAGCTTAATGTGAGTTTTTAACTCGCATAGGCATTTTAGCTATGCTATCTTAAAATTATGTGGCATATGAAAGGCACTACAGTCGAAAATTGTTGCATCATACTGAAAAAAAATACAACATGTGACTTTCGATCGATCTGTGTAAGTATGTCGTTGGAGTAAGTATCTCGCACCTCATACTAACTTCGGAATTTTCAAGGCAGTATTGCTTTGCAACAATAGTGTAATTTTGCGTTCCATATCCGGTATTGACGAATAAAAAACATAAAGACACCACACCACAAATATTCTAGGTTTCTTAGGTACGGACTTCAAAATGTATGCAACCTTCTCTTAGAGGAAAACGCAATCCAAATCCTAACATCACTGCAATTCCAGTTTCCAAGTACGCGTGCCTCAAATTCGGAACTGAGAAACGGGCATGATGCGGAAGATTGCGCCACTGTTGTACAAACCGGTCTACAGCAGCTGTCCTAAAAATCTGCATTTACTATATCGACTACATTAATACCACTTCATTGAGAGTATCGGTAGCTGACACTGGATAATTTTATGCATTTATAAACCAGGGTATTTGACAAGTTTTAAAAAACAATCTCACGTTATTGACTTATGTTTATGGAGTCCGTAAAAAGTAGATATTCATCATTCTGTTGTGTATTTCAGGAAAAATAACCAAATCAAAAACTCCATTTTCAAGTTGCCGCGAAAACGTTTCTCTGGACAATATGGCGTCTTACTAGTGTGTGACGTCACACGACTGTTATTAAAACGTCAAACGATACAATTTAATGTCACTTTAACCGGAAGTTTACTTGCGTGTGACGTCATTTTAGGCTCCGCCAATCCCAAGCGTTTTGGGTCACGTGACAATAGATAAGAAAACTATTATCTTTTTCGTTAATTTTTAGTAAAATTATGATTATTTTTTTTAGTATAAATAGTATAAACTACTGCCAATATTCATTCTAAACACAGATGCTAACAATTGGCATTTTATTTTTAACACTGTCAAATACCCTATTAAAAGTGAAGATGTTCACATCGTACTTACCTATTATAATGTCTGAAGTCACGAGTAAGGCCTAACGACTCATTTATATCCAAAGCGGAGTGGCGTCAAGAAATAAACGTACTACACAGAAACTCATGTTTATTTAATGAATAACGAATGGTAATGCATTTGCTTGCTTTGCGGCTTGCGGTGCTTTGCAATTTCTTTGTCACTTTTCATCATGGTTATTTGAATAGTTGCGGTCTTCCTATAAAACCTATATCAATTACTATAAAGAAGTAACATAACTTCTAATAATAGTGAATAAGTGAAGCATAGCTTTTTTATACAAATTCTCAGTAATTATCTGCAACCTACCATCATATGTGTGAGGGATTAATTGTAATGTTGATAAAATTTGCCTGTACCCAATTTCCTTTCCAAGATGGGCACTATACGGAAAATTACACCTCTTTTATTCTTCATGTTTATTGCAATGAGCCTTTTCGCAACTCGACGTCCTTATGGCTCCTGTATTTGCATGAACACCTGCCTTATCAATACTATTATACTAATAATAGTCATATTATAAAGAGGTTAGATTTGATTGTTTGTTTGTATTGGATAGGCTCCGAAACTACTGGACCGATTTGAAAAATTCTTTTACATTTAGAATCCTACATTATCACTAATGAACATAGGGTATAGAGTATTTTTTTTAAAGTTAGGGCTCCGTATGAAAACTACGATAATATAACCCAGGGTGTGAAAAAAATAGCAAAAAAAAACTCCGGAAGTCATTGACAATAGAGCAAAGTGATGTATTAAGTTTTATAGATATAGAGGACATGAATATCTACAAAAAAGGCCGTGATATCATATGCCTAACTATGAGTTATGTCATAACTAAAGGTCCCCTGCGGTTTTACCCGTGTTAATATGAGGAAAAAGTTTATAGTGTGTTAAATTTAAAAGAGCCCATCTTTTGCTGTCGTGGACTTTTTTATAGATCTTTTAAAGGGAAACAATTCCGTCATACATGATATTTCTGTAACTTTAATCATTTACGTAACTTCACATGTACGCAACGGAATCTCGCAAATGGAATATTTTCACCCGTTTTGCAACATTTTACATCGATATTCTGCTCCTACGGTTGCAGCGTAATATTATACTATAGGTTTAAGCATTCCACAATAAATGCACTATCTAACACAAAAATATTTTATCAAATAACTTATAACTTTAAAAAATCATTTTAAAAAAAACTATGCAACAAAATGTTCACTATCAGTTGAATAATTTTTCATGGAAGGTTTATAATCTATACTTATAATAAATCTGTAGAGATGTCAATTCTGTACATGAAATATATTTTTAAAATAACTATCAGGGGGTGATTAGTGATCGATACTGATGCCAAAAATGCAATCAGTAAAATTTTGGTCTGTCTGTCTGTCTGTGTGTATGTTCCTTATAGAAACAAAAACTACTCGACGGATTTTAACGAAACTTGGTACAATTATTCTTCATACTCCTGGGCAGGTTATAGTATACTTTTCATCACGCTACAATCAATAGGAGCAGAGTAGTGAAGGGAAATGTTGGGAAAACGGGAGAAGTTACTCCATTTATTAAGCTTCCGTCGCGTGTGCAGCCTTAATGGTTAAAGTTACATAGAAATCATGTATGACGGAAATATTCTACATAAAATTGTCTAAAAAATATCCCGCAACAGCATATGTCTACCTTTTATGGTTGACTTACAATAACACGTGTAACTCCCGATAGCTTAGCAGTTCGGAGCATTCTGATCATATTTGTTTACTCTTACGTTTATAATACTCTGACTCATCCCTAATTTAAAAAAGTTAACATTATTACATATTCAATAAAAAAAAAATATAGAAATCTGTATAGAAACACCAAACTTATACATGAAATAAGCCATCGCACCGTCGCACGTGAATACTGAATCATGCTATAAGGATTATTTTTGTGTAACGGTTGCCGCGCTCGACACGGGTCGCGGCGGCGGGGTATCAAAAGGCGGGAGGTCCGAGAGCGAGCTGTCTAAATCTGTTTTCTGCGTCGCTCCCCCCCTCCTGGGGGACGATCGCTTCCGATGAAGCCTTAGAGGCCTTCCCGGCCAGAGGTAGCCCCTACGGGTGTTTTTTAGTCAGTACGAGTCTGACATAACCTTGCAGCCGGCTGTAGGGTATCCATGAGGATTTCACACCTGCTCCCCCGCCTGGGAGGAAACAAAAAGAAATAAAAAAAAGAGAGCGAGCGAGCTTCAATATTTAGCTGTTGATGCGTTCAGAGCGCTCGACCTTATTGACAGACAATAATTGATATTGAGAAACCGTGCTTATCAGCGCGACTTTTAGTCTTTAAATAGTTTATTTGAATTTCTTTTGTTGTTATTTTGTAAAATAGGTATTAGCTGTTTTGGTAGTGTTTAAATATTCGTTCAAAGTGTAATTTAATCATATGGGATGAGTGTACGATGGCCCATCGAAAAGGAATAGAAGCGGTAGACAGAACTTTAAGGGATATAAGACAAAATGATCGACCAAATGTGGTGATTTCGATAAACCTTACCGGTAATACCACGGGGAACCCGAGCTGATGAGGTTAGGGCTTGCCGGAAAAGCTCTTATTTGTGGCGTGATATACAATCGGTGCATTTGACTATAAACATGCGAGTGAGAACTGTAGATAACCCGGATGATCGTGAATTTTCTGATATATTATTAAAGAAAATACCTTCACCAAAGATACCTATCCACTGCTACACCAAGGAAAACTTATTCTGACGCCTGAGTTATGTTGTATAGTGCAATCCCAACAACATCTTATATCGTCAGTTTACGCTGACGTAACAAATATATTAAATAAGGACAATTCTTGGCTATGCGAAAGGTCCATTTTAACTCCTCTCAATGACCAGGCATCTGAGATACATAATAAAATACTGTCGAATATCCAGGGGGAAAGCAAAGCTTATAGTTCAATAAATAGAATGGCTGATGAACAAGAAGCCACTAATCACCGGATAGAACTTTTAAATTCTTTAAATATGCCCGGACTTCCTTCTCATGAAATTTGTTTAAAAATTGGCATTCCGATTATTCTGCTCCGAAATTTAAGACTTCCACAACTTTGCAATGGAACTCGGCTTAAAGTAACCCAGTTGCAACAAAATGTAAGGCTCAAGAGCAGACTTTGCGTGTTACTGGAGTAGATCTCGGTGTCAGTTGTTTTTCACATGGTCAGTTATATGTCGCTCTTTCCCGGGTTAGCAGTTCTAGAAATCTTTATGTTCACGTGCCGGACGGGTGAACTTTCAACGTAGTTTACCCGGAAGCTTTGCGCTGAAGTATTTTCATTCTATATGTACTTCAGCCTCATGTGAAAGTGATCTAAACAATATTACCAATACATTAACATAAGTTGTTATGTTAATGTATTGGTAATACAAGGTAACATACAAGGAGTTACACGCTGATGGTCTCGGGGCACAGGAAAAAAATAATATTCTGCGGTTCCTCACTGCGCTATTTTTAACAGTATTGTGGATTGACATATTATATTTCCCTACAAAAATACGAAAGTTAATCTGTCTGTCACATCAAAACAACGGAACCCTGAGGAAGGACATATGCTACTTTTTTACGAAAAACGACGAAAACGCGGACAAAGTCGCAGGCAAAAGCTAGTTATATAAATAAATTCATAATACAAGTCTGAGAACAAAAACTATAGTCTACACCAGTGGTTCTCAAACTTTTTAAATGACGGAACCCTTTTGGGAAGCAAAATACTTGATGGAACCCTACAATAAAACAATTATTTTTATAAGTGTATTCTATATTAATCAGCATAATAAAAGTACAATGTATCCGTTACTAATTATTATTTACTTCACCACTTGGTAAGGACAATAATAGAAAACATTAAAAAAGAAAAAATCTAACTAGTGGGAGGTATGAAACTGTTTTTTATTTTTCATCAATTGCTTGATATCAGGTTTGATGGAAGAAAGTTGGAGTCTCATATCAGCTTCGGCGTCCAGTCTATTGCGATATTTTGTTTTCGTGGCTGCGTAGGTAGAGAATCCTGTTTCGCACAAATATGTAGTTGGGAACGGGAGAAGAATATCCAGAGCCATTTGGCCAAGCATTGCATATTCATCTTGGATTCTGCACCAAAAATCATTAAGAGGCGTCGTTTTGAACAATGACTCCATACTTGTGTCTGATGACATTTCTAAAAGAGATTCATATATCTCATTTGACATGTTTTCAGGCTTTTCCAAGTTGGGTAAAAAAGGATTATGAATCCAGGAGTTCACTTTAATTTTTGTATTGTGTTCTTCGGGAAAATACTTTTCAAAAGATGCGCGCATCGAACTGAGATATTGGACCAATTCTTCAAACACATTATCTTCAAACATTTCTGAGTCGTTTTCGCTAACAAACTCAGTGAGTAACGTAAAACTTTCTATTTCTTTCTTACCAATGCAAATGATCCAAAAATCTAATTTTCTTTTAAAAGTAGTTATTTTATTATAGGCCTGAAACACTGTTGTCTGTTTACCTTGCAATGATAAATTTAATTCGTTAAGTTTTTGAAAGATATCCGCCATAAAAGACAATCGGAACAACCAAGTTTTATCATACAAACGGTCCTTCAAATTAAAAGAAGTATCTGCTGAAAGAAACATTTGTAACTCGGCTCTAAGTTCAAATAGCCTTGTTAAAGTTTTTCCCCGAGACAGCCATCGCACTTCTGTATGGAGCAGCAGTGTTTTATGTTTGCTGCCATAATCTTCACACAATAATGAGAACAATCGGGATTGTAGTGGTCGTGATTTGATAAAATTAATTATTTTTACCGCTTCATCCATAACTAATTTTAGATTAGACGGCATTTGCTTCATCGCAAGTGCTTGTCTATGCAGAATACAATGACTGGAACTACAATTAGGCGCTTTATTTTTCATTCGTGACACTGCTCCTGCTGTTTTACCTGTCATCGCCTTGGCCCCATCTGTACAAATGTCAATGCAATTGTTCCAACTGAGATTATGTTCTTCAAAAAATATATTTATTTTATTAAAAATTTCTTCCCCGGTAGTGTTTGTAAGCAGCGATGAACACATAAGCATGTCTTCTTCAAAAGAACTTTTATATGGATATCTCACAATAACCAGCAGGATAGCCAAACCAGCGACATCAGTCGACTCGTCCATTTGCAAAGCGAATCGTGTATTTTGTAGACGTGTAACTAGTTCTTGTTTGACGTAGCTTGCCAGATCATGGATTCGTCGTGAAACAGTATCGTTTGATAGCGGAACAGTAGAAAGATGCTTTGCAGATTTTTCATCAAGCATACATTTTGTTATGTCTAATACACATGGTTTTATTAATTTCTCAGCGATAGTGTGCGCTTCACTTGCTTGTGCAATGCGATAGCTAACTAAGTATGATGCCTCCGTGGCCTTTTCGTTGGTAGTTTGTGTTACATGCATCATATTTTTTTGACTTTCTAATAACTGATCTTTTTTGCGAACAAAAAATTCTTTATTCTTGTCTTTAGTCTCGGGGTGTACGGTTTCTAAATGTCGACGCAATTTGGCAGGTGCCATGGAACTATTAGGAAGCAGTTTACTACAGAGCATGCAGAGAGGTGAGCCGTTGGAATCAACAAATCCGAAACTGATATAAGATTCATCATACTTCCTTTTTTTCGTCTTTGAAACCGTCGAGCTTGACGTCGTGGCACTCGTGGCATCATCTTCTGGATCGGTGATTGCTAAATTCTCCGCGCGCATTGCTTTTGAACATTCAGCGTCATTAGAAGATGTTGTTGGAACACGTTTAACACCTTTAAGCCAACGTTCCATTCTTCTTTATTTATAATGTTACAAGTCAGGATAGTGGGGTTTAAATAATGCACAATCGTTACTGCGTATAAGAGACTAAATTTAGAACCTACAGGGAAGAAATGTATAAAACTGAGACAACAGAATACAGCAGGCAGTAAAACAATGAACACCAGTTTCTCGCTAGCGAGCTTGTAAGTAGGTAGTAACTTATCGCTCCGAACGCTAATCATCAACTGACGACGCCAACGCGCGATCGCCGCTTTTATACTTAGTCCTAGACTCGATCTCAAATATTCTCGAAAATACTCGAGTCGGCACCTTTGATAAACAAAAAGCAAAAATAAAAACAGAAATTTAAAAATAGCGTTGTAAACAATATCGACTTTATCCTTTGAAGTTAGAGACGAAAGTCGCTAGTTGACAACTATAGCGTCTAATTCAGAGGCGGCTTTTATCAAAGAGACTGAGCGCTTACAAGTATACCTACCCGCTCGTTTTAAGTTTGCCGCTGGCGATAGGTATGAGTGTATGACGTTCGAAATTTTTTATTTAATTGTAACAATAAAAATTGTGTACGTTAGATATTTGGGTAAAACTATGACACATTATAAGTTTTGTTGTCACGTGGGGGAGGGTACGCGCATTCCACAGACCGGCAAACTTAGAGCGAACGCGTTGTACAAGTATAAAATTGTTGAGACCAAACTTATGAGATATTGTACCAGCTAATGTAACACAAGCTTATACAAATACAAATAAATAAATAAATAACATTCATAGCGTTTTGTCTCCGCGCGGCCGCGGAGTCCGCACAGCCGCGGAGCGACCAGAGAGAGGTGTTTTGATTTTTTTATTTCTAAATTCTTGCGGAACCCCGACAGAGGTATCACGGAACCCTAGGGTTCCGCGGAACACACTTAGAGTATAGCTGGTCTACACTACGGCTCTACACCGAAGCGAAGCGAGGGCGGGCTGCTAGTCTTATATAAAAGCCTTATTAAAATTAGCATGAATATATCCATAGTTAATATTGACGTTGCATTAATAAAGAAAAATACATTAAGAATAATAAACGCACTATTTTATAAATAAGGCTTGTAATTATAGTAAGGGACTGCATTGATGTCTTATCAAAGGCTGTACGTGACTGTGATCAATAGCCAGACTTCCCACGGCGCATCGCTTCACTGGCGGTTGAATTAACGCTGACTCAGTCGACTGTATCATTCATTACTGAAGGCACGAGACTCATTTTTTTCTTTAACTATTAAAACAAAAAAGACAAATAGGAACTTTTTTCTCTTTCTCTATTAGACTATTTGAAGAAGGAATTCTCTGCCGCACTCGTGCTTCCTCTTTTTTTCATCACCAGGATCTTTTTATATTAATTTTCTTAGGAAATATGCTTAATGAAAAATCACTGGATTATCTTGTTAGCTTGGCATCTGACTCAACATAACATTAGGTAGATTCTATTTCTCAGGACTTGTTTTATGTGAAACTAGCAGCCGCCCGCGACTTCGTACGCGTGGAGTTAGTTACAAATAATGGTTCACTGCTCGTTCCACATAATTGAAAGCGTGATAATATATAGCCTTTATGTTGATCCGACTTCTTAATAATATTCGTGCCAAAATTGAAGTAAATCCATGCAGTACTTTTTGAGTTTATCCCGGACATACATACAGACAAACATTCTAAAAACTATATTTTGGCTTCGGTATCGATTGTACGAGTAGATCACACCCCAAGTATCCTTTGAAAAAAACATTCAATGTACAGTTTTGACTTCCTACCATTTTATTATATGTATAGATAAACTACACTCCCCAGACCTTGATTTGAGTAGACGACTTAAGATGTGTTTTAGATTGTATAAAAACCCAGCGTGTCATATTTTGAGATTAAATTAAGTGGTGAAAAAGCATAATTAAGCGTGAAGAAATAAAATAGCGTTTTAAAGGAAGACCATTACTCTGCTTTTAAGATTTTTTTTTGCTTTTAAGAAATGACTGTGCTTTACTCATTATTTACAAATAGTTCCTTAACTTTTCAACTTTCTTAAAGCTGGTTTCAAGTTTCTCTTTTCTCAGTTTTACTTAGACACGCATGTTTACCGCCAATCGAATTTGACATATACAATTACCTGTCATATTACGATGTAAAGCGAGAAACGGCAACAGTTAAGATTATATTTTATTTACGTCTCACCGTTTCGAATAAATTATTTATTCATACGTTTGCATAAAATATGTTATAAAATGATATTTTCGCAATTACTGTGTTTTGAGCAAGCACACTCTTGGCTACAAAAGTTAAAAGAATAATTTGATTTTCTAAGAATTTGTTTCATTGAATTTCGGAGTTTTTTTTTTTTGACATTCGGTTGATCCTTTTAGGCAGTGGGGCACTGGGCACAGTAAGAATTTAAGAGGTTATGTAAAAGTGTAATAATTGTGTAGTGTAAGGTAAGTGATAGATGGGTGAGAATTTAGGGTTTAAAGTACTGTTTACTGTTTAGTGCCAAATTATAAAAGAATACAAAAAAGTTATATTATCTTCTAGGGGTAAAAAACCTACGTACGACCTATTCTCTGACATACCAAATATACCCAAAAAAACATTATAATCGGTAAAGCCTTTTCGGGGGAGTTCAATAACAAACACTATGACGCGAGATTTTTATTTAAATATAATTCTTTCTTCGACCACTCTGTTATTTGTGATGATTTTTGCATGATTCTCCAAACCCAACATAAAAATTGGACAACAGTGTATCCTTGTCATTCTATTTTTGAATGAAAATGAGATGCTGTTGTTAAAATTAGTTTTAAATTTAAAAAATCATGCCAGAATCGACAACGTTGTACTTATATGTACTTATTTATAGCAGTAAAGAAACAGCATGACGTGGTTCTTATGAAGCAGTTACACTTGGTCGTTAGCCCGAATACGATTGCCTATGGAATTCGGACAAACGACTAAGTGTCAATGAACGGAGTCGAGTAGGCCCGTTTTCGATGGTTACGCGACGCCGTCTTCCAGCTCGCGTTCGAGTAAAAACAATGTAAATATGACATCGGGTAGGGTGGCCGAATTCTAGTAATGTCTTTCATGCACCAACTTAATGTAAATGCGGTAATTATGGTGATATAAACGTAATAGCTACGTATATATTACACTTACAAAAGTTTTTATCTTTGACTCTGACTGTACTCATGTTTAAAAGTAACAATTAAGTAATGTGTAATCTTTTATTTTTTAAGCATTTAACTGCTAGATGTCTGAAATCTAAAGAAAACTTTTCTAGAAAAAAATCCACGTGGGCCAGGTAGCAAACGGGACTTTTATATGTTTCTTCTTATTTTTATATCTTTTACTGACTATTTAATTAATAAATAGTTAGGTCGCTGGAAATCGCTGGGTAGAGATCTTTGAGGAGGCCTATGGTTGAATGATGATGAATAATATGTTTGAAAATATAGTTTACTTACCCTAGTGACTATCACCATGATGACGACGGCATATGGTCACGGACCCGACCTGTTAACAAACAGTTATTTGTCATTAATTTTAGTATAGTAAATTTGCATAGTAATTAATTTACCCAACAGTCACTTGACCGTGAATTATAGATGAAGAAGTTTCTATTCTTCTCTTGCGCACAGCTTTACATGCCACAAACAGCATTTATTTTATTGATATCGTAGTATCAGACCCCTCTTTCTCAGTGGGCACTTTGGGCAAGTGCCCAGGGCTCCGCGATCGATAGGGGCCTCCCTCAGATCAAATACAAAGTCCCTAGTTCCTGTCAGATCACCATACGATAACCAATATTTATTACCAAAAAAATTATAAAATTCGATGAAATCGAACCTAAATTACTGACTACAATACCAACTTACTAGCTTTACATAAGCGAAGCTATTCTACTCTTACGCAAAAATTAGGCTTTCCGACTTCAGTTCACTTCACTTCATGCTTAGATAAATTTAAATATACATATAATGGTATACTAAGCACATACACATTTTAAAGAAAAATCATCAGTAGTACACTCATCAGTATGATTCGCTCCATTTCTATCGTAATATGCCCAGGGCCTCTATAGGTTAAAGACGGCTCTGCGTAATATGTAAAATCGAATTTCGCGAAAACTTTACGCCCTTTATTAATAAATGAAAAAAAAAGCTTGGATTAGTTACTCCATGTTTTTCATCTGTTCATTAAATGACAATGGCGTTTGAGTGGTATGAACAAAAAAAGGCGTAACTAGTCTAAGCTTTTATAAATAAGGAGGTATGGATTTTTCAAAAACACAGATAATGAGACAATGGTGATGATATTGCTCAAGTTTACTATTAACTATTTTTTTCTAGTACTTCGCCGGCCGTTGTCCCGGCTCGCTCGCTACGCTCGCTCGACTCGAATTTCATGGTCACAACACTAACCTAACCTGGTGTGAATCCAAGAACTCAAGAATATTTATTTATAATAAGCCAACTATTCTATTCGCAATCTAAGAGATGACTTGTTTTCGCAAAAATCGCATCTTTTTTCAGTAAGATTGAGAAATGTCATCGTCATTATCTAATTATCCGCATTTGCGTAAAATCCCCAGGATTTTAGCGAGAAAATAAGGGGATGATACAAATGTAACCAACTGTGACGGGGAGGGGTAAAAATCTCGAAGTAGTATGATATAATTTATGAATGACCCCTTCCTGGAACAGCTTGAAATAATTTTTAATTGTGCAAATAGCAAATATGTTTTCTATAGAGAATACATAATTGCACTATGGATCTTTTTATAATAAGGAAACCGCACCGTGTTATAATGAAATGGATCAAAGATCCTTGAAATTTGACTTTAGTTACCAATACACAGTAAATTATCTTCAAGATAAAATTGTTAGAAATAAGAAATAATTTTAAAACTGTCAACGAGAAATTAGAAACACTATTTCTTGAAATGAGGGTAAAATTTTGATTAATATCCCACTCCATTCTATACCCATGTTTTGGAATATTTACTAAAAAGAAGATTATTAACTAAACTAATAGTGACTTGGTTGATTGCGTATATTTTCGTCAGGGTGTGAAAATTCTAATCTGGATGAATGATCTAAAGATGAAATTTTGAAAAAAAAATTTTGGTTTAATTCATAATTTCTCAACCAAAATACGTCAGTAAACAAGAAAAAGAAACAAGTTAAGTAGTTTACGTGAGTTTACGTCATCTGTCGCATCGTACGCAACGTAATGTTCCTTGAATGACATCATATGCGCGGCCAAGCGTGCAATGCGATTGTATCAGTAGTAACGTCGATAACAATAACCTGTCAATTAGGTACTATATTGTCAACAACAACATTTTAATGTTAGCATAGCACGTTAAGCAATTTATTGTAAAATATTTGGTGTCCGCGACATTTTTGGTAAGTTTTTTGACGTGACAACGTCTTAAATTAGGTTGCGGCTGGGAGTCACTTATGAAAAAGTGTAACGCTCGGTAACGTTACGATGAGTCTCTCGTGTTAAGTTTAAGTTTACATGTACAATGTTTTAGTAAACAAAATATATTTCTATAGTTAAAATTTGTGCAATTCTTATTTTCATTCAATTCCTTGTTCCTATTGTGCAATTTAATTATATTCATATCAATAAATATTCTACCGAGAAAAAGACGTTGTCACGTAAAATCTTCGCCCGTAAAACCGACTTTACAGGCAACCATTTTTTTTTTAGATTTGAACATCTATCAGTTAAATGCTCAAAATCCAAAAATATAAGAATAAATATGTTATGTATTTGATAAATAAATATTACTAATTTTCAGGCCAATTAGCCTAGCCCCAAAGTAAGCACTGTAAGGCTTATGTTATGGGATACCAGGGTAACGGATAGAATACATATATAAAGTACATTTATCTAGATAATACATATAAAAAAAATAGTTAGCCTATATGTTAATTTGATTTGTACACACATACACCCTAGCAAATTTCTTGAGCAACGACCATAGACAAGGAAGCCTGCGCATTAGCAATGTACGTATTCATTTTACATAGGTACTAAAAAGTCTACTGCGCAAGTTTATTTGTCTGTGTTATACTGAAGAAGTTTGCCGCTATCTATAACACAGGTGCAAAGTACAATCTTAATGGACGCAATACAGGTACACCATCTTTCACGGGTGTTGGCTACAGGAACCTTGCATAACTCCATTGTTCGAATCATCATCTTATGTAGCACTTGCATTGTGTTTTCTCGACCCAAATATCAATGTGCCATACCATTAGTCCACAGTCCTCACACAATACCTACCTACGATACGAAATACATTAAATGTACCTATCTAATTTTCATAAAACTAAAGCTAATGCGGACGATGTCGCGGGCGCCCACTAGTATCTATAATTTTTTTTTAATTACTTTCATTTTCTTCAAACGCAAAATTTCCTAAATACTTAACACACTTATTGAGTCATCGGTATTCAGTAACGTGTTTCCAGATGACCTAGAAAATTGAAATTTCCCTTTCGACTAGGCACGTGTCTGCCTGTATGCAAATTTCGAAATCAGAGAACAGTGAATATTTATTAAATTAAAAGTTTTAGGTTTTCATTAATAACTAATTATTTTAGAATGTTGTACATATGTCCATAAATAACTTCAATATACTCCGCTTCGTCTTCGTAATCAAAATATACTGTTGTAGTAGCACAAACCGTGTAGCCATTCATTCACTGAAGTTGGTAAATGTTAGGTTGGGAAAAAAGTTTCTTCGCATTTTATATCAAAATTCAAATCATCTTTTTAGTATCAGCTGCCATTTTGTTCTATAATTTTTTGCCATATTGTAGGTAGGGACACGATCCCATTGCTATAGATATTTTGGGGCTTCTGATTTAAAAACCGCGACAAGTGGTTTTGGCAGTCCTCTCGTGGTGTTAACCTAACACTGCTTAAAAAATTTTGAAGAGATGGAAACACGTGTAAATCTAAAGATGCAAGGTCTGGACTATACGGCGGATGCATTACCATCTCCCAGTCAAACTCTCTTAATTTTTGCTAAGTGGCTAAGGATGTGTAAGATCTTGCGTTATCATCACGAAAAACCACATCTCGGCGACCAGAGCGACGTGAATCGTTGCCATCAAAATTTCCGGATTGAAAACTCCTAAACCAAATTTGTGTTAATATCACAGACACTGCTCGAGGTCCATAAACATCATAATTTATTTCCCGGCTTGCGTTGCATTTTTGCCTTTTCTGTAGTAAAAATTTTAAAATGTATATAATATCTTCATTAGATGCACACATCTTGACAGTAATAAAAACGAATAAAGATCACACATTTATCTAATTTGAATTTGGAATTATCTTGATTTTTTTTAATGATACCATAAACCAACCAGATACAAATGGTGTTATACCAAAGAGATTTTATTACAAGTTCATACATACTATAATGCGAAAAGATTTTTTCCCCAACATATTAAGTTGGCGCTCATTTAGATCTCAATTCTTTTGTGTCGAAGTGAGTGTGGTAATAGTTAAATCGAATACTAATTCCTCTTTGCTCAATTTTATTGGATGACACACATCTCTGAGTGACGAGCACGTACATTTGGTACAGCACAGCAGCGGAACTAATCGCGCCGGAAGTCCTTTATGGGCGGCCATTCATCTCTGGGTTGGGCCATTGAGGATGTGTCTATCATTTTTGGGTGACTCTCTGAAGTTAGCTTTAACTGTATGTAACGGACTTAAAGGGGCCATTCACGTTGAAATAGTCGCACAGATCGTCGATCGAACTACGGTTCGATAAGGCCGGCTACTGAGAAAAAAATTGAATCATGGTAGTCATTCCCCTGCGAGGTAGTAAATAAGGTTGTCAGTCCAAAAGTTTGCCGTCTCTCTCTCTCTTTGTCATGTTTAAAATAATGTTTAAAACTAAAGACAGTTTACTAGAAAAAAAATCCACGCAGTCTAGGCAACAGATGGGACCGCACCCTCCGCTATACGGGCGGATGCACTAGCCGATTATGCAACCGTGACCTTAATGTCCGTGTCGAATTTCTTAAGCTGCAAAGCAGCACTATCTCTTTTCATTGTAGGAACCCAGAACACACAATGTCCCACACAGTGTATGTGCCCGGATAGCGGAGGGTGCGGGTTAGAGTCCCATCTGCTGCTTGGCCCGCGTTGATTTTTTTTCTTGCTTCATGCCCGGATAGCGGACTGCTAGATGTTTACCAATTAAATGATCAAAACATTATTTTAGTTTATTCATAATGAGCTAAAGTAATTTTTTTTCCAACATGTGGGGCCGGTCTTTATACTATACTTCTATCACCTCGCATCCAAACTTCATGCTCATTATGATATGCCGCCAACTTAATCGAAATATTACCAACCAATTGATTGGGAAATTGCCCCGATCGCGCTACATGTTCTGGGCGGCAGGGACTATCTAGGGACCAAGGATGGCCTCGCGCCTCTGCCGCTCCGCGGCAGAGCCAATCTAGAAAATTGCCCCTGCTTATTTACATGACAATTAAGGTGGCAATTAAGGTTCATCCCCAGCCTAACACCCTAAATTGCTCCTGCAGCAGGGGTATACGTTACCTACGTTTGTCATTGATCTGAAATATTTGTTTTTAAATGTCATTGAACTGAGCTCCCAAAAAGGTTTTAATCATTCTTGTTGAAAGTCTGACATAGCACCCAAGAAAAAGTTTTATAAACTTTAAAGTTAATATTTTTATACAAGGAAACAAATTTATTTTTAACCCACCTGATATAAACGTGTCCTTTGGCTAGCTTAAACTCAATGTTAGGACATATACACGGTCAATTTCCTAAAATATGATTTTCTCAAAATGTCTGTTTTCTTATCGTGTCTGCATCCCTATAATGTTTCTACAACAATTCCTACATTTTTGGAAACAGAGATTGTACTCCTGAGGGAAATAGAGGCCAAGAAAGAAATAACACATAAGAAGAAATAATTTTGTGAAAGTCTAGTTTCGTATTAAGGGATAGATAATTCAGTGACAAAGTAAAAATGAAATCTTTGATTTCCCTGTTCATAGAGATACTCCACCGATAGCCCAAGAAGCAAACATGCAAACCGTATTTATAAGGTCCTTTTTTGTTTACAGCCAGTGAAAAAAATAAACTAGAATAGAGTTATCCTAACTTAGGACCGAAAGCAACTGTAGGCTCATTAAAGAAAGCAAACGAATCTTAAGAACTTTCTAAAATTGCAAGAAGCAATGTCATTTGAGCCTCAATAATCGCACATAGATAAGGTTACAATCCAGCGATGACCTACTGATGGCAAAGAAAGCGATTCTATCAATGAGACGATGAAACGCCAAGACAAAAGTAATCTTTTATATACTAAATCTTAAATTATCAGTATTTTCTTTGCAATTTAAAAGGAATTATCTTTGAAATAATGAAAATTTCTACATAAAACACGTAAAGTTTGTAAATTTATATTTTCAACGAAAAGATTCTAATCTAATTGTATTTTGTGAATGTTACTGTCTGGCACGCAAAAAATTAGTACCTATATTTGTTTTTACAAATAATAATAATAAATCAAAAACACATTGTAAACAAGAACAGTTAAAGTTTACTTAGTTTAATAGGGTTCTATTAAAATAATAACTCAAACGACCTGCTCTGCACGTTCTCACGCAAATGAAACATTGTAAAAGTCGACTTCTTTTTGTAGTTAACTGACCGGTTAGCTTTTGAAATGAAAAGAAGTGTCGATGAGCTTTGCCCACGTTTGGACTAAATGTACCCAAGACGCCTGCTTTGAACAACTTCATAAAATTTATTTTATAAAAGTTGTAACCTATTTGTGAAGAAAAAGCAAACATGAGTGTCATGGAACACTCGGTTGGAACGAAGTTAACAATAAACATAAGTATAAGTACCTACCTATGTCCAGCAGTGGACGACCATGGGTTGATGATGATGATAAGTATCTACATATCTGTAACCAATAAGCTACGCAACAACTGACGGAACATTCTTTGAAAAATTTTTCGCCTATTAGCCCAAATCAGCCAAGTCCGTATTTTTCAATCGCACCTTCCGAACTTAGTCCCAAAAAAGAATAGCAAACATTTTTCATATCGAAAAACTAAACGATTCCTTGAATTTCAGGAAACCTTTTTTATACATTGCGTATTAATTAATAAATACCTACCTACTAGACACTACGGCAATTCTTGTTTACTAGGCATGGCGTGCAGATTTGGTGCACAATTATTTTATTAATGGAAAATAGAAAGCTTTCTTTATTAAACTATTCGAAACACTGTTTAATCACTTATGAACGGGTTAGGTCTCCGGTTAGTCAAGAATATGCGTATTCTGGCATTTGTCGCGGCCATGCGAAGTCCGCTACGTAACGGTGATAGACATTTAAGAGTTGCACTAAGCAGCAAAACGATACACCAATCTAATAAGTATGTGAACGAACGAAAACTTCGTTTGGTGCTTTTGGATTTGTTCTGATTATTTATTAGTCATAGTTATAGATACGTCATACACGCTTCTAATTTCGCAATACGAAAGTCAGGTAATTGCCCGACTTGCATTCAGTCGGGCACGCTCTTTCGCCGCGACTACACTTCGTTACGTGTAAATATTTTACGTTTTTCCAGACAAAAATCCCAAGAGACAAGAAAAACGTGTCATTACATTCGCAAGTACAGTTTTAGAGGAATTAAGGTAATTTTTCGTAGTGATTACTTATTTTGACAGTTGCCGACACCGTTGACACGCGTTGATCGAGATGTAATCTGCATTTATGCATAAGAGTGAAAGAGACTACTTTAGTGCGCTTTATGTGCGGCTGTAGCCAAGGGAAGTTGAGGCGGGGACTACTTGTGCTATTTTTAAATGCATTAACGTTGGCGTACAGTCTGTCTATATATTATACGTCATTGGTAAGTATTAAATAATAATATATTGATCCAATGTTTCAACAAGTAATATTATAAAAAAATATTTATCTTATAATGAATATGCAGGCTATTCAGTCAGCCAGTAAAAAAAATATAAAAAGATACCAACGTATCTTTAGATTTAATAATAATATATCCAGACAATATAGTTCGTAACTACACTTTCTGACACATCTATCGGCCCACCTAGCATTTAAAATTTGAGCTAGGGACAAAATAGCAAAAAGTTAGTACCTAGGTATGCAGTTTTGAAGCTGATTTATTAACCAAATCATGTGTTTTTAAAATTATTCCTCAACCATAATCATATATTTTTTCTACAGACTGTTGAAACTTATAACACTAAGTGGCCGATAGTATATAGTATATATATAGTTTGATTCCCCGTTTAGCAGGCGATTTTTAAAAAATCTGTGAATGCAATTCTAGTTATTATTAAAATTAAAATGATGTCTTCTTTCAGTAAAATGTCCTATCTTCAATATTTAATATACTTTCCCTCCGTGTGAGGTAGCCGTGGGACTGTATATACAGATTGTAAAAAAACCTATGACAAAGACTTAAACTACGCATTCTGTACACCCAAACTAGTACTAAGTCATATTACAAAATATTATAGGTGGGAAAAATTGTATTTTTAAGTTAAAAAAAAACATTTTTTTTCCAGTACGCAAGGTATAGCGCGGCGCGCTACTGTGGCACTACGCAAAGAATGTGCCTGTGTGTATGTGTGTGCGTGTGTCTAAGTGCGTCGATAAAAAAGTTTCTAAATAACGTTTTGAAAATATTAATGTATAAAACATGAAAAAAATATTTCGGCTTTGACCTTCAATATCTCCATAACCATAAATTTCCCAGGTATGGTCCAGAAGAAAAAAATAAGTAAAGTCCAGAAGATAAAAAATGCATGCATGACAAAATAGTCGTTTCCAAAGAAACCATAAAATCGATGAAATAATAGGCTCATAGGCATAAGTTAAAAGATGTCTCGTTAGTCGATGTCATACAGTAAAGAAGTTTACCTGTAACGAGCTACACTTAGCTGATACGTCAAACTAAAATCGAAATAGAAATTCATATGCACGAGAATAAAAGCACGGTGACATAGACACGCAATATTTAAAAGTGGCGCCAAAATGAAAACTGACGATAAAAAAACAGCTTTTTTTTAATAGGTCCAGAGAGTTCCATCAGTCACTTGGATATAAAGGTTCCATTTTTAAATGTCGAATTAGCTTTTAAATATATTATTTTGTAAGTAGCCAGCTAGGGCATCAAGAATTAGATTTCCTACTCTAGATGACATTCCAAGCAATAAGTAACTGGAGAATATTTCAGTACCTACCATTTTAAATAAACATAAAATATCGAGTGCTTGAGTATGCAGTAGAAGTACAGATAGAGAATACTAAAGTGGTGCAGGATAACAATTTAGAGTCATCTTTATTTCTTTGAAATAAGCGGGCTTTCTCAGTGGAAGTATATCCCGTAACGTTGCCTTGACTGTACGGCTATCAACTATCATAAGGCTTGCATATTTCACATCATGACCATTACCGTTACACCAATAATCATATTAACACGCAAGCCACTCACATTAAACGTATTTACCATTTTACAGTACTACGGTAACTTAAATAAGGTACAGGACATCAGATTTCCCATTTCAATTGAAAAGCCTTCTTGAAGCTTGACTATAAATTCTACTAAAGACTGCAGACACATAGAAACTTTATTATATTTAATATGTACCGTGGTATCTCCAATTAGGGATTGATTTTATTTATTTATTTATTTTATTCTTCTTTACCAAAATACAGTAAATGACGGACTTAATGCCATAGGCATTCTCTGCCAGTCAACCAGTAAGGGTGTGGGATACGAATGTTATGGCGATAGAGTGCGAGTTACTGAAGGTATAAAAACATATATATTATCCTACTTAACTTAACTATACTATAATAAACGATAAATAAATATTATATAATAATCAAATATCATAAATATACATATAAATAAATAGATTTTATTTAGTATATGACAATAACCTTTACTTTTTTCCGGCCCAATACTCACCAACCATTGAACCCATTTCAGTGACCCCTATCGGGAGCTTATTTTTGTTGTAAGGTGTAGACCAAATTATTTAACAATGCAGACCGTTCAATTCATTCTAGTATTGTCGTGCAGGAATCAGATGTGTGTGTAAAAAACAAATAAGTCAAATAAGTGGACCTACGACTATGGTTGTTTTACGTTGGGCTATATTTTTTATAATGACTAGGCGACTTCCTTGGCTGTCGCCATTTTGATGCTCTATCATCTCTGCAAGCTACTACCTACTTTAAATTTACTTGTTTAATTTTAATAAAGCAGGAATCAGAAATGTTTGTTCAAACAAATAAGACAAACAAGTGGACCTAGGACTTTGGTTGATTTACGTTGGGCTATATTTGTTATAATGACTAGGCGACTTCCTTGGCTGTCGCCATTTTGATGCTCTGTCATCTCTGCAAGCTACTACCTACTTTAAATTTACTTGATTAATTTTAATAAAGCAGGAATCAGAAATGTTTGTTCAAACAAGTAAGTGGAGCTAGGACTTTGGTTGCTTTACGTTGGGCTATATTTTTTATAATGACTAGGCGACTTCCTTAGCTGTCGCCATTTTGATGCTCTGTCATCTCTGTAAGTTACTAAGTACTTTAAATTTACTTGTTTATTTTTAATAAAATATTAACGCGAAACACTGTTAACCCAGAACCGTTCCGTTTGGGTGGTCCGGTCGCGATATATGTTCGTGATATGGGCCCATATTGCTGATTCATTGTTATATTAATCTGTATCACATCTACGAAATATGTTCATACATTCTACAAACTGAAGGCACACTACAAATGATCTACTTAGAAATATGACGTGTCTTTTTAAACGCATGCTGTATCATATCACACTCTTTTATCTTAAGAATATAAATTTATTTTTTAAAAAATATAACCACAATTTCAACGTTACTAGTTTTATAGAAAGTGTAAAAAGGGTATTTCAATTGAACAAAGTGGAAGACTGAAGACTAAATTAAATTAGAAATGGACAGACAAAAACAGAATTCATTGCATAAAAAAATCTCAAAGCTTTGAGTAGGTAACACGATTACGTTCAAAATTCGAATCATGCTTACACAACAGCAGCCTGTTTGTAACAAAGAAAGTGAGTACATGTCACAGAAAGCAGTCATTTGTTTCGAACGCGTTTACATGCGTCGCGTACGATACAGTAAATATCGCGGCGGGCGGCGCGGCGGCGCGAGCGCAATGTTTACGCGCGCTCGTGCAACCATGAGCCGTGACCTGCCACCTGCGGTCACGGGTCACTCGCCTGCTGTTACACACCCTACCCGCCCGCCGGTAGGCAAATAACAAATACCATTTATTGGCGTATTCACTGGTAGCAAACTTCTTGAGTAAAATTATAGACAAACAAACTTTCACAGTAGACGTTTTTGTGTATAAAATTGCTACTGCGCAGGCTTCATTGTCTGAGGTTTATGCTCAAGATGTTTGCCGGAGTTAGTTCGCACTTCAGAAAGTGAAACCACTCTGCCACAATAGAGATGGATAGACTTACAAAGAACAACTTCAAAGTGCTGAAAAGAAGTTTAGGTCTATAAGTCTATAAAAATTAAGAATGTTTGTACTTTCAAAGATAAATATATTTTCTTTTTTTTTCAAAGTCAATTTCTATTGAAAGGGTATTCCCAGTGTTCTTTATTCGAGGATAACTATTCAAAACTTAATTCTCCTTTTTATTTACAGACTGCTGTTTAACAAAGGGAAGGCACGAAGCAGAAATTCACGATTTTAATTAAAAAGTGTCAAAAGTGTGTCAGGGTTACAAGTACCTAATGTTAGTTCTATTATCTATAAATGCAATATGGTCAGGTTTTTACTTGGCCTGGAAGTAAACTCAGTGAACCGTGACATATTGCGTAAAATTAATAGCCTAAAAGTGAAACAAGTTTCCTCTGAACTAAGTGAAATTGATAAAAAATCCAGTACACACTCAAAGGAAGCTATTTATTTACATGGATTTCTGTAATGTTTTCAACCTCCAAATTGATTGCCTAGAAAATAGCAAGCGCCTTGGGCCATTGTTTCTAGCATTATCCTTATTTGCCGCGTCTGGTATACGATGATAAAATTATATTATGTATCCCCATTGTAATCAACATATCGCTAATGTTTAATAGGGTATTTGACAAAGAAAACGATCTCACGTTATTGACTAATGTTTATGGAGTCCGTAAAAAGAGTGGATATTCATCATTCTGTTGTGTATTTCAGTAAAAATAACCAAATCAAAAACTCCATTTTCAAGTTGCCGCGAAAACGTTTTTCTGGACAATATGGCGTCTCACTAGTGTGTGACGTCACGCGACTGTTATTAAAACGTCAAACGATACAAAGTAATGTCACTTTAACCGGAAGTTTACGTGACAATAGATAAGAAAACTATTATCTTTTTCGTGGGTTTTTAGTAAAATGATGAATATTTTTTTGTAAAAATTGTAAAAACCCCTGCCAATATTCATTCTAAACACAGATGCTAACAATTGGCACTTAATTTTTAATACTGTCAAATACCCTAACCTTTTGAAATACCTAGAAAAGATTCAAAGAATTTGTTATAAAAAACTAAAAGATTTGTACAGTGCTAAAAGTTACCAAATAAATAGCTACCTACTAGTATATGAATTAGAAGTATATGTCATACTTATCGTATCGCTTACAACTGAGGCGAGCAACGCATGCGGTGAACAAAATTTCCCCGTTCTACCGCGAACACGGAGGGACAAAAGTACGCGACAGTCCGCGACTAAATGGAACATTATGTGACAAGAGGCGGCAACGCACACGGCGGAGTTTAGTCCGCGGGACGCGCTCACCCAAGCATTTTTGTCAATAATATTTGACACTTTGTAATAAACTTTTGTTTTTACGAAGTGAATATTATAATATCTATAAATTTATTTAGGTACCTACAATCATCGATAAATGACAAATTAATTCTTGTTCACTCGCACGGAAGGTAGTACCACAGCTAAACTGTCCATATTTACCTATACAAATACCAAACTACGTTCAGTTAGTAACTAAAAGCAATGACCAATTTGTCACAAAGTTTTTTGTGCACTTTTTATACTATTATCGATCTTTTTCTGGGTACGTTTGAGACTAGTTTATTTTATTTGATTTGTTAAAAAGAGACGGTTGAGCAAATAATACTTAATAATAACCCGTAATAATCCATGATTTTTAAAAAGTACTTATTTGGGCCGCGTTGTTTATTAAATATCATAATTAAATATGACAATTAACCGATGTCAAGTCAAATATATAGTAATATGTGTCAAATTTTGACAATAGTACATTTTTCTATAGTATTTTAACTATAGTTAAATTTGTTTTTTTTTAACAGATAGTTAATGAAATATATGTATTGATACATTTCAATCAATGTTTAAAAACTATTTTGGTAACAATGTCGCCTGCACTTCACAGTTAAATTAACTGAATAAGAAAATTGTAACGTTTATTCGATCATGGCGAAAGCTTGAAATTGGCATTTCAAGAGTTTCTTTGTTTTCAAACGCTGACTCTATTTTATTACTTATATTTTTTATTATATGCATTTATCTGCTCGACTTATTAATCTAAAGAATATTTTTTCTAATAAAATCTCTGACTCTATAATAAAGAATTAACTTTTAAGTGCTAACGGAGTTTGAAAACTTCCACACGGTAAGTAGGCGCATAGAAAAAAATTCACAGCTCGTCGCACTCGCATAGTCATGAAAAATAAAATTGAGAACAACAAACAAAATTTAAATTCAACACAGCTGTCAGTTAAGCGCAGTTCCATTTCGCCGAGTAAGAAAGTGTTTGACATGCATTACGCAGCTGTCACGTCCGTCGTCTGTTGCCGCGTTTAGCCATGCGCCCGCGCCAACCGTCGATCTTCCGAATTCGTGGTACAATTGTATGCGCGCGTGCATTTAATTTTCAACCGTTTACCACAGAATAGATAGTACACAAGTCAATTTACTTACAAAATGCGATCGAGCAACGCACACATAGACTCCGCTCACGGACACGTTATCTCGGAATGGTTGCGACCAGTGCAAGCCAGTGATCTCGAACGTCTTTCGTCCGAAATCGGTAGAGCTGCCCACTAAAATCGGTATATTTGTACCCAAAATCAGTATAATTATGACAAAAAAATACTCACAGATTAATTTTTACCCGTTTCAAAAAAGGAGGACGTTTTCAATTCGTTAGTATATGACATGGTTTTTTACCCGTGGTCCACCAAACAAGTTCACCTGGGTGAACTCCGGAGACTTGTCCCGACCCTTGGTTCAACTAGGTGGACTAAGAGGACTTGTTATGACCCTTGGTTCACCTGGGTGATAATTATAAATTTTTAATTCAAATTCAATTAAAATAGGTATAAAATAACATTATAATGTTTTAGTTATCACTGGTTTATATTTCCATTCTTTCCGTTTCATTTTCAACAATACATCAAAAAACTAGAAACGAGTGGCATTCCACGATAGTTTTCGTGCTTCCTTAAGAAAATAAAATCCTAAGTAACGCAACCGTCGAGCGCAACGTGGGTAGTGAAGTTTGTCTTCTGTATTATCTATTTCGGATTTAGTCCAAATAGTTCTTTCGTTTGGTTTTTCTGGGCATGAAAAGTGAAGTTTGTCTTCTGTATTATCTATTTTGGATTTAGTCTGAATAGTTCTTTCGTTTGGTTCTTCTGGGCATGTAAAGTGAAGTTTGTCTTCTGTATTATCTATTTTGGATTTAGTCCGAATAGTTTTTTCGTTTGTTTCTTCTAGGCATGTAAAATGAAATTTGTCTTCTGTATTATCTATTTTGGATTTAGTCCGAATAGTTCTTTCGTTTGGTTCTTCTGGGCATGAAAAGTGAAGTTTGTCTTCTATATTATCTATTTTGGATTTAGTCCGAATAGTTCTTTCGTTTGGTTCTTCTAGTATGACTAAACGGAGAAAATCCGTTAATTTCTACTAGTAGAACTAAACGGATAAAAAAGTCGTTGTGTCCTGTGAATAGAAACTAACGGATAAAAAATAGCCGAGTTCCTATTCTACTAGAACTGAACGGTCAGTAGTATAATTCATCGGCATTTGGTGTCTTTTTGAGGAACATTATAATAAATATTACAAAATTAAATGCTTTCATTCCACATAATAAGTTGTTCTTATAAGTTACTAAAAAACACACAAGTTTTACAATTATTTTAAAACGACTGAAATTATTTATAACTAGTTCGTCTCTACTCGATGTCTGTACAAAGTCTTACGATAACGACACTTTTACTTTTTCGTTATCTATCTATACATAATACAATAAAATGGAAGGAAAGTCAAAACTATACATTGAATATTTTTTTTAAAGATTATTGAGGTGTGATCTACAATCGATACCGAAGCATTGAGTTATAATGTACTACGTACGTAGTACATTATAACTCAATGTACCGAAGCCAAAAATATAGTTTATAGAATTGTTTGTTTGTCTGTATGTACGTCCGGGATAAACTCAAAAAGTACTGCATGATTTACGTCATATTTGGCACGAATATTATTAAGAAGTCGGATCAACATATAGGCTACATATTATCACGTTATCACCTACGGCGAACGAGCAGTGAACCTTTATTTCTAACTAACTCCACGCGCACGAAATCGCCGGCGGCCGCTACTTTTAAATAACGGTCGCGTAATGTGTAGAATTTAAGGAAACGTATCAGCCTTGAAATTTATTCTTTTGGCATTCGATAGTAATGGTTATTTCCATTGTTGTGTTTCATTGTATATTATGAAACAATAGACGCCCGCCCGCATGTTTAGAAATTCATTAGATATTTGCTTAACTACAAAAAAAATATGTTATGCTACAGAAATCGTTCTTTTCAAGTTACAATTGAAAACGAATAATGTAAGTTGGATTGAAGTACATATAAAAATATGTATCTTAGTAAATATCACAGAGATTCTTAAAACTATCTTGATACGATGTCAGGAAACATTCCTGTTTATACAAGTTAGAAATATCCTCAGCTCGTAGATAAGTTGGTTGGCATACACGATCAGTAACCTTTCTTTAAACTATCTCGCATGTAAATACAGAAAAAGATAAAGACAAAGTCTGCTAATAAGAATACAGGTACTTCACCAAAAACAAATCTAAGAACATCGTTAAAATAAATATTGTTCTTGTAAGCTGTGAAGTGTTAAGTGTACCTACCTATCTACTAAACATAGGCAACACGGCCGACGCTGAATGCGACCGCGAATGAATTTTGTCAACAGTCTGATACCGTGACGAGACGAGTCACTTACCTACTCAGCAAGGCAACGTCATCCACATCTATATCTCTATCTGCTTAGTTAGGCAGTTGTCCCATCGCCCGGCGAGGAAACGACAAACTATCGGCTATTTTCTCGCTCAAGAAACGTACAATAGGTATACATTCTGTATAAATAAAAGAGATGAGGCTTACAATATGCCTCAGAGTCTTTACTGACACAACCAATAACAGATGATCATTATATTACTTGTAATGAGATGCTCGTATGATTATTTTGATTGCAAATTTAATTAATATATTTAAATAATATTATTTGCTTCGCCCCTTTTCCTACCACTGATCCTGGTCGAGCTTATTCAGTCGTTCGAAATGACTTGTTAGTTCAGGCCAGCGTATGGTACTGCTGGATGTTTCTACTATTAAAAACAAAATAATGACTATATGCTTTAAATTAACGTTTTTGCAGTGATGTTGGTACGATATGTGCAAAATTGTGTCTTGTATTGCATTTAACTATTCTAGATCATGATTTATTGGTTTGTAGTGTCCTGGTAGGTTCAATTTTGTAATTTTAATAGATTTACCTACTTTCTATTGTGAGCATAATAATCAAATGTTTTATTTTACTCTTTATTTTCTATTTTTGGTATAATATTGTATTGTTTTATAATGATATTGAGAAAAATGCACTCAGAAATACTTTTTTGTTTTCAAATTACCTTCATTGAATTGTGCATTGTGAGTATTTTTATCTCATTTTAATTTCGTTTCCAGTAAATTACAGTTTGTTTTATCTATGCAAATAGGAACACTGTATTCATATTATTATACGGGAATGGGCGTTGATTCTGCAACACAGTTTTTGTTAAACTATAGCAGAATTAACGTTTCATAATTTTGTGTACATTAATCACCTTGTTCCAAAATAAAGTTATTATAAATTATATTATAAATACTTAAGTTAAATTGTGATCGTATTTTATAAGTAAATGTCCTTAGAATTATATTCTTAAATATTCATTATTTTATTGTTATTAAATTATAATAATAATACACAGCGATAACATCACATTAATCTTAATAAGACAGTCAGTTGACCTAAGCAGTTGTTTAATGTTTGTAAGCGGTTCAATGGACGCGCTCGAATGGGACCGCGGATTAGAGAAGATTATGCAAATTATGTACATTAAATGAAGTGTTATTATTGAGGACTAGTGGATTTTATTTAAATAAATTCATCCCCTGAAGCTATGCCTGCAATATATTAATAGTTGCTCGCTGAATGAAGAGTTCTCACACTGGCGTCGAGAACTCGCTCCACAAATTGTCTCTGAGCGAGAAGAACTATCAAAGATAATACTCGTTCGGCAATTCTCGCGCGTGCAGTATTGCTCAGTACTGCCTCCACGAGCGAGTGCGAGCAACCGCTCATCGTACTAGCACACTCAACCCCAGCCCAGCGATAAAACTATGCAAATACACACTCGCTTACCGCCGGTCGTCAACTCGTTTCTAGTTTCTGCTTTTCGTTCATCGCTGGCGCAGTGGGACAAGTGCCTTATCTAAAGACTTGAGTAAACATCGCCAGTAACCCACTTGACAAAGTTAAATTATGTAAATATTAGTTACCTTTATAAATAAAGGTGATATGAGTCAGTTGCAATGAATCAAATGAAGCAAACATCTAATAAAATACCTACTCTCCAAGTTTTGGCTTAAAACGGCCAATACCGATGAGAACAATGGGCCGCCCAATGACTTCATCTCTCTGACACTTACATTTTACTTATACAGTTCGACAGATTCTCTGTGTATCATCATCATCAGCCTAATAATGTCCCCACTGCTGGGGCACAGGCCTTCCCTATGGATGGAATAGGGAGATTTGGCCATGACCCACCACGCGGGCCCAGTGCGGATTGGTGGGTACCAACGACTGCAGAAGCAGCCGGGAGCAACGGCTTAACGTGCCTTCCGAAGCACGGAGGAGCTCGAGGTAGTAAAAATTTGGTCACCCATCCAATGACCGACCACTGCGAAAATTTGCTTAACTTTAACAATCGTAGCCGAATGCGCCAACCACTTGCGCCATCGAGCTCTGTGTATGAGTAAAACTTATTTAACGATTAAAATTATAACTTAATCAATAATCAAAACAAAATACGTCATCTGCAATTCCTATTAAAATGACAGCCAAAACATTTCCATTAGGTATGTCGATAAATAAATATCTTGAACCACTATAAGTACTAACACAGCGAGGTGCTAAGCCCACTATATGTGTTCAATGTGTTTCATTTAATAAATAGTGAAGTCATCGTCAAATCATATATTTCATTTACGGTAATGAGTAAATTAATGAAATTTAAATATTGATATTTTATATAGATATAAAATCTATATTGATTACAGATGTGGCGGGCAAGAAGAGAGGAGGAGCGGCGGCCGTCTGGGAAAGTAACCATAATTTTACGTAGTCAACACTATGTACCCCTTTTTGGTGTTGAGTTTCTGTCGATGGAAAAGGTTTCTATTTCTAGAGCTCCACTGAGTTAGGGCATGGGGTGAGGGTAGTGATGTTAATTAAAAACAAAACATCTTTTGTTTTTTTCATCATGTTTAAATCTAATCTGAATAAAACTTAGGACCGTTGTTATATTCTGATTTTTTTTTTATGGTATGTTATATCTAATTTATGAACACACGTTGATTCAAAATATTTACATTCTTCAAAGGAGCTTTGTTAACTGCGTCCATACCTCAAACAAATACATATAAACCGAACGGGGAATTCCAGGATTTTTCCGTACGTCAGTGTTGGCAATTGAAAAAGCTTACTTGGTAATTACAATCAAAAATGTATGGTAGATTTTAAAATAAACAAATCTTTAATATGTACTCATAAACATTAATTTTTAGCGGACGCTTCCTTAATAAGTTTGAATTCTGTACTCGTGTAAAGAACATGCTCAAGAAGAAAACACGTTTTTTCCAACGTTTTTTTCCACGATTGAAAAAAACTAAAACAGTTTTACTTTAACACATCACTATCTGTGTTACATTGATTCACCGATAGAAATATAAATATGACTAAATTATATTAAGAGTTAGGACTTGCGGCTTGTAGACAGCTTCTATAAAAACATTTTTGCAGTACTTTGACGTCACCTTCACTAATAAAGTTTTAAGATCGTTTATTCTTTCGAACTTTATAAGACCTCTTATTGATAAGTTAAGATGTAAAATAAGATCGATTTCGTCATGTGAAATCGATCTTATTTTACATCTTACAACATAACGTAGGCTAAAGAAATCATGTGGTACATCGTGTTAATATGCTGAGAGGAAAAAAATCGTATCCCTTTTGATGCAAATGTTCCTTAGGAGAGACGAGACTTTGCATTCCCTACAAAAGTTTATAATATTAAGAAGGAGTGCAGAAAGCTAACACTTTAATAAAATAATGTATTAGAAAAAATTAAATTAATAAAATAAACATGACACTCTACCATGCGTTTAATACACATCATGCCCTTTACGTCAGATGTACCATTGATGGTACTTCTGACAAACTTTTAAGTCACTTGTACCATTACAAAAATAAAAGGTCGAAAGCATATGAAAGTCAGAAAAACAAAAGAGGATTGGATTTGATTGAAAGTCAGAAAAAATAGTACTAAAACTATAAAAATATATTTTTATTAACTTTATGATCTTCGTCATAAAACCCTCACACGCAATAATCAAAGAATTTATACTCTTCGAGATAAAAACTACTAAGATCGAATTTCAGCCATTAAGCGAACTACAGTGCTGTGTATTAGAATAAACAATAAGAGTTTTTTACTAATAATTTTGCACTATATAATCTTTTTTATACATATATTAACGAAATAGTACCTATAAGTCTATTCTCTAGTGAACGGAAAGGTGTAGTTATCGGGCATGCTATAATAAGCGCACTTGGTGGGATTCCTAACAAGGTAAATAACTGTGTTACTTTTAATTTTAAGTCTTTCAAATGTGTCACTGTTAAAGTACTAAATAAACCTAGAGAAAAGAAACCTAAAAATAAGAAAAAAACCTCTAAGAAAAACTACTGATTACTTTCATTTTATTTTTAAATAGACACCAAAATAGCAAGAACCAATATCGAATTCGTAACGTTTGCGACTCCGAAACGTCAATGTCAAATTTTGTATGGAAACTTGAACAGCAGCGCCACAAAGTATGTAACGAGAACTAAAAATCAGTACACATTTGACAATGACAGTTCGGACTCGCAAACGCCACGAATTCGATTTTGGTTCGTGCTAGGGTTACTGATCTTAATGCACAGCAAGTGACATAATAAAAAGCAATTTTCCAAGAAATCCGTACTTATCGATCATACAGTAAATACATATTTGCGTTCTATGTTACAAAAAGGACGTATTGGTATTCATCGTATTTTTACGGTATGTATTTAATTAACAGCAAACATGGGTAACAGAATCGTTATGAGAAAGGGAAAAGATCGCATGAATTGTTTGAAAAACCAAAACAAATGAAAGAGTATACGTAACACTTCCTCCGCGTAGGTATGTGAATTGTTGATAAATATGTAAAACCGAGTTGTGAATACAAACTACGCTATGCCATGGCTTAAGCATGCCTATTGTTTTGTTATTGTTATCAACAAATTACTGATGCACAGTGAAAAGTTTTTGTTAACTACAGTGCAACCTTAATATAACGACTTCCTTGAGTTAACAAATTCTTCTTGAATTTTCCATAAGATTCAATGTAAAATATACCTTTACATTGCGAACATGTTTTGCGAACAACCTCTTTATAACAAAAAATAAAAAAAATGTAAATACCTCCTGATTTTTTTCAACCAAAAACCTCTATATCCTATATAACGTGATTCATGGCACGACAGGAAACCATTTTTTTACCTCTTTATGACAAATTTTAGACCAACCTAACCTCAATATAACAAACCTCAGGTGAACGAATTACATAATATAACGAATATTTACTTATTCCATTCCGATTTGTTAGATCGAGGATGCACTGTAATTGATTCCTAAATATTTAAATATACGTCGAATATCGCATTTTGTTACAGTTACACATTACAAGCTGTACGTCTTGTTGAACACTGTTAAATGCAAACTTTTACAAGATCCTCAGCAACTTCAGTTTAGGATTTACTTCATTGCTTAGGTAACTACAGATAAAATTACGAGTGATAGATAAAATCCTACGTTATTACTATAACTTAAACAAACATCAGACCATATGCAAACCAAAAAATAATTTAAATTTAATTTAGGTTTTCTTACAGTTGCTGTTACAATTACTAACTTAAGGTTTTAAACAATACTTTATGAGTAATATAATTTCCCGCTCACGTTTTTTAATTAAGTTCAAAAAAGAAATTAATACAATAATATCATAATGAAAGAAAAAGTAAAATTCTCCACGCAGATAACATTAATCCGCTAGTAATAAAATGAAGTATCACTTAATTGTTCTCAAATGGGAAAATGTAACTACGTTGCACATAAGAAAGCGTAAGCCGTGTAAGTTCGCGGTGGAAAAAGCCCATTGCTACTATACCTATGTAAGGCTCGCTTATTTTTATCAAATTATCAAGTAATAGATTATTTTCAACCGTCAATTAAGAAGTTGCTGTTTATTAAATCGAAAAATAACGCTATCTTCAATGTTTATAAATTAGCAAATTTCCATAAAATATAGCAAATATCTCCCTATTCCATCCATAGGGAAGTCCTGTGCCCCAGCAGTGGGGACATTAATACGCTGATGATGATGATATCAAATATTAGATAAAAATAGCATTTCGTTAGCTTAAAATTTAGTCCCAAGGAAAAAAGTAAGCCTTCTCGAGCATAAACTTTGCTTAGCAATTTTGTTTAGTCTCAATCTCAATTGAAACATGATTGAACATTTTTTTTAAATTAACATTGCCGTTTTGACTTTTATCTATGGGATAAACCAAGTATTAGTTAATTCGAAACTTTGCAAATTAGCTGCAATAGAACCCTAATCAAAGCATTCATGTTTATGTATGCTTCTATCTTTAGAGGTATAAAAGATTCTACACTTATTTTGAAACGCCTATCTGGAGAAGTAATCTTTAGCTTTGGGATACTTTAGCTCCACGGGGTAGGGGATTGGGTCAGGGTAGGCAACGGCGCGAGTGATATTTTTTGTGTCGCAATTGTCTATACTCTATAGGCTATGGTTGCCTCTTACCATTAAGCGGGCCATACACTTGTTTGCCACACTTTTCATATAAAAATAAGCATTTGTTATTCTATGTTTTAGTAACAGTATTTGTTTCAAAATGTTGTTGTTGAAACTTCTATTGAGACACGAATTTTACGTTAACTTAGCAGAATCGGCACTCATAGTCACGGTAAGGAAAGCAAAAATAATACTATGTATGTCGCATACGTCTTTAAGCTATGGTGGCTGCTTAGCATCAGGCGGGCCATATGTAACATAAAAAATATGCATTTGTTATTATATGTTTTAATAACAGTATTTGTGTCAAAATGAGATACTGTTGAAGCTACATTAAATTGAGACAAGATTTTTAAGTTAGCTTTGCAGAATCGACACCGAGAAAGCTCAAATAATAGTAAAGGTACGGAATAGCAAGATCTTTATGCTATGACGGCCGCTTACCATCGGGCGAGTATGAAAAATACGTACGGCATGTACGTAAGTAATTAAATACATATATATCATTTCTTATTTTTAAATTTTAGAGCACAGAGCACATGAGGGTTCTTTACTAATACTAACGACCGCCAATTTTACCAAATACTTGAACAATATAAACCAATCTTAATTTCCTTGTCACGTAAACGGTCAGGTGTTGCGCGTGCGCCGAATTTCGTGAAACAGCGCGTGCTTAAAGAAGGAACGCAAGTGAAAGTTGGGATGCAATTTATGTACCTACGTTGAGAAAATCCCCTGGTTACGTCATTTTTGAGAATCTTCCAAGTTAGAAAGTGTTCGATATCAGCTACTGTTATTTAAGAAAGCAGATTTCCAGCAGTAACTTCTATGATCTTTGACTAAAAAAAGAGAGAATTTAGTTGTTTAATTTTTTTTTCATAATGATGAATGCCATTAAAAATATAAAGTTCTTCTATTTATGTGAACATCTAGGATCAGTGTAAATGTACTATAATATAGCTTTTTTATGTTTAGGCAGGCAAACGAACTGACACTCCATCTGATAGTAAGTAAAGCCTCGATGCAGTGGCAGGGCAAGACCTAAATTTGATGTGGGCAAGGCAGATTTCGCGAGGCCCTGTTCTGTGGCGACCTGAAGACGGATTTTATAAAATAATAAAAAAAAAAGAAATTCGCTTTTAAGCAATGCATAAAAATTACCGCGAGGCCGTAGGCGGTGGTCCACGTCGTCCACGCCTTACGCCGCCTCGGCCTCAATGACACGGGGCGAGTTTACAAGCTGCTAGCGAACTCGCTGGCTTGTAGCTTGTAAACTCGCCCAGTGTCATCGAGGCTTAAGTGATCACTGCCGACAATGGATATTTGCAACATCAAGGGTTCCGACTCTGATGAAAAAAGTTTATCCACCTTTTGAAGACCATAACTAAAAGATAAACCACGTTGGAAGTTCGTTCCAGATCTTGCTGGTGCGGAAGAAAAAGGAACTAGTGTAACGCATGAAACTGAGTAGCCATACCGTTTCGGTATTACTTATTAAACTTAACTAGACTAAGTTATTAATGATCAGCCAGCGGTTGTGCTAGATATCAGCCATCCCCGCGCTGCGCCGGAGCGTGATTTATCGACCGTGAATAGAGAGATGTAAGCCCAGCCTTGTTAGATTGTATGGCTGGCCCTTTGTATCTTCATAATCAGCCTATTATTTACACTCATTGTACTAGGGCTTGTCTTTGGAACGTATATCTATAAAAAATATCTATCATGTGTGGACCCAGTGGACAGAAGGAGTTCAGGGGATCCCTATAACGGTGCGGGCTTTGAGGTCTTAAGGTCGTTTATAGTTAAATACAAATCATGTCTTGGCGGTGCTCTTTATAAAAGGTGAGAGAAAATTTTGGCTTGCGCTATATTTATTATAATTAATAGCCATGAGGTCGAATAGACGACCGTTAATGATAAATCTTAAACAACCCTTTTTTCCATTTTCCTAAATTTTAACTCTAACTTTTTAGTTTATTTTTTAAATATAATTTTAAATAATGTTTACCTGCCTTGTCTGTAAGTTTAGTGTTAAGCCACTTAATTAATTGAAAATTAAAACCAAATTTTAAAGAAATTTTACAATGTGACATAAGTATTCGCTTTCCCAACTGGCAATCTGGCACAAAAGCCTTCTCTCCAAGCTTCCTGCATATGGTCTGCCTGCTCAGCTCTGCGCCTGGGTAGCTGACTTCCTGCGTGAACGTAGAATTCGTGTCCTTACAGACGGATGTAGTTCGCAGTTCATGTCAGTGAATGCCGGTGTTCCTCAGGGCTCCGTTCTATCCCCTACACTCTTTCTGCTGCATATCAATGATTTGATTCCACTTGCGAATATTCATTGCTATGCAGACGATAGTACAGTGCATGCGAGATACTTTGGACATACCGGCTGGGCAGGTAGAAACCAAGGAGAAACGGGAGAATCTTGTCGCTGAACTCAATCAGGCTTTGGACCACATTTCCGAATGGGGTACCAGCAACTTGGTTGAGTTCAATGCCAAGAAAACTCAGGCCTGCGCTTTCACGGCAAAAACATCGCCATTCCTTCCCCTTCCCTCTCTTCAGGGCACAACACTGGCGCTACAGAGCAACGTTACCATGCTCGGTATGGAAATTCGCTCAGACCTGAATCCAAAGGACTAATAATAATAATAATATTCTTTATTGTAATACACCATACAAGAAAACACAAGTAAATTAAAAAACATGATAGAACGTACACAATATAGGCGGCCTTATTGCTAGGCAGCAATCTCTTCCAGGCAACCCATAATAGAAAGATAAATAAAAATGAAGGAGAAAAGGAGGGGTGTTATAGAAAATAATAATAATATCAATGGCAGGAAAACAGATGTATCTAAGGAAGGAAAGAGAGAGGATGAAGGATTTTTTTTACATCACTGTTGGGATAAGAAATAACTCCGAACTTGATCCCTGAACGAGTTCAGAGTGCGAGCCCTTCGAATAGTTTCTGGCAAAGAGTTCCATAGACGTACAGAATGCACAGAGAAGGATCAGGAAAAGAAATCAGTAGAATGACTTGAAAGATAGGTTAGAAGAAGATCGCGAAGTGCGCTGTGAAGTAGAAGAGAGAAACGAGAAGCGTTCTTTTAGGTAATGAGGAGAAATGGGTAAGAAAAGTACGGAGTAAAGGAGCGTAAGAGTGTGTAAGTCCCTGCGCCGGCGAATAGGGAGCCAGTTAAGTTTAGAACGGAAGTATGAGATGTGGTCATATTTACCAAGATTGAAAATAAATCGGATGCATAAGTTCTGCAGACGCTCTAGCTTATTTAAGAGTTCTTCAGTGAGATCTGTATAACAGGCATCAGCGTAGTCAATGATAGTCAGTAAAAGAGTCTGCGCCAGAGTGATTTTGGTGGTGGTCGGCAAAAAGTTACGTAATCGGTTGAGAGAGTTGTATGCAGCAAAAATTTTCTTTCTGATCGCCTCCACCTGAGGACTACATTGAAACCGTGATCAAAACAGCTTCACGCAAACTCGGGAGTCCTGAAGAACAAGGTGCGGCGTTTTTTCACGCCCGATCAACTGTGCTTGTTGTACAAAACGCAAGTGCGGTCCTGCGTGAAATATTGCTCGCACCTTTGGGATGGCTCCGCTAAGTACTTACTCGATGCCTTGGATAGGTTGCAGCGGCGCGCTGTCCGTATCATTGGCGATGAAGAGGTAACCAAGAAACTCGAGTCTCTACAATTACGCCGCGATGTGGCATCATTCTGAGGAGTTATTCTGCCTTATCCCTCCATCACCTTTTCTTCAGAGGACCACGCGCGCTGGCCTTCATTGCCACCGACTTTTTTTTTTTTTTATATATGTATCGATAGAAGCCCCAAACCCCCCAAAGATCGTTTTTTTCGATGGTTTTCTGACTATCGTGTTTTTTCGTTTATGATAGGTGTGTAACTGACCAAGTAAAAAGAAATAAATGCCTATCATAAATTTTGGTTACGTAATACCTTAAAATAAATGAATTATTAATGTATTATACGCCCGCCATCGACTGCTTAAGAAGCATGAGAGGTAAATGCAGTAAATAGTTTAGCGTCCCATTAAGAAAGAGTTTTCCCGAAAGCTCCTCGAAAGGAACAAATGACCTCGTTTGTAACTGTATTACTTTGTTAACTCAATCTTTTTCAGTTAAAAAAACTTCTGTTATCTTTATTGTAGCGAGTCAATCGAAATCCACTGTAGGTCTTTTCCCGAAGCATTGAAAAGCGTTCACAGAAAAATCTTAAAATCTTGAAAATTGGGTACGATTTTATTTCGTTGAAGTCTTTTCTATTACGAAAGTTGTATCATAAGTATTTCATGTAGATTTGTGTGTCGTTGAATATTTATTCGTGAATGTTTTTTTTATCTTTGTCAACAAATAGTTTAATTAAATTAATTATGTCATTAGTAAATACCTGATACCTACCTAATTTTGTGAAGAAATCTAATGTTTACCACTAAAATTACCATAGCAATTATCGATAATGCAATTAATTTGTCATTTGTTTGTGGCACATTGTTAACTTTATGAAAGAATGATTCGAGAAAAATACGAGTTTCGAAAAAAGTTTTTTTTAATAAAGATTATCACTGATAATATTTACGAAGAATATGCCATTTAAAAGAATATATAAGTTTAAAAAAATATAAAGTTAAGTAGCGTTTGAAATTCATCGTTTTAAAAAAATTTGGTTTATACTTGGATTTTTAAGCTAAAGATGTGCGCGTATTCTATTGCCGTGTGTCACTCGATATCCCAAATTGTATTGGGTTTCCAAACAAAGCTCTTCTTCAATATTTACTTGTTATCTGCGTATAATATTTCGTTTCTGGTCCTATTTCGATTCTCCTATATTAGGTTTTACAAAGTATATTCTTCTACGCAAGATTTTATGAGAGAAAAGAATATTTAATATTATAGTACTAATATTCTGAAAATGTTTTTTTTGTGAGACCACGCACATCATTGTATGTAATGCTATATCTCGAGCGACCTTATATGCAATTATGTATAGTCACTCAGCTGCAGCATTTTTTCCTTATAAAAAAGAAAGTTGTATGCAACCACTTAATTGCAACTTAATTTTTAAGGTTGGTAAAGCGCGCCGACTTTATATATTACAAAAAATAACTTTTACAAAACATAATGTTATTACCTGTGTAAATTTTTACATCTATAGTCCGATCATAAAACCGACGTTAGATATTCGTGCATTTAAAGCAACCAAAGAAGCAGCTTCATAATAATAACACGAATACTACTTATTCTACAGATAAATAAGCAATGGGGTTCCGTCCGTGCAGGCTAATATTTACAACTTTCTATGGGAATTTGACACGCTATTGTTTGCGAGAAGAATAGCTGCGTTTTACTTACCACTAAAACGCATGTTGTGTCCGGAGACTTATTCGGGGTCATTTAAACATAATTTTGAGTCTAGCATCTTGCGTTTTCGGTCATTCATCTCCATAGACAAGTAGGCTGAACATAACTCCTTTGCTCTATGAACGGTGGGTCACGTGACGATGACGTAATTTTCCCGCCACTCTCGTTCACCAGGTCGAGCTTTGCAGAAATTTGCACTCATTGTGACCTCAAAATTCTAAAATTCTAAAATCAAAGACACCAGGCAGCACTAAAAGTGATGACCCCGAATAAGTCTCCGGACACAACATGCGTTTTAGTGGTAAGTAAAACGCAGCTATTGTGTCCTACGGCCTTATTCGGGGTCATTTAAACATAATTTTGAGGCATTGTTTGTTATCGCCTGGTGAACCAGGACGCCAATGTGTTGTGTTAAAAGGAGTCATGCTATGAAAGTTAACTATATTTCTTTAATATCAACCAGCTAAATCAAATTTTATTTTAATCTCACTAAAACATATCTTCATAATGTACCTTCTTTCCATATTTTTATGAAATTCATTGTTTACCTAAAGGCTGAAAGAGATGAACTAAAGAATTCCCTTGTGGGCGTAAAATTTCCTTTCTGTAATGATTTTTAAAAGTATTACCCGACCTCCAGTTTGCTCTGGCCATTATGTCTTCAAGCGGGTCATTGTCTAACCAACTACTAGACGCGACAGCAGAACGAAAACTACCTGGAGTTGCATCTATTCCAGCTTCTTTTAAAACCGTTTTAATCCAACCAGCAATAATTGTTCTTGTAGCTGGTTTCGCTTTTCCTGTGACTGTGACAAATAAACGATCACTGGAACAAAGTAACCTGCGAGCCGAACCTAGGTCAACCAGCTTTTTAAGCCAACGTATTGGATCTAAAACAGCACTTTGAGAATTTCTTAATAATCTCCATCCCGATTGGATATGGGTTGCAGAATCAGTTTTAGAACCAAAATGAGGCCAAAACACTATAGAATCCTCTTCAATTATAATTCTATCTGTAGCGACGCTCAACAGTGTCAAGTCATGCACCCTACGTCCCGAGCATAGTAATAAAATAACCGCACTTATTCGAGATACTTCATATAAGGTGGGATTTTCAAGAGTTCGTTTATCTAACCACACCACCAATGAGTTAGGGTCCCAAATCGACCCTGGATGACTTTTTGGCTTAAGTAAAGAAATAGATTTAAGCATTTGTTTAACAAGTTGGTTTGAACTCAATCGAACTTCACTATTTGCATTGCAAAGAGTAGATACTACCGATTTATGTAACAAAATAGTCCGATAAGACAAACCTTCTTTAAGATGTAAATCAGCTAAAAATCTAGCTAAATCACTACCCGTTGGATCTGAAAAATTTACACCATGCTCTGAACACCACTTTAACCACCTCAACCACGCTGGTTTATAGGTATTAATAGTGGAGGATCTCCAGCTACCCTGAAGAAGACGTTTTTGCTCCTCTGACCAATCACCTAACGATTGAGACCACCCCCACATCTCCAAACCTCCAGAACCAAATCCCCTACCCGTGGTGGAGGTAGACCCGACGCCGTGTCTATTAAAACTCTCTCCAGTCGGTGAATTGTGAAGGGTGGTGCGATTGCCCGCGCCTTCAAGTCTGCCCTCCAGAACGCCTGTTTCCATCTGGGTGCCACTATCAGATATATGCCTTGTGCATAATTCAGATGCATAAGAACTTGGGGCATTAAGCTCGGTGGAGGAAACACCCACGCCAGCTTGAAATCCCACTGAATCGCGAACGCATTGTGCCTCCAAGCTTGGCGATCTTTTTGATCCAATGTCACATATTGAGGCACCACGTGTGCCGTGATGGACGCAAATAGATCGACTTGTGGAACCCCCCACTTCGCAAATACTACCTTCGTTCCTTCTGAAAGCAGGTGCCATTCCGATATCATCGACCTCTGACGTGATAGACTGTCCGACACGTTGTTGTAACGACCTGGAATATGATAGGGGCTTATGTGAATGTCGTGTTTTTGTAACACATGAAATATCTTGAAAACAAGTCCTAAAAGAATTTTGGACTTGTTCCCGCCTTCGTTTCTGAGGTAAGCCACAACAGCTTTGTTGTCGCATTGAATCAAAAGTGAGGTACGATTCAGAGAGGGAGCGAATTCTGTAAGACATTTGAAAATGGCCAGCATTTCTTTGTGATTCGAATGATAACGCTCTTCTTCTTCTGACCAGGTTCCTCTCAGGTGAATCCCATTCAGCTCCGCACCCCAACCGGTATCTGCCGCATCTGTAACCAAAAAACTCTTTGCTAACGGTGGGTGAAGTCTGGCTCTTTCCACACAATGCTCCTTCCACCACTGCATTTCTTCCAAAACCTGTGTGGGCAAGGGGTAAGTACCCTGAACCGGTAGTTTCAACAGACAATTGCTGTGAGCCAAGAGATGACGAAAATTTAATCGACCCGTTGGTACAACCAGTCGTGCGAAATTCAAAACGCCGATGATGCTTTGAACCTCCCGCAGTGATGCCTTCTTCCGCTGTAGAAATCCCGATAGCATCCTTCGTAGACTCGTAATCTTGTTCTCTGGCAAGAACTTGCGGTTGTTCCAGGGATCCCAAATCAAACCTAGATATTCTATAATCTTTCTTGGCTCTAAAATGGATTTTTCTTTGTTGACCTGCCAACCCAATTGTTCTAGAATCTGTATTACGATATTCCTGTGCTTTATCAGCACGTCCCGGTCCTGAAACACAAGTAAATAATCGTCCAGAAAAACAACTACTCGAATCCCTAGTTCCCTGAACACCTCTGCTGTCCAATTTGTCAGCGAAGCGAAAACTTTTGGAGCTGTCGCCAGACCAAATGGTAAACACGTCATTTGCAGGAGCTGGCCTCGATAAATGAGGCGTAAGTAACATCGATGTGCTGGCGCAATATTCACGTGATGATAAGCTTGTTGGAGGTCGATTTTGATCATCCAATCTCCTGTCTGCAAAAACCCTGGTATACGATTTACCGAAATCAAACGAAATTTGGTTATTTTTAGGTAATTGTTCAACGCTTTTAGGTTGAATATAGGTCGCAAGGTACCGTCGTTTTTCGGAATTAGAAAATAATTTGAGATGAAGCTTGGAGTCCAGGGAGCATACTCTAGAATTTTGCGATTTATTAAATTTTGGATCACCACATCCATCTCTGGAGATGGACGTGTGATGTTGCATCTCTGCTTGCTGTTTGGAAACACCAGGGGCGGTGGTTTCCGGAAAGGGAGTCGATAACCTTTTATAATTTTTAGTAAGGTGGGCGTTGCCCCCCTTTTCTCCCACTCCGTTATATAATTTTGTAAACAACCCCCCTGGAATAAACTGTTCGAGTCAGTATTGTTTATGTTGCTTGCCAGGGATCTTGCCTCGTGGCAGATTGTTTTGAGACTCGTTTCGCCGAGCCACATTTGACTGAGAAAAACGGGGACCTGCCGTTTGTGACTTGTGTGGTCGAAAAAGTTTTTGGGAATATTTACTGTGGGGGTAGTTATTATAATATGATCCCACACCCTGAGGTGGCGGAAATCGAAAAGCCGTCAGTGCAGGGGCGCGACTGGCCGGCTGTGTTATACTAGAACTAGGAAAGTTTGCCTGAGTCCTAGAAGATTTAGTTGTCAAAAATGGTTTGTGTGTATTGAAAACTTTAGAGACACCCCCATTATTCTTAATAAAATTACTAAACTCTTCTTTGTCAAATAAAAATTCATTCGAAGGGGGTATCTTTTTTAAACAAAGGTGCAAAGATTTATCTTTTATATTTTGCATTATATTCTCTCGCCGCTGCCCAATTATGTCTGCTCCGAAAACAGGACGCCAATGTGAGTGCAAATTTCTGCAAAGCTCGACCTGGTGAACGAGAGTGGCGGGAAAATTACGTCATCGTCACGTGACCCACCGTTCATAGAGCAAAGGAGTTATGTTCAGCCTACTTGTCTATGGAGATGAATGACCGAAAACGCAAGATGCTAGACTCAAAATTATGTTTAAATGACCCCGAATAAGGCCGTAGGACACAATAGCCGTTGAAACGCTGTCAGCCTAACCCCTTTTCTATAATTCAAAACAGCTGATCCAACCAATAGAACCGTTCAGCTGATAAAAAACTTGTTACTGACTCGAATAACATAGTAAATATCACGGACGGTAATTCGGATTTTAAACGATCAATTAATTGTAACTTCAATAAGAATCTTTAACGATTTAACGGATTTCAGAACGCAAAGAGCCTACTTTAAAGATCTCGGAAACTTTCTTCTGAAACGGTAAAAACTGGCACCTAATTCCATAAAATTTTAGCTGAACCGTCAAAATTAACACCGACTTTCATCAGAGCAAACTATGCGAGTGCGAGCTCAGACGCATCAGTTATCGGTGTCATAATTCACGAATAAACACCGCAAGAGGCGACGACGTGGAAGGAATCTGAGTCGCTGTGTGCACAAGTGTAAAACAATAACGCGCGTGCGATTTCGCCAATTAGGGAAATACTTAATCTCCTTCTCCCGGCTCATGATGATGAGAGAGATCCGGATCACCTGAGCGGTCGGTAAACACAACGGGTCACGGTGTCAAGTCTGTGTAGATTTACCGTTAAGATCCTCTCGCGTGTGGCCGGATCAAGCGCCGCTCGTCCTCGTCATATCACCACACACTGGCACTTATCAAACGAACAATCACAATGATGATCACTTCACTGTATCACCGAACAGATCCTCGTGCATGGCGCGTGGCGGTGTCGGATGCTGGCTGTGCAGGCGCCGCGTCGTCGCGTCGTCGCCGAGTGTGCACAGGAGCATCAAGTGCGGCGGACCGTGAATCTTAACCTACCTGTGCCCGCGGCCCGAAGCGCTTGCGTGTCGCCCCGCTTGGATCGCACACTCTGCTTTACCGACACAGCCCGCCGCCATTTTAATCCTCATACGCAACCTCTTTTCACTTTTTGTCTTAACTCCAAATAATACTTTCAATAAAAATTACCTGCGGTATATTTTCAAAGGTACTTTATTATAAATGAAAAAAATATCTTGTATTGTTTTATTTACGTATAAAACAACTCCTCGAAAGCCTTAAACTGCTTTATCGATGTTGATACCACCATCTGCCAACAATACTAGGAATCATTAAGTAAAGGTAAGTTTTCATCTTAAACATACTTATCAATGTATGATTGAATTATTAAATTCATTGCTGTAGATTTTTTTAATACTTAAGTTTTCGGCAAACTGTTAATACCATGTATTTCCAAAAGAACGTAGTAGCATAACTAAATAACTTAAAAAGCATTGAGGTTAGTTCAGTAAGTATAATAAAGCCGCAAACTTTTCAAAGATGGCGTTACTAGTTCATTCTAAACCTTTTTTCATTGATTTAGATTCACTGTTGATGTTGTAAACAAGGTTGTTTAGTAACTAGGTACTCACTGAATCGATGCCAAAGACTGCACTATCCAAAGGAAATACCAAGAAATTGTGTATTACTGTTTGGTTTCCTCACGAGCTAAGGAAAAGAATCAGTTGTCACATCAATTACAATAGAATTTCGTCATGTTCGAAGTTATTGTTATTATCCTGTTAACAAACGTTAACTCTACAAACCTAAATACAAGTAAAACTGACCTTTCAGGATGCTTTAAGCAGTTTTTTTCTAATGTATCGTTTGAACCCTTGACTCTGAAATTCGCAGTCACACATAATCACATTCCCACCTTTAACAACTCTTTATTATATTTATTTTATACTAGCCGGCCATTCCGAATTTTCACTGGTAAAATTGCAGGTGGAATGTTAAGATTTTAATACAAGAATACCAACGCAATTCTGGGTTACACTTGGGGATTTTTCAAAAAAAAAATACCTACTCTTATTCTTACTTGAACTTTGTCCTTTGAACAAAATTAGGAACGCAACGAAATAGAATTTGCCCAATTAGCCCACAATTTTATGTATATTATAACGAATTGACTGCAACTGCCAGATTTTTATATTTATCTCGAGAAATATAACAGAAAAACATTAAATTTACATCAAATTATAGTAGAATTGGACTGAGTGTCCCCGTATTCTACAGGAGTGGAGGCTGACACAATTTTTAACTGATTTCAAACTTCAAGAAGGACATAAGTTACATTACCTATAACAAAAATACTCTTGAAACTATGAAGCGTTGAATTAAAAAACTTCCTTTCCTAACAATAACTTATCACGGGCTCTGCTGGTTATGGTAACGTCTTTGTTTCACAATAGTGTCACTTTACCTATTCCTTTGGTAATACATAAATGTGAAGGTTATGCAGTTTTAGTATATTCAATAATATTAGAAAACATAACAAAAAAATAAAAAATAAACTTGTTTTTTCCGATACAACACGCCAGCATCCTTGTGCAATGCAAATATCACAGCTGTTCCAAACATCGTCGGCATGTACAAACAAACGGGTGTCAGGTCACATGCGAAAAAAACTGCATAACATTACAACTACAGTATAAATAAAGTGGTCATCGAATTTTACATCCGGCGAGAGGCCGACACCATCTTCTGCGTAGATAAAGTTGTTGACAATGACCATGTCTGGCAGCCACTGAAACCTGTTGGTGCTGATTAGCATAAATTATGAGTTAACTGCAACTACCAAATAAATAAACGACCCTTCATATTTAGTGTTCCGTACCCGAAGGGTGACAACGAAATTGTACAATATTGATCATCATGTGACAGTGCATTAAAGGCATTTACCTCATATTGACGTCTTTTAATAATTATCTTCCGACTATCGCCCCATGACGTTATTGACATTTTGACAGGCGATAAGCCCCTAATGAAACCCTATTTATTGCTAAACCTATTCTTGTCTATCCGTCCTTCGGTCAGCGGGTTACATATTAATAATAGGTAGAAAGCTGAAATTTTCACATAATGTGCAGGTTTCTTTTGCCAATAATGACTATATGTTTATCCAGGACCCGACCCAAGAGGAGCGGCAAACATTAGGGGCAGCAAAATTGACTTAGGGTCAGCCGTAAAGTACGTCATAAAAGGGCGGCAAAAAACTATGCCCGGAGCAGCAAAATTTCTAGATCGGGCCCTGCGTTTATCCTTCTAAATGTTTTCTATCTATATTTTATAAATATCCTTCCTTCCTGAATACACGACAATTCCAAGAGCAACAAGTATTTACAACAGATCTAAATATATCCGAGTCGAGATCTAAATTAACAGCTCGGAACTGCATGCGACTAGTTTAAAATTAATTACTCCAATAAATATTCATTTAAATCACTGAACCTATTACCAATGCAAGCATAATCTGCTGCAATAATATCATATTCAACACTTCTGATATAATTTTCCTCAACTTTAGATGCGATCCAAAAGTTTGTTCACGACTACTAAAATAAAGACATTAGGTATTGTCGTTACTTTTATTATCTTTTAACCGCTAGATTTGATACGTATCTGAACTTTAATATTACTTCGAATAAAAACTGAAAGTAACAATGATCCATACAAACGTAGGATTGAAATTAAAAGTGCAAGTAGTTCATTTTTTTTTAATCATTGTAGACAGTCATATAAAATGAAAAATGGTGTAAGGAATCTAAACATAATTTTCGATTATCTAGACAATGATACCCATTCGACATATTTCGTCAAAGTATTTTTTCTTTCTTTCTCACAATATAGCGCCTGAAATGTCCCCATATTGGATTTCAATTACTTTCGTATCTATAGTAACACTCCCATGATTAAGATGAATCGATTGACGTATGAATCATCAAAATCGGTCCACGCGTTTGGTCTCTAGGAACATATCTACATTATGTAGACTGTTAAACACTATAGCCTGTCTGCGCATCGCGCTTCGCGCTCTTGCATTGCACAGTCGGGTAAAAAGACAACATATCTGTAGTATCGCATACCTAAACGTGTCCTGGAACGTGTTATCCACATTAATAGCAACTCCGGTACGCGTAGCTGAATGTATTTATATGGCATTCCAGGGAATGCCCTGCTCTGCACGCAGCTTGTCTAACAAAGTAAGGATTTTGTCCTGGGGAAGGATCACCTAAAAAATAAATAATTCCTGAATCCTAAATTTCCGAGGTCCATTTTCATTTCGAGGGTGGTGAGGAGGGGGTCAGGGTCACCTAAAAACGTAAAATAATCAACACTTTTTAATTAAAAAAAAAATGCATTTGGGTTCTACTTACCCTCTACTTCAAAGTTGTTAATGTGTCGAGGGTTGCTATTTTAACAAGTATGGAAATAGATAATAATTAATATTTCCAACACTCACATCAATTAGCCTAGCCCCAAAGTAAGCACTGTAAAGGATACTAGGGTAACGGATAGAATACATATATTGTATACATATATAAGTGTATTTATATAGAAATACATATTAAACCTTCATTGCTGGAGTACAAATGCTCGTATTCATCACATAAACATCTGCCCCCACCAGGATTCGAACCCTCTCGAGTCAGCGACACCATAAAACCCGGCGTATAAACCACTCGGTCACGGAGTAGGCTAATTCTAAGCAACCTTTGTCCTTTAAAGTTTTTTCTGAAAGTCAATACTTTTCGTATTATTCGAGAACAGAAAAGTCAAATTTTCTACATACACGTGCATAAATAACTTTGAAAGCACATATTTTACAAAAAAGAAACAAAAGATTGAATTAAAAATTTCACTAGATCCAATACTAGCGGAGTAATAAGCTTGTTATAGGTCTTCTTCTTCAAACGCCAAAATCTAAAGTTTAAAATTATTTTTGTGTTGGATAGCACATTCATTGAGCAAGGCGATGATAGACTATATAACATCACGCTACATTCAGTAGGAGCGGAGCATCGATGAAAGATGTTGCGAAAACGGGAAATAATATTCCATTTGTGAGCTTCCGTTGCGTGTGCTGCGTTAAAGTTGCACAAAAAACATGTATGCCAGAATTGTTTCCCTTTTCAATAAAAAAGTTCTATGAAAAGTCTGGCACTTGTATATCTTTTAAGTTTGACTCACTATTAAGTTTTGCCTCAAATTAATCACATTCATCTATTGTATAGGCAACACAAAGATCGCCGGGTCAGTAAGTTATAAAATGGGCTTTACACTACCCATACGTAAACATATCTTGCTACCAAAAAGCTCATTTACCAATTTTAAAAAACTTCAAAATTGATGAATTTTATATATAATAAGTCGCATGGTAATAAATATATGCGTACCAAATTTCAACCAAATCCGTTCAGTAGTTTTTGCGTTATTGAGTGACAGCCGTACAAACTTTCACATTTATTATATTAGTAGGATACAGACAGTATTTATTGTGTTAAATGCGTGGCAAAGAACAATATGGCCTGATGTTAAGAGGCCACCATAGCGTATAGACGCTTGCGATACAAAAAATATCACTCGCGCTGTTGACTACCCTGACACAATCCCCTTCCCCGTGGAGCCCTGAAACCTTAGTGTCGCCGCACACGGGCTACACGCCACAGCTACAAACGCCGCCACGAGAGGCTAGAAGCGGCTACTAAAGTGGCTGAAGCGCGCGACAGCTCCCGTCTAAGGTAAGGGTTCTCTCCCTTGGCGAATGGCGAATCGCGCGAGTGACGTGTGGCGGCGCGGCGTTTTGTATCGGCGCATTAAGTGGCCGGTGCGGCCCACAAGAAGCGAGCAACGACGATTTGTAGCGTGTGGCGGCCATCGGCGTACCGTGTGTGGCGAGTCCATATAATATGTATGAAAACTACAAGAAATATGCAGGTGGCGGCGTTTTGTGGTGTGGTGGCCCGTGTGCGGCGACACTCACCGACAGAAACACAACACCACCATAAGGTATAGTGTTATTTTAGTGTGATCTTCTATAAGGTGGTAGCCCAGGCACCCGCTATAATCTTCTTTTTTTTTACACAACTAATGTTTATTCATAACAAAAAAATAAATCAATTCCGGATGTACTTGATTGTGTCAGTACTAACTTACGAAATCCAAAATTTTAGTTCTGTTCTGATACTTATTCCGTTTACTATCTAGAGACCCGTGACATCCGGACAGATAGACGAAAGAGTGACAGCAATAGGGTTCCGATTTTAAACTTTGGGTACAGAAACCTAAAATACTGTCACAGTGTTTGTTATTCCAAAATACTGTCACAGTGTTTGTTATTCAGCTCCTCCGAAACGGCTTAGCAGTTTTTATAATTTTTTGTATAAACGTGGTAGATCTAAGAATAGGTCGTTGACTGTTTTTTATACCCCTAGGTGATGAGGCTATTTTGCGATATCCTCGAGAACTAAGTTGCGGGCACAGCTAGTAATAGGTAATCCAATCATCTAGTATGAGACGCCACATTGAAATGTTCCCCATCACCACAGCTGCACCAGAAGGATAATTATTTCTTAAATATCTCTGCTTTTAGGACAAGGATAAATTCCGTGTCGGATATTTGACGGAAGAGGGTCAACGCACTCCACTTTTTGCACGCGAAAACTCCGCTTAAACAAAGACTTTTCAATCAATTAGTTCCTGAATTCAGCTAACGTCGGAACGATTAGCATCGAACCATTGTTCAGCTTATTAGAACATTCGACACAGTTAATAAACGAGACGCAACAAACAGAAGAAGCTGTCTAAAATATTTTTCAGATTTTTCAATCTAATAGTTTAGCTTTTAGAGGTGACTTTTAGAGGTTAAAGCTAAACTATTAGCTTGAAAAATCTGATCTTTGAGTTTTTAAGTTTTACAGCAGTTATAAACTGCTACACCAACCATCCTCACCTAGCCGGCCTGCAAGAAGATTGGAAGGAGGGAACACGTGCATGGTCAAAGTATTCCACTCACGAATAGTACGACAAAGCAGTGACTCATTGCTTTGTTCATTTAGGAATAGTGGCCACAGTCAGTCGGTGGCAACGTAGGACAGCGCGCGTGGTCCTCTGAAGAAAAGGTGATGGAGGGATAAGGGAGAATAACTCCTCAGAACACTCTCCGTGGTATAGTCGGTAGAATGCGCTTAATGATGCCACATCGCAGCGTAATTGTAGAGACTCGAGTTTCTTAGTTACCTCTTCATCGTCAATGATGCGGCAGCGCGCCGCTGCAACCTATCTAAGGCATCGAGTAAGTACTTAGCGGAGCCATCCCAGAGGTGCGAGCAATATTCCACGCAGGACCGCACTTGCGTTTTGTACAACAAGCACAGCTGATCGGGAGTGAAAAACATAATAATAATATTGTATCAACAAAGTAACATGAACTAAAACAAAGCGAATTCCTGAAATATTGGTGTCAGGATTTCACGATACCTAAGTGAAAAACATTTGCCCAGGAAAATCGGTATAAATAGCAACAAGCAAGACACAAACATTATGATGCAAGAATACTTGTACCTACCTACTTTGTTATTTCTCGAAATCGCAATTTAGATTTAGTTCCGGCTTCAGAGTCGTCGCTATTTACGTTAAAGCAGGTATGTTACGCTCAGCAATTCTCGTCAGCGTTTGCCGATGATATTTAAATGTGTTGTCACAAAAACAAAGTTGTGAAAAACAAACCTTTTTTTTACCGTTTTTTTCCAAGACACATCTCTTAAAATCATTTTTACGACTATCTAAGTATGATTATCGTAAAAATTCAGGGGGCTGGCGATTCTTGATTCATCGGAATCTTTTTATATGTAGGTATGTTCCCCAGTTACTCGAAGATACCTGAACTGATTCGGAAAATTCGTTTTTATTTGAAAGGGTATACTTCTCAGGTGGTCCCATCGTCATTAGATCAGGATCTGATGATAGAATCCTAGAGAAATCGAGAGTACATAGATTTATAGGCAATTCTATAGTAATTTAGATTTTTTCATAACTCGTCCATTTACTTGCGTACTAACGTCCTTGTCAAGGACATGAATTTCGTCATGTCCGTCTGTCTGTCCGTCCCTGCTTTTGCTTGAAGACTGTTAACACTAGAGAGCTGTAATTTTTTTAGAGTGAAAATGGTAGAATACAATTTAGAAAAATATGCTCCCATACATGTAACCTGGAGATGATTTTATTTTTTCATCGTCTACCCTATCGTGTGGAGTATTGTAAAATAGGTTCTTTAAAATTACTTAGGAGATTCCTAAGATTAATAATAATAATAATTTATTAATTTCATGTTGTTGTACATCATATATATATATATATTTATTTTGACTTAATTAAACAACAATTACATTTTAATTGGAGCGTTGGTATCTGCACTAGTATAAACTGTATGGCAGGTACCAGCGACTTCCCATAAATAAATAGTACATTTAATTAAATAATCATAACGCCAAAATAACAATAGATTAGATTTTTGATTTGCTAAAAATTAAAAAGATTACTTTTCGATTTAAGGATTCCTTCCTCCCCGCTAAAAGCTTAACTAAACGTTTAATATTATCTTTTTAATGAAAACCTTGTGGCACGAGAGTCTTTAGAAGTCATTATTTATTACATATGAAGCTATTACAAACACATCCGGCTTACATTTAGGAAATGGTATTAAGTATTAATGACAAAGCAGTAGGTATCTTACGTTAAATGAGATTATAACAGCCATTCTCATTGAAAACGATTGGAAGCAGGATGTATTTATGTTTGAACGACTTTTAACTTAATCGGTGTTCAAATATAACTTACACAACCATTTCATGTAAGTAGTTTTGTTTTATAGTAGATATATGTTAAATTTTATGGATTACAATGGTAGCAAACATATATAAAAATTTGCAAACATCCACACAACGGAGTTTTTTTTATCCGAAATTATCAGAACAATGATTTTTTTTAATCAATAGCCTCCTGCTTCCCGTATTTTACTAGAAAAAAATCCATGCGGACCAGATGGGACTCGAACCCGCACCCTCCGCTATCTGAAGAGATGGCGCTGCCTTACAGCCTAAGTAATACCAGAGAAAAATTCGACAAATCACGTAATATATGTATATGCATCACCAAAAAAACAAAAAGAGAACTTACTTAATGAAAAACTGTACGATGATCCATCCAGTAAAATCAAAACGTCATAATTTCGCCAACTGTGTCGTCAAACATCATCGAACATCTTTACATTTAGTTTGGGTGCATTATACCTAAACGTTTCAATCATCATCATCATCAGCCTATTAATATCATCATCATAAGGCACAGGCCTTCTCTATGGATGGAATAGGGAGATTGGGTCATTACCCACCACGCGGGCCCAGTGCAGATTGGCGGGTGCGAACGACTGCAGATGCAGTCGGGACCAACTGCTTAACGTGCCTTCCGAAGCACGGAGGAACTCGAGATAGAAGATTTTTGGTCACCCATCCAATGACCGACCATTGCGAAAGTTGCTTAACTTCAACGATCGAAGTCGAACGCGCTAGCTACTCGCGCCGTCGAGGGCCTTCCTCCAAACGTTTCAATGCAGGTTGCAAACCTCTGCATCTTTGGGTTTTTTATTAGAGCCATTTTGTGGTTTGCAGCTATCATATAGTATAATATTTATATTTCGAATGACTCTTTTCATAATGTAAATAGTAAATAGTTTTTTTTATGTAGGTAATTGTTTAGATGCCTGTGCTTGTATATTTTATGCATAAATTGAGAAAAGCTTTATTAAAAATTTATTACCATTAATGAGTTGTAAATGTGCACCTATAAAAGAACCATTTTTTACTTCTTTTTAATATTATTTGAAAAGTATAGCAGTTAAATGCTTAAAAAATTGTAGAGCCGATAAAAAGAAGATTATCTAAAGAATACAAAAATTTTAGTTATCATATCGGAAATATCTGTCCGTATGTTTAGACAGATTACTATACCATTAGTACCTAGTACCTAACATTGCAAGAACAGGATCTTTGCACAAAGCAACAATGTTCCGTGTTAAGAATTTCATTCTGCTTAACTTATTTAAGAAAACAATGAGATAATAATACATAGTAAGACCTTGCTTTTACTCCAAATTCGACCCGGATTATATTAATAGTTAGTTAAAGCAACCACAGGCGCGCGGCACGAAGCATCAATATTACTAATTATCACGTTTACGGAATGCGCACAAAAACTTAAGATCCGTTTATATTTCGGAACAGATTGCGGATATTCGTAATAATTTGATAACTAATAGAAGAATGAACTACGTCAAAACCAAAGCAACGCGTGATTTGTGAATTAACTCAATTAATATTTATAATTATCTAAACAGTTACAAAACAATTCAAAAAATGGGTGCGTGTACTTATGTAGGCGCGTGAGAAGTTATCCTTCTTTGGCATCGTTTAAAATTAGTTTTTAATTGCATGCAAATAATTAATTACAATAAATTAATAAAAAGTCTGGAAAAGGACACAGTCAATAAAGTTCAGTTTTAATTTGAAAAATAAACAAATAATCGAAATATTCAATTAAAATCGCTACTGAATATAATTTATTAGAACATATGTGATTTGCACTTGTATGAAACTCAAACACGTTTTCCGAATATACAAACTAGAAACATGTGGATGAATATTATAAATATGAATACCTATAACTGTTACTTTATTACAAAAAATAAAGATGTGGTTTTTGGTTCTACTACACCAATGGTCAAGAGATGGCGCTGTAGTCTCCTGAATCGCGCTTTGGTTCCGTTGTTCCAGATTAATAAATACTTTTGATAGGCCTTCACAATGCAGTCGTTAGCACCCACTAAATAGAGATTCTATTTCTATTTTGTTGGTAGATTTTCTTAATGTGCGGTAAACACAAAAGTAACAGCATGAAGTTTGAAAATTTGTGTTACAGTGATGCGCGCGCATCTTAAAATTTCACTCTCATCATTTTTTCATAACGCGCCTAAAGAAGTATAACTTCAATAACATTTTAGAGAAATAGGTTTTTTTTTTGTTTCCTCCCAGGCGGGGGAGCGGGTGTGAAATCCTCATGGATACCCTACAGCCGGCTCTAGGGTTATGTCAGACTCTTACTGACTAAAACACACCCGTGGAGGATGCCTATGGCCTTAGGGGTCTTACAGGCTTCATCTAATGCGATCATCCCCTGAGAAGGGGATGATGCAGAGAGAAATAGAGATTCTCTAAAAACCGAAGAAAATCTAAGTAAATTCATGCCAAATACATACCGCTAGCTTTGTCGAGTAACTTAATACAGATTAGGTAGGTAGTTCGGCCAGGAGATTGTAATGTAAAGGGGTTGGATCCATGTGCGCAAGGGCGTCGCCAGCTCATGACTAGGGGGCGGGGGGGCAATGGGGTAATATAATAGGCAAGGAAGTCAATTGCTCGCACTTTGGTCGCTTTGCGGCTAGCTACATTAGATCTCTAGAGGGGGGCAACTGCCCCCCCTGCCCTCCCTTGGCGACGCCCTTGCATGTGCGGGCATGGTAATGCTCTCACTTTTGTTTACAGGCGACTATTTAGAACAATATAGTTTAAGTGTAGGGCATAGCGAATTTTCCGCTCGAATTGGAGCGCCCGTCTGGGGAAGTAACCTCCACCTTACAGAAGTTCATAGTAAAATAACACTCCCTTTTGATTGTTGTTGTGTTGCTGTCGGTGAGTAAGGTTTCAAGGCTCCACGGGGTAGGGGATTGGGTCAGGGTAAGCAAGCGTCTATAGTCTAAGAGGAGGAGCTCGATGGCGCCAGTGGCAAGCGCGTTAGGCTGCGGTCGTTGAAGTTGAGCAACTTTCGCAGTGGTCGGTCATTGGATGGGTGACCGAAAATTTACTATCTCCAGCTCCTCAGTGCTTCGGAAGGCACGTTAAGCCGTTGGTCCCGGCTGCATCTGCAGTCGTTAGCACCCACCAACCCGCACTGGGCCCGCGTGGTGGGTTATGACCCAATCTAGGGAGATTCATCCATAGGGAAGGCCTGTGACCCAGCAGTGGGGACATTAATAGGCTGATGATGATAGTCTAAGATGGCCGCTAACCATCAGGCGGGACGTATGTTTGTTTGTTGTTAAGTGTTGATCTTTACTTGAGTATAGTTACAAAGGGATATCGCTATGTGCTATATACAGCGACATCCCTTTCTAACTATGCTCAAGACTAGATCAATCACTGAGAATCTTTCTATAATACGGGCCAAAGAGCAGACTTAAATTTGTGAAAAGATCTATGTAATGATGATCACTGATGGGGGTGATGACGTAGTGAATACTTAAATTAAAATACAATCCGAATCACAGTTACCGTTTTGAATGCTGTCAGAGGCAAAAAACTTGTAAGTATGTAGATACGTACATAAATGACATATGTTAGAGCTTTACACATGTTTATACGTTATTCAATTCGTCATACTACAAAGTCTACTTGTTTTTTCGCAGCTCAGGTAGTGTACCTAAACAGTTTTTCAATTCGTCAATAATATTTATTCATAATTCGTGATCAATGTCTGTCATTAAACGATTATGTACCAATATTTTTATACTATTACACGAATGACGAATGGGCCAAAACTTTGACGTAGGTTTTTAATTAGATACTTACTGACGGTTAACTTTAAAAAACTTACCTAGATATATTTATTAATTTTTTTTTTTTATATTAAGAGTTTTTATAAAAGAACAGGACGAATTTTTATTTGGAGAAAAAATGTGAATTCTTGTGAGACAATTCTGATGAATCGTTATTCGTACGCCATTGAATCCTTGCAATAGCGTGATGATTCCGCTGCTGTTAATTACTTACATTTTTCTGATAATACCGATAATGAGTAGCCGCCATTGATGCATGCTATTTAACTGATGCAACACCAGCAACGTAAACATAAATGGCACAAGGCCAAGTTCAACATAAAATTACTACAATAGGCTAAGAGGCTAAAGTAAAACGAAGTAAGAAGTATTAAAAAGAATTGAAAACTTGAAGAAAGGTTACTTTTGTTGTAGACGGAAAATATTGAGGAGTTACCTACTTAACTTTTAGACCGCAGCCCTCGGATTAAGACCACTCAGTCCGGAGAAAGATTATCCCTTTTGGGCCTTCCAACAATTGTATATGTAATGTCCTAGCTATATAAATTAGGTACAGAGACTTGCTCGGCCGTTTTTATTCACAAAAAGAAATATAGCAGCGTTTGCATTGGATGAGTGACTAAAATAGAAATAATATAAAATAAATCGCCCATGTGCATTTTAAACCAAGTGTTTTGCTTTATCACTGTTGTGGAGGGCCCTAGGCCACAGCCACCGCCTTCCTTCCTTTCTTATATCCGGGCCTGATGGTTAAACCACGCGTGATGTAGTTTCTTAGTTGTGGATGTTAGTTGCCCATCTGAAAACAACTTATTTAACCTTATAGGTACCATTTCAGGGGAGGATGGGGAGTTTTTGCCCTTATGGGAATGCCCCGAAAGCACGCCAATGCAAAATTCAGATATTTTTTCTAACACCTTTCCAACGACACCCGTTTAAGTTCGTTCGTTTTCTGTTATTTACACAGTTCATTTAGAGGCGCCTCAAAGTGACACTGTCACAGTTGTTTTTAAACGTCTTATTGTTCTTTATAAGATCGAGAGCGATAACCAAGACTGAGGAAACAGTAGGTAATCTAATTCTGGCATTTCCGTGGGTTTACCCGGATTAGAAAAAATCCCAATTAAGAAACCAAAACATATCAACTACAGCAACTTGCATATTTGTCAAAAGCCTACTTTTTGCGGACATTAGATATTTTTTGTTCAATAACTTATGCCCAAGCGTGTATTCCAATTTTAGCGAACTAAGTACTTTAAAATAATGCGAAAACTTAGATTTCCTCTTTACGTTTTAAGAATCAAAGTTTTTTTATAGAAGTTATGTTAAAAAAAGTTGACTATTTACTGAAAATTAATACACATATGTTTATGTGAATTGAATGTGTATAGTGTGTTATGAATGTCAAATAATATATTGTGGTCATGCATGCAACAAAGAAAGCATTGAATCGAAACCGCCTTAGCTTCAAGCAATACGTACTTACTTTCCGATCTGTCATCATCATCACACATTACACTTCCCCAAAGGTCAAAGAAATAACTGGACTAAATTAAATCAAATATTAAAGTTGATGATGTAAAACATTATTGGGATTGAACATAATTTGGGAATTTACAAAAAGAAAATCAAAAAACAATTATCAAAAGTTCGTCACGAGTTATGAGACATCTACGAGTATGTAGTTAGTTAGTAGTTAGGTTACTCCTTTTTAAAGTCCATGTAAGCTGTACTGTAATGGCATCAACTTTATGAATTATTAAGGCAAAGACTGTACCCAATATCTAAAATCTTCGTAAATATTTTTCACTTTACTTACATATTGTGAGTAAGGACAAATACCTTAATACAATCTCAAGTTGGAAAGTCAATTAATTAATTTCTAATCATTATGATCTGTGGAGGTTATGTCCGCTGACTAGGTACTTGTGGAATCGACGGGTAATATCGAGATAGATACCTGCTGATGTCATCCATTTTGTATTCTAAAGAGATTCATTTGAATAACACACGCACTTTTTAATTACCTAATCAAGAGTCATGCCCCAAGTCGAAAAACTGTTAATCCATATCGATGGAAGCCTCACTAAACAAGGAAGATCGACGAAATTAAGGATATACAAATGGAATATTTAGGCAGAGTTTGGAACATTGCCTTCGTCATCAACTATAATTAATCACGTTTGCGTTTGAATTTTCTCATAGGTTAATCCTACTGACAAACTTATTAACGTGAAACCGCAAAAGTTTATGAGCTCTCCGTTCAAATAGAAGTGACCGCAAAATAACATCAAAAATTTGGTATGTGTTCGAAAGTTACCTTTTCGTTCAAAAGAATTCGCCTCATCATTGCGCTTGATAAAAAAATTGAATGTTGACTAATGGTAATGACCTGACGGTGGATTCCCATTGGCCTTCAATCGTAAACAAATGAGGTCACTACCTCATTGCACAAACGGGCTTAGGGGTTTGCAGAGCATGAAAAATGAGGTGCATGAAGGAAATATGCAAATGTAATTTTTTTTGTTTTTACACTACACTTGTCAATGTTATCTAGAACCGAGTGCATTAGAAGTATTTGAATAGATCTAGTGAAATTAAGGAAAACGAACTCCGCCTAGAAATCCAAGTGACTCTTCGGCTCGAGATCCTTTCAGGGATCTCACCATCCCAAACCCAGCTGTGAAGTCATTCGCATGATACGCTCAGGAGAAGAATAATAAATAAATATCTGCAACACTCACACCAATTAGCCTAGCCCCAAAGTAAGCACTACAAGGCTTGTGTTATGGGATACTAGGGTAACGGATAGAATACATATATTGTACATACATAAGTATATTTATATGGAAAATACATATTAAACATCCATGGTACCCACCGGGATTTGAACCCAGGACCTATCGAGTCGGCGACACCATGAAACCCGGCGTACAAACCACTCGGCCACGGAGGTCGTCAACTAAAGAATATTAAATAAATGCTGGCACATTCCGCTTTTTTCTCGCTCCCACAATATGGGATCAGCGCTATCTATAGTAACGTGAGGACGTTCTATCGCTGGCCGAAATCCAATTGACTCTTCGGTTCGAGATCCTTTCAGGGATCACACCATCCCAAACCCAGCTGAGAAATCATTCGCATGACACGCTCAGGAGAAGAATATTAAATAAGTGCTGGCACATTCTATGTTTTTTTCTCGCGCCCACAATATGGAATCAGCGTGTTAGTAACGTGAGGACGTTCGATCAACGGCCGATGAATCGCAATGTGGACACGGAACTCGCCTAAGGCTACTATTACTGTAATTGATGCCCGATATGAGATAATCGCTCGCCAGTAATCGATTACTGTTAGATTCACTGCACACATCCCACGAGTTAAAACAGTTAACTACTAACATACAGTTGTTATGTACTACATAAAGTAGAAGTGACTGCCTTGTGCGCATGGATTTCTAATACCTACCCGTGTAAGTGCGGAAAATCTTTTTACTTATCTAGCTAGGTGGATTCAAACTTTATATTCATTGGAACCTGCTTGAAACGAATTATAAAGATTTATTTAAATCATAAATGTAGTTATAATTTTTATTATTTTTAAAGCATGTAACTGCTTGATGTTTAAATCTAAAGAAAATATAACTAGAAAAAAATCCACGCGGACCAGGCAGCAGACGGGACTCGAACCCGCACCCTTCGCAATCCGGGCGAATGCACTGACTGAATGCGCGTGGATTTTTTTCTAGTTATATTTTCTTTAGTTTTAAACATCAAGCAGTTACATGCTTTAAAAATAATAAAAATTATAACTATAATTGCTATTTTCTTCTTTCAAATGTTTAATACTTGTAAAAGTATTCATTTGACATTGTGGGTTTACCTATAATGCGAAGAGATGGCGCTGCCTTGCAGCTTAAGAATAGCTAGAAAGAATTTCGACGCGGTCCGTGAGGGCCGCGGTAGCATAATTGGTCAGTGCATTCGCCCGGATTGCGAAGGGTGCGGGTTCGAGTCCCGTCTGCTGCCTGGTCCGCGTGGATTTTTTTCTAGTTATATTTTCTTTAGATTTAAACATCAAGCAGTTACATGCTTTAAAAATAATAAAAATTATAACTATAATTGCTATTTTCTTCTTTCAAATGTTTAATACTTGTAAAAGTATTCATTTGACATTGTGGGTTTACCTATAATGCGAAGAGATGGCGCTGCCTTGCAGCTTAAGAATAGCTAGAAAGAATTTCGACGCGGTCCGTGAAGCATAATTGGTCAGTGCATTCGCCCGGATTGCGAAGGGTGCGGGTTCGAGTCCCGTCTGCTGCCTGGTCCGCGTGGATTTTTTTCTAGTTATATTTTCTTTAGATCATAAATGTACTTAACTTTTGTATGTAGAAATTTTATAAATGTAGATTTGTTGCTCGGTTAATAAATATTATTTAAATGATACTGTTTTTCTCTCTTTTAAATGCGCTTTTAACCATAGTCCACAACTAATACGATACACGATACATAATGCAATACATAAATAGGAAATTCTTTTGCCAGAAAATTCTGACCGAAAAAATATCAGCAAGTGTTAGGTCGTTGTTATTTTTTTCTGGTTCCAGTGCAATTTAGATGAAATCACAACCACGTCGTAATGTAACCATTGTATTATTGTTATATCCTTGTTAGTATGATTAAGTCCTTTTAAATTCGCTCCCCATTTCAGGTCAATAAACTTTCAATGAAGTTGTTATTCTCCGAAAAATTTGATGTACCGTTAAAATAACACTAGCTTTCACCACGATATAGCGGCAGCGATTTTTTCATGTCTCTCCGTTGTATAAATTAAAGCTTCATTTAAGTACTAAATTTTGTACTAAATGTTAATACAGATTGACATTTTTAACATTAGAATTTTGAGTTCCCTGAGAAACTTTAGTTAATTCAGGCAACGACTAAAGTTATTTGTTCTTCAATCATTTTTTTCGAAAAATTTCTCCACATTAACTTACTAATTGTGTAAAACTATTCCTGATATTTTCATTTACTTGATTTTCAAGTTTCTCAGGTAACATAACAATTCAGGGTGTATATATAAAAGCTTGAATAAAGGCAACCGATACTGACTGATTTATAAACGCACACCTCAAACCACTGATCGGATTGCGCTAGGCACACATATAGCTATTATGATGATGTAGACGTGAGACGACGCTAAGAAAAGATTTTCCAAAACACAACCCCTAAAGGGGGTTTAAAGTTTGTATCGAAAACCAATATTTCCACGCAGACGAAGTCGCGGACACCCACTAATATGGCAACTATTGCTAGTTGCTGGACTAATGGAATAATTCTTAAAAAAAATAGGATCAAGCTTTTATTTAAATGCTATAAAAAGATTTTAGATCGGTCCGACAAATGACTCCGCCCCACCTGATGTTAAGTGACGGTGAAGTCCAGACGTGAAGATAGTTCTACCTGCCTGCCACATCAGACATCCTCACCTTGCCGGCCTGCATGTTGCTTCTTCACGCCTCTTTTAAAGGATCCCAGGTTGTAAGAAGGAGGGAACACGTGAGCGGGCAGAGCCTTCCATGTCAGCGCAAATGGATAAATGCCCAGTAACGGATCTAACGGATGGTATTTACTGTAGAGCCAACTTGGTACAGTAATAAGTAAGGTGAACAATAATTACTGATAAGCACTTACTAAAGCGATATGATTAAGGTGATGTGCAATAGCTGGTTTTACCTTATGTGAATTTTAACCTTTAACAGATAAAATAACATTTTATCTACTAAGAGTAGATAAAAACCCCTTACCGCGTACCAAGCCATATAATGGATGCAAAAGTTTATATTTTTTTTCTAGCCTAGTATAAAACCCAATCATAAAAAACTAACTTGAATAAGTAAAAGCATCTTATCCCAAAACGGAACCTTAATAATTTATCTATAGTAAACACATAGTAAATGACATCTGTCAACAATATTTGAGGTTATGTGCAGCTCGTGCGACCGGCCGGCTTCAGAAAAAAAAGTGCTACTTTTGTGATGCGAAATTAAATACAAATCGATAAGTAAAACGTAAACAAAAAATATAATTACATTCTTTGCATCTTCTTAAATATGGAAACAGTGTGTTTACTGCAATGTCTGGCTTTATTCGCAATTTTTTTTCTACTTTTTCTTATTTGCCAAATTTGGCTTCGTATGCGTTACAGTCAAAAATATTCCCGTCATATGTGGCTTCGTGTGCATTCAGGGTTACTTTTTGCTTATTCCAGAAATGGATCCTTCGCGCTTCTATGGTGCCTCAAAGCATGTTAATATTATTCCTGGTGATGGCAGCTTGAGTGATGATGACATTTCTTCTTATAGTGATGATGATTTTGAACCTAGCTCCATTCGCCAACCTCAAAAAAGACGTATTATTATAGCTGAATCAGAATCAGATATTTCTGATGATGACGATGTGCCATTGATAAACTTACAGGCTGCATCTACATCTAAAGTTAAAGGGAAAAAGGCTTAGAAGGAACGGGTTATTTGGAAAAAAGGGAAAATGCCTGCTTATGACAGAAACAACTTTGAATTTAGAGGTGATTCAGATTTACCGGATATGATAAAGCAACTAGATACACCAGCCGAAGTTTTCAAGTTCTTGTTTACATCTGATATGATTGATTTTATTACTGAGCAATCTAATATTAAGTCTATTCAAGATAATATAAACAAGCCCGCAGGCATCATGAAAGAAGAAATTGAAAAATTTATTGGAATCGTGATCTTCATGTCCTGCGTGAAATTACCGGGTGCGAGGATGTATTGGTCAAAACATGTAGGCCAGTCACAGGTTTACGAAGTGATGACGTGCAATAGATTCGAAACTATTAAAAAGATTCCTACATTCCTACATTTCAATAATAACGAGAACTTCATACCTCGCGATAAAGATGGGCATGACAAATTGTTTATAATCCGACCTTAACTAGATAAAATTCGAGAGCGTTTGATGTTAGTCCCTAAAGAAGAGTTTCTGGCCGTAGACGAGCAAATAATACCTACTAAATGCCGTCACGAATTGTCCTCCACAGTTCCTCGACATCAAAACTACAAGATTTGTTTTGACAACTGGTTTAATAGCCCTAGGCTTCAAGTTTATCTGTACAAAAATGGCTTGCTCCCTTAAGGAACTGTGAGACTCAACTGTGTGCCAAACTCAAATATGCCTGCTAAAAAAGGAATTTAAAAAAAGAGGACGAGGAAGCATGGAAGAAAAGATAGCAGTCATCGACGGTGTGAAGCTGAGTTTGGTTTCCTGGTTTGATAACAAAAATATAAACCTCCTTTCAGCATATGTGGGTAACGAGCCAACAACAACAAAACGGCGTTATGTTCGAAAGGAAAAAAATATAAAGACATATCTTCTCCCCAAGCCGTCGACGTTTATAACCAGCATATGGGTGGAGTTGATTTGCTTGATTCAATGCTCGGTTATTACAGAATCCACTTGCGATCGCGCCAGTGGTACAAAAGAATTTTTTTCCACACGGTAGATTTGTGTATTGTTAATGCCTGGTTACTTTAGCGCCGGATCAATTCAGACCAATACATGCCTTTGTTTGATTTCAAACTTGCAGTTTCCGAACATATGCGTAAGGCAAGCAAAGCACCGATACTAAAAAAACGTGGCCGTCCATCTAGCATTCTTGGAACACCGACATCCAGCCAAGGGCGGATCCAGCTTTGGCGCCAGGGGGGGGGGGGGGTCATATAGCCAGCTTTGGCGCTAGGGGGGGGCGTCATATAGCCAGCTTTGGTGCTAGCCTGCTAATACTAATACCTGCCAAAAAGCCTCGAAAGATTCCAGCCAGACATCAAGATATGCCTTTAGATTCCGTACGTTCTGATGGGATCAGTCATTTTCCCATTTGGAAAAAAATACCCGACAGCTATGCCAGTGTTGCTCAAAATATCGTTCTTTCACTAAATGTGAAAAATGTAATGTATTTTTATGTTATAATGACAAATATAATTGTTATAAAGAATTCCACGTAATATAATTCAGATTTGTCCTAAACGCATACGAAGCCAGTCATATTACATGACCAGACTGCATGCGAAGCCATATATGGCGTCGTATAATAACTTCTAATATATAAGTTTTATTTTTTTAATTTTAATTAGATCTCATTATGTAAGCCTAATAAAACACTATTATGCAAAAAAATATTTTTTATTCCATCTCTTTAATAACTCATACGGTAAGGGGTTAAAACAAAAGAATGTCATAAAGCTCTTTCTAATCTTTCTTGATATTTAAATGAAATGAACTGGAAAAAAAGCAAAAAATAAAAATAAAAAAATATTAAAGAATAAGCTTAGACTAGTTACGCTGTTTTGTTCATGTCACTCAAATGCCATTTGTCATTTAATAAACAGAGACAAAACATGGAGAAACTAATCCAAGCGAAGTCTTCGTTTATTAAAAAGGGGTTGTTAATTTACCCGTACGGGTATAAAATTTCTCCAAACCTTTATTTTCCTTCGCACCGTATTTATGTTAATACTAAGTATACTTAGGTTTAGATAAAGAAAATAGTTAAGATGCATAAAATTTTCATTCTCTACCTTGTTTTTTGTGTTTGAAAACAAATATATTTACCAGATATCCGTCTTTTTATCTTGTGATTTTTCACGGATCTGAAATTCGTTGTTTAGTAAATTAACGTATTATATAACATCAGGTTAGTTTGTGTACACGACGACGCCGGTTTTTTCGCGATGCCACCAAAAATATGCGGAACGAAATCGGATATCATTGCTATTTGACTAGTTTTATCGCTAATCATCATAATTTTGATATGAAGGAATGTCGTTCGAAAGGACATAGCTGAACACCCGTCACATAAATAATTGAGAAATATTGTATCCAGTTTAATTTAAGTAAAAAACACATTGATTTTTTTACAATCGTTCAATGAGTAGGATGTCCTTTTTTTAAGTTGTTATTAGGATTTCGCACACATCCGCGGCTCTAAGTTTAGTCTAAGGTCTAAGTTATTGGGTCCTTAAATAGCTGTACGCGAACAGGGCTACCACTTTCCTTAGATAAATACGAGCTCCGTATTGCTTTATAAACATTAAAAATTTCACAGCCTTGTAAAGTAAACATTAGTTCGCGTTATGTTCCAGCTGCAAAGAAACATAGATATATTAAAATAGTTACATAGAACAGCCGAAGAAAAATATTTTCACTATTTTTTCAGGAAAAAATAATTGTTTTGCCGAACTATAATATATTTTTTGCTTTTCACTAAGAAAACTCGGCTCATTTTACACTATTTACTTTGCGAATCGAACGGAGTTCGTTATGAAAATTTCTGCCCGCAGCGCAAAACTAGGTATATAGAAGACCCCAAGCGGGGTTTTAAGGATTACCTCGAGCGCGACAGAATAACAGAATAGCAACCTTGCACCCTGTGAAGCACCTCCACCATACCTGAGCCCTTTTCAAAGGGTCGAACCAGGGCAGTAAAAAAAAACAATCGGCCATGTTTCTTGGGCGCGTCAAAATCGTCCAGTCTTTTGCACGGTAACTACTGGAGGGGTCACGTATCACCCCGTATCTCAACTTTTTAGCGAGCTCGATTTTTTTTCCTATTGTATACCTCTTTCTACGGTCACCCCCACATTATGCATACCGGCAGATTAATATTTTTCTGTCATCGCAAACGTTACGTAAACCCTCCAGTAGATCCTATTCAAAAGACGGTTTAAATTTATAACCTAGTTTCTGAGTTATGTACAACTATATTTTAAAAACTTTGGAATCGGTCCGAATTATTGATTTAAATTTTTGTGATAGGCCTTTTGAATTTGTTTTGTATCATAAGGATAGTTTAGTAACTGCAGCAAGTACATATACTGATAGAGCAACTAGCAAAAGCATTCATTCGACCTTTTTAGGTTTTCTGTTTCAGGAGCACATTTTTTTATGTTATACGGCATACGATCAGACGGTTCACCTGATGGTAAGTGATCAGCGTCGCCCATGGATACTTGCAACACCAGGAGTATCACAAATGCGATGCCGGCCTTTAAGGAAGGAGTACGCTCTTTTTTATTAATTGAGCGGCTTACATGTTTATTAATTGAGCGTACGGTAGTGCGTGTGTAATATTTATTTTATAACTAGTGGCCCGCCCTCGCTTCTCTTCGGTGTAGAGCTGTAGTGTGTGTGTAGGTAGACTATAGTTTTTGTTGTCAGGCTTCTATTATACACAATGAATTTCTTAATATAATTATTTTTCTCACCTTTAAACCTTCCCTAGACCTCCACGAACATTTCAAGACCAAGGTAAGATAAATCCGTTCAGCCGTTCTCGAGTTTTAGCGAGACTAACGAACAGCAATTGATTTTTATATATATAGATGTGATTTTTATAAGAAATATTAGCTTTCTGTACTGGTCTATCTACCTATATTTACCTTAATTATGCAATTATCTCATATTCTTCTTCTCACATCCTCACTCGCAAAATGTGATTAAAAAGAGGTCCAAACATTTTTCCTTCGCGTCGGCATCGGAATATCTTAAACCTGTAGCAGCCCTGATCGAGTACGGTACGAAGTAAAGAGCGGTCAATGTCAAGCATCACGATTACCTTAACTTACGTAAACGTAGTTATCCAATGCATGCCGATCCGATAGAGCCTCATTCGTATGCCTATGCGGATTCTCGGAGATTCCGGCTCGGTATACATCACGTTTCAACACGATCTTGTTGTTTTTTTATAACAATTTTTTCTCGCAGTTTCCCACGGGTACGATAGCAGAATGGCTAATTGACCGATCGAACGGATAAAAATAAGGCTTATAAAAAACACACGGCACACAAGCATATGAAACAGAGGCAAAATATGTCGTCTTTTATTTTGGGCCGTTTTTAAGTTAATTTTGTTTGGGTAGGTTCTACGTACTTTGTGATATATTTTTTTCAAGTATTGAAGTATTCGATGTTGGACCTATATAAATGCTTTTTTGCATTACAAAACTGCGAGAAGTCTTATTATTTCGCATCCTGTAACATCAGCCGTTGACCTGAGTGAAAGATATCAATGGGATTCGAAAAAATCTTGCAGCATTCTGTAGTTATCGTAATCTACGGGTCGTTCTTAATTGTAATATATTTTTTGTTATGATTAATGTTGTAATTCCACGTTTCATTCATCAAATATCCAACAAGATTACAAGATAAACGACTACAAAGTTCACGGTCATCAAGTTACGGTCGGTAATTTTCTCTAACAACAGGCGTTCGGCAAACAAGGCGCGTCTAGATTCCTAGCTCGGAGGCTGCATCCGGGCCACCGCAGGGATCGAGTTACGAGGAGCGTGCGAATGTCAAGGAACCCTCGCCGCTGCGTCACCGCCCGCCAGTCGCAGCCGACATGTCTGCGGGTGCGCATGCCTCGCGCACGCTGATAGCGCTCCTCGCGATCGCCGCGCAACTAGTCGGTGAGTAACGAAGGCGATATAAATAATCATAACCGCTAATGATATAAATTGAAAATTCACGGTTACCGGAACTAAAATAGACGAATATAATAGATTTTAAAATCGCGCTTCTTTTTTGGTTTCAGGATCTGAAGATATCACTTGTGCCAAGGACGGTTTGTACGCGGACTACGACAGCGGCTGTCGCGAATATGTGAAATGTCTAGGGGGTGTAATGAAAGGACGATATGTTTGTGGGTCGGGACGGGCGTTCAGTGAGGTAGCAGGCGCATGCGTGCCTAAAAGGCGCCAGCCCTGCGTCCGCCGCATCTGTGCTCCAGGAGACGAGCTGGCGTACGCGTCTCCTGGGACAGCTTGCCGGCACTATTATCGTTGCGAAAATGGCAGTGCGGTGGAGCACGCGTGCCCTTCCGGAGCATGGTTCGACCTCGACCGTCAGGCGTGCACGCGAGGCGCCGGCACTTGCTACGAACCAGTGTGCGCAGGTTTGCCGGACGGAACATACCCGGACACGTCCCACGAATGCCGTCGGCGGTTACAATGCCGCGGAGCTGAGCTTCGAACGGTGATGTCCTGCCCTGGGGGGGCCTGTACTAAGTCCTGCCCACCACCCCGCTCTGCAGCCTTTCCTCTCCCCGCAGGCGACGCAGACTTCTGTTCTGACGAAGTCTGCTCCTCGCTGTGCCACCAAGCCGAGGACGGGGCCTACGCCGACCGGTCCACTGGTTGCCGTGAATACTTTGTGTGTGAATCTAAGCGTGTTATTCGACGGGGAGTATGCGAACCAGGACATTTGTTCTCTGGAGGAGGGTGCGAGCCAGCTTCCCGAACGTATTGTCCACCACCAGCTCGAAGCCCGTGCTTCAACCGCCCGGACGGCCTGTACCGAGACTGGCGCGACTGTTCGTCGTGGTTCGACTGTAGACGCGAGCGAGTAGTGACGCGTGGCTCTTGCGATCCCGGGTTGGTGTTCGATGGTGCGAGGTGTGTAACCAGAGACATTTTTACGTGTGAAGGGCCGGAACCTGCTATAGTGTGCGATGGACTGCCAAGTGGGACATATCAAGATTTAGAATCTAATTGCACGCGATACTTCCACTGCGAAGGAAGCCTTCGAACGACATTAGCATGCCCTCCAGGCAAAGTGTTTGACGGTGCTCGATGCTCGCTTGCTGAACAGTACTTGTGCCCGAGCTTGGAACAAGATTCATGTTACGGACGTCCAGACGGTCGCTACCGAGCCTTGGATACAGGATGCAGAGGATACTACTCGTGTGTGAACGGAGAAAAGGCGGTGTACGCGTGCGCCATGGGACACGTGTTCGATGGTGAAATGTGTGTTCCTGCACATCTGGGCAAATGCCCGATCGATGACTACTCGTGTTCTGGATTAAACGACGGCTACCACGCAGAACTAGAGTCAAACTGCCACAGGTACATTGTTTTCCTTATAATAAGATATGATAAGAATTAAGAACAAATTTCAATCTAAATAGGTACCATTTCTCAATCGAAAGAACATAAGCTCACTACATTAAATTTTCAAAACTGCACTCAGGAAAATTCTATAAAAATTTAAGTGTAATTATATTAGTACCACTTCCTTACGATAACTTTAAATGACTTCAAATTTATTTGACGCCTCTAACTAGGACAATTACCGTAATTTATCTAATTTATTCGATTGTAATATATTATAATTACCTACTTAAGTATGGAAGCACTGTAAAAAAAGAAAAACTCATTAATGCTCTAACAACTGAACTACCTACCTAACTAAAAACTAAGCTAAATATTCTCAAAAAGAAAATTTTAGTAATCACTATCCGTATAATTTCAGATATTTTTACTGCGAGGGGGGTGATCGACTGGCCACGCTGTCCTGTCTGGCAGGGAAGATCTTCGACGGGCACGCGTGTGTGGAACCTTCGAGGCACGAATGCGGTGCTCCCCCTAAAAATACCATCGAAAACGGCGGTAAATACTGCGAACGCGACGGCTTCTTCGTACAACAAGGCACAGAGTGTAAAGGCTACTACTTCTGCGTCACCGGCATAAGGACATACTTGACGTGTCCCAACGGCCAAATCTTCAACGGGCAAGTATGCGTGCCTCGACACCAGTACACCTGCCCTGGATGAAAACAAACTTAACAAAAGATGTGACAACGGCCAGGGGTTGCAAGAATGTGGCGAGTCTGCTATTATCAACCTTATCCATAGCATAAGAATGACGCTGTAGAAACGTAGACTTAGCCTGTGTCGCCCTTAAAACGAGAAGGCCTAGTGTTGAGATGTACCTGATATCATTAAGGCTGTGATTATAATATATCTGGGACTATGTGTTCATACTCGTAGCAATTGTATCGATCAATCGCATTAGCAATATTTTTCCAAACTATTTATTTAAATAATACACAAACTCCGTTAATTCTATAATTTTATTTGCATAGAAATATTTAAGCAACCTAACTAGTATAATGTCTAATAAATTACACAGTGACTATATCTTACAGAATTACTTACAAATAAAAATACACTAAGCCCCGTGAATAGAAAAATATTTTTTCTTTTAACATTGTAAAAGATAGACAAACAATATATTATATATGAAAGCTAAAATACTTTCACTGGAGCAACAAAATTTTTAATAAAATAATTAAGACAATCTTTTCCTATACATTTGGAATAGCACAATGTTATAAGGACATGCAACTTTGTAACAAAGAATTATTATCATCAATTTTAAGTAAACAAAAAGTTTTTTGGCAATACTCATATATTTTAAGGAATGAATTTAACAGCTAGTACCATAGTTTTTTATCAAGAACATAATAAACTATAAATAAATAAATATATTGTTTATATACTGTTTTTTCTTCAATATCACTTCTAGAGATTTCTCTATACAAATTTTATTTATACATTAACTTCTCCAATCATACTGACAATACCTCTACTTACACAGGTTATAATTACAAATTTATCAAAGACGAGTTCAATCACTCTATACATTTTTTTATTTGGTCCACGCCAAAACTAGTGACAAATGTTAAACATTCAAATAAAATAAATTTACCACGAAATTGTGATCAATAAATCTGAAAAACATCTTTAAATATAAAAAAAATAAAGCACTTAACAAACTGAAATAAGTTATGATTAGAATACGTTTAAAGTTTATTTTTATTGATGCAGTTAGATTGTCAGTAATTAAATGATTATTTGTCACAAGGATCTTAATTTCCTTAATAACAAATTCAAACTGCAATATCAGCTGTATACACTTAATATTTTGAAACAAACTGATAGCTTTGTGGGAGTAGTGGCACGCGTATCATACAAAATTAAGAGTTACGAACTAGGCATAAAGATTGGAATTAGCGATCCCTTTCCAGTTGTAAAGTAAGACTGTGTAGACAAACGTGAGAGAGAGTGAAAGCGATCGTGCAACTAAAAGTTGGTGTTAGCTTTTGACAGCACTCGCTATTCTCATAGTATCGCTTTCTCTCTTACTAAGTTGTCAATTTCACGCGAGTGCCGCTCGGTCCATTCTCTATGTCCATCTCTCGATAACAGACAAAAGAAGATCAGTTTTTCCTTATATTTCCACTGTAGGTCTTACAACAAGAACTAAAGCATAGAAGTAATGCTTTGACGTTCGAGCTTACACTCCCATAGACAATAAATGAATGAAAAGATTTCCAAACAATGTATTACCCAACCAAAAAGTGTTAGTGGCCTGTTGGCAGGTTGCATTTTACATAAGATCGCTTTTAAATATGTGTCGTAAAGGTAACCAAGGTATCCACAATGACAAAGCATACCATACAAAGGTATCCTATTGGACGTTTGTATAGTAGTACGCACGCTATTCATAGTAAAGTTCACAGAAACATATATTTGTCCCTTTTCGGTCCACTTGTAAAAAAAGAATAACTATATGAGGCGACTTAATATATTTGAATTTAATTAAACTCTTTCTATGCTTTAGTTTTTGTACTGAGAAGTAGGTGGTAAATGACTGATGGTCTTACGTCTGTTAAGCTAGCATGGCAAAGTGAGCAGAATCGTTTAAAATAAAGTGCATCAATTAGTGCTTATTTAGTGCTAATTTAGTGCCAAAACCGGAAATTTAATGCTCTCATAGTTTAGCAAAAAATTAGAACACTGCCAGCTTTTAATTAAGCTAGCAGTGTATTCCCTGAAACGCCTATATTAACGCGGTATAGAACTAAAGCAATGCATAGGGAATTTAGTGCTTAATGAGTGCTGGCAGTATCTGATGAAAATTTTGGAAAATAAAAAATATTTTATTTTTTATCAATAAAAACTGCTAGTATGAGAGTCTGAGCAAGTGACCGGTTCGAATACATCACTCTGGATCGAAGATCTATGATAATCAACGGTTAATAATTTAGTGCTCAATGAGTGCTGCCAGTATGTGATAAAAAATAAGGAAATTTTATTTTTTAAATTTTTTATTAATAAAAACTGCTAGTTTGACAGTCTGAGCAAGTGCCTGGGTTGAATACATCACTCTGGATCGAAAATCTATGATAATCAACGTTTAATAATTTAGTGCTCAATGAGTGCTGCTAGTATGTGATAAAACATTTGGATTTTTTTATTAATATAAACTGCTAGTTTGACAGTCTAAGCAAGTGACAGGGCTGAATACATCACTCTGGATCGAAGATCTATGATAATCAACGGTTAATAAATTAGTGCTCAATGAGTGCTGCCAGTATGTGATAAAAAATTAGGTTTTTTTTTTAATTTTTTATCAATATAAACTGCTAGTATGACAGTCTGAGCAAGTGACCGGTTCGAATACATCACTCTGAATCGAAGATCTATGATAATCAACGGTTAATAATTTAGTGCTCAATGAGTGCTGCCAGTATGTGATAAAAAATTAGGAAATTTTATTTTTTTTAAATTTTTATTAATAAAAATTGCTAGTTTGACAGTCTGAGCAAGTGACAGGGTTGAATACATCACTTTAGATCGAAGATCTATGAAAATCAACGGTTAATAATTTAGTGCTCAATGAGTGCTGCCAGTATGTGATAAAAAATTAGGAAATTTAATTTTTTTTAAATTTTTATTAATAAAAATTGCTAGTTTGACAGTCTGAGCAAGTGACAGGGTTGAATACATCACTTTAGATCGAAGATCTATGAAAATCAACGGTTGATAATTTAGTGCTCAATGAGTGCTGCCAGTATGTGATAAAAAATTAGGATTTTTTTTTTTTATTTTTTTTTTTATAAATATAAACTGCTAGTATGACAGTCTGAGCAAGTGACTGGGTTGAATACATCACTCTGGATCGAAGATCTATGATAATCAACGGTTAATAATTTAGTGCTCAATGAGTGCTGCCAGTATGTGATAAAAAATTAGGAAATTTTATTTTTTTTATTTTTTTTATTAATAATAACTGCTAGTTTGACAGTCTGAGCAAGTGACAGGGTTGAATACATCACTCTGGATCGAAGATCTATGATAATCAACGGTAAATAATTTAGTGCTCAATGAGTGCTGCCAGTATGTGATAAAAAATTAGGTTTTTTTTATCAATATAAACTGCTAGTATGACAGTCTGAGCAAGTGACTGGGTTGAATATGAATACATCACTCTGGATCAAAGATCTATAATAATCAACGGTTAATAATTTAGTGCTCAATGAGTGCTGCCAGTATGTGATAAAAAATTAGGAAATTTTATTTTTTTTAATTTATTTTATAAATATAAACTGCTAGTATGACAGTCTGAGCAAGTGACTGGGTTGAATACATCACTCTGGATCGAAGATCTATGATAATCAACGGTTAATAATTTAGTGCTCAATGAGTGCTGCTAGTATGTGATAAAACATTTGGATTTTTTTATTTTTTATTAATAAAAACTGCTAGTTTGACAGTCTGAGCAAGTGACAGGGTTGAATACATCACTCTGGATCGAAGATCTATGATAATCAATGGTTAATGGTTAATAATAAAAAAATAGATAAAAATTTTAAAAAATAAAATTTCCTAATTTTTTATCACATACTGGCAGCACTCATTGAGCACTAAATTATTAACCGTTGATTATCATAGATCTTCGATCCAGAGTGATGTATTCAACCCAGTCACTTGCTCAGACTGTCATACTAGCAGTTTATATTGATAAAAATTTAAAAAAAAAATCCTAATTTTTTATCACATACTGGCAGCACTCATTGAGCACTAAATTATTAACCGTTGATTATCATAGATCTTCGATCCAGAGTGATGTATTCAACCCTGTCACTTGCTCAGACTGTCAAACTAGCAGTTTTTATTAATAAAAAATAAAAAAATCCAAATGTTTTATCACATACTAGCAGCACTCATTGAGCACTAAATTATTAACCGTTGATTATCATAGATCTTCGATCCAGAGCGATGTATTCAACCCGGTGCCTTGCTCAAACTATCATACTAGCAGTTTTTATTGTTAAAAAATTAAAAAAAAAAATCTAATTTTTTATCTCATACTGGCAGCACTCATTGAGCACTAAATTATTAACCGTTGATTATCATAGATCTTCGATCCAGAGTGATGTATTCATCCCAGTCACTTGCTCAGACTGTCATACTAGCAGTTTATATTTAAAAAAAAAATTAAAAAAATAAAATTTCCTAATTTTTTATCACATACTGGCAGCACTCATTGAGCACTTAATTATTAACCGTTGATTATCATAGATCTTCGATCCAGAGTGATGTATTCAACCCAGTCACTTGCTCAGACTGTCATACTAGCAGTTTTTATTGATAAAAAATAAAATATTTTTTATTTTCAAAAATTGTCATCAGATACTGCCAGCACTCATTTAGCACTAAATTGCCTATGCATTGCTTAAGTTCTATACCGCGTTAATATAGGCGTTTCAGGGAATACACTGCTAGCTTAATTAAAAGCTGGCAGTGTTCTAATTTTTCGCTAAACTATGAGAGCATTAAATTTCCGGTTTTGGCACTAAATTAGCACTAAATAAGCACTAATTGATGCACTTTATTTGAAACGATTCTGCTCACTTTGCCATGCTAGCTTAACAGACGTGATGGTCTTTCCATTTACAAGAGACTTTGTATCTATTCCGTGTCATACATAAGCGTTTTACATTTTAACATAACACAGTAAGTAAACAACAAGTGTGCCGTTTTTAAAACGAACTCGCAACGCACGTGGCCTAGTAATCAAATGACTAGCTCAAGTACAGCCAGCGACACATCAAGTTACCACAAAATGTTAAAAAATTTCAATAGATTTTGAATCTTATATTAAGCTAGGTAAAGCTTAAAGTCAGAGAAATTGGTATTTGGTAAATTGGACTGTCGCTGTCTGTACGTTGTGTTTATTCATAACCTAGCTGGCTCCTTCATTATACGTAGTGTTTTGTTCACATCGCTGAAGTCACATTTGCAATTAGATGAAAAGAGACAAAATATTGCGAACTATAATTATGTTAAGCATCTTCTTCGTTTTTGGGGTTAAAGAATATTTTGAATCAAAACTAAGTGTAAAGTGCATGTATTTCTTTGAATAAAAAACGCAAGAGTAGAATGGTAGTGATAAAAACTTTATATACCTAGGTTTGTAAATAACTTTTTCCTTTTTTTTTACCATAATCGAAAGTTTCAGTTCAGTTTTGAAGTATAAAAAATGTAGAGTCATTTTCGATAAGTTTCTTCTTTTATTTTTAAAACAAATATTTTATGATGCTTCAAAATAATCGATCAATTTCATTTTACTCAACCACGTGATTCGTACTGATGTTTGTGTTCAAATGTTAATAAAGTTCGTAGTTAGAAAAAATTCCACGCGGACCAGGCAACAGACGGGACTCGAACCTATAATGCGAAGAGATGGCGCTGCCTTGCAGCTTAAGAATGGCTAGAGGAATTTCGACGCGGTCCGTGAGGGCCGCGGTAGCATAATTGGTCAGTGCATTCGCCCGGATTGCGAAGGGTGCGGGTTCGAGTCCCGTCTGCTGCCTGGTCCGCGTGGAATTTTTTCTAGTTATATTTTCTTTAGATTTAAACATCAAGCAGTTACATGCTTTAAAAATAATAAAATTTATAAAAGTTCGTAGTTATTCGATGTGGACCAGTCGCCTTCGCCAATTTATTATTTATCGATTAACAATACGATTACATTATTGTCTTGATGACGCTTGCCAATAGCTTGTCACGTCATTGTGATTGCATTATTTATATCTATCTACATGAAATGATTTAGTTCACGAGTGATTTGATCAGTAATTCTACGCATTTTACGAGCCATGTACACCAATTTCAGTGCATATGATACACAAAAAACAAACAAAAGTGATGTTTAATATTTTTGATGGGTTTGTTGACATTAGTCGTAAACCGGAGTGATGGTATATAATCGCTTGCGCTCGATCTCAGCGGTCTATAGAGTTTCCTCCTGTGATTTAGACGATGTTCAGGCGATTATAAAACTAAGCTAATACCGCTCTAAACTTCTTTCATTTTTAGAGTCGTTGGTGTACAAAGCCCGTAATCATTTGTTATAATAATACTACAGAACAAACACCACAGTTTGTAAAAAGGAAATTCGGATCTTTATTTTGAAATGGAAACCTTATGTTACAGTGAATAAGGTATGCGTTATGTAAGTTTATGAACTCGTAGATACACTGATGAAGTTTTATTTAATTTTCGATCTATGAATATATTTATACATATTGTTTATTAGTATGTATGTGTGTGCAATGTATATAATGTAAAAGTAATATAGAAACTGCCGCCAAATGAATAGTGCGCCTATCATCAGAAATTCATATATTATAAAATGTTTTGGGACATACAATGCTACATTAATTTAATATAGAAAATACTTAGTATGATTTTATAGTATAGGATCACCCTAACTAAATAAAATGACAATGAAAATTCATTCACCATGCTGTACATTATATATTTTCGAAAACAAATAAAAAAATCAAGTCTCGTAGTTCAAATTTTACAATTATACATTTAGAAAACATTGTTATATTATATTAATTATATGTTCGTAACATTGGCTTATGAAGCTATAAATATATTTATGTATTCAAATCTCTACGTATCTTTTTGTTCTTCCAAATACTGGTGATCAATAAAGGATTTCTATTAAGAGAATACACTCTTACCCAATTACTAATAAAGTGTGTTTTAGCATTGTATTATACAGAGGGGCCAATTCTGATGGATACATTACGTCTTTAAGTTTCTAATTTCAAACTTAGTCTTTCGACAGTTGTAACAATTATTATATATCCCTGTTTCATGACAATGAAAGGTGACGACTGCAATATAATTTCAATAAAGTTATAAAGAGAATCGATCCCTTACATTTTATCTACGCCATTCAAACATTGATAAGGCATTTTCGATTGAACATTTTATAACAATAATACAAAGCTTAACACATTAAATTAGCAACACCTTTAGTATTAAGAACGGCCGCATCCTCTGAACACAATTTCAATTCAATACATTCTAACATACTAATCTACATTCATCCAAAAGTCATGTAACAAAATAACGAAGGAAAAGTTAGTTTTTAAAGTACGAGCACATTTATAAGCAGTTCGTGTATGATTTGAAATGGAACTTTGGCTCGCATAATAATATTAATAGTAACTCTTTAATGAGAATACATAATAATAAACAAGTTTAAACTAGTTCGTTACATATATCTGTTGGCGTGGTGCAGGCTTAAGATCTAATCTTTTATCAACAAGAATGGCTCAGTCTTAGCGCACAACTGACACAAGGAATTAGTTGGGACGATAAAAACAAAATATAATTTATAAAACGCACATTACAATTAATTAATCATAATATAATCAGTTAAAAAAATAATAAACTCTAATCGCTGTTAAACAGTGGTCAAATTCGCTAAAATCGAAATAACTTTAGCACCAACAAATTGAAGATTTTGTCGGAGAATAAAATATAGAAACTAACAATTTGGTCACTATCGCACTTTAGCGAAAATGATCCGTGCGGTCATTGGAATAGAAACGTGAATGGCTTCTAACCGCCAATGCATAGTGATGTTAAAAAATAAAAAAACTTGGTTTGCCGTAGAAATACAGGCGAAAATAAGGTGTTTACCGTTTGCTGTGTTAGTTAGTTACTGGAGTTGAGGCGCAGTTTAACCATTACATGAAAAACAAGCCAATAAGAACTCTTTGTTCTTCGAAATAGGGGCGAAACATGCATTTCCGCTTTAGCAAATTGATATTGTAAAAGTGGCCACCGATGATAAAGTAATGTCATATTGACAATAAAATTGCACTATTGATATTATATAGTATGACAATTCGAGTTTGACTCTGAATCACTTGTAATAAAGACATATATTACTAAATACAAACAGGGCTATTATCAACTATGCATTATGATCTTAATACCTACGCATAAGGTTGTAAGAAGGACAAAAGGCTAAAAGTGAAATATTAAAATAAAGAAATTAATCCTTATTGCGTATGTATTAAAGTAGGAGTAGACACATAGCTCAGCCACTGAGCCAGATTTAACATTTTCCAGTATCTAATAACCCGAATGTTTGCGCGAGTTCTTTAATATATAACACACAAACTCAGTAGCATTAAACCTTATTACAATGGCGTGAGAGGTGATTTTCGATGCAGCGGCCGCTGAGCTCTCCTCGTTCGGAGTACACACGAATCTGCGCCTTATAACATAGGAATAGAGTGCACTTACAGTCGCTGGTGTTAGGTTTGTATTGTGCTGCAAGGGCAGCCACATAGCCAGCCTCTTAGCAAAATTTAATATTTTCCAGTAACTAATAAACCGACCTAAATGGAATTGTATTTTATTTAGAAAAGTTTTCGCGAGTTCTTTATTATACACAAACTCAGTAGTATTAAACCTTATTACAATGGTGTGAGAGGTGATTTTCGATGCAGCGGCCGCCGAGCTCGCCTCGTTCGGAGTACAGACGAATCTGCGCCTTATAACAACGGAATAGAGTGGACTCACAGTGGCTATTGGTCGCTGGTGCCGGGTTTCGGGCCAGGCGCGAGTAGTACAGAAATGTCCCACACTTTGATGACTCGGTCTTTGCCCGCGGTGCACATTCGACCGGTGGCTTCGTCTACGTATAACGATGCCACCGCATGCTTCATATCGTGGAAGGATGCTAGCGATTCTCGCCTAAAAGGATATACAAATAATCATGATTATCTCCCTAGTCTATCTATAGGGACGGCCTGTGCCCCCCAGCAGTGGGGACATTAATAGGCTGGTATGATTGGGAGAACCTTAAACTAAATTATATTCGCTTATTTGTTTAATTGGACAGGATTTGAAAATGAAGTACGAACTGTTTGGATCTTATTTAACATAAATATTGGTCCTTCGAGTCCTTCAAACTACAAATTTGGTCCTTCAATCCGGATTTGAACCCGCGACCCATATATTTATTTAAACTATAAAATTGGACAAAAAGGGGACTTAACGCTTAAGGCATACTCTGTCAGTCAATCTTGAGGAATACAAAATTCAAATTCAAATTTCTAGGTCAAAATTATACTCTAATTGTTTCGAAAAAATCAATTAAAAAAATAACCGAGCTCAGGATCGAACCACCGATCATTAGGTATCGACCCCAAGACACTCTTATAGTAAATGATAAAATTACCGATACCTATATTGTGTCAAATACTCTACTTCCGTGCTATTTGCTGACGACTTTATACTTCATTACTACTAAACTAATACTTCATAATTTTTTAACTTAGCAATTTTTTGGATAACCTAAAATTTTGTGGTTCACAGTAAATAAAATATAATCTTCAATTGAATATATGTGATAGATAAACTCCTCCGTGCTTCGGAAGGCACGTTAAGCCGTTGGTCCCGGCTGCATCTGCGGTCGTTAGCACCGACCAAGCCGCACTGGGCCCGTGTGATAAGTCATGGCCCAATCTCCCTATTCCATCTATAGGAAAGGCCTGTGCCCCAGCAGTGGGGACATCAATAGGCTGATGATGATGATGATGATAAACTCACGGCTCATGGCGTAGGGTCTCGTAACAGCCGCTGCACACTCGCTGCGGGAACTCGAATCCCATCACCGGCAGCGGTAAGCGGTGCGCCGAGCAAGTCGCGCATACTGCCGCCCCGCACCATCGGCAATGGTGCTGCCGGAGACCTAATGCCAACCAGGAGGTTTATAATATACACAGCGACGTTATTGTATACCAACGTGGAGATTTGAGGCACGGTTCCCAACTTAGGGGTTTGTCCCCAGATTTAGTGGCTAGAAGTGTTAATACGGACTGGAATTTTTTGGGGGTTCTTTTAGGTGCTTTCAACAAAACTTGCAATGCAATCGAAAAACAAAGCGTCTGTTTTCTTTCAGTTTATTGCGTAGAATGGAACGCACCACGATATGAAACGACTGAACTGACTGTGTGGCGGGTTATATCCTAATGCTGTATGGATTAAAGTTCTTTGCCTATCACCAATGGATAAAATAATAAAACAACAACATAACAATCATGTTCGTTCTTTCATTCGTTCACGTCATACTCACGGCTCACCATTCATTTTTGACATTTTTTCAATAAAATAATTTACTGTAACTAAATAAGTAACGTTTTAATTTATGAGCAACGAAAGAATTTTGGTAATAAGTAGGTACATATAAAATTCTATATTTAGGGGAATTTAAAAAATACTTAGGACAAATTTTTGGTAAGGTTTGGTAACACAAAACGACAGATAAGTGTAGTTCTGCCATTACACAGAAAATGAACTGAACGACACTCGCATAAAATTCACAACTCTCTAGGAATAGAGAGAAAATCAGTAGTAGACCAACTTTGGGCCGCCCAATCGCTAGGTATCTCTCACACTTATCTACTGCCCAAGGGCTGGCTGCAATGAGCAGAGAGGAGTCCCACATACCTTCTACACGCTCCCCCGGTGGTTGAAGGATGCGTAAGGCATTACCCAGACAAAAAAAAGGTAATGTGGATGTAGGATATCTACGTCGGTTCTAGCGACCATGTACCTAAGTAGGTATGTGTATATTAATTTAAGGTTGCTAATCTGACCAACGATATAATGTCATTTAAAGTTACAGGTAGTTAGGCAGGCGGTGAGCCCCACACCAGCGACAATGGTGCTGCCGGAGACCTAACGACGAGCAGGTTATTGTACAATTGTAATGTCATCTAAGTCACAGTGACGATAGAACTCGAACCCTATTACCGGCAGCGGTAAGCGATCACCAACCAGGTTTATAATACCCACAGGCAGAGACTTCGGACTGGACGTTATTCGCATGGAATATGGATGATGACAGGTAAACGAAATTTGTGCACTAAGTCCGTCAGTTAGATTATCAAAAAAATTAGAAACATATTTTTTCTAGTCAATGAGCCAAAATATGACAAAGAACGCGCTAAAATTTTGGGAGTAGGAGTTCGTTACGTCAGTTTTAGGACATCCAAATGTATGTATTATTAAGTAGGGTAGATTTAAAAAACTATTTAATTATCTAAAGACGTCATAACCGCGTAGCCGCCGCCCAGCCACCGCGTATCATATAAACGCGCTCTAAATACTGTCACTCTCTGAGTTGTTTCTTCTCTGCACCGCACTCCTATCTCCCATACGCCGAGAGCGACGCCTCACCCGCTGAGTATCTGTAATAGTGTTAGCTCACCGAGTTGCTTTCTCTGCATCACGGCGCGCACGTTCCATATGATGGGCGCGCGGCACAGCTCACAGAGGTCGGCCTCCTTCCACGTGAGCGTTTCTCTACGTCTCACTCCCATCTCCCATACGCCGAGGGTGCCGCCTCACCCGTTGAGTGTCTGTAATAGTGTTAACTCACCGAGTTGCTTCCTCTCCATCATGGCGCGCGCGTTCCATATGAAGGGCGCGCGGCACAGCTGACAGAGGTCGGCCTCCTACCACGTGGGCGTCTCTCTGCGCCGCACTCCCATCTCCCATACGCCGAGGACACCGCCTCACCCGCTGAGTGTCTGTAATAGTGTTAACTCACCGAGTTGCTTCCTCTCCATCATGGCGCGCACGTTCCATATGAAGGGCGCGCGGCACAGCTGACAGAGGTCGGCCTCCTTCCACGTCTCACGGCGTCTCTCTGCGCCGCACTCCCATCTCCCATACGCCGAGGACACCGCCTCACCCGCTGAGTGTCTGTAATAGTGTTAACTCACCGAGTTGCTTCCTCTCCATCATGGCGCGCACGTTCCATATGAAGGGCGCGCGGCACAGCTGACAGAGGTCGGCCTCCTTCCACGTGGGCGTCTCTCTGCGCCGCACTCCCATCTCCCATACGCCGAGGACACCGCCTCACCCGCTGAGTGTCTGTAATAGTGTTAACTCACCGAGTTGCTTTCTCTCCATCATGGCGCGCACGTTCAATATGAAGGGCGCGCGGCACAGCTGACAGAGGTCGGCCTCCTTCCACGTGGGCGTCTCTCTGCGCCGCACTCCCATCTCCCATACGCCGAGGACACCGCCTCACCCGCTGAGTGTCTATAATAGTGTTAACTCACCGAGTTGCTTCCTCTCCATCATGGCGCGCACGTTCCATATGAAGGGCGCGCGGCACAGCTGACAGAGGTCGGCCTCCTTCCACGTGGGCGTCTCTCTGCGCCGCACTCCCATCTCCCATACGCCGAGGACACCGCCTCACCCGCTGAGTGTCTATAATAGTGTTAACTCACCGAGTTGCTTCCTCTCCATCATGGCGCGCACGTTCCATATGAAGGGCGCGCGGCACAGCTGACAGAGGTCGGCCTCCTTCCACGTGGGCGTCTCTCTGCGCCGCACTCCCATCTCCCATACGCCGAGGGCGCCGTCCTCACCAGCTGACACTAGCCGTTCGCACCCGCCAACGTACCAGAGCCCGGTCACTTTGTTACTGGACAACAACGGAAAACACATTTAAAGCCGATAGAACCATTTGCACCAAACTGAGGAGCTTCCTGAACTCATTCACAAATAGTAAGGTGAATTCGTAGTGTCAAATCGTTTAGCACCAAACTAAATCACAGCCCGGATACTTTGTTACTTCCCGAATAGGTAACAAAAGCTTTTAAAAAAGGGTTTTCTGAACTAAGTCTTAAGTAATCATCATAGTATGTGTATCAGGGGTCTGCAGTAGCTCAGTAAACCTTATACTTTTTTTAGTTTATAATAAAGGCTTCTGACCTTGAATCTTACAGATGTGACAGTATAAATAACAGTACCCTAAAAGTACATACTATCTACATTAGCTAAAATCTACGAGGTGTAGGTAGATTGGGCAGTCTTATAAGAAGAGCATTTTCAAACAATTAAGTCAATTTTATTAATTTCTAGTTGCAATTACCTATGGCCTTGAAGTTCGTACGCTGTGCCCTTCTGCCCACCAATGTCCCAAACAATAATTGTCTGGTCGAAGGAGCCACTAAAGAGTAATTGAGGTATAGGAGCCCAGTTCAACACTCTGACGGAACTGAAAAGTTGAAATAACCACATTAAATCTACTTAACAGGGTCTTCTACAGGTCACCATTACTTAACTTTATGTACTCGTCCTTCAATACTAAAGAATGACCAAGTGCAAGTCCGAATTGACGCGAGAGGTTCCGTACAAGGTTAATAACATTTGCAATACAGCCATTGTGATTTTTAAATAAAACCGTTATATCACGTTTCATGTATGGAGGAAGACCCCATTTATTTATAACTTTTTTTTGTTTGTTTCTATATGACGTAATTTAGTGAATAGTGGAAGCTCAGTAATAGGGTATTGTCGTCTCCATTGGATACAGAACCTTAGGCTGCCTATAACCTGTCTGGAGCGGAGCGAGCATAGGCGCGAAGAAACAGAAAAATATTAACAAATAAAATTGCACAAATTCTCCGCTCCTCTTCAGTGGACAGATTTTGTGCAATTCTATTATAAGTGAATACTTCTCCCTTTCTCCGCTCCGCAGTCTCGCCCCGCTACAGTGGACAGGCAGCCTTAAACTTGGGACAATCGTGAATCGATTCTTATATGATTAAGAGCAACATGCTCTTATGAGGATATATGAATAAATATTAGTTGCGAGTTTTACGGAATAGTCGTTTATATTTAAAACAAACATCCAAAAGAAGCATAATAAGTCTACAAGTAGGATAGGTCACCGTTTATAGGTATGTTAATAAATCATGTAAACAACGACATTAAAACGCACCCAGACACAAAACAGCTGAAGTTCATTGTGTTTAATAGATGTAAATTCTTATATAGGGAGTTTTCTGATTTCTGTAAGTTGTATAAAAAAATATAGTACTAGCTGCCTTCCATGACTTCGTGCGCGTGGAGTTAGTTAGAAATAAAGGTTCACTGCTCGTACCCCGTAGGTAATAGCATGATAATATGTAGCCTATATGTTGACCCGACTTCTTAATATTATTCGTGATAAATTTGAAGTAAATCCATGGAGTACTTTTTGAGTTTATCCTGGACATACATATAGACAAAGAGACAAAAATTCTATAAACTATATTTTTAGTTTCGGTATCGATTGTAGATCACACCTCAAGTATTATTTAAAAAAAATATTCAATGTACAGTTTTGACTTTCCTACCATTTTATTATAAGTATAGATTTTTGTTTGCTTAAAGATTTCGACAATCTGTCATGCAATAAATAATTCAGAATGCTGATAAGAGGATTTGGGCTTACCCTGTATGTCCTTTCAGCGTAGTGACTAGAGTAGCTCCATTATTATCCAGTTTCAGCATCGTTATCTGTCCGCTGTAATCGCCCACGAACGCATACTTCGACTGAGAGTCAAACCTGATATTACGTAGTTCAGGAAATACCTACTTTTATGTAATGCTTTATCTCTGAATGATGTATTATGATCCCATATATAGTAACGAGATTTTGCCTGCGACTTTGTTTGCCTCAACTTAAGACAAGTTATAGACAACATTTCAGTTTCAGTTTCAGTTAATGGCGCTGAAATTTTCAGAAAATATGTAGTGTTGTTTCTGTCTGCCATGCTTCTCTGAACCTAAAATTAAATTTGGCAACAATATATCTTTGTCATTCTCTATACAGAATGAAAAGGAGAAACTGATGTTAAATTTAGTTTTAAGTTTAGAGAATCATCAGATCGCTCAACTGTACATGTTAACCTTGCTAAAAAAAGTTTTATTAAGAAAGCTTATGGTCCACCAGATGATAAAAAGCTACCATAGTCTAAAGACACTTACGTGCGATATCAAAGTACCCTTGCGCCGTTGCTTAACCTAACCCCATAACCTACTCAGTGGCCATGTTATTTTTCTTTCCAACTAATATTGGACACACGAAAGTTTGTTACTCTTTTACACTAAAACGGCTAAACTAGATTTGGATGAAATTTGGCTCATGTGCGGTTAATTTCTTAGCTCGATTGACACATAGTATTCTTGTCATCCTGTAATGATGTTCCTGTGTAATAAAAAAAATGTTATTCGCGGACGAAGTCGCAGGCGCAAGTTAGTATTACTAACACTTGCCTCACACTAACCTGCCTCGAACCCGGGGACTATGAGTAGGGGACACCTTGAAACCCGGCCACAGAGGTTGTCAAAGCATAGACTCAAGGGTTGAAAAGGATACTGCAAAGCGGTGCACCACGCCTCGAACGAGTATCCGCCGATCCTGCGGCCCGTCTCGCTGCAGTGGTAGGAGAACAGCTTGTCCCGACTTACAGAGAGCACCCACTCGCAGCTCAGCGAAAACACGACCGCCGTAACGCGTGCCGTGTGAGCTAAATACTCGCGACTCTATTACAGAGAGAAAAACACTGAATAAGTCACTTAAAAAGTTTTGAAAGCTTGTAGATTTAGTTTGTAACACTTATACGCAATTTTTTTAATGTTTAAAGGGAGACAACCAAGCATATGGCCCAGGTAAGCAGCCACAGTCACCAAATCCCAGAGACACTTGCAATACCATATCCCAGACTCTTGCGATACCATATCCCAGACTCTTGCGATTCCAAAGCTATCGCTGGCGAGGTTGTCTACCCTGACCCCATCCCCTAACCTCTGGACCCCAGGAACTTTACTCATCGACAGAAACAGAACACCACCAAAAGGTAGTGTTATATTACTGTGGTCTTTTGTAAAGTGAAGGTTTCTTCCCCAGAAGGACGCTCCAATTTGGAGCAACAAATCAGCTATGCCTCTCTCTTTAATGTTTTAGTGTCTGTGTGTGTGTGTGTGTACCATGTTTAAATGTACATTATGTAAAGTATAAAAAACATTATATTAGTTACTGGAAACATTTGATAGCTTGTACCCATAAGCAATGTTTTTGAGAACACTTCTAAAGTATAAGGCATAATAAATATAAAAATTGGATAAAATTGATTTGTACTGACATAATTTCAGTTAATAAAAAAAAATTCATTTATTTTCATTCAAATTTTCTCAGAAATAAATGTTACATTCATTTTTAAAGAAAAAAAAAGACAATACATTTTGGTAATTATTTAAATCTTCCACAAGAATTACGATATGAATATGCAAAGCATGCAACAGATTATTTAAACTCAATTATATACCAACATCACTGTAATAAAAAGTGTACTCAACTGTGTGATGAATATAACTGAATGAAATACTAAAATAATAATGAATAATGTGACAAGAGACATAATATTTACAGGCTGCATTACTTACAGGATTAATTCTATTGCAGTCTGTAGCTAATGTGAACTCAGAAACAGTTCCATTCTCTTGTCCGATAAATAATTGGCGTGTCTCTGGTGTGTAGAACATGGAGGTGCACCCAGAGGGCATGTACTGGCAGATACTAGGCCAATACTGCCCTGAGTCACGCTTCAGCCACACTCGTACTGTCCTTTTAAACACAAGCTCTTGTTTACAGAAAAAAATATAACAAAAAGAAAAGATTAATACCTTATTATTATTAAATTGTAGTGTTTTTATTTCTTGAGTGCTTTACTATAAATACAAAAAAATTAATCTCATTTAAAGAAATGAAGATAACTATGTTAAAAGACACTCTCTACAGATTGCTGTAACAAAGTGAATGATATTAATCAACAACAAATACCTAATAAAAAATTGTGGTGTCAAAACAGCACTAGAAATTTCTGCATATAAATGATAAAACAAAAACTTTTTCATCAAATAAAGTAGTCAGAGAGTCGTTTGATCAGATAGGTATAATAATTTCTTTCGTCAAAGTGATATTGAACTACACATGAGTAATTGCGTTTGTTATAATACTGTCAACAAGATTTGTCCAAACATATTGTATAATTTGTAACAGACTGAGGGTACATTTATTAAAGGTTCATTTACATAATAGAATGATCTTAACTTGCAGGTATAATGAACATTATTCAAAATAGGTGAAATAATAAGAATAAATTAGGCTCATTAGTTGATTGAAAGACTTACTTATCATCACAAACGCTAATTACACCATCCTCGCCTGGGATTACTACGGCAGCATTGACGTCGTCCGTACAGCCTTCCAACTTGTTCAACAGCGCCGGTTTTTTCGTTGTAGAGAACCTATCGTTAGGTGTTCTTGGAGCAGGCTTAATTTCCGCAGCCATTTCAAAATTAAATTTTGCAAATAAACACGATTTATCGACACCTCTTTTGAGAAACGGCAAACGTCATAATAATTTTGACATTCCGGTTTCAGGTGTCAACTGGAGCACCAATGTAAACTCGATTATCCAATTTTAATCGATTTCAATATATGATTACTCATGTATTCGTGGTGGTGTAATGTACTCTATTTTATCACATTATTCATGCCGGCACCATTATTCTATTTAGCACTTCACTGAGGAACTTAGGCTTAACTTTCGACAGTTGCATGAGTTGGAGACCCCAGATGCAGGTGCGAAGTCGCAAATTGTTTGCTTCCGCAGTCTCTGTGAAAAGACTGTGGAATTTCCTACCTACCACCAAAATTGCCTTAGCTCAGACACCCTTGCTTCCTATTCTTGATTATGCTGACGTCTGCTATCCAGATCACACGGAGGACCAGTTTGATAAACTTGAGCGACTTCATAACTTCTGTATTTGATTCATATTTGGCCAGCGCAAATATCATCATGTTTCTCAATTTTGTTCACAGCTCAAGTGGCTGCCTATTCGCCATCAATAATTTTAAGAATTTTATTACATATATTAGTTATAAGTAACTAGATGACATAATTCAATAGCAAAGTAGTATATAGAAGAGACTCATCTGTGCTGGCAGCACCCATTCACGAGCATGACATATGAACCAGCCATCGCTTCGCTCTACCATATTTTAGGGAATGTAAAGACCCGTCTCACACGCATTACACCACCAAAGAGATTATTTTAAGAGAGCATGATGATATAACCATATAATATTGTCAAATGTAGTTTTAAACTGCATTTGACAATATTATATATATATCAAAAGTTTTAAATGGATCATGTCGGCATTAAGCCCATTGGTAATTCAAATTTCTACTTCTAATAACTAACTTCTCAAAGGTAGAGATTGTTGAAGGAGACGGCAAACCAAGATAGTGCAACTGCATGGTAAATAATGTTTGTCGTTGACTGAACTTTTGACGTGACAATAGATGTCTGTGTCAGTGAAAATTTTAATTACAAGTGGTTATGGGTCATCTGTAATTTTTAATAAAATATGGAAACTCTAACTTTCAATTACAAGATCGCTCCTCTTGTAGGAAAAGCGAACTGGGACACCTGGAAATATAAGATGCTGATCATTCTGAAAGGCATCCCACATGCCCTAGATGTATTAGAAGGCAGACTCACGTCATCGGTTGACAAAAATGGAAGTGAAGCTACCGGGTCCGCAGCTACGGATTTTTCCAAAGCCGACTCAAGTGCTCTTTTCGTTATCACCAATAATATGACGGAAGAAATGCTCAGAAAGGTTATGAGATACACAACCGCACAAGATATTTGGCTTGAGTTACACAGGATGTTCGACGGAACAAACGAGGATCGAACCTTTCAACTTTGTATGAGTTTCTTCGGTATGAAAAGAGATAAAGCTGATGACGCAGCTACTCATCTATCAAAGCTGAAGAATATATGGACTTCTCTCAACAAAGAGCTGGGTGATGGCAAGAAGTTACCAGATCTACTTCTCATATGCAAAACACTCGACACTTTAGGAGAAGAATACAGCTCATTCAAAAGTGGATGGCTAATGTGCCCGACGTCCGAACGAACCGTGGAAAACTTAACCAATCGCCTGTGTGTTTTCGAAAGGAACTTGATGGTGTCCACCGAGCCACCGGAGCAAGAAGCTTTACCAGCGATGAACACACATAGTGGGACAAACAAGAAGCGAAATAACCGCAAATGGTGCAAATACTGCTCGACCAAAGGCCATTGCGTCAAGGCCTGTCCTAAGTGGATTCAGGATGGAAAACCCCCGAAAAGCAGTAACCCACCTTCCTCTTCGTCGTTCCGCAAGCAAGAGTCTCAAGTTACGGAAGTCCTGACATCAGAACATGGTGAAGTATTTGTGAATACACCAGATACAGTGAACTGGTTTGTTGATAACGGTGCGACCTGCCACGTTACCAATCGCAGCGATCTATTCCAGACCTTCCAACCATTCGACGAAACGCACATGATCTCCACAGCTAATGGAAATGCACTGCAAGCCAAAGGCAAAGGAAACATCAGCCTCAAATCGAAGGTACGAGGAAAAGTCTACGAAATCACCCTGTCGGACGTGTGGTACGTGCCACAAATCACAAAGAACCTCTTCTCTGTCCTCGCTGCTCATGACTGCAACTCAACAACGAAGTTCAAGTCTACACCAACGCGCTGCTCCATGTCGATGCGTGGTATAGTGAAGCTGATAGGTGTACGCAGCATCAGCGGTGGCTTATACAAGCTGAACGTAGAAAGTGTGATACCCAAAAGAAATTTGGAAGTATATCTTACCCTTACACGGACTCAACTGTATCATGAACGTTTTGTTCACCAAAACAAACGTCATGTTCGACAATTTGTGAAACAGGAGTTGGGAATAAATCTTCCTCAAGATGAAACGGTATGTGAAAGCTGCATACTGGGCAAATCCCATCGTCTGAAGTTTGGCACGCGACCTCGAGCCTCAAGACCAGGAGAGCTCGTACACAGCGACGTATGTGGACCGTTCCCCAATTCATTCACAAACTTGCGATACTTCGTGCTGTTTAAAGATGACTTCACTGGCTATCGATATGTGTACTTCTTGAAAGCCAAATCGGAAGTAAAACAAAAGTTGAAAGATTTCATCGCCGAAGCACGAAACTCTGGACGTCCGATCGAAACGCTTCTGAGCGATAATGGCGGCGAATTTGATAATCAAGATGTGCGCGAGGTCCTTGCCACTCATGGAATGAAACAGCGCTTAACAATGCCATACACCCCAGAACAAAATGGATGCGCCGAGAGAGACAACAGGACTCTGGTTGAGGCCGCCAGGACTGTCATGCAAAGCGGAGCTTTCGAGCAGAAGCTATGGGCTGAGTTAGTCAATGCGGCTGCCTACGTTCTCAACCGAACTGGACCATCTCGAGTGGAGAACAAAGCACCCTATGAACTATGGCATGGAAAGAAACCGAAAATAGCACATTTACGAATCTTGGGCTGCACAGCCTACGTCCATGTCCCCAAGCAGAAACGAAAGAAGCTTTCCCCTAAAGCCCTCAAAGGAAGACTAGTCGGATACGATTTAGATGATGGCTATCGTATTTGGTGCGATGACAACAAATTGATGAGATCGCGAGACGTAATCTTCGACGAGAAACCGCTTGACCGAACTCAATGCGACCAAGTTGTACCTACGACAACGAAAAAGGAAACACCGTTCAACGAATTGGAGTTGAAAGTAACCTTTAATGAAGAGCGCAAAGATGTTCATCAAGATCCAATCTCGAACCCAAGCCATCAAAATAAGCAATCAGAAACTGATGTGCAGAATCAAGGATGTGCACCACAACTGCAGGAAGACAGATACTCTTATCCTGACCGGGATATTCACTCCGCTGGTGAAGAGTCCAGACCATCTAGCCCCACCGCTGGTGTACAATCTAGACCACCCAGCCCCGATGATGGTGAACAGTCAAGACCAACGACACCCAATGTAACGCGGTACGATACAAATCTAGAAGATTCATCTGATTCCGAAGATGACTCACCGGAACTGAGATATAATCTACGAGATAGAAGCACCATTCGACACCCACAGAGATACAGAGACTGTTATGCACTTTCCGACGACGAAGCTGAACCCACTACGTTAAAGGAGGCTATGAGGAGCCCGTATAAAGACGAGTGGATAAAAGCAATGCTAATAGAGATAGATTCTTTGAAAGAGAACAATACGTGGTCGCTTCAAGAATTACCTCAAGGCAGAAAGGCCATACCTTGCAAATGGATTTTCAAGATAAAGCGAAACCCGGATGGCTCAATAGAGAAATACAAAGCACGTTTGGTTGCAAAAGGATTCAAACAACGCAAAGGAGTTGACTACCAGGAAACCTACAGTCCTGTAGCCAGATTTGCAACCATTCGCTCTTTACTAAGCGTTGCTGCTAGTGAGAAGATGTACCTATCCCAATTCGACGTCACTACAGCGTTCCTATACGGTGAACTGGAAGAGGAGCTTTACATGCAGCAACCCGAGGGGTTTCACGATGGCTCTACTCGTGTATGTCATCTGAACCGAAGTTTATACGGCCTGAAGCAGGCGCCCCGCTGTTGGAATCATCGTTTCCACAAAGTACTAATTGAACTCGAATTCACACACAGTACTGCAGATCCATGTCTATACACAAAGGAAGTAGGGGGGAAGAAGATCTTACTTACCTTATATGTTGACGATGGACTAATCGCCTTTTCAGACAAAAAGCTTTGTGAAGAATTTATCGAGAGCCTGAAATGTAAATTAAAAATTACTACGAAGCCCGCCTCGTACTACTTGGGAATAGAAATCAATCAACGCAAGGACGGCACGATTGAAATCAACCAAGAAGCGTACACCAAGAAGGTACTCGAACGCTTCAATATGGCGAAAAGTAATCCTGTCTCAACACCTATTGACACTGCAGAGAAGTCGCCTGCAACACAATTAGATGAAGAGAAAGGAGATAAAGAGGAGATTAACTTTCCCTATCGCGAAGCCGTTGGTGCATTAGCATATCTTATGGTCGCAACCCGTCCTGACATCGCCTATGCTGTGGGAGTAGTGTCTCGCAACTTAGAGAAGCCGACTAGAGGTGACTGGTGCAGAGTCAAACGTATACTACGTTACCTAAAGGGAACTACATCCTTAGGGATACAGTATAGACCAAAGACCATACTACAGCCAGAACTAGAAGGATTTAGCGACGCCGATTACGGTGGTGATGCGACTACCGGACGATCAACCACTGGAGTCATATGCAGATATGCTGGAGGACCAGTGTCATGGATCAGCAAGCGACAAGCGTCAGCAGCCTTGTCAACTACAGAAGCAGAACTTGTTGCAGCTAGCGAAGGTTCCAGAGAACTTGTCTGGCTGATCAGAATCTTCGAAGAACTAACGATGAAGAAGAGTGTGCCAAATCTTCACGTTGATAACGAAGCAGCTGTACGATTGGCACACAACCCCGAGTTCCATAAAAGAACGAAGCACATTCGTATCCGACATTTCTATGTGCGAGAACTTGTGTCTGAAGGAACCATACATGTCAAGAGAATTGGAACAACGAACCAACTCGCAGACATCATGACTAAAGGACTGCCGAAGCCTACCTTTGTGAAAATGAAGTCTGCACTAGCCTTGTTTTAGAGGGCGTGTTGAAGGAGACGGCAAACCAAGATAGTGCAACTGCATGGTAAATAATGTTTGTCGTTGACTGAACTTTTGACGTGACAATAGATGTCTGTGTCAGTGAAAATTTTAATTACAAGTGAGATATGTATAAAAGTAGTAAAAACGCATTTTGTTTAGTAGTGTTTTATTTAACTTATGAATGGCATTCGATTAAACATAAGAAATAGATATACCTAACTGTACTTTATCCTAAATATATAAAAATCCATTTTTGAATCTCAGCTTCGCTCCGCTGTGAATTAATAATCGATAGTTGAAAGTAGACAACAGAATAGACTACCAGTACGTTCCGTTTTATGTACAGTTGATAAGAAATTGCAATTGATAACACAAATAATAGGATAATTTAGTAAATAAATGAAAGGACAATGGGCAAAACACACCCAGCTTCGCCAACAATGTAATTAGTATGAATCGATAGATCTATGAAAATCTAGCCTCTTTTATTATGACACTGTAAAAAAATATCCCGGTAGTCAAAAGACATGACACCGTATAAAATATCCTGGTAGTCAAAAGATTTGACACATGGGCATATTTAAATAGCTAAATAAATTATTTTTATAGTCCCTTCATTTTATATTATTCGAAACCATAATAATATGCCATATCGAACTATACAACCAGATATACGAAAAAGCCTGCCGACCATCCTACACTTGCACTTACTGAGCCACCACAACACGCTTTGGAAATTGGAACACGATTATCGGTTTTGTCAATTAGTATGGATGAACTGGAATCATGTTTTCTCTGAAGCGTGGACAAGTTTGTGTGATTTGTGGTCGCTCCGTTTTACATAGATGACAATTTACTACAACGAACAGACTATTTGAAGAAAACCCGAACCATAATATAAATACTACTCTTTGCCCGAACCCATGCGGGGATTTTTGGATTTATTTTAGCGTGGCAGAATAACATAAGGGGGCACCCTTGTAACTCGTGAAGTACTCCCGTAATACTTGAGCCCTTTGTGTACTGTCGAACTAACTAACTAAATTAATTCCCTTGTTTTATTAATGTTCATTCGTTATAGTACTTCTACCTATTATTTAACCTACAATAACTAAATACCCCCGGGATGGAATTTGATGCGCTTTGGCACAGATCTGATGATCATGACTATAATACCTTTCAAACAAATGTAGTTTAAGCCGTGGCGGACGTGGGTGCAGCGTCCATACATTTTTACCCAATGTCCTTTATAATTTTTTATTTTAAGAATTTTACTCATAGATTTATAAATCTAAAGATTTTTTTTCTACAAAGAATATCGAATACCGGAATACCGAATAGCGGAAGGTGCAGGTTCGAATCCCGCCTGTCTGCTTGATTACTTGCTCACTCACACTAATGGCTGCCCGAACCTAAGGACTATTGAACTATTATTACATGGAATTTTAATCAGTAAAATTTTCTTTGGATTATAAAAAATACTATTTCGATCCATTACCGATTCCATAAAATTAAAACTTTTATGGAAAATGTTGTGTTAACCTTATTCGCTTTAAACCTTTTTTATTTTTAATTTGACATCACAACACAGAAACTGGAAAAATGTTTACTTAAATTGCCAAATGGTCGCGTCGTAGATCTTATTCAAACATAACGGAAATAGTTACCCAACAACCAAGCAACAAGTGTGAGATTTTAAATTATTTATTTTTTAGTATGTACTAGGAACTAGTAATGTACGATATCAATAACTTTTACCATAATAATATGTACGACCAATGTTTGAGATAGCCCCTTGTGTGAGATCACAGGCCAGGTACCTGTGGTAGAAGTATCTCATGTTGTCCCCCTTGTGATGCTGTGTCACCCTGCCGAGAATTGAGCCATTTATTGTTCCGATTTTTTATTTATTTTTTACGTTACATAAAATGAATGTGCTGGTGTTGAATGCTCCGCTCTCTCCAAACCAATACTTAGGTAAACTTAGGTCATGCACTACCAATAAACTTACTTACCTACTTAGACACATACTTGTGTGTACATAATATACTAGGTATAGTAATAAATAAATTTTTTTTAAACACACCAATTAGCCTAGCCCCACAGTAAGCACTGTAAGGTTTGTGTTATGGGATATGACCCTAGTCATGGATAAAATACATATATTGTACATATATAAGTATATTTTTATAGAAATACATACTAAACATCCATGACGCAACAGAGTACAAATGCTCATATTCATCACACAAACATCTGCCCCCACCGGGATTGGAATCCGGGACCCCTCGAGTCAGCGACACCATGAAACCCGGCGTACAAACAACTAGGCCACGGAGGTCGTCAAATATGTATAAAATATAATAGACTTCCTATTATACTCTAGGTATATACCTACTTGAGATTTGCGCCTGGTCTGGGTGGATCCACATAAGCTTCAATCAGATACAATACAACATACAAGCACTTCTGACTTTGAAGACCTCTGTTGACGTGTAGCTTGTACGGTCAGCCATACATCAAATGTATAATCCTATATCTATGAACATAAAGCTCAAAATCAGTTAAGGATATTTGTCGGTTTTGGGCATTTTGGGTAACCTGTGGCTGTCTGGTCTGTATACTGCTCAGCATCTGTGGTTCCGCATTCATTCCTAGACCAATCCAATGTCTTTTCTACATTAAAAAAATCTTCACTGTTCCTGAATTCGAGGGATGAATAAAATAACGCACAGTAACGAATGCCTATGTATGGCATCTGCCTTCTGCCCGTCCTCACAGCTCTTGCAGCCGCCTCTTGTAGTCTGCCACCCCACCCCAGGCCATGGCAACTTTTGACCCTAAGGTTATTACGCCCCTAACTATACTGGCTTATATTTAGAAATGTAGTTAATTATTTCTTTACTGTTCCCTGGTAAGTGCCAAAAGATGGCTAAAACCGTGTCTCGTGAACTCTCGTGGTACTGCGTACTTATTTAATAAAACTGGGATACCTATTTTTTTGTTTTATAGTCCATAGAATACTAGCATCATGTGATTCTTTTGATTAAAATTTTCAGATATATCTGGTTTTTATCCCTGACCTTCTTCGACATTGGAGTAGCGACGTTAATGTAGATGTATTTATTATTACCGCAGCACCTTACGCAAACATATGGACGGTGTTGCTGTGCTAAATATTTTCCATTAAATTAAGGCATTACGTAACTCTAACTCAAACAAAAAAAATGCTTCAGCCTATACAAAACTCTCGAATTTCTCCTATATTTCCAACCTTTGCTGCTGTTTTTAAAGTCCAAAATCGATAGAAGATTTTTGACATGTTGTGGTGGTGTTCTAAGTCATTGTATCTACATTCATCCCTATTTTTTTAATATAAATTCCTTTCGTATTAAAGATACCTACGTAACAATGGAATGTTAATACGTAACAGTAGCAACGAATTCAAATGGAATAATGTAAAACGTACAAGAACAGCAAATTGAAAAGGATGACAATAAATATACAAGTTCTATTTATCTTATGCTACTTCTTCACATGACTATTCATGTTTTTTGTTTGCAATTTTCACAGCAGTCAATTTAATATATTATATTACATATTTTATATGGTACGCCATAGGTATTTTACGCCATAAGCACGCTCTATAGGAAATAAAAAGGAGAGACTACGGCCGAAGTAACAAATAGCATATACGAATAACAATGTAATGTACCAGAACTACTTCTCACTCACTTAATATGCTATGTGAGTAAACGATTGATTGAACGGTAAAAATATTACACTCTTTTCTGGAAGTCATGTAAAGAGAAGCGCTGCGCTGCCCGTTATAACCTTATTGAACTGAATAAGTTTTATTATTTAAATATTACCGCTCTATCTGTTTTGCAAGTTGCAACATCATTCACACAGAGTGTGACTAGCTTCAGAAAAAACTTCAAATCAAAGGGTAATTTTCAGTTTACTTTGGCATCATTCTGTAGCTGGTGGTGATAAGGAAAGGAAGGGAGCCCCCCTCTGCCCTCTTGTCTCAGTTGGTGTTCGTGAAATCGAAAGAAACACCTTGTTTCTTCCAATAAGCAGTGTCAGAAACAGAAAATATTACAATGTCGCAAGCATTAAAAGGATTGACCACCCAACTCTTGAAAAATAATGTGGATGCTATCAACGTCGGCCTTCGGGCTAGCAGGTAACTATTTTAAAACATCTGCCTGTAATTGCTCATCGCGAAACCGGCGGTTTTTGGTTATTTTACGTAACGTGTTTTATGCACAGAACTCTTAAATTCTTACTTACTCTTATTAGAATAATTTATAGGTTGAATATAATATTGTTTTTCATAGGAATAAAATCATTTCTTATGTAGAATATACTTGAAATATAAAACCATCTGAGATTACCAATTTCACCAAATATTTTAGTTCTTTGTGATTTATTTCTATTGAGAATTCATAATAATTTAACCACAATATTGATGAAACTAATATTCTAAGTATTTTATGTATCAACAACTGTTACTTATTATATTTATTAATTATACGATGAAATGTTCAAATGTTGGTATAGGATGCAAACATTTTCAGCAAAACCACGTACCTACTATAAATAAATTCAGGCGGTAGAGTTTTTGTATGTTAAATTATTACTTGTTTCTGTTGTCCATGGTTTATGCTCAAGAAGTTTGCCAGGGTTTACCTTTAGTTAAACAGAATAATCTGTAAACTTACCTTAACTTGTACTAAAACTTATTCCACACATTACAGTACCTGGTGGAGCAATGTGAATATGGGCCCTCCAGATGTGATCCTTGGCATCACAGAGGCATACAAAAGAGACACAGACGCAAAGAAGGTCAACCTCGGTGTAGGAGCTTACAGAGATGATGAAGGCAAGCCTTTTATTCTTCCGTCAGTCCGAAAGGTAAATTATTAAATTTAATTATATTTTTATATACATTTATTTTCTTTTTTAATGATCTTTTTTTGTTAATAATAACTTGCAATTAACCCATCCACTGTCTCTTCAGAAGCCTGTGTTGATATCTGAATATCTTAATATATATATTAATTATGAATCACATTGTTTGTACAGGATGGACTCCTAAACTACTTAACCGATTTTAATCAAATTTGCACACTGTGTGCAGTTTCTTCCAACTTGAAAGATAGGATAGCTTATATCTTAATTTAAAGTTGCAGTGATGTCGATTCTGGCATGATTCTCTAAAGCTAAACTTAAATTTGACAACAGTGCATCCTTCTCTATACAGAATGTAAATATGAGACTGACCTTAATTTTAGTTTTAAGTTCAGAGAATCACGCTAGAATTGACACCATTATTGTCTTATTACAAATTTTATTCTTCTTTGCAGTACGAAGTTCACCAATTTAGGTAGTTAAATACTATAATTTAATTACAACACTTGATTACAGAGTATTAATAGAAATAAATTCTGGTCAGTTCATTCCTTTAGACTTAAACTAAACAAAGCTTTTGCAATGCTGCTGGATGCTAAATAACAGATATGATATATAACCAACTATGTCATGGGAACAGATACATTTATTTATACAATAAATAATTGCCCCTACCTGAATTGAACCCAGGACCATTAGAGCAGAAAGCAGTACTGCTGCCACTGCACCTAAGTATATTGTCTTTTTCATTACTGTATTAATTTTTCTGCTTGGCTTAATGGTTATATGGTAAAGAATTCCTTATAGCATTTAACATGTTATTTGTTGTAGCAATTAAGAGTGAATAAATAAATAATGCAAGAAAGATGTCAATACAACAATCAAAATACTAAAACTTAAATATGTAATTAAAAATTACAAAATCTTCTACTATTTATTACTGGTATCAAATCTTCAGTGTTTAATTATCTTAGCTGCATCAGAATTTGTTATAAAAAAGTAATTTAATTTATGGTACAGGCGGAAGAAAACCTGCACTGCAAGATGCTGAACCATGAATATGCACCCATCGGAGGTGAAGCTGGCTACACAGATTTAGTTGCTAAGCTCGCTTTTGGTGACGACAGCCCTGTTTTAAAGGAAAAGTCAAACTGCACTGTACAGGTAAATATTTGCTAGGGGAAAATACATATTCTCTAAAAATAACAAATTTGATTATAAAAAGTTACAACAGTATGTACCATTTAGTATAATAATAATAATAAAACCCTATAATCAAGTTTTAGGGGGATGGAGTTGCTTGCGTCCGTAGGATTTTCCATCTATTCCTAGAAACTCCCTACACGTGTCCCCTGGGTGGTGCTAAACAAGCAACAACGCCGAGCCACAGGCGGCGGTCAAATATCCTGTTCTTGGCTCCCACAAGCCTAAAGGAACTAAATCACCTCTAAAAAGTGTGGCTCCGATGCCTTGGGAAAGTATCGGGAGTATCTCCCATCCACTCTAATGAAATGTCGTTTAATGAGAATGTGATGTCATGCAACCCGGCTGACCCCCGGCGCTCGCAGGTACCCGGACCTGCGAGTGAGAAATTGACTACCGAAGACTGTTCAGGTGTGAGCATCCAGGCTCCTGTTTCAGTGAATGTTACTGGAAGCAAAAAGAATCTTGTTCAACAAGCCTTTCATCCTAGCCTATTCATAACGCGACCTAGGTCTGCTTCAACAGGTAGTTATCCTGTAATTCCAACAGCAAGCAGTGAAAAACAAATCGATCAAGACACACAACCCATAGGTTCTGAAAAGAATGGTCCTCCACCATGGCAGAGAGTGCCCATCTCCAGAAATAAAAAAAGAAAATTAACTACTAGTCCTACATCTCTGCGAGAAACTACAGAAACATCGAACCGCTTCGCCGAACTACCAATAGATTTGACAGAAGAGAAACCAATAAAACCAAATAAACCACCTCCTATTGTCCTGTATGGTGTGGAAGATCTGAGGAAATTAACTGAACTTCTTGAAACTGTTGCGGCAAAAAGTCAATTCACTTATAAGATTATAAATAAAAACCAGCTCAGAATAAGCAGCGTTGACATAGAAGTGTATAAAAACCTTATCAGTATTGTTAGAGAGAATGGTTTGGTGGGACATACTTTCAACCGGAAAGATAAGAGAGGGTGTAGAATAGTTATTAAAAATTTACACCCATCCACACCACTACACATAATTAAAGAGGAAATAGAAGCAACGGGAAATAAAGTTTTAGGTGAAATCATAAACGCAAAATATGGCCCTGAAAAGAAATCTACTTCAACTTTCTTTGTCAATCTTGCACCTAATCCCCATAACAAGAACATAAAAGATTTGAAATTCATATACCACCAGTCAGTCATAATCGAAGATCCAAAGAAAAGAAAGACTCTGGTTCAGTGTCAGAGGTGCCAACAATATGGACACACTAAAAACTACTGCATGCGACCATATAGATGTGTGAAATGTGGTCAATCTCATAAAACGGCAGAATGCCCAAAACATGACCGAAGCTCCCCTGCGCAATGTGCTCTGTGCGACGGCCCTCATCCAGCAAACTACAAAGGGTGTGAAGTTTATAAAGAGATCTTGGAAAGAAGATTTAAAAATACAACGAAAAGGATGAATTTAAACCATAACAGACTCACAAAACCAGATAGTTCAATTTCTGAGAATAAAGATACAAAGGACAATAAACGGAAACAAACTTATGCAGAAACAATAAAACAGAACACTCAGGAGAGCAATACTGGTGAAAATGTAACCCATGATCGTAGTGCAATTCAAGGACTTACGCTAGAGCAAATTCTTTTAAAACAAAATGAAAAATTTGATACAATCCTACAACAAATGAGTACCCTAATGAATCTCATAGTTAAACTTGTTGACAAACTATCAAAATGATTGCACTACGGCTAGCCACCTGGAACATAAATGGTCTCGCTCCGAACAAACAAGAATTAGAACTACTAATGTCGGAACATAAGCTAGACATTCTGCTTATCTCTGAAGCCCACTGCACTAGTAGAACCTCAGTGAGATTTTCTGATCATTTTTGCTATGTTACCGAACACCCGGATGGTACTGCTCATGCTGGCACAGCACTCCTGATAAAGAAGTCAATAAAACATCACCGTATGCCTGACTATAAAACTGAACACATACAGGCTACTACTGTAGCCATTGAAGACAAAAATGGTAACCTTGTTGTCTCTGCTGTTTACTGTCCTCCCAAACATAAAATAAGCGAAACCTTGTTTTCTGAGTTTTTCCAGTCGCTGGGCAATCGATATATCGCAGGTGGGGACTGGAATGCTAAACACACTGACTGGGGCGCCAGACTAACTACTACCCGCGGGAGGCAATTAAAACTTAGTATTGTCCATAATAACCTTAGTGCTGTTTCCACTTCTGAACCAACATACTGGCCTACCGATAGTAATAAATTACCTGATCTTTTGGATTTCTTCGTGGTCAAGGGGCTCTCAAGACTTTACTTAAAACCGGAATCTTGCTCGGACAGCTCCTCAGACCATACACCAGTAATCTTAACAGTTAGCACAAAAATCATTGAATCTATGAAGCCAGAAACACTGCACAATAAATATACTGATTGGACTTCGTTTAAAGAATACATTGAAGAACACATACAAATGAAAATGGCTCTCAAAACCTCTGACGACCTAGATAATGCTACTAAACACATAACCTCTTTAATACAGCAAGCATGTTGGGTTAATACTCCCTCAATTAGCAGCAGCGAAAAAGTCACAAACTATCCGCTACAGATAAAACTAGCAATACTTGAAAAGCGTAGACTGCGTAGAGTATGGCATCAAAGTCGAATCGGAGAGGACAAGGCTAAACTCAACAAAGCATGTAGTGAACTAAAAGACATGTTACAAGCTTGGCATGAGGACACCTTAAAAATACAACTGGAGTCACTAACGGGAACAAGCGATACAGATTATTCGTTGTGGAAATTCACGAGGAACTATGACAGACCTCAAACCGCGAAACCTGCCATAAAACGACGTGACGGATGGGCTAGGACCGCAAAAGAAAAGGCAGACACGTTTGCTGAGCATCTAGCTAATATCTTCTGTCCAAACGATATGGTTATACAGAAACACGAAGATCAGGTCGATACCATCCTAAAACAAGATTATCAAATGGCTTTGCCACCAAAACCTGTTACAGTCAAAGAGGTATGGAGGGTGTCGTTGGAATTGAAAGAAAAAAAAGCACCTGGATTTGATCTGATCACTAAAGACGTTATTAGGCAACTTCCTAAGAAAGCTATAGTCTTCTTAACAACTCTTTATAACGGAATACTTAGGGTGCAGTACTTTCCGAGGCTGTGGAAGGTATCCCAAATAATATTGGTGCATAAGGATGGCAAACCACCAAGTGAAGTCGGCTCATACCGACCCATCAGCTTACTGCCGATCCTATCAAAGATCTTCGAAAAACTGTTGCTTCGCAGAATACTTCCAATACTCAAAGAAAATAATGTTATACCGAGTCATCAATTTGGGTTTAGACAGGAACACTCCACTATAGAACAAGTGCATAGAGTTCACGAGAGAATTAGAAAGACTCTCGAGGAAAAGGAATATTGCTCAGCAGTGTTCTTGGATGTTCAGCAGGCATTCGATAGGGTCTGGCATAAGGGACTGCTATGCAAACTAAAATGTAGCCTACCACATAGTTATCACCAAATCTTCGAATCTTATATTAATGAACGCATATTCCAAGTTAAAGAATCAGGAGAAACATCAAATTTTTATGAAATATGTGCTGGAGTACCACAGGGTTCAGTCCTCGGACCGGTTACTTACCTGTAATGCAAAATGTAACAACTGCAACATTTGCGGATGACACTGCCATACTTGCAAGTCATAAAAACCCCATTATTGCAACACAACTTTTACAACAGGGATTGGATAAGATTACGAAATGGTTGCAAAAATGGAGAATAAGAGCCAGTTCGTCAAAATCAGTTCACGTCACATTCACACTGAAACAAGGCAATTGTCCTCCAGTACAGTTAGAAAATGTCACTCTTCCTCATCAAAACTGTATACGCTACTTAGGGCTACACATAGATAGGCGTCTTACATGGAAAGAACACATTAAGAAAAAAAGAGAGGAACTTAACATCCGCTACAAGCGACTTTTGTGGCTATTGGGCCGCAACAGCAAATTGTCAATAGATAACAAGTTACTGATATATAAAACTATCCTTAGACCGCAGTGGACCTATGGCATACAACTCTGGGGTACTGCTAGCAATTCCAACATCCTTTGCATTCAAAGAGCCCAAAACATGATCCTTCGAACTATTAGCGATGCGCCATGGTATATCACTAATAATGAAATTCATGAACACCTGGAAATGTCAACAGTCAAGGAAGAAATAACCATTGCGACTCAGAAATACCGGGCTAGGCTGGAGACTCACCCGAACATCCTAGCAACACAACTCATGACTCGGAGTTATAACAAACGACTCAAAAGGAAAGACGTCCTCTAAAGAGAATTAAGGAGGAGATGTCCTTACTGAAGGGCACACTCTGACACCCCAATATTCATCCAACACATTTGCTTATAGTGGAATGCACTGATCGCAAATTACAATTAATAAAAAAAAAAAAAAAAAAAAAAATAATCAAGTTTTTTTCTTACATATTTTTATATATTAATTTTTGTCTATTTTTGATAATTTTGCACTTCATCATAGGCCTTCTTCTATGCCTTCGGAATTGTTATACATTTTACTTTTATTGGCTAAGTAAAATACTATCTTCTACTACAAATCATTTGATAAAATAGCTTTTAATTTTCAGACATTATCTGGCACTGGCGCTTTACGTCTCGGATTAGAGTTCATCACCAAACACTATGCCCAAAGTAAGGAGGTTTGGATGCCAGCTCCCACTTGGGGCAACCACCCCCAGATCTGTAATACCCTCAACCTTCCACACAAACAGTACCGTTACTACGACAAGAAGACCCATGGCTTCGATCTATGTGGTGCACTAGAAGATATTTGCGTAAGTTAATTTTTAAATTTTGTTTGTGATTCCTGCTATTGCCTTGTTTTTTACGAGTCCTTGGTTGAATAGCAATCTAAACGAGTTAATCACAATAATGTCAGTGACCACGAAAGCTTAAAACTGTATAAAAGTTTTTTCTTAATAATATTTGAATGAAAAGAGCATGAGCATGTTAAAATGTTTATTTATGAAAAAGAAAATGTTGAGATTGGTATCTTATCAATAATAATTATTGGAGCAGTACTACAGCTGACCACAAAAACAAAATTGGAAACGGGACAGACATTATGAATTTTATTATTATGATTGACCTGTGATTGAGAAGGTCAATGTTCTGTGCTGTTTTGTGACCTGGGCTGGGGCATTCCCGTACAAGATTGTTAGGTTTAGTATTTCATATCCTTTGAAATGGACTTTTAGTTTTTTTTTATGAGAATAAATTTTTTAAACCTTTATCCTAATTTGCTTGTGTAAGCATAATTTAGGTCACTTAAAGTAAAATATAGTAATATGATAGGAAAATATAACAAGGATTATTAAAATAACTATTTCACATTATTAAAAAACATTATATTAATTAACATCAAGGTAAATACTTTAATATATTGGCAGGTGTTCAGTTAGCTTAATTTTTCTGGGTTAACCATTTAAGCAAACTAATCAAATATTTTTTAATATAACCAGACATACACTTGGACGTGTGCTTATCGTTAAATTACGTCAGACGATACAACTGATGTAATAGATAGGTAGTGTATAACATACAATTTGATAGATACAAGATGTTTGTCCGTTATTACAGAAGTACATCAATTTATAGATAACAGGAATATTTTCCACTAATATGTCACCTTGTCGTATTTTTGAAACACTATAATTGTACTTCTTAAAAATACATAAACAATATATAATTACTAATACGATAATGGTGACGGAAAGTGTAAAATGGAAGATATATTTTGGCATAATGAGTTAAGGAAACAGAAGCAGTAAGAATCCAGAATTGTATCAGATAACTATCACAAAGATTTTCAGAATTGTTATATACAGGGTTAATTTAAAAACACCCTCTTTGGGGGTGATTCCACCCATCAACAGGAACAACTTTTATTATGCGACCAACGCTGAAATCGCGAAAAAAAACCTGCTGTTTGCATCAGCTAATTGACCGAAATGTATGAAACTGCTGATTTTGTATTCGCGATTTCAGGGTTGGTCCCATATTAAAAGTTGTTCCTGTTAATGGGTAGAATCACCCCCTAAGAGTTTGTTGGTGTTTTAAAATTAACCCTGTATGTGGCAACAATTTGATCAACATCATTTGCCTGCCTTGTCTGATTTGAACCAGTTGTTATCTCAACATTCAGTTTTTCATGTGGATCAGATTCACTTTCTTCTTAAGAAAATTTTACTAAAAATATTCACGCCAGGCAGTAGACGGGACTCAAATTCTCGCACCCTCCACTATCCTGGAGGATGCACTGACCAGTTATGCTACCGCGCCCCTGGCCGTGTCGAATTTCTTCTCGTTTGTCTTAGGCCCGTATTACAGAATGACAAAACTAATTGAGTACAGTTAGAAAGGGATATCGCTATATAGCGACATCCCTTTCTAACTATGCTCAAGACTAGATCAATCACTGAGAATCTTTCTATAATACGGACCTTAGACTGCAAGACGCCGTCTTCCTTTGTGTCTCCATTTTCGCATTGTAGGCAAACATCTAGCAGTTAAATGCTTAAAAAATAAAACTTTAGTATTTTCTTCTTTCTTTGGTCTACTTTTTACAGTAAATTTTGGGAAGCGATTTTATCTATTATTTTATCACTGCTCAGCAAACATCTCTTAGATAATCTACTTGTTGCGTGTTTGTAGAAGGTAAAGTTAAACTTGGATTTTTAAGAATTTAACTGCTAAATGTTTAAATCTAAAGAAAATTATAGATACTAGAAAAAAAACCAAAAACTTATTACAAAACGTCGATTAAAGTTAAACCTGGTTTAAAACTGATGCTGTCACTTCTGTTTTCTAAAAAGAAGACAGACACAGCATTATGTTAAAACCATGACTAACTTTAGCCCGCGTTTTGGATTAAGGTGGATAAAGGCAGAATCACACTAATATTATAAAGGCGAAAGTTTATGAGTGTCTAAACGGCTGGAGCGATTTTAATAAAACTTGTTATGGAGTTAGCTGACAACCTGGCTTAACACATAGGTTATGTTTTACTGCGGGAAAATATCCCTAAGAAACCGCGGGTAACACCGCGGGGCACAGCTAGTAAGTTATAATATTGCGTGTGTTTTCAGAAAATCCCAGCTGGATCCATTATCTTGCTTCACGCTTGTGCGCACAATCCCACCGGTGTAGACCCAAACCAAGAGCAATGGGTGCAACTGTCACAGGTAATTATTACTTACATTTTTTTTTAGCTGAAACTAGAATTTACTACTCTCCGGATTTTGTGCACTTTTGGGTTAGAACGGAGTTTTTTTTTGAATGCTTAACTAGCGGCTCCCTGTGACTTCGTACGCGTGGAGTTAGTTATTTGCACATACTTTTTGACCCCTGTTCACTGCTCGTTCCCTGTAGGTGAAAGACTGATAATATGTAGCCTATATGTTGACACCCGACTTCTTAGTACTTTTTGAATTTATCCTGGATATACATACAGACAAACAGACAAAAATCCTAAAAACTATATTTTTGGCTTCCGTATCGATTGTAAATCACACCCTAAGTATTCTTTTAAAAAATATTCAATGTACAGTTTTGACTTTCCTAAACTGAATAAATAATAATGATTATCTTGGTTTAAACCTAATGTTGTCTCCGTCTTCTTTTTAGCAAATATAAGTGATAATATCAGTTTTGGTCCAGATTTAACTTTAGTCACCGTTTTGTAATAAGGCGGTTAGTTTTAAAAAATATTTATCATATTGAACTACCTTGACTGACCCTGACCCCTTATTTGCTGACAGAGAGATACTAACCTAATATCGTATTCAGAAATAACAGAAACAATAGAATAACATCAATTTGACGACCTCCCTGGCCGAGGGGTTTGTACGCCGGGTTTCATGGTGTCGCCGACTTGAGAGGTCCCGGGTTCTAATCCCGCTGGGGGCAGATGTCTGTGTGATGAACCCGAGCATTTGTACTCCAGTCATGGATGTTTAACTACGTATTTCTATTTGTTTCTAAGGTTTTCATCCACACCACTCATTAAATAAAATAAGTTTCAACGGTTTAAAGGTACTGATGAATTTATTTATTGACGTTTCGCATCCATTTCAGTATGCGTCATCTAAATATTATGATTCTATTTACTTTGTCGAGCTACCTTACAAAGTAAATAGAATCATTATTCAAAATGTCGATAAATAAATAAACCCGTGCATCTATACCGTGAAACTTGTTTTATTTATGTATTTCTAAATAAATATACTTATACACCGTGTTCCTGAGGATATACATTAACTTTGAATAATACTTCTATAGCTCTTGTTAAACATATCGTACGAGGAAAGTAGTAGTTTAAATAGCATAATTTTTAAATTATTGGTAATTTAAGTTTAACCAACTTAATTGTGTTGTGCAGTGAGAAATAGTCTTTATCTGTGACATGCTGCCACTTTGTGCAACCTAAACTATCAAACTATCAACTCTTTGTCAATGGTCATTAAGTCATAGTTTGAAAAGTCAGCCCTTGCTGAGTTTCTTGCCGGTATTTCTACGGTACATGGTTTCCCGTCGTAGATTTGCGAACCGAATGGCGTAGTTTTCGGCTTTCACATGTGCTTGTAAAAGCCTAAACTGAATACATGACTTTTGATTTGAATTAATGTTTATTTATTTATTTAATGTTCAGGCGGTCAAAGAGAGGAAACTTTTCCCGTTCTTCGACATGGCTTACCAAGGTTTTGCAACTGGCAGCGTGGACAATGACGCGTTTGCCGTAAGACAGTTCGTCAAAGATGGCCACCAAGTCATGCTGGCGCAGAGCTTCGCTAAAAACATGGGTAAGTTCTTTTATTTTTGATGTGTAACATCTTTCCTCTCGCTTTCGTGCAATTTGTGGGAGTGATTACGTGAAGTGGGACGGAAGCGTGTAACAGGAAGTTTGGGAAGCGCGCGCTATTTGATTTGATTTTAGAACATAATGTTCAATTGTCATACTTATTTTGTAGTAGGTTTATTTCTTTTTTTACTAATATAAGGTGAGGTTTCAAATGTTACACATCATACGCGACTACTGTAAGGCTCGCTCGTTTTTTTTTATTATTTATTTCATATCAAAAATAACAATTACATAGCTAACAAGCGCGCCATAAATCGAAAGGATTTGTCCGTTGTGCTAAGTACAAGTACGATGCAATATCATATTAACATAATATTAAGGTGGTTAGTTAGTTACCTTCAATTATTTTTACAAGTATCATTACAACTGTTGAGCGAGAGGTGAATAGCAAAGCGGCGTGAGGGGAAGGGATCGTGCCGCAAACACATGCGGTGTTAGGGCGTTTGGTCTGCGATCGTGGTTAAATTAAACAACTTTGTATAACAAACTAAACACGAGCGAAAAAAATCCACGCATTCTCGAGAATTCTCCTAGCTAATTGCAATATTTTGGCGGTATACATGAAGCTTACTAAGCAGCCAAGCAACTCTTGCAATGGCGGGTCATCAAAGTCAAAATATCTTTGTTAAAATTGGATGCATACATTTTTTTGAAATACCTATATCATCATCATCACCCACTGCTGGGACAGGCCAGGCCTTCCTATTGATAAAATAGGGATATTTGGCCATGATCTACCACGCGGGCCCAGTGCGGATTGGCGGGTGCTAACGACTACAGATGCAGCTGGGACTAAAGTTCCCTTCCGAAGCACGGGCTTAACGTTCCTTCCGAAGCACAGAGGAACTCGAAATAGAAGATTTTTGGTCACCCATCCAATGACCGACCACTGCGATAGTTGCTAAGCTTCAACTAGCGCAGCCGAACGCGCTTATCACCTGCGCTATCGAACTCTACCAATAACTTTTATACGGCACAACATTAGAGAGTTCTGCTTTCATAAAAGATCTAGATCTAGTGTTAAACGTTAATGTTATTTGTTTTGAAATATAGGTACTGGTAAAATTATTATTGAAAACATTGTTGACGATTCTGTCTAAGATTAACCTTTGACATTTGATCAAATTTAATCTCTCAGTTTTCGTCAATAATTTAAATTACTGTTTTTTACAAAATTTTCCTGTTTTACATAAACAGCCGACGAAATAATGAATCATAATCAAGCAAGGCCAAACAATTTCGCTATACATAGTTCAACTTTGCGCATTTCAAGAAACAAAAGTCACTCCATGAAAGCGTGAACAGTTCACTACTTATCAATCATATAAAGATATCAAATATAGACTCCTTTTATCTTTTGCTTAAAACATCAATCTATTTAGAATTTTATTAAAGAGCAATGTACTTATGAATATTCGCAATACATCTTATCAAGCACTATGTGACGACTTCAATGATAAGATTAACAAAATTCCATAAGGTCAACTAAATCACTGTCATAATGACGTTTTCCTGAAACCTAGGTCGTTGATACGTCGTCAACCATATCACCGTCGCGACGGTGATAAATTGCGTGGAAGGTACACTTAGGGTTACCAGATGCTGACTTATCTCAATTCCGGGACATTTGCACCCGCGCCCCCCCCTGAAAAATAAAGCATCAAATCGACCCCCCCATCACCCCCAGAATTAAAACATCAAGCAGGCCAGCGGTTTCATTCGTTATTAGTTTATTTTGTTACGAAACTAGCACATTATCGGAATCCGGGACAGTATGGTCTTTTTACTGGACACGGGACAAGACGCAAATTCCGGGACAATCCCGGATTTCCCGGCCATCTGGCAAGCCTAGGTACACTCAGTAGCTCTTCAGACAACCTTAGTGGTTGAGTTTAAAAGATCAAAATCGTTTGCAGAATTATATTTACAACATACTAATTTGGTAATCTGACGCCCCATAGCTCTTTCGGGCGGGCAGATCCATATGTGCCAATAAAATAAGAGAGATGAAACATCAGTACCAAATATCATGTATTTACAAAGCCACATCTATCATTAAGATCCGTATGATAGCATCAAGACGTCTATTTTTTTATAATATGGCCCGCCTGATGTTATGTGGCCACCATAGCTTGCTATACCAAAAATATCACTCGTGCCGTTGTCTACCATGATCCATTCTCCTACCCCTTGGATTCCTTGAACCTTACTCACCGACAGAAACAACACCACCAAAAGGTAGTTTTATTTTACTGTGGTCATCTGTAGATGGAGCTTACTTCCTCAGAGAGGTGCTCCAATTCGAGCGGGAAATCTGCTATGCCCTGCCTCTTTTAAAAATGTCTCTTATTAATTTGAATATAAGATAAAATTTCAATTTGACAAGCATTGATTTAATTGACCTGTTAGCGCCCGTAACATAAACAAATAGGTGTCGTCCATTCTTGTCAGCATCTATACTTTAGGTATGGGCTTTGTTTGCATCAATAAACATTAGTTCTAGTATTTTATCTGACCCTATAGGTATCAATCAACTTGACTTAACAAATCAGCTTAATATTATAGGAGTATATAAAGGTTCCAATAAGACAGACGTACTTTTTAATTTTATACGTGTACCGATTTCTATGGATATTTTCTATAACAACTGTACCAATTGGCACACTGCAACAATCAAAATAATAATACTTACAATTATTGGGTCAGTAAGTCTTTTTTTATCTAAATAATACTGAAACAAATATTTGGAGTTACTATCTGTTTCTTGCGTCACTGGATGCCACATAAATTTTATCGACGGCGTCTGTAAACAAACTTTTAAACGAACAACAAAAGTAATAACAACTTATTAATTAATACTATATAAAAACATAACACAATTAAGATTACAATACTGATGATTAATACCTACATGTAACTTAAAATTCAAGATTATTGAATTCAGACTTCAGAAGAGAACTACGGCATAGAAGTATTGCTATCACGTTTGAGCGAAACATTTCCAAAAAAAGTATTACCCAACCATAAATATTAGTGGCGTGTTGGGACGATGCTTTGTCTCTGTTCGTTTAATTACAAATGGCATTTTCATGGCCAGGGGGGGATAACCCCCCCCCCCCCCCCCCCCGAGATAAAATACAAAGTCCCTAGTCCTGTTAAATCACCAATCATAGGGGCCCCATTATCCTAATATGCCCAGGACCTCCAATAGGTCTTTCTCTTTTTTCGGTCACTATGTAAAATAAGATAACTTATATGATTCGACTTTAAGCACCTTATTAATAAGAGAAGCTTATTCAGCTTACATTAGTTACGCCGTGTTTGCCATGCAGTTGCCATTTGTAATGCAACAAACAGAAACAAACATGGAGTAAGTAATCTAAGCTTGTTTTTCGTTTATCAAAAAGGGGATATGAGTAGAATTTAAACTCTTTTTATGCTTTAGTTCTTGTTCTGAGGTTCAGGCTGATTCAGTCAAATAGGAATTTTGATGTATTGGTAAGTTTCCTGGCTGTCATAGACAGTAAGTCTATCATCGGCCACGACTATTGTCACGAGTTGGCAATCTGCCACTAATTGGTTCTGTACGTGGGTACTTATAACCAACCACTGCCAAACTGGCGTAATTGAAAATTAGAGTAATTTTTAGACTATATTTTCTTGGAGGTAAAATGGCGTGATGGCTTGTTTAAATTTAATATCTAAAGTAGAAAGCCGATTATCCGAATTAATTGGGAACGGGGTCGATTCGGATAATCAAAATTTCGGATAATCGGACATAGACTAGTATTAAAGAAAAACGAACTGTCACACATAGAATAAACTTTACTAAGTTTAACAAACACAGTTTTACAATACTAGATACAATAATAGAGGTACATAGTAGCAAAAAAAACGGAGACGCAAAACATGTAGTGTCTTGCTTCTAGCCTTCAACAATAACAGTTGAAGTTAGGTGTGAGCGTTCTAAAGACGAACCGGTTTCAAGGACCGTTTTGTGTTCCGCGACGATAGAACCGTTTTACGTTTCGGATCAAAACAGTCTTCGTCGAACAACTAGTCCTCGGATTGTCTGCAAGCCAATATGTTCTTTATGATTAAGCAAATACAGTCTATAATAGAACGCAATGCTAAGAGGCCGTTTCGTTCTATGATAATTAAGCTTTGATTTTACAATAATATAATCTTTATTATTGAACATTTAAAGTCGATTATCGTATAACACTACATTTATTTCGATGTTTCGTCGTCACGTTCGCAGCAACGAAACGAACGTTAACAAGATTTCATTTAGTTCAGTTTCGTTGCGTTACATTCGTTCGACCGTCGCGTGTCGTTTCGTTGCGTCACCCAGCCGCAACCAAAACCAGTTGCGAACGAGAACCGTTTCGAGGACTAGTTTTCGTTGAAGAGAAAACGGTTGCGTTTCGTCGTCAGAAAATTTGAGAACGACCCACCGCTAGTTGAAGTATATCTGAACTCCAGCAAGTTCCAACGTGTTACAACAAAACAAAACAAAAATAACTTGGTTTTAATTTTTTATGTTACATAATGTCGTCTTCTGCCTTCTTTATAGCAAAAAATGTGACAGCATCAGTTAAGTCCAGGTTTGACTTTAGTCTACGTTTTGTAATAAGGCCCGAGTTCAAAATCATTAGCGCTATTCAAAAACGCCCGTGAACCAAAGCATTCGTGAGCGTGATTTCTTATAAAACCTACCGCCTTTAGGTCTGTATGGCGAACGAGCTGGCGCCCTCACGTTCCTCTGCGGCGATGCGGAATCTGCGGCAAAAGTGATGTCCCAAGTGAAGATCATGATTCGCACCATGTACTCCAACCCGCCATTATACGGTGGCCGCATCGTGCAGGAGATTCTATCCAACCCAGAGCTCAAGAGCCAATGGTGAGTTGTGCTGTATACGTCTAATGTTCCACAGTACCTAGAAAGATGATATCTTATCCGCACCATGTACTCCAACCCGCCATTAAATGGTGGCCGTATCGTGCAGGAGATTCTATCCAATCCAGAGCTCAAGAACCAATGGTGAGTTGTGCTGCATACGTCTAATGCTCTACAGTACCTCAAAAGATGATATCTTATCCGCACCATGTACTCCAACCCGCCATTATATAGTAGCCGCATCGTGCAGGCGATTCTATCCAACCGGGAGCTCAAGAGCTAATGGTGAGTTGTGCTGCATACGTTTGATGTTCCACTGTATCTAGAAAGATAATATCTTATCCGCACCATGTACTCCAATCCGCCAACAGACAGACACACACTTGCATTTATAATATTAGTATGCATACCCGTCCTAATTGTTTCATTAAATGATTGATTTTCATGAACTTAGAAGCAAAAAAGTAATTTCATACGTGTCGCCGTCTTTAAGTGTTAATTAGGTGTTTACTAACACGTTCGTAGTGTTTTTGAATGTTATTTACTAACAATAATGTTTTATATTTGAACATATGTTATCCCGGCACTTCACTTGGCTATTCATGTTTGATATTTGTAAACTTGAGAGCAGTCTGTCTTTATCATGCTTTATAAGGAATGAAAAGGACAGACTAATGTCAACATTAAAGTTGATATTAGTCTGTCATATAATAAATAAATATTTCCTACACTCACCAATTAGCCTAGTTTGCTTACTTTGAGTAAGCACTGTAAGGCTTGTGTTATTCCCAAAAGGGTTACGGATAGAATACATATACTGTACATAGATAAGTATGTTTATATATAAATACTTATTAAACATCCATGACTGGAGTACAAATGATCGTATTCATCACACAAACATCTGCCCCCACCGGGATTCGAATCCTGGGACCTCTTGAGTAGGCGACATCATGAAACCCGGCGTACAAACCACTCGGCCACAGGGGTCGTCTTTACATATAGCAAACATGAATAGCCAAGTTTAGTACCGGTATTAGACTATAAGGTGTTTTTCTATGTGCCAACGTAGCCTGATTAAAAAAATAAAATAAAATTTATCCTTGTAATCGCAAGGTTGTGCGACGTGAAACTGATGGCAGACCGCATCATCAGCATGCGTAAGCAACTCCGCGCTGGCATCGAGGGCGCCGGCAACAAGCAGAACTGGCAGCACATCACCGACCAGATCGGCATGTTCTGCTACACCGGCCTCAATCCCGACCAGGTAATCACTATTTTGATTCTAGAAAGGCAATGCTAGATAACCTGTTTGAAGAAAACCAGGGAATGCTTCAAAGAATGAGCGCATCACCGACCAGATCGGCATGTTCTGCTACACTGACCTCAATCCCGTCCAGGTAAACACTATTTTGATTCTAGAAAGGCAATGCTAGATAACCTGGTTGAAGAAAACCAGGGAATGCTGCAAAGAAGGAGCGCATCACCGACCAGATCGGCATGTTCTGCTACACTGGCCTCAATCCCGACCAGGTAAACACTATTTTGATTCTAGAAAGGCAATGCTAGATAACCTGGTTGAAGAAAACCAGGGAATGGTGCAAGGAAGGAGCGGAGGACCCTAATAATTTGCAACAAGCACAACTGGCAGCACATCACCGACCAGATCGGCATGTTCTGCTACACTGGCCTCAATCCCGTCCAGGTAAACACTATTTTGATTCTAGAAAGGCAATGCTAGATAACCTGGTTGAAGAAAACCAGGGAATGGTGCAAGGAAGGAGCTGAGGACCCTAATAATTTGCAACAAGCACAACTGGCAGCACATCACCGACCAGATCGGCATGTTCTGCTACACTTGCCTCAATCCCGACCAGGTAATCACTATTTTGATTCTAGAAAGGCAATGCTAGATAGCCTGGTTGAAGAAAACTAGGGAATGGTGCAAGGAAAGAGCGGAGGACCCTAATAATTTGCAATAAGCACAACTAGCAGCACATCGCCGACCAGATCGGCATGTTCTGCTACACCGGCCTCAATCCCGACCAGGTAATCACTATTTTTATTCTAGAAAGGCAATGGTAGATAACCTGGTTCAAGAAAACCAGGGAATGGTGCAAGGAAGGAGCGGCAGACCCTAATGATTTGCAACAAGCTCAACTGGCAGCACATCACCACACCACATCACATATTATTATTATTATTCTGCGCCATAGAGAATGGTCTGACCAAGTCAAATGAAACTGACAACTCTCTAGGAAGAGAAAATGCAACAAGCACGTAGACCGCCCGATCGTTGCTTCTCTCTTCCACTTAACCGACCAGTTTTACTAATAATTGGTTAGGGAACGGAACGCTAAGTGTCTGGTTCTACCAACTCTCTGCCTTAATGGCGCGAAACTGACTTCCGTAGCCGAGTGGTATATACGCAGGGTTTCATGGCATCGCCTATTCAAGAGGTCCCGGGTTCGAGTCCCAGTGGGGGCAAATGACAGTATGATGAATACGAGCATTTGTATCTTAGTCATGGATGTATAAATATACTTTTGGATAAAATATACTTATATATGTATCAGTATATGTATTCTATCCGTTACCCTAGCAATCCATAACACAAGCCTTACAGTGCTCACTTTGGAGCTAGGCTAGACGAGTGTGATATTGAACAAAAAATTAGTATGTGCGTATTATATTTCAGGTTGCCAAGCTGACCAAGGACTTCCACATCTACCTGACCAAAGACGGCCGCATCTCAGTCGCCGGCATCTCCTCGAAGAACGTCAACTATGTAGCTGAAGCTATGCACAAAGTTACATCCTAAACAACTTCACTCGACACTACTACCCTAATCTAGGGTTGCCAACCTCAAATTTAAAAAACCAGGATTTGAAGTTGGAAAAACCAGGACAATTCCGTTTTTTAAACAGGACGCATTAATAGAGTTGCGATAGTTAAATAAATAATATCTAATGAAAACAGGTGAAATGAAATTTAAGTAATTAAAATAATCACATGTAGCGTAAAAAATTAAGAAGAGGCGCACGAAATTTAATATTTAAAAACCCAGGACGCTGCTTAAAATCTATTCAGGGCGTCCCAGGACACTACAAAAACTAGGACATGTCCTGGGCAAACAGGACGGTTGGCAACCCTACTCTAATCCAAACCTCAGACCAATGTTACTCAACATTTACTCGCATTTAACGGCAAAACTACGACAACAGACCAAAAGTCTAATCGTTTCACGACACGAGATTACGTAAATATTTGGCCCTGAGCAAACAGTATTTTGTTTTATGTAATTTATGATCATTGTACATTGTTTTTAAATATGTTTTATTTTTTTATTGCGTATATTGAAAATTTAATTTTCTTTAAACGAAAATGTCGTATTTATATAGTGTTTTTTATTTTAAATAAATTATATAGTTGATAATTAAATGCGTTTCCTTATTTAGAAGCTAGGAGTTGAGGGTATGTATGCCGTTTTAATACAACAAATGGCGTTCGAAATGTTAATAAACAAACTGCACACTATATGATTAAACTTTTATTGTTAAAATAAGTAGATAAAATAAACTTGATGCCAAAACACAGAAATTGTATTAACATGTTTGCAGTGATTCTACAACTAGTACAACTACGCAAAATATTTACAGCCGACCAAACAAATTAACATCTTACTCTACTTCTTAAAAACCGGATGCAGGTCAATCGTTAATATTGCCTTTAGAATTTAAACAAGAATTTTATATAATATACACGAGTACATAAAAAAATCTCTCCTTTAAGGACATATAGCTTATAAGTAATGGGAACACATTTATCCACAGAATATTTGCATTGTGGTAACAATCTTAAGCATATTCACCTGCATCGACGTATAAAATCGATGTAAACCTATTTTATATACCTAAACTAAATCAGTTTATTGTTGGACAAACTTCGATATCCCAAAAATTTGTGTCACATACATTTTATTTATTATGATACAAAATATACTATTACATCTTAGAGTCGACAATTTGTCAATGATATTTTAATAAAAATAGTATTAATTATATGTACAATTTTTTTATAGACCATAACTACATGGCACTATTTCTTTAGAATTCAATACCATTCCTTCATTAAAGCAAGAAATATGTACCGATAGGGACTCCGCAAACATTGTGCGTCTCACGGCATTTTCTCCTGGAATTCTGTGATAATGATGCCTTGTATTCTAGTGTGGCAAGTCTGCCTGTCATAAAAAAATCTACTGACTAACAACAAGGTAATGAAAAAATGACGAAAATGCGCACGAGTGATATTCCAATATCATGCATTCTAACTTTCATTGTAACTGCCTCTCATTTACCGTCCTTCCGGAATTTTCGAATGTTCATGAGAATCTAGTGGAGCCTTCCCATTTATTCTTACTTCAATTCAGTCTAATTCAGACATAGGCGGCTTCTAAAATAACAGTTCATACAAATTCAGAATGGCTTAAATTGTCTGGTTACTATTACCTAAGAAGCGACAATGTTGCACCGGCAAAATTTAATTTTTAATGATATCTTTTTTTGTGAAAAAATGACAGAATGTAAAATGACAGATTTTCGATGTTACTACTTTCCTGGTAGCTTTATAAAGCCCTTTTATCAATTTTAATACCAAACCAAGGTAAGATACATTATTTAATGTAATATTAATAAGAGAGTTGCCAACGTGAGTTTTGATTTAAAGATTTCCCGCTTATTAATAAACGAAGACTGAGCTAGGATTAGTCACTCGATGTTGTCTCTGTTCATTGAATGACAAATGGCATTTGAGTGATATATATGAACAAAACGCGGCGTAAGTAGTCTAAGCTTATTCCTTGTTTATAAATAAGGAGGTAACAGAAGGAATAATCCTAAGCTACAAGTTACACCATTTCTAAATATGTATTGAACTGTCAGGTGGAGACATAAATTTCCTTTTAATTGTGGCCGATCTTTACTTGCATAAGTATTTTGCTATCGACAGATGGCTGAGATATCATCCGCTGAATTTTACCAAACCATAACTAAACGTCTTAAATAAATTTTAGTCACGCTCATTTGGGATTAAACTACATATAATGGTCAATTGAGGAAGAATAATGTGATGCATTAAGACTAAATACCTACTTCAGACAAATTTTAACACAATTATTTCACATTTAATATCGGTTTGATTAGTAAAGCAAAAAAAAACGAAGATTTCTACTAATATAATTATTATAAATGTGAAAGTTTGTATGCTTGTTACTCAATTACACAAAATCTACTGAACAGACTTGGATGAAATTTGGTACGCTCATAGTTTATGACCTGGATTAAGACATTGAATTTTTTTTCCTAGAAAAAAATTAGATTCCTGTAGAATTCTTAATAAACTATAGTTAACACAGTATTTAACTACGCCCTACGCGCGAACCAATATCGAATTCCAATTATTGAATTCGATCTCGATACGCGTCAGATGTCGAGGGTTTTGTATGAAAGATCTTTAATTCTCGTTACGTCCGTTATGACGCTGCTCAAATTTACCGGAAGTAAAAACAAACTATGTAGCTACTTACATCGAAACTATGACGATGGCGATACGAACACCTCGCTAATTGTTCGTGCTTGTGTTACGGAAAGTGTATCCTTATTGTAGCTAAGTCTCAATTTGGGCAATAAACTATATCCGCCTTATTACAAAGCGTAGACTAAAGCTTAACCTGGGCTAAAAAGGTTGCAGTCACTTTGGTCTGCTAAAAAAAAAGACCGAGACAGCATTCGGTTTAAACCAAAACTAACTTTAGTCGTCGTTTTGGAATAATGGGGGTTAGTGTGCCAAATTTTATCCAAATACGTTCAACCGTTTTTATGTAATTTAGTAACAAACATTAATTTTCGCATTTATAATATAAGTAGAATTTCTTGATGGTAGGTAGTTTGAAAACCCTTACGGATCTAAGTATAACAAATAAGGGCAACTTCGAAGTACTGCACAAAGGACAAAATATATGTTTGCATTGAGAATGTGCTTTTTTTGTATAGCTTCTTTGTTAACTTCTACAAAATGGCTCCTGGTACTCGTACTATTAAGATATATTTCACTTTACGGTTTCTTAAAAAAACAACTTGCGTGACCCAAGCGCACTAAGTGACCTTGATGTCTTCATAAATATTTACTTAAGCAAACGTATAACATAATGGATATATTTTATTTAAATTATTGGGCTAAAATATCGTAGCTAGGCTATATTTAAATTAACAACTAAAATAATTTATTTTTAAATAACGCTCTTGCAAGGAGGCTTGTACTGAAATGCCATTGCATCGATATTACACAAAAATTATTATGTATAAATAAATCTTAATATTAAAATTAAAAAAATACCTAGATTAAAGAAATGTAGTTTGTGCGTAACAAAAACATATTACATAAATTCAGTAAACACTTAACATTAACAATTATCTAAACAATACAATCCTGTTATTTCCATTGATTAAGTTTATGCTATTTTTTTTAACAAAAAAAACTATTGAGATCTCTATTGCGGGTTTGTAAATTAAAACTGTCCCAACAATGTTTGTTAACATTGGATGCTCAGACCAAAAACTACTTCAATCCATTAGAGATTCAATAAGCTCCAGGCTTATTTGATAAAGAAGAAATCTTATAAATTCACATCTCACAACACAGATAGAACCAATTCCATTTCAAGACACAAAATTTATACTACCATTATTTAAAAACTTTAAACCTACATCATGTGCAGTTTTTGCAAATAATTTATACAAAACTTTGTATAAATAAATATACATACTCACTCGATTATTAAATCTAACAGAGATAGTACAGTCAAAGCAAACAACAAACGAATATGGTTTTTATTGCTGCATAATAAAGGCTACGATATTGAGTCACATTTGCATCAAGCGAATTGATCTTTAATGTGATAATTCTGTGAAACGATACACATGCGTACTATATAATTGATACAAAGCGAATTTGGGTTAAACATATAGTTTTTGTCTCTATGAGGCTCAAACACCGTACTTGTCGTTGCAGTAAGTAAAGGTCGAGTGCACAAGAAGTTTGTGCGATAGGTACTTCTTCTTAAGCGGGCTCCACATTCCTGCCAAAACTACGCCTATGTTGCCGAATACAAGAGAGAGTGCAGAGCGAGTATTGGTATCCCTCCACATTCTCGATGTCACTATTGCCAGTCGGCTGAAATCGGATGATAGTTGTTATAGACAAGACAGAGCATGTTCTTGTGAAAATCTTATGGTGAAGTTTTGATAATGTCGACAAATTGAGCCCACAATCTAGAGTATAATTTTTAGAACAAGAACAAACTCAAAGCTACCCTTTAACAAAAGACAAGAATCAAAGCCACCCTTTAATATAGGACCCTGAAGAACTATTGTGTTGAACCTGATGGATTCATTTCATGAATTACCAAATAATTATAACATGTATGTTATAATTATATTACAGCAGATATTTTCACGACGTCAATTCCTTACGAGCGTCTATTTTAAACTGTGCCGAACGAGAACGTAGAGCCAGTCTCGTGTGCTCTCGACAAAACGTTTTGTCGAGAGCTTGCCAAGAACGTGGAGCCCGTTTCATAGGTTCGTCATGCCACGTAAGAAGAAGTTTCGGCGTCCTTGTTTAACGTTTCCATGTACCGACATTTTAAATTATCACTCACATTTTTAAATAAGAGAGTTTTTGTAAAGACAAATTACTCAACCTCTCTGGATGCAGAGATACTTGCCTCACCAACTCGACGACCTGAACCAGTAGCCTCCTGAGCTAGGGGTTACTTCGAACAAAAAACTTTTAACCGAGACGTCATTTGGCAGTGCTTGTTTATTAATAGTAGAAGTTACAGCTAACCTTATTCTCTCCTTAGTCTAATTAGCTGATATTGCTTATTGTACTCTCTCCTGTCAACTCACAACATCGTAAATACAGATCATAACCACCTCGGCTCAAATAGTGCAAACTTTGTCTAAAATTCCCATCAATTTCCCTTATCAATTGCGCAGGCGATTAATGTGAATAGTTGGGAAAAGAATTATTTACGGCACTGACACTTTTTTAGCTTTGAGGGGAATCCCGAAAATAGTTACTATCGAAAATTATCTTCCAGAGGCCATAAAGCGAAAAGTAAATTATGATGCACAATTTTTTGTTTTTTTTAGGCAACGGGTAATCTACAATACATTAACAAAAAATTATCTCTTTTTAGATTAGGCATTTAGCTCTTAGCAATATGAATTTATATTATCAATACATTCAAATGAATAAATAATTTCTAGTTGTAACTGAAAATTAAATTACAAATTAGATTTTTTTATCCCTATGAACATAAATTTTGTTTAGTGTACAAGTACATGTAAAAATATTTAAAATATGCAAACAGTTTTGACTGTTTAACCACTCTTATTGCAATGGGAATAAGGCACACGATATGTTAGTTTGTTTTTATATTTTTACAAGTGACTTGTACTTTTCTATAATATAAAAGATCATGTTAACTAACTTTAACGTCAGAATATGTGCCTGAAATGATGCTATTAAAATCTAATAAAGCATTCTCCTTTTTACTAAAAAGTTTCCTACTCAAAATAGGTGGCTATTATAATTTTATTTTATTATGTTTTACGGCTCTGGAGAATAGGGTATTTGACAGTATTAAAAATAAAGTGCCAATTGTTAGCATCTGTGTTTAGAATGAATATTGGCAGGGGATTTTACTATTTTTACAAAAAAAAATATTCTTAATTTTATTAAAAACCCACGAAAAAGATAATAGTTTCTTATCTATTGTCACGTGACCCAAAACGCTTGGGATTGGCAGAGCCTAAAATAACGTCACACGCAAGTAAACTTCCGGTTAAAGTGACATTATATTGTATCGTTTGACGTTTTAATAACAGTCGTGTGACGTCACACACTAGTAAGACGCCATATTGTCCAGAAAAACGTTTTCGCGGCAACTTGAAAATGGAGTTTTTGATTTGGTTATTTTTATTGAAATACACAACAGAATTATGAATATCCACTTAATCAACTTTTCACGGACTCCATAATCATTAGTCAATAACGGGAGATGGTTTTCTAAAACTTGTCAAATACCCTATTAAGTCAGTTTTCTTCCACACCTTATTACAAAACAAACGTCAATCTAACGTAATGAACTTTACTTTAACACGATATAATTAAAGAAAACAAAACCGTCACATATTTTGCTCAATCATAATCACTGCCACAGAAAGCTAAGACCAATTATCATTTGTACTAGATATCTTATTCTGTATAGTTTTCGGTCTAAATTGCATTGGCATGCACATATTGGAGACAAAAAGATAAATTGCCAAATTAACACCATAACACAGAAAAAAAAATCCGTAAGTGTTTGGACGCCTAACCTTAAGATGAAACGAAGACTCTTTGCATTTGTTTCATGCAAGAGACTGAAGCCGACACCCTCGTTCAACTGATTGGTTGTCAAATAGCAGTGAATTTGGCCAGAGCATTACAGCTCAAGTATAATTCGCAGCAAAATAAGCTACAGCACATTAGAATCAATGTAAATTGATACAGCAGCAGAGGCCAATCTTGCTGGTATAAGTCAAGTTACTGGTGCTGTTGTTAAACTAGTAGTAAAGTACCGTATTGAAGTATAAATCTGCCATAAAACACCTACCTATCAAATGCTCAATTGGATTTTCAATAATATTAAAAAACAAATGCGTATGCTTTCATATTAAAAAGGTAAGGTTTTATTACAGCTGCCATTATGATGGAATAATAATAACATATAACGTACAATCATTCCCCTTTATTTCCGATTACACAAAGTAGTGCTTTTTTATCAGGTAAATTAAAGAGACTTATAGTAATCACTTCATAAATGTTAAAATTGTCATAATACAAACTTACTCTACGCTAGACTTAATAAATAGCTCAGTACTTATATCATATTTACACTCCCATTGAAATTGCAATGACAGTTGATAAAGTATTTATAATATTTTCAAAATTACAATATACAACACTATTTGCTAAAAAAGCACTACCCGTCTAACTGGTCTTATCAGGCGGTTCAACACCAACGAGTGTCTCGATACTATAGATTTAATTTTTTATCACTAACATACATAAAGTCCAAAATCTATTGGGTACTCCAAATTCAAAGCCTCTAACATCAATAAAAGACAATATATTTTACAATACAACACACCATTCGAAAACTGTTCCAATTACGATTTCAACAAAACAATACAGAGATTACCGGCGGCAACATCACTTCACACTTCACATTATATGTCCCAGCTTAATCTAATCGCCATTACATTTTAAAGAAACACTTTACCATTTCAGATTAAACCTAGAGTATTGCTCATTTGCTTAAAGGCATAGTTTCACTTACAGTTTGCGAGTCTGTTGAGTTTGCGGAGTCTTCGCCCAGTAGCCGACTGAGTTGATCGTGGAGTGCGTCTGGTCGTCTAGATTCTCTCGCTTTCGGCTCCTCCCCGCAGAAAACGTCGTCCCCGGCCATTATACTCTCCGCCAAATACGAGAATGAATCCAAATTTATATCAGACGAACTGATCGCCGTACTGTATATGTCTATCCGCTTTTGCTGGGATTTAGCCTCCGCCACCTTCTCCGACAGCTTCTCCTTCGCTTTCGTCAACGCGTCCGATTCAGATTTGTCAATTTTCGAGTCGGATTCTTTTAATTTTTCCCCCGCTTTCGACTTGAGCGCGAAAGATGAATCGTTGCTTGACGACCCTTCGTCTTGCAGTTGACTCAGGAGCGTTCGCGTCGCGAGCGATAAACCTGACGAACTGCCGTAAATCTCGCTGGTCTCCCCTAAAAGCATCGATGTTTCTTTTGAAAAAAATTACACAATTATAAAAAAATGTATAACAAAATACAAAATAACAATCAAGATGTTATCTTACCACCTGCTGTCGCAGTTGGGATGCTTTCTTGCGAAGAGTGCTTGCTTTTGGATTTGTGACTGTCGACCATGTACTCGTTTTCGCTGTCACTCGACATGCCGAGATCCAAATGCAAAGAATTCAATTTGTCATCGTCATCCTTGCCTTTGCGGGAAACAGTGTCTAACTCCATTTCCCAATCGGTGACACTCGATGAATCCTTTACAGCTTCGACATCTTTAATAAAACTAGATTTCTCGACATCTTTTTCTAGAGTGGGTATGACAGAATCCTCAATGGTTACGATGCCACCTATACTGTCAGCGGTGGAGTCTAAGCTACTCGCATTACAGTTATCATCAGTGATTGTATTCTCAAATAAAACAGGAGTATCTTGTGTAATTTGAGCGACCTTCGCTCCTTCGTCGTGTTCTCTTGCAATATTGGTGTTTCTACTCTCCAATATTTCCGACATGGTAGTTGCACGACCAGTCTGTTCGTTATTCAATTCTAAAACAATCACGTTACCAGCACATTTAGAAGGATCTGCTGCATCCGATTTTGATGCTTGTAAAAGTTGATTAATGTTTTTCCCCATTATTATTTTGGACATGTCGTTACCATTCTTTGTAAAAGTCAATGCTTTCCCAATGGTGGCTCCTTTTTGTACTACAATGACGCTGCCTTTTGCACTCGCTGGTCGTACAATAGGATTTGTTATTTTGGGCGTAGTAATAGGGGTCATTCCTTTAACTGGCATGATGTCGGCTAGATTAGCTGTTTTGATGGGTTCTACATTAACAAGTTTAGTATTAGAGGCTATTGCACCGACCACTGCAGGTTTCGATACTATGGGCAATGCTGTAGTCTTAGACACAGGAGTCGCCGCTTGAGAACTAACAGGTACAAGTTTCATTCCAGTCGAAAGACCTTTAAAATGTATAAGAGGTATTTGGCCTTCTGGACCAGGTTTCGTCCGGGCTTTTGCAGGTAGAACAACCATCTTTTGCCCCGACTTTGAATTCAAAACTACAGTTTTGGCAGACACTTTCAAATCCGTCGTAGGAATCCCTTTCGGTGTAAATGTTTCAGTGGTTTTATGTGATATGCTATTTGTACTTATTGGGACCATATCTTTTCCTGGTGTCACAGTTACAGATGATGTTATAATAATCTTTGAATTGGACAAATTTTTTATTTCCGATGCTGGTTTTGATACAACAATCATTTTATCCGATGGAGTTCCTGGTGTCCTACCTTTTGGTATGGAGCCGATAACTTTAGTTGCTACTAATTTCCCTGGAGTTTGCGTCTTTTGTGCAGAAGGAGGGGCTACGACAACTTGTCGATTCAATAATTTGATTCCTTCTGATGGTTTTTGTAACAGTTTAATTTCAGACATTTGTACTTTTTTATCAGGAGTAATTTCGCCGCGTTTCTTTATTATGAGGTGGCAAGGTTTATTGCCTGATATTTGTTTTGTTGTAGGTATGCTTTGAGCTTGCAGCATAGACGGATCATCTGGGTGCACGTTGTCTGACACACCTAGCTCGTGAGGCAACGTCGCAGGCTGCGTCAATAGTTGCATAGTTGGAGAGTCTGTCATCATGCTAGGCGACGCAAGACCTTTCTGTTTCACGTCTTCCATATAGTCAACCTTGGGTTTGTTTCCTAATACTGATTGAGCATAACTGGCCTGGAAGGTGTTAGGTGGGCCAGAATACTCGAGTTGCATTGATGATGGATTGTACTGTTTGCTTGGTGACATAGCCAATTCCTGTTGTTGTTGCTTTTTCATTTGAGATTTTGATAAGGTGCCTTGTGCAGAATTTTTTGAACTTTTATGTGTTCTGTGCTTATGTGTTTGTTTTCGTGTGTGAGCTGATTTACTAGTGGATACTTTGCTTACTTGGTTATATGAATGCTTAGATTGGCCAGATGGCTTACCTGTAATAATTAATACAATAACATTTAATAAAACTAAATAAAACTAGTTTTTACGGGTTAATGCACGAAACTTTATTTATTTATTGACGTTTCGCAGCCTTTTCAGGTCTGCATCGTCAGAATAATGATTTTTTATTTAAAATTGTCGAGCTACCTTCGAAAGACTTATATTGAGCGTTCGGTTATTTCATTGGAAGATTTTTAAAATTTTATTGTCTATGTATGAATTTATTATTTAATTTACTTAATAAAGTTTACATTTATTTAATGCAATATTTATTATTTTATAAAACTAATAAATATATTAGTTAGTTATAAAATACTAGATATCATCCATTGAACTTACTTGTAGCAGGTTGTGAAAATTTCGAATATATCTGTGATAAATTTAGATGTTTTTGATTTGTGTTTACAGGTATATTCCTCATGTTTTTGACAGGTATCGTGGCATCGTCTGGTATTGCACCACTTTCGGGAAACTTTCTTTTACGGCAAATTATTTCTGTATCCCATAACTGAAAAATAATTTACACGATAATTGAATACACTTTACTATTTAATAGAAATGAGTTGCATTGAAACATTATTAATGCTGACTTTGCTCGTTTGGTCTTCCATAGCCACAGGTGGATATAGCATATCATCAGTAACTTCATTGGAGGAAAGAGCGCCCTCTGCCGTTTCTCCTTCAGCCTCAGGTACATCTTCTTCATTTGATTTAGGAGCGACGAGTTTCTCCGCTTCGAGTTTCTTAATGATCTCTTTATTTTCGGCGGCAGCAGCTTCAGCTGCTTTATCCGCAATCTCTGTGTACATAGTCTGTGCTACACCGCGCGGTAGGAGGGGCACTCTCCTCCGACCTTCGCTGATCCATCCTAGACCTGTATTGGGGCCTGATAACCTGAAATAATTCATTTCTATTAATTGCAAAAAAGTGAAAGATTTCAGGAATAATAAGTGTCTGTTTTCGAGATATGTAGGTACTATGTTAGTTTTTAATTTCATTAATTGGCAAATGAACATATTGCTGTCATAGTGAAAGAATGCAATATCTAACAAAATCTAACTTCCAAGATAGTTATTAATTTTTATTTTATTTAAATAATGTAGATTCACAGGGTCAGTACGAATTAATAATGAAAAGTATGTAGTTCAACGTATTTTCTTAACAACAAAAAGTTATGGTCATTTTTAATGAAAAATAAAGACAAAATTGGTTTTGTTAGTTATTTAATTCTTTTACTACGAGGACGATATGACTTGAATGAATAAGAATCACCACAGGCTACAGTCACCCTACACTAGAAATATTTCTAGTGCACTGGTAGGCCCTGTTTTTAGACTGTGTGATAATCCTTTAACCTAGTAACTTTATGGTCTGGCAAACAGCACTTCTACAATATGGTTTTCCAAACTACACAATACTGCAGAATTCTGTAATTTGATTAATTAACTGTATGTTTACATAACCTTCACATTAAATTTAAAAAAACTGAAAACCACAACATTTTGCGAGAAGATGAATTTGTTTTTATAAACATTCCATAATAATATTAACCATTCCAGTGTAATATTTTTTATATCATAAGATAAAACATACCTTGAAAATGACAATCTACCTCAGATTTTCATTAAAAATCATAGCTATCTATATATTTTTTGGAAGTTTTGTATAAACTTTTTATTAGAAAGCATTATGACTGAAAAGGTTGAAAAATTTCAACTGTTGAACCTTATGATACCAGTTTCACATAAAAAAATGTTTTTTTTTTTTTTCTTGGGTCATAGTCACAACACTAACCTTACCTAGTGATCTAAAATGATAAAAAGGAACAACTTTGATAATTTCACAATTTTGAAATAATAAAAAAAGGGTTTTTATTAACATTTTTCTTTTTCGAAAAATTAATCTTTACCAAATATTTGGTTTATTAAGGTACCCATGTTATGTCTGAATTCACACCTATTGCTTCAAAAAATTTACATTCATCAAATGTGCTCTGTTAACTGAGTTCAAACTTCAAACAAACATAAACCAAACATTGTGAGTGTTGCCAATTATTGAAATCTTGGTTGGTAATTTTCAATCAAAAATGTGTAATAAGTTTTAAAATAAACAGAAAACTTCAAAATATAATAAAATATTGAACAGACACTTCCTTATTAATTTTGTATTCTGTAGGTACTCATTAAAAAAAATGCTCCAGAAAAACTCATATTTTTCATGTAAGAAAAAATGCTTTGTTGCCTTCCTAACTTAACCTAGTGTGAAGTGTCCACTCTGGGGCCCTGATCTTCTTGTAAAGTTTAGCCTAATAAAATATATAACATGCTAAAAATTGGTATATAACCATAGCATTTTTGAAGCATATGTTTTAAAAACTTCTATAAACTTTGTCAACTTTATAAATTTACTACCTACTTACTGCTGAAAATATATTTAACTAGCAGTCACTCGCGACTTCATCTGCATTTACTTACTTTCTTGAGAATCCTACAGGGACCTTACATTTATCTATGTTTTAATCCAGTTCATAAACTATATGTGTACCCAATTTCATGCAAATCCATTCACTCATTTCTGTGTGATTGATTAACAAACATACAAACTTTCACATAATATTAGTACAAGAATGAAAATGTAAGCTAAACATTGCCAATAAAATCTATTCAATATTTTGATAAATAAATTCAACAAATGCATCTAACTTTACCATTATTGGATTTAATTATCAGTAACATAAATTATTATATTACCCAAAAAAATAGAAACAGTTGCAAACATTGTGCCTACTACAAATGACATGAATTGATTTACTATGAAATAAGATGTATGAATTTCATATGAGAGGATATAGATATGGGTATTGCAAATCAGCTCTAAAAGCTGTAGTTGATGTGGTTTTAACAAGCCAGATTTCTAATGAGGTATAAAATAAAGCTGTTATATTGCAGTTTGGTATATATTAGTTAGTTCACTCAATGTGAACATATGGATATTATACATTTGAGCACATATCTGGTTTAAGCACACTCGATATCTTTAAACAAACAATTCATTGATATCTACAAAGAATGGAGCAAGATACAAGAGTACCGGGAAGAATTATGTGTGTTTTATGTGTATAAAATCCAAGTTACTTTTGATCACAAAACTCAATATTTGTATTAAATTACTATTTTACATTTCAATTTTATAATTCTTTCTTAAGCCTATGCTAGATACTACTTTGTTAGATAATTAAAAAACAAACTGTCACATCTCCTAAATTATAGGTTACCTGTCAATGTATATTTTTTAATTAACTAAAATTTACTTATTATTTAATCATAACAAATTTTGAGTAGTAAAATTACATTAGAACAATATCATATAAACTGTGGCAGTACTATCTACATGGCCAAGATAAATAAAACGCAAGTTACAGATTGCTGTATTAAATGTCAAACTTTCATAAATTCCTATTAGATAAAATCATTATTAAAACACTAGCAAATCTTATAAGTAAGTCAGGCGCATCAACGCTTATGACTTCTCAATAGTCTCAGCCATCTTTGAGTATGCTGTTGAGTGTAAAAATAAAACAACAAAGCCACTATGAAAATATTGAATATTAACTCACTGTTCTGCAATTGTAGCCAATAATTCGTCATTAGACACGCGGCGTGCTTCAGCGCTATGCCGATCATTGCTTATATGCAAAACGGCGCGTAGTTCCTCGAGTAACTTTTTTCTGTTGTCTTCCAATGCCCCCTGTGCTCTAAACACACTGATCATATTCGAGTAGGCTTCCAATTCTAAAAACAAAGAAAGGTACCAATAATTAACAAAACAAATGTCGATAGAATCTCTATAGAAAAACTTAAATGCTCTGAGTTTATTGAACAAATTTATAGGAGGGAAAAATAATGCCTCAAGACTAAATATATACCAAGTCTTCGAAGCGTCCGACGACATTCGTCGCGCGTTAAGTTTAAGAGCATGGGCCACATAATGTAATGTCTTTATTAGAATTGAATTAAATAACCCCACACTTCAATATTTTCAACATAATTTACAAATTACAGAATTGGCAAATATCCATACTGTTTACTTCAAACAATTCGTTCATTTTTGACACTTCAAAAAATAAGACGGCTTTATTTGTTGTCTATGAATCGAGAATACCAGTTACAATCTTTCAATTACCGCAAAACATTTTTTTATAGATAGGTCCGTGACTGACTCCCGCCTGGTGTTAAGTGACGATGAAGTCCAGACGTGATGGTACAGTAGTTCTACCTGCCACTCCAGCCATCCTCACGTTGACGGCCTGCATGTTGCTTCTATTTATTGCCATTTTTCATGAGATAAGTTTACGTGTTTTTTTTTCTGTATTTTGTTATTTTTATAAAACAAATTAATTACCCATGCAATCAATGCATTTTTGCCAATGTAGTGGTAGTTTTTTGACGCCCTTTTTGAAAAAGTCTGCTGGCAACGAATTCTTCAAAGGCATTTTTCTCCCTTTTCATCAATTAAAGGTTTCATCAATGAGTGAGTATGATATTTTTTTATGCTGTAGTTATCTGTACATATAAAAGTTTACTGACTGACTGATATATCATCGCACATCTCAAACCACTGAACAGATTGCGCTGAAATATAGCTATTATATTGTATGCGTGCTCTAAGGAACAATTTTCCAAACTCACCCCCCAAAGGGGTAAAATGGGGGTTCATAATTTGAATGGACCACCAAGTTCGCAAAGTTAATCCATTAACTAAATCAGCACATACCAGTTTCATTCATTCGAAAAATACTGAAGAGTTTTTTTGAAGTTATACTTCTTTAGGAGCGTTATGAAAAAATGATGAGAGTGAAATTTTAAGAATCGCGCGCATCACTGTAACACAAAAAATTAACTTTTGTGTTTACCGCACATTAAGAAAATCTACCAACAAAATAGAAATAGAATCTCTATTTTCTGGGTGCTAACGACTGCATTGTGAAGGCCTATCAAAAGTATTTATTAATCTGGAAGAACGGAACCAAAGCGCGATTCAGGAGACCAGCGCCATCTTTTGACCATTGGTGTAGTAGAACCAAAAACCACATCTTTATTTTTTGTAATAAAGTAACAGTTATAGGTATTCATATTTATAATATTTATCCACATGTTTCTAGTTTGTATATTCGGAATACGTGTTTGAGTTTCATACAAGTGCAAATCACATAATGGTGCCAATTCTGGCGTGATTCTCTAAACTTAAAACTAAATTTAACATCAGTCTCTCCTTTTCATTCTGTATAGAGAATGACAAGGATATACTGGTGTCAAAATTAAGTTTAGGTTTAGAGAATCATGCTAGAATCGACACCACTATGTTCTAATAAATTATATTCAGTAGCGATTTTAATTGAATATTTTGATTATTTATTTATTTTTTCAAATTAAAACTGAACTTTATTGACTGTGTCCTTTTCCAGACTTTTTATTAATTTATTGTAATTATTTGTTTCTTAGGTTTTCACGCACATCACTCATTAAATAAAACTAGTTTTTACGGGTTAATGCACGAAACTTTATTTATTTATTGACGTTTCGCAGCCTTTTCAGGTCTGCATCGTCAGAATAATGATTTTATTTAAAATTGTCGAGCTACCTTCGAAAGAATTATTATGTATGAATTTATTATTTAATTTACTTAATAAAGTATTTTATTTAAAATTCTTGTTTGTAATTTTGAGTTTATTTATTTGACCCTAACTACCGTAAACTACCACCGGTTCCAAAATTGGGAGACCTTCCTGAGAAGAACCGGCGAAACAAACTCAAGAGAGGCTTTCTATCTCCTTCTTATGTTAAATTATGCAAACAAAAAGAACTAATAGTATCTGATGGTCTTGCAGTGTGTGCTCGGGGTTGGGATTTTATCTCCTGTATAATAGGTTCCCAAGCTGGTGGTATAGGGAAGATGGTTGGTATATACTATTAGTTCTTTTTGTTTGCATAATTTAACATAAGAAGGAGATAGAAAGCCTCTCTTGAGTTTGTTTCGCCGGTTCTTCTCAGGAAGGTCTCCCAATTTTGGAACCGGTGGTAGTTTACGGTAGTTAGGGTCAAATAAATAAACTCAAAATTACAAACAAGAATTTTAAATAAAATACTTTATTAAGTAAATTAAATAATAAATTCATACATAGACAATAAAAAAATTTTAAAAATCTTCAATGAAATAACCGAACGCACAATATAATTCTTTCGAAGGTAGCTCGACAATTTTAAATAAAATCATTATTCTGACGATGCAGACCTGAAAAGGCTGCGAAACGTCAATAAATAAATAAAGTTTCGTGCATTAACCCGTAAAAACTAGTTTTATTTATTGTAATTAATTATTTGCATGCAATTAAAAACTAATTTTAAACGATGCCAAAGAAGGATAACTTCTCACGCGCCTACATAAGTACACGCACCCATTTTTTTTTCATTTATTGAGTTTGTCATTTATTCATTCACTCTAAATTTTATTTAATACGAGCGAAGTCGCGGGCGATACCTAGTATACTATAGCTACTATGAATGATGGTTGAGATGTGAAACAACAAGATTTAAACTTTTTGTTGATTATAAAAAATTAAAACTAAAACGCAGTCTTTCTTAATCCTGTAGCTATTTAAAGATATATAGGTATATAATGCTTTGATATAAGATAAATAAATAGATCAATGCACCCAAAACGGTTGTTTTGAAATATTTCTGATAAAACAATAAGTATAGACTGAGTTATTTTAATGATAGAGAGGATGACTAAATTTTTTTTCTTCATCCATCGGCTAGAATATCAGGAAGTATAGGACACGTAATTTTTTCTTAGTTTACATTTCAAAATTTGATACTTTAAATTAGAACTACTTTAGAACTATGTATTATCAAAACTTTAAAATATTGAGAATATATAATAGAAAATATGCGGCTATTTTATATAATATATATTATTATTATCTACAGTTCTTATAAAATATCAACAAAAGACAAAACGATAAATATGAAAGACAAAAAATTATAACCTAAATACGATGATATTTTGTAGTTGAAAAATAACATAACAAAAAAATAACAACAGTCATATAAAACAAAGTTCTTTGTTTCGAGGGTTCATAGCAGCAGGACTAAATAACATTTTGACGTGACAACGTCTTAAATTAGGTTGCGGCTGGGAGTCACTTATGAAAAAGTGTAACGCTCGGTAACGTTACGATGAGTCTCGTAGCATGCTGGAACCCCGTAGCCGTGTAGCAAGTTTGCTACGAATCGTCGTAGCGTGGTTGCATGCTACGATGGTATTCACAAGCACAATGCATTGTAATATGTTTTTTTGACGTATTATATATATTTCTATAGTTAAAATTTGTGCAATTCTTATTTTCATTCAATTCCTTGTTCCTATTGTGCAATTTAATTATATTCATATCAATAAATATTCTACCGAGAAAAAGACGTTGTCACGTAAAATTTTCGCCCGTAAAACCGACTTTACAGGCAACCATTTTTTTGACGTGACAACGTCTTAAATTAGGTTGCGGCTGGGAGTCACTTATGAAAAAGTGTAACGCTCGGTAACGTTACGATGAGTCTCTCGTGTTAAGTTTAAGTTTACATGTACAATGTTTTAGTAAACAAAATATATTTCTATAGTTAAAATTTGTGCAATTCTTATTTTCATTCAATTCCTTGTTCCTATTGTGCAATTTAATTATATTCATATCAATAAATATTCTACCGAGAAAAAGACGTTGTCACGTAAAATCTTCGCCCGTAAAACCGACTTTACAGGCAACCATTTTTTTTCCCTATTATACAGGGTTTTTTTTCATTTGACAATTTTATTTTTGTCGTTACCATAGACACGGAGGCGTAACGTAAGATGAACATTTACAAAGTATGATTCAAAATTTAAAAAAAAAACACGCTTTTAAGCATTGAGACATTGTTTAAGTCTTATTATAATACACAATGAATTTTAAATTACATCTAGCTGATTCAGACAATGATTTAGGATATGTTTCCGCAAAAAAAAAATTAATAAGGTTTTATGCACTGCATCGAATCGAATCGCACGTCAGTCTAATGCGACCAAGATCTTGTGTCATATGACGTTGACAGCGAGGCGTCAATGTCATATGCCACAAGACCCTGGACTAGAAATCTGCAAAATTTTTCCACTAGGGGCGCTGTAATCGCTTGACCCTAAGCTTCTGTCAAATACAAACCTATTAGCTTACATTCATTTTTTAGCTTTTTAATAAAACAAATTACAAATGCCGCATTTAGCAATTCCTGGGGGCCAATCGCCTAACTGGATTGCTTTGGAAAACGCTATCGCTTACGATTTCATTTTGTTATTTCTAGCCCCCTGAGGTTTTCAAATGCCTCGCGCTCTTTTTTTTTCTTTTGCATTGGTAATAACAATGTTAAAGAAAATGAGCGTGAGGTATTTCGGCGGTTAGAAATAACAAAATGAAATCGTAAGCGATAGCGTTTTCCAAAGCAATCTGGTTAGGCGATTGGCCCACTGGGGGCCAATCGCCTAAAGGAAATGCTTTGGGAAACGCTAACGCTTAGGATTTTATATTGTTATTTCTAGCCGCCTGAGGTTTTCGAATACCTCACGCTCATTTTTTTTAATATTGTTATTACCAATGCAGAAGAAAAAGAAAGAGCGCGAGGCATTTGAATACCTCAGGCGGCTAGGAATAACAAAATAAAATCGTAAGCGTTAGCGTTTTCCAAAGCATTTCCGTTAGGCGATTGGCCCCCTGGTTGTTGTGAGTAAACTGCATGCTTACCGATTAGAGTATAATTTTATATGCTGCTTTGAAAAGGGGGGTAGAACTGAGCTGTTGTTTACATCATGGTATGTATATCTAGGGCAGGTAATTGCATCTGGACGTCTTCATTTGATCATAAATAACTGCACCAAAATTAAAAATGCGGTCATACGCCTCAAGTCTGTAAAAAAACCCAATGTTATACTTACCATTTTAGCCAGAGGTAACCTAACTCTATGAGATGTCTGACTGATGCAAAAATAAGATAGCTTTGACTAATGAATCCGAAGAAAGTTACTGAGGTCCATGAACTATTAAAATAATCATGGAAAATGTATGTACCGAGAATGAGCATTGTAGCATAATAATAAAAACAGTACAAGATCAGCTTTTCTGCCTTGCACAGATGCTCCTCTCCTTTTTAACTCTGTTTTCAGCTGTATTACAGACCATGTTGGATACATTTTCACCAACTATTTAATATTTTTAACACCAAAAAACTCGTTCAAATTTGGTTTGGCTGTGGTTTGGGTCAAGCGTTTGCAGCGCCATCTATGTTGAGCTTTGCGTATACTTACCCTGATATTGTTTTGATGTCAATTTCACTCTACGTATTATGCTCTCCGAAAAATGCGATATCAAAATGACATCAACTTATGCGTATTATGATCAACTCTTTAAAATGATATCAACTTGATATTAACTTAAATGCGTATTACGTTAAACTTAAAACAGTATCGCATAAACGTCAAAAATGTGATATAGGATATAATATTGATATGATCTTGATGAGACATAGGAATGTTTCATAATACCATTTAAAAACAATGTCAAGTTGGCATCAACATCATATTGACATCACATTAAGATTATCTCACTAAAGCTTAATTAACCTGCTGAATTTATGTCAAAACGCAAGCCATTACAGAAAGAAGAAGGAAACTAATTTTCTCGGTTTCGGGTTACTTAAATAGGAACCCAGCACCTAGCCTTTCCGAACATAGCATTCCGACACTGGTGTCGATTCTGGCGTGATTCTCTAAACTTAAAAGTAAATTTTACAACAGTCTCTCTTTTTCATTCTGTAAAGAGAATGACAAGGATACAGTGATGTCGATTCTGGCACGATTCTCTAAATTTAAACTTAAATTTGACAACAGTATATCCTTGTATATACAGCTTAAAAAGGAGAGACTGGTGTTAAATTTAGTTTTAAGTTTAGAGAATCACGCTAGAATCGACACCACTGTTGTCAAATTTAAGTTTAGATTTAGAGAATCGTGCCAGAATCGACACCACTGTCGTTCGTGGACACGCGTCGACAGAGAAACCAGAAGCTCTATTTTGATCACTCTTCTTGCTCCAAACGCTCAATTAGAAAGCGCGGGAAACTTCGGTTTGGTTGGTCGTAAATATTTTATAAAATTATTTTTTTAATGTAAATTGGATCAGTTGGGTAATATAGTGTTAATATTTTAGTTTATTTTTATCTATTTAGTGTACATATTGTATTTTTCATCTTATAGTTGGTAAGTTATAGTTTTAATTTTATGTTTGATCCAGACGACGGGCTGTGGCCCCCAGGTGTCGAATGTAATTACTGTGGATTTTAATTCCGGCTTACACACACACACACGCACGCACGCACGCACGCACGCACGCACGCACGCACGCACGCACGCACGCACGCACGCACGCACGCACGCACGCACGCACGCACGCACGCACGCACGCACGCACGCACGCACGCACGCACGCACGCACGCACGCACGCACGCACGCACGCACGCACGCACTCACACACACACACACACACACACACACACACACACACACACACACACACACACACACACACACACACACACACACACACACACACACAGGTTTTATTTAAACTTACTAGGAGGAGTCATCGACTAATTGTACTATTATGTTATTTAAAGAAATAAACAAATTTTCATTTTCATTTCTATTAACAAAGATTCAGCACAGCAGCCAATACGTAGAGTTTTCTATCAGTCATCAGATGCCTCTCCTTTTATTGTTCACATCCAAAAGATTCAAGAAGGTCCGAATAATAAAGCATCAATCCACCCAGTTCCCTTTGGAAAGTTCTTAAAGCACTCCATTAAAAATATTGTTAACGGTACCTTGAAGCGCATTGGCAGAAACAGACTTTTAATTGCATTTTGCCATTTTGAAGATGCTAACTCATTCTTAAATAATTCTGAAATAATAAAGAACAATTTTAAATCATTCATTCCCACTAACAATATTACTTGTATGGGTGTTGTGAGGGGAATTCCTACAGACTGGTCAGAGGAAGAGATTCTAAAAACTATAAATGTACCCATTGGATGTGGAGCTATTCTTAAGGTAAGAAGATTAAATAAAAAAGTAATTAATAATGGCAGTACAAGTTACATTCCAATTGAAACAGTAGTGCTCACTTTTGACGGCCAAGTCTTGCCAAAACGTGTATACTTATGCTATAATTCTCTACCTGTTGATCTTTACATTTATCCAACTATACAATGTTTTCAATGCTGTCGATATGGTCACATTAAATCACAATGTCGGTCTTATCCCCGTTGTTTCAAATGTGGTAATGGTCACTCTTGTGACAGTTGCAATGTTGAAGAAGAAAATGTTACATGTTGCCTTTGTTCTGGATCACATTTTGCTACTAACCGTAAATGCCCAGAGTTCTTTAGACAAAAAATGTATTAAAGAATCCATGGCCAAAAGTTGTCTATCATATGCAGAAGCTCAGAAATTACATCCTCCTATTGGTAGATCATATTCTGATGTTTTGTCTACTCCAATATCTACTACATCATCACAAATGAAAGTCTTGAATCCAAAGCCAGAAAATGTTAACAAATCTTACAAAAAAACAGTTTTTTTAAAGCCTAAAGCTCCTGTACAGCTTGGTAAAGGATTTGACAAAAATGCTCATGCGAAATTAACCAATGAATATGACATTCCATTACCAACACTTGGAATAGGTTGTAATTTCAACTCCCTTCAAAACTTGTCAACTCGTGATTTAATGCTCACCCTTGTGAGCAAAATTTTCTTCTTCAATCTTCTCAAGTATTATCTGAAAATTCTATACCGTCCAACACTGCCACTTTTACTGCAAATCAATCTCTAAACAGCAACAATAATGGATCAGTCACAAATAATTCAGTGGAAATGTCGCAGCATTAGCTCTAAGAAAAGTGATATAATCTATCTAGCAAATTCATATCACCCTTTTTTAATTTCATTACAGGAAACCTGGTTACGTCCCGGTTTTAATTTCCGAATTCCCAAATACTCTAGTGTTCCTCAAGATAGGTCAGACGGATACGGTGGAGTAGCAGTTTTCATTAGAAATGATATTATTTTTTCTCAGTTTACTATTCCAAATCATAGTTCAGATTTTTCAATTATTGCTGTTACCATTAACAACATATGTTTTGTTTCCCTGTATATTCCACACCCCTCTTCAAATGTGTTTAATGAAATAGAAACAATTTTTTCTATACTTCCCAATCCAATTTTAATCATGGGAGATATCAATGCCCAGCATGTAACATGGGGCAGTTCCAATAGTAGTCATTATGGCTCTAGACTGTTGGATATGGTCGATAAGTATAACTGGTGTATTTTAAATAGTGGTGAGGCAACTCGTCGCTCACAACCCCAAGAAGGAGTCAGTGTCCCCGATCTTTCAATCTGTTCACCTAATTTAGCTTCTATCATTTCTTGGAAAACTTTATCTTACAGTTATGGTAGCGATCATTTTCCAATATTAATAAATTTTCCTTTAGTAACTTCTAACTCTCGTACTAAAAGTCGCTCCCCTAGATTGAAATTTAAACTTGAAAATGCTAATTGGTTTTTGTACAAACAAGAAGTAGAAATGAAGTAGAACAGGTAATTTCTAACCTCCCGTCTATCGAACAAAACAATCATGAAGTTTGTGCAGAAGCCTTTGCATTGACTATGTTGCAAGCTGCAGAAAAGGTGTTCCCAGTCAAAAATAATAATCGTAACAAGATTCCATCTCCCCCTTGGTGGGATAACGAGTGTTCTTTAGCAGTTAAAAAGAGGAAGCTTACAGAAAAAATATATAGAGAAAATTCTACGAACGAAAACTTTGAGTTATTATCTCGTGTAATGACCGAAACAAAGAAGCTTCTTAAAAAAAAAGAAATGGGAATGGTGGAAGACTTTTTGTGTATCTTTATCACCTGACGTCTCACCTTCTGTGTGTGTGTTTGGCAAAATATACGGCGTTTTCGATCAGCTTTTAAGGAACCTGGCGCAGCTTCTTCCAAAAGATGTACTAGACAACTTTTTAGATAAATTTGCTCCTCCGCTAGTTCCCAATTTCTTTATCTCTCGTACTCTTTCCCCAATAATTAATACCAACAGCTTAACAAATCTCGATTCTCCTTTTAGCCTTGCAGAGCTGAAAGGTGTTTTAGCCTACGTTAAAGATTCTGCTCCAGGAACTGACGGTATACCATATTCTTTTCTCTCTCATTTAAACGATTCTAGCCTTCTTTATTTTTTAGAATTAATTAATTCCATTATGATTTCTGGCAATATTCCTACTTCGTGGAAATTACAAGAAGTAATTCCTATTTTAAAACCAAATAAGCCTCCTTCTGATGCTAATTCATACAGACCAATAGCCCTCTCATCCGTTCTTGCTAAATTAACCGAACATCTAATAAAAAATCGATTAGAATGGTTTGTTGAAAGTCATGAATTTCTTGCTCCGAACCAATACGGTTTTAGAAAAGGACGAAGTACTATGGATAGTCTTGGTATATTTACTACCGATATAAGATTGTCATTTAATAACAATGAATCAACACTTGCAGCTTTCTTAGATATAAATTCTGCCTATGATAACGTCGATCTGTACGTATTAAAGCTGAAACTCCTAAACCTAAAAGTTCCTCTTTTAATCACTAATTTTATAATTAATTACTTGTCTGGTAGAGTGATTACAATTGATACGGGCGATTCAAAGTATAAATCTAGAACTTTATGGAAGGGTTTACCTCAGGGATGTGTCATAAGCCCTATCTTGTATAATATTTATACACATGACCTAGATAAAGCCATTCAAAATTCAAATAGTGATTGTAACAATGTGTCGGTATTACAATATGCAGATGATTTAGTAGTATATGTTTCGGGACGATCAATTTTAGAAATAAGTAATATTTTAAGTAGAGCACTGTCCAAACTTAAAATTTGGCTAGATTTTAACGCTCTTAATCTCTCCGTTTCAAAAAGCTGCGTAGTGTTATTTTCTAGAATGCGTCTGCCCCCTTCTGTTTCCGTATGTTTCGACAATAAACCTATCCCGGTACAAAACGGAACAAAATTTTTAGGAGTTAATTTAGACGCTAAATTATCAGGTTTATCTCACTTCTATTATGTTACAGCTCGATGTGAACGAGTTTTAAATATCATGAGATGCTTAACAGGTGTTTGGTGGGGTGGACACCCATATACTTTGAAACATATTTACAATGCTCTTTTACGAAGTATTTTAGACTATGGAAGTTACTTTCTTGAGCCATGTAATGCTGTTGGGCTTAAAAAGCTTGATGGGATACAGTCTAAAGCTCTTCGCTTAATAGCCAGAGCAATGAAATCTAGCCCTATCAATGCTTTACAAGTGGAATGTGTCGACCCTCCTCTGCGACTCCGTCGTCAATATCTTTCTGACAAGTTTTTGTTCCGTGCTCACATCTCTCAACGTCTGTCTATTTTTTCTGCAGACTATGAAGCTTTAACTCTTGTTCCTAAAATATATTTTACTTTAGATATATCTCGATCCATTTATTCTGCAAATGTTGATTTTAATATAATCATAGATAGAGACTGGCCAGATCGACATTACATTTATAGCGATGCATCTAAAAACTCTTCCAATCAAAAATTGTCCAAAAAATTAAACTACCACCTGAAACTTCTGTTTTTACTGGTGAATGCTACGGATTATTAAAAGATTTAGAATATATTTATCTGATGAAATTGCATAAATCTGTTATATTTTCTGATTCTAAAAGAGCGCTTCAAGCACTTCAAAAATTTCCTTTTAAATATACCAATCATCCTGTAATCATAGATTGTAGAAAATTGCTCTGGCAATGCCATTTAAAAGGTTTCGATGTATTTTTTGCCTGGATACCTAGTCATATAGGTATTTCTGGCAATGAAATTGCTGATAAACTTGCCAATGATGCTGTGGATTGTGGAGATATTTTTCCATATAAAAACTTTATTAATGATCTTTTAGGTCTTCCTAATTCGGATCTACGTGAATCTTGGGAACAAGTATGGTCTGTTTCTAGTAAAAATAAAGGAAAGCATTACTCACAAATTCAAACTTTCATTCCTACAAAGCCTTGGTTTTATAATTTTAGATTTAGCAAGATAACGACCTCTATCATAACTCGGATGAGACTGGGTCATGTTTGCACTCCTTCTCATCTGGCCAGATTAGGAATAGTTAATAGCAGTAAGTGTAATTGCGGCGCTGATATTGGCGATTTAAACCATATTTTTTTTGTCTGCTCCTTAAATGACTGTTCCTCTTTTATTGACTCCTTAACATCCCTTCGTACTCCTCTCCCAACTTTTATAAATACTTTGCTATATTCTATGAAATATGATATTTATTTATGTATTTCAAATTTTATCCTTAAACATAATATTAAACTGTAAATATGTAAATACTTACCTGATCCTTTCCTAAAAATTCCGTTCCTTTTTTTTTATCCTGTTTCCCTACCTTTACATTTGTATGTGGCTGATGCACAAACCGTGCAGGCTATAAAGGAATAAAAAAAAAAACGCTCAATTACTATTGATTTTCATTCGACATTATAGGTAATTTCTGTATTCGTGAATAGCTCAGCTACAACGAGTGACATCAACCACTCATTGCTAGGCGAATGGTGGAGGCGAATAATTTTGTGTCAAATATTAGTAAGATTTTTATAATGAAACCTTTATTACATCGCCACAATTTTTTTTAGCCACCACTTGTTGATCAGCATGTAGCAGATCAACAAGTGTCGGTGGTTCAGTGGAAGAAAGCTCGCCTCCTACGCAGGCGGCCCGGGTTCGAAACCCGCCTTCCTCGGGAGGACATTTTTTTATTAAAAAAGTTTAACTTGCATCGTAGTTTCATAAAACCATATTAAGTTTTTATTTCACAATCTCTTTGAAATAGGGATAAGATGAAGATATAACAGTGCAACAAGGATCTTTATGAATGTTAGTGCCAGTTTAGAGCGGACTTTGACCCTACTTTGATCGTATAAAACAAAAATCAAAGCATTCAAAGCGCACTTTGATGTTGTAGTCCAATCAAAATGGAGTTGATTGAACCACGTTCAACTTTTCAAGACAACTTTTGATGTGAAAGAACATAACAAAATGGCGTCTTATGTAAAACTGGCGAAGTGTGAGTCGGACTCACTCACGAGGGGTTCCATACTATTATCTACACAACATTAGACACTGTATTTTAATATCGAGCAACCAACAGCAAATAAACACGTCTGTATGGGAGCTCTCCTTAAATATTTATATTAATTTAGTTGTTCATTTTTAAAGCGAATATACAACCTAATATTTTGTGAATATTTTAAGCGTCTATCGTCAATTATGCCGTTATTTATAATTTATATAGATTAAAAAATGGCTAAAATATCAGATGTTTGTATGGGAGTCCATTATATAGGTAGGTATTTATTTATTTTTCTGTTTTTAATATTTCTTATTAAAGCGGCAACAGAAATACGTCATCTCTGAAAATTTCATTTGACTAGCTTTCACGATTCATGAGCTAGCCTGTTGACAGACGGACAGTGGAATTTTAGTAATACCTTTTAGATGCGGAACCCCAAAAACTATGGTATCATGCAATAAAAGAAATCATAGTGAGAGGGACACTCTCAAATTCGTAGAATTATACGAGTCAGAAGTAGTTTTTTGGGACGTAATGCTCAGAGTCTGTAAGTACAAGGATGGAAAGACGGTAAAAATAATCAAACTGATCCGAGTGAACTATATACGTGTCAACCGGTATCTAAGTGCACTTTGATCAAAGCTACTTTGACAAAGCAGACTTTGAGCATTTCAACGGGGCTAAATTGAAATGCGGCGAGTGCGGCGCGGCGCGTACGGTGCGGAAATACGAATATGTGCGATCAGTTTATCAGAGATTTTCTCTGTATTCTGTGACATGACACGACTATAGATGTAAGGCCCGTTTAAAACCAATTAAACCAATCCGTTTAAAACGAAAAAAACCGTTTAAAACCGAAATAAACCATTTTTTTCGATTTAAAACGGTTGGTGTTGATGACTATGTTTTTTTTAATTATAACTACATTGTCTTGATTTTAACGAGGTAGGAATATAACGGAGTACCTATAAACTGTATAAAGATTTTTTAAATGTGTAATATACTTACATATTGATATACTTAGCGAGTTTAGTTCTAGTTGGTCCATCCGCGACCAAGTGTAGGTTTTATCTACCTAAGTTATAAAAACTCTTATCAGTTAAAATCTGTGTTGGTAAAAAAAAAATCATTGTTGAAGTGTAAAAACCATAGTTCTTTTATTTTTGTATGCCAGTTTACAACCGTTTAAAACGATTTATTTGGGGTTTAAAACAGCAACATTTTGTTTAAAATGTTTTAAATCTGTTGTTTTACATCTATAGACACGCCTAATGCCGGCACTTCACTGTACGTTCGTGTTTGCTAATTGTAAACATGACATTAGTCTGTCCTTTTCTTTCCTTAAAGCATGATAGAGTCAGACTGTTGTCTATTATACAAATAGCAAATATGAACAGCCTAATTTTGGTATATATACCATTCTCTATGAGCATGAGCCAAATGATGTTTCGATTTGACAATAACAACGACAACGTATTTTCTGTTTGAATTTGCTTTCATTAGTTTTTTTACGATCTGTGATATTCATCAAAATAAATAAAAAACTAGAAGGAATAATTTGCGTGAAACCATGGCAGACGTTGACGAAATAATCGATTACATTAAATCTTTAAAAAAGGGTTTTGATAAAGATTTATTTCAGTTCAAAGTAGACGAATTAGCCAATGCTGTAGAGAGAACGGGTCTAGAATATGATGATTTCCACACTTTATTCAAAGTTTGGTTAAATTTATCAATACGTAAGTGTACTTTAACCGTCAGTGAGATTAAGATTAAGTTATGAACCGTATTTACACCAGTATACCTGCTAATGCTACTATATATTTCTCGTTTGGCATGGTTGGCTAAGCAATTTGTATCTAATATATTTCAGCTATAACCAAATGGACTACTTTGGGTACATGTATGATCCCTCCAGAGAAAATTGAAGAGAAAACCGTTGAGTACTCATTTCGTTGGATTCTTGCCAACTATGAGGACCAAACAAGCTTTTCTAGAATTAGTTTCTTACTTGACTGGCTTACCGGTATGTCTTACACCTATAAACAATATATAATTTCTAAAAATAAAAGTCATATTTTGAGAATCTTATTAATTATTATTAATTTTTCAGCTGCTATGGACTGTGAATGTATTGACATGGCTGCACTGGATTCTGGCTATGAATTATTTTATGTGATGTTAACTATTGAAGTTCTTGTAAGTATATTAAGTTTCACAGCTTTTCTCATATAAAATTACTTATATCGCATATTAATAAATAAAATGTTTTTCTTTAATATTTTGGAAACAAAAGAGGTATGACATAACTTAATCAAGAGGAGATAAATTTGTCTCCGCCTTCCCTTCTGTTGAACAGGTGTGAACTTATAAAATTATGTAGAAATAATATTATTCTGGGAAGATGTATGAGAGAGAGAGAGAGAGAGAGAGGGATGTGGGTGTAAAATATATATTTAATTAATCAATGGTTAATTTGAATGAGTTGATATTTAAGTAAAATTTAAATATTGACTAAGGTTGATTGAATCACCAATAAATCAGGCTCAGACCAATGAAATGCTCGGGCAAATTAGTCATTATTTTCATTTTCTTATGGGCTTATCTGCAGTCAGTACTTTACTATAAGTAGATATCATGAAGGTTGCTGGCACGTCCAGCATATCCTCCAAAGATGTCTTCTCTTAATTATTTTTGGAACGTCCTTATGGTATTATGTTTCTTCACTTCACAAGTTTTACAGTCATGAGTAGTCAGTTTCATCACAAGTGTATTTGGGTGGTTTTCAAGTCACTTTCGATACAAAATATTTTAATACTGATACTTAATTATTTATTGATAACACACTTATCCAAATCGACATTATACATACACACTGCCAACATTTTCTTGAGTAACACCAGATGCCATTGTAAACAAAAATAATTGCAATAAACTAAGAGTCCAAATACCTCGGTCACAGAATCACTAAAGGATTGTCCTTTATTCTCTCTTTCCCAAAAAACAGTTATTTACAGAGGATTACTTAACTCAACATTAGAACTATTCTGCCACAATAGACCACTGAAAACACAAAATACAATTCAAAAGTGAAAACTGTATGTAAGAAGTCACTCGGAACAAACAAACACAACTAATACTGGAAATAGAAGTTGACAGCTACGTTCAATTGCTTATGGTGTATTTCGGTTCGAATCCATAGGAATCGATATCCTACACAATCGATTTATAAATGTTTTATTTTTCAATGTAAATGCTTCAAATGTTCAAACCATGAGTTAATTTGATTAAGTAATTATATATAACATAACTGATAACTTAAACAAAAAAAAAATCCCTTTTTAATCTAAGAGTACATACAAAAGTATTTGTATGCGATCTATTTTGATGAACAAAATAGTTTGCAGACAAAAAATCCTCTTTTGCGCAGCCCATTAAGTTCCTTTTAGTTTTTTAGATGCAATCCCTGGTACAGTGAGATAGTCACAACACAGGTGTTACAGGTGATAACTTTATGAATTTAATGTTATTTATCATAATATTATGTTGGTAAAAATGCTCGTATCCATTATACAAACATTTGCCTCACCGGAATTTGAACCCAGGCCCTCTGAGTAGGCGATTTGGGGTACTTTCCCCAAATCGCCTCCATCCATCCATCTATACAAGAATCAAACAACTCGCATCGAAGACCACAAAGTAAAAAATGACTACGAAATAACGCATAATCATTATTTCGTAGTCATTTACGGTGGTTGGTAAAAATGTTTCAGACTATTTACAATTTTTCTATCCTCCATTATAATAAAACATTTTATTTATTCTTTTTGAAGTGAAACTTCTTTACGCACGCTGGCCTTGGGGAGTAAGCTGGAGAACGTAAGCGTTACGAAAAGTGTGATCGGGAAGGCGAACGGGAGTTGAGTGTGGGATATAAGCAAGAGAAAGCAGTGCGCGTGCACATTTTCTTTCTCTCTTCCTCTCATAGCCAAATACATTCCGTATATCTAAGCACAGTGCAGTTGTCTGTATCACAGTGTAGGAGCAAGAGAGGGCAGTGCGCGCATTTTCTTTCTCTCTTTCTCTTACAGCTAGAATATGAAAGAAGTTTCACTTTAGTCGTGAGGTCATAAGCACACTCGTTTTTTTTTCTTAAGAATATTTAAATAAAGAAATAAAATCGTTTTTTTTTCCTACGATAGTATCGCCTAGGTGATACAACTTTTGTCTATGGTTATATGGTCTATTCTGTGGTTGAATTTTATTCAGTTTAATAGCCATTTATTTATTATTTCAAAAATCCGCTTAATATTTAAATAATAATCACACATATGAAATGATAATTCAGGAGAAGATTTTTGATATATAAATAAGTCTAGCGCAATCTAGACGGATTTGTCCATTCTCCTTTCAATGCTATATGTCCAGGATGGTTTTAGTATTGCCTTGTATAATAAGAGCTAATTTGGTGTTCCGGTCTTTTTTATTTTTTTATTGAAGGGAAATCCATTTACAGACCGTACCGCGCGCTGGCTGGGCGCGCGGCGTGTGTGGGACTGCCCGGCGCGGAACAACGCTGCACAGTGTGGTATTTACCCTCAAAACTTGGCCAAAAATATTTTTTTGTTTCTAATAATTAGATAAGTCGTTTCTAGGTGATTTAACACTAAAGTATAATAAAACAATAATTTATTTTGTTAGAGTCCCATTTATTAGTCATTACTACAATCGTCATTAATGTTAATATTGGTTATATCGCTTTCGCAAACTAATAATAATAATATTTATTGTCTATAATTTTGTTTAAACTAAATTAATGGATCAGAGGTCAATAAAAGTCGGTTTAAGATGTCCATATTACACTCAATTTGGGAAAATTTTCTCGAGAAGTTTAATCTATAGGATCGGATGTTTTTGTTGCGAGCTTCCGCTGCTTCCTCGAATAGCTGACCAATTGGTAGTATGGACTCTTTAATGACAGCCGCTCCATGTCGAAGTACTTTGTGTAAAGTAAGGGACATAGAGTAAAATCTATACAGTGACACATATAGTTCAGCTATTACCTGGCAGTATTTTTTGAATCTTTCAATATTTATTTTTAATCCAGATCATAGAGAATCAAGAATGACTTTAAGTCTATAAATTAGGTCTCTATTAATTCCTGTTATTTCTGCTGAAATTTCGTATTCTTCAAAAAACCTTCGACTTGTATTTCCGTCATTGGTATTTCCGAAATTTGCTTTTGGCATGTCCTCTAAAAGTACTAGTTTTTCTTTAAATTTGTTTTGGATGTCTTTTTTTCTGTCTTCCACTATTTGGTTTTCTTCGGTAGAAAGGCGGACATTCCATTTATTCACGGTTAACCTATATGCTACGTGCAAAACAGATTCAAAAAATCTAATTCTGGCGTGTAACAAAGACAGCCCAAAGCTGAAGTTTTCTTTTTTGCAAGGTCTCTCTTTTGACAAGTCCATGAATTCCGATACAGTGGCATCGCATATGTCGCACCTCATTGTTGATTTCGTATGCGTTGCTGCATTGCATACCTTGCCATCCACCATCGTAAATAACATTCTGTGTTTAATAGAGGTGTCATTTATATTTGTGCTAGAAAGTGCTGATATTTGTGACTTTATGTAGTTTATTTCCTTGTTTGTGACGTCAGTTGTCTCCTTAACGAAACGAACCTCTTTTTGATTTTGTGCGCAGCCAACCATTTTTGTTTAAAATCATGTTCAATTATTGAGATTCTGTTCTTTATATCAGCTATTCTCGGATCATCTTGAGAATAACCTTTCAATAATTCTTTCTCCATAAACATTTACTTTCCGTCAAAACTGTGTTCATTTGAACGTTGGACGATGTCATATAACTCATTTCGAGTCATCGTCTTCACGCCAGAAGGTCCTGATAACAATAAAAATGAATAACATTTAAGAAGATGTTTGTACCAAATATTTAGGTCTTTACAAAAAAAAATATTTAAAAAAAAGGGGCGGTTTCGTGCGGCTATCTTTTTTATAAGTAGTCTTCCAAGTAAGTACCCGACATTATACAATAAATTTCAATGCCCAGAAATGTACAGAAATATAAAAAAACCCCTCTTAAAGTATTAAAATAATCATTTATACAACAGTCAATTATACCTATGTTGTCGACTAAAAAAACAAAAATCTACAAGTTATTTGTCAAAAAATATATATTTAACAGAAAGTACATACCAGGAACAAAATCATCCATGATAAAAACCACCACTAAACCACTTCACTGAACTCAAATAAGAGCTTTGAGAACAATGAAATAAGAGCGTATCGAAAAATCACACGTCAGGCGTAAGCGAGCTGTAACTTCCGACTGATCACACGAAACGCAGAGTTAAGCTAGAGCTTTACCTGTTTCGCTATTGGATGCAGTAACTCATTAGCTTTTTGATGGTGTACAATACTCAATAGTTAACAGAAAATTTAAATTTCCATTTTTGGCCAGGTTTTGAGGCCAAATACCACACTGTGCGCTGGTCCTACCCACTAAAACCCACTGGTACCCTCCTACGCCCATGTGGGAGCGTTAAGGATCGGCGCACCTCTGTGTGCACCACTTCACTGGAACGCCCCCGGGTGGTGTTCCGGCCTAACATCCAGTAGATGTTCTTATGTTTAAGGTTCTGCTTCTCTCTTTTTTTTTTTAAGTGTTGGTTCCAGGTTGATTGACAGTCCAGGTGCAGTCCTCAATACCTTACTCTTATCTTGTTGTGGCAATGTAGTATTCTCTATCTTAACTGGTGGACAGTTTTCCCGTTGAAGAGTAAAGATAACATGCACTGATTTTGTTGCATTGGCTTTAATTTTCAATTTTTGGAGCCATTTTTTATGTTATCTAGTCCCTTTTGGAGGTGTACAGACGCTTCGTGAGAATTGCTACTTAATGATATTAAATACCCTAGATACACCAAGTGCGCTCAAAATGCATCCCAATCAGGAAGTGCTTGAAGTCTACTCAAGTACTTCTTGACAGTCACGTGCGGACCATAGAAAAGTCAAGATGCCACAGAGCACTGAAAAAATGCGAAAATAATTACTTATAGTACATAAAGTGTCATTTTGTCGCCAGGTATAGATACCTTTGATTGATTAGAATCAATGTTTGTTAATTTACCGCATTTAAAGCAAATTTTGTTCTATAACATACTATAAACTGATTTAATAGAAATGGTTGGTTGGTTATATAGCCGTCTGTTTACCTTGCAGACCATACCTGCTACATATATTGCTAGCAGCGCATTCAGAATAGCGCATACAGTTAAAGAAATAAGGTCTATATTATTCCGCATTAACGATGGGCGTTGAATTAACGAACGGTTTAAATAGACGGTCTACGTTCAATCGACGCTTCGACGGTCTACAGTTTATTCGTTAACTAGTTGAATTCATAGAGGGCTAAACTGAGAGTCCACAGCGTTCATATCAACTGACAACGCGACGTCGACGCGTTAACGTATCTGGTTTACCGGTTACAAGTCATACGTTCGTTCATTCGTTGAAATAAAGCAATTTGAAACGTAAGCATATGGAGTGGAAGTTGATATTTGTTCGTTTTTTAAACTAGAGTTGTTAGAGTGAAAAGGCAAGAGTATTCTGATATTGCGTGAAAGAGTACGTCGATGGATCTGGCTAAACAATGCAGTGCAGGATGAACGGGTTTATAATAATTGTTTTCCTCAAGTAGTTGCAGTTTTGTTTATTGAAACTTGAAATTAGTGTGTCGCGAGGTCAAGGCCCTTGACCTGGCAGGGGCACGTGAAAATTTAGTGTAAAGTTCGTTTGAATTGAATGATTATTTTATGAGTTTAATTTGTAATTTATTTTGTAAACATTTAAATGACTATAATGTAAAGTGAATACTAAATAAAGACCCCGTCGTCGTCGTTGCGTCGCGTCCATAGACCAGTCACCGCGTAGTTGATATGAACCCCTGAACGCTTGCCGTTATCACGTCAACTAGTTGAAGAATTCAACTAGTTGATCGTTTAGTCGATGGACGGTAGTGGACGGTTTAGTTTCGTCGATGAAAAATACGTCGACGACCCACCTCTATTCCGCATATAGCAATAAGTCGTAAAATTTTACGAGCTTGCATTTCTAACTGTCATAACTCTTTGACGCTGACGTTTTAATTAAGTCTTGCCCAGTATGCATTAAACGTGAATTGCAACCTTTTCGACAGGTTTCGGCCGCGATGTTGTTAATTTGTTGTATCTCGGATATTTACTATCGTTGTTGCCACTGCTAGCCCATATCGCTGTATCATCTGCATACGTAGCAGCCATGATTCCATCTACTTGAGGTAGCTCTGATGTGTAAATCGTATAAAAGACAGGCCCCGGAACTGGACCCTGGAGTACACCTGCTCTTATCTCGAAGAATAAAGATGTCGAATCTGACTCTTTTACATGGTAGATTCGATCTCTGAGATAGGAATTTAAAAGTGCAAAATTGACTATGAGGAAGACTTGTTTTTAGCTTCCAAAGAAGGCCCGCATGCCATAATCTGTTGAAAGCCTGTTCAATATCCAAAAATGCCAATGAGCAATGTATCTTTTTCCTCTAGGGTTTTTCTTATTTTTCTACTACTCAATGGACTTCTTCAATAGTAGAGTGCTTTTTTCTAAAGCTGAATTGATGGTCTGGTATTGCTTTGCTATTTTCTAACTTTGGCATTATTCTGTGTAGGAGCAATATTTCGAGAACCTTTTGCAAGACAGGCAACGGCAGGCTGATCGGTCTGTAAGATTTGACTTGATCAGTTGGCTGCCCTGTCTTGTGTATCATAAGAATTTGGGTCACCTTTCAAAGGTTGGGAAAATGTTGGACTCTCAGTATTCCATTATACAGCATTTTTAAAATGCAATTCCTTTTCTTGGAAGTTTAACAAGAATTTCTTTTGTAATGAGGTCATATCGAGGTGCCATTGTGTCCTAAAGTTGCCTTATCATTTTCTAAACTTCCATAACCGTGACTGGCGTAGGCTGTAGTGATACTTGCAGGGTTTGGTTAAGAATATTTTCTACTTCTTTATCTGTGTCTGTGTCACTTGTGCTCAAGCTGAAAAGTTTTGCTAGATATTTTGCAAATGATGAATTTGATTCAGTGGAGGTGTTCTTCTCCAATAGGCTTCCCGAATGAGGTTGGTAATATACTTGGTCTCAGTCTCAATATCATCCGGAGTTTTAGGGCAACTTTAGGTTTGAAGTTTTTATCTGTGAATTCTTTGAGAGAATTCCAGTCAGTGAATTTATTATCTCTTATCTATTAGACAAGTCCGTCCGTCCGTCTGTCTGTGCTGCTGTTTCAGCGGCCAAACCGTAAGAGATAGATAAAGAGAATATTTAAGTTATAAGTTAAGAATAGTCTGATAAGACTACAAACCGGATTTGAGTAACGTAGCACTTCCGGTTTTCGAGAAATCACGTGATTTCTATTTTGTAATTATCACAATTTTAATTAACTATTTAAAGGTTATTTTTTTTTAACTTAATAATTTCAAACGAAACCGCACAAAATCTCCGAAGTTCTCAATTAATTAAATACATTTTTTTAAAACAGGTTTTGGTGAACATTTGGTTCACTGGTTTGCTAGTATATTCTTATTTTTTTGCAAAACTGGCGTATGATCTGATGAGCTGCCATAGCAAGATTCGCACTTCCGATAAAGGGAGTAGATTCCTTTCGTGATGAAGAAGTCCAGTACGTCTGGCATCTTATATGGATCTGATGGCCAGTATGTAGGTTCACCCGTGGACGTCGATTCTAACATGTTGGCATCCACACTTAGCTTCAGCTTTCTACCTTTGGTTGTAATTAATCTCGATCCCCCGTGTGTGTATTTGGAGTTCCAGTCTCCCCCTGCTATGAATCAGTTACCAAGAATCTTGAAAAATTCTGCATACATTACTTGGGTTATTTTGTAACAAAACAAGCAGAAAAGAAAACAAAGTAGACATTATAATTTTGCTTAAAGTGCGGTCTTAGCCCTAGAGCGATTTCTTTCTGACAACCTAATGAGCTGGAAATAAAAGAAGGTAAGAGAGTAAGGGAGGTTGTGGTAGAAGATGAAAGGTAAAATACATTACAATGTGTACTTAGGGGGACTATACACCGAAGTAATATTCAGGGGGATATTATTTTCTATAGCTATAGTTGTAGCCTGGATATGGGAAGTTCTATATTCAGGCATTAGGGGATACTTGAGCGATTTTCTTATTATGATTGCTGAACCAATGACCAGTGACATCTGGATGCAGGGTGACATAACAATTATAGTTTCTGAACTTCAGGTTCGTCGCAGAGGTTCAGTGAGCTTCAGATATACGCAGCACGTCAAGATTTTGTTGAGTCAATAGCAATTGTTTCATATTTGTTTGGATTCAGACCATTTATGTTCCAGGTTGCCATTCCTATTGAATTCATCTTATTAGTTTGTCTAACAGGTGTGTTATGAGCATCATCAATAGTACTCATTTGTTGAAGGATATTGTCAAACTTTCATTCTGCTTAATTAATAACTGTTCTAAATTTGATAGATGTGATAAATTGTTGTTCTTGATCGCCTTATTAGAATTTCCCTGTACACTTCACACCCTTAAAATAAAAAGGGTTGTGAAGTGTACAGTCATTAATGAGAATAAATATTCTACATCAGGAAATGTTTTCTCTCTTCTATCATTCTATGAAGAATCCTTTGGAATCTTAAATGTATTGTTTATAAGTTTACAATTATTATTATTATTTAGTTTATTTATTAGTTTTTACGTTTTTAGACATAAGATAGTTTTAATCTGTATATATGTTAGACTTTAAGGTATCTATCTATGGGCCTACGTTCCCTGACTATAAGTTTACAAATAATAGCTGAGTTTATTAATCTACAATTATTTGATTGTCTCAATTTTCATCCCAGACTGTTCATGCTATGAAGCTGGTATACACATTGACCAAACCAAAGGATGTGACTCGCAGGAGAGTGCTTGAATTATTTGACTATGCAAAGAAAAGAGAAGCTAAAAAGGTAAATTTTTAATATAGATAATTTTAAGATTGAGATACATATAGATTGAATTAATGTTAAAGATTTGATTGTATCTTATAGAATTTGTATCGTCAATTGCAAGTGTTGTTGGGCTTATTCAAGTCTTATAGACCGGAGTGTGTACCAGAAGAAGTACCTGCAATATCTATTCATACTGCTTTCAAGAAGATTAAAACAACACTGGTAGCTAGATTTAAGGCAATCCAGGTCAGTTTAAAATTATGTGTAACTTTTTTTTAAATGTTAGTGAATAATAAGTTTTAGCTTTTTAATTTAACTTTTCAGGAACGTAGACACAGATCAATCACAGACAAAAACCACTTGATGTGGTTAAACCCAGTGAATTCAGTAAGTTTTTAGTTAAATTTTGTGATTTAAATATATTACTGTGTTTTTACAAAATTTCTGATATTGCAGGAGAGAACAAACAAGAAAATTGAACCTCTTATACCCAATATGGAGTTTTTGAATGTTGGTTCAAAACAATATGCTGATAAAGAACCAACAAAAACTTACCTTGATTTCTCTGAGTAAGTTACTAATTTATAAAATCAAACTCATTCCATATTCAGGCAACTGCGGCACACACATCAATCGTCGCAATCAACATATGGAATAGAGGCAGACTCGGGGTGAGCAGCCTCACCACGCACGGCTCGTGTGGAGGCTGCCTCCGTAAATAGTTAAAAAAATGTGAGGCAGCAGGCAGAGGCAATGTGCCTCGGGGCAAGCCACGGAGGCGCGACTTCAAAATGGCGCCAAACCGTCCTTACAGCTACAGATTTACTTCTGCCTGTCTTGTCCGCCATTTTGTACCTGATGACATAAAAATATGAGAACAAAAATAATAAATCAGCTAAAAAAAAATACCTTTCGATACATAGACTTGAAAAACTCGGGCTGAGGCGCGTGCGCACTTGAGGCAATAGGGCGAGCCGTGCGTGCCTCAGGCGAGGCTGCCTCTAATCCGTACCTTATATTATACCTACCTACACCCTATCTATACATATAATGAAATGGTAGAAAAGTCAAACTGTATATTAATTTTTTTTTTAAAGAATACTTGGGGTGTGGCTTCAATCGATACCAAAAATATAGTTTTTAGAATTATTGTTTATTTGTCTGTATGTATGTCCGGGATAAACTCAAAAACTACTGCATGGATTTACTTCAAATTTGGCACGAATATGATTAAGAAGTCGGGTTAACATATAGGCACCATATCACGCTATCACCTACGAGGAACGAGCAGTGAACCTTTATTTCTAACTAACTCCACGCGTACGAAGTCGCGGGTGGCCGCTAGTACCTTTATATTTGCATAGGGATTGCATGATGAAATAGAACTATGCAAAATATGTTCATAAACAAAAATGATTTATTTGTATTGAGACTACTGTCCTTTGTTCCTATTTTTACAAAATATCTTTGAGATTATCTAATCGTACTATTATTCTGTTCTTATAGCCCAGTCTCTCTTCTCCAATATAGTTTGTGTCACACAATGTCTCGCGAGCATTTCTGTGACTAGTAGAACTCAATTGACTCTCTTTTTGACAATTTCTTCAAAAGGTCTCTACTCTTAATAGTATTCTGTACTTGCAGCCCGGTCTCCCTTCTTCAATATAGTTTGCAGCACACAATGTCCCGCCCGGCTCGACTGCGAGCAATGTTGTGCAACGAGACTGGACTGACGCTTCTGGCTGCTGCTTCTGATGTCGATCACGCTTTTCTCTCGCATGTCCTCCATCAACTTCTTACTAGCTGTAAGTATCTATGCTTGTACAATAATAGAAAAAGATAAAGATATGTATTGATTCTAGAATCAATAAGAAGGTAATTAGGTACAATTCATACTACAGAGTTAATTAAAATATATATACTTATATTAAAAAACCGGCCAAGTGCGAGTCGGACTCGCGCACGAAGGGTGCCATACAAAAAACTTCAAAAAGTCATGACTTTTGTATGTTATACCCCACTTAAATATTTATTTTGTTTTAATTTAATTTTTAATGTTAATACACAACAAAATATTAATAGCATAATATGTTGCACCTTGTATAAAAGAGTTTGTATTTTACGTTACATGGGGTAGCAGCTAGCACAAAAGAAATTAGAAACCACAGCCAGCAAGATTCAAGTGGAAATAAAATCAAGGACCTTTGATATGGTCTTCACTACCGTTAGGTTCTTGATGTATATGTCGTAGAATGATTTGATAAATTCATTTTTTTACGAAAATCCTAGGGATTATGCAAAAACGCGGATTATAATTATTGAGCCATGCCATTGACTAAATATCCGCGTTTTCGAAAAAATCCCAAGGATTTTTGCGAAAATAAGATTTATCGAAACATCCAACAACATAGATTTATTTTAGTTGGTGATATTGTTATGTAGAGGTGATAATTGCATCCAGTATTTGATGTTCAACAGCAACTTTCTATGGAATCATGCTCACGAGAGCATTTGCCGGAGCTAAGACTGGGTTCAAACGTTTCAAAGCGACGGTTTCGTGTGATTGGCTTCATAGTGTCTCATACACGACTAACGACGTTACGTAGACCCGGTTTGACGCCGGGCTTAGCTCCGGCGAAAAAACCGTGACGTGCGAATGATGAGTCGTATTTTCCCCTATGCCGATGGCTTTGTATTGTGCGATTTAATCTTTATGACAGCTGTGAAGTTATCAGCGAGAGCAACTGCGCAGGTTTCAATTCAGTGACATCCCTCGCGCACCTAGATCACTGTACATTTCGTTTAATACCGCGACTTGCACTAACTTTACAGTTTAAATCGTCGATCACATGTTGAGACTATTAAGCATCGCATTAAGACGGGTCTTCAGGGCCACTTTGCGTGATGGCATAATGCAAAATCAGAAGTTTATATCCCTTTGTTAGGGTCATAAATGTTTATAGGAACTAAGTGATTCTACTCATCTGAGAAGAATAACTTGAGTATTTCCTAAAGCCTTCTCAAGGTGAACGCTGACTTGGCCGCACCGCAGTCTCCGCAGTCCCCGCAGTCATCGATTTGTGTTAATGGCCTCGCACATCTATCCGCACCGCAGTCACTGCAGTTGTTCCCGTCGTCGCACGCATCGCACTTGATTTCATTCATTCAGTTGATGCGAATGACGCCTTCCGCGCCGCACTAGCCGCAGCGTCCGCTGCGTGCGGGCCGGCGTTGGTGACGTCATCAGCAGCAGCTTGTGGAGTTCGGTCGTTTCAGGGACTGCGGCGACTGCGACGCGGGTGGGTGTGCGAGGTTGCATATAACTTTATATAAAGAATACGAGTGCGAAGATTGCGGCGCGTGCTGTACGGCCAAGTCTGCGTCCGCCTTTGGAGGAGTATGCTTCACTACTAAACCCAATGATACTTTAATATTCTTTTTCATTGCTTCATGTCATTCTTTTGGTATTTCTAAAATGGTAAGTATATATGAAATATGTTATTTTAATAAAATCATAAATTATCATTAATCATAAACATGGTTTTCCTATTGTTAGGCTTTTTGGATGGGTCTCCACATAGCTACATTGAGAAACAGGACTTGCTACGTAGACTGGTTGTACTGCAGCGTACTCTAATGCAGGGTTTGCCGATAATCTCGAGGTTCCTTGCTCAGTTCCTGCCACATTGGAACGAGAAAGATTATTTTGCTGAGGTAATTATTCTGAGTATGATAGTAATTTCAAGTAGAATAAATACAAAACTTACGAAATGATAAAGATTGAGTCTGGCAAAAATACCTGTAACTCATTCTAGAAACTTGGTATAGATACAATATCTATATTTGCCTTTAAATCCAGTCAGAGATGTTGTTTTCTCACCTTTGGGCGACAATCGCTTGCACTAGATATTTGTAGCTCATAGAGAATCTTTCTATTTCTGGCATCCATCTCAAAGAATTATCACCCTTAACTGACACTAAACTTATTAATCCTTGCAATGTTTTTCTTATTGTTTGGGTCTTGTGACTAATAAATTTAACGTTTCTAGATACTCGATCTCGTGGAATGGATACATGCAGACAATAAAGATCAGATTGAATACATTTTGGAGCCTCTTACTCGAATATATCATCGCTCGCAGCCGCTTGAACAATGCGCTATTCTCAACAGCCTCACCAACATGTATGTTAACCTGGTAAGTGATGCTTTGTATTATTTTGGAGTTTTCAGCACTTTTTTTATTGTATATTGACTTTATAAACCTGCACCTGTATAATGGTATAACTTTGTTATTGTGTATATGTTACGCGCTAAGATCGAAAACGCTCAGTGGTCGGAAAAATAGCTCACAACGCGTTGTGGTCACAGTAAACAGCCACATGGCGAAATTCGTGTTATGGCTCTAATGAAAACGCGCACGTCGCGTTGTGGCAATCACAGAAAGACCAAAGAGTGAAATTCGTGTCGTGGCTGACATGCTATTCGATCTCAACGCGTTATGACAATAAAGAAAAGCCATGACGCGTATGGAATATTATTTGATTACGACGCACACTACTTTCCGATATGGATCTTAAGGCCTAGGATGGAAACGTTATGGTAGATGCCTTTAGGAAATAATTTTTATTTTATAAAATCACTGCATAACATGTTTGCCATTATTAAATACGTTATATAATTATATAAATTAAAATAAAACGATATTTGTTATTTATTGAGATTACTTTATATTTAAAAAAATCAACGTATTATTTAATAAATTACTGAACACAAAATATTAATAATTTGTAAATTAATTATAATCCACTTAAAATAATTAGGGATTTTAATTTTTTTATGAAAATTTAAAATTCTTTCAAGTAATAAAAATATTTAACACAAACATAAATGTTTATTGATCACCAATATACAACAACAATGTACTTAAATCAATTACTTATATTAGAAATTACTATAATTGTGAAAAATAAGTATTTGATTGCTATTTATTTTTACAGGAACTATTAGTGTGGCATTTTGAGTTGCATTTTATATTCTTGGAGCGACACTTGCACTTTTTATCAATTCCCTTGCTTATTTCCAGATGATAACATAGATGCTGAGCGAAGTGTTAATGATGAAGTTGAGGGCACATCACAAATGTTAATAAAGATGGATAAAAAAATGAATAAAACTGATGTTTCAACGCTTCTTTGCACCCGAACCGACACCGACAAGTTACAACCTGTCCGTCGTGATATTATGGTTAAAACAATGAATGCTCAGAACGCGTCTTGGCTTTTCTTTATTGCCACAACGCGTTGAGATCGAACATCATATCAACCACGACACGAATTTCGCTATTTGGTCTTTCTGTGATTGCCACAACGCGTCGTGCGCGTTTTCATTAGAGCCATAACACGAATTTCGCCATGTGGATGTTTTACTGTGACCACAACGCGTTGTGAGCTATTTTTCCGCTCACTGACCGTTTTCGGCTTTTCGATCTTTGAGCGTAACATATATATTATACACTGTGAATTTTGAGTTACCAGAGTATCTTAAAAATCGTGTAAATAAACTTAGTGCAAACAGTTATAAACAGAAAACGTACTATACCGCCAAAAGTTATTTTTTTGCGAAAATATTTTCTAAATCATTGTCTGAATTAGATGTTAAAGTCACGGAGTATATTCTTGATATAATTCGAGACTTCACGACCTCCGTGGTCGAGTGGTTTGCACGCCAGGTTTTAAAGTGTCGCCTACTCGAGAGGTTCGAATCCGGGTGGGGGCAGATGTTTGTATGATGAATATGAACATTTGTACTCCAGTCATGGATGTTTAATATGTATCTTTATATATATAATTCTTCTGTGAGTGTGTATGTCACTGAACTTCTCTTAAACGACTGGACCGATTTTGATGAAATTTTTTGTGTGTGTTCAAGGGGATCTGAGAATGGTTTAGATTCACAATTTTGTCCGCTGGACAACCCCTATTTTTTTAGGGCGGTACGAAGTTCGCTGGATCAGCTAGTTTATATATAAATATACTTATATATGTATCGGTATATTATGTATTCTATCCGTTACCCTAGTATTCCATTACACAATCCTTCAGTGCTGACTTTGGGGCTAGGCTAATTGGTGTGTGTTAGAATTATTTATTATATTATTTTGCTGACCATATTTTGCAGGTATACTCAAGTACGAAACCTCAACGACATTTTATGAGCATAAAAACATATGAATCTGTATACATGGCTATACTTCCAGCAGTCGCTTCTACCATCAACAACATGTGCAATCTCGCCTTGCAGATTAATCCTGGTAAGATAATATCGCAATATTCTTTTATTTTTGCAATCATTACTATATTATATTATTCATTCATTTGATGGAACTTTCCTGGTATTTAATTTTTTTATTTACTTTTGTCGGGCTACCTTCGATATAATCATAATTGTGACGACGCAGACTGAAAAGGATGCGAAACGTCAAAAAAGTAATAAAAAGACGCATTTGAATCCGTTTAAGTGTGTTTCATTTTATGAGCGGTGTGCGTGAAAACTTAAGAAACAAACAAAATATTCACCAAATAGAAGTAGTTAATGGCGATACGCACACTTCACTTATTACACTACCGTTAGAGAGTAATATTTTAGAATTACTCTCCGCACTCTGATGTTTTGAGAGTAAATTTAACGTCGATTGACTACCAGAGGCCCAAGCACGAGTTTTTGGGAGCTCCGTAGACTATCATAATCATCAAATTGTATGGAAAAAGCTAGTTCGTTATTGCGTCCCGACAGGGGCGTTTGAGCGTGTTTCATTGAATATTTTGTTAATCGCGTCTAGAGGACATGCGGCTACTGTTCAGCTGCGCTTCTGGCGCGGAACGCATGGCTTCGGCGGAGAAGCGGCTCGGCGCGCGACTGGGCGGCGTGCCCCGCGCCCTGCCCCTCGCGCTGTGGCTGCTGTGTGGTGCTGCACTCGCGGACAAGGCGGCCGCGCTGATGATGCTGTGAGTACCGGCGCGTTTATATAGGGGCTGCGCTGATGGTGCTTTGAGCACCCCCGCGTGTATACAGGGTTAATTTTAAATCACCAACAACCTCTTAGGCATTGTCCTAATACAACGCGATAACGCGATCATCGCGCGTTTAAACGATGCGACCATCGCGTGATCGCGAACTGGGTGTCTCATCCCCTAAAAATATTTGGTGTTTTAAAATTAACCCTGTATCGAGGCCGCGCTGATGGTGCTGTGAGTACCCGCGTGGATTAAGGGGCCGGAACTGCGGTGTTTAGGAAAGACAGTACAAAGAAGTAGAAGCTATGGATTATTGATTTGTAGGCATTTGCCTAACAATGCCTGGTTGTTGAAGAGGATTTTAATACTAATATTATTATTGTTTCTCTGCTTAGATACAAGAAGATCTTCATTCAAATGAAGGCAGCAAATAAAATCATAAAAAACGATACTTACATGGAGCAAATCCACACATTAAAGAGTTATACGTGCGACCTCATCAGCTGCCTGTACAACGAAGACGCATTAAGAAGTCGCAAGAACGGGATCGTATTCGACAAACTTCATCCACAACTTGTTGGCAAATTGTACTCTCTGATGCCGGACGTAGATTCAAAATTGAGTATACGCAATCACATAGGGTTTGCCCCTTACACATTCTTGCGACTTGAAGCCATAGACCACACGGATGCAGATAACAAGTTGTGGTTCGATACAGTTATTGATCAAGAGTTTCCGAATCTCAGTAATTTCTTGTTGAAGACCGTGCCTGCGTTGGAGTAAGTGGATTAAAATTATGCCAGTAGCAGTAGCTATAAGTAAGATTAGAACGATAGTAAAATTAAGGTTTACACTTAGTATCTTTCTGGATAAATTTAACTAATTTAGACTGAGACAAAAATAGGTAAGTGTACCATTCGAAAAATATTGAATCTTAAGTCTAGAAACTGAAATTCAATTGGGGTCTTGTTTGCAAATGCGCCAACGTGAGATATGACATTTCAGGAGCACCATCTAGTGGGAACACAAGGTACTAAGATAACACCATAATGAAAAATTAATCTGTATTTACTTGGGCTATAAGATAGATTTCTTTTAGAGATAAGCCCACCTTTGCTTACTATGTATTTGACTATATGTTTGAAACTATATGATGCAATAAAGAGTATAATATAATGGATGCTCGCTTGCCAGTTTTTGCCAACTCCAGTAAAATGTAGGCCTATTAGAGCTTTGTTGCCTAGATATTTTTAATATTTAGATTATAGATAGACGCGATGGTCGCATCGTTTAAACGCGCGATGATCGCGTTATCGCGTTGTATTAGGACAATGCCTACCGTTTTGTTCGCCAGCTCCTCATATGTTATGTTGCTAAAAAACGTAACTAGAATAAACTTTTAGTAGTGGCGGAATATTGAAACTGGCCATTACTGTTGGTCAAGCGATTCTCACATTGTCACGCACTACGCTGCGTAGCGCCTGAGTGCGTAATCTAACGTTGCTTACAAGTACAGTCCATGAGGCCTAAGCTGAACTTTTCATTTGTGTGAGTGCAGGTACATAAATAGGTGTGATCTTGCGCACCTTCTATATACAGTAAAACCCGTTTAAGACGATTTCACAGGGACTCAACTAAAAACGCGTCTTAAGCGGGAAAGCGTATTATGTGGGATTGCGGGATAGAGAAATTTCGAATGTAGGTATTGAGGTATAAAATATACAATATTTAAGAATTATGTATGTAAAGATTTTGAGGCATTAGCAATTACAAGATTTTCAACATAATTTAACTTTTGCAGTGCGTCTACGCTTTGATTCAAAGAAATTACATAGTGTCTTAAATCATTAACTGCTGATAATGCCTGGGCGTGTTACAAAATTGGAGTTGACTCATTTTCTTCTTGATCATTATCACTAAGGGCCTCTTCTTGTGTGTTATTCACATTTTCATTGAATTTTATGCTGCTTCAAGAGGTAATATATGTGGTACGTGTTGGCGATTTAGGCGTTTTAAATGGGATGACGAATCGTATTAAGCATTAAGAAATGTATGAAAACATGTCTCAAGTTGCAGGGACTTACGCAAAATGGCGTATTATGCGAGGAATCGTATTTGATCGTATTAAACGGGTTCTTCTGTACTAGCTTAGCTTTAGGCAGACACCGCACCCGTAGGATAAGAGTGCGAAGACCCGGTCTACACACAACACGCTATACCAGGTACAGGTACGTACCTGGGCGTTTTTCCCCGCCCCCCACGACAACGGCTAAGTAGAGCCGAGGTCTGAGTCTCAGAAACGCCCTCTAGTTGAGCCGACCCCCTCAGGTTCGAGTGGTCTAGAGGCTTCAGACGGAGAGGAGACTCCCCCGTGGGGAGATGTCCGCCTAGAATACCTCAAGAGGCACTCGCCAATTCTCGCCTAGTGGTTCCCTTAGGATCTCGCCGACCCCAAACCTGGTGACGCTGTAAAGGTCATCTGCATACACACTCAAAAAAAATGCGCACCTTCCACTTTTCACCACTTGTAACGTATATAATTCTTAGTATTTTGTTTTTGTGTTCGTATTATTAGTAAAATGGTTGCTAACACAAATAAGCAAAGAATACGAAAAGAGCCAAATAAAGAAAATAAATAGCCAAATAAAAGTTTTGTTTTGTAATTTAAATAGTTATTTTAAAGACACATGGTAGCGATATTGACGGTAATTTATTTATTGTTCCGATTTTTTTTTATATTAAGGTAGGCAAATGACTACCCCACCTGATGTTAAGTGGTAATAAAGTCCAAACGCGAAGATAGCTGGTACAGGAGTTATAAACTGCTACACCAATCATCCTCACTTTGCCGGCCTGCAAAAATGATTCTTCACGCCTCTCTTAAAGGATCCCAGATTATAGGAAGGAAGATTGGATTCAGGCTTACATACATACTCATCAGTCATACATATCACAGCTGGCCTTTTTTTTTAACAATTATGTATTGTTTTTTTAAGTTTTATTTCATTTTTAAACTCGAATACCTCTCCCACTAATGTTATCTACCTACCTCAAATAGAATGTTATTGTTGAAAGTTTTTTATCTGTCTACTTTTCTTCTTTTCTTTTCTTACTTCACCAAAAGGTGATCACTCACACAAATTCATAATTCAGCTTCGGCCTCACGGACTGTACCTCTCTTTGTATTGTAACACACTCAAAACGGATTTACACGCAGTGATGCAGATCACGCACCTATATGCAGAGAAACACTGGTTTGTATGGCGAAATCTGCATGATGATGCAGATATGCACCCCGCAGCGTAGTGCGGGGCAGTGCAGCAGTGTGAGAATCGCCGCAGTCACCTTGTTTACAATTTTTAAGAAAACTATTTTTAATATTGTTAATTATACTTAGTGGCATTACAGAGGACTATCAGCATTAAAATTTGCAACTAAGTTTAGATGAGAGGCGTGGCGTCATTTCAAGTAATTGAAAAGCTCAATTTATACCGCCGCGGAATGGAATGGAACATCCAAACTATATACTTTAGTATTAAGCTATAGAGCCAGAAAAAGTCGTACGTCTTCCGCGGAAACACCGCGATTTCGAGAGAATTCCCCTAGCGACTGTCGGTTCTGTCTGTGGAATCTACGCGAAGTGTGTAGTCAGCTAGTCCGTCGAATGCAGTAGTGTAGTATTTAGCCTCTACGACGACGACTACGAAATATAATCTTGATTAAATAGCGGGAATTCTCGATCAATCCTGCGAATTCCTGCGCTTTCTCGCGCAACGAGGTGAAATCGACGCGACCGTTCTGTGGTGGTATAAACTGAGCCTAATGGGTGCTCGCTTACTTTTGGGTTGTTAACTTTGTTTGCTAGGTTTGCTGCATATTTTAAAGAAAACTCGTATTAATATTGTCAATAGCGCCACCTAGTGGCATTATAGAGGACTATAGGCATAAAAGTTTGCTACTAATTTTAGATGGGTGGCGTATGATTGAAACTGATTATTATGGTATCGGCATATCATGATAGGTGGCGCTTTTTAACGCTACCAAAATTTTTATTCATACCTGTCCGCTATTTAAAAGAAATTAGCTGATAATAATTTTGGATGGGAACCGATAAAAAAATCATGCCTTTTATGTGTACGTCTTGTATTTCTAGTTATTAGTTGAATGAACTCATCAATGATGTCTAAATGGGTTCGCAAATTCGCACATTGCATTAGCGAGCGAGTTGTTTTTGTATAGTCTGTTTCAAAAAAATTTAGACTAAAGGTAAACAAACAATTTACCTCTCAATGCCAACGCAAGAACTCACTTAATGGATTTCTCAACACATTAATTTGCATTTCTAGGACTTTGACTTATTTATTCACTATCTGTTATAGCACTCACTTCTTTACGACTGTTATACTTAATACCAATAATTGAAACCCCGAATCACTATATCTCTAAAGAACATTATTCCTAATTTTTGTAGCCCGAATGCACGCTAAACCTAATAACTTTAGACCTATAACACTGTTTACCTAATATTTCGATCCCGAATGCACGTTATCCCTAATAAGTTTAGAATTGGTATTATTTTTCTGGTGCTTCGCCGGATCGATTAAATAAATGGGCTAAAAAAATCATATCCTGTTTATCAGTAATCCAACATATGCAAATATTATTTGTTTGTAATACTTAGATAATTTTTTCATGTTTTTTATATAAAAATAAATACAAATATTCACATTTGTATAATAAATGTAAAAGTTGAAACAAGGACAACGTTAACGAAGTAACTTAAGTGAATGCAGGACGTTCAACAGGATGATTCTGAGAGCTCGCTAGCCGACGAACCTAGATATCACGCAAACCTATCGTTCAAAAAAACTTTTGGCTGTTAACTAACACCCAGAGCTCTTTTTTGAGTAATGACGATAAAATTTTATTAATGTTACAAATTAATCCTTGTAGAGTTTAAGCAATTTCTAAGAATATGATTATTCAATTGATCAATTGATTTTGATAAGGCTCTATGAATGCCCAACACTAAACTGTCTATGGTCAGACTTACCTACCTGTTTGTTTACTTTAGGTCTAAATTCGTTTGAAACAGAATATAGTGTCTGCTTATGCCGGCCCTTTAATTGGCAATTCATGTTTGCTATATGGAAACTTGGCATCAGCATGTCCTTACTATGCTCTTCACTACAAGGAACGAAAAGGACTGAATTCAAGTTTTCAAATAGCAAACACGAATAGCCAAGTGAAGTGCCTGCATAATATGTTTGACTGTTTGTGGTGATCGATTAAAAAACAGCTTGTGTCGGACTTTTGCGTGTGTCTTTTACATGAATTATTTATTCAACAAAATAAATACATTTTATTAAATGACACTTAATTCAATTGTTTTTATAATATTCATGTTAAATTAATATAAAATTTATTAATTATGTTCTTTTTATTATTATGTATGAAAAATGAAACTGGCGGTCAACGAACTTGATTTGTTAACACCACTCCATTTAATTGTACCTGTATAATATATTAAGTGAATGCTTATTAAAACTTATCAATATTTATGAATAAGGTTGAAATTTGTTGCTTTAGTCTGCATAATAATATTTCTATGATAATGAATTAAATTGTGCATTGAGGGAAAAATTAAAAGCAATTAAGTTAAATTAAATAATCATGTTAACCTTAATTACCCACCGTTTTGTACCTATAATTCTTAATAAAAATCAATTTTATTTTCAACAATTAGTGTGTCATTTAATTTTATCAAAGCATTTTACTTCTATCTATACTAGTATTATAAATGCAAAATGTCTGTCTGAAACCTCTTCACGCTTAAACCGCTATCTAAACAACCTAAACCTAATTAGATGAATTTTGGTGCAGAGGGAGATAGTTTGAATTCCGGGAAAGGACATAGGATCAGAATTATTTATTTGTGGAAAATTGGTAATTGAACATAATCTTATTAAATTCGGGGGCCAGTAAGTATTGAGGTATTAAATGTACAATATTTAAGAATTATGTACGTTATATAAAACGTAGTGTATTATTACTATCTCTATCTCTCTAGCTATCTCCTGACAGCGATAAATTTATAGTTTGCTGACATATAGTGGTGTTTTTATGAACTACGTACGATGGCCAAAATAACTTGAAAATAACATCAACAGTACTAGTTTAGAAACAAGGATCCGAACTACGTAGTTTTGGTAATCCTAGCAAAAACGATATGCGTCGTTATGATAAAGATTGTGTTACTATAGTCTAATAATGTAATTTGTCGGTTTATTGTAAATATTCAAGATAAAGGCTGTCTACTAAGTTAAAAAGTTGGTTGAGAGCTAACATGTTAGAAGAGCGATTAACAGGTTTAGCTCTTCTAAACATTCACCCGGAAATAGTACCAGACGTCTCAAATATTATCACCCAATTCGCAAATACAAAAGGACGACTTCCATTTGTTTTATAAGTAATGTATAAAATAAAATTGTGTCTTGTGCAATAATGATTATTTTATTCCAGATACCTATTTTTTATTAGTGTTGTGAGTGACCCCTCCAAAATTTCAGGCTGCGACGCGCTACCTGGGAAGCCATTTGAAGATTATCGAGTGTGTGAATTGATAAATTAATTACATTTATAGGTGATAAGTCATAGATGAGTTGAATAGTTGATACATCGTTCTTCTTTTATAGAGATCAAGTTCTAGCGACTATCACCTAAAAGTAGTAGACAAATAATTTCTTCGCCTCACAGAGCACTATGTTCGCTTATATCTACATACATAAAGCAGAATCTATTTTTTCACAAAACTGTTTTAACCTAGCCCTGAGAAAATATTGGGGCGCCCCTTAATTCTCGTGAAATTGATTAAATTATCCGGCCTTGTCGACCCCCCGCCAGAAAACAACGAATCAAAATAACCTGAAGTGGCGCTCCGGGCCCCATTAATTACTTCTTTAAAAAAACGCCAGCAGCGGGGCTGGGGACTTTAGGGCCGTGACTAGGCGGTTTTACACATATTAAAACATCTTTCATACGCATTACGGGTCGCCATACATATGTGTAACAGAGCTTCTGTCAGATTTGTTGTAGGATTTGTGGTGCGTTCAAAAATTTTTATGTACGCTACCTTTGCTTTTTCGCTCATTAATTACAGAAGGAGGTTCGTTTGGAATATTGGTGAAATATTAGAGTTAATTTACGGGATACAGCTTCTACATTGTTTTTCGGAGACTCGGATGTTTTGCCACTTTTATAAGCGCCATGATCACGGAGTAACTGCGGGTGTTGTTCCCAAACATACCCCTCCATCGAAGTCTTACCTATATAGCGTTTAAAGCTTACCTACATTATTTGCTTTGTCAGTATGTCCCTATTTACTCGCACTACTGTTCTCGACAAATAATATTCACATTATCAGAGGCGCAAGCACGAATTCCGAAAACTTTGTAATCGTATCGTCAAATTTTTGAAAGCTAGTTCTTACGTTCGAAAGACGAACAGACGATGCGATTCTATTACAGAGCTGTAAAATTCGTGCTTGGGCTTCTTATCCATGTTGTTATAAGAGATTAAATTTTAAGAATTACCGTAAATAGAAAATTTTACTAGTAAAAATTCCACGCGGAAAAATGGCTGTGTCGAATTTTCTCTAGCATTTCTTATGCTGCAAGACAGCGCCATCTCTTCTCATTGTAGGTAACCCACAATGTCAAATGAATACCTTTACAAGTAAACATTTATATATTTAGTTTAAACATTTGAAAGAAGAAATGGCAATTATATTTATATTTTTTAGGCATTTAACTACTAGATGTGTAAATCTCAAGAAAATTTTACTAGAAAAAAATCCGTTTCGTTAAATGCTTTACAAATAAAAATATAACTATGACCAAAAATGTTTACGCATTCGTCACGAAAAAGCTTCTATCTTAACGATTCTGCTTGTTACTCGTAGTCGGGATTATTGCAATGAATGAGCCCCGGAAGCTCTAGCAAAACTGGCGAGTGAAGAAAGTAAGACAGCCAATAGATTAATGATAGTAGTGGGATCTGTCAATGGATTTATGTTAGATCCCGACGATAGGCAACAAACTTAACTCTTGTTCCCGGATAATTCGTTGGGAAATCTTGAAATTGCAGTTTGTGCTTCTTCCGATTTGCTTTCATCGGTTTAAGTTTAGGTGTACTTTTTTCTTCTAATACTTGTCTAAAGCTTAATTTTGTTTCTATTTTTGTTATTTAACTTAACTGTTTCTCCCCATTTTCCAATCGACTAGTAAAAATTTTATAGGTATGATTAAGTTTTGTAGCTTTAGATTTTCGATTTAATAGCCCTTTTACCTTTCTCTGCTGACATAATTCTCATGGAGCCATTTGATACTATTGGCTTAGCTTAGGATATTGTTGTTTCTCATAATAAAAAAGGTATATTCTATAAAAAAGAACTCCTTTTGTCAGTGCACTTATTATCGGCACGGTTCGGCGGCGGCGGCGCTCGCAAACATCAACACTCGGATCGTTATTTCCTTCCGAACATGGATTGGCATGCACCGAGGTAAGTTACATTTCCATTTCCTCTTGTGACTGGTTCCCATTTATTTTTCGTGGTCCGCTCGGAGCATAAATTATAGACACCGCCGCTTGATACAGACTCCGGTGAGGCAGTCGTGGGGTGGTCCGCCCATCCACGCTTCAATGAGAATGTTGCGGGCCCTTTGTCCCCTCGTGCCCTTTGCAAAAGACATCTTCAAGGATACTGTGTTACTCGGACCCTGCGTTACGTTTTTTGAGTATCAATGCCGTCTCCAGAAGTCCGTTGGAAAAGCTGTTTGCTCTCTGGGCTCGATTGCCTTTGATTCTCAGGAATACACATTCGCCCAGGTGGAAACGGGAAGTCCTTTTGCTTTTGTCATCCTTTCCAGTTTATGCGAGTGTATTGAGATTATAGTTGTAAGGTCGGTTTAAAACGAATAAAAACCATGCCGTTTAAAATTTTGGTTTAAAACGGAGTTTTAGGGTTTTAATGGTTAGAACAGTGTTTTTTTTATATAAACTAAGGCTCATTATCGAATTCGCCATGCAACGGAGTACCAAACTGTGTTTTTTTCATATTTCTTAGATTTTTTACTAATAATTATTATAAGTGAAGCAATGAAAAAAATGCCGACCCCAGGAGAGACTCGAACATTGCTTTGCTTTTCACTTAAGAATTAGCGCTCAAAACGCAAAATGTAAAAAAAAAACAATAAAAATAATAGTGATTATTACATCATCACATCATCATCATTACCAGCCTATTAATGTTCCCACTGTAGTGGCACAGGCCTTCCCTATGGATTTAATAGGGAGATTGGGCCTTGAACCACCACGCGGGCCTAGTGCGGATTTGTTGGTGCTAACGACTGCAGATGAAGCCTTCCGAAGCACGGAGGAGCTCAAGACAAGTTTTTGGTCACCCATCCAAAATACTGTAGTAAAAAAATATCTTTTCATTTCTCATTCTCGGAAAGTGGTGTTGTTTTGATCTGTTTGTTGGGTGGAAAATGCTGCTTCCCTCTCTAGAGAGGGAAAAGCTCATACAAATTACTTCCCGCCTAAGGGCCGGAATGAACTTTAAAAATAGAACTACTGTCAGGCGTGAAGTTTTTTGTAAAAAAAAATGCTGCCGCCATGTGAGTTTCTAAACAGCCAGTGTGAACTTAGCACAAACTTCTTTGAGCGGAATAAGCCGCAACAATTACGCTGTTCCATATTTAAATTTAAAAAGTCGACATAAATTGGCGGGATACTAAACTGTTATGCATCTGTTATGTGATGGAATAAAAAAATAGTAATAATAATCTTTTAAGTAAAACAGAGCAATCCAACTTTGAATATTAAAAATGAGTTCAAGCGATTCAGAAATGTTGACACCGGATTCAATTAAAGACGAGGCAAATTGTGTTATAGAGAATATTTTGCCAGAAATGTTAAAAAAGAGATATATAAATACATACAATGATTTTATAAAGTGGTGAGCAGAGAAGAATATAAAATCGTTTTCCGAAAGTGTATTTCTTACATATTTTAATGGACTGTCTAGCAAACTACAGGCTCCTACATTTCGCCTCAGCAGACAACTTCCAGGGAGTATCCGCCATGGAAATCCATCGTTTGATGAAATAACAGAGTGTCCTACTTTTACAGATATCCAAAACAGCCAAATTTGTAATAGTATATCAAACAGCATAGTTTCAAACAAGAATGTTACTTTTAATTTCAGTAATTGTCCTAATATGATAATTAATTTTAAATAGCTACTTCTAATTTTATGGTATATATATAACTATTTATGAATAAATATTTTTGTTAAACAACTAGTTTTATTTTCCTCATATTCGAAATGAAAAGTACAGTGTTTAACTCGGGTAAAAGAATCAATTCCTACTCGGACTATAGCCTAATACCTCGGGAATTGATTCTTTCCACCCTCGGTTAACAATCTACTATTATGAAACACAATTCAACCACAATAAACTACCATTGTAAATTACTGTAGTAAAAACAGACGTATTTACCACTCTTTTATGGAGTAGGCCCCAGTTTATGCCTTTACCATTCTAAATACATAACTCTCTTTTGTCTCCGCAGTCGGGTATTACACCGTTTAAAACGGTGGCTGTCGGGATTTAAACGGTGTGTTTCAGTTTTAAACTGGTTTTTTTACAAACTATAATTAAGATATGTGTTTCATCATAATCGATAATGTTGTCAAATGAGGATGATATTTTTTATTAATCAGCTTCTGGTTTATAGATTCATTAAACGCACGTAAAGTAACGATAAAGTTTAAAATAAAAGACATTACGAATTAGCGTTAAAGCCTCTAATCAATCATAATGTGCTTAAATGAGATTCTTGCTACAATATATTTTTTATAGTGAATACATAGCGTCATTGTATTTAGTTACGGTCATGCTTATTTGATACCACCAAAAATGTGTCATTGTTTCGACTGTTTCTGACAGTAGAAATATACGTCACTAAAAATATGGGAAGGGGACCGAGCTACGCTAGGGTGCAATAGGTCGGGAATCCTTTACGACCCGAAATGTTTTTTACCCTACTCTAAAAACGCTTGGAGAAGTTTCATCTGTGAATAACAACTACTGCTCTTATTTTCGTCGAGTTTTGGGGTGGAGTACGACTCATTATGCAGGTTTGGTAGAAGATCCGAACCCAAATCGACCTTCACCGAGCTGAATATAGAATGAAAGATATTATAGCATGAATTCCAAAAACCCAAATTGTCAAAAACTTATTATTTTTGCATTATTTTTTTTAGTAAAATTTGCTTTAGCTGTTTTGTATAGGTACGTGTTGACTTTATTGAGTTACAAGCTTTCCTAAGTTTGAACTATAATTTGTTATAAAGTATATATGAGAGGGGAGCATGCCGGATTTGCCATAGTGTTGGTAGACATCCTACATCACTTATGATTCCGAGTTCTATTCGCGATAGGGTCTCGTATCTGTGCGGTGGTATCATTACTTGTTTTATCATCACTGATTTTATTTTGGCGAATTAGTGGGTACAAAGTTGTCTTGATTTATAAGTATACTAGCTGACCCAGCGAACTACGCACCGCCATAAAAAAATTTAATTAAAAAAACATTGTCCAGCGGACAAAATTGTGAATCTAAATCATTCTCAGATCCCCTTGAACACACACAAAAAATTTCATCAAAATCGGTCCAGTCGTTTAAGAGAAGTTCAGTGACATACACACTCACAGAAGAATTATATATATAAAGATAGGTATGCGTTTTGTTTTAGATACCACTTGTCATAATTCTAGCTTTCTTTTTACCCGACTACGCAATGCAAGAGCGCGAAGCGCGACGCGCAGACAGGGTATAGTGTTTAACAGACTATATATGTATGTTCCTTTGTGGCACACTAGAGACCAAACGTCGTCAAAAATCATCAAAATCGGTCCACCGATTTTGATGATTCATACGTCAATCGATTCGTCTTAATCATGGGAGTGCTACTAAAGATATGATAGTAATCAAAATTCAATATGGGGACAATCAGGCGCCATATTGTGATAAAGTAAAAAAAAAAGTTGACTAAATAATGTCGAGTGGGGTGTATCATTGTCTAGATAATCGAACATCATGTTTAGGTTGTTCATTTATTTTGGTCTCTTATGACTGTCTCACTACGGGACATTCGCGAAACCTCTGTGTAAAACGGAAAAGGTCACAAAAATCCTATAGTTTTAGTCGAATAGTAATGATGAATAACAAGATTTGTATTTGACGAGCACGGCTCGCGGCACGGCACGGCAGGTGTTAAGAAGTGACAATAAATGGACGGGCACGCGTATATCCCGGAGATAGCTTAATGGATGAGGCGTTCAGCGCAGATGTCAATCTGAGGTTCTCTGAATCCCGAGAATGACGAGGCCAGTTAGTTACGAAGAAGTCATAAACTCATATGAAAAATACTTACCTAATACCTACATTCCGCACAATAGGTGACGTTCGTTTTAAAGGTCTTCGGCGAACAACAGCAAATATATATCCACAAAACGGCCTCTTTACACAATCTGATCGCACCTGTTATTTCATGTCATAGTGTTTGTCATCAAACGGGACCCCATTACTAAGACTCAGCTGTCCGCCTGTCCGTCTGTCTGTTACCAAGCTGTATCTCACGAACCGTGATTGCTAGACAGTTGAAATTTTTACAGATGATGTGTTTTTGTTGCCGCTATAGCAACAAATACTAAATTTTAATATAGAATAAATTTAATATATACGGGGTTCCCATACAAGAACGTGTTTTTTGCCGGTTTATAGCTCTATATTAATAACTGCTACAGTTAGCCGCTTGAAATATTCACCGAACATTTAGTTGTATATTTACTTTAAAAATAAATAATACCATACAACAGCCGTGATCGTTTTCCGGTTTTTGCTAATGTTGTATGAATAATGGTACGGAACCCTTCGTGCTCTATTCCGTCTCGCACTTGGCCGTTTTTTGTGTATATTTGAGTCTTATTTTTCGGTGGCTTTGCATATTCTAGTGGCCATATTGCAATTGTTATTAGCATAGTAAGATGATGCGTTCGGATTCCTTTGTGGGGTTTCCGTATTGCACTGGGCGGTTTTTATCATGTAAGTTGCAGATAATTATCCCAACCCACCTAATGTTGAGTCCAGTTATCAAAGTAGTTGATGCGATGGAAAAATCCATCCCCTACCTTGTGGTTGTAAAGAAATTCGGCAATGCCTTTTTAGGTACTTTTTTTTTTATTTCATACACTGTGGGGTGAAAGTAAATCCATAAGAAATGTTGAGATTCAGCCAGATATTCCTTGATGATGCTCACTTGAGGAAAATTTTACAATGATTCTAGGAAAAGTATAAGTTTTACAAATAACTGTTGTCAACCAATTAGTTTTTTTTTAAATATATAACTAGTATGTTATTATTACATTTTATCCGGAACCAGCCCATTCAAATGTAGCATTAACATAAAAGATTCAGAGAGAGTTATGTACATTTAAAGTAAAATCTATTTTATATAACGAATACTAAAATGGTATCCCAGCAACTCGGTGTTTGTTATGTAAGTATTTTACGATCAAAGCGTCCTAATGTGGATTCCGTTATTTAAATAGAGCGTATAAAGCAATTTGCCACGCTCACGTCTCAGGTACAGCCACTTATTTAACTGGCGTGTTTCCTACTGTCAAAGCCCTTTTAAACCTACCAGATCCGCAAACACAGGCGTTGAGTCGTGTTACTACTGGCGAAAGCTCGGCGGGCTGCTGTCTGTACCCGAATCGATAAAATTCGGGTCTGCGCCCCCGACCGTCGCCATGGCAACGCGCCCCGAGTCCCCCCAGCCTCTACCCGCCGCCGCATCTCCGTGAACACCGATGTTGACTTAGACGGATAGGGTAAGAGGCTTATTAATGGTTTTATGTTACTATGCCGTCATCCACAAAAGGAGTCACCCAGAAAACTGTTAAATTTCCACTTTAAGCCTCTCATCAGATCCAGAGTTTTAATTAAATAAAAGAAAAAAAGGTTAAAGCGAACGAAACTTTACTGCCCAAACAGATGTTGAAATTATTCTCGCCGCTGAAGGTCGGTGGAAAGTGGGAAACGAGGGTCTGTAAATAATGTTGGAACAATTTCGAGCTTCGGGCGTGCCGCCATCTTGCTAGACCGCGTGACGCCATTTCAAATTGTGTTCGTTCATGGCACGTCTCGACGGCAATCCCGACAACACTGTTTTCATCTCCACTCCCGCTACATGCGTTTCCATAAAGTATATTTTATCATAGTAATGTGTTTGCAATATGCGGAAGAAGTAAAGTAGCAGTTAACTCTACTAGGAGTACGAGTACCTAATGATAGAATAAGTTACATGAAGTAAAGGTACCCTATTATAAGCAAAATAACCAGAAAAAATACTTGTTGCTTTAGTGGATCCGTGTTTAACGTGACGTCGATATTTTCTTTAGTATTATTATCAGCAATGTACTACAAATCAAATGCCGGGTGCCGCTTTTTAGCACTTTGACCAGCGCGCGAGGCGAGCCTGTGCAAAGTTTGTTTGGCTATAAAACTGTTTACCCGACCCGATTTGGGCCCAAATATTTCTTTACGGCTTTTCTTATCGCGCTTAAAAAGCGAAAATGTTTTCGTTTCGTATGCGGCTGGCTACAGTAGCTTCTATGAATTTTAATTCTTGCCAGTCGATACGAAGGCAGAGATGTGCTTTTATTCATAATGATGAGGCGCAGTGCTAGTTCTTTTGTCTTGCACGGTTAGCAGGCAATAAAGAGGTAGACGCCTAGAAATGTGCTGCATTTATACAGGTTTCAGTCGACGCCGTCGCTCGGCGCGCTGTTTCTTGCTTTATTTTGTTCCGGCACTCCTTTGCTGGGTTCCTTTATTGCTCTATGCTAAGACTAACAAGGTTTTTAATTATTTTCTTTAATGCCACTTTCAGGCTTAACACACGGCGCTTTGTTGCCGCGTTGCGATATGAACTGTTAATGCCTTTTCTGGAAAGGTGCTTAGTGTTACACGTACCTATACAGGTTAATTACTTTTGTCCTCACAACCGTCCATAAAAGGTAGGTAAGCGATAATTTTGTTTGGTGTTGAATGTTGGTGAGCTGGGAAATTCCGACGTTGGTAATTTTCGTTTGCGGAGCATGATCTGTGTTTACACGCATGGCAACTTAGCCATGAATCTCGCGTGATTTATCGTCGTCGCCGTACGCCAGCTCGGGTGGAGGGTGATACGCGCTGCGATATGTCCCGTTTACTTATATGAATTTATCTTTTCCAGGGCCATACTTACTAGTCACACTTTCAGGTAAAGTTACGCATTCGTACACATTGACTGTAAGGAACTTTTAAACTATCTCTTGTACGCGTAAAACGCTGTTAGGTAGGTGGTTATTGAACTGAACTTGTAATGTCTTATAATACTAATAGACAGAAAAGCAGAGCAGAAGCTTTTTAGTTTTCTATTCATAGCCTTTGTTTTCGCAAAACAAATCTAGTCTCAAGCTGTTTAAAGAAGAAGCGGAAGTCTGGCTACTGGGGGTCTAGAATCTAGATTAACTTACAAGTTATAATACCTTTATTCTACTCTGATCCTTGATTTTTCCTACAAGTCGTTAATGACATCTTTAAGCTTTGGAGCCCTCTCCAGGTAGGTGCTAGAAACTTCTATAGTCATTGGACTTCAGAGCTCTCATTGCTATTGTGAGTCGTATATTAACAGTATTACGAAATAATATGATTTAAAATCGCTATTCCGACCCGATTATGCATTGTTTCGTCATTCCCCACTCCCCAGTGCTAGTGCTACAGTTGCGCTATATGTTTATAGATATGGGTGGTAGCTACGACGGTAAGAGGATAATAATAAGTTAAAATGAACCCTAACCCCATGCTGATGAATCTGTATTCTATATTGAGCTTGTTATGGTTTCGAACCCATAACTGTTAATGCCTGTCTACATCACATCTATAACAATTGAGGAGCTGGCGAACTAAACAGTATAATTAAATAAAATTAAATTTACAGGAGCTGTATAAAACTGAATGACATACCTCCAGTGAGCTTTTGGCGTGGTTTTTAATTTATAAATTTAGTTATTTTAACACCGTTTTAGGCGGTTTTGATTGTACATTATTTGAGATTCAAATTCAACGGGCCCGAAATCTTCAGACTGTAAAAAATAGTAGTTTGACCGGATGCGTAATTATACCGTATTGTTCGCCAGCTCCTTGATTGTTATTGGGTCTTCGACAGGATTTACCTAAAGGTAGGTAATAGAGAGCGTTGTTCGGAGTTCAGTGTAGATATCTGTTGGTTATTTATTATAGTAAAACTTATTAAATCGCTACAAATTTTTTAGTTCATCTTTAGCAGGTCGCAAAGCATTTTTGATTGTTTTTAAAAACTTCAGTTTTTATCAACAAGCATCGCTGGTTCAGTGGTAGAAAGCTCGTCTGCTACGTGGGCGGCCCGGGTTCGAATCCCAGCCGAGGAAGGACTGTTTTATTATTAATGACTAAAAGTTTTACCTGCATTCTGTTTTCATAAAACCATACCAAATTTTTAAGAATAGTACCGTTGTTTTTATCATTATCATCGGCCCAATAATGTCCCGTCTGCTGGGGCGCAGGCCTTTCTTTGTTTGACAAATGGAGAAAATGGAGAAGACCCGAACCACAGAGCGGGCCAAGTGAGGATTGGGGGGTGCTATCGATTGCAGATGCAGCGACCAGGGGGTATACCGTCTAACGGGATTGCTAAAGCTTTAGCTATAGTTTATGATTTCATTTTGTTATTTCTGACCGCCGAAGGTTTTCAACAGTCTCGCGCTTGTTTTTTGTTTTGCATTGGTAATAACAATATTAAAGAAAATGAGCGTGAGATATTTGAAAACCTTCGGCGGTCTCGTTTTTACCACGCTCAATTGTCAAATCACTATGGAGTTTGACAGTTAGGTGCGATAGAAAATGTGATATAATGCCAATATAAGTTATTTACGGGATTGTTACCACCTAGTTTTTAGCAAGTTTCCGATATTTCGGTATTACAGAGTAAGTTTTTTTAACAAAAATATAGCATCGACGCAGGAGGTTAAGCGACCGAGGTGCAAAATACGTGCCAAGAATAACCCAGTGGTATTAGTTCCAAAATAATAGAGTAATTTGGGATCGAGTCAAGCTTGTTCGACGTGATGGGCAGTGGACACGGCATAGGAGGGGTATGTGTCTAGGGTTGCCAGATGGTCGGGAAGGTCTAGTACCCACTAGACCCTCAAGACCCTAAACCAAAAAGTGCCTATTGGAACTTATTTACATGGCCCATTCGACCTTGCTTAAGTTTTATTTTGTCTTTATTTGTGGCAACAAACAGTCATACGTTTTAATATAATTGTTCTATAGTTACAGTGAAATTATAAAAATAATATAGAACAAGTATTGTACTTTAAAAAAAACAATACATATTACATAAGAAGGCAAAATATATAAACATGCAAAAATGTTTAAATTTAAATGTTGTCTTTTAATTTTAGTTTAAGAAATTTGTTTAAATGACTATGTATTTCATATATTAAATATATCCATGTATTTGACGTAGGTGTCGGGAAGGTCTTGTACCTTGCTTATACCCACTGGACACAAGATTCGACCCGAAAGCAAAAAATGCCTATTGGAACTCAATTACATGGCCCATTAGACCTTCTTAAAAAAAATATTTATATATAATGTGCCCATTGGACCTCTTTTGGTACACACTGGACCCTCAAAATTAGACCCTACTGCAACTGTGTCCCTTGGACCGATTTGTATGTCCCATTTGACCTCCCTAAATGATTATATAGAAAGTGCCCATTGGACCTCTTTTATGGGACCCATTGGACCTTATTGACAGTTTTTTCATGAAAGTACAGTCCTATAGAAAATTGCAGGCAGAAATAAAATTAATAGGTAGGTGTTAGTTAGTCTCCCGACAACAATTCCAACATCCCGACATTTTAAAATGTTATGCAGATATTTTGACTTCTTGATCCGGCAACCCTTTAAGTGTCCCAGGTGTGGATAACTGGGCAACCTCTTCCCGGGTGAGGTATTTCAATACGTGACGTATTGTGGAAGCAACTGTCCGGTTACTAATTTTATTATCGTCGGGTTTTAACAACAGTTACAATAGCCTGCAAAACTAAGTATCACAATTTTAAAATTGCAATATTTTTTTAAGTACACAAGATAGACTCGAAATAAGAAGGACTCTAAAAAGAGTTTTAAATTTTCTATAACAGTTTCAAAGAAAACTGATGCCAGAGAGGCCAGTGCATTCCTCCTTCCTTCCTCCAGTCCTTTTTTTATTAAATAGGTCCGACAAAAGACCTCATTACCTGTTGTTAAGTGACGATGGACTCCAGACGCGAATAGCTGGTACCTACAGCAATTAGTGTCGCCGCACACGGGCCACCGACCACAACCAGAAAACGCCGCCACCGGCATATTTCTTGTAGTTTTCATACATTCTATATGAACTCGCCACACATGGTGCGCCCGGTACGCCGGCGCCGGTGGCCGCTACACGCTACAAATCGTCGTTGCTCGCTTCTTGTGGCCCGCACCGGCCACTTAATGCGCCGATATAAAACGCCGCCACACGTCATTCGCGCGATTCCCCACCCCTCTCTCCCTTAGCTTAGTCGGCCGCTGTCGCGCGCTTCAGCCACTTTAGTAGCCGCTTGCTTCTCGTAGCGGCGTTTGTGGCTGTGGTGTGTGGCCCGTGTGAGGCGACACTTACACCTTCCACTCCAGCCATCCTCACCGTTTCGGCGTTCACATTGCTTCTTTACGCCTCTTTTAAAGTATCTCGGGTTAAAGGAGGAAGGCAACACTTGAGTGGCCGATACATTCCATGTGCGGATAGTCCGACAAATAAATGAGTTAAATAATATCTTTGTCCGGTTTGGAATAGTTGCCACAGTAAGTCGGTGACAACGTAGGCCAGCGAGAGTGGTCCTCTAAAGGAAAGTGGTATAAGGGAGAATAACTCTTCAGAACACTCGTCCACTTTCCACGTCACGGCGTAATTGAAGGGTCTCGAGGTGTTCAGTCACCTCCTCATCCAGCACAGAAGGCGCTTGACTTGGAATATCTGAGATCCTGGTGGACTGATCAACCAGTTGCTTCAAGTCATGCGTGAGCATAGATCCCATGGTCAGTTTTAGGGGAACCTCAACAAACTGTGGAGAGCATTAAAGTCCCATAAAAACACCAATTCCGCGTTGGGAAATTGCTCCTCCGTCTCATTTGCTGCCCAACTAAGACGTTCAAAAACTGCTTAGAGTTGTCTCAACGTCATCGGTATGGATTCTGTAGAGGCACATGTAGACCATAGCTAGGGGACCAGAGTTGAGGTGAGTACACGTACAACATGGAGAAGGAGGAAACTTCCAAGCAGCGGAGACGGCGACAACAAATATCCGCCCGAACATACAGGCATACCTACACCAAATAAATGTAAAATATTGCGATTGAATTCACAACTTTTGGATTGGAAGGAAACTTTTGGGATCAAAGAGTGTATATATTTTTGAATGTCTCGACCTTGTGTCGACTATGAACTTATTAAATAAGTCCTTGGTTTCGACTTGAAGTCCTGGGATTTTTCATAGAGATTTGATGGGACTACTGAGGTGCTATTCCCACAAAAAAGCGATTGTTTGCTTCTTATAAAAGCAAAATGACGGGTGAATGTTTTTTGGTTTATAAATTATATAATGGATCTAAGTTACAATAAGTTCTCTCTACTCCTTTTCCATATAAAGTTTAATTATGTACAAAAGTACAAATCTCATATTTATCCGTGCCCAAAGGACTAAGTACAACGTTTTTCCTTTAAATATTAATTTGTCCATCATGATTATATTAAATGAATGCCGAGCGACGTAAATTATCACACTAATGCTCGTATTATAAAGGCGAAAGTTTGTGAGTGTGTTTGTTACTTCTTCACGTCTAAACGGCTGGAGCGATTTTAATAAAATTTGGTATGGAGTTACCTGACACCCAGGATGAACACATAGGCTACGTTTTACTGCGGGAAAATGTTCCTAATAAATCGCTGGTAACACCGCGGGGCACAGCTAGTAAGAAATAAAAGGTAGTTCTCATTATTTTGTTCCAATATTTCTATATATTAGGTTGAATAGATGCTATCGCTATAAGCAATAAACAATTATTTTAACTACTGACCTGAGGGATGTTTTTGTTTTCCTTTCGCAAAAATATATAAACAAATTTTGTCAAAGGGTTTTATGTAGCGAAACTAAGGTGATTTATGTATGTCTCCGAGGGGTGGGGCCGCCCGATGACGGACAACGCCCACGCTCACTCTGGGGCCAGACAAATGCACGCAGATCTGTTTGAAATATTTAACGGCACACAGTTCAATAATTTATGGCAGAAACTTGCGTGCGTAGTGACACCTCGGCATTTTACAAAGCTCAGCACATTTTTGGAAATGATTGTTATCCAGAAGTTTTGGTAAATTTCTAAATTTTAATGAGCTGTCAAGTAGATCATTTTCTTAGGAAGCATCTTTATTATTATTTACTAGCTATGCCCGCGATATCGTTCGCTTGGAAACCAGAAAATAACAATATTTCACAATGTTTGAGGGCAGATTACATGATTTTTCCGGTGAAGCTCTCCTTTGTAGACGCTATTAGATGTAAAATCATCTAGCTTTTTACTTTTAGCAATAGGAAAACTAAAAATCTAACCAATAGGAACTAAAGTTCACTTCCGCAACGAATAAAGTCTGGCCCTGTGCTTTATATTCCAAAATAGCTCATAGACATATCGAAGGACGTGCAAGCTATTCTGTAAGAAAAAACTCACTTTTCACGGTGTGATTTTAAATAAAGTAGAATACGAATTTTAAATCACATCAACGTCTATAATAATTTCAAATCACATGTGAATTGCGCGGTAAAAAGTGAGTTTTATTCTTAAGTTCTTACAGAATAGCACAGCTGCTGTGTTACTGATGCCCGTGGTCATCCCATACACAGCAGAAAGAAGAAAGTTAAAGAAAAATATTTTAATTTTATGCAAAACTTCCTTGAGAGAAAACAATTTTTTTTCGTATTTTTAATATTATTACTTATCTAAGGTACTGAATTCAACAGTTTCTTTGAAGCAGTCAAATATCTTTCAAAACAAAAATTGTGTGTGTCAGCTCCGACGCACGACTGGAGTTTACTCCTTAAGTTCGATAGTCTAACCAGACGCAAAAAGAGTTTATTTAACTTAAAAAAGATTGATACTGTATGAAAGGGTAAATTAACAAATTAATGAAAATAATCTAATATATAAAATTCTCATGTCGCGGTGTTTGTGGTTAAACTCCTCCGAAACGGCTCGACCGATTTTCGTGAAATTTTATATGCATATTCAGTAGGTCTGAAAATCGGATGTAATCTATTTTTCATTCCCCTAAATCTTAAGGGTAATCCGACCCTAATTTTTTTTTTAAATTTTAGATTTTTTTTTATGATACAGCATTACATACAACCCTAAATTTTCACCTTTCTACCACCAACCCCTATTTTTTTATGGCGGTACGAAGTTCGCTGGGACAGATCGGACAACATCTATTTTTCATCCCCCAAAATGTTAAGGGTAATTCACCCCCTTTTTTTATTTTTGTGACGAGGGGAAATGCAGTTACGCACCATACCGTGACGCTGACTAGGCGCACGGCGTGTGTGGGACTCGCCGGCACGGGAAACAGTGCCGACCCTACTCAAGCAGGACCAGTGCGGAAGGCCACACTGATCCTACTCCACTAAAACCCCCCGGTACCCTCCTACGCCCATATGGGGGCGGTCTCGGGGCCGACGCACCTGCGTGCGCCACATCTCCGAGCACGCCCCCGGGCAGGCCCGGCGACGCGCCTCAGGGGGACTGCGCTAGGGTACTAGGCAGTCCCCAGACGTGGTGGCCTATGCCGGAGCGGCACCTAGGACGCGCGGCTGTTCAGGCCGCGCCCAGACCACCTTAGGGCCGTCGAAGACCGGCAGTCACCGCTGCCTGCCTTCTTCGGCCCAACCGTCTACGCCGGAGAGGGGCGGCTAGAGCGTCCTCCTCCCGGTCCCTCTCCGCTGCCTCCTTCTGCGTCATCACCGATTCGCAGAAGGAGGCGGCAACCCTCCAGGCTCTCTCGCTACCAAGCATGGCTCTTACCATACTTGGCAGCGTGAGGCCTCCTCCGCCGAGCGCCGCTCATTTCGCCAGGCCGGGAAGGGTAATTCACCCCTAATTTTTTTTAAATTTCTTTTTTATCTAAAATTGAAAAAAAAAATTAAGGGTAATTCACCCCTATTTTTTTTTCAATTTTAGATAAAAAAAAAAATATGATACAGCATTAGTAAATACATATAACCCTGAATTTTCAACCCTTTACAATCAACCCCTATTTTACCATCGCGATTTTTATTTTTAATAATTTCATTTTTTTTCTCAATTCAATTTGATCTTCCGCCTTCACCGGTCGATAACCGATCAACGATCAATCGATCAGTTATCCCCGCTAGATGTCTACCTGGGTCACCTCTCATCCAGCAAACATCACGGAATAGGGATGAGAAGGAAGCCGGTCGCCTGTCTTCCTCAATATACAGTTTTCGGCATTTTTTTTTTGGTTTCATTTGTGTATCGATCGTAGCAGTGACTTATACATATTATTTTAATTTTTCTGTGCATCTATTACGTTAATTTTACTCTTATAGTGAATTTATTATTAATTTTCAGTGCAATAATTATTTTTTCACGTTTTATTAATAACTGATAAAGACAGTTTTAACTATTAGCCGAAACGGCTCGACCGATTTTCGTGAAATTTTATGTGCATATTCAGTAGGTCTGAGAATCGGACAACATCTATTTTTCATTCCCCTAAATGTTAAGGGTGGTCCCTACTTAAACAATTTTTTTTTGACCATCATCATACAAAAATACATACAACCCTAAATTTTCACCCTTCTACCACCAACCCCTATTTTTTATGGCGGTACTAAGTTCGCTGGGACAGCTATATAGTAGGTATTTCTATAGACATTCAATATACGGATGGTGACATTGTATTGCTCCATTCCTATATAAATAATTATAAAAAAGTGGCTTCAGACTTTCTCATTTCAGAACCAATACAATATTAAAAAAAAAGAACAAGCGCAAGACACAATAGAACTTGACGTAAACAGTATTCGAAAATTTAAAAAAATCGAAAATTGAATGCCGTAGAATGAAAACCGAGGTTCTCTAAGCGATGCGTGTGGAACTGAATTTTCTTTCATTGAATTTACGTCCTTCAAATTTGTTTGTGTAGCTTTTGTAAAATTGTTTTTTCGTTATATAGTGAAAAGCTCTTCCACTGTTTCCTTTTGTTTATTTGTTGTTAATTTTTCTTTGTATTCTAGATATGAATGCTGTTTCATTATGTTTACATAGTATTTAATACACCCGTGTGAAGCCGGGACGAGCCGCTAGTATGAATATATATTTATTCATTTCATATACATTTATTTTAACTAATCGACGAAATATTTTACATTAAACTTTTTACAATAGTCAATTTCAGATGTGCATAAATATATCATTAGGAATGTTGATAAATTATGTAATTATTATTATCAGACTATTATCATTTTTTAAATATTAATTAAATCAACATTGTCTGCATTATTAATTACAGTGAAAAGTGGTTTATGGTAACTAAAATAAGACACATGGACGTTCGTAGATACGTGGTTCACGAATCTTGAAAATACCGCATCAATGGTTGTACCATACCTCGTTGTCCCCATTGCTCTATCAGAAACAATATCTAAATTCAGTTCAGATTTAAAAAAAAAATATTAATGTCAATCCTTCATCTTTGTTTGTCAAAGTTGCGCGACATAGGATGCGCACCAAAAACGTAACGAGGTCATTCATCGATAGATTTTACTCCTCACATTTTTCTCATACCGGGCCCCTTATATATGCAAATCGATTCTTAAGGAGTAAACTCCAAAAATAATATTATTTGCTTTGAAAGATATTTGACTGCTTTATACATGAAACGAAGCTTCATCATCATCATCATCATCATCAACAAATGCTCGTCGGGAATCGGGAGCTCGTTCACTGCTGGACATGCTCCCGATTTTCTGCCACTCTCATCCAGCCCACTCCAGCCAGCCTACGAATGTCATCATCCCATCTTGTCTCAGGGCGTCTTACACTTATTTAATGTAGTGACACTACACGAAACGAAGCTCAAAGATCTTTATCTTTCAAAGAAAATAACATTGCTTTTTTGTTCAAATTCACAAATATCTACAAATGTGTTCTTTCACTTATTCGAAGTACCCCAAACCACTTTGTTTTTTTCAAAAATAAAAATATTCAACGTACAGACTCGCGAGGCTTACATTTTTATTAAAGATGTATTGTAAATGGCTTGTGGCGTGATTAATTAGATGACCCCAGCTGTGAGGAATAGGTACGGATGTAAATCTTAGTAATTAGGAATGTCAAAGTTTGTATGTTTAATGTTTGTAAGGTACACAATAACAGCAGAATGGATTTAAATGAGACACACAGATACTTTTAAATTGGATACTTACAATATCGTACTTTTTCTCAGATTTTATTTTATTAACGTAAGATTATCTCTTCATACCATATATAAAATTAGTTAAACTTATTAAATTTTAAGCTAATTGCTAGATTTATAAACCTAAAGCAAATTTTTCTACAAGAAAAAAAATCAGATGGAATTCGAACCCGCAACCCCCATCTTTCGCCCGGTTTGCCGAAGGTGCGAGTTAGAATCCCGTCAGCTGGCCTATTCGTTAACTTTTTTGACATTTGTCGACCTCCGTGGCCGAGTGGTTTGTACGCCGGGTTTCAAGGTGTCTTCTACTCGAGAGGTCCCGGGTTCGAATCCAGGGGGGGGGGGCAGATGTTTGTGTGATGAATACGAGCATTTGTACTCCAATCATAGTCATAGGCTAATTGGTGTGCTTTAAAAAAAACAATTATTTACAGCATATAACTAAATTGCATATCTATCGATGCTTTTCAGAACCAGCATGTTAGTGGCTTTATAATCTGTCAAAAACCCTTAGCGAACCGCGTGGATTTCTTTCTAGATTTTTCTAGTAGTGAAGCTTATTTCATTAACCAAAAAAAAATATTTTAGTCCTTATTATCTGTACGTAGACAAACATTATAATATTAAATCTGGAAGGTTTAACGCGAGCCTCAAGGATGGCCCGTCATCAGACGCCACAATGGGGCATGAATCTTGCCAAGATTTATGGGCCCGCCCGCCCCGCTAGATAATGGCAACACAGAATGGGGTATCTAAGTACCTATCATAACAAAGCCCTAAAAAGAGCCCTTGCTGATTTTATTTTACGCGCTGCATCCGTGATGTAATTCGAATTGAAATTTCGCACTTTTGTAATCTTATACGAATCAAATTTGGGTGAATTTTTTTTGGCGGGACAGGAATAGTACAGTCATTTGGTAGTTTTACCTGGAAAGTTTTCCGGGAGTTTTAAAAATTGGTTATTTTATAGTTTTTTAGATGTTTTTTCCGAATTTCGACTTTGCCACCTCGTATTTTTGCCGCTCGCGCCGCCATATTGGAAAAATGGCGCCTAAAAGCAGTTTTTGACAATATCTCCTTTCCAACTCATTTTACGATAAAATCAGTAATTCAAAATTAAACTAGAGACAATTGCCTACTATTTATGTATCTACCTTTTTTTCATAAAGTCAATAGTTTTGCCGTACGAGCGCCGCAAAGTGTACTCCAACGCGCGCTTTGGTCATTACTCATTATTCATGCAACCTGTGGCATTTAATTTCAACTCATTTTAATTGTGAGTTACAAAATTAATGTAAATCTAAACTGTACTGACTATAGATACTATATTATACTATTAAAGACCCATGATGTAGATGAAATACCGGTCTGTGACGTTTCGATTGGTACTACAGACGATGAATTTGTAAGACCTGGTCCATCAAGAACAACAAAGTAAGAGTTACGTTAAATTTTAGCACATTGAATTGTATGTGGACTAGGCCTATTAGGGATACCACATTAAAAAAAAACGCGCCGCTTACTCCAACTCAAGGTGGCGTGGAAATGAGTTTTTGGCCAAAATGCGCTTGGAGTACACTTTGCGGCGCTCGTACGCCAAAGCTATTGACTTTATGAAAAAAAAGGTAGATACATAAATTGTAGGCAATTGTGTCTAGTTTCATTTTTTGTTAATTGTTTTTATCGTAAAATGAGTTGGAAAGGAGATTTGTCAAAAAACTGCTTTTAGGCGCCATTTTTCCAATATGGCGGCGCGAGCGGCAAAAATACGAGGTGGCAAAGTCGAAATTCGGAAAGAACACCTCAAAATTCATAAAATTACCAATTTTCAAAACTCCAGAAAAGAAAACTTTCCAGGTAACCACTATATTTCTCACCAAATGACTGTACTAGAATGTAAGTTTTTTTTTTACATTTAAATTTAAGGAAATAAGCATGCAGCTTACTTGTTGATCAACGATAGGTCCTCTCCGCTGATGGATATTTGAAGTAAGGTAAATTGGTGGAACTATAAATGGGAAAAAATTGATCTTTTGTATTTTTTCATCAGGGCATTTTTTTTTACGTTTGAAGTAATCATCTTCGTTCGTTCGAAGTTCGAAGTTGACACTGAAGTTATATTCGTAGAAAGTCCGATTATAAAATTTCGCTTTAAGTCAAACTTTTTTAATTTAAAGTTGATGCATACAGTTATCATCTTTCAATACTTAATTTTTTTTTTTCATTTACAAATCTAAATGCTCACACATTGATTAATGTAAGTACGAAATATTCTTTTAAGCAATCAGTTAAAATCAGTCATAAAACTTACAGAGGGGACTGCTCTCGAAAATACACGTAGGTAATCTTTAAGACAAACGTATACACTTATTGTTCAGGTAGGACATTCTTTACCTCGGCGTTAGTGCACGAAATGACAATGAAACAGTCCCACGGAGCGCAAGAATACGGCAATCTCGACAGAAATAACGCCCGCAAGAAATATTCAATCAAGTTTATGACTGCACTCCTTCAAGGGTAGGGTTGACGATTTGGCATTTAATTTTAATTTATTTAGGTATTAGCAGTTTCAAAGAAATCTTATATATAAAATTCTCGTGTCACGGTGTGCGTAATTGAACTACTCCGAAACGGTTCGACCGAATTTCGTGAAATTTTATATGCATATTCAATAGGTCTGAGAATCGGACAACATCTATTTTTCGTCCTCCTAAATGTTAAGGGTGGTCCACCATTTTTTTTTCTAAAATGTTATAAAGTAGAAGAGTAGTCCGTCCGCTAAGTGATTAATAGAAAATAATTTAGAAATCAGGAATCAATATATCTTTATTCGAATTGGATGTAGTTATAGTACAACTTTTTTGAATCGTCCAAATTTTTTTCCCTAACACTCGTTATTGGACATATTTTTAGCTAAATGTTTATGTTATATCATTCCAGTTCCGGTTGCAGAAGTTGTCGTTTCGCCGGTACTTAAACCCCTAAGTGAGCGAGTTTATTATGTCTGTACTTATTACAAATTCTATGAGAACGATGAAGCATGTATTTATGGCTCAATCATATTAAATCTTTCGCAAAAAATTACCTAACCGATGGTGAAAAAGACATAAAAATTCTTTTAGTTTTTGAAATCATCGCTAACATTTATACAGACGGTTTATACTATATTTTAGAGACATACTTGTTTATTATGGCAGCAGCATCCCAGTGTAGGAAGGCCAAAGGCGAAGATCTATCTCCGAGCTGGGTGATGGTAGCTCGGGGGCCGTGGCCCGACTGATGTTGGCTGGGCATCGTATGGAGTGTTAGCCTTCGAATTTAACTTGCGCAATTTAGGCTTCCATACTTATTGATCACAACATCGCTAGCGCCCTCTCTTGAGGAGGCGAGTGACTATTTCCTCTATGTTGATTATATGTGGGGCATGTAGAAGTCGCCGCCACATCATCATATAAAAAGGAAATATTCTTCAGCTAATTATTTAGATATAGGATGACAGATACCAGATGCCCTTGGTGTAGCAACTAGTGTTTTATCTCGGTGAGCAGGTTCAAGGCTCATTTGAGGGGATTGATGGGACGGTGCGGCGGTCAATGGAATGGCTGCGTGCCGACGATTGGTGACCAACGTTCAACTCATACCTCTATTCGGTGGAAAAGGTAATTTCTGGAAAGCCTTAATAGTAAATATGAATACGAGGCATCCTAATCACAATACGCCCACTCCGTTCCAATCCAAATGATTATTTGGATATTGGCAAAATTGTACTTGAATTACTTATAGACATACGTTGTTTCTTATAGTAGTATAGTTCTGTTTATTATTGACGTGTAATTTATTACGAAATAAATGATTATGATTATAGAACAGGCTCGAACAAATTATGCAGATGCATAAGATTTTATAAGACACAATAGATCTTCTTGAACGTATTTTAGTAGGTTGTAGGTTTACTCCATCTAACACAAGATTGAAAATACGAGATAATATTATGGCACATCTAAGCCTTGCGTGAAACATTATTTACTTGATGGCGAAAAACGGATGAAAGTCAAACAAAGGCAGACACAATCACCAATCACGTCACTTTGGTTTATATATTTAGATAAAAAAAAAACAGCGAATTATTGCGATAGAGGATGGCAGATGGCAGCCCTTGGTGTGGAAACTAGTGTTTTATCTCGGTGAGCCGGTTCGAGGCTCATTTGAGGGGATTGATGGGTCGCCGGTCAATCGGAATGGCTGCGGGCCGACGATTGGCGACCAACGTTCTACGTAGACCTCTATTCTGTGGAACAAATCACTTCTGAAAAGCCCTAATAGGTAGTTTTCTATAACACCGTTTTGTCTTTTCTAACCTTTTTTAAGGTTCTGTAGTGCTTATAGTTCAGTCATGTCCTTCTGTCCGTCCCCGATTTTGCTAGGAAACTATTAGCACTAGAGAGTTGTAATTTTGTGGATATACGTATATCGATCACGCCGACAAAATGGTAGAATAAAATTTTGGAAAAATATATTTTATTAGGGTAGCTCCCCACATGTAACCTAAGATAAGATAGATTGATATTAATTGGTTTTTCTAATTCCCAATATGGAAAATATAGACTCCTGCTCAAATATATTGTGATAACTACAGGCAACTACGGACCCCTACACTGCGCGTGGCACGATACGCACTTGGCCGTTTTTTTTTGATATATAATAAATAAACGTAGGTACTTATTGTTAGGATTTTTATTCTATGTACTGAAACTCTGAGTTATCAGTCTGAATGGTTGTTTTAAATTATTTTTACTTGATCGACTATTATTGTTCATCTTTGTGATCAGAATGTCTGTACGCCGTTTCTTTTTGATCATTTATAGGGAAACAAAAAACGAGATGGTATATCGGGACCTTTGATGAATGCAAATTACTGTCCCTTTGCAAAATCAGCACAGAGAGATTACTTAATTCAATTTTCTTTGTCACAAAGACGCCTGGCTGTGAAAAGATTTTCGGGAAAGTTAGATGAAAGAATGGCCTCGCTGACTGGTTGTATGATTCGTCAACGTCGAACCCTCAGTTAGACCCAAAGAATCTTTCTTTTTAATTTAAAATCGTGATCGTTTAAGTGAAGTGTTTTTAATCTTCTTTTCGTTTGCAGTACAAGTTGAACATTTCAACGAATTTCTCATTATTATAGGGATGTATAACTTATGACGGTCCTAACTGCTAGATTCTTTCGTATATTATTTAAGATCATAACGGCATAAAATGTTTATAGAACCTATTTATACACATCGACAAAGATTTGATAAGATCCCAACAATATCCACGAAACAAAGAACAGGCTACAACGTGAGTTGCACGGGATTCGCCATGCTTCCAATTTTAATAATGTCCTCATTGCCTATTCATCTCCGCACCGACCATATACACTGGGCATTAGAGCACAAATTACCACTGTCAGTTATTACGATTTTTCATAGAAGCGTATTGATTTTGTCGGACCTGGGAATTGTGCAAAATATAAATAGGTAGAACATCCCTAGTCAAATATTAACTCAATATAGAGCATGCATGCCCGGGGAACGAGCCTCGGATGTAACCATTGGCAACGGTGCGGGCTGCCTGGCGTTTGCATCTGTAGCCTGCGGGGTTGGTCGCGAACAACGGCCTTAATGTTTTGCGAATAAAGTTTATAATTTTCGCGCCCCATCGCAGGGGGTATTTGTGGGTGAATTGCATTCTAGGTACGTGGCCCGGCACCTGATTCCCGGGCCGGCAGGGTGGCTGTGGCCTTTGCTTTGTCGACGGCGACTGCGCCCGACAGCGGTGACGTTCTGTAATTACTTTGCGAGCATACTCGATACGGAACGAACAGATTCAATATCGGACCGGTTCGCTAATGTTACCTTTGTGATGGCGTTGACGGCTTCGGGTGGGGTGGCTCCCGAACAATAGCGACGCACAATAAATAAAAGTCCGCGAACGGGGGCAACAATGAAGCTCTCTGTCCGAAAGGAACGAGTTACTTTTTTTTTAATAAATAAAATAAAAAACAACGTATATTTTTGATATCAAATTATCGGTTCATCTTTAAAGTACCTTCTTGAGTTTCGTAGTTTCTTTTTTCCTCAATGAAGTTGTTACCGAGCGTAACCTCCTTTGTCTTGTTCGCTCTTTATTTTTCTTTTTAACGTTAATCCTTTTAATGATCTTTGCTTTTATTCTTTTGTTTGTTTCCTATTTCTATTGATCGTATAAATAATCCGCTTGCTCTACGTTTCATAAGTAAGTAGGTACTTGATTCTAACAGGAGAATACAATACGTTTCCATCTAAGGATGTTTTGTGGAAAATTTCCGTCATTGTTATCCAGTTTTGTAAAGGTACAATTTGATTGGAGTGGGGTGCAAGAACGTATCGTGCCTACTGTTGGCTATGACAGTAGATATATACTTGAATTGCGAATATAGCCCTTATCTTTAAGTGATAAAGATGCTTTAGATTTTCAATTGTTTCTGTCAGTGTTGTTTTCATGTTCGTTATTATATTACGAGTAGATTGTAAATTTCCTGCTTCTTCGTGCAAATTGGTTTTCATGTGCTTTGATGATTGAAAACCAACTTATATTACATAAAAACATAATTACTGTTTTTGTTCTAATGTTAGACAAAGCACATATTAGGTACCTATATCTGATTAGCGGAGTCAAATTGCGAAGATAGCAGAATGAAGCGGCAGAAAAATGTACCTATCTAGCCACCCTACCAAAAAAAATATGCCACCGTAGCCACCTTCACACCGAAGCGGAAAAAATCTGTAACTCTAGCCATCCTCACCCTGAAGCGGCAGAAAAATAGGTATTGTTAATGTACTGTGATCTTCAGGAGGATGGAGGTTTCTTACCAATTCGAGCGGTAATTCCTTTACGTCCTTCCTTTTCACTATAATATTATGATACTAGCTGTGCCCCGCGGTGTTACCTGTGGTTTATTATGGATATTTGCCCGCAGTAAAACGTAGCCTATGTGTTAATACAGGTTGTCAGTTAACTCGATACCAAGTTTAATTTAAATCGCTCCAGCTGTTTAGACGTGAAGAAGTAACAAACATACACACTCACAAACTTTCGCCTTTATAATATTAGTGTGATTAGTGTGATATAAGTGTGATTTACCCTTAGATTAAAACACTCGAAACGAACACGTGCTGGGGAGCGTAACAAATAATTAATAGGGATGATGTAAAATAATCGAAAATGTAATAAGTCTGTCAGTTGGATGGACACTTATTTTGGCAATTAACCAAAAAAATACAAAAATGAAGCTCGTCAAAGTATGGGGCCAAGACGTGACGTCATGCGGCATTTCAAATCAACATATATCTCTTTGATGTTTCGATTATGAGAATAAATAAAAAATACTTGTCCAATACTTTTTGATAATCTACCTACTGAAGAAAAAATAGTTAAGTCATCATCCCTATTAAAGACACCTTAATTTAAAATATATTTCTGAATTAAAGTGTTTAGAGCAATATGCAGTTTTAAAACTTTAGACGGTTGGAAAATATTCGATTATTAGCTGCAGTTTGAGGTTTGGCTCGGAGCCGAGAAAACCAATTGTTATGCTAGCACTGCTTATAAATAGACATTAAAAGGAAGCAAGTGGTTGCTTTTAAACTGCTTATAAAAACAAGGACATTTTTGCATTTAATAATAGTAAGTATTTTTTTTTATATACAATAGGCTTACGCTTGACGGCCACGCGCCTGATGAAGAGCGACGTAGCAGCCTAAGGTGGGACGCGCTTGCCTAGAAGAAACCGATTCACTCGCGACTTGAAGAGCCCCAGATTATAGGTGACTGGAAACAGAGATTCCGGCAAAGAGTTCCAAAACCTAGCCGTTCTGACGATATAGGTGGAAGCAAAAAGATGAAATGAAAGGAGATTGCTCAGCTTCCATACATGTTTGGCCTAAAGACCAATAATCATGAAAAATTGTTTCCTAGATTCGAAATTATATATAAATTACTGTACAAACGAATATTATTGACAGACACCCCTGAGAACTTCCATAAACCATATACACTGAATATATTAAAATAATCAAAAACAAATAAGTTATATAGTAAACTAGAGAAATTAAGCCAAGTACCGAAATTATGGATTAGATTCAGGTATATAGAGCATATAGATTAACAGATAGTTGCCTGTTTTTAAAGTTAATGCATAAGAGTATCTTTTAAAATCAGGTGTCATTTCCGGTTATAATAAGGTACTCTGTGACAGAAACTGTGTGATGATTGTGAATGAGCCACAGATTAGAAAGAATTTTAAACTGTCGTTAACCAAAGAAAACTAAGTGATTTAGGTTCTATAGCCATATATTCAGTAGCTTCATTATTTTTGTTATGTTTTTAAGATAACCATATTTTAGATTTTTAGTGTATCACACCTTATAATTTTATTTATTTATTAATTTATAGTCAGGGAACGTAGGCCCATAGATAGATATCTTAATGTCTAACATATATACAGATTATAATGTGTTTATGGAAGTGTTTGGCGAAAAATGTATGGCAATAGACTTTATGATGTCGCCTACCATCTATAATAATTGAACACATTTGCATCTAGTGAAAATGATAATGTAGTTGAGGATATTAATACCACAGTGTAATAAAAAAAAATGATTTATTTTATCGATCTTTACAAAATAGATTTGTTTTCATGTTATATAAACAACTTCGATCAGTCTTTGGCTGAATGTTATTACACCCATAGCCATTAAAAATGATTCGTATGTTTTCCAAACCGGTAAAATTAAAAGTCCTTTTAAAGTAAATATATTATTCAAAGGTGTCCGTTGAAATCTAATGAACGTAAATTAAATTATAAATTACGCCAAGAATTACCGTGTATGTCAATATTTTTTGTGCATTTGGGCCAATTTGATCAATCTTCTTTATTAATTTCAATTGTAAAACTAGTTTTAAAGATTAGGTGGGTGTTCTTTGGGATTTACCATGCAATATTTAGTTCATATCAGTCAAGTGACATATCTAATTCATTGAACACAAAATACTGCGTACCTAGTCTTAGGTTACAAGAAAGCTAGGGCATAGTGGATTTTACGCTGCAATTTGCCGCCCCATCTAAAAAAGTAACCACCACCACAAATAAGAAACTAACCAGAAGGACGGATTTCTGCAGCTTATAAAAAAAAATAATGACATGGTATTATTTTATAAATTGAGGAGCTGGCGAACAAAACGGTATCACACTAATATTATAAAGGCGAAAGTTTGTGAGTGTGTGAGTGTATGTGTTTGTTACTTCTTCACGTCTGAACGGCCGGAGTTATTTTAATAAAATTTGGTATGGACTTAGCTGGCACTCTGGATTAACACATACGTTTTACTGCAGGAAAATATCCCTAATAAACCGCCGGTAACACCGCGGGGCACAGCTAGTAATTACTTAAAATTAAATTTTACATGAGCTGTATAAAACTGAATGACATAACTACAGTGAGGTTTTGGTATGGTTTTTAATTTATAAATTTAGTAATTTTAACACCGAAACCTCCGGACTGTAAAAAAGTAGTTTGACCAGAAGCGTAAATATACCATTCGCCTGCTCCTCAATTATTACTGCAAAGAAATCAGTTAAACTATGCAAACTAAAGGACTACCGGGTCTATCCAAAAGAGAGGTATTGATAGCAATTAAAACAATACCATTTACGGTATATTGTTTTAAACTTTCATGTTCATTAACATTATAGTTATTAGCGGGATCGCAACCATGTACCTTGATTTTTGTGAGTCCCCGATATTCAAGCATCATGTTTACAGAAACTACGTGATCATGGCGCTTGCAACAGTGCCGAAATATTGGGGACTCACCAAAAATAAGGTACATGGTAGCAATTACGAACTCGACACCAAGTGCCTATTTTGTCCAAGTGCCAGTCCTGTCATCCCAGCTCCTCCAGAAAGTCCAGCAGACCCCGTATGCTGCAGGCCTCTACACTTGTCCGTGGATTTTCCAATAGAGAAGTCCTTTGTCTTGCAACGCCTCCTTACTCCAGCAGAAAATGGTCGCTCGTCTCCCCCTCGTCCAGGCAGGCTCTGCACAGCTAATAACTATAACATTTATGGAATGACATTGTTTACCAATAATTATATAATTATATTATATGAATAGAGCCTGAAGTGCCAACGTCTTCAATCAACTGTCTACTTAGGAATTACATTATTCTGAACATCGTGCATAGCAAGTTTAACAAACACCGCAGCATCTCAAGCACTTCGTAATATATTGCGAGTCTGCCAGTTCCAACAAAGTTGTCCGGAATACCACAATACTGTCGAGAGCTACTACAAATGAGATGCTTACAAGCGAGACGTCTGTCTCACAACATTTTGACAAACGATCGAATGCTCAGTAGTTAGATATCTAAGAAACAACAATGTTATTCGTACATAGCAATATTCAGATTCTTGTGACATGGCCAAATTGTTTCTGCAATTCTGGAAAAGACTGTAAATAAAAAGAATGAGTCTGCAAGTAGTAATGAGTATTATCATCATAAGAAAGTCCTATGTACATGCTCATGATCCATGAACCTAATATTAAACAACTCCAGTAACATATTTGGAAATGTTTTCAAAATAATAGGTAAGCTATTAGATATGATATTCTTAAAGGTAAGAAAAAAATTAAATTAATCAGAAAGAGTATTTTCAATTATACTGTACATTGTACAAGGTATAAATCCATTCGCAAAGTGTACCACATTTTAACTAAAAGTTGCATTCAAACTAGAGCTTATACTATAGCTACATTGTAATGAAAATGTGCACAAAATAATTTCGTAGTCAGCTTACTACGAAGCGCTACGTGGCTACGAAAGGGGTGCTACGAGTTTCTGACTGAATTAAAAAGTTGAGCGTTACAGCGCTGACTAATGGGAACGCAGACTGATAGCAGTCGACAGACGAAGCGACTGTGGACTTTATAGTTGCACTGTGTTTCAACGAAAACCTGGTTGAGGTCCTTACCGAAGCGAAGCAAGGGCGGTTTATTAGTTAAATTAATGAAATAAACTTTCACAACTATACAAAAATAATGACCCTTTAAGATAAAAAATAACATACCAATAATTATTATGAAATCAAGAATTCAATATATGTGGGCTCGGGTATATAGTAGGAGTGCTTCACAAGGTGCAGGGTTGCCTCTCTTATGTTGTTCTGCTGCGCTCAGGTAAATTCCTGAATCCCCGCTTGTGCTCACCTGCTATTGTTGGTGTTGTATTTCTGACGGCGAGTAAGGTTCCAGGGCTCCACGGGGTAGGGGATTGGGTCAGGGTAGGCATGGTGCGAATGATATTTTTGGTATCGCAAGCGTCTATAGGCCATAGTGGCCGCTTACCACCAGGCCGGTCATACGCTTGTTTGTCACCCTTTTAACATAAAAAAAGGATGAAAAAATATATTTGAAATCGGAGAAAAGGCGACCACCAATATAATTTATTTTACACGTTAATAGCCGTAATCACAAAACTATTAATTCATCAAACGGCGATCTTGGTTTTTTTTATGTTATAGGGGGCATACGAGCAGACGGCTCACCTGATGGTAAGTGATTACCGTCGCCCATGGACACTTGCAACACCAGGAGTATCATATATGCGATGCCGGCCTTTAGTGAGGAGTACGCTCTTTTTTTGAAGGTTTTTGGGCCGTATTGGTCCGGAAACACTGCTGGCGACAATAATATTCCACAGTTTTGTCGTACGTGGTAAAAAAATTCGACAAAAACGCACGGTTGTGGATAGCCGATGGCATCGCATCAAGATGATGGGGATGAAATTTTTGTCGCGATGTACGATGGCGAAATGCAGCAGCTGGAATTAACCCGAACAATTCCTCAGAACACTCCCCGTGATAAATGCGATAGAATTTGTTTCGTTTAAATCATAAATATCAATTGTTCATAAAAAAAACTATGCCAAAACATCAACCAACATGTTAAATTAAGATATACTCTTTTTATACCTCACCTCAGAGTGTTTTCAATCCTCAACGTAAACAGAGGGGTGCTGTAAGTTTAATGTGTATAGGTGGCACATACCCTTGATCCAATTTTGTTTTATTTCAATGTTTGAAACGTGATTTGAGTGAGTTTGTTATCTTATCTAATTGCTGAAGCATATTTTCATTATTATAATGTTAAAATTGACGGTCAGACGGTAGTTCCCCTGTTTTCTGTTATAAAGGTATTGGGTTCGGATCTCGGATGGATGATGTTGGTATGGTACCAAAACTATATGTTACTTTATGTACCTTGAATGACCAACTTACATATCAATTGACTGTATCAATATAAGTATTGTTACAAAATTTAACGCTGTGAAGTTTTATTCTCTACTGCGAAAAAAATGGTAGGGAAAAAGTTTTACGATTCCCAAGAGTTGCATTATGTTTCTAATTTGAATAAAGCAATGTTGACTTTGACTTTCAATGCTCGGACTTAACTTACTACAAAGTAGTAGTACTACATAGTCAATAATTCTTTATTCAATTCGAAAGTCAAAGTCAACATTTCTTTATTCAAATTCAATAAAGAAATGATGACTTTGACTTTCAGTGCGTGTATGTAAATCTATCTACAACGAATATTTTTTTTGCTGAGCGTACAATGATAGTACAATATATCCAAAAAAGTTTAATATTAAACACCAGCTTGAAGGATCGTCAGGCAACAGATAAAATATTCGCATTCTGTGGCCATTATTTCTCGTTTACCCGTGTTCCCGGGCCGCTCGGAGCCCACCAACGCAACGCCTATTGATTGAACGGAACTAGATAGATTTGAGGGTTCCTTTCACGCCGCCTTTTATATTGATATTATTATGGTAAGCGACTTTTATCTCGTCAGTCGGTTAACGTCACTCGGGCCCATGTTGAAGGGGATAAGCTCGTAATGGTGGAGGGGGGTTTTCACCTTGCTTTATTGCATTTTTCTCCTCGCGAGCTGTGCATAGCAGAGTGGAGTCGGCAGGGAAATTACTCTAAGTAACTGCTGAATATGGCAGCGGCGATAATTTCGTATTAGGTGTGTAACAGCACCAATGAATTTTTGATGTTTTTATATCGTTTTGTTAATGTTAATTTTGATATAATGTACATTTTAATGGATTTTATTATATTTATTTTTTAACTACTAGATTTAAAAAATCTAAAGATAATTTTGCTAGCGGAATTTCCACGCAGTCGAGGCAGCAGATGAAATTCGAACCTGCATCTTCCGCCCCGGAAAAATATCATATGATTTGTAATAGTTGGTCTATTGTTAAAGTCAAATATTCGGACTGACATTCTGATTGTAAAAGTCCCTATCTGCTCTAAACCTAACGCTCACCTAGTTAGGGATGTAAACTTCACCTCACACACAGTGAAATAATATACCTTTTGGCGGTGTTGTGTTTCCCCGTCGGTGATTAAGGATTCCAGGGTTTCATCAGGTAGGGTTTGAGGTCAGGTTAGGTAATTAATGAGCGACTACAGTTTTGGTAACGCTAGCTTCTTTACACAATGGTAATGACAATCACGAGCATATGGTCATGCTTTTAACATAAAAAAGTTTAATATTTCAATTATCGTATCTGTAATATTACAGAACCATTCATTATTATGGAAACGTAATAAATATATGTATTATAGTTATAGTCTAAGGTAGCTTCATCTAAGTTATAGTTTCGGCCCGCAAAGGTCCCCCAGAGGCGCACTTAGACCCGTGGGATGTTTTATGTTAAAATTGTATTGATAGGACCGAGCCAATGTTATGAAGATTTGCATCGAGTCCCTATCGAGATAAAAAGCAGGTTTTACTATTATATTATGGAAATAGTTTACTCATTCTTCAACCGGTATAAGCAACAGTGGAAAGTGGAGGCATGTTTGTATAATGAGTATAAGAATTTATTCCTCAGTGGTCCAATAGTTATTTACTTTTCTTTTTTCATATGGCCGGCGGCAAATAAACTTAAAATTCATCTGATGAAAAGCGTCCATCATGGCTGGTAGGCGCTTGCGATTCCAAAATGTAAAGGTCTATCCCCATTTAATTCTTTACCCCGTGGAGCCCTGAAAATCCTATTAACTGACAAAACATACAGGACACAATACCATCAAAATGTAGTGCAATTTCACTGTGGTCCTTTGTAAGATAGACGATAATTTGGCTCAAGTAACCTACTTGAGTCAAATTTTCGTTTTAACTCAGTCTTTTAACTGATATCAATTACCTAAGAGGAATTCATTGATTTATTTTGTCTTGTTGGTGATTCGCTCATGATTGATAACCACTGTTCGAGCTACCGAACAATTCTCAACTCTTTTGTAAATAGTGTCCAGCTGATATATTAATATGGATTATGAATTTCAGTTCTATAATTTTAATTATGTTCTTGTTTCTTATCTTACTATAACTTATGAGTTATTAGCTGTAGGTTTATATTTGCCATTTTATTCATAAACAGTGGCCCACCTTTCAGCAAATTAAGTTAAGGTAAGGTTAGGTTATGTAGACATAACCTAACCTTACCTTGCTGGAATATGCGATCATAAAATTGTGTTTTACACATTACTTGTAACATCAAAAGATATAAGCTTGTATTGTGCTTCACCAAGTAAGAGTTTTATTATTTTCGCAATAAGTCTTCTAATTTGTTGCACCCGGATTCGGGCACCGACAATAAAGCAACTAAGTAGCCATTGAATATTTTTATGCAACTGTGTAAAAGTATTATACAATTCCTTAGCTTGCGAACTTAGTTTGTATTGGCATCGTCATAATGGGGGTAAATAAGGCTCAGAACTTAAAGGGGTGGAAATGAGGGTGGTGGGGTGGGGGTAAGAGTTCTGAGAAAGCTCTGAGTCTTACTTTATTGCATTTTTCTAAGACGGGCTCTGCACGTTGTGCCTCTGGCGTAGATCTCTTGTACACTGCATACTTAACATAGTTTGCACATGATTATATTTACAACATTTTCTTGTTGTCTTTATCACAGATAATGCTATTACAGAAAACCTGACCAATCAAAAATAGCATCAAAAGAACACGTATTTTTTGTGGGGAATAGAGAGACAAGGAAAATTGCCTTTGAGAACGGTTCTTGGAAATTTCGATCTGAGAGATTTCTCTTGTCCATTCGACGTCAGGTAAGTACATTCAGTGAATTATTCGTAATACGAAGTACTATTACGGCACAAAATATTTCAAATCTAATTAAACGAAAAAGGCTTTTTTTGGAATATTATATTGTTTCCCTATTATTTTTTAGGTCGCTCCTGCCTGTTACGTAACTATTTTCCTTAGTAGTAAGTACCTAGGTATTATATGTTGGCACATCGACCCTTAAATAAATGATAAGTCTCTCTTCGGTCGACTGCAGGGAAACCAATCATTTATTTAAGTATCGAACATTATTTCTTTCATAGAAATACTATTTGAAATCAGTTTAGGTATTTGTTTAGATAAAAAATATTAAGAGCTCAGTACCCTTAGCACGAACCGTTATCGAATTCGAATAGTTTGCGATTGCGAAATGTCAATGTCAAATTTTGTATAGAAACTTGAACAGCAGCGCCACAAAGTACGAAACGAGAACTAAAAATCAGTACACATTTGACAATGACATTTCGGACTCGCAAACGTTACGAATTAGATATTAGTTCGTGCTAAGGGTACAGTAGAAAGATGCAAATCTCTGTAAACTTTTTGGAATTGTTGACAATATTTGTCATCAGTTTGTTTGTGTTTTGTGTGTATCTCATAGGTATATCGACGCTTTTCTCAGAGAAGGAATTGCGATGATTACTTTCCTTCTGTTTGATTAAGTGTTTTCAACTATGAGAACAATGGGAGCTTTATGAAAAAAATCAACATTGGTTGGTGTAGTGATACCAAGAAAAGGGTAGGTGGTGTGGTAGATATATAATCCTGATATCCAAATTGAATGTAAAAAAACACTCAAAAATCAATCAACAAAAATCAAAGAAACAAAATTAAACAAAGATTTTTTGAAGACTTCGTTTTTCATTATAAAGTAATTGCCCAGTTTGAATATCTTTGTCGATTTTGGTTTCTGAAGTAATCTAGGTATATCTTAAATTTTATACTCAATATTTATAGAACTTTTAATTTCCAATTAAGAACATGCAAAAAAAACAAGGATTTCCCAGTCGTGCCCGGCAGCCTCCGTAGCGGATGAGCCCGGCTCAGCATCCTGCTTAAACATGCTCTTAATTATGTTTGTTCGCCCCGGCGGCCGGACGCTCGCGACCTCCTAAAGTCCACGTTTTTCCAATATGAATTTAAATTACCCTCCACGACCCATCGGGCTTCCCCCGCAACTAATAGCGTTATAATCTTAAACGCGGAATCGAATTGAATCGTCTCCTCAGAGATTACATCAAAACGGTCTCACCTAGAGCGAGCTCGAACAAAAAACTTTCCCGGTGCTGCCATCTCGCGCGTTGCTAGGAGACGCGTCGATCAATACAGCCTCCGCCGGGCTGCCTAATTACCCGCCCCGCGCGCTCCGCCGTCGGTTCGCGCCCCCGCGCGCCGTCGACCCACCTCTAAATATCGAATGATAGAATTCACATTCAAATATATATATTTTTTCATTAATTTATTTTTTGACCTCTTTGTTTTCGATGTTGGTTTCGATGATCGCTTTGTTTTGCAAGTTTGATTATTTTCGTTTTTGAAAGGCTTATTGAGGTTTTGTTTTCAAGTAGGCTCTCTGAAAATTTTGCTGTGTTTAATTTGTCCTTTGGCATTATGTGGAGGGAATATGATTATTCTGATTCGCATAGGTATTAAATGGAACAAAGACGTTGCATTTAAATTATTATTTTAGGATTATTCTTTCACTATTATTAATTTAAACATTAATATCAAGTATGCATTAGTTATTCATTCTCATTAGATAAGAATGAGAGTTTATGGAAATCATCTAATTTTCTTACCATTGGTATAAAAATCACGTAAAATGGCTACGTGAGACTACGTAGGTGTTCGTAAATAACGGTGACATAAATGCCTCTTTGGTGTTACGACGATATCGAATCATAAAGGTCCTGCGTGAAGTTAATTTAAAATTAAAAAAGATAACCACTAATAACATTAAATACTAAAACAATGACAAATCATAGTTTGCAAATGGCTACTTCTCCAAAATAACGTTATTCTGTTGATCGCTCTGGTGCTTTTTTGTTTGTTAATAGTTTAAGGTTTTAGTTATTTTTGGAAATAAGAAATCGTATGAAATTGTGTTTTTTCTTATTGTCCTTCATTTTCTGCAAACGGTTTATGAGATATATATGTTTGAAATTATTGTGACCAGAGCTATCAATAAATGATGCCAGAACAATCAAATAAATTATAAATTATGGAAAACCAATTAATTCAAATGATATAATTATTAAAATATACCTACCTGTAAATTTACTAGAAAAAATATATATATACACAATGTGCTTGGTGTAAAACACGGGAATTGCTCCTTGAGTAGGTTTCGGGGTAAGCCAGCATACAACCAGAGCTCGAGTGGGTGTTGCCACGACAGACTCGGTCTAGGGGAGGCATCCGTCGAACCGATGCCTAGAGGATTGCATCGACCCGCCGATCAGGGAGACCCGTAGAAACGGCTCACCCGCAGGCTGCCCGTAGGACAGTCCAGGACCCGAGCGTTCCTTATCAGTTCTCGAGACTGCCCCATCATGCTGATCGGTGCATCTACTCTTAGAAAGTCACCCGGGGATACCGGCCTCGCTAATTTGCCCGGTTTTGTCGCGATAAAGTCCATTCGTTTTACAGCTCTTCATCCGTAACAATAGCAGCTACTAAAACAAAGTTCGGACGTACAGCGGTGCACACCCCCACGCCATCTGCGCTGGTTGAGGTCGAGTTCGGCAATATACGCGGCCCTACTCATACCTCAACGCTGTCCACCACCAGCTTGAGACAGCACGGCTAGCAGTGTTGTTTCTAACGGTGACACAAATACTTTTGCCAGCTTCCATGGGCTCCTTAAATTTACTGGCTATGTGCTTGAAGTGTCCTTCAAAGCAAAAGCCGGTGTATGCCTGTATGTTCAGGCGGATGTTTGTTGTCGCCGTCTTCGCTGCCTGGAAGATCCCTCCTATTCCATGTTAGGGTTCACGTGGACTCTGGTCCTTTGGCTAGAGTCTACGTGTGCCTCTACAGATCCCATACCGGTGACATTGAGGCAACTCGACTTTTCGAAAGTCTTAGTCGGGTAAAATGACGCACAGGACCAATTTCTAAATGCATATTTGGTGTTTTTGGGGGATTTTAATGCTCACCACAGTTTGTGGATACATTTCTCCAAAACTGACCATGCAGGGATATCTGCTCACGCATTCGCTCTCACGCATGATTTGAAGCAACTAGTTGATCAGCTTATTAGGTTCCCAGATATTCCAAGTCAAGGGCCCTCTTTGTTAGACCTTTTGCTAACGACTCATCCACAGGGTTATCAGGTTGTGTTTAGAGCCCCACGGAGCGCGTCGGATCATTGCCTGTTATCTGCCCAAGCGCCACAGGCCAAGCCTTCGACTCCAACGGTGGTCAGCGTTGAATCTGGTACTATGGGTCAGCAGACTGCGACGAGATGCGTGACACTTTTGCGTCCGTCCCTTGGAAGCAGCTCTGCTTCAGTGACAGAGACCTACCGGCCAGCGCCGTTGACATTACTAAGGAGATTGTACTGGGTATGGAATACTAGGTTCCTCATTCTGATCGTATCAGTTATGTGTGCTCTCGTAACCTACAATAGTGCTTCCAAGTCCTGCAAGAAGGTTTATATCAGAGCGAATGCCAAGCCCGTAACATGTATTGGCTACGAACTGACAACGCATCTTACGGGCTTCCGTGTTTATTGGCGTTTGGCCAAGGCCGTGCAGAACAACTTTTGCCAGCCATCGCTGCCACATCTGAGATGTCTAGACTGCTCAGTAGCTTATAAAATTAGGTCATTAATTTATGTAATAGGAAAAAAGTTATTTAACATAAACTGGTGTCAGGACAGACCAGAGTGATACATTTTTGGTAAGGTAAGGAGGTCCCCTTTGATATGTATAGCTATAATTATATTCGTATTTATACTTTTCTTCTCAGAGGAGTTCGATGGCGCAAGTGGTTAGCGCGTTCGGCTGCGATCGTTGAAGTTGAGCGGCTTTCGCAGTGGTCGGTCATTGGATGGGTGACCAAAAATTTATTATCTCGGGTTCCTCCGGGCTTCGGAAGGCACGTTAATCCGGTTGCATCTGCAGTCGTTAGCACCCGCCTATCCGCACTTTGCCCGTGTGGTGGGTCATGGCCCAATCTCCCTATTCCATCCATAGGGAAGGCCTGTGCCCCGGCAGTGGGGACATTAATGGGCTGATGATGATGATATACTTTTCTTCGCCTGTGTATACTTAAGATTTAGAAAAGTCTTTAAAGGTACCCCTTTAACTGATTGAAACATTCTAGGAATTTTATCCACAACGGACAGTGGAATGAAGGCGATGTGTAGGTATAGGTCTTAAATGAAGTGGTGAACTAATACGTCCTTTTGACGATAATCCCACTGAAACGTAACATTTTCCAGAATAAAAGGTATTCAACGCCCCAATCCAGTTTATAAACTGCATGCCAAACTTCGTTAAAATCCGTTCAGCCGCCTTACAGCCGTTTTTTGCGAAATTGAGTACCAAACATATTCATGACATACAAACTTTTAGAACTCAGTGTTGCAAAATGATATGCTTTGCCATCTACGGAAGTGATATCTTGAGAAGTACTATATATATGTTGTGTGGGTATTAAAAACGTCAAGTAAATAAGTTAGTGAATTTCAGTAATTGTTCCGTCATGTTACGCCGCGTATGAAACACTACTCGTCTTATAATAAATTCTTCATGCAGTCTCTCTCGACCTACTTACTTCACCTAGAAGAGGCGACCGAGCTTTTATTTAACTGAGCACGGAGTTTATATTACGTTAAAATCAGAAACTATTAAGATTTTTTTGTTTTCACAGTATCTACACTCATTCAAAACTATTTTGTTTTTTTCTGTTTAATATGGTACACTTTTCGATTTCCGTTTCAAACCTTGGTATTTAGACAACCTCCGTGGCCGACTGGTTTGTACGCCGACTCGAGAGGTCCCGGGTTCGAATCCCGGTGGGGGCAGATGTTATTGTGATGAATACGAGCTTTTGTACTCCAGTCATGGTTGTTTAATATGTATTTCTATATAAATATACTTATATAATCATCCCACAATACAAGCCTTACGGTGCACTAATTGGTGTGAGTGTTGGAAATATTGATTTATTTATTATTTATTTTTGATGGCTATCTAAATTACAAATAAGTGTTTATCTTATCTGGTTCCTTATATTCTGTAATTTTTATACTGTAATTTTGACTTCTATGTGGTAAAATAATCATAATGTAGTTTTTGTTCAATGTAGTGTTAAACCTTTGAATGTTATTGATCGATGAATATTATTCATCCTTTTTCATTGAGGAGCCAGCAAAATTATTCTGTACGTGCTGCAAAAATCCAGTCTACCACCCTCATCTTGCCAGTCTGAATTATATTGCTCTACCCAGCAAAGTTCTGGCAACATTTATATTACCGATTCAATCTCAGTATATCATGTATTTAGAGGACGCAATAGTTGTATTTTCCTACGAGTTTCATTTTACCTGAGAAATGTCCAGTAAAAATGTCCCTTATGATTTTGGACCAGATCCAGAAGTCTGCAGGTGCCACCAAATCTTGTGCGATGATATTTGAGATCACATTATTCTGTGCATTATTCATACTAGAATTTAATAAAGATACGGTTAGCATAGCGGCTGATAGTAACCGTGCCAAATTGAATTATAAAACAAATATTGAAAGAAACTATGTGAAAAGTTTTATTTTGATAAATAATCTGAGTGGGAATATACATTACTTAATTTCATTGAGAAAAAAAACAAAACCCACAACTTGCCCAAAACTAGTAAAATGAGAGCTGGTAATACTCAAGCAAACACCGGGTAAAATGGGTTTATTACAATAATAATACGGATTTAGACCTATCTACCTACAGAAAATATCTGGAAAATAGCCAGAACAGACTGTAGGTTTCATCATGTATCTACTCACTTTAATAATTGGAGCAATTATTTCATATTGATGTCTGTATTTCCTTTCTCTCAATATAGGTGATCATTACAACATAGCAATATTCAACCCCATTTTTTTAATCGTTTATATAAGAATTCTTATTACGACTCGCTGACAGACAGACGCACAGATGGAAAGCAGTGGCTCAGTAATAAGATTCCCTTGTCATTCTTTGGATACGGAACACTAATAAGTATCATTTATTTATCATGCTTTCTTTGCGGCTTGGAAGACGTTCTGTTGAAATGGGTTGGTTTGTTGGTGAGGCAATCCGTTGATGCATTACTCTTGTAGTGGAAAAAGAACGTCCATTTTGTACACCACTCTTTTGAATAACAAGCTTTCTAGGCAACACGCGAACGGAGCTTCTTGTGTAAATTGAATCTTCTAAACTTCATCAGCCTATTGATATCTCCTTTGCTGGGGAGAATAAACCTTCTTAGATGGTAAAGGGAGAATGAGCCAAGACGCTTACACGGGGGCCTACTGCCAACTGGCAAGTGCTAACGACTGCAGATTCAGCTGGAACCAACTGCTAAACGTTATTTTTGAAGCACAGAGAAATTTGAAAAATCATGAAATTGTTTTTTTAAAAGTAAGTATGTTAAAAGGGTGGCAAAAATTACATGGCCCGCCTGATGATAAACAGACACCAAAGCCTATTTAATATAGACGCTTGCGATATCGAAAATATCACTCGCACCGTTGCCTACACTGACCCAGTCTCCTATCATGTGGAACCCTGATTAAGTACTCATCGACAGAAACACAACACCATCATGTTATTTTACTGTGATCTTCTGTAAGGTGGCGCTCACTTCTCCAGATCGGCGCTCCAATTCTAGGGGTAAATCCGCTATGCCCTACCTCACTTCAACGTTAAATATTGCAAACCAAACTCGCTTAACACTGCTCTATCTAGCCTATCCAACAAAAATATACCCTTTGTTTACTTGATAAAATAAAGTAAATATTCTAACCACATACCTACGGGAAAACGGATTTATTTATATTAAATACCATAGATAAATAAAATAACAATAACTTAATAACTACCTAATGTATAATTTTTAAATACAAATTTCGTAAATCTACTTATAAATAATATCTAAATTACAAAATGAAAAGCGCCGCCATCAGGAATGATGCCCAATAGGCTGACAGCATTGTCACAATGAATGGCAAGGCTGGTCCGTTGAACAAGATAGCTGCCAGCCTTTTGGTCATCAGTTACATCGGTGAGTCTCTTTGATAATTCCTTAAATAAGGAACGAGCGCTTGGACCCCATGGGCCCATAGTCTCCACACCAAATGGCACAAATATGTAGTTCTCATTGAAACATGAATATTTGCGCCGCTTGGAGCACTCAGCAGAAGCCACCGCCACTACTTTTATTTACTTTATAAAATGCAACTCAAAGTTGGGTACCTCATTAAAAATGTAATTTTGATTAGGTAGTTGAGTAACAGACGCATGTGGAGGTTCGTCCGCTTCAAGGATCGTGTACTAATATTTGTGTTTCGGGTTTCGTCGCTTCCCTCCCAACATTGCAGATGAGTAGTGCCTAATCTGAAACCCGGAGTTGCTGGTAATGTGTTTGTTCTGTCTGTACGTTTGCGCAGCTATCTTCACACAAGCGGAGCGTGTTCGCAGCTGAAAACCGCGTGTATAATTTGTGTGAATTTTAATGAATCAGGAACGTAGGTATCCTATCTATATTTGTCGGGAGTTCATTTAGTACTGTGTTTATTCGTAGTTTTGAATAATTTTGTGTTAGTTGCACCACAGAGCTAGTTGAAGTTAAATTTTACCATAGCTTTATCTGCCCTCGCTTAGACAGTTATTGTCACTGTCATTTTATGACCTCATTTTGACCGGTACTTAAATAAAGTAAGGTGGTGCAACTTACACCTTATAAACCTTAAATACTTAAGGGCTGATGTCATAATAATGAACTGTTTATAATGCGGAGTTAATATTTTGGAGAATTAGGTCTCTAACTTCGGACAAATTATACAAATCATATCCCTTACAGGAAGGTAGGGTAAAGGTGGGGTAGATTGATATTTTACATGTTCCTATAGTTCCATTATTACGTCAGATTTGACATTAAATTATGTCTATTTTTTTCTTCATATTGGCAGTTTACAATAGTTTCTGGTACTCTACCATACCATACCTCGACTATGCCACATTTCGATGATAGATATTTTCTCACTGCACCGAAAATTATAATGGGCGCGATTAATTTTGATTTCTTCGTCAGTGGTACTAATCATCATCATCATATCAGCCGTACGACACCCACTGCTGTGCAAAGGTATGTGTGGTTTCTAATGCTTTACGTAAACGCAAATAGTATTGTTTTTGTCCAGGCTCTGTACTAAAGAATAAAATGGTCATTATAATATTTATACGGACATCATCAGTCATTGTAAAATGACTGTTTTCAGCTACGCGGATCGTAAAAAGCGACACAATAACTTTGTTTGTCAATTTTGCCTTTTACAAAAGTACACAGGTTGTAGTAATATTTGCGACACCGAACGACACAGATGTCGAGAGGTAGTTTAGGCTATATTCACTGGGTGAGTATATTCACTATATTCACATATTCATTCTTTTTATGAGTTTGACTACTTCCGTAATGGAGACGTGTGCACTAGACTTGGCATCGTTGCTAACTTTGACACTTGGGGTTCCATTTCTGACCTGTAATGTAATTGTCTAACTACAGCATTTATCACGATGCGATGTTTTGACATTTAAAATATATGGTGCGGTCTTGAGTGGAATATTGCTCGCACCTCTGGGATGGCTCCGCCAGGTACTTGCTCGATGCTTTGTATAGGTTACAGCGGCGCCGATCCGTATCATAGACGATGAGGAGGTGACTAAACATCTCGAGCCTCTTCAATTACGCCGTGTCGTGGCGTCACTAAGCGCGTTTTATCGTCTGTACCATGGCGAGTGCTCTGAGGAGTTATTCTCTCTTATTCCATCTTCCCCTTTCCTTCAGAGGACCACGCGCGCTGGCTTACGTTGTCACCGTCTAACTGTGACTACATCCAACGCGTCCAAAGAAATTTGGTGACTCATTTCTTTGTCGCACTATCCGTAAATGGAATGCTCTGCCCGCTCACTTGTTCTCTCTTACAACCTGGGATCCTTTAAAAAGCAACAAACAAAAGGCGTGAAGAAGCAACATGCGGGCAAAAAATATTCTGTAAAAGATTAAAAATATTCTGTAACGTCACACCATAGTTTATAGTTAGTAGGGTTCTAAAGTTCCACGAGTACGAAGTAGGGGGTTTGTTTTTGTTTAGAGGCTTTTTTGGCAAATCCACATTTATTTTTAAAAACTTGCACATACGCGGAGCCAGTGTGTGTGACTTGATAAAATATATTTGTTATATATAACATTTTTCACGAGGGTGTTTTATTAAATACTGGATTTGTCGACAATCGTGCGTTTCGTGAAGAGTGTCGTATTTACGGTACGTAGCCTCTCAATATGGCTTTCTATGTATTTGAGTTCGGGTGTTCATGCCCCAGCGCTCTCCGCCAAACCATAAAGTTCCAGGCGAAGTTATTACTCGTTTACGTCACGTTATATATGTACAATCATAGACGATATTTTCTACTTCAAACGCCGTTGAAAGCTGTTTGCGAATTCATTTCGTTACCTTTGACGCGGCGCGGGAACTTCGTCTAAGGTTTGTACAAGTGGGACCATAATATAGAAACTCTTAGAAGGATACGTTTTATTACATTTTTATAAGGAATTTGCTTTTGATGAAAATGAGTTATTTATAAACATTATCCAATATTTGTTTTTCAACTGGGTAAATTTCTTTTTCTCGTGATAATAGGCTCGGTTTTGACCGCGCCCTCCTGATGGTAAGAGATAGAGCTCTCTTCGATACAATTATATACTTTTTTTTTTCATTTTAAAAGAAAAAGATTCCACGATTCACATAATAAAGAAGCTGGCATCGAAGTTAATAACTGAGTTGTTCACATTTATATGTTTGTAAAGCATTTCCAAAACATCTTTACCATATTGGTGGCACTTCGCCGTGACTTAAAGGAATGATAAAAATCTCAATTATCAGTGGACTACGGTAGGCTCCAGAATGTAGCAGAAGCTAATGTAACTGTATGAACACGGTTTTCTGCATTAAGGAGGATGCTATCCTGTCTGTAAATGCTAATGCGAGTGAAAATACTGCAGTGCCTTGCTTAATTGTTTAAACGCATTTTATTACATAGCATTCCACATTGTGCATTTATCGGCGACAAAAATGTTTATTTTTAAGCAGTATTTGAACATAAGTAATTCAGTACAAATTAATTATCAGAATATCGGCTAGTGGTTTTTCGAGTTTAAACTAAGACCCAAATAAGACTTACATTAGAAGTTAGTTTCATTGTTAATAATAAAATGATGTCCTGAAAATTTCGAATGCACGGCTATACTAATCAGTGCTATCAATGCCTCAGTTAACACAGAAGGTAAATAGGAAGCTGTGCAGCCCTCTCGATGCGTCTGGAACGCTGCGTCCTTTGAATGTAATTGGATGGCGACTCTCAAATAGGCCAATGCAGTGCTTGGGGGTAAAACTCTGTCAAACCTTTGTACGGAAAGAGCTGGCCATAAATTGTAATTGATATTCGTAGGAAAGTGTTGGTAATCTTGTTGGTGTTGGGGTGTGGGTGTTTCTCGTGCGAAATGACAACGAGCTTTCAGCGTGGAATCAACTATTTAATTACTGTATCCTACATCTCCTATGGATGATTATCCTAAGGGCATTTTTTGTATGTCCAAGCTGAGAATGCCAGTATAAAGTGCATATTTTATGTCATAAGATTTTTTCTAGCATGCTACAACTAAGTTGTAAGTTGGCTAAATGAACAGATTTTTATAAAATATTGATATTTATTTTACTAAAAAAGAAAATCAAGAAACTAAAAGAGTTGACACGGGGCGAGTTTACAAGCTGTTAGCGAACTCGCTGGCTTAGTTAGTTAGTTAGTTTTTCAGGGCGGTTTCCGCACTTAGTCCTAATTATTGGACCATTGTGCGTATCTCAAAAACATTCCCGCTTACTCCAGCCAGCCTATATCGGTCCAGAAGGAAAGCAGCCTTGATAGACTGCTGCAAGCTTCCGGAAACGATTCTGGTGACTGGAGAAGTCGTGCCCGTTGGTCGGCCACACTCCTGCATTCCATGATGACATGCTGTGGCGTTTCCTCTGCCTCCATACATCCTCTGCATAGGGGGCTGTCTGTAACTCCTATTGTATATAGGTGTTTGTTTAGGGGACAATGACCAGTCAGGGATGCTATAATCCTGCGAAGTTTGTCCCTATTTAGTCTGGTAAGGGTGCGGGCAAAACTTTTATTTACCGCCGGAACCGCGTTTTTCGTTTGCCGGCATCCTTCACCTGTTTTCCACTCCATCAAGTGTGATTTATGAGTTATTTCACGCAGCCACGTTTTAATTTGGGCCTGAGGTATGGGCAGCAAAGGCTCCGGACCATACATCTTTGTGTCTTCTTGAATCTTTGAACTCGCTGGCTTGAAGCTTGTAAACTCGCTGTCTCATCGAGGCTTTAGGCAATGCGCTTAGAAGCCTTTCACTCCTGTGCTCGAATAGCTCTTCAGTATCTGTGATCCTTTCCACAGTCTAAGTGAGACCCAACAGGAGTCTTAATATTTTTACAAGCATCAATTATGTAAATAGTTAGTTCTGGAAACTTTTAGTACCTGATATTTTTAAGTAAGTCAACAAAGATAGGTTAAAGACTTTGCCTTTTATACATATTTTCACATAATTTCAATGTCGCCCGTTCTAGCAAAAATCCTTGATCTACCTCTTTCTGAAAATCAGTTTAGACTGTCTGTTCCAGGACAACAAAATCATTTACATTTCTCAGGTTAGTAGAGTTTCTTTTTCTTTTAGAGGAATAAGGGCATTGCGGAGTTGCATATTAGATTTGTCTGGTCCATATTCATTTTAAGATTTTTGTTCAGGGACCCTAAAGACTTCCAATATTGTGCCAAGGTTCTCTAACGACTTTGCTATTTATAATCACAACAGGCAATCAAAGGTTAATGAGATATTTACCACAGATGTTAATACCGAGTTCATCCAGACCGGAAATTTGAAGGCATCTTGGATAGGTTTTCCATCAGGGGCCTAGAAAGTAACTGACACGATGGAGTTTTCGTATTACCGTATGATAGGTACGTCAAAACCTACAAGTCAATAATATGTCATCTCACGGATTGAAGTCACAGCTAGTTCCCAAATACAATCAAAGACTTTATAAGTCCTCAAAAGCTAAGTATAGTGGCTACATATACTTCTTTTATTCGTAGGGTAAACCGCTTAACTGAAACGTCGCCTGCGGGGTAAAGGTTGGGGGGAGGACGAGAACGAGGACCGTGAGAGGTGCGGGCGGCAGGCACATTTTTATCAAAATTACAAGCGCTCGCCGAGGGCGCGCGAAGTCTCAGTAAGGCGGTCTACCTATAGACTTACACTATCCCCCAATTGACCCAACTTTTTCTAGCGAAAATATATTTAAAAGCGGTAAAATAGTGAATGGAAATTTGTATAAATTTTCAATGCAGGCGAAGTGGTGGGCACCCGCTAGTTACCTATAATAACGAGTTTGAAAGAAATTCACGATCAATAATTTACACAGGATTCAAGTAGTTACTTATTATCCCTTCTTCCGGATTACGCTAACGGACGAATACTCAAGGATTTTTAATTAAAAATTTGATAAGGGTTGTATTAATTTGAAGGAGGAGAGAAAGCTCAGCAACAAAATAAAGAGCCTTAATTTTAAGATCCATTGAAGATTTCAGTCTTCAAAAATAAATTGAAGAAATAATAGATGTACACCGATCAATCTACACGGTGTATATATCACCGGCAATTTGTATAATGCAGATATTCTGTACAATACCTAGGCAATGCTTAGATTGCCTGGGGAGTCTAAGCAATGTATGGAATATTATAAATATTATTTTCCATTTTATACTTTGCCTAGATACTGTTTACAGTTTCTAGGGATTGTATAGAGTACCTGCTGGCCCAACGGGAATGTGTAAAATAAATAGATGTGGCTTGTATTTATCCTAACCTAGCCCACCCAGTTGCATATAAAATTACGGACGGATTTTGCAATTATCACCGAATGAATTACAGACTCATTGGTCTGTAATCATTTTGACCAACTCACAGTGGGGTAGGTTAAGTTATTGTTGTATCTAAAAGCGTGCAGCGGGCGGTGAAGCGCCGGAGACCTGATAGATTATAATAGATAAATAAAACAAGAAAAGTCGACGCGCGATCTTCTCATACCCGCATTGCCGACTGCGCATTCCGCATTGTATACCTAGACTAAGTATAAAATGAATAATATTTCATACATTGCCTTGAGGTTTTTGGAATTCTAAACATTGCCTAGGTATTGTATAGAATGCCGAATAGGGATGATGACTATTTTTTTTCTTCGTTTATCATGTAGATTATCAAAAAGTATTGGACACGTATTTTTTCTTTTTTCACATAATATAAACATTGCAGAGATATATTGATTTGAAAAGTCGCATGACGTCACGTTTGAGTACACTTTTAAGCGAATATTCACTAAAAAGTGACGTCACGAGCCCCTACTCCCAAACTTTGACGCGCTATAACTTTGTCATTTTTTGGTTGATTGCCCAAAGAAAAAATACCTGTCCATTATTTTTTGATCATCTAACTGACGGACTAAATAGAATTTCGTTTACTGTACCCCGTCATCACCCCTATTATACAGATTGCTGGTAACATATAAGCAAAAATTTAATGAAGCGACTACACATACCTAATTCTTTATTTAAAATGTTTCAATAAAAAATTGTCTGTGTCAGCTCCGACGCACAACTGGAGTTTACTCCTTAAGTTCGATAGTCTAACCAGACGCAAAAAGAGTTTATTTAACTTAAAAAAGATTGATACTGTATGAAAGGGTAAATTAACAAATTAATGAAAATAATATACATATATATTTATTCATTTCATATACATTTATTATAACTAATAATCGACGAAATATTTTACATTAAACTTTTTACAATAGTCAATTTCAGATGTGCATAAATATATCATTAGGAATGTTGATAAATTATGTAATTATTATTATCAGACTATTATCATTTTTTTAAAAATTAATTAAATCAACATTGTCTGCATTATTAACTACAGTGACAAGTGGTTTATGGTAACTAAAATAAGACACATGGACGTTCGTAGATACGTGGTTCACGAATCTTGAAAATACCGCATCAATGGTTGTACCATACCTCGTTGTCCCCATTGTTCTATCAGAAACAATATCTAAATTCAGTTCAGATTTTAAAAAATTTATTAATGTCAATCCGTCATCTTTGTTTGTCAAAGTTGCACGACATAGGATGCGCACCAAAAACGTAACGAGGTCATTCATCGATAGATTTTACTCCTCACATTTTTCTCATACCGGGCCCCTTATATATGCAAATCGATTCTTAAGGAGTAAACTCCAAAAATATCAATGTAGTGTCACTACGTAAACGTCTAATTGATTTAAAACATACTTTGTTTGTTTTAATATACCTAGGTAGAAGTAGGAATGGAATGAAAAGTCACTATATGAACTAGAGTACTATTCTGTAAGAATAAACTTACTGATCACCTCGGAATCTGCGGTGTGATTAAAAATTCGAACGTAAATTGGAAATAAATTTCAAATCACACCAACGGCTTCGGCGCTGAAAAGTAAGTTTGTTCTTAAAGAACAGCACTGCTGATCTGAAACCTACTTTGTAACTTTCAATTTACCTACCTATCTAAATAAATAATATATAAATATTTCCAACACTCACACCAATTAGCCTAGCCCCAAAGTAAGCACTGTAAGGCTTGTGTTATGGGATGCTAGGGTAACGGATAGAATACATATAGTGTACGTATATAAGTATATATAAATACGTATTAAAATCCATGATTTTTCCAGCGCACACGCGGATAGGTGGCATTGATAAATGGTGTGCACAGGTGCTGGAGGCGGCTGTGAGCATCATTACGCGCCGCCTGCCGCCTGGAGCGCTGTCGCGGCCCGCGCCCCGAAATGTTTGTTAACTGAACTTCCTATTGGAATAATGTTACCCGTAAAGGTGTAAAGTTAGAGAAAAGAATGAGACCTTTTTGACTGAATATGTTTTTGGTTACAAATACACCTCTTTTTTCATATCAAAATGAATAGAAATTGTTTCAGAGGCTTACACGTGAAACGTAACAGACAGACAAGTTACTTAAGCATTTATAAAATTAGTATGAATTTATATTAAACTGAAACTTAAAACGGTTAATACTTTTACTAATTTAACGTTGAATCTACACTCATGCTTTACACTACGCATTACGTCTATATCAGCCTCTTATGTTCGGTTGGCTAGAGTGCACAGTTCTAGAGTTGATTTTCGTAGACTATACATGTTTCACATTTATAAGTCACCAGCAATCTGTACAATGCAGGTATTCTATATATATCGAATAGTATGTCTGGGGCGTCTAGGCAATGTATGGAATATTATAAATATTATTTTCTATTTTATAATTTGCTTAGGCAATGTATACAATTTCTAGGGATTGTATGGAGTACCTACCTGCTGGCCCACCGGCAATGTGTAGAATTACCAGATTTGTTCTGTATTTATTTTAACCAAACCTAACCTAGCCTACAGAGTTGCATATAGAATGACGGACGGATTTTATAATTCTCATCGAATTAATTACAGAGCAATGAATGTTTAACCAACTCACAGCGGGTTAGGTTAAGAAAGTGTTGTGACCTAAACTTAGCGCGAGCCGAGCGAGCAAAGCGAGCGTGCCGCGGCAGCGGCCTAATAATATGGTCGAGCGGAGTTAGAAAATAATAGAGCAAAAGTTTATAGGAGCACTTTATTAATTTTAACAGTGATATATTAATTAGACAATTTAGGTCCACTTACGCGTGGCAGATTTGCAGACAGCGAGCGACCATAGTAAAAAGAAGAGGCGAGGTGAGTCGCCACAGACAAACAAACATCAGAACGCAATGCATTATGAAAGGGGTGGCCATACACAACATCATGACACGGTCGGCGAAGCATCAGCCACCTGATAGATAAATAACATAAAGATAAGTCGACGCGATATCTTCTTTTATACATATTGCTGCCTGCGCATTCGGCATTGTAGAGAATAACTAGACTAAGTATAAAATGAATAATATTTCTTACATTGCCTTGAGGTTTTTGGCATTCTATACATTGCCTAGGTATTGTATAAAATGACGAATTATACAGATTGCCGGTAACATTACATTGTATAAATTTTTGAAATAAATATTTTCTGTAATACGTTAACTTTATTTCGAATTCGTATGTCGTTTGACTTTATTAGTATTTTGACTTCATTTGTCGTTCGACTTCTAAATTGTTCAACTTCTGAGTTGCTGAATTTCTAAGTAGTTCGACTATGTTAGTCGACGACAACTTATGACGTCGTTTGTTCTACATCATAAGTCGTTCGACGTCATAGTCATTGACCGTTCGACTTCTTAGTTGTTCGCCTGGATTACCCTTTCAAATTCATAAGTTGTTCGGTTTAATTAGTCGTTCGAATATTGCAACGATATTTTTATTTGTAGTACAAGTGGTCAGTAAATTCCATTTATTTGTTATATTAATTCTGCGTATTTTTCATTCGGAGGAATTGTGACAGCTGATACGAGTTTAGTTACATTATTCTTGACGTTTCTGGTTTTTATGCATTACACATATTTTTATTTTGAAGATTTTAGACTAAGTACCATTTAAACATTTTACTAAAAAGTAAATATGCATCGGTCCAGGCATCAGACTGGAACTGGACGGAGTGGATTTATTTCTAGTATTTTGTAGATTTATAAATCTAGCAGTTAAATGCTTAAAGTATATAAATATAAACGAACTATGTACCGTTTTAAAATATTTATCGATCACGTTCACAAAAGTTTGCACAAAAGAGTACCTATTTTAGTATTTTAATATGAATATTAAATTAAATTTAAGTAATGTTGTTGAGTAATATCCGTGGGAATAAAATATAGAAGTAATCTTTTATGCACTGTAAAAACGTTATTTCAGCGAATAAAACTTGTTATGACCTAATTGCGACAATATTATCAATGAACTTTTTGTGTAGGCTATAGATATACATACCTACCTATTCTTCTATGCCTAATAAATCGATTAAAGTGTTTCCATATTAGCTAGAAACATGATTTAAACACGTAAATAAGAAACAAATCTTTGTATTTCTTTATAAACAAACAAATGATTTTGTTTAGCTTGACATTTTCGTTTTGGTACGTCTTGTGACATCAGAGAGTAAAAGGTTTCCAGATGGAGGCGCCGACAAAGTCCTTATTTTTCTCGTCGAACGCCTGTGTAATGGTTGTCATGAAAAGTATTCCGCAAAGCTATTGGTGCACAGTGCAGAGTGTTACCAACTTCGGGGATTCCCTCAAAATTTGGGGGAAATAGGTGATAATATTATCTTAAATGGAATATTTTTTAAGTTATAGTTGGTTTGGCGCGTTATAAGCGAATTTTAAAAATCAGGCAGAATGGAAGAATATTATTGTAAGGGGTTTACTAAGGTCAAATAAAGTTCTGTATTTTAATTGGAAGTCTTATTTCTAACGTGCGCAAAATAAATAATGTTTTGTAATATTAGGGTCTTTTTAAATTCACGTTACAACAACTACTCTGTGAATTAATTTTATGGCCACTAGCCAGCCCTCCATAACCAGCCGTGCTATTGTTACATCACAAAGTATAGGGATTGGATTATTGGATACCTTGAGAGGTAATTTTTTAGGGAGATGGTAACACGGCTACGCGCCGTCATCGCCACCGTACGCCACGCCTCGTAAATAGCTTTGGAAAACACGACAAACTGAAAATGAAATACACATTTACTGTCAGTACTAATTTATTCCGTGCGGTGACGGAGAAAGAATACAACTCACCGCCCCTTTTCTTCCCGTGGGTGTCGTAAGAAGCGACTAAGGGATGTCGGAGCTTCCATCCGCTCTTCTGGTGGTAGGGTGCCTAACACCCGCCTGGTTTGTTACCACCGTGCGCATGGTGAAAAACCCGTGAAGTGCTTCTCGCGCGTTTCGGGGTCAGCCAGCGTACAACCAGAGCTCGAGTGGAAGTTGTCGCGAAGGATTCGGTCCAGGGGAGGCATCCGTGGAACCGATGCCGGGAGGACTGCATCGACCCGTCGGCCAGGGAGACCCGTAGAAACGGCTGTCCCGCTGGCCGCCCGTGGCACAGTACAGGGGCCCAAGCGTTCCTAACCAGTTCGCGAGGCTGCCCCATCATGTCACGCATAATCTCGGGGTGGACCGTCGTGCCGGTTGGTGACCGGGGCGTGGGGTCCCGGCGGCCACTTCCGGGGGGGTGCGGGGGCCCTTCCGTCCGGCGGGTCGGCGCATCTCCACTGCAGGCAGTCAATCGGGAAGACAAACCCCCCTTATTTGCCCGGACTCTTCGCGACGGCGTCCGCTCGTTTTCGCGTCTCTTTTTTTTTCACTTCCACCATGGCAGCCTCAAAAACAAAGTTTGGACGTACAGCGGTGCACACCCCCACGCCTTCAACGCTGTTTGAGGTCGAGTTCTGCAACATACGCGGACTCCACTCTAACCTCAACGCTGTCCACCACCATCTCGAGACAGCACGGCCAGCATTGTTGTTCCTGACGGAGACACAAATACTTCCGCCTGCTGACACAGGCTACCTTAATTATCCCGGCTACGTGCTTGAAGAGTCCTTCAAAGCGAAAGCCGGTGTATGCCTGTATGTTCGGGCGGATGTTTGTTGTCGCCGTCTCCGCTGCTTGGAAGATCCCTCCTTCTCCATGCTGGGGGTACACGTCGACTCTGGCCCCCGGGCCAGAGTCTACGTGTGCCTCTACAGATCCCACACCGGCGATGTTGAGACAACTCGACTTTTTGAACACCTTAGTCGGGCAGCAGATGACGCGCAGGAGCGATTTCCCAATGCAGAATTGGTGTTTTTGGGGGACTTTAATGCTCACCACAATTTGTGGTTAAGTTCTTCCAAAACTGACCATGCAGGGATCTCTGCTCACACATTCGCTCTCACGCATGACTTGAAGCAACTGGTTGATCAGCCCACCAGGATCCCAGATATTCCAAGTCAAGCGCCTTCTTTACTGGACCTTCTGCTCACGACCCATCCACAGGGCTATCAGGTTGTGGTAAGAGCCCCCCTGGGCTCGTCCGACCACTGCCTGATATCCGCCAAAGCACCACAGGCCAAGCCTCCGCGTCCAGCAGTGGTCAAGCGCCGAATCTGGCATTATGGGTCGGCAGATTGGGACGGTATGCGTGATTACTTTGCGTCCGTCCCTTGGAAGCAGCGCTGCTTCAGTGACAGGGACCTATCGGGCAGTGCCGTTGCCATTACTGAGGAGATCATAATGGGTATGGAATACTATATTCCTCATTCTGATCTCATCAGTAAGGGCACACGTAACCTCTGGTTCAATCACGACTGTGCTGAAGCTGCTTCGCGTAAGCAAGCGGCATATCGTGCTTGGATCAGAGGCCGCGCTCTCAAGGATCCCGGGGTCGATTCACTCAAAGCAGCCTACAATTCTGCTTCCAAGGCCTGTAAGAAGGCTTACATCAGAGCGGATGCCCAGCGTGTTGCACGTGTTGGCAAGGAACTTATAACGCATCCTGCGGGCTCCCGTAGCTACTGGCGTTTGGCTAAGGCCGTGCAAAAAAACTTCTGCCAGCCCTCGCTGCCACCTCTGAGATGCCCAGACGGAACACTAGCTCATAAGCCGCAGGAGAAAGCCGATTTACTGGCAAAACTCTTTGCGGCTAACTCCCGAATCGATGATTGCAATGCACTGCCACCATCATTACCTCACTGTGGCACAACGATGCCTGATATTAAAATCAGGCAGCGTGAGGTTCGTGCCGAGTTGCAATCACTCGACGTCCGGAAAGCTAGTGGACCTGATGGCATCCCAGCAGTAGTACTTAAAAAATGTGCAGCGGAGTTGTGTCCCGTGCTCACGCGCTTGTACCAATGCTCGTATTCTTTGGGGCGTGTGCCGGAGACTTGGAGAGATGCTAACGTGCAACCGGTACCCAAAAAAGGGGATCGCTTGGACCCGGCAAACTATCGGCCAATAGCAGTCACCTCAGTTTTATGTAAAGTTCTAGAAAAGGTCCTTAATAACCATCTGACCCGCTACCTAGAGGATCACTCCCTGATTAATGATCGTCAATATGGATTTAGACCGAAACGATCGACGGGTGATCTTCTAGCGTACTTAACTCATATCTGGGGTGAGGCTATCGACAAGCGTGGCGAGTCGTTGGCTATCAGCCTTGACATTGCCAAGGCGTTCGACAGGGTCTGGCACAAAAGCCTTCTCTCCAAGCTTCCGGCATACGGTCTGCCAGCCCAGTTCTGTTCTTGGGTAGCTGACTTCCTGCATGAGCGTAGAATTCGTGTCCTTACGGATGGTAGCTGTGGTATGTTGGGTGATGGCGGCAGGTTATAATAAATACAAAAGACGTAGATAGGTTGGTGTCCATTTATTGAAGAAGGCTTAATGGTACAAAACATACTTATTTATAATATTAGTGCACTACGTAGTTACACACACACACACTTATAAAATATAACACACAATATTATTACAAAACATCAGCATTTCACGTGGCCTACTTTCGTGTCATTCAATGTTGCGTTGTATTATTAATACATATTTATTAAATTATTTTCATACTATCACACGCCCCCCAAAAATCTCCATTACACCCCTCTCCTCAAAAAAGAAAAAAAAAAGTGTTACATTTTTTTTTTCAACCACATACATTCAGCTAAATATTATCATTATAAAGTTTCGTATTATTCTTATGTACTACGTACTCTCTATTATTTTTTAATATCTTTACATTAGGTGACAATTCCTCTATTACTTCATAAGGGCCGTTATACACTCTATCTAACTTATCTCTTATTTGATTTTTTACCAAAATTAAATCTCCTTTTTTATATGATATCGGGTAGCTATTTTTATCAAATGTACTTTTTCTACATAATTTATTACTTAATAAATTTTTTCGCGCATCACACAGTGCTCTTTGTAGTCTATGTCGAAGTTCCTTAGGATAGTCATCATAGTTATATAAGGGAGTTACAGAGTCACTTAAGTTACTAGGTAAAATACAATTTTTTCCAAACACTAGCTCGTAGGGAGTGTATTTTGTCTGCGTGTGTACCGAGGTGTTGAATGAGAAACACCAGTACGGAACCCAACTACTCCAATTGCTTTTGTGACTCTCACATTGTATTCTTAGAAAAGTGCCGAGATGTTTGTGAGTATTTTCTAACGATCCCATAGTTTCATGGTGATATGCAGTGGACTGTAATTTTTTAATACCTAATAAGCTACATATTTCGGTCATAATTTCGTTAAGAAATTCTGTTCCCTGGTCTGTAATTATTTCTTTTGGGATTTGGGGATGGATAAAATTATTTACAAAAGCTCTCGCTACTGATTCGGCGTCTTTGCGCTGCAAGGGATAGGCTTCAACGAACTTTGTTAGGTCGCACTGTAGAGTTAGTATGTACCTATGATTGTAATCGTCAACTTGTAAAGGTCCCATTATATCTAAACTAATTCTTTCGAAAGACGAATTAGGGGTAGTCGTTAATGACATAGGTTCCTTAATGTACCTATTGGTGTATTTATTTATTTGACAAAGCTTACATTTATTGACATAATTAACGACATCCTTTGTAATGCCTGGCCAAAAATAGTATTTTTTAATATTGTTTAGCATTCTATTTATCCCAGCATGCCCACTGGTGGGTAACAAGTGGAAGTCATTTAATATAACTATCTTTTCGTCCTCATTTCTGATACGCTTAACATCTTTAGTTATCAATAATCGCGGCCGACTCAACTTAAGTTTTTTAATTGTACTTGCAAGTAACTTAATATGTCCTTCATATATTTTATTTTTGATAATAAGCAATTCTAAGATATTTAACTTACTACAAAAACTCTCTAAATCTCTCGCTAACGCTTCTACAGCTGATAGCGATCGAGCATTTAGATAAATTATTGACCGCTTTGGTACATATACACAATTTCCACTTGAGGACGTAAAAACTTCGTCGTTTCCGTCATATTTGACCGAGTGACTAAAACATAATTCGATAATATCCGGTGGTGGCTTGAGAATTTCCACGGCCAAGGGGTGATCAGTCCCATGACTATGCAAATTTTCAGGCTTACTATAATTCTCTAAGTCACAGTTTTCATTACGACTATTTTTTTTTGTTTGTGCTCTAGTAAGTACTGATACTAAGTGTTCACGCATATTTTTTAAATCATCCGATGTCACCGGGATGCGACTCAATGCGTCTGCAGCCGCGTTGTGTCGTCCTGGGACATAGCCTATCTCAAAATCATATTCCTCTAAATATAAACGAAATTTAGTTTGCCTACTGGAAGGATCTGTCATAGAAAATAAATAAATAAGAGGCTTGTGATCGGTTAGAATTTGGAATTTCCTACCATATAAATAAGGTCGAAAATGCCTCACTGCCCAAACTATGGCTAATAGCTCCAAGTCTATAATCGGATATCGCGTCTCAGCGGGCTTTAAACTTCTACTTGCGTATGCAATAACTCTATCATTCCCATTGGATAATATTGCACCTAAACCTGTTCTTGAGGCATCAGTCTGCAATTTAAAAATATTATTTTCAGAAAAATCGGGATAATCCAAAACTGGGGGTTTTATTAAAGCAGATTTTAATTTTTTGAATGCTTCGTCACAATCAGCTGTCCAATTAAATGCAACATTCTTTTTACAAAGTCTATTTAGTGGATGTGCAATTTCAGCGAAATGTAAAATAAATCGTCTATAATAGTTAGCGAAGGCCACGAATCTTCGGACCTCGTCAACGTTAGTCGGTGTCGGATAACTTTGCAAGGTTGTTATTTTGCTTGGATCAGGAAATATGCCTTTACTTGTTATTTTATGTCCTAAGTATACTATCTCTGTTCGTAAAAATTCACATTTTAAAGGGTTTAGTTTTAAATTAACTTTTCTTAAGCGTTCTAACACAGAAATTAGGTTTTTATTATGATTTTCTATACAATTTCCTATAACGATACAATCGTCTAAATAAATAAAACATTGATTATAATTCAATCCAGACATAGCTATAGTCATCAATCGAGAAAATACGCTAGGGCTAGTTTTAAGTCCCATCGGACAACGCTTCATTTGGTATATTTTATCAGCTGTGAAAGCGGTGCACTTACGTGAATCGGGATGAAGGGATAATTGGTACATTCTATCTAAATGGAAAGCAGTGTATTTTCTTGAATTTTCATTTAAATTTAATTGATAATAACTTTGGGACAAATCTAATTTTGAAAAATACATAGAATTTGATAAGGAATCTAAAATATCTGTAATATTGGGAAGTGGAAATTTATCATCTTGAATTCTATTATTTAATTGCCTATAGTCAACGACAAACCTATACTTCTTTTCATTATTTTTGTCGGTCTTTTTCGGAACAAGCAAGACGGGACTAGACCACTCCGAGGTGGATTCCTCAATAATATCGTTGTCTAACATATCCTGTATTTGTTTACGTAACTCTGGTTTTAAAGAGTGTGGTATTCTGTAGGGTTTTATATAAACAGGAGTCGCATTATCCTTTAAAGTAATTTTATGCTCCATTAAATTAGTGACTGACAGTTTATCACCTGGGAGATGAAAAACGTCCGCGTACTTAGCGCAAATAGACTCAATGCTAAGTCGTTCATTTTTGTTTAAATAACCTAGGTTAAGAAGCTCAAATAATGTTTTTACACGATTTACGGAAATTTCCCTTTCCGAAAAATTACAAACATCGAAATGATGCAAACTATATACTTCTAAATGAGAAAAATCATAAATTAGGTCATTTTCCGTCGTATTTAATATTCTAATCGGGATAAGCCCGTTTCTAGGCCTCGACAAAACACCTGCAATAAATACTCCCTCTCTTATTTCATTCGCAAGGACGACACAATCGTCGATTATATTCGTAGGTATGAACTTAATAGTTTCACACCTCGCAGGTATGTTGTGTTTATACCTGTTATTTATACACATACTTATCGATTTAGACGACTGAGTTAGGCTTAAAATGCCTTTACCATAATCAATTAACGCTAAATATTGTTTTAAAAAGTTATCACCTATTATTCCATCTGCAGAGCATGACAGGTTCTTAAATACGTAAAATTTATGTCTAAAAGTCATACTGTTACTACTTAATTCTAAATAAATGTAACCTTCTGATATTAACCTACCGCTAACACCTCTAATAGTTAATCTTTCGGGAACAATTTTATTTTTCAAATCACTAAATACCTTAGCTAAATATTCATACTTAATTACACATAAACTGGCACCAGTGTCTATTAATAAATGTGTTACCCTATCTCCTAAACTAAAAGCTACCGTACTCGAAGTATTATAATTGAGAACTACATGCTCTGTTTTCGTTTGAGGAACGAAAAAACTGATTCTCACTCATGGTTGACGTTGGAGCTCGAGGCTGCCTTACCTCAGTGTCGCAGTACGTATGGTGGACACGGGAATAGCCTCGTGTACGGGGCTGATACTGCGCGCCTGGCGCTGACCAGCGCGCGGCTGGGGAGGGTGCACCTCGACCTCGAGCGGAACCATATTGCGGCACAAACGTGCGCGGCGCGCTCACATTATGCGACTGGATCGGGTTACCGTATTGAGCACGCGAGTTACTATAATAATTATTGCCAATATTTCTACCGCGGAACCCTTTATTAATAAAATGAAATGTTTTCGTGGACTTAGGGTGGTGACGAAAATTCATAACTTGTTCCCCACTGGTAGAAAGCGTTTGCTCGTCTATAGCACTACGGATTGCCTCGGGAAGAGAAAGAAATTCCTTTGATGCAATAATAATACTCAATCTAGAGTTTGCCAAACCATCGGCAAAGCGTTTTATAGCGATCTTTTCATTAATTGGTCGCAATACGTCATATTTTGAACTATCGCCATCGGCCTGTGCTAATGTCAAATTAGAGAAGATATCTTCTAGTTCATTACCGAATGCTTCTATTAACCTATTTCCCTGTTTTACATTTTGTAACCGAGACTGAAGAGCGACTGCCGATTTTTTTTGTACTAAATACTTTTTCATGTCACTGAGCAATGAACCAACTGTTGTATAGCTACCGCGTAAGCGAAGTTTCGCGCTAGGAGATAATCTTGTTTTTAATACAAAATCTATAAGTGAATTTTTCGATGTCTCATCAAGTTTAGAACTATACATTTCTATACCGTCGATTAATTGTTTGGTGACATGTTCCTGACCAGTCATTATGGGAAGTAAACTAATAGCCGTTTTAAAGTCAAAGGACATTGTATCTGCCATTTTTGTAGTTTTAGAACTATCGGGATCTCTAGTTGAAAAAGTAACTAATTTATTTATTTCACTATAAATTAAATGAATATTATTTACTATAGAATTAACTTTAATAAGATCTTCGGCACTTATCTCAGAATTATTAATATTAGCTTTAATTTCACACAAAATATACTCTAGTTGCAAATAAATGACATTGGCTTCTTTTAATTTAGTTTGACCGATTTCTTTCTTTCTACGTTCAGGGCCTATTTTACTTAAATATACTTTTATTTCCTGTAACTTACTATATAATTCAACTAATTTATGAGACATAACTATCTATTACTTCTAATTTAATAAAATAACTCATAATTGAATTCTAGAAATAGCAGCTAAATTGTACCTACATATATTTTCTTCCAATTCACTTGCTGACGTCACGAGCTGCGGCGGGCGGCGTTCTTGTGGCGGTCACGTTCTGCTGACATCAAACAACGTGGCCCGTGCTGCTATTCCTGTTGACGGCCGGGACGGGGACTTCCTAATTTGATGGTCTTGCTTGCATTTCCAAGGTGCTGTGGTTGAGCTCCCTTCTCAACGAAAGAATAGCATTTCTTCGGCACTTCTTGTACAATAGGTATGCGGCAGCGACGAACAGAATGACGAATAGCGTGATGAGCAGGATCTCGGTAAGGTTCAACTTGGTCTCCGTTACTTGAGCGCTTCCACCGGCGTTTTGAGCGATGATAATTTCTTCTTTGGACTGTGAGCTACGGCACATTGTTATTGGTAATTGGCGCGACTGCCCCAAAAATAAGATTCTTCATAATAATTTTCAATCTTCAAACTTCTTCTTACTTGACGTTCAGTTCAGTTTCAATATCTTCTTTCTTCAATTTATTTCTATAATTTTTCTTCCAAATTTCGCAGGGTCGCCATGTGGTATGTTGGGTGATGGCGGCAGGTTATAATAAATACAAAAGACGTAGATAGGTTGGTGTCCATTTATTGAAGAAGGCTTAATGGTACAAAACATACTTATTTATAATATTAGTGCACTACGTAGTTACACACACACACACTTATAAAATATAACACACAATATTATTACAAAACATCAGCATTTCACGTGGCCTACTTTCGTGTCATTCAATGTTGCGTTGTATTATTAATACATATTTATTAAATTATTTTCATACTATCACATAGCAGTTCGCGGTTCATGTCAGTGAATGCCGGCGTTCCCCAGGGCTCCGTCTTATCCCCCACTCTCTTTCTGCTGCATATCAATGACCTGATTCCTCTTGGGAATATTCATTGCTATGCAGACGATAGTACAGTGCATGCGGGGTATCTCGGACAAGCAGCGGCTGGGCATGCAGTAACCAGGGAGAAACGGGAAAATCTTGTCATTGAACTCAATCAGGCTTTGGAACACATTTCCGAATGGGGTACCAGGAACTTGGTTGGGTTCAATGCCAAGAAAACTCAGGCTTGCGCTTTCACGGCAAAAACATCGCCATTCCTTCCCCTTCCATCTCTTCAGGGCACAACACTACCGCTGCAGAGCAACATTTCCATGCTCGGTATGGAAGTTCGCTCAGACCTGAATCCAAAGGACTACATCGAAACCGTGATCAAAACAGCTTCACGCAAACTCGGAGTCCTGAACAAGGTGCGGCGTTTTTTCACGCCCGATCAACTGTGCTTGTTGTACAAAACGCAAGTGCGGTCCTGCGTGGAATATTGCTCGCACCTCTGGGATGGCTCCGCCAAGTACTTGCTCGATGCTTTGGATAGGTTACAGCGGCGCGCGATCCGCATCATAGGCGATGAGGAGGTGACTAAACACCTTGAGCCTCTTCAATTACGCCGTGACGTGGCGTCACTAAGCGCGTTCTATCGTTTGTACCACGGCGAGTGTTCTGAGGAGTTATTCTCTCTTATCCCACCTTCCCCTTTCCTTCAGAGGACCACGCGCGCTGGCCTACGTTGTCACCGTTTTACTGTGGCCACAATTCCAACGCGTACAAAGAAATTTGGTGACTCATTTCTTTGTCGCACTATCCGTAAATGGAATGCTCTGCCCGCTCACGTGTTCCCTCCCTCTTACAACCTGGGATCCTTTAAAAGAGGCGTGAAGAAGCAGCATGCAGGCCGGCAGGGTGAGGATGGCTGGTGTGGCAGGTAGAACTGCTGTATCAGCTATCTTCGCGTCTGGACTTCACCTTCACTTAACATCAGGTGGGGTGGAGTCATTTGTCGGACCTAACTATAAAAAAAAAAAAAAAAAAAAAAAAAAAAGTACCCTTAGCACGAACCAATATCGAATTCGTAACGTTGCGAGTCCGAAATGTCATTGTCAAATGTGTACTGATTTTTAGTTCTTGTTACGTACTTTGTGGCGCTGCTGTTCAAGTTTCCATACAAAATTTGACATTGACATTTTGCACTCGCAAACTATTCCAATTCGATAATTGTTCGTGCTAGGGGTACAGATCGCTGCCTGTCGGTCGGTCGGCTCCTAGCGCACCGTGTTGCCTTCACATCCTGCAGTGTACATTGAGGCGGATAAATCGTGACAGTTGATGTGTGGAACGCACATGGCACGGGCTTGTAGATGGAACATATTATTACTGAAATAAATAAATATATTTATTGTGTAAGAACAAAAATTTTAAACTCCTATCTCAAATAATTTATTGCTTTCTTATCTGCCGAAGTTTATTCAAACCAAAATATTGGCAATTTATTTATTTTTTTTCATTTTTTTTCACATTCACACCAATTACTTTTACAAATTGGATGCTTTGCAAAATATAGATAAATAAACTTTCCATTTGTCAAATTTTATATTATAGTAATTATAAAAAAACGGGGAAAAATGCTAAATTATAGTAAAGAGTGCTGAAAATTCTGGCAACTCCTCCTATAAGCGGTGCAACATCAGAGAGCAAACATTTGGGGTACAAATCATGAGTTTGATGACCACCAAAATTTCAGGCTGCGACCGCGTCTGCCGATGCCTATGATGATGCACGCGAAGATTGCATCGGCTATCGTTAGTTTAGGACATAAATCAATTCGCACCAGGGATTATTACACTACCCTTACCTCTCAGCTAAGCAATGTACATTGTACAATTCTAACTGCCAACAAGAGCAATGTTCACTGTGTAAGTTTTGTCATGTACTTGGCAACTGTTATATATACGAGTACCTACATACGCTTCCTACATAAAGACCATTCTAGAAAAGATTCGGAAAATTCCCTAAGGAAGGCTGCACGGAGTGAATTCCAGTGTCGTAGTCTGTTACAAAGGCATTGTTGGGGCGTCAGGTGACCGGCAGGTGGGGCCGCTGGAATCTGATTTATTTCTCAGGAATACACGCTTCGTATACCCGTCACGAAGCAAAATTACTAAATTTGAGTTACATAGTAAATAAAGTGTGTTTACTATAAATACGTTGGACATACTAAAAATTTCCAGAACAACTAAGAAATAAGCCATGTCTGGTCAAAAATGTATTTACTGTTTCCAAACATAGCATTTTTTTAAAGATGTTTCTTATGATTTTTGTTTTGTTACCTGTCTATATGTTCATCCCCTCGTTGTCGTCGTCAATGGTAAACATGGCATTGCATACGGGACCAAGTGACGCGGTGTTCAATGATCGGTAACCAGACATTATTCTATACACTATAGTTTTGGCGGTAACACAGTTTTTTCACGCAAAAATGATTTCGTTGGATTTATTGTATCTAACTAGTGCCTATCTCAGATGAATGGTGCCTTCATCTAAATAAGGATTTCCGAATGTCAATTGGTCAGTGATCGATTGTTTTAGATATTTACTGCATTAGATGGATGTCATATCACGATATTCGTTAAAGAGATTGATTTGACCACATTTAAAAATTGCCACAGACATTTGGAGATCGAGATACTCTGCTGAGGTTTCAATTTATACCTACTTATAATTTAAGTGAATTCATATTATAGTTAGATTTGCTCTCTCTCTATTATCTTTCTAAAGTCTGACTCTTATGTGACCTGTTTTATTCTAAAGTATGCTACTTTTCTGAATTCATAAGATGGCTACATTGTTAAACACCCACACATGAACAATCGTAATTGCTCTAAGTTTTATTTGCGTCCAATTTAAGTTTGAATGTAAATCGAGTGAACTAATTGGGATTAAAGTAAAATTTAATCAAATCATCATTCACATTAATTTTTTAAGTGAAAAGTTTAAGCTAAAAATGCTTGAATGGACTTTCCTAAAAAGATTTAAGAAAAGACGGGGAAAATTAGGGAATATGCATACATTCAAATAAGCTCCTTTTCACTTTTGTATAAACTCTATTATTTTTAGGTGGTCCCTACATCAATATCTGTTAATAAAATTTCTTTTCGAGTAAGAAATTATTGATATAAAGTTAATTATAGCGGGTAATTCAAATATTTTGAAACGCGACAAGAGCGGCTGTAACGTAAAAATATAGCAAACGTAATGTTAACAGTATATGCCAAAATAGCGCGCGTTTAAACTGCCCATGTAAAGTGGCAATTTTTTAGACATATTTTTTTCGAAATATATTTTGTTATACTGTAAAAACTACCAGATAAAAATATAAAAAAGTCATGTATATTCCCTATTAGGGCGTCCGTCTTCGGATTAAGTATTCCCTTAAGAGCCCTTTTACAAAATTGCGCCGCTGCCGTACTGATCGGCGCGTAGGTAGATTTGTCCTAGTATATATTGCATTTTACGGATGATGTTTTGAGTCTTATAAAATAATTATTAATGAACTTATTATAAAAATGTATACATATTTCAGTAGTTCAATGATGGGAGATTAGTTTTATGAAAATTTTTGATAGTCTTATTTTGTTCAATATCAAAATACGAGGTAAACCTGCATTATTTTTTGGGACAACTCACGGCGGTTAGATGTTTTTTTTGTTAATTAATGAGATGGAAAATCAAAATTCTAATACATTATGTTACAACAAAAACATATTTCTGATATCGTAGTAATTAATTTGATCTAATTTATTGAATATTATTGAGAGATTCAGGCGTTTGAAGTCGTGCATATTATGGTTTTTTCCGTAAACTAGCTGCCGTAGAACGATCAGTCCAAAAAAAAAGAAAATAGTATTTGCAAATATTCTACATTAACTTACAATAAGAAGAATATCTACTGTTAACTTTTTTTGGTTTTTGGAATTGGAAATAGTCAAAATCTTTTCTAAGGGGGTAAACTAGGCGCTCAAAAATACGATTTTTTGCAAAAAACGTGAAAGGGCTCTTAATTGTTTGGTGGTTTTGCGTTTCTGTCGAATAGTAAGTTTTCTAGGGCTCCACGGGGCAGGTACTAGATTGGTATCAGTTAGCACAGGCAGGCTAGGATGGCCGAAGTCGCACATTTATCAGCTACAGCACAATTTAGCTATTTTCATAACATAATTCAGAGTCAACATCAGGTATGGTAGGGAAATATGCTATGCTTTATATAAAAAATAAAACTTGTATAATATATGGCATAATTAAAAATGTTGTTTAAACTGATTTTCAATTGTTTCTTTATCTTGATCTTAAGATAAATTTTCACTTAATAAAAAAGTTTACCTTTTGTGCCATCAACGCCTTGCTCCAAAATACCTAACTGGTTAATCCAACAACACGCGCTATTGCCTGTCATACTTAATCAGATGCGACTATTTCATTTACCACATCGACTATCGTCTATACTCAAATTCGGATTTAGGTTGGTAGAAAAACTGTATTTGTAGCAGTGCTATCCTGTAAGAACAGACTCCCTTTTCAACGCGGGATCTGCGTTGTAATTTGAAATTAGAATACGAATTTCAAATTTTCAAATATGAATGGCGTATTCTGCGGTGAAGAGTTAGTTTCACAGATATATATATGTAGCAAGCTGTTAGTTTGTTCTTTTTCTTTTTTATGGCATGCACGGTTTGTGCGTTCAGCCAATGTCAAGTGAAAATTAGTTTCTTCTTACAGAATAGTAACTACCTTAGGGTATTTTTTATAGGTTTTTTAATGTAGGAAAGGTGCTCAAATTAGGGTAAGGTTTGACGGCCTCCGTGCTGTACACCTCACCTACTCACAGATTCCACAGTAGGGTAAATCTTTGTGATGAAAAAGTTTTTGTACCTAAGTTATGTATGTTTATAAATGTACATTTGTGCCGACCCCAAAATGTCGATATCACCGGTGTCGTTAACAAACCTCCATAGTGTCCCTTAAATAACTGACGACCGCACGTAGACACGATTTATTACCGTGCTACGATTTAAGACCCGGGTAGAAATCGTCTCGTTAACAAGCGCCCTTACAGTGCTTACTTTGAGGTTTTGGTAATTGGTGTGAGTGATAGAAATATTTATTACTAGTTGTGCACCGCGGTGTAACCCGCGGTTTATTAGGGATATTTTTCCGTAGCAAAACGTAGCCTACGTGTTAATCCAGGGTGTCATCTAACTCTATACCAAATTTTATTAAAAATCGCTCTAGCTGTTTAGACGTGAAGAACTAACAAACATACACACTCGCATACTTTCGCCTTTATAATATTAGTGTGATTAAAATGAGAATAGGAGTTCCAAGAGAGCAATGTTTGTTATTTTTCTACCGAATAGAATCTGTACCCCTAGCACGAACCACCACGAAATTTTGTATGGAAACTTGAACAGCAGCGGCACAAAGTACGTAACGAGAACTAAAAATCCGTACACATTTGACAATGACATTTCGGACTCACAAACGATACGAATTCGATATTGGTTCGTGCTAGGGGTACTGCAATGAGGAAATCTATAGGAGAAGTAAAGATATTGACACCGCTCGAATAAAAATACTTACTTTTGCTTAGTTTGGGATAGGTAAGGGTGTTTTAGCTTTCCTTAAAAATCTGTTGTGAACTTGAGCGTCGTTTATAATTATGTATGAATGTATCATCCAAAATTGTTAAATATACTTTAATTAAGTACATAGGAATTAGGATTTCCAGGTAAATGATAAAATAAATAATTTACTATTCATTTAAAACGCATTTATTGAACCGAACTAAAATTAAGTACTAAATAATTTAACAGTAATAATAATATATTAAGTTTTTTATTCAGGTTGACTGTACACAAAATAATCAATGATAACCAATCAAATTTAAACATATTTCTCTTAACAAAATAATATTGTTGCAACTCCCGAAAAATAACAAACCATTGAACAACAAGAAAATATATAATTATGGTAAACATTTTATAACCAATATATGCAATTAAATACCTACTTATTATTGTTTCGACTTCAGAAAAGTCATTAAAAAGAAACTTTTGTGTGGATTTATTTCTCGGGAGATTCTAATAATAGATTATTATAGTAATATAAGTTATTTACGAGATTGTTACCATGTACCTTGTTTTTAGCGAGGTTCCGATATTTCGGCACTGTTGCAAGCCCATTATTACGGAGTAACAGTCAGTTACATATTTAAATATATATAATGTATATGCAAATAACAGTGCCGAAATATCGGAAACTCGCTAAAACAAGGTACACGGTAACAAACCCGTAAATAACTTATATTACTATAATGTTAGCGACCATGAAAGTTTAAAACAATAGATTATTATTCTTTGTAGTCCAGTTTCTTTTATTGGTTTATTATCTTTTGACTTACTTAAGTGGTTCACTTAATAACTTTATAATGACATTTTAAGTAATCAGATTGAGACAAAATTAATGTAGTTAATGAGATGTCTCAAATATAATATTCGTTTTTTTTAAGATTTGTAACTTTATAAATACAGAGTTCTCATTACAAAATTCACGTTAAAATACATTAAAATTATTGAAGTAAAGAGTTAATATTTTATATATATGTATATATAAGTTTCTTTTTTGCAATATTGTTCTAATATAAGTTATTTATTACTTATGCCTGGAACTACGTAAATAAACTTGATATATTATAAACAACACTTATTTTGGCATTCGTCATAAAAACATACAATGAAAGTAAAATTATTTTCATTAAAACAATCTAATAGGTACCACGAACACTTAAAATAACCACTTTATAAAATCTACTTTTCGATTTATTTACTAACGTAAGAGATCAAAAATCAATTCAGGTAACTAAATATGTATTTCCTAAAGAATTATGGTAATTTTTTATCATATGTGTTTGTTATAGTGAATTAGTATACCAATATAGAAAAATACAATAATTGCTTCTATCCATTAAAACCGATTCATATTTGATACGAGCAAAATGGAACTAAAACATTAAATGTTACGTATTTTACAATTTTATGTGATAACACTACATGCTGATAATTCCTTTAGTTTAATTGACCAGATTATTATTTTTAGTCAATAAAAAACTGCCATTAATTAATTTGCCGATTAAAACCATAACTTCATATATTTTACCTATACCCGCTCTCTTCAGTTAAGTCTTATCTAAAGCGATAATGTAGATCAATCGAGAGGTCTTTTTGCTTTGAATTCTTGTAGCGCTGAAAATCATCAACATATTTAGTTTGTTTTATATACTTGTTGAGAGATTCTGTTTAGATATCAAGCTGAAACGTATAAAAGTTGCTACGCAACTCTTCGACAATATCTTTCAAACAAAGTACCAATATCTTGATTCAGAAAATCAGTATTCAGTGTTATTAATCTATAGGGATGATTAATATCTAACTTTTTCCATTAATTTACAAAGGAAACTTATAGCACTAGTATCACCAACCGTTTCCAATTACCACCACCTTCCAACATTACCTACATATTTTATAAAAATAATCGCCAATTGCTGATACGACATAAACACCTACCATAATTTATTTGTATGTGTGTCTGTTCTTGATTAAAGATAGATCATCATCATCATCATCAGCCTATTAATGTCCCCACTGCTGGGGCACAGGCCTTCCCTATGGATGGAATAGGGAGATTGGGCCATGACCCACCACGCGAGCCCAGTGCGGATTGGTGGGTGCTAACGACTGCAAAATGCAGCCGGGACCAACGGCTTAACGTGCCTTCCGAAGCACGGAGGAGCTCGAGATAGTAAATTTTTGGTCACCCATCCAATGACCGACCACTGCGAAAGTTGCTTAACTTCAACGATCGCAGCCGAACGCGCTAGCCACCTGCGCCATCGAGCTCCTCCTAAAGATAGATAAATTGATTGAATTGAAGCTATATTGGAACTGAAAAAGATAAGTATTTTAAGGTGTTTCATTATAAAATTTCCATTAACATATTTCAATAAGTTGTACTCATTTTTATTAAGATTAATAAAAGGTAGACATATGTTTGCTTTAATTTTTGCGAGCGGACTTAAGTTATAATATATTTTGTGCTAAGTATACATATATTCTTTACATTCATTCCATCACATAATTCGCTTGATATGCTCCATAAAAAATAAGCTTTTCTCTGCTATCACAGCCCACATTTCAATAAGTCATACACCATTATACAACAGGATTAGACTATAAAATATATTAAAATAATGCGCAACGCATTTCTTTCACAATTAACTAAGTACCTGATTTATAGATTATTTACTCTTTATAAATATTATGAACGGATAAAACTTTTTAAATTATTAACATTTTGAGCTTTCTCACTACCGTTATAATTATAACAAATGTTTTTAATTTTTATACCTACATTAATTAAGCTTAGGCTCACTTATTCAGCAAGCTTTTTGACTTCAATCTACTAGTGTCTATTTTTGGCAATCAGAAATGAGCGATTCAAAACGTGTTTGATGTCACGAAAATGATAGTGAACGTAACTTGTGCTATTCAAATATTCAGTCTCTTCAGCATCACATGTATTGATTGAGAGGACCATCCCACAGTTTACACTGTTCTCCGTGAAATTGAATCGCGTTTCTTTTTCAAATTCCATAAAACGCGTGGGTTTTGTTTCTATTTATTAATTTCATTAGATACGGGAAATCTTGAGCTAGTGGAACCATAACAGAGCGCACTTCCGAAGAACAGTGTTCCGGTAAGCTGCGGTACTTTCAATTGAGAGTACACTAATAGATTGGTTGAAGCACGACGTCGCAGAGGATGCGGGCGGGCGTCGCATGCGGCCCACACACCTACTCTCCTACCGACATCACGACAGTTGGCACATGAAGTGGTAGAACTGGTCAAAGTTCACCGGTTCCAATTCCATATCTTTCTCTGGCTTGTGTAGCAGCTCTGGGTTCCTCTTCAGAAAGTTTCTGACCCAGTCCTCACCGGCCATTCTGCTATTGACGTCGAAGGGGTGGTTTACGTGGTTATCTTCGGCGTACTGGAAAGCCAGCTCTCTTATATCTCTTCTGGAGACGCCCATGAAGTACTGTTCCATACTTTTGATGTAGCCGACCAAGTCTTTCTCTTGGCTTTCAGTGAAGACTCTTTTGTAGTGACCCATGAGGGGTTTCGTGTCATCGGGATGTAGGTAGCGGATTTTGCTGGCACGCCTTTGCAGTGTGGATCGCGGTATGTGAAAAGTTCTAGCGGCCAGCTTGTATCCCATCTTACCTGAGACGACAGCGGCTACGGCTTTCGCCATGTCCTCTTCATTCCAGGCTTGTCGCCCGCTCATCCTTTCGTATTTTCTAACCATTGCTTTCTGAAAACAAATGAAAACTGGTTTTATTTATTGTATGCTTGAGTGGCTGTGACGTGTAGTAAGTAGTAGGTATTACTCGTATCACCCACACACGTGTCTGTCGTAACTAGCGGTATTTATGGGGAATTATTCTTTTTAGTTGAAAAGCGTAATGTTATATTTCAAATCATAAATGAAACAATCGCAAAACAAACTGTACGTTTCATTTAGTTTACCATTACTGAACGGAATACACGTCGCAGTGTGCATTTGAATATCGTAAACAGAGTCAAGTTGAATCGTTCGAAGGGTAACCGCAATCCACCGGTTCTGTGGACCATGTTCAATGCCGGCTCGAGGTGAAAAAAAAACATATCTCGAGACGTGCAGAGGTTACCCCGAACACTGCGGCAACGCAATCATAAATATTAAACGAGCACATACAAACTACAACCTACAGATTTGTGGCGCCTACCTACTCACTTCTCATTCAACCTTCTTTACGACTTTTACAATAGGGATAATGAACGGAAAAAAGTAAACGAAATTCTACTTAGTCTGTCAGTTAGATTTATCAAAAAATAATGGACACTTATTTTTCCTTTTTTCAATCAACCCAAAAATCACAAAGTAAAGCGCGTCAAAGTTCAAGTATAAAAATGTACCAAGGCGTCACGTCATGTGACATTTCAAATCAATATATCTCTGTAATGTTTTGATTGTCTGAACAAATAAAAAGATACGTGTTCAATACTTTTTGATAATCTACCTGATAGGCAAAGAAAAGAAGTTATTAATCGCCCCTATTATTAATGTTATTAATTATACTAAGTAAGTATACAAACCTCAAACAAAATTTGACAGTAGTAATAAGATCCTAACATAATCTTTAGATAACGAGAAAAGAAAAGAGAAAGGAAAAAGAGGGTAATTATCCATAAACAGGCTTAATATTTTCCATTGCCGAACGATGTTTTAGATTTATAAATATATTAAATGAAACAGTATTACATCACTTTGATTTAATCGTTTATAATGGCTTCCACTGCAAAAGGTTGGATTTGCTACCTCTGATGTGAAAGAAGTTCACAAAATAAATAGATCTAAGAATGTTTATAAAAATTAGAAATGTCGGATTTTTAGAGAAGTTCAGTCTAATCTTTCGTACATTCATTGTTGACCACGTAATCATTCCTTAATCAGGTTTTATAATATAAGCTAAGTTATTATCACGTCTTTAAGCTAGACTACTGTAAACTCCTATAATGGGTAAATCCCTGTGTGCAAAGAGTCATTTGCATTATAAGGATATTTTTAAAAATCTTCCGGCACCGATTGGTTCGAAAACAAAAGTGGTCCAGGCTGTCGGGACACTTTCAATTTGATTTCGAGTTCTTTTCGGTTCACATTTTAACTTCGATATTGTCGTCGTGGGTGATTGTGATTTTGATGTTGAATTCGTGCATATGTGCCGAGCTGCGACTGCGACGTATTTAGTAGACCGCAAAGTGCGGTTGATAGCGCATAGCGAGCGATAAAATATGGCATGTTTTTCCGATTTTATATCTCGGGAAACGCTGTGGCCCCAAGCAATGAGTAGCCGGAGTTACTGTTCCATTTTAGGCCTTATACACGTAGCAATAAGTACAAAGTCGGTTGTACTATATGCTTGCTTGTCTTTATATATTTATTAATGTCACTTAATGAGTAAATAATGTTCACATTGCCACATGGTTCTTTTGTCTGAGTATACGGATGTAGTACAAATAGATTACATGACTTCATTCTAGTCCCTTTGCATCAGTAGGTACGTGTGACACAAAGATCTTAATAAAAATAACTCTGGCTATTCTCGGACTTTCGATTTCCTTAATTACAGGGCAATGCAAAGTAGTCTCTGTGCATATGCACGAAGAGACATATTGTCTGCAAGCAGTGCTAGTTAATGATAAGAAGGAACTCCTTCCTTCAGGTGTTATCAACAGCTGGTTGCTGTTTATTGTTTTTAATTTAAACCATGAAAGTATTTTTTAATGAGCGTAAACTTTCCAATTAATCATTATTTAATATAAATCTTACGTACCTAACAAATCAGTTCTCATTTGTGTTGGAATTCCTCGTATTTTTTAGCACTGACCCGTCCTTGAACGACCGCGTCATATTTTTTATCTGTCAAAAAGATTCGTGTCGTCAGCGGTCAGCTGTTTGTGTTCGTTCCACGGAGCGTCTATCAACAAGTCTTCGTATTGAGATATTATTAAAATGTGTCATTATTAACAATTTTGTGCACATCGCACGTTGGCTTAGCGCACGCTATAGTTCCTCTGTGATCGAACAAGCAATGGATGGCAATCAGGGCGAGCGTGTTGCAACTACGAAATGGCTGACTGGCCGCGGATCGGCGCGAGTACGGCGTGAGTCGAGGTTACTCTGACGCGTGACTTGCAAGGTCCCCCGCTGCATTGCACGATGCGCCAAGGTTGCTTTAAAAAAGTTATAGGGCTAACATAGATAGGCACAAAGCGGTTGACGCACTAAGTTATCTTATCGGAGCACCTACTCGATTTGATACGGCAAGTAAGTACCTTCGGCTTAGAAGTCCCGGCGGATCGGGTAGAAGTGAAATCTGCATCACTCTTCCGCACGGAGCATGCGTTGGATTTAGACAATGAGTGTGTAGTAGTAAATGTAACGAGATACTCACGGGAGAGAGTGGTGGGACAGCGCGTGGTGGGTGGGTGGAGGCGGAGTGCCCGTGTGGCTGTGAGCGGCTGGCGGCGAGGTGCAGGCGGAGACGGCGGGCGGCAGCGGCGGGCGTGCGACCAGGCGAACGGCGCGCGCGGCACTGGCGCGGGGCCCGTCTTGCCCCGCCGGCGGCCCTGGCGCGTGACGTCACCTGGCCGGGGCCCGGCGACGTCTATTCTCGTACCCGACTAATTATCTAGATCCTTTGTTACACTGAAAAGGAAATCTGGTTATCTGTGCCCGTATTATGCCCGCCAATAATTCACGTCATCATTCGTTGAGTCCAATCGTCAATTTATATTTACAAACACGGAGCAAATTAGTGACTCATTGTTGAAGTTATGAAATTTCAATAGGTTGATCGAATTTACTCTTTTGAGTCTCTTTGATTGTTCTATCTTAGCGTAGTTGACTTTGTTTAAAATATACATATTATATCTCCCATATAAAATCATAAATTAAATTAATGGCTTAGAAAACACTTTATAGAGTTGCAACTTCCTTTGACTTCGAACGTCATACACAATTAATTGAAAAATCTATTCGATATATCTGTTAGAATTGAGCGTCACACTATCAGATCCAATAATTTCGTAATCACAAAATGTGTCGTTACACACAGCACTGTTGGTACGATAAGGCAACTCACAATAAGGATAAAGGCCAGCGCACATGACGTCACGCGAGGGACCTAACTCAGTCTGACAGATAAACACGTACTTACGCGCAGGGAAAGATAATAATGCATCATAAAATTATTTTGTGAATGTTATTTTGCAATGATTCTGTAGGTATACATAACCCACTTGTAATGTTACTTTATGCATGTAATGTAGAGTCGGCATTTGCAAAAGTTGATACTTTGCAAGCGATAAATGACATAATTACTAAACGAGGTGTCTCATTACGAGTGCAATTAAAACAATGAAAATATTGTAGAACCATTCAATTATTAACTGAACCTGCGGCAATGATCGCGTGGAGAATTTCTGATTTAAAGAGAACATTGCATTAACTTCATGCCATATTCTACGGTTAACTAATTCAGAAAAAACATATATGTATAATACATTAAAAAAATGTCTAAGAAAAAAATTAATTCTGGGTAAATATTGGTAATTTTTCGAATCAGATGAAAAAATCGATAACCCCTACATCAAAACATGTAATCTTTAAAAAAAACTAGCTTTATCGGGTTAATGCACGAAACTTTATTTATTTATTAACTTTATTTAATAAATTCATACATAGACAATAAAATTTTAAAAACCTTCCAATGAAATAACCGAACGCTCAATAAAAGACTTTCGAAGGTAGCTCGACAAAAATAAATAAAAAATCAGTATTCTGACGATGCAGACCTGAAAAGGCTGCGAAACGTCAATAAATAAATAAAGTTTCGTGCATTAACCCGTTAAAACTAGTTTTATTTAATGAGTGATGTGCGTGAAAACCTAAGAAACTAATATGTAATCTTAACCTCATCTTTATATTATTCACATAAAAAAATATTTTTTGGTAGAGTAAGGGCATAGCGCCCAACTGGAGAAGTAATCTTTACTATATAGATGCACAATAAAATAACACTACCCTTTGGTGGTGGTGATGTATTTTCTTTCGATTCCAGGGCTCCACGGGATTGGATTTAGATGGGTAAGGTGGGGATGCCTGGAAAGCAGTGCTGCTAGATGAGGATATTAAAAACGCGGTAAGATTTGTACAAGAAAAGCGGTATTTCAAGGTTCGCTTACGATTTACGCACCCGAAAGATTAAAAATTCTTATTGAATAAATAATATATTCGAAGACCTCCGTGGCCGAGTGGTTTGTACGCCGGGTTTCATAGTGTCGCCGACTCGAGAGGTCCTGGGTACGAATCCCGGTGGGGGCAGATGTTTGTGTGATGAATACGAGCATTTGTATTCCAGTCATGGATGTTTAATATGTATTTCTATATAAATATACTTATATTTGTACAGTACATGTATTCTATTCGTTACCCTAGTATCCCATAAAACAAGCCTTACAGTACTTTCTTGGGGCTAGGCTAATAGGGGTGATGACGGGGTACAGTAACCGAAATTCTATTTAGTCCGTCAGTTAGATGATCAAAAAATAATGGACACGTATTTTTTCTTTGGGCAATCAACCAAAAAATGACAAAGTTATAGCGCGTCAAAGTTTGGGAGTAGGGGCTCGTGACGTCACTTTTTAGTGAATATTCGCTTAAAAGTGTACTCAAACGTGACGTCATGCGACTTTTCAAATCAGTATATCTGCAATGTTTATATTATGTGAAAAAAGAAAAAATACGTGTCCAATACTTTTTGATAATCTACCTGATAAACGAAGAAAAAAAAATAGTCATCATCCCTATTGGTGTGAGTGTTGGAAATATTTAATATTTATTTATTTATTCATGTTTAAAAAATACATGAAACAACCACCGTGAGTGAAGAAAATAGAGGTTATTCTTGTGGATTAAAAAAAAAACAAAAACGCGCAGTTTAAAAGCGGCACGCAGATCCATTATCAAAAAGGCGGTGGAATAAGCGAAAAAGCGATACGATCTGGCAACACTGCTGGAGCGGCAATCCTGTTCTGCTTCATCAACTGAGTTCACAAGTAGACATCAGCCACATATACTTACCATTATGTGGGGTGAGGTAATTCACTGAGCTACGTAAAAAAATCGTTGGTTTCTATGCGCTACTTATTATCCTGTTTCCTTGTGCGTCAAACTGATACCAATGACTACTAGGAATCATATTATTGCGCCCCTTTTTTTTTGTGTCTGGGAAATGCCTTACGCATCGTTCAACCACGGGAGGAGCGAGAAGAAGGTATGTGGGACTCCTCCCTTTCCTGTTCAGCCAGACCTGGAGCTCGCTGAAGTGTTTTTGTTTGTTTTTTGTTTACTGTCGGTTGTCTTCCGGCCCACATTCCAGTGTAAATGTTGCTTCGGGTGCCCGAATTCGAGTAATGTCTTTCGTGTACCCAACTACGGGATAAAGACTAAGTGCAATTGCAACATAAAACTAGATCGAGTAAAACAAGTCGAACAATGTAAGCTTCATGTATGGAGAACACAGTAACACGCATTTGGCGAAAATGACAATTATTGTTATCTGCTTCCAATCTATTTCCCTTCAAGAGATGTGACCATAGACTAAATGTCTAGTTATACCTAATGGAAATAAGACTATTTGTATTTATAATGTATAACACAGCAATCAAAATGCAGGTGAACAAGTAATGTATAATTTCTGATTATGTAATGAAAGGTGATTTCATGAATCATCTCTGAAGTAATTTTTCAACTTGACGACTCTGTTAATAATAAAACAAGGAGAAAAAAACAGCCCTTGCTGAGTTTCTTGCCGGTTCTCCTCAGTGCAAGGTCTCCAGCCGTAGATTTACGAACCGATGGCGTAGCGTCTAGACATACATGAGTGCTTGTAACAGCCTAAACTGAATAAATGATTTTGATTATGATTATATTATTAATGGATGTGGCAAACAGACGGTGGAGGAATGTTAAGAGGGTTTTCCTTTATTATACTATATGCTAAGCATTAAACTGCTAGATTAATTTAAAAAGTTCCTTAACTACACCTTTTCCCTTTGTCACCTTTAGGAACGGAAAGTAAAATAACACACGCAAATCTGTAAGCATCAGTTACATGATTTCAAGTTCTTATGTCATCTGTCAATTTGTAGAAACTGCTGTATAAATTAAAACAGGGAGAAAAACAGCCCTTGCTGATTTTTTTGTAGGTTTTTCTTAGTACGTCTCCCATTAGAAACAGAGCTTGTGATTGTGATTATCCTAGACTAAATAAATAATTCTGCAAAATCAAACTAAAAAAAAAACAAACTGAATTGAGTCCTTGTCAAAGGTGCCTGTCTTTTTTAATGCTATCGAAAAAAAATATAGCATCAATTTATTTATTTTTATATACAAAAATGAATCCATATTTTCCTTGGTCACGCTATAACTTGCGAACGATTTTACCGATTTCAGCCAGCTTTTTTATAAGGTTTCTAATACTCTGTACCTAGAAGGTTCTTACGGAAAAAATATAAAACTTAAAATAAAGAGGACGAAATTGCAGGCAGAAGCTAGTCCAATATAATCCCACCAAAAACATTTTCATGTAAAATGTTATCAAGGCGAGACTAGACTCGCACTGTTAAAAAGTTATTATAAGATCTCGTCTAGAGCCAAGCTTCTAACTCTACAAGACCTAACTTATAAAAGGTCTATTTTTTACTAATTCTACACCTGTACCCTTAGTACGAGTTTGAGCTCACGAAAACTATCATAGTTTTCGTAATTGTAAATTATGTTTCTATGTCCATTTTGGTGAAAAGTAACCAAATATGCTCAAAATTTAAGAAGACGCAAATGATTTAATGATAGAATCTAAACACTGTTTATTTGTATTGAAACGAAACCAATAAAATGAGTACCCTTAGTACGAGTGCGAGCTCACGAAAACTATCATAGTTTTCGTAATTGTAAAACTCGTACTAAGGGTACTGAGTCAAAGTGGCTTGACCATTTCGCTACATTCACATGGGCGTAAGGCGAAAATCATAACAGCTGTTGAGTGGATCACTCCACCTTCAAGAACAGTGGTGACTGCATCAGAAGCTTCTGACCAAACTTTTTTTTCTCTTTGCAACAATGCAATACTCGTCGCACAAGAATTTCGTGATGATGTTGGCATGTTGGAATTACAGTGTAGTATTGTACAAATCTTACTTCAAAAGTACGGCATTGACAAGCGGCGGATCTTCCAAAAGCATTTTTGAAACTATTTCTTACTTCAATTCGAACATATAATGCTGAGCATATGATCATTAGATACCAAGCCGACTTTGTTGTGTTACTTTTGCGTCAAAACCTGAGGTCACTTCTTCCCAAAAGTGTCAAGTCCAGTTCCACTGTAATCATTTTATTGCATTAAATTCTTTATTTTAAGTAATTCAATTAACATTATTTATTAATATGATTTCTCATTTTAAAAATAAATAAATAGAACAAATGCCGTTGTTTTACTCACAGTATATGTAGAGGAAGTGCCTGATGATTCGATTTCGAACAATTTAAAAAGGTACTTATCTAATAATGACCTTCATTAAAGTTGTTAATATATCAATTAAGACCTATTAGCATTAAAATATCCAAAATTTACATAAATTCGAAGCTTAAAATGAGCTATTTACCTACTAATTATGGGCAAAGACCAAAGTGTGTGTACTGTTTGTTTTCGAATCAAGGGGCATATACGGGTTATACAGTATTTCTTTTTCAAATATATTTTTTTGTTTCCTGCTTCGGAAACAGAAACATTTTTCTTATTTAGGTACTAGTTTCGAAAAAAGAAGTATATTCCTATTTTGAAATCGGCCAAAAATTGGGAAGCGGCCACCATAGCCTATAAACACTCGCGATACCAAAAGTATCATAGGCGCCGTTGCCTATCCTGACCCAACCCCACACCCAAGATGTGTGTGCGACACAAGCGCAGAAGAGGATGTCTTCCACATCCTCCTCGACTGCCCTTGTACGGTAACACAAAACATATACTACAGACACGCACAGATACTCAAATCAGTAGGGACACTCTATGGAAAGTAATTGAAAACGAGGATAGGATAGGGATACAGAAGGAAACTAGTAGAAAGTGTTATAAAAATAAATAAAGATTAATATGTATAAAAGCAAATTGCACCTCGGAAATAATAAAAAAAAGAAAAGGAATTTATGTACATAGTAATTATAATTTACTATGTACATAATAAGAAAATGTAAATGAGATTTTTTTAAGAATTGTATTGTCATCGAAATTGGAAATAGAAAGAAAGAACTAAGAAAAGATAAATGTAAATGAATTTAGATAAGTAATTAAGATGTAATAGTAGAGATAATGAATGTATGTGAAACAATAGGAGTAAGAAAAGTAGAAAATCTTTAAAAAAGAAAGTAAATGTAAACATAAATCATGCACATAAATATAACTAAGAAATTAAAATGCGAAACAAAATAATGTAATAGAAAAAGGATATTGAATAAAAAAGCGCTAAAGAAAGAGCGCGAAAATAACAGAGGTGAAAAAAAATTGCACCCAAAGAGGGATAAAAGAAAAGACAGACAGAAAAACATATAAAACAGAAAAAGAAAGACCTGTTTTGTAAAAGGTAGCCAGATATATACAACAAATCACTACCCCTTGGAGCCTTACTCACCGACGGAAATACAACACCATAAAAAGGTAGTAGTGTTATTTTACTGTGGTTTTCTATAAGGTTATAAATCTCTGGCGCAGGTTTCTTCTTTCTGCGATCTTCCAACATACGTTGGAGTTATACTTCTTCAAACGAACAGTGTCTCATCGGTTGATAAACGATATTTCAAATAGTATCAGTGTTGCTATACAAATGAATACAAAACTTTAAAATTTGAGAATTAGGAACCTGAAATCCGATATGGTAACTGAAATAGAGTTATTTTTTTTAAGTTTAGATAATTTATTTCATGACACTTCGATTCTTTATTCCCATATTTATGATAAATTCAGAATGGCACTGATCGTATATATAATTCGATTTTTTATTTAAACTGAGATATACAATTCCATGAGGTTCGTGCATAATAATTATACTTATTAATATATTTTTGTTAGTTTATTTTTTAATAAATCAGAAATCAATATATCTTTATTCAAATTGGATGTAAAGTACAACTCTTTTGAATCGTCCAAAATTTATTTTTCCCTACCACTCGTTATGGACATATTTTTTAGCTGCAGAGAAAAACAAACGAAAAAAACTCCACAAATTGTTGTTTATTTTATTGAAAAGTCTAATGTAACAACATTTACAAATCATTATGTTGTTACAACGTCAATACAATTATGATTTATTTCATATAGAGAACCTGCTGGAATGATTGGAACAGTTCAAACCCAAGCATTTTTGCCTGTAATATAATCAGACACTTTGTAATAAGCTCTTTTAACAAGTGCTTTTTTATACTACCTTTAAATTATTGTTAACTCGTGGATATTGCTTGGGACTTTATTGTACAGAGGAACACAAACACCTTTAAATGAACTATTAATTTTGTAAAGCCTGAAGTATTAAGTGTGAACATCACTGTTTTTAAGAAACAAATTATTATTTTTTTTACAAGTAATAAATTTTCGTATGTGTATTGTGATGCAACCATCATTATTCCAAATTCTTTAAACTTATCTCTTAACGATTCTTTAACTTTAAGATTATAAATTGATCGAATAGCTCTCTCTCTTAAAAAATACGAAGTTATATAATTAATCTTATTGTTAGAAAAATGTGTATATAAATTTCTGATATAAGTATCGTTTGAAGATATGATGGAATAACCCACAGTCACTTCGCGATCAAAAAAAAGGATCAACTAGAAATATACAAATATTCACTAACATATCAAGTTACCACAAAATGTTAAATTTGCTTAAACAATTATGTTTCTTTTATACAGCAAGATAAAGCTCAACTTAGCTAAAAAAACCTTTTTGGGTTAGGATTAGGATAGCTTCTTAATCCTGTGACTGTTTGTAACACCACTTCCCACATTGCTTGTCGCTGATTGGCTGAAAGTCTGTAGAGTTAGCGATATGACTGACTTTTCCAATTTTTTAGGTTTTTATTATTGCCAGGTTTTAAAATTATTTATTTAATTTGTTAGTAAACAAAGTAAGTATGTTTTATAATAATGTATATGTTACCGGCGAACCTGATTTTAAGACAAACTAGTTTTTTCCGGCTAAATCAGTTCACCCTTTAGGCGTTATCGTTAGGGTAAACCGGTATAGACTAGGCTAAACCGGTATAGACTAGGCTAAACTGGTACGTCCTATGGCTGATAGGAGAAACTAGTTTAACTTAGCCAATTGAGCCTAATATGAATAAGTACATTTCAGGATAAACATGGATTGACCAGATCTATAAATAGGGAATAATAAAACACAAGAAGTAATATATAGTCATGATGAATTTATTAAGTAATTAAATCAAAATATTTTATTTTTATTTTGCATGGTGTACTCTAATGGCAATTAGAATTGCAGAGAACCATTTTTTCTTGCACTTGCTTGTCCAGCAGTTCTTTACGCAGCTGCACCTAACAAAACCTTGCCCTGATTCAACTCAATGTTTCGTGATTGCAGTCCTCAGACATATTTCAATAACATGGTTGGGCACCTACAAAAAATATTCGATTAATTACCAAGTCTCGATTAAATGTTTTTGACTAGGCAGAAATAGTACAGACTAGGCCAAATTGAATTATCCTGAAGTGTACTTATTTATGCTAGGCTCAACTAGTTCAGTTTCGGTTAAACTAGTTTCTTCTATCGGTCATAGGGCGAACCAGTTGAGCCTAGTCGGTATCGGTTTATCCTATCGGGAAAAAATAGTTTGTCCTAAAATCGGGTTTGGTCGGTAACATACATATACATCAATTTCATCAAGTGTTGTACCCAGATACTGAAACCCAAACATTTGACATGATCTATGGTGATCACAATCCACATTATAAATGATATATGCGTAACAAATTTCATCCAAATCGGTTCAGTTGTTTTTGCGTGATTGAGTAACAAATATACAAACTTTCTCATTTATAATATTGGTGGGATAGCACTCAACAATGCTCCCAGACATTGTTCGTCTATTTGACTGCATGTGAAGTAGTTCAGCCTATTTGACAATCTTATCTAGCAAGTTAGCATCGCCGGGTCCCATTTTTTCTAAGTGTCTCGAGGTAGTGAGAGATATTTAGGACATCTTTATTTTTCCATTAAATGCTCCTTCTTCATACAAACAACGACAAAGGAATTACACGCCCACTCAACCGTAGAACAATAGCCCTTTGTACTCTATTGTATTAGACGCAAAGGTGACATTACAAAAACAGCGTCGTATCAGAGGTGACCCAGCTCCGCGGTAGATAAGAGTACCTTTTGCAGGATATAAAGAGATCATAGCGTAGGAGAGACGACATATCCACGAGTGACATGATAAATAACTTTATGTTATTTTTTATGGCGATTCTGTAATATACAAACCACGGAGCAAGTGAAGATGTAAGCTTTGCAACAACAATTAATTTGCTCTTTGATATAAAAGGGATACTTGCTCAGGTGGTAGAGATGAACCATCTTTCAAAATTGTAAATATTTAAAGGAGACCCGGCACTTTTCATAGAAAAAATGCTAAACTTGTATACAGTTGAATTTGGTCTCAAAATAAAGCCAAAATTATTTGCTACATAAAACTACGTTTGCCTTATTTTTAGTGAATAGTGGAAAGAAGTTATTTAATGATTAATATTTTTTAATATAGAAACCCTTTTTATGACAAACCTACGTATTTGACATTGACAGCTAGCTGCTGATGACAAATATTGCCAGACTACGTTACCCAATTATGAAACACAGATAAAAAAATTAAAAAAGTATACAACTTTGGCACAAAATGCCGGGTGTCATTTAGTGCATACAAAACACCAATTGACAGTCTACAGTCACATGCGAGACGCCAATCACAACAAAACAGTTTCGCATGTGACCAATGAAAGCATTGAAGTTTTAATAATAATAAATAAATAAATATTTCCGACACTCACACCAATTAGCCTAGCCCCAAAGTAAGCACTATAAGGCTTGTGTTATGGGATGCTAGGGTAACGGATAGAATACATATACTGTACATATATAAGTATATTTATATAAATACATATTAAACATCCATGACTGGAGTACAAATGCTCGTATTCATCACACAAACATCTGCCCCCACTGGGATTCGAACCCGGGACCTCTCGAGTCGGCGACAGCCATGAAACCCGGCGTACAAACCACTCGGCCACGGAGGTCGTCAATACAATTCTCTCTCACTCACTGTCAACCATAGAACCGAATTCAATTTGTTTCTGCCTTTTTATATATGTGTGTCGTTACTTTAATATTATTTTACGACGACTCATGTATATATATTTTTATGCTGAATACACAAGTACTCCTACTGGGATTCGAACCCAGGACCTTTGGAGTAAAAGGTAGGAAGGACCCCTTCGTTGCACCAATTGGTCGTCAAATTTTTCCAAGCATCATTAAAATTCCAAGCAATGCTATTTAAGGTAAAAAATACTGTTAAAAAAGAATAAACTTTTTAAAAGTAAAAAAGACAGACAGAACACAGCTTAAACTTAGTATCAAACTTGCGAATTGGCGAATGCACTGTCATCATCAGCCTATTAATGTCCCCACTGCTGGGGCACAGGCTTCCCTATGGATGGAATAGGGAGATTGGGCCATGACCCACCACGCGGGCCCAGTGCGGGTTGGTGGGTGCTAACGACTGCAGATGCAGCCGGGACCAACGGCTTAACGTGCCTTCCGAAACACGGAGGAGCTCGAGATAGTAAATTATGGTCACCCATCCAATGACCGACCACTGCGAAAGTTGCTTAAATTCAACGATCGCTGCGGAACGCGCTAACCACTTGCGCCATCGAGCTCCTCGAATGCACTGACCGTTATGCTACCCCGGCGCTGACGGCCGTGTCGAACTTTCTCTAGCCTTAGGCTGCAAGGCAGTGCCATCTCTTCGCATTGTAGGTAACCCACAATGTCAAATTAATACCTTTACAAGTATTAAACATTTGAAAGAAGAAATAGCAATTATAGTTATGTTTTTATTTTTAAGCAATTGACTGCTAGATGTTTAAATCTAAAGAAAAGTATACTAGAAAAAAATCCACGCTGACCAGGCAGCAGACGGGAGTCGAACCCGCAGTCAAATGCTTAAAAAATAAAAATGGTTGCCTGTAAAGTCGGTTTTACGGGCGAAGATTTTACGTGACAACGTCTTTTTCTCGGTAGAATATTTATTGATATGAATATAATTAAATTGCACAATAGGAACAAGGAATTGAATGAAAATAAGAATTGCACAAATTTTAACTATAGAAATATATTTTGTTTACTAAAACATTGTACATGTAAACTTAAACTTAACACGAGAGACTCATCGTAACGTTACCGAGCGTTACACTTTTTCATAAGTGACTCCCAGCCGCAACCTAATTTAAGACGTTGTCACGTCAAAAACATAACTATTACAAATTGTATTTTTTCTTAGTACTTACATATTTTGGTATGCAGCAAAGTCACACAGCGTCGAATTCAACCCACAGCCTGGAGCTTTACTCCCACTCCCATATTACAAAACGATGTTAGTTAAACCAAGGGGTTTTCTCTTTCTCCGAAACGAACGGTAACGAACGAGTACAAACGAAATTTAATTTCGTCAATTTGAGGTTATAATTTCTACGATAAACTTTCAAATTCAATGTTTCGTTGAGTAGCCTTAGAGAATCTAAATCTCAATGTATTTTCGGGCGAACGAATATTAATATAAATAAAAACTAGAAACATAATAAGAAATGAGCGAAGTTTCTATCGAAATTACGTTTTTCGTTGAATTAGAATAGGCCTCCAGGTCTAAACATTATACTGGCTCGTTTGTTTGCTAAGGAGAGGACAGCTTCTCTCTAATGGTTTCCAATTTCCAAGTTTTCGGAGTTCCGGGTTTCCAAGTCTAACATAAGTCCGATTTGAAAGACGGTTTAAATGGACTTTCGCTATATTTCACCTTATTTTACTCTTAGTAATATTTTAATTTAGAGGTTTCAATGCCGGACACGATATGATTAAATTAGCGATAAACGATTACATGAGCGATACGTTCTGGCGTGCTCCCCAAATTAAAATTATTACATTAAAAAGTTCAGTACCTTTTGACCACGATTAATATGTAAAGTTTTGAAACTCAAAAAGGTTTTGGTGTAGTATATTTTTAGTTTTAGGTTATACTTTCAATTGAAACCACACACGATACGTTTTTGAAAGAAATAATTAAAATCCCTTAGAAAAAAATGATGACGACATAACTCCCCCTTTTAAAATTCGTCCCTAAGGCAGTTAGAGTAGGATTAAGAGAGGTATGGCAAAGCGGATTTTACGCTCCATTTGGAGCGCACGTCCGGTGAAGTAACCTTACAGATCCATCTCGCATAAGAATGCAATATAAAATAACACTACCATTTTTTTATAGCCAGGTTGGCAAATGACTCTACCCCACCTGATGTTAAGTGGTGATAAAGTCCAAACGCGAAGATAGCTGGTACAGCAGTTATAAACTGCTACACCAACCATCCTCGCCTTGCCGGCCCGCAAAAATGCTTCAACACGCCTCTCTTAAAGGACCCCAGATTGTAGGAAGGAGGGAACACGTGCGCGAGCAAAGTATTCCACTTACGCATAGTACGACAAAGAAATGATTCACCCAATTTCTTCATTCGTGTAGGAATAGTGGTCACAGTAACTCGGTGGCAATGTAGGCTAGCGCGCGTGGTCCTCTGAAGAAAAGTTGATGTAGGGATAAGGGAGAATAACCCCTCAGAACACTCGCCATGGTATTGTCATTTGGTAATATTGTGTTTCTGTTGGTGATTAAGGTTCCAGGGCTCCACGGGGTAGGGAATTGGGTCAGGGTAGGCAACGGTGCAAGTGATATATTTTGGTATCGCAATCGTCTATAGGCTATGATGACGGCTTGCCATCAGGCGATGCACACGCTTGTTTGCCACCCTTGTAACATATAAAAGGATGGACCACGATGACGATCATGATAAGTATATTAAAAGTCCAATTTATCTTTTACCTTCTTTAATCTTACCTTTTCACCTTTTTTACTGCATCCCGAATTGTATAAAAGGGCGAAAGTGGACAGGCAGCGTGAAATTTTATATTATATGTATATCGAAATAAAAATATAGTGGGATGGGAGATTTTGTTATTTCTAAGAATGACTATTCCACCTGGGTATAAAATCAATGAATTAAAAACCAAATAAACATTAATTTATTTAAAAATATACCATAAATTATAAATAGTGTAAACTGTATATATTGTATACTCGAGTGACTTCCTATACGTCGCAGGAATATTAGAATCCTTTGCCTCCTTTTAATATCCTCTTTATTCCACAGTATCCACCTTTTCTCTGAGAACGCTTTTCCTTTATCCACTCTCCTACAGACTCTTGCAGATCCTATCTCAAATCCCTACTCAAATGTCTCACCCATAATACTGATATTGCATCCTATTCCTTCACAGTGCATGCCGTTCGTCTGTGGAATTCACTGCCAGCATAAATCGGAGTTTCTACTTCTATCTCAATATTCAAAAAACGACTGGAGGATCATTATTTTTCTACTTGCCATTTATTCTGCCACAATTATTTATATATATATATATATATATTACATCACTCTGCCCAATAGCCCAATAGGCATTTGGCATTATTCATAATGCCCAATAAGAGCGGGCAACGTGATTATAACCAATCAATTTATCACATTGCCAAGTGTCTATTGGGCAGAGTGATGTAAAGCATGTTTAATACTTTCCAATGAATACTTAGTTAGATAGACCGAGCATTACAAGTAATGAAATCAATTATCGGGTAGAGTAATAATAAAAACATATTTTAAAGTTTAGTATTTATTTTTAAAATTTAAATAATCAGACCGGTTTTACTTCGATCAATTTACGAAGGGCTACCTTATCTCCGGCGCTGCGGGAATAGCAGCCCCTCCGCCTTTGCGTGACAAAGTCACAAGCATCACTCCCCTTCACACATTCGGCTTGTTGGTCGCCACCTCCGGCGGCGGCATGTAGGTATGTATTTGTTTGCTTAAATGTTCATGTGTAGTTCCTATATGTATAAGTCAAGGCTCTGTAGAGATCACAGTACTGCAATGGCTCTATCTAAGGTAACTGATGATAGCATAATTGCTTCGGATAGCAATATGGGTAGCCTTTTAGGGCTATTGTACTTTTCAAGAGCATTTTAATGCATTAGTGTAGAGTCATTGCTAGCAAAAATGGCATACTATGGAAGATCAGATGAAACGTGTAAGTGGTTTGCTTCATTCCTCCAATGCAGGCGACAATATGTAGAGATGGATGGAGAACAGGGAAAAATATTGGTATTAGAAGTCAAATATCTTACGAGAGGTTCTCCACAAGGCTCTATTTTGGGCCCGTTGGTTTTTGATCTGTTCACTGCGGATATGTGATATCGTGTGCGTTTAGTCCATGACAAGTTCTCGGCGGCCATTTTTTTCACGATTGAGGGACTTTTGTCCTCTGTGCTGATAATAGTCCTTCGTATGCGCAGGCCATTACAGTCATTATTAGTAGCAAAATGAAAAATAAAACAATTGAAATTACATCAAAGTCCTAGCATACATTCCAAAATAATGCAGACCTCATTTCCCTTACCTACATACAACATCGCAACAAATTTCTTGTTACATAATACTTAATATGCTGTGTAATTCTAACTAAGCACGGAACATTTTTCAATGCATCGAAAACTACCTACTTTGTCGATGCCCACTTTCATAACAAAGTCAAAGTTCAAGTTGAAGCAGTGAGCAGTGTCTTAAGAGCTGTCAATGTATTCATTTAGATATATAATAAATAGCAGAACAGGTTAAACTGTATAATTTAACTTTATTACGAACAGGTTTAGGTAAAAATCAACTCAAGTTGTAAATTTGAGTTTAAATTTCAATACTCCGTAAAGGATAATGACGGGGAAAAAACGAAATTCTATTTAGTCACTCAGAAAGATTATCAAAAAATAATAATATATTTGTTTTTTATTTAATCAATCAACCAAAAAATAACAAAGATAAAGCGCATCAAAGTTTGGAAGTGACGTCACTTGTAAGTAAAAATTGTACCAACACGGGATGTTACTGGACATTTCAGATCAATACATCCCTTATAGGGATTGTTTTGATTGTGTGAAAAAAGAAAAAGTACGTGTCGAAATCTTTTTGATAATCAACCGGATAGCCGTGGAAAAAAAGTTAGCCATTATCCCAATTCCCAAAGAATCCTCGTAGGTAAAAGAGTCCAGATTTCTTTGTACTAATTTATCTTCCGGACTGAAAATATCCCATGTCCCTAAATCTGTTTACTGCAATGTATCTAACTCCTTTCTATCAGTTTAAATAACTTAATACGGAACGGTGGTAAATTAAATACATAAAGGAGATTGCTCAGCTTCCATACATGTTTGGCCTAAAGACCAATAATCATGAAAATTTGTTTCCTAGATTCGAAGTTATATATAAATTACTGTAGAAACGAATATTATTGACGGACACCCCTGAGAACTTCTATAAACCATATACACTGAACATATTAAAATAATAAAAAACCAATAAGTTATATAGTAAACTAGGGAAATCAAGCCAAGTACCGAAATTATGGATTAGATTCAGATATATAGAGCATGTAGATTAACAGATAGTTGCCTGTTTTTAAAGTTAATGCATAAGAGTAACTTTTAAAATCAGGTGTCATTTCCGGTTTAAAATAAGGTAGGTACTCTGTGACAGAAACTGTGAGATGATTGTGAATGAGCCACAGATTAGAGAGAATTTTTAAACTCTCGTTAACCAAATAAAGCTAAGAGATTTAGGTTCTATAGCCATATATTCAGTAGCTTCATTATTATTGTTATGTTTTAAAGATAACCATAAATAAAATTATAAGGTGTGATACACTAAAAATCTAAAATTTTTAGTGTATCACACCTTATAATTTTATTTATTTAATATAAAACTAGTTTTTACGGGTTAATGCACGAAACTTTTATTTATTTATTTATTGACGTTTCGTAGCCTTTACAGACTATGTCGTCAGAGGCCCATAGATAGATACCTTAAAGTCTAACATATATACAGATTATAATGTGTTTATGGAGGTGTTTGGCGAAAAATGTATGGCAATAGACTTTATGATGTCGCTTACCTTCTACAATAATTGTCTGAGCACATTTGCATCTAGTGAAAATGATAATATACCTAGTTGTAGATATTAATACAGTGTAATAAAAAAAATGATTTATTTTATCGATCTTTACATAATAGATTTGTTTTTATTGTTATATAAACAACTTCGATCAGTCTTTGGCTGAATGTTACTACACCCATAGCCATTAAAAATGATTCGTATGTTTTCCAAACCGGTAAAATTGAAAGTCCTTTTTAAAGTAAATATATTATACAAAGGTGTCCGTTGAAATCTAATGTCTGTAAATTAAATTATAAATTACGCCAAGAATTACCATGTATGACATTTTTGTGCATTTAGGCCAATTTGAGCAATCTCCTTTATCGGAAAACCTCTGGAAGGAGAACACAGTATATATATCCATTGCGTGACCGTCATTTTGGTCCAAACATTAAATAACTTACGAACGATCTAAAGTTTTTGATGTGTGTGTGCCAAACTTATGACAGCAGATAAATATTCTAAATATTTAAGAAGTCTAGCCATATGCTCAACCTGCTTTTTTAGAGCCACGCAATTATGAGACAGTTATGATTAGTTTTCTTAGTTCTGCGACATAAATCTTGTGCGCTAAGACTGGTTGAAGTTTAACAACTATTAATTAAAGCGGTAAAATAAACAAAAAATACAATAATTTAAAATTTTCAATAAATTTAGTAGTTTTGGAGCAACAAATACTTTCAATGGTCGAACGTGATAGCAGTAACCAGTTTTTTTTTAAAAGATTATAGCACTTACTTTCGTTTTCATTTCGTTTGTTCATAACTCTAAGTAAAGTTAGTCCTGTCCTTTAAACGTGGTTTAGTTTATTTGTGTTGGAATAGCTGCAGCAATATTTATTTATCGCTAATGTGAAAAAACCGCTACCTATAGGTAGTAACCGCTGAACTGGGAGTTTACCCAGGACGAATTGAGTTTAAAAGAAGAAGCTTAAGATATAAAGATTTAGTTAATTTGGTTTGTATGAGGATTATTAAAATATGACGTAAATAAATGTTATTTTTATATATCGTAGTATTTTTATTTAATATTATTTATACGGCGTAGCACGTAAAAGTTTGTAACCGATTTAAATGTTTTTTTTTAATATACTGTACTTTGGTTTAGCTTAATATAAGAATATGTATTATTTCTTAGTTTTCTTACTTAATGGTTTTGTTTTCAAGAAGCCGGTTTTTATTACTGTTCAAAAAAGTTGTAATTATTCACTTTCTATAAGCCAGAGTTACATTAACTGAATCATTATACTCCTATGTACTATTTACGTGGCTTGTATTATGTTCGGATATCTTACAATAACTAAACATGAATTGAGTACTGTTTTTAATTAAGGTTTTCCATTGTTTTCTCCGTAAGTTATAATCGGATCTTCACGAAAGTAATATGAAATCATTTCGCCCAAAAACGGATTCGACCAAAAGAGAATCATCAAAATCGGTTCATACATATCGGAAATATACGCAAACAACAATAAAAAATATACTGACGAATTGAGGACTTCGACTTCGAAGAAGAAGGGTTATTTCCGAAGTCGGTTAAAAAGGATAATTATGTTATTGTTTGTTAACTTTTAGAGGTTTTGTTATAAATTAATTATGTTATTATTTATATTGATTACTCTCAAGCTGCGTGGAACTTTCATGATCTGCCAGATCCGCAAAGTATAAACGACATAGACGAATATTTGTAACTGCATATACCTAAATGTGTAGATATAGAAACGTGCCTTACATAAGCTTAACATAGGTATTTACTTAACAGAACGTACCGTACGTCATGTTAGAAAAAAAAAACGCTAAGCTTGTAAAAATGATCATGCGCGATCTGATTTCTGTGTTAAAATACATTAGTATCAATTTTAATATTTCGCTTGTTGTTTAATATGTAGGTACATAAATATTGACTGCTAAATTGTTGAATATTATATTTTAATTTGGCCCAATCTCCCTATTCCATCCATAGGGAAGGCCTGTGCCCAGCAGTGGGGACATTAATAGGCTGATGATGATGATGATAATATTTTAATTTATAATTGCTACATGTTTAATTCTAAAGAAAAATTTACTAGAAAGAATTCCACGCGGCAAGCTTTTTTCACCTCGGAAGCCGGGGTGCGATTCAAAATTAGAGCCCGAATTTGAAATAAAGACAGACAGGATATACTTTAAAATTTTTAATATTTATTTATTTTATTTATTCGGTAAACATAACATATTACAATCATTATTGGTACAGACTTATTAGTAATTGAAATAGGAGAGCGAGATTGCAACATTAAATATGCATACACAAAAAATGTACTTAGGGGCCGTTCATAAAATACGTTAGCATACAAGGGGGGGGGGGGGAGGGGTCTTGCTAAGTGTGACAAGGGGGGACGGGGGGTCTACGGCAACGTGACGTTCGTCGTTCATTAAAAATTTTTAAATTAGTATTTCTTTCAACTATTTTTCTTTCTCAATTTTCATGAAGATAGAAAATCATTTATTTCGTATTTAGTTTAGTTATGCATATCAGGAGATGAAAAAGCTGGTACAGAAAATGCAGAATGGATAGATGACGATGAAGTGGATGGTAGTTTTGAAAATGAAGAAGAAGATGTTGCAATACCGATTATAGATATTTCAGCTGACTTCTGATTAATAGAAATATGATTTATTTATTTGTTATGAAAAGATATTTATTTATATATTTAAATTTTATTATAAAAACTAAATAAATATTTAAATTCTTAAAATTTGTGTACTATCAATTGAAATTAATCATACTTGGGGGGTGGGGGAGGTCTCCGTCTTAACAGTTTCCGTTTCTAAGTTTGACACAGCGTGACAATAGGGGCGGAGGGGGTCGGAAAAAGCTGATTTTAGTGTGACGTATTTTATGAACGGCCCCTTATGTAAAAAACAAATAACACTAAATGGAAATTAACTATTACATTTCAATGTATTGCATTAAATTAAATTCAATCTCATTATCAAAAATGGATGGATATGTAAAAAAAACAAAAATTTACTTTAAATTAAGTCAAATTACATTACATTAGATTTTATTACATTACAATAAATTCTATTACATAACATTGCAAATAAAAGAAAACAATACAGATTTTATTAGAAAATATCACTACATAAAATGGAAAACATTTTAATTAAATTAAGATAAATTAATAATATACATATTTTTTGAATTGATTGAGATTGAGACTATACAAATACAAAACTATACAATTACAAATTCTGACTATTTCGTTATAAAAAAAATTGGATTACGTGACTTATATCTAATATTAAAATTGAGAAGCGAAAGAAGCGATGGGTTGTCTATGTACGAGTTAGAGATTTTATATACATAGACAGGTTAAATCGAAATACTTGAAGACTAAGGGAGTACATGTTAATGTTTTTACAAAATAATTAAAGGTTACGAAGACATGATGATGCATATCCTGTCTTCGTAACCTTTAATTATTCTGTAAAACCCATAACGATAGCAGAGTATCCTGAGAAATCTACGTTGGACTCCTTCAATGCGGTCCACATGAACATTATAAAACGGTGTCCAAATGACAGTGCTAAATTCGAGAACACTTCTCACAAGAATTTTGTAAATATAAAGAGTTTGCCAATGACTATTTTTAAGAAACGGTTAATGAAACTATTAATTGACAAAGTATATTATAATTTATAATACGCAAGAGTTCCTTAGTGACACTCACTTGAAAGAAATGGACACAATTATCTAATTAACTTATATTTTAGACTATTAACAGCACAATTATTAACATTATTTTTAGTTTGACATAAAAATATTGCTTAGTAATTTTGACATAAACATATTTTGAAATTTAATTCTAACTATAGTCATAGTTTGATTGTAATTGTAATATAATAATTTCGATTTGTATATAATTGTAAACCTGATTATTTCATAAAAAAATATTGTATACCTTGTAATAAGGTCGAAATGTAGTGACACTAAACTTTTTGCCTAACACCAATTTACTGTACTAACCTACATTTTTCCCAATAAAGCAATTGAATTTGGATTCTTGAAGCCTTGAGTACGGCGCAAAATAAAACCAAGTGTGCAAACACACTTATTTATTATGTGATCACAATTAGTTCTAAAATCAAAAATGGAACAAAGAACCCTGGCCACATTCCTTCGCTCAATAGTATGTCCATGTAATTTGTAATCATACAGAAGTTTCACCCCTTATTAGTATGGAAGAGTGAATTTTTAACTGCCTTAATTACTTGGTATTCTGAAGAGGAGTTTGCTGGATATCGAAAGAACAAAACCCATCAACAAAAGAGGTAGAGCACAGCAGATTTCCAGCTCGAATTGAAGTGCTTTTGGGGAAACTCAACTTATCAGAAGACTACACTAAAATAAATTATCTTTTTGGTGGTGAGCAGTTTTAGGGTTTCGCAGATACTCCCTGGTACCTCAAGTATTTAAAGGCTATAATGGTCGACCATTATCAGCATTAAGTGTGGCATAGGCACAAAGCCTAGGCATAACTTCTTGTTCGGCGGCTACTCGAATAAATTGATTTTTTTTGTCCGTTTCATCTACCCGTCCCTTTGGTGGAATTATAGAATAATATCATCTCGGGTTTCTTTGTATGTTCATCAATAGTATTATTATGATGCATAGATAATATCAAGAGCTCAGCTTTATTTTTCTTTGGCACATGAGATCACATAGTTTTCGTCATCGTCGTCGTTTCGTAGTCGTTCGTAAAACAGAATAAATTGGAATCAATCTCTCTAGACTTTTGTGGCTGAAATAAATTCGGTATTTCTCTTTTATTCTTTATCAGAGTCCCAACATACGTTAGGTTACGCTTAGGCAGTTCATCTACAAGTTCAATAGGCGAGAATCAGTTGTGTCACGTTACGATTGTTTCTTTGTAACGGCTGTGTCAAGCGTAGCACGCATTGAGTGGGAAGAAGCATTTTTTTTCTCGTCAGCTAATTATCCAGCTCCATTGCTACCTTTTCTTGAATATAAATAAATATTATAAAAATACACGGGGCACGTACGAAATCATGTGGCTTCTTCCACGAAACTACACTAGCATCTTTCTGAGAATTAGCAACAAACTTATCAAATATTCCAGAAATAGCGGCCAGTTTATCGGTCTTTATTCTCTCATCACGATCTGCTGGGTTGTCGAAACGTAGGTAGTTCAGAAAAACTAAAAATCTGGTTTCGGACATGCAGCACCTGAATATTTCTCAACCTGTTCCATCCGTAGCAAATATAAAACTGGTAGATTCGTGATTTGATTTCAGGGCGGCAGAGTAATAAAATAATCCTAAAAAGGCTTTGAGTTCTATCATGTCCATTTCTTTTAATTCTGATCTGTCTTGCCGCTTGCATTTGGCTCTAAACTCAGCGATTTTGAAGTTAGTCTATGTCAAAATTTTAACTTCTAGGGCGTAACTGTGCTACGGGTATATCTTTATTGTCGTCATCTGAACTTTCAGTATCCGATCTCCTTATGCCACCATCAGCAATCATCATTATCCCCTATTGCTCTCTGAATAGAGAGCCAGTAAAATATTGCGATTAGATGATCCTCCTTTTGAAGACGAGTTTCAACGATTGCTTTTAGAATCGGATCAGTGTGACAGCGATGGGATGATGATGATTGTTGGTTTTATGAAGCTGACATTGAAGTAAATTACTCGAGTGAACGAGAGATTATTGAAGAAAGTGGTAAGACTACCAGAGCTGACGGTGACATAAGGAATTCGGATACTGAAAGTTCAGATGACGACGAACTCTATGTTTGTTTGCTTTCAGTCGTTGGTTGATCGTTTTTTGACATTTTAGTTTACAAACAAAATCACCGTCAGCGTCAATTTATAACAAAAACGTAGACGCGCGGTCTCACAGACCGCAAAACTCAAAATATAAAGCGAAATTACTCACGCAACATTCAGTCGGAGACGTAACCTTCACTCTCAAAGGTCGGTTTTCCTACTAAAACCGAAGCTACTGAGGCCGGCTAACCTGTGGTGTATTTTGGATTTTGTAGACTACAGTACCTACCTAATTTGTTTCACACCCATATAGGGTAAAATATGAATGGACATTATAATTATGTAACACCAAATTATGTACTCATATTTGAACAAATAAATTGATTGATTGATTGATTGATTGATTGTACGCGGGAAGAGGGGGCATGAGAATCACAAACTGCAAGCGGACTGTGAGACCGCACGTCCATGGTTAATGGTTAATCTCATGTGCTTTCTACAAACTGGACTGGATCAATGTATGCATTTGTATTAATACTTATTATGTGTGGACTCCACTCTGCAGTTGGGTAATATACTGCGTCGCAGTATAAAATAAGGCATCAATATAGTTAGCCAATATTGAAGTTATACTTCTTTAGGCGCGTTATGAAAAAATTATGAGAGTGAAATTTTTAGATGCGCGCGCATCACTGTAACCCAAAAGTAACAGCATGAAGTTGGCCGCGGGCGCGTTATGAAAAAATCATGTGAGTGAAATTTCGAGATGCGCGCGCATCACTGTAACACAATAGTAACACCATGAAGTTGGCCGCGGGCGCGTTATGAATGTTAGTGTCTAATAATGGTGGATTATTAACCACCACCACCACCATTATTAGACATCTGTTCGAAAGGTACTTTGAACGATCCACGGAGCTCCATAAGATGATCGCGTTGTCAAAAACAATGTTGGCACGCTAGTCGCCTCTGATCACTGCTTTCATATTTATAATATTTATCCACATGTTTCTAGTTTCAATATAGACACAACGTGTTTTAGTTACTTACAAGTGCTAATTACATATGGACTAATAACTTAAATTCAGTAGTGATTTTAATTGAATATTTTGAATATTTATTTAATTTTTCAAATTAAAACTGAACTTAATTGACTGTGTTAACTATCCTTTTCCAGTCCTTTTATTATTTTATTGTAATTATTAATTATTTGCATGCAATTAAAAATATTTTTAATGATGCTAAAGAAGTATAACTTCTCACGCGCGTACATAAGTTACACGCATCCATTTTTTTTAAAACTTACTATATTTTCTTTAAAAGCAAACTTTTAAATACAAAATTAATATTATAATAATGAGGAGCTCGATGGCGCTAGTAGTTAGCACGCTCGTCGCTCGTGATCGTTGAAGTTAAGCAACTTTCGCATTGGTTGGTCATTGGATGGGTGACCAAAAATTTACTGTCTCGAGCTCGTCCATGATCCGGAAAGCCGTTTGTCCCGACTGCATCTGCAGTCGCTAGCACCCACCCATCCGCACTGGGCCCGCGTCGTGGGTCATGCCCCAAACTTCCTATTCCATCCATAGGGAAGGCCTGTGCCCCAGCAGTGATGAAGATGATGATGAATATTACAACATAGATATAAGTAACACTTTATTATCATACACACACCATTATTGGCAACGCATTCGCTGTTTGCACAAACCAGTACAGTAAATTGTCACGATGATCTGTTTTCCAAGATCGTTGGATCGGAAAGCAGAATCATGGCGCTAGCATTTAACGCGGTACAAAAGCAGCACTGGAAACGGACAACATGGCCTGCCGTTTCCAGTGCTGTTTTTGAATCGCGCTAAGAGTTCTGGAAGACCTTGATGGCTTTGTAAGCATGTCCAGTTTGCAACAGCAGACGGTAAGCGCTTCCACGAGGACGTGCCTACTTCTCTTTCTTTCCGGATGACTCGCGCTACACCGTGCCGGGTAGGGGCTGGGTGTCAGCCTTAGCACAGACAACTAATAGTACACACATTTTATATGGACACACTCACGTTATACCCCAAGTGAACGGACAACGCTCTGAAAAAACCGTGCTTAGGCCTCCGATACATCTTAAGCCTCGTATGCATCTGGCAATGTTGCATGTTGTAGTGCAACGTTGCCGAACACAATGGCGTCATATGTTGCGCGTCAATTGTTGTCTAGTGGATACGAGGTTCTATCGGTTATCAGCCAAACTATGCTTGGCCGTCTTTGGACGATGGCGAATCGTACGCACTCACTTTCTTTTACATTCGTTTGATTTGATCGTCCGTGTTTGACCGATGACAGTCGAACTTAGTTAGGCTGATAACGGATAAGATTTATCCGAGCTTAGGCCGACGTAGGCAGTGACAACGCTCGGCTCGTGTCCGTACCGGTAGTATCCTTAGAGCAGTCATCCTTCAAATGGCATATCCGTTATCTCGGTTGTCAGAGGCTATTCTCTGGCACTCATTAAATGGTGATAAAACCATTTGCAATATTCAGCAAAGTTAGAAAGAAAGAATAAAGTTCAGATCTCTAAAATCAACTATGCTCTTTTATATTTTTTTAGATGTTTGATACTAAAGAAAAGTTTACTAGAAAAAAATCCACGCGAACCAGGCAGCAGACGAGACTCGAACCCACACCCTTCGCTATCCGGGCACACACCGGGCTATTATGCACTGACCATTTAGTAGTGCCTTTTAACTCGGTATTCGCGATGTGATTAAAAATTGTACACGAATATTAAATAAATTTATTGCTGCGGCTTACATACAAACGTTACAGACAACATTTTAACTAGAGTTCTTCCATCCCTCGAAGTCCCGGTTGCCGTAGGTGCCGTTGACTGGGTTCACATGGTGGTGGCTTATATGGCCTAGGGAAATGAAAGATTTTATATTGATAAGATCTCTTATTTCTCCAGGCCATAATAGCATTCATATTGTATTTGTCGCGAAAGATGCTTTTATAGTACCTTTCTATTAGAACAGCTTACGATTAATATACATATTATTTTAAATTTGTTGAACAACCAGTGATTAATGATTGTTTTCAGTTAATTGTACCCAAATAATTTGCTAAGAAAATTTTGAGTAATCGTACAGCTATACAAAATCTAAGAAAACATTTATATTGCATAAAAACTTTAAAATTTAAAATCAAAATTATTAATTCAGTCCAGGCTGTTGTGAACGTTCACTGTATGCCATCGGTTCGTAATCTAAGGGGGACCTTGTACTGAAAATATCCGGCAAGAAATTCAGCAAGGGCTATTTTTTAGGTAGATAATGCCTACAGTACCCCTAGCACGAACCAATATCGAATTCGAATAGTTTGCGAGTACGAAATGTCGTTGTCAAATTTTGTATGGAAACTTGAACAGCAGCGCCTCAAAGGACGTAACGAGAACTAAAACTCAGTACACATTTGACAATGAGATTACGGACTCGCAAACTATCCGAATTCGATAATGGTTCGTGCTAAGGGTACAGGTTACAAAAGCTAAAATTCTTATATATAGTACCTTTATCAGCTGTAAAAATCTTCTGTTATAATGGAGTCACTTACATCGTACCGTAACCTAAGTTAATTTATGCAGTAGTCCGCACAATCTCCACCAGATGAACAAAAACATGACCCAGGTACCTACGCAATGAAAGTTATGTAGGTCATATAAGTTTTATTCCGGTACCTGTGTCAGCTTTTGTAAACGCAATCATATATATGGAATATTATCATAACAATTATGATTAAAAACTGATACACTGATCTTATTCATTGTAAATGCAATAAGTGTTATGTTTGTGCTATTAAAGTTTATATTTATTTAATGTCTTATCTCGTGCTTAAATTATCGCTTATTGATAAAGTCTTATTATTATAGCATTGGATAATACCAATACAATTACAGTTATAGTGGAGATTCTGGCTCCTCCAATTTAAAAAAAACGTAACGTAACATAACTATCTATGGCTTCTATTCTAAAGACTGATTTCTATGGTTCCGTACCTCAAAATAAAATAACAGTACCCTTATCACTTTGTTGTCCACTCGCCCGTCTGTCTGTCATAACCCTTTATCTCAGGAATGCATGCAGATATCAAGTTCAAATTTAAACTCCAATCTGTGGTCGCTTGAAGCTGTGAAAAAATAAAACTTATGAGTTAACGTTAAAATAAATATATGCTCGTTTATGTTGCGTACCAACAAAGTACGGAACCCTTATGTGCGACTCATACTTGCCAGGTTTCTTTTATTATGTAACGAATTTATGGCTCAATTCACACTGACGCAGAGTCGAAGCGTCGCGTCGCGTCATGTTTTTCGTCTTGGAAATACATGAACAGTGGGAAAATAGATATGAAAATTATAAAACTCGGTATTAAGAAGTCGCGTGTCGTATAAGTAGGAATACCTAAAAAGTGGGAAAAGTAGAGATGAATTTTCTACAGGCGAAACGCGCTGCGTCGCGTTACTTCGACTCAGCGCCAGTCTGAGTTGAGCCTAATAATGAAGTTTAACGGAGTGGTGTGAATAATTATAACGTGTATAGCACATCAAAACTGCCTGGGGATTAGTTACACAATGCATTTACGTAATTGACGCCGCCGTTAACTTGGTCTAATTTCCCGAAATTAACAAATGCTGTAAATATATACGTACATAAGTAGGAATGAAAGTCAAATTCAATGTCTCCCCACATTGAATTTGACTTTCATTCCTACTATTGATTGGAAAAATATTGATTGGACCATTTTGTATCCAAAAGTTTAGTAATAGTAGGCACTTTTGGTTAAATAAAACAAGTTTCAACGGTATACATAGATGCACTGATTTATTTATTTATTGACGATTCGCATCCTTTTCAGGACGCGTCGTCTGAATTATACTTAGGTATATCCTGAAAAGGATGCGAGACGTCAATAAATAAATAAATCAGTGCATGTATACTGTTGAAACTTGTTTTATTTAATGAGTGGTGTGCGTGAAAACCTAAGAAACACACTTTTGGTTACTTTGATTTTACATTAAACCTTTGTAGATTTTATCTGTATGTAAATAATGGCGCGATTACATTTGTAATACGATTACTCGAATACGAGTGCACTTCCTTATGTTTACCCATCTCTAAACTCAAACTCTTTATTTGCAAACTAAGTGTTACATACGGTTCTTAAACATAATACATAGGATCTTATGACTTAGTCACCTTGTACAGGTATAACAAATAATAGATAATTAAACATTTATATTATTATTATGATATTATAAAATTATAAAATTGTAACATATTTACCCGACACCTTCCAGCCCGTATTTCTGTGTAAATATTCCTTCGGGTGCTCGAATTCAAGTGATGTCTTTCATACACCCGAATACGGGCTAGCGACTAAATGTAATTGCGGCATAAGGTCAGTAAAGCTAACCTGTACCTTTATTACATTTATATCTTTGTGACTTAATAACTATGTATATTTTAACTTTCATTTTGTAATATAATATAACTTTAAGTACAAAATTAATTGTGTTAAACAAAAATTAGACACTGTTTCGGTACGCGTATTATAATTAGCAAAATTAAGCTTCAGCCGGTGGGTTATAGCCAGTGTGAGATAACAGTGGCCGCGAAGCGGCCCCGTAGAGAAATTATCGTTTGAAATAAATTCTGTCACGTGCCGTACGTGACTTAACACGGTTTTGCAACAAATTTAATTGTCGCCTGTTTGTCGCGCGCCTGAGATAATAACTCGCAACCCGTTCAAAAAACGTTTCCATCATTTTCCCGCGTTGGATGAATTATTTATCCGCTGTTGCTTTTTTGTTTTATTTCGTGGCGGCGTGGCGGCTTTAACTCATTCGGTAAAAATGTTGCTATCAAAATACCTCAGTTTGTTGGCGAATGTGCAAATTATAAGCATCAATTATGGTAAGAATAACAGTAGCCGATTTGGTAAGAAATTCCCCGCGCCTTTTTTTCGTGAAAAGAATAACTAGTCTTTCTGGTTATTGGAGACAGTGGATTTTTACGAGTATTTTTTTAATAAAAACCTGACGAGAAATTAACGGATTACATGATTGCAAATACGTATAACGCTTGAAAGATACGATTAAGATATGAGTACGATTGAAAAAGTAACTGTTCACTGGTTTATAGGTTGCTGTTCACTGCGCCGCTTATCTAAGTACCTACAGTAGTTTTCACATGTTGTGACTTAAAACTAACTTAAATACATGGTAGTGCCAATACACGTTAACATAAAAATAAAATATAAATAATCAGACTTTAATGTGTTTTGCTAGTTTTGTAATTTTACTAGAAATATTATGGGGAACGATATTTTGTAAAAATGTTATTTTCATTATAAATCAAATGAAAATACGTTTGTACAAAATATGAACACAGCTCATGTTTAAAATTTATATCCTGTCGATACGGCGAAAATTATTCGTCGATGTAATTTTGTTATTTCGTGAGTCATATTAAAATACACGTTTACGCAACATAAATATTCACACTCAAGTATTAGTTTTTGTGTTTGCCTTTCTCGTAATATTTAAGTATTTTCATATTTCGATTTTAACACATCTCCTGTTCTTCAATTTTTCATCTTCTGTGTACTTCTCAACGACGCTTTAGTCCGCTCTTGGCATTCACCGCGTGCCTTATGATGGATCACAACACATAAAGACGCCGGCAGTGAACGCGAGGAGTAGGACTGACTTCTTCATTAAATTCTCTTCTGATGTTTTCGGCTTCTGCTTCCACTTCACAATAATTTAAGACGTTTGAAAAGTTTTTTTTTCACCACATTCTTACCTGATAGCGATATATTCCTGAAGTAATGCCTCTTTCTATCACGTAAGATAATCAGTTTACAAATACAAGTAATTAGATATCAAGAGTAAGCATTTTTTTAGCATTTAACTTCTAGCTTTATAATATTCTTCCGGATAGCGGAAGGTGCAGGTTCGAGTCCTGTCTGAAAACTGGACCGTGTGGAATCTTTCTGGTAAAATTATTATTGGTGTGTAGATTATCTATTAGAAAAAAAAATCTTGAGTCTACTAGTGTCACTGACGCATACTGGCGCTACGGAAGATAAGTGCTGTACCTTATGTTGCAGCGTTTACTGAGTAGCGATCGTTTTGGTTAAATTAATTTTGTATGCCTATGTATTCTATAACCACGGTAATCTCACTGTTGTTATAATCAATAAACTTGTTTGATTTGATTTGAAATCGTGGGTACACTTCCGGACCACGGCACGGCTATTTCAATAAACACCCGCGTAACAAATAGGCATTTCCGTTCCGACAGGCGTTTGTGCAAAGCCTGCCTAGAGGAGCAGAAGACAAATACCCACCTTCTACTAAGGTGTTGCAAGACAAAGGAATGACTATACACTTAAGGAGTCTACATACAGAAACTACTTGAAGCGACATTCCTGGACTGCAGGACAGGTTGGGCATCTTGGAGTAACTGGAGTGGCTGATGCGAATGTGGAGTACACAATTAAAATACGCGCAGTGTTGAGTCACGGAAAATAGTTTGCCGTAATAATCATAACTTTGTTTTTCAAGCCACTAATGCGTCGTACGAAGTTATTGCTAAAGTTGGAGATAAGGCACTTTCAAAATTATGAAACCTTCCCAATGACTTGCATGGACATATAAAAAAGGTAATAGGTTATTTTAAATGTCCATGTGGACTTGCAATTTGGTAATAATGTTTATTATAACGTTTACCTTATTAACAAATACCAAATACATTGTTAATAATTTAAGCATATTAAATTTTCAGTTCCCAGAAATAATGCCGGCTGCAAAATCGAAAGACTTTTGTACTGCCCCCCCTTTAAGACAAGACTCGGGAATCACTCTCCTCTTTGTGGAATGTTTTCATCCTATAATACTCTTCGAAATTATTTCGACATATTTAAAGGTTCTAAAGCCTCAACCAGAAAATGTTTAAAATCAATATTTTTTGATTAAGTTTTAGTCTTAACTTTTTTTGTAGGTACTGAGTTTAACCTATATGTACTATATTAATCCTTGGTAGTTAGGCAGTATTAGAAATGCATGTTGTGCTTGCATCTAGTAGGTTGCAAAGTAGCTGATGTTTTCTCTTTATGCATATATTTACATGGGTATTCTTTGTAACCAGTTATGTGAGCCAAATAAAAAAAAACAAAACAGTTTTTCCTTGAATGTTCTATGTGTGGAACGGAACCCTGAATTTGCACTTGCCTGTTATTTTTTTATTAATATTTTGCTAATTTTATTCTCTAGTCCCGATAAGCATAACAACAAAAAAATAACGATATTTGAAAATCGAATTCACAATTAACTTAAACAAAAATAAAAAAACCGGCGAAGTGCGTGCCGTGCCACGCGCATTATACGGTTCCATAGCTGCCTGTAATTACTACAATATAATTGAGCAGGAGTCTTTTTTTCTATATCGAAAATTAGAAAAACTAAAAAATATCAATCTATGTATCTCAACTGAAATACCTAAAGCAAAGTCAAATTGCGTCTCAAACTCAAAATCAATTTGATACTATTTTTTTTAAATGCGAATGATAACCGCTGTTTTTTTTTGTTTCCTTCCAGGCGGGGGGAGCGGGTGTGAAATCCTCATAGATACCCTACAGCCAGCTGCTAGGTTATGTCAGACTTTTACTGACTTAAAGCTTCTCAAGGGATGATGCTGTATAATCGCCGATATTTTCAAGTGCTTATATACTTCGTATAAAAACGTAACGTTAGCGCGACTCAGAAGCCGTTGCTGTTAGTACTCGCGGAAGCCTTGTGGAACTTATGATATTTTATAGTGGTTTTTTAAATAGTTTTTTTATAGATTTTGTTGCAATGCAAGGTTTTACGCTACAATAACTTCATTTATGTTACTATGAATGTTTTCTTTTAAGGAATTTTCAATAGGTAAGCAATTTTCTTTAACTAAAGTTGAATGACTATATCTCTTAAACTAACAAATCTATCTTAACCGTTATAGTTTCTATAAAGTTCATGAAAATCACTATATCATTTCCAGGTTTTCCAAGTAAATAGTTAACCTATTAGAGGAGGGGGGGGGGGGGCGCCCTACTCTAACAAAACTTAGCACTTTAAAGTTCAATATTTGCAAACAGACCCCTAAATCGAAAAATCGTCTAAGGACCTATTCAACGACATCCCACACGATGGGGTAGATGATGAAAAAAATCATCCCCAGGTTACATATTTTTCAAAATTTTATTCTTCCATTTTGTCGGCGTGATCAATATACACATCCCCACAAAATTACAGCTCTCTAGTGCTCCAAGCAAAACCGGGGACGGACTGACGGAAATAATGAAACTATAAGGGTTCCTTGTCAGGACTACGGAACCCTAAATGCAAATAAAGGTTCTATAAATATATATACTCTTATTTTCTTAATTGAGGACAGTCAACACAAAACTTCTATCAACCTTGACCCCCTACGCTAAACTTCTGGCCATAAAAACTTATTGCCCCATTTGAGTAGCTCGTAAACGGTTTCCTCGATGTTTGAATATTATCGCCAAATTAATATGCAACGGGATCTCTTTCTGGGGGAGACGATAAATTACCCGACGTGACTTCATCGGTTTGCTTACAAAAGAGTGATCTTTATCGGCAATCTATATTTATTAGTTATTAATATTATAAATCTAAAGAGTTTGATTGTTTGGTTGAACGCGCTTATCTTAGGATCTATCTACTGGTCCGATTGAAATAGTTATTTTTGATATTAGTGAGGTATGTTGGTCATTACACACGAGTATTCGTGAACACAATTTGCGTTTAAAAAATACATATTAAAGGTGGAAACAACCAATATACTTATCGAAATCTATATCTAGTCAGATTTTATTTCTCAAATATTTATTTTCGAACGTATTCTCGAACTCGTACCTATTTGGGTACGAGTTTCGCACTTTTCGCGTAAATATTTTAAAATATTAATGTTTGTAACTTCTGTCAATTTTCCACTATAAAAAACTCAGAACTAGATTGCACTGCAAGTAAGTCCGGCCAAATAAAACCATTAAACTCATACGCAAAGGCGTTACTCCAGAAAAGTACGGAGAAGACTCTTGCTTTAACTCGGCACATGCGGTCCATGTCGCTCAGGGAGCGCCCCGATCTGATATACACATTAGAGTATGAAAATGAAAAGAAACTGCAGTGCTGTTAGAAAATCTCACTCTTTTACCGCCGAATTCGGCGGTGTAATTTGAAATTCGTGTTCTAATTTTGAATTATACTGCGGATTATAAAAAAAAAGGAAAACACCTCATTTTTCCGAGGTGAAATGAGTTTGTTCTTACAGAATAGCAGTGCTGTTCAAATTAAAATCTTAAGCAACGTAAAAAACGCACTCCCTCGATTAAATTCCACAATTTCTAGAAATAAATAAAAAAAAGATCGAAGAAGATTTTATTGACCTTACACATACGTAGTTAAAAAAAAATATATAGTAATAAAAATAAAAACAATCAGAGAGCAACAATATGGAGAGAGAAAAAAGGCCAATCAGGACCCTGATTCAGCTTAATGCTGTTAATAGTAGGAGAGAATATTTCCACCATAACAGCGCTGGTATTCTAACAGGGTCTGTACGAGATTGCTAGAGACGAAAATATAAATTATGGTGTAAAAATACATATAGATATAATTGTATACATAAACTGAGTTGCATAAATAATTGAAGTTTATAAGATTGATAATAAATAATATTAAATAAATATTAAGGCCGCAAGTGCTACCCATGCGCTTTCTACGTTTAAACTTATAATAATAATATATTTAACTGACTAATAATGAAATCTCAAAAATTACTTGACTTATGCCGTTGAAGATGAAATTTGGCGCGAAAAGGATTGAAGTCTTCTTTATGGGGCTAAACTAGTAAGTTTTGTAAGTCAGAAATTACGGGTGAAACGTTTAAAATGTATGTTCTATTTATTTCCACAGAAAAGTCTGATCTAGGTATAATATACATGAAACAATCTAAGAGAATGGAATAAAAAAGTCCACGGAAGTGGAGACGCGTGTAAAAGGATTTAGGCCCGTATTACAGAATGACAACTAATTGTTGATCTTTACTTGAGTACAATTAGTAAGGGATGTCGCTATGTGCTATACAGAGCGACATCCTTTCTAACTATGCTCAAGACTAGATTCATTACTGAGAATCTTTCTATAATACGGGCCTAAGATTATAAGATTGTGAAAGCATGTCACATTTAGATTGAAAAGATTTTGTATATGAGAGTGAAAGAAAGTTAAGAAAATCTACAATGTTGACTGACTAATATTACTTTCCTATAATCCTTTAGTATATTTTTAGTTTTAAGCGCTCCTGGTAGATACGCAATTATCAGAAGAAAATGTTATTACCGAAAAAAAAAACAACACGGTCCAGGCACCAGGCTGGCTTCAATAAACTTGTAAAGAAAAAATATTTTGTGCCATAATGCTACTTAACTATTTGACATTGACAAGAAAATTGAAAGCATTTACTTTTCAGTAAAAAATAAAACTATCATACCTCGTATCGTATCGACACAGCTATTTTAATGATCCACATTAACGGTACCACCAACTTTTGCGTCACAATTTGAACTAACTAAAAAAACAGCTCCCATATGCGGTGCATGTCATAGGTCGCATAGATCGGGGGTGCATTGTACGCCACACAATGGAAATGCAGCTGGCCTATCCGAATAGGGTTGTTCTAACGCACATTCGGTAATGGAAGCTATTTTGGACAATAGTTGGCCGGCCCAAGGGGGCCCGCTGATAAAACTAGTTACTTCACAGCAATTACGAAATATTATTATTATCTACAAGCAGTTGAATTAGATGAAGATCACAATATTAACACCTCGTAAATCCTATGATATTTAAAAAGGTTGTGTTGCGGTAAGCAGCTTATTTTTTCGTTAATTTGCTATAGGGTAAAGTTAATTGCGTTAAAGTATAGATGGTAGGACGTAATGACTTTATTTTACGTTTGGTATAAGGTATCATTATCGGCCTATTAATGTCCCCACTGCTGGGGCACAGGCCTTCCCTATAGATGGAAAAGAGAGATTGGGCCATGGTAAAGAATGTCCAAATGTAAATTAATAAACCCAACTAAATTCAGGCTAGCAAATTGTACCTAGGTCACTGGAAAAAGTCACCTATTCTTGCCGTTTCCTCTAAGATTTTTTAATTTTTCTTACTCGTAGGAGCACAAGAACTTCATTGTTCCTATTTCGACTACCCTTCAAGTAAAAACAAAAGAAACTTTCAGTCTATAACTACCTTGCTGCTTACAAGCTTTTAAAAAATCACAATAAACCAAGTCTATTTGATTTTTTGTTAAATATGAAAAAATCACACGATAAAGAAAATAGGAAGAAAACATTAGAAAATAAAACTATATGTATTAATACACCAGTAAGAGGGCTGTCACCCAATAATGATATTTGACAATTAATAAAAAAATCGAATTAATGAAATCGAAAATGAGATTGCATGTTACAAGATGGACATGATGGTCTCTACTCAAATTAACATCAGGTGGGACAAAATATTCACTTGACCTGCATGTAAAAAAAATATGTCCTGACAAACAATACATTATTTAAGTAACTTCTGTTTGTTTTTGTATAGCTTCTGTCAGATAATGACCTGCGTGATCTTATCTGGTAGTTGGATCGATACAGTGTTTTCACTACCCATGTAGATAAGCGATCGAATTTCCTATAAAAAATAGTAGGTAACTGGAACAGTTATTTGTTTAAATGTTTGCCAAGTAAATACGTTTTCTAAATATATTTACGTGGCGCGTGTGTTGGTATTTTTAATATATAATAAATACCTAGTTAAATAACGAAAAATTAATGTAGAACATTAATTGCTGATCTGATAGCAGAAGATGAGAGCTAAAGTTTTCTTTAAATAAGGTGCAGTTGAAAAAAGTTTAGTCTGATCTAAAGAAAAAAATACCCTATCTGATATTGAGTGTAAGTGGAGTCCAGTTGCTAAGATTTTCACCTTGTGTGCATACCCCGTGGAGCCTTGGCAATATCGTCATCTTCTTTAATGTGGAAATAACCTCTTTAGAATGGCACTCTAATTCAATTTTTGGAAAGCTGCTTCGCTCGCTTAGGGAAATCTTATACGATTTCTGAAAACCTGCTATATGCACTACCTCTTTTTAAGGTAGAGCACAACGGATTATCAGCTAGAATACAAACGTATTTTGTTTCTGTAAAAGCATCTGAAATCCATGAATACTTCAAAAATGAAACTTATTGGCAGTAATGTCCTTACTGTTCGGTTAGTTGCATGACCGCGAAGTTCTGATTTACCACTAACGCGCTTACGATTATGATCCATTTCGTCCATTCAAGAGTTTTTACCACTATTGTAAATGTATATACAGTAAACTCTATGACATTGAAATACTTTTTTGTCGAACTTACAAACGTTTGACGTAGATACAGCCGATTATTATAATTCCACGTGGCGCGAAAGAGCCAGTGGCGACGCCTGGTGCCAAGCTCTACAACCTTGTCCTTGGGAATATTTATGGGTCTTGCGTTTTCGTGAATTTTCAGTTACATTGTTGCTTTCAGTATGTAAGAATTCAACGTCAAGTTGTACGAGCACGGGAGGGTAACCTTACGATTAGATATTGAATGTGAAGATTTTACGTGTAACTTTTTAACGCAAGGGTTGTGACTATTGCGTGGATTTTTAGTGTAATAATGAAACTTGAAATAAAATGTGATTAAAAAAATAATGGTAAGTAAAACAGGTTAGATATTTGTTAAAAAGCAATTTGTGCGTAATTAATTGTTGTATCATTTTGAATCCAAGCTTTTAATGGAAGGGTTGCGATAACTGTGAAAATTTTTAAAGTAACTACGGAACTTGAAATATAATGGGATTCAAAAAAGAACGGTGGCCAAAACTGGTTTTGATTAAAGCTACTTTCGCGTCATTGATCATTTTAACTTTCGGATCCAAGCTTTTTAACGGAAGGGTTATTACTATTGTGAGGATTTTGAGTGTAACTATGGAACTTAATTCCAAAAGTTAAGCGTCAATAAATTTAAAACTACCATTAAAAGAGTTCTTATTAATAAAGCCTATTATAAAGTGTCTGATTATATTTCAGACACAAATGCTTGGGTTTAAACTGTTCCAAACGTTCCGGCAGGTTTCTTCTATAATTATGATGAAGATGAAATGATTGTGTATTGACCCCGTAATATTTTTTTTTGTAAATATTGTTACATAATTATTTATCGCTGTGAAGTTTTTATCGCCAGTTTTTCTCCACAGCTAAAAAAAATGTCCTTAACTGGTGGTAGGGAAAAAATATGGACGATTCAAAAGAGTTGTATGTTGCATCCAATTTGAATAAAGATATTTTGACCTGACTTTTGACTTAAAATAATGTTACCTAAAATAGGTCTTGATTCAAGGCATTTTTGCTTCATTGATCGTTTCGCCTTGTTCGTACTGGTTAGAAGTCAGTAGTTTTGCGTGTCATTGTACCGGTGGTATAAATACACTGGTGTCATCTTCGACCGGCACGGCCATCGATCGCGATCAGCTGGCGTGCGCCATACCATGATTACAACGTAAGTAACACACGTGACAACAAGACTATAGACTAGTTGTTCTGGAACGTAACTTTTAAAGAACAGTACCCCTAGCACGAACAAATATCGAATTCGTATCGTTTGCGAGTCCTGCTTACTTTTTGATTATTTTTTACTAATGTGTACTGATTTTTAGTTCTCCTTACGTACTTAGTGGCGCTGATGTTCAAGTTTCCATACAAAATTTGAAATTGACATTTCGCATTCGCAAACGATACAAATTCGATATTGGTTCGTGCTAGGGGTATAGTACCTTTTATAGATTTGATTCGAGTAGTTTTCGGCAACTTCTCAACGATAACTCCTGCGGTGAAATACAATATTGACAATGGGATATTCAAATCCAGCTGAATACAGACGATAGGAATTTAAAAAGACGGGCCATGTGCGAGTCGAATTCCAGCACGAAGGGTTTTGTACCATTATCTATACAACATTAGTGACTATATTTTAACATCGAGCAAAAAACGATAAAAATATCACGTTTGCTGTATGGAAGCCGAATCCCCGGCTTCCATACATATATATACATAGGGTTAAAAGGTTATTTTTTTTGTTTTAAGTGAAAATTCAAATTTGTGAAAATTTCAAGAGCATTAGCTATCACGGTTCATGAGATACCGCTTGGAGACAGGTAGACGGATGGACAATGGGTCTTACGTGCCGCAAACGGATCCGATATATGAAGACAAAATATATTTCGTAAATATATCAGTCCCTGAATAGGTGTTAAAATATGCTTTTTAAAATACAAATACCTTTATATCTCTTTAAACAAATTTATCGTATTGGACGCATCTAAACTATGACTAAGCAGCAACTTTGCAACGTCCGTGAGATCCACTAGTACAATATAAACTATTAGCTATTTTCGCATTCTCACTAATTAATCTGTCGAAATGCCTAGTATATGGCAATAAATTCTTAGTCACTTAATAGAAATGATAAAAGTATGTACTTATATTTTTAAAAATCTCTAAATAATGTTACAATTATTATGTTTAAAACGAACCTGAGTTACCCCAGTTGAATCGGATAGTGTGGGTGTGGCTGTTGATTGATTACCTGCGTGGCTTACAGTCTGCATTCTCCATGGTGAATGAGTGTAAACAACAGCTTTGAACACCACGCGGGCACTACAAACTCTGATTAACTATTCTATCGATACCAAAACTGTAGTGATTTCGTATTATAAACATTCCAAACGCGAAAGAATTGATGCGAGTTGGGTAAAAACCAACGTCACAAATTTATATTATCGTGAAAATTCAAGTAGGATTAATATCGATTTACCGCCTCCAGGAGACTCAACATGCTTAACAAATTAATAAAACTTGAAATATGACGATTTAGAGACGGTTTAAAACCGTGCCTAGGCCTGGTAAGAAACCGTCTTGCTAATAATACTATAGTCAAATTCAACTATGTTTCAGATAACGCGGCCTTAGTTCATTTGCGAAGAAAGTACAAATTATCACTTAGATGATAGCATTTAATTAAAATTGTTTTACAATACTTATTTGCACATTCCTCATTTAGTGAATAAGTACTAGAATTGTACTGTATTCATAAAAGTACTAGGATTCTATTTTCACCGGCTTTAATGAATAAAGATATTTTTGCAAGTTTTTTTTTTCTCTCTCTCTTTGTTTAGTTTTTTTTCTCTCTCGAAGAAGGATAAAACTTGTGCAAAAACAGTTCATTTAAAATTTACATTAAGCACTTAATAGAATAGAAATATTTTTATTGCTCTCACAGTAATACACAGTTCAATACATAGTACAATGACAGCGTGAAGAGCAAATGGATGTGGCTCAGCATAAACTGCTTCGTTACAGAATGTCTCAGGCAGCGCTGGTTTTCAGCCACACCCACTTCTCCTTAGATGAAAGCGAGAAATGCAAAAGAAATCCAACAAAAGTAAACTTAACACAATAACAATTTGTTACCTAATGAAATTAAATACTTTTACAACCATAGTGATAGCTACACTATGCAGTGTACCAGAAAGTAGCAAAGCCATTAATGAAACTAAACGGGAAGTCAAATAGTGACCCTGATTGATTGCCCGCGCCGCCCCAGTATCGAGACACATTCATATTGAAGGAATGTAAACAAACTCTGATAGGGCTTAGGCATGCGTCCGATATATCAAAACGAATCCAAAATCCGATTTCAAACACAAATCGATACCGAACGATTTCTCAACAAGAAAATCCGATTTCAGAAATCTAACCGAACAAGTATCCAAATGTAAATCGGATTCGAAATTCGTGCTTTCGTTTTCGGAAGTCAGATTTCGTGCTCGGAAGTCCGATTTCGGTTTGCTGTTTACGGAAATCTATTGTTCTTCTCTAAGGCGGGATTATTTATTACTGAAAAAAGATGTCTAAAAACATCAAAAGTCGAGCAACTGACATTTTTTTGAACGCTAACCTGAAGTAATTAGGTTTGATTTTGTAAATGGTTTGAAAAATAATAAAAACACAACAGAAAAACCAAAAAAATTACTAAAAAAATATGTAAAAGAAATCATTTAACATAAGCCGATTTTTAAATGCACCGCAAAAGTTTTACTCTTAACCGTAAAGATAACTTTTCTGCTAGTCCTAAGCCACAGAATATATACTCTTGCCTAAGCCTAGATTTAAAGCATAAAGGAAAATCGCGCAAATCTACGAGTATCCTTGCTTCGTACAATTAATTGTTTGTGATTGTCGTTAGCTAATAAAACCAAATCATATCACAAACTAGTGAATTGGCTTAGTTCGGCACATCTGAAATCGGATATCTAAAAACGGATTTTAAAATCGATTTTGAAATCTGAAATCCGATAAATATCCGTTTGCGTTCAAAACCAAAAACGCCCATGTCTAATAGGGCTACCTGTCACAATTACAATACTATAACTACCTACCTTTGTTTTAGTCACGCTATACTATTTTTGTACTTTAGATTACTAGTGTTCCACCCTCGATGAAGACCATTAATAGTTTTGGTTTTCGGATTTGAATTAAATATTAAACACTAGTGGCTACCTTCGACTTCGTCCGCGTTAACTTATTTTTTTCGAGAAACCCACGGTCACCTAACATTTTTCCGGGATAGAATGTATCCTATGTAGCAATCCAGGTTGTAAACTATGTGCGTACCATATCCTTTATCATACCCTATATATTTCATCCAAATCCGTGGAGGATTTCGTTATTTTTGAAGTGTAACATCTTTCTTCTCGCTTTCCTGCAATTTGTGAGAGTTATTTCGTGAAATGGGACGGAAGTGTGTAACAGGAAGTCGCGAAAGGGCGCTCTATCTGATTTGATTTTAGAACAGAATGTTCAAATGGCTTATTCCTTTTGTAATAGGTTTTGTTTTACTAATATAAGATGAGTGGCTTATGAGGACTTCATAGAGATTAACTAATAAGGCGTTAAAATTTAAACATACGTATAAGACGGATGCGAAAATTCACAACAACACAATTATAGCTTTATTTATAAAAGAAAATTTTACGTATATCGTTCGAATAAAAAATAGGTGTTACAAAAGCACTCACAGAGTCACTATGCTTCTCATTCAATATGAGTCTATAACTGTTATAAACAAAAAACAACATTATAATGTCGTCCCACCTCCATTCTTCCATTTTGATATTTATCTCTATTTCTTTCTCTATAAGTACATTTCCATTTTCCTCTTTTCTGTTATTACACGCGTATACATTATGCATTTATATTACGTTATCCCATTTAAAAGAAAAACTTATCATTTAAATAAAACGTCATATAAAAACTAAGACGTGTCGGTGAGCGCACACGTTCGAGCAGTTTATCCAAGGGCCACGCGTCGTCAGCCCTAATCCTAATTAAAAGCCAGAAGGCACTGCCCGGTAGCGACACTCGGCTGTTGGTTTAGGTCTAAGTAACTCCGCTGACCGAACAATCTGCTTGCACAGCAAATTTGTACAGTGCTGACGCGGGATTGGCACGGTTGACCTTTGGTATCGTATAAAGCTGTGTAGAAAATTAGTTCATCGTTTTGTCATATAAAAAATATATTTCGATGCAATAAAAGGGTTTGACGCTGGCTAAAAATAATTCATGAAAACGAATGGCCGAACTAAGAGACGTCAATAAATTTGATTGCTACCAAGAAGCTTATATACAACACTGGAGATTGCATGTAGAACTTCTGTATGAAGATGAGTTCATTAACCCCATGATATGTTTTTTATCTCTCTCACACACTATCTGAAATTACCATGTTAAATACAAGAAATTCCAATCAGAAAGTGAAAATAAACAGAACTATGCCAGATATCAATCAGTTTTACAATCTCCAGAAGTCCTACTCTTGTATTACTATTATAAGATGAGTGTGACAAATTCTAACCAACTACTTTGAAATCAATGGTGTCGATTCTGGCATGATTCTCTAAACCTAAACTTAAATTTGACAACAGTGTGTCCTTGTCATTCTCTATACAGAATGAAAAGGAGAAACTGATGTTAAAATTTTTTAAGTTTAGAGAGTCATGCCAGAATCGACACCAATATTTAAAACTAAATAATAAATACGCCCTTTATTTCCCTGTTTGCTGGTTGCTACCATTTTGGTATAATAGCAACACTAATTAAAAAATCAACTGAAGAATAGCTCCGATCTGTCAAAAAAAATCTACCGCTTCGAATGTTTAAATTATTATTAAAAGTGTTAAATTGTTCAATTTGCTATTTATAATATGTATTGTGTTGTGTGAGATTGCAGAAGTGTTTGGGAACCAAATTCCAGCACTAAATTTCACAGGTAAGTCTATTACATTACGCCAATACCGAAATAAACATATTCCTATATTTTTATGTTGTAATCATAATAAAACGTTAGTATTTATAAATCATAGTGTCCTGAGGCTATAAATTAACGTTATTCTTGTTTTATTCACTACATTTGGTACCATATTCAGCAGTTTATTAAATTAAAATAATATAAATTTTGGTTTTGTAGGGTAACCATTATCACTACACTTGAGATATTTTGAGAAAGTTAATAAAATACATAAGTATTATTGTAAATAGTAATTATAAAGTTCAAAATATGATAAGTTTATAATAAATACTGTAGTAGATCATGTTGATTAGATGTAGAAAACCTATTTAATAACAGCTATCTAGCAGCGGTCTTATACCTTTGTTTATGTTTCAGCTTCCCGAAAGATGTCATTAAAAGAAATTCTTGGTTGTCCATTATACTGTCACAAACGCTCTCGAAACGGAACCGCGAATGTGCTAGAGATCGAATTAGCCAGAGCACCGCGGGTCGCAATAGAAGTCGAGTAAGGCGGCTCATTCTAAAATGAGCCTTATGCAGTGCGACGTAAAGGAGAAAGTGCAACGATATCTGCACTTTTTTACAAGTTATGCGTGTTACTTGCGTAGGTATAAGTAGGTATTTCGTACTCGCGGGTGCTAGGTAATTCTCAATTTAACAGGTACTTTCTAGAACTTCGACTTTCGACGACCTCCGTGGTCGAGTGGTTTGTACGCCGGGTTTCATGGTGTTGCCGACTCGAGAGGTCCCGGGTTCAAATCCCGGTGGGGACAGATGTTTGTGTAATGAATACGAGCATTTGTACTCCAATCATGGATGTTTAATATGTATTTCTGTAAAAAAAAATATACATAAATATGTACAGTTTATGTATTCTATCCGTTACCCTAGTATCCCATAACACAAGCCTTATAGTACTTACTTTGGGGCTAGGCTAATTTGTGTGAGTGTTGGAAATATTTATTTATTTATTTACTTTCTAGAATGCATCGATCGGCGTATATAAGGGCGATTGGCGCCGCGCAGAGACAGTTTAGTTTCAACAGCGATTTCGGAGCGAATCCAAAGGCGATCAAAGTGCAACAAAAGTGTTCAAGTAAGATTGTTTAGAGACTTGTATAGTGAAATACAGTGTTTAGTGAGTGTTTTGTAATTAACATTGTGTGTTAATTGTGTGAACTGTGTGGTGAATAAAGAACTGTCAATCGTGAATAGGGTTGCCACCTTTTTTTTGTCGAAATAAAGTACATTGGATATTAAAGGTAGAAAAAAAAGTACATTGTGTCCAAAATAAAGTACTTTTTGTTCCTCTGTATTAGTAAGCGTAAAAATATATTTTACGTTGCTACTAGCAACTTTTAATAAATATTTTGCGGCTACTGTAGTTGTTTTCCGCAATGGGAAAGGCACACAGCAACGAAAATGTTGCAGGAATTAGCTAAGGGCAACATATTTATACTTTATGTCCGTTTTACGCAAAAATTCTTCCTATCAACCTCTTTTTGTATATTTTATGTAAAATTAATCCACGAGTAATCAAATCACATTAAATAAAGTATTTTCGCGTACTTTATTGTTGGCATAAAGTATAGAGTACAATTACCCGAAATAACGTACAATACTTTATAATAAAGTACGGGTGGCAACCCTAATCGTGAACTGGCATATAATTTCGAACCCCATCCCGACACGTAACAATACCATTAAAAGGTCAATTTTATTTATCAGCCAAAATATGTAGCTTAGAGATTCTAGTCCGTTCTTAGTAAAAGGCATTTCTGGCGATTTTAAAAAGGGTTTGCATATTCTTTCTCGTTAATTTTTTTATAAACGTTTTTGACATGGCATAATATAAGACGCATCTAATATGAATAAAATGATTTTTGTACTTGTGAATTTTATTACTATTAAATAATGTGTTCCCAAGTTCCTATCAACTCCAACGCTTTGATTTATAAATTGTTTAAAGACGATACCAGTAAGTATGTATCCTAAACGTATATTCCAACATGGTCACCCTTAGAAAGAGATAACAAACATATGTGACGTCATTCAAGGCCATATTTTTTCACTTCAAGGTATTGTTTGCACTGCAATCTCCAGTGTTGTATATAAGCTTCTTGATTGCTACTCAAAGTTGACGTGTTGTCTTATTCTCTGAAAGGAGAAAGAGAAATAGTAGTAATATCAACTCTAACCAACAACCATTTACGTAGTCGCGACTTTATTCTTTTTAATTATATTAATTATACTGACTTCATTATCACTAGTCTATGAATATCCTATATAGTATTACTATGTATAATATTAGTATTCGATGCTTTTTGCTGCTTGGGTTGGCATCGACACCAAATTTTTGACCGACAAATGACTCCACCCCAACTGATGTTAAGTGACGGTGAAGTCCAGACGCGAAGATAGCTGATACAGCAGCTCTACCTGCCACACCAGCCATCCTCACCCTGCCGGCCTGCATGTTGCTTCATCACACCTCTTCCAAAGGATCCCAGGTTGTAAGAGGGAGAGAACGCGTAAGCGGGCAGAGCATTCCATTTACGGATAGTGCGACAAAGAAATGAGTCTTGTGATGAAGATGTAAATAATAATGTGTCATATTTTACTTTTTTTGAATGAATCCGGTTTTTATTTTTGTTAAAAAAGTTTTTCCTAATTTATACATAGATGTTATTTAGATGGATTTTCCGAATTTATACATACATCATCGAAGTCTAAGCAACATGCATAATATACACAAACTGCAACTTTTATCAGTTGATATATATTTTTGTAATGTCTCTTCCCCACCTGATGTTAAGTGTGATAGAGTCCAGAAGCGAAGATAGCTGATACAGAAGTTATAAACTGCCACACAAACCATCCTCACCTTGCCGGTCTGCGGAAATGCTTTTTCACGTCTCTCTTAAAGGACCCCAGATTATAGGTAGGAGGGAACACGTGCGCGGGCAAAGAATTCCACTTGTGAATAGTACGACAAAGAAATGAGTCACCAAATTTTTAAACGATGGTTATGAAATATACAATTTATACAAGGGTTTTTTTGCTTTAGTCACCAATAAATCAAAGAGATATAATATAAATCTATATTTAATACTTATATTCTTTTGTTAAAAATAATTTCTTAACAAAAGAATATAAGTATTAAAAATCGGCCCAATGTTCAAAAACGATTATGTTGCTTAGACTCTTTCGATGAGTATATTATTTTGTTTGTCACAACAACACTGTTGCTACATACAGATGTACATATGGGCTTAAGTATATTGGTATTCATCAGCCATCATTTGTTTACAGCCGAAGTTAATGTATGTAGTTAGTGGTATTAATATGTTCGGGTAGTTGGTGCAATATCACCTTGGTGACGGCCGGTACACACGACGGACCCCTCGGCCATTACATGAGCCGCCTTCAAATTTATAATACATTACAACAGTTAAGGAACGGCGCTGCGGCGGCGGTGGCGGCGTTATCACGAAAACAAAAGTGATATGAATATCTTTATGTTTATTAAAGCCTGGTTCTATGCTCACATCAATTGCCTGCCTATATAGTTAGTTCGAAACTAAGCAGAGCCTTATTGCAAATAGGTTTTAGGGTTATTAATTTGAAAATATTTAATACTGAAAGCGGAATCACTGATAAGAACGTCTTTTATTCCGTCTGAAACCTGGGCCGAGTGATTATTTTTCTCGTAAAATTGTCCGTATCTTTTAACATCTAGCAGTTAAATGCTTAAAAAGTAAAAATAAAATATGAATGTTTAATTTATAAAGGTTAAAGATTATAAATATAAGCTAAATGCCTTCAAAAAAATTTTAAAGCTTTGAAAATGCTGCATTTTTTAATGTTTTTAACATTAAAGGATTGGATTTTAATTATTAAACGCTGTTAAACCAATAGATATTTTATTACAGATATCAATATAAGTAAGTTATACCATTATGGGCTAGGAACGTATATCTTGAATAGAATGAGAAACGAAAATATACTCTGTGTACGTAATAGACAGAAACGTAATCTTGCTTGCCATCAAACCTCTAATATCCGCGTGACCATTTTTGATTTTATTTTCCAAATTTAGTCTGTTTATATTAGTAAACAATTTTCTTCATTACTTTTTTATTTCACATCGTCTCAAACGAATCATTATTAAAGAAGTAGAATTACCATATAAATAAACGAAGACTGGTTGTTTCTCAGTGTTTTGCTCAAACATTTAAGTGATAATATATTTGTAAAAGCAGGTACGAATAAAGACAAAACATTTGAAAATGATTATGCACGTTACGTTGCGCAACAAATAATAAAATTTTAATCGTTCCAAACTTTCTCGAAGATAATCTATGTATAGATTTATATAAGAACTGTAGTAATTAGTACCCCTAGCACGAACCATTATCGAATTCGAATAGTTTGCAAACCGAAATGTCAATGTCAAATTTTATATGGAGACTTGAACAGTACGTAACGAGAACTAAAAATCAGTACACATTTGACAATGACATTTCGGACTCGCAAACGATACATCATAGAGTCGCACATTTTATAACTTTGTAATTGTAAGAAACAGCCATTAATAGGTAGAACTCATTTATTCTTCTCCACACTCGTTAAACTTAAACTTACACTATGTAGTTACGTTTCGCAGCCTCCAACAAGACAGCTCTCCTCCGCCATGACACTCTCGACAATGTCTATCTTACGCCTACCCTCCTCACTATTTCCCTCTTCGGCAAAATAACTTTAACGGAAATTAGTCAAATCCGTATTTTTTACGAGTCATCTTAGCTTGACAAAACTTTCATCAAATGTATAATTATTTTTTGAGTTACCTTACATTCATCCATTCGGGATTTGTGAATGTCCTCATACAAGAGCTCGGGTACGACTGACAACCTTATATAATGAATACAGAAATGTATATAAGCGAAGTTTAAAGTATCTACTTCGAAAGTTTACAATGAAATAGTTAAACGAGATCGAATAGAATTTAGCATGTAATATTTATGCGATATGATATACCTAGCCTACGAGTATATTACTCAGGCAAAGTTGATGTAGCGTGTTAAAAGAATATTTAAATCGATCCAGTGATTTTTTTTATTTTGTCCACTTGTAGCAATTTTGTTGAATCTCAATATAACAAAAACTCGTTTTAGCCTATACAACTATGTCAAATTGATATTCACGCTTTGTCATTTTTATATGGGTTAGATCTAGTTTTAGTTAAAATGATATTATATGTAAGATTTTCTTGTAACAAATGCTGACTCTTTCAATATGAGTGTAGACTATATTTATTAGTTGGTTCTCCAGCTTCAATTTATCGCGTGCACCGGCTCAGATTATTATTATTATCTTCTAGGAATATTTTTGCGTGCGTCCGTCGCGTCGACGTGGCTCAAGAGCGGGGTGGTAAGGGAAGCCCTCCATATTTCCGGCTACAACCACCATTCACCAGGGACCATTATGGCGGAGTGCCAGCGACACTCAAGTAGACGACCTTACAGCTCGTGTTGGATACTTCAACCGAACCCTTTTCAATGAGGAACGACGCGTCCGAAAAAGTATAATGTCCAAATAGGTAATGATTCGTGGACTCTTGTTTGGGTTCATTGAAGGACTTGTGGGGTACGTTATAATATTCATATTTTGAAGGCTTATTTTATAAAGTTTATGGTATTTTTGGCTGTTTAGGAAACACTATATTAATTGAAAAGGCGTTTTAAGGCAGAAACAGAATTATCAAACGCGACGCTACCCCACGCTACGCGTATTTTCTGTGGCGCATCGCGTCGCTTGGAATATTCCTAATGTGATTCTGATCATAGAAAATAGTACATTTTGATTTGATTCAACACGCGTGGCGTGGCGTGGGGTGGCGTTGCGTTTCATAAGTCTGTTTCAGCTTTTAAGATAGTACCTACCTAAATATAATTTTATTTAAAATAAAGAAAAGTAAAATGTCTCCCCAAAAGTATTAAACTTGCGGCCACGGAGCCGAAAGATTAAGAAATATTAAAAAAACACGATAAATATGGGAAAACATAAGAAATAACTGAAAGGCAAATAAAAATTTACCTTTTGAAGGGGTTGAGATATCACGATTAAATGTTACTTGTGCATTAAAATTAAATTTACAAACAAAACGCTGTAATAGAAAACCAATTGCAATTCCGGATAAATCCAACTGTACTTTCAATTATGGAATAATAAAAAAAAAACTTTTGTTTGCAACTCACACCGGATCGGTTTAGAATTACCGCACACAAAATTCATATTCCATCGAACTCGAATCCATTGCCATTGAACCGAGAGCCCTCGCCACGGCAAAAACTGGCCGACCTTAGCACAATTTAGAAGGGTTATTATTATTTGTAAGTAGGTGGGAATGGCCGGGTGTCGCGTGGCATTCGTCGGCCGTTGAACCGAGTTTTTTTATATAACTTACGACACTATCTTTGTAAACTACGAGGACTAACAACACAGAGCTTTTTTTAATGGAATTTCAATAGATTGGGGTTGTGACAGAACTTGTTCCCATCAATGACATCGGAAAATATACATAGTTAAAGGATATTTAATTTCTAAGTCAATGAGATAGAAAGTAGTTGAAACTTGAATTAAAAAATTCTGGTTACTAGTTTTTGAAGAAGTGTTTGAGAATTATTTATTACTAATAGCAAACAAAAAAAAGTGAAATAGCACAATCTGAATAAATTCGGACGACACTCTATCAAAGGTTTACTTACTCAGATTTACTCAGAATCTACGGTTGTATACATATTACTCCAAGGGTTCTTAAATAAATCTCTAAATATTATCTTCGAGAAAGTTTGAGTTCTAAGTTTATAAACTTTTGTTAACATATTTTGTATTAGGACATTCTATTGTGCATTCAGGGTTGCCAGAGTAACCTCCTGCTTGTTAAATTCCCAAAACTGTGTAGTTCTTTAGTTATTATTCTGAGGGATGATTAATGCAAAAAGGTCTCTCAATTTATGAAAGAGCACTACACATTTCACTATGTCCTACCAGAACGTTTACGTTGACCTAAGCATTATCTTTTAGTAAGACTTAGTTTATATTTCTTTTAAAACAAAGCTCTCTTAAGCTTGTCGCAAAAGTGTAAAAAATATATGTGTATATTATTATTGACGCTTTTCACGTGGCCACAAAATAAAGTTTCGGTTGGAGATGAATTATGAGTAGAATAGCTTGGCTCCCATAAATCTGGTTTCCTAATGTTTTGCTAGTGCGGTCCAAAACTTTGTCACGTTCGGTGCTCTCTATGATAAGGGTTCGAGCAACGAGCAAGCCCGGCCGTGGGAGATGTTGCGCTGCGAAGTTCCGCGGCGGCCCCGCCCCGCGCAGCTGTCGCCGTAACGCGAACTTATCGAATAATCGATTGTTTGATTCGCGACTTTTATTGTTTGTTCGACGCGATTGTTCCGCGTATTATCGGTATTATTATTTATCTTTTTTTCTGGGATATTGTAGTAGTAAGTACAATAATTACACCAAGTAGGTACTTTGCATATTTGACACGGTTATTATATTTTAGATATTCAAATGACATCTGTCATACCCTATGAGTCGTGTTGCACTCAGGGTAACATTAAAAATGACCCCAATATCCGAGATTGATTACTCCCGCTCTATTATGGAATGGTCTAAATTAATTATGTACGTCAAAACCGGTTGGATTACATGCAGCACGCATTAAAACGCTAAGAACAACACAATAGATGCGTTACGCATCCTATTACTTATGCAGAGAGTGCACGCGCTGTGTTTTGGCTAGACAAAGCGCAATGGATTAGGCGCAGGGAGGATGGGGTGGCGGTCGCCTAGGGGTCGATGCACGCAGCTGCGCGGGCGCGAATCAAATTGATACGTTCTTAAGGTTGCCACGCAAACTCAAACGCATTTTTATCGCAATAAAAATCTTTTAAAGGTACATAATTTATTCATTTAATAGTAGAAAAATTACTTGTTTATAACGCTACTGATAGATCACCACAATTATAATACTTGGTCAAAATTAACGGCGCCGTTCAGCTTCAGCGTTTGATGGCTATAATGGGTTGGTAGTCAATATCAACAGTTTGGGTTAACAATGGTTTCGATTCTCGCATGATTATCAAAACTTAAATATAAAACTAACACCAGTCTCTCCTTTTCAGTCTGTAAAGAGAATGATAAGGATACGCGTTGTCAAAGTTTAGGCTTAGAGGATCATACCAGAATCCACACTATTATCTACTTAATTGTCTAAGCTTCGATTTATTGTTGTTATTTGTTACTGTTACGCAATGTGCAATACTTACGTACGTTAATAAACAAAGAGGACTGTAAATATATCGCTTAATGTAAGACGTAACTTTTATCAGTATCACCAATTTTTTCAATGTATTAACTTCGACGTGACTATAACGCAAAATTTTATCATTATTACTTATTCTTTCATTGTGAATCCAAATGAAGAATAAAGGTACAGAAGAGGACCTGTATATTGAGTAAACAGTACTTCTTGACTGAGCGGTGACAGCCCTTATTTTGATCGCGCACATGGCGCGGACGCGCGTGCGCCGATCGTGGGAGCCGGCTGTGACGCGAATGACGTCATATGCCATGCCATGAATGGGGCAAAGCCAAGGAGCTCTACTTATGAAGAGGAACAATTTATTATTTATTACCATCATCACATCTTTAGGTAGGTAGTATTAAACAAAGTCGCTCCCACTGTCTTACGCTTAGATTTTTTCAACAAGCAACGGATTTAATGTTTTCAGCAAAGTAGACTAATTCAAGAGGAAGGTTGAAATGAATAATACATCAATAATCAATAACAAAAACTATAGTCTTCACCAAAGGAGGCCCTGCTTATTAGTTAAATATAATTATAGTGTTTTAATAATATATTTAAAGCAAAATCAAATAGTTATAATATTTTTGTTAAGATTAACTAATAAATCAATATCTATACTTATATTTTAAAGAGGTAGTTTATGAGGTTATATAAATTTTGAAATTTATTTTATCAATAGGGAGTAAACTTATTTGTGAGCGTCATAGGTTATATATTAGAACAAAAACTGTAGTCGTCACCGAAGCGAAGCAAGGGCAGGTCACAACTTTGTAAATAAACAATTACTGGTAAATTATATCAGCATCAACAAAAAATAAATTAAAAGAGAAAAATAAGCTGTGGACCCATAATAATTTACTGATGCGCAAATTAAAACAGATTACATTTCTCCGTCCCGTCCGCTGCCTTGTAGGCGTGGATTTTTTTCTGGTAAACTTTTCCTTAGATTTAAACATCTAGCAGTTAAATACTTAAAAAATAAATAAAATCATAAAGATTACATTTATTTATTTTTATAATTAACCAAAGACCGAAGTTCTTAATTCTAATTAAAAAGCTAATCATGTTTAAGCCTCATTCTGTGCTTATTTTGTCCCCATTTGACATTAAACCTAATACTTAAGCATATGTGTAAGTCTGTTTGTATTAATAAAGCTGTGTTGATGGTCCATAAATAAATAAATAGAAAATTGATGAAGATCGAATGATTGTGTTAAACACGATTAAGTTTTAATTTCAATTAGGAAATTTGGTGCAAGTCGGTCTAAAATACTGACAGTTTTTTTTTTTTTTATATTCTATGTGATAAGAATAATTAATTCATTTTATTATCAAATATTTTTTAATATATCGAAGAATCTATTTATACTTAATGTTTAAGTAGGTTCTAAATCAATAAAAAGTTTCATTAAGTATAAAAAAATTCTGCCAAAAAACCTTTCCTTTGTCTGGTTAATATAGATAAAAAACAAGACGCCTTAAGCTTAGTCCATATTTTAATGGTTAATGAATTCTGTTCAGACAATATATATTTTATAGGACTCAGATAAAGGCACAAACATTTACTAAAACGAGAGTTTGTTCAGTGTTTTCAACTGAAGTATAAAATCAAGCAAAATAAAATAAAGTGTTTCTAAGGATTTAATAAAAACCATATTTTTTGTTTTTAGTTAACTAATTTTGAAATGCCTTCGATAGAATTGTTCAGTGAGAATAAACCAAGTCATTGTTTCATGTAAGAGATAAGAAAATCGGCACATAAAACAATTTACCTAGGTAATAAAGTAGATATTTCGAATACTTTTTATCTTAAAATTAGTATGACGATTTTTACTATAAAAATAATAATTTAAAACACTTAATATCAATGAAAAACAGATCGGTTGAATACTTTTGTAATTTTTGTATTCGGCGATTTGCAATTAGATATTAATAACATATAAATGATTATCATTTTCTGAATCCAAATTCACGTCTATCATAAAAAAAAAACAAAAAAGCACATCAAAATATTTATTGGAATGACGGAAATTTAAATAAATACAAATGAACCACCAAAATGTGTACGCGCATAAATTCTGTACGACGCAACCATATTGAATAATTCTTCTTTATTGTTTTCATTATTGCCAGGACAAGGTTTGCAAAAAAATAAAAAAGAAACTCATTTTATGAAAAGTGATTTAGTCAATGAAACAGAAGACAGTGAGAGATAAGACACAGAGAACAATGGCAGCGGACATCAATTGTTAAATCAGTCTTTCAGGAATTTAGAAACATTCACGAAAAAAAATATGGCGATACGAAGTTGATCGGGTCAGCTACTTTCTGATATAATGGAAACTAAGTCAGTTGCTAAGACAGGAGTGACCCGAGTTTAAAGCTCTTGAGTTAATAATTATATGAAAATATTATATGAAAGTTTGATGTTATTCAGGGTGTTTGTTGTGTACTTGGATTTTAAATATTAAGTTTTAACTACAGTAAACTGCTACAGTATTAAATCAGGCGCGATCTGTCCAAGATGGATTTGTTAAACTAATTCGAAATGGTGTTTAAAACTCAAATCAAACGTAGGGTTTTGAAAAATAAATGTATAGCTTAAGTTAAGCCCTTGTTATGTTGGTAAAATTAAATTAATAAATAGTTGCAATAATGATTATTACTCACTAGAGCAATGAAAAAGGGGCTGGTTAAATATCTTTGTATTTTTTGTATTATGAGAAAAATAAAATTAGGTATAAAAACTATTGAAATCCAAATTAAATTCAATATCTATTATCAAATAAAGAATTTGAATATCTATAGAAAACGACTGAAATTGCTATTAAAAGAGTAACTAACCCGTTTCCGAAATAGGGGTTAAATAAGGTTCCTTATTTATGAAGCAAGTTTTATCATAAAAAGTCAATAAATGATAGTTTAATTTTTAGAATTTAATCCTGGCTACTTACTTTAATAATGATATAAAAACGTTTTCATAAAATAAAAAAGGCGAAGCTGGGTGTCGTGGAACTCTCGGTTGGAACGAAGTTAAAAATAAACATAAGTATACCTAAGTACACAACTACACACAATACGCTACGAAACAACTGACGGTTGTGGCGAAAAATCTTATATCCTTTCGCGTATTTTTCCATCCGCCAAGTCCGTACCATTCAAAAAGGCTCTTCGTACCAAAAAGGAGTGCAATTTATCATAAATTAAGTGATGTAGAATGTTTACTAATTTATATAGGTGCTTACATTTGATTATATTTGACAATAAAGTGTCTTTATTACCCGGGCGTAAAGAATTTATTAGGTAACTAAAAGCCTGAATGACGCATATTTTCGTGTTATAATGACACATTGTCACGTGGCAAGCGTTTATGGCTATACGTACTGATAAGGAATCATGCTCAATCGATAATACTTACGGGAAAAGTTATAGCTTTATGATATCGATATTATAACAACCTTGTACTCATTCATCTCATTATTTCATGTCAGAATTTGAGTCAACTGTTTAATATATTTTTAATGAAAAACAGAAATACATAAATTTCGGTTACTTTAAAAATATACATTATACATAACAGTTCGGAATTCATTTATAAAAATATTAAGTTTAAATGAAAACTTCATTGACACCAAGTATTAGATTATTAGTCAAAATGGTCGCATAAAAAGTTATGTCTCAAAAAACTTGCATTAATTACCTTCGTTTCAATACTTCCGTGCTTGTAATAACGAGTCAATCTTCCAAAAGAAAGCTACTAATTACAAAGTCACTTATTAAAAGTTCGTATCCGTAATGTCAAAGTTTGAATTCACGACTGGTTTACTGTTATATAATAAAACTATAATTGAGGTTGTGTGACGCACGTAGTCTACGGGCGTCTACGGCACGCGCTACGTAACGACTGGCTGCTACGAGGTACCCCTACGTTATACATTATACAACCTACCCACTCAACTTACCGATTAGATAATGATATAGCACACGGATATCGCGAATACAGATCACGAAAACGCTTTTTGGATATTGTTCGCGACCATTACGTTCGTCAGCAATTGGCGATAAGCCGTTGCAACAACTCTAGTTATTACTTCAGTTACCTATAGTAGGTGTGTCTCGTAAATTGTGATTACTTTTTAATCGTAAAGGAAAGGAAAGAAAAGACTTTAAACGTTTATTGTTGTAAACGGTTACTTTAAGCTTTTAATTGCACATTATAAAATTAAAGCTTAATCCTGTTTGACACGTCATTCAATTTTTTTACTGTTCAAACTCAAATAGAGATAGAATGAGGTTAAAACATTGAAGCTTTTAAATTTGATTTCAGTAATATGGTGCAAGTAGGCCTGAGGACCGAATATAAATTTTAAAATCTAATCTGATATACATATTATCAACTAGCGGCCGCCCGCGACTTCGTACGCGTGGAGTTAGTTAGAAATAAAGGTTCACTGCTCGTTCCGCGTAGGTGATAGCGTGATAATATGTAGCCTATATGTTGACCCGACTTCTTAATAAAATTCGTGCCAAATTTGAAGTAAATCCATGCAGTACTTTTTGAATTTATCCCAGACATACATACAGACAAACAGACAAAAATTCTAAAAACTACATTTTTGGCTTCGGTATCGATTGTAGATCACACCCCAATATTCTTAAAAAAAAAATTCAATGTACAGTTTTGACTTTCCTACCATTTTATTATATGTATAGATTAAAAAAAAACATCTTAAGCCTCGTTCCTTCTCTATTTGATTAACCATTATTTGAATTAAGAATCTTGGTGGGCCTTGGGATCGTAAGACGATGTCAGCGTAGGACTTGAAGCGACATAGATTGCGTAGTACGTGGGCTTTGGGAGGTGGGTGGCTTGGTGGTTGGCGGGGTGCCAGGCGCAAGGTGAAGTGGAGGCGCCAGTGAAAGTATCCCAGCCTCTCTCTCTCGTCTCCTCGTCTCCTAACTTGCTATACGACGGCTATCAACAGACGTGCTACCACAGATTGCGTGCAAGCGTTTTGTGCGTTATTAAGACGATAGGGTGATATTAAAATTGCTTTACTGATATAGTAGTAATTGTTTTTGGTTGCTTATGTGCTCAATGGTAGTATTGATTTAATTTTTCTAAATTAAATTTTGAACAAATGACAAAGATATATTTGTCTCGCCTGATGGTAACCGGCTATTGTACGTAACCTATGGATGCGTCATCTTCCTATTTCGCTAGTAACTTTGTACCTACTTACTGCATGATAAAATTTTAGTTATTAATTTTTAATTTATTTAATTGATATTATATTTTAACAAATTATAATGTAATCTGAAATCATGAGATCAAATATTGAGAGAAACTGTCAGCAATAAAAGTCCAATTTTATGTTTTTAGGAAGTAAATGGTAATACCGAGAATTTTGATAAAACAAAACTGTTTAAGTTGCCTAATAAAATTACTATACCCGACGAAATCCAATAAAAAAACTAAAAAAGACGCTCACGTTCTCTAAAACCTTAAAGAATAACCCGGAAACATAAAAAAACCTGAATTAAAAATCTCCAATTCGATAAAATATTATCGCGCACTCAAATGAGATTCCACAGAATTGTCACATTAAAACTAATAAGGCATAATAAATAACTGAAAAGTGCAAATGGCGGACACAGATGAGACATCGGGGGATGCATGCGTACCTACCTGGCTTCGGCCGTCGGCGGGCGGCACGCACTCACAAGCACGACTGACACTCGCGGCCCGGGTAAGGCAAGCCAGGGCACGGCACGACCGCCCCGGTGGGAACACCAAAAGCAAAATGGACATACCTGACTGCCGCGGCTGGCACCGCGCGAGCTCGCCACTTGAATGAGCCGGGTGCGGCGCGCGCAGGGGGCGCGGCCAGCCCGCGTGGCTCCAGCCACCCCCTCGCCCCTCGCCGGCTCTCACCCCACCCCACCCCTCCGGCTCACCCCACCCTGCACCGCTCAGCTGAGCCCTGATTAGCCCCCGGCCGGGCTATTCAATTAAGGGTTGTTCGGTGCATCCCGAACCTTTGAGAGCTCTTTATTACGACCTCTCTATAGCCGATTCTTATTCCGACTTGGATATTTTTTGACCATCCGGTTAGACGTTGATTGACTTATTTGTGTATTGCCCGCCCTTATTGCTACCGCTTGATACATACCGCTCAGACCGTACAGAGCTTTGTCTTTAATATTGTTTTCGATATTAGAAAATATTAAACGCTTTCATTTAAAATTAAGAGCAACTCTTTCTCGAGCAGTAAATTTGCGCCTAAGTATTAAAAAAATACAATGTATAAGTACACTTAAGAAACAACAAAGAAATTCTAACATGTACTCGCAACAATTATTCAACTCGAAAACGTTAACCGCATATAGCGACGCGTAGTGAGCATTCATTCTCAATTGCAATACTGTTCATTGTTTGGGAACGAGAGATCCCATTAAAAAAACTAGTTGGCACAACGTTGCCAACAATGCGATAGTATAGGGACGATATTTGAATTGAAAATTAAGGAGGAGAGCGCGCGTCTGGTCCCCGGGCGACTCGTTACAACCCTTTGAGATGTGACGTAAACGATTTAACGTTAATGCCGTATTACGGGGCCTTGAGCGTGTATCCAACGTAGTGCAGTAATTGTATTCTGAGACAAAACACTATCTTCAATCTACGGGAAAACGTGAACGGATGTTTGCTACGTCGCCGTCGTAACGCGAAAGTGCGCTACGGAACGCTACGCTTCTACGCCAGCGAAGCGCTCCAATGTTATGTGGGAATTGTAGTTCCATTTTTCAGACGCAAACATAACGAGCAAGTAAATTATTTCGCCTTTTGAGCTGGTTTCCAGATGGAGTACAAAGCATCGTTAGTTTGTTGAGTGAAGTAAAAAGGCACCGTTTGTGCTGGCTCTAGCATTTTTTAAGACAGCTCATAAATAAACAGCATGATAATATTGTTTTCAGAACATTCATTTGTTTCGATAATACACTATACAATATTATATAAATACACACATCAAAAGTGTCTAGGGATCAAGCATTTTTATGCGGATTTCTTGAGATTGAGATGTGACTTTGTAATAAATTTATGATTTTATAAATTTATATGGATCCTTTTTGGTGCATTTCATAATTTGAATCAGGAACTGTGAATCAAATTCGAGTAAAAGATGAAAATCAGCTGTCAATATTTTCCCTATAAAAACATACAACGCATTGAAGACATTATTAGTGCTACTGTTTCCCTACTACTGATTAAAACCAACGTTATTATGGAGCGGCGACGTCATTTAAGCAGGGAAGAAATGCTCAGAGCCGTGGGAATGATAGAAGCTGGTTCCCGGCAACGTACTGTGGCTTTAGCTCTGAATACAAGTCAGAGTGTTATCAGTCGACTTTGGACACGATACCGAAGCACTGGTACCGTGGCTGAGCGCCATGGAGGACGGTATCGCTGCACCACACGGAGACAAGACCGATACATTCAAATCTTAACTCGAAGAGCTCCAACAATAACCGCCATGATGTTAGCCGTGAGGCTTCATCACTCTTCAGGGAACTTAATTAGCGACCAAACAGTCAGAAACCGCTTGCATGAAGTGAACCTTCATTCCCGAAGACCGCTACGGGTACCACCTATAGCAATGCACAATCGTAGGATTCGATATCAATGGGCTCTTGAACACAGAAATTGGGCAGAAGAACAATGGCGTTTCGTGTGCTTTTCTGATGAGTCTCGTTTTGGTATGAGACCGGATACAAGACGTATACGACACTGGAGAACCCCTGGACGCCAACAGCGATTAAAATCCTGCCAGGAAGTCCATCCTTATAGTGGTGGAACCACCATGGTATGGGCGGGTATTTGGATCGGCGGAAGAACTGAGTTGATTTGGATCAGAGGCAACCTCAACGCTCAAATTTATGCTGAGACGATTGTATCAGACGTCATCGTTCCTCTACAAGTGCAAATCGGTCCCTTATTTCAGTTAATGCATGATAATGCACGACCGCACACCGCAAGAGTTGTAAGACAGACTCTCGCCGCAGCTAACATCAATGTCCTGCCCTGGCCTGCTCAGTCGCCAGACTTGAACCCGATTGAGCATGCATGGGATATGCTACAGAGAAGAGCTCTGCCGAATATGGAGGGTATCCAGTCGCAAGAAGACCTTTTTTTGTTGTTGCAACGAACATGGGCGGCCATTCCACAGCGTGATTTGGATGAACTCATTTTGAGTATGCCAAACCGATGTTCTTGTGTTGTTAGTGTTCGCGGTAGAAATACGGATTATTAATTGTTTAAGTTACCCAATAAAATTATAGAGAAAACTGTTATTTCAGTCTTTTTTTCGAACTTTTGTGTTAGTGGTTCAAATGTCAAAAATCCCTTTATTAGGAAAATGGCAAATTTCTTTATTAATGCAAAGGTGACTTGGTTTATCGTTACTGTGACAAACGAAAACACTTTATTTGATGAATCCTTAAAGAAAATTTTAATTAATATCAATCAGGAGAAAAGTTATTGCAAAAATATATGTTGATCCCTAGACACTTTTGATGTGTGTAGTTTATAATAAGTTTTTTTTTATATTGCCATCTATTGTCCTGGTACTACTCGTACATTAATAGCGTCTTCTAGTACCTACTCATTAAAGATTAAAAAATGCTTTATGATACAGTATTAAAAAACTCTTTCATGATACAGCCATATTAATAAGAAATATTATACAGAAAATATCTTTGCTACTAATAACTAATAAACATGGCTATAATATAATGAATTGTATTAACATGAACTCTAAAATCTACATTATTAAACTTGATAAAGATACTATGACGAAATCTAGAAGTATTTTTATATATAAAATATTACGCAACTACCACCTTTCCAAAGATCATTACTTAACAATGGGTGAACTTATTCTGTTTTTATTTTTTGTCATGTTCGTAAATATTAAGGCAAGCTTTTGTAAAACAGGAAAGTTTTGAAAGAAAACAAAATTCTCTTTTTCATCTTATATAATGGACCAATCCGTGAGGTCGCTAGTTATGTAACAAAATCTCAACCCAAGTCAAAGGCTTCATTTCGTAAGGCTTACTCTCACTCTATCTAATGTAGTGTGATAATGAAATAGCGCAAAAGGTAACAGGTTCTAACCACAAGCGCCCCTGGGGTCGTTAATAGTACCTTTGGGGTGGGCCATTCGAGGCATTAGGTACCGATAGGCATATTACGCTGAGTAAATAGATTATCGAATGTTCAATCATTGAGCTACTCTAACATATGCGAAACAGTTGTACCTATATTCTGCATTTCCGCTGAATCACGTTCATTGACAAACATTTGATTTAAACGTATAACATTAATATGGATATCATATATTTTTTTATTCGTCTATCAGGTAGATTACCAATAAGTATTACACATGTATTTTTGAAGTGAAATTTATTTCCGGACTGGGTGTAAATGGAAAAATCCTATGGAAAAGATGAAACGGAAATGCGTCACGTGCGTCACTCGACTATATATTTTGTGTGTGTGTGTGTGCATGGGATCCGTGCGCAGCTCTTCCCGACGAGCATGAAAGTTGGAAGGTAACTCAGCGAAGACTGAAACGCTACGAGCGTCACACGCGACAATATATGTATACATATATATGTGTGATGAGTGTACTGCTCCATTCCCCTATGCTTTATGCACCGCCTAGCGTTAGGTTATTTAAGAAAAGAAGATTCACTTCGAATGTGTGGTCCGCACTGTTTTTTTAATTTTTTAACATATTCAAAAGATTGCAGAGATATATTGATTTGAAATTTTCGCACTACATCACGTCTTGGTACAGTTTTTACTTAGACGTTACGAGCGTAGTAACGTTACGAGTTCCCACTCCCAAACCTTGACGCTCGATAGCTAAGTAATTTTTTGGTCGATTGACAAAATTAAAAAATAAGTGTCTATTGTTTATTTTAAATCTAACTGACGGACTTAATCGAATTTGTTTTTACCCCGTTATCATCAGTATTCGTTCCCTATACTACCAAATACATACATACATACCCTGACCCTGTATACCAAGCCCCATACCTCGCAAGGTGCGTACCAAGCCCCTTCCCAGTAGAGCTCTGGAAACCTTACCCAACGAACCAAGAAAGTAAGCACCAACAAATGGTAATTTTATTTTTTTGACGACCGGTTGGTTTAATTGTTGTCGTCGTCCCGCTCTCGGGTTGTCTTCTAGATCAAATCCCGGAAAAGACATTTTTAATATTTGCACAATGAACAAAAATATTTGTTCCAGAGTCAAAGTTTTTATAGAGTAAATACAATGTACATAATGTAATGTATAAAATTTATGTATAGTATATATATTTAATTCCTTTTTTTTAATTTCCATAGTAAAAGCTGTGCTTTAAAAATATATTAAATATAAAAAATTGTGTTTTAATTTTTTAGACGGATGTTATTTCCCCAGATAAGCGCACCGATTCGAGCAGAAAGATATTCGTCCCTCTTTACAGAGACATATAGCTATAGTGAAACGATTGTAATAGGCGGTTTTAAATACACTACTTAAACGGTTTACACAAAATCGAAATACAAATTTTCAAGGCCATTCTAATCATACTTAAGCTCAATCTCTTTTTGACTTAAAACAATTGAAAAATATGAAATTATGTCTTAAACACTTTAGCCTTCATTTAAATTAAAAACTTTGGTGCAAGTCGGCCAGAAACTATTATTAGTTGATTTATTTATTCTAAATTGCAAATAGAATTTACTGCCTCAGCACCAGCACTAAGCACAAATGAAGCAGATAAACAAGATAAATTCTCGTTTCAGTAATCTTATGTAACGTATGGATCCTAGTCGAGCCAAAACGCAGTAATTATGTTAGAATTAGTGATAATTACGCCGCCGGAATGGCCGGTGGGACGATGGCTCGCCTGCCGGAAACGGCCCGGATGACATAAACAGACTGTTAGTACAACACATTATAATAACTCTTGGTAAAACCAGGCTTTCTTTATAGAAAAAATATTAAGGTTAAAAGTAGCCAAAATAGCTACAATAAAAAAAAATTAGCTTGCACAAAATATTATTCTAACATTCAAAAGAATTTTTGATAAATTTAATTGATGTATTTGGGAATAACCATAATTTCTACACCTTAACAACATACGGCAAATCACCAAATGTTTCAAATGTAATACAGAGTTTAAATTAAAACCAATTTCAGAAAAGCTACTAAAACGTTCGTTTATTTGCATTCTCTATTTCTTAATTTTTTTTTGAATTGATAGAGTAAGATAACCAAACAATATTTGTACTTACTGTTTGTAATGGAGAAGTTATATAATTATGTATGTCTTCAAAAATTGAAACCCTTTTTTTTTATATCGGTTAAACATATTCTTTACATAAGGTAGGTACATTTGAAGTAAAACTAACATTGGTGTCGCTGTCAATCCAAGCAGTATATGGCAGATTTATAAGCGATGCGTGTCAAATATTATAAAAAAAGTTATAATATGAATCTAAAGATTTCTTTAAAAAAAATATCCACTCAGCCAAGGTGTTAGGCTAAGGAGTGAAATTTTATTCGTATACCAATAAACTTATACTGTTGCACAATTCAAGGTAAGCTGATAAACTAAAACTGCAGAGTAGGTACCCATATTATCGAGTAAAATTTGAGTCTCATATTTCCAATTTCGAGGCGAGCTTACGGCGGGCTTTAAAGAGATAGTGCATAAAGCACGTACTTGAAATTCAAGTGGAGTCCTATAAGCATGGTTGTATTGGACCGACGCCAATGTTTGAAAACGATCAACTCGCCGTTTTGCGATAACTACGTTCACGGGAATCGGACCGTGTAAAGAAAGTTTGTAGTTCGAGACGCTGGGAGGGCGCTTCGAATTGTGAACTCGCGCCCGAATCGAATTTTCACATTCGGGAATAGCGCACGAGATATAGGGGCGCCGGCCGCTGAAACCGTGCGACTGCTACGAATGCAGTTGCAACCTCGCCTTGCGATCGTTTCCTGGAAACCGGGCACCTAGTTTCAGCCTGTGTTCATTTGTCTTTATCACTGTGTGGATAGAGTCGGAAGTCGATTGTCGGTGGTAACGGAGGCTGCTCCATATAAGCACGGTGGTGGCACAAAACAGATAGGTACAGAAGCCAATTTCTTATATTTACTTAACTTTTCATAACTACGCTCGGCGGTCGCGCTAGGATTGACAACTTTGGCTATTATGCACAAAAATATGGTAATGGCAGAGATATTTAGTTGTTATATTTATTGTTGAGAATGAAACAGGAACAAAGGAATCGTAAATGAATACTGTTTTGTTTTTGCACTGTTTTTGCACTAAATAGTTCACAGACATTGGTGTCGACTCTGGCGTGGTTCTCTAAACTTAAAACTAAATTTAACATCAGTCTCTCCTTTTCATTCTGTATAGAGAATGACAGGGATGCACTGTTGTCAAATTTAAGTTTAGCTTTAGAGAATAATGCCAGAATCGACATCACTATCACACTAAATAGTCTCAAGCGGATAGAACTCGCGCTCGTACAGTGGCCTAAGCACGAATTTAAACAGCGCCGTAATCGTATCGTCATCGTCAAATTTTGTATGGGTGGATCCAGTTTGTCCTTACGTCCGGTAGGCGCGCAGCTTAGCTTTCATATAAACTTTGACGATGCGATACTACATATTACGAAGCTGTCAAAGTTTGTGCTTGGGCTTCTGGTCCCAACCGGTCCGAAATACACAAAATCATCGTGTACTTGAGAGGCGTCTATGACGTTGATCGCGCGCACTTTGTATGTGGATTGACTTCTAGTCTTTTTCGTGGTGGTTAGGTATGCTTGTCCAGAAGGCGATGGTGCGTGCGGCTAGGAGAGCCAGGTGGGCCGCGCACCCGAGCGGTCGTCATGGTGACGTGCCAGGCCCGGCTGGGCTACATGCCGCCGGGAAAAAACAAAAGTTATATAAAATTGTTCACATACGCGTGTCTGACGTGGGACAAAATCGGTCCGAGATATCGTGTCTTTAAACAGTGTCTATGTACACGTTGCCCGAGTCCACTTTATAAGTAAATTGACTTCTGTCTCTTCTGTGGTGGTGGGTTATGCTTGTGCAGCGGGCGAGTGTGTGTGCGAGTAGGAGCGGCAGGTGAGCCGCGCGCCCGGGCAGTCGTCATGGTGACTTGCCCGCCCGGCTGGGCTAAATGCTGCCGAGAAAAACAAAAGGTACACAAAAAAGTTCATAGAGGCGTGTCTCACGTACTGGTCCCTACCGGTCCGAGATATCAGGGTCCTTGAGCGGTGTCTATGTACGTTGCTCGAGCGCACTTTGTATGTGAATTGTCTTTTTCGTGGTGGTTAGGTATGCTTGTGCAGAAGGCGAGTGTGCGTGCAGCTAGGAGCGGCAGGTGAGCCGCGCGCCCGGGCGGTCGTCATGGTGATGTGCCCGGCCCGGCTGGGCTAAATGCTGCCGAAAAAAACAAAAGTTACACAAAATTGTTCACATACGCGTGTCTGACGTGGAACAAAATCGGTCCGAGATATCAGGGTCCTTGAGCGGTGTCTATGTACGTTGCCCGAGTGCACTGTATAAGTAAATTGACTTCTGTCTTTTTCGTGGTGGTTAGGTATGCTTGTGCAGAAGGCGAGTGTGCGTGCAGCTAGGAGCGGCAGGTGAGCCGCGCGCCCGGGCGGTCGTCATGGCGACGTGCCCGCCCGGCTGGGCTAAATGCTGCCGAGAAAAACAAAAGGTACACAAAAAAGTTCATAGAGGCGTGTCTCACGTACTGGTCCCTACCGGTCCGAGATATCAGGGTCCTTGAGCGGTGTCTATGTACGTTGCTCGACCGCACTTTTATATGTGAATTGACTTCTGTGTTTTCTGTGGTGGTGGCGTCTGGTTGTGCAGCAGGCGAGTGTGCGTGCGACTGGGAGCGGCAGGTGAGGGGCCATCCATAAATTACGTCACACGTTAAGGGGGAGGGAGGGGGTCGATGAAGTGTGACATCGTGTGACAAGGGGCTGGAAGGGGTCCTAAATTTCGTGACGTCACATATATATAATCGAAGTGTTGAAACTATTACTTTACGAAAACATTAACAACCCAAACGAGAACAAAGTGGTGCTATGCCAGTTATAAATAATTTAAAGGAGCGGGCTCAATGTCTATGGACTCAAGATTATTAAGTTTGTATCTTTGATGTAATCATAATGCTATTCATATTTGTTTTGTTAAATTGTTGGATTTGATGTTAATATTATTAAAAAACAAATTTGAATGAAAATAAAACTAAATTCAGATCCTCTGTTTACATTAAATAATTTCTAAATTTTGTAAAATATGTGACGTCACACTAGGGAGGGGGGGAGTCTCATAAATGTGACCAGCTGTGACAAGGACGGGGGGAGGGGCAAAAAATCATGAAATTCGTGTGACGTAGTTTATGGATGACCCCTGAGCCGCGCGCCCGGGCGGTCGTCATGGTGACGCGCCCGGCCCGGATGGGCTACATGCCGCCGACGAAAAAGAAAAGTTACAGAGTGCTCTTCTATAGTAGCGGGCCCACTTCTGATTTATGTACTCGACGTTTGCACTCAACTATTCAAGATGCGAATTTTTATAATGGATAAAGCTTTCGAAGTTAACGTCCATACGAATACTATAAATTCGAAGGGAACTGTAAACTTTTTATTACGCTTTCAAACGCCTTTACAATTAAACCGATTTTCATGATGTTTTTATTTTGAATTTCAGACATGAACAGATGCTTGCTAAATAATATGAAGTTACTTTTCCCCTAAAACTAACGGTATATGATAATGTCAAACAATTTGTGAAATTATTATAAAATAAGATTCGATCGGGACCCAGGGCCTGCTTTGTGCCTTTCGTAGTACCTATAGGGAAGATTATGAAGTTTTCCTCGAGTGGCGCTATCGAACATATAGAACAGTATCATGATTGCTGACATGATGTTGTTAAAAAAAGTATATTATCTTTGCTTACCCATGATTTCCTATCTACACCCAGAGAAAAAAACTATAATTACAAATCTATTCACTAAGCACAACACTCCTAGTAGGTACCACTTTGTCAACCGATGTACCGACTAATAAAAAATTAAAAGCTTTTCGCAATGGGCCTCTGAATAAATGAGTTCAGAGAGCGCAGAATATAAGCCGATTATAACAGACGGCGGGCCTCTCCTAATAGGAGAGATTTTCAAATGAAGGACGGGAATGGTTTGAATGGCGGCTGTAATTCCATTTCCAGTGATGGTTACAAATTGAACGTTTTCAAATGAGGTAGGAGCGGTACTTGTAGAAACACACTCGAGAAACAAAAGACGCCACGTAATAACCAAAAAGTTATTGAGTAGTGCTCGGAAGTATTTTCAAGGACCAGCGGAGATGGGGCTGACGTAAAAGGTGAAATGGATTTACGTACATAGGGTTCGATGTTTGTTTCTAAGATACTCCAATCCAGACGGGCGCTCTTTTAAAATATATGAAATTTGCTTCCGCCCGTGACTTCGTTCCCGTTAACTACGCACCTATAGTTTCACGCAACATTCAACTAAGAATAAAAAAAGATGGTTAAATTAATTGGTAAAGTCTCTCTCTAATATGGCGTGACCATGGGAAATAGGGAGTCATCTATATATATAAAACTCAAAGGTGACTGACTGACATAGTGATTTATCAACGCACAGCCCAAACCACTGGACGGATCGGGCTGAACTTTGGCATGCAGGTAGATGTTATGACGAAGACATCCGCTCAGAAAGGATTTTGATCAATTCTACCCCCAAGGGGATAAAATAGGGAATGAAAGTTTGTATGAAACTTTGTCAATTTTAAACTGATCGGGCTGAGACTTTGCATGCAGGTATAAGAAGAATCACAGATGAATGACATTGTGTATAATATAAGCCTGAGAACAAAAACTGTAGTCTACACTTCAGCTCCACACCGAAACGAAGCGAGGGCGGGCCACTAGTTTTTATATAAAGATAAATATGTATATCCACACAGCAGATACTATACCTAATTAGACAATAACAAATGCTATAAGAAAATAAAATTTAATTTAATCAATAAATTATTAAAATCAATAAATGCATTCACAATGCGATACTGATTTGGGTCTTTAAAATACAGTTTTAAAAATCAACTCTGTCCGAAGGGAACCAGATGGTGCTCGAACCCTTTGATTATTTATTCCTAGATAGAAGTGGCAGCGCAGATGACGTGAAAAAAAAATTAGCACTCTAAGTCGTTTTCCGTCACTTACCCCCATATTAATAAACGAAGACTACGCATGGATTACTTACTCCATGTTTTGTCTCTGTCTATTGAATGACAAATGTAATTTGAGTGACATGAACAAAACACGACGTAACTAGACTATGCTTATTCCTTGTTTATTAATAAGGGGGTTAGTGTTCAATGTAACGCTGAGCGTTACGCACGTCATTACAGAGTTTCGTATTAAAATTATTGCTTTGAAATGCTGAGATGCGCGATAAAAATAACCAACAAAGTCATTTACAATAGGTTAGTAACTCATTATTCATCCTAAAAGAATATAACTATATCATCATATTAGTTAAAAAAATTACGACTCCATCATGACATTTTCAAAGTGAGGTCAGTGTCTCATTACAAAATTCCCCAAAAAAGTAAGTATGACGTAATCAAAATATTTACCAATTGCAGCAGATTGCGATGGAGAAAAGTTTTTTTTATATCGTTATATATTTAATTGTCTCGAAAACTGGACACTAAAAAGAATCGATTTTTTTAAAACTTAAAAGGACTTTCAGAGTCTCGTACTCATGGATGGGAAGGATGAGTAAGAGAGTAGAACAGAGACTTTAACCCTTTTCTAATAGGACGACCATAACTTTTTTTTTTAATTAAAAGTACCTATTCAACCTATATGTGAATGTTGCTATCGTCACTGTTTTGTGAAAGTTGTGGAGTTCAAAAACTCACCTATTTCATCTGCCCATATCAATTCTTACATACTAAGATAACAAAAATGTTTTTTTTTCACCTAACTATTATTTCATTTCAATATTTTAAAGGAATATTCAAAGTGGTTCATAATCCACACCAAATATTAAACCGATTATTGTTGGGCAAGGTAAATTTTCAGTAATGTCATTTTTAATAGTACTTGGTTTTGTTTATATTCTGCAACCATGTTCGTACCACATTTATATTTCATTGTTTGAACTTAAGTAGTACACTGTAGAAAAAATCGCGTCTTCACCCCTGAAATTGAAAATTATAACTTTAAGGCAACTTAAGCGATTTCGTAGCAGTTTTCCTCTGCTACATAATTTCAAAATACACTTGACTGCAAATAAACTGGGCCAACCGTGAGTTCGAATTCTTATTCGATTTTTTCTAAATAAAACTTACAACTATTAAAGCTATATCTACAGAAAGTGTGTTTCATAATTATTAATATGAGTAAAAATTTATTCTAAAGTACTGTCAACTTGGGCTGGATGAGAGTAGCATAAAATCGGGAGCAGTGGCGTGCATTAGGGGAGACCTATGTCTAGCAGTGGACGAACATGGGTTGATGAGGAACTGTCAACTTACTTTGTAATCGAGCAAGAACAGCAATCCTAACAATTTGCTAATCTTTTAATAAAGTCGCGATTATCGTTCTTTTTATAAAATGAAGATAATCTGATACTTTTTATCATATCCTTGTTTTTTCTCCTTATTTTTCTCAGGCGTGAGTATTTTTGCTTCGTTCGTTACTTCCGAATACCACAATTGCAAAACGATTCTTCCTTGGCTTTTTTTAATAAAAAAATTATTTAATTGATTCATCTCAATAAATTCTAGTTCATTTTAATTACCACAAAGAAGCAAGTTTTATGCTTTTTCAGAAAATTAAATCAGAGTTCCGTGGTAGTAAGTGGCCCAGTTTATTTGCAGTCGAGTTGCATTGTGCAGCCGCCGCATGTCGCCGCGCTCGGAATCAATTTCATATAGATTCATAGAAACTAGTAGTGTCGTCTGCAGTTTGCAGCTGCGGCCTGTGGTCTGCGGTTCAGTTCGGACATCTTCCTTTAATAATCAAAGCTCGAACCCATGACCTTTCGCCTCGGAGCGACTGCTATGAGTAATAAGATATCAGATTTTTGACAGATACTGACAAACTTTTCCACCAAACTGCCAAACTTTATAACTGATGGGTATACCCGCGACTTCGTCTGCGTGGTAAAATTGGTTTCCCATACAAACTTTCCCCTTTCCTTGCTACCCCTTAGAGAATGATTTCCGGGATAAAAACTACCGTATGTTCTACATTTATAATATTAGTATTATTAATTAATTTTTACGTTGACAAATACAAGCCTTGGCTACAACTAGGTATTGATGAACTTACGTATATGTGCCTCGGCTTCGCCTAGGTCCACATTTACATTTTCGTTCATCAATGCCTCTTTTGCTGACCGCTGCAGTAATGTACTATACATAAATATTAAAAATGATTTATCCTATATAGAAAACAATAAAATTGAATGAAAACCAATAATCCCTTTTTAAAACACAATTCAAAAGAGTAAATTCTAAAATTTATACTACCTAGTCCATTATTTCAATTATTAATTTTCCCTGCCCTCATTTTGAAGGCGTGTTTTATAATTTCTGTCTCAGAAAACGTTGATTGATTGCTGCCTGAAAGCCTTTGTGGAAATATTAAATTCCATTTTGTTTGTAAATAAATTTAATTTGTTTCTTATACCCTCCGCGCAAGCTATTCATCTAATAAAGTACTCTCAAAACCACAGAATCTAGAGTTTTCCAAGCTAATTCCAAGTATTTCTGCCTCATCAGCAATCTTCAAAGGACTCCATTACATACAACTAACTTATCGTCATCAACTATTGTATTACTATTTTTAAATCAGTCTCTCTGGTAATAGAAAGTGAATGGATTTTGTTGTTGTGTTTATCTTAAAAATATTTTTTAAAGCAAAAAAAAATCTTTGACACAAAATTTAAAGACTACTTATGTACAGTCTAAGTGAAGCAAGGATGAGTTATCAGTACCCCTTCAATCCTCAGATTCGTTCAGACCAGTACCTACCCTTATCAAGAACCAAATTCAAATTCGTATCGTTTGCGAGTACGAAGTGTCATTGTCAAATTTTGTATGGAAACTTGAACAGCAGCGCCACAAAGTACGTAACGAGAACTAAAAATCAGTACATATTTGCCAATGACATTTCGGACTCGCAAACGTTACGAATTCGATATTGGTTCGTGCTAGGGGTACAGTACTCCAAGCAGGAACTTTGACAGATCCGAATTCGTATAGCGAACATCAAAGTTTCTATGGAAACTAAGCAGCAGCTCTACCGGATGTAAGTACAAACTAGCTTTTTCCATAGAAGCTTTGACATGGCGATACGAATACTTTCTCGCTATTTATTCGTGCTTGAAGTAAAGGCACGTACAGACTTTGAGAACTTCTTGTTATAATAATAAAAAATATAAACTTTTAAATAGGACCTTTTTAAATAAATATCGTGTCGTATAAAAACATATTGGGGAAAATTTTTTTACGTGAGTACATTTTTACACGACATTGCCTCTTCGTGCGAAAACAACGTTGAAAAAGCTTTGTGATCGGCAATTTTCTCTGCGAGAAAAAGTGCTTCAAAATATTACAGCGGTCTAGGACCGAAACAATGACGTTTGATTGGTCAGTTTAGCGCGTCGGAGCGTGAATTGCGTGTGCTCATCCGTAAAGTAAACATCAGAAGTTAACCAGTGCCGCGTCATGTGCGGCCCGCCCACCCCTCAGTTTCCGACCTACAAATGATAATTAACCACGTAAAAACCCGTACAAAGTAAAAGAGTAAAGCTTATTAACTTTTGATTGCTGCGATGTTGTTATAATTTTACACTGACCTCTTTATGGTAGTCGGATTACCTTGTAGTCTAGTCAGCACGCAAAATATTGAGTTAAAAGGTCTGCTGATATTAATTTCCTTTAATGTGATTATTCTGATACAAAGTGCGGTGCGTGAATGTAATAAGGTATAATTTTTGATGTTATTGGTGCTATGGAAGGAGAATGCTATCGGCTTTTGTCCTAATTGGTATGTCATTGAAGCATTGAATATTCAACTTCGCCTGTAATTTTTTATTATATTAACCTAAGTTGAAGCACCTGCTATTTTAAACGGCTGCCACACACACAGTACAAATCTCTGTGATTCATAGTTTGTTTTTGAATGAATTATAAATTGTAATGGTTGTTTGTTTATCCACTCGGCTGTGTAAGTGGATGATTTCTGCCAAGAGCTGAGAAAATTATTCTCATATATTAAAATTTTCATATTTTTTGTTTTATGATATTTAGTAAAGGTTTTTTTTTATTTTCACACATAATATATAGATAAGTTTGTAGAGAAACTATTCAGGATTGATTTAAGACATAAATGAAGCCTGGGTGTAGAGTAGAATTCGAATAATAAGAGGAAAATCGCCCGGAAAACTTTTTGATTTTCCGAAAAACAAAGTGGACGGCTACACAGCCGAGGGGCTAAAATAAATAAATCAACAATATCCCAAAGTTGGTCGAAGTTTTGGGCTTGTTTGTGTAACAAAGACATGGATAGTTAATAAAGAAAAACAAAGATTTTAGATTCACGAGGCTTGGGATTTTTCGGCAAGAAAGCTACTAAGAACTAGCTCTAGGTAAGTCATAAATTAAACAACAATTAGGATGTATAAACTTAGCTTAATATGCGGCTATGCATATTATATTACGCAATTACACAATAATCAGTGTTCCAGCATTGATTACACCTAGCAATGGCCGCCGCTGATTAGAAATATAATTGGAAAACATAACTGCGGGACTGTGGACGTAGGATGGTTTCCCTTCGCTTTGATTGTGGTCAGTAATTCGGAACCGCTTAATCCGGGCATAGCAATTAACGAGCGTGATGTCGCAATAACTGCGCTTTGTTTTTGGAGAACGAGCACGAATTGAAGCCTGTTTGATCATTCCTTGAGGGCACAATATATACAGGAATACACTTACGCGTCCCTGATGATCACAAACGACATTCGAATATAAGTCGACGTGGAGTGAATTTCGTAATCAACGTAATTAATTACAAACGGAAGATGTATCAAAGCAATAGCAGTAATGAGTGCACGCACGTAGCATTATTTATGATGTGCAGCGAGTGAGACAAATGGAACCTAAGCCTAACTAGGCAGGAAATATAATTTAAAAAAAAAACTGTGGTTTTCAGCATACTATTTATTTCATAAAACACTTAATTTTATAGTTTATGTTTTACCAGTATCTGTGAGTTTGTGAAAATCAAATAACCTGGAAAGATTATGAAACGTGTAGCTAGTATGTAAAAATGAAATCACGCGCTTTGAAATCAGCTGAATAGGGGTTTACACATTCCTTTTTACGCAATTGTTTTGCCTCGCCCCTCTTCGTCGTTATAATTAGGCTTATGATTGCAACACATTCTTATGAAAATGTAAAACGAAAGATGCAGTTTCGAAATTCCATGACGTATACGAATTTTGTTCGACCTAGTTAGGAGCCAAAGATTTGAATTGTGTTAGAGCCTTCATATTGTAAAAGTAAAACTTATAAAGATGTACAGAGATATATATTAGGTAACTAAGGTAAACAGAAAAGTGATAGTACAATAGAATTTAGATTAAACCTATTTATAGAGTATCTCTAGCCAGTTTTACATATGAGACTATATGGACTGATTAATTATATTTTTATAATATTGAATGACTATTAATTTTTTTTTTAGTTTTATTATTTCTATTTGACATTTTGAATTTTTTTCTAAGTAAAAATATTGTATTTTAATTGTTTTCACTCCGTAATGTACTTTTATGTAATTTGAAATCGACATGTGAATTGTATTTTTGACATTTTCAATTAATTGAATGATTACTTAGTACTTTATGTATTTCTGTTCTGTTTATTATTGACGTGTAATTTATTACGAAATAAATGATTATGATTATGATTACAACACTTCATTACTAGAACGAAACATGAAAATCTTTCAGGTGGAACAGTCGGACTGAAATTCAGAATATTCTATGAATTGAAATCAAACATTACTTACATTTTACTTTGAACGCTGGTAGGCCTTTTAAGCTAAAAGGTTTTGTGAAATTATTATGCATGTTTATTGTAAGTTACTTTTCACCATCAGTAAAAATTACTTCACAATTTTATTATTAGATGTACTAAGAAAGTTCTGTAACTAAAATCATCTGTCCTGTTAGAATGTGACCTTTACGAGATGTTCATTTATATATTTTAGTAACTTTAGTGTTTCAATTTCAATTTTGACGGCTACCCAAAACAATAGCGCAAAAGCAAAGTTGATTATCTTGACAAATCCAGTAAAAACCGGCCAATTGCGAGTCAGACTCGCGCAAGTAAGTTTTTGTTTTGTTTTGTCACAACTTAGAAATTTCATTATGAATCGATGTTTTCAGAATTTGTTGTTTAAATACAACATATAACAAAATTTTACATTCCTAACTAGTTTAGATTTTGAGATAGACCCCGTAACAAAAATGGTCTAAAAATTACAACTCCGTCGGCCTCCCATTGCTTTGTTATTGAATATACTTAATTATATTAATTAAATATATATTGTTGTTCTTCGCAATAAGCTGTAGAGAATGATGTGTCACATGCTGGGGTACAGAAGAAAAAAAAATCATTTCATATATGGGACCCTCCATGAAAATTAGTTAAATTGAATTTTTTAACTAAATATTTGACTTTGGCCAATCATTTTTACATAAGATACCAAAATTTCAGTTCTGTAACTCATTCCGTTTACGATCTAAAGACCCGTGACATACGGGCAGAAAGATTGACCGCAATAGGGTTCCATTTTCACCTTTTGGGTACTGAACCCTAAAAAATCGTTTTGGACCTAGAGATCAGAATATTCCTTTTATTTCTCATGAAACCCAAAAATGCGCTGCTCACGCTTCAGTTGATTTTATGCGTCATTTAGTAAAGGTATAGTGCCATTTCAACATGTTTTAATAAGAATGAAAAATATTACAGAATACAGTATCTAAATTAATATTTAATGGACAAATATGCAAAAGGTTCTATAGATATTCAAAAACAGACAAGGATATATTTGTTCTGTGAGCTTTAATCCGAAACAATAAGCTTTAATTTTCTCAATGTAAGTACGTATTGTCCTCTAATATCAAAATATAATTTAGCGTATACTCATTGATATGTGACGTATTGTTCTTTAGTATTAAAATATGAACCTATAATATAGTAATAACATTGTAGCTCACCAAAAGCCCGGCAGCAGCGGTTCGCTGTCGCATCTCGCTCGAAAGGCTCGCAGCCACTCGTGCGTACACTCACGGACTTCGGACGCGGCAGGCATGAATTTCATACCACTCTGTTGTGTTCGCTGTACCGTGACAGGCTCAATTCTTCAATTCTTATTGTCCTATATGAATGTTGTATTTATATAGACAAGTGTAAATTCTATACGGAGGGATTAACAGGCAGTACAAATAAATTAAATAAAATTAGATTTCAATTAAATACTCTAAACAGAATGAAGTTAAAATCAAATCAAATTTAATTTGTACATTATATTAGGCCTTTACCCATGAAATTTCCGTTTTTCATGAAATAAGTAAACGCCCCTTTTTTCTACAGTTGTGGTCATATAATTAAGAACGCTTTAGCAAAGACAACATTTTACAATCTAAAGAAAATATAACTAGAAAAAATTCCACGCGGACCAGGCAGCAGACGGGACTCGAACCCGCACCCTTCGCAATCCGGGCGAATGCACTGACCAATTATGCTACCGCGGCCCTCACGGACCGCGTCGAAATTCCTTCTAGCTATTCTTAAGCTGCAAGGCAGCGCCATCTCTTCGCATTATAGGTAAACCCACAATGTCAAATGAATACTTTTACAAGTATTAAACATTTGAAAGAAGAAATAGCAATTATAGTTATAATTTTTATTATTTTTAAAGCATGTAACTGCTTGATGTTTAAATCTAAAGAAAATATAACAAGAAAAAATTCCACGCGGACCAGGCAGCAGACGGGACTCGAACCCGCACCCTTCGCAATCCGGGCGAATGCACTGACCAATTATGCTACCGCGGCCCTCACGGACCGCGTCGAAATTCCTTCTAGCTATTCTTAAGCTGCAAGGCAGCGCCATCTCTTCGCATTATAGGTAAACCCACAATGTCAAATGAATACTTTTACAAGTATTAAACATTCGAAGGGTGCGGGTTCGAGTCCCGTCTGCTGCCTGGTCCGCGTGGAATTTTTTCTAGTTATATTTTCTTTAGATTTAAACATCAAGCAGTTACATGCTTTAAAAATAATAAAAATTATAACTATAATTGCTATTTCTTCTTTCAAATGTTTAATACTTGTAAAAGTATTCATTTGACATTGTGGGTTTACCTATAATGCGAAGAGATGGCGCTGCCTTGCAGCTTAAGAATAGCTAGAAGGAATTTCGACGCGGTCCGTGAGGGCCGCGGTAGCATAATTGGTCAGTGCATTCGCCCGGATTGCGAAGGGTGCGGGTTCGAGTCCCGTCTGCTGCCTGGTCCGCGTGGAATTTTTTCTAGTTATATTTTCTTTAGATTTAAACATCAAGCAGTTACATGCTTTAAAAATAATAAAAATTATAACTATAATTGCTATTTCTTCTTTCAAATGTTTAATACTTGTAAAAGTATTCATTTGACATTGTGGGTTTACCTATAATGCGAAGAGATGGCGCTGCCTTGCAGCTTAAGAATAGCTAGAAGGAATTTCGACGCGGTCCGTGAGGGCCGCGGTAGCATAATTGGTCAGTGCATTCGCCCGGATTGCGAAGGGTGCGGGTTCGAGTCCCGTCTGCTGCCTGGTCCGCGTGGAATTTTTTCTAGTTATATTTTCTTTAGATTTAAACATCAAGCAGTTACATGCTTTAAAAATAATAAAAATTATAACATTTTACAATTCCAATGTTCATAATAACAAAAAAAAAGTATAACTTCTTGATAAATATTGGTTATACTGTCATTTAATACCTTTAGAAGACTAGGATTTCTTAGCGAATCCCGCTCAGCGATATTTTAGATTCGCTAAGCAAATGTCGCTCAGCGATAATATATATATATAGATTTGCTAAGGGAACACAGTGAACATAGAGAGTACTGCTGAGCCAGTATGACAAGGAAGTTGTCAAATACATATAAGTTAAGGTTTAGGAAAATCATGCCAGAATTGACACCACTGTCTCATCGTCGAGGTCCACTTTGATATTGTCTCAGTGTGGTGTAGCGACTCTGGTGTCTGTATAGTGACTAGTTTGGTAGCTTACGGGCACCACGGTGGCGCAATTGCGCCGCCGAGGTGTTCCGGTGAAATATAGCCCTAAGTCGATTCATTTTGACGGACAAAAAGTCCCCTGACGCTGGCCATAAAACATTTTTGGTTGATTCTCCACTCCTATTGGTTGTAGATTTATGTCATATAGCCTTAATTAAGTCTTCTTCAATAAATGGACTAACCAAAATTAAAATAATTTGCAAATCGGACCAGTAGTTTTTGATATAAGTCCTTTGAACCAAACCAACGCGTTCAACCATACTCACACACAAACAAAACATAGCGCGAGCTGAGCGATAGAGCTCTGTGACATCACATCCACCGCACGGGGCCAGTCGAAAAATTTCGTTTAGTAATTTGGTCATAACTTCGTCAATATTTCTCATAGAACAAAAATATAAACACTGTATTTTATGTCTGAATGAATCCTTAGCTCTATAAACCTGCATTCCTCATTACTTACTGCCTAGATTTTAGTGTTTTGTCATTAGTAACTTGTTAATGTTGCCACTGCTGGGGATTTTGCCACAAAATATATAACCATAATTAGTTTTTTATTTATTTAAAAATGTGTAAAGCTATCTACACTAAATATAAGTGTGTTTATACTAGGAATAAAATATCAATTAGATCCAATATATACTTACGGATAAATCTATCGGCCCACTTAGCGTTTAAAGTTTTGACGGTCCCTAGTTAAAAATCAATGTTACATCGAGCAAAAATTTTTGCCTACGTAGTTTTGAAGCTGATTTATTAAAAATCTTTTCGGGTGTTTTCAAAATTATTGCTCAACCATAAACATTAAATTTTGCTACACACCGTTGAAACTTATTACACTAAGTGCGCCGATCGATGTGTCCGAAGGTATGGATTGTAATATGCTATGTGGACCGTACATATCGAATATAGAAAGGTAAATTGTTGCATCAGAATGAAAGCAAAACTTCAAATATTTTAAACACACGATAAAGATTTTGCAAGTAGTACCCACTTAGCGATACCATTTCCGTTTTGTCCCGGCAAATTTTCACATGAGCGAAGACTTCCATAACAATAGTTTATCCTCCTCTAGAACTTTAAGCACTTGCCCTGAATAAATCAGGAACTTCGTGAGTTCAGGATGCTCTCGCAAAACTTTCAGATAGCAGCGGCCGCCTCCAGGTGCGCCTTAGTTTGTAATCTGTGGTGCTTAAGAGCGAGATTTGAATAAATAAAAAAAAGAGTAACCTGACCGAAAATGATAAAAGTTACGGCTCTCACTACCTACTTGGTCGAGTAATTTTGCCACCACAGGGAGGAATTTAAAACAAATAGGTGTGAAATTATCTTTTGATTATTATATTTTTCTTTTAGGCATCAACTGCTTGATTTAGAAATCTAAACAATTTTTTTGTAGAAATTCCGCTCGGTAAGGGCTGGATTCAAGCCAGTGACTTTTGCTTTTGCCAGGGACGTTCTAACCGATATGCTTTGAATCTTTCTAGTATTTCTAAGGCTGTAACAGCACCAACTTTAGTCAATCTTATGAGTTAATTGACTTTTCTTATGCACCTTCATTACCGAATCGTTTTGTGTCGTTTCTGTACCAAATCTGTATAGGATTTTTACCGAGAACCCTTTTTTTCGTTTTAATTGCTACGCTATTGCTTTTGTCGAGTGACCAAATGGTTCGGCAGTACTCGGTAACGAATATTATGTACTGAAACGACTCAGCGAGGAAGCTCTCATTTTATTTTATGCACTCTGTAAAGATTATACAAATTCGATAAAGAAACGAAATCCAAACGAGCCCGCGCAGACCCCTTGAGCCTTATTATTGCTTGAAAGAAAGAAAGAAAGAAAAAAAGAGAAAGAAAGAAATTTTATTTGTAACAACGTGTGTAAGAAAGATGTTCAGTGATAATTAGCTAAGTACATAACATGTACTTAGCTAATTGAGTAGCATGTGTTGAGTAGCTTATTTTTTGGTAACTAAGATTAATTTTGCAGGTGCACCGTTTTTTTTCCTTGCAGTTAAGTCAGCAAGGCAGGTGGGATTGCGCCCAAGTTGGCGGGACGCGCGGTTGAACACGCTGCGCCGGTAAAAGTGGTAATGCGCCGCCGTCGCCATCATTGCAACCGCTTGTTCGAGTTTACTAGAGTTTGGAATACGCCGTACGTGATTAGAATTTCAAACTCGGTGGTTTTGCTTTCCCCCCCTGCTGTTTTCCTACATTTTCCTGCCGACAAATGGAGATACCGAAGTTATTTTTAAAGGAGATGATTCAAAAGTTGTTGTCGGTTTCAGAAACATATTTATTTGAAAGCTTGTTTTATATTATCACATGAAAAGATACTTGATTTTTTTATTTATCTCCGATTATTATAATTCGTGTTCAAAAATTGAATAATTTTGTAAGGATGCTGGCCACCTTGTCAACATTAGCGTCATATTAGCCATTATTAGTGTGCGGCAGCAAGTGGCAGCTTGTAATGTCTACTCATTCACTATGGGAAATCTGAATAAGGCCTGTCATGCATGATATTCGTGAAATCGTGGTAATCTTATAATACCAATTTATGATTGATTCTTCTTCAAATAAAATACCCAAAATGTACCTAATAATATAATGAAACATGAATAGAATAATTATCACTGCTTTAGTTACCTATTGAATAGAATATATTTGATGCTTTGGTGGCTATGGTAATAATAAATAATAGACACAAAAACTATCCATTTGTGAATACATAATTATGTAATTTTATATTATAATAGTTACCTATTAAAAAACGGAGATAAAATTAATTCTAGTTTTTTACCCTACGTGTCACAAAAAACTGGAGTCTGCCGAAGACTGACTACCACCCTCCATATAAATATGAACCGGCTCCTTTGTTGTTATCATCTGTTCTAGACGCCTTAAATGGGTGGTTACCTTAATATAAAATTTCATGTTACAATGCATGTGAACATGTACTGTTCACATGCGGTAGAAGTGAAATCTACCAAAATGTGAACACGTAGAAGTCCTTCATGACTAGGTACGTCATAAAGATAACACCTGTGTTAAAATTCAACTCTCTAGGTCAAAATTAAATATTTTATACATACATTGTTTCGAAAAATAAATAGTAGCTTAATAAAATACGACCTCCGTGGCCGAGTGGTTTATACACCGGGTTTCATGGTCTCGCCGACTCGAGAGGAATCCCGGTGGGAGCAAATGTTTGTGTGATGAATGTGAACATTTGTACTCCAGTCATGGATGTTAAATATGTATTTCTATATAAATATACTTGTATATGTACAATATATGTTTCTATCCGTTACCCTAGTAATTGCTAATTGGTGAGTGTTGGAAATATTTATTGATTTAAAAAAAAATATGAAAATGTGCGTTATGTTTAAAATCATTATTAAACTAATCACTTTAAATGAAACATTAATATACTATTTAATTTAAATTAGTGTTTTATTTTATTTATATTATATTTTAAAAATAAGCTTAGCTTTAAGATACAGAACAGACTATCATAAATGTACTTGCGATCGCTCGCTCAACCTAAGGAATTTTAAGCAAACTATTTTAAAGGTTAGATAATTTAAAGCACGCATGCTTATAAGTTAATCTTTCTACAAAAGCACTGCCTTAATCCTATAAGAAAATTATTAATTTCTGGAAAGACGGCGGCGCTAAAACGAATTAAAAAAACAAATTATTTACATATTTTATAAAGAATAGATAGAAGCTATGTAGCGATTAACGAGCAAGGAATAAACTTACCTAATAAACATATGAGACGATATCCATAAAATAAATATTGTACAACATCATATACATAACATTACTATACAAAATTAGTTAATTGAATCTTTTGTTTTAAGGGAATCAGAAAAAACTACAATAAAATAATCACCTAGACCCGCGAGAATAAAAAAAAGTTAATTTTATAAGGTGACCCGACCGGGGATCAAACCCGGTATCCTGCGAGATTGCGGAGTTGATATATTATTACAAAAACACTAACTTGGTTTTGCGATAGATATTATAAAAATGATGTTTTTTTTGTATATTTATTACGAATTTTTCCAGACTTGCATATATATATATATAGGTATGTACAATTAGGATAGAAAAAAGATCCTCATAAGGATATTGGAACTAGTTGACAATATAGAAACGTAAGCATAGTCTGTAAAATCTAGTCTCATACGGTCGAACGCTTTACCCGTCTAAAACCAACAATATTATGCCCAAATGGCAGGCTTGTAATTGACCACTCGACCCTATCTAGATTTATTAACTTTCCCTTGCGTCAGCACATATAAATATTATATTCATCTCATATTAGCGAAAGGCCGCCTTAGCCCGGGGCCGTATTGTAAGAGCAATATCGAAGGGCGGGCGGCGCGCACAATACTTGACGGACGTTTGACGTGATTGGGTGCAACCCTCGAAGTTTCATAAAAGCTCATTTTTACTAATTAAAATTTGCAGGCTCTGATACTGTTCTCACAAGCTATTGATAAATTTTAAATGTATATAAATGTACATAAGTTGTATGCTTCCTCTACATGATGATGCTTGATGCATCATGCACGCATGCATTATCATGATTTTCCCCATAACAAGACTGTAGGTACAGAAAGCAAACGTGTTACAGAATTTTGAGAAAAGTACCCTCGGTATTTTGCAAATTAAATATTTTCTTATTTTGTCTTAGCATTATTGCGAATATGGCAATGTGCTTTAGAAATATTTTAGGTAATTCTTATTATCTAGCTATGAAAGTCGAAACACATAAAAAATTTACGGTTTGGTTTAAATGAACATCAAGTTTCTTTTTAGAGTATCGACCCTACTGAAAAGGTTGATAACGGAATCTTACTACTTAGTTTTCACTATCCGTCCGTCTGTAGGCCGGTGAACTGTATCTCTTGAGGCGTAAAAGGTAATCACTTTATTTTTTTACAAATACATATAAATGTATTTATTACATTTTTATTTTAATAACTATACCACTTCATCGCATTGTAGGCAAACCTTATATACAAAATTCTCGTGTCACAGTGTTAGTTACCATACTCCTCCGAAACAGCTTGACCGATTTTTATGAAATTTTTAATTGGATATTCAGTAGGTGTGAGAATCGGCTACTATTTATTTTTCATACCCCTTTGTGATAAGGGTTGTCCACCCCTAACCCCCCTCTTTTATATTTAGACAAATTTTATTTTTTTTATAATGTGGCATTAAAAATACATACTACCCTAAATTTTGACCCTTCTACCACCAGCCCCTACTTTTATGGCGGTACGAAGTTCGCTGATTCAGCTAGTTTAATATAAAATGAAAATCTTTTACAAGCATAAAATATAGGTAGTTCTAATTTTTTTTTACAATGCTGAAAGATGTGTTTAATTTACCAAAGTTTATTTCAATTATCAGCAATAAACAATAATAAAATAAAATAAAAAGTAAAGATGAATTTGCCATACCAGATTTTGCTTGACCTCGTTGTATACGTAGATTATTGATCTGTATTATAAGTTACAAATAAAAATGAAATTCAAAAAATGGATATTTTTATAGTGTTAATAAATTCAATATAAATTTAGTACAATAATCTAATTTAACTGCTATATGTGTAAATCCCATTTTAACCATTTTAGATACTAGATAGATATTTTGAACCCAAAATTGGGAAAAATCCTGGGATAAGGCAGCTGTGACACAGTTTGTACTTAGTACACCTGCCAACGATTACCGCTTAAAATGTTCTTGCTCAACCTCTGTAACTATATTGTTTAATTAATTATAACAACGGTACCTTCCCAAACCCTTCGTATGCGAGTCCAACTAGATCATGGATATTTTTTTTAATACCTGGCACCACAAATTACTCTTAACATCAGGTGGGACGGGGTGAATTAGCCCCCAGATGTTAAGTGTAAGTGGAGGGCAGTCACTAAGATAGTTGTTACGGCAGAAAGCGTGGTGCTCCAGCCATCTTCACCTTTCCGGCCTTAACCCAATCCCCTCTACCCCACGGAGCCCTGGAGCCCTACTTACCAGCAAAAAAACAACAACACCTAAAGGTAATGTTATTTTACTGCGGTCTGTTACGGTTACTTAGTTGAATTTATTATTTTTATTATTACATTTATTTGGTAACAGAGGCCATTTCAAATTAGAGAGCTGTCCGCCGATGTTCGTGGGCGGTGTTACATGAGCAATATCGAAGGCAAGGCGGCGCATACAAAAGTTGACGGACGTCCTCGGCGTGATTGAGTGTCAAAATAATATTCGGTGTCGGTGCTGTACATGTTGATAGATCTAGGTTACCATTTTCTGCGTGGGTTGGCATGCCACCGACACCAATTGTTAATTTGACTTTGAATGTAAAATAGATGTAAAGATAGATGTGTAGAATATGATTATTTCTTATTTTTTACTGGTATTATTTATATAATTGACGGTTTGAATTTTTGTTAAAAAGCTTTTTTGTTTAGTTGAATTTATTCTTTAGTTACTATAAATATTACCATTTCTTGTTAGGTACCACAGTCCATTTGAAATTAGAGAGCTGGCCGGCGACGTCCGGGGGCGGTGTTACACGAGCAATATTGAAGGGCGGGCGGCGCATACAAAAGTTGACGGACGTCCGGCGTGATTGAGTGCGGCTCTCGATACAGCCTCTAATGGCTCCGCCGAGAGCCGGCAGACTCAGGGCTGCCCATATATTGTTTTAAACTTTCATGGTCACTAAAATTTATATTAATTTATGTAAGAAGCAGGCTTGCTACCTTGTTTTTTGCGAATCCTTGATATTTCGTGGTCTTCGTTTTGCTAGTTATTCCATGGTCATGGCACTTGCGGGGACCACAAGAATTACAGGCCTACCGAGTTTCTATAAGAAATACATTTACACCGTATATAAATTGCGAGGCTAGCAGACCATCAATGGTGTGGCAGTTCGAAAATAAAAATAAATAAACATAGGTAATGATATGGGCTTTAAATTTTCACTAGATTTCCAGATTTTTATTAGATCCTCTCGTATGATTGAACGTAAGCTTAGTTTCATTGATTTTCTTAATTTTTCCGGGTTTTGATGTATATTTATATAAGCACGTCACTGTGTATCTAGTACCTACCAATAATAGTACAAGCTATGTTTAGTTAAGATCTAGATGATTGCTGTAAAAGTAACCAACATTCATTTATTTATCCTCGTCGAAACTGAAGAACGGTAAATTTCAAGTGGCAGCAACCCTGTAAAGCGGCGGGATCAATGTGGTTTTGCGTGAGCCTGCCCGGGAGGCCTAGCCCGCCGCCGCCCGCTCAGGGGAGCGCTGATTGCAAACAGTTATATATTTAGGCTACACTTGTTACGGATCGACACACGACTGACGATTTGTTTGATTTATATTCTTAGGGTCTGTTTCACAATCGCTGAGTAAAGTTCTAAATAAGCGAATCTGCTCAGTCAAGAAAAAGGATGTTGAAGTTTTTTAGAAAAGCGTTTAAAAGCAAGCATAGTGCCCTGTCAACGTCAAAGTCAACATCCATAACTGTTTACAGAACAGATAGGGATTATTCTCTAAACTTAAAACTAAATTTTACATCAAACTCTCATTTTCGTTCTGTATAGAGAATGACAAGGAAGCATTGTTATCAAATTAATGTTTAGGTTTAGAGAATCATGCAAATATCGATCGACACTGTTGTCTTAAACTTTTATAGCCGAAACAGACTTATGAAACGCGACGCCACCAGACGCCACGCCACGCGGATTGACTCAAATTAACATTTACCGTTTTCTATGATCTGCATAGGTGAATATACCTAAGATGCAATCTCACTTACGATCTCATTTATTCGGATTTCTGACAAATGTCAAATATCTGATACTGGTTGCTTCTACAGACATAGCGAAGTTTAGCCGTGTAATGGCTTAATGCATATCAAATAATGTTTAAAATAGGAGCTACTGAAATCGGAAGTGAGATTTTAATTTACAGAATCGCCCTACAGAATCATATTAGGAATATCCGATGCGACGTGATGCGCCATAGAAAATAAGCGTGGCATGGCGTGAGGTGGCGTCGCGTTTTATAAGACTGTTTCTGCCTTTATGGTCACTAACATTATAGTAATTAGCGAGATTGCTACCATGTACTTTGTTTTATGCGGGTCTCCTATATTTCGGCACTGGTACAAGTGCTATGATCACGGAGCAAAGCTAATCACTATTAGTACAAGATCCAAAGTCCGCCAGACCTTATTTATTTTCTCATGGACAAAATATGGATAATTGAGTAGTATTAGTATGCACAATGAACGTATACATATTTTTTAGCTTGTGCTATGGACCAATTTTTCAGGTATCAGGTGGCACACACGTAAAAAAATTACTCACTTTACTTACAGTTTGTGGACTAATTCCTAAATATGTTGTAGAGAATATTGTACACAATTTGCAATTAATACTGTCAGACAAATTCTGTCAGCAGTTTTGTTGCCAAACACTTTAAATGCTGAAAGCAAAAAACAAGCCCACAGCACAAGTTAGCAAGTATGTATATGTTTATTGCACACACTAATACTACTCAATTATCCATATTTTGTCCATGAGAAAATAAAAAAGGTCTGGCAGTCTTAAGATCTTACTCTTTAAGTTTGTGCCCGGTTTTGCCATGGTGCTGGTGTTTTTTTTTTATAGATAGGTCCGACAAATGAATCCACCCCACCTGATGTTAAGTGAAGGTGAAGTCCAGACGCGAAGATAGCTGATACAGCAGTTTTACCTGCCACACCAGCCATCCTCACCCTGCCGGCCTGCATGTTGCTTCTTCACGCCTCTTTTATTGAGTGTCACATGATAGTCGTGTTCGACTTATCGGTTTTTTGGCCCGCGCCCGCGTAGCCACCGCTGCTGATCGCGATCTAGTTGACTAACTTATGGAAAGCACTTATTATTTTTATCGAGCCCTGTGCCCAGCTGCACAGGGAAGTAAAGATACTGAAAAAACCTAGTATGTTGCATTAAGTTTGATTTTGTGTTATTTTATAGATAATCTTATAATGTCTCCGTGGCCGAGTGGTTTGTACGCCGGGTTTCATGGTGTCGCCGACTCGAGAGGTCCCGGGTTCAAATCCCGGTGGGGGCAGATGTTGGTGTGATGAATACGAGCATTTTTACTCCAGTCATGGATGTTTAATATGTATTTCTATATCAATATACTTATATATGTACAGTATATGTATTCTATCCGTTACCCTAGTATCCCATAACACAAGCCTCATAGTGCTTACTTTGGGGCTAGGCTAATTGGTGTGAGTGTTGGTAATATTTATTTATTTATTAATCTTAGACCTAATCTTCTAGGTAGCTAATCTTTTCGGTTTCTGTGTTAGGGCAGCCGATGTGCAGAAGCTATCTGCAACTGCACATTATTAAATTACCAATGTATCACAAGCACTCCGACATCTACTTTTTGTTCTATAGTCTATTCAACTTCCTCTGAGACAATAGGTCAACAAATCAACTAATGTTTTTCAACTTTTTTATCGATAATAAAAAAGCCCGGTATAAACAGATTGATTACAAAATTCCACATTTCAATTTAAATTATTTGCTTATTCACTACTCTTCAATAAGTAGTAAGTAGTATTATGATAATGCGTTCAATTTAAAAGTTTGGGAATAGCTACACTTTTAGGTCTTTCTTAATGTCACTTTTTAGGGTTCCGTAGACCCCTGCGCACGTCTGCGGAGTCCCCGCAGTACCTCGGGAGACCCCTGCCGTGGAGCCCCGGCGAGGCCGGGAAGGTGCTAGGTGCGGGGATGCGGAGAAATCCCACCAAGGAGATCCCGCGGCTCTGCATCAGGCAGTGGTGAAGGTATTCGCAGGACTTTTTAGCGGATATTATGCCGTAAAGCGCCCGTAAGAGTTGCGGGGTCCCAGGAAGGCAGCCGCTGGAGGGTCCGTAAGACTTGCGGGAGCCATGTTTGAGGTCCGTTCGGCGGTGTGCCTCTTGAAGGCGCCGCGCCGTCATCTGTAAAAAGATTTTTCACGTGCGTAATAAAAAAAAAAGAAAAGGTTTCCGTAGTCCTGACAAGGAACACTTATAGTGTCGTCAAGTCCGTCTGTCCGCCCCCGGTTTACATGTAACCTAGGGATTTTTATTTTCATCATCTACCCCACCCCATCTATCGCGCGTGATATCATTGAATTGGTTTCAAATTTTTGTTAGAGTAGAGCATCCCCCTCCCCCTCTAAAAGCAAAACTATTGATTTGAAAAACTTGGAAAAATTAATGATAATAGTGCTTTTCATGAGCTTTTAAGGAATACTATAACGGTTAAGATAGATATGTAAGTACTTTACTTTAAGAGTAATAGCCTTTCAACTTCGGTTACAGAAAATTTCATACCTATTGAAAATTCCTTAGAAGAAAACATTAATAGTGACATAGATGAACTTATCGTAGCGTAAAACCTTGCATTGCAACAAAATCTAAAAAATACTATTTAAAAACCTCAATATAACATCATTAGTTCCACAACCCCACCGCGAGTACCAACGACAAAGGCTTCTGAGTCGCGCTAATGTTATGTTTTATAAACAGTTTTTTAGCACTTGCTAAGATCGGAGGGCTAAGATTTCAGGGAGTCTCAAACCGATACGGGTGCACATCAGAGTGCATCCTTCCTCTAAGCGCACTATGCAATAGTATTTACTAAGGCAGCGCTGCATCATCCCCTTCTCAGGGGTTGATCGCATCAGATGAAGCCTGTAAGGCACTTATAGCCATAGGCATCCCCCCACGGGTGTGTTTTAGTCAGTAAGAGTCTGACATAACCCTACAGACGGCCACACCCTACCGGGTATCCATGAAGATTTCACACCCGCTGCCCCGCCTGGGAGGAAATATAAAAAAATCGTCAGGATATGATCGCTTCAGATGAAGTTTTTAGTTAGTAATAGTATCACATAAGTGTGCAGCCGGCTGTAGGGTAGCCATGAGGATTTCATACCAGCTCTCCCGCCTGGGAGAAAAGAAACGGCTTGCCCCTATAGACTTCTACTTTTCTAGACTTTTGATAACTTCTGAGCGGGGAAAAACTCAATAATCGAAAGGCAGTTCAAAATGCCTTTGAAGAATTTGTTACCTTCCGTCCAGCAAACTTGTTCAAAAAGGGCATCATTAAGCTACCACCTTACGGCAATTTCATAGGTAAAAACAATGGTTCCTTCTTTCGTAGTCCACCATGGAAGGTATAGACAGACAAATAAATATAATAAATTTATGGAAAGTAACGTTCAATGCTCTCCAACAGACTGTTAGTACATTCAGTGCTCGAGTGTTTAACAAAAAGAGCACGTAGCAGGGTGAGAGCAAAGTGATGCGCTGTGTTGATGTATGGCCGCTATGATTCAGCGGGCGCCGCGGTCAGGCCCGCTCAAAGGAGGAAATCTCATTTCAACCTTTCTCGACCCTCCCCGCCCCGTCCTGGCCCACTCGCCGTCCCCCTCCCGCCCTTTCCGAGCGGACATCTATTAAAATTATTTGAGAAAACCCAACACTTGGCCTGCCTCGACAGAGCGAGCGCGTCATTCGCTCGGCTGCCCGGGTACCTACCGAATACTCACCGAAATTCTCCCTACCTTTGATGTTTACTTTTTCCTTTTGCTAAATGCGAAAGCGAATATTTCATTTGGAAATTATACAATACGGTGTTCACATTCAAATATAAATTTATTATCCATTTCAATATCTCCCTTTTCCCTTTTTATTAATGCTACAGTCAACGTTTTTTTCATTAGTCCTAATTTTATTTTTCATTTTGAAATTATACAATACGATTTTCACATTGAAATATAGGTATTATGCATTTCTCTTCTTTTTATTAATGCTACTGTTAAATTTTTATCTCTCCATAAGGAAATTGGTATCTGTCTGGCAAGGTGAAGATCGCTAGATAATATATTTTATTTCAGGCCATGTCCATGTTTTAGTAACATTTGCACTTTATTGTTAAGTTAAAAACATTAATTAGATACTTACAATAGTCAATTTACAATATTTTTTGACATATCACACGCCACGCTAACCCCTACAAATAATTAAGGATATCTACCGACATAGAAATAGATTAAATAAACCCAATACCTACGTTAACATTTTCACTGGAGAATAATAAACTTTAACGTGTTGATACAAAGTCTCATGTGATACTTTGTCGTACCTTGTGTATGGCGCATGACGTTGTGTAGAGCTCTACGTTTCACGATGCAAAGAGAGAATTCCTATTGCAATAAAACTATTAGTTCCCTTGTGGTTATAAGAGCTCTGAGACATGTCTACTAAAGTAGAAATATAACTCGAAGTTATGAAATATCGTTGAAATATGTGACTGTGGCTTTCTACAACGCTGTAATAGCGTTATGTTTGAGTAAAATATGGTACCTACTTGTAATGTTATAATTTTCTTTGGGTAGGTACTACTTAGTCACGTTTTACTTGTTAATTATATGGAGACAGCGAAATTAAGATTTTTTTTATTAAATAAGATACATTTTTATTAAAATAAAAACCCAATCCCGGCTCCATCTGCGTTAATTAACTATATTTTCCAATTTCCTTTTTAATTATACAAACGGTGTCCTTAAGCCTAGGAACGCCACAAAATCTGGCGAACTGCTTTATTACCGGATCAAAGAGAAACAATTATAACTGAATAATATAAAGAGACGATATATTTTTGGTCGACCTCTGATGTTATATTATTTGTACGATATTAAATGGAAAAGAATGTTCCAATAACCAATAATTACATAATAGGGCAAAGCAAAGATGTAGGTATTGAAATCTTTGGGTAAAGCTCATACTTTTTCTTCGTGAAGACTCCGAATCTTTAACTTCAAATAGTATAAGTACACAGGTACTTATATTATTTAAAGTGTAATATTATTTGTTCAACCATTTTCTTTGTGAATATTATGTCAATATAGATTCACAAAGAAAATAGTTTAAAACAAGAATGGTACAGCTGATTTTATAGGAAATCGATCCATTAGCTGTTGTTGTATTAAGCCGGGTCTCCAGCTCGTGTTTACTACACAATCAACAAAACATATCAACATTCAATAAAAACGTCTACACAATACTTTGTTTCATTTTACATATATGTTTGCACCAACAAGGTTTTTGCTTTCGGAGCCCCATGGAAAATACGTATACAAATCACCCCCGCGCTTTTCGAGGGGCAGGATATTGTTTCATCTGCCATTTTTTGAAAACTCTATAGCGGTGGCTACGTTCCAAACCTCTTTCCAAAACTACGCTTTAAAGGTAACTGAAGTATACAAAAGAATGCTATATTTCAATAACAAAATCCTAATATTACATATAGTAACTTAACAATAATATAATTAACAAATATACTAATCTAGCTTAAAACAAAAAATATTTATCTTTATATATATAATTCTTCTGTGAGTGTGTATGTCACTGAACTTCTCTTAAACGACTGGACCGATTTTGATGAAATTTTTTGTGTGTGTTCAAGGGGATCTGAGAATGGTTTAGATTCACAAAGACGTGTAGACAGGACAACGTCTGTCGGGTCCGCTAGTATATATATATATACTATAACAATGAACCTAAAACTGAAAACCTTAAAAAATAAAATATTATAACTAAAATACATTATTAAAAGGAGTCCCTTTAGGCAAGGTTCCGAAGATACTGGCAGTGTTCCCCCTTTGGATAGCTAGACTAATTATTTGTCCGAGGTAGCTACCAGCTCTTCGGTCTCCTGTGGTGTCGACTAATCTTTTTGCTATTTCTTTAAAAAGCGCTATAGCGCTAGGGCCCCACGGACCAAGGGTCTCGACACCGAATGGGACAATGTAAATTAGCTTTAAATGTAACTCTTCACTCTGGCGTTTTAATTTTGACATAAAATGTATGAAACTTTTGACAAATTTGACATTTGCTGGAACTCTTCTCTCTTTCTACGAAACGAAATTTCGGTAACGAACGAATTTTAAACGAAATTTCGCCAATGACTCTACTCTATTTCATTTTCGAGCACGCACTTAAAGTTCTGAATCACAGACAATTTTCGTGAACGAATGGAATGAGTCATGTTTGTGAGTTCTTTTATCTCCACTTTTTAGATTACCTGTTTTACTTGAAAACAATATTACTTTATTACAAAAATTTTGATGACTTTAAAAGAACCTTCTTTGACAGTGTTAGCCGACTAATTTGTAAAGTTGATGAACTTCATTGTGTCAACCTAAAGGAGATTGCTCAGCTTCCATACATGTTTGGCCTAAAGACCAATAATCATGAAAAATTGATTCCTAGATTCGAAATTATGTATAAATTACTGTAGGAACGAATATTATTGACGGACACCCCTGAGAACTTCTATAAACCATATACACTGAATGATTTTGAGGTTATGTTTGCAAATAGGTACATAGGTATTAAAATAATAAAAAACAAATAGGTTATATAGCAAACTAGGGAAATCATACCAAGTACCGAAATTATGTATTAGATTCAGGTATATAAAGCATTTAGATTAATAGATAGTTGCCTGTTTTTAAAGTTAATGCATATGAGTAACTTTTAAATAAAATCAGGTATCATCTATGCATTTCCGGTTATAATAAGGTACTCTGTGACAGAAACTGTGTGTTATTTGTGAATGAGCCACAGATTAGAGAGATTTTTTAAACTCTCGTTAACTAAAGAAAGCTTATTATTTTTGTTATGTTTATATTATAACCATATTTTAGATTTTTAGTGTATCACACCTTATAATGTGTTTATGGAGGTGTTTGACGAAAAATGAATGGCAATAGACTTTATGATGTCGCCAACCATCTATAATATTTGTCTTAGCACATTGGAATGTAGTAAAAATGATAATATACTTGTGGATTTTTATACCACAGTGTAATATTTTTTTTTATTTTATCGCTTTTCACAAAATAGATTTGTTTTGATGTTATTTAAACAACTTCGATCAGTCTGGCTGAATGTTACTACACCCATAGCCATTAAAAATGATTCGAATGTTTTCCAAACCGGTAAAATTAAAAGTCCTTTTTAAAATGAATATATTATACAAAGGTGTCCGTTAAAATCTAATGACTGTAAAATAAAGTATAAATTACGTCAAGAATTACCGTAAATGTCAATATTTTTTGTACATTTGGGCCAATTTGAACAATCTCCCTTTGAAGTATTGGAAATATAATAATTAAATAAAATTTGGTGTATTAGTTAATTTCAGATGCTAAAAAATGTTCCTCACGCTAAGCAGCCTTGCTTAAAAATACTCTATCAGTCATTTTAGGCTTAATTTAAACAAAAGTCCCAAAATGAAAAGGTAATACTTTTCGTTTCGTCAATTTGAGGTTAAAATTTCGAACAATTATATGTCAACTTGAACTTTTCGTTTGAAAGTTTTGTGAAGGCTTGGAGAACTTAATTGTCAAACTATTTTCGAACGAACGAATTTTCGAAATTAAAAGGAAATAGAGTAGGAAACATACGAAATTTCAATCGAAATTTAGTTTTTCGTTGATATAGAGTAGGCCTCCTGGATCGTGTATTTTATATACAACAGCCGCGTGAGCAGTAGTTAAGGTGTTTCAGAAACAAAGTTTGGTGTATGTGTTTTTGTTGAATGTTGTCAACAAAAAAAAAATGTGGAAACCCGGCTTTATTATTAATCTAGCGGCCGCCCGCGACTTAGTACGCGTGGAGTTAGTTAGAAATACAGGTTTACTGCTCGTTTTCCGTAGGTGATAGCGTGATAATATGTAGCCTATATGTTGACCCGACTTTTTAATAATATTCGTGCCTTTGAAGTAAATCCATGCAGTACTTTTTGAGTTTATCCCGGACATACATACAGACACACAGACAAACAGACGAAAATTCTAAAAACTATGTTTGGCTTGGATATCGATTCTAGATAACACCCCAAGTATTCTTTTAAAAAAATATTCAATGTCCTGTTTTGACTTTCCTACCATTTTATTATATGTATAGATAAGATTTTAAGGTAAGACCTAAAATGCGTCTTGATATCCAACAGTAAAAGCTTCGATCTGGATCTATCCTGCTCCACCTCCTGCCAGTCTTGTTATTGATGTTGAAACATCTTGAGCACTCATTTAATATGCACCTTAATTTAATCAGCAATTTATTGTCAGAGCGTTTGGTTTAATGGGCACTTATTTTTTATTTATTGTCTACACAGAAAAACACTTAAAAACTATTTTTCTGCCAAACTGCAATGCAGTTTGTCGGCAGTAGTTCCCGTGACATATACATTTTCCGTTTCATATTAAAAAATTGTTTATCTTAACTGTATAATAATACACTACACTTAATTATTACCTGAACCTAAAATTATTCCGGTATAAAAAGTATCCTTTGTCCTCAATCTATGTCGTAAACTATATTTTAACTCGCCAAATTTAATCCAAATCCATTCAGTAGTTTTTGAGTAGTCAGCAGAAAGTATCTGAAGATTTCGGTTTGAGCACAAAGATCTCTTTATTTTATTTATTTTTCTTTACATATTTATTTATATTTGTTTCTTAGGGTTTCACGCACATCACTCATTAAATAAAACAAGGTTTTTACGGGTTATATTTATTTACGTAGTACTAGATTTACGTTAAGATGTATGTACGGATTAGTAAATCTAACCCGTAAAAAGCTTGTTTTATTATATTAATTTATTTTACTTCCTTTTAATTTTTTATAAAACCGAAATGAAACATTATACCCATTTCGACATACTGTACTTAACATTTAATATTAGTAGACAATGAAATCGCAGAGATTGTAACGTAAGCTGCAATAGATTTATGCTTGGAGAATGATTTATTTGGCAGTGTCGCCGCGTCTACCTGAGATATAACGAACGGCGTAAGATTTACGAGGCATTTGTTGGTGCCTCCGTTGAAGGGCCCAGCTACCCTTGAGGGCTGCGACTGCGACCCTTCCGTCTAGTTGGCATAGGATCAACGATCACTTATGTATGAATAAATTTCATGTACTTATATACCTACCTACTTCTGACCCTTTTCTCTAGTTTTGAGGATTATGTAGGTACCCGGTGACATCTATGACGGAGCCTTCGCTGCTAGTCGGTTGACTCTTATTCTTATTAACGCTATTAGGTAGATAGTATATCGTCTTTCAGTAATGGAAGTCACGAGTATCGATAATATTGATGTCTACTAATTTAAGGATTTTCAATATACTCTTGAAGTTTGACAGCTTTTGTTTCATTTTAAAGTTCGAGGGCTCTTCATAAAAAACACTTTAAGTAGTTTCGGATATTTTGCTATCGATACAATCGATGGTATTGCAATACTGGTAAATATCTCTAAAACTGTAAATCGACACCCTATTTCATGGAAACAGCATTTCGCTACTACCTGTTTTAAGTGTAAAAATCAACATTTCTGTATTGTCCCGCGTCTGAGAAGGTTGTGGTAAACATATCATAACAAAAAGTGCTTCATCTATCAAAGTAGTGTTAGTAAATACTGTCCAATCAAATATTTTTAATGTTAATTTGCTTCTTTACAGTACAGCTTTCTGTACAGCAAATCTCTAATCACCCAAATCAGGAATGGGTTTTTAAGCAAACAGTTCTTAATGGATGGAAAGTGATTTTCCTGTACAAACGCAAACTTCCTAAGTGAATTATTTATGTATCAACCGGTGATCTATCAAATGGTCGGCGTTTGACGAACGCCGCGATACGGTACGACACGGCGCGATGTAGCGCTGAGAAACAAATGATTACAAATGAAGCCGGGCGGGCGGTGCGGGGGAGCGTTGCTATGGCGACGCGAGACGATCGATGCCCGCCCTCGCCGCGGTTACCCTTCAATTAAACAATGATTCACATATTCAATGATGGCCGGGCATCGGCAGCCTGATGATTTGTTGATGCTCTTCATCCTCTGTTACGAGGAAAGATAGATCTCAAAGGGGAGGTGCGAGGTCAGGAAACAGTTGACACACACGTAACTTCCAAGACCACATCAACAATAGATTAATTATGATATAATTTTCATTTGCGCTTATTACAATGAAATGCTCTTGTAACCTAGTTTGTTTGCATTTAATTATTTATTTTTTTACAAACTGTACAGACTTAACGGATACCTTATCTTTTAATCCAATGTCCGGGACATTGGCAGAATCATCACGCAATGACAAGTAGTAACAAATCACCACAAATTGTATTCTACAACTAAGAAGTTAAAGACCACTCATTATATATAGATGTTAAGCTCCAGAAATTCTATTGTGGAAAAAGTAATTCACAGGCATTATTTGATTTTGTTTAAAATTAAAACTTTATAGATATGGTGCTTTTTTAAAGTAATAAATGGTTAAGAGAAACTTTAAGTATAGAAAAAACAAACAAGTAAAAATGATGACCCACAACTATGTGTAAGTCACATCTGAACACAATGCAGCTATAAATAAAAATAATAATAAAAACAAATACTGATTTGCTCGCTTAACATATAAAAACAATTACATTTAATGCTTCTCAAAGAGTTATGTCCTATAAAATTCACAAAACGGTCAAATTCGGACAACATTTGGCAAGGATTGTTACCTGGCTCAACACTCGTTACCTAAATGCATAAGATTATATAAATACTCCAATAGGATCCCTGAACGATGTCACATTTGGCATTAGATGCCTACCTTTTTTAGTCTATGCCTAGAAACATTAAAATCGATGATTCGGTATTGTCAGCCCATCACATTCTTAAAGTACCCGAAGTACCCTGTCCGTTTTCAATATTATCTGCGGCGGGAAATTGTCATTGTCATTCGATGCGATTTCATAGCACTCGTATATCATGACACGCAAATGAGCTAAAGCTAATGATGAACTATTCCGGGGAATAATGTTTTATTGGGAAATATCAGCTTCTTTGATTTTTTTCTATATTCCATAAATTCCATAAAATTGAACATATTTCCATAAATTTACAATGAGTTAATAACCGGGGATATTGATTATTTTCAACATCACACATGATCATACCTAACAGTAGTGAATAAAAAGAAATAGGATATTGTATCGTAGGGCTTATGTTTGGGTAAACCTCATGCAGTGGCTAAGTATGACATGAATTCAAATGGCTATCAACATTGGTATCGGAGAATTTTACTGGTCGTGGTCAACACCACACACGCCTAAAATAGCTCGTTTGAATACAAACGGTGGACCGCGCCAGCTTTTATCGGATCAGACAGTCTGAATACCTGCCGACGGCCGCTCTCCCGCAAATTGTACAAGGCTGTGCAATTAGCGTTTTATTATATCTGTCCTATGAAGCAGACTTCAAAGAAACGGTTATCTAAACAACAACAAGAGTGAAACGACTACGGAGCTCGACGCTGGCTGAGTGTTTATCATTTAATTAGAAGAGCGAACGAGAGCAGCTCCGCACCGCGCGAGTACACGGGCGGAGTCACGCGTAAACCTAAACGCTGCGTTTTAATTAAATCCTCGCAGCTCGGCAGATAGCGCTCGGCCGGTTTTGCATTTTTTTTTCAGCGGTTCGTTCGTGCGCTGAAAAATTCAAGCGGCGTTAAACCTCGTCCCGTTCTGGGCGAACACGCTTCCCATGATAATGATAATGCTCGCAACGCTAGCATTTTAATATAACGAGCTCTCGTCGACTCTCGAGTCCACATCAACTCAGTGAGTTTTGTGAATTCTCGTCCGGAATGTAGAGCAAGCGGGTGCCACCAGAAGCGTCATTGGCGTGCTATTGACACAATTCATTATTTGCGACGAGGGGGGTCTGTACACCCTACTAAATGCGTGTTTGAATACGAACACACTGTTTGATAATAGACACTCACCGAGTACCTCCTTCATGGTTCTGAAGTATCAACTTATTAGGCGTGATTGATGACAATTTCTTAGAAGCATTAGCGTAATCCCTAATCCACGTAATTATAATGGATGTGGAAGTTTGTAATTCGATTTGCATTACATAACGGCTAAAAGGGTCTGCTTGTTAGTGAAACTACTATTGCGTTAGTTATACCAGTTGATAAACAAACAATGCTTTTATTGTAGGATATATTAATTTTTATTTTCTTTACGAGGTGTACTTACCAAATTATCCCACCCCACCTTACGTTAAGTGTAAGGAAAATATGTCTTGCTGGACTGACCTGGACCCAGTAGAGACCTTTAGGTCTTCTTAGGACTCACATCACAATAAGATCTTAGGCCCGTATTTAAGAGATCGCTCTTAACTCTGAGACTGCATTTTCACAGTTTTGTATAATAATTGAGATACCTACATCTCAAGATCGCTCTCAGAGCTGAGTGTTCTATTATTACGTATTAATAAGTAATCCTTATGGCGCAATAACATTTGGTCGCTTACCCGAATACGACTGCTAATGGAATTCAGGTAAACGACTAAGTGTAAATGAACGGAGTCGAGTACGCCAGAATTCGGGTAACTTTCCTTTTGGTTACCCGTCACCGTTTTCCAGTCCATATTCCAGTGTAAATATTGCTTCGGGTACCCGAATTCCTGTAATGTCTTTCGTGCACCCGAATACGGACTAATGACCAAGTGTAATCGAGTGCGGACTTCTGGCGTCATTTTACTGCGGACTTGTGTAAGATGAAGATTACCCTCCCAGATAAGAGCTTGTCAGGATCTTAAGGTGCGTCGTGGGCAGCAAGATAAAAACAGTTTTATGGAAGAAATTAAATTTATTCGTGGAGACACGTTAAACACAAAACCGCCATTACACGTGAGAGCGAGAGAGACTAGTAACAAGGACAAAAAAAAAATTTCTTGTTGGTGTTGCCAACAGAGCTAAATTAAAGCGACAAATCTGCTGTGATCAGGGTCATCTAAAAATAATAAAGAATATAATTTTTTTCTATTTCTTTTATTACATGTTAAGATATCATAACATAACCACCCCGGATTCGCACGACGGTCGGTAATTCATGATTTAAAAGTTAAAAGAAAATATTAATGTTACGGTTCGCGCACATTAGGATACTTTTTATCCCGGAAAAAATATTATGTTCCTGTGGGATTCTCAAAGACAAGCAAAGCAAGTAAGCGCGGGCAAATTCGCGGGAGGCCGCTAGTCATAAATAACTTCAATCTTTATCAGCGAATCATCACAACATCTATCCCTCAAAAAGTCGACATGAAATCCACCCACGGCCGCCATAATTAAAGCAAGCGTCGGTCGGCTCAATACCGTGTTCGGTGCTGCGTGAATGGATGTCTCTCGTCATGGCAACGTGCGAATCAGTCTATGATGGCCGCCGCCACCGCCGGTGGCTGAGCACCGGCAGGTGTTGCTAGTCTACGCTACATAAATTACACTAATTACAATCAAGGGCAAAATAGTCGACTACGAAATTTAATCGAAAAAAATGTATTTATTTTATTTCGTGTCTCTTAGAGTCTATGTTAATCTAAGTTTTAAGTTCAACTTCATTTGCTAGAACTTAAAAATCGTTTACACACTCGGGAAGCTCATTAGTAGAATTAAAAGTAAGTATATTTAGTTGATCTAAAATCAACGTTCTACTAGTGTAACAGAGCAGAAAAAGTTCTGAGATGTGTGTGATGTGTTGTTGTTTCCATTGTAGTCTTAAAACTCACTCCCTCCAATTGAGTTAATAGTTTTTAACTTTCTTTGCTTATTGAAAACTGCTGAAAAGCTGTCCAACTTTCAGCCCTGTTCTTTGACCAACACAAAGGTTCCATTCAAACACAACACTTTTGCTTTTGCGAATAAAAAAGGACAAGTACCTAGCTCCTCAAACATCGCACGGAATTTCTTAATTTTGATTCTCTACTTTATTTTTCAGTTGAGAGCTCCAAATAATTATGTATTCAAGGAGCATGAAGAGTACAGAGTCGAGCGGAAATTAAAACATCTGGCAACATTGACGATGGGCGTGGAGCAGCCTCCAGCCTCTACCAATAAATTACGTTAAAAAAGTATCCAAGTAATCAATATCAATAATGCCATATTGTTCAAGTTTTTGAGGAACCACCTTTTGTTCTGTTAACGTATGTAAATGTTTGATATATGTAATTAATGGAATAAAATATACATTGAAAATTGAAGACCCTTTTTAGGATTCCGTACCTTAAGAATAAAAATGGAACCCTATGACTGTCACTATGTCCTCTGTCTGTCTGTCTGTCCGTATGACATGGGTCTCTAAATCGTTAACTGAATGTGGTACAGAATTTTGTAGAATGCTTACCCAAAGCCGAATATTTTAGTTAAATATCAAATAAATTATTTTTCATTCCTCTGATGAAAAGGAGTTATTTTTTTTTATTATTTTCAATAACAAAATGGGGTTGTAGACATTTTTAGACCATTTTTGTTCCTTTATTCTCATTTGTTCGATTCATTAGTTCGATTGTCGAACTAGTGAGACTTTTTTTTCTCATTAGTTCGATCGTCGAACTACTGAGATTTTATTGTTCTCATTTGTTCCACCGTGGTCGAACTTATTTTTTTTATTTATCCATTTTCATTACCAGAACCTCTTAGTTATGTATGGTCTCCTGGTACTTTTTTCAAAATAGTGATTTTTATAAATGTTTATGGATGCAGTATTGACGAAGGTCGAACAAATGAGAACAATAAAATCTCAGTAGTTCGACGATCGAAATAATGAGAAAAAAAAGTCTCACTAGTTCGACAATCGAACTAATGAATCGAACAAATGAGAATAAAGGTTTTTGTTACGGGGACCATCTTAAAATCAAACCAGTTAATAATATGAAATTTTGGCATATGGTGTCCCATTATGCTGTATTTACACAAAAAATACTGAAAATGCCTATTCATATCGAACTTTGTAAGTTGTGACGAAAACAAATAAATTGTTTTTCCTTTCGCGGTTTGTCGCGATGTCTAACTCGGAAACGAACTATTTCATAAGTCAGTCAGTCAGGTAGCTTTACTAGCAGGTAAAGCTACCTGACTTTATTATTTTATTATCTAATAATAGCAATAAACAGAAGCAATGCAACCGTCGTTTTAATACTAAATTCATTGTACGGAACTATTAAAGAGCGAGGGCAGACTCGCGCTTGGCCAGATTTTTATGTTTGTAGTACAAAGATCATTTTAGTAAGCAATAAAAAATTAAATATAACCGTCTTATTAGTGGATGACGAATGTGCTCGCCGTGCTCGCATTTTATGCCTGTCGTAGCGAAGACGATAGCTTGATTTTTATTTTTATCATCATTATCATCAGCCTATCAATGTCCCCACTGCTGGGGTACAGGCCTTCCCTATGGATGGAATAGGGAGATTGGGCCATGACCCACCACGCGTGCTCAGTGCGGATTGGTGGGTGTTAACGACTGCAGATGAAGCCGGGACCAACGGCATATAGTGCCACGGAGGAGCTCGAGATAGTAAATTTGATTTGAAATATAGTCACCCATCCAATGACCGACCACTGCGAAAGTTGCTTAACTTCAACGAATGCAGCCGAACGCGCTAACCACTTGCGCCATCGAGCCCCTCGAGATTTTAATTTAATTCGACACACTATAACGCTGTCAAACTGTAACTTTCTTAATTTCAGCAGGACATCTTTGTACAATATCTGCTCTGTTTCACTTGTAAAAGTTAATTTTGGATTTACACAATGTCTACTAATGGGATTCCCGAGTGTGATTACGATTTTAAAGTTGTAGAAAATAAAGTTGCACTTTAAACTAAGTTTAACATAAGTAGTTTCTTAGAGACAAGTTTAAAAACTGGGCTCATTAAAGCTGTTAATTGTATTGGATACCGCAAAGTCCAGTCGGCCTGTCCTTTATTTGGGTCAAAAAAATTAATATTTGACCCCAAACAGTGGAACAAAAGACATATACAATTACGAACGAACAGTATGAGACATTGATAGTACATTGTTCACCGAGAGGAGAAAGTGACCGATTACTAATGAGGGTGCAGTTTGAGGACCGAGGCGCAGCCAGGGGCTTTAATACACCTAAGTTGGGAATAGCAATAGCTCTATAACTTTCTAATAGACCTAGGTCTGTCAAGAACTGTAGTAAGTACAATGTTGGCAAGAGTAACTAAGGCTGCACTAACAGACTCCTATCAAATTTGGCTAGGAAGGGCGGGCAACCGGAGCACTGAAGGTGACAGTTGATGCGCAACGCAAAGGAGGCCTTAAACTTACACCTGGGTCACAAGTCCCGAGAACTGCTCAGTTTCTCTCCCTCCCACACGATGGACCCGGCACCGGCACGGTGAATCTATGGATTGGTAAAGACAAATTCTTAAATTGAAATTTATATTAAAGTTGTTACAGTTACTAAACTTTTGCATGGGAGTTTTATATTGTTTTTTTGGAGTTTATTGGAGTTTACTCCTTAAGAATCGATTTGCATATATAAGGGGCCCGGTATGAGAAAAATGTGAGGAGTAAAATCTATCGATGAATGACATTAATGACCTCGTTACGTTTTTGTGCGCAACCTCATCTGCGCACGTTTCACTTTTAGCCATGGCAACGGATAAAAAACATTAAGTTGTCACAAATGTCAATAAAATAAATAAACTAAAAATAGATAAAATCGGAGCAAAATTAATGAAAACAAATAAATAACAGAATATAGAGAAATACCGGTAAGCGTCCAGCGCTCTGGAATAGTGATTTTCAGTACAGATGGAATTATAATACATATTTACAAAATGATGACTAGTGTGTGATATTTTTGAAATTGTGTGTTTCCAGAAATACATATAAAATATATGATGAATATCGCTGATGTTAGATGATAAAATGTGTGACATGGAACCTATGATAGTCGAAACCATGGGACGATTCCTGAGGTATCTCTACTTGTAACCGACTTCTTCGGACTTGATTTTGTTTTGAGTCTGTTCAAAGAGTTTTTAGAGTGTAAACTCCGGTCGTGCGTCGGAGCTGACACACATTTTTTTTTTTATTTTACTGCTAAAGGTTCTCAATGAGTGATTAGGTAGTTTCTTCTAATTCTGGCGGTATCAATAAATCTTTATTATCAGTAATATACGCCGTCTCGAGTAGATAGGAAAACAAATTAAAAACTCAGTTAAAATAAAATAATCAGCTAGCTTTTTACTTTTTGTTGTTTTTTAATAATTTATTCAGAAAGCAAACAGTATAATGTAAAAAAAAAATAGATTGAAAGTCTGCAAAATCATACTGACCACTTTTTGGAACATAAATAATAAAAAAAAATGGGTGCGTGTACTTATGTAGGCGCGTGAGAAGTTATCCTTCTTTGGCATCGTTTAAAATTAGTTTTTAATTGCATGCAAATAATTAATTTCAATAAATTAATAAAAAGTCTGGAAAAGGACACAGTCAATAAAGTTCAGTTTTAATTTGAAAAAATAAATAAACAATCAAAATATTCAATTAAAATCGCTATTGAATATAATTTATTAGAACATATGTGATTTGCACTTGTATGAAACTCAAACACGTATTCGGAATATACAAACTAGAAACATGTGGATAAATATTATAAATATGAATACCTATAACTGTTACTTTATTACAAAAAATAAAGATGTGGTTTTTGGTTTTACTACACCAATGGTCAAGAGATGGCGCTGTAGTCTCCTGAATCGCGCTTTGGTTCCGTTGTTCCAGATTAAAAAATACTTTTGATATTATAAATATGAATGCCTATAACTGTTACTTTATTACAAAAAATAAAGATGTGGTTTTTGGTTCTACTACACCAATGGTCAAGAGATGGCGCTGTAGTCTCCTGAATCGCGCTTTGGTTCCGTTGTTCCAGACTAATAAATACTTTTGATAGGCCTTCACAATGCAGTCGTTAGCACCCACTAAATACCTAGAGATTCTATTTCTATTTTGTTGGTAGATTTTCTTAATGTGCGGTAAACACAAAAGTAACAGCATGAAGTTGGTCGCATGAATTCATGCTGTTAATTTTTGTGTTACAGTGATGCGCGCGCATCTTAAAATTTCACTCTCATCATTTTTTCATAACGCGCCTAAAGAAGTATAACTTCAAAAACCGCAGCTTAGTAGTACATCAGTAATTAGGTCTTTTCTACTTCAATTTTAAACAAGAATAAAGAACTTTCTGAGCAGATGAAGTTAAAAAGATTTTGTTTTATAATTATTGAGGTCTATGAAACTAGTTATTCATTAGGAGAAAGTTAATATTACCAGGCCACTGGGTAGCCTGTATTTATTTATAGAATACTAGAACCTGCATACAGTTTTAGGAATTCAATGAAAAATGTGCAATTAATTGGGATTCAGAAAAAGTTACAGTGCGGTTAGGGATGCCAGATCAAGAAGTCTTTATATCTGGCAAATATGAAAATTTCGGTATTAGAGTTGCTGTCTGTAGAATTCTCTCGAACGAATTCTGTTGAGCCAATTGTAGGTGCAGTCAAAGCATAACTACAGGGTAAACGATAGGTGTATCGTCGTCATGTTAGTTTGTTGGGAGATATCGTTATTTGTCGGGAGTCGGGAGATTGGTAAATAAGTCGGGATAATCCATGCGATCCTCGACCATCTGGCAACCCTAGGTGCGGTACGGTTAGTACACCGTACCGCGCTGCGCTAAGTATTTTTCCACGCCAGTGAGCGTGAATAGGTGACGCCAGCCGTGGCACGCGCCGTCACACGATGCAGGGACCAGCTCTATGGCATCTATATGGTGCTACAATTAAATGATGATTCCTATCCGATTAAATTCAGGAAGATATTCGCCCTTCATCATTATTCACAAGGGGAACGTTGTGCAGAGGTCATTCTCATGATACCACCCAGATTTGACGCTTCTACAAAAAACAGTACATGTGCGAGTCGGATTCGCCGACCTAGGGTTCCATACAAAGTGGGTACACAACATGAACGGTGTTTTTTTTTTAGCAGTTTGTTTTTTTTTTTAAATTAGAAAAGCAAGTAATTGTATTTCAAAATAATAATTTTCTGCCTAGGCACTACTTAGTTTTAATTTCCGCGCATTAATTGAGAATAGTACTACACAAGCCTTGGCCACCACTAGGCATTGATGGACTTACGTATGTGTGCCTCGGGTTCGCCTCGGCCCACATTTACACGTTCGTCTATCAATACTTCCTTTGCCGGCCGCTGCAGTAATGAACTTTAAAAAACAAGACAACACTCTGTTCAGTAAGTTAGGACTGTTTACAATAAGTTTTGGCAACACATTATTTGTTTTGCCAAGTCGTGCGTAATAGTATACCCTTTTTTTTATTCAATGAAGAAATGTAATACTTCCAAGTTCTTACTTGCCTACTCGAATAGTCCGTAATTTTTCCTTCCCGGTCTACCTTTATGTTTTCTTTTGACACAAAAGATTCGAGTCTTTTGTTTCGTAACAGAATTTTCCTGAAATTTTCCACCAAATAAATAAATACAAAGACAAAGCGAAAGAGTATGAATTACACGTAAATGTCAGGTTTCTTTGTCAGTTATACCTACTTAAAGTAGGTAGGTAATTATTTCGTATATATAAAGAAAGCATCAGTATTATGTAGTTATCTTAGTAACAATAAAACAGTTCATTACTACACTTATATGCTTTAAAAATCTGTTATTTAAAAACCATTAACATTGGCAGAGATCGCACGATGCAATAGTCACATTGTCTTCATTGGATTACGTGCAATGTGTAGTGCGAAATGTAATAAGTATTTGTTGGGGGGTTGCATCGGGTGCTATGGCGGGGTGGTGGCGGCGGTCGAGCGGCAGAATCAAGGGCGCGCGTGCGGCGGGCGGGGTGAGGCTGCGGCGGGGGAGCGGGGAGCGGGGCGCGGGGCCGGGATGCTGCGCTGTCGGCCGCGCAGATCAATATCTCGCGTTGCCGGGGCGACGCCGTGCCAGACCGAGTGCCTCCCGTACTACGCCCGCGCCACCCCCAACCCCCACCCGCATCTGCCCACTACTCGCTTATTTAATACATGCAGTATCTGGGATGCGAGCTTTTTCTTCCTAAATGACGGGACCAGCGTAATATGCGACGGACGAGCGGTGTCACCGCTCTCGTAATGTGCCCACTCGTAACTACAAGCTGTGGCTGTGGCCCCCTTAGCGGACGCAAATGACGATGAGACGCCGACGACATTGACCTCGTTCCGAGAGAAAACTTCCGCCCTCATCTCGCTACACAATGCTGAACATGATGGGCGATATCAAAGATGACGGCCGACGTTAATGTATCTTTTTAATTAAGTATCTGCTTTCTAAGTTAACCTATAATTTTACATTTAATACAGACAAAATTTATCGATACGGGGGAGACATTTATCACGAAATTAAAAAAACATACTTGCCATAAATACCAAAATGCAACCATAAAATGTCACTACAAGTTTATTCCTTTCCATTAAAAAATGTAAAAAAAACAAGGGAGGACGCACAAAGCTACAAAATCCATCTCATTACAGATAAACGTATAAATTGATTGACAGGCGCTTTTGAAAAGGTTACAAAACGGGCACATTGTCTCAAGAGGGCCCCATCTGGGCCGAGAGGGATTAATTCTGTGATTGTTCGGTTTGTAAGGAGGCCAAGACACCCCGCACCATCACCACGGCAGAACCAACCCTTAGAGAGGGCTGCTGATACAAACACATTGAAATTGTTCAACAACAATCTACAATTAGATCAAAAAAGAGATTACTTACAAACGTTGTTATCGATAAACTTTAGCAGTGTCTGCAATACTTGTTCGCTTCGATTTTGATTTCTATGATTGTTAAGTAAAATGCCTTTGTTCTTCGAAGTACTTACTCACCATAAACATAAGATTACCATAAACCAGGCTGTGGCTGTCTGTACTTAAGTACACTTATGTCTAAATTTGGTGCAAGACCAAATTTACTAAATCTCGATTAACCTTAAACTAGATTTATCCCATACAAAAAGTTCCATATTGAACATTGGCAAATTTGGTGAAAGTAGGCCTTAGAGCCTGTTTAAATACTTGCTGATAAAGTCTCTGATAACCAGATATACTGGTAACCTTTTTGTAACCTAGATGCCAGAAACTATTTACTTTGTTTTATGTACAGTTGCAGCAATTTTGTTTAAGATTAAGCAAGTTTACTGTAAGTGAGCCTTAAAGTCCTATAAAAAAAAATATGTCAGTTATAGTCTTTGAGTAAAACTCAAAGGATATAGTACATTACTGCAGCGGCCAGCAATGCCTAGATGTGGCCAAGGCTTGTATAGTACTTTTCTCAAATAATGCACGGAAATTAAAACTAAGTAGTACCTAGGCAGAACTTTCGAAATTCTGGAAAATCAATGACGAACAAACAATATTTGCTTTTTTTTCATAAACAGCTTTATATTTCGTAATCCAGTTCGAAATTTAAATAAATCCTTTGATAAGTTACCTCCTTGGTTGCCATGTTTCGGAGTAAGAGATCGTTCCAATTTTAAATAACACGACAGATATGTAAATTATTTGGTTGCTAAATACGACAGATATGGATTTCCATACAATTTTTGCCATCCCTTGCTTGCATATATGTGGCCATACAGCAATTTCAATTTACCTCGAAGAAGGTTATCAAAAATAATGCTCACATTTCAAAACATGTTTGAGAAAAAATGTTCTAAATTTATTCGGGCACAATTAAATAAAACACTTATGTATCACGAACTTTGGTTTTTATTTTAGGTAGTACTTTAAGAAAAATAATTATGACTAGACAATAGGTACATGAAATCTAACCTAATTAAAAATAAACTTTATTTCTTTTCTAACTGAAAGAGATGCCACAATGTTCTGTAATATGTATATTTTCTAGACGGTATCTGTAGAGGTCATCAGTATTTTACCAGAAAATTACTGTAATTATATTACGACATTTATGAAACTGTTTTACACACCACCCACCCACCCATTCTGGGACAGTAATAACCAGATTGCGCACGATATGAGTATGACATAGGTATGTATTTATGAACGCGACGAGATCAATTTTCAGTAAATTTCCGCAAAGAAGGTAGCCTAGCGATATATGTGAATGTTGGCATCTCTATTAAGAACAAAAAAAATAGATTAATATTACTAAATATATACAAATACTAATAATCGATAAAATATATTTTCACAACTTTGACGCATACAATGTCTTAAAAATAGTTAAAATAATAATAGGTAACCAAAACCAACGAAAGGTCACAAGTCGTCTCAAAGGATTGAGAGAAATACAGTAAAGATTTAAAATATCACAGAAAACTAAATAAGTTAGGTAAAACAAACTTTTTAAAATGATTGTAGTTCAAATAATCGTAATTGAACTGCTGCATTAAATTATAACTTAAATATAAATTAATGCACCAAATTTAAAAATGACAGGCTTTTGGCGAGTCAGTAAAGAAGCGTTAATTAACGTTATTAAGTAAAGTTCAGTAAAGGTAGATTGGTTTTTCAACTGAAGTAAAACGTAGGCCACCATATGAATGAAATATTTAAGAACTATTATTGAGTAACCCTCATAAGGAAAAAAGTGAAATATTTTTTATATGTTCAAACTCGATAACACATAATTTCAGTTAGCTCAGTGAGAGCGGTTGGCTTAGTATCCCAAGCACGAACTTATTCGTAACGCCATCGTCAAAGTTTCTATGGAAATTAAGCAGCGCCGCTACCGGAAGTAAGAACAAACTAGCTTTTTCCATAAAAACTTTGCCATTTCGATACAAATATTTAGTAGCTAGTTTCGTACTGGGCCAGTTGTGGAACTCGTGGTCTTGTCTTAGACTTGGAGTCAAATACGGCTGTCTTATATTCAGATGGTGTTCAGATTAGTTGTGTAAATAGTCCAGGGCTCTACATACATCTTGGTGGGCAGCCGCAAATACAACATAGTTTATATTGGCATCATAAATCACGACTTATCTAATGTTTATTCTGATCTGGAAGAGTTGTGTTAGTAACGCCACGCTTTGCATGATCCAATGCCGAGATCCATATTCATGCATGAATAGGATAATCATTTATGTTGCAGTCCTTCTAGAACCCACAGTGAAATAGTATTTTAGTATTGAGGCAATGGTAGAAAACGTAGTCTCTGCTTAGCTTTGAAATCAACGACCACGGTCTAATATTTTATTATTTATCAAACGCTTTGTGCTGATCTAGAAGGGTAATTGTGTAAGGAGCGCCACGCCTCGCATGATCCAGTGGTCGGGATCCATCTTGGTTGGTAGTCGCATGAATAAAATATAGTTGGTGGAATGGCCCGTGGTGGAAAGTACGCCGCGCCTATCGCCCGTCTTGTATAAGGGGCAGTTGTAGAACACGTCTTCAGGGATGTCGTCACGCTTCAGGGGGATTAACCATACCTAAGTGATGAAAAAGAGATATTACCGAGACCTATAAAAATGATCTTCAAAAAACTAAATGCTTAAACATATATAATTATGTAATAGGTAATTTAAAGTTACAATTTGTGTGATGTTCTAGATACTTGAAATTAGTCCGCGTTTTGTAATAAGGGGCACGCCTTCAAATTTTATTTTGCCTTGATTTCAAATAACAAATATCTAGAACATCACACAAATTCTAACTTTAAATTACTAATATGTTGTCTGCATTAGGTTTAAAGTTTAAACCTAATGTTGTCTCTATTGTCTTTTTAGCAAGCAAAAGAGAC